>CM046658.1:192247445-195246611 GCA_025594165.1 Tamias sibiricus
GGCTGCAGGATTCTGAACTTGTAAAGCTAAGAGGTAGAAAAGAAAAACACACGAGCTGTTACTTCCACTTCAGGGTTCAAAGTTATTTTTTTTAAAAAAAGAGAGCATTTAGCTAGCAATTTTGTTTAAGTGGTCCTCACAAAATCATTGGCACTTAATTGTATTATCTAATTTTTGGAAATGGAATGTAAGGCATTTGAAAGTTAAATAGCGTGAAGAATGAAAAGCATGTTCAAAGCATTGAAGATGATCGTCAAGGCCTGTGCCATTCAGAGCAGCTCCTGTGGACACAGAAGGGCTCTGAATACTGATCGTCTAATCTCATTGGGTCTGGAATTCACTCTCTGGCTCCATATCACGATCAGAACAGATGTTTCCCAGGCTCCATAGGTGGGTGCAAGAAGTAGATTTCAGAAATATCTCACTGCATTTATAATCAGATTTGTAAGAAAACTTTGGAATTGTACTTCTCAGAATTCTGCATCACAGTGTAGTGGCTCTGCCCAGGACAGGCCTGTGTGTCCTTATAATGCATTCCTATATACTCTTATTTTTTTCAACAAGAAATACCTTCACTGTTTTCCTCTTCCAGCATTTGCATGTGTGTGCACATGTGTGTCTTTTCTTTAGATTACATATTGCTTTGGCATCACCAAGGAAATGCAACATGCATTTTAAAGTGTTGTGTGTGAAGTTCAAAGTATTTCCTGTTATTTGGGAATGCTGCTGAACGTTATTTTTCCTCCAACAGTCTGATGGTAATCCAGCATTAATTGTTTATGCCTTTATTGGACTGATCCAGTTAAACAGCTAGTTGGTGCTTAAACGGGCAGATAAGAAAACCTCACCTTTCATATTATGCTCTTCATCTCTGGTAGGTTGTTACAAAAGGAATGTGTGGCAGAGAATATGGGAAAGAAATCATGAAATCTTGGTGTGGGGCCAACAGACCTCTAGCTGGCTGCTGGATTAGTAAGAACGCAGCTTTCTGCTGTCAGAATCAACATTACTCAGACAGTTGCAGAAGCTCTGAAGCCTTTGGATTTGTTTGCAATGAGAGATTTGTTGTGGATTTTTAACAAGGCTCCTGTGTGTGTGCCATGCTTAGTAAATATTGGCCTTCAGGGTATTTTGCAGTCACGCTGAATGGACTGTTAGTTTCCCCAAACTGCAAAGTGCAGAAAATCCATTTCCCTAATTTTGTTGCCATTGAGATTGCATCATAGGTTTTGCAGTGCAAAAGCAAAATAAAATCTAGCAAAAATCCTCTTTAGAGAACTGGAAAAGTGATCAGGAAAAAAGAAAGGTATCTGTTACTGTATAAAAAAGTGGGCCTCAAAAGGACCTATCAAAGTACTTAATAGTAAATTGTTTAAAGTAACTGAAACATTTTGCTTACTTTCAAAGGAGGGAAACTAATCATTAATTGTGACTAGAGTAATCAAAAACTGCCTTTCCCAATATTCTAATGAATTGAATATACCTTGTAAATTATGTCAAAATTTATTTTTAGAAATTCAGTTAATCAGAAAATAAAATATGTGTGGTGAAGCTTTCAGAAATGAGAAAAGAATCTCAGCCCCAACTCCAGATGTTTCTTCTTTTATATGTTCTATGGTGTTTTTCCTATAGCAAATGAGTCTGTATTGACAGTCGTGTTGTAAACAAGTATCACTTGACAGCTTTTTAAAAATCTGTATTTGAAACTTTCTTTCAAAGGGAGATCAGTGAAGTCAGGACATGTCACAATTGTGTCAAGAGCAAATTAGTAACATGGGACATCCAAGTGTTAGAATTTCATTATAGTTAATGGTGAAGAGGTTCAAGAAGTAAAGTTGTCTAGCAGAATTAGTGTGCTCACCATGCCTTTTAGATTCTTTTAGAAAACAACCAAAATTCCTAGGGGAAACACTGGAAATGTATGACCTAAACTCTCTAAGTGGTGAAAAGGGGGAAACGGAGAAATATCTCAAGTGCATTGTTCTGTCCCTGCCTTAGAGACACCTATTTGAGCACTTGAGTTCAGGAAACTTTCTCTGGCCCACATTTTCTACCAGAGGCCTAGAGCATGGAAGAATAGCTGGAAAGAGGGTACTTTTCCATATGTTGTCCATTTGGCTGTCAGCACTCCTTCTGACAGAAAAGAACAGGGTCTTGAGTGACTGCTAGTCTGTCTTAAAGTATGGTAATGAGGCTAATTAAGAGAGATGAGAGCTGAACTACATTTGTGAAGGCAATTATCCATATAGCTTTTGTGCCATGCTATATCTTTATCAGATTCCTCTTCTCTCATTTTGTCATTTCTCAGACATCAGAAGAATAATGAGAACGTCTAAAGCAATAGGAACAATGTGGTAGGTAGAAAAGAATAAAATATACCAATGAGATTCTGTGAACCTGTTTTCTGTTTAGACTCTTCCTAAACAAAGGATTGGCGCATGGCTGAGACGGTTCTTACTAGGATTGTTGTTTAGTTTACATAAATGAAAATTAATTGCACTTTGTTATAATGAGTCTATATATCTTCTTTGATAAGTGAACAGTATTTTGCTTGGTTCTTTTATGTTAGTCATCGTAGCAAGTCAGTAATTTAGCATACTTGAAAGGAAAAGACATCAGAGGCCTGCAAAGCAAGCGTAAAATGTATTCTCTTTTATGTGATTTAGAAAGTTGAGACATTTTAGTTTCTGTTTTCAAAGATTTAGTACATTTTAACTTTGACAACAATTATGAAAGTAAACGAATGGATTCGAATCTCTATACAGTGATTTCATAGTAGATGACAATGAACACAAACTTTTTTTCTTTTCTAAGTATTTAATTAGAAGAGTTAACAGTGAAAAATACTTGTGCATTTTTAAAAATCAGAATTATTTTTGAATGGTATTACTGACTTTTCTTCTGATATATCTAGAATATGACATTCAAGAACATCAAACTATTTCTAAAGTGTAATTGTAACTTTATCCCCTAAAGGAAACCTAGAATTATTTAAGTTTTTTTAAAATAGGCTAGTTTATTCCAGTAGGAAGCCCAAGCGGGTTAAGTGACAACTGTTTGTGCTTACATTTATACCTGGGCATAATGTTTTATTGCTTTTTGCATAATTTTATTATAATTAGTATTTCCTTTACTCAAACATTGATTAGCTTATGACCTTCTAAAAGGCATAAATGAGGCACTTCTTTTAAAAAAATTTTTGTAGACTAATGAAAAAAATCAAATAAACCAAGACCAACATATAGGCAGAAAATCTGTCTAAAATGCCAAGTTATGTTAATACATGTGAAATTCCATTACTTTCTAGTTTCTTCAGTATCAAATCTCCTTTTTGTCTTATGTTTCCATTGCAGGAATACAATTCTTGAGAGCAGGATGGGGCAAAGGTGTAATCAGTAGGTTTGGTTAAGAACTTTTAGCAGAACCCAGAAGGTCATAGTCCAACCGGAGCTAAAGGCTGGATGTGACCCTCAAGCCTAAGCATTCCTGAGCATTACTTTACGGGACCTTGATTAAAAATAAAGATTTCTGAATCTCAAAACTCGCAGCTTGGGTTCAGTGGGTCTTGGGTGGGACAGAAATAAATCATTTAAATTTTTAAATAAGTACTCTTGGATGTTACTGTTAAAGGTGGTTTATGTATCACACTTTGAGAAACACTACTGTAAATCAAGAAATTTCCCATCCCCAATATCTTAATATCAAAAAGCACAGAAAGTGGGTAGGGAGTCTAAACTCAAAGCATAGAAGGACAGCAGAATATAGCAGAAAGGAAGTCCGAATTGCAACTTCAGAAAGCAGATTCCTCTCAGTTGTACTATGTAAAATTCACCAAAAAAATGAAAGAAAAAAAATATACAACCCAATGCATAATTCTTCATCAGAATGAGATTTTGTAATCCTCATAACTTTTCTGGGTTGATAAGCATCATCAAACATTCAAGGATTCTAGAATAATCATGGAGATATGTATGATAGGACTGAAATTAGGAAGATGTGGATGTCAGAAACTCAAAAATACAAGTGATCAGAAACCATGCCAGGAGTGGGGAACCAAGAATTTCACAGAAGGAAAAACAAGCACGAAACTAAATTGATAGAGGATTCCTGCTCCTCACTGAAGCAGCCTTCTGCCTCAGGCCCAGGTCACTTTCCTGGTTGTTTTTGAAACAGGAACCAATCTCACTGCAACTAGAGGAGGTCTTGCAGGTGGAAGCAGGTAATTGGAAGCACCTGGCGCAGGTGAAGTGTGGGATCAGGGGGAGCTGCCGTTTTTTGATGTGAAAAAAAGAAATTTTTTTTCTTGCGGCAGAAGCAAAGAATAGTAAACATAGAGAAGTAACTTATACACAGAACATTCCCTTGTACCTAAATAAAGTTTCTAAAATAGTTTGAAAAGACTTATCAGAGCATTTTAAATGTTCCCATGAAACACATTTTTACATTCTGAATGAACTTGGTAAAGAAACATTTTGCAAAGTCAAAACAAACTGGAGCCCATATTCCATTTGTGTGCAAGCCAAAATGGTGCATTTCACAGTGCTTTTATGCAAGCTCAGAATTTAAAATTGATCAGTGTTTGAAAGAAGAAAAAAAATGTTCTATAGGAAAAACTTTAAGTTTACTTAATGGAACTTTTATGATAAACATATTTGTTGTGTGTGTGTGTGTGTGTGTGTGTGTGTGTGTGTAATTAATATAGGATTCCAGGTTAAATATGGAACAAAGGATTTTGCTAATGCATCCTCTGGGTTTTAAAAGGATAACAGTTTCAAACAAGAAAGTGATTATAAGTAAGATTATCTGCAGAACTTTAATCTAGAAATATGGTGTGCTTGGTGGATTGGAAAACAAGTGCAGGCAGCTTATACAATTTCTAAAATATTGACTCTAGAAAGTCTCGACAGGACTTGCAACTGAATGGGTATAGTAGAGGAAGTCATTGAAGTTTGTGCCAAATTCAGTACAGTGGAGTCACACTGAATAATGGAAGGGGAAAGAAACCACTTGTGCATAAAAGATTATTTTTTTAAACTGGTTATTGAGTTTGGAGATGAGGAAGTATCTTTCGATTGAATTATTGAGCACTAATGATTTGCAAGGTATTTTGGAAAATGACAGAAACAAACAGCAAATGTGTTCTCTCTGCCTTCCTGATGCTCCTAGGGTAATGGGAGATTTTAGCCATAAGCACAAACACTATAGAAAAGGGTGTATGTGAAAATGTCAGAACTACCATAAAATGAAATGAGAGGATATAAGAGAGACAAGGATGTCTTAGAATGGGGAGACAGAAGAACTGGTTCCAGCTCAACCTAAACAATGGATAGGAAGGACTTAAATTAGTTGAATTTACTATCCATTCATTCAGACATTCAACAAAAATCTACTGAGCTCCTGATCTACTATGTGTATGGTGTTGGGCCCTGGTCACTCCCTATCAGAGAGCATAAAAATTGGCATCTGCGTAGATGACTTGTGTGTGGTGGAGCAAAGGAGGGAGAATGGATGGACTTGGTAGGAGACAAGATGGTCATAGTAAACTAGACCAAATGCGGAAGGACATGTTGTCTTCTACCTGATGGGAAATAAACATTTGGGGAGAGGGAGGGTGTATACTTTAGATCTACATTAAAGATATTATAAATCCATATTTCAGAAGATAACAGAATATCCAAGTTGAGATATTTATTCACAGATATTTTAGGCATTGAGATACCTCTTAGGTCATCATCCAAACAGTGGTGTCAGCCAGTCATGGCAGGTGTAGGATTCCTGAGCTGGAGTCTGAGGAAGGACTGAGATCTGAAATTGGAAGTATGACAACTAACGTTTATTGAGTTCTTACCATTATCCAATCACTGAATTAACTCCTTTACTCCCTATGCCACCCTGTCAAGTTGGTACCATTTTATTATATACTTATTCATATAAAGAAATGGTATTGAGAGCAAGTTAAGCAACTTGCCAAAGTGATATATCTCGTTAGTGTGAGAGGAGGGATTTTGAGCCCAGGCAGGCAGGCTCCAGTGTCTCCAGATGACCAAGCAGAGCAGACAGAAAAGGCCTAGGATAATGTCAAAGGGCTCAAAAGTTATAGTGTAAAATTAAATGCTCATGGGAGCCAAACAGGTTGTGTAAATGTCAGGGCTAAGAGGTCTGCAAGATGGCAATGGCAAGAGCAACTTCTAAAAGGGACAGCAGTTACAGCCACCTCACCATTTGAAAATGAACCTGGTAAAACTAAATTTTACAGCAATGAGCAAAACCTGGAAAAAACGTGGATTTTATGTGCAATCATCCAGTTTTCAAATGTTGATGATTTAAAATTAGGTTTTCCTTTGGTACTACATGGTGTACTCAAACACTCGTGTGCTCACACTCACACCCCTGCTGCCCAAGTATGGCCCTGTGTTCACCAGGAAGATAAATCTGATTTACAGTAAGAAAAAAATTTTTTATATACATTGCACATATATATTAGTGACATCCTCTATTTTTATCATGGAGGGAATTAGAGAATTTTCAGTATAAATCTCACTACAATTTCAGAGTTTAGGTGAAAATTCTTCCTTACTTTTCTCCCACATTCACAAGCAAAAATAGAAAATTAGAGGTATTTTTTTCCTTCTGAAAATCGATGGGTGAAAATGTTTGTTGCCGCCTACAATGTGTCATCTATGCAGAGGATCTGACTGTTTATATAATGCCATTGATCTAAATATGACATTTGAATCAGTCCTCTAAGTGTTTCCAAATACCCACATGCACTGAATCATGCAGACTAAATAATGAAGCTCCCCGCAATCATCTTTTACCCAGAAAAGTTAAAAGATTAGCGACCCTACACTTACATTCTTGGGCTTTGAGAACCTCTGTATTTTTCTGTATTTGTGAAGAAGTTTTATAATAATAAAAGCTATAAAGTTGGGCAAGTGCTTCAAAGGGAAATAACATCAAAAACTTGTGGAGAAAAGCCACAGGCCAGTATCCACCTCAAAACACACACACACACACACACACACACACACACACACACACACACACACACTTGGTTGGGAGACCCTGCTTGTAGAATAAAGAATAAAGCCTGGTTCACAAAAAAAAAAAAAAAAAAAAAAAAAAAAAAAAAAAAAAAAAACAGAATAATGAGGCCATTTTTCATTATTTTCCCAGTGGATTTTAAAATAGTTACCTCATAAAATAAATAGCTTAAGTTTCCACATTACTTTTTGCCTTTAATCTGTGCCTGTGATGCAAATAAATGAGGGGAGATTTTTATACTCCCAAAGCTTTATACAGAGGCAAATATATTAAAAAACGAACACCCAAGGTAAGTATAATTTCTCACTAAAACAGCATCTTAGAGAATGCTGTGGTTGATGGAGGGGTATCGCCTATTTAAAAGGGACCTACAAGCAGATTTATTTTTATATTCATTGTTCCAGTATGTGCTACTCTGTCTGATATTGTCTGCCTGGTGATAGGTTTCTCGAACTTGAATTTAGTGTAAATAAGAAACTTTCAGACCTGCACCCAGGGTGGCCGAGCATAGAAATCCATGAGGACTTCCATGGCAACATTGGACCCAAACTGCTTTTGGTGTGAACACTGAGAATAAGTTGCTAAAGAGCACTTCTGAGCTTTTATAAAATTAAAAGCCTGTGTGCTAAAATTAGGAATAATTCATCGTTCTTGTTTAAGAGGCAACTGAATTAACCTCACTATCTAGCTAATAAACCGACATCGTCCACCTTGGTGAAGCTCTAATTACAGCTCTGAACCTTTCAGTAAGTTTACAGCTCACAACATCTGAGTGAGTCTGCCTTTTGAAAGCCATGTGAAGTTAGAAAGGCGGTCTAATTAAAACAAATCTTGGATAAACCACTTCACGGAGATAGAAGTTTGATGGTTGGATATATCAAAAATTGTTACCAGATGTTGTTCAGAGGCCTTAACAGTTTAAAGATCATGAGAGGTTTTTTTTTTTTTTTTTTTTAACAAAGCAAAAATATTCTAATTGAAGTTGTCAGCAGGAGTGAGACTAATATGCCTGTATTTGATTAAATAATAGTTTATTTAACATTCAGTGTGGCCCAAAATTGGCCAAGACAAGTCAGAAAACATTTTAGCCAGAAGACTTAAGAAAAACACAACAAACTGACAGTGCTATCTCAGTAAATCTCAGGCACTGTGGTTTGATAATGTCAATTTTTATCCCCTTACCCATTCTTTCATTTGTCACACCAAGTGTATAGGAATGCCTTAGCAACTTTATTCTTTAATGTATTTTGTATTTGCCAAAAAAGGAAGGAGAGACCTACAAACCTATCACAAGACTTATTGCTGAAACCTTGGAAAGCAAAGCACCCTGTCCTTTTCCATTATAAAAATGTAAACATCTATATTTTTAGGAGTTGTGTGTTTTATCTGGGCTGCTGTTCCGACTCTCACTGGGATGTGAGGATTTTAGCTGTATAAAGTAGAGGAATGTAAGACTCGCATGGTCCTGTTACAACTTACAGGCACCTTTTCCTGATTACATGATAGGAGCGCATAACTACTTCCTTCCCCTTTGGTGCACAGCTGTGTGCAGCTCTGGGATGAAATGCAAGAATTTCTTTTGAAGAACTCCGGAGCCTCGACCATCCAGTCAGTCTTCATATTGATGTGAGCCTCTCTCAGAGACCCCTTTGCATCGTAAGCTTCTCGGACACACACCCAGCACTACACCAGCAATGTACCTTGGTTCTTCCAGGATAAGAGGCTTTAGACTCTCATTTGACTTAAGTCACTTTAAAATTATCAGAAACTGCCTGATTAGAATGCTAGAAAATGAATGCATCAAAAACAGTGAATTTCCAACAGAGTGGTCAGTGCCCAAGCTATCGTGAGCTCTCTACAGTGTACAGAGGTCTGGATTTTTCAAGTAAATTGCAGCTTACTCTGTGGCAATTATGAGAAGACAACTGCACTAGAGGGTCATTAATCATTTAAGCATTCAAATAAAACTAAATGTTTCTTTTTAGATCTAAAGTGCAGCCCATAACACAATTGAAATAACATTAATAGGAGCAGGGAATGAAAAGACAGAAAACAGCTGTTGCTCTCTCTGCCAGTGTTCCATGGGGCTGTAATCAGAGCGAGATACTGTATACAGTAAGGGAGAGGATTCTTGTGGATTCCCTTCGTTTTCTACCGTCCTGAGCTTTCTCAGTTTAAAGGAAGTTCGGGTGATGTCCTTACATGTCATAACACTGCATTTCTAGACATTCAGCAGAAGGGACAAACGGCTGGAGCGTTTGGTTTTACAGCTGTCCCCAAGCAGTGCTTAAAAGTTGCTTGTTAGCGCGAAGTGCTAATAGTAACAATAATAACATAAACAGAGTACAGAATGTCCCCCTGTGGCTAATGAGGAAAAACTGTGCTCTTTAAATATAATTTTTTCACTATTAAAATAAATTCCAGTTTTACCCATGATTTACTTTAAAAACAAACTTTGTAGAAAACCTGAAGAATATTACATAGTTAACCAACTTTGTCGTAGAGTATAGAACGGAAAATAACTTAGAGACCAATTGAAAAACTAATGACTCCATCCCAACTGTGCTCGATTTGTCTCTGCCATTTTAACTAGTTCGGTTTCTGTCCATTTAATCCTCTTTGAAATCCCTTGACTTTGTAGTGTGATTTTTACTTTCATGTCCATTTCACGCATCCTAATTCATGTCACCCTTTTCGCATTACTGTAAATGACATTGTAGAGATCATACCTCCTGCTTCTCTAAAAGGGTATAAATAGTGAAAGAGGAGAATAAATTACCCTGTTCCAGTAAAAAACAATAGTCCTAGGTAGAAAGAATCATGCCGGAATCTGAGTCTCCCAACTCTAGGCTTCCTGTGCTTTCCAAATACTGTCCGAATGCAGAGAATGAAAATCACACCACCATTGTCCTGCAGAAATCTTCACCCCTTCCCCAGGTCTCAGGGATAGAGCAGCCCCCATTTGTTTATAGGAAATCCATTACCGAAGCCAGTAAGGTACTCGACTCTCCTATTCAGGCGTTTTGTAGACTATGTTTAGCAAAAGAAATAAATTTAATGCTGTCTCCACCTGCAATTGAAATAATTTGATTCTCCCAACAACAAAAGACAAACCAAGAAAGTGAGATGTGTATTTCTACCTGTCACATATGTGACTGTTAAAAAAGGGAAATTAAGATTAATTCACCCTGTCCCTTCAGCAAGTAATCTCAATTGATCTGTCAGCAGTCTTTGCATATTCAAATCGTGTTTCAGTAACTGTGGAAGAAGAGAAACTTGGAGTGATTGCTTTATTTTGAGTCTGTATAATCTTCCATAAAATTTCCGTATGTAATAACTGGACTTGGGTAGTCAATAGCTATAGTTCTGGCTGGGCACAGAACTTTAAAAGATGTGATCCAAGGTCTTAAGTAGCATCCAACAGGGTACTGGGCACAGGGAAGATACTCAATGAAAGGTATTAGAAATGAATAAATGAATGAACAGATGAATGAATGGCATGTAAGTATCACCGAAGGTCACATTTAGTGTGATAGGGCCTTGGTACTTAAATAATCCTATGCATAGAAGAATTTGTGGCTCTAAATTTGCATTCTTTGGGGAATAAGTGAACCTTGCACTGTTTCCTATCCTTTTATAGGACTCTTGAGTATCTTTTAAAAGATACTGGCTTATTCTCATTCACATGTAGAAAAAAGTCATGTTTTGGCATCTTAGCCTTAATAAACTCATAGTGCACTTAAAAAATTCAGTGGATTACAAAATATCTTTAGTTCATAGAGGAAAATTGAACTCATTGATTTTCTTTGCCCTAGAAAGAATATAGAAAGTACTCTTATGCTTTCTTTGACTCTGACCTATAACACATACTAAAAACATGCCCAGTGATGCCAAATTCAAACAAGAGGGTATAACAACTCCTTAAGAATGTGAAGAGAGCAAAAGTGGAAATTAATAGTAACTGATCCACTATTTACTGTATAAATATGAGCTAGGTCAACTTGTATTAGAAAAGGTACATATTTTCCCCCTATCCTATTTAGATGCCTCATGTAAAAGGAGACAAGCTATTCTCTTGTTCATGTAGATATTCAGCCTTGCTAGAAGATAAGGATACTTTTGTCAGTGGTTTATTTTCCTAACATAGGTGCCAATGGGAACAATTATGGGCCCATTAAGTTCTTTTTTATATTTGACACAAGACAGTAAATACATGCATTCAAAAGAAAAAAAAAAAAAAAAAAGATCTGGGCCAGGTGCAGTGGTGCATCCCTGTAACTCCAGTAGCTCCGAAGGCTTAGGCAGGAGGATCGCAAGTTCACAGTCAACCTCAGCAAAAGCGAGGTGCTAAGCAATTCAGTGAGACCCTGTCTCTAAATAAAATGCAAAACAGGTAGGGATGTGGCTTAGGGGTTTGAGTGCCCTGAGTTCAATCCCCAAATAAATAAATAATAAAAAGGTTCCATACTACCTTTGTCATCATTGTGACAATTGAAAACCTCTCTTAGCCTTTCAAGTTCAGATAAACTTCAGGAGGGTTCTCATGTCAACTGACCACAGGGATGTTATTGTGAACCTTCCAAATGTGTCCAGTGTGCTCATTGAGAACTAAGGAAATGGCACTGATTTAATCTCAAAGTGGTGACCATGGCACCTGCCACAAGGTCTCCCTGCTTTATTATGCCAGCAAGGTTTTGCCAAGTTTTTCTAAACAGTCTCTTCTGCAAGGTAGTGGCCATTATACTGCTTCCTCATCATGTGGCTTTTATAGGAAAGAGAAATGACATGGATCGATTTTTTTCAAAACAGTTACATGAGAAGTTTAGATAATGATGGACTCTTAAAGATTATTCAAACCAAAGAAAATACCAGATGGCATGGATTCTAACGTATCAGCAGTACTATCAGATGCTCTGTTTACTAAAAGACTCCTCTTTTGGATAGATAACATACAGAATACACACACACACACACACACACACACACATATATGACATGTATTAATGCATATATGTGAAATGCATTGGTATACATGTGCATATACATGCTTGTGTGTTTTGTGTGTATTAGATGTACTTTTTAATTTCAATTTTTAATGCTTCACTTCTGGCAATAGTCTTTAATTTTCTCTTGAGAATCTACACCTCCCTTTATTTCATCTGGTTCAAATGAAGTTGATTTTTCTCTAGATTAAGTGCCAAAATGTGAGCCTTACATTCTTATTACCCAAACTGAGAGCTTCCTAGAAATGCTGAAATCTCACATCCTTTCCCAAATCTACTAAGTAACAATCTCATTTTGACAAGATCATCATGTAATTTATTATATTCATTGAAGTCTAAGAAGCTACTGTAGCCCAAGCCAATCCAGGCATTCTACCCTCCTGGCTACAGGGAAAGAGGAACAGGGCCTAGGCTTGGCCAACAAGGCCCTACTTGCAGACTCTGGGTTGGACTTTCAGGAAAGTGGATTCAGAATTTTTACCCTGACTTGCTAACTAGAGCATAGGGAGCTATATTTACAGAAGCCATTTTGCTTCCCAGGGGTCTGTGAGACAGTGGAGTCTGCATACTAGAAGCATATTCCGGGGGGGAAACTGATCCCAGGATATCATTTGAGTCCTGGTTAAGCTATGTTTAAAATCAGAGGTTTTCCCAAATTTTCAATTGCCTGAGTCAAAAAAAGATTTCCTTCATATTAATCCTTTGAAGTTGACTTTTTTTAAAAAAAATTTTAACCACAAGTACCTGAAAGGAACTAAAAGATACAGTGATGAATAATGACTAATTGCTTATCGAGTTTCCACCTACTTGCTTGGGCTCCTTAGCTGAATGTGTATGTGTGTGTCTCCCATTTCTCATTCATTGTAACATTTAGAAACCTAAGAATCATAAAAATTCTAGGATTGAGACATGTCTGCTTTCTTGCATCGTTCTCTTAATTGCTTCATGTATATTTACCTTACCTCCCCTCAAAATTATAAACACTTCAAAGGCGCTGGACTTCTCTTACATGAGGCGATAATTTAAAGTAATAAGACGTTTATAAATAAACATACCAGAACTTATACCAAGTGAGTGTAGACTTTCAAAACCGCCACCTGAGGAAGCTGCCAATTTATTTGGGTTTTGCTGACTTTGGAGAGAACATTGTTGTAGCTCTTTAGAATAAGGATCAGCACCAGTTTCTGAGTCATGAGATCACACAGTGCTTTGTTAGTTACGTCTGATTTTTATTGAAAGTGACACTTGTGGAAATAATATCCAACCCAGTCAGAATACCATGATTCCTATTGACTAGCTTCCACTCTGAGTCCCCTAAGGGTCCTGATACCCCAAGGACCCCAACTCCTTCCTGAGGAGTCCCCATGAACTACTGCCATCCAGCAAGGAAGGGCAGCACCTGACCTAGCAGAGGTCTCCACACTCTTGATCCTACACTGCAGTCGGCCCTGGCTTTGATTCTGATCAGTAGGTGCCCATGTCACACGTCACACTGACATGTGTATATTTTAACATCACCCTTGGCTATTACCAAGTTAGTCCTGTCACCTTATGCATCAGCTTTATTCTTAATGAATTGTGCTTCTTCCTAGAAATGACAGACTCTCCAGGAAAGTAGATGTTCCATCACAGGGACAACAAATATAATGAAAATTTTTAAGATTTTACAGGCCTTAAATGGCAGCATGATCAACAGAGGAAAGGGACCCGGGGGTGGAGGGATGGAGAAAGGGAAGAGGAAGGAGAGAGGTACTGGGGTACTAATTAGGATAAGATGTATGCCATGCTTATATAATTATAAATATCAAAATGGATTCTACTATCATGTATAACTAAAAAGAACCAATAAAATAAAATAATAAATAAATTTAAAGGGCTTGTCCACTTGGTCCCTTTGTATAATAGAAACTGATTAGCAATTTTATTGAAATATACTAGATCAATAATTTACAATCATAAGTAAATGACAGTATGTTTCATATGCTCTTCAGTATGTTGTTGTGATTCAAGGTTTTTGATCTTGTGGAAAGTAGAGACTTTTCATTTCTTTTCCTAGAAGGAGAGAGGAGTCAGAGTTTACAGGGCAGTGAATTCCTGAAGGAGAAAATCCTTTGCTTATTGATTAACTATCAAGCATTTAGGTTATAAGTTTATTCCTTTCCTGTCTTCTACTTCTGCAAGCCAACAAGATTTCAACAGGTAATAAACATTTCAGAGGAATAAAGGGGTGGGGAAGGCTGTGCATTGGTTGCTAAGGAAAATCTAAATCAACTTAGAAGGCAGCTAAAGGAAACCAGTGTTTATGACTGGGATCAAAATGCATTTTAATTGTAGTTCTAATGGAAAATCGTACCAATAATGCCAAGTTGAAATTACACATTTAATGTGAGAAGCACATCTCATCATTAAAACTCTGGGCTAAAAATACATTTTCAAAATATTGATTTTAGTTAATTTTGTGGACCTTTAGTAAGTGAAAAACATAATCTTTACAAAACGTTAAGGATATCACCAATGCTACAATTGTTTGGTGTATAATGATTTTTTTAAACTGCTGAAGTAAAATATCTCTACTAATATCCCAGGATTATATCACAGCATATTGCTTGTCAAAATAAAGTAAAAGAGTGGATCTGATTCTGAAAGTCTGTTTTAAGTGAATATTGTTTTCAGAATTTTCAAAATATGAATTTCAGATCTTTAAGGCCAAGTATTTTAATAATTGTTATTATAGCTGAGCCTGCCAATATTACATTCTCCATAAAAGATTTATCTACATTTTTTCTTAAGTTAAAATAAATCATTTAGAATTACCCATGTACAATACATGTTTGTGTATATATATGAACGCATGTTCCCTGGGTTAATTACGTTGTGCATGGACATTAAAAGCAACTGAAGGCTTAGTGGAATACAGTAATCATTTAAAAATAATACTAAATCTACTCAGGTTGAAAGATTGTGACAGCAGGAGCTTTAAACAGCTGCCCTGAGCAAAATAGACTGTGCTTTCTTTTAAAGTTGAAAAGGAGAAAGGTAACAATTATCCCTGAGACACTGGAAACAGAGTTGTCTGATTTTTTTTTTTTTCCCCTCCCCAAATACCTCCACTTCTTGTAAAAAGAACAGCATGCTTGGAGTGTTGGACAGTGGCGGGCCTATCAGAAACAGTAATCAGATAAACAGATAATTAATGTATTAAAAGTGTAATTGAAATGAAGAATAGCTTTCATTTGTGCTTTTAGTTCTGTGCTACAATTTATTACTTGTCTAAAGTACTTTCTTGAATTATAAGTCAAGGTGCCTTGTGGAGCCAAGGTAGAAAAATAACACTTAAACATAACTACCTCTACAAGATTAAACTTGATACCAAATTGAGTAGGGTAGAAACCATGACTATTAAACATTTGTTTTCCTCCTTCACACTCCAACTATAAATCCCGTGTTGCTTTTGCCATTAACAATATTCTGAGTAAAACCAGCAGATTAAATCCAATTACCTATTATTTAGATGCTACATTAAATATCATCTATCACATGGTATTTTGGGGACAGTTTAAAATTCCCAATAGGCCTGAAAGTTATTCTATCTTTTAATAAAACTTAGAGAATTTTTCCCTCTGAAGTTATCTAACAATCCTGATTTATATTTAGTTTTCAAAAGTAAAATCTTGGAGAGGGCCTCACTAACCAGACTGAACATATCCCATTTGCAATGGGCATGTAATAGCATCTACCCAGTGGTTGGGGGATTGAAGATCAAAACATCAGACATATGGCTTTTCCATTTCAACAATCATACCTCTTTATATTAATGAACTCGATTTGTAGAGATATTTTCAAATTCTTTCTACATCATTTGACTGTCCAAAATGTTTGTAATACTTCAGTGTCTTCCCTGAGCTTCAAAATGACTTGCACAGATAGGAACTCACATTATTTTCCATCTCTGCTCCCTCCCTCCCCCAAGGTTACCAAAGAATACACATGCTTTAGTAAATCCAGTGTATTTTCATCTAAGATTTTTTTTTTTAAACTCAAGTTCAAGAAAGAATAGCACAGCTGTTCACGATGTCATATCTTATAAAACAAATCTATTAAGAAGGTCAAATTCTGGAAGGGGTCAAGTTAATGATATAAGTGGAATAATTTGGTCATTTTCTGAAATTTGTAAACCTACATACATAAAAGCCTTGCATTAGGTAGGCTAATTAGCTGAACCTCTGCTAATGGTGATTTTCTTCTTCTTCAAAAGTTATGACTTTTCTTTTCTCTACCTGTTGTTGTTTAATGTCAGTTACTTTGAATTTTAGTTGGGTACCATTCAATTTAGTTTTAAATATCTGCCTTCTTTTAGGTGGATTTAGAGGAAAATGGCTATTTCCATTTTTATTTTGCCAAAGAAGTATATACATTAGCACAATTAAGTATGTGTGTATGCTACTTTATAAACAAAATCTCCTGTATATACTTGTTGTACCTGCGTGTATATATATACAATTTAATTAAATAAAATCTTAAATGATAGGTAGAAAAGATTGCCATTTAACTTTTCTCTTCAGAGAGTACACCACATTTTTGAGCATGTCCGATTTTCAAAAAATTTTAATCTTACATAATTCTTTATGAAATGCTTCCTGTTGTTTTCTTAAAGTTTTATTGATTCATTAATTCTACTGTTACATTTTTTTAAATCTTTTTTTATCTTAGAGATATTTTGTCTTCTAAGATATATAACCCCTTAGGAAAGAAGCATAACTTCAGGTTTTTTAAGTTGATATTTTAAAATATAAAAATCACCATCAACACCATATTTTTTAGGTATGTTAGATTAGAAGACCTTGAACCTACATTTCTTGAAAAGCAAATTTGTGTATATATACATATAAGTATTTCAAGTGAATGTTGTATGCTTATATATTAAGTGTATGTGCGGAAGCAAAAAAGAAACTATAAAATTCCAAATGGAACAAAATTTATGAGTATGAATTTTAAACCAGCCCCCCAAATAAATTCTTGTGCAAAGTTTTCCAAGTCTGGACCTATATAAGTCTAAATGTATCAACTTTATGTTTAATCTATTAATAATATCCATTACTATGCAACTTGTGTATCTATATGGTATGAAAGTACAAAACTATCTGCAACTAGAAATAAGTAATATTATATGCATTAGGGGATATGATCTACAAACCATTTCGTTATGTTCCAGAAAATTCCCAAAGGTACTCATTCCTTGCCTAAATTTTGACTTCCTTTTTGGGTGAGAAATTTGTATCTTTGATACATTCACCAATCTTATGAAAGTGAATAAATCAACAAAGATGGATTTATGCATTGAATTCCTTCAAGATCTTGTGGAACTTTTTCTAAAAAGAGAGAATGGAAGAGAAAAAGAAAACAGCAGTTTTTATATATTTTGAAATATCTAATCAATATGATAAACCTTTATAAAATAGTCAATTAAATGAGGAATTCTTAGGTCACTGTTCACACATTTTTTTTTATGTTGTGAAAATAAATATGAATATATTTGAGGCCCTTTATGTAAGAATATAGAGTATAAACATGTGGTTATGGATATTAAGCTTTGTTGAAAAGCTTATTAAACTATTTAATGTCTTCTTAAATATAATATCTATTGAAATATTTAAAATCTTCTGAAGTTAAGAGTGTAAAGGAGTGAAGTGCTCATTAATACATGTCAAGCATGGCATTCATTATTCTCTCATACATATTATATCTATGATAATTATCTATGGATTTGAATTGAGAGAGCTGGAACATAATAATAAAAATAAATTGATAATTAAAAAGGAATTTCAAGTTATCACTGTCTCATTTTGTGCCTATTAAAGTAAGTTACCATTAACCTGACATAGAAGACAACACTTCTGGGTAGTCCGTTACTTTCTTTTTTCAGTCTTATACAAATTATATAATTAATTATTAAAAATTTTATAGGTTAATTATATCTATTCTCAACTACAAAAAATTCATGGAATTTCTTAAGAACATCATGGATAATTTAGCTTCACTTTGAAAATGTGATATTATTTTAATGAAAATAAAAGTAGCTTGTGGCATGTCACTACAGTGTGCTTGAAAGTGTTTCAGTGGATTTATTGTAGGGGTGCCTATATGTTATAACCATGTACACACATATACATACATACCAAATGCACACACCAACATATGCCATTTTTGCAAATTGTTCTGAAGCTTTCTCTTCTCATAGAATACATCGTCTGAATATGGTCCTGAATTTATTTTCTTTTGCATCTCACAAAAGTGAAACCGTTTTCAGTCTAAGTTCTACAGAAAGTTTCTGTAACGATTACAGCCATTTATATTGCATGAATAAAACTACCCTTAATCTTTTTTTCACAGCACATTTACATGTACACACACGTACATGCACATATTATAAAGGAATGGCTGTTTATTGAAATCATCAGTATCTGTTCTGATAGAATTCAACTTAATTAAGTTGTTAAATTAAATGCCTACCGTGTTCAATGCACTGATAGTACAAAGATTAAAATAGGTCCTTCCTTCAGAAAACTCCCAGTCTCCTGGGAGTGACTTGCAAGTAAAATAATTGGAATGTAGCACTCTTTCTTCTGTACCTCAACACTGAGAAAGTTGAGCTATTTGGTGATTTGAGACAATTTGATATATGAAAAGCTGAGGCAAAATTGACATTCTGATGTTTCAGAAGCTAAGCTTACACACTAATAAGCAAAGTACCTCTTCTGATGAAGAATAGTTTTGATATATTAGGAACATGGAATAGCACAGGATAAATGATAACTGAGCAATTTCTGTGGTTTTATTATTATTTCTTTCATGTGTTTTAAATTTCAGCTTCTCTGTTCATCTTCTTTTCAAGTGTTGTTCTTGTAAGAGTTTGGTAATTTTTTTTTTCTTTTTCTTTTGTTTAATTCCCATTACTTCACAATAGGGAGGGGTGTTGTTCCTTTAAGGCAGATCATTTTGAAAAATTAATCATGGGTAATTTCTTGCAATAATTTATTTACATCTTTGGCAGAGACTGTGAACAGATTAATAATGTTCATCAAGGGAGAAAAAAAATAATGCCAACAGTAAATAATATAAACATGAGGCAGGGGAAATAAAGTTTTTGAAAAGTTACTGTGTTCTACTTTCAGAACCCCTCTCATGAAATAAAATCTCACGCAGCCGGAGTTTTGTGTCTCCATTCCTGCTGCCAGGTCTTAGTGTTGGCTTCCCGATACTCTGCTGGATGTACAAAATGTCAAAGCACAGGATGATTTTTAACTGTTCCTTTTGGTACGGATGACTGAGGGGGAAGTCTTGAGAGTGCTGGAAGCGATGAGGTAGTTCTTGCTTTGGTATGTGATCTAGTGTGATTAACAAACTCCAGATCACAGAGACCCGGGTGCAAGAGAGCCTATTGAATGCAGTTCCCTACCCAAGACAGTGTGCTACCTTGAGCTAACATGGAGGTACTGAAGGGGGAATATATCTCAAAACAAAGACAATCATTGCTTTCTTCTTGAGCAGCTGCAGCCAGTCCCACTAATGGACGTGCAAAAGCAGAAACTGGCAGCATAAGGTATGTGTTCGTTTTTACAGATGGTATTGCAGACAGGTTGGTAATTGAAAAGGAAGTCGTGTACGTGAGCTATTTGACGGGGGAATAGCCTATTACAGGACTTTCCTTTGTAATTGACTGGGTGAGTTATTGAAGAAGCAGTTTTCCCATGAAAGATTTCAGTTATTACAAAATTACATCATTATTGTTAAGGAAATTCCAAGTAGTCTTTTAAAAAATCGTGTTATTAAAACTTTAAAAATCAGCTTCGATTTCCCTGTCTGCACAGTACCTCGATAATAAAATTATCTGCTCATGTTCCAATGTTCCATTTTTACCTATCGCAGTCACAGAGCTCTTATTAAAGACAATCTTCCATTTGAACAACACAACACTACCACTGGGCACTTATTTAAGTCATTGGGAGAATGTCTTTAAATACATAGCAATTTTATGCAATTTGAGGAAATACAAAATTAAATTAAATGTGATAACATGTTAAAATAATTTATAGATTCAAAAACTAAATGAAATTCAGGTTCACTTGCCTAGTTTTTAAACCCACTTGTATATTTAGAAGTTATAGATAATGAAATGGTATAAGCACTATCCCCAGAATAGTCCATCAAATTTTTTATCCAAATTAAATTGTATTTAGTACCAGATCTCTTTGTTAGCACATTTGAAGGTTTTTACTATCACTTTTAATGTTTTGAACCTCTCTATCTTAACTCTTATATTCCCATAAGTTTTTCTTGTTTTGATGGAAACACTCAATAGTTACCATTTTTTTGGCTGAGAAGATTAAATACTGTTTTTATATCCATCTCCTCTGGATTTAAGATCCTGTAAAGAAGTGCTTAGAGTTAAGAATATTTGTGTCTTTTCTATTCTGTGATGAAAAGTGTCACACCCATGAAAAGTAAAAATGTGAACACCATAGGCACATAAGGAACATAAACTCATGCATAAAATGGAAAGTGTTTAAGGGAAAATAACTTTTTAATACTACCCAAATTTTGAGAAATTTGGTAAAAATAAACCTTATCTTTAATAATTGGCAGTACTTGATCTTGAGTAATGATGATACCAAACTTTGCAGAAGGTCTCTGCCTGGGAATATGTAAAATCCATCTTATGAATTGGTACATGAACACTTGTGTTTATAGAACACATCAAAATCCCAGCACCATTATCCTGCACATCTCTAGCCAGGTTGCTGCAAGAGCAGAGATCATAGTTCACAGTGGCCTTCCCAGGTGACAGGCACTCTGAGGGGATCTAAGTGGTGTCACCAACTTCTGCTTGTAAGCAGAGACTTAATTCACAGACTTACCTTCCTGCTTCTTCCCTCCCTTCCTTTCTTTCTCCCCCCATCTCTCTTTCTTCCTTCCCCCCTCTCCCCCTTCTTTCCTCCCTTCCTTCCTTCCTCCCTTCCTTCCTTCCTTCCTTCCTTCCTTCTTCCTCTCTCCCTCTCCCTCTCCCTTCCCCCCTTTCCTTTTACACAGCCAGATCAAAACACACGTGCTGCACACCACCCACCTCCATTCTCCACCTCTGCCTTGCCATCAGCCAAATGCTCTGTTCCTCTAGCTATGACTGTGTCTGTCACCCTCAGAGGAGCTTGTTACCATATCTGATCAAGGATGAGTCATTTCTTTCTTAAAACTTGCATAATTTCAATCAGCTGTTATAGGGTGACTTGAAGAGATAAGAGTTCTTCAAAGCCAGAATATGGTGAAATATTTTTGATAAAAATTCCCCAGTCTCCTCCTTAGTGATAAGACCTGAAACATGGCAAAGAACTGTGGCTCTGAAGTGAAGGAGGCCTGGGTTTGTATCTTAGCCCTATTTTTTGGCAGTTGGAAAATGTTTCTAAGCCTCAGTTTTCTAGTCCTTAGTGGAAGGAATAAAAATAATAATACTTGACTCTTAGGATAGTTTTGAAGACATCAGATAATGAGACTAAGCCTATATATTATATTATCCTGCATATATTAATTTTTCGATGGTAATTATTAAAGAAGAGATGGAAAGTCAAATAAGAGGATTGGACCCAGATGATTGGTTCAAAAATGTTTTGTGGAATATGATCTTACTTAGAGATGGAATGGGTTTTGTTGTTGTTGTTGTTGTTGTTTACTTGTTTGAGTTTTAAAAAATTCTCTTTTTAACTGATACACAAAAACAGTTTTACATATTAGTGAGGTAACATGTATTGTTTGATGCATGCGTCCATTGCATAGCATTTAAATCAGGTTCCAGGTATATATTTTGATGCTAGGTAAATCAAAAAACCACTTTAAGTCTTTATATCATCAATAAAAGAAAAATAAGAATGCTTAGTTATTTGCTTTATCTAACCCTGGATAGTATACATCAGGAGCTTTTAACCTTGGGATCCAGGAGACTCTTCCAAATGAATTTTTATGACTCCCAATACTATTAGGAAACATTGAGGTATAGTAACTGCACTGAAGACTGTAACACTTCATGGGCCAGTTATTATTTGTGAACTAACAAGAAAAAAGTTTTATAATTTTTTTGTTTCCTTCAAAATCATGATCATCATTAAATATTATAAAGGCAACTCTACATAGTTCATAAAATAACCATTTGTTTCTCTGATTAAATGCTTAGAAGCTGAGAACTTTGGACTCTTAAGCTTTTTCTAGGATGTCTCTATCACTGAGATTTTCATTTTTCATAATGTAAAATAGTCCCATAATAAATGTGTTTGTTAAATGTATTATATAAATGAAATATGCAGTAAATTTGTTAAAAGAATTTTTCAAAACTTCAAGCCAAAGTTTGCTTAGGAGGTGCTAAAATTGCCCTAATGATGCCTCCAAAAATCCTTCTGTTACATTTTTTTTTCCCTTCCAGTGTCAGATTTTGGCACTGGCATAGAAGAAAATGTCCCTGTGGAGCAACTTTCCAGCCATTGTTGTAGCTGAAGGAAAGGTGAAAACAGATACATGGTGGCAGAAATAGAAGCAGTGAGAGACTGGAGTAGTTCTTTTGACAATAATGACTTTCACATGGAATGAAAAAAGACAGTGCAGACATAAATTTTCAACCATATTTTTTAGCTGTTCAAATGCGTACTTGCTGTAAAGGCAGCACATTATTCCAGAAATGGCATGGGTTAGAACTCTGAAGATTTGGCCTTTTCCAGACTTGATTCTGTTACGCAATTTGTGTATAACATTGGATGTTTGATTTGCTCCTTTACCAAATTCAGGGTAAGTCAAAGAAGGGAGACCTCAGACCTGGGTAAGAGGTTTGATATCTGTGTGGCCAATTCCCAAAATCATCAGATTTGAAGAATCTGTATGAATAATTTAAACTGTGGGCTATGCATTGGGGAATTTTGGTTTTCTGCTATCTCACTGCAGGAGTCACCAGATGCATATCAGAAGAGATGTAACTAATGTGTTTTGCACCCAAGCATTGCCTGATACATTGGGCAACTCTTTGCATGGCGAGGTGTCAGTGGGATGAGGCTTAGGCACATGCATACCTGGCGCACAGTAGGATTGCTAGGGTATATATTGCCTCATGTCCTGGAACAGGAGTTGTTCCATCACTCCTAGCTAGGGATGTCAGTTTAGTTGACACTGGTCTCCATTCTCATTGCTAATGTGTTAAGGAAGTGAGTTGAATAAGCCAGGTAAACAGGTTTTATTTCCAAGCTCTGAGATAGGTGATTATAAGATGGGTTTTTGGCTGAACTGTATGGAGTCCCTTCTGCTTCCTGGCAAGAAATCTGAGAGCAAAGAGGGTTGTTTTAAAGCAGGCATAGACTTGTTGTACAGCTCATTTCAACTGATTCTCCACAATTTTATTTGGAACAAAAATCAGCCAAGACATTGGTAACTATTGCTTTCTGTTGGCAGAGTTCTTCTCTTTGCTCTTGCTGAACTAATGATCAGCCTGTGCTTCTGGTAAAATTCTGCCTGTTAATCTGAAGCTGTTCAATGAAAGCCACCATGTAATTTTAAGTCATTCTAGTTGCTGCAGTCTATGTATTTTGTAGCATCATATATAGTCAATAGCCTTAGGGGAAAAGCAGGTAAAGGATGTGGCCTTCTGTGTCTCATCATGGTAAAGTAATAGTAATAAGGACTAACCTAATATTCATCATTTATTCAACAGCTATTGACTGTATTATATATCTGACAGTCGCAAACACATTATTTAACTCATGTCAACTCTCTTGGTAGTTAATAAGGCAATGATGTTGATAGGATATTTTTACTAATGGGAGAGTAAACAAATCTTAATTTGTTTCTGAAAGGACTAGATGATTATACTTTTTTATAAAGGAGCATAGAAAGTGAATCCTCTGCTTGTAAGATAGCTTTCAGCCCTTTAATGAGATTTGTTCACGGTGAATACTTTGGTTTCTTCAGCAGAATTTCCATATAATTTACATGCTTTAAACTATCAATGTTCATGAACAATCCCAGTGTGTATCATTTAATATTTTTAGATTCTACTGGGCACTCTGCAAGATTCCAGAAAGCAGAACTCAGTACATTACTATGACCCCCACTTCCAGCACAGTACCAGGCACATGGTGGACACTCAGTAACTATTCCCAGAACTGAATTGAATTAAATTTACCACTGAAATTTTATTACTGCAAAATTGTACCAGAAGTTTCTATCATAGCCATCTGTGCATTTCCCTAAAATGAAATTTGCAAAGAATTCTCTAGATATAATCAAATAAACACAGAAAATATTTAAAGAGTTAAAAATATTTGAGGTACATCCAGACTAATAGCACATATATCAAATTTCAGATTGATTCGATTTAAAATGGCTAAGATATAAAACCATAAAAAATGTGAGTAAATACTCTGCCTATCAAGGCTTGTTATGTAATTACATGGTCTCAGTATGGTTTTTATTCATAGAAAACTATTGTAAAAGATCATTTCTGCACAAATTCCTTCACCAATGGAGACTTCTAATATCTTAGAGATGAATATCCATGTCTCTAAATGTTAAGCCACTTGAATAAATAATTCAATCAAATTTGCTATTTATTAATCAGATGAAATCAGTTCTTTGTTAATAATGAAATTTGAAAACCTTAATTTTTGCTTTTGGCTGATCTTCAAATAATAAAATAGGCCATAAAAACAGCTGAATCAATTTAAAAGTTTTTAAATCATTTTTTCTTTCAGTCATATCTGGACTTACCAACACATGTGCCCAAACTCAGCTCAGAATGATATAAAACTAAATAAGGAATTAAGTCCCCTGAAAGCAAAACTTGGGTACTTTTTTGGGGAAAAAAACTGCTATAATTATATGCATACAGTGGCTTGCTATTAATTTAAAGACTAAAAGTGTTTTGTTTCACTTTGTCTTATTTCTGTTTCATTTATTTATTTATTCCTTTATTTAGTGGGGCTGGGAACTGAACCCAGGACCTCACAAATGCTAGGCAAGCACTTTACCACTGAACTACATCCCTAACATTTTAAAAAAAAGATTTGTATTTTGAGACAGGGTCTTGCTAAGTTTCCCAGACTGGTCTTGAATTTGCAATTCTCCTGCCTCAGCCTCACCTACCTTGCTTTGTTTTAAATAGTTACTCAGTCGTTTGTATTTCTTGATATACTCCAGGGGAAAAAAATTAGTTTGGATTTAAAGTGTACCTATATTAAAAGTTACATTCATCATTTTGTTTCAAGCTCTGGTATGTATGATTGGCCACTTCATCACCTACATTGTTTTTTTTGTTGTTGTTTGTTTGTTTTTGGTACTGGGGATTGAACTCAGGGGCACTGGACCACTGGGCCATATCCCCAGCCCCTTTTTTTGGTAATTTATTAGAGACAGGGTCTCACTGAGTTGCTAAGTGCCTCGCCATTGCTGAGGCTGGCTTTGAACTCACAATCCTCCTGCCTCAGCCTCTCAAGTGCTGGGATTACAGGCGTGAGCCACCACACCCGGCACCTACATTGTTTTTGTAAAAATTCTGTGGTTGTAATACATTTGAAATACAGAAAAGAAACATATGATCTCAAGTCCTCTTAGTGATTATTGATCTTAGGCCTAGATCTTAGTGATCTAGGCCAATCACTGGCTAGACACTCCTTACCATTAGCCTTCCTTTTTCATACAGAAAATTACCAATCAACAAAAATAGTATGGAGGCAACACATAAATTCAACCTAAATATTACTGATCAAACTATTAATATTTAAGGTTAAATTTAAAAAAACAATTATTTCCTTGAATTGTTGGTTGTAGTTTTTGTTTTCCTGTAGAAATTTACAGCTGAGCTGACTTTTCTGTAGGTTTGGGCTTTGGGGCATGTGTCATCTGTACAACTAGTATCTCTTTGTTGAACCCACGTAGAAGTAGAAAGCGTTGCTTAGAGGTCAGGGGCAGAGAATGCAACTACTACATGTGGCTTTCTTTCAGTCTGAGAGGAGAAAAGAGATTTGTGCTAAGTACATTCCTCAGGAATGCCAGTTAGTGTTACCCATTAGCTACTTATTCCTTTCATTTCTCTCCAGTGCTGCCTATAGCCATAGAACTCATAATTTTTCACTCTCCTACACAAGGTCACAGAGGTACAAACTGTTATTATCTCTTAGGAACACATAGAAAAAGAGAAACTTGTTAAACATACACATGCACATTTAGAGCCATCAGCTATGTATGACTATAACATGGAGATAAAATACCATTGGAGATTTGTCCTACTTGACCTAGTAACTTTGATACCTAGCAAGAACCTTGCATAAGCTGTTTCTCAAAAATAGCTTATAATATAGGATTGGACAATGCATTTTCTTTGCCACAACATCATCAACTATCTCTGTCCAATTCCAGGTAAACTTGTCAACCTGAGTGGGAAACATTTAGACAGGATTTATTTTAAAAAAAAAAAAAAAAAAAAAAAAAACTTATTTTACCCCAAAATATAGGTATAAATACTAATGATAAAAGTAATAATAAACAGTATTACTTTCAACTTTGTTAATATTTATGCTTTTGAGACAGAGTACTGTCCTGGGTGTAAATTACTTAGAATTTTTGATGACTATTGCAAAACATGATTTCTGTACTTAAAAAAGCTAGGCATAAAGAAAAATAATAAAAATATTTTAAAATTCTGCCATGCAGGATAAACTGTGAATGAATAAGGTCTTTAGTGATTTGCTTTTTCTTTAAGGCAAAGCTTTTTTTTTTAAGTGGGGCAGGGAGGCTTCCTTTGGCAGCCAACTGCTACTCTGCCCTTGTTTGGGCTCAAGATGTGCATAACCTCAGGGAGATTCCTGTGTCCAGCCAGCTAACACTGTGCACAGTGCAACCAAGTCAAGCCCGTCACCTGTGCTGTGGTTGAGAGAGATGTGCTTCTGTGGTGATGCAGCCAAGGACACTGTCCACATCCCCCCGCCTTTTCTGCTGCTTCCAGAAACTTCAGTGCACCAAAAATACGGTCTAAGACTTACCAAAGTGCTAAATTTCTTGACATGGGAGGTAGCATTTTGTGTGTGAAATATTTCTCACCTACCTCCCACTCTCCACCCCCATGCAAGCAGGCTCCCATTGAATTTGAGGTGTGAACACCTAGATATTTCACTCTGACTCAACTTTCCATTCTCATGTTTGATAAGATAGGCACAAATGAAATACATTTGACAATATCTAATTGTATAGTTTGTCTCAAATGTTCAAAAATGTGAAGAAAAACAAAACTAACAAAGTGTGTTTGTCATATAAAAGAAGTCATAGTTGAATCCCCTTGACAAATAGCTAACTCACTGGCCATTTACCACATCCCTGGAACTGTTTTAATTGCATCTGTTAATCCATGTAACACTCTGAGCTGTTCACACAGCAAAGATAGGGGAGATTTCAGCACTGAGAGGTTAAATAACTTTGCCCAAAGCTGTACCTAGCAAATGTTAGAGACAGATTTTTGAATACATGTAGTCTGACTCCTAAAGCTGATTATTAATGTCTAAGCTATCCCGATTCTGAGTGAGTGACTTCAATGCACCCCTGGTATACTGAAAATAAGATATGGTTTTACCTAAAGTACAGCAACCTTTATTGGACTACTTTCAGCAAGATATGCCTGTGGAAACCAGTACTGTAATTTCAGGATTTTCCCTCTAACTAATGAAGGGCACTTTCTTTGCAAGAGAATTAAGTACCAAATTGTGCAAGGGTTGAAACGCTCACTGAAATCAGGATTACACCCACTTTGGCATGCTGTGTCAAGCAGCCAGGGCATAAGGAAAGGAGAGCAGGCTGCAGTGAATGGTTCCACATTCAGATTTGAGCCTCAGCCATATATGTGGGTTAGTTTCCAAGTGGACATTTATATTGCCTTTATGTGGATCAAGTTGGTGTTGATTTGCCAAATGTGTTATTTAGATCTAAGGAAATGACAGGATGGCCCCAGGAAAGTTTCACAATTATAACCTAACTAGGTTCTGCAGCTTACTTTGGATAAAGGGGGCCCCACGATGTTTGATAAACAGGACTTATAATGGCTCGTTGGTTTTCAGGAGGCAGTAACCTCTACTTTTGCAGCAGGTCCCCATGGAAATCTGTGGACCTCTGACGCCCAATGTTTGATATTGCTGTTGATGAGATTTAGAAACTCGTGGTGTTTTCCTGGTTCTGACTTGGACGGGGGAGAAGGGGGGCAGTAGGAAAAGGAGAACTGGAGATTATCTTTGTGAAAATCAAGTTTTTATTACATCACCTAAAGTGGCACAACCTGCTACACTAATGAAACCGTGTTCTTGGTTTAAAAGGGCAATTGTTAGCCTGACTTTGTGCTCACTAAAAACATTCCCCCAATCTTGTTAAGTTATTGCTCTCATTTTGGATTTTTATAGCTGTGCAGCTTACCAGCCCTCATTTCTTTACGTTTCATTCATTTTCCTTGTATTGATGATTAATGGAGGATGTCGAATGTTAGAGTGAGCAGGCATCAGCAATTGCAAGATCATAATTAGTTTAGCTGACGAGGGCCTCTGATAGCACTTGCATCTGGATGGAAAAATTACCCTATAGGGAACTGGCTGCTCACCAGGTCTTTTTAGTGATACATTGTGAAACACCCGATGAATCAAATGCCCTTTCAATGCCAAGAAAGTGTTCCAGTCTTGAAGCCAAAATTATGTCTGCAGAAAGCTTTCCATTTGAAATGTATCAGAGTACAATTATAACCATTGTATTTTCTTGGCAGGCACTCCACTCTTCTACAGTATGGACTCGAGTTAAATAAATTGCCTAAATTTTATGAATCCCTGAAATTTTGACTTATAGCGTTTGTAATATTTAATTTATAATAAAATTAGGTCCCAGCAAGACTTTTTTCCACTTCTTATCTAACATGCATATTTTATCATTAAAGGCTTTGCTTCCTAGAGAAAGGAGAGCTGAGCCACAATTCAGGCTGGCTTTTTCTGCAGCAAGAGAATTCCATTTCCTGCCGGTTCGTATTTGTGCCGACAAACACAGCCTGACTTTTGTTTAAATGAGAAGTTTAATGGAATCATTACTTGATAGCAAGAATGTAACCGGCAATACTAATTATCTACTTTTAAATATTCTTAGATTATTTTTGAATCTGGTGATTACAGAATTCAGGCCACTAAAATCAATTTGTATTCGGAAATGCTTGTGATTTCCAAGTCTGAGTCAAATAAAATAAATAAATAGCCATTGAAGGGACAACGCTGTCTAGCTTAAGCAGGCACCTCATAAGGGCTCTCATTAGTAATACTGTACTTCTTGTTGGCAGAAGTCCTTCCCGGTCCGCCCAGCTTTGGGGAATAGAGCTTGTTTCTCTTTCAGATTTTACAATTGCAAAAGGAAAGAGCAGAACTGAGTGTCTTATATTCTTTTAATACTTATGTTACACCAATGACATGCAAAAAGACACAAATTGGTTTAATTTTAAATGGTTTTCATGGTGCATTTTTTCCAAGTTTGACTGTATTTTAAAGCTCAGGTAGCATGTTCCAAAACATATTAACCATATTGCCATGTTCTGTCCTTATGGCTTTTGTTTTGACACTTTTAAAAGGTATATTTCAGGGTTCGGCATTTAGGAGTCATCATTAAAGGCACAAAACCCAAAGTTCAAAAAGTTAAAGCTGTTCCTGTGAAAAGCCTTTGGTGTTCCACACACCTCATCCATCACTGTAGGGTTAATTATAATGAAAATCAGTGGTGCCTATTAAACACAATTGAACCTGACCTCATTATGGGCACTGTGGTTTTATACTGTCATTGTTGCAAGTCTAAAGACAAAACTCCTGGGTTGATTTGGTCTAACTCCACTGATCATGTGACTCACCTCTGACCTTGGTTTTCTACCCCCATTTCAGAGGCGTAGAGGCTCGGGTGTTTTTTGTGCCAATTGCCTGACCACAAAGACCTCTCTCTGGCGAAAGAATGCAAATGGCGGATATGTATGCAATGCGTGTGGCCTCTACCAGAAGCTTCACTCGGTAAGAATTTGTCCCACTGTTTCAGGAAAAGCTTTATAAAGCAGAGCTTGCCTGCTTGGTGGTGTGGTAAGTCCCATTCCCTGGCTTGTGTAGCCTGCTCCCGCAGGGCTGTTTAATGCAGTCACTTTGAGTGCACATGTGATTTATGGTGAAAGGGGCTTAGATGTTATGGGGAGATACGTTTGAGATCATTAGTAATGCATTATGCTTCTTTTGATATAAAGAGGAAAATGATTGATTTCTGGGAACTTCACATAAGAGATAGTCAAACGAATGGTTATCAGAATTCAGTAGGATTAGTTAGATAGAAAGGAGAAACCTTAATATTTTCAAAAATATACAAACAGTTAAAAAAAAAATAAATGAAAGGACTCTTCAGTGTTGACTATAAAATAGAGGGCAGGGAACACGTGTTTATTTCCCAGTTTGCCTTCATAATTCTCCAGTGTCACCTTGGCTTCTTGGGAGCTGGAGGTCAGGTACTTTCAGAAGCACAATTCTGAAATAGGACCAGAGGATGCCTTCCTGTCAGGGCTTCCAGGGTATTGGGTGAGGTATCTGAGGTTCTAAATATCAGATACATCTGTTCAAGTGTTGTAAGGTACAAAGGTGCTTTGGGTTTTAAAATCCCCAGCTGTCTCTGGCCCATGGAGGTCCTTTGAATTAATTTTTCCCAAAATTTTAGTTAGAATTCTGTAATATGATTTAAACTCACAAATCCCTCATCTGTATATGCATTTGACTTCCTGAAGGATTTTTTATAGTTTAGAAAGTTTATCTGCTGACATGAGCTGACTTTAAAATAGGAATACCCCATTTAGTAAACAGAAATCTATTTCCCTGTGCCTTTTCCATTTTGCTTGGCATTTTACCATACCTGTTAGCACAAGCCAGTGAATAGATTACAGCTACAAGGAATATGGTTTTAGACAAAACATCCTCATAAATGGACCATTGGAAGCACTCTTGAAAAAAATGCATGTTGCCAACAATACTAATTGGTAGTAAACTGCAAAAACCTTCGTTGTTAGCATATAACTAGTAGAAAGATTGCCCCCCAACACACATCACCACATACCACCTTACTTTTTTTTAACTATCACCATTTAAACACAGCAATAAGCTTCCATTTAATGAGTCCTGACAGTAATGATTTTAATTGAACTTGGGCCAATTATAGGCTAAGAATTAATTAAATTACTGTTCTGCCAAGTTATGATAATTTAACCACTGTGCTATAAAATAAACTGTTTTCAAAAAATTATTTTAATATTTGTCTCTCCAGAGGCAAGATGTTTTCAGTTTTGAATCTTTTTTATGAACCATAAATTGAAAGATATAAAGGTTATTGCTCATACAAAACTGCCATAAAAGTTTTGAAAGTTTTCAAAAGGAATGAATGCAAACTCTAGGTCTCTTTATAATATAGAGATTAAACTGCATATTTTTATACTATTTTGAGACCTTTATAAGCCCGAACTTTCTGAACAAAATTCATGCATATGGCATATCTGAGCTATATACATTGTCATCCTGACACTAGCAATTGAATTGCTAATAACAAGTATGTTATCTTTCCTCTGGAACACCTTATCATAACAAATATGCCAAAAAAGATTTATAGTTGCATTTTGTTTAATATGTAAAAACTTTCCTGGCATTAAGGTACATCCTTTTTAGGAAGAATTCACAGATTATATATTACTTATATTCATCTTTTTGTAGCAATTATTTCCTGTTTTCAGGGTTTCTTTTTAAATCATACTTTAGTACCATTTGAAGATCCTTCTAAATTTAGAGCTGCAAATTGCATTAATTTATTAAACTTGATTTTACAAATCAAAGTTAGAGCTCTTCCTGCAGGTAAAGTTTTTATTATAGTCTTATCCATGGATTTTTGTCATGTAATATAAACACCTGTTGAGCATGTACATAAATACTAATCATGTAATGTCTAAGCTGAATAAGCTGAATAAAATACTTAAGCTGAATGAAAGTCAGCATTCTTAAGTAGAGTAGAATGACAGATTGGATATTCCAACCAAGGCTACAAGTGAATTTAGATTTTTTTTTTTTTCAACACAAAATAATGCTTTACCTGTTAGCAAGTAAAATCTTCTGTAGTGAATATATAAATATTAAAGAAAGAGAAATGAAAGTAAGAAGGGGGGAAAATCACTCTAATACAGCTTCAATTACCTGAAACTTTTTTTCTTACAGTTCTGTCAGTTGTCTGATTATTTATGCTACGAAATGAATATTTTGTATTCACGTTTGCAGTTATTTAGAACGATGCATGTGTTAGCGTAAACCAACATAACAAAATATCACACAGACTGGGTGGCTTAAACCAACAGAAATTTACATTCTCACTGCTCTGGAGGCTGGAAGTCCAAGGTACCAGCAAGGTTGGATCCTGGGGAGTCTCTCCTCCTGACTTAGATAGGCACCTTTTTGCAGTGTAGAGGGAATCTCTCTTTTTATCTTCTGAGGTCACAGTTCTGTTGGATTGGGCCCTACCTTTATGACCTTATTCATAATTCTCTCTGAAAGACCCTATCTCCAGATACTCACATTGAAGATTAGAGTTCCAGAGTACAAATTTTGCCAGGACACAACATAGCCCATAGCAGTGCATAATTTTCCCACTACTGTCATACCTATCTTCCATGTTACCCATGTTACTTGGTCAACATTTTAGTGCACTACTCAAAAATTTTAAGATTTTTGAAAAAATCATATTTCATCAAATAATATTGTACACGAATTTTATTACTGAATCATGCAACCCCCAAATCTGTTAAGTTTTAAAAAGCTGCTTTTCTGTCCCCCTTGCAAAGATGGACATGATTTAATTAGGCTAAAATAGTGTACTTTATTTACTTCCTCTGATCCTGCTTAGGGCAAAAGGAGGAGATTTAGTAAATCTGTAGCATAAAGCCTATCCCTTGCTTTGAACTTAAGCATGGTTTTTATTTGTGAGGAATTTCGAATGCATTTGAATGTATTTTTTAATGTTTTCCTTTTATGTATTTTGTGTGTTCTCTGCAGACTCCCAGGCCTTTAAACATCATTAAACAAAACAACGGTGAGCAGATTATTAGGAGAAGAACAAGAAAACGCCTTAACCCAGAGGCACTTCAGGCTGAGCAGCTCAACAAACAGCAGAGAGGTAGCAGTGAGGAGCAGGTCAATGGAAGCCCATTAGAGAGGAGGTCAGAGGATCATTTAACTGAAAGTCACCAGAGAGAAATTCCACTCCCGAGCCTAAGTAAATACGAAGCCCAGGGTTCATTGACTAAAAGCCATTCTGCTCAGCAGCCAGTCCTGGTCAGCCAAACTCTGGATATTCACAAAAGGATGCAACCTTTGCACATTCAGATAAAAAGTCCTCAGGAAAGTACTGGAGAACCAGGAAATAGTTCATCTGTATCTGAAGGGAAAGGAAGTTCTGAGAGAGGCAGTCCCATAGAAAAGTACATGAGACCTGCAAAACACCCAAATTACTCACCACCAGGCAGCCCCATTGAAAAGTACCAGTACCCACTTTTTGGACTTCCCTTTGTACATAATGACTTCCAGAGTGAAGCTGATTGGCTGCGGTTCTGGAGTAAATACAAGCTCTCTGTTCCTGGGAATCCGCACTACTTGAGTCATGTGCCTGGCCTACCAAATCCTTGCCAAAACTATGTGCCTTATCCCACCTTCAATCTGCCTCCTCATTTTTCAGCTGTTGGATCAGACAATGACATTCCTCTAGATTTGGCGATCAAGCATTCCAGACCTGGGCCAACTGCAAATGGTGCCTCCAAGGAGAAAACAAAGGCACCACCAAATGTAAAAAGCGAAGGTCCCTTGAATGTAGTAAAAACAGAGAAAGTTGACAGAAGTACTCAAGATGAACTTTCAACAAAATGTGTGCACTGTGGCATTGTCTTTCTGGATGAAGTGATGTATGCTTTGCATATGAGTTGCCATGGTGACAGTGGACCTTTCCAGTGCAGCATATGCCAGCATCTTTGCACGGACAAATATGACTTCACAACACATATCCAGAGGGGCCTGCATAGGAACAATGCACAAGTGGAAAAAAATGGAAAACCTAAAGAGTAAAACCTTAGCACTTAGCACAATTAAATAGAAATAGGTTTTCTTGATGGGAATTCAATAGCTTGTAATGTCTTATGAAGACCTATTAAAAAATAATACTTCATAGAGCCTGCCTTATCCAACATGAAATTCCCTTCTTTCATTATTCTTTCTTTTGATGAGTAGGTTACCAAGATTTAAAAGTGAGACAAATGGTTAGTGAGAAAGAATGGAAGATGGTAAACAATCACTTTTAAAACCTAGTAAGTCAAAGCCACCTTGACTAATGTGTACTGGTGAACCAATCCATACAAAGTCCCACCAGACTATATTTATTGTGTTTATGAAGGGATTAAAAACTGTCTAGAATTCGAAAGGGTTTACATATTATGATACTAAAGCAGTATTGGGCTGGCCATTGGCCCGTTTGTTCAAAAACCCAGAAATTGTTCCCTAAATTTAAAAGTATTGTGAAATCCTAGGCAGATGAGGAGAATTTGAATCTCCAGGGCAGTAGAAGGAAAACATCGCCCTCTCAAATCAGTCTCCCCTCATTGACCATGTTGCAGATTTGGACCTAGAAATGAAAACTGTGGTTAGGCTTGGTGAGAGAGCAGCAAGGAAGGTGACAGATGGTGGCACGATGTTTTGGGCCAGCCCTGCCTGTACATACACATGCACACCCTCTTTTGATATTTTTGTCCTTTAGATGTTCAAATACTCAGTAGTCCTTTTGTTTGCAGTTTAGGTTCATTTTGTCCAAATATATATCCATTTGAAAAAACAATGTCCTCAGTGCTTATGTAGTCATTTTATTTCAGATATTTCTTTCTTGTTTATGATGAACCAGTAGTTTGGATTTTTTTTAAAGCCTCCTGTTGATCACTAATCTCACTTGGCACATTATAACTAAAGGACTCCCCTCAAATCAAAAGAATAGATGGATACAAATGTCAGACCATGAGTTTAATTTGGTTAGAACACATGGTGTTTTTCCACAAGGTAACCTGCTGTATTTATTTATTTTCTTTTGGTTAAATATAATTTCCAAACTTTGTGGTCAGGCAGCGTCTAAGGTTACGTTACCACAGACTGACAGTTGGTATATGTACCAGTCATTACCCTTCATACGATTTATACAGGTTTAGTTAAGTAGCATTAAATAGGATTCTTAGAAGTATGTCTTCATAGTACTTTTAATACTTAAGGCTTTGTAAAAACTATCCATGAAGGGAAAGCTCCTCAGCATAACTGCTCAGGGAAATAGGGCTAAATAACTGAACATTAAATAATTGGTTAAAGGTGCTGTTAGTCGAGCCTCAATGCTTGCTACAAGGATGTATGTACAAGGACTGACTTTAATAATTTGCATTATATTGTCCCAACCAGTAGTTTATTTTTTGCCACGGAGATGTAGAAGATATTACAAGCTACTGGATGCACTGTCAGATTAACTTATTTCATTAAAGAAGTTGGGAGAACAAATAGGAAAAAAAAACTTATTTTTCTAGTAAATATTAATGTATTACATTTCAAATAATGGTGCCTGACATATTGAATAATTATTTTCTACAGTGTACGTATGCAACAAAGATATTCCATCATGCATTAGAGTCAGTTCTGGCTCTGCCTAGCTGTTTACATTTGCAAATGTAGCAAACAAGGTAATGAAGCAACTATTTCTATTGCAGTAGATATCTTTTTTTGTGTGTGTGTGTGCATTAAAGTTGTAAACGGTAACATGAAACAAATGAAAGTTCTTGATATAATGGTATGGAAACAAGAAGGAAATGAAAATATTTTTATGCCTACTTAGGAAAAAAAAGGGTAGCACTATTCATTCCAAGTACTTTTTTTTTTTTTTACTTTTTAAGCTCTTAACTCACATTGTTATGCTTAAGATGATAAACATATATCCTCTTTTTATTGCTTTGTCTATGTTTCAGATGAAACATTTCAGAAATTATTTTGATAAGTGTTGCTGAATCCGCAGCACTGATGTGTTTATTGCATTCTGTAGTCGCATTTGCACTCCATTTTTACATTAACTCGCAGTTGCTTTGTATTGTTTTGTTGTGTTTGGGTTTGTTTCTTTCTCACAGTGCCGGGTCTTTGTTTCTTAAAGTTGGATGGCAGGTAGAGCTCAACCAGTTCGTGACTGTTGTAGTGAATGAAGCTAAAAGTATCTTTCTAATGTTGTGTTGTCATTTTCATTCTTGCATTTTTGTTTTCATGTAAAAAAAAAAGAAAAAGAAAGAAAAAGACAAAAAAAAGCGAGAGAGAAATCAGGACTAAGTCCTTTGCTTCAGTTTCATTGTTAAAGGGCCCTATTCTGATCTCACCTGTCCCTAGCTCTAATATTCACATAAATCGAAATAAAGAGGTGGAATGAGGAGCTTTGACATTCAAATGATTTGACATAATTTATGTTTCTTACGACATTGGATGGGAAAAAAATATATCAAAGTATGCAGGCAGATCTGAGATGTGTCAAAGATCTGAAAAAGAGAGGAGATTTCCCAAACAATAATATTTAATTTTCTTGGTAATAAGAATATTAAAATGCACTGTAGCAATCCTCAAGCAACATTATATGTTGACTGCCCAAATCAGTAAAATACCAGAAGTTTGGTTAACTTGGAAAATATTATATGTATTTTTGGACAAAAACAAAAAAAAAACTCCCTAAGCATTTCTCCAGTGTATCAGACACAAATAGGTTGTTCATTGTTGGCATGCATGCCTTTTGTTTTTCATTCAGTTGTGTTTTTTTTTTTTTTTTTTTTTTCTTTCCTCAGACAGACATAGTAGCAATGACTAGCATTGGAAAATACATATCACTGTTCTTGGAATATTTATGGTCAGTCTACTTTCAGTAGAATACTCTTGGATAGCATTGACATGATAGATCTTATTCCATACTCCTTTATTATTAATTATTTTATTTTCACTTTTGCTTTTGTTTTATACATATTTTGGTGGAGAAGAGGTCGGGTTTTGGAAAAAAAACGACAAAAGTTTATCATAACACTAAACGACTCCTTTATTTGTTGGACTTAAAGCCTTTGTTCCATCTCTCAAAATATATTACAAAAAAATGTTTTTTAAGATTTCTGAATAATTTTGTCATAAATTGTGAATGATTTTCAATGAGCTATTTAGGTACTGAACTTTTTTTTTTTTTTTTTTTTTTAAGGACTTTCAAGATCATTTAGGAATTTCCCCTCTTGGAAAAGGCTTCCCCTGTGATAAAAACTATAAGCCCCATAAAGTTGTATGTCATTTACCACCTGTAGGTCCTTTCAAATTATCTATCTATATTCTAAACTGAGCTATAGAACAAAGTTAAGGCCAGGACCAGCTTTTGCCTTTTCCCTCTTCCTGTTCTCTCTCTTTCCCTCATCATCGCCCCCCTCTAAACACAAGGCTGTTTGGGATAGAAAAACCATCTGGAGAGCCAGCCCACCTCGGAAGATTGTGGATTAAGAGAGACACTACAGGACTCTAAGTAGAGAAAGGGATGGAGCTCTCAAGGCCAGCACGTTCTCTGGGGTTCAAAAGGGCTAAGAGTGTGCCCAGTTATCTCTACATGACATATTGAGATGTTCTTTTAAAAAATCCATTTTTAAGGTAGTGATGTTTTGTTCTAAACTGTTCTCTTTTAGTAAAGGTAGATTTTAGAAAACAAGCATGGGGATTCTTTTCTAAGGTAATATTAATGAGAAGAAGAAAAAAAGTGATTATTTCTAAGAGCTCTTTGTTGAAGCCTGTGGTAGCACATTTTGTTTATGATTGATTGCACATGTGCACATAATCTATTATGATCCAATGCAAATGCAGCTCCAAAAATATTAAATGTATATATATTTTAAAATGCCTGAGGAAATACATTTTTCTTAATAAACTGAAAAATATCAATACTGCTATTACAACAATTATTAGCCTCCTGCTGTGTGGCTGCAAAACATCATCAAGTGACCTGTCTTGAGACCTTTGAATTGCCTGCCTGTTTAGTTAATGAACATTAATGGCTTTCTAGAGGGGGAATATCTGCTGTCCCGTGGTGGGAACATGGAATAAGGAAGCTGGTGGTGCTGCCTCTGTGCGGTACACCAGCCTTTTGCCTAAAGTTTAGCCAAGTTCATGGCTCTGTCTTTGGGTTGAGGATCATGGCAAAAAGACTCCAGGCCTCTTTGGTGAGCAGCTAGGTGAGAGCTTGCTGACTGCTAGACGCAGGGAGAAACTGAGGAATTGAAATGCAACCTGAATATGAAACTAAGTACACTAACTAAAGGTAGGTCCTGTTAGGTGGATTCTTTCGGCAAGCAACTGACCATAGATGGAAAACGGATGGAACGCCACGCATCAGAATTATGAAGGGCAGTGTTATTTTCCCAAAGAAAGACTTGGCCAAGGGCAGAGGCTTGGCTTCTTTGCGAAGCACTTCCTTTTGGTCATCCGTGGCTGATAATGGTGCAATTATTTAGAGGTTTAGAAAGCCTCTCCAGTTATTTGCAGTAATCAGAACCTCTGGAAGATGCTAGGGCAGAAGTGTGTCAAGTCAGGGATGAAGAAAATGTGAAATTCAACAGTAATCCACACATGGAAACTGGATAATGTATGCTCATGTGTTTTTCTCTTGAAAGGCAAGGTAGAGCTGGTTACTCTGTCCTATACCAGAAGAAAGCAAGAGTAACTTTACCATGGAAATAATGTTTAATCTTCTTCAGAGAAAATGGTCCTTCAGGATCCTGGTTTTACCCCTGATTATTTGTTCAACACATGAACTGCAACAAATCACTTTTTCTTTTTGTGCCTCAGGTTCCTCAGCTGTAAAATGGAAAAGTATATGAATAATAATATTAATATTAATAATAATAATAATGGTAATGTAGTACTTGTTTGTAAAGCACTTTGAGACCCTTGGTTGAAAGGCACCACAGGAGTGCCAAGTAGTGTTATTTGGCCAAGGGGGTACCTTAAGCTCTCAGTTCCCAAGGGCCAGGAAAGGTTGGGGTCATTTTTGTTAAAGATGAGCTGTAAATATCATAACTAGACAGCCTATAGTGTTGAATAGGAAGAGGCAAAACTATTATGAGGCTGATAAAACCATAGTTTCTTAATGGCTACCAACAAGGCAAATATCACAGTAACAAATGCCAAATTCCTTAGGGTCTACTATTTGACAACAATATGGATAATCTGGGGGGAGGGACAGGGTGGGAAACATCTCAAAATGCCAATGTAAAATTAACTTTCAGCAATATTCACCAGCAGAAAATGTCTTTCATATGGAATGATTTCATGTTGCTGAGAAAAAGAATTCAATTTGTAGTCCTGATTTGAATATTAGAATGTTGGCTATAATAGTTCTGTTCTTACAACACATGGAATTTTTTCGTTTTATTTTATTTTGTTTTCATAGTGCATGTTCATTTCTACTCACAAACATGTTCTTGGTGTATTTCTTATGCAAACAATCTTCAGGCAGCAAAGATGTCTGTTACATCTAAACTTGAATAATAAAGTTTTACCACCAGTTATACATAACGGCGTTGGTATGGTTTATATGGATTCATTTTCATCCATTTAGCAATAGGAAATACAGACCATTGTAACATATAGACAGGCTCTGATAAATTGAAATGGTGAAATCAATTCACCATTATTTAAAATATTGCTAGGACCGATAAAGCCTGGATTCTCTCAACTTGTTTTGTTTTTGCTTTACTTTTTTTTTTAATCTTTCTTTAACCAATCAATCCCTTATTGTGTACAAAAATTATACTAGCTCATTTAGGAAGATTAACAATAAAATTGTGTTTATTTCAAAAACATTTATTGAGTATCAAGTATTGAGTATTGGGTAATGATTGTGTTACAGTATGTAAAAACCACTTATGAAGTTTAACTGTGATTCAGTTCACTAAACCCACATGAATGTGATGTGAAGGTTCTGACAAATTACCTGGAAAAGTCTACATTACCGTGTTAAATATTCTGCTTGCTTAAAATGGAATTAATCAGAGCAGGTGTCCTGAACAATGATTTTGAAAGAGAAGAAGCAGTCATCTAGATAGGGAAGGACATGGGAACACTCATGTGTTTTTAAGCAGAAGGACAGGCCACCAAAGTATGTTGATAATCAGTTGCTTCAGGTGATGTTTTGAAAGTTTAAAAATAATCAGTATCTACCTTCTTGCATGGTAAACCCAAATTAATGAACAAGTCCTTATTTTTCTCCCTCTCTTTCCCTTGTCTCATGTTTTGAAAATAGCAAAGTGGAGACTCTTCAAGGGGCTTTTAATCTGGAAACAAGCTTGATTCACAGCTGAAGCCATCACTCTTTAGAGAAGAGAGCATAATAATGTGATTTCTTCTCCTTATATAGAATTTCATTCTTCCATTAGGGTCCACTTTTCAGATAGAGCAGAATATAGTTCATCCTCACCCAGGACTGTCAGAGCCCCCAATAATAGAAGAACATGGAGCCATTAGCTACTTGCAGTTGTAAGAAGGGAGAGTAGGGAAGGAACCAGCACTGCCACCCCTCCCTCATCTCTTGCTCCCTGGGATGCAGCCACCAGGGCAGAATCTGGGAACTGGAGAGCTCATTCCCAGGATAAAAGTGTTGTCTTTCCTCCACTCTAAGAATATTGCCAAGGGAGAATGCTAACTTGTGTTCCTAGATTTTTAGTTTTCAAGAAAAATTGGACAAAGGAAATTTCATGTGAAATTGCCTAATTTTTAAATGTCAGTAGCTGACTTTTTTTTTTTTTTTTTTTTTTAATAATTCAAGCCAAACAAAACACTTATTAAGAATTAATTCTACCCCTAGACTGCCACAGTGACTCCTGGAGCTTAAACAATCGTGAACTCTGGGAACTGGCAACAATGAAACTGGGCAAAGGGCTGGGGGTGGCTTCTCTTGGGCTTTGTCTCAGGTCCCAGAGCATCTGCAGCTCTACCTGGAAACCAAAAACAACTGCACTAAGGCACCTGCCTGACTCCAGAGCCAGACGAATTTGAGACTCAAAACATTTGCACAGGGGAGGAAATAAACCCTGTTTTTTAAACATACTGTAAATTACTTCATACTTTTGTTCTCCATCTTTACAACCCCAAGTATAGTTGTGTGTATGTGTGTGTGTATGTGTGTGTGTGTGTGTGTGTGTGTGTGTTTTAATGCTTCAGAACTTTTATTTGTTTATTTTTATGTGGTGCTAAGGATTGAACCCAGTGCCTCACACGTGCTAGGCAAGGCACTCTGCCACTGAACTACAGCCCCAGCCCTGTGTTTGTGATTTTTAACAGACTGGTATGAACAAATTTACCCTTTCCTGGGCAAAGAAATATCAAAAACTATTTAAAAGCTGCTAAAAGTATATTACATCCAGTAATGATTCCAGGATATCTGTGACAGCCCCATCCATGTCACATTTTAGAGTGACTATAACAAGGACAGGAAAGCAGAGCATAATAGTTCATGGGGAAAAGAGAGAGGCTTTTATGTCATACTTAGTTATAGAAATAATTTCTTTAGACAAGAATAAATAATTTTAAAATAGAGCTGATTAATAGCTTCACATTATTTTCTGATGTATTCTGGATGTCGGAAATGTAAAAATAATCTTTTAAAAGTGTTTTGGTATTTATATCAGGTATGTTATTTGAGGTAACAGATTCTCCCAACTTCCTGCATATTAACAAATGACAAATGCAATGAATATTAACTTTTTTCTCCAGGTACACAGTAGAGCCTGGGCTAGTTGTAATAAGGAAAGTATACTAGAAATTGCTTAAATTTTTTTTCCACATGCTGAAGACTTATATAAAATTCTGCCCCCGTATGTTTACTTTGTGTAGTTAGTTGAGAATATAATTTCTCATTTTCTTAATTCTGTTTTTTAAAAAGATCGTGTGCATTTTTGTTATGCTAATTAAGAACACTATAGGAAGTATAGTGTTCTTAGTTTCTCTTAATAACAACTTACAATATTCCTAAAGATGCACCTCTCCCCCCACCCCCCAAAAAAAATTGTAGGTTTCTGCTATGATTTCCTTGTGAACATGGCTGATTTTTGAGTTGATTTTATTGAGTACTGATTTTGGTCTCAGAACTGTGAAAGGGCAGCCACAGAAGATACAAAAGAGAGTGAAAATTTGGTGCATAGTCTTCATGCTTCCACAGAGTGTGATTGATTATGTTATCAGATTGCTTTGCTGTAGGTCATTTTTCATTTGGGGGTATTTTCTGAAGCTTTAGCTGTTGTATTTAATTTCATCATACATTTTAGTACTCTTGAGAAAAAATATCTTACCATCATCTTAATAAAATTTTATTGAAATTTTGGGAGCAACATCTATTATCCCCACTGTGACTTTTAGAAATGAGATATCATATTTAGTAGAAAGGGTTTGATATTTGATAACAGTTGCAGTAACTCCCAAGAAACACTGAAGGGGAAGTGTCTTACATTAGATAGCTAATAAAGTCAAAACCAAAACTTGAACACTTAAGCCAAGCCAACCTCAATGACACACGGTTTTTGAGAATGAAATTGCGTTAGTTTCTCCTGCCGTGCATTGCTCCCTTAAATGGTAACCCTGAACTCATACTTCCTACGTGTGTACAAACATTAAATTAAGGAGAGTCACCTCATAGTCAATGACGAATGATTACCATAATTGAAAAACACAATTTGAGTAGATTGTCTGGTATTCTTACAGTATGTACTGATCACAGCAATTGAGACTACAGTATTCTCAAATGCAGTGGAAAATCTTTATTTTTTTTTCCCCTGAATTGATGCCAGCTGGTCTCAAGTTCCATGATAGTTTTATATGTAAAGGCTGCATGTTAGCTTTAACTTTGGTAAAAGTTGTCTGCAGCAAAAGGAAAGGGAAGCCATTTGTGATGCCTTTGTGCCCTGGGCCATTTAATTCACTCTCAAAACACTTGTTACCTTATCAACCTCTTAAATTCAAAAGGAAATGGGTTGCCATTTGCTTTTGGAGACATTGGATTTTATTGATTTATTTTTCAGAGCTGGGAATTGAACTTAGGGCCTCGTGAATCCTAGGCAAGCACTCTTATCACTGAGCTACATTGCCATCCTGACATTAGATCCTTGATGATGGGCTGTTTTCCTGGCCATTTTAAACATTATTTTGTTAAAGATTGTTATAAATACAACTTCCAGGAGTATGCCCTTTAATTCAAATTGGTGGCCTTACCACCCTCACAGTCTTTGAGTAGTCGATATCAAGTTTAAAGATGAACGTGTCCGTCTCTTACTCTGCTTCTCTCACTCCGCTCAACAGTGTGTTCAAGGACCCACTGGGACTTCCTCCTCTGGACCTTCTTGCCCTCAACCAAGTTAACCTCAAATACAAACTCTAAAATGTTTTATAATTAACAAGAACTGTTTTTTTTTTTCAAGACAAATACTAATGTGAAGCTCTGGTCAATATTTAAATTCAGTTATAGAATGTGATTTTATATCATTTATTTGGAATATTTCTTTTTTTTCAAATTAAGCAAGACTTTACTGAATCTATCTTTGTGTGTGTGTGTGTGTGTGTGTGTGTGTGTGGAATTTTTTTTCTTTTTTAATTTATTTTTAAATTTTTTATTTATAGTAGTAGTATGTATTACAGTTCATACTATACATATAGAGCATCTTTTTACACAAAACAGTTTGTATACAAAGTATATTCATAGCATTCAAGTCTTCAGTCATGCATTTAAAATAATGATATCCATCTTATTCGACCACTTTTTCTTTTCCCCCCTTCCCCCTTTGCTCCCTCCCTTCCCCTCCCTTCCCTTTGACCATTATAGTGTTCCTCTAATCCTCCTATGTACCCCGACCCAACAATACTGTGAACCAGCCTCCTTATATCAGAGGGAATATTCGGTATTTGGATTTTTGAGATTGGCTGATTTCACTTAGCATTATATTTTCCACTTCATCCGTTTACCAGTGAATGCCATTATTTTATTCTCTTTTATTGCTGAGTAAAATTCCATTGTGTATATATGGAATATTTCTCAATGGTATAAATACTCAGGGAAAAGAGTATTTCCTATTGGGCCACTCTGTTGTCCATGATGCTTTTAGAAAGTGGATCATCTTAAGATAGATTAAGAAAATAAAAATCATAATTTTATAAGCATGAATACATTGGCTATGCTTAAAATTTTTTCATTCTGGGGGACATAGGGAGACAATAAAATATAACAACAAAAAAGGTCACAAATATAAGTTTTTTTTTTAATGCGAGGACTTCTATTTTGAAAAAAATTTTCATGGAACTCTTAGAGAAGTTTTATAAAATGTGTCCCATAATCTAAAAATTCTGAGCATTAATAATATTTAGAATCCTATCAGCTATCAAAGAGATGATTTATTTTCCTTTTCTGAAATCATGCCTTCCCCCTAAAGTTCTTTGTTTTTAGACTCTCTAGAGAGAAATACATGATGATACTTGGCATTTGGGTGAGTCAGTTTACACCTAAGCTGCCATTTACCACTTACCAAATATGCAAAGCTTATAAAAATATGCAGCCAAGGCAGTCAATACTATCTTACTTTAAGCTGAATATCCAAGACTGGATCTTCAGGGCTTCCATACAGACTCCTCCATTCAAACAATTGAGCTCTGCACTGTCCAGACCTCTGTTGATATCTACTTCTCAAGTTGATTAAATCAACTTGATCTTATCCATATATGTTTCTAGAAACTCTGATGGTCATAGATTACATCTTTACATTTGGGATCTTTATGTATGATGTATTGTCATAATGGGTTTGGTGTAAGCAAAACAACTAGATTATTTAATTTTTACATTGTCAAAACATTCTTCTCACAAATGTGAAAACTATAATTCTCATATAAAATTACCAACATACTCCTCATAGAGAGAGAGAGAGAGAGAGAGCATTTGCAAAAGTTGTAATTAATTCCTTAATGAGAGAACTAGCAATAAAACAAAGCTAGTAGAAAAATAGTCATCAAAGACTAAATAAAAGAGAAAAAAATGTTAGGGATGGGCTTGTGGGCCAGTGGTAGATCATATGCCTTACATGCAGGAGCCCCTGGGTTCAATCCCTGGCACTAAAAAAGAAGAGAATAAAAGAAAGTGGAGAACACTGAAATTAAATAGCTAAATTAGATACAGCAGTTGATATCTCACTGGACAATAATGATCATAACCTTTTGAGTTATCTATCTTCCTTACTGGACAGATGTCATTTACATCTCTTCTGGACAAAAATTAACTTAAGTCTAATCAGTTTTCTGTGTTAACTTTATAGTAAAAATAAATATTTTATATTTTCCAGGACGATAGAAATACATTTTAGCTAATGTTTAGCATGACATTGAAAGGTCAAATAGCCATTATTTTGCCCTATTTCCAAATTTGGTTATTTTTTCTTAACAAAATATAGAAGAATCTGAAAATAAAAACATTAAGGTATTTGTATTTGTACCTACTTTCTGAAAAGGAAAGTTACTTCTGTCAGTTTTAAGTGTTATGAATTACAGTTATATAAACAACATGAATGTAGTGTTTTTCATGAGACAATGAATGAATTTTATTTTCCAGACTTATACTAGAAATCAAATTCAACAGAACATAAATACCATACTCAGAAAAGATCCTCACTTCCAGCTTATGCTAAGTTATAAGAAATGCTGTCATAAGGGAAAAAATATGAAGATTAAAAACTAGAGTACTCAAAGTACATTTATGGGAAAACATAAATATGTCTTTTTACATTTTCAAGTAAGGGATGTCTCATGAAAGTATTGTCACAGAAGACTCTAAAATGCAGACAAAAGCCTTTTCACTCTCATTCAAGACTTTATGAATTACTATAATTTCCTTCTTTTCCAAACATTAAAAAAATGTTCCAAAATTTCCCTTTGGACAGAAGATATTTGCTCTATTTAGGAAATCATAAAGTGTTATCTATAACTTACTACAGGAGAAGGTATATAATTCCCACAGTACAAATGTTCAATTAATGTTTTTCAAAAAATATGATCAATTTTGGATTAAAGAAGTAGGAAATTATGCTTTAAAAAGTTCATTGGCCCACCTAAATTTACATCTACCTTTATAGTTCCAGTTCTTATTTTTAAAATAAGGAACTGAAGATACAGTTACTAGTTGTAGATATATTTGTTCCCCAACTACTTGCCTTTTATCTCTTTCAGGAAGTATTTTTATAGATACCAGAAGAGGGCAGGGAAGAGAAGAGGAAGCAAAAATATATTGAATGAATTTATTGTATAATATCAGGAAGAACAAAGCTAATTTCTTCTTTGTTCTTAATTTCTCACACTGTGTCTGATACCCAGAAAATTCTGTAAATCTTTTTTTAGATTGAGTGGAATCATTTGTTAATAACTGAAAATGTCTATGCTACAAAAAGATATTTTAACAACAACAAGAAAGAAAGTAACATTTAAGAATTATTTTGGGACTAAAACCCTTGGAATTGCTTTTGGCTTTTAAAATTTAGTATCCAATGAAGCTATTTAAAATCTGCTAGCTGTTGAGTACAGATCTATTTATTAAATCATGAAGGGATTTGAAGTTATATGCCCAAGAACTAGAAATGCAGGTAAACAATTTACATTACTAAAATGTTCACATGAGAAACTGTCTAACTCAAGTTTATTTGCTACTTATTAGTCTATTCGATGGTCTGAAAATTCACTTCAAAAACCCATATGTTGAAATCCTAATCCCCAAGATGAAAGTATTAGAAGGTGGGGTCTTTGAAAGGGTTGTAGATTCTAAGGGTGGAGCCCTCAAGAATGGGATTAGTGCCCATTGTGTTTTGGATATGAAGTGTCCCCCAAAAGCTCATGTGTAAGCAATGCAAGAATTTTCAGAGGTGAAATGATTGGGTTATGAGAGGCCTAACCTAACCAGTGCATTAATCCACTAATATGGATTAACTAGGTGGAGACTATAGGCAGGTAGGGCATGGCTAAATGAGATAGGTCACTAGGGGCATGCTTTGGGGCTCTTGCTCATTGGGGCTCCTGTCTCCATGTCCTGAGCTGCTCCCCTGCCTCACCCTTCCTCCATGATGTTCTGCTTCATCCTGAGCCCAAAGCAATGGAACCGGGCATCTATGCACTGAGACCTCTGAAACTGCGAGACCCAAAAGAACTTTTTAAAGCATAATTTCCTACTTCTTTAATCCAAAATTGAATCGGATTTTTTGAAAAACATTAATTGAATATCTGTACTGTGGGAATTATATACCTTCTCCTGTAGTAAGTTATAGATAACACTTTATGAGCTGTTTCCCTTTTTCTCATTCCAATGTCCAATCTTAGAATAAGCCCTCCTCATTTTATTTGCTAAGCGGTTACCTTGTCTGCCACCCATTTTTTCACAACCCCACCCCAAATCTGCCCTAGTTTTGGCATCTTTCTTTAGGGATAGGACCATCTTCTCCTGCTTTAATGTAGATTCCACAGAGCTGCCAGGTGAACTCTACAAAATGCAAATATGACCTTGTCATTCACCTACATTAAGATCATCATGCTTCCTGCTTAATTTACAGAATCAAATGCAAGTGTTTTTGTGGAATAAAGCCTTCAGTGGTGGGTTCCACAGGACTTGACAGTTTCTTATTCCCTGATAAAACAAACCTGCTTCTAATTTCACACACACACACACACACACACACACACACACACACACACACCACACACATCTCAGGTCTGTACCATTACTTGTACTGTTTCCTCTGCTTTGAGTGCCCTTCCCACGTTTATTTGCCTATCTTTTTCATTACTCAACTATCAAGACTCAGATCAGAAATGATCTCTTCTCATGACTTCCCTCAACAGAGTGCTGAAAATTCCCCTCCTCTGGACTTCCTGGCACACGCCTATCTGGGCCCTCATATCTTACTGCAATAGCCTGCCTCCTCCCTGAGAACCATACTTGAAATGTGCCTAGTATGACTGAGTACCAGTTCTTTCCTTTCTGTTCCTATTATTTAAAGTAAATAAGCACATGTGGCTAATGGTTGCTATATGGGACAGTGCAGCCCTAGATTCTTTCTGAAAGAATTTATGTGTTGTTCCACCCCAGGGAAGGTAAAAAATACACTAGAAGATTAACATCTTTTTTTTTTTTTTGTCCTTTGTTTCTAATGGAAGAAGTATTTAATTATAAACACATATTTATGTGAATTAATATTATAAGCATCAAAAAATCATTTTAAAACACATCAGTATCCCTAATTTCTTGAATAATTTACTTTGGCAAATATACTGAAGCCACTTTATGGTATAATAATAAGTCCCTCCTCTGGAGTCAGCTGAAACATGCTTTTCTCCATGGGCCTTTTAAACCACTGTGAAAAATTGATTACACTTCATTTGATCTCAGGTTTATAGGATCAGAGTAGTCATGTATTTCTGGACATTATTGGTGGTTTTATGAAACAAGGAGACGGCAAAAGCTGTGAATAATTTTCAAACTTCAACCTTAATTTCAATATTTTCAAATTTAACTGACAAGGTAATTATCCCAGAAATTGTCTTAACTAAATGATTTGTGAAACTGTGATTGTCCCATTAAAATGACAGAGTACTCAATCAGGAGAGAAAAATGGTTCTCTGAGGTTTGGCCCTATTAAACAGTTCCCTTATATTATTATCTACTTTCCATTTTGAATGTATGCAGCTGTGTGTTTCTGTGTGTGAAGTGTCCCAGCCCAAAGATGACTAATGTCCATGTAGAACAGTGTAGCAGAGGGCTGAGATTGCAGATATAGAGACAGATTGCCTAATTGGACTCCCACCTGTGCTGGTCACTGGTAAAGTTACAGTGAGTTCAGTTACCCACCCTCTACCTCAGTTTCCTCATCTGTAAATGGGGATGATAATGTGATCTGTCATGCAAATTTAATTGCACTACAGTAATAAAAATACTCTCCCATCTTAACCCTATAAAAGCAAACAGAGTATATTCATTGATAACACTACATGCTCAGCTCAGATCAGCTGGAAGTTCAGATCTATACTTTTGCTCAAGGACCTAGGCAGAGAGAGAAGTCACTGTCTAGAATATTGCCAGTCACCACGACAGAGGAAAAGGAGCTCAGGAAGGTTTCTCTCCAGCAAGTGTGTTCACCCATCTGTGACTCACATCACTTACCCTCAAATCATTGGCCCAATGGGCTCCAAGGCTACAAAATGCAGTCTTACCCTGTGCCCAAAAGAGAAACCACCTAGAAGTATTAAAGGCTATAATGAATACCACAATAATTATAACTATCTCATATAATAGTTATCTTAGACAAATTGCTTAGAACAGGGCATGCAGTAATTATTATAATCTAAGTGAAGAGCAAATGCATGATCTGTGAAATTAAATGGTTCCAATTTCACAACAAACTAAATGATTTTGGAGCACTAACCTAAGCCCAGCTAATCTGAGGAAGAAAGTTAATAATGAGGTATTTGTTAATACTATACAAGTATGATATATTTCAATAGTATACTTTGACTATAATTCCTTCATGCAAAAGAACAGTCATTTATCAACCTTCAGTTAGTATTTACTGAAGACTTCTTTTATATGGGTACTGGGCTAAGTTAGGGGGATACAGTAGTGAACCAAACAGAAATAAGTGCTACCTTCAGAGAAGACTTGATGTTAATTGTATCATATGCCAACAGTCACTCGGGATTGTGATCAAGGCAACAGAACATTTATATGGAGGTGATAAGATTAATGATAAATATTTGGGGCTTTGATCAACTTTAAAATATACCATATAATTATTCATCCATTGTACATACATATAGATAGTGACATCAACAAATCTTATAGTCTAAACCCATAATATCTCTGAGAAATACAGATTACTGGGATATGATACTTTCCTCAAAGAGTTCATAGTCTCCCTCAGAAACTTCCACATAAAGAAATCATCTCAATATGGCCCAATAAGCACTCTGATTAAAATAAATTGAGATGCACCCGGGACATGTATCGATTTGGTATTGGGGGAATGAATATAAGAAATGCCTTCTGGGGGGAGCATGCATTTGACCAGGTTTGACACATCATTAAGCATTAACTTGAAAAAAAAATAAAGGTAAAATCCATTTCAAGTGAAAAACATGCAGAAGCACAAACTTGGAGGCAAATTTTGTGTATATGAAGAATGCAAGTAGTTCATGTGCATGGAGGGAGCAACTGGCAAACAAACAGCCCAGAGATACAAGTAGACCAGGTCAAGAAATAGCCAATGTTTGGGCAATAAAGAGAACTTGAAGAAGTTTAATAAAAGAATGCTACTAAATCAGATTTTCATTTTATAAAGATGCTTCTAATGGTAAGACAGCTACATGGAATTTGAGATAAGAGGCCTATTAAGTCCTGTTGAGAGTCTGAAGCAACTGTGGCAGAGTAGGATTTATTGCAGGAATGCAAGGGTGGTTCAACATATAGAAACAACTCAATGTAATGCACTTACTACATCCATAGAATAAAGGGTAAAAATTACATGATTAATAGATAACAGAAAAACTATTTAATAATATTTAACACCTCTTCATGAAGAAACCATTCCATAAACTGGAAAAAGAACTTCATCCACCTTATAAAAGGGATCCATAAACAAAACAAAACAAACAAACAAACCAAAAAGAACCATAGCTAGTATTGTACTTGATAGTAAAAGACTGAAAGGTTCCCCAATTCAATTAGATAATAAAATAAAACAAAATGATCCTGATTGAAAAGCAAGAAGCAAAACTCTTTATTACCAGATGATATGATCTTGTATATAGAAAACTCTGAGAAATACTAAAAATGTATTAGCACTAACAAATATAATAAAAGAGCACAGGATAGTTATTGTACGATACAAGATCAATATACAAAATCAATTACATTTCTTTTTAGTGTTAACATGCTATCCCAAAAATAAATTAGGGAAACAATTCCATTTATAATAGCATCAAAAAGAATAAAAATTTTATGAATAAATTTAACAAATTAAACAAAATTTATTCTTTGAAAACTAAAAATTATTGTTGAAAGAAATTAAAGAAAACCTAAATAAATAAAAAGACATCCTGTGTTTGTGGAATGAAAGTTGGAGATTGTAGCACATGCCTATAATCCTAGTTACTCAGAAAGTTGAGGCATTTGAGCCCAGCCTGTGCAACTTAACAAGAACCTATCTTAAAATTTAAAATTGAATAAAGGTTTTTCTCAGTGGTAGAGCTCTTATCTAACATGTGTGAGGCTCTAGGTTCAATCCCCAATGCTGGAAAAAAAAAAAAAAAAAAAAAATATATATATATATATATATATATATATATATATTTTATGGTGGCAATATTCCCCAAAATTTGATCTGTATATTAAGTGTAATTTCTATTAAAATCCAAGCTGTCTTCTTTGCATAAAATGACTAGCCAATCCTAAAATTCATATGGAAATTCACAGAACTAGAATAGCCGAAACAATCACAAAAAGAAAAAAAATTTGGAAGACACACATTTATCTAATCTCAAAACTTAGTGTAAAGCTACAGAAATTAAGAAAGTGAGGTGCTACCATAAGGACAGACATATATCATTGCAATAGAATTAAGAATACAGATATAAACCCTTATGATATATTGACATTCAAAAAAGGTGCGAAAACAATTAAGTGAAGAAAGTTAGTCTTTTCAATAAATGGTGTTGGTATCACCAGATATCTACATGCAAAACAATTAAATTGAATTGCTACCTCACACCATGTTAAAAAATTTAAACATTTATCAATGACCTAAACATAAACATTAAAACTATAGTAGTCTCAGGAGAAAACTTCAGTGTAAATTTTTATGATTTGGGATTAGGCAATTGTTCTTAGATACGACATCAAAAATAAAAGTGACAAAGGAACAACAGATAAATTGAACTTCATAAAATTTAAAATATTTTATACTGCAAACAACATCATAAAGAAAGTAGAAAGGTAACCTCCATAAGTGAAGAAAATATTTCTAAATTCCTTTTTTATTTTTTTTTTCCAGTGCTGGGATAAAATCCAGGACCTCATATGTGCTAGCCCTGTAAATCACTTATATGATAGGGATATTTATCTAGAATGTCTAAAGAATTCATAAAATTCAAAAATAAAATGGCAACCCCAATTAAAAAATGGGAAGTTATGTGAATAGATATTTCTCCAGAGAAGACATACAAATGGACAATATACATGAAAACATGCTCAACATTATTATTCACAGAGAAACATAAAAGCCCAGCGATGCACTTCTTTTTACCCACTGGATAGCTGAAATGAAAAAGTTGGGAGTTGGGGGCTTGTGGGCTGAAAACGAAGTGGTTTGGGTTCCAAAATTGATTGTGATGATGGATGCAAAATTATGTGGACATACTAAAATTCATTGAATTGTTTAAGTGAGCAAACTAATATATGAATTATAACTTTTTTTTTTTTTTTTTAAGAAAAGCCTCTTGTAGCAATTCCAGTGAGAAAGATTGAAGGCCCTGTATAAAGAGATGAAAAAGGTAGGATAAATCTGAGAGGTTTAGGAGGTGAGTAGCCTCTACAGGGCCTGATAACAAATTAGCCTGGAGACTAAGTAATAGGAAGGAATCACGGGACTCTCACAAAATTCCTGATTGGCCAACTGAATTCTTTTGAGACCGTTCACCCAAATTGCTTATACCTCAGTTTGAATATCTTGGGTGGGGTAAGTGGAGTTGATGATGGAAGTGGTGATGTTTTGGAGTAGCTGAGATTCTGCTTTAGACAAAGATGGAGTAAGAGGGATTGAATTTACCCTCCCTGATGAACCAATTTAAAAAAATAGATAAAATATATGACGCAAATTTTTTAATGTAATTGGACACCAAGTAACAAAGGGAAGTACCACTTGACGGATGGAAAATAAACAAATAAACAAAATAAACAAAAATTATTTCCTCAGGTTTCTGCCTAGAGGGAAGTTCCAGGCCATAGTTTAGTGAAAGGAACCCAAGCAGAGCCTGAAAGACTCCCTGAGTTGAAGACATGGACCAGGCAGTCCACAGACACCAATAGAATTAAAGTTAGTAGACAGAGTACCAAAGAGCAGAGAGATGGAGACAGAGTGAGCTAGAGCAAGAGAGTAAGACAGAAAGAGAAAGAAAATTTTAAAGATCGTCATAGGGATCCCTTGCCACCGAGTCTTCAGCTGAGTACTGATGAGCACATGTGTCTCAGTCATCTTTCTGTGGCTATGACAAAATGCCTGAGAAAGCAGATTAAAGGAGACAAGATTTGTTCCGGATCACAGTTTCAGAAGTGTCAGTCCATGGTCTTGGCTCCATCTGTTCTTCCTGTGGGGAAGCAGAGCATTATGATGGGCAGGTGTGACAGGGCCAAGCTACCAGTAAGTACACATAGAGAGACCAGGGACAAGATATATCCCCAGTGGCCTACTTCCTGTAACTAGAACCTGTCTTCTAAAATGTCTACCACCTCCCAATAATTACATAAGCTATCACCCCACCTGTGGATTAAAACACCAGTGAAGTCAGAGCCCTCATGGTCCAATCTTTTCCCAAGAGCCCCACTTTAGCCTTCCACACATGAGCCACTGGGGACATTCCAGATGGAAATCATAACATCACTGATGTGGAAACTGCTCGAGGGCAGGGGAAAAACTACCTGAGAAGATTAGAGGTCTGGCAGTAGTTATTACCTCCACAAGTTCAGTGGAAAACCCAGTAATTCATGGGGTATTGCATAGCGTTTTCCAAAGGTGTTTGCCTCAGTAGTGAAGAAAAGGTAGCCCTAGACTAAATACTTGTCTTGCTTCAAAGCAAGACCTGAAAGGATCAAACTATTTGGTCCCCACACTAATAAAATGGCTTAAACCCAAGGAAAAGGAAAAAAAAATATTTTAAATAATCACAGATAAAAATTAAATATTTTACAGTGTCGAAAATAAGGATGTGAACAGAATTCTTGGGAATAATATAAACAAAAGTCAGTGGAGCAACATCTTAAAATTAATGAAAGTGAACACTGTCATCTATAATTCTATATCCAATGAAAATATCTTCCAAAAGCAAAAGTGAAAGGAAGAATTTTCCAGACATAAAATACATAAAAGAATTCCTCAGTAGCAGAATATCCTACAAAATAATATTGAAAAGAAGTCTAGCAGGCAGAAGGAAATAATAACAGATAAAAATCAACACTCCTCCCCTCCCCCTTGAGAATGGAAGATGAAGATAGGATCATCAACATTTAAGAAAAAGTATAGAGGACACTTGTTTAAAATTGTGACTGAATTCATTAGACTTTTTCTAAATAGCCTCAAGACTGATGAATTAGCTAAAATAACTCAGAACTGTAAAATAAATGGTTGTGTTTGGGGCCACATGCCAAGATTCTACCGAAAACTATTGTCCTTTTAGGTTTCATATGTGAAACAATCATGATAGTGCCTAGAGACTCTCTTAAGAGTGATCCTGGATGACCAAATCATACAGACCACCTTTTCACAGTATTAGTCTCCTCTGGACTTGAGCCAGCTCCTAACACAAGACCTTAATGCATTTTATCAACCACTATTCATGGGGTGTTTATTATGTGCCAGGCACTTTTACACAGACAGAGTGAATGAGATAGATAAAATTCCCATCCTTAAAGATTACATATTCTAGTGGACAAATCTGACAATAAAAAGGTAAATTAGTCATGTAATTTCAAATAGTGATAAGTGCTTTGACAAATGCATGGTAGGGGGCACAGAGTAGTGGATAAGGTGCTGTTATTTTAAGATGGGAGAGATCAGGCAAGATTCCATTGAGAATGGAATGTTCCATGGGAGAACTGAGTAATTGAATTAAATTAAGTCCTTTTACATTGTTTCCAACTTACAAGTTAAATTATATTGTAAGAAGTAATCAGATGCATCTCTGGAGGCTGAAGCAGGAGGATCATGAGTTTAAAGCCAGCCTCAGCAAAAACGAGGAGCTAAGCAACTCAGTGAGGCCCTGTCTCAAAAAAAAAAAAAAAAAAAAAAAAAAAAAAAAAAAAATACAAAAATACAAAAAATAGGGCTGAGGATATGGCTCAGTGATGGAGTGCTTCTGAGTTCAATCCCCAGTACCTAAATAAATAAATAATCAGACAAATTCAGAATATCAGGGCATTCTATAACACAACTTGTCTGGTGTCCTCCAAATGTTACTATCATTGATTGAGGGAGTGTTTAAGAAGGAGAGGGGAAATGAAATTGTGGGAAGGAAGAGAGAGAGAGACACAGAGAAAGAAGAGACAGAGAAAGAGATTGCTTCAGAATACTTTTACTGAATTAAAAGAAATTTAAGAGGCATGACAATCATAAGCAGTACATGCACCTTAAAAGGCTCTTCATTACTCAGGAGCTAGAAAACTACTACATGTATTTAGAATGGCCCCAAATCCAGAACAGGTATTTGGAATAACTCTCATTCATTGCTCCTGAGATTGCAAAATGGTACAGTGCTTTGGAAGACAGCTATAGTTTCTCAGGAAACTAAATATACTCTCCCCGGATGATCCAGTAATTTTTCTCCTTGGTATTTTTTCAAATGAGTTGAAAAGTTTTGTCAACACAAAAACCTTCACTTAAGTTTCCAGCAACTTTATTTATAATCACCAAAATTTAGAAGCCATGATGTGCTTTACTAGGTGAACTGATAAATGTGGCACCTCCAGGCAGTGGAAGAGTGTTGCTAAAAAGAAATAATGTGCTGAAAACATGCGCTATCATGGCATGAAGATATGTGGAGAATCTTAAATGAAAAAGCTAATCTGCAAAGACTGCGTACTATACCATTCAAATTATGTGGCACAAAGGCAAGACTGTCCAGACAGTCAGAAAGCCAGTAGTTCCCCAGGGCTAGAGGGTAGGGAGGAATAAATAAGTGGAGCACAGAAAATTTTTAAGGCAGTGAAAGTGCTTTGTATGATACTATAATAATTCTTATGGTTTGGATATGAGGTGTCCCTCAAAAGTTTCTTTGTTAATGCAAGAATGTTCACAGGTAAAGTGATTAGATTGCAAGAGCTGCAACCTAATCAGTTTGTCCTAGTTTGAATGGACTGGTGTTTACTGGAAGGGGGCATCTTCCCTGTGGCCCTTTTTCCTCCTCCTCCCCCTCCCCCTCCCCTCCCCCTCCCCCTCTTCTTCTCCTCCTCTCTCCTCCTCCTCCTCCTCCTCCTCCTCCTCCTCCTCCCTCCTCCTCCTCCTCCTCCCTCCTCCTCCTCCTCCTCCTCCTCCTCCTCCTCCTTCTCCTCTCTCTCTCTCTCTCTCTCTCTCTCTCTCTCTCTCTCTCTCTCTCTCTCTCTCTCCTTTCTGATCCCATCATGAACTTAACAGCTTTCTTCCACTGGTCCCTTCTTCCACTTCGTGCTGCCTTACCTTGAGACAGAGCAATGAAGTCAGCCATCTATGGACTGAGACCTCTGAAACCATGATCCCCAAGTTAACTTTCCCTCCTTTAAGTTGTTCTTGTCAGGAATGTTGGTCAAAGTGATGCAAAATCTGACTTAAACAACAATGGATCAGTTGTCCAAATCTACAGGATGTACAAGACCAAGCATGAACTCTAAAGTCAACAATGGACTTTGGACAGTAATGATGTGTCAGCATAGGTTCCTCAGTTGTAACAAATGTGTCACTCTGCTGGGGATATTGATAATGTGGGAGGTTATGCACATGTGGAAACAGGAGAATTTGAGAATGCCTACACTTTCCACTCAATTTTTCTGCCCTAAAAACTAAAGTGCATGTTTTAAAAAACTAGAGCATTTTTATAGCATTTCTGAACAGAAATCTACCAGTTGCATGTATTAAAAATTTCACCAATCATTTACTATTTATGTCTTAAAAATTTTAAAGCATTTCAAGGTTAACAAGTTGACAAAAATATTTGTATTTCTTCCTTCAATAACTTATTAATAAGATGTGTGCACCTGCTAAGTAATGCATAGCTTCTCAAATCTTGAAATCACATTGGACGCCAACATCTTTATATCTTGTTCCAAACTGATTTTGTAAGATGCCTGCTTTTTATCAAAGCAACCACCCAAAACCCAGTTTTGATATGGCATGATCAAAAGGAATCTAATACTGGATCTGTAAACTCTGTTGAGCTAGGGGTTCACACAGCATCTGATAGGTGTCACATATGGCTGTTTTCCTAGAAACTTAAAATATGTCAGCTGCAGAACCCTGGGTACCTTGACATTGGTTTGGGAACTGCCATATTAAAGAATTACTGTGAACTTTCTTAGATTGTCTAGGTAAAAGAATGTGTTTTTAGGAAATGTGTGAAAAAGTATTACATCTTTTGAATGGTTCAATTTAAAGAACTATTTTGGATAGATAAAGTAAATGTGAGATAATGCTAACAGTAGTTGAAAATAGATGATGAAGATTGGAAATATTCAGTTTTCCTGAATATTAAAAGTGTTGATAATAAATTATTATTCACATGAAAAATATTAAGGGAGAGAGTTTTGTAGCAAAAAGAACAGCACAGCTCCTTACATCCACATCTTAGGACAGAGTAAGCACACATCTACATCATTGGGGCCTTGACTCATGTGAGGTGAGTAAGGCATTCACCTCATTTGACATTTAAGGGGCCACAGGTGTCTCCATTATTGTGATTAATTATATTTTAATGCAGCATTTAAAAAAAATAAAACAAAACCACAGCTAAAAACACTATGATAAACAAAAATACCAAAAATTTAAAGATAGATCAATATGATTGTTGTTTTATGTTGCTCCAATCTTGAATACAGTTTGGTGTTCATCTGAAGACAAGGGCTAATTTGGCTTGCCTGCACCATCTGCAGCCTGAGCGCTCAGCATTGTAGGAATTCTCAGCATCTGGCTGTAAATGGTGAAGAATTAAGACTTAGAGACATTTTCACATTACTGTGCTTCTCCTAGCCCAAATTTTACTCCTATATCATTTAGATCTCACTTTACCAAGGCAAAAATGAAAACCTAAGACAGGAGGGGAAAGCTAAGCTTGAGTATCTAGAATGATACAGAGCCATACCCAGGCTAGAGAGCTGGAAGAGTGAGTAACCCCAGAGGAAGCTTTAAATAAGGAACTCAGAAGAATTCCCTTCTATTGCAACAATGACCATTTCATAATTCAGTATTCTTTAAGAGCCTAATTCTATTATTCCTCCATGAAGGTAGAGGCACTATCATTGATTTAATTAATCTAGCCAACCATTGCAAATTGTCATTGTACTTTTTTCAACTTCTAGAAATAATACTGTAATAAACATCTGTTGATAAAAATTTTTACTATATCCATTTCAGCATTAGCAAAGTCTTTAACAGTCTTCCAGTTAAATTTACACTGTAAGAAAATGATAACTATATTTAACAGATTTAATTACTATGTTTGTATTATTCATGATACACCACACCTTTCCAGCAAATATAATGGGCTTTGCTTTATCCTTTTGTATTTGCTAAATTGCCATCTCTATTTTTTGACATAGCAGAAAAAAAATGATTATTGTGCTTGGAGACCAGGAAACTTACAAAAACTTTTCCTTATATTAAATTCTGTGATTAATGTGCATTCTGGTGTCAGGGATTCAAGGCAGTGAACTATAAATGATGGATGGATACAAAAACACCTGCTACTTCCTAATGTATGAAAAAACTCCACAGAGCTCTTTTTGTAGAAAGACAAACATTGGAATATCTTACATTGATATAAAACTTTCTATTAGGAAAGAAACTACAGATTTTTTTTTTTTTTTAAATCATGACATGTATCCACTGTGCATGAGTAGCTGGGCTGGTGATTATCTGTTGCTTAAAAAGGGAATAAGTAGAAATGGGGCCAGGAGCAGATCTTAAGGACAATCTCATCTCTTGCTCCACTTCCCTTGTAAGTTTTAATTAACTGAGAAAAAAAAATTAAAAAGTCACAAATGAGTCAAATGTTGAAAAGCATCAATTTTATCATCCAAAGCACAAAGTTTGTTGTGGGAAGATAATGACTTAAGCTAATAAAGACATGGGGCTGTGGATTTCCCTTTGGATTAAAAGGCACTTGTACAGTAAGAGATTGACTTGAATTCCTGCCCACCTGGGGGAGGTGATGAAAGAACAGAGATGGGAGAGACTCGGACAATCAGTGAGAAGAAAGGCTGTTCCTATTTTATCTAGTGCAGTTGTTCTTTTTTTTTTTTTTTGGTGGTACTGGGGATTGAACTCAGGGGCACTCGACCACTGGGCCACATCCCCAGCCCTTTTTTTGTATTTTATTAGAGACAGGGTCTCACTGAGTTGCTAAGTGCCTCGCCATTGCTGAGGCTGGCTTTGAACTCGCAATCCTCCTGCCTCAGCCTCCCAAAGTGCTGGGATTACAGGCGTGCGCCACCGCGCCCGGCTAGTGCAGTGGTTCTTAAGTGTAGTCCAGGAACTACAGCATCAATATCATATAGGAACCTGTTAGAAATGCAAATAATTGAACCCTATCCTCAACTGCTGAGTCAGAAATTCTGGGAATGGGGTGTAGCAATCTGTTTTGCCAAGTCTTCCAAATACCTGGTACACATTGAAGTTTGAGAAATACTGGCGTACCCACGGGGGACGGAAATATAAGACTTACATGGTCCTCGAGACAGAAAGCTAATCCTGCCTCCTGTGCCTGAGGAAAAGTAAATCATTTGGGGACTTGGCCCAATGGCTATCAGGCTCTCATCAGCCAGATGACTTCTCTTCCCCTGATGGTGAAAGAGTAGGAAAGAATCACTTCTATGTAGGCCAAAGGGGAAAGCTGAGGAGGAAAGGAAATGACCACTACTGGGAGGGAACTGGCTGTTTATCTGATCCTGAGGGAAACCCAAGCACCTGTCCATCAGTAAGATATGAATAACTCAAGGGAGCTTTGAGCATGGCTCTACTGCTGTGTAGATGTGGCTTTCCCTCTGGCCAATGGGTATTGACCAGCATTCTGAAAGATGCATGATCTATTTTGCTTAGTAAAACAATATAACATTTAACAAAAGAAAACAACAACAACAACAACAAAGGCAGAACTATCTCTTAACAGTCTGCTTGAGAGCTTGCTTAAAATATATTAAAAATATTTGAAAATTGCAAAGTATTCAAAACCTAGTGTGAAGGCATTTCCCTTGCCACAGAGTGTCTGAAAAAGAAAAAAAAAAAATGGTGTCCTCATTCTAAGTACACAGAAAAAAGGAAGAAGAATTGAGAAGAGGGACAAGACTCCAGCCTGGATAAACAAATACGTGCATTAAGATGTAAAGAAAAACATCTCAAGGAAATTATTGTACACCCACTTTTCGGTCAAATATTTAAGCATTTGTTGCCTCATTTAAATGTTCATTCTGTGGTAAAAATAAGTTGCTAAGGCATAGTTAAGAAAATAAATTTTTTAAAAATTATTAACTTAAAATTGAATTACTTTTTATTCTAATTTGTTATATATGACAGTAGAATGCATTACAATTCATATTACACATATAGAGCACAATTTTTCATATCTCTGGTTGAATATAAAGTATATTCACACCATTTGTGTCTTTATACATGTACCTAGGGTAATGATATCCATCTCATTCCACCATCTTTTTTTACCCCCATGCCTCTTCTCTTCCCCTCCCATCCCTTTGCCCTATCTAGAGTTTGTCTAATCCTCCCATGCTCCCCACCCAAACCCACTATGAATCAGCCTCCTTATATCAGAAAAAAAACTCAGCATTTGTTTTTTAGGGATTGGCTAACTTCACTTAGCATTATATTCTCCAACTCCATCCATTTACCTTCAAATGCCATAATTTTATTCCCTTTTAATGATGAGCAATATTCCATTGTGTATATATATACACCACATTTTCTTTATCCATTCATCTTCTGAAGGGTATCTACATTGGTTTCACAGTTTAACTATTGTGAATTGTGCTGCTATAAACATTGATGTGGCTGTGTTGTGTCCCTGTAGTATGCTGTTTTTAATTTTTACCACTTGCATATCAGATAAAGCCCTAATCTCTAGGGTATATAAAGAACTCAAAAAGCTAAACACACACACACACACACACAAAAAAAAAACAAATAACCCAATCAATAAATGGGCCAAGGAACTGAACAGACACCTCTCAGAAGAAGATATACAACCAATCAACAAATATATGAAAAAATGTTCAACATCTCTAGCAATTAGAGAAATGCAAATCAAAATTACTCTAAGATTTCATCTCACTCCAGTCAGAATGGCAGCTATTAAGAACACAAACAACAATAAGTGATGGCGAGGATATGGGGGAAAAGGTACACTCATACATTGCTGGTGGCATTGCAAATTGGTGCAGCCAATATGGAAAGCAGTATGGAGATTCCTTGGAAAGCTGGAAATGGAACCACCATTTGACCCAGCTATCCCACTAGTCAGTCTGTACCCAAACTTTTTTTTTTTTTTTTAACAGAATACTTATAGTTCATTAGGTGATACTAGAAATACTATGATTCTATTACCACCTAATGAGATGTTTGCATGATATTCTTTATATTATATAAATGTGTTTACTTATATAATATTCCCACTATATATTATAGCACTTCTATCATCTAATCCTATATATTTACATGATCAGTCATATATATATATATATATATATATATATATATATATATATATATATAAATAATAGATCATATAAGTTTGAAACAAGTTAAGCAGAGTTCAACAGCTTCCTTCTCTGTAGGCTTTAGATATAACAATGTGCAATTTACAAAAGTCTGTGTAGCACTTATCACAGTTGTTTCATTAAGGAATTTTTATTTTCCTACACACCTACAATGTCTGAACAGAATCAGTTTAGGAAGTGGTCACCCATTTTTTCAGGTCTTTTAGACAGATATTTGTGTCTTTTCAGACTAATATATATTGATATGGAAAGTATACCCATCTCCTGATTATTTGAATTCTCAATCAAATAATATAGGTAATTACTAAATAATTGAGAGTTGAATATAAATTACACATAACTCATTCCTCTATTATCACACCTGGATGTTTTGATGTTTCAGCCTTACTTACCTCCTCCCTTTTTTGCTTTTTGGTTTTAGGGCTCATGAAATTGATTTAAGATCCCAATTCAACAACTATTATTAATTACTTACAATGAATTCTGAAGTTCAAATGGGGGTAGATGAGTCCAGGCAGATGAAATACAATAAAAAAATACATTTCTTAAGATATGAGCAAGCCACATATTAATATACAAAACAGTGCCCAAAAGCACTTTATGAGTCGAAATCATGTAGGAATTTTTTTTTTTTTTTTTTGGTACCGGAATTGAACTCAGGGACACTTGGCCACTGAGCCACATCCCCAGCCCTATTTTGCATTTTTAAAAATTAGAGACAGGGTCTCACTGAGTTGCTTAGTGCCTCGATTTTGCTGAGGATGGCTTTGAACTCTTGACCCTCCTGCCTCAGCCTCCCAAGCCACTGGGATTACAGGCATGTGCCACCACCATGCCTGGCAGGAAAAAATATTTATTTGAAAGCTTCGCACATTCTAGACTTGTGGTACATATATGAAATATGAAGTTTTTCTCCTGTTATTTTTTTCCATTTCATCCCTTTTGTGCAATAGTGAAAAAGAAAGAAATATATCAGAAAACAGAAAAAAAAAAGTAGCATCTTCAGGGCTTTTGGTTACCACAAATGTCAATCTGTTAAGGTGATTTTGCTTAATGCCTGTGAATATAGTAAAAGGATAAATTTTCATGCCATTGGAAATCCCATGCAATAACCACCAAAGAGGACAGAAGCATGGTGGGTGTGAGTCAGATCACAATCAGCCTTGAACATCTGCTTCACAAGCTCAGAATGTATCCCTCAAAGAATGTTAGGGACTCATGATTGGATTAACATTCTAGAAAAACAATTCCAGAAGGGAAGTAGAACACATATCAGGTAGAGGAATACTAGTGGGGCCAGTAAAGTTGGTCTGGAGATAATTGCATGAAGGGAAATTCTTCAGGGTTAGGACTAGAAGGTTAGAGTGAAATTTGCAGTTGAATAGAAAGAAAGATGAGTTTTGCACAGAGAAGTAAAGAGAAATTCTTTTTTCTTTAATTACATAAACGTCTATGTTATTTAAGTATTTAAGACAATAGTGTATAAACATTAAAAGTGAAACATTTTTTAAAATTAAATATTATTCTTGTAAAAGAAAAGATTGACAGAGAACCTACTAAGCTGTTCATCATGGTAAGCTGAAGCAAATAAGGATTTTTTTGCTTTGCCGGCTTTAACTGAAATAATAGAAAGAGGCTGAGAGGGAAAGAAGAGTAAGAGAGAGAGAAATGAAGGAAGGGACAGAAAGTGGGCCAGAAGGTGGGGGAACAAAGGAGACATGTTTTGGTGAGTATGCAGTACTGGTATGTGAGTTCAGTTTTATACATATTTAAGAAATAGAAAAAGAAAGAAGTAAAGGTAGTTCCAAACTGCTAAGAGCTTGTGGAAAGCCCTCTCTCCTGGGGAACTCCTCTGGGACCCTTGGGCATCGCTGCCCCTTGGACTCAGTACAGTACAGCTATGTGATTCGCTCTGGTTAGTGAATTATGGGAAGATGAAGCATGATCTCTGCATTCTTTTCCTCTGCCACAAACCCCAGCAATGTTCAAGAAGTGAGTGTTCTGTTATTGTTGGTCCCAGGGTCAAGACCAGGCAAAGCACTGGGCTGTGCTGAGCGTGATGCTGCCCGTGGGGCTCTTGGTGCTGCTTACCATGCTGCACAGCCTGGTCGATCCTCAGTCGATTGTGTTCTCTTTCAATAATAACATTTAACTTTTAAAAATGTTTGACTTTTAATGCTTATACACTATTGTCTTAAAATATTTAAATAATATAGACTTCTTTTGGGGGGCACCAAGGATTGAAAACAGGGACTCTTAACCACTGAGGCACATCCCACATACCCAGGCCCCACCTTTTTTGTTTGTTTGTTTGTTTGTTTTTGGAGACAGGTCTCATGGAGTTGCTGAGGTTGACTTTGAATTTGTGATCCTCCCGTTTCAGCCTCCCAAGCCACTGGGATTACAGGCATCTGGTTTAGACATTTATATACTTAAAGAAAAATGAATTTCTCTTCTCTTTTCAAAACTCATCTTACTTTTAAGGAGGGACCACTAATAACAAACTTTATATACCATTGTAAATGGATTAACATGTTTCCAATACACATGTAAGTGAAAATACTTATTTTAATCATATTAAATATATGTAATATGTTTATGTTACATATTGCATTTCCTTTTACATTTAGTATGCCTTGAAGATAATAAAATATAAACTACACAGCTCTTATTTAAATCTTTGCATAATATAGTATTCTCTCATGAGAATTAAACACTATGCAACTATTACCCTATTTATAGTGATGTAGTTGAGTCCAATTTTTCTGCTCAATAAACAACACATAATAAATGTGGCTGGTGCCTTTATGCACACCTGTAACTATTTCTCTAAGTTAGAAACCTGGAAGTAGAATTACTGAGTCAAGAATACACATATTTAAAAATTTCAATTCTACTGCCAAACTGCCCTCCAGGAAGTCTATTCCAATTTATAGTCTTGTCAATAGTGGTGAGAGTCTCTAACATTTTCTTTCCATTCCCTTTGCCCAAGAGCTTAGATTTTTGCTTTCCGTTTATCTTGAATAGCAGGTTTGGGTGCTATGTGGGTGTGAAGGGTAGGGGTAAAATTTTAAATAATCTTCATTTTCTCACCTTGTCCTTTTCATAATGTTTCTCATCGTCTTTGTTAAACATTTTAATATTATTTATCAGTGCCTCATTACAAAATTCTTGTGCAGTGAGAGTCAATATGTCCCTTAATTAAATATACACTTGTATTTTTTTTTTATCTCTCCAGGAATGTTGTGAAGATTCCTCAAAAGCATTATGGAGTACATGGCTACCCACATGCTGTTGAGTGAAGCGCTCTTCTGTGTCAGGTCATGTTTTTCAGATATATTAATATAGTTGTGAAGCTGAATCCACTGGTGTCCGAGAGATACTATGACAGGTGTGCTCACAGCCACTGAAAATCCCTACTAATATGCAGAAAGCCTATGGTGGATTCCATTGTAGATTCTTCCACACATGAAAGCTGAATTAGAAATTTTCTAAACAAATTTTATTTTATTTTATTTTTTTGAAAAAGCATTCATTGTTCAGCTTAAAAATCAGACTTCCAGGCTTCTAAATTAGGTTGTCTCCTTCCCCCAAACAATCCCCTATAATCTTAGTGTTTCTCAAACCACCTTACCCCTCCAGGCTGGATGGCCCAAGGATACTCTTTCAAGATTAATCTAATAATGAGCAACAATGGGTTCACCTGGATTTCAAGTTTTGTGCTGCTTCCTTTATCACGTGCAGCTGAGATTTAACGTAATCTTAAGAAAAACTGCCTCCTTTTTGAGATTTAGCCAAGTAATTTTATGCTGAATGGAAAAACCAAAAGAAATCATACATCCCAATGTATAAACCCAAGCCCAGGTAAGGCTAGCTCTTCATGCCTGCACACCCTGCTTTATCTTTTGCTTTGCTGTGCTTCATGGATTTTTCAGAGCCTGACACTACAGATGGTTTAGAGATTATGTCTAGCCACCAACTGATCTAGCCATTCCTACTTTTTAAATGGTTAACTGAGACCAGTGAGAGCAACTCATTTATCAGACTTTTTTTTTTTGTGTGTGTGTGTGTGTGTGTATGTGTTTGTGAAGGGTAGTTTTCCCTCAATTTTCAAAATAGTCTCTATTCATCTGGTTGTCAAATAGTCCTCCCTGACTATGGGAAAACAGGTTATTTATTGCCAAGCTAACTTTCTGTTTGCACAGGAAATCACTGGGAAGGTAGGCTGGGAGCGGCATCTTCCTCGGGATCATCAGAGGCAGTGTAATATTTTGTGGCTGACAGCTCATAGGCTTCTATCACGGAGGAGAGGCCATCCTTCGGGGAGAACATAATGATCCCAGAATGTTGGCTGACAGGGTCTTGATCTGTGCTTTTATTATGTTCAATTTATCAGTCTCTTTTGAAAGAATTGACCATGGGACTCTTTTAAAACATTTGAAATCTTTGGATAAAAGCTCAGAGACAGGCTCTTCCTACTTCCATTAATTTCATAATCAATGATGTCAATTTGTCACTATTAATAATGTTTCCACAGCCACTTTCCCCCGGCTACCCTGAACTTAAAAGCTTCTAGATAAACTCCCCCCTCTTCCTTCTCCTTTTTTTTCTGATCTTAGTTTTCCTTCTTCTGCTGACTGTACTCAAATTTGTTTCACTTTTTTCCCCTGATCATCAAAACTTTTTATGCTCTTGGAAGACATCATGGTACAGTTTACAAAATCCAGCCTAAGATGAAATTTTTGAAAGCTGGCAACCTGAATTACGAATGTCTGTTTTTAACTTTTTACATTTTACCCATGTGGTTCAGTTTTAGCCTCTGGATTTTCTCACAAAAACAATATGTAAGCTTATTTTTCAATTTATCAAGAAATTCTTTTATGATAGCCTGTCTGCGAACTTTTTTGTACAATTTCTGGTACCCTATTAAACCAAAACATAAGCATTGTTTGTTTGTTTGTTGTTTGTTTTGCATTTTATGTCATAATGAAAATATCATTATTTGTTAAAATATTAAATCTTAAAGATGGCTCAATGTGGATCAGTATACAGTGGTGGTTAATTGTAGCCTAGCACCAGCATCCCTGGGTTGGAGTACTGCTTCTGCTTTGTAGCTTTGGGTAACTTACTTCACCACTCTGGGCTTTGATTTTCTTATGCATAAATAGTACTAATATTACTATCTAAAGTTATTTTAAAAATTAAGTGACAGAATGCTTACAGATTATTTACCATAGTGCCCAACTGAAAACCCAGCAAATTTGGCTAGATATGCTTCTAGGCTATAGATAGGACTAGGCTTGCTGATCACAAAGAACCAGGAAGCCATACTAGATTGCAAGCATCCTCCTTAGAACAAGGTGTAGATGAGAGCTGAGTGGATATTTTAGGAGCAGGGAACAGGAATACCCAGGAGTTAGGTGAAGAGGAGAGAAGGGCTTGACCATCTGAAAAGGAGGAGAGGGGTAGGGGAGAAACTGAGAGCTCGGGAAACAAGGCTAAAGGAATCCAAGTTCTGAGCAGAGACTGAAAACAGAAAAAGGTTTTCTGTGGAAAGTAAAGAGATGAACTAAGGTGTAGGATGAGCCCTGGGGAAGCCTCAGGGCTGTCATTGCCTATGCAAGTCTTGCTTGGAGCAGGACCTAACACTTTATTCCCTCAAAAAATTTTTGATTCTGTAAGCACTAGAGTTGAAGCTGTTACTGAAAATTTTGTAAAAAAAAAAAAAAAAAGAGAACCGGATGCTTTTATACTACCTAGTATACAGCATTTCATTTCAATATTCTCTTCTCTCTTTTTCTCCCAAAGTCATGATTTGGCTTTGGCCTCCTTTGCATCCATAGTTCTACATCTCTTATCCCTTTGGCATTTCTTTCATCCTCTGTTTCCTTATGCAAAACATCTTAACTTCCTAGGCCATGCTAATTTTATAACACTATGCCCATTGCTTAATACTGGAAACCAGGAATGAAAGAGTCTCCAGGATCTTAGAACTATCTTCTTTTTCAGATAGAAGAATATAGCATACGATTTCGTTTGATCACAAACATTAATTTTTTCATGCAAAAATTGAATTACTTTATTCTAGTGTTTTGCTTTGAAAAGGCAAATTTGCATACCCTAAAGGATACAACAACCCTCAAGGTCTATAGAGCAGTAATAGTGAGTGACAAGAGAAAAGAACGAACGGTTCAAAATTTTAACGACACTCATGTTAACTATATTCTGACCATGACCCTGGATTTTATCTAGTATATCATTCTTCCTAATATGCCCAACAATGACTGGGGAAAGTGGTCAGTGACTTAATGTAAGTCTACACTATCATCCAATATATGAGAAGAATATTCTTCAGAGAAAGTAGATCAGTAGCATTGGGTTAAATATGAATAAGAGAAAAAGAGTATATTTGTGCAAATAGTGGTATCAGGTAGTGTTATTTTATCAAGTATTGAGTGTTTTTTTAAATATAAGTCTATAAAAAAGCATACGTTCTTTTTATTTAACTAGTAACTATTTACAAAAGATTAAAGGGCTATTTGTTAACCTTTCCTCTGTGCCAAATCTAACTCATGGTCTTTCACTAACCCTAAGCTGGGCAGCTTCCAAGTGTACTGCTGCTCTGAATGATATCAATATCTACCCTGTTGTGCAAGTTAGAAACTATTCAGTGGTGGCTATACCATGGTCTTGTGGGTTATCTAGCCTCTCTATAATGTCAATCATTCTTCTCCCAGGTCACCTGCCCACATATACTTATGTGTTTAAGCACAGACGGTGTTCTGGCTAGACCAAAACATTTGCAAGTCAAATTCTATCCACATTTCTGTTTTTGTTTTGTTTTATTTTGTTTTTAATGAATGCTGGCGCTACCCCTGGCAACATCTATAGATTCCTCTCTACAAAACAAAAAACAACAAAAAAAGAAAAACTTTGAATCCAGTTTTTTTATTGGGTCTCATCACCTCATTTCTCTCTACTATCAAATCCTATTCAGAAATGATAGTACTGTTTGTCACTGTATCTTCTGCAGCTAGCACTGCACCCAACACAAAGCATGTGGGAAATAAATAAAATATTTTTAACTGAACAAATAGGAAAGATATACATCATATCGAAATTTCTTCCCATCAAGTACCCCTGAAGCAGGCTTACTTCATCTTTGTACACGCTCCATGTAGTTTTGGCTTCTCTGCTATTATTCATGCTGTTCTTTTTTAGCTAGTTCTCTTCTCTCTTCTCTTACCTTGGCTAGATCTGATTTATCCATTAAATTCTGACTTATCTCCCCCTGGAGAACTTTTCTGACTTCCTTAGACTGGGTACTTTGCCCATCTCTGTACTTTCTGAACAACCAATAAATATTTCTGTGTGATAAGCATATTTCTGGTTGCTCAGGTTAAAAGTGTTAGTTCATCTTTGACTACACTCTTTTTATAGCCCACATAAAATTCATCAACAATTCCTGTCAGATCTGTCTTCAAAACACCTCCAGTTCCAAATCTGAGCATATTTTACTTCCAACCACCTAACCCTTGCCCTCATCTAGTCTGCAATCTTGCTGATATTATTGTAATAGTCTCCTAACTGACCTCCAAGGTTCCTCCTTTGCTCCACTACTGTCCATTCTCAACCCAGTTACCACAGTCATCTTGTAAAACGTGAATTATATTAATGCTGTGCCTGAAGGCTTCTGACAACTCTCTATCTCATTCAGAATAAATCTGAATTCCTTATTGGGGGACCAACATGCAATATGGCCACTAGTGAATCTTATCTCCTGGTGTGTATGCCCTTGGGTCATTTCCTCTCACATTGAATAGGGCTGAGCTACATAACCAATAGGACCCTGTGGAGATGACTCTGTGACTCCTGAGAACAGGTTATGAAAAACATGATGGCTTCTGCCTTATGTTCCCTTAGCTTGCCCTTTTCCCCTGGGAAAGCCAGCTGCCAGGCTATGGAAATAGTCCAGCATACTGATGGACAGGTCTCTGTGGTAGGGAATGTAAGTCTTCTGACAGGAGCCAGCCATCAGTTTCCAGCTATGTGAGTGAGTCCACCTGGAAATGGAGACTCTAGCCTAGTCAAGCCTTCAGAGGACTGAAGCCCCAGATGACATCTCACTGCAACCTCCAGTGAGAATCTGAAATAAAGCACCCACTAAATGATCCCTGAATTTCTGATCCACAGAATCTTTGTGAGCCAATATGTAAATATTGTGTTAAATCACCAAGATTTGGGACAATATATTATAATATATGTACAAATATAATTATATTTTAGAATATGTAAGATAACATATATGTAAATGCATAATAATGTGAGAGGAGGAAAATTCAGTATATGATTGAAAAAGATAATGCAATGTTAAAATGCAGAATTCATAAGTTGTCACTTATATTCAAAAGACAACTTGGTATTAGAGGTAGGAGGTACAGCTGGATCTGTAGAGAGGCCATCCTATTGAGCTGAAGATATGAAGTGCCATGTCCTATGCACAGAAGATGTCAGGGTTGGTGTGCATAAGTGTCTAACACAGTGTTGATTTTTAATTATTATTATTACATAAGATAAAAATATATTTTTATGAGAATTCACAGACGATATAGGAGGTGGTGGGAATCCAGATGCTCTTGTTTAGGAACCAGAACAACATGGTTTTAAAAGGGCACTCACTCACTCACTCACTCAGTTTCTTGGAGTCAGGTAATTCCAAGATAGGTTCAGCCACGTGACTGCTCAGTATCCTTGGCAATGTTTTTTCAACTCTTGTTCAAGCCCGGGTTACCCCAAAGCATACCTGAGACAAAGGCTTGTGTGCTGGGGTGTATTTGAGAGTATGATCTCAGAAAGAGAATTAAGGAGCAGAGGAATGAGACAAGAAAGGAATGAAAGTCAATTCATGCATGTATTATCCAGTGGCCCCAGGAAGTGCTTAATCCCATAGGGCCCTCACTGGAGTCTTATGAAACCATTGCCCTGGGGAATGGAAGAGGATAGCACTCATGCTATAGCTCTCTCTTCTTCCAATGGTCAAATATGACTACAGGGACATTAACTCCCTTTGCATGTGGGTTGCCATAATGTGAATACTGTTGGCTCCTTGGCACAAATCTTTTACTGTTAGCTTGCTGTGAGGAGTGGCCACATATTGTAAAATGCTTGGCAGATTGTAAGTACTCAGTATTGTTAGCCTTGTTTTCTTGTTAGGATGATGTTTTAAGAAGGTCAGTGATAAACATCATTATTTTTATTAGAAAAGTTCTTAAAGTTCAAGTATCCTTATCTGAATTGCTTAAGACCAGAAGTGTTTCAGATTTTGGATGTTTTCAGATTTTGGAATATTTGCATACACTTAGTGAGATATCTTGGGCATAAGACTCAAGTTTAACCATGAAATTCATTTATGTTCTATATACATCTTATACACAGACTGAAGACAATTTTATGCAATATTTTAATAAGACTGCATTTTGACTATGACCTGTCATATGAGGTCGGGTGTGGAATGGTCCACTGTGGCATTGTGTCAGTACCCAAAAGTATTTTGGGATAGGGATGTTAATCCTTTATCAATACTTGACTCTATTTTACCTCACTTACTGATGAACATAGACTTCCCTCTACATGTAGAAATGCCATTTAATTATTAAAACCAGAGTTAAAATATCATCTTTAAGGCACAAGCTTTTATTTAGGTGCTAATATGTCTTCTGACTATGAGAAAGTTTCAGAACTATAAGAATTATTATGATGTATTGTAACTGTAATTTTCTTGGATTTGAAAACATATTTTCTACTTTGAGTCATTTAAGATTCTGTGTTCCCAGTATTAGAATGAAGAGCTCAAATTTGTTAGATCAATTTGCTCATTGTTTTATAAATGGGGAAAACACTCAATTAAATTTTCCTTTATTCTCCTGATTAAGGCCACTAATTATGCATTTGTTACAGAATCATAATTGGAAGTCTTTAAATAATCATCTACTCAGTCTAACTCATATTACTAAACAAAATCATCTCAATAATTTTGTTTAGTAATATGGATATATGTGTCTAAAAGGTCCACAACCTAATTTTGAAGCTAACTCATACATATGGTTGAGCAACCCACAGGTCTGGTGGCGTTAATGCCCGTGTGATTACCCTTTTCTACTGGAGGATGAGAGCTTCTGGGCGACTGCTGTCCCTTCCATTCTCTAAGGGAACATTGCCCACTTGCATTTCATATGGTCTCAGTGAGGCTTCCACAGTATGAGGGACCAAGAGCCCACCTGCTAGTACACACTTGAGTTGATAGTAACCATAGGACAGTGTTTTTTCCTTTTGCTAGTATTTATGTTTGTCAAACTTTGCCTTTCTGACCTTTTGTTTGCCTATTATATTTAATAACTCTGATAACTACTCTTGGATGTTTGTTTAATATAAAGAATTTTGTTTACCTAATTTGTAATAATATTTTTAATTGAAAATGTTTAAATAGCACGAAACCAAATGTCTCAACATGAATTATATCACTATATATATATTAATGGTGCATATTCGAAATCCTAGAATTTGGGAGAACATTTGATAATATATATATATATATATATATATATATATATATATACACACACATACACACACACATATTACACACACACATACATATATATGTATATACACACACTTATACATATGTAAATATATTATATGTCAAAATATTATGTATAGATAAACAAATGTAAATAATTTCACTTTTGGCAACCATCTGCCCTTAGAGCTGGCATAAAATTTCATACTCTTATTTCATCAATACCATGACACTGCAAAAATTCTAGTCCTCTTTCCCTTAAAGAAATTTAATACATAATTCTATGGCTTTCAGAAGATGAATAGATTTCATTAATACTATTATTTTTATAAGATAATAGTCTTGAAATTAGCCTTAAAGCACCATTTTTACATGCTTAACAATTTGGAAGAAATCTTTCATCTTTGATTTTAAAGTTATATTTAATAAATGTATTCACTATACTTAACTTGAATTCATTCATCTAATAATCCAAGGCTCTACTTTGATCATAGGCCTGAAATGACAAAGAAATGAGTTGAGTTCTGATTAACTTAAGAAAGTACAATTCTGGGATGAATAGATTCAGTGCAAAAGTTCACATCTTTTTTAGCTGTAACTGCTGGTTTTTGTGATGCTTTTAACAGGTTTGTCATATAAAATACAGTGCACATGATCGTATTTGAATTTTCAACGAACATACATATTTGGAACATGCATCAAAAAATTATTTGCTGTTTATCTGAAATTCAGATTTAAATAGGCATCATAAGTTTTTGTTTGCTAAATCTTACAATCTTAGCATTGTATGATAAAATGGCCATTTTTATTAAGTACATTTTTTTATATACCAGGATGGACCTGATGCATCATGAGTTAAGAAATCTTTCATCTAAAACAGGTAAAATGAAGACTTCAGACTTATAGCATTTATGGTAAATCAGGACTGTTACTTCAACTGTATTTAGCATCAATAGTGAAGTACTAAAACAACTAATTAATGTTCCAAAGTTTTTTGCAATTTTCAAATGACACTTCTGAATGGATTTGTTGAGTTAGCACGTATTTGGCACTTTCCTGGAGACCAAAGAGTAATCATGGGTTGGAGAAGTGTTGGAGAGGTTACTTTTGTTAGAAATCAGACGTGATTTTGCTTTGTCATCAATTTCATTAAAGTAGGTGTTCCTATCATCATAATGAAGATTGCAATGAAAGTTTAAATAAACCCCTACTGTAATACCGGGTACAGAGTGGATTCTTCTTACCATTAATTTCATGTAGTTGGAAGAAGAAGAATTTCAACACGCGGCAAAGAACTATTAGTTACTTTTAGTGTATTCAAGAACTCTCCTGTGATGTTTCCATTCTAGTCATTTTGTTTTGTTTTTGATGTAAAATAATTTCTCCTTCACGTAGTGGAATTTAGAACTTTTTCATGAACTGAGTCTAATGAAGGTCTCACTTCTTCACTTGGAATTCAGAAGTCTGGGGAGTAATGTGAGTATTCACAAATATTTAGCACCTGCATCTCCATCTTTCATCTTCAAAAACCTTATTTTTATTTAAGAGGAGAGTGTATGACCAAGAACAACAGTTTACAGTGTTCACTTGATTAAACAAAAACATTCATGGAATTCGAGTGGCTCCATCTGAACCAGACAGTTTAGACTGATGCAGTGTGGAAAGGATGTGGAATCACAGAAGAATTAATGTGAAGTATATGATTTTGGCAGTGGGAAGGTCCTACAAATACCATCAATTTGAGATTTTTTTTGAAAGTATCTAAATGTGTTTACACAGCTGGATATTCAGTTTCAGCCTGATCTCTTTTCTTCATGTTTCCAGGTTATTTACAAATGTGTTTCCCTCTGCTTTTTCCTTTATGCGTTTTATTTTCCAAGTTTGGGTTTTAAAACCTCAGATAGCAACATAATATTGTGAAACAGTTTCTGGAAGTTTTGGGCATTTGCTTATCATCTGCCTTAGTAGAAAAAGAAGTATTCAGAGCGTAAACATTTTAAAATATCCTCTTACAGCTTTACCTAATCAAAGAAAACAATTAATTTGATAAAATATATTTTATTTCTAAGTGGATGATTAAGGGTTTTGCAACCTTGGGTAAGTGTTGCTAGTATCCAAATTTTAGTAATGTTCTGCGATAGCAATCCTGCTCAATGTTTATATTTTCCTCTTTGTACACCCTTGGTTTTTGTCAGAATTCCTTAAACTTAATCTAAAGTCAGTGCGATGTAAGGGATGGAGAATGTGACGTGAATTTTAAAGATCTCTGTCCTTGTCCCAGGCCCAATTGCTGGCTGTTTGATTTAGAGAAGTTATTTAACCTCTGCATGCCCCAGATTTCTCTCTTGTGAAATGGAGAGTTATTTTTCAACTGCCTTCTTCATTTAGTATCAGGAGGCCTAATGAGATAATGTGCCAGAATCATTATCCTGAATCATCTTTTTGGGGAGAATGCAGCTCACAGGCACAGAGGCCAATCCCTGAGAGCTGGATGGAGCTTTCCTTTTCCATACAGTTACACGTAGAATGAGGGATCCTATTGAAACTATGCTTGGCTACAAATTCCATAAGGGCATACATGTATCCGAGACAGGAAAGGGCAAAAGCCCTGCAAAATCCCAGAACGGGCAGAGGTAAAATGTATGTGTGTGTATGAATACAAGTACTAAAAAAGGCCTGTTTTAAAGCATACTATTTATTAGCTATAGTATTTTGTATTTTGTTTGAATATCATCAGGCACATTTCAGAGGCTCAATAAATAGTTTTGGATGAATGAATTGCTGAGTTTGTATCTCCTAATGCACTAGAATTCTATAATAGACAACATCGGCTATGTCACCTTTAAGGGCCTTTGTTGCTTTATGCTTGAGAGGACTGTAGCATGCAGTAATATCCAGATGCAGTATTTGTGTTACACTGGATTCTTTGGTGCAATTATCTTCCTGTTGTTTCTTAGTGTTTGACTTTTCCAGTATATTTTATATCTTCCTATTGACTGAGATACTTTTTCTATACCATTGCCTGACTATTCTTTAGGAAATTTCCCACTCATAAGAGCATGACATTCTGCCTTAACAAATCTCTTAGCAGGCAGAATAGAATACCTTGCAGCTGAAACTGGATCTTTCCCTTCAACTGAGAATAAATCTGCCTGAAAGGTGACTGTGGATGGAGTTTAAGGGAATGTCTCTCTTTTGGTCCCAGAGGGAACATGTATTCCCTGGCACAAAAGTGAAACATCAAGCTGTCCCATTCTAAATGAGATGAGTCAATTTTTTTTTTTTTTCTCTACACTGGTGGTTCCCACTCTGCTTTGGCTTGAAGCCCACCAAAGTCCCCCCTAGCTGCAATGTACTTTTACTAGAATTCCCATGACAGCTGCTGTTCTAAATTTTTAAAAAGTCCTTACTCCTTCTAAAGAAAACCTTAGTTAATAAATGTGTAAACTTGCTTTTGCTTGGACCCATGTGTCTGGCTTATGGTCACATCATCTTTTCCAGATGATAGCCATTTCAGGAACTCCACTCCCTTCTGTGCCTCTGTACACCCCAGGATCCATTTCCATGCACTGTGATGAAATGTAACTGCACGTTTCTATGCCAATTTTGTAAGTTCATTTTTCCTTGAGATTTGTATATGGCATGTCTGGCAGCCAATAAAGAACAAAATAATAAGCCATGGGTCAACAACTTCTGTTTCTGGCATTACAGAGGACCACATATTCAGAGAAAACCCTCTCAGTATCAAACACCTGAAAAATTCTGGATAAAATATTAAAGTTTATTAAAAGCATCGCTTTAGTAGTGAAGGAAAGGAAATGATCAGTGGCCCAACATGTTCAAATCCAGATGTGTAAGCAAGTGCTAGTTCTGTCATGTATTTGAAGGCAACTCCAATAATTGGCTTTCTAGACCATGAATTGTAATGGCCATGTATTACTGAAAGATAAGACACAAGGCTGAGAGCTCACATTGAGTGGGAGATAGCAAGGCTCATCATATGTAAGTGTAGACACCAAAGAATAAGGAATGAAAACTCTCATGCAACAGAAGGCCTGTGCATGGTTTTTTAAGCTCAATCTTGTTTCTTGGTGGAAGCAAGGAAAAACAGGTCTCCTTAGAAGATTCCTAACCACAAGTTTGCATTCATACAAATTTTCTGCTGGAATTTACACTGTGTATATGACTTCTACCTTTTTACCCCCAAAGGAGCTGAAAATATAACTTTAGGTTGTTCGAGGTTGAGATTTGACATTTAATAGTGAACACATACTGGATGTTGGCAATCAGAACCAGCTATTGGGCAAAACATTTTGTGCCCATCCCATTGTGCCAGGCTTGGTGGAAGGACTGGAGGGTCCCAGGGGAGAAGCCATGATAGTAAGTGAGGCAGCACTCAAGAGTTGGCAGGCTGCAAGTACTATCAGTTGGCACTGTCATATTTCAGTTGCTTAACAACTGTCTTGGGGAGTTTAGCCTTGGACTTGGTAAGTCACTCAACTGTTCTCAGTCTTAGTTTCCTTCATTTTTCTGGCCTGTCTGCTTCACAGGGTTATAAAATAATGTCTGTGAAAACACTTTGTGAAAAAAAAGAAGTAGCAGGCAACGAAGGTTTGGGTTTTTACACAGTTTTGCTTCAGTGTACCAGGTAATGCTTTATGGTCTGAAATAATTTAGTTAGTCCTGCAAAGTGCCTAACTGTGGAGGTTTCATATGATTTTCTCATCTGAATTTCTATTGGGTGAATAGCGTTTACTGTTAAGGAAAATGTGGTGAAAGACGGTCAATGAAGTATACTTTGGGGAGAAATTTCACAAAAGCGTAACTCTTTCCTTGGAACAAAGCTCTCACAAGTACTTAAAAATGGGGAGGCATGCTCGAGGTGTTAATCAGGAAGGTGACAAGCGTAATGGTGACAGTCTCAGGGGGACAGTACTGAAGAGGTGCCAACATCGCAAGGAGCTGCTGTTCAGGCCAATGGCCTAAAGCTGCTGAAAAGGGGTGGTGAATTGGGTGGCAGAAACTGGGCTTCTCTTCTCAAGAAAGGAAGCAAAAACATCAAAGAGAAAACGTGAGAGCTCATTAAAGGAAGAGATATGAAGGAAAGGTTAAACATTAAACCAACGAACAAAAGACCCCTAGTTTTCCCCACTCCACGTGGACTGAACACTATCTCTGGTATTGAGAGAGTCAAAGGAAATCCCTCTTTAAACCAGTAACCCTTTGTTTCCTTTTGTTGCTAGAAGTGGAGTTTGGGTCACAAATGGAGGTCATCCCAGGTGAGGAATTAAGCAGCCAGTGACTGCAAGAGTCAATCAAAGAAAGAGGCCTCCACTGGTGCAGAATGGAAGGTGAAGGATGACATAGGTCATTGGAGAACACACTGTGACCCTCTGCAGGCTTGAGCCTCCAGGATTTTCAAATAAAAGCATGCTAATGAAGACATGGAGTGGAAGTGTGTGGTGCAGAAAGGGAATGGAGTCAGAGAACTAGTCTTGGAAAATGGTTTAGAGTCATAAAAGGGTCCTGAAAAGAAGGTTGATGGGGCCTATGAGGTAATTCTATCTTCACTTCCACTCTGTGCCACCCCTGGGCAGAGAAGCCGGAAAGGCAATGAGCTGACTTTTTATATCTCTGCCTGAAGTAGGGTTATTTTTTCCAGCAGCTTATTTTCATTTATTGGGCTTCTTTCATTCTTTTCAAAACCCTTGCCTTGAATGTCTATGACTTCACCTCCATTTGCAAAATCCAGACACATATGACAATGACCACCCATTAACCAAGACAATAAAAAATTTATAGCGAGATAAAAAAACCAAGGTAGTATTGGAGGGACCACTTACCTTTCCTCTCAGTTGCATAAACAAAGACAGAGGCATACAAAGAGAATTCTTTTAGAGGCTTTAACACTTGGATTTGCAGCCTAGTTCTGCCATTTTGTGAGCTATTTAATCTTAGGTCCCATCAACATGACCACATTGGGTCTTCTTTTTTTCTATAATTAAATAGGGATTTTCTATAATTAAATAGGGATTTGTCCTTTTTACTCCTGAAACATCCTGAGACTAGGTTATCCATATGGGTGTGGGAAGTTTCCTTCTTTGTTAAACTTTTAAGCTCTAGGACAGGAAAGTAACATGAATTTAGCATAGATCCTCCCAACATATTTTAAGTGGACCATGGAGTTTCTCACTGGTACTCATCCTCTTTTCTTTCTCTAAAATTAAAATTAAATGTAAGATTAGATCACACACTACCCTAGGTGCCCAAATTCTCCGTACTGCTTCATCAGAATTTTTCATCACATTTTCAATTACTTGTCTACCATCTGTCTTTTCTGCTATATCATAAGTTTGGTGATGGCAAAAAAACAAGTGTCTGTTGTTCACCATCATATTTCCAGCACTCAGTGCCTAGTAAATAGCACTCAATACCATTTAATAGGGGGATTGGATAATCTTATAAATGAAGAGGCAAAATCTGAAGTCAAAAAAGGGTTAATGGACTGACTTCAACATTAAAAAAAAATCACCTAACATTTACTGATTTTATTATTTACAGATCATTAGAAATAATTATCACACTCATCTATAGGGACTGGGACTTTGGCTGCTTTGATAAAATCTTAAAGAGATAAGGGAATATTTATCTCAGTACTTTTGACTTTCTGCTTGACTGTTACTGATCTCTATGGATCTCCAGTGTCACTTGAAGTTCAGAGCACAGTCTACATCTGATTATCCCTCTGCTACCTAAAGGCCAACATGGTGGCATCTTTAGCATCCTATTGCCCCAGGTACAATTTTATAGAGGTCCCAGTCTAATTACTAACAACCTCAGTGGTTAAAGTTAATTTATCTTCATGACCTATTTATGTCAACTGAGGTCATTAACTCTCCTTTGTGACAAGGCTCGGGTTGTTAATAAGACATTCATCTGACATATGAACTATCTAAGGAAGAGTATTAGCTAATTTTCTATGCTTTATTAATGTTGTCAAGTTCCTGTATTGTTTTCAAAGAATTAGTGATCCTCCACTGATCTAGGAAGCATAATCACTAAAATCATATTCTCTCCTGGTGAATTTCTTTTGCTCATTATGTCACTGAGTATCTTTTAAGCACCTACTATGTACAAAAAAGGCACTACAGGAACAATAGAAACCATCCTGTAGCTGCTGCTCTCAGATTCCCTGTCCCACTGTGAAGTGGGGAATGTGGTTGCCCAGACATCTGGTCATGATCTTACAGCTGATGAATGTTATGCCACAGGCTAGCCAGGAGTACTCTGGAGCACATCAGAAGAATGCATGATAAAATTAGGGGAGGGGGCATTTCCCCAAGGAGTGTGTCTGAGGAACAAGCAAGATTTTGTCTCTTGCTAATTTTTTTTAAACCCATGTTTAACAGAATTTTATCTTTTGTTGCTGAGCAGCTTATCAAGGTATTTTCTTAAATAAATATAATTCCTTTCCTAAGAGGAATTCTGGCTTTAGTTGTTGAAACCTTGTTTAATGGGCTACTTCTCATTTTCATAGAGCAGAAGAGATTTCAGCTGAGCTTTAGTAAAGAAACTTTGCGTGCGTGCACATGAGCACGTGCACACACAGGCATGTGCCTTCTTATATAAAAATGATGGCAAAGCACAAAAGAATAGGCAGCATGACAAATTTTGTGAAGGAATGAGGAGACTCATTGGTTTGGAGAATAATATTTGTAGGTGTACTTGAAGATAAAGTTTTTCAAGGTCAGTCTAAGCAACTTTCTTCAAAGCTTTGACTATTAGGAGTTTAGACTTTAAATGGACGCATTCGAACTTATTTTTGAATAATGAGGTAGTATGTTCCCTGTGTCATCTATGTTACAATTCAAGATCTTTTTTTATATACGTATAAAGTCCTTCATATTATTTCCAGGTGTTTTTAGTGAACCACCTGTAGTGTAGCTAGCACACCATTTCGTTTCATAATTGCAAATCTTTATATATATGTGCTTACCACTTTGTGTGTTAATGAATCATTTTACATATTTTTATTTTGAGGCACCTTTTTAAATATTTCACTGCATCTTTTATTTACCCATAAAACCAATCATTTTATCTTCTTAGAATCTATCCTATACATATGATTATTGTCATGGTTTAGATATGAGGTGTCCCCCAAGAAAGCTCATGTCAAGCAATGGAGCAATGTTCAGAAGTGAAATGATTAGATTATAAGAGCCCTGACCTAATCGATGGATTAATCCATTTGAAGGGTTAATAATTTGAAAGGACTACTGTTCTGTGTGATAATGGTAGGCAGGCGGGGTGTGGTTCGATAAAGTAGGTCAAGGGGCATGCCTTTGGAGTATTTCATCCCTGGATTCTTGCTCTTGCCCTTTCTGCTTCTAGGCTTTGAGGACCTGAGCATCTTTCCTCCATCCTGCCCTTCTCCTAGATGTTCTACTTCACCTTGGGCAAGAACTTTGAACTCAGTTAACCGTGGACTGGACCTCTGAAACTGTGAGCTCAAATTTAACTTTTCCTCCTCTAAGTTGTTCTGGTTAGGTATTTAGTCATAGTGATGAAAAGTTGACTAACACAATCTATTTATTTACTTGGATGCATATTGTCTCTAATAGATTGTAAGATATGTAAGAGGCCAAGGTCACCCCTTTCTTTTCCTTTCTCCTTTTCCCTCATTTTTGTCCCCCTTTCCCCTCCTCCTTTTCTTTTTCCTCTTTCTGATCCTTCTCTTTCTGAGCATCTAGCTCAGTGCTTGAATTATAGTAACCTTTCTCTATGTATTTTTTCTACATTAATCTGAAGTGCTATGTGCCTTTGGGAAATTTATGAATCCTCTTTGAGTCTCACTTTCCTCATGTGTAAAATGGAAATAGAATGCATTTTATCTCATTATCTTGGATATGAAATGAAATTGAGCATGTCTAGTACTTAGTGGTGGTACCTCACACACGGGTACTTTCACAATTGTTTATCTGTAAGTTATTATTAGGATATTTATTGAATATAATAATTGTGCAGGTATGGGCCCCTATTTGGTACAATCGTAGTGTTGTAATAAAAGAAAACTTAACCCAGGCATGATTGTGCATGCTTGAAATCCCAGCTACTCAGGAAGCTGAGGTAGGAGGACTGCAAGTTCAAGGCCAGCCTTGACACTTTAGTGAGATCCTGCCTAAATATGATAAGAAAAGCTAGAATATAGGTCAGTGGTAGAGTGCTTGCCTTGCATGAACAAGGCCAGGTTTAATCTCCAGTAAGAAAAGAAGTTGAATCCTATTTCCAAACATAACTCAAGTCTTTTTTTATATGTACATCACAAAACCCCTCAAAAGTGGATTCCTGTTTAATCCACTCTAACAGCAACATCCTCTTTCCTTTCATTTTCTTCCTGATTTTCTGAAAGTTCATCAATACTCCATACATGTTTTCTCTGAAAACCATACAAGTGGGAGAAAAAGATGGCTATTAAACCATCTTTAGTGCAGTGTCAGTTTGTGTGTGTGTCTCCAAATGTATTTTTACAAGTTTTTAACCTTCATTTGAGCCATATGGTAAGGAGCTACAAAAACTAACTGGAGGGAGGATCCCTGCCAAGAGAAGTGATTGGGAAAGGCTAGACTGAGTAAGTGAGGCTTAACACGGCAGAGTGATTGGTCATCCAGGAAAGTGAAGAGTGTTGTGGGAGAGAAACAGCATGAGCTTTGCTAAAGCACAGAACAATGAATGGTCAGAGGTAGGAGGGCCTTGTGTAAAGTGGATGCACATTTTAGAAAATAATATGTTAAATTAATGCTGCTATTTACACTGAATGTTTTCCAATAGCACCTCAAGGACGAATGTGGTTGTGAATAACCATGAAGGAGAGTGAAGAGCATGAGATTAGAACTACCAGAATTTCCATGTTAGTCGATGTTTTGGGTTTAAAACAGGTACAGAAGTCTATTGTACTCTGGTTGTTCAAATTCCAAGAACCAGGAAAATGCTCAGATCTCCAGGTCCAAACTTTTGAAATTAATCACAAACACCTTATGAAAGGGTCTGAGCAGACTGGGTTCTCCATTCATAAGTGACTCAGCAAACATCAAAGTAGCATAAGGTTTGCATTTTATCCAATTATTTTTCTGTTGAGTCTCAATCCTTTATTCTTTTAGCTGCCACGTACTCAGAGTTGCCTGAAAAAATACAGGCTGTAGCAAGTAATTTTAAAAAGTAGGTATGTCCCAAATGTTTCATGGCATATACTTACACTAAAAACTGATGTTTAATTGAAATGAAAATTTATCTGGGCATCATGCGTTTTTATTTTCTAAATCTGGCAACCTTATATATACTGTGTGTGTATTTCACAAAGATAAAGTTTATAGCACTTAATAGAGCAATTCATATGCCCAGTTAGTTTTTTTTCTTTAAATTGACTTTTGAACAACCTGTCACAACCTTCATTATACATATACCTGATCGAGGGGGGAGAGTTCACAACAAATTCTAAGGTGTTTGAAAATGTTTAGCTTCTACTCTTTAATGCCTTTCTTTGCGTATTGAAAATGAATTAAATTATTCTTTAAAACACTTTGGTCTTATATAATGTTTTAACAACAATAAATATGACAAAAGGATCTGGCAATTTTTTAAAAATCAAGTTTTAATAATCTATTTCCCTGAAATATTTGCCTATTATTCAGAGAGACTATCTTCAAACATAAATGGATAATGTAAAAAAAAAATAGACAACTGTATTGAGATAGTCTATATCTGAAGAGAGTTTTAAAAAGCAAGGTTTGTCTTAAGGATAGTTTTGGAGTATTATTCAAATATATGACTTAGGTAAATAAAAGATATTCATGTGTAATTCTTCAGATTGATGCATTTCTTAGGAAAACATTCCAAACTGGAACTTTAGATTTGAGCAAGGAGTAATTCAATGTCCTCCTGTAATTTCTTATTGTTGGAGGGCTAAACAATTTCACCAGGAAACAGTTCAGAGTAAATGCAATTTCTCTCCATGTCCTACACAGAGGCTTGCCAAATTAGTTTCAAAAATGGCAAGGCAACATTTTGAACCAGGGCATGAGGAGAATTTCAACCATCTGCCCTTAGTTGAGAAGATAAAGCTCAATGCCTTTGCTTTGCTATTATTATAAAGTTATGTGATATGCAATAATTTTAAGTATTATAAAGTGAAATTTTCTTTTTTTGTTTTATAAATCCCCCTACATGTAAGAAGGAATTAAATTTTTTAAGTGATAGTAAATCCACACATAATAATGGGGAAGTCTGTTATTTGTATAACAGAATTACAGTCAGAAAGGATACCCATTCCATTTCCTATCTCTATGTAGGAGGATAGGAGAGAGCTGTTAGAAAATAATAGTCTCAACATTTTCATTAGGATAAAATATGCAGGAGTAAAGACTATTCTTTTAAGAAGGCTTTGTCAGAAGCTCACTTCATAGTGCTTTCATAATTGAAAAGTGTTAATTGTTCATTTTTATGATTGTCTTTCACTGTTACGAGGACATTCTTATGATTTGAAGAGAGAGTGATTAGTAGCTATGAATTAAGGTGGGCTGGCATACAGTAGGTACTCAGGACACATTTATGAAATGAAAAAATGAAAGGTTATGCTGATAATTCTAATATATCTCAAAATATATAAAAAACTCCATCATATATAACCCCCTATTTTAAGAGGGTTGAATAATAGAATAAATGACTTGGATTAGAGAAGTAAGACCCAAGGAGAGAGGAGAGTGAAGAAAATTGTACTACGGTTGCTGGACTTTTATTTTTCTAAGTGAACTGTGCACATTAAATATAAGAAATTAAATTGCTCAGGATGTGAGTGGGAATTTTTTTTAAAGAATGTAGGGGAAAAGATGCCAGGCATGGTGGCACCTACCTGTAATCACAGTGACCTGGGAGGCCAAAGCAGGAGCATCATAATTTTGAAGCTAGCCTTAGCAACTTAGCGAGACCTATCTCAAAATAAAAAATATTTTGGGGATATAGCTCAGTGTTAGATTGCCCTTGGATTCAATCCCAAGTACAAAAAAAAAAAAAAAAGAAAAAGAAAGAAAGAAAAAGAGAAGAAACAAAACTAGGGGAAAAGAAAGGAAGAAATAAAAGAAAATGGCCATGAAGAGGAACAGATAGCCTGATGTGAAACTTGTATCAAGTTATTATTGTATAGATCAAATTGTTTTTGTACTACCCAATAAAAGTTTCTTCCAAATAATTGCTTGTATTTTTGTTTAATAGATTGTGAAGTTGAATCTATGGTGACGATTGTTCAAAATGATGGACATGGAGAGAAGGTGGGCATCGGGCAAGGAGTGATACTCTGTCCGTTGAGGTCATATACATCTGGATGATTTTTTTTTTTCATATTAAGCAAATCTCTTTATTCATTTCCTTGCTCAGAATTCTTTAATGGCTGTCCGTAATCCATAGCAGTGATTTTTCAAATCAGTTGGAAAGGAGGAGATGCTGTATCAATCATCTGAGACATTTTTCAAAACACATATGGTAACCATGTGTATTTGGAGAAGGATTACCATGTGACTCTCCTATTTTCTGCTCAGACTCTTTGTCCATTTATGAAAGACTGTTCTACAGAACAGAACCCAAACTAGCATGGTATAGAAAGCTGTAACAATGTGGTTCATACTTTCCTTTCCAACTTTACCTGGTTATTCATGCTTTAAGCTTTATATTCCAGAAACAACAAACAAATGACATGTTTTATGTCCAGCCCAACCCCTTTCTTTGCATTTGCAAATGTTGTTCATTCTGCTTGGAATATTCCTTTCTCTACCACCTCTCCTTGTCAAAAGCCCATTATTCTGTAAATATCAGCTCCTGCCTCCTATGACACTTTGTATGTAACTAGTAATATATATTATCTGCATGTCTGTGTTTGACTGGACAATGTGATCTTGCAGGGTGTTTTAGTCAGCTTTTGCCCTATTGTGACCAAAAGGCCTGACAAGAACAGCATAGAGGAGGAAAAGTTTATTCAGGACTCACAGTTTCAGAGGTCTCAGTCTACAGATGACTGACTCAATTGCTCTGGGCTCAAGGTGAGGCAGAGCATCATGGTAGAGGGCTGTGATAGAGGAAAGCTGCTCAGGGCATGGCAACTGAAAGCAGAGAGACAAAATATACCCCAGAGGTACACCCCCAGTGACCTACCTCCTCAAGCCACATCCTACCTGCTTACAATTGTCACCCAGTTAATGTATATCAGTGGACAAGTTATTGATTAGATTTTACCTCTCATAACCTGTTGTTTCACCTCTGAAAGTTCTTGCACTGTCTCACACATGAGCTTTTGGGGGATACCTCGTAGCTAGACTATAACACAGGGACAGGGACTATATCTTTCTTTGTACTCTCACGAGACATAAGAATCAAAATGTTGTAGGTTCTTAATAAGTATTTGTCATTATTGAATAAAGAGAGTACAGAATAGTGCTTGGATTGATGGGGCAGTGGGCAAGGCAGGTACTCTATGTCTCCATTGACCTTTTCATTTCCAAGGAAACATCAAAAACAAACCCCATAGGAATATTTGTTGTTCATATAGCTCAGGACTTGATATGTTGTATCATACCTTCTTCTTTCTCTTTGTAAAACGAACAAAAAATTGCTCTTAAAAATGGTAACCACTTGTAACACTAGAGAGATGTAGATGTTAAACCACCTTAGAAAAGACTTTGCTTAGAGATGTCTTGGATCCACAGCTCTTTTGCCAGAAAGAAGAATGGGCACAATGATGTGTAAATGGAAATGATTGTATCTGCATATTGTACATGAGGAAAGAAAAAAACTGCAGTTGGGGCAGAAGGGCAAGGACATCTTTGAGGAAGCTAGAGGAAAGAAAAAGTAATGAATGAGTGGGCAAATTGGGGAAGAGGGAAGCACCTGGATTAAGGCTTTAGCCTTACTAAATGGGGGAAATCCAAGTCCAGGAAAATCATGAGCTGGAAATTAAGACCCTTCCTGCTCAGCCACACTGGCCTGTGGAAAGGTCTTGAGGTGAACTAAAAGTGCCCTAATGCCATCATCTTAGGCCTAAGGATTGGTGGAAGAATCCAAGTGACATGACATTTAGCTCTGGGGCAAGAGGCATGCTGCCTGCATACTTAAGTGCTGCTGCCACTGAGAAATATTGTCGCAGCTGTGACTCTTGCATGGCTCTCAGTCCCTCTGTGGCTTTCTGTTTTGTTGTTCGGTTTGGTTTTGCTTTTTTAGTTGAAAACTTTACTGGGCCATTAGGTTCTGGTGGTGAATTCTGTTCAGGTGACAGTAAGTCTTCCAGGAGAGGCAGAGGCTGCACCAAGACTGCTGCCTAACTTTGGTACAGTGTGTCCCCTGCCACCCCAAGGTCTGGGCTGCTACAGCTCCTGTTCCCAACAGTGGCACCATGTGGCAGCCACATTGACTATAGTAACTTATGGGACCTTCTGGTGAATACATCAAGATTTCCATTTTCTCTCTACATATTGATCATGACCAGGGCTTAATAAGTAAGTATCTCCAGGTAACTGTCAGATGCTTCAGAGAAAAGATAACAATAGGAAGACCCAGAGGTGTTAGGATTCTGTCTTAGTTCTTTGAATTACAATATTGTACGAAATGAGACCTCATTTTTGTTCCCAGGTTTGAGAAGTAGGACATAGAGGTTGTAGTCATAAATATTTGAATACTGTTATCTTTGAGGTCCTCCCCCATACATGTATAAAAACAGGTTTAGAAGTTAAAATTCCTGCTTCTTTATTCTAATAAGAGGATATACAGGATACCCTTAATTCCGCTGAACATCTTACAGTTGTAGTGGAGTTGATATGAGTGAGAATATGTCTAATATTCTCTGTCATTCAATGAAAATTTATTATCTCTCTAAATATGAAATAGCTTAAAGTCATTTACACAATTATACTTTGCTTATAGTAGCCATGATGCCTCAAATCATCAGACTAAATAATGATTATAAAGGATTCAACTTATAAGCTTATAACCTTAATGTTATTTATTTGTAACACCTGTGATGTTTTCAAACTGGAGAAAAAAAACAAACCTTTATGTAGAGTTAGTTTTAATTTCCAATTTTTGTTCTCCAAAATGTTGAAGAGGTTATAACCCGATCTATGTAAGATGGCATAGAACCAATATGTGGCAAAAATAGCATCCTTCTTGCTGTGTTAATCAACTACAAGAAAGATTACTGTATGTGGAGCCCTGGATTTGAGTTCTGGTCCTGATCCAGTTTATAAATTCTTGTGAAAACTTTGGCAAGTTGCTTCTTTTAGGTTTCTGTTTCCTTTTAATGGGTTGAACCCCAAATCTCTAAGGTTCCTCCCAAGTAATGGTTTGAGTGTGGGATTCTATCCGTTTTCCCCTGTTGCATGCATTACCACTAAGTGGCTAATTTCCAGAGAGGGTCAGCACTTACTAGACTCAACAAATATTATTTCGATGTATTACATTTGCCAGGAAGAACAATAGTTTTCCATTCAATAAACAAATCATTAAGTGGAGACCAGTTCATTGAACAGAGGCATAATCTGCACACTTGCTAAACATTCTCAGATGTTAGAAGGTTATAGAAAAACTAACTGGCCCAGCAAGAATTTTATGCATATCTAAGATTTCATTCATTTGCTTTATGTATTGTTACTTTCATAAATTCCAGGGTCATAGAAATCAATTCAGAAATTAATAGGTAAAGACAATCTATTGATGAAAGTCAAAATACTTTATGGTTGAGTGCTCTAGGCTGCCTTCCAGACATTTGAATAGGGAGTATCTGAAAGACAAGAACAGAAAGTAAAATTGTCCCATGATATACTTAGAAATGATTCTTTTTATCCTTCTCTCTCAGTTCCTCCTCCCAAGTTAATACTTTTAACACAGAGTATATCTTAGTTATTTTTGAAGAATAAGTTTATTAAACCATCAAACAGTTTGAAATATTTTCATTATCTCTTCATGAATATAAGAGTATAGCTTTCATTTGATACTTTCTTGCATCATGCATTACCCTAAAGGAGTTTAACCATGTTTTCAGAAAACTATTATTAACTTTTTATTCAACAAAGCCCATGGCCATTTAGGAGCAAAACAAAAGTAATCTTGGACTTTAGTCAAATTATACAAAGAAGTTAAACTTGGGGATAAATGTCTTTATTGTGTTTGTTTATTTTTGTTCCTTTTTAGAACAGTGAATTGTGCCTTTCATTATAAAGGAATGCACACTATTGTGGCTTCATATATAATGCTAATTAGGTATCCATATATGTGTGTATATACCCACACCAAATGTTATTTGATGTACAGAATCAGAGCTGTTGGAACTTTCACATGAAAAGCTTAGGACCACCCAACTTGATACAGTAATTATTTCAGCAAATAGCTGTATGCTTTTGTTTAGGAAATGTGCATTTAAGAATATGCATTTTAGTGCATTTATAAAACAATGGTTCTTTAATGTAGTTTCCTTACCAAAAAGAAAAAAAAAATGCAAACCCTGGTGTGAAATCATGAATTTGACTCCTAAGTAAAAAGTTCATTTAATCAAAGGGCTAATCTGCACCTTACAAATACAGCTCAAGTTATATCTCTACTCTCATCTTTTACATACAATCTAGTCTTCTACCTAATTGAGGTAATTGTGGATGAATGACTCCACAACTTGAGCTATATACACAGCTTCAGATACGGTGGGGTGTATATCACTCTCTAGAGGTATATATTTCCTTCCTGTCTTCATTTTCCTTCAATTTTATACCCTGTCATTTCAGTAACTCTTTGCAATATGTGCTTTTTTCTGCCTTTAATCTCCTGCTACAACCCATTCCTTCCGATGGGAATTATCAGAACTTGTACTTTGATAAACAGCTGAGTGAAGCTGGAGAGGGCTATACTAGGGCCACCTACTGACACTATCCATTTGGAATCACAGCACTTAATACTGTTTGGTCATTCCCCTGCTGAGACATGTGCCAAGCTCTCTTCTATGACCATTTTTGCATCTTTACCATCCTCTTTTGACAGCCTGAGTGCTTCCTCTACCTTGTCACTTTCAGCAGATAACAGCCAGAGATATTTCTTCCCCTCCCCAGGCCAATTCCTTTCCCTCCTCTTGCATTAATTGTTTGCTCCTCCTCACTAAGAAAAACAGAGCCTTCACCTCTTCTTTCTCATGCTAACTCAGCCTCCTGAGTTTTAGATCCAAATCTTTCCACCTTTCCAGGAAGCTTACATTTCACTCTTCCCTTCTCTCTTCTGTATATTCCCCACCTTTCTCAAGAGGATCCTTCTCACTTTTTTTTTTTTCCTTTGGTACTGGGCATTGAACCCAGGGGCGCTCAACCACTAAACCACTTCCCCAGCCCTTTATATTTTTAGTTTTTTAATTTTGAGACTAGGTTTCCCTAAGTTACTTAGAGACTCCCTAAATTGCAAAGGCTAAGTTTAAACTTGTGATCCTTCTGTCTCGAGCTCCCAAGTCTCTGGGATTATAGGCATGTACTGCCACACCCTGCAAAAATCCTTCTTATTTTAAAATATGCTCAAATATCTTCCTTTTAAAAAATAATGACCACAAATCAGCCACACAGGACTACGTACCTAGTACCAATTTTAACCCCTGTTGCCCCTTTCAGGCAATCTTCTCAAAACAATGATTTTTAGTGGTAATCACTATATATATATATATATATATATATATATATATATATATATATATATATAATTTTTATTTATTTATTTTTTTAAGTTTCACCTTTATTTCAGTCCTCCCTGATTTGGATTCTAGTCCCAAATTTTAAGAGAACAGCTTTGCTGAACTTGTCAAAGTACTTGAATCAGTAGTAGTAGCAGAGCAATAGAGCAGTAAAAGAAGTAACAGCAGTAGTGATAGCTGGGGCAATATGAGTTACAGGGGTGACAAGGAAATATATTGCAGTGAGAAGAGGAACATTTTGAAGTTTGTCTCAGTGGTGGGCGTTAGGGCAGTGACTAGGAGTAACTTTAGCTAAGGATCAAAACATATGCCAATGTATGTTGGTAGAGGTAGAAATAAAAATATTTAAAATTTAGTATGTTTAGCGTGAAAAGTCCAAAGTATGAAATAAGATATGGACAACCTAAAGAAAACCTTTCTGTGATACATTTGTAAGTGTTCTTTTTCTTTTTTTTAAATATTTTCTTAGTTGTAGATGGACACGATATCTTTATTTTATTTATTTATTTTTATGTGGTGTTGAGGATTGAATCCTGCACCCCACGCATGTGAGGCAAGCACTTAACCACTGAGCTACAACCCTAACCCCTTGTAAGTGTTCCTAGTGGCTCATGTTATATTAGCTTTTTATCCAGCTTTCAATATTTTTCCTATTTAGAAACTAAAATATTCACAGGAGTACAACAGGACAGAAATACATGGACCTAATATCTATACAGCAATGTACTACTGAAAAAATATGGCTCCCTTTCTTAATTTGATTAAAACAGACCCATTTCATCAAGAGGAGAATTGTCACTCACATGATTCTTACCTGTCTACACCAGATAATTGTTGTTAAATTTCCTATAGAGATCTGGTTCTTTTTCTTTTCTCACCACATGTTTCATGAAAAGCTACTAAGTGAATGCTCATTCAAGAATGGAACTGGGAGCTAGAAAGGAAGAAAAGGAATGCTAGCCACTGAACAGTGAGCCTCTATGTCTTAGCAAAAGAACTTACAAACATAATATTTGTGAATTCTCTGAAGATTGGAAAGGAAGTTGAAAATCTCAAAAATATATTCTACTCAATTTCCTAAATGTGTTCCTTGTCTATTCATTTGCTCAAATAACTCCAATCTTTCTCTTATGCATAATTTGATCATAATTTTGAGTAGATGCCATTTGGATATTTAGTCTGTTTTGGATATGGATTTATTTTGAGGATGGATGGAAGGGACTAGGGCAAGGAACCGCATTGATATGAATGGACATGGTCCACTGCACATTATGCATCATGGAAAGGTTTAGTACAGGGTTGCCAAAAAGTATAAATGGTAGAGGAAAATATTGCCTATTAAACTCAATAAATTTGTTTCTATAAACAAATGAACAAACAAAAAGGATAAAAATGGAGAAAGTGATATCTACAATGATATAGAGAGGTGGTTCAAATTCCAAAACAAAACCTGGAGGGTATAATTGCATGATATTGTATTATTAAATTTGAATATAAATGAGGAGATGTGCTGTGAGTTGAAAGAATCTCAAAACCTACAACAGAAAAAATATTTTCTTCAAATTATCTGAAAAAAATCTATTTAAGGATCAGTGTATTAGAATAATTAAACTAAGAGGCATGGGGTAACTGTAAGATAAAAGAAAGGGAAGAGAAACAACATATTATGCAATAAAATAGGCAAAAATAAAGATTATCAAGATAATTCACATAAAACAAAATTTAAAGATGTACAATCAATATAGAGATGATACAGATACAGAAAATAAGCTAGAAATTAATGGGTAAGGATGACAGCATAACAAATAGAATATAGTAACAGTGAAAGTGTCCTTTCAGAAATATTCTTGAAATAAAAGAATACTTGAATCTGCAAATCAAAAGGAAGCCAGAAAATAGTGTGGTAAAGTTATTCAACCTTAATAAGAAAGACTAATATGGGAGAAACTTTAAAAAAAGAAATAAAATAGGTCAATAGAAAAAACTCAAGTTTACCCAAACTGCACAGCAGTACTCAATTCCACAAGATATCAGAGTAATGTGTGAATTTTTCAGGGTAGAAAAAAATTTAATTGAGGAATTTGCCATTTTTTTGTACCACAAACATAAAAGAAAAGAAGCAAATGGTTTCAAGTTTCGAAGGATTAGGAAACACACTTATATACGTATATATTTCTTGTAAAGAATTATTTGACAACAAAACATTTCAGCTAAGAAAGCAATCAGAGAATTCAGGAAAGGAGAAGCTATAGAAATTGAGCTAGTGGAGTTCATCAAATCTACTTCAGTATTAACTAAAGAGAATCATTAAAATTGTTGTTGCCAAAGGAAATAATCAATAGATTAAAGAGACAGTCTATAGAAATGGGAGAAAAAATTTGACAGCTATTCATCTGACACAGGACTAGTATCTAGAACATATAAAGAACTCAAAAAAAAAAAAAAATACAAGTAATCTCATCAAAAAATGGGCAAATGATCTAAACATATACTTCCCAAAGAAGGAAGTACAAATTATATATATATACATATGTATATATATATCACTCTTTTTAGCTTTTAGGGAAATGTAAATCAAAACTACATGAAATTCCATCTTGTTCCTGTCAGAATGGCTGTTATAAACCAAATAAAACACATCCCAAAACACCAACCAAGCAAACAAAATTAAAAATAACAAATGCTAGTGAGGCTGTGGATACATAAGACCCCTTATACACTCTTGGTAGGTGTTTTAGTCAGCTTTTTAACTGGTGTGACTAAAAGACCTGACCAGAACAATTTAGGGGAATAAAAGTTTATTAGGGGCTTGCTGTTTCAGAGGTCTCAATCCATAGATAGCTGGCTCCATTCCTTGGGGCTGGAGGTGAGGCAGAACATCAGGATGAAAGAGTATAGTGGAAAGAAGTGGTTCACAGGATGATCACGAAGCAGAGAGACTCCACTTGCCAGATGCAAATATATACACCCAAAGCCATACCCCCAACGTCCAACCTCTTCCAGCAAAACCCCACCAACCTTTAGTTACCACTCAATTAATCCCATCAGGTGATCAATTCATTGATTGGGTTAAGACTCTCCTAATCCAATCGATTGTTCTCTGAACCTTCTTGCATTGTCTCACACATGAGCTTTGGGGCAACACCTCACATCCAAACCATAACAATAGGACGATAATTTAGTATAGCCACTACGGAAATCAATATGGAGGTTCATTCTATGTACATATATGAATTCACCACAGTGAATCTCCATATCTTGTATAGCCATAGATTGGGATCCTAATTAGAATAAAACATATTTCATGTTTGTATGTGTATGTCAAAATAGATTCTACTGTCTTATATAACTAAAAAGACCAAATAAAAATTATAGTAGAACTATGTATGATCCAGTCACGCTACTCCTAGGTATTTACCCAAAGGAAATGAAGTCAGCACACAAAAAAGATACCTGCATACCCATGTTATTGTGGCACTATACAATAGCTAAGATACGGAATCAGCCTATGTGTCCGTCAACCAGTGAATGGCTAAAGAAAATATTTGATGTATACAAATGGAGCATTTTTCAGCTGTGAAATAGAATGAAATCATGTCATCTTCAGGAAATTTGATGGAACTAGTGGACTTCTTGTTAAGTGAAATAGGCCAGATGCAGAGAAAACAAGTGTTGCATGTTTTCTCTAATGTGTGGAAATTAACAACAACAACAACAACAACAAAAAAAAAAAAAAAAAAAAACAACTTTAAAAAGTTGACATGATGGGGGCTGGGGTTGTGGCTCAGCGGTAGAGTGGTCGCCTGGCACGTGCGCGGCCAGGGTTCGATCCTCAGCACCATGTACAAATAAACCCATTGTGTAAAGCAAGCAAATAAATGAATATTAAAAAAAAAAAAAGTCGACATGAAAATAGAAGAGGGACTATTAGTGAAGGGGTAGGGAACTTTCGAGAATGGGGAGAGAGGGGAGAACAAGAGAGTGCGCATGATCAAAGCATGATAAATGCACGTATGGAAACGTCACAGTGAAAACCATTAATTTGTACCATTAGTAAGCATTAATAATTATAATAAAAATATTGTTGAAGTGAAGTTATAAGTTTTCAGTTTTATAATACACACATGAACACATTATAATATACTTTGTAGTGCATTTAATAAAAACAGGAACTTTTAGGAGGAAAAGTAAGTGGAAATATGGGGTACAAACTCTTTCATCCAGCAGAAGGTTGATAGATACTTTTAGACTTGAACATGCAATTTAAAAATCAATATGCCTCATAGTTTTTTAATAATATCTTTTCCACCTAAATTAGATAAATTATTAGATCTTATAGTGAAGACATGCTATTTAAAGCCAAGTTCTAAGAATTTTTCCAATTCTTCAGAAACAAAGAGATTTTTCTCAAATATAAAAATGAAGAGGCAAAATGTCAAGACCTCCATGGAAGTTATTTTAACAACAAATCAAGCCCATACGGAGAAAATATCAAAAGAAAATTAAACAATGGTCATCCACACACAGAGCTTATTTATAAGTCTTTTAACCCTGTTATATAGAAAAACCATAAGATTAAGGCAGAGAATTGGGCACATAAATGTAACGACTACAGCATATTGAGAGTACACAAATGAGCCCTAACGAGAATGCCTGTGATAGAAATCCATTTCATGTTCCAAGGTTCCCGCTGGGATGACATTCTTTGGATTTTGTTACTTTGGTCTATGTTATACGATGTTCTGCTAATGAGTGGAATAAATGTATCTATGTGGTAAAAAAGCAAAGCAAGAATTTTTAAATCTTTAATTATTTAGAGTTGTATTGTACATAAAAGACTGGGCAGCATTTCCTTTAAAACCCACAACGTTGATGGGCTTAATGCTAAACTCTAAATGTTTCTTTCAGGGTGAATCTAAAATATCAGAGCAAGTGCATATCTCACATGATTTGAAGGGTTCCCTTTACATTCATGTAAATGTACACACACATATGTGCATACAAAGGAAGAAAGTTCAGTGTTTTAAGTCACTGTGGTTACTCTCTATTCACACCTATCAGAAGGAAAATTAATGGCTTTGGGAAGCATTAATCCATAATTTGATCTGAGTTTTAAAATAGTATGTGAATGGAAAAGATTCATTTAAATGAATATTCTTGTATACCAATTAAACAACACTTTAAGAAGATAAGCATCAGCATCTTCTGTGCTAATAACCCCAAGGCTGACAGACAGTACATGAAAAAAAAAGTAGGTCTAAAGGAATTAGTACAGTTTGCCTGGTCAAAGGCACATTTATTGAATTTCATAGATATAGCATAATGACTTCTTTTTTAAAAAAAAATTTAGTTGTCGATAGACCTTTAGTTTTACTTATTTACTTAAATGCAGTGCTGAAAATTGAACCCAGTTCCTCAAACATGCTAGGCGAATGCTTTACCACTGAGCTACAACCCCAGCCCCACTCCTTAACAGGTATAATAGCTGATAGCCAAAAAATAGCATCTTCATTGAAGTATAAAGTTACCTAATATTCAAGTACTTCACATGCATTTAAAATATTTCACTTTATTTATTTTAAATCTTGGTGAATTTATCCAGACAAATTAACATAACCTAAATTCATTTTATTAAGATACAAATCATCTTGTCAGAATGAAAAAAATTAAGATTTTGTGAAGTCACTTAAAGGTTATAGTTTCCTTAAAGATAAATTATGTTTTCTCAAACATTTTTCCTTTAGTCATTTCACCTGTAACTGTATGTAAATAATATGTGGAAGTATGAATGTGTATGTGTTCATATATATATATGTGCATATATACACATTTGTATGTATTTCTATGTGTTCAAGTGTTAATGCATTCGATAGTCCATGTCTGAAGAAATCCTAACACAGCACTGACTTCTAACTTTTAACTTGACCACTTGTACATAAAGAAACCAACATGCAAGAAAACATCTCCTTTCTAAAACACAGCTTTGTGTTCAAGCAATGTTGGATTGTGCAAAAGTAAATGTAATGAACCCATCCTTGACATTTCTAACCATGTCTTCATCTATGTTATACTACTGAGTTTTGAGGAAATGACTTCCTATTGAATCAAGAATATTCTTTTTGCGAATTCTGTTTAAGCAAATTTGTATTTGTCTATCTAACCGTAATTAAAGACTTATATATTGCAATAGCTAATTTTCCTATAATCAAATTATTGAAGAACAAAACAATATTACCCAAACTTAGGAAAATATTTATATTTAGCCTAGGAGAAAAAAGAGATATTTGAATATTTTTAAAAAGTATTTTTTTAGTTGTCAATGGATCTTTTATTTTATTTATTTATTTATATGTGGTGCTGAGGATTGAGCCCAGGACCTTACACACACCAGACAAGCATTCTACCACTGAGCCACAACTCCAGCCCCTCATATTTGAATATTTTAACTCAAGGGTGTATAAATATGTTGATATTTTATTTAATTTAATTATACTCAAAATAATATTTAGAAAATAACCGAAACATGAAAACACAAAGAATCTCAGAAGGTTTTTGCAAGTATTGGTTTCAGTTCTAAGATATAAAATGTCAGGGTAGTCAATCAAAATACATGATTTTATTTTTCCCTCCATGTATTTCCTATTACTTCATTATGAGACTATCCATCAGGATAGGCCATACCAGGGATTGAGGAACCTGTGTATCATACAAAACCCAATTCATCAACACCAGAAGTTTTGTAAATGAAGTGTTCTGGAATACTGTCATGTCTGGTACTTTACTCCCCCACCCACACCCTGCCCCATAGCTAGCTGCTTTCCCATCATAGTGGTTGAGTTGAGTAATTACAACGTAGATCTTACGACCTACAAACCCTAAAATACTTATTACCTGGCCCTTTAGAGGAAAAGTTTGTCCCTTCCTGGTCTGGACTATGCTGTAGTAACAATGTCCAAATTATTGTGTCTGAGCTTAGGAATGTTTATTTCTCACTCCTGCCACATGACTCCTATGGATGGGCCCTATTGTTAGGGTCAAATTGCCAGGTTGACAGTTTGGATCTTAACACATGTTTCCAAAATCACAGGACATGTGGAACTTCTATTTAGAATTCACACATCAATTCCAATCATGTTTCTTTGGTCAAAGCAAGTCACAGAAACATGCTTATCATTATGCTTAACAGGAAAATGAAACCCTACCATGTATCTGGAGGGAAAACTGGAATGTTTGCAAGTTGTCCTAACAAATACCATAAATTATCTGTATAATCCAAAGGGTAGTTATCACAATCTTAAATTATTGAGGGAGCAGTAATCTGGCCTGGAAATCTAGGCATGAAACACAAGTTTACAATAAAACTATAATGTATGTAGCAGTCATAAAATAAAATGTATTATTCACCTTCTAAGCAAAAGATTTAAATGCATTCATAACATACATTTATAAGAAGATAATGTTACATGTAAATTATTAATATAGATCTGTAATGATTTTACAATCTATACAGTAAATTGTGAAGAGGTGATTAAAGATGTTGTATAAAATATTTAAACCATGTAGTGGGTATTGCTCTTTCATAATTGTTTAAAACTTTAATGAAGGCCAGAATGGTTTTCTAGATCTATGTAGTGTGTTACAGATAATAAACCAGACAAAAGTTAGTCAAGCTATTAATTCTGCTTACAAGCATACATTTTAATGCCTTGCAAATTTTCATTGTCATTAATGTAGTAAACAAACAGTCTATTATATTTTATATCCCAAGAAAAACAATCAATTTGGTTAATTTTTATACATAATTTTAAAGCACATGGGAAAAACTGATTGCTGTTTAAAATTCCATTCATTACCTCTAATCATCAATGAATTGTTAAAATGAACATCGAAGATAGAACTTTTTATGTTCATTCTTTTATTTATTCAAAAGTAAGCATTACATGAAAAGTACAAAGATTATCTCTATAGAGTATAACATCATAGAAAATAACTTTTTTCCCCACCACCCCTTTATAACTGTTCAAATCCATTCTGTTGGGCTTGTTCTTTCTTGTAGCTGGTGAAGCTATTGGGAGGGAAAATTAGGAAGAAGGTCCTAGTTGGAGGAAGTAGGTCATTGAAGATGTGTCCTTGAAGGGTACAATGTGTCCCTGGCCTCTCTGACATGAGCTATGCAGCTTGGCTCTGCCACACTCTCCCTGCCATGCTGTTCTGCCTCACCACAGGCCCAGAAACAAAGGAACCAAATGACCATGGACTGAAAACTTGGAATCTGTGAGTCAAAATAAATATTTCCCATTTTAAGTTGATTTTCTCAGGTATTTTGTCATGGCAACAAAATACTATCACAGTGGGCTTACTTGCAAACCCTGTTATTTTGTTCAAGGCGTTATGTAGCCTCAAATAAAATGGTGATAATCTCATGTTAATATCTGTATAGGTAGTCCATATTTGTGTGTGCTTATTATATGCTGTTATAGTAGGCAGAGGAAGTAATGAATAAGTCTCTCCATATAAATAATGGAGAACAGTTTGATGATTTTGAAAAAAATGCAATTAAATTATTGCAATAGGTATTACAGAAAAGTGTAGGGAAGAATGAGAATTTATAACAGTGGATTGGGATTAAGGCATTAAAAATGCTTCCTGAAGGAACTCACAAATTTGCTTAGTTAAGGATAAGTGTAAGCTAACATAGAATTAATGGAGGATGTACAGTGTTAGAAGGCGCAGAACTTTCCAGACATACAGGACCAGAACAGAACTCAAGGAACAGGGAGAAGGCCAATGTAACTAAAGCATAATGAATGAAAAGGAAAGTAATGATAGATGTAATAATAATTATTTAATAATATGTAATGTGTGCTGGGCAATTTAGCAACTGCTTTACTTGGATTCTATTTTAATCTAGCAAGATGTATGTTAAGTATTTTCTAAGACCAAATTCATTTTTAGAAATGAGAAAATTAAAACATAGAGAGGATTACTAATGCATAATGACAGGACCTACAGATTGTAATAAGATTTTTCACATCCTGTGATATGTGCATCTAGCCAGATGTTTTTTCCTGTAATGCTTCATATAAAAACAGAATAATAAGAAATAACAAATGAAAAATGAACATAATCCTTCTTTAGGCAGATTTCTATTTCCCATCTCTTTCCCATACTCTTCTCTTGATCTTGGAGGAACTGTAGTCATCCTAATATCTTTATTTGGGTTCAAAGGAAGCAGGATATGAGATGAGCAGGTCATTTATGGTGGTGGTGGATGGGGGGTAGAGGAAGCAGGAGTGACAGAGCAGGAAAAGTGACAAAGGGAAAGAGGAAATGTCAGCATAATGATGGATGATTGAGGTCAGGGGGTGGGACAGAGTTTGATTCCGCAAGATGACCTTGAAAAGGGTTCAAAATGACTTCTAGAAGTACTTTCTGAGGGCCAAAGTCCATACCAGTGCATCTCAGGGTGCTGCAGGCTTCAGATCCTTCTCTATTCCCAGAGCATTTGTTATCAATCCACAATAAGGTCACGTTCAGAAAGTCAGAGTCAGCCTATAGCATCTCTTACAGCAATTTGACATTGCTGGAACATTTAAGTGTGTGATTTTACAAAAGTGAAAGTATTGGTCTCTTGTGGATGAAAACTGAAAGGAAAGAAAAAACTCCAGCAGGAAGGAAGCTGGTCCTCCATCACAGGGCATTTGAGAAGCAGTTGGTGGGACATACTCCACTGGCTCCTTCCCTTATTTGGTAGATACAGTGGATTACCTCCTTGCTCACAAGTCTGTTTTGTTGACTCCTGTGACTTCTGAGAAGGTTATGGGGCAAGAAGTGGAGCAGCACAGACCTGAGGTGGGGGGCTTTTAGGTCCAGTTGAGTCTGGGATCATATAAAATTATTCACAACATCAGCAGCTGGAATTATAGGCAAAGTGGATATGAGGTACATCACATGATGCAAGGGTAGCTTACGCTACACACCGCCTGAGTTCCTTCAGCGACACTGATGAAAGTGTCGAAGATTTCCCCCTTAAACACATTGAACAATAATAAAAAAAACGATTGAACACATAGAAAAGTCTTCCAAAATTAAAAAAGGTGCTCACTCAGGGGCATTTGTACAACTCAGTTGGTGCCTTCTTAAATTGTGAGCTATGATTGTCTCATTCTTCCAACTGGTCCTAGCCCCAGTGGGCAAGATGGATTGGCTTCAATCCTATCCAGCTCTTCTTTTTCTGTCTGTGCCTTCTTCTACTCATGGTGAGGATCCTTCATCTTGCCAGTGATCATGTTAGCAGTGACCTTATTCTGGAGTTGGCAGCAGTAGCAACATATTTCTGGCCATAGAAGTTTATTGACCATGACAGTGGAATTGAGGTTTTGGGTATGCAGGCTCCCTGATCATGAAAGAAATGGGCTGAGTGGCTCAAATTTGTGAGGTAGTTCTGACGTTATTTTTACAGTTCAAATCAAATTTTGTTACTTCAGCCTTTCCAACATTTCTATGAGCCATTTGATGCTGCAATAATAAGGCCTTTTCCACTGAAATGAGCAAAAATGGATTATGTTGTCTGCGACCACACCATGACCTATACAATTAAGTTTTTTCAGTTGCAGAAAAAACAAGACATTTCTGGGTAAATCTTTTTGACTCCTGTGACCTCAGAACATATTATATTTCATGCAAGATTTTGACAGCATAAAATTTATTTTCTCTTCATCTTTCAAAGAAGTATCTCTGAACTGTTGCCTATTTTGGGGGCTGGGGAGAAGAGAATAGTTCCCAGGTAACTTTCTTAGTAGGTTTCTTTCTTCTCCTCACAGAGGCCTTACTTTTTTATATTTACTAGGCATCAGTTAGCTTACATCTTTATGCTTATCACTTTGTGGTGACAAGATGGCTGCTGTGACTCTGCCATCAAACCTTCCTACTTTGTTTTAGGCAGAAGGCACAATAAGGACAAGAGGGAAAAGAGACACATCAGTTGAATCTCTTCTTTTGTCCTGTGTCCTTCCTAGGACCTCCTCCCTGCTTACCCATCCCCTCTCACTGATCAGGGCTTGGCTTTTCCTTGATGTAAGAAAAACTGCAAAGAGTAGTTCTTATTTTTTTTTTTATGGGGTTATTGATATAAACAGAATCAGGTGAGTAAAAGTAGAATAGATATTGGAATGGCAGTAAATAAGATAGAACACTGAGTCAAATCATCCATCCCAGTTTATTAAAAAGGCTCTGATGAAATGTGGTATATATATACACAATGGAATTTTACTCAGCAATAAGAGAGAATAAAATAATGACATTTGCAGGTAAATGGATGAAGTTGGAGAATATAATGCTAAGTGAAATCAGTCAATCTCAAAAATCCAAATACCAAATGTTTCCTCTGATATAAGGAAGCCGGTTCACAGTATTGTTGGGTCGGGGTACATAGGAGGATTGGAGGAACACTATAATGGTCAAAGGGAAGGGAGGGGAAGGGAGGGAGCAAGGGGGGAAGGGGGAAAAAAGTGGTTGAATAAGACGCATATCATTATTCTAAATGCATGATTGAAGACTTGAATGCTGCGAATATACTTTGTATACAAACTGTTTTGTGTAAAAAGATGCTCTATATGTATAGTATGAACTGTAATACATACTACTATAAAAATTTTTAAAAAGAGGCTCTGATGCTTGTCACATCTGTCTAATTTCTCTATCAATTGCCTTTCTTTTCTTTCATTTTTTTTCCTTTTCCTTAAAAAAAAAAAAAAACTAATCTAGTTTTCCTGGGAAAATTTTACCCATAATAAAATCAACATAATTCAAATGTATACTTGTATGCCTGATAATTTATTGTCTCATGATGTATTCAGAAGGCTAAAAACATTTAAGGGATGTAGAGTGGGAGAATAGAACACACAAGGATATGGTTTATCACAAATCATAATTAAATTGAATATTGACATTGGTCTTTGTACTTCTATCAATCTAATAGCTATTCTTTCTGTTTATCACCTATAGCATATATTCAATTTATATTATTTTACATTACAGAATTGCTTGATCCACTCAAATATAGATTTTTAAAATTTATTTGTTTACTTATTATAATTAGGTATATATAACAGCAGAATGCATTTTGATTCATTGTACACAATTGTAGCACAACTTTTCATTTCTCTGGTTGTACATGATGTAGCGTCATACCATATGTGCAGGTCACACATGTACCTAGGGTAATGATGTCCATCTGATTCTACCATCTTTCCTGCCCCCATACCCCTTCCCCACTCCTCCCTCCCCTTTGCCCAATCACAGTTTCTCCATTTTTCCCATCCCCCTCCCCATTATGGATCAGCATCCACTTATCAGAGAGAACATTTGGCTTTTGGTTTTTTTGGGCAATTGGCATACTTCACTTAGCATGAAATTCTCCAACTTCATCCATTTACGTGTAAATGCCATAATTTTATTCTCTTTTAATGCTGAGTAATATTCCATTATGTATATATACCAGTTTCTTTATCCATTCATCTACTGAAGGGCATCTAGGTTGGTTCCACAGTTTATCTATTATGAATTGAGCCACTACAAACATTGATGTGGCTGCGTTACTATAGTATGCTGTCCTTTGAATATAGACCAAGGTGTGGGATAGCTGGGTCAAATGGTGATTCCGTTCCAAGTTTTCTAAGGACTCTCCATACTGTTTCCAGTTTGGTTGCACCAATTTACAGTTCCACAGCAATGTATGGGTGTGCCTTTTCCCCCACATCCTCGCTAACACTTATTGTTGTTTGTATTCTTGATAACTGCCATTCTGACTGGTGTGGAATCATTTATTTGGATTTAATTATACTAGTTACATCTGGCTATCAAAAAAATAAAAAAATAAAAGCAACAACAACAAGAAAATTCCAAACCAAAAACTTTACACCATGGTCTTATGAAGTCTATAACTCAATGTAACTAAATATATTACTTCATGTTATCCCATTTTATTAAGATTAGAGAATGTTGTTGCTATGACTTAATTTTAAATGTATTGAGTGGACATTAAAAGTAAAAGAATGAAATTCAGCAAGCATACATTGATTGTTTCTGAATCTTTTCACAGAAATTACTCAGTTAATAAATTGTGTATTAAAAATGGCATTTGCATGGACGTCAGAATTCAAATTTATTTTTAACTGAAAATTTTTGGTCTGTATTACTTTGAAAAACGTTGAACACATTACCACAACTAATGACATGTTTACTTGGCTAATGTTATACCTGTGAATATCCCTGGGGACAAAATACTGTTTCTTTAGTATTTGTAACATAAACAAAACTCAGTATAGTTTAAAGCCTCAATAAAGCCATTTCTGTCAGCTGAATTTTTTACTCCATAAGTAATAATTAGGCAAGTCCATTCCTCTGATTTTCTCTAACTAAATAATATTCTTTAATTTGCATATGTTTTCCTGGTGTGTGGACCAATGTAGATGAATTAGGCAGCTGGTTGTATTAAAATCCACAGATTACACTTGCCAAAACTCAAACAGTGCCTTATCAACTCTAATTAGTTGTTTGCAATGTAGAATTGAGTAAATGGAGACGGAGACATCAAATGTGAAACGAGGCATTTTTTAAAGTTGTTGAGTTGAATGTAAATGAATTCACATTTACCCAGGTATAATGCACATCTATCAGTCAATCAAGAAATGTTTACAAGGTGCCTGCTATAAGTCTACAACTGTGCAGGAAATCATGATTGTTTTTAAGTTATAAATGTACACTATTATGAAGAAATTGTAATGTAGTTTGGGAAGTAAGAGTTCTGAAACTGTTAAAATTCCTACATCTAATATTAATACTAGCAGTACTACTACTAGTCCCACTGTTACTGTTATAGACAGTAGCAATAGTATTAGTAATACTAGAATTAATATCCTGTACTAGTTGAATCTTTGCTGTTTCCAGAACTGTACTAAACATTTTCCCTGAATTACTTCATTTATATCTCACAACAAACCTATGGACTGTGTTTCATTATTAAATCTCACTAGATAGACTGGTAAAGTCAGTCTTACTGGGATCAAGAGCAATTGACACTTAAGGATGAGCATAGGTTAAGGAACGCTGACAAGACATCAACTTTCAGCACTATGCCACAGTACCTCCTTCATATCTGAGTAAAAGTGTTCATCACAGATTTTCTAGAGAAAGGAAAGTCAATATCTTACACCAAAACTTTTAAAGAAACAGAGTGCTTTTGATTGTAGCATATCTAAGATGACTTGCTTTATGTCTTAAATATAAAATGTTGAGGGTAGTTTGATCTTTTGTTGGCAATCTGAAACATAATGATGACCCTTTGTTATATATTATAGTAGTTTTTCTTCTTCTTTCCAGGCTTTTAAAATTTTCCTGTGAAGCAGTGTGACCCCCCTGCATTCATCCTCCTCTTTTGAATGTGAAGCTCCAACCTGACAGTGCCCTCATGTATCAAATATAGTGTTAAAACGTACAAAATTGATTCAATACTCCTCTTTTTTTGGCATGAAGTCACTTGTGCCAGGATTATTTTCTCCATTTGAATGTCTGAAAATCTCCTTTTATGTGGTTTTTTCTCCTTCTATCTCCCAAATAAGGGCATTCAAATAAGCTTTAAGAAGTTTGTTAAAGAAAGGACGAATTGAACAGATATGCAGAAGGGAACCTTGCTAAAAATCATTAGAAGTCCATGGATTTTTAAAATCTTCAACAGTTATTATTTGTTGAGCCCCTATTATGTGTCAGTTACATAGCACATTTAAGATGCTGAGCAAGTGTTATCACTGATTTTTCTAACAGTCCTATAGACTGGATGATCACAGATGACCTGAGATGGAGGAAGATGTAATTGTTTAAATTTATTAATTATTGAAGTTTCTTATATAGCTCATAACTACCCAAGCTAGGATTCAAACCCAGGTTGCTTGTCTCATTAGCTCTTTAAGTGAGGAATTGGTTATGTCAGAAAATTTATTTTGATTTTTTTTGGTGATTTCCAGATTTGTCCTAAATGTTGATGTTGCTGTGAGTTTGACTTCATGGTTCATAAAAGTTAGTGTAGCCCCATATTTTAAAGTCGTTTCTCATGGAACCCATGGCTTCTGTGAAAGAGGCGCAGGAGTAGATCTGAGGGGTCAAGAGGAGGCCAGATGGATGAAGATCTAGACACCAAATTCACACTGAGATGAAGACAAATTTTTAATGGTTTGTTTTTGTTTTTGGTGAAGGGACACCGTATTTCCTTTGAAAAATTAAAGGGGGAAAATTAGTTCTGCTATTAAAATTAAAATTGTTGAAATCCTACTTCTTCCTTCAACCCTCAGTATAATATATTATAATAGATTAGCATTTGGGACCCCTGTGTTCTAGGACTCATTGTCCTGAATAAATTTTTTCCTCATGTTAATTTCTAACAGGAACTGCTTTGGGGAGACTTTCATTCACTGTGACTTGAATGTGCACAAATAAAACCTAACTCAGTTTGCTCATGTGTCCACCATTCGCTTGTGTTGCCAGTAAAACACAATTTGATGTTGTCCATTTTAGTACACCTCAGTTAATTTTGAGTAAATCCTCAGTTTTTAAATGATTTTCTTCCTTTGCTTTCCCCCCAAGACAGAAGGAAGTTTCCAGTTTATCATGATCTTGGGGTAGGTTTCCTGTCCTTAGACTGTCCTCTGCTGCAGTGGACAGTCAACTGGGGATATGTCTCTGAGATGTGCCACTTGGGGCATATGAAGACTTTCCAAGGGGAAGGCTTGAAGCAAAGTTTCAAAGTAGTGTCTCATCTTCTTTATATATTCTTTCCTAAAGTGGATCTAAGGACTTTTCTGCAGTTGATTTGTCTTACCTTTGCAGCCTCTCCTTTTGCATTTCCCCTTTCCCATTTTACAAAGATAAATCTGACTTTGGTATTTTGCTCCTGAGTATAATAAACTCAGGAGATCCAAGCAAATGGATAGTTTGTACAATGTTCATGAAACTTTCCTTATACAGGCAACACAATCTGTGCCAGTTTCCTAGATGTTTCTCTCTTGTTTGTGGATAATATCAGGATGAAGAGTTGTAGGAGAGAGTGTGCTTTGATCTATATCAGGGTGGTCTGAATTGAGAAAGCACAGCATGAGGCAGTGAGTGCCATTCTGCACTTTGACCATTTAAAAAAAATTTACATATTCTAATTTGTTATGTATGACAGCAGAATGCATTTCAATTCATAGTGCACAAATACAGCACAAGTTTTCATATCTCTGGCTGTACACAAAGTAGAGTCACACAATTTGTGTCTTCATACATGTACTTGGGGTAATAATGTCCATCTCATTCCACTGTCTTTCCTACCCATTGCTCCCTCCTTTCCCCTCCCTCCCCTTTGCCCTCTCTAAAGTTCCCCCAATCCTCCCATGCCCCATTCCCCAACCCCATTATGGATCAGCATCCTCATATCAGAGAATACATTTGGCATTTGGAATTTGGGGGTTCACTTACCTCACTTAGCATAATATTCTTAAACTCCATCCATTTACCTTCAAATGCCATGATTTTATTCTCTTTTATTGCTGAGTAATATTCCATTATGTATATATACCAAAGTTTCTTTATCCATTCACATATTGAAGGGCATCTAGGTTGGTTCCACAATTTAGTTATTGTGAATTGTGCTGCTATAAACATTGATGTATCTGCATTACTATAGTATGTTGATTTTAAATCTTTTTGGTATAGACCAAGGAGTGGGATAGCTGGGTCAAATGATGGTTCTATTCCAAGTTTTCCAAGGAATCTCCATAGTGCTTTCCAGATTGGTTGCACCAATTTGCAGTCCCACCAGCAATATATGCATGTGCCTTTCTCCTCATATCCTCGCCAGCACTTACTGTTGTTTGTATTCTTAATAGCTGCCATTCTGACTGGAGTGACAAGAAATCTTAGAGTAGTTTTGATTTGCATTTCTCTAATTGCTAGAGATGTTGAACATTTTTTCATATATTTGTTGATTGATTGTATATTTTGGCCCATTTATTGATTGAGTTATTTGTTTTTTGGTGTTAAGATTTGTGAGTTCTTTATATATCCTAGAAATTAGTGCTCTATCTGATGTGCATGTGGTAAAAATTTGCTCCCATTCTGTAGGCTCTCTATTCTCCTCAATGATTGCTTCTTTTCCTGAGAAGAAGCTTTTTAGTTTGAATCCATCCCATTTATTGATTCTTGACTTTTTCTTGCACTATAGGAGTCTTGTTAAGGAAGTCGGAGCCTAATCTGACATGATGAAGATTTGGGCCTACTTTTTCTTCTATTTAGTGCAGGGTCTCTGGTTTATTTGCTAGGTCCTTGATCAACTTTGAGTTGAGTTTTGTTCATGGTGAGACATAGGGGTTGATTTTCATTTTATTGTATATGGATTTCCAGTTTTCCCAGTACCATTTATTGAAGAGGCTATCCTTTCTCCAATATGTGTTTTTGTGCCTTTGTCTAATCTGAGATAACTGTATTTATGTGGGTTAATCTGTGTTTCCTCTATTCTGTACCATTGATCTAAAAGTCTATTTTAGTGTCAATACCATGCCATTTTTGTTACTATTGCTCTGTAGTATAGTTTAAGGTCTGGTATAATGATGCCACCTGCTTCACTCTTCTTGCTAAGAATAGCTTTAGCTATTCTGGGTCTCTTATTTTTCCTGATGAATTTCATGACTGCTTTTTCTATTTCTATGAGGAATGTCATTGGGATTTTGATTGGAATTGCATTAAATCTGTATAGTGCTTTTGGTTGTATGGTCATTTTGACAATATTAATTCTGCCTATCCAAGAACAAGGGAGATCTTTCCATCTTCTAAGGTCTTCTTTAATTTCTTTCTTTAGTATTCTGTAATTTTAATTGTAGAGGTCTTTCATTTCTTTTGTTAAGTTGATTCCCAAGTATTTTATTTGTTGAGGGGCTACTGTAAATGGGGTAGTTTTCCTAGTTTCTCTTTCAGAGGATTTGTCACTGATGTACAGAAATCCTTTGATTTATGTGTGTTGATTTTGTATCCTGTTACTTTGCCGGATTCAGCATGCAAGTTTGGTTCAACATATGGAAATCAATAAATGTAATTCATCATATCCATAGACCTAAAGATAAGAATCATATGATTATCTCAATAGATGCAAGAAAAGCATTTGACAAAATACAGCACCCATTCATATTCAAAACACTAGGAAACCTAAGGATAACAGGAACATATCTCAACATTGTAAAAGGTATCTATGCTAAGCCCCAGGCCAACATCATTCTAAATGGAGAAAAATTGAAAGCATTCCCTCTAAAAACTGGAACAAATCAGGGATGCCCTTTCTTACCACTACTATTTAACATAGTTCTGTGACCATTTTTGAGGACACATTGCTCCTGTTTGAGAATTTAGTAAAGGCAACATGAAGAAAACTGTGGTAAGGGCTGGGGTTATGGCTCAGTGGTATAACACTTGCCTATCATGTGTGAGGCACTGGGTTCATCCTCAGCACCACATGAAAGTAAATAAAATAAAGGTATATATCTCTCTACAACTAAAAAAAACAAAAACAAAAACAAAACAAAACTGTGGTAAGAGACACTCACTGCTATTCAATTCATTTCATGTAGTTGACAAACTTCTGCCAGGCTCTCTGCCTTATCTATCTCACAATTAGATGTCAGAGTGGACTGTCGTCATGAGAATGTGTACTTATCTATATAGAATATCAAATTAGACATTTTCCGGCAGAGAGTAAATCACATTGGGCTAATGAATCTGATAATAAAGATTGGCCTTTCCAATTAGGTTATATGGCAGACATTTAAGTAAATTAGTTAAATGAAATCTTCAAGGTCTGAAACAAAATGTATTTAAAATTTCTAAAGAGATGAAACTACTTTATTATAGATGTTGTAGTGGGAAAGTTATTGACTCTAACAATAATTTTATGTTTTCATTTTTTTCCTGTTAAATAAGGTGCCTCCCAAGTAAAAGAATAACAGATATCGTTAATAGTTTTTTAATGACTTTTGCATCATTTTCATATGCTTTCACAAATTTGAAGAGTAAATGACTCTAATAGACATTCAGGTGTTTTGTAAATTAAATGGCACTAGTTATTTGCCTTAAACAAAGTATGAGGAATAAGTTATTTATTATCTGAAAATTAAAATTAATTTTATAATAGTCATTATAGATTAAGCTTGGAAAGAGACAAAAATTAAAACTGAGTGAAATGGCCATACAAAACTCCTTTTCCCACTACTTGCATTGTATGAAAGTTTCTCAGAAAATTAATTGCGCCATGAAAAATAGAAACAGAATTAATCCTGCTACATTCTAGTGATAAATAATATTTATTCACATGGGGGAAAATCCAGCCCTGTTCATCTCATTAAGTGATGCGTTTTAATTGAAATGTAATTTTAGGGTTATTATTTATGAAAATGTATAATATTTCAGAGTGTTTTTTCGTGGTGTATTATTAAAATACTTACATAGTTCAAAATCCAGAATTTACAAATCATTATTTAGTGAATATTCTTCTCACACCTTTGCTTACTGTCTAGTAACCAACTCTGTGCTCCATAGATAATGACTGTCAATATTTTCTTAATAATATGTTAGATTTTTTGACAATTAACTCAATTACACATGTAAATTTTTATTTTATTTTCCATTTTATGCATTTTTCTATGACATTTTAAAATTTGACATATATAAAGAAGTACCCTATATTTAGCATATAGAACAGAACCACTGTTAGATTTTTAAGCTACATGATAGTCCATTATATGGTTATACCCTAATTTTTTTTTTTTTTTAGGGGAACCGAGGATTGATCAGGGGCCACTGATCACTGATTTATTGACCACTGAGTCACATCTCCAGCCCTATTTTGTATTTTATTTAAAGACAGGGTCTTGCTGAGTTGCTTAGTGACTTGCTTTTGCTGAGGTTGGCTTTGAACTCGCCATCCTCCTGTCTCAGCCTCCTGAGCCACTGGGGTTACAGACATGCACTGCTGCTCCCAGCTGGTTATACCCTAATTTAACTGGTCTTCTATTTATAATGGTTTTTCTTTTCTTTTTATGCTTGGAACTCTATGATTCAGGAAATCAAAATAAAGAATGAAATTTTAATTTATTTGCATATTTTTGCTATAGTAAAGTACAACATGTTGATTAATTAGATACCTTTGAACATAATATTGCATTATAACCCAATTAAATTCTGTAGTGAAAATAAGCTAAAAATCCAAGTTCAAGGAAAAAAAGAATGTTGTATTCTACAATTTTTCGCTGATCAAAAAGACCTAGTTAGTTCATACATTTTTTTCAAAATGGTGTGATATCAAATCTGTATGATATTTAGATTTCATTAGATATATTTTCAAAAGTGATATAGCAGGCTTATTTTTAAATTCAGTATTTATAGTATGCTAGAATGACATATTTCATGATTATTTAAAACTAGGAAAGAAAATTATAGAAACCAATTTAAAAGTGAACAAGAACATAAATAGCCTTTAAAATTCTTTAAGGGGATGATACACAATCATATTGCTTTGAAGACCAGGCCTCTGCCTCTTCCCTGCTGTCAGTGACCCCTGATGTACCTGAGGTGAGCTTATCCTCTTTGGTATCTGACAGCCTGTCTGAGCTGTCTGCTGTTGAAGTATCTGTGGATGATGTCTTTCCAGTTCTATCCTCTTGCCATGGTTAAGGCCAGGTGGTTCCCAGAGACATTCCCCTTCTTCCATTTTGGCCTTGATGGGCACTGTGGAAACTATATCCCTATCTGGGCCACATATTTTCGGTTTCCTATCCATAGGTGTTCTCTGTGGTGTCCCATTATATGCTGTCAGTTTCCTGCTATTAATCTCTACTTCTTCCCAAAGTTGTACTGAAAGGTAGAGCAAAATTTCTTACTATCCTCCTATCTTCAATTGTTTGTTTGATTTCTACTGGAATTTTCCTTCATAACCCCCAGCCCACTACAGAATTTTTCCTCAATAGGATTCCATCTCTGGGATCCATCAATACAGCTTGATCTTTCTTTCCCTCTTTGTTCCCCTCCAGTTTTCTCAAAAATAAAAAATAATAAAATTCTATGAAAGGTTTTTATCTTCCTGTGTGGTAAAAATCACTCCTAAGTTATATTCTGATTCTGTTTCTAGTATAGTTTATAGTAAAACTATGTCTGCCTTCTAAATCAAACTTTATTGGAATCCAAAATCAAACTCTCTCTTCCCTGCTCCCCAGCACCCTGTCTGGTTCTTGTAAATCAAAGAGCTTTATATTAGACTCTTACAATGCAATGGGTTTTTAGAGCCTGTTTGGAAGTCTCAAACATAAACATTGATTTAATTTTTTAAACAATCTTTGTTGTCTTCTACCATTTGTCTAAAGAAATGGATACCCCAATTTTATTGGAAAGGCCAGCAAACAGTACCAGGATTAAAAATCATATTAGATGGGTGCTTGAAAAGTTTTATCATTATGTGGAAAGTAACAGTCTTCCCAACTTTATTGTTGCTCTGAAATTAGACAATTACATTGAATGAATAAAAGTAAAAGGCATGCCTGTGTTGCCAGGTAAGTGAGTCTTTGCCCCTGCTACATTGCTGTGACATCATAATGGAAAGGAAAGAACATAGTTAGTTGATAGATTTTACCAGCAGTGTGATTTGTCCTCCATTTCTTTCCAGAACTCTCTAACAATTTCACTAGGGAATGGGCATATTATCCATAGATTTCTTGGAATGATCCAACCATGAGCATTACGATTCTGTATCCCCTCCCCAAATTAAAACCTGATGTGTCCCAGTCTACAGTTTTTCACATTGGCTAAAAATAAAGTGGCAAACATATGCTTCTATGTTTTCTAGGTCTTCTATACTTGCATGAAGCTTTTAAAGTCTTAAGCTTTGCGGTTGTAAGTTAAGCAGAGGAAAAAATTTTGTTTAATTGTGACCTTTTGAGGATGAATTGGCTGAGATCAGAAATCTTCTGCCAGTTCTCTCATTTCTTAATCACATAGATGTCTTAGAATGGGTGTAAATTATTTTTTGGATGGTGGATTTTACCCAGGGGTGCTCTACCACTGAACTACATTCCCAGACCTTTATGTTTTTATTTTGAAACAGTGTCTCACTAGGTTTCTGAGGCTGGCCTTGAACTTGAACTCCTCCTGCTTCAGCCTCCCAAATTGCTAGGATTACAGGATTACACCGCACCCTGCTAGATGTAAATTTTTTTTTTTGGTAGTAAAATCAAGTCATTCTGTCCATCTACAGGTGTAGATGGTGTAGATGGACAGAATGACTTGATTTTACTTATTTATTTTTATGTGGTGCTAAGGATTGAACCCAGTGGCTCATACGTGCTAGGCAAGCACTCTGCCACTGAGCTATAGCCCCAGCCCTAGATGTAAAATTTTGAATGACGTTTTTTGGCAGCCTTGGACTGATGCATTTTGGGTGAGCAACTTAGGTGAGCATATCCTCTGACAAAGAAATCAAGAAAGTTTATAGAGGGAATCTAAATGAAGACAGTATGTCAGAGAGGACTGGATACCTTGGCTGTTGAGGAGAGAGATGTGAAGGGAAAAGGGCACGTTTGTGGAAAGTCCTGAAAACATTGAAACCATGGAAGAGCCTCAGGGTTTGTGGAGCAAAATGGCTCAAGTAGGAACAGGTTTTGTGGCTTCAGCGCCTACTCAGGAGGTGATTGCATTTTACCATATAATTAGACACCTAATTGTGCTCCTACACTTAGTGGATGCATTTACATCACCATGTAATTGTAATTTATTTCAAAGCTCTTCATAATGTGAACCTACTACCACTGCTTACATATCAATGTACCATATTTAATTGCTGAAACTACTTATGATGTTTTCTGACTTGCTCTGACTAGATTTTGAGGAACTTAAAAGACAAATTAATGTTTCTCATTCTAAGGAACATATAAATATCAATATTTTTCACATACCTCCAGTTAAGCCACAAAGGTACAAAAAACTCATTTATATATATATAGCTGATATGAATCCTTAGTCAGAGGATGTAGTACTTTTAATGATCAAGCTATTTGTCAAGAAAAAAAATACTGTTATATTAGAATCAATAATTTCATTTCTAGAAATTCTCCAAAGAAATAATTAAAATATATACAAGGATTTAAATACAAGGATATATAAAACCACATGATAAAAAGGGGATAAAACATTAGTGTTCAACATACTATACTATAGAACTATTGAAATGATATTATAGAAATTAATTAATTGGCATGGGAAATTTTACTGTTAAATATTGCTGGTAGGAAATTGGTTTATGATTCTAATTTTATAATGAATATAAATATATAAGCATCATTATTTGATTATCTGGATAAAAAATGTGGGTGATCACCTACAAAAATATTAACAGCAGATTTTCTGTGCAACTTGAAACATGTTTCCTATTCTACCTACAATGAATACATTTTGTCTTAAGATGATGTCTCCAAGCCTTATCTTGTTGTTAGTGTCTTATAGAAACCTTTGATTTTCAAACTTTGATCAGGAGTGTACTTACAGGCAAAGACATAAGCAATAGAGAACTGAAATTTTGGGATTTCCAGAAATCTCTGATACTATGAACCTGTGCCAAGACTGATATTTAGCTGGTTTGCTGGAGTTTTTTACAGATGGGATCCATTCTCATTCATTGCTGCTGTCCTATGGTATTTTTTCTGATTAACTGTTACTCATATTTAAAGAGTTGAGCAAGTTAAATATTTCTCCTTCTCTGTACCATTAACTAAAGCCTGTAGTTACCATACTATAAATTTGTCAAGGCAAAGATGTTTGGTAAGAAAAACATTAAAATCTTTGCTATGTCAAATTTCTGTCTATGCCTAAGGATACCTCAAGGAGAGGTTAACTGCATTGTAACCACAAACAATGCAATAATTGCTAAGCTTAAGTTTCTTTCTCAGAAAGCACAGTGGGGATTTTCACATAGCCTCTGGGATACTACTGATTTCTATACAAATTAGAAGTTAGCTTTCCATAAAGAACTATCTGGATTCTTCTAATGGAAACTGATTTTAAAACACTAATTTAAAGTTTTTCTTGATCTTGGGGCACTACTTATTCATTAACAGCAGAATAATAGAGGAAATCCTGCTAGGAAAGACTCCATGAGTCCTAGGAGAATAATACCCACACTTATGTGTTCATATAAGATTCTGGAATTTAATTACTGTTTGGCATTATGAACAGTCCTTTAAGAAAGATCACAAACAAATTTTTTTTTAAAAAACAGGAAAACCTGAAGAAAAGGTGTATATGTGATTAAGCATATTAAAAATTCCTACCTAAAAGGGAGATGTGGGATGAGAATAATAATAAACCTGTAAAAAAGATAACACCTTACTTGAATTTTGACCTTGAACTTGTAAAAATTTATTTGTAGAGGAGATTTGTGAGATGACATATATAAAAAAAAGCTGCTTTAAATCGGTAAATGGGTGACTCTAATATTATCTACATATATTTAGAATTAAATTTCAGAAACACTCCAATAGCAATTGCAACTGTATACAAATGTAATTCTTTCAGAGAAAAACAAAATAAAACAATAAAAAATATAATAGCAGCAATGGAAATATGCATATAATTTAAATTAAAATAATATGTCATAGGGCAAAAATTGTATTTGATTGTTATATGTGCCATTTGTTAGTCTCAAAAACATACATTCAATAAATTTGTCTATTTGATATTTAGTCTGATGCTTTAAGTAGAAATAAGCTTCATTTTATAAATAAAACATTTAAAAAATTATTCTTATCAATTGACTAAGTCAAAACAGTCACTCTGGAGAGTTAAATATTTTGAAATACTCTGAATGGAGGTATATTTTGTTTGTTTTTCAGACTGTTGGAAAATAATTTCTTTGGATAATTTTTATAGGTAATAATGTAACCTAGTTTAGTATTTATTCCCCTTTCATAAAGTAACTAAAATATAAGTACACTAAATTACTTGGAGTTTTATAGAAAATTGGTGGCAAAACTCAGACCAGAACATCTAGAATTGAAGAATTCCTAGAGGAGAAAAAGCAAACATACACTGTTAAGTCCAAACATAGGATCTAACCAATCCAAGCACTTGTGTGCACGCACATCTCTCCAACAAAGGCCTGTTTTAGACATTTGATGTAAAATAATTTGGGAAATACACCAGTTAATCAAGTAGAAAAATATATTTAAAACAGAAAATTAGGGTTGTTAGTGTTGTGAGATAGAAAGCTAAATCCTTAAGTCTCTTCCAAAAATTAGTTGCAGATGATCGACTTACGACTCTACAGTAAAAGTTAACATTTTCATAGTTTTTGATCATTTTGAATTGCTAGATTCACAAATGCCACAGTATGACAACATATTATCTATCTGCAGTTCCTATGTTTTCAGAAGTTTTTTTTTGCTTAACTTTTGCAGGATCTGTCATTGAGCTGTGAATATTGTATTTGTTAGTCAAGCTTGGGACATTTGGATCCCATAGCAATCAACTTTTACCAAACAAATACTTAAGAAGAGTCTTTGGATACCTAGATATTTTCTTCCTTTTACATGCTGAGATTTCTCAGAGATGGAAATATTAATAAATTCTTACTAACTGTAGTATTTACTAAGTAGTATGTCAACAATAGAAAGAACCCTAACCCACTGTTTTAATAGTGAGCATTTTAGGACATCTTGAAAGTAATCCCCCAGATCATTTCAAGACTTAAAAATCAGAGCTAACTTGAACTGCTGGATCTAATGTAAGTGGAAAACCTCACTCCTTTCAGATCCAGGGGCAGTGAGGGGAAAATGACGACTATTAAAAACAAAATTAATGGTAGTACTTGTTTTTAGATCCCAGCTGTTTGAAGAGGAACTCTAGTGTAAACTTAATCCATTACTACTTCAACTTTAGACAAAATTTCTTTGTTTTCTAGAATAAGTGAAAGTAGGGGAGGAATGACCCTATTGACATATATCCTGAGATTTCTTAGGAGGTCAAATATACATGATATAGACTATTGAAAGTCTGACGAAAAATCCAGAAGTAATGTTTAGTACAAGCATAACCAGCAATCACTGACAAACTTTTACCTTAAAAAAGGCTGGAAATAAGATGAATCATGTCTCAACTTACTCAATGTATTTCTTTGTCAGGCTGTGACAGTGACAGGCTGGTTTTATATCCTTGTTGCTTTTGGTGGAAAGAATAACTTGAGATTGAATTAAATTTGAAAAAACATTCCTACAGTGCATAAATCATGGGCATCCTGACGGTCCATATGTAATACCATTAAACAGCCTCTGTAGCTGTAAAAGTAAGTGTTTTCCATAGGGCATAAAAGTGGAATTCTACTTTAGCAGTCTCACTGGTCAGAAAAAGAAAAAAATCACTGCTTCCTACACTTTCTGAACCCAAATGAATCCATATTGACATAACTGAAAGGCCAATACCAGAAGATTCTAGAGCAAAACAGTTCTTTAAGTTTTTTTTTTAATATATATTTTCAGTAAGTCCCACAGACAGAAAACTTATATTTTTGTGTTAAGTACATGTAGAAGAGAAAGTTACATTGTTCCGGGGACAACATTCTTTAAGAAGGAACTGTGATAATATCATGGAATGTTAACATGATCTCTGTGAGTGGCCAGGTCCCATGAATATTTTATTAATATCAATTCCATGTAGAGATTAAGAGCAATGACTCCAGAGCCAGACTGCCTTGATTCAAATTCTTGCTCTGTGAAATGCCACCTTAACATCTAGGTGCTTCCTTTTTCTTATCTGTGCAGAAAGAATAATAATAGTAATAACTTCATGGGGTGGTTGTGTGAAATAAGTTACATAAGTACATATTTTCTCAGTTTTCTACTGCCAATAAAAAGCCACCACCAGAATTAGTGACTTAAAACATCAACATTTTATTATTTCTTACAATTCTGTGTCTGTGTTGGGTTCCGCAAGGCAGTTCTTCCATTGAGAGAGAATGTCCAAGATGGCTTTGTCACTCACGTGTCTGGATCTGCAGCAGAAATTGCTAGGGGCTGGCTAAGCTGAACATTTCTGTCTTTCTGCATGAAGCCTTCTTACATGGCTTGCTTGAGCTTCCTCACAGCATGGTGGTCTCCTGGTACTTGGACTTCCTACCTCACAGCTGGCTTTTAAGAGGATAGAAGTTGGAATTCTAAGCTATACTTGGAACTGATGTAGCTTTACTTCTGTTGTATTGAATTAATCAAAACAAGTAGTAAGGACAGCTTATATTTAAGAAAAAATAAAACAAAGTCCACCTTTTGATTTGAGGAGTGTCCTGTGCACATAGACTAGGAAGGGATTGATGGAAGTCATCTTGGGAGATCATCTGCTCTTCTGTTTGAAACAATGCCTAAGGTTTGCAGGAGGAGCTTAGTGGTACAGTGCATCCTTAGCATGTGGGAAGCACTGGGTTCAGTTGCCAACTGCAAAAGAAAGAAAGAAAGAAAAGAATTTACAACAATAGTAACAACAAAACAATGCCTGCCTTGTAGTAAGAACTATGCATGCTATTATTTAAATTTTTCTATTATTTTTAGTATAATTACTTTTGGCTTCAGTGTAGGTAGTAGAGAATTAGTATTAGTATTTTTGCTTTACCTGACTCATATTAAGAACTACATGTTGCCGGGTGCGGTGGCGCACGCCTGTAATCCCAGCACTTTGGGAGGCTGAGGCAGGAGGATCGCGAGTTCAAAGCCAGCCTCAGCAATGGTGAGGCACTTAGCAACTCAGTGAGATCCTGTCTCTAAATAAAACACAAAAAAAAAAGGGCTGGGGATGTGACCCAGTGGTCGAGTGCCCCTGAGTTCAATCCCCAGTACCACACACACACACAAAAAACCAGTTGTATGTAAAAAGATGATATACTTGTGCATTATGAATAAGTAAATAAATAATCTAAAATAAAAAAAAAGAACTACATGTTAATATTTTAACTTTATCTGTTGCTATTACTACTACTATTTTGATTGTTACTATTTTATTATTATAACCTCTGGTGATTTAACAGAACTTTCTAGCTGGGTTGTAATATACATTTTATTATTCAAATGCACACAGAATCAGTAGTCACAAGCAATTTCCCTTTTAAAAAATGTCCAGGTTATAGTTTTAGTGAAAGTAACCTTGAACAACATAAGTTTTATAATTAACATATTGATATTATGCAGCAATAACTAAATGATAAAATTTGATTAGAGTGATATGATCTACTGACATTTCTTTACCTCTGCTACCTCCACTGTAGCCCAAGCTAATATATTTCATATAGACATCTGCTTTCTTTTTTCCTTCTTTCTAGTCCTTTATTCACTCAATAGCTAGTGCGTTTGTGTTTTGTTTGTTTTTGGTGCCAGGGATTGAACTCAGGGGCACTCGGCTGCTGAGCCACATCCCCAGCCCTATTTTGTATTTTATTTAGAGACCTGGTCTCACTGAGTTGCTTAGTGCCTCACTTTTGCTGAGATTGGCTTTGAACTTGGGATCCTCCTGCTTCAGCTTCCAGAGCTGCTGGGATTATAGGCGTGCTTCACCACACCCAGCCTAATGCATTTGTTTCAATTTTAAAATTGTCATATAACAGTCATGGGTTTCAAATCTGTTGGGATTTTCCTATTGCCCTTAGAATATAAAACAAGAAATGTTCCATATGGCTTTTAAGGCTTCAAAAATTCTATCTACTGTTTACCTACTTAGGCCAGATTCAAGCCTCTCACTGCTCACACACCCTCTAAAAATCACTGGTCTTGTTTAGGTTTCCTGAACACATGAACATTCTCCCACCTTAGATTGTGTGAATCCTGTTCCTTCTGCCTAGAATCCTCATTTACCCACTCTCAACCTGGCATACCAGTCAGGGTTCTATCAGAGGAGCAGAGCCACCAGGAGTGTTGTAGGATGAGAGATGTACTTTAGGATTATGTTTTAAATGTGGGAATTACTGTGGCAGGAAGGTCTGGAAGGAAGAATTAGTGATCAGAGAAGGATTGTAACCAATCCGAGAAGCCAAGCACATTCAGCTGCCAGAGTGAGACCACTAAGAGAGTTTGTGTCGAGAGGGTTATATGAAGCAATTTTCTTTGTGTTGCTATTGCCTGACTGGGTCTACAGGCAAGCACATGGCGTTGGGCCTATGGCTACTACCACTTGGCATGGAGAGCAGTTAGCATGAGGAGCTAGGTGTTGATGGAAGGGATAGGGAAGGTGGAACATGCAGGTGTATCACCACCTGACCACCACTCCATGGCACTCTTCAACTCCATTTAGCCTTCCCAATCTCAGGCCTCAAATTTAACCTGATACTACACAGAGAAAGGAATTGTAAGGAACATAGTATCCAGATTAACCAAGAACACAATCAAGCACCTTGGCCTAATACATTTTCATTCCTAAGTCTCACCCTAAATTTTGCTTATTAAAATAATTCTTTTTACTTAGCAACTCAGTGAGACCCTGTCTCTAATAAAATCTAATAAAATACAAAAAAAGGAAGGGCTGGGGATGTGGCCCAGTGGTCAAATGCCCCTGAGTTCAATCCCCGATACCAAAAAAAAAAAAAAAAAAAAAAAAAAAAAAAAATTCTTCTTGCCATCCTCCTATTTGTCAAAAGATCTACTCATTTTATCCTTACCATTCTATTAAACTATTCCTATAGCATTTATAATGTATTAGGCTTTGTAAGCAAATTAGGAACCATTTAAAGTATATGGTAAAATATGTATAGGTCTATGTAAGTATGACATCATTTTATATAAGATACTTGAGCATCTGTGGATTTTGGTATCCCTGGAGGGGCTGAATTAATTCCCCATAGATATTGAGTGACAACTGTAAAAGAACCATTAAAATAGAGATTGGATCCATCTAGCTTACTGCTTCATGTTTAGTGTCCAGGACAGTGTTTTGTGCCTTTTAAGCTTCAGTACATATTGGATGTAGTGGTACAGGTTGGCAGATGGTTGAGTTCCTTTGGTCTTTGGTGCATTTGTGTAAGATTATTAGATAAGAATTTGTGAAAATTTTAAGAAAGCTCACCTACTGATCTGGGAGCCTTTATGTTCCCTGGTCCATTTCATACAATTCTTTGCAATGCACTGTGTCATATGTAAGTGCATTTCTCAGGTTCCCTTTTCCATTGACTTTTGGGAAGGAAGCTTCATTAGGAGAAAAGTGTGCTGGAGCCAGTTCATAATTGGTGGGGAAAAACAGACTGTGTGATATTCAGTTGTTTTTCCAAGTAAGTTGTTAATTCTTGGTAGTCTGAAATGGGCCATGATGGAAATACTTATACCAGGGACATTGGCAAACTATAAATTAGGGAATTTAATATCTTTGTAAAGGGAAAGCTTAATTCCCCACATACCACTGAACCAGAGGAGTCTTTGTCTCTCTATGCTTCAGATATTATCTCTAGCAGTTCCTGGGTGACTCCAGCTCTGGGTAGAGAACATTCCAAGGAAGTCCCATTTCTCACCAGGTACCTGAATTGTTTCCAGTTTCCAGGAGGAGACTCTGGCTTCCTTGTTCCTTTCATCCTTTAGTGTGGTGGAAGATTCCTGCTCCCAGCTAGTTGGTAACCTCATAATATCCTGTTGAACTTTTTAGCTCTTCAAATACCAATATATTGAGTCTCCTGTATTAATTTCCCTTTTTAAAAAACACCTGGAATGGCTTTTTTTTTTTTTTTTTTTTTTTTTTTTTGTGTGTGTGTGTGTGTGTGTGTGTGTGTGTGTGTGTGTGTGTGTTTGGTACCAGGAATTGAACCTAAGGGTACTTAACCACTGAGCAACATTCCAGCCTTTTCAATATTTTGAGACAGAGTCTCCTTAAGTTGTTGAGTGCCTCATTAAGTTGCTAAGGCTGGCTTTGAACTCGCTATCCTCCTGCCTCAGCCTCTAGAGCTACTAGGACTATAGCCCTGTGCCACCACACCTGGCCACTTCTGTTTTTTAGTTGGAATATAATTTCCATTTTGAACACCTTCTCCCATTCACTGCTTGTGTACAAATGCAAGGTCAACATTTTTTTATTGCTTTGTGCACTATGTTCTAAGCCTAAGCACTAGTTAAAATTTTCCTAATAAATGTATTGTTTTCAGGTCACTGTGAGGGGGGCATTTTAAAAACTGGGTTAGGCAATAATACACTGCATAGTTCAATGAATCTTTCACCTTATAATTCATATTGTGTGATCACTTTTTCATTTAATAAGATTTGCTTTGTGTCATTTTTGAGTAAAAATATCAGTTATATGGTGGAGAAATGAATAAAAACAAATCCCTTCCATCTTCACTGTCTTTTCTTTTTATTATATTTGTTGATTTTCTACAATTATTGTGTTTGATAAAGTAATTGTAATTGCAGTTTTGCTGCTATTTCATCACTGGATGATGAGTTACATAAGGGAAATAACCTAATTTCTCTTTTTCACTCCATTATTTACATGTTCCAAGGTGTAGGAGGTACTAAATATGGACGTGAATTGGCTCCTTATTATTCTTTTAAGTTTTGGCAGAACTCCTATGTATTCTATGAAGAGTTCCTGATTCCAATGGAAGAGAAATTAAAGAATGTAGAAAATTTTCCATTATTCTCTGGTCTTACAATTACTATCATTAAAATTATTGGTGTAGAGATATCACACTGTGATTGAACATTCTTGGAAAACAGATGAAGCATACCACTAGGGTTCAATATATTAATAGATTAATGGATTAGCATCTGGTGTGATTACAGAGGCAGGAACTGATTCCTGATAAAGACTAGACTTTAGTAAACAATAGTCAACAAAAGTACAGATAGTAGTGCACTAACCTGTCTAAATGCAGATTGACAAGGCAAGTTGTGACAGTACTGATTTTTGTGAAACTGGTGGGCCTGGAGCAAAGTACATTGGCAAAATGCCTAATCTTCTACAGATGGGTCTAGTTTCAAATCTTTGTCTCTTTTAATTTTACCCTTCCCATGACAGTTAGCCAGGCTATTTTAGGAGTGCCTCCAGAGATGAGTATGTATTTAATTATCTAGCCATTAATTTGACAAATATTAAATATCTATTCTACCAAGTACCTTCTCAATACTTGAGATAAACAGATGAATAAAATTCAACTTACATCTTCAAGGAGCTGAGTCTGTTATAGTCGTAAGCACCAAACAGAAAACATTTGTGCACTATTTGGTGAAATGCCAGAGTCTTTGGTTGACTTGGGGAAAAATCTTATGGAGGTTTAAAATCAATACAAATTCTAAATAAAATTGTGGTATCTTGCTCTTGTAGTAGCAGCTAGAACTGCTTTGGCAGCTGTGCATAGCTTACCTCTGCAGGGTTTTCACTGTGAGAAGTAGCATTTACTTCACACCTGAAAGGAGAAGATGAATGTCTGTCTGTTTTTGTTTGCACTGCCACAACAAGATAACAGACTGGGTAATTTGCAAAGAACAGAAGTTTATTTTTCATAGTTCTGGAGGCTGAGAAGTTCAAGGTCAGAGTGTTGGCATCTGGTGAAGGTCTTATTGCTGTGTCATCACACACTGAAAAGGTAGAAGGCTTAAAGGGACACTGTGTCCTCCTATGGCAGAAGAGTAGAGGAGAGCAAACCAGCAAGGCCTTTTTATATTGACATTAATCCATTTGTGAGGGTGAATCCCTCATGACCTAGATACTTCCATTAGGCCCCATCTTCCAACACTGTTGCCCTAGGGATTACATTTCCAATCCAAGAATTTTGGTGGACACATTCAGAACATACCAATGTCCTACGTTGTTTGTGAATTTTTTTTTTTTTTTTTTTTAGCAGCAACATGTATATTTTGAAGTTTAAAACAAGATTGTCTGACCCTGAATTCCAAAGAGGGAAAAGCAGATTATAATACATATTATGTAGAACTTTACCAAAAAGATGAAAACCAGGAATATAATTTGGGTAGCATAGATGCCAAATTTCTAATTTCCCTGACTTAAAGCAAGAAAGGTCAATTCTATCTTCCAGAACACTTACACACACACACACACACACACACACACACACACACACACACATATCAAAGACTTACTGGAAATTTTCTAGATTCTTACACTCATGCATAGTTATTCATATATTTGATAGTCTTGAACAGTGAAAAATGAGCTCAGAAATCTTGTTAAAGAAGCTTTGTGAGAGAAATACAAATCAAACTACATTAAGATTTTATCTTACTCCAGTCATTGATGGCATTGATCAAGAATCAAAACGATAATAAAAGCTGGCAAGGTTGTGGGGAAAAGGTACACTTGATATTACTGGTAGGACTGTAGAGTATTACAACCACTCTGGAAAGCAGTGTGGAGATGCCTTAAAATACTAGGGATGGAACTACCATATGACCCAGCTATCCCAAAAGATCTAAAATTGGTATACTATAGAAATAGAGCCACCTCAATGTTTATAGCAGCACAGTTCACAATAGCTAACCTATGAAATCAACCCAGGTACCCATTAACAGAGTGGACAAAGAAATTGTGAAACTACATATAAATATGTAATTATATAGAAATACACACACACACAATAAATAGAGTTCAATTAAGACATAAGGAAGAATGAAATTATGGCATTTGCTGGCAAATGGATGGAAATGGAGAATATCATGCTAAGTGAAATAAGCCAAACTCAGAAACTCAAAGATAGAATGCTTCCTCTCATATGTGGAAACTAGAGTAAAATAAAGGAAAGGGAAGGAGAAGGATAAGATATCATAAAGATAAAGGAAATATCAATGATGCAGAAGAGGGAGCCCAGAGGCAGAGTAGAGGTAAGGGGAGGCAATGCAGAATGAAGTTTTTAAAAATCGTGTTATGTGCATATATAAATATACCACAGAGAATTTCACTTTATGTATAAGTAAAAAGAACCAATCAAACATAAATAAATAGGCAAACAAAAGAAAGTCTAGTAGAGTAGAGGAAGAAGAATGGGGTTGAGGAGGGGGGTGAATGCAGGGAAAAAAGAGAGGGAAAGGGGAGGATCATGAACTGAAATCAAATTTATGCATCGATGATTTATGTTGGGACGAACCCACTACTATGTATAACTATAAAGTTGTAATAAAAAAGAAGCTTCTGTGAAGATATTGTTTTGTATCTTCAGTGATTGTGGATAAGCCACAGTTGGAATCCAAATGCATCCTTCATTCTGCCTACATGAGTACCATGGTAAATGTGGCAGGGTCCTGTGGCTTTATGGGACAATACATGTGACTTCATTCTCCTGTGACTAATCCATAACTTCTGATTCTTGGTGATGTAAATTATTATGATAATGTCTGGATTTTATTTTAATACATTTTGAATAGTTGGATGACATCACATTCTTCAATACCCCCAAAGGAGTAATTTCAAGCAGAGCAAGTGCCCCCGATGCAGGCAGGGGCTGCATTTAATAGTTTACCAGTACTACTGGAGAGAGCATTTATATTGCTTGCTTTCATCTAGATTTTTTGGCAAAATCCTCTCCTCATCACCACAATATATGTTGGGTGTCAGTAAACAATAATGGATAGACAGGCTTTCAACAAAACCCTTCAATGATGCATGGACCACTTTGGACTAATCCTACCATAAATCAATATTGTATGATTCTATAAGAACTCCAAAGAATCAAAAAGGAATAAAAAGAGCCTGCTGATTTACATTGTCTTCCTTCTTTCCTACTCATGGCATTCATGACTGTGGAAATGTTCCAGAACATTTGTTGCTGCTTTGATAACTCTTAAGTTAAGGAGGACAGAGCATTATGGGCTACTTTAGAGAACGGTACTTTATATTCCTTTGGAGAAAAATGCATAGACTTTTTAAAGAGCCTGTTTTAGCATGTGTTAATGGCTGCACATCTGGGAATGTCAGTACCAGCTTTAGTAGGATTTCTTTCTATTCCTGTTCTGCCACATGGAAATGTGAGATCTGAAATATTATTTCATTAGCCTGCAGGCTTTTTTAGCTCTGTGTTCTCAATAAGCATTCACTTAGTCTGTAGGAATAAGCATGTCTTTTCCATGGGGTGGGAGGGGGAAGTCGTTTAGAAATTTAGTAGGCTGGAAATAAGCAGTGAGGTATCCTTTCACAGAACAATTTGGTAATCCTAGAAATGGGAAATCCTCAAGGTGTACATGGACTTTGCACTTTTACTAGTGGGAGTTTACATAGCAGAGATGGAATGACTTTCACACTATATAGAGACAACAATTTTATTCTCTTTGGCAGCCCAATTTCACTTCATATTCCAAACCAAGTTTCAATTATGAGAGTTAATGAAGGAGAAAGATAATGAATATAGGAATAACCCATAGAAGATTTAAAATTTTGCATGTGTCAAAAACTTTAGAACAGAGGCTGGTTTAAAATATTTTTACCTATCCAGACTTGACAAACTTTACTAATTGATTTGATAAATGGGTTTGATTTTCATTCCACTCTGATTCCATGGTTATTTTAAGAAGGAGTTATTGTTTCCTTTCTATTTTTTTAAACTATGTGTCAAACACATACATAAATATTTTGTATTCATTCATTCATATTATCCTCATATCAACCACATGAATAAGGTTCTTAGAGTTATCCCATTTTGCAATGAAGTAATTAGGCATAAATAAATTAATTTGTATAGATATTCAGGGTTAATGCACCTTAGAGGCAGCATTCAAGGCCAGATATTTTGAATAAGAATGCATAATGCATTTAAGCACACTTAGCTGTGCATTTAACTCCTACTCAGTCTTCCTTTTTAGAGCAGTATTTTCCAAAGAGGCATACCCCCATCTGAGCCATAAGAGGTCCTGTACAGAAAACATCCAGTCTCCTGAGCCATTGGATCTCTGGATGAGAGGCCTGGGAATTAGTCCCACATTTTAAAGAGGATCCACTAAATCTCCTTTAATCTTACTCACTTGGTGAGAGTTCCTTGGGGGTCAAGGTTGCATGTGTACCCAGAACCTATGCTTGCTTTTCCAGTTCGTTTTTTTTGGTACTCAGAGCCTGCCTGGGCTTCTGCCCAAGTCTCCTCTTCATGTCATCCTGAGTTACCACTGTGTATGCTGCTAGGTGCAATGATAACCAAAAGAGAAATCTTGGCAGGGAGTGCATTAAGAACTTGAATGTGTGGTGTGTCCACATGTCTTAGTTTGCTTAGGCTGACATAACAAAATAGTCCAGGTGGCTTAAACAACAAATCTGTTTTCTCATAGTTCTGGAGGCTAGAAATCCAAGTCAAGAAGGTCAAATTGACTGGATATCTGCTGAGAGCTCTTGTCCTGGCTTGCAGCAGCTACTTCCTATGTCCTTGTATGGACTTTCCTTTGTGCATACTCAGAGACAGAGAGAAACTTGTATCTCAGATACACAAAAAAAAAAAAAAAAAAAAAAAAAAAAAAAAAAACCCACCAAGTAACCCAATCAATAAATGGGCCAAGGAACTGAAAAGAAGAAGATACACAATCAATCAACAAATACATGAAAAAATGTTCAACATCTCTGGCAATTAGAGAAATGTAAATCAAAACTACTCTATGATTTCATTTCACTCCAGTCAGAATGGCAGCTATTAAGAACACAAAAAATAATAAATGTTGGAGAGGATGTGGGGAAAAAGGCACACTCTTACATTGCTGGTGGGACTGCAAAATGATGCAGCCATTATGGAAAGCAGTATGGAGATTTCTTGGAAAATTGGGAATGGAACTTCCTCATGACCCAGCCATCCCACTCCTGGGTCTATTCCCAAAGGACTTAAAAGCAGCATACTAGAGGGACACAGCCACATCTATGTTTATAGCAGCACAATTCACAATAGCTAGGTTGTGGAAACAATCTAGATGCCCCTCAGTAGATGAATGGATAAAGAAAATGTGGTATATATACACAATGGAATATTACTCAGATATCTTTTCTTAGAAGGACACTAACCCTTTTGGATTTGGGTCCTACCCTTATGACTGCAGTTAACATTAATTACTTACTTATTCCAAATGCAGCCTGAATGAATGTTAGGAGATTCAACATAAAAATTTTGGAGAGTATACATTCAGTCCACAACAATGCACATGTACATAAACCTCCTTTGAAGTTAGGGTTGGAGTTATGGTGGTAAGTAAAAGGGAGAAAGCAGGGGCCTGGTGTAGGAGTTGGGTCAAAGAGCACTTTTGTGTTTTCTTGTGGAAATTTACAAACTCCAAGTTCTAAGTCTGAGTCAATTCTGTGAGTTGATAAGAAGTAAGGAAAATTAAATACATTTTATTTATTTGTTAGCATGATTTATAACTTGAACATTGAAACATAAGGTATAGAACCTTCTCCCAAGTATTAGTATCAACCAACTTCCTCCCTTACTCCAGTCATTGGGCACTCTTAGCATGACATCATGCCTCCTCATCCCATGTCATTTGAAGAATTAGAAGAATTGGTCAATGTGTCTAGGTCCATACCACCCTGGACATTCCAGATCTTGTTTGATCTTGGAAACAAATTAGATTGGGTCTGGTTAATATTCAAATGGAAGAAGAATTGGTTTATGTAATCAATAGCATTTAGTACAGTTACTGAAATTTGAATAGAAAATCTTTTTGGAAAAATCATGGAATTGTCTTTTTTGATGATTTATATAAAAATATATCACTATAAAGTTTCTTTACAATGAATTGGTCTATATTGGAAAAAAATAAAATAGCAAACAACAACAAACCAAACCCCAAACACAAATCTTCATAGTATCTGAGACTGGTCTATGTTGAGAAATAGCCAATCATGGTACATTGCTGCTCAGTATGTTGGTTTACAGCCCTGTAGGAAGGCATATTCCCAATATAATGTTCACAGGTCCTTCTTTATTTGTCTCCTGCCCACCCATTAAAGTCCATTTCAGTAGGAAAAGAACAGACATCATTGTATTGAACTTTCCCACAGTTTATACTTTTAATGTCAATGAAGTTCAGTCACAGTATAATATTGGTAGTTTGCACTTTGATTTTTTTTTGCTTCCTAATATGCAGAACTAATTATTTTATTAAGTTTTTGAACTTAATAAAATTGACTTTGACTGACAAGAGACTTTAACTCCACAAACAAACCAACTCACAAAATCACCACCTTTATAGTATAATTTTTTCTGGTTTTGCATTTTTAAGTTTTTACCTTATAATTTTATTATTTATAATGGTGTGGGAAGGTTTATGGGAATGAACAGTGGATAGTGTGAGAACCTATAAGGCCAGCCCTATCAGGCTTGGGTTTCAAGGGCTACAGAAGAATAAATTATTGGAACTTGGAGAAGAAATGTATGTGCTGCATTCAAAGAGCTGTAAATTATCCTGGAGGGATGCCATCAATTTATTTGTGAAAAAGCTAATATACTGAACTTTCTGACTTACCCAACCTCCAATCTCCTGCCATTAATAAATGCAGGTTGGATTTCAGAAGACAAAAATCCTGTAATGAGGAGAAAAGTAGAGGTGGACCTTGAGGGGAAATCAGAGATGTCCAGAAGAGGTGGGAGTGCTGTTCTTTTTCTGCATTTGGGGATTAAATATGAAGTAAAAAAATGGCTGTTGGAAAGCTAATCTTGAGAGCTACCGTGAATGCCCTGGACTTCATCTTTCTTGAAGTAGTTATGTATTTTCCCATTCCACCGTAACTTTTATTCTCTTTATTAAAACTATTCCCCCCTGTTTAATATATTCTAATGAGTTCATGTTAGTGGAGTTTTAATGTTATGAGTTTCTTTAGGTTTGTTGATCATGGGGGTGGGAGGGATATGTTCCATGAGCTAAAGTAATAGGATTTTTTTTTTTGTAAAATACAAAATTTTAACAGAAAGAAAACACATTGGAAATAATCAGAGTTATATTCTCTCCAATGGGCATCATCCTAAGCAGCTTTCTTCTGATTCAATGCCATTCCCATGTCATGGTCCCCTTTGATCCTGCCAGTCCCTAAGTCTACCTCTTTGGCCATCCCTGTTTATTTTCAAAGCATATTACCTTATGTTAGTCAAAGTGAGTTTCTGTTGCTTGCAACCAAAGAGCCTAAATGGCATAATACTCCGAGAAGAGTCCTTTTGATTCAATTATTTCCTAGCATCTATCTTCAATTTGAAAATCCATCTCTCCTTTCAAATTTTTTTTAATTTTTAAATTTTTATTTTTAGTTGTACATGGACACAATTCCTTTATTTTATTTATTGAACCCAGTGCCTCACACATGCCAGCCAAGTGCTATACCCCTGGGCCACAACCCCAGCCTATCTCTCCCTTAGTCTTCTCTAATATCTGAGAACCCCAAAGGAATATTGAATGATTTCTGGGATACCTGGTGTTACTTTGGTCTTCAACCAATTATTATGCTTGATTATCATTATGTTAGCTATATGATCCTTTTTCCTGAAAATACTGAATGGCCTTGTTACTATTTTTAAAGTTTCTCAATTATTAGAGTGAAATAATTGACAACCATGTATGTTGTTATATACCTGTTTTTTTTTTTTTTTTTTTTTTTTTTTTTTTTGGTACCGGGGATTGAACTCAGCGGCACTAGACCACTGGGCCACATCCCCAGCCCTTTTTTGTATTTTATTAGAGACAGGGTCTCACTGAGTTGCTAAGTGCCTCGCCATTGCTGAGGCTGGCTTTGAACTCGCGATCCTCCTGACTCAGCCTCCCAAAGTGCTGGGATTACAGGCGTGCGCCACCACGCCCGGCTTATATACCTGTTTTTGTTCATTTAATAAAAACATCATCTCACTTTCTTTTCAGCATATGATAATTTATATAACAAGACTGTTAAATGTAGAGATTTATAGAGATTTATTTCATAGAATAAAGGATCACACTTAAGAATTGACATTCTCTAAAAGCATAGAAAATATTTAGTGAGACTGTATTTCTATGTGCTAGGCATTCTATTAAGCTCTTTTTTAATGAAGAATAAATTTTTTTATTCAATGTTGTTGTATATATAACAGTAGCATGCTTTACAATTTGTAATACACAAAAAGTGCACCTTTTTACATATCACGGTTAGAATACAAAGTATATTCATATCTTTCATGTCTTTAAACATGCATTTAGGGGAATAATAACCCTCTCATTCTACCATCTTTTTTTTTTTCCTCTCTTTAATACCCCCTTGCTCCCTTCCTTGTCCTCCCTCCCCATTGACTTTTCTGGTGTTCCTCTAATCTTCCTATGCTCCCCAACCCAACCCCACTGTGAATCAGCTTCCTTATATCAGAGAAAACATTTGACATTTGGATTTTTGAGACTGGCTAACTTCACTTAGCATTATATTCTCCAATTTCATCCATTTACCTGTGAATGCCATTATTTTATTAAACTCTTCATAGACATCATTTGATTAATCACTTTAAAGCCGTAGGAAGTGAGTATAATTATTAGTCTGTATTATAAAAGAAAGCATAGCTTAGGCTTACTTAATATTCTCCTTAACACATACTTACATATATGCATTCTGAAATCAAATTTTTATCACTACTGTAATTGAAAAAAATGTATTATTATAAATAAAAGGCAGTCACAAGAATGAATAATATGAAAACAAACTCTGTTATTAAATTTATGTAGAGATGCTTACTTATAAGCAATCTACACCTGAGGACTCTGCTTCTTTGTTAAAAGAGAGATGAGTAAGTGTTAGGTGTTAAAATGGCAGAGGTGTTAGCATCTACTGACTTGCTCTTTTCACTAATCAGAAAGGAAAAGAGCTGAAAAGGAGCAATTCTCTCAGCAAGTATGTCAATGATATTTCAAGCCATGTCTTGAGATTTACTGCAATCACTTCGGTGCTGTGGCATCAAACCCAACTGTGGTGGGATGATTTGATACTCTTCCCACTTTATGGAGCTGCACCCTGTTGGCATGTAAACTTTGAATCATGCCAAATTTTTCTTAGAAAAAAAAAGAAAAAGAAATCTCAGTTTTAATTACAGGATTTTCCCTTAAAACTTAGGCAAATTTTCCTTTTGTTCCAGATCTTGGGGTAAAGTAAGTTAGATGCTAATGTAGGTAGTGATAATATTAATAACAAAAAACTCCATTCACTGACTCTACTGTATGCCAAGTGTTAAGGTCTTTATAAATATTCTAGCTAATCATCACAACCACCTCAGGAGATTAATATCATTCCAATTGTACAGTGAGACTGAAACAGAATCTCAGAGCATGAAGAAACCTGTTTAAGGTTACACCCTTTCTTTTGGTCCATACTGTTTCTGAACCACACCTGAACTTGAGGGTGAATGCAAGCTAAAAATTTATATCAATCTGAGAGTCTTTTCACAGATAAAACCTCTCACAGAAATTTTAAGATTATTGCAGTATATAGATTTAGGATTTTGTAAAGTTCTCATTTTTCTCCCAAGGTTTTCTTGGCAAATGATTTAGCTATTTTCTAATTTTCTACCTCACTTCTTTATATATTTTCTCCATTTTGTCAATCTTATTTTATAAATGTTGTCAAATCAAAAGGTTCATCTTTGTTTTCAAATGTATTGCCAGCCGATTTCAAACATGTTTCCTATCTTCTATGGAACTGATTCCCTTTGCATAATGAAAATCCACCAGAAGCACTGTTGGTCTATCTGCAGTTTGACATATGAAAAGTTATGGTTATGGCTTTATTTTTCAGTATTTCCTCAAACTCCTTGTTCCTGAGACTGGTGGAATGTTTGATTAGTTGCTAGATCAGACCTCTTGTTCAGTAGTTGCCAGGTCTGAGGGGACCTTATTAAACTTCCTGCCAAGTGCCATCCAAGTGATCTGCTTCCTCCCTCTCAGCCTTCATGCTTCTTTACTCTACATTTTTATCTCTCAGTATGATATTCTTGTGTGATATTTTCTTCACACTGTAAGATTCCACTTGCCAAAGTATGGCACAGGAAACAGCATTTGCCAACTACCTTCTTCTTTGGTGGCATAGACCACTTTCATTTTTTTGCAGTCAATTCCTTCCCTGAAAATTAGTTTCACTAGCAAAAACATACTCTGGGTAGCATGTTTTGTTTTTTCCTTTAAAGCCTTTGGAATTCCTGTCCCTCTCCATCCCCTCAAATTTTGCAGGAAGTTTTTGATCTTGAGGAGTTCTAAATGTATCTTCTGAATTTGGGGAGATTTCTGGGTACACCAATATGTAGACAGCTCTGTGTACATAGAGCATCAATTAGGCATGCGACTCCAAAACGTACCTTTTCAAATGAAAGAGGTAAATGGCAGCTGTCCTACATCCAGTCGTGTAAATGGCTCTTTATACACCAAGTTGTGATAAAAGCAAACAAAAAGCCACAGTACTATTGATACACGAGCCTATCTGTGACAGCTTGCACTGTCTTTTTTGACTGGCAGGTACTTTGTACACTTTTAATAGCATTTCAACACTTGTCTTTTATTTAAACAATATCATCCTTCTAGCTGGAATATAAATGCGTGCTGAAACTTTCTGCATATTTTACCCATCAGCTTCTTGGTATAGTATTTCCTGATAGCAGAAAGTTGGTTGGCAAATAGGAAGTTATCTAAATTGTTTAAGTAGCTCTCCTGGTTGAGATAAACCCTTGTTCAGCAACTTGTTTTCCATTTGTAAAAACAAGCCAGATAAGCCTCTCTTGCAGAGGTTATCTGAGCTCTTTCAGAGGACTTCAGACTAAACGTGCACAAATGCATAGTCTGCAGCCCAGTCTTATTTAATAATTTTCTGCTGTGCAAATGACACATGAAAATTTAGGCAAATATGCCCCGAAACCTCCAAAGTAAAAGAGGAATAGATAACAAAACTAGTTTGTTGAACTAGATAAGATACGAGAAAGAAGCCTCAAGGGATCTGGTTTCAGAAGATTGATGAAGAAGATTCTCAAGGGTAATGAGCCAAAAATTCAAGAGCTTCTTTGAAAGACACCGGAAAAATTTTATTTTGTTGCTTCCTTAAACAAGCAATTTTGTCTAAACTTGAGAAGTATTACACCTTTGGAATAATCCTACCATAGAAAAGTATTAAATCTTATACTCTTACAAGCTGTGCCCTCTTGCTTCCTGGAACCTTTATCTTTCCCACCCACTTTTGGCATTTGTGCCTTCTGGTGACTTATTCTCACATTTCCTATTACTCTCGTCTTTCCAAAGTTTTCCATGCACAGTTATTGAGCAATTCTTTTATGAAAGATATTATTCTCATCATTCTTGTATACGCTATCTCATTTGATACTTAAAACAAATTTTTGAAAAGTGTTTTATTATCTTATTTATTTATTTATTTATCTATTTAAGACTTGGAAAGAAAACAATGAGATTAAGTGATTTAGGTAGAGGATCCTGGACATGGAGTCTTTTATCTGATTCCAAGGTCTTTTTCCCACACTCTGCTGTCCTAATGATATTGTAAATTCTTTGGAAGCACACAGGGATCTCAATTGGATTGAATTTATTTTTTCTGGAAAGTTATTTCACTCAGTGAACTCTTTCTGGCTTGAGAGAGGTAAAGCAAATGACTTCCTTACCCATATTTGTAATAAATTATATACATTATTTCATTTGATATATAAAATAATTTCTGTTATTCTATGAGTGAGAAGTAATATCATTAGCATTTAGAAATGAAAATGTAGAGGCTTAGTGAAGTTAAGATTGGCCAAGTTCTTCACATAGCTAATCAGTGACCAAATAAAAATTCAAATTCATGTTCATGTGGTACTAGTTTCCAAATATTTATCCATTCTACTTTAAATGAATTAGGGTGTGAATCGAGTGTTTAAACTCCCAACAAAATGCCCCCCTTGACATTTTAGACCCTTTGGAAATAAATCCTGCATCACATTTTGTGATGCTCTACGATTATGACCTACTCAAGTTCCCCACATTCTTCAAGAAACTTTTATATCATAGTATGAATTGTGCATATCAAAAAGCACATAGAATAATATTGTAAGCATTCATGGGAAAGACCGCATTTTGATTTCTTATTTTCTTTGGATTTTTTAAAAGAAATAAAATATAACTATTACTGCTAGGTGCAGTGGCACATACCTGTAATCCCAGAGGCTTGGGAGCCTGAGGCAGGAGGATAGCAAGTTGAAAGCCAGCCTCAGCAACTTAGCAGGCCCCTAAGCAACTTAAGAAGACCCTGTCTCAAAATATAAAAAAAAAAGAAGGGGTGGGGGTAGTTGGGGATATGACTCACTGGTTCAGCACCCCTGGGTTCAATCTCTGGTACCAAAAAACAAACAAACAAACAAACAAACAAACAAACACAAATGAATACTATTAACAACTCCCTTTCTTATCCTTTTCTAATTTTATTTGTTTACCTCATTTTAGGCAATAGTTACCTTAAAGTTGCTGCTCTAATTTGATGTAGTTTTCACTTGTGTTACATGAATATTAATAATTGTATATACTATAAATTTGTTTTATAACTTTAACTAAAGTATTCTGAAAGCTTTATTACAGTTTTACAACAGATATTTTTGGGATTCATCCATTTTGAGACATAGCAACAGTTCATTGTTTAAACTGAACTGTATCATATTATGTAATATTATAGTTATCCAGGCTTTTTAGTAGTAAATTTTCAGATTTTTAAAAAAAACTCTACAATTATTAGTACTGTTTTTGAATAGGAATGCTACTGATTAAAAAAAAATGTTGTGCATAGCCAGAGGTTCCTTATTATTTCTGAAATTGTTTGCCTAGATTTTTCTTAGATTTTCTGTGGCACAATTATATTGTCTATAGATAATAAGTTTCTGTATTTTGTTTTCTAATTATGTACATCATTTCTTTCTCTTGCTGTATTCTTTAGCTAGGATTGGTGTGAGTCCAAAAGACCTACTTTTGATAGCACCAATAGGGCCAGCCATTTATTGCAAAAATATGCTGGAAAAAGTCATGATGAAAAGCAGAAAAAGAGTTCATTCAGCATAGCCATCCTGGGAAGATGGGAATGTGTGGGCAGGGGCTAGTGTCCTCAGCCTGGCCTTCAGAGGTACTGGCATGATATTTGGGTTGAAATAGGGGAAAGAATTAAAGCAGGGATAGTAAGTATGGTTAAGCAGTCTTGATCCAACTGTGGTCTGGTTGCTAGTGAGTGATAAGAAAGTTGCTGCTGCTTGGGGGTGGTTTCACCTCTTGTCTCAGGACATAGATCAGACATGTTGTTCCTGGAATCCAAGGTGATTACAGGAGAGAATAACTCAGAGCAAAGGACAAGCCAGAAAGACAAGATGAAGTTAGTTAGACCTTCAGGTTTAGGGCAATGGCCAGGTACTACTCTATAAAAGTTGGCAGTGACAACGTGTTGATTATGATGAAAATCTTGAAAATGCTGCAGTTACTCTTATTTTGGTGACACATACAAAATGAAGGCAAAGATGCCAAGCTTTGATCCTGCTTTTAGTTTTCCACTGGACATCTACAGGCCCCAAAGTCACTGTTTTTTATCAAAAGCAGCTTGTGAGTTCCTGTCATAGGACATTCAACAACACAGTGTTAACTATTAGCAAAAATATTTTGATCCGGGTGTGGTGGCGCACACCTGTAATCCCAGCACTTGGGAGGCTGAGGCAGGAGGATCGCGAGTTCAAAGCCAGCCTCACCAATGGTGAGGCACTTAGCAACTCAGTGAGACCCTGTCTCTAATAAAATACAAAAAAGGGCTGGGGATGTGGCCCAGTGGTCGAATGCCCCTGAGTTCAATCCCTGGTACAAAAAATATATATATATATTTAAAACCCTACATTTTACTTTAAAGGCATATTTCTAAAGTTTCATTTTTAAATAAAATTTCTGCAAGTTTTGTTTTTTACTATTTATTAATTTGTTTTAGTTGTACACAATGCCTTTATTTTTACATGGTGCTAAGGATCAAACTGGGCTGCACACATGCTAGGCGAGTGCTCTACCACTGAGCCACAACCCCAGCCCCTCTGCAGGTTTTTGATAGAATACTTAATCAGGTAAGAGGAAATTTCATTTCGTTCTTTGCATACTAAGTTTGTTTTAATTCATGATTGATGTTGAGTTTTATGGAAAATATTTTCAGAATCTTTTGAACTTTGACTACTCTTCAATTTCTGCTATGAATTCCTTTTGGAGACCTCAGAATTGAAGTAGCCTAAAGGTCCTTGGTGTAGGCTTCCTCTCTATCTCTATCAGTGATTTGCAAACCCCTCTGTGGGGATCCATGGGATAATTTAAAACATACAGGTGCCCAGACCCCAACTTAAGAGATGGAATCAATTATTCTAGGTGGGGTCTAGGATTTGCCATTTTAAAAAGCTCTTTAGCTCATTTTATCCAGAGTTAAGAAGTCATAAAGTGATTTTGAAAATGGTTGTGGTGGAAGAGAGAGAGATCAAAGGAGAATGGTGTTTTATTAGAAGTGGATATCCCCCCGCCCTGCCCCTGCCCCAAGACAACTTGTTTTTCTGAATCTGTTTTACAGAATGTAGGATGGTACATTCCAATTAACAAACTATGGCCATCAGGAAGCTTTTAGATTGCTTTAAAGTTGAAACTTAATTTTCTTGAGTTTATTCAAGCATAAATAATATACTTTCTCACATCTTCTGGGAGTTTTGGATATTAACCCCTCCCCTCCCTCAGCCAAGTGAAACAATTTCCCCTAGAGGCAGACTCCAAGATGAAGAGATAAAAACAAACAATTAAATGAATAATTAAACACAAAAACAAACAAACTAAATCCAGATTTGGAGGGGTTGGGGAGGCATAAGGCAAAAGACCACAATAATGGGGTTTAAATAAGCTCCCTTTATCCAAAGAAGTTTAAGGATAGTTTCTACTCTCAAAATGGTCTATACCAACAGCCATCAGCATGACTTGGAGCTTGTTTGAAATGCAGAATCTCAGATCCTTTACTTAGGCCTACTGTATCAGCATTATTTGCAGTTTAACAATTTTTTTTTTTTTTTTTTTTTTGGTACTGGGGATTGAACTCAGCAGCACTAGACCACTGGACCACATCCCCAGCCCTTTTTTGTATTTTATTAGAGACAGGGTCTCACTGAGTTGCTAAGTGCCTCGCCATTGCTGAGGCTGGCTTTGAACTCGCTATCCTCCTGACTCAGCCTCCCAAAGTGCTGGGATTACAGGCGTGCGCCACCGCGCCCGGCTAACAATATTCTTGATGGCTCATAGCATGCTCAAATTTCAGAATGCCACTAGTTAAATAAAGCAGCAGTTCTCCACCTTAGATTTACAACATAAACTGGGGGAATTTTTAAATGAAATGCTTGGGCCTTCTCCAAAGATTCTGTTTCAATTGGTCTAGGGTGGGGCATACTAGAATTATCTAGGGAAGAATTAATTCCAGTTGGTGAAGAGGGAAAGTGGGAGCCATTGCATCCCTAGTGACAGGAGGAGGAGTGTGGATATTCAAGAAGTCGGTGGAGATATTAAAGGGAACTCCAGGGGCTTTTAAAACACAGGGGCAAATTCTGATTACTGATAATTCTGCCTGCTGTTTCCTGAGATTCCCATACAAAACATACCTCTTGTTGCACTAAAGTTGCATATTTAGAATAAATGAAATGAAATTTATTCTAAATTTAAACAGGAAACTTTTGTGTAAGAGGGAATTCAGAACAAAACATTAACATAATGGTTAGAAAAAATATAGATAAATTCATGGAGAACAGATAGTGTTACCCTGCCACTTAATATTTTAGATTGAATAAGACCTAGATCAGAAAAGTGTTCTGTATCCATGCATTGCACACTTACATATCTATTGAACACCTACTGCAAGCTAAGCATCCTCCATGAATTGTGTCATTAACAAAATCTTTGTTCTCTCCCAACTTCTATTTAGACAAGAATTTGTGTTCAATTGCTCAAGTCCTTACTCTTCATCATATGACTGTAATAGCACGTCAGGAACTAAAATTTTAGCTGGGCCTTTAGTGCTTCAGATAAAGCAATATATCTTCTATATAGATCATTGATCTAGATTATCAAGCTAAGTTGAAGCTCTAGAACGTACCAGGTGTTTATCTCCTATGTGAACGGCACCTCCAAATTGCTGTCTGTTCTGTGTAAGATATTCCTGAAAGTGTTTTGAATGCACGTAATATTTATGGTTTCATTAGTATTTCTTTTCAAAAATTATTCTATAATGTTTTTCTTTTTAAAAGTGTTCTTGAAAAGTTACCCTTTGTTCCAAGTCTAAGGTTTATTAGAAATACAATCATTTTGATATGCTCATTTTTAGAACTTTGCTCACTGTCTTTTGATTAATTCATGTAATTTCAGTAGCCACTTAGTCAAGAATTTTCACTTCATAAGTATTTTAAAACACATTAATTAGTTATATTTGAAAAATGGCATTATCTGGAAATCTGTGAGAGAAAGAATTATCTAGTCCTGCAATTCTGAGTAGCTATTAAAGTTTGTTATGTTATCCAGATATTTTGTGTAGGCTTTTTGCCATATTGTAACACAGAATGTGGAGTTGGGTGGGTTATTTGTCTCCCAAATACAAAGAACTCCTTCTTTGGATGGGAGCTGGTGAAAGCAAAATATAAGAATCTATTAGAGCAAACCAAAGGAAAGCTCCCACTTCTGAGAGGGGACTGGAGAGTTGCCAGTGAATGGCTTTGGTCTAGGCGTTTATGTGGATCTATAGATTTAAGGAAGTCAGCCCCTTGTCCTGTCCTGGTAGGGCACTTAGTGTCCATGAGGCATTCATGAATTTTCCATTTTTGGAGAGGTCGTGGACTCCAGGTCACATATGTCCCAATTTAAAAATTCCTTTTTTTAAGTTACTCAACAAAAACTTGCAGCTGCTGTTTGTGCTCTACTGTCCAGGAAGTTGCCCAGGGGCCCATTTCCCTATCAGCCTAGGCTTATCTCTTCCTCCTGACCTCAATATTTAGCATCCCAATCTCATATAATTGTAATTGAATTTTGTTAAAATTAAATCTCTCTCTCTCTATTTCTCCCCATATATATGTATACATATGTGTATGTGTGTGTGTGTGTGTGTGTGTGTGTGTGTGTATGTGTATTGCTACATACATATATATTCATATATATTGCTCTGGCTTTAGTTAGTTATTTATCTTTTAGTCATATGTTTCTATAATGACAACATTTGATATTTTTAGCTACTGGCTCATTTGATTATTAAAATGTACATTTTTTGCTAATTTTGTCTCATCTATATTTTTTAAAGCCCAATATGAATTTAAAATAACTTTTCTTCAAATTTTATTGAAAATTATAGCTTTTGTTCATGTTAAAAAACAGGATTTTTGTTATTCAGTAGAATATTGTGATAATAATCTTACATGGGTGTCAGTATAAAAGAAATAATCTTTTTCACTCATTTTTCAAATTATTTTCTCCTGATCTTTACAATAAAATCTAAGATTAGTACACAGTGGTAGTCTCTGGAACTTAAATCCTCTCACTTTTCCATTGTGCCTCATTTCAAATAGAGCTTGTGCCAGCTACCCAGCATGTTGGGTTGTTTCTAATCCATCTCATGATCTTCTTTTGCAGGAATTCTTTCCATTAAGATTGACATTGTTAGCCTACCAATCTTGCTTCATTATCGTTTTTAAACATTTGATAATCATTTTAAATAGTTTAATTATTAACAAACTCTTCCTTTATTTTTGGTCATGATCTTTCCTGACAAATTCAATCCAACTCTACCACCACACTCTCCATCCATTCCTTAGTACTTCCATGGTAGTACTAAGGTAACTAATTGGCTCATTAATGTGATTATGCTTCTGTTATTTACTTTCTGTACAGATATATTCACATTTTCTTCCTTCATGAAATTTCTCTTTGAGTATAGGTGCTGTGACTCACGTTTCTCCTAAGCTTCATTTCTAAAAATATGGCTCCATTGAAGACAACATTGAATAAGTGGATACTTTTACAGGAAGAAATAAAGTTAAAAGAAAGTGTGCGTGCCGGGCGCCGTGGCGCATGCCTGTAATCCCAGCACGTGGGAGACTGAGGCAGGAGGATCGCGAGTTCAAAGCCAGCCTCAGCAATGGCGAGGCACTTAGCAACTCAGTGAGACCCTGTCTCTAATTAAAAAAAAAAAAAAAAAAAAGAAAGAAAGAAAGTGTGCGTTTTTATTATATTCAAATTACTAAATAAGTCTTCACTAATCATTAAGTGATTTTTCAAAAATTGGGTACATAATTTGATACTTTCCCAAGTAGCTTCAGAATGTGTTTAATGCTATAAACTATCTACCTCTGTGGCTTCTTGACATTTTGGTGAAGATCAAGTACCCTGTCTACCTCACTTGAAAAAAGGTATTGAGCATTTCTGTATGCTCATCATGGGAATCTCTTCTAGTTAGACAGTAGCTGATAAAACTTTCACTGATAGAGATTCCATGTGGCTTTCCTTCTACCATTAGCAAAGGAAGGCTGATGGTCTATAGCAAAAATATTTCTATTTCCCAAGAATATCTAGGGTATAAAAGTCTACAAATGTAATTCTGAGGTATTTAGATGGAATGTTCTCAAAACCCACTCCTACGCTCAAATCATGTGATCTTTAAGAGGCCATCTTTAGAATTCATGTAGGTCAGGTTAAAATTAGGTTAAATTCAGGTGATGTAGTGGGTAGGAAAATGAACAGAGAGGGCGTGAAGGAAAAGGAAGGGGTGGAAATATTAGCATCATATAAAAATTATAAATTGTATCTCTGTTCTTCTTTCTCCATTTATCCTTATTTCTACATTTTACTGAAATAGTTCTAAGGATCTATTGGGTGTCTAATGTGTTCTCAATGTTTAGTTATTTGAGATACTAACTTCGATCTGCCATTTCCTCCTTCCTGGTTCGAGATGGTTATAATGATGACAATGTCCAAAGCTGACTCCTGTTATCACCGAATGCATCACCCCAACTTCTGGGGCTCTATAAGATGACATCTATACACTGGAACTGGCCAGATGCTCTACTGAAGTGAGTTCCCTCTGCATCTGAGCTGAGGGTCCTAGTGCTCCAATCATCTCCTCACCAAGGTCATCCGGATCACCTTAACTAGGGAAGACTTATTTTCTTCCCTGCATTCAATTATTAAGTATTTCTGTGGTCTATTGCCTAATGGCAGACACAATGTAATATATGAAATGAGTGAATGAATGAAGATCACCTACATTTTATTAAGTATATTATTAGGCTTTGTCCCCAGAGGTTATGAATCATTATCTGGAGTTTAATCCAGTAGACTGATTTTTAAAAAGTGCTCTCATATGATTCTGCAGGTGATCTGTCTGGGGACTATGGGTTAAGAAACACTGCTTTAGGAATAATAAATATGAGACTTAGCCAAATTCTACACAGGAATTTGGTTTTCCCATTGGGAAGAAAAACAATAATTCAAAGGGTAAATGATACATGCACTTATTTAGCAGTTTATTTACATGCATCTATAAGTAATTGTATCATTTATTTTACAGATGTCAATTTTGAATCACTGAGATATTTTCAGGAGTAATTTACAACCCAGGGATCAGAGGAAAGGTTCTGGTCCTGGGCCTTTTTTTCTTTTTTTATCTAGTTGTCATTTCTGACTTGTTTATCATTTTGGCATCTCACATACTTTTGTGGCTACAGTGGCTGGTTGTGTTTCCTGAAAATCTGTTTGCCCAGGTGTATGTTACCTTTGTCACTATACTTCTCTGTTTATCTCATCGCACTGTCTCACCGTCTCTCAGATTTCAAATGTAAACTTGTAAAGTTGCTGTTTAGTGCTGCATGTCATGGAACTCTGTCTAGTTAAAAAGTTGTTTTTATACTACATTCAGCAGATGTCATATTAGTTTTTCCTGAAATGGGGTTCTTGTGGGTTACACCAACCTGAACTTTGTGCCTGTGATCCTCTTTGCATGTTTTCTAGAGAGAACACATGCGTTTTCAAGTATTTTTAACCTTCCTAACCCTGTATGGATAATGGGCACGTCCATGGCCCAGTTCAGAAGACATGGGGGGCACACCCCAGAGTCAGCATTTATAGCAAGTTCCCAGAGGCTTCTAGTCCACAGATATGTTTTGAGTAACCAGGCTCCAAGAAAACCAATAGTTGGTTTTATATCACAAAGTCATTGAAAGTCATTGACTGCTTTGACCACTTTTCAGAAAGGGGCTTCTGATTGTTGATTAAAAACTTGTGAGTAATCTCTGAAAAAAAAAAAAAAAAAAGTCCTTTTGTTTCATTTATCATTTTAGCTACATGACTCAGTAACATGTAATCACACTGACAAGTTTTGTTATGAACTGAACATTCTTCTTAATTGAATTTTGCTATCTTTCAAGGTTTCACCCAAAGTTTAATCTCTTCCCAGTTCCCTCCACTGCTAAATTTATATCTTTATTGTTTCTCAGTTTAATTATTGCCAAATATTCTAAATGATTTTCTTTTCTTCAGTTTTTCCTTCCTTGTAATTGGTTTTCCATTTCCATATGTATTAATCCTATTCTAAATCTAAAAAAAAAAATATTTGAAAGCTTTCTACAAAAGGCTAATATCTTCCTTTTCAAACTTTGTTTTGCAAAACTCTAGAATTCAGAAAAATGTAGGAACCACTGTGGGAACACAGAATCCAAGAAGGGTACGGAGAACTGTGCCCTCCCCATCCAATTTCAGTCAGGTAAGATTTATTTTTTCCAGTTTCATATACTGGATTTCCAAATAGAACTTCAATTGAAATAGGGAATCTGCTGGCAAAACAAACTGAAATTGAGACTCAGCCATTGATGGATAGGATTCTGGGGTGCAAGTTGGATGTATTCATTTTCCTGGCTCTGTTCCCCACTTTTGTCTACTACCAGCATGCCATCACAGGATCTTCCCATTACAGCCACTCCTCCGTGTTTACAGAGCTCCAGCAGCTTTCCCAGGAAGCTAGAGCTTTGTAATGTATGTGAGTGAAGAAGTTGTGTGCTCTCAGATCTCAACGTACCACTGAATTAATTTGGTTACTTCTGAAGAGAGGTGACTCCATGAAATATTAACCAGACCTAGCTTCAGGGACAGAGGCTTAATTCCTGCTGTGTCATCAGCATTTTTGAGCACAAAACTTTGCCCAAGCTAGAAAGTTTCCGTTCTTTTTTATTTCATCTCCGTTAGTGATTTTTCTTCCTATTCTTTTCTCCAGCTTGTTTGAGTGATCTTGAATTTAAAACCACTGAACTACGCAGAAGTCAAGGTCATCCGGGGATATTTTTCTTTTCAGAAGCACACCTTACTTTCTATGATGTTAACTTCAAATGGTTAGGGAAATTTTTGTAAATATTATTTGTTTCACCTGATGTTATTATCTGTTAATTTGTTGAAATACTTCTTGGATTTATTTATACTTTTCACTGAGCTACATTTTCTGATGACTACTTCCTGAATGAAATTCATTTATACATTTTATTGCTTTCTGTCTCAATTTCATTGTTTCAAAATTTTAGGAGTGTCCTCTTTTGAGAGTTCTGAAATGTTAGCTGCAAATCCTTATTCATCTCACTAATTCTCATCATGATTTTTAAATTCTTTTATTTCTTTTTTTAAAAAAATTGTGGAAAAATCCACACAACATGAATTTACTCTCTTTGCAAAATTTTAAATTATTAGGAAATTGGAAAAAAAATGAATTTCCTAATCTCACACACAATTCATCAGATTCTTTCTTGAGTGGGTACAAGCTGAGTGTTCTATCATTCAATTCTTATACCATATAGCTGGGGAATAGTGTTAAATCCCAAGGTTATATACTTATTTTCATAAGGGTGCTCCCACATTCTACCATGCTAATCCTGAGTTCCAGGTTGTGATCTGAACTTTTTTTTTGGGGGGGGGGGTGAGGGCTACTGAGGATTGAGTTCAGGGGCACTCAACTACTGACCCACATTGCCAGCCCTATTTTGTATTTTTTTTTTTTTTATTTAGGGACAGGTTCTCACTGAGTTGCTTAGCACCTGCATCCTTGTTGCTGAGGCTGGCTTTGAACTCACAATCCTCCTGTCTCAGCCTCCAGAGCCTCTGGGATTACAGGCACTTGCCACTGTACCAGGCATGATCTGAACTTTTAACCAACAAATGTTATTGATATTTTAAATTGCATCTTTTTACATTTGTAGACATTATCATATTTTTACAGTTAATGTTTTATTCTTTTCTTTTAACTTCTATGTCAGAATTAAAAGTGATTTACACACTACCATTATAACTTCACAATATTCTATATTTTTCCTATGTATTTACTTCTAACGGTGAACTCTATACTTTTATATAGCTTCTTCTTAATGTTATGTGTTTGCTCCATTTTGAAGGATTCCCTTCTACATTTCTTATAAGGCAGGTCTAGTGGAGATGAGCTCTCTCAGTTTTGGCTTACAATGGAAATTTTTTTATCTCCCTTTCATTTTTGAAAGATCACTTTGCTGGGTACAGTATTCTTGGTTGACAGCTTTATTATTTTAGCATTTTGAATATATCATCTCATTCTGTGCTGTCTTGCAAGGTTTCTACTGAAAAGTTAAATTATAGTCTGAGATTATCTTGCATATGATGAGTTACTTTGTTTCATTGTTCTTACTATTTTCTTTATCTTTGACTTTTGACAATATTTTTCCTTCCCCAGATCTAGAAAGTTTGCAATCATTATATCTTTAAATAAGATTTCTTCCCTTTCCTTTTTTTCTTGTCCTTTGGAGACTCTCATAATACGTATGTTGTTTTGCTTTATGACATTCCATAATTTCCTAGACTTTCTTCACTACTTTCTATTCTTTTTTAATTTTTTCTTTTCTGACAGAATAATTTCTAATGACCTGTTTTTGAGGTCACTAATTCTTTCTTATGCTTGATCAAGTCTGCTGTTGAATCTCTTTAATAAAAATTTCAGTTCAGTTATTAAATTCTTCAGCTCTAAAATTACTGTTTGGTTCCTTTTTATGTTTTCTCTCCCTTTACTTTGTCCGTTAATTATTTTCCTGAGGTCACTGAGCACCTTTATGGTAGTTATTCTGAATTCTTTGTCAGGTAATTAATATATCCCTATTTCTTTGGGGTCAGTATGTGGAGATTTATTTTGTTCTTTGACTGAACCATTTCCTTCTGTTTCTTTGTGTTCTGTGTAGCTTTATCTTAATGTCTATATGTTTGGGGGAAAAAAAAACTCCTTTCTCATTATTTATAGACTGATTTTATTCAGGGAAGGATCTTTACCTATCAACAAAGTCAGAAATTCTTCACTTTTCTTAACTTTTCAGCAGATATATCCTCTCTAGTCTTGTGCATATAGACTTCTTCTTAGAGTAATTTACCTTTCTTCCCTTCCTTTTCTACCTCCCTCCCTCACTTCCTTCCTTCTTTTCTTCATTCCTTCCTTCCTCTCCTTTTCTTTGGTGGGAGAGCTCATAATCTCTTGCTCCCTCTGGTGTCTATTCACAATACTATGGGTCCTTTGAAGCAGTATCACAACACTCAGCTTTTTTGTTTGTTTGTTTGTTTTCAGCAGCCCCTAGGTACCCAGAATATGCCAGGTCCTGCCCATACTATGACAAAGATAAAGTAGAATTTTTTCTCTTGGGCATTTCCATCAAAAGCTGGAATACATTCCCACCAAAAGCTTGGACATGCATTCCATTCTTCTTTTCCTTCCAGGAGACAGAGGTTTCCAAACTGTATCAGCCTCCATTTGCTGTACTACAGATCCTTTGGAGTAGTAACATGTCATGATTTTTTGTTTGTTCCCAGCAGTCCCCAGCCATCTAAAATATTTCAATTCCATTAATATTCCAAGGTAGGCAAGACAGAAAGCAATCCTGGGCAGCACTTTCCTCCAAAGTTATGATGTTGGTCATATTACCCAGTTTTTCCTTTCACGGGAAGAAGCTGGCAACTGGAAATTTTCTCCCAATCATGTGGACCTATGCTGAGGGGGGGAGACCATGGTGACGGACTGCCACAAATTTTTCTTCTGGTTTTGAATGGCTGGTTTTATGGTCATCTGGAGTACAGGAGCCTCTTACCTGATGTCTGGATGTTTCACAAAGGGAACTGATCTGTGTGTTACTGTTGCATTGGTGTCGCCATGCTAGGAAGGAGAGACTGGTGCTTCCTATTCCACCATCTTGCTGAGATCCATTTTTAATTTGTATCTTTGGAATATTTATTGAATTAATAAACGGTGTTTGACTACCAATTAATGTCTAGGTGCTGTGGCTTAAATACAGTGACCTATGAGTTATGGTGTTCTCTCTTGAAAGCTTACTATCTAGTTTGAAAGAATCATCACAGACATTGAAAAATATAATAAAGTAGGAATTAAAAAAGCAAAAATTAACTGTTCACAATACTGCTTAACTGTGTTCCTGACCTCTGTTCTCTGAAGATTCAGGTCCATCTAGTTTTTTTAGGGTCCTTCTAAATAAGACAGAGAACCATCTTGATATAATAACTGGATCTGATGGAAAACAATGGTGCTGATAGAGTTCCATTTGTCAGTCCTCCCAGGATAAGATACCCCCTGATTTTGATTGTTCAATTTATGTAGCTCCTCTAAGTAGAATAAACTGAAAATTCTTAACCACTTTACTTCCAGTAATATTGAAATCTTGGATATTAATAATAGCCCCAAAGAAGCCAGATTTTGGTATGTGAATCTATCTTTTTGTGAGAAAAAACATTTTGGCATGTCAAGTACTTTTCTAAACTTAACTATCTCTTCTTTCCCATCAGCCATGGCACAGAGATTTCTGCCTGATGTGTGTTGGCTGCCAGTGTCATGACAATTTCAAAGCCATTGTTAATTTATCACTGGATAAATTATAGCTAACAATAATGAATTTCAAAAGACTTGGATATTTCAGGTCAGGAAAGACTGACCACAATTCATATTTTAAAAATCTGTCTTCAGAGGGAATTGTCTAGCTTTACCCAGATCTCATAAAAATAATGATTAAAAAAATCTTCTTAATTCTAACTCTGTCTTTTAATCATGCTGCTCTCCTTTAGGCCAAAAAGTGATGGGCCTGCTAGTCTCATTTCCTGTTTTTCTCTCATCCAATTTCTTTTTTCTCTTTTCTGACTCTCCTTTTATTTCAACCCTTTCAATCCAATGAATCACTTTTAAGGTTTCCCAGAATCTATCTGGGGTTAAATGGTTTTGCATATTCTTAGAAACTTCTCTACCCTTTTGGAAAACTTTTAAAATTTCTGTTCTAGATTTCCAAGGTCCTCTCTCTGGTGACAAATTTATAGATGTGGTAGTTCAACTAGCCTGGTATCTGACATTATTTTTCTAGGGGCAACTCCTTTGTCTGCTACCATCCCCAATACCAATTCCCTGAAGTTGCTGGATTTTTTACTTTATCAAGCCCTGCATTGGCCTAGTTTTCTTTCTCTGGAATGCCTTTCCTTCTTTTGACTTAATGGCAAAATCTCCTTACCCTTCAAACTTCAATTCCTCTAAGAAACTCTCTCTAATCCTCTTTCCACTGTTTCTCCTCTGTGCTTCAAAGTGAATTTTTTTGTCTGTCTCTTTGATAAGATGACAAAGTCAGAGCCAATAAATCATCACCTTTACTGCTTCCTCAGCACATTATTCAATCATTGCTGCCTAGAACTCTGCCCTGAGTTTTTATCCTGAAATTTCTCCTTTGTTTAGGCTACAACACATATCATCTCCCCATTCCTTGGAGCTTGAATTCATATAGATGGCTTTTGGAGTTTTCCTCAATGCTTTACAACTTCATTTAATTGCCATAAGGACATCCATAGTCACCTATAAATGGAGACTTTGCGTGCAGTGCCCTACTTAGAGGCCTCAGCTTTAAAGACTGCCACTGTGAGCTCAGGTACTGGATCCTGCGTTCATTAACTCTGTAACCAGGGGCAGTTTACTGAGCCTTGGTGTCCTCACCTGCCAGTATGTTCTTTCATTAAATTAAAAGAAAAAAAAATGCTCAATAACTAGTTAGCACAATACCAGGCATTTAGTGAACACTCTACGGATATTTTCTTATAATTTTCCTGTTAAGTCAAGGTGATGTAGTAATGTCAAATTTATACTTTCCTCTGCCTATTTTAATTGAACTTATTCCCCACTAGTCCACAGATAAAATTTATTTGTTTATTAGCACCTTTATATTCCCTGTGTCCATGTGTTGCCGCCTGTAGCTATTGCCGCTTGCAGCAACGACAGCGCGGGAGAAAATTCAGAGGCAGGATGGAAATGAAAAAGTTCTTTTATTCTTCTCTTATAACTTCTCTCTCTGGCTCCAACAACCTCTCCAACTCCAACTCCTACCACCCCACTAACTCCCCTCACCCGGTTAAATACTTTTTGCCTTAACAAGGACACGTGCTAACAGCCCGAGCTTACAGGTGCGTCATGCAGTGTTCACGGGCATAAAAAGATTCTTAGATAAATGCATGAATATCAGGTGAAAATACTTGAACACCTTTATGGCTCTCAGCTAGCCGCCATCTTAGCTATCTCCTCAATTAGGGCTCTTACATCCATGGACAGGCATCATGACTTCCTTTTCTTGCACAAAAAGAGCTCTTATAGAGCTGATTCTGGAAAAAAAAAAAAAAAAAAAAAAAAAAGCATAGACTGTCAATCACCTCATACTACTTGATAAAAATTATCTCTTTTAATTTTAAAGCTTGTAGTATTGATAGCAGATAACTAAAAATGTATTTCACAATATTTAAATGTGGGATCATATTCTAAGTATATTTTGTTCATTTTTCTTACTTTTAATGGTCAATATTGATATTACTTTAGATTTCCCATTAAAAAATCATTGTGTTGGGCTGGGATTGTGGCTAAGCGGTAGAGCACTCGCCTAGCACGTGCGCTGCCCGGGTTCGATCCTCAGCACCACATACAGATAAAAAATGCATCGTGTACAACTAAAGCAAATAAATAAATATTTTAAAAAAATCATTGTTTTTTTTTTTTTTTTTCACCTTATAGAATTTCAAGTACTAGAGAATCCATTTATATTGGACTGGATTCCAGTTGTCTGGACAATGACAGTTGTCTGAGGAACTTGCCAATGTCCATTTACTTGCCATGTCCATGGATATTATCTTGACTCAAACTGGGGGGAAAATGGGCTATTTTTTTCATTTATGTACTGAATCTTTGAATGATTCTTAATTTTTCACAAGAAGATAGAAAATCTACCTAGGCTTGGCTGATAAGTGTTGTATATTATTATCCTCCCTAGTCCCTATCAGAAAGTATAATACCCTCAAACTCATAGCCAGTCAGCATTTTCCTAAAATTTACTTGGAGTACATTGTAATCCTCATAGATTTTACCTTATTTGTTTAAGACTTAAAATGAGTTTTTAAATTAATTGAAATAATCATAAGTGTGTATCCAGGTACAATTTACTGTGCTCCTTTAGAATCATTTTTACTTACTTTATTGCTCTATATTGAAAAACTTGATAAGAAGTGGTCTAGAAATATTTCACTTCCTTTTTTTTTTTTATACTATAGATTAAGATATAGATTTTTTTACTGCATCAAAATGTTGCTGGGTCCATAGGCAAAATTTCTTTTAAATACTAATATCTGCATAGCTCAGCTGTTCTTGGTTCTATTCATTTGCTGATCATTCAATACAGTGAATATTTATTGATTAATATATACGAGGCTCTGTAATAGTACTAGATATAGCCATTACCACATAACTTTTCCATTTTCTTAAAACTTATGTTTGATTTTGGGAAGGTAGTAAATTGACAAATATGAAAGCATATAATGAGTTCACTTCTGAAAAGCTCTCTGAAGAAAATAGAAAAGAGTAAATAGGATAAACAATGCCTAAAATAAAGTTGGCTCTTGTAGGTAGAGTGGTCAGGAAATATCTCTTCTGTTGGTATTCGAGTAAGTATGAATTATAAGGGAGAAGATGAGTAGGCAGCCCAGATATCTGGAGAAGAACTTTATGAGAAGAAGAAAGAGCAAGGCCAGAGCTCTGATGTGGGAGTGTGCTTGGCATGTTCAGAAGACAGAGAGGTCAGTGAGTGCGTGGTCTATAAAGCAGCATTAATCTTCATGGGCCTTTAAGTCAGTCAGAAGAGTTTCCTGTTTTATTCCTAGTGAAATGGAAAGCCCTCTGAAGGCTTTGGACCATCAAAGTTATGCCAGCATTTAATTTTTCAAAGATTATCTCTGGTTTACCAGTGGAAAATAAACTGTGAGTAGCAAAGGGAAAAGCAAAGAACATCATTTTGGGGGCTACTATCAAATTTTGGATAGATTTTGGAGTTTGTACTAATAGAATTTGAAGATCGCTTAGATACATAGTGGGAGAAATTGATAGGATCTATTAGTTATTTTCACCTAAGAAATAGGAGAGATGAAATTCACTCACTCCAATGAGAAAAAAATCAGGTAGAATAACAATAGTATTTGGGGGGAGTAGGAGAATAGAAGGTCTTTGATATTCTTTATGCTGAGTTTGAGATGCCCAATAGAAAATTAATAAATATGTTGACTAAATCAGTGATTATTTAAATATTATTATTAAAGGATGTAGTCTGCAGGAGCCCCTAATTAAGGAGATAGCTAAGATTGTGGTTAGCTGTGAGCCATAAGCATTACCACCTTCCATGATCTCGCAAGACTTGGACCGGGGGATTGTGGGTTGGGTTGGTGCCATTTTGTGGTGGTTGGAGGAGTGTGGATTGCGTGTTGGGGTGTTGTTGGAGCCGGAGAGAGAAGCTGGCAGAATAAAGAGCCTGTTTGTTTCCAGTCTGCCTCTGAACTTATTCCCACGGCTTTGTTGCTCCAAGCGGCAATCGCTTCAGGCAGCGACAGTAGTCAAGTCTGGAGACACAGATATGGGAGTCATTAGTAAACAAATATAAAATCTTGACCCAGATGAGATTTTACCTGGAGAGTGATTTCAGGCAAAGAAGAGATTCAAAGAGTGATTCTTGGGGGAACTCCAATGTTTAGAAATTATTATGGGAAGTGTGGTGTGAGACAATGGAATAAATGGGAATCAGCAATGGGAATCTGAGGAGATAGAAGTACCAACACAATCCGAAGAGGCTGAAGAGAAAATAGAAAGATAAATTGGTGGTGAGGATATTTTTTGTTTGTTTGTTAATTTGTTTTGTTGGTGCATTATGTTAATTATACACAATAGTGGGATTTGTTACATATCCATACCTGCACACAATATAACAACATAATTTGGTCAATTTTGCTTATCTTTTGAGGAGTTTGGCAGTGTGCTAAAAGAACCTGGGGCAGGAGAAGAAAGAGCTGCAGAGGGATGGATGACTAAGGAAAGTGGTTTTGTAAGATGGGGAATCTCACAGCCTGAACAAGTTGATGATTAAGAGGAGAGTGAGAATATTGCCAGAATGATATTGTTGAGTAGTGACAGAGAGCATGGGCTCCAGTGAATGGTGGAGTGGTGGATGTTAAGTAGAACACTGGGGTTTTATTTATTCTAGATAGAGGTGAGATAGAATGTGTGAGTGTAGGCGTAGGTGGATTTGATTCGTACCTTTGCAAATGGAGCTGCTCTTTTGATTATGTTTTATCTTCCCCCCCCTCAGGAGGGAGTGGCAAGCAGAGAAGATGTGTTGGGTGTTTGAAGAAACAGGAGCAAGTATGAAATAATTATCTAAGAGATTGGATTGGGGAAAATAAATGAATTCCCATGTAGCTCTAAGGACCCACTTGAGCTTAATGGATGTACCAGCACATTCAGCTACCTGAAGATAAAGCAGGATATAAAAAGAAGAATATTTCATCCTGGTAAAACATCCAGTGCTTTGTTTGAGAAAGATAATAATTTTTTTGATTTAAAAAGCAAACAAAAACAAACAGAAAATTATATTCCTATGTGGCTTTTGGTCTTCCAAAGCTAGTGAGATTGTAAGAAAGAAAGACCAAGGAAGTTAGGGCATCTACAAATGGGGACTAGTGGGAGGTTTTAGATCATTGGAAGTGTGCCCTTGAAAGAAATCATGAGACCCTGGTCTCTTCTTCTTGTACTTTTTTCACATTCTGGCCTTGAGGTGAATGGTTTTGTTATGCCAGTAATTCCTGTCCTGGTGTGCTTTGCACTAGAGGCCTAAGAGCAATGTGTCCATCTGATCATGGACTGAAACCTCCAAACTGTGCGCTATGACAAACCTTTTTGCTGTATAAGTTGATTACTTCAGGTTATTTGTTATAATAGCAGAAAGCTAATGCAATATTTCTCATAAGTAAATTTATTTCAGTTTTGTATACCCATCCATGTCAATGTCAATCTATATTCTAAATATTAACTATTTTTTATACAAAATGAACATAAATGAAAGTTTTACTATTTTCTTCACACTCTTTCATTAGTGATTTTATACTACCACACTCCAATGTGTAGACAGCTTATCTAAATGATGAAAATATCTGAAGATCACTTCACATGAAAAGTTGAAGAGAAAACAGCATGTGTTAGGGAGGCCAAATACCATGGTCAAAATGTCAATGTTTGAACTTGACTGGAGCATTTGACAGACTAACATCACCTGTGGCAAATAAATAGATGGTCTTAAACTTTTGGCTGGTCTTCTCATGGTATAGAAGGAGAAAACTCATGTAAATTGAAGTCTCAGACACATTAAAGATGATAGGTCAGTTATTGCCAAGGTCCTGCAGTGATTATATTTGAGTAGTTATTTGAAGCAATTGTAAACCCCACTTCTATCCTGAAGCATATCTATTTCATGACGCATGAGCATCAAGGGAAGACAAAAACTTTTTTTTTTTTTTTCCAGCAATTTTCTGTTCCTCTGGTCAACCTAGGATAAAGAATAGTAAAAGAATTGCTTTATTATAGACTTTATACAAAAATTTCTCTTCCTTATGAATAACGGAGTTTAAAGAAATTCGCTAAATGAGCCCAGAGTAATTTTCCATCCTCTCCATTGAAATTTGCTTTTTGTGATAAAAATTACTCATGAATTTTAGAAATCAGACAACAGGCTTAACTTTATCTAGATGTTTTTGTGTTTCTGTTATGTGACATAAAATATGCTTTTCTTTACTATATAAACACAGTTAATGTATTTAGATATGTGCATGTGTTTATGAAAAGCCCTGAATGGATGGATCCACAGCAACCACAATTACTTGGTGCCTGATTTTACTTTAAAACGTCCCAAAATTATGAAATATGATTGCCTAGGATGGCAAATTTTCTTGGCAAAGTAAAACTCAAGGAGAGCTTAATGTCTCATTTTTCTATTTATTTTTCTATAAATGCAAAATAAGAGAGAATACCAGCTTGTTGTTTTTTCTTTCAGCTTAAGTCATCTTTCTCTTCTACTAAAGTGGGCTATTGATTTAAATGTGCAAATTTTCTCATTGTGCATTTTTAAACTGGAAAAAAAATGTTTTGCCCTGGAAATGGTGGCATCTATAAAATATACCCACCTCTTTATGTTTTAAAATGCTAAGAAGATGCAAGAGGAATTGATGCAATCAACTGGTGGGAAGATGAGTAGAGGCAGACTCTAGATTTCATTTTAAATAAATACTATTTTTCTGGGGTTTAACTGAATGAGAAAAAATTCACTTATAACATGTTAAGACATCAACAATAAATCTTACTAGGGAAGTGGGTGATGAGGGATGTGTATTAGTCTGTTTGTAAATATTTCATAATTGTTTGTTTTTAATTTCATAACCTGGAAAAAAATATAGAACTGCAAACAACTAGAAATGAGGTAGATAATGACTTTTCATACAATATAAAAGCATCTCATATTTCAAAATTAAGGTAACGGGGGAATCATCTGGTTTTGGAAGCCTTTAGTGAGCATTCTAAAGCCCTAACACAAAATTTAGAAACCAAATAAAGCAAGTATTAGTTTGGGCTTCAGGAGCAAATACTTTTAGTCTTTGACGATTGAAGGCAAGTTGCAGGATGGATGTTCACACGAAGCCAGACTGTAAATGGATTGTAGGCACTCCCTTGAGTAGTTTCATTTTCAGATAAATTTAGAAAAATCTTGAATCTCTTCCTGAGTGAACATCAGCAAAGCTGGGACTCTTTCCAAGAGCTCATAGAGGGATTTATCCAGAGTCTGAATTTCTGTTGCACTAACAATGTCAGATAAGTACTTGGACTAAGAACATCACTATCAGTGGGTTTGCTGGTCTCTGTAGTAAATTCTGCATTTATAGGCTATATGTGAAAACTTTATGACCTTAGGTCAGAGAACGGGACTGGAATCATCTCCTGCATGTAACAAGTGACATTTAAATAACTAGTGTTGCTAATCTTTGTACAATTGAAAGGCCCTGAACATTACCATCTTTATAGACAAACAGGAAATAAAACTAACCAATAAAATCAGAAGTTTCTGATTAAATTTAAGTGACCAAGAAGCAAAAGAAACAGGAAACACATAGCTCATGTTAGCTACATAGTAAGAAATGAGTAAAATTAATAAGACATTAGATAGTAAGAATGGAAGGAAGGGAGGAAAGATAAGAACAAAAACCGTGAAGATCAACATTAAAGTTTACAGTTTACACTTTGGTTCAAAGACAGGTGTGTATTAATGTTCACACCATATGACTACATTTTTGTAATCTAAAGAATTATTACTCTAAGGATCTGGTGGTCATAATAATGAGTCTTAATTCTAGATTTGGTAGTTAGATTAAACAAAGATTCTCAATCTTAAAAACTTAGCATTGCTAAAGCAAAACTAAACCAAATAGCAAATGATAACAATGACCACACCAAGAAAGAGCTGAATTTCCCTGGGACTCTGGTTTGAGAGATTTTTGCCATGATACCTGTTTGCTTTATAGCGTTCAATATTTACTATGGGAATACAAAGAATTCTTATTCTTGTCCAATTCTGTATATTCCAGAGAAGGAAATGTGCAATAAAAAATACATATATTTTAGCTCTCATTGGGATTATGTCAACCTGAGAACAAACAGAACTAATATTTCTGTAGCATTTTCTCTATGTTGGGTACCACCATAAATTTTGTATGTGTTAACTCTTTCTTTTCTTTTCCCTTGGCACTGCAGATTGAACCCAGGGGTGCTTTGCTACTTGAGCTCATCCCTAGCCCATTTTATTTTTCCTTATTTTGAGACAGTCTCACTAAGTTCCTGAGACTAGCCTTGAACATGAGATCCTCCTGCTTAGCCTCCCAGACCCCTGGGATCACAAATGTGCACCACCAGCAAGTGTGTAAACTCGTGTTCCTTGTGACAACTATGGAGTCAATGTTATTGTCCCTTTCCCATAGGTGAGGAGCTGAAGTTGCCCAAGATCCTGTTACCTGAAGGAGGTGATGGAGCCAGATTTTGAATCTGGACCATCTGTTTCTATAGTCAGTTCTCTATTCCACTTGCATCTTTCTGTTCCTGCTTTAGTTTGCTCAATTTCTTGAGATCCCTGACATTTCTCCCATCCAGTGTCTACTCTTTTAAATTGTGTTTCCTATTCTTCCTCATTCACCTAAGCCAGACCTGCTCATTCTTTAGATGTGAGTTTAAGAGGTACTTCTTTAGAGAAGCATTCTTAACACTCTGTACTTAACCTTCAGGTCACTTTTTAATGATTGCAATGAAATAATCTTGGCTTTGGTGTGCAGTCTTTGCATCACTTCCTGAAATGCTGGTTCTTTAGGGATGGATGAACGCCATTTTTTATTTACCTTGATATTTCTAGTTCAGTGCTTTGACTAAGTGTGCACAGAATTTTTGTACTTAATACCTTTTTAAAAAAGAAAAGAAAGCAGACATTTGCATTCAATTTCAATGAAATACAGACTGACACATTTTAAAGAATAATTAAATGGGTTTTATATGCCATTTTTGCTTCTCTGTGGTAAACTTTAAAGCTTACAAATACCTTCCATCTTCATTCTCCTATGATTAAAAAATTTTAAAAATTCAAAGTATAAACCAATTTTATTAACCAGCTTTAACATTTAGTCTGAATCAAACTGGTTGGAAACAGTAATTTTCCATTCATTGGTTAAATTCTCTGTGAATATTTCCTTTCATAATGAAACTATTTCAACTTAATGAAGTGTTAGTTACTGGAACAAAAATTATAGCCTCAAACGAATTAATAGTTCCACCAAATTGTGCCTGTCTCACCACAGTGCTGTTGAATGTAGCAGAGGGACCAGGGAAGGAGTAAACAGGCCAAAGAAGGCACTGGGGGGGGGGGTGGGTGCTGCCTTATCTTTCCCATGGGTTCAAAAGCAAAAGCAAAGATGGGTTTTAAAATTGAAATAAAGCAAAACAAAAAATTAAAAGGTGATTTTCATTTCACAAGACCCCAAGGACAATTATTTTTATAAAACCCCCAAATCTGGTCCAGTTTACTAACATTAAAACCTATGGAACGGTTTATATTTTATTTCAACACCATAGAGTTTCAGATGGAAACATCTGCATTCAGATGTTGTGGTTAGTGCACTGATCTCTAGGAAACATGCATCTCCAAAGCTCTCCTCTACTTTCTGTAAGAGTTGGTGTGTGTTTAGTTTTTTTTTTTTCTGGTGAAGGAAGTAATGACTTCACTTATTGATAAGCTAATGGAAATAGAGGATTTTTTTTCTTTCTATCACTGGAAAATTGGACATCTTGGTCTTGTCTGTGAAAAAAAGAACCTATAATTTTTTGAATAGACTTCTAAAATCAGTTTTTGCTGAAAAAACATTTACTGTACTTAATAAAGGGTACCTTAGCTTTGCTTGATTTCTAACAAATAAGTTGGAAAATATGGGAAAAACCAAATAGATTTATAAACAAGCCTGTCATATATCTGTATTTGTTTACTATAAAATAAAATATTTGCTCACACTTTGATAAACATAGGTGAGATTAAGTAAACAGGAAAGTTTTGAAAGTAGAAATAACATAAGAGTGCCATTTAAAAGATTTGATTTTTATTTCAATGATGATATGTGAGTAGTATAGTTTTAATTTATAAGTCTTTCTAAAGAGAACAAATTTTATGAGTACATTAGATTAAAATATTATTTTATTATTAATACTTAAAGCATATTTTAATACTAGGTTGAATGTTTTCTTGATGGAAAAAGCAATGGTCCTCTTTTTATTCTAGAATTTTATTATTCTTGCAACCTTTATAAGTCCTTTTTCCATAGAAGAGGGAAACATTGCTATTGTTTATAAAATATGGTTGGACCTTAACAATATTCTTAGGACAAGTTCCAGCCTATTTTCACATCTAAATAGTCACTGAGTGGGTTTTTTAGTTATAAAAATTTATAAAAATATTTTCCTTCTTTAGTCCTTGACTGTCTCAGTTAATAGGAAAACAATTTTAAGTTTATTAATAACTTCTGTGTGCTCATGTATAGGAAGTATATAAACTTAATCAGGTATGCAATAGTTAATGTGACAGGTGAGTCTGTTGGCCTAAGATTCATGCCATAAAATTCTTAATCATTGCTAATGTCTAACCTATCATATAGAAAACCAGTATATTTAGATGATAGTTCATACTTTTAATTTCAATTTAATCATATATATCTGAATTAGAATTATTTTAAATTTATCTTCATTTTATAATTTGATTTTATGTGTAATCAAATGAGAAGTCAAGACACTTCTTTTTATTCCAGTTGTCCACTTGTCTGTTCTATTCTAGGATACTGATAGTGTATTCTTTAATTATAACAGTAATGCTTTTGTCTGCTTTTTGGTGCTTTTTATAGAAATTTAGTCCCTTGTAATTTTTTTTTTTTGTTTTCTTTCTTCTTTGTTCATAGTGTCTGAGTATATGTCAACATTTTTAAAAAAATATTTTTTAATAACTTTATTTATTTTTTATGTGATGCTGAGGTTTGAACCCAGTGCCTCACCCATGCTAGGCAAGTGCTCTACCACTGAGCTACAGCCCCAGCCCTCTGTCAAAATTTTTATTAAAAATAGTTACACAATTATGGGTTGTATTTATGTGGAAGTGTATGAAGTCTGTCTAAGTTTTTAGGCTGATCACGTTTCAATTTGTTTGAGGGCAGTTCCAGTTTATACCTGTCATCTGAACTCTCAAATTTTCACTCTTAAAAATGTCCCAGCTTAGACTATAAATATGACCCCCTCCCCAGTGTTCCTATCTTAAACAAAATGTCCAGAATTTTCCAAATCATTTCACATGGTGTATTTGCCAATTGATCTCTTTATTTTCTCTGAAAATGCTTGTTTTCAACAATAGTAGATACTTCCATTTTACTTTATACTATTTATTTGCCTTATTTTAAAAAGAAAAAAAATATTTTTCCAGCAAGAGTAGTTCCATATCTTTGATCTCCACTCTTTGAAATGTTATTTGGACACTTAATTGGTTTCCACTGGCTTTGAACTGTTCAATCCTTATGCTTTTGGACCACATGAAGGTGTTGAAGGATTGGGGTTTAGGCCAGAAAATGCAGGCTTTCAGAAGAGTAAAGTCCTTGAAACCAACACCACTCCACCTTTGATACTGATCACTATAGGCAATGCTACTCTTCACAAATTTTCCTCAATCTTTGATACCTCTTCCTTGTAGAGTTACTTCTTTTACTTCCCTATTATTTGGAAAGTGTAGAAACATTGACAAAGATAAATTTTTCTAAAATGAAATATTCTTTGTTGTTTTAATTGATTTTTTATCGGTGCATTAGTAGTGGGATTCATTGTAACGTATTTATACATGCACAGCACATAATTTACTCATTTTAGTACCTTAATACCTCCCCTTTCCCTCCCCTGGTTTTCTTCTTCTACTCTGTTGGTTTACTTTTCTTGAAAGCCCTCCCTTTTCCCTCTTTTATTCTTTAGTTTCCACATGTGAGAAAAAGCACACGACCCTTTACTTTCTGAGTCTGGCTGATTTTCACTTAAAACAATGCTCTCAAGTTCCATACATTTTCTGGCAAATGACATAATTTCATTTTTCTTTATGATTGGAAAAAATATATATATATATAACCTTTTCCTTATCCATTCATCTCTTGATGGACTCTTAGGCTAATTCCATATTTTGGACATTGTGAATTGTGCTGTTATGAATATGCATATATATCTATGATATGCTGACTTTAATTCTTTTGGATAAATATGGAAGAGTGGTATAACTAAGTCATATGGTTGTTCCATTCTCAGATTGTTTAGTAAGTTACATACTGATGTCTATAGAGGTTTTTCTAACTTATAGTCCCACCAAGAGTGAATGATATTCCTTTTGCCCCATATCATCACCAGCATTTATTATTTGTATGCTTGATGATTGCCATTCTAATTAGAGTGAGATGAAATCTTAGTGAATTTTTATTTGCATAAAATGAAACATTTTTCTTTGAAGGGAGCCAAATCAATTTCATATATTGCATAGATGAGTTGCGCTATATAATACATTTCCATCTATGTTTTTTAGTAAAATGACCACCCAGTACAATTTGGTGATGAAAATGAGTCATTTTCTTTTTAAGGAATGAGAAATGAAGAACTATATGGACTAGGATAGTAATTGTTATTAGGAAAGCCCCAAATGAGAATAAAAGTTTTTTAAAAAGTTACAATAGAAAAATGAGTCCTGTATTTAGTGAGGAGAAATGATTTGTGACCACACAGGGTTAGTATGGTAAAACAATATAGCTAGAAGATATTGATGTCTTGTTTATAATTTTTCTTTATGTATCCAGAATTTAATGGTTGCTTTGATAAAATGCAAAAGACATAAAATTAGATGTAACATAAATTTTGAAAATGGAAAAACACGGTAATCACAAATAAGAAGTAATATGAGAAGGAAAAGAAAGGGTGAAAATGTTATGACACTGTGGATTCTGCACCTAAGTTCTGAGAGAGGAAATGGAAAAGTTAAATGATCACTGGAGGCAGGTTTGGAACGCAAGTGCGAGGGTCTTTTGGCCATATCCTAAATTGTAAATCACTTGCAATCCTTCGGTGAATCCCATTGCAGCACTTGCCCCGCAAGAGCAAGCACCTCCCATCCTTGAGCCACTGACTGCTGAACCTGGAAGAAGCACTTGCCAAAGATAAAGCTTTAATGTGTAAAAATTTTTAAAAAGAATTAAAAAAAAAAACTTAAGCTCTTCTTTCAAAGCATTTTTCCATCCCCTTGATGTTCCTTTGCCAAGAAAAAGTTCTAACCTTGGGAGATTTCACCCTATGTATTAAAACTTTGGCAAGGATTACCGACAAAGGGATTGAGTGGGTGTTCACTCAGAATTGAAATTACGACTCTGTGCTGGATCTGGGAGGTCAGCTTTCTGTCTATTGAACGTGTTCTGAGATCCTGAATACCAAGAAGCATGTAGTAGACAGGGTAAAAACTAAGTGGAGGGGTGTGGAGGGAGCTTGGGGAATTCAAAATACCATTCTTTATCCCTAAGGCACAGTAAGGTTCAGTAGGAAGTCATAAATATTATTCAGGAAGGTAAAAATATTGGGATCTAACATTAAGTGCCGACTAAAGTTGCCCTTTGCTATCATTTCAGTGTACCTGTCTGTAAATCACCTTCTTCTCTAAGAAAAAATTTTCTCGCATACAAGCCAGACCATTTTTTTTAGGTTTTATTCTTTTTATCTGATAATGTCTGAGAATAATTTCAATCTTCTGCTTTCTGTACAATTGGACTTCAAAAATAATAGTTCAAGCCATAATGGTGGGTTTGCAAAGATGGGTATTTATCTATCCTAGATTAAGAAAATGCCTGTTTATCTGTGTGGTTTAATACATGTAATTGTTGAAGAGGAAGTGAAGGGTCAGAATTCTCATTGTCAACCACATTTTATTTTTCTCCCAAAAGCAGCTTAGGGGCATCTTATTTATCTTCTTTGGGGCATAATTTTAAAAAGTCATTCTGGAATAACCTTGCCAACAGTTATTTTATTGTGTCTAAAAATGCTATTACCGACATTTAAAAAAATACAAAATATTTTTATGTTGCTATTTGTTACCAGATTGGGTCTCATCATCTTTGAAGTGATAAGCAGATATTACCTTGGTTTTAGCAATGGCTATGGCCACTGAGCAAGACTACATTTCCAGCCCTCCCTAGTGGCTGTGTGAGGTCACATGACTAAACTTTACCTGTATGGTAGAGTTTTTTTTATAATTGGTGACATGATGTCCTGAATAATAGAGAAGTTCAAAAGATTTCACATAAAAAGTGAAGTTATAAAAGAAATATTAAAGAAATATTGCTCTATCAGCAAAAGGAAGACATCCTAAAAGTCATCTGAGAACAGTTGGGAGATGACCAGCAACTATTGATATTAGGGAGGGATAACAAGTTTGGCTTTTGAAAAAAAGAGTAAGTATTGAATAAGAAATAATTCAAGTTAAATTTGGATCTGTCAAGGTAATGACCACCCATGTGGAATGAAGGAAGGGTCTGAGTGAGAAATGTGTGAAATTTTGAGCTAGTGAGACTAAGTGAGTACTAGGAAGAGGAAAATTTGATTTCCTGTAGTTTCCTGAGTGAGGGTCCACTAAATCCCAAACAATTTGTAAAAATCAATTCTATATATTTTGATTTTATTTAAAAGCAAGTTAAATGATGTCTCAGTATGAAAGCTGGAAATAATCCCAAATGATCCCAATTAATGTAATTATGACATTTACTGTTATTAAAACCTGGATTTACTTCTAAATTGGCACATATCTCAGAAAGATCAGACTTAACTGAGAACTATACCTGCTCTCAAAGTGATGTCCTTTTAGTTTTAACCGAAGACTGACACTTCTCACTTGTTCTTGTATGTTGATGTGTCCCCATATGGTAGCTGAGGGACTAACCAGGGAGCTAGGCGGAGCTATCTTTCTCTTTCTGGGTTTTGTTTTTTTGTTATTTTGCATCCAAATCACAACATTTGCACTGGCTGCCATATATTTTCAAGTTTTATTCATGAAATAAACTTTGGTCAATTTTAATTTATGTGTTCATCTTTGTAAATCCTCACTGGATCATTCCCTCTATGTGAAGTCTCTTCTCTAAGGAACTAAGCTCAGCTGAGTGATTTGTTGACTATGTTAAGATTTTGCCTTTTAACAACGACATGTTAGTACATAAAAACTGGGCATATTTATCAAAGCAGACTCCAAAATTTTTGAAAGTTGCTTTTAAAATTTGGTGCTACAGGGAAATAGTGTAACTCTCAATGTGATTGTCTAAAGCCTGTTGAATTTAGTCCCTTATACTCTTTAGCTATAACCACAATATGTTTGCTCAGTTACTTAGGGACAAAAATGCAAACATCCTAAATACAGTTTGACGAAGGACTGTCTCGGCACAAGAATAAAACAGGAAAGGACCCGGGGCTTGTTTGAGTAGACTCTGTATGAGTCAGCAATATAATGCTATTGTGGAAATAAGCCTACCTGACTTAGTGTAGAGAAAAGAGTACAACAGATAAAAGGCTATGACGTTATCTTTTAATTTTATTTTATTTCCCCATATTTAAAAATGTGTACAAATATGAAAAATTATAAGATATTTAAAATAATAAAAATGAATTATATAAAGAATATGTAACTAGGGGCTGGGACTCAGTGGTAGAGCACTTGCCTAGCATGTGTGAGGCACTGGGTTTGATCATCAGTACCACCATATATGTATATGTAAAGCAAGAGTTTATAACTAGTTATAACTATATACTGAGTTATAACTTTAGGGAAATTCAAACAGTATTTTGATTATGGTCTTCATCTGTACAAACATTAAATTGAGGAGGGTTTCCATTCTTTATGATTCTAGACAACACAAATATAATAAATTGTAGGAAAACTAAAGGAAAAAAGATTAGAATTAGGCAGAGGAAAAGATTTTTTTTAATATGAAGATAATGGAATTAAGTATTCAGGGATATTGCAGATGCTGAGATTACATATTAGATGCTCAATAAATCTTGCCTTTCTCTCTGATCCCTTCTCTCTCTAAGGTCTTCTAGAAGTCAGATATTCACCAATCTGAAGGACTAAACAAATTGAATTGTTTAAAATTCTGCCCCCCACTTCTGTCTCTGCACAATCTCTGTGTTTCAGCAAAAACTGGCTGGCTCTTTGGGTAAAATTAAAAAATACAAACTAGAATGATGAATGTTCTGGAAGAAAGGGGTTCTGAGAAAGTTGGCAGATTTTTATTTCTGACACTTTTTTATGCCTCCAGTAGCACTCTGGCAAAACATTTTGAGTCATGGGGACCATGCTGGGATAAAATAGATTAGAATGGTTAGTCGACTTAGCAGCTACACAACCTCCAAACTTAGTAATACATTGCAATTATCCTGTCTTGTCGAAACAAAGTGCTTGTCTATAGTGAGTCTCATTTCTGAGTCACCTGAGAGAAAAAAGATCCTTAGTTTCCCTTATATATGTTTAAACTACTTAAAAGGTGTGCACAGTAATCTTTAAAAACATTGTAAATCGATTATCACATGCTGGGTAAGAGCAAAGATTTAACTAAGGCAGCTTCTCCATGACACCCTTTCCAGTCCCCTAAAGATAGTCCTGATAGGTGTCCTATCACAGAGACAGTGATATTATCAGTATATTTCCTGTCTGCCGACCAAAAAGAATGCTTTCTATATGGACATTTGTGACCATCATGAAGACGTTAGAGTTTTTGTCAATTTTGAGAGACAAACTTAAATTCAAAGTAGGTCATAATGAGATCCAGAGGTGTGGGGTGTTTTTCCTTTCTTATTGAGAGATCTGCAAGCCTCAAGCAAACTGTATTTTTGATGATGTGAACTCATTAATCCTTTGAGGATTTCAGTTTGCTTTTTTTCCTACCAGAGGGCAGACAAGGAGGAAAACATAAAGGGTTGAAATGGGAGAACAAAAGTACTGATTTGTGTTTCCTTAGCTTTCTAACAGGCACATTCTGAGGAAAAAATTGGAACATATAAATGAAACAAAAACACACAGACAGAATTATCGTGTGCTGCAACCTTTAGTTCCAGTCTTTACAGGGGCATGGTTCTCACATCAAGAGATGTGTATAGTTGTGACAATGTCTGTGACATGAGGCAAAATAAGATCTGTGAGAACACCAGGGAAAATAAAATTTCCTACACAGTGGTTTCCATGCGACTCCATGACCCTGCTGTGCATTGCTTTAAAAAGCAAAGATAAATATCAATGTTCAAAGTTCTCAGGCAATTTCAGAATTTGAGGTTATTGATTCTCAATTTATTTTCTTTCTGGGTATTGTGTTTTGTGCTGAATAGACTCAGACTTTTAACAATCTTGTTCCATTGTGGTTTCATAAGTTCCTGAGCTCTGCCTCATTTAGTTTCTACTGCAACTCGTGCCCCCAACACTTTCTTTTCTTTTATTGATTCCTTCCAGGCTTTGGGCATGAAATAAATCATGATATGTAAAATATTTGACATTTAGGTTTCTTTTGGGGTTAACTTAGAATACTGTGATGAACACATCTAATGACGATTTCCTTTGTAGGTCTTGAATTTCTATCATTCCTTGAGTCACCTGGAGCCTATGGGTAAATCTTGAAATTTCCCTCTGAAGGTTTAGGCTTTTTCTACTCTGTTGCCCCTCATGACCCTGAGAACACCAAATGAAAGAGAAGGTTCTGGGGCTGGGTTTGTGGCTCAGTGGTAGAGCGCTCGCCTAGAACGTGGGAGGCACTGGTTTTGATCCTCAGCACCACACAAAAAAATAAATAAAATAAAATAAAGGTATTGTGTCCTACTACAACTAAAACTATTAAAAATAAATAAAGAAGGAGAAGGTTCTATCTGATAGCAGCCTTCCCTGAATTACTATCCTCGTACAGATGTTCTCTATGCATCAGTATATAGCTTGGTATCTAATACTTCTTCTTCATTAGCAGAGAATGCAGATACTAAATTGTAACCATGCTTTCTTCCTTCTTCTTAATAAGGTTGATTATTAAATGACTAATATTTCTTGTCTTTCTCCTCCCTCTCTCCCTCCCGCCCTCCCTCCCTTCCTTCCTTCCTCTGAGTTGTTAATATGAAGAATTTACTGATACTTCATCTCTTTCACTCCAGAATTCACTAATTCTGTGTGCCCCCACCCTCCCCTGTTCAGTTTTATCATGAGATATATGCCATTTCTTGACCTATCGTCCTTCTGACCTATTTTGTGTCTTTCTCCTGCTCTGCTTTGTGATTCAGGGAGCTTGACTGTTGCTAGGGAAGTTTTCCACACACTCCTGTCTGCTGGTTTCCAATTAGACACATTCAATTTGCCAGTGGGACACACTGACTGACGATTTGAAAGGGAAGATTGAGAAGGCCAGGTGTTTTTCCTTCTCTGCTACAGACAGCTTTTCCTGTAGGAGCACCGTCACTCCTGTGGCTTTAGTTCTCATATAACTGGAGCTGTGGCTTGAATGTCCCACTTTACAATTCACATTGACATTTCATTGCCATTGTGACATTATTAAAAGGCTGGGCCTTTAAAAGATGGATTAACTCATGAGGGCTTTGTCCTAATGAATGGACTAGTGCCATTATTGGAGGAATGGGTCAGTTACAGTGGGAGTGGGTTCCTGACAAAAATGAATGAGTTTGGTCTAATTTCCTCTCTGTCTTTCACATGCCCTCCCATCTTACTATGATGCTGCATGAATGCAGCCATGGATCTTGGGCTTTCTGGGTGTCTAGAATGTGAACCAGCTAAACTTGTTTATAATTCACCCAGTCTGTTGTACTCTGTTGTTGTAGGAGAAAGAAGACTAAGACAGCTGGTCTACCCTGGTTCTAGTTCTGGCCCCTTAGTCTTTCAATATTTCAGTGACCCCCTGCTGATGTTAAACTCTGATTTACCTAATTGTTATTTGTTTGGCTCTCACCTCTCTTACTACCCATCCAGCAATTCCTTGCCTTAAATTTCTCCCATTGCATTTAATGAGACTTTCAGTTTCTTGGTTGGATATTGATGGAATTCATGTACACAGCATGCTGTCCTTGTTATGTATGTATTACAGTCAACTAGATTGTCAGCTTCTTGAGGGAATGGGCTAGACTTAGCTCAACATCTATCATATCTGATGAAGTGATTCCTGGCACATTTTAGGTAGTCACTGTTCATACATTTCAATACATTTATTAGTTGCTTGGATGAACATAATTCATACACTGTTAAAGTTCAGTGATTTAGAGTTGTGTCATGCTTTATTATTATTATGTCTATACCCTTTATGATCTAGATCTTGACCAATATTAACAACTATATACTTTGTTAATGGTCATAAATAAATAAAAAACACACTTAGTAGGGAAAGTAGGGAAAAAAAAGATAATCTCTTCAGAAATAGGAAAGTGTGAGAGAAAGAAACAATCATTTATGCTAAAGAATTGACTAGAACTCGTAGAAAAAGTAGACTGCAAACTAAAGAGAAAGTCAGAGATTTTTTTCCCCATTCTTGTTTGTAGCTTCTCAGGAATTCCTACAATGCACCTAGCAAAAAAAGAGCCACTTGATAGGTATTTGCATTTTTATTGATTTGTCTGCTGAAGACCTTCCTCAGCAGAATTAAGAGCTGGAGTACATATTAAAATATTTTAGTACTTCATCCACATTACTCTTACATTTGGCCTGAGAAAGGTAAGAAAACACAGGAAAGCTTTGGGGAATAGGAACCCTATGAGAGAGCCAAAAGATTATTTGAATGAAGATCTGTTTCTTGAAGACCAAAAGATTGAAAAGGAAGAAAACATTTGGACAGGCATGGGAAAAGAGGAACAGAAAATGCTGAGGTAAGAGTACAACGTCTCCTCATGGATTTCTGTATTTGTTCAGAGGAAGTCCAAATTGTACAAAAAAAAATTAGGCATTGTTTTTCTTTCATTTCATGTTTTGTCCACTTGAAAGTGACTGACTGCAGTATACTTTAAGTGTGGAGGAGCCTAAAACTGACTGGTATTCTTTTATGCTTAATTACATAGTATGTTAAACTCTTGGGAGTGAAACGAGGAGAAAAGCAAAGGAGTCTGAGTTCAGACCTGCCATTTTGGAAGAGAGACTATTTCTGAGACTTATTCCTCAGCATTCTTCCAATTTTTTTTGGGGGGGGGGGCGGGGGGCAGTGCAGACAAAGAATGCAAAGAGGAAATTGAATTGATCTGAGAAGAAACTATGTTGGAGGCAGGGAAGAAATACATGGGGACTCACTGTATTTGCAATTTTTCTATGAATTTAAATTTCTCTAAAATATAAAAAAAGTTATTAAAAAACTAACAGAAATATTTGAGCTATAATAAGCCTTATAGAAGCAGCTTGACCCAAAGCTCATATAAATCACTGGGATGCAGATTCTCTCCATGTTTGGCTTTATTTCTCAGCATTGGCTCTGTTCCAAAACAGGAACTTTGCTTAGTACCATAGAGTGATTGACTTTACTTCCTTGGATATGTCTTTGTATGTATTTACATATCTACAAGGAAACAAAAATTCATTTCCCTGTTAACTCACATAGAATCCCCAAAATGAGTTTCATTGTTTTTGCCTGGATTGACTTGTGACATGTAACCATGTCTGTCAATTTCTGTGGCTGGGAATTTCTTTTAGGGGACAGAAAGGCTTACCACCTTAGATAGACATCAACTAATTCCATATAATCCACACAGCTGGATTATGCACAGCTGGAGATTAGTGTCCAAATTTTATCCTGTACTAAGTTGGGAATCTTTTTAGGCAGAGGGAGTAACAAAATTAGAATTGTCTTTAAAAAAATGATTAGGCAGGTATAGTCTAATAGTCACTTGATTTGACCTGAAGGGACACCAGGCTATGGAGAAAGGGAGAATATTTTAAAGTTATTGTATGAGTCCAGGTAAGAGCATGTCGGAATCTGAGCTGAGACAGTAGCAGTGTCATAGAAGATTCAATGTTTAATCATCAGTTCAATACAAATTGCACTCACAGCTATACTTCTTATATGCATGGTGGTAGTCATTTGCACTATAGTGTGAATGTGTATCAGACTCTATGCACAGTACTGACTTCTTTAAGAAAATTAAAAGGGGCATAAAGAATTTAGTTGCCTATTGGGGATAAAACTGGTACATATAATTCAGGTACACATTCAGAAATGATGATATACAGATGGAACAAAACCCAGTTTTGTCTATGCCATAGTTTTTCTTGGAATCCAATAGTATGTCAAGAATGTAATAAATCTAGATATTGTGAAAATAATTAGAATATGTTGACTTCTGTGGCATAAAACCAACTAGTAAGTGTGGACCACTGGATCCTTATGACGAGGTGAATCTATCTGATTTACAGTGTATGTTTCCTTACATATGTCCCCACATGAATTTTTAAAAATCAGTGCTAATTCATGTCACCAAAAGTACTCCATAAACCAGAATGCAAATATATACAGTAATATTTATGACTGCTATAGTCCGTCATGATGTTCATTAAAACATGTTACCAAAGCAATTTGGGCGGGGGTGGGGGGGGAGCAGATAGAAATACGTTTTTGTTAACCAGTTACACCTATATTGTTGTTAGAACACTTTGTTTAATGGAGGCATCCTAATTATAGGCAACAATGTTGGCTGTAACCCCAAAAGATTGACATTCCTCAGCCTTCTAGATCACTATTTCTGGTTCAGACTAGCAAATCCAATTTCAGAACAGTAGATAATTATTGTATAGACTATTCCTCTGGTAAGGCACTGAGTTTCCATATTTTATAACTGGAATATTATGGCAGACTGGGGAACACAAATGTTTATTCCTTTTACTGATCATGAATTGGAAAAGAATGGGAACAGTTGGAGAACAGCCCATCTCCAGCCACCATCTGCTTGTTATAACATAGCTGTTATGTTGTCATTTTTTCCTCTTTTTTTATTACTATTATTAACACACTATAAAAAATACATTTAAATAGCATTAAGTTTGTAGCACAAACCAACAGAATGGAGTCACTCAATCTTTACCTTGTTCTGTGGAAATAGCTTTATTCTTTTTAGACATTCTTGGGAATCATGTAGGATCCTGCTGTTCATTTACAGTAAAAGCAGGTGCATGAGAGAGGTAATTACCAATCTTACATTTGGGTCTTTACTTTTTGATTCAAAGTCTTTTGTTCATTTATCATCTCACTCTAATTAGTATCAGATTCATGGAAATAAGGATGTCTTATATTAGAACCTATCATATGAGAACTCATACTTTAATAAAAGAAATAATCATGTGACAAATAACGTAATGGAATGGACTTAAATACTCAAAAATACTATTAGTTTCATAAACATTTACTAAATATTATCAGGAAGGCAAAAGGTTGTCACCTTATGTTACATTATAATATATTTTATCTCCTATTAGTTATACAATATATTGTTTCTAATTATTATAGTAAAATTAATACACATGAAATATTTTACAAAACATTTGTGTGCTCTGAAGACATATGAACTTTTTAAAAATATGAAAATAGCTTTACAAAATGACACTTTCTATACAAACAATTTCACATAAAAGACTTCAATATTCTCTACCGCGAGATACTTATACTAGTATGATGACCCATATGGACATATGTGTGTACATGTAGTGTTTCACATAAAAGGAATTACACCATGATATGCTTCTCTGAGAATGCTCGTTAACATGTGTGCATGTGTGTCTATTATGTGTGTATATATATATATATATATATATGTACATATATATATATATATGTATATGAGCAAGGAATTTGCCACCTCTTGTATAGAGAGAGATGTTTGAATTTCCACACTCCTGGCAAATCAGCCAAAGATTGTTAAGAACTGATGAATAGATAATACTTATGCAACTTCAAGTCAGAGAAATGTAAAGCACAAAGTGTTTTGAACAGAATTTAGTATAGGAAATTAGTTACACATATGTTGAAAGCACTGAGAAAATAAAGAGAGGAAATGAGGTAATCCAGAGGTTATTGTGGCAGAAAATGCTACTAGACTAGGGGAAAAAAGAAAGGAGATGACATCTCCAGGACTAGGACAAATAGTCCTTTCTGAGATTGCTGAGGATGGGGTCCTGTGGTAAGGGACAGGCTTTCCAAAGAATCGCTGCACCTTCCAAAGTTTCTGGAAGAAGACACAGACAGAACAGAAAACAGGAGAAGGGAAGGAAAGAGAGGGAGAACGAGACAGGGGGGGCAACTTTTCTTTGCCTCTTGCTTTTATGATCATGATTACCTCTCAGGCCCTCCTATTAGGACAGGCTACAGGGTAGCCAGTTGGCTGGCAGGAATGCCTGAGAAATGTGGTTATAAAATCCTAGCCCCAGCCTCACAGAGCAGAGTAAAGATGGGTGCAGGAAGCTGGGAGAGAAATTCTAACTAACCATAAGTAACAGCACAGGCCAATGAGAGAGTTGTTCAGCTTATCATAATGTCCCAAAGTGGTAGCAACTATTGTTACTCAAAAACTTAAAAAAAATTGTTTATTGTTTTTCATAGTTTTATTTCAAATTTAAAAAATGATCATCTTCCTGCTGTTCTTTTTTGCTCTTTAAAATCTCCAATCTTTTCTTCTAAAGAAAAATAATTTAATATGTTGTATTACTAATATATTTAATAGCAATCAGTTTCTCTTATGCAAAACCAAAGGGCTAAGAGTTAATTCTTCAGTTTTCTACCTAATAATTATGCAGACTTCAAAGTGCCTGTTGATATTGTCATTCACAAATACTGTAGGGGACCTGAGATGCCAATTATAGGGCCTCAAGGTCAAAAGAAACAATGTTTGCTACCAGCACTGGAAAAGCTTGTGTCCTATGTGATGGGGCAGGACTTAGATATAAAATATGCCAGGTAACTACAAACATGGAAAAAATAATGTTAAGTTCTGCTATTTTTTCTTCTTTTTGTTTTCTTCCTTTTTTCATATTCTTAATATCTTAAAATTGACCATCATTATCAAGAAGATCTAGTTGTTTCTTTGCCTATTTAAGCACATACATTAAAAATTAGATCAGAGCGCACGAGAAAACAATAGTCAGTGTTTCTCCTTCTAAATCTATACATGTAGGGGCATATTTTATTTTATTTTTAAAAATTTACATTTTAAATGATGCATAAAACACGAAATTACATATGAACAGGGTAACATGTAATGTTTTGATACACAGTTTATTAATGATGGAAAGCAATGGAAAGGGATATTGAAGCAGAGAAGAGTGATCTGTCAAAAAGCCACACCAGTCTCATGATGCCTGGAACAGATGAACTGTATGAAGAATCCAGCTGAGAGCTCTGAGGTGGACCTGGCAATCTGTGCCCTCAGTAGGAAACATGCCCATGGGCACCGAAGTCCTCTGGAGCTCTGGCCAGGTCCAGAGTGGGAGAGCAGGGGAAACCGCAGCATCCTGTGTGTGCAATTGTAATGAAACACACCCTCTTACTCAGACTTCAAAGCATGGGCCTTTAGCTTCCAGGGTCTTAGAGATCTGAACAAGACAGTTTTCTAGATCTTGTCTATGCTTATTCTCTCTCTAGAAGTCATTCACAAGTTCATGAGGCTGATCCAGAGGAGTGAATGGAGGGGTACATGGACTTTTAACCTAAACACTTTGAGACTTACTTCTCCTCTTAGTTATCCAAATGGCCTTCAGCTAAGTGTGTGCATAGGAATTGCCTGTTTCCTAAGTGGTTCCTAGAACTCTCATTCAAATAGATTTCCAGTGTTGCCTATTAGCACTCCAGATATGCCCAGATAATTCATAAACCTACAGTAAATATATAACATGCTGATTTGGAAACTGCAACATTTATACCTACTACATAATTATTTTACTAGTAATCAGGAAAAGGCAGATTAAATCTACAAAGATAGATTTACGTTGCTTTATGTTGGATACAATTTACGCTTCTAATCATGATGTCCTGTGCAGATGTGGCTCCATATGGACTTTTAACTACTGGTGAGAATATAATTACAGCAGCACCTTGGGAAACCATGGACAATATTCAGAGATGAAGAGGGTGCACAGGACCTAGAAATCAGCCCCTCTGTGCTCAGGTATCGTCTCAGGGAAACTCATGTACATGTACTAGGGAACTTGTACCACAGTGTTCATAATGGGACCATTTGAATAAAGTATAAAGAAATGCTTATAAAGGAAACCTACATATTTATGATACTTGTGACCTCAGTGATGGTACTGAGATTGTGGGGAGGTGGGCTTGAGATCTGGAAGGGGCATACAGGTAAAGCTGTTTACCTGTTTACCTGAGAGTTTTCTTTGTTTTGGTGAGGTTATATTTCTTTGGGAGCTGAATATGTGCATCCTATATTTCACTTCTAACTTATTAATGACATTTTCAAGTTATATATAGGTTGGACTGTATGAATTCATCAATTTTTGACCTATAAAATTGGCAATTTGATGTAATTCAACCTAATGTTTCACTGTGAATTTTTAAAATTATTTGGAATTTTTAAAAAGATGGACGCAATATCTTTATTTATTTATTTATTTATTTTATATGGTGCTGAGGATCAAACCCAGTGCCTCACATGTGCGAGGCAAGTGCTCTACCATTGAGCTACAACTCCAGCCCCTATTTGGAATTTTTAAAACATTGCATTTTGAAAAAACATAAAACACAACTAGAAATATTTTAAGAAGTATTTTTAAAAATAAGATAATATTGCTATAATTCCAAGGACTATACTATGCTTGGTAAATTGTGAGTTTGTGTCTTTAAATATTGAAAACAACTTGTATCCTAAAATTGAAAAAAAAAAATGAGGTCAAAAAAGCACCAATCACTTTTTTTCTAGACACTTATAATCAGCATAGGCACCCAGTTGACTCCACATTAGGTAAGATTTCACAAACTGCAATGGGAGTGGAGGATGTTCTGTTGAGGTCTTTGTTAATCTTTTTAATCTTTTTGCTTTATTATGCAATGCTTGTTTTCCACAACAACTGGCTATATCAGTAGCATAACAGGGGTCACAGAGTAAGTTAGGTTAGGTTCTTCGGCCATCTATTATTCACTATATTTTGTTAAATTGAATAAAAGATGCTGACAGTGAAATAGTAAGACTGATGTGAATTTTGTCAGTTGAAAGGATATCAAAGAAGTTATAGTTTGACAACCTATTCAAGTTTTGGCTATATTTACTGCAAGCCTTTCAAAATATCACATTTAAAATATTTAATTTTTCTTGCATTTTATTTAGTGGAAAGCCTCAAATCCTTGCACAGCTATTCCTTCTTTACAGACTTGACTTAATGCATCCTTAACAGACAAGGCATTTCCCTTGGGGAGTCTTTTTTTTTTTTTTTTTAAACCACTAATTCCTCATCTTTGAATATGATACAATTGTTGAATGAATCTACTTATTGCAAGTTTATGCTTTACATAGTACTTACTCTCTACTACAATTTTGGAGTATTTTCTGACAGACTCATGTTGCTACAATTTCCTCATCTTTTAATAGTCTGTGCTACTGAAGAGTGTTTTTTTGGTATGCAGAGTCTTTGGGAGATCCTTTAGAGAACTTAGTATAATGCATTTGATCTGGTAACACCCAAGTTGTACTTGTGCCTTTATTGTATGCTATGCTTCCTTTAGGTTTTTGAATGTTTCATGTATTCTCTCTGAGAGCAACTGTGATAGATAGTTTGTGTTTAAATTTATAGGCAAGAGAAGCAAGGCTTTGGGTTGACCTGGAAACTATTGTTTCCTCTTTAGAACCAATTTCTTCTAAGTGTCTAAAATATGTTGCATATAATATAATAAATCCTCTAGCAACGATCCATCAAAGCACAGTTGAAATTCTTTATCTTCCATTGTATCTAAAGGAATTACCTAGATTGATGGAGTGCTAGGCCTGTGATTATAAGAATCCACCAGGAATTGCCTTTTAAATCATAAATGCATTATCTATAGATGCTGAGGTGCACACCAGGGTTTTGAGGAATGGTTATTGCATGGTGCTCATGTTCACATATTCACATAATCAGCTTGCAGAGATCATACTATTTATTTGGTGATTGGAAAATTTAAACTATGGAGCCAAAGTATAGTATTAATATTTTTAGAAAAAAATAATTAAAATAGATACCCCTAATGATGGAGTCCTTTCTGTTAGCACTGTGCAGGGTATTTTACCTAACTGCTTGACTGAGTCCTCCCACTGAAGGTGTATAGCCTCAGTTCTACTGGAAATGGAACCCTGGAGTCTAAAATAACTTGCCCATGGCCACACAAATAGAACATGCGGAAGTGGGACTTGAATCCTCATTTGTCTGACTCTAAAGTCCAGGCTTACTCTATACACGTTAGGCCTAAAGTTATCTCATGGTATCCTCATTACGCTTTGTCATTGTCCTTCCTCTGTTGCTTTGTGTCTTAGGCTTTCATGATTTTCTTCTCTCTTGACCCTGCTGACTGTTAATTCTCTGTCATTGTCACGGGTTCCTCTTCTTTTTCTGTTCATTAAACTTTCATGTCTCACTGGGCAAGGTAGTGCATGCCTGTAATTCCAGAGGCTCTGGAGACTGAGGCAGGAGGATCAAAATAAAACATAAAAAGGGCTGGGGATTTGGCTCCGTGGTTAAGAGCCCCTGGGTTTACTCCTGGTACAAGGAAAAAAAATTATGTCCCCCCACATTTTCATTTTTGGACTACTCCTTTTCTCCTTCTATCTGCTTTTTGAATATTCACATTCACTCCCATTTTTATGGTTTGGATGTGAGATACCTCCTGAGAGCAAAATACAAGAAGAGAGAAATGATTGGGTTACGAAAGCCTTAATCCAATCAGCGACTTAATCCCCTGATGGGATTAACTGAGTGGTGACCAAAGGCAGGTAGGGTGAAGCTGAAAGAGATGGTGTGTTGGCAGTGTGCCTTTGGGGTATATATTTTGTATCTGGCAAGTGGAGTCTTTCTGTGCTTCTTGATCATCATGTGAGCCGCTTTACTCCGCCATACTCTCCTCCATGATGTTCTGCCTCACTTTGAGCCCCCAAGGAATGGAGCTGGCTGAATATGGACTGAGACCTCTGAAACCCTGAGCCCCCAAATAAACTGTTCCTTCTTAAAATTGTTCTTGTCAGATCTTTTAGTCAGAGAAGCAGAAAAGCTGAGTAAAACACCCATGATTTATAAACAATATGCTGACAATTTGTTCAAACCCTTGTTCTCATGTGCAATAAAACACTTCAAATTCAATTAAATTCCTTATCTTCCTGCATAGCCTGGTTTCTCTTCTGTTCTCTGGTTTCATGGGTGGCCCCACAGTCCCTCTAGTCACCCAACTACAAATTGAGCTGTCCTTCTCCTCCTCCTTGACTAGAGGGACACATGCCCCAGATCTGATTAGTGACCAAGTGCCTTGTGTATGTGGTTTGTGTTTTCTGTATATCTAGATTTTTTGGCATCTCAGGAAAACTTTTTGGCTGGAAAAAGACTGCCCATCCTCAAGCTAGTGTTGAAGATATGCAGAGTGGGACCCCAAAGTGGTAAGTATAGGTTTTAATTTTGCAGTGTAGAAAGGAGTCCAAAATGAACTGAACTCAACTTGAATTTATACATTGAGTGGGCATTTTAAAGAGAGAATGAAGGAATCAGAAGGGATAGGAGTAGAGGGTCTAATGGAGTCAGGGAATTGACAAAGTTCAAAAATGACAAAAGGGGTCAGTTCATTTGAAAACCATCTGTGTTTGCTATGGGGCACTGATCAAAGTTACATTCCCACCCTCTCAGAGATTGGGACACAGAGGCCTGCCTAACTTCAGGTGTCAGCTGGAACAAAATTAATTCATTTGGCAGTCTTGGGTTTTCTCAGCTAGACAGGTTTAAGAGGCTCCTAGGGTCATTGGAGGTATACAACCTTGAGCTATTAGAAACTAAGTTAATGTTTTCTTCAAGGGTGTATAGATAAAGTGGAGCCTAGTCAGGAAAAGGCTTAGAGGAGTCTTGACTAGAGTTGGTCAAGGAGAGATCTTTGTCACCAGTCAGTTCTCAGAGATAGCAAAGGATTCAATTAGGAGAATGCTTTTGAAGCAAATTAACCAATTCGGATCTTTACCTTCTCTATCTGGCCTGTCCACCCTAGGGCGCATATTCCTCTACCTGAATAGTTTCAGGATCAGGCACCAGACAACTAGGGACCACGCCTGTGGCTTAGAGCCTGCTGAAATTATCTGAACTAGCCAGTCATTCACTTTTTACCTTGCCTTATCTTGCTTTTTTGGAGGAAACGCCAGTAAATGTCATCACATAAGCTCCTTTTGGTTCCTGTCCTCTGCCTTCTCAAGGACACTGGTGCCCTGAGGCCCCACTTGGCATGTGTGGAGTCCTCCCTAGGACCTCTGAGTATACCAAGTTCCTTCCTTCCAAGCTCATTCTCATCTCTTCTGTGGTTGCACCAGAGTTACCACACTATATCCAACATTCATGTTTTTAGAACATCAAGGCCTTCCAATTTTACATCTTTTTTTTGGGGGGGGGGGGGTGTTGCTTCTCTACTCAAACTATTACTGTCCAAGTGGAAGCCATTTTTCCTTAGTTTAATGCCTGATTTGCAACAAATTCATCTTGATAGCTTCTTCAGATCTGTCCTTCTCACTGCTCCTGAAAAAGTCATTTAAAATGTATTTTAAGTATTTAAACCTTCTAATGCCTCCTTTGTGCCACAAATCCCTATACAAAGTTTTCTACATTTGCCCCATCTCCTCTCCTATCTGGGCCCTCCCTAGTGCCTGCTGCTCACATTAGGGTGCTGCCATTCTAACCTGCTTGATACAAAACAAAACAACACACCATACTGTTCCCATCTCCACTCTACAATGGAGCTCATACAGCTCTTTCTAACTATAACAGCTCTCATCTATCACACAGCTTCAGGAACCCCTAGAACCCTTTAGCAATGCATCTCAGGGTCATTTCTCCTAGAAGTTTTCCCAGACTTTATATCACAGGCTTGGGTTAGTTATATGAGAAGACATTTATTTATCCCATTACCAGCTCTTCCAAACACTGTGAACTCTTTGATGACAGAGGTCATGTCTTACTGGTCTTTGTAAACAGGCTTAAAACTGCTCAACTTCTTCCCAGTTAAGTTTGTTTTCAAATTTACTATCACTTCTTATTTTTTAAAACATTTTTTTAGTTGTAGGTAGACATAATACCTTTATTTTATTTTTATGTGGTGCTGAGGATTGAACCCAGTGCCTCACACATGCTAGGTGAGTGCTCTTCCTCTGAGCTACAACCCCAGCCTGAAGGAGCCCTAATTAGGAAGGGCTGTTGCAGCTAGCTGGAAGCCATGGGTTCCACCTGATGTGTATGTGATGCACCTGTGGGCACCCGCAAAGCTGAAGGTATATAACCGGGTGAAAGCGGTCCGAGTTAGGAGAACGATTCATTCGGGTCAGCCGGGCAGTCACTCTGTCGGTCAGAAGAATCAGAGCGGCCAGAACGTAGGCAGAGTGGTTACAGAAGAGAAACCAGATAGAAGAAGTAATGACTGGTCAGAGTTAGGCCGAGGCTCCCAAGGAAGACAGAAGACAGAAGAAAGAAGAAGGAAGAAAGAAGAGAGAAGAAAGAAGCTCTAATCTTTCTCTAAGCTAAGCTCTTTCTTTCTCTCTAAGAAGCTCTATCTTTCTTTCTCTCTAAGACTCTAAGCTAAGAAGACAAGAAGAAAAGCTTGCTTTAATCTTTCTCTCTAAAAATCTTTCTTTCCCTCTCTAAGCTCTAAGAAAGTAGAAGTAAAAGTAGTAAAAGCTTTACTCTGCCTCCGAGAGTTTTCCTCCCAGTTTTCAGTACCAGGTAGCTTACACCAGCCTCTTATTATCACTTCTTATCTGCTAAAGGGAAAAAAATTAATGATGGAAAATAGATTTTAAAAAAAGTAAATTAGTAGAGTATTTTTGTTTCTCTTAATAATATATTAATCTTATACTTGTTTTCTTCAGACACACATCATGCTATTAACCTTTGTTTAATATTGACTGGAATGTGTTCAGGGAATACTTCTAAGAGAAATTTCACAAACATGACAAAATAACTGAGCTCCAAAACAACCAACTGGTGCAATATGTTTTATGCTTGTGAAGACAATGTCACATGGTATCCCATTAATATATAAAATTTTTATCTCTTTATGTATCAGTTAAAAATAAAAATGAAAAGAGGATATATTATTTTAGGCCTATTTTTTCAATAATAATTTTTTGACCAGTTTCCTTTATGTTAGGCTGTAGTGTTAGGCACTTTGCACATAATTTCTCATTCAATCCTCATAATGCTATGAAACAGCAATTAAAATATTGCTCTAAATTTGCAATTGAGAAAACCAAAGTGCAATGAAATTAGGTCAAATTGCTGAGGGACACACAACCAGTAGCCACTATGATTTTTTTTTTCCATGTTCAAAAGACACACAATCTATTCATAAAGGAACAGAATATAAATGTAATAAGAAACAAAGGAAATACGAATGTCAGGCATATATATTTACACAGCAAATGCAGGCAAAACTTATCAATAAGATTCTCTAAAGACTTGTAGCATTTAAACAGTAAAAATTTGTGTCCAAGACTAATTTGTAATCTTCAGGAAGAGGTTTTAGAAAGGTCAATCCTATGATGAAAACTATGACTTTCTTAGTGAAATTTAAAAAATTTTATCCCCTTTGAAAATCTCCAAGTTGCTGGAGGCCATGTAAACCAGATCACTACCAATTTTTAAAAGAGTCAAAGGCTTTTAAATTAGGAAGTCATAATAGCTTAGGAAAATTGCTGAAGTGTACATTCAGCTTTCAATAATATTAAAGTACACAGAAACATATCCATATACCTAACTCTTTTCAGTAGCCAGTTAACTACTAGTCCTTCCCCAAACAGAGATGGATGTTCTTAAGAGTCTTACTGAGACATGGGTACTACTAGATCCTAGGATACAGGCTTCATCCAACTTCATTTAGAAGAGGATGAAATCTTTTGAAAAGTGGCGAAAGACATGACATTCATAATTCTGCATCTTTCCTACTAAGTGTAACAGAGCTTCTGTGGCTTATCCCTTGGCTAACTGCTTTTATGCTTATTAGTTCTTTCCTTAGATTGTTATCTTTCTGACTGCAAAATGTGATGTCCAAACCTTGAAGTTTTTGGACTAGAAAATGAGAAAGACTCCCAAGATCTATTTTTTTTTTTTTTTAAGTCAAAGGAATCCTATTCTCGGAATGCAAATTTCTGCATAAGTGCACAAAATATTAAAGATGCTGGATCCCGAAGGGGTCGACTACCAGATGACCTTTCAATAGCAGGAAGCTTAACCTTATTCATATGCTTGAGAGCATCCAACATGTTTGGCACATTCTTTTTTCTCTGGTTTTTTGAATGATGACTATGATTTGTGTTACTAGCACCTGGATGGTGTTTTTTCATTTCAGTTGCTGGATAATCTGAGTTGTAAATATCACTAGATCCTTGTAATAGGGAAAGAAAACTTGAAGACTGAAGAGAAGAAAACTGAGGAAGCAGTGGTGGTGGAGAAGGAGAAGAAAGTGCTACATTTGGAAACTGGTCTGGTTCTACATTCATTTGAGTAGTTCCAGATGATGGCATTGTCCTGCACCACTGAAATTCCCCTTCAAGTCTAAGGACTCAGTCCCTGCCTTCCTATCATCTAAGCAATCTGAGAGCAAAGAAATAGTTAGCTCATCTTCAAGGGCAGATATTTTTCAAATTAATTAATTGTTGCAGTTTTGTATACAGGGAGATGATTTTTTATTTATTTTATTTATTTTTTATTTACTGTGTCTCAGAGCAGGTGACCATGGATCCCAAGCTAATTACCAAGGATGGAAAAATTTACTTTTTTCTTCTCTCCAATTTCCATATATTATTTTGAAATCTGAGACAACTCATTTCTTCATTATATGCTAAACACAACATATCAGTAAAAATGGAACCATAGGTACAAATTTATCAGACTTTTCTGAGCTCAAGAGTGGGATCCACTCAAAAGTATGTTTTTGACAGGTTCTAAAAGAAGCATTTCCCAATATTATGAACAAAAAATACTCTGAGCTAATCCATGGTCTTTATTTTCCCAAATCAGCACAGTCTGGTCTATAGGAATACCAAATCTTATCAGCATCTCTTTTAAGATATTCATTTTGAGGAAAATAAAGAAGCGAAATCCAGAAAATGTCATCAGTTTCTTGGAATCTTCCTTGGAAGCCTGAAGTCAAGCCTCCAACTGAGCGAGGGTGGGAAGCAGGTTTCCCAATCCTCAAGCAAAGAATTCCAAGTGCACTGGTCCTGGTCCAGCAGTGCTTAGTGGTGGACCGCCTGCAGCCCCTGCACCTTGGATTGCAGGTAGGAGCAGAAAAGATGCGCTGAGGGCAGGAGCCCACCTGAGTCAGGCCTGGAACTCTGCACTCAGCTTAGCAGGGTAACTCCACCTGAAGCACAGACCTTCCCCCTGTGCCCAAGCAGCCTGCCTGTCCTCAGTACTCAACGACCAGGACTGTAATGGAAGTTTTAATCCAGTCAGTGATTGTACCCACTGCCCGATTCTGCGAGGAGTTTGCTTTGTTATGAAACTACTCTCACAATGATTAAATAAAATAAAAACTCCACAGAAATTAAATACATGGGATGTCGTTGGAAGAAATTTTGTTCCTAGGTTAGTATTGAGGTTATCAAATCACAGATTCTTTTTGGAAGCTTTTGTTTCTCCATAAAGTACTCACAGTCCTAGATTTAGGCCTGCAGAGATTAAAAAAAAAAAAAAAAAAAAAATGAATGAAAAAAAAAAAGTGTTTTGAGAGACAATGGAAACTCCTGTGGCAAAGATGATTCATCCCAAGGGGAACACAGCGAGGGAGGCCATAAAACACAGAGAACACTTCCATCTGGGCCAAGTTCAGCTCAGCAGGACAATAGCTCGGAGGCCAGCCAGGAGAGCCTCTTCCTCTGCTGCAAACCACAAAAGTTCTGGTTCGAATCTCTGTACTTAGAATGTAAAGGAAGCATAAACAAGAAGTTCAGCTACCAGATGGGGACCCTTCTAATTAGTTAAGTCTGCTCTAATTTTTGGCCACCAGTTGGCAGATGCAGCAGATGCCAAGGGAGTAAACAGAATATGTTGGCAGTTTTGAATTTTAAACCAGTATATCACAAATAGATTCAATTTAGAAATATTTTCCCCTTTGGTTAAACTCTGTAACTTAATTTTGTCAAATGCCAGGAAGTTAGAGATGGATTATGAGACATTTCTTTTGAGATGGTTCATATTTTTGCATATTTTTGATAGCAAGGAAAGACTTGAATTTAGGCATGTTATCTCAGAATGTATCAGGTACAAACAACAATGTTCGTGGAAGAGTGATATTTTATCATAAACACAGATTAATGTGGCAGTTGTGATTTAAAAACTCTATAAATATAACGTAAGCTGTCTTTTGGGAAAGCACATCTTGAAGTGAACAGGAACATTAAGAAATTTAGTGACCGTAGTCTCGGTCCCTATTCTCATTACATTGTTGGCGGTTCATGTTCCTCAGGGTTCCTGAGCTAAACAAGACCCAGGCCCTAAGGATTCCTCACAGACATAGAAGAGAAACCTAACTACTACAGTGTGCTGTGGTAGTTACTGCATTGGATGTAGGTCATGTGTTTTGAGTATTCATGGGAAGAAACATAGAGAAGAAATGAGTGGTTCTGCTTGATTTGGTGGGGTGAATATTATGAAAACCATTCTAAAAGTAGTAATATTTAGCCAGAAGATTTTTTTTTACAGTATGCATTACCAATCAAGTTAGTCAGGAGAAGGATTTCAGGCAGACAGAATCCTTTAAAGATAGAGATCTATTTTTGGTAAAATGTAAGCAGTCTGTTGGGACAGAACACAGTGAATAGGATCTTTTTAAAAATTTATTTTAGGTAGAATGCATTCGAACATACTGTACAGAAATGGAGCACAACTTCTTATTGCTCTGGCTGTACATGGTGCAGAGTCACTCCAGTAGTGTAATCATACATGTATACAGTGCAGCACATATACACAATGGAATATTACTTAGCCTTAAAGAAGAGTGAATGGGATCTTAACAAGAGAAATCTGTTTGTGTTGGTAGGGACAAGTTGAGTGGGGGATAGAAATTGAGAAGATATTCTATAGGATTTTGATTTAGAAAAAAAGTATATAATGCTGAAATTCATCAAGATAGGAAATGCAGGAGGAATATCAGGTTTCATGGAATGGATGAAGGGTTCTATTTTATAAATATTCAATTGATACTAATGTTATATCAATATAATTAACACGAATATTGTGCCTAAAATGGTGGTTATTGACAAAGTAGTATTTATTTGGAATGAACTTAATGCAAAATTGTACTGAGTGCATTGCACATGCAAAAACGTTGACCTCCTGCCAAACTAAGGGCATACACACAGATATTACAAAGAATCAGAGGGGCTCTAGTTTGTGAGGCTAAGATTCAAGTCTGTGTAGATTAATTCCATGCTTTTAAGAGTTCACACAATTTGAACCAAGATATGTGGGATTCTGGTTGGAATGCCTAGAAAGCAGGTAGCAATATGTTTCTGAACTTTACAAGTGAAGTTAGAGTTATAGACTTAGCAGTTATCTGCTCTTAAGTCTTATTAAAACTATAAAAATAAAGCTTCTTTGCTTTTTTTTTTTTTTTTTTTTTTTTTTTTTTTTTAACCTGTCCAGGGCAAACATGTGAGTATCATAGATGGACTTCAGTAGTCACCATGAAATTGTAGTGTTTCTTGGTGTATTTCTTTCTTAAATTGGCTCTTTGCTTCAGATATAATCTAGCCATCTCTCACCTTTGATCCTTAGTGCAGGTAAAGCTTTGATCTTAGAACTGACAATTTTATATCTTTATCTTCTAGCCATTGGACTCTTACCTCTGGAAAATGGCCTTGGGTTTTGTGTCCCAATATGAATGAACAAAATGAAATCTTTTCTTAAATTGTTATGTCTCTCTCAGTTTTAACTCCATTATATTTCTCCAATTAATTCAGTTTCTTCAGCAGGACTAAGCACACAGCTGTCCCCTTCCTCTGGTCTTTGTCATGTACTCAACTAACAGTTTGAAATTGATAATTTGGTGATGAGTTACAATTTTATATATCATTTTCTCTTAATCTTTCAGCATTTATGAATCTGTTTTTACTTTCCTTTTTTGAAAAAAAATTTTCTGTTAAAGTGACATGTAATATATTGAATCATTCTTGCTAGCAAATCAAAAACAAAGCAAAAGTAGGACCAAAGAATAATTCATTCTGATGCCTTGAAGATGCCCTGGAGGTGTGCTCATGTGTTGGATTGAGAGAATTAGGGTGAGAATTATGCATGCTTACGTTGATGCCACATTCCATCCCTTGGTAAGTATGAATAACTTCAATATTGATTTAATCTCATAGCACCGGGATCTCTTTTGCTATAATTATACCATTCTCTGGAAAACACTGATAGCAAAATTGAAATCTTTCTTCCGCATCAAAACTTAGTCCTTCACTGTAATTAGTGCTGGATGAAGTGATGCAAAGAGTAGCAACTTGTAGAGGGAAAATTCTGAAGCCACTCTAGCATGTTCTAAAGTATTGCTTGTTTTGTACCAACCCTACAATGGGTCCTTCTTCAAAGACAAGTCTATTGTGGTCCTGAATAACACAAGAAGCTTCTGATGTTATGAGACATGCCTTCAAAACATTTTGATCTCCTATATTATTCTTTAAGTTCACAAAGTCAATACTTCTTTCTTCCTCGGAAGATAAAATGACCTTGACCTTTATTTAAATCATGTTTTGTCATCTATCACTAAGACAACTGAAATCTTTCTTTGGATGAATATTTAAAGAGAGCTATTGACTATTTAGTATGGAGAGAGGTAAATCTATAAACTCTTAAGCCTCAGGAAACTCTTACACACAAAAGAGATACGAAAAATTCTTTGTGGGTTGTTTTCCTCCCAATAAAAAAGTTATTTTTAACTTGAATAAAATATTCTTGTGATTGTTTTATTAATTAAATTTACATAAGTTATGAATAAGAACTTGGGTGATGTTAACTTATTTTATATTGAATCATTTCTGAATTTTTGGCATCTTGTGGACAGTATTTACATGGTGTTGTTGGGGTTTAGTGTACAGGTCTTGAGGTAAACTAATATTTTGAAGACTGTTTCCACCACTTCTTAGCTGTGTGACTTTAACCACTACTGTACATTAGTTTCCATGGCAAATAAGTGGAAAAAATAATAGGAGCTATCTCATGAAAGTCGTTGTGAGCTTTGACTGAGTTAATACATGCAATGAAATGTGGCTAACACAACTTAATTGCCCATATTCATTGACAATTTCTTTTTGCTGTAATTAATGACAATACAAAACTTCCCAAATCTGTTTGATCAACACTGAAGTTTCAGAAACTTTTACCTGGATATTATTTTTATGTTAATGACATGCATATTATAACTCTGTGAAAAACTAGTAAAAAGAAAAGTATAGAAAGATAAAAAACGTTTCTATTATTTCCATTCACACTAGTTTTTAAACTATTGGCAGAAATCTGATGTAGTTGTTTCCAGGATTGTAAGCTGCCTAGTACCGTAAACCGGGATAAAAACTCTCGGGGGCAGAGTTAAGCTTTTACTACTTTTACTTCTACTTTCTTAGAGCTTAGAGAGGGAAAGAAAGATTTTTAGAGAGAAAGATTAAAGCGAGCTTTTCTTCTTGTAAAGATTAGAGTAAAGAAAGATAGAGCTTAGCTTAGAGAAAGATTAGAGTTTCTTTCTTCTCTCTTCTTTCTTCTGTCTTCTGTCTTCCTCAGGAGCCTCGGCCTAACTCTGACCAGTCATTTCTCTTCTGTCTTCTATCTGGTTTCTCTTCTGTAACCGCTCTGCCTACGTTCTGGCCGCTCTGATTCTGACCGACCGAGTGACTGCCCGACGGACCGAATGAATTCGTTCTCCTAACTCGGACCTCTTTCACCCGGTTATATACCTTCAGGTTTGCGGGTGCCTACAGGTGCGTCACATACATATCAGGTGGAACTTATGGCTTCCAGCTAGCTACAACAGCCCTTCCTAATTAGGGCTCCTTCACAGGATGATTTTTTCTTCATGTATACACAATTATGAAATGCAAATATTTTCAAATATTAGATCCTTGCTTTTATGTTATTTTTGAAATTGCCTTAAAATAACGTGTCTGTAAATAGCATATCCTCTTCAGTTACATATAGATCTGCATTGTTCTTTTAATTGGGACATAGCAGCCCATATGTATCATAAAAATCTACCTCATGAATGCCATTAAGTTTGTCTCTAAATGTTTGCTACTTCAAAAATTCTTATATATCCTTCAAAGATAAAAATTGCTTCTGAGAGTCAGATCTGAACTACAAATTTATCACTTCTCAAGCTTTCAGTTAGGATCAAGTGTAGTATTTGTTTATGTCAGTTTAATATCTTAAGTGTCCTCTGTTTGAGGACAATATATTAAATGGATTTTTAGAAATCAGAGATGAAATGGGAATTTGCTCCATCAACCCTGTTCATTGACTTGGTATTGCACTACTTGTAGGAATGGTGCAAAAACAAACAAAACAAAAAACAAAGCCTGCATTTCATTTGGTTTGAATTCCATATCATTTAAAATAATTTAAAAATATCAGTCAAAAATTTTCAATTGAGATCATTTAAATGAACTTGTAGAGCTTTGGCTTCTCTAAAATAGTCAAAGATTAATAATTGCTAGGTTTAGATTTTGCATTTCAAAGACTAGCTTTGACAGAGTAGGGCTGGTGTATTAATAAATTCATGGTTACTCCATCTGCTACCATCCCTGCTCTTTCTATTAGCACTTGACTGGCTCGTCTCATCTAAAGCACCTGCTTATTCTCATGGGTCCTTAGGTTTGTGATTCCTGAGATGTATCATTAAACACTTAGGTTAGTATTACTAAATGATAGAGTCTAAATAGTAGGACTTCTGGGTCAAAAGGTAGGATCACGCTAACTATTTGTTAAGTACTGAGAAATTTCTTTTCAAGTCGTATTAAAGATCCAGAGTGTTTTTTTTTTTTTTTCCTCTAGCCTCTCAGCTAGATGTAAATGTAGCATAAAAAGTTAGAGAAAATAAATAAATAAATAAAACTTTTGAGTATCTTTGAATAACAGAAATTTATTGCAAGGCTGATATTTGGTGATTGTATCAACATGGGTCCCAGCAGGAAACAGAATTCTTGCTTAGCTGAGATCTTGAAGTACATTCCTTGAAGGGCTATTTATAGAAGTGTAGGTGGGGTTAAAAGCACCAAGGAAGGTCCTTAAGGCCCCTAAGGAAGCCATTAGTAAACTAAGTGGGATGGAGAGATCATGATTTTTCTGGAGCCTTTGGGGGCTCACCTCTTGGAACGAGGCTGCATCACGGAAAATAAGGTTGTTGAGGGACATGGCCACTGCTAAAGCTTTGCCTCTGTGAAGGGGGGTCAGAGTCGGGATCAAAATTTCCTGGCCCATCTCCTTTGATCTCCAGTCATCAGATGGTATTTCCTGTCTGTGGAACCTCTCTGGCTTCCAGATTGACAGACTGATAGCAGTTTTTAGAAGTCAAAGTAGCAGGTATGGAAATGACAGTGAGGCAAGGGCATGCAAAGGCAGAACAATTAGTACAAGGCTGTCTAGTCTCAATTGTCCTAGAATATTTTCTGTATTATCTCTTTTGTCATTACATTTTTTTAACTAAAAATAATGCCACATAACCATAAAAATCAATTTTATAAATATTTATTGCATCAAATGGTTTAAATGACTAAAGAATATGTGGGGAAATTCCCACAAGGTAGTAATAAAATAAACATAAAAATTGAGACAGGGGCAAAGGACAGGTAGTTAGCATAGACAGTAAATGATTGGGTTGGAAAGATTAGGGCTGATTATCAAAGAAAAGGAAATGGGTTGCTTACATCTCCAGAAAAACTGTTTCCCCCTCCCAATTCTTTGTAACACTCCAGGGAATGGCTCCTCTCAACACAAGGGGTTGCTAATGATTACCCCCCCCCCCATGTTCTTTCCTGCCCTTAGGCAGGTACACAGGAAAGTTAGAGCAGGTGGAGAGGGAGAGGAAACCTAGAATCTATAAAAAGGCAAGACACACCCCCTCCTGAGGGCACCCAGCTCTGGGCCCCAACTTCTCTCTGGAGAACTCTGCTACCTCTGTTCTCTTTCTTAAATAAAACTTGCTTTCTATGCTTGCCTCAGTGTTTATCTATCGATGTTAAATTTTCAACACTGGGGAATGAGGAGCCGATCCTTATTTCCAAGACCCATATCAAAATCAGTGTCAATTAGAACAATACTTACATTTTTAAAAACCCTTGTGCAATTGGCTCAACTTTCTTTGCTTTGCCAAAAAGATCAAAGTATAATGAAAGTTTTTATGGAATGGACACAAGAATGTACTAGGGGTGCTGGGGTTATAATTCCGTGGTAGAGTGCTTCCCTCACACGCATGAGGCCCTGGGTTCGATCCTCAGCACCACGTAAAAATAAATAAATAAAAATAAAGATATTGTGTCTATTTACAACTGAAAATGTATTTCAAAAAATGTACTGGAATGGATTATTCAAAGAGGGGAAGGAAATCATGTACTTAAGTAATACATTTGTGGAGACAGTGATGAGGATTTTTGATAAAGGACTTTGGATGTTTGGAGAAAGGGGAAATCGTGTTGGTAACTTCCTTGACAGAACGCCACGTGAGTCTTGCCTGGTTTGCCAGTGCTCGCCATCCTCTCTGCAAAGCAGACTAACTGAGGAGCGCAGTGGCCTGGCAATTTTGCTCATTTCTTTCGGAGGATTCCCTCCAAGAGTCGGTTGTGATAGTATGCAAACTTGATTAGGCCAGTTTTGCTAATAAATATGACTACTTATCACATTAAATATTAAGAGAGTTAAGTGAAGTTTATTGTTACAATAAAATCTAAGCTGGATTCAGTTTTTAAAAAGAATTGATATGAGTTAGTAAGAAAAATGTTGCTCTTGAGTTAGCAAAAGAAATTTTGAAAGTTGAAAAATTCATAAAACCAAAAGATGGGTTAAGTTTTCTGTTGATGAAGTTTATATGAAAAAATAAATGGGCGTCATGTATTATGGATGATGGGTTTGGTTTATGCAAAAGAGCAGGAGATGGGACTCTGATCAACAAATCTCTATTCAAGAAAAGGCTTTGACCCCAAACCAAAAGATTGTAACTGAAGCATTTGCCTACATTTTCAAATAAACTAATATTCAATGTGTGTTAGTCATGCAAGATGCATTTGTGGCTATAGTTTTGTGGATTAATTGATGAGAGATCCCGAGTGAATTGGATAGGAGGGCTTCTCTAATTTCAGCTATGAGGATAAGGTATACTTCCTGAGGAAAGAATATGTTCAGCTGGGCCCTCACTAGATATTTCATTACTGGTCTTATTTACATAAGGAAGCAAACTCTTCCTAAGTGGGTAAATCAATTACATTGAGCAAACATTTATTGAATTTCCATTGCCTTCAGGATAAAAGATAAGTTACTGATCATGACATAAAAGCACATTCATGATCTGGTTTGAACCTACTTCTTCAGCTGTGCCCTACCCTTGCCACCCTGAAAATTCCTCCTTACCTGACTTATTTTTATGGAATACCAAGAAACTGTGCCTGTGGATTGTAGGGCCCACAATTGTATGCCAAAGCTGTGGACCTTTGTATATTCTCTTCGGGGGCCTAAAATGCTTATCCTGCCATGGGGCACATTTTTAATGCTGATTATACATTAAAAAATTTATTATTGTTATTTTAAGTCACATTGTTTCATCTGCCATTTCCAAACAAAGTTCTCATTTTAAGTGAGGGGAAAAGTTTGGGAAAATGATTATTTCTTAGGGGGTTAAGAACTACCCATTGTTTCAGGCTTCCACTGGGGTCTTGGGATGGTTCCCTTATGGATAAGGAGGGATACTGGTTAGGAACAGAATTTAACATGGTGAGTCCAAAAAAATCATGTTTGTAAAAAGACGTAAAATTTACCACTATATTTCAAGTTCACTTGATTATTTAAAATGTCTATTTTACATGCTATCAAGAATCACCATAAGATATAGTGTTAGCTCAAAAACATGAAAAAGAAGTGGATGGAAAAATGATGGAAAACATCTAAAATTTTATTATATGTAACTCTAGGTGGTGGTATTAGATTGCAGGTATAATTTTATTCTGTACTTTCTAATGTTTCAGTAGTTAAAATGTGCTTACTTAGATAATAAATAATGAAACTTTTAAACAAATATCAATACTTTGCTAAAGGGTTATGACTTTCCATATGGAGTTTCCTTGAATCATTGATCTTTAGCATTCATTACTCTCCTCTGTGTTATTTCTTTATTATTCACAGAAGCAAGTTAATTGAAGTTATTTCTTTACTTGTGTGTCTCCCCAACCAGAAAGAAAACTCTTTGAGGAAAGGGGATGCGTCCCATTTCTTCTCTATGATTAACACATTTATTGTACCACCTAGTGCAGGTTTGAAGCTCAACCAACATAGTATGCACATGATGACCTTTAACAGAGTTTGTGGTGTTCTCTAAATGCTTAGCAGGAAGAATTGGTGAAGCTCCCTATGCCAGTGCTTATCAGTAGGTCCAGGATCAGTCTTGGAAGGCTTTGTGTTCCCAGATTAGCTTAAGACAGCACTAAATCATTTTCAACATCTTGAACTATTAATATTATATGAAGAGAGTGTTTTCTCTGAACTCTCCAGAGTTGCTTCACATACTTCACATTATGTGGTTTAAAAAAAAAAAAAATTCTAAGGAAATTACCATATCATTTAATTGTTATTTTTTTTTGCAAATAATTACTAATAACAAGTATCAGAGTTTTATTTTTTCACAAGAACTACAATCCACCTTTTTAAAAAAAATATTTTTATTTGTAGACACTTCATTTACTTACTTGTTTATTTATTTATGTGGTGCAGAGGATTGAAGCCAGTGCCTCACCCTTGCTAGGCAAGTACTCTACCACTGAGTTACAACCCCAGCCCCCCCCTTTTTATATAAATTTATTTTATTTATTTGTTTTTATGTGGTGCTGAGATTGAACTCAGTGCTTCACATATGCTAGGCAGGTGCTTTACCACTGAGCTACTACAACCCCAGCCCACAATCAATCTTTAATTATTACTTTTTCTCATTTTCTAGTAGAGAATAATGTATCTCGTTTTTTCCCCTCTGAGGATGTATGATATTGCACTTGGCACTCTAATATTCTCTTATTGAGATTTAAGGGAATTTTTTTAAAAGCTCTCCCAACTTCATGAAAAAACAGACCCAAATATTCATATTTAGTCTTCAGGCTAATAATTCTCTTTAACCTCTTTACCTGTTTAAATGAATAAACATAAATTCAACACTTTAGTATCCTCTCTGCTAGATGATATGTAATCAAAGACAAATTAAGCAAAGATTGCTTTTGCAAAGTAGACTTGAACCCTGGGTTTTGTACTAATTAGAGTCGTAACAAAGGACTTCAGGAGCTATGAAGAGGGGCGTAATGTTCTCAGCTGGCCCAAGTGTGAGAAATGAAGGGGAAGACCTGGTTGCTGAGCGGCAAGTGAGGAGCAGGTGTTCCAGATTGCAAGAGCTAATTGCATGTGTCCACTTGACTGGGCCAAGGGATGCACAGAGCTGGTTAAACATTATTTCTGGGTTTGCCTGTGAGCATGTTTCTAGAAGAGATTAGCGTTTGAGTTAGTGAACTGAGTAAAGCAGATTGCTCCCCGCAGTGTGGGCGGCATCATCCAATCTGTCCAGGCCTGAGTAGAACAAAAAAGCAAAGGAAAGTTGAATTAACTTTGACTGCTTCAAGCTGGGACATTGACAATCTCTTGTCCTCTTGGATCTTAGGCCTTAAGATCAGGCCTGGAAACTACTACCCCAGTGGCTCTCCACCTCTCAGGTTTTCAAAGTATCCACTAGTTTTACTGAGTCTGCAGCTTGCAGACTCCAGATTGTGGCACTTCTCAGTTTGCATTGTTGCATGAGGTATATAAGGTTATATGTGTTGTATTTATAAGGTATGACTTATTATATGTATGATAAATCTCTTCCTAAGAATGTATCTATAATAGGATATTGTTCTAGTCAGTTTTTTTTTTTTTCTGTTGTGACCAAAAGACTTGATAAGAATAATTGTAGAGAAGGAAAGTTTACTTGGTGCTCACCATTTCAGAGGTCTCAGTCTATAGACGGATAACTCCATTGTTCAGGGCCCCAAAGTGAGGCAGAACATCATGATGAAAGGGTGTGGATGAGGAAAGCAGCTCAAGAAAAGGCCACTGGGAAGTAGAGAGAGCTCTGCTCACCAGGGATAACATATGTACTCCAAAGGCACTCCAGGGACCTACCTCTTCCAGCCATACCCTACCTGCCTGTAGTTGACCACCCAGTTAATCCATTCAAGAGGATTAATGCACCAATTAGGTTAAGGCTCATATAACCCAATCATTTCACCCCTAAAATTTCTTGCATTGTTTCAGACATAAGTTTTTGAAGGATGCCACATATCTAAAGCATAACATATATATATGTAACACATATATATGATATATATATCATATATATGTAACATATATATATCATGTATGTAATTTGTATGATAAAATAGGATAAAATAACCTTATATAGAATATATGTATCTGATTTAAAAATATATCCTTTGGGTTTTGTTTCTCTAAAGAACCATAAATAATACATACAGGGCCAAGAGTGAATAAAATCACAGATGCATTGGTTTTCACGACATTTTTGTGGAGTGCTATTAGTTGAAGTTGTGTATGTCTTTGGGACTACATCCTCTATTTTGAGTATAGTTGGTCCTAAACTATTATAAAGGCATTATCTGCAAAAGGAAGTTAAGGTGAGCTGAGCAGACTTGTGAAGGGAAGTTGTCCATGAAATCCTCTCACTTAAAACTAACAACACTAAGGGCTGGGGTTGTGGCTCAGCAGTAGAGTGCTCGCCTAGCACGTGCACGGTCCGGTTCGATCCTCAGCACCAGCACCATATAAAAATAAAGGCATTGTGTACAACTAAAGCAAATAAATAGATATTTAAAAATAAGACTAACAATGCTAATAATGGCTAACATTCTGTATATTCCAAAATCTTGTTAATGTTAGATCATTTAATTCTTATTACAATCTTTTGAGGTTTATGCTATTATTGCTCCCACTTTACAGATAAAGAAACTAAGACACAGAAGAATGAAGAAACATGTTTAAAACACAGGGTTGATAACTAGCAAATTCCTCCATGAAATAACATTTTCCTGAGCAAAGATAAAATATCTCTGTATGTGACCATGATCCTCACTTGAGTTTTCTTAATGTATTCTTTGTTTTGTGCACCTGTGAGTTCTGTTCAAAATCGTTTCTTCTTTTTTTAATTGTATCTCTTGCAGAGTTTTATTCCCTCACCTGCCTTGAATTATTTTTATTCTGAAGACTTTCAAATTTATTTATTTACTTTTTTCCCCTTCTTTCCTTCTGTTATGGTTTAGATGTGGTGTCCCCCAAAAGCTCACACGTGAGAAAATGCAAGAAGGTTCAGAGGAGAAATGATTGGGTAGTAAAAGTCTTAACATAATCAGTGATTTAATCCCTTGATAGGGATTAGCTGAGTGGTTACTGAAGTGGTAGGGTGTGGCTGGAGGAGGTGGGAATTGGGGGCGTGGCTTTGGGGTATATATTTGTATCTGACAAGTGGAGTCTCTCTGCTTTTTGATCACTGTTGAGCTGCTTCCCTCTGTCATTCTCTTCCATCGTGATGTTCAGCCTCACCTGGAGCTCCTAGGAATGGAGCTGGCCTTCTCTGGACTAAGACCTCTGAAACTGTGAGCCCTAAAACTTTTTCCTCTCTTAAAATTGTTCTGTTTGAGTCCTTTAGTTGCATCAGCAAAACAGCTGACTAAAACACTCCTCCCTCCCTCCTTACTTCAATCCTTTACATCTTCCTGACTTTCTCCCTTCTGTCCTTCTTTCCTTCCTTCTATCCCTCCTTCCCACACATGTATCCAATTCTCTTCTCATTCATCTATTTAAGTTTCTTGATGGTGAAGACAGATATTTAACATATTCTATTCTGATGAGTGTAAAATGTGAACAGAAGAAAATGATAGTTTGGATTTATATAGACAGAGTTTAAGAAGAAGAGAAAGGGAAGGGAGCTAATTATATCTCTGGATCTAAGGAAGGCTCTTAGAAAATGACATGTAAAATGAGAAATGAAGAGTTTGAAGTGATTTGATTAGATGTCAGGAAGGAGTCAAGGATTGTTCCTGGCTTGGGAACTTGTATCACTAGAGATAAGATGACCAGTCTTGGAAAATTGACTTTGAGAAGCCTGTGAAACATCTTAGGTAGAGATGTGGACCACATATGTGGGTATGTGTATCTGAAGTTCAGTCCAGACTAGATGTCTGTTAAAGACATGGACGTTCTTGGGAAGTGCATGGAGAGAGGTGCATGGAGTCCTGGGGATGGTGCTGATCAATTTCAACATTGAGGAAATGGGTAGACATGGAGGAGCCAGCAAAGAGGTAAAATAGCTGGGCAAGATAGCTAAAGAAGTAAGTGGGAAGGCAGTACATTGTCCTGATATTTAGTGAAAAGTGTGTGTTTTTTCTAATTTTCTTTTCTTTTTTCTTTTTTTTTTTTTTTTTTAAGGAAGTGGTTAACAAGGTCAAATGCTGTTCCTAGGTCAAGCTAGATAAAAGTTGAGAGGGAGTCAGTTGTACTTAGAGATAGGAATGGAGATCATTGGCTATCTCCAAAAGAATAGTTTCAGTGGAACGGAAACTTGCTTTGAATGAGTTAAAGAGAAAAAGGGAAGTGAAGAAACAGAGATGTCAATTGTAGATAACCACAATGAGAATTGAAACTTTTAAGAAGATAAAAAAGATAGAGTTGAAGCTAGAGGACTGAGTGGAGAGATTTTTTTTTCTTTTGCATTTTGCTGTGTGAGCCCTGTATTAAGTTTATATACTGAAGAGGAGGAGCCAGTGGGAAGGGGCTGTGTAATTGCAGGAAAGGAAGGAGATAATCACATCCAAGAGCCCATCCAAGGAAGACTGGATGGGCTTATTACACAGGCATGGTCTGAGAGATAAGGAATGGCTCTTTAAGTGAGAATGATGTACAACGATAAACAAAAGAGAGGAAGCGATGCAGGTTAAGTTAGTAGATTTTGTGACAGGAAGCCAGTGGAGTATGTCTGTGGCAAACGTGTGGGGTCTCATCAGGATGTATGTAGAGAGAGGAGTGCAGCAGGTAGGTAGAGCACTGAGGATAGGACAGTGCTTTAGTGAAGTTACCAAGGGCTGAATGTGTGTCCCTTCAAGTTCATGTGTTGAAACCTCTCCCCACTGGAGTGGTTTTAAGAAGCAGGTCCTTTGGGAAGTGATAAGTCACGAGGGGACAGTCTTCACGAATGGGACTAAGGTCCTCATAAGAGTCCTACAGGAGTCGGTTCGCCTCTTCTCCCACACAAGGACAGTGCTAAAGGAAAAGGGTGTTTGTTGGTGCCTCGACCTTGAACTTCCCCAGCCACCAGAACTGTGACAGATAAATGTTTATTGTTTGTAAGCCATCCAGTTTATGGTATTTCTGTGGTATTAGGCTGAGTGGACTAAGAACAATTGTTGGTTAGGAGACTTAGCACAACAGCATTTTCAAAGTTTATAATTTAGAGTTCATTAAGAATCCTTTTTGATTCCCTATCATGAGACTCTTGAATAAAATGTAAATCCTCAGAAAGAACAATAGGAATTTCTCCTTGTGTTGCCTCCTTTTGTCTTAACAAGGTGATGAAATCTGCTTTCTTTTTGGTGCACCTATCATTGCTCTTGTTCCTTGTTCCCTCAGTAGTTAGTTTTCTATGATACGAAGATTGCCATTGAGAACTAATGGTGCTGTCACTGATGGGACTTCTCATGAGAAAGACAGTTTGCACTGGCAGACAAAGCAACCTCTCTGCCATGAATACCCAATTTTCTTGAAACTTCTTTGGCTATAAAGACAAAAACCAGAGGGTAAAATTAAAATTGTGGGAATCACAAATCTTCAATAGACTTTGGGAAATCATTGGTTGTACATTATGACTTCTTTTGATCATGGATCTTCCGCCATCTGATTTGATCTTTGTGTCCTGTATGTGTGGTACTTAGTAGTAATGATAATAAGGCTACTGTTTACCATAGACTGTTCTATTGGTTTATATAAGATTCTTATTTTATCCTCACAAAAACTCCTATGAGGCAGCCTCTGTTATTGTCCTTGTTTCAGAGATAAGAAAACTGAGGCACAGAAAGATTAAGTATATTATCTAATGTCACATAGTTAAAGTTAGTGCTATAATTAAGCTCCAAGCAATATGATTCTAAAGTCTATGCTCTTACAGGTCCTCAGTGCCTAGTGAGTTGCTTAATGTATGTCCTTTTGCCTTTGTTCAACTGGTGTAAACTAGTCTTCCAATTTTACAGCTGAGGTCCAAAGTGCTCTTCCAGACTGGCTAAGGTCATACCTTAAGTGACAGAGCTGGTATTTAACTTTAGCTACTTTGACTCCTTCTCTTGTTCTTTTTCCATTATGCCATAATTGCCTCTGTGTCTAATTCATGTCTGGTGATTCCCTTTTGCTCTGAGTTTTGTTTGCACCTTCAGCCTGTGTACCTCCAGCTCAGTAATGATCTAATACTTACTGTGTGGGCTTCAGAGTTTATTTGATTTGGAGCAATCTAAACGGCCTGTTGGCAAGGTCTAAATATAAGATTGTGAATATGGGACAAGGACACATACTTCTGGCCTGAAGGGATCTTGCAGGCTATGGCAAAACATTGCACACTACTGGCAACATCTGGCATAACTAAAATGGATTCTTCGATTCTAAATGTTTGTACCACATCAAGAAAATTCAACATAAAGAAAGGGAATGCAGAATTTGGGCAGTGAAGTTTAATATTTTGGATGCATTATACCAGTTTAGAAAAGTGGGGGTTTCAGTTTGAAAATGGATTAATTTTGCAAGAGTCCTGACTTGACAATCATACATAAGGGCCATTATTTTGCACAAAGCATGCACCTTGCAGTGTGCAGAATAGGCTGCGTTTGTTGCTCCGTTCGTTCCTTGTTTCCTCCCAACATCCTGTGTTGTGACTGGGCAATACATTTTGATACATTGATTTGACTGAGGGAGAAACCACAGCATCGTGTGGTTTAAATGACTCATTCAGTCTTGTAAAAGTGGTCTGTGTTAGAGCCAAAGTTAGGATTTGGATCTTCCATCTTGAATGCCATGCTTTGTGTCAAACCGCATGGTGTTCCAATATATCATTTGGCCCATTTAAACCACATGGATAATTCATTTTTCAACACCCTAGTTATATGTCATCCTAGCTGTCACTTCCATTAGCTGCTCACACACCTGCAGGTAGCTGACGCCAGCCTCCTTTTCTTCCTGTTCTGACATCAGGAGCACTGCTCATTAAGCATTTGAAAACAACCACTACAACAACCACCCCAACAACCCTTCTTTGTTCTACCCAACTGTATTTCACTTCTGGTTTCAGCTCATATGGCCATAATGCCTGTGTAGGGGGACTTCCCTTTTTTTTTTTTTTTTAAACAAACTTTCAGAGTCTTTTCCTATAGAATAGGGCTTGTGCATTTATGTTTGATGGCATTCTGGCAATTATTAAGGAACTTTTTACAACTATTTTGGTGAAGTAGCACAAAGAGAGCCTGCCATGAGACGCAGTACGTTTCCACCTCCCTCATGACGGATTGTCTATTTTCGACTTAGGCTCACCACCAGCACATTCTTAGGCAGGAGGGAAATAAGGAACTGTATTCCCAGAGCCTCTTCCCCATATGGTTCCTCTTTAGTGTCTGCCAAGGAGAAGCTTTCACATGAGACTCAGAAGAGAAGAGAGGAGAAATTGAAGAGGAGAAATTGAAGGAGAGAAATTAAAGAGAGGAAATTGTACATTCAACATACATTTCTTAAGATCCTGTGTGTAGCAGGCATTGTTCCCCTTTCTGGGGATATAGGCCAACCCTCACATAGTTCATATTCTGTGAGTGGGAGAGGAAACTAAAAAATTAAAAACAAAAAAGCAACAACAAAGACAAAAAAGGCAAGTAAATATAAAAACAGATTTTAGATCATGATTAATGTTGTGAAAACCAAAACCAATATATGATAGTACATGTCGGGGGTGGGGTGGTTAGAAAGAGAAGACATTTTGTCAAGAATATTCTAATATTCTAAAGGATGTTCTAAAATTGATGTCTTAAGGAAAAATTTAGTTTTCTAAACACTTCTAAACTGTTTTCTTCTTGATTGTTCAAGTTTTAATTTAGTTTACCATTGTGTGTTCCTGTTGTTATCAGCGATTTCTTTCCTTATTCTTTGTCCAAATACCCAGTAGGGCTGCTGCACACCAGCTCTTGTGATCCAAGTGCCATCTTGACCTCTGGCTTGAGAGGGTGATTGTTTGGCTCCTGACAGTTTGTCACACTCTCCGTTCTATAAAATCTGCTGGACATGGAATTTCAAGTGAACCCACCATAAGGTGCTAATGGGAATGGTAGTTGTTTTCTATTGGTTGCTTCTTAAGCTTTATATGGATTTATTATCATGCTCTCCCCTTGCTAGCTTTGGCCTGTACCTTGTAGGATTCCATAGGAATGTGGAATAATAAGCATATATCTGAATATACCTGGAGAACATTCTGGTTTGACTCAATTGTGGGATATTTAACCCCAAGTCTCTCTGCCTGTTTCCTTTGGAGATGATGAGCAATTTGTAAGTCTCACCTCCACTGAGGACATTTGAGTATTTCTCCTTTGGAGACTGACTTTGATTTATGATAAAGTGCACAGAATATGTCCTAGCTTTCCTTCACAGAGGGCCATGGTGCCCTCATTCCTTGAAGGGAAGCTGCATGATACTCTGTGTTTATTTAACTCATGATTTATTTCTTTTGAAAGGATTGTGGCCTTTGTTAAAAACTTCATTTCACTGGGGATGGAGACTTGTGGCATAAAGAAGTCTTGGTATTAAGAGGTTACGTTTTGTTATTGTTGTTAATTCTGCTTATCTCTGGAAACCTTTTATATAAGAATTCATGTGTGTGTGTGTGTGTCTTATATAGCATTTGTCTACTTTGAGACCTACCGAGAAATGACTGCTCTTCATTTGCCTTCACTCATTTTCATTATCTGCCAACATGCTTTCCCAGACTTTCCCATCAAATCAGGTTTAGGAGCTTAAATGTGCTGAAACATTTTTCTTCTTTCCAGTTCAATTTTGAGAAATAACAGAGGGTTGGGCTCTGGTCTAGGCTCTGTGTTTGGTTACTTTGATAACCTGGGGCCAGACTCTAGGTCACATATGGGGATCTGAGTCTCACTATCTTATCTGTGGAAGGAGATGATCCTATCAGAACATTGGCTTTTAAATAATGTCTTCTCAGAACCCCTTCACACTCAAAAGTACTTAGCGTCTATGTTTGAAGAAATAAAGTTGTCTGAAATTAAGTTTTAAAGCAAAATTAACAGGAGAAACAGAAATAAAAGAAAGCAGAATGTAAGAAAAATAAGGAAAGAAATTAGTCCCCTCGTCCTTTTGGTTGGATGAGTCCTCCTTGGCTCCTGCCTCTGGTTTTATTTTACCTATAGCTCATATTTAGATTCTGAAAAGTGGATTCTCTTGAGCAATGTTCTCCAAAGTGCGGTTGCTGAAGCTAATCCTCTATGAGGCAGAAAGAATATGTTAGGACTTTATTCTTGTTCTTTTCTTTCTGAAAGGATAGTCTAAATTGTGTCATGTGGGGCTATACTGTCAGTTTAATGATGGTGAAGACTTTGTTCACTATGTCTCCTTACTCTGTCATCTTCAAGGTGGTTCTGCCTTTGCCTATCCACCTACCAGCCATCAAGGACCAGGGATCTGAAGAAAACAGGATAGTCAGGAAGTCTCTTGTTACACTTAACCTCACCTCCCATCTGCCAGCATTTATTTCCTAGCTGCAAGGGAATCTAAAAAAAAAAAAAAAAAAGTAATGATAACCATCTTTTGATGGCCCAAGCTAAAGTTTAATGGCTCTCATTAGAGAAGGGGAAACTAGATATTGGTGAGAACTAGCTGCTATACATGATATTTAAAAGGGCTCAGGCAAAAAAAAAAAAAAAGTTACAGAAGAAAATGGTTGGGGATGTAACTCATTAGTACAGTGGGTACTTAGCATACACAAGGTCCTGGTTTGATCTCTAGCATTAAAAAAAAAAAAAAAAAGTTACAAAATGGTTCATAAACTTATACATTTTCCATTTATTAAAGATGAGAATTTCAAATAGCAAGTCAACAGTAATGACTAACAGTTTTGATATGGTGCTACACAAGTGGTTATGAAAATCTATACATATTTAAATTTCCATGCAAGGTGATGATAGGAAGGAAATCTTTTCCAAAGCATATATGCTTTGGACAGAATACTTAGAAAAAATATGCCTGGAATTGTGTAGCTCTGGTTGCTAGAGAGTATTGAAGTGTTTCTTCAGTTTAAAAAAATCCCTCATCTCTACATAGTTAAAAACTTATAAATAGAATTTTAAAAATTTAAATATTCCAAAGGTATTTGGGCATATTTAAAATCAATCTATTAAAAATAGAAAAAAATCACTATTTTTATTAATTTGGATAAATACATTTATTAAAAATAGAAAAATGTAACACATTTACATTAATTTGGATAAATATATATTTTCATTAGGGTCTCGCTAAATTGCTGATGGTGGCTTTGACCTCATGATCCTCTCTCCTCAGTCTCCTGAGCCCTTGGGATTACAGACATGTGCCATCATGCCAGCTGAATTATTTTTAGTGATGTGGTTGATACTTAAAGTTTTGGACAGCAGTGGTTTCCAATATACTGTATTTGTACCAGAGGTATGTAATCTATTTTTTAAATAAAGAAATATGATGCACTAATATTTAGTATATGGATTGACATTAGCAAACTCACATTTTGTGTTTGTCAGGAGAGCCCAAGGTAGTAACTGGATAAGAAACAAAGATTGAGATGCTTTATCAAGGGTTATTACAGCATGTCATGTGCATATTATGGAGTTTATGGGATCAGTTCCCCAAACCTACAGTATTAGACTATTGTGAACTCTTGAACATCAATGTTCTGTGCTACAGTAAATTGCTAGCCGAAACCACACCCCTCACTGTTTCATGCATATTCCTAAAATGTTATCAGTTTGCCTAGCTACTGAGAATCAAAATTCTGAGTGCTTCATAGCAAGATGTACAAGGTCATGTGAATGCATCTTTATGTTTAACTCTAGTCACTCTAAGAACAAAAGTAAATTTTATTAATGCTGTAAGTATATGTTTCAAGGATTTGTAGTCTATGGAATCAGGGAAATTATATACTGAAGGGTTTCCATTAGAGTTCAGAAAAGTGTGTGTGTGTGTGTGTGTGTGTGTGTGTGTGTATGTGTGTGTGTGTGTGTTTGGTTTTATAAAGAATTAATGCAATGGGACTACACTATGTCTATACAGTTGCCATTTACTCAGTCATACAATGGGTTCAGTGTCAAACTCTTCAAACTTGTTCCTTGTGCCATCTGGAAAGGTGATATCTTCCCAAAGTTATTTTTCCACATTACCTTTTAGTTTAAACTTTGTTATACTATTTTGGTCTTGTGACAGTGTTATATTTTTCCACCCCAGTTAAATTAAACTAGAAACACACACAGTGGAACTTGCAACTTATCTCATGTATGTGCCATCTCCTTCCTCTTAATACTAAGTAGTGGTGTTTATCTTTGGATGGATTAAAGCTCAAATAAAGCTCAAACTTTTTGAGATTTGTTTTACAAATGCCAAATAACTTAATTTCATTAAAAATTTCAATAACAACCCCCACAAGTCTCATCAAGGCATTTGTGATTTATTTTTTGGGGGATGGCCATACAAACACAGTAACTGTGACATAGTTTGGTTAGTGTTATACCAGAAATACGGACAATGTAAACTTGGAAGGAAGCAATTGATACACTTCAGGAGACAAGAGTGTTGAGGGTTGAAGTATGAAAAGAGTTTGCTTCACATTCATTTTTTATTAATTGATAATTAATGCAAAACATTGTGTAACAGAACTATTTTAGCTCAGGAAATAGAAGGGGAAAAAACAGAAACTATTGGTATCACAATGGAGCTTAGAGTGCTACTATAGGACAAAGACATTTAGAAAAGACTCAAAATGCTTAATGCAATTTTGTGAAAAGCTGCAGAAGATAGACACAGAGTATTACATGAGGCCTCATGAGCATACCTTACTTAGCCTAGAGCTTTAGGAAAATGGACCTGAGGGAGAGATGATGAAGATTATGAGGACTAGAAGTTGGAAAGATAGGGGCAAGGGTGGTGGAGTAGAAGTAGGAAACATAGAATTAATAGAAGTAAGGGGTTTGTCAACTACAAAGTGCTTTTGAAATGTAAAAATCTAGTTCTTAGTGTTTGCTATGGACTGAACTGTATCTCTCAAATTTCATGTTGAAGCCCTAAATCTCTAATGTGACTGTATTTGGAGATAGAATTTTGGGAGGTAATTAAGGTTAAATGAAGTCATGAGGGTGGGCCCTAATATGATATGATTGAGGTCCTGATAAGAATAGGAAGAGAGATGTCTCTCTGTACCCACATGTTTCTAGAAAAGATGTGAGGATACTGCAGGAGGGCTGCTATTGGCAAGCCAATAAGATGGTCCTAAGTAGAGCGGACCATTTTGGACTTGAAGTTTGCAGAATTTTAAGGAAAAAAAATTGTTGTTTAAGCCACCAGTCTATTTTTTTTTTTTTTAAATAGGATCCCAAACTGACTAATAGTATTCTTTAACTTTATCTTGGAAGAGATTATGATGACAGTAATGTGATAGAGACTCTCAGCTCCCACTGATTGAACACTTGTTGAATATCACTGTTAGATGCTTCATAAATAGTAGTTCTAATTCTAAAAATAACTGAAATGTGGTTATAATCCTTGCTTGCAGATTAATCAACTAAGTCTCAGAGAGGCTTGCTCAAGATCACACATTAAGTACATTGTAAACCAGCATAAAATCCAGACTAACTCTAAATACTAAGATTTCTCTAATACTACTCTGAACAGACAGCCATGTAGCTCCTTCCTGAATACCTTCGGTGACAATATTTCATTGTTCCAGTTTTTGATTTTGTACGAGTTCAAGTTATAGTTTGTTTTTATTTTGTGTTCAGATGAAATCTTCCTTTGCTCTATTTTTTTCCATTTTAAGCTATTCTTTTATTTTTAATTGATACCTTATAATTGATACATATTTATGGGGCACAGTGTGATATTTCAGTACATGTATATAAAGTGAAATGATAGGATCAGGGTAATTGGTATACTGATTATTTCCAATATTTATTGTTTCTTTGTGTTAGAAATATTTAAATTTCCTATACCAAGAAATATAAAAATGCAAGAAGCCCAGTTTTATGCTGGTTATTCTTAAGTTTTTCCAAGTCTGGATCTAGACATCAGACATATCCACAGACCCAAAATAGACCATACATTTAGGGCTAATTTTCTTCATTTTCCTGGCTAGGGTGGTAGGAATCCCAAATAATCATTAATTTAATATTTGTTGGATTCTTTGAACAACTTGTATTTAGTTGGCCCTGAAGTTATAAGAAAAATCTAAATTCATAAATTTTCCCTTGAGAAGACAACTCAGGTATGTTTTAAAAGCATATGAGAATCAAATAGTACTTAGAATTTTTAGAGAAATCTCCATACTGATTTCCATAATGACTGTACTAATTTACGTTTCTACCAACAATGTGCAAGAGTTACCCTTTCTCCACACCTTCATCAATGTTTGTTATCTCTTGTCTTTTTATAATAGCCATTTAAAAAAATATTTTAATTAGGTATATAAGACAGCAGAATGCATTTTGATTTATTGTACACAATCACAGCACAACTTTACATTTCTTATGGTGTGACACTATATCGTGTACAACCAATGTGTAGTCATACATGTACTTAGGGTAATGATATTCATCTCATTCCACCATCTTTCCTTCCCCCTCCTCCCTTTTGCCCCACTAAAGTTCTTCCATTTTCCCCATGTCTCCCCCACCCCCATTATGGATCAGCATCTACTTAGAAGAGAAAACATTTGGCCTTTGGCTTTTTGGGATTGGTTTACTTTACTTATCATGTTATTCTCCAACTCCATCCATTTACCTGCAAATGCCATAATTTTATTCTCTTTTATTGCTGAGTAATATTACATTGGGTATATATACCACATTTTCTTTATCCATTCATCTGTTGAAGGACACCTAGGTTTCTTCCACAGTTTAGCTATTGTGAATTGAGCTGCTATAAACATTGATGTGGCTGCATTACTATAGTATGCTGATTTTAAGTTCTTTGTGTATAGACAGAGGAGTGGAATAGCTGGGTCGTATGATGGTTCCATTCCAAGTTTTCTAAGGAATCTTCACACTGCCTTCCAGATTGGTTGTACCAATTGCAGTCCCACCTATAATGTATGAGTGTGCATTTTCCCCCACATCCTCACCAGCACTTATTGTTGTTTGTATACTTGATAACTGCCATTCTGACTGGTATGAGATGAAATTTTAGAGTAGTAGTTTTGATTTGCATTTCTCTAATTACTAAAGATGTTGAACATTTTTTCATATATTTGTTGATGGATTGTTTATCAGTGTCTGTTCAGGTCCTTGGCCCACTTATTGATTGGGTTGTTTGTTTTTTCAGTGTTAAGTTTTTTGAGTTCTTTATATATCCTGGAGATCAGTGCTCTATCTGATGTGTATATGGCAAAAATTTGCTCCCAAAATGTAGGCTCTCTGTTCATCTCATTGATTGTTTCTTTTGCTGAGAAAAAGATTTTTAGTTTGAGTCCACCCCATTTATTAATTCTTGGTTATATTTCTTGTGCTTTAGGAGTCTTGTTAAGGAATTTTGGACCTATTCTGACATGATGAAGATTTGGGCCTACTTTTTCCTCTATTAGGCACAGGGTCTGTGGTCTAATTACTAGGTCCTTAATCCACTTTGAGTTGAGTTTTATGCATGGTGAGAGATAGGGGTTTATTTTCATTTTGCTGCATATGGATTTCCAGTTTTCCCAGCACCATTTGTTGAAAAGGCTATCTTTTCTCCTATGTATGTTTTTGGTGCCTTTGTCTAGTATGAGATAACTGTATTTATGTGGGTTTGTCTCTGTGTCTTCTATTCTGTACCATTGGTCTACAAGACTATTTTGGTGCCAATAGCATGCTATTTTTGTTACTATAGCTTTGTAGTATAGTTTAAGTTCTGGTATTGTGATACTTCCTGCTTCACTCTTCTTGCTAAGGATTGCTTTGGCTATTCTGTCTCTTATTTTTCCCAACAAATTTTATGATTGCTTTTTCTATTTCTATAAGAAATGATGGTGGGATTTTAATTGGAATCACATTGAATCTGTATAATGCTTTGGATAGTATAGCCATTTTGACAATATTAATTTTGCCTATCCGAGAGCATGGGGTATCTTTTCATCTTCTATAGTCTTCTTCAATTTCTTTCTTTAGTGTTCTATAGTTTTTCATTGTAGAGGTCTTTCACCTCTTTTGTTAGATTGATTCCCCAAGTTATTTTTTGAGGCTGTTGTGAATGGGGTAGTTTTCCTAATTTCTCTTTCGGAGGATTCATCACTGATGTACAGAAATGCATTTGATTTATGGGTATTGATTTTATATCCTCCTATTTTGATGAACTCATTAATTAAGTCTAGAAGTTTTCTGGTGGAGTTTTTTTGGAATCTTCTATGTATAGAATCATGTGGTCAGCAAATAATGATAATTTGAGTTCTTCTTTTCCTATTTGTATCCCTTTAATTTCTTTCATCTGTATAATTGCTCTGACTAGAGTTTCAAGGACTATGTTGAATAGAAGTGGTGAAAGAGGGCACCCCTGTCTTGTTCTTGTTTATAGAGGGAATGCTTCCAATTTTACTCCATTTAGAATGATGTTGGCCTTGTAAAAGCATAGATAGCTTTTACAATGTTGAAGTATGTTCCTACTATCCCTAGCTTTTCTAGTGTTTTGAACATGGAAGAGTGCTTTATTTTGTCAAATGCTTTCTCTTCATCAATTGATGTAATCATATAATCCTTAAGTCTATTGATGTGATGAATTATATTTATTGATAATTATATTTATTGATTTCCATGTGTTGAACTACCTTGCATATCTGGAATGAACCCCATTTGATCATGGTACACTATTTTTAAAATGTGTTTTTGTATGCAATTTGCCAGAATTTTATTGAGAATTTTTGCATCAATGTTAATCAGTGATATTGGTCTGAATTTTTTTTCCTTGATGTGTCTTTCCCTTGTTTTGGTATCAAGATGATAATAGCCTTGTAGAATGAGTTTGGAAGGGTTCCTTCCTTTTCTATTTCATGGAATAATTTGAGGAGTATTGGTATTAATTCTTCTTTGTATGTATTGCAGAACTCAGCTGTGAATCTGTATGGTCCCAGACTTTTGGCATCTTCTATTTCCTTGATTGAAATTTATCTGTTTAAATTGTGTATGTCCTCTTGACTCAGTTTGAGTTGATCATATGCCTCTAGAAATTTTTCTGTGTCTTTGAGGTTTTATATTTTACTGGAGTATACATTTTCAAAATAATTTCTAGTTGTCTTCTGTATTTCAATAGTATCTGTCATGATATTTTCATTTTCATCACAAATTTTAGCAATTTGAGTTTTCTCCCTCCTTCTTTGTTTTAGGATGGCTAAATTTGCCAATTTTATTAATTTTTTCAAAGAACCTGCTTTTTTCATCAATTTTTTGAATTGTTTCTTTTGTTTCAATTTCATTGATTTCCACCTTGATTTTAATTATTTTCTGTCTTCTACTGCTTTTGTTGTTGGTTTGTTCTTTTTTTTTCTAGGGCTTAGAGATGTAATGTCAGGTTGTTTATATGTTGACTTTTTCCTCATTTAATGAATGAACTTAATGCAATGAACTTTCCTCTTAGCATTGCCTTCATAGTGTCCCAGAGACTTTGATAAGTTGTACTGGAGTTCTCATTTACCTCTAAGAATTTTTTTTATCTCCTCCCTGATGTCTTCTGTTATCCATGTATCATTCAATAGTGTATTGTTTAGTCTCCAGGTGTTGGAGTAGCTTCTCTTTTTACTTTTATCATTGATTTCTCATTTCATTATATTATGGTCTGATAGAATGAAGGGTTGTATCTCTATTTTTTCTGTATTTGCTAAGACTTACTTTGTGGCATAACATGGTCTATTTTGGAGAAGGATCCATGTGCTGCTGAGAAGAAAGTATATGGATGGTATATTCTATATATGTCTGTTAAGTCCAATTTATTGATTGTATTATTGAGTTCTATAGTTTCTTTGTTTAGTTTTTGTTTGGAAGATATATCTAGTAGTGAGAGAGGTGTATTAAAGTCAACCAGTATTATTTGTGTTGTGGTCTATTTGATTCTTGTATATGAGAAGAGTTTGTTTGACATACATAGATTCCCCATTGTTTGGAGCATAGATATTTATGACTGTTATGGCTTGTTGATGTATGTATTTCATACCTTAAGCAGTATGAAATGTCCTTCTTTATTCCTTTTCACTAGATTTTGTTTTAAGCCCACTTTATCTGATATGAGGATGGAAACTCCTGCTTGTTTACATGGTCCATGTGAGTGGTACATTTTTTCCCCACCCTTTCACCTTTGATTTATTTTTATTTATTGTGCCTGACCCATTCCGTAGCATTTCATTCTTTGTAACAGGATTTAACCATTTTTAAATTTACCCTCGTAGGGTAAACCATGGTAGATATATAGCTCATTGTCTACTGCCTTGACTGTTTCCATTTGTGAGGTGGCAGGACTTTGATCTCATCCCCAGATTGCCTTTGGTTCTGTCTGGTGGTTTTCAAAGGAATTTTCAAGTTTTAAAGCAGTTTTAACTCCTTAAGTCAGTCAGTGAGCATTATAGCTGCTTTAGTCAGCTTTTTTCATTGCTGTGACCAAAATACCTGAGAAGGACAATTTAGTGGAGGAAAAGTTTGCTTGGTCTCATAATTTCAGAGGTTCAATCCATAGTGGGCCCATTCCATTGCTCTGGGCCTAAGGTGACGCAGAACATTATGGTGGAAGGGCATGGTGGGAAAGTACTGCTCAGTTTACAGTGGCCAGGAAGCAGAGAGAGCAAGGATAAGGGAAAACTGGGAATATGCATCCTTCCAGGGCACACTCCGGTTGACCCACCTCCTCCAGCCACACCCCATCTGCCTATACTTATTAACCAGTCAGTCCATTCAAACTAGAAAGGACTGATCAGGTAACCATAACAATAGCCCTGTGATTCAACCCTGCTTAGAATTCTACTTGTCCGTATTTGTTATCACTGCCTGCAACAAACTGCTCCAAAGCTTGCCAAGAATATATCTCAGCTACTCCAAGATTTCTAAACCTTCAGAGCTAGCAAGCCAACAGACAGTTGTACTAGAGACCACGAAAAGGAAAGGCAAGGAATCTCTTCCACAGCTTTCTGCCTTAAATTATCTCCAGATGCCAGGAGCAGCTCTCAGTCATCTTGTAAAACTCCCTCAGCAGCTCTACCAGCTTCTTCCTTGATTTCCAAAGTGGATCCATATTAATCCAGACTGGTGAGATGAAGATGCTATTCTGTCCTCCTCCACACGTACATTTCTCTCACACACTTACATTTGCTCCAACCATCTGCTTTTCCACTTACAAAAAAAAATAAAGCCCTAATTCACAGGAATGGAGAAAACACTGGATTCAGGTGAAATTGTCAGGGGGCATGGGTTTGGCAGTGAAAATAATAGCTTTTGGCTACAGAAATTAGTTTAAAATGCAATTTTTCATCACTTAAGAGGGTTTTTAGCTCATTTGCTGTCTCAGTAGCCTCTGCATGTGCTCCTGTTTCTCAGTGCCCTTCTCAAAATGGGACACTTATAATTGAACCTAATATTCCAGATGTGACCTGATTAGGTCAATCTACAGTAGTGTAGCTTGTGTCATTCTCTAAAATAAAATAGTATCAAATCAAAGTGGCTTCCTATTTACAGATCTCATTTGATTCCCTTTCTTGGTCTTCACCAATCACACTAAATTTATATTGATGGCCCATCTCAATTTTTTTTTTTTACATTCTCTTTCTCTAGAATGTTCTCCCCTTCTTTTCCTCTTGGGAAAAAAAATGCTCTATTTTTCTTTGTCTGAGTTAGATGGTCCATCCTCTTTAGTCTTTCTCAGTCTCACTCATCACCTTTTTATTGAATAGTCAAAAGACTATATCACTTTCACTATGTGCATTTCTCAAATATTGAGGTCAGAAATCAGATATTACTCATTTCTGTTTCATCAGCTTTAATTCTGTGCCTAGCACATTTAGGTATTCAAAAAATTTTCACCCAGTTAATGATTTATTGCAGCATTAAGTTATATTTACTATTAAATTACAACAAGTACTTTATATTTTATTACTCTATGAAATATTAGGTGACTTGCTAGACTTATTTCTTAAATACTGAATTACTCAGCTTTTTGACTAATTTAATGAATTAAATACCTATATTAATTCTGCTTCCATAGCAACCCATTTTGACTCCACATTAACCCGTACTTTCTGAGTTTGTTTTTTTTGGAGGAGTGTTCTAATGATCAACCTTATAGAACTTCTACACTTATATTATACCTTATGGTGGTAGAATTACAGCTTTGGAACACACTTGGAAAACAATCATCACTGTCATCTTTTTAAAGATATAAAATCAGAAGCTTAAACATATTTGGTAATGGGTGAAGTTGTCACAGCTAGTTAATGGTGGAGCAGGAATCAAAAACTAGGTCATTTCTATTCTTTCTGCTGCTGCTTTTAAAATTTGTGTGCATTACTCTACTTGCCATGACAATTTCAGACTCATCTTTCATATACATGCCTTTTGCTTCATTTTACTTTGCACTGTATCTTACCTTAGTTTCAGGATGATCAAAGTCAACAGCACAGGATTGGGAGCCGAAATGTCTGATCTTGTAATGCTGGTGTTGGATCTACCTCACTTGGTGCCTTTGGGAAGCAGTTCAAGTGTTCTCAATCTCAGTTTTCTTATCTATAAATGGGTAGATAAAGAGTTTCCGATATTTATTTTTCTCCTATTTATTTGTTCATTATCAAATTAACTCTTCTAGCAATGTATTCATGTATTATTGTGAGAATTGAGAGACTTAATATGCCAGGCACTTTGCAGGCACTATACATATTTGTTATAAACATCACAATCACCTGTATTTCTTTGTTCTTGTACTTGTCATTAACCTACGTGGTTCCTTACTGTATCTGCTGATACCATATCCCACCTAATTGTCCAGTATCTTGAATTCTCTTGATATTTTTCAAGGCCAATTTTTATTTATTTTTAGTTATTAGTCAATCTTTATTTTATTTTATTTTTTTATTTTTTTTTGGTACCGGGGGTTGAACTCAGCAGCACTCGACCACTGGGTCACATCCCCAGCCCTTTTTTTGTATTTTATTAGAGACAGGGTCTCACTGAGTTGCTAAGTGCCTCGCCATTGCTGAGGCTGGCTTTGAACTCGCGATCCTCCTGCCTCAGCCTCCAAAGTGCTGGGATTACAGGCGTGCACCACCACGCCCGGCTCAATCTTTATTTTTGAAGGTATTTTGATTTACAGAAAAATTGCAAAGATAGCACAAAGAGTTGTTATATATCTTTCACCCAGCTTGCTCTAGTGTTAACATGGCACATAAAATCCATTTATCAAAACCAAGAAATTAGCATTGATACAATATATTGACTGGATTACAGATTTCTTTGGGTTTTCACCAGATTTTCTATTAATGTCCCTTTTTCATTCCAGTAAGTAGTCCAGAATACTGCACTGCAGTTTGTACTATTTTTTTCTTCATGTGCTTTTTAAAATGGACACCCATGGTTGGGTATAACAGTGCTCATGTGGGCAGTTTTGTCCAGAACAAAGAGGGTCCATGACATCCTTCATGAGCTGGGTCGCTGCACCTCAAGGACACCTGATCACCCCACTTTTCCTCACAATGACCAAAGTGCACAAAGAGGACAGTAGGTTTCCCTATTTGAAAGCTGCACATTCAGAAGCTTTCTTTCTTTCTTTCTTTCTTTCTTTCTTTCTTTCTTTCTTTCTTTCTTTCTTTCTTTCTTTCTTTCTTTCTTTCTTTCTTTCTTTCTTTCTTTCTTTCTTTCTTTCTTTCTTTCTTTCTTTCTTTCTTTCTTTCTTTCTTTCTTTCTTTCTTTCTTTCTTTCTTTCTTTCTTTCTTTCTTTCTTTCTTTCTTTCTTTCTTTCTTTCTTTCTTTCTTTCTTTCTTTCTTTCTTTCTTTCTTTCTTTCTTTCTTTCTTTCTTTCTTTCTTTCTTTCTTTCTTTCTTTCTTTCTTTCTTTCTTTCTTTCTTTCTTTCTTTCTTTCTTTCTTTCTTTCTTTCTTTCTTTCTTTCTTTCTTTCTTTCTTTCTTTCTTTCTTTCTTTCTTTCTTTCTTTCTTTCTTTCTTTCTTTCTTTCTTTCTTTCTTTCTTTCTTTCTTTCTTTCTTTCTTTCTTTCTTTCTTTCTTTCTTTCTTTCTTTCTTTCTTTCTTTCTTTCTAAACTTGGGGTTCAGGGGATTAATTGATTGCAGTGATAGTTGTACCCTCTGAAGCTGGCTGAAGCCAAATAAAACTGTTTCCTGCTATCTTTGGTGCCTTGCCTTGTCTGTCCGTACAACACAGTCTCTCCTGATTTATATAGAGAGACATTTGTTCATTTATTCAAATATTTATTGAGCATTTACTGTTGTCAGTCATTATTCTTTATGATAGATACTAATAACCAATAGAAATATTTTGTTCATTATCAAATTAACTCTTCTAGCAATGTAATTAAGCAAATAAATTTTAATTTAAGTCATACCATTAAATGACTGTAGTGATTGTACCTTATTCTTTCTTTGCATTATTTGATTCATAATTTTTGGCTTTTTAATTTTCACATTACGTTGATAATAGTAGTTAATAATAGTAGGAGCATAAAAATTAAATAAACCTTTATCATGTGCCAGACATTGTATAAGTCAATGCATATTGAAAACTAAACATTTAGTAAACCCCTCCAAAATAGGAATCTGTTTTTCACTTTTAGAGGTATTTAAACTGAGACTCATAGAGGTGGGACAAACTTCTTTGTGATCTCATGACTGCTGGGGAAATGCTGGGATTTCACATCAACCCTCTCTGAAAACCCTTATCCTGTAAAATTGGGATGCCTTTGCCAAGTGCTTTAGAGTAAAGAGCAGAGACTTACTATTCTAGTCTAAGCTTGAATATGGCCATTTATAAGGGGAGTATGAAAAATGAAATGTAGTTTTGTTTATGTGCTTGAAAGTGAAAAAGTTATTGAAAGATTAAGAGAATCTGAAGAGAAGGTTATAAAACAAAAGTTTAGAGAAGAGAGTAAATTTTCTGAAGGAAAAAAAATAAACTGATCAGAAGCAAAGTCAGTAAATCTTAAGTCTTTCTTTCTTTCTTTCTTTCTTTCTTTCTTTCTTTCTTTCTTTCTTTCGTGCTAAGTAATGAAAAATAAAACCCAACACAAAAACACAGCCAGGAAACAGAACATGCCAGAGGAGTGTGGCATCCCTTCTTCCTCTGCTGAGCTCAGACCCTGCTCTCCTTTCCTGCCTTCAGACTTGACAGCACCTTGTGGGGTTGGTGTGGCCTTGGGCAGGCAGTCAGAGAGCAGCTGTGTTACTACCCTGCTGTCTGGGCTGAGGTTTTAATTTTTCCCCTTGGTAATAAAATTGTACTGATCACAGCACCTCAGTTACAACCTTACTAGGTTTGCTGTCACTTGATGCCCTATCCTGCCTCCTGGGAACATTTCCAGAATGTTCTCTCAGAACAACGTCATGTGTAATCTGTACATCCATGTCACATTTGCTTCTGATGGAGAGAGTATCACATTCTTCATTTCACTTTTCTCAGGATAGGTTAAACTTTCTCATCTCTCTTCCCTCTTTGCCTTACATAGATAATAACTGTTTTGAACAAAATCCAGGGATTAATTATGATAAATCACCTGAGTCATATTTTGGGGTTTTTATGGGTGTGGGTTTGGGGAAGGCTCTGGGATTTGAATGACTCCTTAGGATCAAATTAGAATTTGGTCTTCAGAAAGGTTTATAATCCAACTTGAGAGTGGAAAACCTACAACGTAATAACTTTAGATGCCATCTGGTTGGATTGTTCTTTTATTTTATAGACAAAAAGGTTAAGTGCGTTCCTAAGTCACAAAGTTGGCTATGGGCATAGCTGTGACTCAACCTTAGATCACCTCATTTCCAAATCAGTGTTCTTTCTACCATGACACTGAAAGAGAAAAGGATAAAAAGATCAAGAAGTGTATTTACAATGAAGTTTATATCTTTTTATTTCTCCCCTAATGTGGCTAGAGCCTAAGAAAATGATTTGTAAAATCTTTAAAAAGAATTTAAAGAGGCAAAAATTTCCACTCATCTTGAAAAGTGTTTTCCAAGGTTTGGCTGGTAGACATGGTAGGCAATTTTAAAGATCAGGAAAAAAATTCTATAAGTCAGACATGTTTCTGTGACCCAGTAAATCATTCCACTAAGAAATATTTTACATCATGGTTATTATTTTTTCCCTACTGACTATGGCAATTCAAGTCCATGAGATAAAGAAGCTCATAGGATGAAAATGTACCAGGACAGAGATGTCCATTTCAGGTACTTACCTCAGAAGCCATGTAATAACGTGAAGCAATTCTGGCACCATGGGTAGTAGACTAAATACACAGCACTAAATATAAGACTGAGATGAGGCACAGAGAGCACAGAGCCTCATCTTCCTCCTCATTTTGTACCCCAGGCATTCGACCCTTCGGAAATATTTCCATCATTATGATTTTGTTACAAGCTGTGGTAGTTCTCCTTGTTAGTGAGAACAAACCATAGGAGTGAAATATGTTCTCATTTTCTGTTTAGCTCATTACAGTTTGTTCTTATATAAGGTATTATATTCTTATATAAGGTATATATATATTATATATTAAATATATGTACATATTTAAGAACTGTGTTGTTTACAATTTAATTATTTTATTCTTGTATTCCTAATCATATGTGGGGAGAAAGCAATGTTTTCTGATTTTTTTAAGTGGGAGAAGACAAGGTATAAACACATTTTGATCAATAGGATCAATGAACTTTCTAAGCACCATAACTCTGTAAAATGAGGACACAAAACTAGATTATCTTGAAGATATTTTTCAGTACATAAGCCACAAGATTAGCAGCACATACATATCACTATTTCCTCTTGTCTCAGTGATGAAACGAACACATCCTGAAAGTTCATGAGAAAAGGGAGGAACTACATAACACACACACACACACACACACACACACGCATGCACACACACCTCTCTTTATCTACACATACACATGCACTCTTGCACTTCGCCCCTCTACCCATTCCTCCACCCTCCTCCATGTCACACATGCCACAAACCCTCTGTTGGGACTTGTACTCTGTGAATTGTCAACATCACCTCATATCACCCTTGCAGCAGTACTAGGTAGTACACATTATTACTCCTTTTACAGATGAGGAAGTCAAGACTCAGTGATGAAAAATATTTTGCCCAAATTCATCCAGTCATTGGCAGAAGTGAGACTAAAATATCTGATTTCAAATCTGTGGCCATATATTATACTGGAGAATCAATGGAAAGGTAGAAGAATTGGATCAAAGTGATTAGAGACCAAGTTATGCCCCTTTGTTCTTAACTCTGTATTTGGTATCTTTCTTAGCAAGTACTGCCTTTCTTCCTCTTTCTGTCCCATTTATGTTTCTAAAGGTATCTTAGAAGTTCTCTTAGTCCAACTCTCTAATTCCAAAAGAGTAAACATACAAGATGAATGCCAACTGTATTTCCTAAAATTCTTCCTCTGTTCTCTTGAAAATATTTTTTTTGAGAAGTAACATGATAAAGTAGAAAGAACATAGATTTTGGTTTATTAGTTTGTTAGTTTGGAATTTGAGAATGAAAAGATATTATTAGGGAAGTTGAGTAATGTAGTCCTTCTGAAGCACTTAATGCAGAAAGACTGATGAACATGTCACTAAAAAGGGTATGTTTTTCCCCTCAGTGGTGATGAATGAAGATGTTGGGGGTGTGTGATTGCTTAGCTTATGTAGTTGAATTACTGGTTTTCTTTCCTCATAAGTCTTGACCTTCACAGAGAAAAGATTCTCTGATGGGAGACAAGACACCAATGGAGAGCCCCTGAGCTCTCCTAGCAGCCGGTGCAGTGTGATTGAAGGGCTCCTGGTTATGCCAGTGTAAACTCAAGTAGCATCACCTCCTCCATTTCCCCACATCACCCTATGCCTCTCAACTAGCAAAGACTTTTTGGTTTATAACCAAATCCCAACCTTCATTAAAAATCTTCAGAGAGTTTTTGAAGCCTAAAAAGTAGTGTTACTAGAGATTTAGAAGCCACTAGTTTTGTTCATTCTCCATTTCTTCATACACGGATCTAATCATTGCTTTATCTGGCCAATGTTTATTGAGTTTTATTGTGAACCAGGCACAAGACTAGAAATACAACAAAACATCAATATCAAGGGATATTGATTCATTCATTGCTTCCCATGCCAGCCATTACATATTTTAAGTACTTTATGTTTTTAATCATTTAGTCCACACAACCACTTATGGAGCAGGTGTGGTTACCACCATCCCATTTTAGAAGTGAGGGCACTAATAAAAGAAAAATGGCTGCCTAGAGATTCCTGGCATATATCTCTCCACCAAAGAGGGCAAAACCAAAACAAAACAAAAATAATAGCTATCGCATTGGAGTATATGAAGCATAGTGCCAGAATGTAGTGGGAATATGGCAGAAATGTTTGAGACACATGGTGGCCTTATAAAAAAGAGATGTAAGGATATAACAACTACTATCCCATCTCTCTAGTTCAATCCTGAGCCAAGATGTACTTTGCTCAGTGGGAAAAGGGCAAAAAGGGGACCTGTAGCAATTCCCACTTATTCCACAGACATCGGAAGTATTTGCTCTTGGAGAAGTCAAACAAGTCAGGAGCACAGTTTGGAAAGTCATGGGGGCAATACACCACTGTGCTGCCCAAGAAATGGAGCCTAGTCCACATTGTGACCTCCACCACACAGGCTCCTGCTACACCGCATCATCTTAAGACCCTGCCCAACTGGGGTCCCATGATGCAACCTGGATGGCTTGTCCTAGGAACTCTGTAGATGCAGTAGCCCCATGCACCAGTCAGGTGGTCATACACCCATGGTAGCAAGGCAGTCCAACTTGTGGGACACAGTCTATGGAAGCCCCAGGAAGGACACTGGCAGTCCTGCCCATCTTCCTGTGACCTGCAGAAGCATCCATGAGAAGATCCTGTGACCTGATTGAAGCATCCAGGCAGCATCCAATTTTGGGAGGCAGATAGGAGTTCTGGCAATCCACCCTTGGCCCCAGAAAGCAGCTTGGAATCCCTCTCTGAATAGATCATTCCCTAGAGTCCCCAGAAAGTCACTGTTGCAGCTCTCAGACACTGATAGCCGCTCATTAGGCTTGCTGCCCCATGTCTACCAAGACCCACCAGAGTTGCCCACCCCATTCTAGTCATAAGAATATAATGGGCACTCCACTCTCACTGTGGCATCAGCTATGCATGGGCCTGCCAGAGTGTTCCCACCCCCATGTGACCTATGAAAACTCATGGGTACCCTACACCTGCAGCTGGTGTACTCTGTCCAGAGTTGTTTGTGAACCTGACCTGCCCAAGAAAGCTGCATCCCAGCTGGCAGTTCCCTCCACCAGTCCCTGAAGCCTAAGCCATGGAAATGCTTTATAGCATCAACAACACTGATTATAACTGAAGAAGCTGCACAGGTAATACACTGATATACCAACCTGAAATGATTGCCCATGGGGCCTACCCAGCTAATACCTAGAATGCAGTATTAAGATAAAGTATTTCACTATGAAACTATCTTATAAAATTGGTAGAGGCCACTGATTCACCAGATGCTCAAATGTCAATATAGGGACACAAGCGTCCAAAGAAAGAGAAATTGCCAGAAAATGAATTAAAAATGATGATTTTTGGAAATACATTGAGATACAAGAGAGCACAGGCAGACAGTTCAACAAAATTAGGGAGAAAACTCATGATCTGGATGAGAAGGTCATCAGAGATAGATATCATTTGCAAAAGAACCAAACAGAAATCTTAGAATTAAATAACTCAACAAATGAAGTAAAAATAAAAATAAAAATGAGAGGCCTAACAGTAGACTTAGTCAAGCAGAAGAAAGCATTTTTGAGCTTGAAGACAAGGTAAATGTTACAAAGAAGAAAGCCTTTCAGACTTATGGGACACCATTAAGCAGGGAAAAAGAAGGGAGCAGCATTTAAAAACCTATTCAATGAAATAATTGCTGAAAACTTTCTAAATCCTATAAAAGATATAAACATCCATGTCCAGGAGCTCAAAGGATTCCTAAGAGATCCAAGCAAAATAGATCCACATAGAGGCATATCATAGTTAAATAGTCAAAAGTATAAGACAAAGAGAAAAATTACAAATCATAAGAGAAAAGTCTCAAGTCACAATTAGACTAATGGACCATTCAGCAGAATCTTTATAGACCAAGAGAGATTAGGATGATATATTTGAACCCCTGAAAGAAAATAAAAATGCCAAACAATAATAATATTCCCAGCAATGTGTCTCTTTAGCAATGAATCAGGCATAATTTTCCTGTGTTCATATATGAATATGCCACCAGTGAAACTCCACATCAAGTATAACCACAAGAATGGGATTCTAATTAGAATAAGTTGTACTCCATGTATATATAATGTTTCTTGTATATGTAATGTTTATGTATATAATATATAATATGTATATATGTATAATATGTCAATAATACACTCTATTGTTATGTATATCTAAAAAAAAGACCTAAGTTTGAAAAGAAAAGAAGAAAGAAATGAAGGAAAAAATAAAATACTTTCAAGAAAAGAAGAAACTGAGGAAATTTGTCACCATCAGACCAGTTACAAGAAGTGCTACAGGAGTCCTACGCTATAAGTAAAATGATGATAACTACCATCATGAAAACAACAACAAAAATACACAAATCATTATAGAGTAGATAAACAAAAGAGAAAGAAAATCAAAACCTATCAATACAAGACAAACTTCACCAAACCACAAAGATGAATGAGAGGAAAAAAGGAATAAATGACATGCAAAAAACAAACAAAAACACAAGAAAATGATAACAGTATGTCTTTACTTATCAATATTAACCTTAATGTGAATGGATTAAATCACCCACGTGGCAGATTTTGAATGGATAGATTTAAAATGAACAAACAAATAAAAACAAGTCTTAATGTTGTGCTCACTTCACCTCTGAGGCCACAGATAGACTGAAAGTGAAGAGATCAATTCTTCTAGAGGAAATAACAATTGTAAAAGTATGCGCAGAGCAAAAATTGTTAGATTTAAAAGCAAAGATAGACATTAATACAATAAAAACTGGGGTCTTGACTATCCCATTTTTCATCAATAGACAATTCATCCAGACCAAAAAAGCAAAACAAAACAAAAAAGCAGCAAAGAAACATTGGAGTTAACCTATGCCATAAATCAAATGGACCTAAATAAGAGACCTTTACAGAACATTTCATCCAACAGGTACACATCTACATTCTTCTCATGAACACACAGAACATGTTCCAGAAGGGTCCACAAAACAAGTTAGGTGACAAAGCAGGTCTCAATAACAACAACAGCAACAAACAAAACAACAACAACAACAAAACCACAAATGAAATTATACCATGTATCCTCTTTGAATACAACAGAGAAAAAGTAGAAATCAACAAGAGGAACTTTAAAAATTGGATGAATTTATAGGAATTAAATGCTCTTGAATGACCAATGGATCAAGGTAGAAATCAAAAGAGTAAAATATTTCTTTCTTTTTTTTTTTTTTTTTCTTTTGTGGTACCAGGGATTGAACTCAGGGGCACTCGTCCACTGGGTCACATCCCCAGCCCTTTTTTGTATTTTATTTAGAGACAGAGTCTCACTGAGTTGCTAAGTGCCTCGCCATTGCTGAGGCTGGCTTTGAACTTGCGATCCTCCTGTCTCAGCCTCCCAAAGTGCTGGGATTACAGGCGTGCGCCACCATGCCCGGCTAAAATATTTCTTAAAAGAGATGAAAATGGAAACAATATATCAATCTATGGGTTATAGCAAACACAGTCTTAGAAGGAAGCTTATTACTAAATGCCTATTTGAATAAAACAAAAGATTTTAAATAGACAACCTAATAATGTAATGAAGGAAAAGCAAAAATAAGCCAAACCCCAAATTAGTAGAAGAAATGACAAAAAGCAAGCAGAAAATAAATAAAATACAAAAAAAGAATTCTAAAAATCAATGAAATGAAGAGTTTTTGTTTTGTTTTGTTTTTGTTTTATGAAATGTGTATGTTTTGAAATGTGTATGTTTTGGATTTAGAAAGTTCCCCCAAAGCTTGTGTGTTGAAGGTTTGGTCCCCAATGTAACAATGCTCAGTGATGGGGTTCTTGGCCAATGATTAGATCATGAGAGCTCTGACCTCATCAGTGGATTAATCCATTGATAGCTGAATGGACGCCTGGTAAGTGGTGAAAACTGGAGGCAGGTAGGGCATGGTTGGAGGTCACTTGGGAAATATGCCCGTGGGGACTTCCTTCCCCAACCCCGGTTCTGCTTCCCCGCTGTCATGAACTTAGTAGCTAGCTCTTTCACGCCCTGCCACCATGATGTTCTATTTCACCTAAGGCCCAGAGCAACCGCCAGCTAACCATGGACTGACATCTCTGAAATTGTTGGTGAAAATAAACCTTTCATCCTTTAAGTTGTTTATGTCAGGTATTTTGGTCAGAATGATGAAAAATAACATAAAAGATAAGCAAAGCTGACAAACTCTTAGCTAGACAAAGAACGAGAGAGAGAAGACCTAAATAAATAAAAGCAGAAATGAAAAAAGGGACTTGACAACTGATAACACAGAAATCCTTAGGACTATTAGAGATTATTTTAAAAAACTGGACACTACAAGTTGGAAAACCTAGAAAAAAAAATGAATACATTTCTAGACACATGTAACTTATTGGAATGCGATCACAAGGGCATGGGAAACCTGAATGTGCCAGTCACATGTACTAAGATGGAATGGGTAATAAAAGGCCTTTCAACAAATAAAAGTCCAGGACCAGATGTCTTCACTGTTGAGTTTTATTAAATCTTTAAGGATATGCTAACATCAGTCTTTCACAAACTGTCCTCCCCAACCTGAAAACCTTTCCAAACTCATCCTGTGAGGGTAACATTATTTTAACACTTAGACCAGAAAAGGGCACACATTAAAAGAAAACTACAGTCCTGAGTAGTTAAAAGGCTGTGACAGATATAGAAAAAGTACAAGTAGTTCAGAGTAGTTAAATTTTAAGGGGAGGCCAAAGCTAGAGAAATTTGAAGGATGCTAATCATTAAGAGTCTTGAATATTGTAGAAGTTTGGATTTTTATTCTTGAGGCCAAGGATAAGAGTTTTTGGAGGTTTATAACCAAAGAAGGCACAGGATGCAATTTACATTTTAAATGGATAAGGAGGAATGAAGCTGAGGGGAGAGGAACCTCTTAGGAAGAATTTGCATTAGTCTGGGTAGAGATAATTAGGAACAGATGGGTGGTTGTTGAATTAAGAATAAAGAAGAGGGGGCAAATTTAACTGATATTTAAGAATCAGAATCCCCTAAAACTGGTCAATAGGGGAAAAATTGAAGCTGAAATGAAGAGAGAAGCAGAGTCAAACAACTAAGAGGGAAAAAGTCTGGTCATATTTAATTTTGTATTCTAATTGCTGTGATTGATCTGCACGCTTTGCCTCTCTGACTTCCTTATATAACTCTCCCCCCACCTTTTTTTTTGTTCTAAGCTGGTTTAAACTGATGGCACTTGCAGTAAAAAATATACCTAGGAATCACAAACATAAAAATTTTAGGAAGTAGAATTGACAATCCAATAAAAGATCTGACTTCCCCAATGTGGACGATTAGAGTTGAATATTGAACTGAACATATATTCAGCTTTCAAGGGTTAGAAACATGATTCCCTCCTGCATCTCTTGACATCACAGAGGACTGAAGATACAGCACCTTAATCAAACCTGTTCCCTTACATAGAAGAGATGCAAAGAACAGAGAGGTTCTGGAAGAGTTTCAATTCCTTGCTGTAAATTGAGGTGCCGTGATTGATGCTGTAACAAACTGAATTAAAAGGTGGGCAAAGTCTGTGATGTATTGATGGAATTGAAATCATTTAGTATGAAGAGAGGAAGGCTGGAGCACAAAATTGCTGTCTTGAATTATTTGAAATGTTCTGAAATGGAGCTCCATGACAAATGTTTCTTTCTTTCCACCCAGGACTGAGCAAGAGGAAATGGATTCAAGTTGAAGCCGGATATATTTAGGTGAATTATACTAGAGAGCTTCCTGACCTTGAAGGCTATTTGGCTTAGGAATGGATTGCTAAGCCAGGTCAAGGAATCCCTTTCTCCAGAGAGAGAATCAGAAGGATGAAGGGGATTTGGGAAGTCATTTAAGCAGATGAAAATCGATCTTCTTTTTAAAGACCAAGCCCCCTGAGAAAGAAATGCCATGACTTCATACCAGCGTCTAACAACCCTCACTTTTTACTTGTGTCTGAACTTGATGTTGCAGCTTCAAACAATTTCCTTATTTTTCTTTTCTCAGTTGAGGGAGAGAATAGTAAGCCAGGATCTTTAAAACCCTTGGTTATTTTAAAGGTCAATATTAAGCCAACATTCGTATCCTCTTTTGCAGGCTAAATAATCCCCTTTGTGTAGCCTTTTCTCATAAACATTCCTTTTTAATCCTTTAATTGTCTTTGTGGTTCTTCTGTGAAAAGTCTCCATGATTTCCTATCTGTGTGTAGTTTGGAGCCCCAGACTGGACACAACAGTCCAGCAAGAGTTTTAAATGCTGAACATAGCAAACCAGTTGCTTCTGAGTACTTAAACAATTTTACTTCTGTTCATGCCATTTAACACAACATTTAAAAAAAAAAAATTTGAACACAGTGATATCTTGAACTGTGTATATTTCCATTATCTTGCTACACTTGTTTTTTACTTTCATCTAATTTTCCCTTGAGTCTCCAATGTAATTCCATTCCTATAGTAAATTGCTCAATAATATGTTGAATGAATGAATCAATGTTCAAATGAATGAATTTCATGTAGGTATTTGTGTTGTTGTGAAGATCCAATTTGATAATTTATTGTATAGTTCTTTATAATTTAGGTGAATCTTTCTCTTTCATAGAAAAAACTTGCATACTTGTAATTTAAATATATTCCTTCAATATTGACTTGTATGTAATATTTTTAAATCTTTTATTTTGAAAGTGTATAAGTTCAAGGGCCACATTTTTTAATTTGCTTAGTGTTGGTTATTAAAAATTATGAATGCTAATGTAAAGTGAAAGATATATAGAATAATAAAAAATAAATTTCTTTTGCCCCTTCCCCTGATTTTCAGAGGTAGTCATTAACCATATGTAACTATTGTCAATAGCTTTTATTTATTCCTTTGTTACACAAATTGTATCATTTTATATGTGTGTGTGTGTATAATTTATTACCTTGTTTTTTTTCAAATTTTCCTCATTGTGTGTGATACATTAAAAATCCATACAGAATCTGACCACTTCTAATCCTCTTGTGCCTTATCCTATCCCAAACCACCATTATTTCTTCTGAATTATTGAAAATCACCTAATTTGTCTCCCTGCTTCCACTTTTGCCTCCTACCCAGAGTTCTTTTTTCCTCACAGCAGACAGAATGATCTCTTAAAAAGTGTAAAACAGATCTTGTCATTCTCTTGCTTTTAGCCCTTTCCCCTTAGTACTAAAGCCATGTCCTAGTAAGTTGCCTAGGGGGCTCTCTGGGGCTAGGCTTTCTATTACTTTTATGGCATTATCTTAATATCTTTATTATTATCCTCCACATTCAATCAGCTCAGCCTCCTTGCTATCCTGAAATAGGCCAGGCATAATTCCCTCAAATTGGTGCCCTACTGTTTTATCTGCCAGAAAGGCCTTCCCTCAGATGTTCACAGAGTGAATTCTCCCATTATCTTTACCTTCCTGCTAGAGCACAGATGTCGACTTACCAGAGGGGACTTGATTAGCAGCACCATAAGCCTGTGTAGACATTGGCGCTCCTCAACCATGCTTTGGACTTCTCTTTCTGTTCTGGCAGGAGGTTGGAATTGTGGTTGGGGTGGGGTCTGAATGTCCTTCCTATCTTGGAATTCCAGTGAATCCATGTGATTTGCTTTGTTCAATAGAATGTAAATAAAAGTGTCATGTGGACACATTTGAGTCCCTTTGTGATTGTCTTTGCCTTTCTTAATACCTGCTAACACTCCCAACAGCCATGAATCCTTGAGTTGTCATTACACAGAGCTTCCCCTCTCCAAATACGCTCCTTCCACGAGCTTGTTACCACTTGACATACTAGGTTATTGTCCATGTATCCCTTCTACAGAACATGAACTTTGTTTTGTTCATTACTATACCCAAGTACTTAGAAAAGCACACCTGGAGTATAATTGGTGCTCAATGATTATTTCATAATAAGCACCATAAAAATATATCTTGAACCTTGTATGTAGTAGGTACAACTTCTAACTTATTTGGTTCTCAGTTACAAAGATGTATCGAATATTGTATGAATATATGCAGATTATTATGGTACTCTTATTTCTATGTTTTATCCTATTAAAATATTTTGTAATAAAAATTTTAAAATCTATACTTCTTAGTAGTATATAATGTTATATCTTTAAGATAAATAGTAAAAGCTTTGAGAAGGAAGGCACATGCCAATTTTAATTTCTTTGTATGTTCCCAAATTGCTTTGTAAAGAAACTGTGGCAAACTAAAGACCATGAAGGAAGGATAGCATAAATAAAAGGTCTGAGAGTGAGTATCCCAGAGGAAGAACTCTATGAATCTTAGTTTGTCAAGGGGACTTGATATTGAAAGTTGAAACTAAATTGGAAAATCTAAGGAAAGTGCGGGTATGTTTGTGGGGACATGTGCGTGTATGTGTAGGTATTTCTCCTAAACTAGTATATTAAAGTGCCTGCTATGTGATCATTCCCCTTGTCGTTAAAAATACATATAAAATCTAGTTTGTTTATGATTCAGTTTGTGATTTTTATCAGTCAGTATTATAGTGGATTATGATTAATATCTGGTTTGTTTGTAATTAAGATCAGTCAAATGTGTCTCCTTCAAACATCATTTGACTGGATTCAGATGAGGCCAAGGGAAATGGTCCAGCTGAGAAAGGCTGAGCAATTACTTATTCAGAAACTAGCTTGTTACAGTTGTTGCATAAAATTCATCAATGTATATTCTGTACGTCATTCCAACTGAGAAGATTTAACAGCTTTACTCATTCTGAGAAATAAGAATACCCCTAAAAGTAATGTAGCAAACAGTAAGTGATTTGCCTAAACCCACACAGGAAGTTGTCAGCACACAGGAATAGAAGCAAAAGTTCCTGATTCCCTTTCCTTTGCTGATGCCACTAAACAGTTTGTCAAAGCACTTCAAAGTCTTCAAAGTCAACTGGAAACTTTTCATGAAAGTCTGAGTTTCTAAAATGCATCTTCTAAAGGAGGAATGTTTTTAAAAAAACGTTGTTAGACAAATAATTCAATTTTAGGTTGCGTCAATTGCTACTCTTTGAAAATGCCAGGCTCTTTCCTCTATTTCTGGGTCTTCTGCTTACCACCTTTCCCGTGGGGCAAGGCACTGAAGGAGTCACTTAAAGGGAGGGACCTGGTGTGTTGGTTAGCTCCTCACTTCCAGTGCCTGGACATGGGAGGCACTTAAAAATAGTCATTTATTCAATGAGTAAGGGAACGAAAAAAGGTATATTTAAAAATAATGCGGGGAGGAGATTAGAATGGGGAATGGCTACTTAATGGTTGTGAAGTTTCACTTTGGAGAGATGAAAAAGTTCTGGAACTAGATGTCAGTGATATTTGTACAAAATTGTAGATGTACTTAATGCCACTAAATTGTATACACTAAAGTAATTGCAATGGTAAACTTTATGTTATGTATATTCTACTGCAATAAAAATGTTAAAAAATGACTTGTTAGCTCATAGCTGGGAAATGTAATTTTATCTGCTAATAGGCATCCTTTCTGAGTATTAGCTACTGCGTCAGATGAATTTGCAAATGAAGACATATAAAAGTAAATAAAAATGCACATCTCATTCCCACTTGAATGACTTCACAAATACTTAACCATTGATTGGTTTTGCCTGTTGCAGAACTTTCCCTAAATGGACTCATTCAACACATACTCTTTTGTGTAAGTCTTCTTTTATGCAGTATAATGCTTTTGAGTTTCAGTTTGTACAACCATATTTTTTTTTTCAAGGCCAAAATAAAACCAACAACAGCAAGCCTTTAATGAAGTTCTTCAAGTGCTTAGAGAAATAGCATTACTTAAATCTGTTGCCTCAGAAAAACACTAGCAATAAAATGTAGGCCTCATCTAGGGATATATAAAAATTTTCTTCAAGAGGCAGAGCACTCAGAAAGCATGTATTTGGGAATACTACATGAATCATACTGATGTTGAAAAGTACAAAACCCATTTCTGTTTTGTTCTGTGCCCTTGGAAGTGCATCCAGGAGTTTGTTCTGGAGTCAAAGGCTTGTGATGTTTCCTCTGCTGTCAGTGAGTGCTCCCACTTAGATCAGGCCTGCGAGGGATGGAGCAAAAGCAGATACAGCCAGATCCTCATCTTTTGCCCTATTTTAAAACTATGCATCTGGTTCCAATGATGGGTACCAAGTTCTCTGTCTGGATATTTTATTTTTTCTTACCTAAAGTGTGAAGCATTGTATACTTTGAAAGCAACAGAGTACGTTTAGCAAAATATTGCAATCCCCGTTTTCTAGATGAAGTTGCAATCACAAAGAGAGCTGGCAAAACTGAATTCTAGTGCTAGGCAGTTGTATGTCAAGTTTCAATTCAAGTGCTTCAAGTTTACTTCAAATGACTTGATGCAAACATATGATTTATATCTTTAAGAACTACAGAAGCTCTGCCAGGCACCATTATTTAGTCTTGAAAGTTCCATTATTTCCAGACATCCCCAAGGAAGAGGCTGCCAAGAAAAGGGAGGAGCAGAAGGCCCTATCAAGAGGTGTCCTGCCAGGGAGATGACAAGACAGATACAATTTCAGCACCATTCTAATTTGCTTCACTGACCAGAAGGGGAAGAATATTGTTTTCTTCATCAACAAAATCTTTCATGACTGAGAACTCTATTAATCCTGTCAACTGAATTCCCCTTTCCATGTAGAGGTGTAAAACACCTTTTAAAATGTTTTGCATGGGCTGAAGGGCAAGATATGAAAGTGTGGAGAAACATACAGGCAGGCTTTTGAGAAATAAAGCATTTTTTTATTACATTTATGGAACTCATAAATGTATTTGTATAATTAAATTAATGCAATTAGAAAATTTGAAAAACGTTCTGAAGTAATCTTGAGCAATAGCCTGAATATTGACGTTGTTTCTTAAATAACTGAGACATCTCTTTTCCTTGTTGTACTTAATTAAACCTAGTCTAAATTTTCATTGGTCTGGATACATCCAGACACAGCTGAATCTATATAGCTGATGTCAGGATGTTGGAGTAAGATGACTTGTTAAAATTTATTGTGATTTTAATAAATTCATTAAAATGAAGTAAATTGATTTCCATTAAGTAATAAACCACCAAATACTTAGTAAAATATTTTTTGGAATAATAGTTATTAATTTCTCAAATTGTGGAGCTGTATGCCAATTTTTTAAAAACACTTCTTTACATTAATGTCTTCTTATTTGTAGATAATAAGCAATATGTGAGTTGAACTATTGACTTCTGTTAAATTAGAGGAAGATTAATTTTTAGTTAAATCAATATTAAAATTCTATATTATAAATTAAAAAATGACCACTGATAGGCATTTTATTTTTTGATAAACACTTTTTATGTTGTGTTTTACTCTTGTGAATTTTAAAGCACTTTTATTAATAGTACTTTAAATACTAAAGTTTATATTTTGTGCATTTTTCCTTTTCTACCCCCACTTATTCACTTAATGAATATTTACTGCTGGGGGTCAGGTTTTTGGGATAGAACAGCTACTAGCCTCCTAGAAATATCTATCTAGCAGAAAGTTTATTATTACATTAGTTTGAAGACATGCAGTGACTACTTAAGCCTTAGTCAAGCAATATTTTAAAATGTTTCAAGATCCTAAATTCGTTTTTTAAAGACCAACAAATGTATCCTTTGCCCAATAAAACTAGAGAGGACAGATTATGAAATCGTTTTAGTTGAGAAATGATCCAACATGTAGTATTTGTGTCAGTAAAGACTCATGAGTATTTCTTTCACTTATGTATTATAATCCATTACTATCACCACACACACACACACACACACACACACACACACACACAGGTCCTAGGTCGTTTTGTGCATATACTAAAAACTACATATTTATACTGCTACCTCTGATATTTTTCCTTATTTGTAACTTCTTTTTTCCAACATCAAGAATTAAGAACCTGGTTCTCATTGTGGCATATATAATTATTTACTGAATCCTAGTATATACCATATTATTGGGTTTATTGGTCTCTTAAAATAATTGCAAAAACACTAATTTTTATTCTTTTGCATTTATGTATAATATTTAAATAATCTGTTATGCTAATATTTGATATAACTCGGAAATATGCACGGATTTAAGATTTTACTTTCAGGAAAATTTTCTATTAACAATTCAAATAACTGTTAAAGTATTATATAAGTTTATATCTCTTGTATAAATTTTTAAAAGATAACATTTGTTACTATCTGTTCATTTATTCTGTTTTCAAACTTACTGGCATTAGAATTTTAACTTTGATTATTCACTTTAACTTTGATTACTGCTGTATTTCCATTCTTTGTTTTGCTATTATTGTCACTGTGTTTTTTATTATTCTTTAATCAATTTTGTCAGATTTTTTCTATTTTATTAATCTTTACAAAGGACTGATTTTTACTTAGTTAATATGTTTATTGATCATTGATTCCAACTTAAAGGAGTTAATTGAATTTTTTCCTGCTGCAATAAGCTGAATTCTTAGCTTACTAATTTTAAACCTTAGGTATTTTCAGATATTTAGTGAAACTGTTTTTTTTTTTTTTTTTTTTTTGTACCAGGGATTGAACTCAGAGGCACTCAACCCCTGGGCCACATCCCCAGCCCTTTTTTGTATTTTATTAGAGACAGGGTCTCACTGAGTTGCTAAGTGCCTCGCCATTGCTGAGGCTGGCTTTGAACTCGAGATCCTCCTGCCTCAGCCTCCCAAGTGCTGGGATTACAGGCGTACGCCACCACGCCCTGCTGAAACTGTTCTTTTTCTTGAGTAAGTATTGCTTTTTTTTTTTTTTCTTTATAATCTCTTTTGAGTATCTCTTTTTGGAATTTCATTTAAAAATTTTTTTCTGGTAGAATTTTATATTCTAAATCAGTCTGTCAATTTCTAACAAAATCCAATAGGAATTAATAGTATATGTAGATTAATGAAATAATTACAGGATAATTGTTACCTAATAATATTGAATATTCAAATCCATGAACATATTTCTCTTAATTTATTATTTAATTTTCTTTGCAAAAATTATAATTTTATTGTACAATTTGTATGCATATTTTGTTAATCTCCAATTTACTTTGATATCATTTTAAGTGGAATTTTAAAATCTAATTCCCAATTCTTATTACCAATATGTAGAAATGCAATATTTTTTATACCTTTTTCTTTTATCTTATAGCCTTGCAAAATTTCCTAATTTATTCTAGTAGTGATATTGTAGATTCCTTAGGAATTTTAATATACATGAAAATGCTGTTTGCTAATATCAATAGTTTTGCCTCCTCCTTTCTAATATATATGATATTCATTTCTTTTTCTTATTCTATAGCTATGGTTTGGATTGACATTATGAATGTGACCAGAAGTGCTAAAAGTAAATAATCTTGCTTAATTGCTAATCTTCAGATGAAAGCATTTGATCTTTGGCATTTAAATATGATACTAAAAGTATATTTCAGAATTATCCTTTTTCAGGATAAGGAAGTGCCTGAGTGTCTCCAGTTTGCTGGTTTTGAATTCTGAATAGGTTTTTATTTTTGTTAAGTGCTTTAATTGCCATCATGAAAATGTTCATTTTAAAAATTATATAGCAAAATTAATAGTTGTGCATTTAAAGAGCCCTTTAATTCTAAGACAATCTCTACTTTGTGTAAGTTTTTAAAAGATAAACTTTGCTACTATTTGTTCATCTATTATATTTTCAAACTTACTGGCACTAGAATTTATATGTTGAAATTTTTTTTTTTTTTTTTTTTTTTTTTGGTACCAGGGATTGAACTCAGGGACACTTGACCACTTGACCACTGGGCCACATCCCCAGCCCTTTTTTTGTATTTTATTAGAGACAGAGTCTCACTGAATTGCTAAGTGCCTCGCCATTGCTGAGGCTGGCTTTGAACTTGGGATCCTCCTGCCTCAGCCTCCCAAGTACTGGGATTACAGGCATGCGCCACAGCGCCCGGCTGCTATATGTTGAAATCTTAACTGTAAGTTTGTCTGTGTTTGGAGACAGGACCTTTATGGACACGCTTAAGACTAAATGAGGGGGCTGGGGTTGTGGCTCAGTGGCCAAGAGGCTTGCCTAGCACCTGTGAGGCACTGAGTTCAAACTTTAGCACCACATAACAAATAAAATAAATGTATTCTGTCTATCTATAACTAGAAGAAAAAAAAAAAGACTAAATGAGGTTATAAGGGCAAGACTCTAATATTAGAGATCTGATTTTTCTTAACTAATTAATCTGGATTTAATCAATTTTATTGATCTTTATTTTATTTTTTCTCCATTATTTGTTTCCTATTTTTTTAGTTTTTAATTATCTTCATTATTTCTATCATTTTACTTATTTTATTAATGCTTTAGTTGTATACCACAAATATTGATATGTTGTGCTGCTGTTTTCATTTAGTTCAAAATATTTTCTGATTTCCCTTATGATTGCTCTATTAATCTATGGTTTTTTTAAAAAAAAGGTTTGTAGTTTAATTTTCAAACATTTGAGGAATTTTTCAGATTATTTTCGCATATTGATTTTTTTTGCCTTTTAAAATTTAATTATTTGTTTACTTATTCATAATGCACAAGTATAGCATCTTTTTACATACAACTGCTTGCACACAAAGTATATAAACACCATTCAGATCTTCAATCATGCATTTAGGATAATGATATCCATCTCATTCAACCACCAATTTTTTTTCCTTTACCCCTCCCTCCCCCCTTGCTCCCTCCCTTCCCCTCCCTTTCCTTTGACCATTCTAGTGTTCCTCTAATCCTCCTATGTACCCCCATCCAACAACACTGTGAACTAGCCTCCTTATATCAGAGAAAACATTTGGTATTTGGATTTTTGAGATTGACTAATTTCACTTAGCATTATATTCTCCAACTTCATCCATTTACCTGAAAATGCCATTATTTTATTCTCTCTTATTGCTGAGTAAAATTCCATTTTGTATATTTACCAAATTTTCTTTATCCACTCATCTACTGAGGGACATCTAGGTTGGTTCCACAACCTAGCTATTGTGAATTGTGCTGCTATAAACATTGAAGTGGCTGTATCACTGTAATATGCTGTTTTTAAGTCCTTTGGGAATAGACCCAGGAGTGGGATGGCTGGGTCATAGGGTGGTTCCATTCCCATTTTCTCAAGAAATCTCCATACTGCTTTCCATAGCGGTTGCACCATTTTGCAGTCCCACCAGCAATGTATGAGTGTGCCTTTTTCCCCACATCCTCTCCAACATTTATTGTTGTTTGTGTTCTTGATAGCTGCCATTCTGACTGGAGTGAAGTGAAATCTTAGAGTAGCTTTGATTTGCATTTCTCTAATTGCCAGCGATGTTGAGCATTTTTTCATGTATTTGTTGATTAAATGTGTATCTTCTTCTGAGAAGTGTCTTTTCAGTTCCTTAGCCCATTTATTGATTGGGTTATTTGCTTTTTTGGTGTTAAGTTATTTGAGTTCTTTATATATTCTAGAAATTAGTGCTCTATCTGATGTGCATGTACTAAATATTTGTTCCCAATTAGTTGGCTCTCTATTCACCTCACTGATTGTTTCTTTTGCTGAGAAGAAGCTTTTTAGTTTAAATCTATCCCATTCATTAATTCTTGGTAATAGTTCTTGCGCTACAGGATTCTTATTAAGGAACTTGGGGCCTAATCCGACATGTTGGAAATTGGAGCTTACTTTTTCTTCTATTAGGCGTATTGTCTCTGGTCTAATTCCTAGGTCCTTGATCCACTTTGAATTGAATTTTGTGCATGGTGAGAGATAAGGGTTTAATTTCATTTTGTTGCATATGGATTTCCAGTTTTCCCAGCACCATTTGTTGAAGAGGCTATCCTTTCTCCACTGTACATTTTTGGCGCCTTTGTCTAATATAAGATAGCTGAAATTATATGTATTAGTCTCTGTGTCCTCAATTCTGTACCATTGGTCTACTAGTCTGTTTTGGTGCCAATACCATGCTGTTTTTGTTACTATTGCTCTATAGTATAATTTAAAGTCCAGTGTGGTGATGCCCCCTGCTTCACTTTTCTTGCTCAGGATTGCTTTGGATATTCTGGGTCTCTTATTTTTCCAGATGAATTTCATGACTGCCTTTTCTCTTTCTTTGAAAAATGACATTGGAATTTTGATTGGAATTGCATTAAATCTGTATAATGCCTTTGATAGTATGGACATTTTGACAATATTGACTCTACCTATCCAAGAGCAAGGTAGGTCTTTCCATCTTCTGAGTTCTTCTATGATTTCTTTCTTTAGTGTTCTATAATTTTCCTTATAGAGGTCTTTCACCTCTTTCATTAAATTGATTCCCAGGTATTTTATTTTTTTTTTTGATCGCATATTGATTTTTAATGGAATGCCATTTGATCAAAGAATATACTCTGTATGATTTCCTCCTTTGCTAATTTTTTATGGTAGGGAACCCTATGGTCTCTCTAGTTCAATATTATAAGTGAACTGGTAATTGATATGTTTTCTCCTACATCATGGTGTAGGTATTCTATTAGTATCAATATCAATGGAATTGTATTCTTGTTTAAGCCTTCTGTATTCTTATGGATTTTCAGTTTTCTTGTTCTATTTCTGTCAGAAAGGAGTGTTAAAATCTCAAACTAAGATAATTTTATCTATTTTTCTGTTCCTTTCTGTTAGTTTTGTTTGAGATGATTTGAAACTCTGTAATTATGTTCATACATACTTATATTTGTTATGAGATTATTCTTTTATTATTATGAAATGCCCTTTTTATCTCTCATAATATTTTTTACCCTGAAGTCTATTGTGTATAATATTATTAATACCATTCATTCTTTCTTGTTAGTATTGTTTGCCTTATGTATCTTTTTCTTATTTTTCTACTTTCCTTGTATCTATATGTTATGAATGGGATTGTGTCCCTCCAAAATTCATATGTTGGAAGTCCTAACTCTTGATGTGACTATATTTGGAGATTTAATCATTAAGGAGATAATTAAGGGTAAATGAAATTGTAAGGGTAAAACTTCAATCCTATAGAACTGCTCTCCCTATAAGAAGTGGGAGATACACCAAAGTCTTCTCACTCTTTCTCTTTGTGGGCAAAGAGGAAATGCCTTATTGGTAAAGAGGAAAGTCTTATGTGTGGATACAATCAGAAGGTGGCTGTCTACAAGCAGGAAGGGAAGTCTCACCAGCCAACAACCTGTCTAGCCTCCAGACTGTGAGAAAATATCTGTTGTTGAAGCCATCCATTGTGTGGAATTTTGTTATAGAAGCCCCAATAGTCTAATATACTGTATTTTAACATTTAAAGTGTATTTATTATAGGTTCCATTCAGATAAATCTTATTTTTAAAAAAATATAATTTCACAATTGAAGCATTTAGATTATGTTTAATATTATTATTGATCTTGTTGGATTTATATATCATTGGCTTCTTTTAATTTGTTCTACCACATTTGTATTCCCCTTTCTTCCTCCTTTAAATATTATTTTAGTATTTTTTGGTATACTATCTAATCTCTTCTCTTAATTTATTCACTCCACCTTTTTATGTATTGATCTTTTAGGGATAACACTAGGTTTTACTTTATGCATTTTTTCTTATCATACTCTATCTTCAAATTCAATTATACCATTTCATTTATCATGAAAATATCATAATATACAATCATCTCCCCTTCCTATCATAAGTACTATTTTTATTGTACACTTTTCTACTATGCATGTTATAAATCCTACAAAATGTTGTCATATTTTTAAAAGAAATTTGAAAATTGAAAGGAAGAAAATTATTGTATATTTATTAATATGCCTATTATTTCCAGTGCTTTCTACTCATTTGGTTAGATCTGACTTCCCATCTTTCCATCTGGTGTTGATTTCCTTCAGCTCGAAGAACTTCCTGTAGGCTTTTATTTATTTATTTATTGTTACAAATTCTCTTGGATTTTGCTTATTAGAAATATTTTTCATGTTGCTCTCATTTAAAAAAATATGTTTTCGTTGGATAAAAAAATTCTAGCTTGACTTTTGTTTGTATTCATGCCATAAAACTGTGTGTGTGTGTGTGTGTGTGTGTGTGTGTGTGTGTGTGTGTGTGAGAGAGAGAGAGAGAGAGAGAGAGAGAGAGAGAGAGAGAGAGAGAGAGAGAGAGGCAGAGAGGGAGAGAGAGAGAGAGTGAGTTCTGGTTTGGCTTGTTTCAGATGAGGAATCTGTGATTGATCTTTATATTCACTATGTAATGCCTTTTTTTCCCTCTCACTGATTTTTGACAATTTTATTATGATATTCCATTGTGTGTTTTTTGTTATTTTTACTCTGATTTTCTTTCACTGACCATTTGGAAAGTCTGGCTCTGAAGATTTTATAAATTTTGGACATTTCTGGCCACTGGTCTTCACAAACAATTTATGTTCCTTAATTTATATTCCTTTTTTTTTGCACTAAAGTTATGTGATATACTGTTTTATATTTTGCTATAAGTCAGTGAGTATATGGACTTATTTTTAAATTTTTCTTTTTGTTTTGTTTTAATTTTTGTCTTTTTACTAGGCCTTTACACCCTTTGATCTTTTCTTCTGCAATGTGGAATCTGCTGCTCAATCCATCCAATGACTTTTTAATTTCAGAGATTGTGTTTTTCCTTTCTATTAGTTCCATTTGATTCTTTTAAATATGTTCTATTTTGCTTGTCATTTTTTTAATAGTTCCCTTTAAATCCTTGAACATATTTATAGAAACTGTTATTTAATTCTTGTCTGGTATTTCTATCATCTCTGTCACTTTTGGTCTCTTTCTTTTTACTGAATTTTGTCTTGATTATGGGTCATATTTTCCTGCTTCTTCTAATGTTTAATAATTTCCTGTTTCTCTGGTCTAATGTCTAACAATTTTTATTGGGTAGTGGATGCTTTGAATTGTGTGTTATTGGTACTAGATTTTATTGTTTTAAAGAGTTTTGGAATTTGTTTTGTCAGTCAGTTAAATTACATGTGGATTAACTTAATCCTATTAATGCTTGATTTATGTTCCGTTAAAGTAGGTCTAGAATAATCCTTGCTCTAGCAATAGTTTAGCCCTCCTACTAAGATGTAATATGTCTTTTGAATGTCCCCAATATTCAGTATGGACCCTCTATCTTCACTGATTGACTGTTTCTAAATAATCTTATGATTTTGAGGAATTTTAAATTACATTCTGTGTGCGCACAGTTGGTTTTCAGCATAGATTCATAGGAGTATAGACTTCTGGAGCTAATTATCTTCATATATCTCTCATTTCTGATGCTTGGTCCTACAAATTCTGCTCTTCTCAGCCTTTTCAACTCCAATCAATGTCTGCTTAACTTAATGAGCCTGTGTGTTCTATTTCAGATTCTTCTTCCTGAGTTATGGTCCAGAAAATTCCTTCTAGGGCAACTGTAGGCCTCATCTCCTAGGGTTCCTTCTTCTCAGTAGGCCCAGACCTGTTCTATAGATCGGTTAGTGTTTAAAACTTTGGTTTATGAAATTTTGGTTGTGAATTCACATTTGTTTGAATTTTAATGTTTGTTTTCTTTGGCTGTAACATAAGTGTGTTACCAACGTAGATCAGTTTATTTCCTTCCAAGATCCCTGGCCTAAGTAGAAGCCCCAATTCTGCTCCTTCATTGTTTGTCTTTCACCTACTGTACATCTTTCTGTAGCATTGTTTAGTCTTTTATCTTAGGAGAACTCCTTCTTTCCAATGTGCTCACTGCTGACCTTGTTAAACTCAGTTTTTCCTTTTTTTTTTTTTTTTTAAATTTCAGGGAATGTGTATAGGTGGGGAGCCTAGGGAATTTCAGAACACAAGGGCTAAAGTAAAAACAAACAAAAAGTCCATTTCTTGCAGGATCCAGTCTTGTGTATCAGGAAGTTTTTAAAAGATGATTTTATTTACCATGTTGCTAGATATGAAATTATTCTGAATGAATTTCCATTTTTAACTAGTGAGTCAATTTATAGATATGTTTTCTAAAATTATTGTTGGATTTATGTTTGTGTATTTTAAATAATGTTTTTGTTTTAATTCATATTTTCTCCTCATTTCTTATCTCTTTAATGTTATATTTCTTTTTTACCTTGTTTGGTTTTCTTTAAAGGCTAACTTCACTTAACATTATATTCTCCAACATCATCTATTTACCTCTGAATGCCATGATTTTATTCTCTTTTATTGATGAGTAATATTACACTGTGTATATATACCACATTTTCTTTATCCATTCATTGACTGAAGGGCATCTAGGTTGGTTCCACAGTTTCACTCTTGTGAATTTTGCTGCTATAAACATTGATGTGGCTGTGTGCCTATAGTATGCTGTTTTTAAGTCCTTTGGGTATAGACCAAGGAATAGGATAGCTGGGTCATAAGGTGGTTCCATTCCCAGTTTTTCAAGGAATCTCCATACTGCTTTCCATATTGGCTGTACCATTTTGCAATCTCCCCAGCAATGTATGAGTGTGCCTTTCCCCCCACATCCTCTCCAACATTTATTGTTGTTTGTGTTCTTACTAGCTGCCATTCTGACTGGAGTGAAATGAAATCTTAGAGTAGTTTTGATTTGCAATCTCTAATTGCCAGGGATGTTGAACATATTTTTTGTATATTTATCTATTGATTGTATATCTTCTTCTGAGAAATGTCTGTGCAGTTCCTTGGCCTATTTATTGATTGTGTTTTTTTTTTGGTGTTAAGATTTTTTAGTTCTTTATATATTCTAGAGAGTAGTGCTGTATCTGATGTGCGTGTGATAAAAATTTGTTCCCAATTATTGGCTCTGTATTCACCTCACTGATTATTTCTTTGGCTGAGAGGAAGCTTTTTAATTTAAATCTATCCCATTTATTGATTCTTGATAATAATTCTTGTGCTAAAGGAGTCTTATTAAGGAAGTTGGGGCCTAATCTGACATGTTGGAGATCAGGGCCTACTTTTTCTTCTAATAGTGTCTCTGGTCTAATTCTCTGGTCTAATTCCCAGGTCCTTGATCCACTTTGAGTTGAGTTTTGTGCATGGTGAGAGAGGGGGGTTTAATTTCATTTTGTTGCATATGGATTTCTGGTTTCCCAGCACCATTTGTTGAAGAGGCTATCTTTTCTCCAATGTACATTTTCGGCACCTTTGTCTAATATAAGATAGCTATAATTATGTGGGTTAGTCTCTGTGTCCTCTATTTTGTACCATTGGTCTACAAGTCTATTTTGGTGCCAATACCATGCTGTTTTTGTTACTATTGCTCTGTAGTATAATTTAAGGTCTGGTATAGTGATGCCACGTGCTTCACTTTTCTTGCTCAGGATTGCTTTAGCTATTCTGGGTCTCTTATTTTTCTAGATGAATTTCATGACTACTTTTTCTATTTCTATGAGAAATGTCATTGGGATTTTGATTGGAATCGCATTATATCTGTATAGTGCTTTTGGTAGTATGGTCATTTTGACAATGTTAATTCTGACTATCCACGAACAAGGTAGATCTTTCCATCTTTTAAGGTCTTCTTTAATTTCTTTCTTTAGTGTTCTGTAGTTTTCATTATAGATGTCTTTCAACTCTTTCTTTAAGTTGATTACCAAGTATTTCATTTTTTTTGATGCTATTGTAAATGGGGTAGTTTTCCTCATTTCCCTTTCAGAGGATTTGTCACTGATATATAGAAATGCCTTTGATTTATGGGTGTTGATTTTGTATCTTGCTTCTTTGCTGAATTCATTTATGAGTTCTAGAAGTTTTCTGGTGGAATTTTTGGTGTCTTCTAGGTATAGAATCGTATCATCAGTGAATAGTGATAATTTGAGTTCTACTTTACCTATCTGCATCCCTTTAATTTCTTTCATATGTATTATTGCTCTGGCCAGTGTTTCAAGAACTATGTTAAATAGAAGTGGTGAAAGAGGGCTTCCCTGTCTTGTTCCAGTTTTTAGAGGGAATGCTTCCAATTTTTCTTTATTTAGAATGATGTTGGCCTGGGGCTTAGCATAGATATCTTTTACGATGTTGAGATATCTTCTGGTTATCCTTAGTTTTTCTAGTGTTTTGAACATGAAGGTGTGCTGTATTTTGTTGAATGCTTTTTCTGCATCTATTGAGATAATAATATGGTTCCTATCTTTAAGTTTATTGATGTGATGAATTACATTTATTGATTTCTGTATATTTAACCAGCCTTGTATCCCTGGAGTGAACCCCACTTGATCGTAGTGTACTATCTTTTTGATATATTTTTGTATTTAATTTGCCAGAATTTTATTGAGAATTTTTGCATCTATGTTCATTAGAGATATTGGTCTGAAGTTTTCTTTCTTTCATGTGTCTTTGCCTGGTTTTGGAATCAGGGTGATATTGGCCTCATAGAATGAGTTTGGAAGTGCTCCCTCTTTTTCTATTTCCTGAAATAAATTGAACAGGATTGGTATTAGTTCTTCTTTAAAGGTCTTGTAGAACTCTACTGTGTATCATATCTGGTCCTGGGCTTTTCTGGGTTGGTTGTCTTCTGATGGCATCTTCTATCTCATCACTTGAAATTGGTCTGTTTAAATTGTGTATGTCATCCTGATTCAATGTGGGCAAATCATACGACTCTAGAAATTTGTCAATGTTTTCAATATTTTGTATTTTATTGGAATACAAGTTTTCAAAATAATTTCTAATTATCTTCTGTATTTATGTAGTGTCTGTTGTGATATTTCCTTTTTCATCATGGGTGTTAGTAATTTGAGTTTTCTTTCTCCTTCTCTTCGTTAGCCTGGCTAAGGGTCTGTCAATTTTATTTATTTTTTTTCAAAGAACCAACTTTTTGTTTTGTCAATTTTTTCAATTGTTACTTTTGTTTCAATTTCCTTGATTTTAGCTCTGATTTTAATTATTTCCTGTCTTCTACTGCTTTTGGTGTTGAATTGTTCTTTTTCTAGGGCTTTGAGATATAATGTTAAATCATTTATTTGTTGATTTTTTTCTTCTTCTTCTTTTGAGGAATGAACTCCATGTAATGAAGTTTCCTCTTAGAACTGCCTTTGGAGTGTCCAAGAGATTTTGATATGTTGTGTCTATGTTCTCATTCACCTCTAAGAATTTTTTAATCTCCTCCTTGATGTTTTCTGTAATGCATTGTTCATTCAGTAGCATATTATTTAGTCTCCAGGTGTTGGAATAACTTTTATTTCTTATTTTATCATTGATTTCTAATTTTATTCATTTGTGGTCTGAGGGAATGCAGGGTTGTATCTTGACTTTTTTTATATTTGCTAAGAGTTGCTTTGTGGCATAATTTATGGTCTATTTTAGAGAAGGATCCATGTTCTACTGAGAAGAAAGTGTATTTGCTCATTGAAGGATGAAATATTCTATACAAGTCAGCTAAGTCTAAGTTATAGATTGTATTTTTGAGTTCTGTAGTTTCTTTGTTCAGTTTTTATTTGGAAGATCTATCCAGTGGTGGAAGAGGTGTGTTGAAGTCACCCAAAATTATTGTGTTGTGGTCTATTTGATTCTTGAACTTGAGAAGAGTTTGGTTGATGAATGTACATGCTCCATTGTTTGGGGCATATGTATTTATAATTGTTAAGTCTTGTTGGTGTATAGTTCCCTTGAACAGTATGTAGTGTCCTTCTTTATCCCTTTTTATTAACTTTAGCCAGAAATCTACATTATTTGATATGAGGATGGGAACCCCTGTTTGCTTCTGCAGCACATGGGAGTGGTATGATTTCTCCTAACCTCTCACCTTCAGCCTGTGGATGTCTTTTCTTTTCCTATGAGATGAATCTCTTGGAGGCAGCATATTGCTGGTCCTTCTTTTGTTTTTTTTGATTCAATCTGCTAGTCTATGTCTTTTTATTGTTGAATTTAGGCCATTAACATTTAGAGTTATTATTGAGATGATTTGTATTCCCAGCCATTTTTGTTTATTTTTGGTATTTCACTTGACATGGTTTCTCCTCTGATTAGTTTTTCCTTTAGGGTAATACCTCCGTCTGCTGATTTTCATCATTGTTTTTTTTTATTTCCTCTTCATGGAATATTTTGCAGAGGATGTTCTTTAGTGCTGGCTTTCTAGTTGTAAATTCTTTTAACTTTTGCTTATCATGGAAGGTTTTTATTTCATCCTCAAATCTAAAGCTTAATATTGCTGGATATAATATTTTTGGTTGGTATCCATTTTCTTTCAGAGCTTAGTATATGTTGTTCCATGATCTCCTGGCTTTGAGTGTCTGGGTTGAAAAATCTGCCGTGATACAAATTGGTCTCACAGTATATATGTGATCCGATTTCTTTCTCTTGTGGCCTTTAAGATTCTATCCTTATTCTTTATGCTAGGTATTTTCATTATAATGTGCCCTGGTGTAGATCTGTACATTTGGTGTCCTGTAAGCCTCTTGTATTTGGTTTTCCAATTCATTCTTAATGCTTGGGAAATTTTCTGATATTATCTCATTGAAGAGATTGTGCATTTCTCTAGTTTGAAACTCTGTGCCTTCCTCTATCCCAATTACTCTTAGATTTGGTCTTTTGCTGCTGTACCATAATTTTGGATGTTCTGTTCATGGTTTCTTACTATCTTCACTATGTGGTCAAGTTTATTTGCAGATTGTATACTTTGTCTTCATTATCTGATGTTCTTTCTTCCAATTGATCTAGTCTGTTGGTGATACTTTCTATTGTGTTTTTTATTTGGTTTACTGTTTCCTTCATTTCAAGTATTTCTGACTGTTTTTTTCCCAGAGTTTCTATCTCTTTTTTGAAGTAATATTTTGCTACCTGTATTTGCTCTCTTATATATTTCTTGTAGTGATCAATTTTTGCCTGTATTTGCTCATTTATGTCATTCTTTAATTCACAGTCCATTTTAATTGTGAACCTTATGGATTCCTTCTCTGACATTTCATCAACTTCGCTGAGCATGGGTTCTATTATTATAGTATCCTAGTTTGTTTGGGGCACTTTCTTGTTTTTTCTTGTTGTCTATTTGTCTTTCTTTCTTGCAGTGTAGATGTGAGATATTACAGTTTCTACCCTATGTTCTTGTAGTATCTGTGAAGATTGTCTGTACCTCACCTTAATGTTGGGCTTTCAGACCCTGCAGGTGTCCCTCAATGTCTGCTACTGCAACTAAGATGGTGTTGGCAGTAGCGGAGGTAACTCGAGATAACAGTGAAGGTGCCCCAAGACTGATGTAACATCTTCCAGAGATGGGGTTGAAAGGGTGGGCCTTACAATGTCTTTGGGATGCCTGCTCTGAGATGTGGCTGCTTTTAGGCCCTATCTGTTGTCAAAAGGTAGGGGCTACTGTGTGGGGAAGGCTATGGCTATGTCTGCAGTGTCTCAAGATGGAAGTGGGTTAGGCTTGTGCTCCCAGATGGAGGTGGGGGTGGCAGACTCTGGCCTTACCCTGGGCCTGGGTCCCATGCAGGTTAGTGTGGGCAGAACTGGCTGAATCTGAGCTCCCACAGTGGTCTGCTGGTCAGAAGAGGTGGTCCAATGGAAGAGCCTGAGCTCAGTGGGTGTTTGCTGGTGGCAGGATGGGCCTGAGCCCACTCTGAGCCTGGGTCCCATGCAGGCTGGTGTGGGCAAAACTCAAGGTGTTACAATTTCTACCCTATAATCTTATAGTGTCCCTGCAGGTTACAGGTTCTTGGTGTTGCTCTTCCAATCCCAAACTGGTGTCCCAAGATGGAAGCTGCCACAACTGAAGATGGTGATAGTGGCCACGGAGGTAATCTGAGATGGTGGTAGAGGTATCCCAAGATAGAGGTGTTCCAAGATGGATGCGACCAGTTTCAAAGATGGGGCTGAAAGGGCATGCTGTCAATGGTGTTGGGCAACCTGTTCGGAGATGCAGCACTGTGGCGCACGATGCTGCGGCAGGCAGCTGCCTCTAGTCCCTGTCAGTTGTCAGAAGGTGGAGGCTCCCAGGTGAGCAGGGCTATGGAGATGGCTGCAGAGTTTGAAGATGGAGGTGGGCAGGGGGGTGGACGACAGCCTTGGTAAATAGGGAATCTCAGGGAGGGCTCCACCCCACGTCTACACTCAGGGGCTGTCCTGGGCCTGCCTGTGCTCCGAGGGTGTTGGTGGGGCTCTCCTGGGCCTTGAGATATACCTTTTAGTACTCTGATTTTAATGATGATTTAATGATGGAGGTAAAAATTTTAATGATGGATGTAAAATTTCTAGTTCACAATGTCTTATCAACATGTTAAAGATATTAGTACTTAGCTGAGAGAGGTTGTTAGAGTACAGAGGTTTTCACTTATTGCCTTTACTTTTTTTTTCTTTCAATTTTCTGTGATTCTATTATTATGTGTTTGTAGAATGGCAGTCATTTAACATCTTTGAAACTTGCTTTTCTTGATGTTGATGATTTAAAACTTATGATATCTGAGCAATCTTAAGCCATTATTATTTATTTTAGTGCCTTGTTTTTTCCCTCTTTATTATTTTTAACATGTGTATGTCAGCTCTTATCATCCTATCCTACGGATATTTAAACTTTCAAAAAATATATGCTATGTCTTATTTTTTCTTGTTACATCTGCATAACTTCCTAATTTTTATCTTCCAATTTATGAATCCATTTTAGGTCAAATTTGCTATTTATATATAAGAATTACAACCACAATAGTGGGATCCTAATTGGAACAAGTTATACTTATTCTATGTATGTATAATAAGTCAAAATACACTCTACTGTCATGTATTTCTAGAAAGAACAAATAAAACAAAAAATAATAAAAAATCTGCTATTTAATACAGCCATTTATTTTTCATGTTAATATTTATTTTTTATATTCTAATTTCTATTCTGTATATTCCTTTCAAATTTGCATATTCTATTTTCACATGTTTTCTTCAATGTTTTAAATATATTTGTTTCTCAGATGGTTCTATGCATTTCAAATTCTTGAAGTTCTAATTCTGCTCTTTTTTCTACTTTCACCTTTGGTTAGTCTATGTTAGGTATTTTGTATTTTTTCACCATAAACTCATCTTGAGTGAGTTTGTGTATGTAAAAGAGAAAGAAACAGAAACATACACACACAGAGACACACAGAGTGAGTTGTGGGAAATTTCTTGCAGTTTTGTTTTGGTGGCTCTTCTAGGAGCCTCAGCTATTGCTGGTCTGTTGCATAGGTCTTTCTGAATTTTTTTTCAAATATTTGTTTGCTTTAGTTGTGCTCATGCATTTATTTTTACATGGTGCTGAGGATCGAACCCGGCGGGCCGCGCATGTGCTAGGCGAGCGCTCCACCCCTGCGCCACAAGCCCAGCCCCTCTTTCTGAAATTTTAAGCACATCACTAAAAGTCAGAGACCTGTGAATCCAAAGAATGTTTTTTAATTTTGTTGCAATGGAGATATACTTTTTCCTACTGAGAACCCAGGTAAAGAAAGACTATGTCTTGTTTTGCAATCAATAGTTTGTTTGTTTTTTTTTTTCTTTTCAAAGTTCATTCTTAAGAGTCCTCATTTTGATTGTGTGGACATGAGTGTGTGTGTATATCAGTTATATATCTCCAACTTTTAATTCCATCTCCTCAACAGATGTGGTTAGCCCCAGAGCCTTGTCACTTGAAATGAATATTAACTAAAGTAATGAGCAGTGATAATTTCCCAGAAGACTGAATACTTACTGCTCTGATACTCAGTTTTCTTTTGATGACATCACTCATTCATATGTGAGTTTGGTTATTCTATTAAGCACTATTAAATATACATGCAAAATAGTATCTGCTGTATTCGTAGTAAAAAGGATTTTAAGATGTCTTGAGTATTGTGTTTACATTTCAAACAGATCAAGTTGGCACTAATTACCATTTTGACACTGACAGATCATTTTGACAGTTAATTCATTGTGTGGTTATCATAAACTAGAGTATCTGTGTAGTAGCCAGTATCAGTGGTAAACTGATCATGAGACCAAGTGTAATAGGAAAAACACTGCTCTTCGAGTTAGTTCTGCTTCAAGTGCACAGAACCCAGGGCTGAATCTGATTTCATCTTTTCTTTTAAACATATTATTTGGTAAATAACATGGAGACATTCATCTCCAAATTTCTATTTTCAGCTTCATTCCATCTTTCTTGGTCAACAGTAGGTGACAACTTTTTAATAATTATTCTACTTCAGGACAGTTTTTCATTACAAATTGTTCAAATTAACAGTTTTTAGCATGACATTTCCAAATATGCATATACTGTGCTTTGACTATATCCTTCCTCCCTATCACATTCTCTTACTTTCTCCTCTCTTGCATCTCCCAGGTGCTTTTCCCCTTTCTTAGTAATCCCATATTTCCTCTCCTACTTACAGGTTATCATGTTTTCCTTCTTCTTCTTTTTTTTTTTTTTTGTTTCCACACAGGAAAGAAAACATGAAATGCTTGTGTTTCTATATATGGCTTCTTCAGCTTAACATAGGTTGTCTAGTTTTATCCATTTTCCTACAAATGGCATGATTTCATTCTTCTTTTTTACTAAATAGAATACTCTCTTTCTATATATATTTATTTATATGTACACATTATATTTTTGTTATCTGTTCATTGATTGATTAGCATCTAGGCTGATTCCATATTTTGGTTATGGTGAGTAGTATCATAATAAACATAGGTATGCAGCTATCTCTTTCTTATGCTCACCTAATTTCCTTCAGATTTTCAGGAGTGATGTAGCTGGATCATATGGCATTTCTATTTTTAGTTTTTTGAGGAACCTCCATATTCTTTTCTGTAGTGGCTGTACTAATTTGTATTCCCACCAATAGTACATAAGGGATCCTTTTTCTCTACTTCCTTGCCAGCATTTGTTATGTTTTGTTTTTTGATAATAGCCATTCTGAGTGGTGTGCAATGGAATCAATGTAGTTTTGATGTGCATGTCCCTTATGGCTAAAGATGTTGGATATTTTTTCATATATGTATTGGCCATTTGTACTCTTGAGAAGTGTCTGTTCAGGTCATTTAGCCACTTATTGATGGGTTGCTGTTCTTTTGTTGTTAAGTTTTTTGAGTTCTGTCTTTATAGATTTTGGATATTAATCCTCTGTTAGATGAATAGCTGGCAAAGATTTTCTCCCATTCTGTAGATTGTCCCTTCACTCTGTCGATTGTCTCTTTTGCTGTGCAGAAGCTTTTTTAATTTGATATCATCCCATTTGTCATTTCTCCTGAGCTATTGGAGTCCTATTCAGGAAGTCATTGCCTGTCTGATATCTCGAAATGTTTCCCCTCTCACAGTTTCAGAGTTCCAGGCATTACATTGTGGGTTTCGATTAATCGTGAGCTGACTTCTGTGCAGGGTAAGAGAGAGGTCTAATTTCAGTCTTCTACATGTGGACATCCAGTTTTCCCAGCACTGTTTGTTGAAGAAGCTGTTTTTTGTCCAACATATATTTTTTGGCATTTTTGTCACAAATCAGATGGCTGTAGATGGGTGGGTTTATTCTGGGTCCTCTATTCTGTCACATAGGTCTGTGAGTCTGTTTCTATGCTGGTACCATGCTGATTTCATTACTATGTTGTCGGGATAGTATAAGGGGTTGGGGTCTTTAACCCTTTCTAACCTGGGGTAAGCTTCCTTTGTCCAGCAAAGTAAGCCAGAAGGGTCCACCCCAACGAAGAGACTAGATTGGGAAAGCAAAGGCCGCCGGAATTCCCTCCCCTGCCCTCAAAGGACACAGGAACATACCGGGGAGCCCAGTCAGTGGTCAGCGCCGAAGCTCGTTTATTGAAAAGGTGCACAATGCTTCAGTAGGGCTGCTTTGGTTCTCACAGCCATGCCCCCTGCTTAGCCTAGGTCGGGTAACAGGGCGTGGTAATGTGGTAAGCAGCCAGAAAGCCAGAGCTTTACCATCCCCTTGGCAGACAGTGTAAGGTCCCGACACTATGTCTGTGTAGTATACTTTGAAATTAGGTATTAGTAAAGCCTTTAGCATTGCTCTGGCTATTTGAGGTCTTTTGTGTTTTTCTTACTTCTGTTACATTGCTATTTGATTCCTAGCATTTCCTTTTGATTTTTTTCTTACAGTTTCAATTTTTCTGCTTATATATTCACATATTCATTCACATTATCTACTTTTTCCATTCGATCCCTAAACATATGAGTCATAATTATCGTAAACTCCCTGTCTGGTAATTTCAGCTTCTCTGTCATAACAATGTGGTTCTGGTGATTGTTTTGTCTTTTCAGACTATGGTTTTCCTAACCTTTTGTCATGCCTTGTAATATTTTGTTGAACGTCAGACACATGGTGTTGGATAATAGAAAATAAGGTCAATAGATCTTCACTGTGAAGATTTATGTTACTCTGGCTACAGATTCAGCTTCATTTAGTGTTTTAATCACATTGTTACAGGTATTGTTGACTTCTTGTTTTTCTAGAGGTGCTTCATTTTGAGTCTCTTCTTGTGTTCAGTTTTCTTCTTATATACTTCTCATAGAAAATATGTGTCTCCTAGTTCTTTCAGTTGTTTTCATCCTGGAGTCCTATTGATGTGCTGCTGTGCTGGTCAAATGTGAGCAGGGAGAAACATTCTATTATCTAAATAAATTGATTATTAGTGGGCTTATGTTTCAGGGATGTATAACCTACACAAATAGTTCTCTAATAAATATAGAAAAAATTTCTCCTAGTTCTACATTTCTTTTCCTGGCATCAGGGTTTCCAATCTGTTTCTTTTAAGCCCTGAACCTTGCCGATTATATTTTAGCAAATTCCCCAGGTGAGGCACAAAGGCATCAGGTGGTTGGAATGAGAGCAATGTCCTGACCCCAGCTAATAATATAGGCCCATTACAACAAAGATATTGGGGGTAGTTCCAGTGATTGCTCTTGCCTCCCCTTACCCAGAGCCATGAGGTGCCTTTCTTAGACCTTCGTGATGAGAATTTGTTGGGATATCTGGAGGGAAACCTCAGAATGTGTGGGGATCTGCCCAAATTTGTGGTCTCCATGGAATTTCTAATTCTCACTCTGGGGTACACTCAGTGTCATATAATTCCTCACAATGGCCACCGCAGCATTTCTACCACATTATGGTTTCAGCGCCTTCTGTTCTAGGGGAGCAGATCTTGGTGGTTGTATCTCTGTGAAGGTGCCCATTTTTCCAGATTTCATGGTGGTAGTTTTTCCCAGAAGCCTCAGTTCCTTAATGAATAGAAAAAACATTGTTAATTTTGCTTTTCTTTATACACTTACAAAGGTAAGGGTGATGTTAGCTGTAAGGATGTCTATAAGTAACATTTTGACTCTGTTTTTGTGTTATTTTTGCAGTTAGCTGTTTTCCACTGTCAGCAAACCATAGTGATAGAAAATTATATGCACCTTTCAAGAATAGAGTCAATGTCAGTTTAGCTAAATTCCAATTCTACAAATCACATTTTCACTTTTCCATAGAAAGGAATAAGTAGCTTACTCTTATGCAAAAATTATCCTCAGACTTTGAGCAATGCAAAGTCACAGATGCTATTAAGAAGGCCAACCCATGCAGTGAAAATTTCAACTCTCAAAGGCCAATTAAAAAACTACTATCTTGTTATGAGTCAAAAACTGTAGAGCCATCTGGGACATAAACCAACCAATTTATTAAACATTTTGTATAAAATATGTATATTCCATAGTAGAAGTTTATGAATTGATTCATCTTGAGTTTGAGTGATTAAAATATTTTTCAGACCTTTCTAGTAGCAATTTGTGATTTAAAAGAGGAGGCATGTTCATAATTTCTGCTCTAAAGAAATGACAAGAAAAATGTTTTTACAAGATGTGCTCACATTTTTTGATGACAGCATGCTTCAGCAAGCATTTGCATGATGATCTTTATACAAAGGTCTAAACCTAAAGGTTTAAATAAGACAGTTAAGAAATATTTTTAAAAAGCTAAGACAACAAAGAAGACAGCAGGAGGTTCTGTGTGTATCAGTAGGACTCAGTATTCCAATTGGTTGGTGTTCATAGCTTTTCATTGTTAAGGTTCTGATGGAATCTTACATGGTACAGCCTTTGCTCTGGTGTAACTTCCGTAAGCTGTGACTGACTGAAATATAAAAATGTTCTGCAGACTTCCTGAATGGATGGTGGTTTCCCATGATTCTTCCTGGTCTGATGCTGCATTTCATTTTCATATAAAAATGATAGTGAATCTACTCATCGGTAGTTATCCATTTCCCACCGTTAGAGATGTTAAGCAGTCAGTTCTCTTCTGTCATAGTGAAAGTTGATCAAGTCAAATTATGACTCCCAAAGTGGAATGAGTCACAGAAATGGGCTTAAAAATGAACAAACTCCTTTATTTCATAAAAAACCACAAAAAATCCCACGAAACTTCAAAATAAACCAAATTAACAAGTTAAGCACTAGTGACTAAATTTTAACAAAGCCAAACACACAATTTCTGCAAACTTAAATAAGAACAAAAGAGAATATTAAAATATTTTATTTTGTTATTAAAATTAAGGGCAATCCTGAAATCTGAAAAAGTTGATGATATTTAAGATACAGCAGGTAAACAAGAGACTGTATTCTTATTTTCCATTTCCTCCATGCAGTCCTCCATTTGGCTATGATACAGTTTGGTTTAAATTATTTCATTTTTTACACATGTAAAAAAAGAAGACACAGATTTAAAATCTAAAGAATATTTGTAGATATTTTGAAGAATGAAATCAATTTTTTGTCTATGTTAAATTGAAAGCTTTATTTCATTTATTTTTTTTGAAATATGATAAACCAACTTAATTTTTGTTAAAGGACCTATGTTTTGTCTTCATAATAATATTGACTTGTATGGATGAGGTATCGGTTGTACAGGATAATTTGACTTTTTCAACCCTATAAATGAGAGGAATGATACTGATGCTCTTCATGCTTTTAGATGTAGCCCAACTCATCACCTTTATAAACAAAGTGTTCTTTTTCCCTGAATTTTTTGACATGGTGAAATACAAGTGAAAGTTTTAAAATCCACTTTTTTTTTTTTAGCTTAAAATGTAGAAGTATTCATTAATTTCCACTTCCATTGGAGACATTGGAGATTGACAACCTTCTAGAAAAGTTGTTGGTATTTTTATCATGTTTTAGTAGATTTTTGTTGTTTCTTCCCATAATTAGTGGCATTTGTTTTGGCTGATTCTTACATGAATACCCAAACAATGAGGACTTAAATAATGTAGAAGTTTCTCTCATGTAGAAGACATCCAGAGTCAAGCAGTTTATAGCTAGTGTGGCAGTTTACCAGTATCAGGATTTTGGATCCTTCTTTCTTCTTGTGTCATCTTTAACATAGAACCTCATTGTCCAATAGCCTGCATGAACTCTGGTCATCACATCAAAATTCCATCATTAGGAAAGGCAAAGGCATCAGAAAAGTGTATTCTGTCTTCTTAAGGTGGCATTCCAGAAATTCCACATTGTACTTCCACTTACATCATATTGACTAGAAGCTAGTTACAGAACAGAACTGCCTTTTCATTCAAGGGAGGTTAGGAAATGTAATTTTTTATCTAGGTAGAAATTTGTCCAGTTAAAATAATATTTATTGAAGTAGAAAACTAGTTATCTCAGCAAATTGTGATGGCTTTTTGATCTGTAAATACGGTTAGGTTGATCCACAGCCCTAAATCATTCAACCAAACACTGACTGAAATATTGCTTTGGAAGGATTCTGAAGATGTGGTTGTGGTCCCTAATCAGTAGACTTTAAGCTAATGAAAAAGGAGGATTATCCTGATAGGCCTGAGCTAATCAGGCAAGCCTCTTGAAAGAAGGCTCAGGCTTACTCTGAGTTTAGAGAAATGGCTGGTGTTCAGAGTTCCAGATATTCAACATCTTCTCTTTCTGACTTGCCCTACAGACTTTCAACTTGTTAAGCTAGCCTCTACAGTGCCATAACCAATTCCTTGTAATAAATCAAACCTACTTTTCCTCCATCTTCCTTTCCTCCAGCGCTCTCTCTCTCTCTCTCTCTCTCTCTCACACACACACACACACACACACACACACACACACAGTCTTCTACTTGGATATAGCAACATTTTGCAATATCCATTCCCAGTGCTTCATAACTCCCTCAGTTTTCTTTGAACTTCTACTCTACCTATAGGTGGCCATACACTTTGAGACTATTATTCTAGTTTCAGAGATCAGGGCATGGGCCATGCCATCCTTTGGCCATTTACTGGTTCTTGAATATTCACAAGACCTAATTTCAGCCACCACAGCAAAAAAAAAAAAAAAAAAAAAAAAAAAAAAAAAAGGATTGTGTCATGTTTCTCAGGAATATGATTCTCAGCATCTTGTAAATGATTTAATGATTTTGAGAAACATCTTTCTCTCTTGGTTTTGTTATGAATGTGGGAAAGGGAGCACCTCAAAGTTGGTTGCATTGGACATAAAATAAAAAACAGAATAAGGATGAAGATGACATAGAAAACAAAGTGGAGAATCAGAAAATATATTTCTCAAAGCTGTAGAATATAACCAGTCTTAACACTTGGTATTCCTCAGCACTTTTAAGTGAACTGATAAATTTTGCTAATTGTTTAACACAGTTTGAGTTGGGTTTTTCTGACTTGCAATAAAACATATCCTAACTGATGCAACTAGCAAACAATCTTATGAATGATTAAAAATAAATGGATATCTAATTTTGGTATTGCCTTAAAATAGTATCTGAGATTTTTTTTACAGCGTTTCAAAGTAGTAGACTGCTGTTTTATTTGGCATGCAGACAAATTTCAATTTAGAGTTAAGTACCAAAACATAATCATTTGTTGATAATTTTGAATATTGTGTATAATAAATCAGCTAATTTAAAAATCACAGAGTTCTATGTTTTGCTATAAATAATAAGTATGAATTTTATCTACTCCTTTTGATATTTTGTGCTCCCACCAAGAGAATTTATATAAGGAAAATAATGTCAGTGGCATTTGTTATTGAGATAGAACAGAAGAAAAAACCTATAAAGGAGACAACAGAAGAAAAAAGAAACTATAACTTTGATATAAAAGGCATGTGTTAAAAGTTCCTTATACCTTGACTCCCCAAGCCAGTACTCTTTCCTAGACCCATAACTCCCAATTTTCTGGGAAATCTACAAATCTTCACTTACAATCTTAAAGTTACTTGAAATTCACCTGATTGTGAAAATTTCCCTGTATATTGTTAATTAGCTCACTAATACACATATTTTTAGAATAGACTGAGCAAAGGGAGATATGAAATCTATAATGAAGGGTACTTTCCCAGCATTACCTATTGATCAAATAATGGAGACAATGTCAATCTAAGGCTCCTGAGAATTTCCAGACTGCCATAAATAGTCTTGTGATCACCAGACTGATGTCACCTCCCCATGTCTACACCTCACCCAGTTTCCTTTAAAAGAAGGACCTGAGACACCAAAAGTGCATCTCACTTTTGAGATAGCCCACACTCTTCCTTGAATGTGTATTCCTGCCTTACCTAAATAAATCACTGTGTCTCAATATCTGATGTTCTAAAATTCTTTTCTGTCACATTTGTTAAGGATCCTGTAATCCTGAATTGAGGTCCCCTCTCCATGATCATCCCAATCACCTTTGGAGACATTATTAGTTAAATTGTGTCCTTGCAAAAAATATTAAGTTCTAACCTTTGGTGCCTGTGAATATGACCTTATTTGAAAATAGGGTTTGAGTTGATGTGATCAAATTAAGGTGAAGACATTACAGTGATCCTTAATTTATGATTGATGCCTTTATAAGAAGAAAATGTCACATGAAGCTGAAAAATCTCCCAATCTGCAAAAGAAGATGGACATTGAGATTTAAGAAGATAAAAAAAATTTCCCAATAAGATAAACACAAAGAAATTTATTTCAAGTTACATTACATAGTATTCCCATCATGATGACTTTATTTTTTGTAGTTTGCCCATGATCAACCATGCTCTGAAAATAGTCAATTGAAAATTCTAGAAATAAAAATTAATAAGTTTTAAATTATGCACCTTTCTGAGTTGCATGATGAAATCTCATGCTGTCTTGCTTTTCCCCACCTCCACATGAATCATCCGTTTGTCTATCTGTATATGCTACCTGCCCATTAGTTGCTTAGTTATCATCTTGGTTATTAGATATCCTGTTGTAGTATCCACAGTCTTGTGTTCAAGTAATCCTTGTTTTGTTTCATAAAGTCTCTAAAGCACAAGGATAGTGATGTTGGCCACTCAGATATGCTGAGGAGAAGCTGTAAAGAGATTATTTAAAATGGAAAGTTGAAAGTTCTAAACTTAATAAGGAAAGAAGAAAAAGAACTGAACAACTTAGTGAGACCCTGTCTCAAAAACAAACAAAAAAACAAGTTAAAAAAAAATCAGACTAGGGATATGGCTCATTATTTGAATGCTACTGGGTTCAATCCCTGGTTCAAAAAAAAAAAAAAAAAAAAAAAAAAGAATCATATGCCAATCTATGGTAACAATGAATCCTCCACTTGTAAAATTGTGGGTGTGGGGTGAGGGAGAAACGCATTGCTAATTTTGCTACTACATCTCAAACTGCAGAAGTTATGGACATAGCACATAAGTAAAGGTTAGATACTATGCCAGGTTTTGGGGATCCAGTGGGGTGGGGGGCCTGGAAAGTATCCCCTGAAGATAGATTCATACATCTGGTCCTTCACAGAAAGTTTTCTGTATTCTGTAACTAGACTTGTACAATAAAACCTCTGAGAGTCTTGACTCTCCTGCCTTCTTATTTATCAAATCTTGAGTAATTCATTTAAAGTCCAAGGTCTTTAAATGTAGATAACACCTCACATTGCTGTGCTAAAGATCACTTGATATGCTTGATGTTGATGTATTTTGTAAACTGTATAGAAATATACAACTTAGTTATTACTTAAAAGCAAGAAAACAGCCTCATTACTTAACACATTTCAGTATTGAAGTAAATTAAAATTCTGTGATACAATTGACTTTGTATTTCTGTTAATTTGTGTCATTGTGTTTGTCTTATTAACAAAAAGTATAGTCTGACTTATTTCATAAGCTGCCTTCTTTGTACTGGCCTGTTTGTGGTCTTTCTCTCCTCATGACCTGTTCTGTGATCAAGACAGCATCATTTTTTCTTTCTTTTTCCTTCAAATGGCAGACTTTAATCTTTTGTTGTGGGCCACCATGGGAACATTCCTCAGATTCCAAAAGAGGGAGTCTTTCTAATCTAAAGGCTTTACTGATGTATTTCTTTAGCATTTATCTTTAGGTCTGAGTTCTCAAAATCTAAGGCTGTATTATTTCATGCAGTGTGTCTTGTCCACTTCCTGAAATTTAATTCTTTCCATGTATTCTGACAGAACATTCCCTTAGGGTTCACATTAAATGCAGCTGGCTCATAAAAAATGTACACTCCTTTTATTAGAAGTTTCTTGATTGTTCATAGGCACATTTGGGCCAAGGTTTCAGGCTCAAAGTCATCTTTCCATATCTGTATCTGTGCTTGGACTGAAAATCCCTCCTCTTCTAGGCCCCTTACCTCACTGCATTCCCTTCTGACACGTCCTCAAGTAGAGGTTAGTGGAGCTACCTTTTGGAATTTAATGAGACAAGTTGTCAATGTGGAATACTGCACGGGAGAAATCGGTTAACTGGAAATAGTTGTAAAGACTGTGTTTGAAAGGAGAAATCAATATGAACACCATCTCTGTCCACCAGTTTTTGCACTTTCTCAAATTCTAACTCTCCAACAATGAAATATCCCCAATTTGTTCACTATCTGCCTTATCTTGCTTAATTACATAAAATAAAATAACAGGTGCTGAAAGCATATCTCAGGGTTGGATTTGGGCGACAGTGGTGGGTTGGAGCTGAATGGTCTGGCTCCTGAGAGTCAATTGTTAAATTATCAGAAACTTTGGGAGCTGATTGTTAAAAATAGCCACTAATGAAAGTTAAATTAAATGTACAGAAAAATGGACCCTAATAAAACAAAGTCACATATACTCGAAACATCACTTCCTAACTATGTTATGTTTTATCTAGGAAGAATCTCTGTCTTGGCAATACTGCACACAGAATGCACCTGTGCATCTCTTCCCAACTCCAATTCAATAAAGCCATAGGAGTTGTGTGAAAACAGTGTGGGAGCATTCACACTGTGGGAATAGACACCAGCTATTAACCAAAGCTTTTGTGCTGTGGTTCCATGAAGAGCAGTTTCTTTTACCCTTGCTAGTACCTCACTAGGAACAACTCCTGTGACGTTTTCTTGTTGCACCTTTGAGTTCCCTGTGTTCACCCGTCATTGTACAGATAAAACTTTTTATAAGGAGTTGTTTGTTGGAAGGAAACCTCTTTACCTCTGCAATGTGGCTTCTGTGTTTATTTTAAAAGAAAATGTGTCCTTACCATAGAATGTGAGCTTCACAAGAGTAGAACATTTATCTTATTCATCATTGTATTCTCAGCATTTGAATAGAAGGTGGAACAAAGAAATCTGCCATGATATTTATTGAATGAACAACTACTTAAAGATTGAATGGTAACTTTATCAATATCAATGTTAATAGTATCTATAAAGCATTTACCATATGCCAGAGGCTGTTTTGTATCTAACACCCTCATAAAAATTTGTAGCAATTTTATGATGTGAATAGTATTATAATTTCAATATATAAAAGAGGAAATGGAGGCAAAAATGTCCTTTTACTTTTCAATGTAGGTTTTGTTTAAATTATTTAAAATCTTTAAGATTTTTTTTCTTTGAAGATGCTGAAAGTCATTTTCTTTCTGCATTAAAATGCTGTTGTACTATATACTTTGGTTGCTTTAGCAATCATTTAAAATGGTACCTCTTGTGACTTGAAAACTTCAATTCTTCTCCTGCCTGATCTTCATTTCATTCTAATGGTCAGTGGCATCATTCATATTCTGGTAACTGCCTACCATGACAAATAGGTTTAGGGTAGACGTAATTTCTTGATAGGCATCACTGATGGATTAAATGTTTCAGGTATCAACATTTTTTATTAGAGTATTATAGTTATACATAGTAGTTGGGTTTATTTTGAGAAAATTGTATATGCATGGAATTTGATTTCAACCCCTCTCCTCCTCCCTCCACTACTCCACTGATCTTCTTTTTGCTTTTTTATTTATTTAGTTTTGATTGGTACTTGATGCATATACATAAAGGTGAAATTTCCTGTGGTATGTCCATATATGCATATAACATGATTTTGTTAAATTTATCCCATATTTACTCTCCTTTTCTGTCTCTCTTTGTCCTTCACTATGGTGCTCCTTCTTTTCCTCCACTGATCTTCCCTACATCTTTGTGACATCTGATCCTGTCCCACCACCTGCCTTCATTACTTTATTTTGCTCTAGCTTCCACATAGCCATTAACATTATTAAGAATGTGGCAAGACACTCAATGAATTATAAGCAGAGGGCCTACAATGAATATGTAAGGATTAAGGATTAGAGAAACGTTAAAAAATGAAAATTATGCTAAATTAGCAACTTTGTTCTGGGCAAATCTCTTAGTTCATTTTGTGTTGTCACAAGAAAATATGTTAGTCTGGGTACTTTCTAAAGAAAAGAGATTTATTTAATTCAAAGTTTAAGAGGTCAAGAACATGGCACCCAAATCCTGGCATGGGCCCTTTGGCTGTGTCACCACATGGTTGAGAAACAGAAGAGGGAACAGCTATTGTCAAGTGCATGGCTGGACCTTGTTTTATAACAATCTGTTCTTATAAGAACTCTCTTTTCTAGACCAGCATTAATCCCACCTGAGGGCAGTGTCCTATAACCTAACCACCTTCCACTAGGTTCCGATTCTTAAATGTTCCACAATCAACACTGCCACACTGGAGTACAAATCTGGAACATGAAACTTTGGGAGACACACTCAAACCCCATCCAAACCTTAGCAGCAGTTTTGTAATTGTTAGATTTTCCAAGGCTCATTAGGAAGAATGCTTCCTGTAATCAACAACTCAGTGTTGGTAAAATTGTCCATTTATCTCCAAGTAGGTACTACTGAAGCTTCTTTTTCAGTAAACTGAGGGCAATAACTCATCACCTTCCTCACAAAGGTTAAAAACTAGGTGGAAAACTTTTGATAAGCTAAAAGCTTAATAATGTGAATTGGACTCAGTGAAAATTTCCTTAAAAGTTTTCAGCAAATGAGCATTTTGTAGACACTGTCTCATTTGACAAGCTACATCCCCATGAAATGAGATTTTTACAATATAAGTTAGGTGGATATGACAGTTTAAGTAGAAAATGGTATTAAAACTTCTGATTTTTTTTTCTTTCTGAAGACAAGAAAGACAGTGAAGATAGAAGCTTGTGGAATGTGGTAGAGCTAAAAATGAAAAAGGGGAGAAAAAAACAAAACCAAACCCCAGGAGCTTTGTATATAGTTAATAGCTACAGATATTTTTGCTTCTGAATAATCACATAGAATGATTCTCTGGTTATGTTCCAGGGAGTGCAAAGAAATGACTGAGGATAGAAGATAGGGGAAGTTGTCACTTACACTTTACATGTGTGCAAGAGAAACATAAGTAGCAATCGTGTTGCATTTACATTTAAATATCTTCTAAAAGTATTTAAAAGTACCAACCAAAAGACAAAAACACAGAAGAACCACTAGGTACCACATAGTGAGAGTCTTTCCCACTTGGATGTCAATTTTCTGGTTAGTCATTCATCATGTGATTTCTCTTCTTCAAACAGTACTTTTCCAGAGTGACCTGAAACTATCTAAACATAACTTTTCCACAGAGACAAATTTCTTTGGGAACTATTCAAGAAAATTAAAAAAGTATTTTTATGCTTATATATATGTCTGAAAAATTACATCTGATTTTTTAATTTACTTCAGATAGTATACTTTCCCTAAATTAATTACTGTAGTCATGTATTGAAACCCTCCACTCTATTGCATATTTATTCATTAGTATCCACATGTCTTTTACTGAAGGATATTGATGGAGTGTCAGTACCCACTGAAGTCTAGAATTACTTTGAAATATTAATCTGCAAACCATATAATTCCTGTTTTCATATATTACTCTTAAAGGCCTTCTTTGGCTGCTATTATGCAACATTGCTGGGACAAATTGTGCCCTTGTTGGGGAGAACAGATATAGTGAGTGCCTTCATTCCACCTGACAAGCCTTGGCAGGCCTAGACTTGGACCACACGTTATCGTGTCTGTCTTTCTGGAAATATTTTTGTGCAGTGTGATTTCTATGGTCACCTCACAGATTCAAATGAAAAGGCCTCCACTGTACTTTTGCTTCTATGTCAGCATCAAAACAGCATGTTCTAGGGAGTTGCTTGATAAAAGATTACAGATAAAGTTGTGGTTCTTCAGCAATATTCTGTCCCAGAGGAAGGAGTGCAGGGCGACCTTACACCTGTCACCATGAGGGGAGATTGCCCTAAGAGAGCTTCCTCAGTTGATCTCAACTGAGGTTTAGAACATAGATATTAGCAACTGAAGAGAAGCAGTTTTCTGAAGCACAACAGACTAGAGGAACATTTTGTTGGCCCAAAGTAAGGAGTGTAAGATATCATCTGAGTTGTAAAGTCAGAGTGAAGAAGGTTCTATGTTGGTGACAAGTGACATTAGCTAAGGGAATAATTGAGTTTCAAACTCATAGTGTATAATATTTTTGGTTGAGAGAGCTTTCTTGCAGGGGGTGTGGAGAAAAAAATTGGGGTGGGGATGAAGAGAACTCAAGGTGTCCACTGAGATATGGTTAACAGATACTAACTTTCAGGTTAATGCATATGAATCCCACTCAATTTTTCCTAATAGTATGAGAATATTTTACTGCATTTTCAGATGTATAATTCTGAGTTAAATGTAATATTGTGTTTGATATCTAAAGAGAGAAGATCAGAAATTAAAATATCTACATTTTATTAGTATTGAAACAATATCAGAAAAATCCGTTAGTATTAATAAGGTTTGCACACATTTAATAGGCAGTATCCCAATACTATACTGCCAGTACCAAAATAGTATGTCCTAGGGAGTTACTTGATAAAAGACATAGTTCTCAGCAATATTCTGTCCCAGAGGAAGGAGTGCAGGGCGACCTTACACCTGTCACCATGAGGGGAGATTGCCCTAAGAGAGCTTCCTCAGTTGATCTCAACTGAGGTTTAGAACATAGATATTAGCAACTGAGAGAAGCAGTTTTCTGAAGCACAACAGACTAGAGGAACATTTTGTTGGCCCAAAGTAAGGAGTGTAAGATATCATCTGAGTTGTAAAGTCAGAGTGAAGAAGGTTCTATGTTGGTGACAAGTGACATTAGCTAAGGGAATAATTGAGTTTCAAACTCATAGTGTATAATATTTTTGGTTGAGAGAGCTTTCTTGCAGGGGGTGTGGAGAAAAAAATTGGGGTGGGGATGAAGAGAACTCAAGGTGTCCACTGAGATATGGTTAACAGATACTAACTTTCAGGTTAATGCATATGAATCCCACTCAATTTTTCCTAATAGTATGAGAATATTTTACTGCATTTTCAGATGTATAATTCTGAGTTAAATGTAATATTGTGTTTGATATCTAAAGAGAGAAGATCAGAAATTAAAATATCTACATTTTATTAGTATTGAAACAATATCAGAAAAATCCGTTAGTATTAATAAGGTTTGCACACATTTAATAGGCAGTATCCCAATACTATACTGCCAGTACCAAAATAGTATGTCCTAGGGAGTTACTTGATAAAAGACATAGTTCTCAGCAGTATTCTGTCCCAGAGGAAGAAGTGCATGCCTAGACACATGCGGTAATCTGTTTCCATAGCCTGTTATTCTGGCACACCGTGTAGGCCTTCTGAGATACTTCACCAGATCCAACCTCATTGTTTCTATTCCTTCATGTCAAGAAACAAATGCTGAATCTGATAAATATACTTAATAATAAAAACCAGTTTATTATAACTATTTCAGATACATTACAGAATAAGGAAACACAGAAAACTAGAAACTAGAAAGAACCAAAATCCAGAATAGGTCTTGTAATTCAGCATCAGGAATAAGGAATACCTAGGCAATTCCTATCTTTACCACATAGCCCATTTCCAAACATCTTCTGTTTTTTTTTTTTACCCCTTGTTTTCTCAAGTAAGGGGGAAGGATGGAAAGAGAATGAGAATCCTCATCTGGTTTGGATAACATCCTGTGTTCTCCCATGGGTGTTTGGGAGCCACTTGGTAGTCTACCAAAATCACAGGGAGTAATGAGAGAATCACTCCAAGCAACCACAGAGCACAAAACAAGACATCACTTCACAAATAAAATTCTGCATGTAATTCCTTTCATATATAATCTGTGGGCTTCTAATTAGGCCAATGAAAAGCTAAAAGGGGCAAGGCTAGTAGGGGAAAACTCAGTGATTCTTTAGGAACTGATGTTGAAGAACAGCAGTAGAGTCAATATTAAGTGCAGTGACACTGGAATCCAAAGTTGGTGTAAATTCTGGCTCTGCTACTTCCTCATTGTACACTGAGCAAAATCTCTCAACCTCTTTATGCTTCCATCTCTTCATCAGTAAAATACAAATAAAATTTCTGATTTGCAAAAGCCTTTTAAGCATTAAATGGAATAACAATATTTGTAAAGTGGTTGTACTGAATAAATGATATAATGTCATTAGTATTTTGAGTGTGGACCAAAATTGTGAGACCAGTGCATTAATGTTTCAGGGCTTCTGTAGTGAATTAGCACAAACTAGGTAGCCTCGACAACAGCAGTTTATGATCTTAGCTCTGGAGTCTAGAAGTCCACTATGAAGGCATTGGATCCTTTTTTGAGTGGGGAGGCGAGGAGCTTTTCCAGGCCTCTCTTCTTGGCCACAGATGGTCATCTTCTCCCCGAGTCTTTTCACATCTCCTCACCTCTGCCTCTGTGTCCACCTTTCCTCCTTTCATAAGATTAGAACCAACTTTCAATATCTCACGTTTAGAGGATCACACCTGTAAAGACACTATCTTCAAATAAAACCACATTCTGAGATCACAGGGGTATATGAAATTTCATGTATGAATTCTGTGGGTATTAAATTGAACTCATGCCCACCGAGTTACATTTGAAATGGTTAAAGGATCTGTGACTCTTTAGTCTTGGAGAGGAAATGCTGAAGCACAGGAAGGAAGAAATTTGATAAGTGTCTTCAAATGAAATAACATGTAGCATCCAAGGGAGTTGACACAATGTTTAATAATATTATACATATTGCAAACATTCAATAAGTATTCTCTGTTTATCGATTACCAATTATGTATTGGCTGCTGGTCTAAGCTGGGGGATAGAGTGCCGAACACAAAAGCCACAGATACTGAATTACATTTGTTTTGTGCAGCCCTAAGGTTAAAATTGCAATGAATGTGTAGCATTTGTATAGAGATATATTTTTGTCTCATAATATGAAGAAACTTTATGAAAGTCAAAGCTAGTAAAAGATGTAATGGGCTGCCTTTGAGGAAGCAAACCCCCTATTTTATATATTGAAATACATTCTGGAAGATGAAATATAGGGCCTGAGTTTATGCCAATCAAAGATCCAAAGGGGAAATAAGGTGATACAGTGATTTTTGGAACCCTTTCCTTCTATAAATTTCACTAACTTAACAAGCTGTAAAAAGGTTCTGAGGTCCAGGTAGCAAGAAAGCTGAAGAGAGAGCAAGTGTATAAAAAATATTTGCTTTGAAGAAAGTGCTCTAATCTCTTATTTATATGGTTAAACCTTCTGTAATTCCAGGAACTTTTGAAATGATAGAAGAGAATCAATTCAACCAGTACAGTCTTTACTTTTCCAACTTCTTTTCAAGAAGATAGCAATGTTGACTGAATGAGAAGTATTCCAGTTGACATAGCCTCAGTCTAGTTGTTTAATCAGAGTTGGAAAGGCTGCATAATAAGTCCACAGCTTTGAAAATACCAAGTGTCTTTCAAGTGGGGAATATGCTCTGTGCCTTATAAATGAAGACAAATGTTGAACTTCTTTTTCTCTGAACCAATATTAAGGAGAGTTGTACTACATAAACTCCCATGTCAAAATGTTAAAATTTTCAAATTTTAGAATGGAGTTCAAGAATACAGATGACATTATGTATGAAGCTTCAGGATTTCTAGAGAAAATAAATGCAAGTCACTATTAAGAAAAACAACCTCCTTTATAAATATGGAGTTTAAAGTTGATAATATTTAAGTTGCAAGATGTGACTACAGGAAGAAAGTGTTTTATATTTCAAGATTGTCATGTTTGTTCAGAAGTTGAATCCAGTCAGGATTTGACTTTTAAGAAATGATCAGACAACAAAAAATATACAGACAATTTACTTTCATTGGTAGCCCCCAAAGGGATACCATCTGTTTTTAAGACTGAATACTTATTTTTCACATTGGCTTTGGTTTCATATTGACAACTTTCTTTGGACAATGAGATATTAGTGAGTGTGATGCAAGCAGAGGCTTGATAAAGAGCTTAGATATTGGGGTTGGTTTCTTGAACAAGTTGGGCTAGGCTACTGAATGGTGAAAGGACTATATGTGGAGAAACACCACACAGGGTGAGGGCCATTTTGGATATTCTGGCCACAGCTAGGTTCCTTTTTGAACACAAAGGCCAGTGTGATTTCAGTTACTAAAGAATCAACTTGCTAATCTCCTGTTAATTCAATCAATTCACAGAATCAAGAAAATCAAGAAATTATTGTTACCTGACACCACTAAGTTTTGGAATAATTTATTATTCAATAATAGATAACAGAAATACTACCATTTAAGTTATATATTTATGACTTTAATTTTAAGTTATATCTTTTTGATAGCTGCTGAAGAAAAAGATATATTTGATAAGGTCATAGTGGAATTAAATATCCACTATTAAATTATGTGACCTCCAAAATCCAAATGGGTAGATTTTAGGCAAGTTATGAATACAGCCAAATAGCTCCTTAGGAATAAAGGATTTTATGAAGAATTATACCATTTTAAAGGCTTCTAGTAGTGTTTTCAGTAGCTTGTGAGAATTTATTAAATGATGTATTTAGTCATGCGTTTTAAACTTACATAGCAGCTAATTTATTTGTATTTATTCTCTATTATGAACCAAATCACTACTGATTTTTTTTCAATGTAAACTTGAATTTCTTCAAGAAAGCAAACTAGAGAAACTATTTAAAAAATTAAACTGAAATTGTGGCTCATTTCTTGAAATAATATTCTTTTTAAAACAATTTGCCTCAGGATTCTTAAAAATTGTGATTCATTTATATGAAATACTACTGAATTTTAAAAGCATATTTATATTAAACTTAATGGAAGCCCTCTATTGCATTTTCCATTGAAGAAAACAAGATGCACTATAATTTTAGACTAATCTAAAATGGAAGTACATGTCTTTGCATATTTTAAAATATAAATGAATCAATATTACATATAATGACAGTATAGTTATGATTCAAACAAAACCAGAAAACAAGTTCCCTTAGATTGTAGTTTTTTTTGTAAATTAAATAAAAAGTTGTTCCCTCCAAACATAAATGCAAAAAGGAAAAGGTGTAAAACAATTTAAGTTTTCTATTCTATTTTATAGGAATTTTTCAGTAAGATAATATTACTTTCAACAATATAATGCTTGACAATTTACACAATTCTATCCCAGACTCTTTTATTACCAATCACTAAGGGTTGAGCACTACGAACGTTCTGAGATATCCAACCTGAACTCAACAGATGTATAGACATGGATTCACAGTACAATGGTGTAGTAAATCACTCATGGGAGAAGAACTAAGATTTCACCATGCAGCACTTGTTTTAACTTTGGGGTCATGAAAGTTTGCCAGGGTAAATAATCACATGGAAAAAGCCTAGAGATGGGAGAACAAGGCTCATGCACAAAAAAAAAAAAAAAAAAAAAAAAAAAAAAAAAATGAGGCACAGTTTAAAATCAATGGAGAAAAATAAACAAATACATAAAATTATTGAACTACGTCCTATAAGGGGGAGAGTTGCAAAGGAAGAGAGTGGACACATGTGCCATCTAGATCAAAATTGGCTTTTTAAATCAATCTTAATTGCAAGAATTTTTGACACTTTCCTAAGAATTTTCCAAGGTTTGTGGCTTGAAGAAGAAAATGAATGCAATTTCCTGTTGTCCAAGTCATAAATTTAGGAAATAGTAAAGTAAGAAAAAAATAGTGTTAGGGTACTATGGATACATTTCCTTAGATGGAGATTGATGTGTAGGTGCCTGTTGAATAGACAAGCACGATTTTCAGTAGAGTCAATTAAGAATTAGAAAGATAGATAGATAGATAGATAGATAGAGAAAGAGAGAGAGAGAATATGCCCAAGAATGCAGGTATGTAAATAAGTCTTAAAGAATTGACTCTAAAGGAGAAGAAAGAAATAGACGATGGAGGAGGAAGTGTGTCCAATAATGTAATGATCAAGGTAAAAGTAATTTGAACAGAAAAGAGGCAAGGAGAGGAAATAATTGACAAAGGGACATGTCTGAGGACACAAGAGGAAATACTAATCAGAACACATATCTTATCTAAGTTTCTCTCTCACCTACAGGAACAGTGATGCTATTAATTTATGGATCATATAACTATGATTCAAGGTTATATCACCGTAAGAAATGTCACAACTGATATATTTTAGAGCTAAAATGCAACCCCAATCTCCTGACAGCTAAATCTAAAGCTCATTCCATTAGAGATAATGGGGATGATGGCTACTTAATTTATACCATTATTTAACTTCAGCTGACAAGTTAGTCAATTCACTAAAATAATCAGTCAAAAATGCTCCTGCAGCTCAATAGTCAGAATTTCATTTTCCTTTTGAATCAAAATTTTTAATAAAATACTGTTTGTATGATCTTTACTGGACTGAAGTTGCTTGACATGATGCAAAAGGAGAGGAAATACTGAATAAATTTGACACAATTACGCTATGTGCACACACACACACACACACACACACACACACATATATATATATACACCACGGTGAATTCCATCTTTATTTACATCTATAAAGCACCAATTAAAAATGTACAAGTGAGTGCAAGGTAGATCAGTAGAGAAGAAGAAAGGGAATATGGGAAGGGAAAAAGGTGAGAGGAAGTGGGGGGGACTGGGGACTGCAATGGAGTAAATTAAATTCCATGCATGTATGATCATGTCAGACTGAACCCAACTATTATTTACAGCTATAATGCACCAATAAAAGCCACAAAACAAAACAGCGTTAGTGATATGTGAAAGTATCTATATTTACATTTCTTGATTCCAAAGGTATGTGTTTCTCACCTCTGCTGTTTCACATTGCTCTAGAATGGTCCATGCATTATTTATTTTCACCCTGTGGTTTTAAAGTAGGATTCTATTATTTGAACAGTCACAGAAATGAATTATAAGAAAAAAATACACTGAGAAAGAAATGGAGATAATTTTTTGAACTTAATTTTCTTCTTCTACATAGAATTAACCCAGTGATTCTTTTTACTCAAAGGATTATATTCTCAAATGTGGCAGTTTTATTCTTGTAAATTTAGTGTGAATTATTAGATGGTTAGCATTTTTAAAAATTTTGGGCTCAAGTTGTACAGGACATGCATTATTCATGAGGGAAAATATGGTAGTATGCACACTTGAATAAACATCATATGCAGGGTATTTTAAATTTAGAAGTAGTATTTGGCCTTATGCTTCAGGAAACAACCTACTAAACCATAAAAGGACTAAAGCTTTTGATAGACATTTATCAGTCCACCATAGGATGTCTGCTGTGACAAGCTGTCTTTAGGAATTGAGAATTTGTGAAGATAAAGTTATATTGGGTTTGCTCTATAAAAGGAAAGTCAAATGTAAGTGTGCTTGCGTTGTAACCTACCAGTATAGGTCTTGGACATATTGGAGCAGTTTTAAGTTTAAATGTTCCAGCTCCTAACAGATGATGTATGAAACCATATATCCTGAATTTTTGTTAGGAAAATATAGTCACCATGTTGTGTCTATACTGGCTGTTGACAGCATGTCTTTTGAAATCTCTCCTGAATTCATTCCAACCAAATTTCCTTCTTAGTTTTGAACCAAAATTGCCTTAGATCAATCACTGTTGATCACATCATGTAATAGTCAATGGCTATTTCTCATTCCTCATGTTAATGCAGATATTTCCCAAAATATCACTTGTGAGAAAATGCAACAATCTTCAGAGGTGGCATGATTAGATTATGGGAGTTGTAACAGAATCAATGGTTAACCCACTGATATGGATTAATTGGGAAGTAACTATAGGCAAGTAGGGTGTAACTGGAGGAGGCAGGTCACTGGGAGTATGCCTTTGGGGTTTATACTTTGTCCCTGGCAAGTGGAGTTCTCTCTCTGCTTCCTGTTGCCATGTCCTGAGCTGCTTTCCTCCACCATACCCTTTTGACATGATGTTCGGCCTCATCTTGGGTCCAGAGCTATAGAGTTGGTCATCTATGGACTGAGATCTCTGAAACCATGAACCCCAAATAAACTTTTACTTCTCGACATTGTTCTTGTCAGTCAGATCTTTAGGTCACAGTGATGAAATATCTGACTAAAACACCCTCTTCCAATCCTACTAGCTTCATTTTAGCCACATCAAACTCCTATGTATTTTATAAGCACACCAATTCTGTTTTCACATCAGGGCTTTGACACTTGCTATTTCTTATGCTAGAACCTATTCCTTAAATCAGCATGACTGATATAAGGCTCACTCTCCATCTTCTTTCAGATTCCTGTTTAAATGTTACTTTATCTAAAAGGACCTCCCCTTACCTGTTCATAGTAAATTGTATCCATGTTCTCATATGTGTTCCTTTTTATATTTATCAGCATTTGATATAATATTTGCTAGGTTATTTATTTCCCATTGTCATTAGACAATTTTTAAAAATTAGAATAATATATTTTTAATTAGATATCTAGAATAATTAGCTCCAGGGACCAAGGATTTCATCTATTCTATGCCCAACAACAGTGCCTGGTACCTAGTAGATTCTCAAACTGATGAATGAATGAATTAATTAATTAATGAGCTGAGTGAATTAAGCACAGCACATACTGTGCTTCCTGAATTAAATATCTATCTTTTGTAGAGTAACAACCAGCTAAAACAAAATTATCAAATACTATCTAACTATTGCTTATACTGTAAATCATAGTTTTAGGTATCTGATCTTGATTTCTGCCTAGATGATTCTCAGCTGGTGAAGAAGGAGAAGATAGGTACTGCTAATGCAGGTTCTAATTCTTAGGAATATTGGTTTTAAAACACAAATTCAAATAGACTTGTTTCTTGGTATTTGGGTTATAAGCCATCATAACTGCACAAATCGGAGCAAAAAGCTCTGGTCCACTGGCAATTTGTGATTCTCAATAATGACTTCAGTTCCATTACTTATAGTACTTTCTTTCCAGGAGCAAAATGTCCCTTGTAGTAATATGATTAAAAAATAAAATCACCAAGAGGCAGCTTCTTTAAGAGTTATACATCTTCCTACACAAGTTGATGAATTCAGCATTGATTGTTTAAGAAAAAGAAATATGGGCAGGCAGTACAACAGAGAGCCTAGAAGGTCAGGCTTTGGGCTGCCAATGGTATTTTCAAATCTCAATTCACCTAGATGCCATTTTTGTGAGTTTAGATTACTTATAAAATTTCTTCAGTTTAATTATCTTGGCTATAAAATGGAAAAAAAAAACAGTAGCATCAACCCTGTAGAGTTGTCTTAAGGATTAAATGAGGCAATGCATGAAAAGTACTTAGGAAAATTCCAGAGAAAGCTCCTGAAGCTTCTCTTTTAAGTATTATTTTTAGCATTGCATTTACTGGCTTCAGTGTCCTCAGGTTAAATATTCTTCCACTAGAGGAAAGGCTTAATTTTCCAGCAGACAGAGGGACTGTTACAAATGCAGCCCTTCTTCTAAAAACAGTGTACAGGTTATTGGAAAATGGATGTTATCAGTTGGTTTTAATAATTATATATTTTTGAAGTTCTTTTTAAATTCTAAGTGGAAGTTAGATTTTTGTGCTTGGTTGCATCAAAAGTGTACAAGAGTGTTAATTCCTCCAACAAAATTAAAATTTTAAAAATTAACTTTAAATGTTTTAAAACAGGACCTCATATGTTTTTGTAGAATAACACATTTTGCACCTGCAAATTAATGTTGCAGAAGTTTGCATTATGTGTTAGTGAATATTTTCTATAGGAAGGTGTTTCCTAAGTAGCATATGGGCCATTAGATATGATATGTACAGAGTGGCTTGTGTAGCAATTTTGAGAAAAAATTTCAAAGATATGTTACAAGAAAAACATAATTTCTAGAACACAGGAATCAAAATACCAGATTGAATATTACAAGGACACTTTTTACTTTATATCACCTTTCCCAAAATGTTTCACACCTATTTTCACCTCTAAATAACATTTTTGTAAGTCAGTGAAGTGGAAGTAGGCTTCTTTAGTATGAAGAGGAATATATATTGTAGAGTTACTGTGTTAGAGCTTGTGTAATTGGAGTCTTTCTTAATTGAACTTTACCTTTAAATATTTTAATATTTACATTATTTTATTGGAATAAGATTGTCAACATTCATTTCAAATATAGGAAGTAGTAAATTTTGAAAATAAAACTGGCTTATTCAAGTCTTATATGTGCTAAACTTAAGGAGCTATCAGAATAAAAAAAATCCTATTTAGAAAAATAAATGCTACAACTGTAGATACAAGTACTGATAGATACAAGAACTCTAGAGCAAATGAATATTTATTTATTTATGCATCAAGTGTTCCTTATACATTCACCAAGTGTCAGATACTGTAGGTATTGAATATACAGGTTGGATTATACTCAACCTCTGCTATCAAGAAAAATGTAAGCTTTATGATTACAAAATAAATGCCACTTCTGAATAATTTCACTGAACTCATTGACTTGTTTTTTTTTTTTTATTTTTTGCCTGTTAGTACCTGTTTTCTTCATGATTTTTTTTAATTTGTTCTTTTTAGTTATACATGCCAGTAGATAATGTACATATATGGAGTACAACTTTTCATTATTGTGATTGTACATGAAATGGAATTATATTGGTCGTGTATTCATATATGAACACAGGAAAGTAATGTCTGATTCATTCTACTAACTTTCCTATTCCCATTTCCCTTCCCTTCCCTTCATTCCCCTTTGTCTAATGCAAAGTACTTCTATTTTTCCCTAATGCCCCCTGCCCCACTCTGTATTGTAAGTTAGTATCGACATACCAGAGAGAATATTGGCTTTTGGTTTTGGGGGGTTGGCTTATTTCATTTAGCATGATAGTCTCCAATTTTATCCATTTGCTAGCAAATGCCATAATTTTATTTCTCTTTATGTCTGAGTACTATTTCTTTGTGTATATATGTACCACATTTTCTTTATCCATTCATCTTTTGGAGGTTGTATGTGTACCACATTTTCTTTATCCATTCATCTTTATGGTTGGTTCCATAGCTTAGCTATTGTGAATTGAGCTGCTATAAACATTGATATGGCTATCTCATGGTAGTATGCTAATTTGGGGTATATACTGAGGAGTGGGATAACTGGGTCAAATGGTGGTTCCATTCCAAGTTTTCTGACAAATCTCCATACTGCTTTCCAGAATTATTGCACAAATTTGCAGTCCCACGAGCAATGTATGAGTGTATCTTTTTCCCCACATCCTCACCAACATTTATTGTTGCTTGTATTCATTTTTTAAAATATTTATTTATTTGCTTTAGTTGTACACAGTGCATTGTTCTATTTTTACGTGGTGCTGAGGATCAAACCTGGGTCGCATACATGCTAGTCGAGCACTCTATTGCTGAGCCACAACCCCAGCCCCTTTTGCTTGTATTCTTGATGATTGCCATTCTGACTGGAGTGAGACGAAATCTCAGTGTAGTTTTAATTTGCATTTCTCTAACTGCTAGAGATGTTGAACATTTTCTTCCTCATTGACTTTTAAAGGAAAACACCCAGTAAAAAATGAATCATGCCATAATAACAGATATAGATAGGAATGAAATAATTTGTGTTCCTGATGCTAGTATTAGTCACTGTTAATAAATGTATATACAATGAACTTAGAAAACAAAATGCCTACCAGTGTGACTTCAGACCTAGATGGCACATGAAGAAGTTCTACTTTTCTTCCTAAAATGTAAATCGCCGTCATCACAGCAATTACTATCTCCACCAAGGATTGCCCAAAGTGAACGCACTCAATCATGCATTTTAAAATATTCTGATATTTTTCTTGGTATGAAACTGAATCCAGAATTATTTTAGAGTTTGTAGTACATGAAGTAAAAATGAAACCACTAAATTCTACATAGATGATATTCTATCGTACAAGCGTACAGGAATCTGAATGTAATAAAAAGATATCACCCACATCCCCTATTACATTTAAATTTACAACAAAACAATAAGGGTCAAAGTGTATTCACTTGCTTTTTATGTTTAATTATCCTATTTTATTTTTTTCATCAAGATATGTAAATTTTTGTTCTTTAATCTAAGTCAATTTCCCTGCCCTTCTCTGACTCTTTTTAGCCTCAACTGCATGGGCCATTATTCAAGCTCCCTATTGTGTATAAAACTAAACTCTCTCACCTCATTCTCTTTCCTTCTTCTTGTCCAATATATCTTCAGCTCAGAATAGGTTTGCATATTGCTTTTTTACTCATATGTTTGGCTATGGAAGGAATCTTGGGAACAAAGCTGAAGACCCTGGATTGGCTTTTCTTGACCACCCCTCTGTAGCTACATATACCAGCCTGTTCAACTTGCATACAACAGTTTTTGTTCACCTGTGCAGAAAATAATCAATGATCAATTGTCCCCTATATCAAGAAGTAGTACTTTCTCTGCCAAACTTTTTTTTTTTTTTTTTTGGTACTGGGGATTGAAATCAAGGGCACTTGACCCCTGAGCCACATCCCCAGCCTTACTTCATATTTTATTAGAGACAGGGTCTCACTGAGTTGCTTAGCGCCTCCTTAAATTGCTGAGGTTGGCTTTGAACTCTGGATCTTCCTGCCTCAACCTCCCAAGCCACTGGGATTACTGGCCTGTGCCACTGCACCTGGCTGCCAAACTATGCTTCTTATGTGGAAAGAGGACATTTAGCTCTCTGACTTCAGCACGTTTCACTTAAAACTCGGGTGTTGTCACATAAAATCAGGAGAAATTTTGAGGGGGGGGCTCCCTTTATTGTAAGGTGGCCAATGCCTCACCAAGGTAATTATTCCTGCCACCTGAGAAAATAGAGTCTAAAATAGTGAAGAAATAAGAGGCAGAGTCAAAGAATAGGTTTTTAAAGCAGAGCATCTGATAGGATCTTCCAGTCCTGGTAGGAGCTGAAACAGAACCATTAAGAAATGGCTCCAGTGATTTATTTAAGGGGGCACCTCAAAGGCAGAGATAAGGTTTCAGTGGTGGAGTCTTGCTTCATGATGTCTTGCAGTCAACAGGTTTATTGGCATCTAGTCAGACTATACCAGCTTCTGAGAGGCTGTGTGTCTACAGCAGGTCACCCCATCTCCGGTGCTGTGTGGGACCTGGAAGAGCTGAATAGGACTCACATGTATCTGGGTGATCTTACCAACAGGATTGTTGCTGGAAGTTCCCAAATGCCAGATTTTCCTGTTCAATGGGCTTCCATGCCGATTTGGTCCACACATAGTCCACGGAGGGCTCTTGACATCCCTTCTCGTTTCCCATGGCCCATATCTGGACCATTTCAAAGGAGCAGTCTCCCCTGAGTAATTACCCTAGCAGCAACAATATCAAATCTGTCAGCCATACAAAGGGAAATTGTCAATTAGCCCAAGACTTAAGGGAAGCCAAAAGGTCATCTGAGCCTAGTCAACAAATCATATTTTGCATGGTCACCACTGACAGAGAGGTAAAATCAACATTCTGCATCCAGAGATACTGCAGTCAAGCAAAAAGAATCTTCCCCAGAACTATTCCCTGTAAAATGTCAATCCTCATTGCCCATTAGCAAATTAGGTAACAATAAATCAATAACAGGAATTAGATTTCCCTAACTGGCTTGGATTGGGAGGTCTCAGTTTCTAAAAATAAAGGAAGATATGCAGGAGGGCATGCTAGAAATAGATAGGAGAAAACTTTGTGGGCCTAGCCTAGAATTTCAAAATTTCCAGATATATTTGCCCACACCAAGAGATATAACGTAATTCTGAACTTTGATAAGTTTTATTAAGATTTCAGATATATTGATCCTCTTCTCATTCCTTAAGAGGGCTTCATTCCTGAAAACCTCTTTGCAACCAAATTGTATTCGTTATTTCTAGGACTCTTTCAAATGTGCTCAGTGAAACAAATATTTTACTGTACCTAGAGTAAAATTTAGGACATGTCCAGGTACTTTTTGGTGGTTTGGCACTAATAAAATACCAGTAATTTCTGGACAAAACACAGCATCATTTTAGTAAATGTCTGGATCCATATAAAACTGTGAGCTGCTCATAAAGTTAATGCTTTCCTCCCCAAGCTCTGCCTTGCTTTAGGCAAACACTTGCAGTGAGACAGGAGATATGTAGGACCTCTCCAAGTCTCTCCTTTGTGTTTCTCTTCCCATCCATTTCTCCTTCCAAACTTAGGCTGCCTTCTAGTTCCTCCAAGTTTGAGGTTTGAGACAAATAGAAGTAAGGAGCAGTTTGTTGCTAGTTGACTGGGTCCTACTATGATCTGACATTCATGTTTTCTAGGGTTGGTGGATATTAAAAGGGTAGCATTTTCATAAACTTTCCTGAGAAATCCTTAAAAGTTTCTTAAGTTGGAACATTTAGCTGCATCTCTTCTGGATCGTTGCATGTAATTCTTAATTGTATTGGGAAACCAGAAGCCTCCCTACTCTGTTGCAATTAAAAAGTGAATTTTTCTGGGTGTGGTGGCATATTCCTGTAATCCCAGTGACTCAGGAGGCTGAGGCAGGAGGGTCATGAGTTCAAAGATAGCCTCAACAACTTAGTGAGGCCCTAAGCAACTCAATGAGACCCTGCCTTTAAATAAAATACAAAAAAAGGGCTGGGGATGTGGATCAGTGGTTAAGTGCCCCTGGGTTCAATCCCCAGTACAGAAAGAAAGAAAGAATAAAGTGAATTTCTCCATTGACCCTGTTTCTAACAAGAAATTCTTATTTGCCTTTGCATTTTGATTTTGTTCATCAAAGTGTGGTTCCAAACCACTGCATCTCTGTCTTCTAGTTCTGGAATCATAGTCCTATAGTTTGAATCTTGAGACCTTATATACCTTTGGTATAAATCTCAGTTATGTCCCTCCTGTCTCCTCAACTCTATAAGAAATACAAAATTTTCTAAATGTGTTTTGGTTGCCTTTTGTAATTGCATTTGGAAAACAAAGATGGATAAAATGTTTCTTTCACTTTGGTACAACAAAAGAAACATGGAAAACTACAAAATTATTTATAGTTATAAACATAAAAATTTCAATAAAAATACTCTAATTTTAAATTTCATTGCTCATTCAGAAATCAAGTCAGAAATTAGGCTAAGAATTTCTTTCTTCAAAATTACTCTATGAAGCCTACTGTGATATTTTTCTCTGCTATATATTGGACAAGTGCTAACTATTAGAAACATTTTCTGAGCTCGATCAAGGGGGTATAGAAGAATTGTCATTCCTGGGAAGCTGATGAACTGATAACTAAAACTGGAAAAATAAGAGAATTAGAATTGAAAAATTAAAACTATATAATGAGCTGATATGCAACTTTGATGGGAGAGCTCACTAAATGAGGAAGAGTTGACTAGAAGGATAGAGACTATTATTATCGACATGAAGGTTTGGCTCAAGCCTCTTGTATTCAAATACTTTCCAGGATTGATTTCTTGTCTGTGCAGGTTTGGCAACCATTCTCTTCCCTTACTCAAATTCCATGTATTCACCTCCTAAAGTTGTGCATTCAAAGTCAACTTTATCAGGTAAAGGATGTTATTGATAGCTAGAATCTCCAAATTAGCTCCCTGGTTGATACTTTGAAACACAGACAGAAGTTTGGTTCAGTAAAAATAACAATCTTTGTTCATATCTGCTGTACTGACAGTGTACTAGACAATGATGATATAAAAATAAAGACCTGACCTCTTCTACTGAGGACATTGATCCATGGGTGAGACAGAAAAGTCAACTGTGATAATTCTCCCTGACAGACATGCAGAAAAGGTATTACAAGAAAGAGTGGTATGTTTGGAGTCATGTCAGGGCTATTCTCTATGAATGGTCCTTTCTGGAGTTGTACAAAAAATGTTTTTGGGGAATAGTTGATTTTGAACATTTTTTCCCCTACAGTTGTTTTAAAGTAAGTTTCGAAATATTTGAAGCAAAGTCCTCTCTATAAATTGTCCCATCTCCTTGTTACAAGACTTTATTCTGGCAACATGGAATAATAGCACAGATTAAAATGGATTGACTTGTAATTATTTTGATTTCTGTTAAAATTAATGGATATTAAAAAATACTATAAAATCCTATGGCAATAGTTAATGCCATTAAAGGTGATAAATGGAAGAATATGCTTCAGTGGGAGGAAAAAAGGGTAATGTGTAAACTGAATTGCATTTGGTAGAATTTTGTGTTAGATTATTATTTATATTTTGGTTTTGGAAAATCAAAAATGTGTTTATTTTTCAGTAAACTAACTTCAAAATAATAGGTTGCTCTTTTGGGTTCAACCAAATCCTTTTCTATATCATCCTTGGTCTCTGGCATCTCATTCTATGTGGAACAATCTTGCTTCCAGAAGCTCTGCTCAGTTTGCCGGTTCTAAGCATTTGCTGTTTTCACCTAGAATTCCGGTAGAGACTGACTTTGCACAATCTCACAGAATGAGGCTCTCTTTGATCTAGGGTCCTGTTTTGGCCACAGTGGCCTTCAGCTTCCAGTTTCATTTTGTTCAGTTCACGTTTTTATCCCCAACAATTTCTCAAAAGTGTGAAATGAAGCAATTAATAGAATTGAATAAAGTCACCAATGAGATGACAGTGCTGGTGCGAATAATGGGAAGACAGAACCAAGGGTGAGGTAGTCATTGAATCAACAAGATTAAGCATTTCTTGGGAAGTAAAAACTGACTTCAACATTTCTGCTTTGAGAAACGGGTGGATGATAATATTGTTTGCTGATAGAAGAAACATTTCCTGAGATAGGAAATCCGAGAAGAACAGGTGTGAAGGAGGAGAGGATGGGATTAGCGACAGTGGATGATTTACAGTGGTGTCAAAGGGGTCATACATTTGGTAGAAAACATACTTGGAAGTTTGAATTTTGATCTTGTCTCTGGCTGGAGACATGCAGGATGATTCTCCTTTGAGCAGCTGGGTTGCAGCATAAGCTGCAGCCACGAGTTCACAGGGGTAAGCAATGTGTACTCCAGAGAGCATTCTGTTGCTAAGCTGCAATTTTTGGTTATTAATTGTATGAAATGCATTTTGGACTTGCAGTATATTCCATATGCCCTGATATAAGTCGAGAAGCAACTACTTTTGTATATGCCGGATTTTAATTGCTCCTGAATAGTCCAAGTACAGAGAGACATGTCATCTTGTATTTGGTACTTCAGAAGTTCAAGTGAGAAGATGAGACTAAAATTAAGGTATTGACATCATAAATGTATGAATATATTCACTTCATAGGCATAGTTCTTAAAAATCTAGAAATTCAGCTTATTGGGTTGGGTTAATTTAAGAATATTATTTGTTATTGAAAGCAGTCAAGTAGAAATTGAATTATTTTTAGTTAACATTGTGGTGGAAGGGTTTATTGGGAGATTTGAAATTTTCCAGTTTTCCCCATAATTTTTGGATTATCTAAAATATGGAAAATTTCAAATGTGGGTACACATAAACGTTTTCCCCCCCACACACACAAAAAAATCAATACTCAGGTGATTGAGTAAAGAAATGCAAAGGCTCAAAGACCATGAAGGAAACTCTTTTCCAACCCCTGCAGATAACACTCAGATCACTTGTAATCTGAATAGCTAATAAAAGTGGCTCAGCAGGGCTGCAGTTGTAGATCAGTGGTAGAGTTCTTGCCTAGTACACACGAGGCACTGGGTTTAATCCTCAGCACCACATAAAAATAAATAAACAGAATAAAGATATTGTGTCCATTTACAACCAAAAATATTTTTTAAAAAGTGGCTCAGCAGAAAAACAGCCCATATAGTAGAAGAGGAGATGGGAATCAGAGAGATTTTTGTTCAAATTATGGTCATACAACTCATCTGCTGTTTAACCCTGAGCAAGTTATTCAATCTTCACATCTTGTCATATGGTAAATGGTGGAAATGATATCCTAGTTAGGATGAAAAGTAATAAATGTAATACTTTACGTAGTGCCTTTCATATATATATATGGGAATAATCATATAAAGTGGTCACTACTACTAGGAGTTTGCCTTTTTTGACATAGATAACACAAATAAAAATAATTTGTAAAAAAATCAGCATGTTGGAGAATGTGCTTGACTAAAAATGCCAGGGGTGAATTTTAAATATTTTTAATAAAATTTTTTAATAAATAATTTTAAATATTGTGTATATACATACATACATACACATACATGTATATATGTGCATATATGCTTAGATCTGTTCCCTTACATTTATATACATGTATATGTATATATACATATATGTTTGTGTATAAATATATATACTGTCTTATTTGAAAATAAAATATGAACATGTGGAAACAATAAAGACTTGTGTTAATTTTTTATGGTTACCTGATAATAAAGCATTTATTAAAAAAGTGCACATTTGTTTATTTACTTTTCTTCCTTGCCATGATTTACATAAATAATGAAAAATTCAATTTTGGACACCAATTTAGAATAAAAATAACTGAATTGAATTTATGGTTAATGACAAAACATTTCATTATCTATAGTCCCTTAGTGAAACTAATATTGAGTACAGCACTTTCCTTAAGCTGGTTAAGCAAGGACCAAGCCATGCCAAGGTCACTTTTTCTGATATTAAGGGTACCCTGATATCAAATCACGACAATCAGGAAAGGAATTGAATTCAATGTCCATCAGTACAATCTCCTCAATGGAAAGATGATGTCAAACTCTGGGAGACAGTAGATGATGGGAGATAGAACAGGCTCCCAGACCAAAGTTTCCTGACTTCTCACTCACTGTGCCTTTCACAAACCTAGGCTGCTTCTATAAGTTGTCAGACTATCTGTACCACAGCAAAAATCTTTCTTTGTCACACACAATGGCAGAGAAACTCTTTGGATTCTTGAACACGCTTGGGGGAAAAGCCCTGTTGAATAAAGCTGCATTGCTTTCTGTTTGGTCCCGACTAATTAATCAAGAGTGCACTATGATTACTCCATTATGTCAGTCCACATGGATCCATAGTTTTCTGAGCTGTAGTTACAGGGCTGTGGCTTTGGCTTGGCTTGTCATGATTAGATCTGTTCTCTTATTTTGAATTTTCTCAGATCTGAAGCTTGTTCTTGTTATGAGCCTTCCATGGTAAGTGATACTACCTCTGCACCTGAAATCCATTTAAATTCTCAGCTGCCTATGGGGGTACAACTCAGTCTCTGCATTGTTTTGAAATGACCAGTTCCAACTCCCAGGACGCCAGGCCATCGAGATAGCTGGTGAGTAGTAGCCGATTATCTCACAGATGTTCCAGCCAGACACTTCCCAGCTTCAGGGCAGGAAACGGTATTTAAGAATGGAGATCTCATTTCCAGATACAGATACCCTAGCAGATACTGTATCTTAGATATTCAAGAAAGAGCAAGATCTAAAAAATATTTTCATGTGAACCATTCTCACAAACAAGGAAGTATTCCAGCTAAATAATATTCAGTCCAAGTTTTTCAAATACATGTTTAAAAAACCCATGAGAAAATTGCCATTTATTTTTTAAATTACATTTTGGGAACCAATCTACTTCTATTTAATTATTCTTTTCTCATATGAATGTGGATCTTTTCTAAAGTTGTATACTAAGCTTTTTCTCTGTAATTTCAATTTCTCAATTTACATGTATTCTAGAACAATATTTTTTTGTGCTTTTATGGGTGGGGATCATTACCAGTTTTTAGAATACGGTATAAGTTAGGCACCTAATCTTAGAAAAATGTACATAATTGCACATACATCCATTCCACATTTTTTGCATATAAGTTTCACTGACTGAATCTCATGCATATACTTTGTAGAAATTGAAAGCCAAGGATTGAGAAGCCAGTTAATATGCCTTTGCAATAGTTTTTTTTTAAAGTAACAAATAAATTGAGTGGCAAGGGCAATGACAGAAGCAGGACAATAGTTTTGTTAATATTTTCTACAGCTTTCCATTGGTTCCATCATTCCCACATTATTGAAATTCTTTTCTGGTCTTATATAAGTTTAAGTTTTCTAATTTAGTTAGACCTCATTATGATACTTCTATATTTAGAAAATTCATCTTTTTCTGTTGCATACAGACCCATATTTTTTTTCTCATCTGAATAATAAGTGGCCTTATAAGTGATCATTTTGCCACTCATATAAATTTTATATCTATTCTCCACATTAAGGTAAATTTTTCTTTGTAAAGTGGAAATTTGAAAATATCTCTCCCTTGAATGGCTTTTACACTATCTACAGCTGTGTTGTCTAATAAAATATAATGAAAGTCATATATGTAATTTAAAACTTTCTAGTAGTCATGTTAAAATACATGAATGTGGTATGATTTGTTTTAATCATATAGATAATACATATGTATGTATTATATATTATTATAATAACATTATTATGAAAAATGTATATACACACATACATATTATTAGGCCAACATGTAATCACACTAAAAATCATTAACACTTACCAGCAACTTGAGAGGCTGAGGCAGGAGGATCATAAGTTCAAGGCCAGCCTCAACAACTTAGCAAGGCCATAAGCAAGTTACTTAGTGAGACCTTGTCTCAAACTTAAAATGAAATGAAAGAGTTGGGGAAGTGTCTCAGTGGTTAAGTGCTCTTGGGTTGAATTCCTGAGCCCCCCCCCCCCCAAAAAAGTTAATACTTCACATTTTTACACAAATTCTTCAAAATCCAATGTGTATTTTACATTTTGTACATCTTAACTGTGAGCTAAACTTTTCAACATTTAAAGTGAAATGAAATCCTGCTCCCAAGTAAAGTTGTATTTAATTAAACAATTTGTTACTTCAGCTTTAAAATTTAAGTTAAATAAAATGATATAAAATTAAGATTCTAATTTCTATCACACTGACCATATTCCAGTTGTTCAACAATTACATGTGTCTGGTGGCTAGTGAATCCGAGGATGCAGGTCTATTAGATAAAACAAATTCTGAAGTTTGGATTATAAAAAAGGGCTTTCAATCGAGGCTCTTCCTCTTGCTGCCACCCCTGACAGCTTATCATTCCTCACCTTATATGTGCTGTGTTATCTTGCCTCTGTGTCTGAAGGTTCTTGCCTCACATTTTGATAACTCTTTTCATCCTCTAATACTTATTCTATTGCTATCATATACTCAAATCTGAAGAAATATTTCCCCCCAATTCTTCCATAGAAATGCACTGATATTCAGTAACAGTGGATGCTAGACTCTTTCAAATGCATTTTCTCATAGTACCATGTCAACAGAAGGGGAAACTGGAGCTTGGAGAATATGTGGTACAAAATTACTTATCTCAACTTGGAGGGAGAAAGAAAAGCCAGGAGTTACCACCATGTTCTCACCAGCAGATTGACAGAGCATCCACATTTGTACCCACCTTCTCTCTTTTTGTTTGTTACATTAATGGACACAGATGTGCAGTGTAAAAGGGAACTTTGGATTTTACATTGAAAAGAGTAATTGTCGCTGCCTGAAGCGATTGCCGCTTGGAGCAACGATGCCGCGGGAATAAGTTCAGAGGCAGACTGGAAACGAACAGGCTCTTTATTCTGCTAGCTTCTCCCTCCAGCTCCAAGAACAACTCCTACCCGCAAATCACACTCCTGTAACCACCACCAAATGTCCCCGACCCGATCCGCAATGTCCTGGGCCAAGTCTCGCAAGACCATGGAAGGTGGTAATGCTTGAACATCTTTATGGCTCACAGCTAACCGCAATCTTAGCTATCTCCTTAATTAGGGCTCCTACATTTCCCCCCTTTTTGTTTTAAAAGAGGGGATGCTCTAGGACGTCCATGTGCAACCAACATTCTTACCTGTCATCGGATAATCAAGGCTGTGCCCTTGACTCCTGTCTTAGGTTGATATGTCGGCCACATGAAACTGTCCTGTGTGACTGTGCCTGTCTTAGGTTGTCCCCCTCTGGGGATCTTACCCATCATTGGCTACCAGCCATCCAATCAAGCCCTTCAGGATCGACTGTGTATGATGACTAACAGCCGTCCAATTGTGAGGAGATGCTGCGGCTTTGAGGTGATAAGCCTTCTGCTGATGAGCCAAGTTGTATAGCATATCAAATTCTTTAAACAAATCAGCTGCCCTGAGTTCTATCAAGTAACACACTGAGTTCTCTAGACAAATACCCACAAGGCATTGTCCCGTAAAGTCCCAAACAATGAAAGATCAAAATGTCCACTTATTATAACACATTGATCTAGGGGGCCCTATGCATGCAGAGCAGAGACCACACTGCTGGTGAGGTTGTTTGATGCTTGAGCAGCAGGAATGTTTGCAGCAACCGCAATCCTTGCAGCTGTAGCAGCAGCTGTCTTTTTTTATGTCTAGACAATGCCACTGGCAAATCTTCAGGGCCCGCTACCTAGAAACTCAAGCATCAATTATTAAAGAAAAGGAAGTGCTATTCCAGCACTGAGTCAAGAGGTGAGTTGTCAAACTAAAGAATAGAATTATTAGATTAGAAAATTAAAGTTGATTTCTGCTCACACACATTGCTGCTTTGAGCTCCCACAAACATAAGCTGGCAAAATATCATATTCAGAACAAAACAAAGAAAGACTGAGGGTATTTACTGCATTAAAGATGGAGTAAAGAAAAGCTAAAGGCACTTTGGAAAAATAATTTGTTAGCTGGAACCCTCAAGTCTCTGTAACCTTCCATGAAATTATCTGTTGACATAACTCAAATTAATCAGCTATAAAACAAATAAAGTTAATTACAAATGAACATTCCTATGTCGAAACACCAAAATATCAGGTTATACAGCACTAGTCATATTCTTCACTAAAGAGAAAAACCGGGACACTTATAAATCAAAATTGAAGATACCTTCACTTATTAAATTATTTACCCAAATTGAATACTCTTAAATGAATTAAAGTTATTTGGATCCATATATATATATTTTTTCATAAGTGCTTTGTTATTTGTGACGTCACACTGGACAGACACACAAACCTACAAACATATATTTGTGACATCACATTTACATGAAATTTAGACATATGCACAGACATAAAAACATACATAAAAAGAGAGAGAAAAAAAAAATACAATTGTGTACACACTAAAGAGAGATCTCCTCATCCCGGCCAGGAGGAATGACACTTAAGTTGTGAAATATTTTGAAGGACTCTTTTAAGGGAATCATTCCATACCTTCATCTTGGTCCTCTTGATTTTGTACATTTTTTAATTAATCTTGATTCTTCAACAACTTCATTTTGATCCTTTTGATTTTGTACCTGCTTTATTAATCTAGATGGTATCCATATTGGAGAGGATTCATGCTTTGGAAAAACACAAACAGATCCTCTCCCCCAAATTAATACTGGATCTGGACCCTTCCATGTACCTGAAAGAACATCCTTCCAGTAAATCAAAGGTTTATGTTGTTGGTGTGGGTTCCAATGTCTGTCTCAAGCAGAATAACCATTAGAGTCTAAAGTTAAAAAATTTAAGGTAAACAGGGCAACTGCCAATCTGTCCCTAGGATTTTTCCAATTTCCTTCTTTTTGTTTTAATAACATAATTTTCAGTGTGCGGTTTGCTCTTTCAATAATGCCCTGACCCTGAGGATTGTATGGGATGCTGTTTTATGGGATATATTGAATTTTGTGCAAAACTGTTTGAAAGATGAGGACGTATATGCGGGGCCATTATCTGTTTTAAGCATTTTGGGGATGCCCAATGCAGCAAAAGCTTGCAAACAATGAGATGTAACATCTTTAACTTTTTCTCCAGAATGTAAGGAAGCAAAAATCATGCCTGAGCATGTATCTATGGTCACATGAATAAATTGCAATTTTCCAAAACTTGGCTCATGAGTAATATCCATCTGCCACAAATGATTGGGCATTAATCCTCTAGGGTTAAGACCATAATGAGGATTGGGCAAATGTGTCATACAAGATTTACAATCTTTTACAATTGTTCTGGCTTGCTCCTTTGTGATTTTAAACCTACGCTGCAAGGTGGTGCTATTGACGTGAAACTGGGAGTGAAATAAAGTAGCTTGCTGGAGCGCTGAAAGTATAAAGATTGTTTGGGTAAGGGCATCAGCCTTTTGATTACCTTCATGGAGGGGACCAGGCAAGTTGGTATGTGCTCTAATATGCCCTACAAATAGAGGTTCTTTTCTTGCCCACAAAAGTTTTTGTATTTGATAAAACAATTTAAAGCTGGAGTATGAGGTGCTATTGGTCCTGTTAGCTCTAATTTTGGGACGGCATGTACAATATAGTGGCTATCTAAAAAAATGTTCATGGGCTCCTCTCTAAAATTTTCCAGAGCTCTTACCACAGCTTTCAGTTCCACTAGTTGAGCTGATTTGTGTGCAGTTATGTAAGTTATATTTTCTTTTTGAGTGACTACTGCAGCAGTACCATTTGAGGACCCATCTGTGAATACATTTAATGCCTTAGGAATAGGTTGATTTTTTATTACCTGTGGAAATACAATAGGATGATTGATACAAAAAGATAATATAGGAGACTTAGGAAGATGATTATCAAAATTTGCAGAAGTAGAGCATCTAGCTATAGCCCAATCATTATCATTGACGCATAAATATTCAATCTGTGACAATGAATAGGGAGTAATAATAGTAGCAGGGTGAATGCCAAATATTTTAGTAGAAGTCTTAAGTCCTTGAAGAATAAATTTAGCCACCATGGAGGTATAAGACTCAATTATACTTTTAGGAGAGACGGGCAAATGTATCCATAATAAAGGCCCTTGTTGCCAAAATACTCCTGTGGGTGTATATTGTGAAGAAATAATAATCAATATTAGCAGTTGAGTTAAATCAAATCTATCACAATGAGCTCCTTTAATGGCTTTTTCTACTAACTTTGAAGCTTTCCTAGCATCAGGAGTCAATGTTCGTGGTGAAGATGGATCAGGGTCCCTGCGAAGGATGTCAAATAAAGGTTTTAGTTGGCCAGTAGTGAGGTTTAGTGTAGGGCGAAGCCAATTAATATCTCCTAGCAATTTTTGAAAGTCATTGAGAGTGGCCAAATGCTCCTTATTAATTAATATTTTTTGAGGCCTAATAAAAGTGTCCATAATTTGGAATCCTAGATATATTATTGGAGATCTAATTTGAACCTTTTCCTTAGCAATGTTTAGTTCATATCGTTTCAAGTTTTCTGATATATCACTAAATATGGTGAATAAGACTTCTTGATTAGGATGAGCAAGCAAAACATCATCCATATAATGGAGGCACATAAGCTCTGGGTATTTATTTTTGATAGGCTGAATAACTTTATTTATGTAGATTTGACACATAGTGGGGCTATTAGCCATTCCCTGTGGCAAAACTTTCCATTGATATCTCCGATCTATTATTTTTAATAGAAGGAACTTAAAAAGCAAACCTGGGGGTATCCAGAGGGTGTAGAGGAATAGAAAAGAAACAATCTTTATATCAAGAATAATAAGATGGAATTTTTTTGGAATAGCTACAGGATTAGGAAGTCCAGGTTGAGTAGGGCCCATGATTTGCATGGTTTTATTAATTTCTCTAAGATCATGTAACAATCGCCATTTTCCTGATTTTTTCTGGATCACAAATATGGGGGAATTCCAGGGAGAGGGGGAAGGTGCTATATGTCCTGCTTCTAGTTGTTCCTGAACTAGTAGGTGGGCCGCTTGTAATTTCTCTTTAGATAGGGGCCACTGAGGGACCCACAATGGCTTATCAGAAAGCCATGGTATTTTCAAAATTATTTTCTCAGTGGCCCTGAAAAAAATATCTTTTTCCTTTATGATAATGATTTCTTTTAGGGTTAAGATTACCCTGTACCTTTTGATAATGATTTCTTATAGGGTTAAGATTACCCTGTACTTTTTGATAATGATTTCTTTTAGGGTTAAGATTACCCTGTAAATTTTCACATTTAATATCTGCAGGCTTGGTTGCTAGGTGTACTCCCATTTGTTGCAAAATATCTCTTCCCCATAAAGTAACCGGTAGGTTAGGTAAAACATAAGGCTGAAATGTTCCTTTATGCCCTTCATCATCCTCCCATTTTAAATTACCGCACTTTTCTCTGGGAGGTTATTATATCCCAAGCCTCTTAAATTGGTTGAAGCTTTTTGCAGAGGCCAGTGCTTGGGCCATTGTCGTAGATTAATGATGGAAGAGTCAGGTCCAGTATCTATCAGTCCCTCCATCTCTATTCCTTGGATTTTTATTTTACACATAGGCCTCCTTGAACAATCCCGAACCCAGCAAGCCATAGGTCCCGAGTCAGTGGAACAAAATCCTCTATTGTTCCTTTTTTGAGGCATACACATTTTAAATGAATTATGTAAATTTGGAAGGAGAATCAGCTGAGCAATTCTATCTCCTTGATTAACAGAACTTATACTTTGGGGTGAGCTAAGCATTATTTTTATTTCCCCTTTGTAGTCTGAGTTTATTACACCTGGGGTCACTTGCAAACCTACTAAGCTTTGAGGACTTCGCCCGAGAATAAGTCCTACAGTCCCTGAGGGAAGAGGTCCCCTGACTCCTGTGGGAATCAGTTGAACCTCCATTTCAGGTGTTAACACTATTTGGGTGGTGGAACAGAGGTCTAATCCTGCATTTCCTCCTGTTCCTCTGGTGAGGGAGTGGATGGGTAGTAGAAATTGTGTCGGGGAAGCATCTGAGTGGATGCTTGAGGATACTCCTCCTCCAATGCCTTGTACATTTGTGGGCCCCAGGGCATTGGACCCCATGCCCAATTTTTTAAATGCCTTAACAAATGATTTCCGTAGATGTCAAATTTTTAATGGCATTTATTGGCCCAATGATTTCCCTTTTTACACCTGGGGCAGCGGCCTGGGGCACGGTATGAGCTTGGTCTTATTTCTCTTTGGGGGTTTTGCCTAGAATAGCCTGATTGATTATGATAATTTTGCCTGGAATATCCTGATTGATTATAATGTCTAGGTTGAGCCCTTGTGAAATTTTGAAGGGAAGCACCTCTCATTGCTGCTGCAATCACATTTCCTGTGACAAAGGCGTCATTTATATCTTTACATAATTGTATATATATGGAAAGATCCTTTTTTATTTCTCCATGGCCTGATGGCTTTCTGGCAGTATTTATTAGCATTTTCATATGCTAATTGAACAACTAAAGGCATAGCTTGATCAATGTCTCCAAACACTCTACCTGCATTTCTCAAAAGTCGATCAGCAAAGTCCGCATATGGCTCATTAGGTCCTTGAATCACTTTGGACAAGCTACCTTGTAGATCCCCAGGTCCTTGTAAATTTTCCATGCCTTTAAGGTAGCTACATATATCTGAGCATATACACCTGCGTCATAATATTTTTGAGCCTGTAAGTCTGCGAACTGCCCTTCTCCTGTGAGCATTTCTATATTATGGTCTTCAAACACTGCAGCTGTGTTTCTTTTAGCCATTTCTATACAAAGTTCTTGAAATTGCGATCGCCAAACCAAGTATTGCCCCCACTTAATGCTGCTTTACATAGACTTTTCCAGTCTGAGGGGGTTAAGTTAAAGGTGTTAAGGGACTCCAGCATACTCAGCGTGAAAGGAGCTTGGGGCCCATACGTCATTACTGTCTCCTTGACATTTTTTATTGTTTTGAAATCTACTGACTTGTGGATCCTCTGTCCATTTTCATTTTCAAACACCGGCAGTTCCCAATGTATCTGTGAGTTACCCTCAAGAGCGCATAAGCACTCAGAAAGACTTTTTATTTCTGTTTCTAGGGTATGCAAACGCCTAGTAATACCCTTCATAGTTTCTGTAATGGATTCCACCCATGGACACAAGTGTTTCCTCTACTTGACGGTCCTTTTTTTTTTTTTTTTAATTTCTTTTTGTTCTTTTTACTGGAGACTGTGCTCCCAGAATCACCTTTTGATTCCTCTTCACTACTAGTTTCATAGTTCCTAACTGGCTTAGTGGAGGAGACTATACTTTCATGGTTTGGCTCCTTCTTACTACTATCACTTTTACTGGTATCCTGAATTTCAGCTTCTAAGGAGAGTACATATTCTTCAGCTAATTTCAATAAGTTTCTGATGGCTTTTGCAGCTCTTACTTTTGAATTGACACCATTACTCTTCTCACTGGTATTAAGTGACTCAGAGGCTGTGCTTTCTTGATCACTTTCCTCATTATCCACTGAATCTGCGATATCGAAAAACTCATCCATGACTTATTATCCGACCTTTTGTTATTTTCGCTCCCATTTTTAAATTTTTCTTATTTCTTACCTGCTGACCGAAGTCCCCGTATGGGCCACCACTTGTCGCTGCCTGAAGCGATTGTCTCTTGGAGCAACGACGCCGCGGGAATATGTTCAGAGGCAGACTGGAAACGAACAGGCTCTTTATTCTGCTAGCTTCTCTCTCTGGCTCCAAGAACAACTCCTACCCGCAAATCACACTCCTCCAACCACCACCAAATGTCCCCGACCCGATCCGCAATGTCCCGGGCCAAGTCTCATGAGACCATGGAAGGTGGTAATGCTTGAACATTTTTATGGCTCACAGCTAACTGCAATCTTAGCTATCTCCTTGATTAGGGCTCCTACAAGTAATATTTATGTTCCTGGATAATTTCACTTTTCACATAATCAAGGATTTTGCCTATTACTACAATTTGGTATTGTTTTGAGAAACAGAAGACACTTTAGAAATTATCTAACCCCGTCATTCTCTCTCTTCTTCTTTCTCTTTTTTATTAGCTGCAGAAACTTTTGTTCAAATACAATGGTATTAGGAATCAAAAATACAAAAGACTAAAAATAAATAAAATATTGAATGTAAGTTGAGCGTGTTTCCAGGATCACTGAACATACCAGTAGAAAAATAATAACAAAACATGGATCTTTTAATTCTTAGTTTGGTATTCTTTCTTTTCTTTTTTTAAAAATAGCTTTTCCACTTGAGATCCTCATTTCATGAAGAAGCAAAATGCTACCCTTGAATTTCAGTGGGTAGAAGCATCTTTCTGTGGAAGTTTGCTAAAAGACCCAAGACAAGTCAGGTGTTGTGGTGCATACCTGTAATTCCAGCAACTCCAGAGGCTGAAGAAGCAGGAGGATTGCAAGTTAGAGTTCAGCCTGGGCAACTTTGCAAGACCCCTTCTCAAAATAAAAAATGAAAAGAATTTGGGATTTAGCTCAGTTTTAAAGTGCTCCTGGATTCAATCCGTGATATAAATAAATGCATAAACAAACATCCAGAACAAAGTCCAAGAGTTATGAAAATCATGTATTTGGTTCTATGTATTAACATTTCCAAAATACAATCAATTTAAACACCTGCAGCCATTGGAATACAATTATGGCTCTGAGCATGGGTGGAGTGGGTGGGGGTTCTTCTATCAATACATTCCATGGTATCTAGGGTTATCTTGTAGTTTTTTTTCAATGTGCTTAAAGGGGTTTTTCTTTATGTCTGTCTATATTTGTGTGAGAAAAGAAACTGAAAATTACTGGGCATGATACATAAAATACGTAAGATATCCCACTTGTGAAATCATTTACAGGCTCTTAGTATTTCAAATTCTGCTTTCAAAAGGTTTTTTTTTTTTTTTTTTTTTTTTTTTGGTGGTTGTTTTTGTTAAAAATCAGAGTGAATGTTCTGGTTAATTTCCGTGAATGAAAGGAGAATGGGTAGGTTATATATTTTTTAAAAGTTAGAATATTCTATATCATAAAGATTATGGTCCTTGTAAGGTCCTTGCTTAGCATCTGGGTGGCCATCTTAAGTGACAGCTGCCATTTTCCCACCCAAGGACCTTTCCAGGAAAGAATCATCACTCCCTCATACCAACCCCACCCTTAATTGCCCACTTTGGAACCCGAATAAAAAGCCTCAAATCCCAAGTCTGTGTTGCCAACCTCTACACTATGGAGGGATGTGCCTTTATTTGTCAGCTCTGGCAAACAAACTCTCTTGTCCATTTCTGCCTGGTCTCCAGCTTTCATTTCTTGCTCACCTGTCTCCCGCTTTCTCACATTTGTTTCAGTCCTGTCTGTGAATGAATAACAAGCAAACAGGATTCAAAATACCTTCCAGAGGTCATCTTGATTATTAATCTGCACTACCATATTTGTTATTTTATACTATTTAGGACATTGGACTTGGGGACATCAACTGGATATTATCTAGCTAAGATGGGGACATGAGGATCTTTCCATCCTCTGATCAGAAAAACCTGGCTAGAACCCTGTTTCTTGGAGTTTGCAAGTGTGTATCCTTCCATGATTCTTACAAAATTACAACCTTCAGAGCATCTTCTTTTGTCTGCTGCCCTGGCTTGGATGTAAATCACCAACCTTGATGGACATTGAAAGACTTTGGAGTTCACTGTAAATATGTGGGGGCTATGAAAGGCAATATCACTGAAGCACCAGCTACTATTTTCCTATGCGATTTCATCCCTGTTTTCATTTTTTGGAGACCAATATATCCCACCTGTAGCATGAAGCCACCTGGAAAGGAGCCAGAATGAGCTTTAATGGCCCTTTTCATGCCCCCCACCATTCAAACTTCCTCGCCAACAACTTTGCCCATTCCCCACTTTCTACCTGCCCAGAGTTCTGATGAAAAATGTCTTTCTCCTATGTAAATCTTGCAAACAGCCACTTTTTACAACCTTTCCCAGCCTTCATTCCTTCATTTTCACTTTCTTTGCCAGAAAGACTGTTCTTAAGAAATATTTATCATCTGTCTACCTCTCTCTCTCTCTCTCTCTCTCTCTCTCTCTCTGTGTGTGTGTGTGTGTGTGTGTGTGTGTGTGTGTGTGTGTGTGTGTAGGGAAGCGATAATAAGAACAAGAGGAACAGAAAGTTACTTCCCCTGATTTCTACATTTCAGTGGCCATTCAAAGAGTAGGAGGAATGGATATTACAATACAGTGTTATTTAATATAACAAGGCATCAAAGCCTACTGTCTCCTGTTAGCTGCCCTACACTTAGAATCCCAGGCTAAGAAAAGGCTCATTATTCCTTTATACATATGTTTATTTGGGGTCATCTCTGTGCTATGTCTTGGCTGCTTTGCGTTGGACACAGGATTGGTACAAGGAGGAAGATGAGCCTTCTTACCTTGCTGAAAAGTCAGAGTTAATGTTTTTCTGTTACTTTCATTAACAAATCATCAGGCACAATACTTATCTCTCTCACTTTTACATCACCCTGCAGGGAAATCACCCATGCCAACCTTGCTTTTGATCGCATCATCCCTCGATGGGACACCTTTATAGCCAGGTGCTATTTCTCCCTGGAAACCTCTGGCTTGGCAGTCCTCTCACAGCAGTTAATGGCAATAGCCTCTCATTGCTTGGGACCAGTGTGCAGGTTGCCAACCTCGCCTTGGTTTCTCCCCATCCTGAAATGAAGCAGATGGTCCTAGAAGCACCTCATTTCAAAGGGCACCCCTGCCTGGCTCTGAACTCATCAGCGTCTTGCCCGCTCCTTGCCAACTCCATTCGTGTGCATATCTCTGCGACTGTGGACAGACTCTGGTTTATTTCACCTCTAATGGAAGGTGGGCTCAAAGACAGGCTGACATTTTAATTGACGGATAAAATTATTTATTTATTTATTTTACAAAAAGTCTCTTGTCTAGCAGGGAATGAATGCTTGAGGTGAAGGGAAGCTTAGATTTTTCAGCAGCTTCCTCTGAGCCTTGCCTGCGTCTTCAGGGAAATCATAAAGGGGTTGGAACACAGCAATCAGGGAAACACAAAGCAGGAGCATAGTGAGAGGACAAACAAAAGAGAATATAGTTGGTGGAAAACAGGGCGATGAGCAGTAAGAAAAAGAACAGGGTGCAGCTTACTGGTAGCTCATCCAGAGTGTTCTCTAAACATCTTCTCTGATGTGGACTGAACCTAGAGAGGATCTTTAATTCTAACCTCTGGATCCAGCACTTTTCTGAATACATTCTGTGGAGACTATGTCCTAGCTTATAAAACCAAGGCATTTTTTTCCCCTCTTTGTGATACTGGGGATTGAACCCAGGGGCACTCTATCACTGAGTTACATCCCCTGTCCTTTTTAAAAAAAAAATAAATTAAATGTTTGAGAAAGGGTATTGCTAAACTTCCCAGACTGGCCTTGAATTTCAAATACTCCTGCCTCAGCCTCTCAAGTATTTGGGATTACAGGTGTGTACCACTGTGCCTGGCTTAGAATCAAGGGTTTCTTGTATATACTCTGTGATCAATCTATAAGCTGATTTCCAGTTCTGCATTGAAAGGGCTCCAAAGCTAGTAATGCTAACATGATTTGAAGATAGTCCCCATAAGTTAGTGAAGGACCCCGCCCCCCCCCCATAGGAAAGAGTGGCTGCACAAAGCCAGATAGTGAAAGTGCATGTGATCGAGCTTCACATCTATCATCGAAATGCTTGTCAGGCTTGGACACTCCTGTCAGCTCTCAGCACTTTGTGTATTTTATATGGCTTATCTTTAAAAGAAAACCCACCCCAACACCTGACGTGTTTAAGAAGGACATTATGGTAAAGCATTTTGAGCCCAGCACAGGAGAAGAGTAGCAGTGTTATATCTACATTAGAGCAAAATTATTATAAAGTTGAAAAAAAGACATGTAGCACTTGTTGATTTGATGATATCTTTATCACCATTAACAGTCTACTATCATTTTAATTGTAGAGTGTAGGTGCAGGATCCCAGTTAGTGAGAAGTTAGTGTCTTTTATCAATTGCTGAAAGGTGCTGTCATCACTGACAGTCTAGAAGTGTCAAGCCAGTAGGGAGAAGCAGCCTGCCATGGACTTCCACTGTCCCATCACGTCTTTGCTGAGTCTCTAAGCTGTAAGCGCTGACATTTCTCCTACACTAAGCTGTTTCTGAAGCTAGTCACATAGGCAATTTAACAAGCCAAGAGGACTGCGGCATGACTAACATGTTGACTCTTTGTTGCTCGTATGTCTGCAGGCTTGATTACTGCATGGTACAAAGGGTTATGAGCCCTTGGCACTGGGTTCCCCACCTGAGTGACACTTACTCTATGTGCACCTGCTCTCTGGGTACATTAAATCTCTGGCACTATTGTGCTGATGCTCCTGCTGCTGGTTATCCTGCCTCTTAGAAGCAGAGCCTGAGATAAAGTTTCCTATGTTAAGTGGTTTATTATGGAAGGGTTTTCAAGAGAAACTTAGAGCAAATGAAGACTAGGTAAAAAAAAAAAAAAAAAAAAAAAAAAAAAAAAAAAAAAAAAAAGATTTCCAGGTGATGCCTCCTCTGGGAATTCTGAAGTATAAATGACACTTTGGAGTTTGTCCTGCGCCCGTCATCATGCTTTGGCTGCCCCGAGTGGGAGGTGTAAACCCTAGGCATCTTCAATCAAAGTCTAATGCAATCCTCTTTGCCAGGTTACATATGTCTTTATCAACCCTTAAAAATAATTCATGTATCTGGGCAAGATATCATTGAGTGTGTTAAGCAAGTACATTTTATCTATAACTTATTAATTTACAATTTCTTATGGGAGAAGAATAAATAGACATTTTACATGTTTTATCTAATTTAACCCTAATAACAACCTTATTAGTGTAGGTACTTTCACTTCAATCCATAGGGCAAGAATATTAAGACTTCAGGCAGAAAGTACCTGGACTGAGGTCATGTTGCATTATGTGCAAAAACAGAAATTTAAATTCAGGCTGTGATTGCCGTACTATGGTACTGTACTTTCCAATGGAGACATTAAACCGAGTCACATGGAGAGCAGGGTTACAACAGGGAACTTGGGTCAGACTGCCTGGCTTCAAGTCACTTATAACCATGTGACCTTGTGTGCCTCACTTAACCTTCAGAAGCCTCAGCTTTTTTATCTGAAAAACAAAGGAGATTTTAGTATCTAAATCATGTACATATGGTAAAATAGCAGCAACCATTAAATATATAATTTAATATATATTTAATGCATTTTATGTATTGTTGCTTCATTATCACGGTACTAAAGTTAACATACTTAAACGGTGGACATTCTATCCAGAATATGATGCTTCCCCAGACTTCCTTATTTCATAAAAGACCACTACTTCTATCCATTGCTTCATCTAGTAGCTGATCAGGACTGATCCTTAATAATTCTCTCACCCTCACCCTTTGTGTATCTCATCCATCACCGAGTTGATGTCCTCAACTCTGTATAAGCTGTCACTCAAGTTAGCTCACATCACTGCTACCATCAAAATGCAAGTCTATCTTTTCCTTCTCACTTTAAATAACCTTCTCTATCCAATCAATTTCCCAGAGTAATCTGCATTTTAGACCAGAGTAACATGCATTTTATCACACCCATTTTTCTTTTTGAATTCTTCAAAAATTTCCCAAGGTTTTCCAACTCTGATTACCAGACCCTGAGTGGTTCAGCCCTTGCCCTGTCTTCCAGCTGCAGTTTGAATACCTCTTCCTCTTCTTCATTCTGCTCCAGCTACCCATGTCTTCTATGAGTCCATTAGATGCATCAAGTTCTTTTGAACCTCAGTTACTCACTCATGCTCTTCCTTATATCTAAGAGTATTAATTAGCACTTACTCATTCTTCAAATCTCAGATCATTCCCCAATCCAATCTAAAGCCTCCTTGCAGCTCTCTCTCATGACATGCTGTATGTATGCATACATGGGAAAATATTTCATCATTTATTCTTCCTTTTCTGGGTGGATGGCACCTGCAGTGGCCATGTTAGAAAACTCATATTTAACATATTCCAACCTTATTAAGAACTAGGACTTGGAACCAATTTGTGTGTCATGGCCCTTTTCTATTTACAAAGTGTGTCACAATGTGTCATTTGATTTCATTATTGCCTTATGGAGTAAGCATTAGATTTATTGCTTTTTTGCAGGCAGGGAAAGCTCCAGGAAGTTATCACATCTACTATCTTCTAAACAGAATTCTACATTCTGAGAACAATATTCTTGTCTTCTCAATGGGAGAAATCTTGCTTAGTAGCAAGGAGAGGTCGTTAGGGGCCCAGTGCGGTACTACAGGAATACAGATGAAAGAATGAAAGAGTATGCTAACTGTCCAAGTTAGACTCTTAGAATAGCAATTGTCATGTTTAAACATTGTCCTTTTTATCTTCAAGATGGCTCATCAGTAAAAATGTTGCTGAAGTAAAATCAAACAACTGAAATATTTTAAAATGGAGATGAAAGAAGTTTGTGGTCTAAATAATCTGAATAATTGCTCCAACTATTTGCTCTCCTAGAGTGGCAAAGCTCATTTCAGCTTCAAAATAAATCTCATTCTGAGACATACATGAGAAGATTCCAGCCATCACGCTCCAAAGAAAAATAAAGACAAATATCAGAAAATCCTCCATTAAAGCACAAAAATACACAATGACAAAAATAAGAAAGATGACTCTTCCAACTCCTTTGCATCCATGGACACACACCACACACACTCAAACAGGCTACTAAATAGGAGAGAAAATGTGTTCCAAATATTTTACTCCAATTTTGATTTCTCAATGTGATTATAGCAATAAGGAAATCACTCAGAACAGCTGTGTTGAAATTTCAGATGTTTATCAGCGTGGCATTTCTGAAAAAAACAAAATCTCCAAAACCTAATTATTCCATGCCATGAGATTACACAGAGCCCTAAGAAATAGTGGGGCCTCCAGGACTATGATACCCATTAACACTGGAATGCATTTCCAGGTAGATGCAGGCACTAGAGATTCAATGAAACCTCACTATACTTTCTCATATATATCATTTCTCATTGCCTCCTCTATATAAACTAATACAACATTGAATGATAAATAGTAAGTAGACATTTTAATAGGTATTCATTTATTTATTTATTTTGAACAGGTAACAAATCTTGAATGAAATTTCTAAGTGGAAGAATGCATTGAATAATTTAAAGTATATACTTCTGGGGATTTTCAGAAATGTTTGGCTCTAAACCTAGGTAATTCCCTTTGGTTTCAGAAGAAGTTAAGTTCCTAGCAAGATGAAAACTACAGGTTGAAAAAAAAGAAAGCAAACTTTTGCTCAACTATAAAAGTACAAAATAAATCAGTGGACTGTGTGTAATAATTCAGTCAACAACTTGTCGATCGGTCAGAATAGTAGGCTAGACAATCTCTTGGGTATAAAGTAAAACTGTTCCATAAATCTTTAAGTTTCAAATCGTTATTTTCTCATAAGCTAATAGAACCTGAAAAATAGTTTTATTTTAGCTTCTTTTGATGCATTAGAAATATATGTGTAGCCACTTCTATAGAACATATTCCCAAGAAAAGCTCATTGTATGCATATTGATACATGGATAAGATATCTTTAATATTAACTCTCATCTTTAGGTGACTGAGGTGTTTTTCAACAATTCAGGGTGGGCTATGACTATTTTAGCAGAGAGAACATGGTGAAGTGACCCTATGGGTCTTGTGAGTTAGAGTCACAAAGTTAATGAAGTTTCTACCTTTTTCATTTACACACAAGTGGACACCTGAGCCACCATGTAAGCATTCCTTCTACTCCGAAGACACCTTGCTGGGAGGAGCCTGGGTTACATGGAGAAGCCACATATTGGAGTACTTCAAAGCAGCCTGTGTTTTCTTGTACAGACCCAGAATAACAAATGATTGATTCTAGCTATGAGGGTGTGGGTAGGTGTATGTAGCAATGGTAGTCAGAACAATGAGTGACTTTTTATTTTATTTTATTTTTTTGCTCTCTGGTGACCACAGACTTCAGAACATATACTCAAGCAGAAAATAGGACTTCCCAACTGCTTGTGAGGCTGTTTCCTGGATAATGCTAGCTGAGTTTGCAAAAGCAGAGGTGGTAAACCTGCCTTCCCCATGGATGTATTGATGATTTCCAAGTGAAATGTACATTGAAGGAAACAGTTCATAAGACTGAATGGATATTTCAAATTCAGTTGCTTTAATTATCTTGAAGTATTAAGAAAACACTGTGTATAGCTCCAATTATCTTCATAATAGATTTAAGTCTACTTAACTTTGTCTGTTTCTGCTGATCATAAGGTTGCTGAGTAAATGTCTAAATTTGTAAAGAATGAATAGAGACATCCTCTTTAGTTCATAAAAATACTAAGTCACTTAAACATAAAGTCTAATGTAGGGACTAGTGAAATATGTGAAAGCATTTGGTCCTCAGAGACTAACTCCACAATAACCACATCCCCCTTTCGGGCCCTGTGACCAGTGCCCAGATTAGACAAGGTTGGTAGTGCTCAAATAGAAATATATTATTTTACTTATATAATTTGAAAAAGTACCTTTATTTTTTCTCTCTCACACCTTAATGCTCTAAAAAGAGTACAAAATATCCCATTTTTTGGGTCAGTTTTCTCCTTCACTCCTTTAGTTTGAAAACTTGCATCAGCATGTTTTTCTATAATAATACCAATATCTATCAAAGTAACTGAAGAGTAGGGCAGCATTTCTGCTGAAGTACGGTAAATATTCAGAAATAAATTGATTCATAAGCTTAGTTAAATTATCTTCTTTTGGGGAGTGAACAAAAGAACCTTTCTGGCCAAAAGAAACTAGTTAAGAATGAATATAGATACTGTTTCAAAAATAGTGTAGTCCTCTTTTATTTTATATAGAAAAAAATTAGTAAGAATATACTGAGGGCTATACATTGGTAGTAAAAGCGTAAAATATTTTAATTTGATTTTCCAATCAAACAAGTCTTATTTTCATTATATTTATCCAGCTTTAGGAAAAAGGTGAGCAAGTAAGATTCAACTTTACTCTAGGTCTTAGTAATGTCTGCTTTTATAGTGGTAAAATTTGTAGTAAGTCATACACATGTACAACACACATATGCAAAAAAGAGGAGGTGGAAAATAGGTAAATTGTGTTCAAGTTGTGTAGAGAGCCAAATTGGACATCAATGGGACACAAATTAAACAGATTCATTATAACACAAGTGGGGGTAAGCAACTTTTCAGCTTTGCTGTGGAAAACTAGGACATCTGAGCTCTGCCAAGTCTGATTACATGTCCCAGGCAAAATCAGAACATTAGTGGTATGAACATAGAAGAATAGGAAATGTCCGGTCTATAGGAGAAGTCAGACACAAGCACAGCCTTTATTGCTATGACACTACAGGACAGGGCTCATCATCAGGTTAAAACTGGGATCAGACATCTATGCCTTTGGTCAGTTCCACTGATGCTTTTATATGGGAAATCTGTTTAAATTGGTACTTTGCAAAAAAGACTTTTTTCAATTAAATTTAAAAAGTGATCTCACTTATGTGTTAGTGGAACCATTGTAAGTAGGTTTTAGAAAAACCTTGCCTTTTAGTTGACATTTATGTGTGCTTGATGTGTGGGTATAGATGTGTATATATCCACACGAAGATGATATGAACCAACTAAATCACCTTCTGCATTTCATCTACAAATTTAAGGAATTGTCTTCAGTTGAGAATAAGGAATCTTTATAATTCCAAAATAACTCTATAACAAAGCCCCAAACTTAATAAAGGATCATTAATGGCCCCTATCCATTTATGTTTTGGAGAAAGTGGTATCAGTAATAAATACTTTTCTCCATCATGGGTTTTCCTCAGTTGGTTTCAACCATGATTTTACAAGTCTTCTTTCAACATTGTTCATTGAACTTCCAGATCCAACCTACCCCTCCTTTCTTTTATTCAGTGTGTGTGTGTGTGTGTGTGTGTGTGTGTGTGTGTACAAGAAGGATTTTTTCTCAACTTCCCCTCCTGAAAATAGTACTTTAAAATTAAACTAATTAAGGACCAATATGTATGATCAATGATGTTCTTTGCTTGTATAAGTCTATTTAAAAAATAAATATATGGAGAAAATACTACAAGAAATAGCAAATATTGGATATAAGATTGATCATTAGCATAGTACTTGAATCATCTGTTCTAAATTGATACAATGAACTACTGGGCAACATCGAGAAGGAAAAAACTTTCTCTCTCTGAAACAGCATGAGTGCATATCACAAACCTAACTTTGGAAAAAAGAAGTCATAATAAAAAACAATACATAATATATAATTCAATTTATGCCTGGTCCACAAATTAATCTGTGATGTTTTAAGGTGAAATTATGCTTACCCTGGGGAGCAAAGCACAGAGAGGACTTAAGATTGGCATGTATGTTGCTGCAATGTTGTTGTTCTTGCCTAGGCAATGCAAGTGTGTTCATTTTACAAAGATTCATCAAGCTGTGCAATTATTTATGCTTTTTTCCATAATTCATTCATTAAAACATTCACAAGACAAAGCACAACCATAAAACCTAAGAAGCAAACAAGAAATAGTTTTGAGGCTAATTATTTCTGTATCATTTTAGTACTATTGTGAGGTAGCAGCCACATTCTCATGCAGCATTTTTTACATGAATTTTTTTAGTTTCTTTTCACAAGGTCCAGGAGCATGTTTTTCTCCAAAAATGGTTTCTAGCTGATGTTTGCTGTTCAAGTGGGTAAATGGTGTCTTTAGAATTTCCTGGGCCAGATCCACAGTAAATTTCTCAAGGATTATTCACTTTATCTAAGCACTCCTGGCAGTGATTAAAGCAGATGAAATTTGTTTGCAGTTGTTTTTTATGCCTTTTCTTCTGTCTCACCTGTTCCTCCTCTTTTTTTCTGCCTTGCTTGCCTGTGTTTCTTTCTCCAGTTCTCCTTGCCACTCTTTTCTTTACTTCTGTGGCATTGCCTTTATTGATAACTAGATTACTTGACTCCTTTAATATCAGGATTCACAACTTTCTTCCCTTGATGAAAGCCTACTTTGCTATCAGTGGATACAGATCATTCTACATTAGTATAAAACCAGTGAACATACAGCACTCAGAGTGAACTCTGATATTAACTATGGACTTTGAGTGATTATGATGTGTCAACATAGTCTCCTCAATTGTGAGAATGGTACCACTCTGGTAGGGACTGTTGATGTATGGGGAAGGCTGTGTATGTGTGAAGGCAAAATATATATGGAAAAATCTCTGTACAATTTGCATAATTTTGCTAAGTCTGAAAATGCACTGAAAATGTCTGCTAAAACCTGCTCTGGCTGGGTGTGGTGGTGCATGCCTGTAATCCCAGCACTGAGCACTGAGGCAGGAGAATCGCGAGTTCAAAGCCAGCCTCAGCAATGGTGAGGCACTCAGCAACACAGTGAGACCCTGTCTCTAAATAAAATACAAAAAAGGGCCGGGGATGTGGCCCAGTGGTCGAGTGCCCCTGAGTTCAATCCCCGGTACCAAAAAAAAAAAAAAAACAAAAACTCTGCTCTGCTGAAAGAACAATTTCTAATAACTTCACATATATTAATTGATTTATACTCATCCTTCATTTTAAAATGGATAAAAATCAAAGCAATATATGACAAAATGTACTATATGGGAGGTGAAAAAATGACCATCATGCCATTTTCAGAATGACTTAGGTAAATCATGTTAGGGAAGAGATTTATAAATACCACCCCCCACAACTCGCCAATGATACATTCTTGCTCAAGCATGCACACAAACCCCACACACCAGTTTGGAGATTAATAGGATAAAGAGAGCAATTTTTGTCTTTGATTCTCAAGTATGTCATTTTGATCAGCACACACTGGGAAATAAATAAATGTTTGAGGAAAGAATGAATGCATAGATAGATGGTATAGCTTGTTTAACCTTCCTAAATACAAAAATCACTAAATCTCTCTTACTTTTACAGCCACTATTCCATTCTGATCATCACATGTCCTTTAAGAAATATGTTTAGTATCTTCATTAGAGGGTCTTTCTTCCTGGCACTCAGGTTATTTTTCCCCCCTCATAATTTTGGAGATTCCAGTTCAAGATAAGGTGGGCACATTTATTTGGTCCTCAGTGGGGGTGTTCAGTAGCAATGGTGGAGAGTACATGGTGGAGCAAACTGTTCACCTCATGGCCAGGAAGCAAAAGAAGAGGGAAAATGTCTGGGGTCCCACAATCCCCTTTGAAGGAACACCCCAAATGACTTAAGGATTTCCCACTAGGCCCTACCAACTAAAGATTCCACCACTTTCCAACAGCACTACCTTGAAGCCTAAGCCTTTAAGGGCTGGCTCAGGAGACAGAGTGGGACTTTAGGGACATTCAACATTCCAAAGTACAGTAGTAGCCCTTCGATGTTGGTGCCTTGTGAGGCACACAACTTTTTGGTATGCACTGCATAAGAGAAGACTTAGTGGACCACAAATCCTATTTCTTCTTACTACCATGTAGTGACACTATTGAGCAACTGTCCTGCAGAATTGGACAGGCTATTCCCACTGGCAAATGCTGTCCCACATGAGGCACTGTGTTGCAACACGTTATTTCATACTTCCATGCTCTGCCAATCCCTATATCATGGGATCTTGATATATATCCCTATATATATATGACCTTGAAGGAAGATTTACAAACTAGGACACACTAAATCAACTATCTTTAAAAAATAACACTTCCTCTTTCTGGAGCCTTGGTTACTAGTGTAAGCTCCCATTTCCCCAAGATAATTTTATTCCAAGGACCTACTTGCCTTTTCCTCTCCCTGTGACAACCATTCTAACAAGTCCTGATTGCTAATTCTTTTGCTTCCTAAATCCCTTTAGTTCTTTCTGCAAGTTGACCCACTTCTATGCTAGAGATCCATTTTGGAAACCAGAGATCTCAGGAGTAATGGTTTTAATAAAGTTAGAAGATACCCTGTTAACTCCCACCACCACCAATACCTTTCACTGGGTGATTCTGTTGACTTATATTAAAACAATGAAGTCCATGTTAGTGCTTGATTCTGGATCAATATCTGATTAAAGGTGAATTAATATCTCCTTTGGTGTTAATAATACAGAGGGGGGAAAAGCAGTTTATCTTGTAACCAAAATAAAACAAGACACTATCTTTGCTTTTCCAAAAATTCCATTGAAAAATATTGCACACACTCATTAGTACAATGAAAAAAAAAAAAACTATATGTATTAACTTTTAAAATATTCAAAAGACCCTTTGCATCACAGGTCATTTATTTCATCCTGTGAGAATAGCCAAATTTGTTAATTTCAATAAAATAGTTGCATTAGGAAGAGTGGATATATTTTTACTGATAGCCATCATTTGTAATGAAGTTGATTTTAGCCCTCAGTTTATATTACTTTTTCCTCATGATTTAGTTTAATATGCTCTGAATGACTTGCCATGAATAAATAATAAATCCATGATTTCTGCTGGCAATTACATTTTTTGAAGTGCAAAATCTAGGAAATTAATTGAGCAACCCTCTCTGCTTTTATCCTTATACTTGTATATCTGGTTTTATTTTTAGAACCTGAGTATCAGATTAGTCGAACATATTTTGATAGGTTTAAATGTCTTCAGTGCAAAGGAAACGTCTGAGTCTTTCTAATTTGAGTAAATTTTAAAGAAAAGCTGGCTGGCATTAGGCAATCTGATAAATTCTTTTCCTGTGGGGAACTGTAAGAAGGTCAGGGAAACAAAGCACTTACAACAATCTTTCCCTGGAGAGAGGAGGTGGGGGTGGGCAGAGAGCAGAGAGCAGAGAGGGCTGGCTCAGGACATTTCCATCCACTGGGTGTCACTGCTGATAAGAGACCAAACCCACTCCAAGATATTCCTGTGGCAGCAAGAATTTCTGAGACAGAATGTGAAAACCCAAAGGTTTAGATGCTATCACTTTGACCTGCTACACAACTGCAAATACACTGCAGTAATTGTGTCAGGATGCTGAGCATTCTAAATAGGGTAATGGTTCTATAAAAAAGAATGGAATTTCAGAATTTCTCCTTGTAGCCAGGAATCCCTGGTAATAATTATATTCTTGAATGGATTAAATACGATTTAATGATGTGTGTCTGCTTTTTTCAGTTTAGCAAAGCAAAATCAAAAACAAAGAAAAACAACAATAAGAAGAAACATTGCAGGGACTAGAGCTCCCCTAAGGCTTTGCTACCAGACCGCACCTGGATTTTCCAGCTTGCATTTTGTGGGGGTTGTCTTCATTCATTTGGTTAAACAGAGAGAGCAATACCCATTGGAAATGGGTCTATTTATGTCTTAGGCTTCCTCTGGAGTATTTTTTTTCCCTGTCCTAATTTTTAAACCTATTAACCTTGTAGAAAGAAAACTGAAAGTTACTAGAAACTAATTTTCTGTTAGTATGTTCTGTGTCTTGTTTGTGAAATAAGACTACAACATGTGCAAAATAATTAGGTGAAAGTTCGGTGGTAAAGAATGAACAGGTGGTCACAAGGGGCAGTGGATATTTTTCAGATCAAGAAATGAACATGAAGTTGAGGAAGGTGGAAGGAATTGCAGGAGGAAGACAAGCAGGAACAGTGAAAGAGGTAAGTAGATGAGGAGTAGGGGAAGTATAGAGGAAGAGGGGACAGGGAAGGAAGAGGAAGGATCAGAGGAAGAAGAGGAAGTCAATGCTCTCTCTGCCTTCTTATCAAATTACTTTAAAGGGGTGACTTTTGGTACTGTGTGTCCTTTTGGAGGTAACAGATTGGGTGACAGCTCATGGTACTACCTGTGACTCAGGTCGTTTGGAAATCTGAGAGACTAGTCTGTTATTAATGAGAGTAACAAGATATGTAGGTTTAGTCCCAGTAGGGGACAGAGGAAAAAGTTTTAAAACAGAAATAATAGGTGGATCCATGACCATTTTTTAAGGCATGGCATATAGAATCCTAAAGGATGGAATTGAGGGCGGAGGGCACAGCAGATTCTCTCCTGCGGGATTCTTATCTTCATGTTAGCATCACAAATGTGGGAGGTTGTGGTGGTGGTTGGTCCACATAAATGCCACCAGGTGAAAATGTATCATATTAATCTTTTCCTGGTCCGACTTCTGGCATCTTAAATTCAGTTGTTAAGGGTACAGATAAAAGTTCTGTACGGGAAATAAACTCAAGATGATAGGCACATGGCTCGTTTGTTGGCTCTTATGTTTTTGCTACCAGCACAGAGTAAGCATTCAGTCTGTTTTTATTGATTGTTGGATTGACAGATTTCCTAGAAGTGTGAGTTCAGTACCTGCGATTCTCCCATTCACATACTTGTCTACACCCCTGAAGCATTTGCCTTGACCACTAAGTGGACATCCTTGTGCATTCTTCGGATGTAATTGACACTGAGAACCTGGTCTACACTACCTGAACCATTTAGCAGAGGGAGCCTTGGGTCTTCCTCTGCTAATTAGGTCCCATCAGTACTGGGACAACTCAAAGGGAGGCAGAGCTTTGGTCTCAAGTCAACAAAGATGGCATCACAAACATTTTGGCTAAAGTCTTCTTGGTGAATAAATGATACCACTCAGAACTTGCTTCAGAATTTACTCTATTATTTTCAGAACACTGCTCATATGCTGGTTATGCCCACCAGCATATTTTTTCTTCCTAGACAAATTAATACATTCTTGAGCTTGGAATGAAACTGGTCTGGCCAGCGGAAACTATGAAATCCAATTTCTAAAAGTGTGATTTCAGTTAGGCACATGTAGTCACACAGAGGTTTTAGAGGCTAGACTTGTTATTATTTTATTCCTTTGATCATGGGGTGATATGTGTTTAAAGGATTTTTCTCCACCTCACCAAATGTGCAATTCGTTTTTTTTAAATATTTATTTACTTTAGTTGTACACAATGCAATGCATTTATGTTTACGTGGTGCTGAGGATCGAACCCGGGCCGCGCACGTGCGAGGCGAGCACTCTGCCGCTGAGCCACAACCCCAGCCCAAATGTGCAATTCTTATACAGTTATTGGCATGAAGCAGAGATGACAGAATGCTACTACCTTTTTTGCTCTCAAGTTTTCACATGGTAGGCTACAATTACCTTAACTGTACATCTTTTTTTTTTTTTTTTTAAGTTTTCTTAAAATCTTTATTTTTATGTGGTTTTGAGGATTGAACACAGGACCTCACATGTGCAAGGCAAGCACTCTACTACTGAGCCACAACCCCAGCCCCTTAACTGTACATCTTAAGTGAAAAAAATTCTTGAGAGAAAAACATTTTTCTCTGCATATTCTCAACCACAAATAATACTTCAAACGTAATTGATGTTAAAACTCATCTGGTTGGCAACTAGGTAAATCCAACTTTTGTTTTGTTGTGGGGGAGGGAGAATGTGTGTGTTTTGATCAGCACTACATATAGTTTTTATAAATACTATATATATGTATGTATACACACACACACACACACACACACACACACACATATTAGTTTTTTTTTTCCCTTTTGGTTAAATAGCATATAAAAATGCTGAGAAAACTAGTCACAAATATATAAAAGCTTATAAGATTTCTATAACCAGTAGGGGGGAAGCATTATTACCTGGTACCAGGAACTTAGACTAAGGTGGTTAGTAAAAACATTATATACCAGTGATTAGATTAGGAGAGTCTCCTGGGGACTGGAGTATAGGCTACATCACTAATGACATTTATAAACTGAATTACCAAAAATATTGGTTGCTTTATTATTGAAATAGTTCTATATTGATGTGGGCATTTATTAAATGCCTTGTTGGTTTTCAAGGTTTATATAGTCTTTGTATTATTTCTATTTTATTTTTCTCCACTTTTCTCCTATAATAGCTTGAAAATATTACAAAAGACTAGTCTGTCACTTTTTTGTGCTTATTGTGCAATTTTCCTTAAGTGCATACACATCATTATTGTGGCGATTAAATGTGTATGATTAAATCAACAAGATTAAAATTTAATAAGGAACAATTTCTAAGAGCTTGTTTAATAATTTATGCTTTGATTATGTATTCCTCATATTTTTCACAAAAAAATTTAGGACAGCGTCTGTGTGTGTGTGTGTATGTGTGCGTGCAAACATGTGTTTACACTGGAAAATAAACATAGAGCTATGAAAGGAAGCTGCACCTAAGCAATTCAAGGAAAATGAAGGCAACAAACATGAGGGTAATAATAAAGGGGAAAGAAAATATTCATTTCACAGGGCAACATCATTATTCTGAATACTGAGCTGTCTTACAGGGTGCTCTGAGTGTCTATAAATGGATTAATACTTTCTGCGAAGCACTATTTGGCACTGGTTAATATGCATTCCCACATGGAAGGGGAAAATGAAGGATTACCCTAATGTCCCTTAATGAGACTTCTTGGGCAAGAAACTGAGCCTGCATTGCTGGGGTAAAACCAACACATTTGAGGCTGGAATGTAAATGTACAAGAGGCTTCATTGATTTTCATGGCAATTTAATGCATGCATAACTTGCAATCTGTAGTGTAGTGCTGTCCAACACATAATTTTCATTGACTTAGTAGCATTTAAAACCAGACACAATTAAATCTTTTTAAGTAGGTCAACATAAGGGAACCACCTTATTGCTTACAAGTAGTTTCATGGTGGAGATAAACTTTAAGTACCTCTCTGTTGGTGAGTAATTAGTAGTTTTGTATATTATGTTTAAAAAAAAAACCATAATCACTAATAACACACAGTTACTTGTTAAAAAGAGTTGTCTTATTTTTGCTCTTTTTGGTTTGACTCTATTAGATTATTAAATGCTCTGGGTTCTCAAATTTATTAGATAAAGGACTTAAAGAAATTACAAATCTTAAAGGTCGCATGCTAGCCAAGATATACCCTTCATCTTTTCCTTATCTCGACTTTCCCATCCCGCAAAAGTAATCATTAACCATGTGTTATGGTTTAGATGTGGTGTTCCCTAAAAGCTCACGTGTGAGACCATGCAAGAGGATTTGGAGGAGAAATAATTGGGCTATATCCTTAACCTAATCACTGAATTAATCCAGTTAACTGATTGGTAACTGGAGGCAGGTGGGTTGTGGCTGGAGGAAGTGGTTCATTGGGGGTGTGGCTATGGGGTATATATTTTGTATCTGGAGAGCGGAGTCTCTCTCTGCTGCCCTGTCACCCTGTGAGCCTTTTCCCTCTGTCATCCTCTTCCACCACGATGTCCTGCCTCACCTCGAGCCCCGAGGAATGTAGCCGGGCTTCTGTGGATTGAGACTTCTGAAACTGTGAGCCCCCAAATAAACTTTTCCTCCTCTTTAATTGTTCTGGTCAGATCTTTAAGTCACAGCAGTAAAAAAAAAAAAAAAAAAAAAAAACTCACTAAAACACTATGAGATCAGTTCGAAGTTTCTTTTTGCTTCACTTGGTAGGAAGACAATGTTAATGTTGTAGTGTTAGTGTGATTCTTCCTGTCCATTTAATTGAGTAAAGGGTTCTCTTGGATTTACAGAAAATGGTCTTGTTTTAATATCTCTGACGTAGTGATTTCAATTCCCTTGGCAATATACCTAGTAGTGGAACATATTGCAGTCCTCTTTCTAGCCTTTTGAAGGAACGTCCATGAAGTTTTCCACAGCTGTAGCACATTCCCACCATCAGTTTGCAAGTGTTCCCTTTCCTAAACATTCTCACCAGCAGTTGTTACCTAGATTCTTCTTGACAATAGCCATGGTTTCCAGGATGAAGTGCTATTTCATTGTGATAGCTTTATTCTTTCTATTTAATTAATTTATTTTCTTTTTGTACCAGGAATTGAACCTAGGGACACTGAACCACTGAGCCACATCCCAGCTTGTTTTATTTTTTTATTTTGAGACAGGGTCCTGGCTAAGTTTCTCAGGGCCTCACTAAGTTGCTGAGGCTGGCTTTGAATTTGCAATCTTCCTGCTTCAGCCTCCCATGTCCCTGAGATTTCAGGTGTGTGCCACTGCAACTGGCTGGCTTTATTGTTAACACAACAAAAAATCACTGGCCTTCCCTGATTGTCAGCCAGGTCATGTTAGGTATTCTTGGTTAGTGTGTTCATATTACTTCCCACATGTATTTATCATGCTATTACACATCTTGTATAAAATATTGTCACTCAATTACTATCTCCCACTTATGATTTTGTAGTATATGGTTATTCCTTGCCCATTTTGGAAATTGACACTCAGTGAGAAGCACTTTTTTATTGGTACTGGGGATTATCGAACTCAGAGGCACTCCATCACTCAGCCACATCCCTAGCCCTATTTTGTATTTTATTTAGAGACAGGGTCCCACTGAGTTGCTTAGTGCCTCACTTTTGCTGAGGCTCACTTTGAACTCTTGACCCTCCTGCTTCAGCCTCCCAAGCCACTGGGATTACAGGCCTGTGCCACCATGCCTGGCCAGAAGCTTTAAAATGGAATGTACTAATGGAGCATCCAGGCAGCTTTCTAGACAATATAATTTTAAAAGGTCAAGGAAGTACTATGTGTAAAAATCTAAGTAGCTTTAAAAGTTAATGAACTTTCGTTATTCAGACACAAAGGAGATTATTATTATTATTTTTCTCATACTGAATTACAATGCAGCATCTTTTTTTTTTTTAAATGGTTTGCTCCAAACTTCAAGGAATAAGTTTCCCTCAAGATGTTGGAATAATGGCATAGGGGTAGTCACATTTAACAGATGGCAATCCAAGATCAGGGTCACTAACTCAGTGTTTAAGATCACATGAATTCTTTCACATAACTACTTTATGACAGGGTCAAAACTAACCTACGGTAGATGTTAAAATCCACATAGAGAGGGACCTCCCAGCATCTAAACTGGGACTTGCTGTTTGGTGAGAGCTTGATGTTATTGGAGAGATGAATGATGCTTCCTGATTCCTAGTCCACAACTCATTCAATTATACCACATTGCCTTTCTGGAATAAAGTTTCCAGGAGATTGTTTGAGGATAAAATGGCTACCCATTGATGCAGAAAAGTAGTTTTCTTTCAGTTGGGATAAATGTCTTTTGTTAATGAAAATCTTTGAAAATGATAAACGAAGCTGCTTATCCCAAGTAGTCAATTATATTATCAATCAAATTCTGTTGTATGATGATCAAAATAATCAAAGTAGACAAAAATACAATATAAAACTAGTTTTTTGGTATTCACCTATGCACAGTGCGTGGATCAGTTAATGTGCATTGAGTGAGTCATGCTAATAACATCACAGCAGTAGTTTGGTTCCTGGCTGTGATTTATATTCTATTGTACAAAATTAGACTATGCATATCACTTCTCTTTACATATTTTCTCACCAAGAACAAGGTAGAGTTGACAAAAGCAGTACTGAATATCTCTATAGCAAATGATAAAGAGGAGGTTTCTATTTATGAATGTACAAAGAGCAGTGATATGAATAAAAATACAAATATGCTTACATCTTATGAGGTGTATTAACTTCCTCATATATGCCATTTGAGTTGTCTTTCAACCATTCTCATTTATATTCTAAGCTTTGTTACCTGCTGTTTTATTCTTCTTCTTTTTTTTTCCCCTCTCTTAAGACTCAAAGCTCAATGGAGAGTAATTTGATGAGTGATATTTTGTACACAAAGCTGCATCAATTCTCTGGTATGAAATCAGATTTTTAATGGCTTCAGTTGAATTAAATGGCATGGGCAGAAAGGATCAGAATTTGTGGATATTTCTATCACATTTGAGTAGTACCTCTAAATTTGTGTGACTTTGAAAGGAAATGATAGAAATGATAACAAATAACAAAATCAGACAGATAACCAACTTGTATATATTTTGTCTGTGATTATTATTATTCAAGCAATCTTTATGCTAATAAAGGTATGAAGGGCTATTCAGATATCCAGCAGCTTAGACTAGCAATCTGTTCTTATTTCTCACAGTTCTGTGAGTTCTCTAGGCTCATCGGTCTCTTCTCACTTAGAATCTTTTTTTTTTTTTTTTTTTTTTTTTTTTGTGGTACTGGGGATTGACTTCAGGGGCACTCGTCCACTGGGTCACATCCCAGTCACATCCCAGCCCTTTTTTGTATTTTATTAGAGACAGGGTCTCACTGAGTTGCTAAGTGCCTCGCCATTGCTGAGGCTGGCTTTGAACTCACGATCCTCCTGCCTCAGCCTCCCAAAGTGCTGGGATTATAGGCGTGCTCCACCGCGCCCGGCTCTCACTTAGAATCTTGATGTTGTTGTCATGTGGTGACTGAGGCCAGCAGTATGAAGGCTGGGCTGAGCTGAACATGTAGAGCAAATGCTTCCTTCACATGGCCAGGGCCTCAGCTGGGCCAGCTGGAATCCGTGGACACCACAGGGCATTGTATGTGGCCACCTTGTTCTCCACAAGAGGCTAGTGGGGTCTCCTTACAGAATGGCAGTCTCTTTAAAGAATGGAACTTTTTTATATGGTGGTTGTTCTCCTCAGAGTGCATATTTTAAGAAACTAAGAAGTGGGAAGGCTACGAGTGACCTCACTTTAGGAACCAAGTGGTCATTTGTGTATTCCACGGTTTACACAGGGTCAAACCAATTCACTGGGAGGAGACTACAACAGGCCATAAATAGAGAGTAGTGTAGTTCACTGGGGAAACACCTCCAGTTTTTTTTTTTTTTTTTTTTTTTTTTTTTGGTACCGGGGATTGAACTCAGGGGCACTTGACCACTGGGCCACATCCCCAGCCCTTTTTTGTATTTTATTATAGACAGGGTCTCACTGAGTTACTAAGTGCCTCGCCATTGCTGAGGCTGGCTTTGAACTTGCGATCCTCCTGCCTCAGCCTCCCAAAGTGCTGGGATTACAGGTGTGCGCCACCGCGCCCGGCTTAACACTTCCAGTTTTTAAGAAATCAATTTCCACTCAGCCATTTTTAGGGCCCTCCTTGAAGTGTACTCAGTGATTATAGATCACTAATTCCATGTAAGTGGAAAGGTATAAAACCATAAATTTCCTATTAATGAATTATTTTTCATTTTTTGCCTATTTCATGTGAATTTTTATTCCATTGGTTTTCTAATTATTTCTATTTTGTCTCAGGTACCATATCCAATGATCTTTTCTCTCCCTGACCACGCTCAGTACATAAGTGAGCCAGTTATTAATTTCCAGAGGCAATCCATTGACAGCCAATAAATATTTCAAGGTTTGAAAACAAAATTCTATAGCCTACAAAGACAAAAATAAAGCTATGTATGAGTTTTAAAGCAGCATATAGTGTCACTATCCACTATGTCTGATCCTTCATTTATTGATTTATTAAACATTTATCAGACAACTATAATATTCCGAGAAACCTGAATGCCAAGCTGAATATAGCATGGCTTATACCATGAAACTAATACATTTCAAAGGCATTCTGTTGTATCTGTGGTTCTCAGACTTAACGTGTATCAAACTCACCTGGAAGGCTTCTTGAAGCACAGATGCCTGGGCCTCACCCCAAGTTTTAGGTTTGGGATGGGGTTTGAGGATTTGCATGTCTAACAGGAAATGCTGCTGCTGCTGCTCTGGGGACCATACTTTGAAAACCACTCTGCTAGACAAATATGCTCATCTTGAGTCAGAACCAGGGGTAGGTCAAGAAAATTGTGCCAATTTGAAACTGACAATCAACCAACCTTTAGTTTTCCTCTAAAAAGATGCCTGGGGACTGAGAATGATCTCTTGATTCAGTTTTTTTCTTTTTCTTCTCTCTCTCTCTCTTTTTTTTTTTCCCCAAGAGTAAACCTAGACTGACCCCAAGGGATTCACACTCTCGCTGCATCAGCATCAGGAATAACTGAAAAAGTCAATTGGTCAAATTTGATTTTCAGTATTGGAAAGCCTATCCAGTGTTTCATCATAATTCATTTATGTGGACAAGGCCTTAGGGAAAAACTGATTTCCAGGCATGCAGTAATAGAATGAAAGACCACAGAGTTTCAAGTATGAAACCAGAGTGAGAGTTTCGGTTGTCATACTTACTGGCTAAGTTACTTCTGGAATGTTTCTTTCTGTCTGTGAAGATCCCTTCCCTCACCTAGAAAATAAGAAACAAAATAATGAAATCCACTTTAAGAAGTGTACTATGCTAACCAAATTAGGTAGGGTATAGAATCTTTTTCTTATTTATTAATTTATTTTGCAGTGCTGGTAACCTAATCAGGGCTTGCTGCATGCTACTCAAGAACTCTGCCACTGAGCCCAGGAAAATTCTTTTTGAGTTACTGCACATATATTCTAGATATTTGAGGTCATTTTGACTAGTAATTGAGTCAACAGTGTCTTGCATTGCTGCTAACTGGAATCCAAAGATCCTTGGTGTTTGCTTCCTATAGCAGGCAGCGTCCCAGAGGATTGATTGATTCTTTAGCAGATTTTTTTTCCCTTTACTGTGCATTCCTTTTCTATAATAGTATCATCGGTCTTAACTTCATCATTTCCAGTGTGGCTAAATACAGTTTTCTACCAGGAGGGTAATATCACCTTAGGGCCCGACCAAAGTCCAGCCCCAGGGATACACTCTAATATGCACTGTATTTATAGTATAAATATTTCTTTCAAGGAGTGGAGAAATCATGAAAATAAAAATAATAATCAAGCTATTATTTTCTTAATAGTTACTATGTTCCAGTCATTGTTAAAGAGCTATATGTGTATTCCCTATTTTTAACTTTTGGAGCAAGACTTTGAAGTACACTATAATTTTCCTGATTTTATAATTAAGGAAGTTGAGGCCTAAACAAATCTCCAAGGTCAAGCAGTAGTAAAGGCAGGAAATAGAATGTAAATCAGGTCTGTCCCAGTCCAGAGGCCTTGCTTTAAACAACCTCCTAGTTGACCTTAGGTCTTCTCTGGTAAAGGGAGAACTCCAAACAAGGAAAATTAGGCTCTGGAAGGATCATTCCAAGTTTAGTTCTCACTGTCTCTATTTTGTTTAACCTTGTCTCCCTGTTATCACTTTAATGCTATTAATTCACACTTTCTTGATTTTTTTTTCATGCAACATACTTTGGGTGCCAATAATGATAACTAATATTAATTTATCTTTACTGAGTACTTTTTATATGCCAAGAACTGTATTGAGTTCTTTACATGTACTAACTAGTTTAATTTGCATAACAACACTCAGAGGCAAGTACTCTCATTATTCTCATTTTTTAAGTGACAAACTGAGGAACAGGGAGATCGATTATTTTTCCTAAGGAAAATGCTAGTATATTAAGAAGCATGTGTTCTAGCCAGTTTGGTCAACTACAGAGAGCATAAACTTAAGAGGTATATTATCAGGGCCAATATGCCACATACTACCTATCCCCCCCCTTTATATAACTCCTTCATTTACAATTACCATACTCATTTTCTGTACTCATCAAAATCCAACTTTTTCCCCCAAAGATCAAGCTAAAATTCTCCTTTTTGACATTTCTTAAAATAGATCACATCGGCCAACATTTTCTGGATAGGGTAGATATCACATACTCTAAGTCTGAAAATCCTGTTACAGACAGGGTTATACTGAAGGTGCTTAACATTTATGAGATCCTTCATGTCCTAGAAATGAGAAAGAGAGTTGATGGTTCTCAAAGCCATTATCAGTGAAATATTATCTTCCACATTAAATGCAGGGCTCCTTCATCCTCTCTGTGGTATATGAGACCCGCTGCTGGCTTATCAGCTCTTTCTCATTTTGCCTTTTTGAAAGTAAATATTGAGGAAGTAAAGTCTGAGAGCTACAATGCTCACATTCACACCCAGAACAGGGACAGATGGATATTCCAATCTATGTTACTTGCAATTTTAAGAAACTAATATTGGTAAAAACAAGATATCTGTATAACAGATGTCCATCTCTCTATCCAGCAGTTCTGAATAGCAGCTGTTCAGATGAGGTTTTCACAAAGCACAGAAAGCCTGGGAGCTGCTGTTCCATGTCCTGCATATAAAAGCAGTAAAAAATGGGCTTTAAGAAGAAAGGGAGGCAAACTATTGGAATAGTACTGCATTAATTTAGTGCCTTTTCTCTATTCATATATGTGCAAAGTCTCTGAGACAGGTCTTAGGAACAAAAAAAAAATTGAATGGATTCCAAATATTTCCCTTTCATGTATGAAATATGCAGAACCACATCCCTTGCTTGATGATAATTCAATTTTATAGGGTTAGCAAATATTTTTCTCTTCAAACTTTAATATTGAGAGGACTTTTCAATTTAGAAATGAATATACTGCATCTACCAAGGGCTTTACCTTGATTAACCTTCCTAACTAACAAGGGAGGTTGCTTGCTATGAATGTGTTTGCATGTGAACTTCAAGCTGATGTTATTGACATAAGAGGTCAGTCTAACAAGGTCCTAGCATCAAGGGAAGAGAGTGGAGAAGCTATACTAATTGTGGCCATGAAGAGCATGTAAGTGTTTTCATTAAAAGTCAATACTCATGCAGATTTTCAATTCACCATCTGGCCCTCTTTACACTGATATTTGAAATGCAGGAAGCTGATTTAGTTACCAGATTTCTTCATCAATTTGTCATACAGTTATAGACTAGCATTTTTGTTTTTTTGCCATTCCTGGGAAATATATATGAAGTCAAAGTAGCATGTTTTTGATATTTATTTCTATATTCCATTGAATACTTTGAATCGAAATGATAAGTATCATTAAACCACAGTTCTAATTTACTACTTAAGGAGAATGAACTTGACTGTATTCTCTAAATATATGCATCAATATTACACTGAACAACATTTGGAACTTTTTGCTTAGTATTGAACTAAATTTATTTATAAAACTCTTGGTGTACATATCAGGGAGTGTGAATTAATGGAATAATTTTGTTTCTAAGACCTTTCTGGAAATTATAAAGAGTTTAGCAGGCCAACACAAACATGTCATAGTTTATTTTGTTGCTGCTTTTATTTATTATTACTTTGTTCAATGTGTGTGGTTCATGTGAAACTGATACTATTAAACTTCCTTTAGATTAGTGTTTTATTTATTTTATTATTAGCAGAGACAGTTTATTTGAATCATCTTTACTCTTTCACCTGTTAAAAACCATTAGGCTTAATGAATAAAAGACTTAATGAATAAAAGAGATTAACAAATTTTTTAGAAATAATACTTCATGGAATAAAAATTGTATTAGGAATAAAAATGTATTAGGTGGGGCTGGGGTTGTGGCTCAGTGGTGGAGCACTTGCCTAGCACATGTGAGGCCCTGGGTTCAGTCCTCAGCACCACATTAAAAATAAATAAAGGAAAGAATATAGTAGGTACTTAATATATGCCAGACACTATTCTGGATCCTGGGAATTATCATTGGGATATAATCAAAGTGGCTAATAGATAGTGAATATTATGTCTTTTACATGTTTCATCATGTACAATAATCAAAATAAATTCACCGTTCTTCCCACTTTGTTTAAAAAATAAGAAAATGGATGCTTTAATAACTTACACAATTATCTAAGATTTCACAGCCAAGAAGTAGTGGATGTATAATATTAAAACATCTTTCTGGATTGGTTTCACTTTCCATTCTATTTCTATGCAATTACACAGAAAATACTAGTGGATTTTGTATTCAATGTTCTACTTTTTAGTAAAATCTAGCTATATGCGGTATTTGTAATTCAGTCCCAACAGTGATCATTCTTTGTCCCACTTATCCTACCTCATTGTCCCATGATTATATTTTCTTTCTTTTTTTTTTCAAATTTATTTTTTATTCTAAGTTGTTAGAAATGACAGCAGAATGTATTACATTTCATATTATACTCGTAGAGCACATTTTTACATATCTCTGGTTGTATGCAAAGTATATTCATACCATTTGTGACTTCATACATGCACTTAAGGTAATGATATCCATCTCATTCTACCGTCTTTTTTTTTTTTTTTTTTTGTCCTTCACCCTTTTGCCCCCTCCCATCCCCTCCCTCCACATTGGCCATTCTAGTGTTCTTTTAATCCTGCTATGCTCCCCATCCCAATCCCACTGTGAATCGACCTCCTTATATCAGAAAAAACATTTGGCATTTGGCTTTTTGGGATTGGCTAGCTTCACTTAGCATTATATTCTCCAATTTCATCCATTTACCTGTGAATATCATGATTTTATTCTCTCTTACTGCTGAGTAATACTCCATTGTGTATATACCACATTTTCCTTATCCATTGATCTACTGAAGGGTATCTAGGTTGGTTCCACAGTTTAGCTATTGTGAACTGTGCTGCTATAAACATTGGCTGTGTCCCTGTAGTATGCTGTTTTTAAGTCCTTTGGGTATAGACCAAGGAGTGGGATAGCTGAGTCATAAGATGGTTCCATTCCAAGTTTTCCAAGGAATCTCCATACTGCTTTCCATGTTGGCTGCACCATTTTGCAGTCCCACCAACAATGTATGAGTGTGCCTTTTTCTCCACATCCTCGCCAACATTTATTGTTGTTTGTGTTCTTAATAGCTGCCATTCTGACTGGTGTGAGATGAAATCTTAGAGTGGTTTTGATTTGCATTTCTCTAATTGCCAGAGATGTTGAACATTTTTTCAACTGTTTGTTGACTGATTGTATATCTTCTTCTGAGAAGTGTCTGTTCAATTCCTTGGCCCATTTATTGATTGGGTTATTTGTTTTTTTGGTTTTAAGATTTTTAAGTTGAAAGCATTCCCTCTATAAACTGGAACAAGACAGGGATGCCCTCTTTCACCACTTCTATTTAACATAGTAATTGAAATGCTGGCCAGAGCAATAAGACAGACAAAAGAAATTAAAGGGATACAGATAGGTAAAGCTGAACTCAAATTATCATTATTTGCTGATGATATGATTTTATACCTAGAAGATCCAAAAAATTACACCAGAAAACTTCTATAACTCATAAATGAATTCAGCAAAGTAGCAGGATACAAAATCAACACCCATAAATCTAAGGCATTTCTACATATCAGTGACAAATCTTCTGAAAGGGAAATGAGGAAAACTACCCCATTTACAATAGCATCAAAAAAATAAAATAAAATACTTGGGAATCAACTTAACCAAAGACGTGAAAGACCTCTATAATGAAAACTACAGAACATTAAAGGAAGAAATTATGGAAGACCTTTGAAGATGGAAAGATCTACCCTGTTCTTGGATAGGCAGAACTAATATTGTCAAAATGACCATACTACCAAAAGCACTATACAGATTTAATGCAATGCCAATCAAAATACCAATGCCATTCCACATAAAAATAGAAAAAGCAGTCATGAAATTCATTTGGAAAAATAGGAGACCCAGAATAGCTAAAGCAATGCTTAGCAAGAGGAGTAAAGCAGGTGGCATCACTATACCAGACCTTAAATTATACTACAAAGCAATAGTAACAAAACCAGCATGGTATTGCCACCAAAATAGGCTGGTAGATCAATGGTACAGAATAGAGGACACAGAGACTAACGCATATAATTTCAGTTATCTTATATTAGACAAAGATGCCAAAAACATACATTGGAGAAAAGATAGCCTCTTCAACAAATGGTGCTGGGAAAACTGGAAATCCATATGCAACATAATGAAATTAAATCTCTATCTCTCACCATGCACAAAATTCAACTCAAAGTGGATCAAGGAATTAGACCAGAGACACTACACCTAATAGAAGAAAAAGTAAGCTCTAATCTCCAACATGTTGGATTAGGCCCCAAGTGCCTTAATAAGACTCTTGTAGCACAATAATTAATATCAAGAATCAATAAATGGGATAGATTTAAATTACAAAGCTTCTTCTCAGCAAATGAAACAATCAGTGAGGCGAACAGAGAGCCTACTAATTGTGAACAAATCTTTACCACATGCACATCAGATAGAGCACTAATCTCTAGAATATATAAAGAACTTAAAAATCTTAACACCAAAAAACCAAATAACCCATGATTATATTTTCTATCTGAACCTCTGAACTTGTGATAACAATTTATTTTAGCTGAAATGCTCTCTGTTCCTCTTTTCACTACTTAGGTAAATCTTATACTCTGTATTAGTTTTTAGGCTTATTTACTCCTCCTTTAAATCTCCATTTTTTTTTCAAATCTCTTTTTTAAATTTCTATTTTTATTTTTAACTTCTCTGGTATTCACAACTCTACAGAATTGGGTGCTAAATTATAGATGGGGTTGCCTCATATCATTTATTGTATTTGTAACTCAATTTTAACTTTTAAAAATTACTATTTTTTTTTGGTATTTGTAACAAAGAGTCAGACAATAACTCCTGTTTTTAATACATGGTAAAGAACAAATTGACAGACGGAAGTGATTAGTACATTCAAAACACAATTCTATTCTTAACAGATGTGGTGAATAATGTAGTAAAGCTGGTGCTTTTAGTGCTGTCAGTAAAAAAGGGAATAGAAATAAAAATTTGTGGAAAGTACCATGTTTCAGAAGAAGAACTTACAAAAGATTAGGAAGTCAAAAGAGTACCCATGTCAGGGAAAGGATAAGGAAAACTCAGAAGAAGCCTTAATTCCTTCAGTCAGATTGGATGTATTTTATTGATAAGATTAAGACCTCTCAAGGATGTCATGGGAGGCCCGGTCTTCTTAAATATTACCAATTTCAAATAATTCCAAAACATGGAAATCAGAACATATACTGAAAGTATGTTGCAAGGATTAATGCTGTTTCTTCAGTAACTTGGGCACAGGTTGTGGGTAGTTATCATGAAGCCACGAAAAAATGAGAGTTGGTAAGATTCTGTCAGTATTCCTCCATCCTCCTGGCTTTTACAAATATGTGCCCTGATCATGGACACAAGTATTCTGGCCTGTAATGGAGGATGACTCATTAGGTTACCATGGCATTATAAAAATATTGTGTAACCCATACTTTATTGGGTATAAAGTGATTAAACAGCAATGCTCCCAGCTACTGTTGCCTTGGGAAGTTTTAATGATGCTATGCAGTAACTGTCATGGTTGTTGCCCAAATGGAGGCTCTGTGCTCAGTTTCAGTCTCCAGGAAGGAAAAGATTCTTCCCACCAGAGGGCCTTTTAAACCCCTTTCATACTTAGATGGAGAAAGTACATCACTGGAGCAGAAAATAACATTTTTTTTTCCCCTTCAGACAGATAGGGAGAGACATGATAGCTACAAAATGCTGAATCTGGAGTAACACAACCATGTGTTACATAGCTATTTGAAGGGCTAAGGAATAAAGGTTTTGTAAACCCTACATTGGGTGCAAAGTCAGCAAAATAACAAGAATTGTTATTAGGGCCTTGCAATAAGTGAGGTTTCAGACCAGAGGAGAGAAATATGAAATTCAAAATCACCTTGAAATTTTGCAGGTATAGGGAATATTCTGTAAGCCATGCTGGTACACACTTACTACTAGCTTATTATTATCAATTAGACAAATAAATGTCATAATATGGTAGATACTAAAAAAATAATGAAGAGTAACAGATATGATTCCCAATTCTCAGAGTTTATAGTTTAATTGGAAAGACAGATATAAATGAAAGTATAACCACAGATATTTTCAGTGTTAAGAAAAATTACAGGTAGGGGGAATAATGTTTAACAAAATGATTTAAAGCCTGGGAGATAGAATAATAGTGGGGGAATTTCCTTTAAAAAGCATTATTTAAGCTGAGATCTGAAGGAAGAGTGGGCACTAAGTAGGAAAATTGGGTTACTGGATGGGAAGTATGTAGTGGAAGTGGAGAGAGAAGGAAAGACCATCATGCATCAAACTTTGGTGTTGCCTGGATCAGGAAGCTATCCAGTGTGGCTGGAACTAGAGAGCAAGGGGAAGGTCAAATTTGGAGACCAACCCTCCAAGATCTGATGTGTCCTGTTCAATATTTTGATCCCGATAATTGAAAGTCACAGGAGGTTTTGAGGCAATTATTTGTGCAATGAAAACATGTCCATTCTTACTGTAGACAAGAGATTAAATAGTAGACCACTTTAACAAAGTGAGTTAGAAAGGAATCAAACAACAACAAAAAAAAAAAACCCTTCTTAATGTCACTCTGAGCCACAGACACAAGGAACAAGTACTATATTTTTCAAGGCACATAGAGGTAAAATAATGTGGTTATGTTCCAGGTAAAAGGAGGAGGAAGGAGCTATTGACTTAGTAGGTGGTGGAAAGAGTGAGACTTAAGAGAGCCTTGGATAGTTTCCACTGTGAGTGGAGAGAGGATGAGGGTTTGTCTTTCCTGATATTGGCATGGGTCCTGGTAAAGAACCTCTGAGGGATGATGGTAGCTCTCCTGCAAGAGTTCCTCAATGCTAGTCTGTACAGTCATTGAACAGTTGGCCTTGAGACTACCTGGTATTAGTGAAGAGGTGGAACTGCTTTCTTGAAAGACTTCATTAGTATAAGCCTCCTTGCATGTTGGTAGACCAGTAGGGTTGAAGCATATCACTTTCTTATTTTGAAAATGCAAATAGGAAGGAAAGATCTTCAAAACTTGCAGACTGAATTTATATTAGTTAGGGAGTTTTGGATCAGGGATAAGACTATTATGAATTGGTATTTTAAACAATTAAGTTTGAAAAGCACCAGTAAGTGACTGGTGCACCTGAAATTGTCTATTCCCTACTCACTTGTTAGCACCCTTGACTTCCATAATTAGTGACACATAGTGCTTTTCTTTGAACTTTGTGAGCAATGCCACTACAAATAATTGTCTTATCACAAAGGAATTTTGAATTTTTTTCTGTATCTATTGAGATGATCACATGGTTGTTATTCTTCATTCTGTTGATAAGATATATAAAATTTATCAGTTTGTGTACATTAAAATATCCTTGCATCCCTAGGGTAAATTCCACTTAACCATGGTGTATAATCATTTTTATGTGCTGTTGTATTTGTCTTGTTTGTATTTTGTAGAGAATTTTGCGTTTATGTTCTTTGGGGTTATTGGTCTGCAATAATATAAGTTTAATAGAGCCATTATTGAAAACAGTATGGAAATTTCCTAAAAAACTAGAAATAGAACTACTATTTGATCTAGCAACCTTACTAGTGGGGATTCATCCAAGGTAATTGAAATAAGTATGTCTAAGGGACTTGCATGTTTTATGCAGCACCATTCACAATAGCTAAGATATACAATTTATCTAGGTTTCCATTGATAAAATAATGAAAAAATATGGTATATATATGCATACACAGTGGTATATTATTCATTCATAAAAAATGAAATCCTACTATTCACAGTAACATCAATAGAACTGGAGGACATTATGAACTAAACAGAAAGACAAATATTGCAAATTCTCCATTATGTGTGAAAGTTAATCTAAAAGATATAGAGAATAGGGCTGGGGGTTGTGGCTCATCAGTAAAGTGCTTGTCTAGCACGTGTGAGGCCCTGGGTTCTATTCTCATCACCGCATATATGTGAATAAAATAAACATTCATTGACAACTAAAAAAAAAGGAAATAGATAATAGAGTAGTGGTTACTAGAGCCTGGAAAGTGTTTGTAGGAGGGATGGAGAGAGGATGGTTAATGAGTACAGGGTGCAGTATAGCTAGAAGATTTTGAGTGTTCCTAAAACAAAGAAAGCATATATATCTCATGTGATGGATTTACCAATTACCCTGAAACATTCTTTAAGCATTGTTTACAAGTATTTTAATGCCATAGAGTTACTCATAAATATGTGCAATTACTTGGTCTCAGTATAAAAAAAAAAATAAAAAAGGAGAAATGGTGTTTTTTTTTGCTGAAAACATTGCTGCATTTTTCAGCCAATTCCTTTTGTTATTGTGAGTTTTTCGTGTTGTATCATGATTCTGCACATGCTTCTTAAAATCATGTTATTCAATTGGAGACTTGTAAGGTGATGTTTTAATATTTTTCACTGTAATATGTTAGTTTGTTAGTTGTATATACGTGGGTGCTTTGTGAATATGTTTTACTTATGAAATTGATTTGGTATTTAGAGTTCACATGTAATGCCTTATTATTTTTTTTTTTCGTTAAAAAATGGGGAATAAACTCCTGATTAGAGTTCCTCAAATAAAAATTTTCAGAAATAAATGACTAGTATTTAGTGGGGGAATGTCTACCTTAACACTTCCTGCTTTGTGTGGTAGAGACTGAGAGAGAAAGGATTGCTCTTTTGTGTTACTGCAGAAGATTGTCTTCAAGGAGTTGAAGATAATGGGTTTGTTTGGGATATGTTAATTTCCTGGTGCTTTTCACACTTTGGAGCAAAAGCCAAGTAAGTGATTGCTAAATAAGAAAAAGGTGGGAGGGGGGAATACTAGGAAATGATCAAAAACCACAGCAAGTTCTTTACATTAATTTGTTTCATCTGGGTCAACAGATAGAAATCTTGGGAGTAAACTACTCATAGACAGTGACCCAGGAAGTCCAGCCCAAACACAGACGAACCCATTCATTTCCCAGAGATATCACCTAATATTCGGTCCTTTGAAGCCAGAAATTAAAGACAGATTGCTTCTGGTCATAGCAGTGATTTACAGAATCTTTCATTTTAACTCATATAATATGAACTGCTCAAGGATGAGTTATATTTCATGTGGCCAGGGCAATCAACTCAGGCTCCTAAAGCATTTAAATGTCACTATGTATATGAGAGAAATATAGCCATACATTTCTGTGAGAATTCCATATATGTTCAAATGAAATGTGAAGAACATATGTTCAGCCATAAATATGTTCATGTAAAGCAGTCTAGTCCTCCTGTGAGTAATCACATGCCAAGATATTTGAAGCAATGCAAATAAAGTGCTTAGAAGTGTTCTTGGCACCTTGTAAGTACTCAATAAATGTTAACTATAATAATAATATTATTGTTTTCCTTTTCCTTCTGTTTCTACTCCTCTTCTTCCACCTCTGCCCTCTTTTCCTCCTCCTCCTCATTGCTTCTTGGATAGTGTCATTAGAATGCTGTTATAAAAACTTTCAAAACCAGAGTCATGATTAATTCTGTCCCTTGCCCTCCAACATTTCCAACCAGTTCTCTTCTGAGGGCAATTTCACTCCTGTTCCCTTTAGTTCTCTTTTCTGCTCTACACTCAATGCCATTTCCACATTTAACATTCCTAATGCTTTTCGTCTAGAAAGCACTAGCCCCAAACCTATGCTGTACTACCCAAGGAGCATTCAAGCATCTCCTTAGGGCACTGCAAATCAAGGATATCATAAAGAGGGAGACAGTTCAACATTAATGAACCTTTTTAGGATTTTTATCTCAGAAATCTTTGGAAAATAATGTATTAAAGTTTCACTACACATGCTTTATTATTAATAGTTAAGTATTGATTTTTTGGGGGGCCACAGTTAGGAGCGGTAATACCACACCATTTTCAAAGTTTAGGACTTTTAATGGTATTTAATCTAACCCATCTCCTGACTTACCTCCTTGACTCTAGCTGCTTCTTTCACAGTGCACTCCTTTCTGAATAGTGGCTGCCTCTGGAATGAAATTTCACTGCTCAAAAATCTTACAGTGCATTGGTGGTGATTTAAACTTTCCAGTAACCACAGAGAAGGGGGTTAGGGAGAACTCCATGAAGTGGTAGTCTGAATAGAGAACAGACTTTAGTAGGGAAACAGCTAGGTTCAGCAAGAGAAGGGAGTGACCCCCTGATGTCTCATTATCCCCCTGAGGCATTCTTTGAAGAAGGGGTGCTTCTGGACACACCATAAGTTTATTATCCACGAGTGGGGGACACTCTCCGTCTGCCAGGCTACATTCTCATGTACATGTGGGAGGACAATATTGGAAGAGGTAAGACTCAAATTTTAAAATCGAGTGTATTTGCCAGCTCTCCAGAGAGTTGTCTAAAAACACCAGCTGTTTGGGCAAGGGAGCGCACTCAGGCCCCCAGGAAGCTGAGCTCAGGTGCAGTTCTGTGGGAGGACATGGTTTATGGCAGCCCAATGCCAGGCAATCAGGGCCTCAACATTCATCCACTGAATGATCCTGTTAGTCTTTCTCTGTGGCATCTTGAGGACCATCAAGATCTGACTTAGACTTATCATTCTCATGCTATTCAAGATAACCCCTCACTCCATGCATTCTTTTTTTTTTTTTTCTTCTTTTTTTCTTTTGCTATGTGTCCTTGGAAACTTCCATTAAATTGTCAACCAGACACCTTGGATAGTCTATCACATTCCTTCTGCCAGACCTCCATCTTCACACTTATGCTTATCTCCTACATCATCTTCTCATTTAGCCTACATAACTTTCAGAAACCAGATTAAAGCTGTCTCCTTCATAAGCCTTCCCTTCCCCTATGTCCCAAGCAATAGTAAAGGACACATAAATCTATGATTTCTTCCATGGGCATCAGTCCCCATATGCTTCTCATGTGATAAGAATTTCACAAACAGTGTGGTTCTGATCAGTCAGGATACATAGCTCTCTTGCAGTGGTATCAAGAAGCAACCCAACTGCCTCAACTGTGCTATACCAAAAGAAACCACAATTTTCACTAATGTTGGTCTAAAACAGGCTGCAAAAACTTACTAAAAGTCGGTCTCCTCATGGTGCCCCTTTAAAGGAATTTTTAAGGGTTCTTCTATACATATGATTTTTACATTTTATATTCTGATTTTAGAACCAAAAGGCAACAAAATTGTGAGTGGGTTTCTTCTTTGGTAGTTGCCTTATGAACAATGAATTTTGGAACTTTTAATTTTTGTATTAGCCATTTAAATATATGTATTAGAGAGTCTTTTACAGACAGGCAATAATTATAACTAAAGAAATATTTATGATTATACTTTCATATATTTCCAAAGATTTTTAAAGAGATCTACCACTAGGAAGGTATACACTTGTTCTACGAATTTTTAGATAGCCTTTGAAATGCAAGTGAATAAATGCTATCAGTGGTTTTTGGAAAAAAATATATGTTGCTAAGAAAAAGATCGTATCAAAATATTCACCATATAACAGTGTTGTCCTGGAATAACAGTACTATAAATGACTTATTTTAATCTTTTTATGTTTTCTAAAATTATGCTGTAACTTTTTTTCTAAAAATTCTATAATTAAACATGGTTAGTAGGTATAAATTTTATTCTACAACTCCTGGTATAGGAAATTATAGCTTTGGTACTTACCTAAATACAATGCAAAGTGCTTTCAGGTCCCATTGGGTGGGAAATACCCGTACTTCTCAAGAATTTCCTCTTCCTCAGTTTATAACAGGCAAAAATTGCCCCCTCTGCTTTTCTCTCCACTTGGATCACCACTGATGTAGTCTTCATGGCCAAAGCCACAACTAGGAAAGAGACTAGATCTTGGCAAACTTTTCTTTTGTCCTCTATCACATTAGAATCAGAGTCAAGAAAAGACAAAGGTTTTCTTGCAAATTCTGGTGAGTAGTGATTTTTATACAAGCCCAATGGGTATGAACTTCAGACTCTTTTGCTCACTGCCATGTCTCCATTAATTAGATACTAATTCTTGGTAAGTGTTCAGCAAATAATTTTTAGTTGGTAAGGAAGTGCAAGTAGGCATATATATAGTAGCAGAATACAAATTATAACTTAATATCTGTATAAAGTGTTCTGCCACTCATGTAGTACATCTTTTAAATAAATGAACTCTGGTAAATGGTTTTTAAATTATTTTTATAAAGTAAATATGTATTTCTTTATTCATGGACATGAGTACAGGTCTCAAAGAACATATAGTCTGGTTTGCCTAGCACAAAATATTTACATGTTTCTGGTCTCTGACCTTAGTTGTAGCACAATATGTTTTTAATGTTATTCTCAAAAATTATCCAAATGTCTGTTCATCCATTAACATATTGTGGATTTTAAAAGAGAAATGTAATATTTCAAAAGCTAAAGATGAACCACAGACTTGTAGTCTGGCATGTTATTAGTCTGAATAAGATTGAATAGATAGTAAAAGAGGCAGATAATTAAGGAAATGGGACCCTCTGCCAAGAGTTTCTCTTAGTGAATAGGCTACTCTATGAAATTAATCTTTAGAAACATTCCAAACATTCCAATCAAATCATTTGTCCTTGGATGGTGGGAAATAGGAGGTGGTGCAACAGACATGGGTGGCTTAAGGGCTAACCAATCATAATGTTTTGAGACATGGTCTCGTGAAGTTGCCAAAGCCAGCTTCATACTTATGATCCTCTTGCATTAGCCTCCTGAATGTTTGGAATTACAGGTATGCACCACTATGCCCAGCTTGAAGAATGCTGTTGATGGACTTCTTTGTAGATTGGACATAACTGAAGAAAGAACCACCGAGCTTGAGGTTATTTCAATAGAAACCTCAAAATTGAAAAGCCAAAAGAATAACTAGTGGGTATTTTGAGGCATAGACAACAGAACAGACAACCCTATAACTGTGGATCTATTGCAGAAAGTGTGATATGTGACTAATGGGGATAGTAAGCAGAGGAGAAAAAGAGAAAAGAGAAGTATTTGACATAATAATTACTGAGGATTTCCCCAAATATCGTAAACACATCAAACTACAGATTCAGGAAAGAGAGAACACTAAGTAGGATAAGTGTCAGAAAAACTATACCTAAGCATATCTTTTGTAAACTACAGACCTATAGAAAATCAAAAACTTTTGGTTTGTTTGGTTGGAACACTACTCAGCACTAAAAGAGAATAAAATCATGGCATTTGCAGGTAAATGGATGAAGTTGGAGAAATTAATGCTAAGTGAAGTTAGCCAATCCCAAAAAACCAAAGGTCAAATGATCTCTTTGATATGAAGATACTAAATTATAAAGGCAAGAGAGGGAATGAGAGGAATGAAAAAGCTTTAAATAGAACAAAGAGGGGGGATGGAGGGGAGTGAGCAAGGGGATAGGAATAATGGCAGACGGAGTTATCCATGATTACCCTAAATACATGTATAAAGACACAATTGTTGTAAAAAATATTTTATATTAAACTAGCAACTCGAAAAATTGTGTTCTTTATATGTAATATGAAATGAAATGTATTTGTGCATAACAAATTAGAATAATAAAAAAATTTAAAAAAAGAATTGAACATAAAAAATACCAGTAACAACAACGACAACAACAAGAAAATCAAAGACAAACAGAAAATCCTGAAAGAAGTCAAAAGGGAGCAGAGATGCTTACCTATAGAGGAGCAAAGGCAAGGATTACATCCATGTTCATCAGCTTTTCATTGCTGTTACAAAATATCTGAGAAAAACAACTTAAACGAGAAAAGGCTTATTTTGGCTCATGATTTCAGACATATCAGTCTCTGGTCACTTGGCTCTTTTTCTGGGCCTCTGGTGAGGCACAACATCGTATTGCAAAGTGTGCAGCAGAGCACAACTCTTCACCTTATGGTGGCCAAGAAGTAAAGAGATGGAGAGGAAAAGGACAGGGACAAGACATACCCTTTCAGGGCATGCCCCCAGTGACTGATTTCTACCTTCTAGATACCATTTTCTACAATTTTCAGCACCTTCCAACAGCCTGTTAAATTATGACTCCATCAATGGATTCCTTTAATGGATTCTTCCACTGATGAGTTCAGAGTTCTCATGAGCCAATCACTTCCCCAAAGCTCCACCTCTGACAACTGTAGCGCTGGGGACCAAGCCTTCAATACATGAATATCTAAGGGACATTCCAGATCCAAATTTAGTAACATCCAACTTATCTTCAGAGACTCTGCAAGGGAGAAGGGCATGCATGGAGTGTGATATTTAAAGTGTTGAGAGACTTAAACAACCAATGGGGAATTCTTTCACTGAAAAATTATCTTTCCAAAGTGGAGGAGAAATAGAGATTTTTCTTATACAAATAAAAATTAGGGAAATTATTAGTAGCAAAACTTCCTTGCAAGAAATGTTCAAAATAGTTATTAGAAAATAGAGAAGTAATATGGATCTAAAAAAAGAAGGAAAGGACATTAAAAAAAAGTGATGGTAAAATAGCTTGCATAATAAAATAATTTACTTCTTAATTGATATAGTTTGTTCAAAGTAATATCAGTAATGTCTTCAATTATGTATGCTTATAATATAGAAGTGGAATCATATAAAATGCTGAACTTAAATGATTAAGATTAGTAAAAGACCCAGTAGTGGGATAGCTGGTTCATAAGGTAGTTCCATTTCCAGTTTTCCAGGGAATCTCCATACTGCTTTCCACGTTGGCTGTACCATTTTGCAATCCTACCAGCAATGTATGAGTGTGCCTTTTCCCCCACATCCTCTCCAACATTGTTGTTTGTGTTCTTAATAGCTGCCATTCTGACTGGAGTGAAATGAAATCTTAGAGTAGTTTTGATTTGCATTTCTCTAATTGCCAGAGATGTTGAACATTTTTTCGTGTATTTGTTGGTTGATTGTATATCTTCTTTTGAAAAGTGTCTGTTCAGTTCCTTGTCATCCCACTGCTGGGTCTATTCCCAAAGGACTTAAAATAGCATACTACAGGGATACAGCCACATCAATGTTTATAGCAGTACAATTCACAAGAGCTAGGTTGTGGAACCAAACTAGATGCCCCTCAGTAGATGAATGGGGAAAGAAAATGTGGTATATATACACAATGGAATATTACTCAGCAATAAAAGAGAATAAAATGGCATTCACGGATAAATAGATGAAGTTGGATAATATAGTGCTAAGTGAAATTAGCCAATCTCAAAAATCCAAATGTCCCCCGAAAGTTTTCTCTGATATAAGGAGTTTGATTCACAGTGGGGTTGGGAGGGAGCATAGGAGGATTAGAGGAACACTAGAAAGGTCAATGGGGAGGGAGGAGAAGGGATGGGGTAAGGGGGTATAAAGAAAAAAAAAGAGGGTAGAATGAGATGGATGTCATTACCTTAAGTGCATGTATGAAGACATGAATAGTATGAATATACTTTGTATACAAACAGTGATTATGTAAAAATGTACTCTATATGTGTATTACGAATTGTAGTGCCTTCTACTGTTATATACAACAACTTTGAATAAAAAAGTGATTAAAAAAAGATTAGTAAGAGTGGAAATCAAAATTAGGAACAAAGGATAAGAGCAACAAGTAGAAAAACCAAACAAAAATTCTGGTAGATACCAATCTACTTATAGAAATAATTATTTTGAACATCAATAATAGTTAAAAGGTAGAGATTGCCAGAGTGGATTAAAAAATATCTGAGTGTTTTTTATTGATAAGAAATCCACTTTAAAACTAATGACCCATCAATTAAAACTAAATATTTAGAGAAAGATATACGATGATAGGAATAATTAAAAGAAAGGGGAGCGGTATATTAATTTCAGATAATTAGCCTTCACAACAGAGAAAGATATAAAGGAAAAAAGATGTATTATATAATGGTGAAGGCATGTCAGTCAGCTTTCTGTTGTAGTGACCAAGCACCTGGGAAAAAAAGTAGCATAAAGGAGGAAAAATTTATTTTAGCTCATAGGTTAAGGGCTTTCAGTCCATGTTAAGCTGACTCCAAGGGCAAAAGGGCAACTTGGAAGCGGGTACCTGAGATAAGAAATAGTTCCTAATGGAATGTTCCCAAAGACTCACTCCCTTCAACTAGGTCCCAGCTACTACAGTTTCCACTACCTCTTAATAGTTTATTTGGCTATGGATCCATCAATGGATTAATTCATTGATGAGATTAGAGTTCTCATGATCCAAACACTTCCCCAAAGCCTCATCTCTGAATACTGTTACATTGGGAACCAAGCCTTCAACACATGAGCCATTGTGGGACATTTCAGATCCAAACTATAACATTAAAAAGGGATAAATTCTCCAACAAGATACAATACTCCTTATTGTGTTTATGCCAAATAGAGTACCAAAATACATGAGGCAAAAACTTATAGAACTGCAAGGAGAATAGATGAATTCACTATTATGGTTGGAAACTTCAATATCACCTATATCAGAAATGCATCTAATCTAATAAGTAGAACATTGGTAAAGATATGGTTGAACTCAAAATCAGTAATCACATGGACATAATGTCTATCTATAGACTATTTCATACAACAGAAAACATATTCTTCTTAAACTCTGATGAAACATTCACCTAGATGGATCACATTCTAGGCCATAAAATACTTTACAAATTTTGAAGAGCAGAAGTTATAGAATGGTCACCCTCAGATCGCAATGGAATTAAACTAGAAATCAATAATATAAAGATAACTTTAAAAAAATCCCCAAATATGTGGAGATTAAATATTGATTTGGATTTTAAATCAAAAGCTCGTGTATTTAAGCTTGATCCCTAATGCAACAGCGTTCCCTCCCAGGTGGGACCTTTGGGAGGTAATTCTATCCTAAGGGATCTTTATCATATCAATGATCTAGTGCATTCATTGTTTCATAATTTAATGGGCTATTTGTTGAAAACTTTGGGAGGAGGGCTCTAGTTGGGGGAAATGGGTTATTTGGGATATAGTCTTGAAGGGAGTATTTTGTTTCCAGTCTTTTGTGTCTCTCTCTTTCTTTCTTTGCTTCCTGGCCACCACGAGGTGAGCAGCTCTGCTCCATCATGTGCTCCCCTCTGTAATGTTCTGCTTTAGCACAACCCCAGAAGCAAAGCAGCCAACTGACCATGGACTCTACAACAGTGACTCAAAATAAATCTTTTCTCCTTTTAAGTTGATTTTCTCAGGTATTTTGTCACTGCAAGGGAAAGCTGAGTGATACATTATATATCTAAATAGGACAAGGGTCAAAGAAGAAATCTCAAGAAATGTTTAAAAATATTTTGAGGTAAGTGAAAATGAAAACAGAATTTGCAGGATACTGTGAAAGCATTGCTTAGAGGTTAAGTTTATAGCATTGAATGCCTATATTAGAAAAGAAAAAAGACTTAAAATCAATTATTTAAATTTTCACCTTGGAAAGCTAGAAAAATAGTGATGAAATTAAATCTAAATAAGTATAAGAAAAGAAAAATAATATAAATTAGGGAAAAAGTCAATGAAATTGAAGTAAGGAAATCAGTACATAAAGTTGACTAAGCCAAAGCTGGTTATTTGAAAATATCAATAATATTGATAAGCCCTTGTGAAGCTAACTAATAAAAAACAAAGAGGATAAAATATTAATAACAGAAACGAAAGAGTAAAAATACTACAAATCACATGGATGTTAAAAGGATTATAAGGGAATACTATAAAAACAACACAATGATCACAAATTTTATAATCTAGACGAAATGGACCAATCTTTGAAGACCCAATTTGCCAAAAACTCATGCAACACAGGTAGAAAATTTGGCTTATATCTATGATAGATATTGAATAATTGATAGATATTGAATAATTAATATTTAATAATTAATAATCTTATAAAACTGAAAACCTCAGGCCCCAATGGGTTCACTGATAATTTTTACCAAACATTTAAGAAAAATTTATAATGCCAATTCTCTATAATATCTTTCAGGATACAGATGCACAGAGAATGCTTTCTAACTTATTCTATGAGACCAACATTACCCCAATTTCAAAATAAGATAAAGGCATTGCAAGAAAACTTGGAAAAGAAAACTACAAACCAATATCTCTTGTGAATGTAGATGAAAAGATCCATAACAAAATATTATCAAATCAAATCCAGAAGTATAAAAAGAATTTTATACCACAGCCAAGAGGCATTTTTCCTAGGTATACATAACTGGTTCAATAAATGAAAATCAATTTGAAATAACTGATAAGCTAGACTTCATTAAAATTAAAAACTTCAGTGAAAGAACAGACTAGGAGAAAATATTTGCAAATGACATGTATGATAAAGGACTATTATCCAGAATATACAAAGTATTCTTGAAATTCAACAATATGAAAATAAGCAACAAGATTAAAAAATGGGACAAAGACAACTGAAGAACATGAGCATATGAAAAACCTCCAAATTAAAATGGAAGACCCACTGCAATGCCTGGTAGAATTAACAAAATGATTGCATATGAAAAGCTGCTACACCTCCTTATAAAAAATAGAATATTACCATTGTCATCAGTGGAATGAAAATTCATAATTACAACTTGGAAGACCTAGACCACTCAGCACATGCCTAAAAGGTTAGAAACTGAAGTGCACATTATGAAAAAATATAAAATACAGAACATCTGAATAGGCTAACTGTATGATTCAAGTATTCTGGCAAAAAATTCGTGGTTGATTGAGGGGAACAGAGGGATGAAAACATAGAAAAATTTTAGATCGTTGCTGGTGGAGCAATGTAAAAATGGCACTCAGAATGAACAGCTATACTTGTTCATCAGTTATATAACAAAAAATAGAGGATGTTAAAAGGGGGCATTGTTAGAGGCTTATGAAAAATCTTCTGAATAGTGAAATACTGTTTTTAGCCTATTAAAAAATACTAGAGAAATCAGATTATTTTTTCAGCTATAAATTATTATATTTTTTTCATCCAATAATGATTTTGTTGGTTTTTGGTTTCCCAAGTGAATTTCATATAAAAACTAATGTTTTATGCTATGTGTAAACTACATGATAAATGTCAAAATTCTGGTGAAAGTGACAACAGCACACAGATGTTTGTGAGTTTCCCTACAGAAGTGCATAAAATTGGATTATTCACAGTTTATATCTATGTCCAAAAGAAATGATATTTGCAAATACAAATGTTAGCCGAAGCAACCTATGGACATGTAAACTTTAGTAGATAAAAAACTAACGTGGCATTTAGTTGTAAGATGGCAAAATGTTTCAGAGTAATGAGGAATTGCTTCTTTCCCTTGCAAAATAATCAATTGGTGGTGAAGTGATGGAATTTATTACTTGTGATTTGTTTTCTGAGTCATTACTCTTAGAAAACTTTCCTAAGTACTTATAATATGCAAATAACTATCCACAATGCAGAGAAAGCTGTGGCATCCTGGTGGTTCTATGGTCTCAATAAAACTGGTATCAAGGCAAGAATAAAAACATTGAAGGATGTATGACTTACATGGATGAGATGCAGCTTGCATGTGGTTTCATTTTCCTGGTTTTTATTTGGGATCTTTTTCATTGCTTCTTGATTATAAAATGATGCCACGTGCAAGGTTGTAAAATTACATTTTGGTCCTGTTTTCCACCTTCGCCAGGAGGCTAGTATGAAATTAATGTTGAATTGATGTTACAAATAAATGAACTAGAAGGCTCCAGTTAATAAGAAAAAGACAATAATCTTTCTATGCACTTTCCCTTACTCTAGCTTATTTTTATGTTACTAAAATATGATATTTGCTAGGAAATGTCTTATTTGATATCAACACTTTAATAGAAATACTGGTTCGGAGGAGGCCTTCTCTTTAAAGAGTTTTTATGGTCATTTTCTTTAAAATTTCACTTTGTAAGCAAACAGTGGTGTTTTTTTTTTTTTTCCAAATGACAAGATAACAGGAGAAATAAATTGCTAGGAAGAAGATGGTTTTTAGGAAGTGCTGATGCAGCAGAGTCACTGAGTAATAGGGGTCTCCCAGACTGGGACAATGCAGGTATGGTAATTGAGTGCTTCATCTGGGGAGGATTTTATTGTACCACTGAGATTACACCTTCAGCCTTATAATTTTGAAGAGCAATGCTTTCTTGGAGGTATGCTTTAACTAAATGAGTATAAGTAGGTTGAGAGAGAGAGAGAGAGAGAGGGAGAGAGAGAGAGAATTGACATCTCATGTTCCATATTTAGTGACTATTTAAATATTTATTCATAAACACCTATCCTGTGCCATTATAAGGAGTGTAGAGTATTAAGTACAGGGGTCATGAGATCTACATTGCATTTCAGAAGAAACTATATCCCTTAGCACTGTGAATACAAATGAATTAAGCAGACCAATTTTGAGGCTATTTGTAACCCAAAATAATAAAGGTTGAAGGTGAGAAAGTTATAGAAACTAAATTAAATATATGAATTAAATAGATCACATCAACAAATAAACCATGAAAATTGAATCATGATTACCAGATGTCCCTCTGAAAGCATCTGAGTAAAATCACTGTACCATGATCATCTTTTAAACCTATAAGATTTTATACTTAAACTTGGCCCTGCTTTGATTTTAGATGAGACAGCTTGAGGCTACTGATGGTCATGATATCTGCACTTACTGCATGCCAAACACTGCATTGAATGCTTTACATGTACTGTATCTTATTGAACACCCCAAATGACTCAATGAAATATTTACTATTATTTTTATCCAACATCTGTAAGACAGTTGACCTAGAGACACTGCTATGCTTAACACTTCATATCTAACAATTAGGAAAGTCATGATACACATCTATAGAGACAATCTCCATCACGTAGTAGCAGTATTTGTTTCCTATTGCAGCTATAACAAATTATCACAAGTTTAGTGACTTAACATATAAAAATTGGTTATCTTGCAGTTCCAGACCCAAGAAGTTCAAAATGAATGGTAGAGTTAACTGCTCTGGAGATTCTCAGGGGAAACTCTTTTTTTCCTGCCCTTCCAGCTTTTAGATGTCACCTGAACCCTTCTGGCTTGTGGCCCCGCCCTCCACCTTCAAAGTCCTAAGTATAGCATCTCCCAGTTGCCACCTATCTTTTTGTCTTTTGACCTCTACTTTCATCATCATATCTTACTCTGATGCTGTTGTGATATCACATCTACCTTTTATAAGATTCATTAGGTCCACCTAACCTCAAATCTCAAGTACAGGATAATTTTAGATTTGGAGTTCTTTCTTGAGATCCTTGGTTTAATCACTTCTACTAAGTACCTTTTGCCATGTAAAATAACATATTCACACATTTCAGAGATTAGCCTATGAGAACCATTATTATGCATCTCTAAATCTCTGTATTGCATAAAGTGAATTTCTTAGCACATGAATCTGAATTTTGCTTTCATTTCTTGTCCCATGAACTTTCCCCATTGATTTGCTGCAGGTACTATGATACACAAGGCCTTATTTAGTGGTAGTACTATGTCAGGAGTTAGAATACTCTGGTAAATGGCTGGATAGTAAATATTTCCAGCTTTGTGGACTGTGTGGTCTCAGGAACAGCTATTCTATTCTAACACTGACAATACATATGCAAATGAATATGACTGTGTGCCCATAGAACTTTAGTTACAGAAAAATATAGTGGTTTAGATTTGACTCAGGGAACATATTTGTGTATCTCTGGTACAAATTGTCAAATACCTTTACAAGTTTCTTGAAACAGAAACTTTTCTTATGTTTCTTGACTATCAATGCACCACACATAAATCAAAGTTTGGCACCTGTAAGTATTTAATAAATCCTTGTTGAATGCCTAAGAAATGAAGAAAAAAAAAACCCATTAAATCCTAAAAGAGAAAGTTAGTACTAGTTGACTTACAAAAATACTTGCCTCCATTTAAAGGCAGATTTCAAGAACATTTTATTAGCCATAGTTGTGAGCTTTAAAAATAATATTTTATAAGTACAATTTGGAAAACAATACAGATTGAGAGTCTTTATAATTCTTAATTATCAGATATAATTATCATTTGGGCAAGTTGCTAGTTTGATAAAAGAGGTGTTTAAAAACATTTGGAAAAATTTGACCAGCATGGACTTGGCTCCCTTCTGATGCTACCCAGGTTTTCCTAGCAAGTTCTGCCAGCTTCTGTATCTCTTGTAAATTATCCTTTGGATAGTGTGGTGGTTCATTTCATGTGTCAACTTGCCTGGGCCAAAAGGTGGCCACATATTTTGTCAGGCATTATTCTGAGTGTCTTCATGAAGATGTTTTTGGATGGGATTCACATTTACATTGGTAGACAGAATAAAGCATATTATTCTCCATGATGTGAGTGGGCCTCATCCACTTATCTGAAGGCCTGCATAGAACAAAAGGTAAGTCTTTCCTGAGAAAAACTGAAATCTTCTTCTGAGAGCATGAGAACTGGGTAGGAGATCTTCTGGGCCAATAGCAGCCTGCCAGATTTTGGACTGAAAAGGGAACACCAGCTCTGCAGCATTTGGAGTTGACAGCTTTCATAATCATGTTAGCTGGTTCCTTATAATAAATGTATCCCATTGGTTCTGTTTTTCTGGAGAACCTGGAGTAATTCACCTAGTCTTTCTGTTAAGATGAACACTAGGGAGAAAGTTTAAACCCGCATGCTTTCCTGCTGCTTAATTTTGTTTTCCACTCATCTCCAACCAAAAGTAAACCATATTAAAACCTGAGGCCTAAATATATATTTAAATTAAAGCATAGTAAGTTATGTGAATAAATTACATTATTTCACTAACTGGTTATTTTTGGAGACACACATACATGAGCAGGCCAAAACACAAACATGTAGTACTCTTCTTCCTTTTTCCCTTCATTTTTTTTCAAAAATTTTTAGTTGTAGATGGACACAATACCTTTATTTTTTTATGTGGTGCAGAGCCTTGAACCCAGTGCCTCATATGTGCTAGGCAAATGCTCTAGTGCTAGGCTATAAGCCCAGACCACCTTGTTCCCCTTCTTAATTTTTCATTTGTCTTAAAAGTATTAAGTATTTCATTAGTAGTATAAATGGATGATACCATAGTTGATATTTAGAACTATCTTAGATTTTGCATTCTGAGCTGTAGGTCATACATACTAGAAAATAACTGAGTCTCAGATTATTTTATTGTTGATTGTGAAAAAGTTTAATGGTGTTATTGTGTAATATGTAGTGCTATACACTGTTATAGTAACTGCATTATTAAAACCCTATCAAATCAAGATTAGGTCTCAGAATAGAGGCTTTACCAGCTGGCCTATAAATGTGGTTTAGAAATGGACTAATTAAATTATATCATTCAAATAATAATACTAATGAAATAGGTATTTACACAATGCTTGTCCAACAGAGTCTGTCGTGATCTGTTTCCAGAGAAAAGAAAGATTTAATCAAGTATGTATATTTTTCAAAGTATACATGTTAATTTGAAAGCTGAGCAAGTTGCAGAAGTGTTTCAGGATCAATGACTCAAAAGAGAGGACAAAAAGCATGGTCCTTGGCAAAATTGAGTTGGGAATAATTAATCATTTTAAAGTAAATGTTTCTCTACCTGAATCTCTGCCAAGAGCCTTGACAGAGTGCAGACTCCCAGAAGATCCAAACCTGCTGATGACAACAATGTTTGTTCTACAGTGAGCAATATTACAAAGGATCCTTTCAGTGCTTGGGATCTTGAAAAGATGCCTGCATCTAGGATTTCTGATAAAGCTTACAACCGTTCTGAGTGATATTCAGAATTTAATATATGGGGCTTCATGCTATTACATGCACCAGTTCCATACTTCATGCTGCACTGGAAAGCTCAGTCAAACCTACTGGGGCCAATTCTGGAAGTCTTCTTGCCAAGGATGACATGGCTTCCTTTCCAGAACCTCTGGTGTATTCTCATATAGGCGGACTTCTAGGAGAAGCCAAAAGTTACTGGCGGTTTAGATAATTTTTGAACCACACCTTGCTTTTTTAATCAGCAGAGCAGGGTAGAAGCGAATGCTGTGAACTGCTTCATGCTCACATTGCCTCATTCATAATGTGGCTGTCACATAAAATTACCCGCCCACACTTTACCAGGAAGAATCTTTGCCTGCTCCTTCATCCATCAGCAGAAAGCCACTCCAAGTACAAATTTCTTGGCTACTTTACAGGTCACTACCTATTTTGATCAAGAAAGTGGATGATGGAGGCTTTCACGTAATGAGGGTTTCCATAAAAATCCATTTTACCTTGAAATGTTATGATTAAGCAGTTCATGTGCAGTCTTACAGAGGCCAACATTTATATAACAGATTTAAAACAATACAGAATGAACTTAAGGAAATGTGTATATCATGTAATTATTATAAAGCTTCTGAAGTACTTATATTTCTGCTAGGGAATCAATTTCTCTCATTCCTTCCCAGAACACAAAACAAACAAATAAATAACATATCTATTTTCTCCTTCATTTAGATATAGCCAGCAAGAAATAAGTCTGGTTTGATTGCATTCTGGAAAAAAAAATAAGGCTCTCCTGGTCCCTGTATCTTTAGGAAATACTAGCTGGATACATTGTTTTATTTGGGATGCTAACTTGGGACTGGTAAAAAAAAAAAAAAAAATTTGAACAAAAAATGGCTGAATTCAAACAAAAGTAAATGTGATATACATCATTTACTTTAAAATTAACTAGCATAGAATTACATAATAAAATTTAACTTATGACTGGTCTAGAGTGAAGTTGTAATGTGAAATTCTAGGTCTACCACCCAATCCATTAATAAATTGGTAAAACATTTACAGACATGAAACTTTAAACACTTTCTGACAGGACTGGTTTCAATGTCTCCAATTTCTCTGATTGTTTGCAATATTTTGATTTTACTCTCTTTGTTCCATTCCATTCTCATTTGTACCATTACAAACTAGGTGGAGTTGGTTCTTTGAGTAAGATATTTTATTATTTTTTGAGAGGTATCCTTAGTTTCTCTACCTACAATTGCAGAAATTTCTTAAGTTCAGGGTTGATTTAAAAAATAAAATCAGCTATGCTTTTTTTTTCCCCTAAAAAACACTGTAAAAAATCTTGCTGGTATATACTTGCTATAGAATAATAATATCATTATTTCTGAGACCCTAGAGTGGATTTATGAATTCAATTTCTGGCTAGGTTTGTTTTCTCAGTGTCTTGTTCCACTTCTAAGCAGACTTAGATTCAAACTCAGTTTAAGCAATTTGTTTATGAAGTGTTGCACATCTTATTCTATTCCTAGGGCTATGACACTTGGGTCATTCAGACCAATCCTCCTGTTAAAACTAATAATAGATGCTGATAAAATATTTTAAGTACCTTTCAAAAATCATCAAGGAGATGACAAGGTAATAAGGAATTACCAAGCCAAGATCACCTGGAACCCAAGTGATAAGGGGAGTACTGCTGTTTTTGCCCCAAAGACAAAAACCCCACTTCAGTTTTGATAACTGAAACTTCAGAGGAATAGACCTTGAAACCCAGGACTTACCAACCACCCAAGAAAGAAACATGATGAGAGCTTTTTCCCCACATTAAGTTAGGATTTCAGAGAGCAGCACAATTAAAGGAATTGTAAATCAGAAGAAACTCTGTACCCCTCTACCGTGTCCCCTGAACAATAGGGGAAATTTTTTGAGTTCTGTTGAATAGAGAGAAAAAGCCCAAAGAAATTGTAATCATAGTTAGAGTTGAATAGCAGGTTTGTAGCTCCAATTATTATCACCTAATAATTGCAAAACGAGAAAAAAAAAAAAAAACAACAATTCCTAGGCTGTGAAAAAAATTCAAAGTGATCACAAAATTGATAGTGCCTCTAGGTGCATGCAGGAAGACAATACCTATCTTTAGAGGGAGATTTTTATTTTTATCTACAAAATATCCATAGAGCTATTTTTTCAAGACCACAAGCCACACATGGTTAAAAATAACCAAGTGTTTGAGGATTAGAGGCAGTGTAAGCCAGAATCAGCAGAAATAATAGATAATGAATAACGTATCCACAAAGACTGTAGGCATTGGATTTTGCAGAGAGAGTATAAAATGCATTTAATATATTTAAAGAATGAGTATGACTTGAAAATATCTATATGAAGTGCAAAATATTATAAAAATTTTAAAAACAGAGGAATTCTAGAAATAAAAATGGAATAACTAAAACTATTAACTTAGTGGAAAATTTTCAAAGAAAATCAAACAAAACTGAAAAAAAAAAAAAGAGGAGCTTAAAGGTTAGTCTGAACGAGTTATCTAGAAGTTGGTATCAAGAAATCCAAAGATGGAAAAATGCATAGGATGGATAAAAAGACCAGGAAGATTAAGTTGTAGACTGTGAAATATGTTTCCTTGGTGTTACAGAAGATGAAATGAATAGAGAAAAGGAAATACATAAAAAACATTTTGGATAAAATATTTATAGAACTATCTAAACTAATGAAACAGATTTAAGATTCCCAATGGATCTGAAAGATTAGGATAACATTACTTCAACATAATATACATTACAATGAAATTTTAGAAAACCAAAGACAAGGTAATCAGTCTTAAAAACCAACCAGAGGGAGAAATGCAATGGTTTTGGACAATATTGCATCAGTTTCTGGAATGCAGGAAGGATAGTTTCACTTACTTCTTCTGTCACACCACCAATAATTAGCATTATTGGTAATCACTTGCTCATTCCATGCCCGCCAATCCCAATTGTCAACACCAGCTTCTTTAATTATAATTGGATATTTGGAAAATAACTTGTACAAAATAACTGAAAAAATAGACAACACACTTTGAACAGAGAACTAATTTTAAATAAATACTGTATTTGAGATGGTACATTTGGTGTGCATTATCATTCAAGTACAAAAAATTTCAAATCTTACTATCACTTGGCTTATATATTCAATTAAGACATTTTAAGGGGTGTGTGTGTATGTGTATGTGTGTGCGTGCGTGCATGTGCACGCGCATGCACACAAATGTGTATGTGATGTTCTGAAAATTTTGAAGTATGTTTCACTGATGTTGCCAAAGATGAAGTGAATAGAGATGAGTCAAGACATCAAAAAGTATTTGAGGAAAGAGAGGGATATTTATAGTGTATATATAAAGTATCTATAATACATTTATACATCAAATAAAGTAGCTTCATATTTTTTATTTCTTCTTTACCAAAACTTTTAAGGATGTCAGGGATAGTTTTGTAAATTCTATTTTTAGACAAGTAAATGTTTAGAGTTATCATGTGACATCCAAGGTCACACTACCATGAAATGGAGTGTTCAGAATGATATAGCTGGACAGAGACACTGGTTCTAAGGCAGGACAGTGGAAGTCAGGAGATGACATTCTAGGGATTTCTGTTTTTTTTTTTTTAATTAATTTTTTATTCTACATTGTTATATATATAACAATAGATCAATTTCAAGTGAGGAAATAGAAGACGCCATCAAAAAACTACCTGCTAGAAAAAGCCCAGGACCTTATGGCTTTACAGCAAAGTTCTACAAGACCTTCAAAGAAGCACTAATACCAATGCTCTTCAACTTATTTCAAGAAATAGAAAAAGAGGGAGCTCTCCCAGACTCTTTCTATGAGGCCAATATTACATTAATTCCAAAGCCAGGCAAAGACACAGCCAAAAAGCAAAATTTCAGACCAATATCTTTAGTGAACATAGATGCAAAAATTCTCAACAAAATCCTGGCAAATTGAATACAAAAAACATATCAAAAAGATAGTGCATCATAATCAAGTGGGGTTTATCCCAGGGATGCAAGATTGGTTCAACATACGGAAATCAATTCACATAATACATCACATCAATAGACTTAAAGATAAAAACCATATGATCATCTCAATAGATGCAGAAAATGTATTCGACAAAATACAACAACCGTTTATGTTCAAAACACTAGAAAAACTAGGAATAACAGGAACATATCTCAACATTATAAAAGCTATTTATGCAAAGCCCCAGGCTAACATTATCTTAAATGTAGAAAAATTGAAAGCATTCCCTCTAAAAACTGGAACAAGACATGGATACCCCCTTTCACCACTGTTATTTAACATAGTACTTGAAACTCTAGACAGAGCAATTAGACAAAAGAAATTAAAGGGATCCAGATAGGAAAAGAAGAGCTCAAATTAGCACTATTTGCTGATGACATGATAATATACCTAGAAGACCCAAAAAACTCTACCAGAAAACTTTTACAACTAGTAAATGAATTTGGCAAAGTAGCAGGATACAAAATCAATACCCACAAGTCAAAGGCATTTTTGTACATCAGTGACAAATCCTCTGAACGGGAAATGATGAAAACTACCCCATTTACAATAGCATCAAAAAAATAAAATACAGGGGAATCAACTTAACCAAAGACGTGAAAGACCTCTATAAAGAAAACTATAGAACACTAAAGAAAGAAATTATAGAAGACCTCAGAAGATGGAAAGACCTACCTTGTTCTTGGATAGGCAGAATTAATATTGTTAAAATGTCCATACTACCAAAAGCATTATACAGATTTAATGCAATCAAAATCCCAATCACATTCCTAAATGAAATAGAAAAAGCAGTCATGAAATTCATCTGGAAAAATAAGAGACCCAGAATAGCTAAAGCAATCCTTAGCAAGAAAAGTGAAGCAGGTGGTATCACCGTACCAGACTTTAAATTGTACTATAGAACAACAGTAAACAAAAACAGCATGGTATTGGCACCAAAACAGACTGGTAGACCAATGGTACAGAATTGAGGACACAGAGACTAATACATATAATTTCTGCTATTTTATATTAGACAAAGTTGCCAAAAATGTACATTTCATATTACATATATAGAGCATCTTTTAACATAACACTGTTTGAATCCAAAGTATATTCATACTATTCATGTCTTCAATCATGTATTTAGGATACTGATATCCATCTCATTCTACCATCTTCTTTTTTTTTCTCCCTTCATATCCCCTTGCTCTCTTCCTTCCCCTCCCTCCCCATTGACCTTTCTAGTGTTCCTCTAATCCTCCTATGTTCCCTAACCCAACCCCACTGTGAATCAGCTTACTTAATGTCAGAGAAAACATTCGGCATTTGGATTTTTGTGATTCTAATGCCAGGCCTGTAGTCCCTGGAGATGCAGATATGAATAAAAGCAGATGCTTTCACTGGGCTGTTCCTGCTCCTTAGAGCAGCCTTAGCCAGTCAGTGACAGAGAGATCATAGTAAAGCTCTGAGAGACACAAAAAGAGGGAGTAAAAATAAGTTTCTGTGCATTTATTAGGGTGGACAAATCTAAGACACTAATGATATCAAACAATGATGAGGATACAAAGCAACAGGAGCTCTTATTCACTGCTGGTAGCAAAGCCACTTTGGAAGAAAGTTGGGAAGTTTCTTAAAAAGCTGAACAGTCTTACCACACTATGCAGCCATTATTCTTTTAGATCTTTACCTATATGAGTGAAAACTCATGCCCATGCAAAATCAGGCACATGCATGTTTGTAGCAGCTGTATTTACAGTCACCAACACCTGGAAGCAACTCAGTGGATGAACACACTGTAGTGCATCCATAGAATGGAATATTTATTCAAAAATAAAAAGAAATAAACTGTTCAGTCACAAAAGGACAGTAGCACCTTACATGCACTAAGTGAAAAAAAATCACTCTGAAAGACCTCTTTATTGTATGATTCTAATTGAATAACTGTGGAAAAAGCAAAAGAACAGAACAGTAAAGAGTAGAGGTATTACTGATGAATCGTGGTGGAGAAAGTGTAAGTGGAACAGAGTGCTTTTTAGTGGGGGAAACTATTCTGTATGATATAGTAATGATGGATAAATGCTGTTATGTGTTTGTCAAAAACTACAAATCTATACAACACAGAGCAGACCCAAATGTCAACTATGAACTTTGTAATATGGTAGCTAATAATATCGTAGCAAAATTAGTTCATCGGTTGTATCACATGTATATGGGAATTTCCTGTTTTTTTTTTTTTTGGTTGTTGTTCAATTTTTCTGAAAACCCAAAGCTACTTTGAAATATAGTCTATTAAATTAAAAATATAGGAGCATCAAAGATACATTTAAGAGGCAAACAGGGCAGTGGTAAGGGCCAGAACCAGGGTCCATAATTAGTTATTATACTTTCAGCCTTCCCCTGGCACTTGGGAGGAATTTGTTCCAGATTCCCCCATGCTTTGCTGCAGGTACCCACATCCACAGATGCTCAAGTCTCTTGTATAAAATGGTGCATTTGCATATAACCTATGCACATCTTCCCATATACTTTGAATAATCATTAGATTAGTTACAATACCAAATGAAATGCAAATACCATGTAAATAGTTGTTATACTACACTGTTCAGGGAATTATAAGAAGTTACTAGCCTGTACATGTTCAGTACAGATGAAATTTTTTCAACAGTTTTGGAACTTGCTGATAGAGCCCTAGACAGTATGCACCTCATGTTTGGATTTGTGATTTTCACAAGTACAATGTGGAAATTAACATCAAGTCAGCAACATTCAATAGAAGTGGTGTTTAGAGGAATGTTAGGAAGTAATTATATTCTATAGTGTTCTTTCTTTTAACTTGACAGGATTAAAAACCCATGGTTAAAAAAGGAAAACTTATTTTTTTTAATGAAAATCTGCCTTACCTTTCCCAGGGCCAACTGTATTTTGGAGTATGTCTTTTGTCATAGCAGAATTTTTAATGAAAACTCCTTAAGAGCATCTGTTCCCAACACGTTGAACATTGAGAATCCTGGCAAATGTCTGATATTAAGGCTTACAGGAATGCACTGAATTTTTGTTATCTGACTTCAAATAAAGGATCTATTCCTCTAGAATTTTTGTTATCTGACTTCAAATAAAGGATCCATTCCTCTACTGAAAGTGACTCATATAATTACCACAAATTGCCAGGTCAAAGTAGAAAAGGTGGAATGTTCTAAGAAAAACAAAACAAAACATAAAGCTATTCTGGAAAAGAAGTTCAAAAAGCGTATGGTGTTCAGAATGAAGTTGGTTTCCTTTGGCCTCTCCATTACTTTCTTTTTCCTTAAAAATATTTTGCAAACAAATTCAAATTGCTGACAGACTCCTTGAGGATTTGATTCTCAAGGGGAGAAAATAAGGGAGTGGAAGATACTCCGAATACAATTTTCTAGCCGAGTGTTAACTAGACCAGTATTTTGAGTAAGCTCCAGCAGATGGAGTGAGAGAGTAGGAAGCAGCGTCCTTGAATGCTGCAGTTTGAAATAAAGCAGCCGTATTTTCAACAGCTCTGAGTCTGTGTGATTTCTGGCAAGACATTTAGCAGGGGAGGAGAGCAGACAGTTTTATGGCCTCTGTCACTCTTCTTGGCAGAGCCAGAAGACCCTCTGGTCTATTGGACTTGAGGATTCCTTTCCTCTAGAAACATTTGATGGCAGCCAAGTGATTGCATGTTCCAAGACCCTTGAAAAGGACGCTTCTGCGTCACTCAGACAGTCTTCTGTGCTAGAGGGCCTTTCCAGCTCTGTGACTGATGGCAGGCTGCTAGACTAAAATCTGTAGAGCTCTCCTGTTTTTGCCAGAGGAAGCTACTAGAGAATTTTGATTTTCTAAAGGCTACCAAAACAAACAAACAAAAAGTATGACTCACATCTAGACAGTGAAACAATATTTTTATTCATTACTGTAAATGCAACATTTACACATAGCACATCTTAGAATTTATTTTTCTCTCTTCAATAAGCCACTTTGTGGAATTAGAGCAACATAAAGGAGAATTGTACAATAATAATGTATGGAAATGTCCTGGTAAATACATTATAAATTCAGGGCAGTTTACCTAAATAGTGATGAAATGACAATGTGTGGGACAGCTGCACCCTACTCTACTCCTTCATCTTCCAGGAAAAGTTACATACTCCTCAATTTTCTGACTACCTGCAACTCTCTCTGGGAGCCAAGAACTGTAGAACTGCAATGTATGTAAATATAAATAAGTAAATTACATACATACACACACACACACACATACTCACATATATGTAGACATATACATATACATCATGCACATATTCAGTTTTTGACCTATGGCACTAGTTCATTTGTGATAGATAGATAAAGGATATTCTCATACAAATTTATGGGGTTTCAAGAATAACAACTCTGCCTTCTTATAAAGTAAGTTATTTACACGTTTTACTATCTACCAAGCCATTTCTTGCTTATAGCAGCTTCTTCCTCCACCCTTCTTTCAAAAGTTCTCTTCTTACACACCAACTTTTGGTTAGTAACGTAGATTTTTGATTTTTGTTCATAACTAGTGAACAAAGCTATCACCCCAGCATTAGGAAAAAAAATAGTAGGAGAACAATAAACATTAGGAATAAATTAATACATATTTGCTGCCTGTTATACACCTGTGTGAGGGAATATAAATATGAAAATACAAAGTCCCTTTCCACTACAGGCTCTTGATCTATAATTGGACAAACCCCATGTGAACCATGGTCTATAATAGGACAAATCCATCAATGGGATCACAGAAGAGGAAACATTTAACTGTGCTTAATGATATAAGGAAAAGTAATTCATAGGAGGTGATGTTAGAGATGACTACTAAAGGATTAGAAGAAATTCAGCTAGATAAGAGAATGAATATTATCATAAAAATCATATGTTCAATATTTCCATAATATTTGATTTGTGAATGGTTAGTATTTTAGAATGTAGAGCACAAGTGGATTGTGGAAGAAAGAGGGAAATTAGATTTAAAAACAGAGGAGTCAATAGCAGTTGTACACCTGTAATTCTGAACCTTAGTAGTTTGAGGTAGAAGGATCACAAGTTCAAGGTCATCTTGGGAAAATTAAAGAGAATCTTAGCAACTTAGTAAGAGTCTGTCTCAAAAAAAAAAAAAAAAAAAACAAGTTTCAGAATATAGTGTTCCTCTATTAAATTCCCAGTAAGACCCTGTCTAAAAAAAAAAAGAGGTTCAGAATATAGTTTAGTGGTAAAGTGCTAAGTGCTCCTCTGTTAAATTCCCAGTACCACAAACACACACAAATAATAAAAATAAAATGAAATAAAAACGAGGTAAACTACAAAATGCTTTAATGTAATACTTGATAATCTAGACTTAATTCAACATTATCCAAAAAGCTGTCTACAGCGATGAAATGTTCTATAATCTGCAGTGTGTAAAGTGGTTATTGAGCAATTGAAATATGACTTGTAAGACTGAGGCAATTAAGTTTTAGTTTGCTTAATTTGAATTTTGATTTAAGTTGTTACATATAACTAGTACTTACTGTACTAATGAGTACCTGATTGATGGGAACTAATGAAAGATGACCAGTAGTGAACTTGACTGATTAGATTTCAATCAATGCAAAAATAACGAAGGATTCTATTAGATTATGCAATGCACTTAAAGTTGAAAATCTTTAAATACTGATACATATTAGCTTGGACTTGTGTTAAATTATGTAAACAAAGCAATTGCAACTGGCCTAGAACTAGAAAAAAAAATGCTTTCCTGATCTACTGATGAGGAGAAGGTATTGAATGAAAATCAAGTATATGTATAGTGATTCTCCAGTTTACATATAGGAATGTTAGGTACTACATTTGGAACTGAAAGAAAATATTATCAGAGAGATATGATTCTCACCAAATAAATTCTTGTAGAAGATACATTTTCCCAATAGATATACAGATATGCCCAAAGCATTTTAAGATCATTGGTTTTTGGATTTATAGAATTTATGTCTGAGTGATGAAAAGAAATGAAGTCTGATAAGAATGTAAACTGAAATTTTGAAGAAGCGAACCTGTGGCAGTACTCAAAGCTGGCTTGCTCATCTCTTCCCTCAGTAGATTTCACTGGAATTAAGACTCCCTTTCTTGTCTGTGACTTGGCTGCCTGCCTATTTTGCTTGCAGGTATATCTAGCAGCACATTTCTTTGGGGGAAAACAGAAATGCTTAAAATAAGCACCATCAGCTGGAATCAAAAGAGGAAGCACTTAGAAAAATTTTCTGAACCATTTGGAAAATTATCTCAAAATGAAACATTGGTGAATCCATTTTGAATTTTTGACGGTCTTCTTTGCAAGGTGTATTAATTTTCTCTTGCTTTATATGTAGAAAATTATTGCAAATTAGATGCTTAAATAGCACAATTTATTAATGTACAGTTTCTGTAAGTTGGAAGTTCAGGGACAGTATAGATAGATTCTATGTTCAGTGTCTCAGGAGATCAAAATCCAGGTATGAGTGCAGCTCCATTCTTATAAGGAGTTCAGTTCCTTTTCTAAGTGGTTTTACATCATTGGCAGAATTCAGTTCCTTGTGGTTGCAGGACTAATGCTCTTAACTTCCAGAAGGACCTGCAATTTTGTGCCACATGGACTTCTCTATATATTGTGGATTGCTTATTCAAGGTCAACTGAATAGTAAAGTATCTGGTGCTGCTTTGAGTATTTAGGTTCTTTTAAGAAATATCGGATTAACCTAGACCTACTAAGATAATCCCCTTTGTGTTAGAGTCAGTGGATTTAGGAATTTAATTGTGTCTGTGAAATCCCTTTATCTTTACAATCCAATATACTCATACTCAGAAACCTGGCTAAGACCTAAGAGGATGGACTCACACAGGGCATGTACACCAGTGGAATCTTTGGGGGCATCTTGGAATCCTGCCTATATGACACATGGATCTGGCCCTCTGTTCACATCTTATCTATTTTCTCATTGCTTTTCCTCACATTTAACTACATATGCTTACACGTTTGTTTCATTAAATAATAATAATAATAATGTTGCAGTAATGTTACATTTTACAAATTCCACTTCATGGAAGGAGGCTCTCTTTTCCTCTTTCTTTCTCTCTCTCACTTTTATATAATTAGTACAATGCAGTATGAGTCTCTTTTTTTAAGGGGGCTGCAAAATTGTCATAGATAAGTATATAATTATATGTGTGAGACAGAATCAAAATATTATATATTATTGTTTTATCAGATTTGTGTTGCTGTGGCCAAAAGACCTGGACAAGAACAACTTAGAGGAGTATAAGTTTATTTGGGATTCATGATTCCAGAGGTCTGAGTTCTCAGATGGACTACTCCTTTGCTCTGGGTCAAAGGTGAGACAGCACATCAAGGAGGAAAGGCTCAGTGAAGGAAAACTGCTCAGCTCATGGTGGAGTCAGGATGCAGAGAGCTGAAGAGAGGGGAAGGAGCCACAGGAAAGATATACCCTTCTAAGGCTCTGCTTCTGTAACCCGCCTCCTACAGTCATGCCTTACCTGCCCATGGTTATCACTTAATCAACCCATTCAAACCAGGATGGAATAGTTAGGTTATAGCCCTCACAGTCTAATCCATTTACCTCTAAATAGTCCTGAATTAATAGAAGATTTGGGGGGATACCTCATCTAATTCAGAACAATTATTATACACATTAATATATTACTTATTACTTTTTAAAAATAACGAACAGAAATTTATTGATTCATAGTTCTAGAAGAAGTCCAACACAGAGGGGCCAGCATCTGGTGAGGACCTTCTTAATGTGTCATCCCATGGCAGAATAGCAAAGATAGGGCTAAAGAGAGGAAGACATCAACTTCAGCTCCAGTCGTCTTATCATTGGCATTCATCTACTCAGTGGAGTCCTTCCAACACATCCTGTTAGCCTTCACCTTCTGACATTGTTATATTAGGGAATAAGTCTGTCACACATGCTCTTGGGGAGACACATTCAAACTATAGCACCATGATTCCAAATCTTCCACTTGGTTCCCAAAGATTTATGCTTGTGGATATGCCCCAGCTGATCTTTTCAGCCAGTGCTCTGGGCTGAACCAGACTTGCAACTTATTGGAATTTGAGTACAATGCCTTTGATTTAGGTCTAGCCTAGAAGCAAGTTCATTTATTTTTTAAATTTTTTTATTTGTGATTTTTAGTTATATATGACATTAGAATGTGTGTTCACATATTATACGTACATGAAGTATAACTTCCCATTCTTGTAGTTTATATTACCATATATATTAATATATATATATATTAATGAGTATATTTTATACATATATAGTGTATCCCAATGTAGTAAAAAATAGTAAAATGAACTTGTTCTGAAGACAGGAAGAAATGCATGTTGGAATTCAATTGGCAGTTATATAAAGGAAAGGATGTATTATAAGTCTGATAGGTTCAGAGGAAGCCATGAACCAGTAATATGCACACAGAAAAAGTGAATGCAGATTTATATAAAATAAAAATGAATCATTTAAAATTTTGTGCTTTATATGACTAGATTTGGACTCTTTTGTAAAATAATAAGTTCTTTAAGTTCATTCTGAACTTAACATTTTTTTCTTTACTGATTTGTGGTAAAACATGAAAAATTGTGAAAAACATATAGAAAATGTTTATTATTATACAAAGTATTCAGTACATCTCAGAGTAATAGAATACACTAATCAGAAATATGTGGAAAATGCTGAATTGTAGGGTGAGGTGTGTGTGTGTGTGTGTGTGTGTGTGTGTGTGTGTGTATTATAAAAATAACAAATTTTGAAAAATGTTACAAAATTCATTTAAAAAGAAGTTAGTCTTCCTCAGCTTGAAGCACTAATAGTGGCCTCCCTGGTGGAGGTCACTTTACAAAGAAAGCACTGCTCATTTCCATCTCTTCTTTGCTTCCACACCTATAACTATACTTACATCTCCAAAAGGTGAGGCAGAAGTTTGAACTGCCAGGAAATGCACAGGAAAATAGAGAATGGAACATATGAGTTAAATCTGATGAGATTCATTGATAAGAATGAACCTATGTTAGGTTTCTCCAGAAAAAAAAATAAAATAAAATCACACACACACACACGCACTCACACACACACACAGTAGTACAATGCTTTGTCCTTACATTTTATGAATGAAATTATTTTATATTTATATGGTATATCCATAAAATCAAAATATTAACTCCTTCCCCAGAAGAATAGGTAAAATCCTTTAGTAATGTTTACTCTTCTTTTTGATATCACAAAACTTATATACTATAGTGTATATTTAACAATTCTTAAATACTGTAATATAAGGTCAACATAACTAATGTCTTAAATAGACATAAAACATACCTATTTAGCAGGATATGTTGGGGCACACCCATAATCTCAGCAACTCAGGAAGTTGAGGCAAGAAGATCACAAGTTTGAGGCCAGCCTCAGCAACTTAGTGAGGCCGTGTCTCAAAATAAGAAATAAAAAGGACTGGGGATGTAGCTCAGTGGTAGAGCACCCAAGGGTTCATTTCCCAAAACCATGACAAAGACAAAAACAAACAATAAAACCATACATATCTATATATTCCATATGTAGAGACATATACATGTTTAGGGTATAAGTTCCAATTCTAGTCCAGGGCAGAAGAGCAATGTCCCAGCTAAAGCAGCCAGGATGAAGAAGTTCTCTTAACTTAGCCTTTTGTTGTATTCAGGTCTTCCATTAACTGGATGAGATCCACTGGCATTAGGTAAACCCAGTTTGTCTTTTTGAATGTTACTGTCATTCAGAAACACCCTCACAGACACACCCAATATAAATTTTGTCCAAAGATTTAGGCACTCTGTGGCCCAGGCAAATTAACATATACAATTAACTATCACCACCCCATCTTGTCAAGTTGGCATCCATATGTACCTTGTGGCAACCATATTTAATCTTCAAATAAAAACAATAACAAGGCATAATTGTACCTATGAGGGTCCAACTATTTTGCATTCACCAAAACCACTAATTCCTTCCACAGAAAAGGAAGTAAAGTCCTGGAGTGATGTTTACTCTTCTCACTGATATCCATGACTTAAATACTATGGTGTATAATTAACAATTTTTAATACCATAATATAAAGTCAACATATCTTGTGTTACATGACAAGGAAATTAAAGAGGGAAGCACACAAATATATTTGATTAACCCACACAAGCATTCATAACAAAATAAGGAGGATATACTCATGAGAGTTATAGTCCTTGTTTCCATGACTGGTCACATGTTCGGAGCTGGTATGTATAACTGTCTTCTACCTCTGTCTTCTCTGTAGCCCCTTTGCTTTCAGAAAACACTCAGCAGTCATGGTTCTCTACTGAGTAAGTCAACTCAAAACTTCATTCACATAAGGTCTAGGCCATTCAAAGTCCTTTTTGAATTAGGTTTGTTATAGTTTTCAATTGACCTAAATTATGGGACATGGTAATATTATGAGATGCCCTAGGAGACTTATCTCCTGCATTATAGACACATTCTTCACTATGGAGCAATAGTCCAACTTCCCCTTGGTAGTCAGGGAATCACACTAGCTAGCACTCCTTTATTTTTCTGTTGATTCAAAGGCATGAGTTACCCCAAACTGGCTGTGTGTCTGTCTTAACCTCCAGTGTAATGGATCATGTGTTATGTCTTCTGGTAGTAGCATTTCTCCATTCGGAGCTAAAACCTGTAGGCCAGCAGAGCACAGGGTAATGGCAACACGAAGTAACAACTTTTCTAATGGGTTATGAGGGGTAACAGTGTGTCCTGACACTCTTATTTCCACCCCTTGATTATGGGACTTGTAAAAACAACAATAACAAAACACCATATCCTCGGTACTGATTCAGAACATATATAGCCTTTTGGGAACCTTGTTTCACCCTGCAAGGTATCAACTGAGTTTTCAAACTGGCTCTGCAACTGAGTTTTCAAAAATCCTTTTCACCAACCCTGAGCCCAGCTGCTTCAGAATGTGGAGAGCAAGAAAACCAGTAGATTCCCTAAGCATGGGCTGTTGACTGCTTTCTCTGCATTCCTTGATCAAAGGCAATACTGTACGGATACACAGGTATCAGATTATTGTACTGTATCTCACAAATATGTACAAATATTGTGTGTCAATTAAAAATAAAATTTAAAAAATACTGTGTGGAATGTCATGTACAAATTCTGTAAGACCACCATAGTAGTTTTGGTACAAGCATTGGTACAGTGTGGCAAATTGGCTTCAAGAGTAAGTTTTTATTCCCATAATAACAAGATGCTGCCCCTTACATCATGTGTCAGGTTGACTGAGGTGTTCTTGAGAGCTGACCTTTGTTGCTGTTTTGAGGACCAGGTGGATACCTTTGGCTTCTACCAACAGGACCACTTGTTCTCCATTGAATTTTCTCATCTAAACTTTGTTTCTGGAGCTATTTCACTGCTTCTTGCCACTTCTGCTTCTTAAAATACTGTGCCCAGCTTAAAATAGACCTCTTTAAGAGACTTTAATTTACCTCTTGAAGTGGAAGCTCTTTTTTTCTTTTTGCGACTCCATAGAGTGGGGTGGTAATAAGTTTGTTACAAACATCACCAAGCATCATGGTGCTCTTCTCCCAAACTGGCCATAGAACTTTAATAACATAACACCCCATGCATCCACTACAATTTAATGAGTTAGCATTGGATATGAAGAGTAATTGTGATTCTATCATATTTCCTGGATGTGGATAATATTTAGTTAATTTATACATGTGCATATTCTTCCATCTGAATTATAAGTACTTTGAAGATAGGACCTCTCCCACCAGTTTTATATTTCTCACAATAGACAGTAGAGTGATTTGCAAGGAATAAATATCTAATACAGATAACTCAATTTATTAAAAATAACCTATTTCTCAACGTTATGATATGAATGAAAATGCTATCAAGAATCTCTTTTCCATTATTTTAAATGGGGAAAAATATGAGTTACCTGCCAATACCAAACTCCTAATTTCCTAAAACAGAGAAGTATTTGTGAATATCCATTAAATTTACAAATACCTTATAAGCATTCAAAATGTTTATTTTAGATAACCAAATATAATTTATATTCCTGTTAAAAGATAGTTTGTAACATATCCTTTCTTAGTGTCAGAAACATCTAATACCTGCTTTGTTAAGAATTGACCTCCTTTCAAAATGTCCATAGGATTTTGACACTGTGGCAACTCTTTCTGGGACTTAACTTTTCCTTACACAATTTTGTTAACAAATTATCTTATTGAGTTTTAGAGACATTAAAGTAATTTTTTCTCTATATAAATATGGTATCCATACAAGTATTCTGTAAAATTGGAGTACAGAAAACCAGGCAGCTTTCTACCAGGAAAATATTAGTTCTGTCATGTGGTTTTGCTGTATTTATATGAGTTTTGCTGCATTATATTTACTTCATTGTTTATCCATTAAATACATATTTATTGATGTTTATCATGGGTCAAATTGCATGATGTGGATATTAGAAAGGTAAATATGAAAATCAATTCCTGAAAATTAACTACTGGTCTCATGAAAGATACAAATATAGTAAAAAATAATTATAATATGGGTTAAGCCAATCTCTAGTAGATTTGAGACCGTAGTGACTAGTTTTGTCACCATGATTACTGAGACTTTACAAAGGAGATGCCATATGGTTTAATTGAGAAAACAGTAGCAGTGTTCCAAGCACACAGCTAAGAACAATTGTACAGAGTTTCACTGGAAAAACTTCAGCAAGTTTCTGTTGTCTGAAATGCAGAATGTACATATGTAAATAAAAGAGATATGACTTGAAGTTGGTTGGCACTAGATTCTGAGTAGTATGCCAAACACTATGGGATTGGATCTTCAATTTTTTGTGATGCGAACACAATTTTGTGTTATTGAAAGAGCTGGAAAGTGATTCATTTTATGTGATAAAATTACTGATCATGGTTCATAGCAGGAAGTTACTATAGGAATCAGTGAATAATAAATGAACAATAAATGCTGAAATGGGGAAGTAAATTTTTAAATTTCCAAGCTATGTAGAAAGCCAATGGTACCCATAAATATTTATGAATTACAGAATATCAATATCTGATAATTCTAAGACATTTCTAAAAATGTATTTTTCATGAAATAAATCCTTACTTGCAAGAATAAATACAATACAGTCATTGTGCGGTGAGAATTGTTAATAGTTTACCAGTTGCTGAGGCTGATTATCCTTAGTAAAACTTTCTTTAAAGTTCTGCATAGAAAAGGGGTGTTGGCATTTTGGAGTTTACTGGAGATATACCCCAGGTCTTTCATTCTATCCCTTTTCTAAAGAGTTATGAGTCCCTTTTTCTTCCTCTACAGGAGTCTCATTCAAATTCCTCAGTGAAGCTGGCCTCCAGCCACTATTCTCTAGCTGTGCCTGCATATTTGTATATTGTAGTAGTGGTCAAGGGAGATCAAACTGGTACTCATGACAAATCTTTGAATTCAACATCACTAGACTCTGATACGAGGATCAGTCTAGCTCATACCTTTTCTTAAATCTCTTAGGGAGACAGATTTCAGTTGAGCAGTTCTTTAAAGAAACACTTTTGATTCCCAAGGAGTTCTGGCTTAACTTTGGTGTCTTATGCTTCAAAGTGTCAGGTTAAAACTCCTGGAGGTGTATCAGAGTCAAAGCAACTCTAGTGTGTAATGACATAAAAAGAAACGTAAGGGGTTAGTCAACCAAGAGGAAATGAAGTAGCACATAAACATGAGCATGGGCAGTAAACGTTTTTCATATCCATCTTAAAACATTCAAGGAGTTCTTATTTCCTTCTTGATTTAAATTTAATGTCTTGTTCTATGGAGAAATACAAAATTGGTAACACCTTTAAGGTATTGAGAATCCCTCACAGCCACATAGTTATTTTTAATATAAAAATCACACCAAGCTATCATATGAAAGAAATATATCAACCTAAGAATTTTAAACTGATTAATTTTAAAATGCAAAATCTAATTTTCCTTTGAGGAAAATATTATTGAGCAAGTAAATTCTCAACACATCATTGCAGTGTTAGAATTCCTCAGGTATTAAAATTGTCAGTGATTTTTTATGCTCAGGTCTATAAATTTGTTCAAAAAATAAAGTAGTAAGGAGAGACTAGTTTTGAAGGAATGAAATTTTTGCTAAAGAATTTCATATTGATTTCCAACTGTGCTTTATTAGGTGGAACTAAAAGTCTAGGTTTTCTTATTTTAGAGAGGAAAAAGGACATAAAACACTGAGAAAACAAGTAATTTGGGAAAAATAAAATTAAATATTTCATGCCTGCTGAAATGATTTTAAATTAATTACCAGCATTATCTATCTCTGAAATATACATGAACGAATGCATATCATTCTACTGATTTACATTTATGTTCATGCTGAAGTTATTTTATTTTGATTTATTCTCACTAATTCACTGAAATTCAGAGAGAATTATTAGTTTTGAGAAACTTGGCTTTGTGAAAAATGTCATTATTTTATCTGTTCAAAGGAGATTCATATGTGCAGATTATATTTGGCCTTATTGAAAGGAAACATGCAGACCTTCAACTTGAGCTCATGTCTGCATATTTTTCCTATTTTTCATAGGCAACAAATAAATCTTCATTTGATTACTTTTAAGGTTAGTATAAATAAGTTCTAAATTCTATAGAATGAGGAAAACAGATACTGTCATACCTTTAAGGAGAGCACAAATTGATAAAATCAGAGCAAAATGCAGCTTTAGCTATGTAGTTGTAAATGTAAATATAGATCCTCTCTCCCAGAAACTCAATTTTTCTTTCATATAGACTTTTAAATACACAGGATAATGTGTATATAAGAACATGAATAGCAGCACTAAAAATGTACACTGATTGGGTCTGTTTATATAAATCATTATAAATCTATCCAGTGGAATGTCAAATAGATGGAAGAGAATAAGGAAGATTTTTGTGCACTGAAATGTAATAAGCTATTTAGATTAAGTGAAAAAAAAGATATAGAAAGGACTTCATATCATGCTAGTATTCATGTGTTAAAGAAGTAGCCTACATGTGTATATTTATTAGTGCATAAAATATTCAAGGAAGAAGAATATTCAAGGAAGTAGTAACAGTGATTGCTTTGGGGAGAAAAGGTGGGTCTGATGGAAAAAAAAAAAAACTCCTTTTTTATTATATACACTTAAATATTGGTTCCCTGAACATTCACTACAAATTAAAAATAATATTATAAAAATAAAACCTATGGCAGCTGTTCTTCTCTCTCTTTCATTTACTTTTGGTTGCTCTTTAAAAAGTATTGATTTGTGCTTTTTGAGAAATATTGAAGCAAAAGGTTAACATAAGCCACAATATAGAATAATATTTATGAGTCTTTATCTTCGTTGTATAGTCCTAGGTCAGGCTGTTTTTTCTCATGTGAACAGAAATGTAAAGTTAGTCCATTTATTTTAATGACCTTGGAACCAACAGAAACCACCTCATGATTATTTTAGACTTTGTGATTGGATTTAGTGTGAAGATATTTAAGTGAATAGGACAAATGTGTCATAATGTGATCCTAGTACTCTGAAACTTCACGGGTTTTGCTTAGGGAGAAGCCCAACCTAGTTTTACAACTGCTGCCTAGCATTCTGTTCCCTCATATATGTACTTCTGGTACCTTGAAAAGTAGTTCTTCAAATTACACCTTATTTTGAATGAACTGTTATCAGATAAATGAGGTTTTACTTAACAGAGCTATTGCAAATGTTTTTTAAAATATTGAAAGACTATATTCTTACATGATTTGGCAATTGAAGCACATGTTGACAGAATATTTAAAACACATTCATGAAGGATTGAAAATTCTCCACATGCAGTTATGATTCTTTAGTTATTGGCACTGTTTCCTGAACATTCTTTTTTTTAGTTTACATTTCTTATCAATGTATATTCAGTTCAATACAACAATTTCTCAAATAGTTGAGACAGAAATAGATACTCCCTTTTCATTATCTAATCCTGACAATTCCATAGTTAGCACAAAATCAAGAGATGCAATTTTTTTGATTGTCTATTGCTTTTCAGATGGTTGGAGGGAAGGCTAAATGATTCTTCTGGTTACCTGTAGTTAGTTTTAATAAGTGCAAGAATTTGTGAAGTTGACAGAATAAAGGTTTTGCTATCGCCTGTCTATGATTGAGAAATGTAATAATCCATTGTGTGCATAGGTATGTATATATGCATATATATCTCAATATACATAGATATACAATTAATACACTTAATAAGCCCTATTGTATGAGATCAAATACCTTCAGTATATTTATTATAATAACATGGACAAACAGGACATGGTGGTGCATGCCTGTAATCCTAGTGGCTCGGGAAGCTGTGGTAGGAGGATTACAAGAAACAAACAAATAAAAAACATGGCCAATTTTAATTTACTCTTTCACATTCAATTGTCTTTGTGACTTCTTTTAAATACATCTATTCAATTTGAATGAAGACTCATAGACAATTTAGATGTCTTTTAAAATTTGTTCATTTCCTATATAGTAAGTTGCAATATTTTCTTTGTAATTGCCACATTCCCCTCCAACACTTAGCAGTGTAGAATGTCACATTTTTAATTTAAATTGGGGTATAACTATATATGTCATTTTTGTGTGTCAGGTTTTGCTTTCACCATGGAAGCTGTCAGTCTCTGTTATATTTTACTTGTGAAGAAAGAAGGAAAAATAAAAAAAAAATAGGAACTTGAAAGAGTTTATGGATGTGTCTCCTATTCTTTTTTTTTTTTTTTTTTTTTTTTTTTTTTAGTCAAGGAAGGACAGATGCTCTCAAACATTTTTCTGCCATTTTGATCACTGGTCCATGGTGATATGTGGTCTCTACAGGTTGGGAGATGCATTATGGTCTTGAACTGCCCAGAGACAGAGGTGATACCTCTCTTAGGAATATCTAGGTGGTAAGGGCCCATCAAAGATTTCCCAGTTGCTATGGTGATGCCCTATTCAAAGAGAAATTCTGTGCCAGCCACAGAATTTATCAGTTTATGACCTTAGGTTCAAACACCAGCCACCCAGGGGTAGAGAATTATGCGTACAAGCTGATAACTCTAATTGACCTTTTCATACCTTTGACCTCGGTTCTGTTTGTTTTAAAGTAACTTTCTCACAATAAGTCCCTTTGATGTTAAAACCTATATAATAAATGTGCTGAGCTTGTTGGTGGTCTGTTTTCCTCCATCAGAGGTTGGCTGAACCACCACGCCCTGACTTTTTCTCTACTTTTCTGTCTGTTTGTGTTTTTTTAATCCCCTCGCTGCTTGGTTCTGGAACCTGAATAAATGGCCATTCAGGGCACAGCATCTGCAGCTAGAAATGGCAGAATTTGGTAAGTTTTAAATGACTAATTCTTACACTAGTAATAATGATAATTATAAAAATGCTATCTTCTAGACTCTCTGATATCTTTTTGTAAGAGATTAGATGTTTTTACAGTCACAATTCAGCTGTGTATTCACATGAATTAATTTTATCTTCATTCTCAGCAAGTGAATTTAACTCAGCTGTGGGACTCCCACTTTCCCAATGGTGTAGCATGGTTAATCTAGAAACTTTTAACATAATTTGTCACTTCTGATTTAAATTTCCTCCTGAGGGTGTCTGACATCAGTGCCATCATTTGGCAATACTCTGCAGTGGTATTCCCTACCCTTAACTGATCTGTGGTGCTGTAGACTGGCATTCAAGTTGCCATTCCTAGTTCTTTGGGCTCTGGTCATGTGTTCTACCCTCTTGGCCAAACTCCCTGCCAGTCAGTGTAAGGAGCAGTCTGTTCAGTCCAAAGACCTTCTGAGTGTGTCTTGCTCCCCTTCCTGTTTTGTTTGTTTGTTTGTTTGTTTGTTTTGTAGTTTTAGATGGACAGAATACCTTTATTTTATTTATTTGTATGTGGTGCTAAGGATCAATCCACATGCTAGGCAAGTGCTCTGCCACTGATGTACAACCCCAGGCCTTTTGCCCCTTTCCTCCCCTGGGAGTTGTGTTCTCCTGTCTGCTTTCCACTAAACCTCCTGCAGACTCTGAGGGGTTGTCCTTAGGCCAGTCCACAGAAACAGCTCTCCCAGACATTTGTAATCTCTGTCCACGTCTTGACATTCTAGTATTTCTCTGAATGAAGATTTTTGGGTAACTTCACATTTCCCTTAGATGCTTCCTTAAAATAAGATATAAATTCTCTCTTCTGAGATTTTGCCAATCTTCTCTGGTTATTTATATCCCATATTTTCCCCCATTCCCCACCTCCTAAATCAACCTCAACAATATGGAATTATGGCTCTCTGGGATCCAAAGAACATGCAAATGTGAATATATTCACTTAAAAATATTTCAACTCCTTCTTCATTGTCTAGGAGAGAGAGAGAGGGAGAGAGAGAGAGAGAGAGAGAGAGAGAGAGAGAGAGAGAATGTGTGTGTGTGTAATATTTCTTCCCTTTGTAGGAGGGAAATTGCTCCTGGGTTACCATTCATAATCCTCCTTCATACTATGTTTCTTCCAGACTTTTTTTAGTTCCTTAGGTTCTGACTTATATTCTTCTATGACAAGTATTTTCTTTTCTTCTTTTTTGTTATTCAAAACCACAAACTGAAAATTGTTCCTGTAATACATGCCTGGGGTCTTACATATGATTCATGCTTTGACTTTTAGACAATTGTTTGTTATGAATTTCAAAACCTGTTTACTTCTCAGTTGAGTTCTCTCTTCTAAGCTATTCCTGCATGCTCTACTCAGGACTCAGGGCTGATATTCCTAATTCTTCAAATGAAAGAGGGGTGATAAGAATTGGGGGCAAAAAACAGAGCCTAATGTCAAAGTGCTGTCCCTTACACCTCTCATATCTTCTTTATTTATAGAATCACAAAATGGGAGGCATGTGAAAACTTTCCAGGCACCACTCTCAGCAGAAAGACCTAAAAAGTAGAGTCTATGACATTGTCTTTCCCTAAGATCACACACATGACAAAAACAAGACCAGAAGCTAGGTCCTCTGACTTTTGTTGTATTTGTTGTTATATGCCATAGTATTCCTCTGCTATTCTTCACTCTGTAACCTATTTATTTTGATTCTGTTTATCCTAGAACAGCTAAACAGATATTTATGTATTTATTTATTGCTACTGGGGAAAGGCACAGAATGACATAGTAGATGATATAGAAGCATCCAGCACTTCAGGTTCATACACAGCGTGTATAATATAACCACCTTTTTTACTATAAGATAGTTCTTTCCTACTAAGCCACATGAATCTGTATGCACATTGTGATTTCTTAGGTTTATATACTTATGTAGTTAAACAGAATCCCAACAAACTGAAAAACCACATTGATTCAATGTTCATTTCCTTGCTCTCATAACCATGGATTGTGTCTCTATGTACAAGAGGGAAACCGGCAGATATATATATATATATATATATATATATATATATATATATATATATATATAAATAATTTGTGGATTGTGGTAGAATCTTATTCTAGTGGATTTTATTCTATGTGTAATGAGAACTTGCTGGAAATGTTCAGGTAGGAAATGAAATGGTCTGATTATAATTTCGTTTTTTGTTTTTGAAGATCAGTTAAAATTAAAATTTGATATATAATAATTGTAAATATTCATAGAGTACAACATGATAAGTGGACACACGTATACAATGTATGATGATTAAATCAGGCTAATTAGAATGTCCATTTCCTTAAACAATGATCATTTCTCTGTGTTTGGGGCTTTCTAACTTTTCTCTGCTAGTGTGGAAGAGAAGATGCTGGTACAATGGCCCAGACGAGAGATACCTAAGTCTGCAGGAGGACAATGGGAAGGGTGGTGGAAACAGGGTAGTTAGGATGTGTTGGAGACAGAGTGAATGGAACATTCTAGGCTCCTTATCTGAGATCAGATTTCAAAGGCAGAGGCTGTAATTCTCTCATTTGAGTAAATACATTTGATATGTTTTTTCTAATCAGAATCCACGAAGACATATAGAGTTCAATGTACAATAAATAGAACAGTTATTACCACAGACTCTTATATTCTTGGTTATTTTATATCATTTCAATAAGGTACAATGTTTAAAAAAAATCTCTCAAATGTTGGCATACTGAAATAGACAGTTAATTTATTATTATTTTCATTAGTATTAGGATTGTTTTAAGGACAGTGAAGCAGGACTTTGCTTTTGTTCCTGATCCAAGGAGCATTTATTTTTGTTGATCTTCTTGGCCTGGTGCAAAATCTATCTTTTGAGATTGGCATTCCCCAGTGGCCAAGTGGTGAATTATGCTGTCTGGAAAGTTAGCGGAGTTCCACTGTGGTTTTGGTTCAGTAGGTTTTTATGTATTTTTACAAATTTTGTACATACACCCAGAGGCTTTTTGGCACTGGCACCATTTTGAAATTCAAGATGGTAAATATGAAACATTTAATGGTCTTCAAATCTAGATTCGGCATTTTAAATATATTGAAGTATGTATATGAGGATTTTTCTAAAATTTGGAACAGATACAATTTGGCAAAGATTTTATTAATATTACAAAAAGGAGCTTTCTCTGCAGTTCATTTAATTACATGTTCTTTAGGTCGTGAGAGACATATTCTGAGTCTGAGCTCTGGAACTTAGAGGAAGTATACTTAATATTTTAGATATTTGTTTTACATATCAAGTGGCTGGATAAGATCAACACTAATTGATTTTACCTATTCCTGGGAAAACTCTCAAGCTAAATTCAACTTGAATTTAGCAACAGTTTGGTGAAATGCAAAACGATTTGATTTGGAATAAAGGATAATTCATTTTTAAAATATAGCATACCTCTTTTAAGAACACAAGAAATATATTTGCTAGTCACTTTTCCCCTCCCACATGGAAAACTTAAATAACCCACTAGCAAAACAAAGCCAAATGGCATATTCTACAGAAAACACAATTTATAGTAAAATAAAAGCTAGTAATTCTCATATCATAATTAGTTCCCCCAATTGATTGTGAATTATACAAGTAAATGAATATTAACCAAAGGTTTCTTATGACTATTAACAGCAAAAATTAGGAAATACTAGGAATTATGTATTATACATCTTGGGATTTGCCGTTGACCTTGAATATGTGATCCTCAGTCAAGAAGTTATGATACACACTGCCACATGAGGAATGGTGGCATATTAATAAAGGGGTATTCTTTTGTACATAGTCAGAATGAGACTATGTTATGACAGAAGAGTACACAAACTCCAAGGTGGCAGCAGTAGTTTGAGGCATAAATTCTTATTTCTGTTGTTATTTTCTATCTTTTGGTACCCTCACTTTAGCCACTGTTTTTTCATTTGCCAACAAATGTCAGCAATTCCTGTCTGCTACCACCTTGAAATGTTGTCAGGACTCTCCTATTTTGCTTGGTAATCCCTTGAGATCTTTGGATGAAAAAAAGCCATAAAATCTGAAATGTTTTTCTGGATGGGGGTTTCCAAAATTGGTCCCTTTGAGGGAGCCACCCACTTGGATATTGAATACCCTCCCTGTGTAATGTGGAAAAAGTGGTTGGTGAAAATTTGGGCTTCTAGCATCACCAAGAAAAACAGACGTCTTTATTGTGTAGAAAGCGAAACACACCCATGGGGTTCACTTCATCATTTCTTTCTTTTTTTTTTTTTTTTTTTTTAAGTGAATGAAAACATCGCAAGTGGAACTGATGAAATGCAGGATAAGTGCAAACAGACTACACCCTTCCTCTTTCAGTCACAAGGAGTGGTGGGCTGCCAGTTCTCCCCGTTGCACCTCCCTGTCTAGGGAAAGGCCCTAGTTGGCTTGCAAACCATGTCCATATCTGCACTGCAACTAATCATGCCACTGTTGAGTCACCACCAGAAAATCCCAGAGACTGGCTGCTTTCCTCTTTGTGGTGTGGGGCAGGGATCTGAAAGAAAATCTATGCCCTGTCATTTTTTCTCTTTTCATTTGAGTCATTTTCCCTCCTTTTCTTTCATTTCTTCCAGTTTTAATTATCATCCTTCTCTTAACCCACCCTTTTCTAATATCAAGGGCTATTTTAAAAGGATGCTTGCTCACCAGTTGCAACTCTCCAAGGGCTCATTTGGAAAAAAATAGCAATCTCTGTCTCTCCAGCTGCCAAAAGTCATCATGAGTCATGTTTTTGACTCAGTTGACAGAAATACTTAATAAAAATAGTTGGCTTTTCTCGGAGTTGCTTCTTTACTCCCAGTCCATCTTGTTGATTTCAACTGACTGATAGGATGCAGCATTTGACCAGACTAGTTTCCCTAGTCACTACATCCTTTGTATTTTTCCTGTCTCTGTTACTGCTGGCTAAAGCAATCAGATCTAGAGGGTGATAAGCAAAATAAGTAGCTGTCAGGAAGCATTTTAGCTCTCGAGTATCTTGTTTGGAACCTTGCAAAAGTTACTTCCCCCAAATTTAACTGGGTTCCAAATACTAAATCAGAAATTAGGGAACTTAGTTTCTGATAATAATAACAAAATAATAACTTAAGGTAATTATTTAATAGGATGTCTATTACAACTTGATGGTAGCAACTTAGGAAGCATGGAAAGAAAATTGTCTCAAACAGACACATATATTTTTCCCCCAATATTATGAAATAAATATGTCTGGCAGAGCACAAAGGAATGATTGCTACTATTTACTATTTACTTTGTCAAAGTAAAACGTTGTTAAAAGTTCAAAAAAAAAAAGATGACTCATGCAAACATAGAATTAACATCTCAAAGGTTTCTTTGACTCATTATTTAATGAGATTAGTCTTCCAAGAATTCAACCAGGTAGCAGAATTCATAAGATAATATGAATGCATACACACACTACACACACATTTATTTTTTTGTTTGTTTATTTCAAGGAATTGGCTTATATATTTGGTGGGCTGTAGTTATATGAAATCTGTAGTTTCATATATCACAAAGTGAAGCAGGGAAGATTAGAAGTATGCAGGGTCCCTTGAACATGGGCCAAAGTTTGTTATTTATAGGCTGCCAGGGAAGAATGAGTAGGAGCAAGACAGAACCCCCAAAAGCCCACCCTGTGTTTTCAGGGTATGGAGGCTTCAACTCTACATCAGACCTTCCTGCTAAATACTTCAGGTCTGCTCAGAGCACCTTTATAATTTAACATAATTGATGGGGGATGGAACTTTCTTTACTCTGCAAAATCCCTTTGTAGCAGCAGCCAGACTAGTGTTTGGTTAGATGACTGAACTTGTGTGAATGCTACCAAGTAGCGGCTGCTTCCCTTCCTTCTCAGCTCTCAGGAAGAATGCCTCTTATGGCCCACCTTAGAGGGAAACACTAGAAAGGGAGTTCTGAGGATTGTGCTTTGTCCTCACCAAGTTGACACACCACACGCCCACGCCCACTTGTATGTATTTATAGGCTATGAAATAAAGATTAATATGGTTAATTTAGCTACAAAGCTGGCAAATGTTCAATAAGGCAACAAAATTATAACCTTTCAGGCTAACATGTCCATCAAACAGGAAAAATAAAGTTAGCATTCTACCATACACAAATCTACAAATAACCATAGTCTCTGAGATCTAATTATTAGCAGCAAGTCAAATGAATGCATGTAAGCCTCGATAAATAATAATTATTAAGGGGACCTATTAGACAATGCTCTCCTATGATTTTGAAAGGATTTGCAGAGCTTTGTTGGCTTTATTTCCAATTTTTGGATAATTTTTAAAGTTTATAAAACATTTTTCCTACCTTTCTTTATTAAAATAATAACTTTAATTTGAGAGTTATGATTTTCTAAAATTTTGTTTTTCTTGCTTAATCAGAAATTAGTGCTGATGTGTGTGTGTGTCTTCGCTGATATAGCAATCTCTAAAGTTGATAATAAGATAAATTCTAGATATGCAAGAGATAACTCTTACTCCTGAGTGTATGGGTCCTTGAAATTATAGGTCCCACATAATGAAAAAGGAAGAATGAACAAAAGAGGAAAGGCAGCCATTATTTTATCCATGGATAAAGAATAGGGTGATAGAAAGAGAAAGAAGCAAGCAAACAAACAAAAAAGAGTAAAAAAAGGACCAAGAGAATCATTTTTAAATTTTTAATTTTATTTTGAGAACACAACATGTGCCCTAATGTCTTGAAGGAACTTAAATTGCACAACCTGCTGCTGTTATCTGTAGGCATGCTGTTGTACAGCAGATCCCCCCATATTTTTTTCGTTTTGCTCAACTGAAATTTTATACCTGTTGATTAGCAACTCCTTACTTAAAGCATCTCCACACCCTGAAAACCACAATTCTATTCTTGCTTCTGTGAGTTTTCCTACTTTAGGTACCTTGTCTCAATGCAGTCATGACATATTTATCCTTCTGTGACTGGCTTTGACACCTTGACACACTTGACACTCTGTCACATTTGACACATTGTCAAATATTACAGGATCTCCTTCATTCTTAAGTCTGAATAATATGCCAGTATTATGTACACACCACATTTTTAGACATTAATCCATTGATAAGGATTTAGGTTGCTTCTGTGTGTTGACTATTGTAAATAGTAGTGTAATGACTAAAGGAGAAACTATCTCTAAGATTCTGGTTCCAATTCTTTTGGGTAAATACTCAGAAGTGGGATTGCTGCATGATATGGTAGTTCTATTTTTAAATTTTTGAGGAATACCCATGTTGTATTTTATAGTGGCTACATTATTATTCATTTCTCCAATAAATATGCAGTAAAGCCTTCACTTTTCCACAACCTCACTAACACTTGGTGTTTTTTATGTTGTTTAAATAGCCATTCTAAAAGGTGTTAGGGGACAGATCATTGTGGTGTTGATTGATATTTCTTAGATGATTAGGGATGTGGAACATCTTTTCATATACCCTTGTCCATTCCTGTTTTCTTTATAGAAATGCTTGTAGAAGTGTTTTTTTAAATGTGGTTATTAATTTTTGGTATTCAGTTGTAGGATCTCTTAAAATATTTTGAATATGAGCCTTTATAAGATATATGATTTGAAAATTATTTTTGCTATGCTCTAGGTTGTCTTTTCACTCTGTGACTATTTTATTTGCTGTGCAGAAGATTTTCAGGCTATTGTACTCTTACTTATCTGCATTTGCTTTGATTCCTTGGGCTTTTGCTGTCGTATCCATAAAATCATTGCCAAGTTGATTGTCAAGAGGTTTTTCTCATACATTTTGTTCTAGGAGCTTTACTCTTTCAGGACTTACATTTAAGTCTAAAATTTATTCTAAGTTGATTTTTGTGAATGATGAAAGGTAAAGTTCATTTACTTAATTTATTTTTCATGCAGTTTTCTAATTTTTCCAACATCATTTGTTGCAGAAACTATCTTTTCCTACTTGTGTATCCTTTACCACATATGCATGGTATTCTTACTGGCTTTCTGTTCTGTTGATTTCTCTGTATTTCTGATTTAGTTTCTGCAACTTTGTAATACATATTGAAATTGGGAAGTGTGGCATCTCCAGTTTTGCTTTTCCTTTTCAAGATTGTTCCAAATATCTGCGATTTCTTGTTGTTCTCTATGAATTTTATAATTTTTTTTCTACATGCATAAAAAGTTATTTTGGATTTCGATAGAAATTGCATTGAATTTATAGATCTCTTTGTGCAGTATGGACATTGTAACAGTATTCTGTCTTCCAGTCCATGAACATAAGACTTATTTCTATTTTTTGGTGTCTTCTTCAATTACTTTAATAAATGTTTTAAAAATTTTAATATATAAACCTTTCACTTCCTTAGTTAAGTTTCTTCTTCAGAGGGTTTTATTTTGTAATGCTATTGCAAATGTCATTCCTTTCCTAATTTTATTTTCCAATATTTCTTTATTAGTATACAGAAATGCTACTGAGTTGGGGTGGTGCGTGCCTATAATCCTAGAATACCTAGTAACATGAACAATAAAAGTGGTGAGAGTGGGCCTTCCTTCTTGTTCCTTATCATAATGGAAAAGCTTTCAAATTTTCACTGCTGGGTATGAAATTAGTTGTGGGCTTTTTATATATATTCTTTATTATATTGAAGCAATTTCTCCCTATTCTTTGTTGAGGTTTATAACAAAAAAGCTTGTTGAGTTGTCAGTCATTCTGTATCTGTTTGGGTCATGTGATTTGCCTCCTTTATTCTGTAAATGTGCTCTGTCATAATACTTGATTTGCATGTGTTGAGCCATCCTTGCATTGCACAGGTAAATCTCACTTGGTCATAGAGGATGATCTTTCAGCTTGCTGTTGAATTTGGTTTGCTAATATGTTTTAAAGACTTTTTGTATCTACAGTCGTCAAGGATAATGAACTATAGCTTTTTGTTGTGGTATCTTTATTTGATTTACATTTTACCATGGTAATGCCGGGACTCGTGCAATGAATTTGGACAGGTTTTGATTATTAATTCAATCTCCTTACTATTTACAGATCTTAATGGATTTTCTACTTCATCACGATTCAGTTTTGGTAGATTGCAAATTTCTAGGAACTCATCCATTTATTTTCTGTTATCTAGTGTGTATATAAATATTCGTAGTAGTTTCATGATCTGTTTTATTTCTGTGGCATCTGTTCTAAATTCTCTTCTTTCATTTATGATTTCATTTATGTAGTCTTTCATTTTATTTTCCTTTAATTTAGACAAAGGTCTCAATTTTATTGAACTTTTCAGAAATCAAGTTAGTTTTTTACAATTATTTTCCTTTATCTATTTCATTTATTTTTATACTAATATTATTTCCATTCTCTGCTAACTTTGACCTTAGTTTGTTTCAATTTATTTTTATTATTCTTTTTAGGTCTACATGACAGTAGAGGGGAATTTTGAAATATTATACATACATGGAGTATAACTAATAAGGATCCCATTCTTGTAATGGTACACAATGTGTAGTTATACTGGTCACTTATTCATATATAAGTATAGGAATGTTATGTCTGATTCATTCTACTGTATTTCCTATCCCCATATACCCTCTCTTCCCTTCATCTCCCTTTGTCTAATTCAATGAACTTCTATTCTTCCCCTCCATACCCTCCCTTGTTGTGGGTTAGCATCCACATATCAGAGAGAACAATTGGCCTTTGGATTTTTAGAATTTGCTTATTTCAGTTAGCATGATAGTCCCCAGGTTCATCCATTTACTGGCAAATGTCATAATTTCATTCTTCTCTATGACTGCATAATATTCTTTTTTTTTTTTTTTTTTAAGATCCACAACTTCAACAGATTTTATTAAAATATATGAGTTTCTAGAGCTTACGTTTAAATGTATGTCAGCCGGTAAAGCTGATGTCTTTTTTTTAAATATAATTTTTAATATGTACAACTCACAGTGCATATATTTAGTATCTTTTTACATACAACTGTTTGTATACAAAGTATATTCGTACAATTCAGGTCTTCAATCATGCATTAAGGAAAATGATATCCGTCTCATTCAACCACCTTTTTTTTTCTTTTCTCCCCCTCCCTCACCTCTAGCTCCCTCCCTTCCCTTCCCTTCCCTTGACCATTCTAGTGTTCCTCTAATCCTCCTATGTACCCCCATCCAACAATACTTTGAAATAGCCTCCTTATATCAGAGAAAACATTTGGTACTTGGATTTTTGAGACTGACTAACTTCACTTAGCATTACGTCTTCCAACTTCATCCATTTACCTGCAGATGCCATTAATTTATTTTCTTTTATTGCTGAGTAAAATTCCATTGTGTGTATATACCACATTTTCTTAATCCACTCATTTACTGAGGGACATCTAGGTTGGTTCCACAACCTAGATATGGTGAATTGCTACAAACATTGAGATAGCTGTGTCACTGTAATATGCTGTTTATAAGTCCTTTGGGAATAGACCCAGGAGTGGGATAGCTGGGTCATAGGGTGGTTCCATTCCCAGTTTTCCAAAAAATCTCCATACTGCTTTCCATAGCGGTTGCACCATTTTGCAGTCCCACCAGCAATGTATGTGCCTTTTTCCCCACATCCTCTCCAACATTTATTGTTGCTTGTGTTCTTGATAGCTGCCATTCTGACTGGAGTGAAGTGAAATCTTAGAGTAGTTTTGATTTGCATTTCTCTAATTGCCAGCGATGTTGAACATTTTTTCATGTATTTGTTGATTAATCGTGTATCTTCTTCTGAGAGGTATCTTCTCAATTCCTTAGCCCATTTATTGATTGGGTTATTTGTTTTTTTTAGTGTAAAGTTTTTTGAGTTCTTTATATATTCTAGAGATTAGTGCTCTATCTGATGTGCATGTATTAAATATTTGTTCCCAATTAGTTGGCTCTCTATTCACCTCACTGATTGTTTCTTTTGCTGAAAAGAAGCTTTTTAGTTTAAATCTATCCCATTCATTAATTCTTGGTAGTAATTCTTGCACTACAGGATTTTTATTAAGGAACTTGGGGACTAATCTGACATGTTGGAAATTGGAGCTTACTTTTTCTTCTATTAGGTGTATTGTCTCTGGTCTAATTCCTAGGTCCTTGATCCACTTTGAATTGAGTTGTGTGCATGGTGAGAGATAAGGGTTTAATTTCAATTTGTTGCATATGGATTTCCAGTTTTCCCAGCACCATTTGTTGAAGAGGCTATCCTTTCTCCACTGTACATTTTTGGCATCTTTGTCTAATATAAGATAGCTGAAATTATATGTATTAGTCTCTGTGTCCTCAATTCTGTACCATTGGTCCACCAGTCTGCTTTGGTGCCAATACCATGCTGTTTTTGTTACTATTGCTCTATAGTATAATTTAAAGTCCAGTATGGTGATGCCCCCTGCTTCACTTTTCTTGCTCAGGATTTCTTTTGCTCTTCTGGGTCTCTTATTATTCCAGATGAATTTCATGACTGCTATTTCTATTTCTTTGAAGAATGACATTGGGATTTTGATTGGAATTGCATTAAATCTGTATAATGCTTTTGGTAGTATGGACATTTTGACAATATTAATTCTACCTATCCAAGAGCAAGGTAGGTCTTTCCATCTTCTGAGTTCATCTATAATTTCTTTCTTTAGTGTTCTATAATTTTTGTTATAGAGGTCTTTCACCTCTTTCATTAGTTTGATTCCCAGGTATTTTATTTTATTTTTTTGATGCTATTGTAAATGGGGTATTTTTCATCATTTCCCTTTCAGAGTCTTTGTCGCTGATGTACACAAATGCCTTTGACTTATGTGTATTGATTTTGTATCCTGCAACTTTGCCAAATTCATTTACTAGTTGTAAAAGTTTTCTGGTAGAGTTTTTTGGGTCTTCTAGGTATATTATCATGTCATCAGCAAATAGTGCTAATTTGAGCTCTTCTTTTCCTATCTTGATCCCTTTAATTTCTTTTGTCTGTCTAATTGCTCTGGCCAGAGTTTCCAGTACCATGTTAAATAGCAGTGGTGAAAGGGGGCATCCCTGTCTTGTTCCAGTTTTTAGAGGGAATGCTTTCAATTTTTCTCCATTTAAGATAATGTTAGCTCGGGGCCTTGCATAAATAGCTCTTATAATGTTAATATATGTTCCTATTTTTGTCTTTAAGTCTATTGATGTGATGTATTATGTTTATTGATTTCCGAATGTTGAACCAGCCTTGCATCCCTGGGATAAACCCCACTTGATCGTGGTACACTATCTTTTTGATATGTTTTTGTATCCGATTTGCCAGGATTATGTTGAGGATTTTTGCATCTATGTTCATTAAAGATATGGGCCTGAAGTTTTCTTTTTTGGATGTGTCTTTGCCTGGCTTTGGAATTAATGTGATATTGGCTTCATAGAAAGAGTCTGGAAGAGCTCCCTCTTTTTCTATTCCTTGAAATAGTTTGAAGAGCATTGGTATTAGTTCTTCTTTGAAAGGCTTATAGAACTCGGCTGTAAACCCATCAGGTCCTGGACTTTTCCTTGTTGGTAGCTTTTTGATGACATCTTCTATTTCTTCACTTGTAATTGATAGTTTAAATTGTGTATAGCCTCCACATCCAGTTTAGGCAAATCATATGACTCTAGAAATGTGTCAATGCATTCAGTATTTTCTATTTTATTAGAGTACAAGTTTTCAAAGTAATTTCTAATTATATTCTGTATATCCGAGGTGTTTGTTGTGATATTCCCTTTTTCATCACGAATGTTAGTAATTTGAGTTTTTTCTCTTCTTCTTTTCGTTAGCATCGCTAAGGGTCTGTCAATTTTGTTTATTTTTTCAAAGAACCAACTTTTAGTTTTGTCAATTCTTTGAATGGTTTCCTTAGTCTCAATTTCATTAATTTCTGCTCTGATTTTAATTATTTCCTGTCTTCTAGTGCTCTTGGTGTTGGTCTGTTCTTCTTTTTCTAATGCTTTGAGGTGTGATGTTAAGTCATTTATTTGTTGGTTTTTTTTTCTTCTTAAGGAATGAACTCAGTGCAATGAATTTTCCTCTTACTACTGCCTTCATAGTGTCCCAGAGATTTCTATATGATGTATCTGTGTTCTCATTTACCTCTAGGAATTTTTTGATCTCCTCTTTGATGTCTTCTTCAACCCCTTGTTCATTCAGTAGCATGTTGTTTAGCTTCCAGTTGATGGAGTAGTTTTTCTTATTCCTTGTTTTGTCGTTGATTTCCAATTTCATCTCTTTATGGTCCAATAGCATGCAGGGTAGTATCTCTATTTTTTTATATTTGCTGAGAGTTGCCTTGTGACATAATATATGGTCTATTTTGGAGAAGGAGCCATGTGCTGCTGAGAAAAATGTGTATTCGTTTACTGAGGGATGAAATATTCTATATATGTCTGTTAGGTCTAAATTGTTAATTGTTTTAAGGAGGCTTAAAGTTTCTTTGTTTAACTTTTGTTTGGATGATCTATCCATTGGTGAGAGAGGTGTGTTGAAGTCCCCTAGAATAACTGTGTTGTGGTCTATTTCACTCTTGAACTTGAGAAGAGTTTGTTTGATGAATGCAGGTGCTCATTATTTGGGGCATATAGATTTATGATTGTTATATCCTGTTGATGGATGGTTCCCTTAAGTAATATGAAATATCCATCTTTGTCCCTCTTGATTAGTTTTGGTTTGAAGTCTACCTTATTTGATATGAGAATGGAAACCCCTGCTTGCTTCCGCCGGCCATGTGAGTGATAAGACTTTTCCCAGCCTTTCACTTTCAGTCTGTTGATGTCTTTTTCTATGAGGTGTGTTTCTTGGAGACAGCAAATTGTTGGGTCGTTTCTTTTAATCCATTCTGATAATCTGTGTCTTTTGATTGGCGAGTTTAGGCCATTAACATTCAGGGTTATTATTGAGATGTGATTTTTATTCCCATCCATTTTTATTTGAATTATGATCTTTAGCTTGATTTGGTTACTCTTCTGGTTGGTATTTCCTTTAGTTTAATATCTCCCTTTGTTGATTTTCATTATCATCTTTCTCTTCTTCTTCATGAAAAATGTTGCCCAGGATGTTCAGAAGTGCTGGCTTTCGAGTTGTGAAATCTTTTAACTTTTGCTTGTCGTGGAAGGTTTTTATTTCATCTTCGCATCTAAAGCTTAATTTTGCTGGATATAATATTCTTGGTTGACATCCCTTTTCTTTCAGAGCTTGAAATATGCTATTCCAGGATCTTCTTGCTTTTAAGGTCTGGGTTGGAAAATCTGAACATAGTCTGATTTGTTTCCCCCTATATGTAATCTGCTTCCTTTCTCTTGTGGCTTTTAGTATTCTCTCCTTGCTCAGTGTATTAGGCATTTTCATTATAATGTGTCTTGGTGTGGATCTGTTGAGATTTTGTTTGTTTGGTGTTCAGTATGCCTCTTGAACTTGGTTTTCCCCTTCATTCCTCAAGTTTGGAAAATCTTCTGTAATTATTTCGTTAAATAGATTACTCATTCCTTTGGCTTGAAACTCTGCCCCTTCCTCTACACCAATCACTCTTAAGTTTGGTCTTTTTATGCTGTCCCATAATTCTTGGATGTTATGTTCTTGATTTCTAACAAGTTTTGCTGTATAGTCTAAATTCTTCTCTAGGATATATATTTTGTCTTCATTGTCTGAGGTTCTTTCTTCCAAGTGGTCTATTCTGTTGGAGATGCTTTCAATTGAACTTTTATTTTGGTTTATTGCTTCTTTCATTTCTGGAATTTCTGTTTGGATTCTCTTTAGAGCCTCTATTTCCCTATTGAAATAATCTTTTACTTCCTGTATTTGTTTTTGGAGTTCTTTGTCAAAATGAATTTTTGCCTTCTGTACTTGCTCCCTCATCTCTTTTTTGAGTTCATTCTTAAGTTCCATAAACATTTGGCATATGTAATTTCTAAATTCCATCTCTGGCATTTGACCAACTGTGCTTGCCATGACATTTACTGATGAGGTATCTTGATTTGTTTGTGTCATTTTCTCCATGCTAATCTTCTCTGTATCGGTCCAATTTTAGTATATGTGCTGCCGAAGCAATCACACTGCATAATATTCTATTGAGAATATATATCATCTGTTGTAGGGCACCTAAATTGTTTCCATAGCTTGGCTGTTGTGAATTGAGCTGCTTTAAACATTGATGTGGCTGTGTCACTGTAGTATGCTGATTTTAAGTCCTTTGGATATAAAATGAGGAGTGGGATAACTGGGTCAAATGGTGGTTTCATTCCAAGTTTTCTAAAGAATGTCCATACTGCTTTCCACAGTGATTGTACCAGTTTCAGTCCCACTGGCAATGCTGAGTGACCCTTTTCCCCCACATCCTTACCAACATTTATTGTTACCTGTATTTTTGATAATTGCCATTGTGACTAGAGTGAAATGAAATCTCAGAAATCTCAGTGTAGTTTTAATTTGCATTTCTCTAATTGGTAGTGATGTTGAATATTTTTTTCTTATATTTGTTGGTCACTCCTATTTCTTCTTCTGTGACATGTATGTTCAATTCCTTTGCCAATTTATTGATTGGGTTATTTGGTATTTGGTTTTAAGATTTTTGGGTTCTTAAACATTTTGAAAATTAATGCTCTATCTGAGGTGTAGGTGGCGAAAATTTTCTCCCATTCTGTAGGTTCTCTCTTCACATTTTGATTTTTTTCCTTTTCTGTGAAGAATCTTTTTAATTTGATTCCATTCCATTTATTGTTTCTTGATTTTACTTCTTGTGCTTTAGGAATCTATTGAGAAATTTGGTTCCTAAGCTGACATGATGTAGATTTGGGTCTCCTTTTTCTTCTATTAGGCACAGGGTCTCTGTTCTAATGCCTAGGTCCTTGATCCATGTTGACTTGAGTTTTGTGCATAGTGAGAAATAGGGGTATAATTTCATTTTATCACATAAAGATTTCAAGTTTTCCTAGCACCATTTGTTGAAGAGGCTATCTTTTCTCCAATGTATGTTTATGGTGCCTTTGTCTAGTATGAGATAGCTGTATTTATGTGGGTTTTCTCTCTGTGTCTTCTATTCTGTACCATTCATCTTCATGTCTGTTTATTGACAATACCATGCCATTTTTGTTACTATTGCTCTGTAATATAATTTAAGGTCGGGTATTGTGATGCCTTCTGCTTCACTTTTCTCGCTGAGGATTGCTTTGGCTATTCTTGGTATCTTATTTTTCCAATGAATTTCATGACTGCCTTTTCTATTTATGAGAAGCACATCTTGGAATTTTAATAGGAATTGCATTAAATTTGTATAATGCTTTTGGTAGAATGGCCATTTTAACAATATTAATTCTGCCTGTCCAAGAACACGGGAGATCTTTCCATCTTCAAAGGTCTTCTTCAATTTCTTCCTTTAGTATTCTGTATTTTCTATTGTAGAGGCCTTTCATCTCTTTCATTAGATTGATGCCCAAACATTATATTTTTTGTGGCTGTTGTGAATGTGAGAGTTTCCTGATTTCTCTTTCAGCTGAATTCATTTATGAGTTCTAGAAGCTTTCTGATGGAGATTTTTGGATCTTCTAACTATAGAATCATTTCATCAGCAAATAGTGATAGTTTAAGTTTTTCTTTTCCTATTTGTATCCCATTAATTTCTTTCATATATCTAATTGCTCTATTAGGGTTTCAAGGACTATGTTGAATAGGAATGATGAAAGAGGCGGTCCTGTCTTATTCCAGTTTTTAGAGGAAATACTTTAAATTTTCCTCCATTTAAAATGATGTTGGTCTTGTGTTTATAATATGTAGCTCGTACAATGTTGAGCTATGTTCATACTATCCCTAGTTTTTCTAGTCTTTTGAACATGAATGGGTGCTAAATTTTGTCAAATGCTTTTTTGACATCTCTTGAGATGATCCTTGTCTTTAAGTCCATTGATATGATGAATTATGTTTATTGATTTCTGTATGTTTAACCATCATTACATCCCTGAGATGAACCCCACTTGATCTTGGTACTCTATCTTTTTAATATGTTTTTGTTTGTGATTTGCCAGTATTTTATTAAGAATTTTTGTGTCTATTTTCATCAAGGATATTGGTCTGACATTTTATTTCCTTGATGTGTCTTTGTCTGGTTTTATTCTTTTTGTTTTTGTGGTTGTTATGTCATTTAGGCATAAATTATGTAATTTGTTTGATATTATTCTACTTCTTAATATAGGCATTCATTACTACACCTTCTATCTATTTCTTTGTTCAGTACTGGGCATTGAACCCAGGGACTTATTTATGCCCAACAAGTAGTCTTACACTAAGCTACAAAAATTCCATCTTACCATTGCTTTTGTTTCATTCCATGTATTGGTATGTTATGGTTTCACTTTGATTTTTCTCAAGGTATTTCCTATATACCTTTTTAATTTCTTCTTTGACTCATTAGTTGCTCATAAATGTATTTTTAATTTCAACATATTTGTAAATTTCCCAGTTTTCCTATTGTTGTTGATTTCTAGTTATATTCCATTGTGTTCGGAGAATATACTTGGTGTGATTTCAACATTTTAAAATTTGTTAAATATTTATTTGTGACCATAGATGTGACTTATTCTGAAGAATGCTGTTTGTGAACTTGAGATGATTGTGTCTTCTGTTGCTGTTGGGTTGGATGTTCTGTAAATGTCTGTTAGAGTCTTGTGGTCCATAGTTTTGTTCAAGGTCCCTGTTTCTTTGTCTTGTTGTTCTACCCACTATTGAGAGTGGTGGTTTAAAGTCTCCTACTATTATTGTATTGCTATTTATTTCTCCCTTCAGTTCTGTCAATCTTTGCCTTATATATGTAGGTACTATGATTTGATTGGATATATCTTTATAATTGTTATGTTTTCCTGGTGGACTGAAATTTTTATCATTCCTTAATGTCCTTCTTGGGTTCTTGTACCAGCTAGTTTTCAATTCAAAGGATATTTCATCTGCTATATCTTTTCTTCTTTGTTTATGTTGTTGTTCTGTTTGTACAGAGATTATTGTTCCCTTTTGTTTTAGTTTGTATTTGTCCTTAAATGTAAAGTTAAATTTCTTGTAGATTGTATATTGTTTGAGATTGTTTTCCTTTGTTTTTAATCCATTCAATCACTGTTTTTTATTTAGGCTATTAATTAAAGTAACCATTGATGAAAAAGGAATTGTTATTTCTAATTATTATATTGTTTCCAGCTTGACCTGTAATTCTTTTGTCTATTATTCAGAGGTTCATCTTATTTGAGAAATCTTGAGCTTCTTGGGTATGGACACCCATTTTCTTTTCCACATTTGGGAAGTTTTTAGCCAGTATGTTTTGAATATGCTTTCTGGTAATTTTGTGTAATTTTATCCTTCTAAACTATCTGTAATGCATATAATCATCCATTTGATGGTATGTCACAGATTCTTCAAGCCAAATTCACTGTTTTTCATTAATTTTTTTAATTTGCTTCTCTTAATGAATAGTTTCCAAAAAATTGTGTTTGAGTTTGCTAATTGTCTTTTCTGTTTAGTCAGCTCTTGAATCAATTTATTAAATTTTTTATTACAATTTATTGTGGCCTTTAGCTTCTACAGTTTAGGTTTCTTTTTAAAAAATTTTATCTTTCAAAAAATTTTCAGTTTGTTCACATATTGTTCTCCCAATCTCATTGAGAATTTTTGTGATCATAAATTTGAATTCTCAATCACATAATTCTATTTTATTAAAATTGGTCTCTTGAGTTTTATCTTACTCCTCTTCTTGGATTACATTTTCCTGTTTCTTCATTTTCTTTGACTCCATCTTGGTACCTATACATTAGTAAAAACCAAAATCTCTTTTTGTCTTCATACATTGGCCTCATAAGGAAAAGAACTTCACCTATCTACCAGCCTGGCATTTTATGGGCCTCTTAAATATTGAAGTTTGTCCAAATTGCTATCTGAGGGCCTTCAGGTATAGAGTATACCAGGTCCTGTGAACACTCTGAAATATGTAAGACAGAAATCAGTCTTTAAGGTAGCACCCAAAATAGTTGGAACTCTGGGTCCATAGTTGAACTCTTTTCCTCTCCAGTGAGGAAGAAGGAGGTGTCTTTTGGTCACCTATTATCTCTGCACTGAAGGAGAACAGGAGATGTGGTGACTGCCCAAATAGCAGTTCAAATCACCACTCTGTTCTCTGTAGTCCCATAAACTAGTTTATACTAGATCTTGTCAGCTTAACAAGAGGTTGGAGAAAGATAGACTCTTGAGTAGCATCCAGAAAAGTTGGGAAGCTACATTTGCAATTCAATTCCTTTGATCCTCAGGGAGAAGCTACTAGCTGGGTGTTCTCTCCTGATTGTCTGGTGCTGTGTCAGAGGTAGGGATTTTGGTGAGAGGACACGTTTCCTTTTTTTTCTGGCTCCAATGTTGCTAGTTACATACTTAATCATGATACAGGAGTCTTTTAACTAGTTTCTGTAAATTGATTTGTGTATTATGGTTGAATCAGTGTTTATAAGGAAGTAGCAGAGACTAGGGTTTCCTATTCTACTATCTGGTTGTGTGTGTGTGTGTGTGTGTGTGTGTGTGTGTGTGAGAGAGAGAGAGAGAGAGAGAGAGAGAGAGAGAGAGAGAGAGAGAGAGGTTATGCATGCTCATGCATTTCTATGAAGAAGAGAGACCTAATCTTAAATGTGAAAACAATCAACTTGAAAATAATCTGTTAGCTTAATAATAACAAGAAAATGGTGTGTCTGTCTTGAAAGTCTTATGCTATTAAAAACTATATATTACTATGTTGAACCCCAACTGATTAATTTTCTTCTATCCTAAACTGATAACCATATAAATCATATTTACAAGCCTATTAGTCAGTAAATGTCTTTATGTATACATTTCAAATGCAGCTTGAAATGGCATATTTGGAGATAAAATAGAAAATAATATGTACATTTTGCTTCATTTGTCTGAAAATACATCAAAAGCTCATAGCAGACTTTCTACATTCCTCATTGAAAACTTTGATGACAATTATTTAAATTTTCACCTTCTAGGGCAGTGACATATCACTGACATGTGGATTTCATGTACTCTGATGTCTTAAAATATTCATATCATTATGAATGTGTCCAAACTACTTTTCTACTTGAGAAAACTTATCAAGTTATTGTAATAATTATACAAAACCACATCTCTCTATTCTGACTTCTTTTTTACTTACCTTCCAACATCATTATCCCAAAAGATAAGGATCTTTGTTTTACTTTTTGCTATAAATATTTTCCTACAGCCCATATTGCCTACTAGGTCAACTTCATCCACCTCAGCAGGGTAGTGCAAGTCCTTCATGATCTGGCTTTTATTAACTCTCCAATTTCACTTTGGCCATGCTTAATCTATGTCTATTCACACTATACCTCTATTAAAAGGAAGAAAGTCCTTACTTCCCAAATCCTCAAATGAGCCTTGCTGCATCATTTTGCACGTAACAATTCTCCCTGAGGGATGTGCCCTGTGCTCACTTGTTCTTCTGGAAACTTCTATTCCCCATGAAAACTCAGCTTAAAGTTTATTTTTCTGAGAAATCTTCTACCACCCCTGCCTGTTCCTCCAAGGCTTCTAAGTGACATTTTTCTTGATTTTAATAGCACCCTGCGGGTAACTCTCTTGTAACCATTAGCTTATTACTGATTCTAGGGCTTTCCTGCAGGTCATTTGCCCCTTACATATGGATGTTTTGCCTTCTTTCCACTTTCCCCAGAATCTAGCTTAGGGTTTAATTAGGTCAGAGTTGCCTATTTGGAATGAACGTTTGTTGAAGACTAAATAGAATTGGTTCCCCTGATCTGAGGCTGGCTTGGGGAAATTAAACAGGTAAGTAGAGAAGTCATTCTCTGAGGTCCTGGTCATGTTATTATTTCTGTTTATGGGTGGGTCTCAAACTTTAGCCTACATCTAAATCACTTTGTTAAAACGGATTGCTTGATTTCTTTCCAGTTTCAGATTCAGGCTTGAGCCACAGAATTTGCATTTCTTATCAGCATCCAGTTGTCACTGCTCTTGCTGCTCAAGGACCTCCCTTCAGAAACCATGCTTTTATTTCTATACAAGATTACGGTGTTGAAAGCAAATATGTGGATGTAATAAGTACATATCCAATTGGCTATGTTTTAGTTGTGAAGATGACCTTAGTATAGAGTATAATTTTTTTGTTTCCTTCTAAATCAAAACAAATAGAAATATATTAACATATTTTGTTCATTGACAAAAATCAAGATCCTGAATTTTTTATCATAATCTTTATATTCCCTCACCATTAATTTCCAATATGTTTAACAAGATGCATTAAAGAATTCTGATGTTGGTTTTTTTTTTAAAGGAGTGGAATTTAATTTTTTGTTGTTGTTGTTAGGGGAGGGAAGGAGGTATTCATAGTTATGCATGTTCCTATAAAAACAATCCTTTCAGAACATTGCACATACATGGTAAGTTTGCCATGATATTTGAGGTGGTCCCTGGACTCCCCTGAATTTCATACATAGATTCAGATTAAAAACATTTGCTTTTGAAATTGTTGTAAGTGAGGAAGAAGAGATTGTAGAGCCAAGATATGAAAGTCTTTTTATAAATCATCCACAAGAGAGTTACTAGAAACAAAACACAAACTTAGCAAATTTTCAAAATGTAAGATCAACAAAATAAATTTTTTTTTGTGTTCTTATACATCTGCAAGGAATAACTCAAAAAAGAAATATAAAAAGTAAGTCCATTTACAATAGCCCTAAAAGATTAAAATATCTGGGAATAAATTTAGCCAAGGAACTGAAAGATTGTAAATGGAAAACTTTAAAATATTGCAAAAAAATGGAAGATGATCTAAGCAAATAGACACTTCATATTCTTGGGTAAGAATACTTAATACTGTTAAGTACTACCCCTAAATAATCTATAAATTTGATGCATTTCCTTTTATAATTTTAATGATCCATTTAGAAGAAGTGGAAAAGCTGATCCTCAAATTTGTATGAAGTTGCAAAGTGTTCTGAAGAGCCAAAACAATCTTGAATAAAGAACAAAATAGAATTTTAATATTTCTCAGTTTCAAAATCTATAACAAAACTACAATAATCAAAATAGTATGGGTCAAGCAGATTCATAGAAATATGGATCAATGAAATATAATTGGGGTCCAGATATAAATGCATATATATTAGTGTATATATATATGTACATATATATACATATATATATAATTGACTTTGATAATGATATTATTATGATTTAGATATGAGCTCTCTGTGAAAAGCTCATGTGTGAGTCCATGCAAGAAAGTTCACAGATGAAATGATTAGGTTATTAGAGCCTTAACCCAATCAATGAACTAATCCCCTGATAGGGATTAATTTAGTGTAGGTAAGTAGGGTTTAGTTGGAGAAGGTGGGTCTATGGGGGCATGCCTTTGTGGTTTATGTTTTCTCCTTGTAAGAGAGCAGAGCACACTCTCTTTCTCTCTCTTGTCTCTGTCTTTCTCTCCCCTTTCTGGTGCCATGTCCATCAGCTTTCCTTTAGTATATTTCTCTGCCATGATGTCTCAACTTACTTCAGGCCCTGAGGAATGGAGTTGGCCCTCTATGGGCTGAGGTCTCAGAAACCCCAAATAAATTTTTTCTCCTCTAAAGTTGTTCTTGTCAGGTCTTTTGAACATAGTGGTGAAAAAGCTGACTAAAACCAGTGACAAGTCCATTCAATTCAATGGAAAAAGAACAATTCTTTCTACAGATGATACTGAAAAAAACAGAATCATTAGGGGTAAAACAATTGAACTGAACCTATGTCTCATACCTTATACAAATATTAAGCAAAAATTGGTCAACGTATATATAGGCTCCAAACCATAACTTTCTTAGGAGAATACACAGGGGTAAATCTTCATGACTTTGAGATTGGCAATGGAATCTCAGGTATAACATTGAAAATACAATCAACAAAAGAAAAAAAAAAGCAAGTTATATTTCACTAAAATAAAAAATGTGAATTATTTAGAATATTAAAAGACAACCTAGATAATGGGAGAAAATATTTGTAGGTTATATATCCAATAAGTGGATAAGTGTTTAACAGCCAGTATATATAAAGATCTCTTTAAATTCAACCATAACAACAACTAATTAAACAAACGACAGGCAAAGAATTTGAAGAGGCATTTCTACAAAGATATATGAATGGCCTAAAAGCAAATGGAAAGATGCTCAACATCTTTCTTAATCAGTTTGTGTTGCTGTAGTAAAATATCTGAGACTAGGTAATTTATAACAAAGGAAATTTATCTGTTTGGTACTGGGAAGTTCAAGATCAAGGTGCAATTGGATTTAGTATATGGTGAAAGCTGCTGTCTGTTCCAATGATGGTACCCTGTTGTGTTGTCCTCATGTAGTGGCAGTGGAGAATGCTGTTTCCTTACCTGGAGGAAGGGATGAAAGGACTGGATTTGAAACTTGTTTTTATAAGGGAATTTACTCCATTCATAAATGACTTAATTAACTTCCCCCAAAGCCCCACCTCTTAATATAATCATGTTGGAATTACAGGTCCAAAATATGAACTTTGGAAGGACACACACATTCAGACCATAGTCACTAAAGAGATGCAACTAAAAAACACAATGAGATACAACTTCACATACACTAGAATTTTCATAATGAAGGAAAATAATAGGTTCTGGTGAGTATGTGGACAGATAAGAATGCTTGTACATTGCAAGTAAAAAGCTAGGAAGACAAAATGAAAATTTGGCTGTTCCTCAAAAAGTTAAAAATAAAACTGACATATGATCCAACCATTCTACTCCTTGGTTTATAACCCAAAGAACTGAAAACAGAAACTTAAGCAGATATTTGTATGCAAATGTTCATTTCATCATTATTCACAATAGCCAAAAAAGTGGATACAACCCAATCATGCATCCACAGATAAATGGATAAACAAAATGATTTTGTCTTAAAAAGTAATAAAATTCGAATGCATTCTACAACATGGATCAACCTTGAAACCACTGTCCTAAACAAAATAAGTAGGAATAAAGGAACACATATAGTATGATTCTATTTATATGAAGTGTCTAAAATAGACAATTTTATTTAAAAAATAGAGTAGTCACCAGGGGTAGGGGGAAGGAAAGAACAGGGAATTATTCAATATTACAATTTCTGTTTGGGATGATGAAAAGTTTTGGCATTAGATAGCAATCATTATTGTACCACATTGAGAATACAATTGATGCCATTAGATTGGATATTTAAATGTTTAAAATGCAAAAATAGCCGGGCGCGATGGCGCACGCCTGTAATCCCAGCACTTTGGGAGGCTGAGGCAGGAGGATCACGAGTTCAAAGCCAGCCTCAGCAATAGTGAGGCACTTAGCAACTCAGTGAGACCCTGTCTCTAATAAAATACAAAAAAGGGCTGGGGATGTGGCCCAGAGGTTGAGTGCCCCTGAGTTCAATCCCTGGTACCACAAAAAAAAAAAAAAAAAAAAATGCAAAAATATTGAAAATACAATGCAAGCAGGTACTGAGAACTAAATAAAGTTATGTTAATCCATAAAGGCAAGAGGTCCTGGCAATTATATAGTGTTTACAATATCCCAGTTTCTCTTGGGTGTTTTCATGTATGGTTAACTCAATGAACACTCACGATAGCTCCACAATGTTGGCCTTATTACTGCTCCCATCTTATTGATGGGAAAACGAAGTGCAGAAAGTTAAAGACTTGTTGAGCATCCCATGGTTACTAGATGGGAGAGCTGAGATTTGAACTGAGGCAACTTGTCTCTAATACCCGAGTTTTAACCATGCTTGTAACTGTATTATTGCTTCTGTCTAGCATCCAGTCACTTGCTGCATGATATCCTGACCAGGTCCCATACATTCCCATAGTTCCAGCAATTATATAGTGTTTACAATATCCCAGTATCTAAAATAGACAATTTTATTTGAAAACAGTTACCAGGGGTAGGGAGAAGGAAAGAACATGGAATTATTCAATATTACAATTTCTGTAATATTGGAACTATGGGAATTAGGAGCCCGGGAGTCTTTTTTTTTTTTTTTGTCACTCTGCTTTCATAAAGACAACAAAGTTTATAAATTTAATTCCCAACTGAAAAATTGTATATACTTTTGACATGTATACTACTTCCTAACATAAATTGAGTCAGAAGAATATGATAACCTATCTGATGGGATCATGGAACACTGCTTGGTATATTGTTTTCTAGCAACTGAAAATTAATTTATTAAAATAAATATTTTTAAAAGATATTGTGAGGTCTGGGTTGTAGCTCAGTGGTAAAGCACTTGCTTCACATGTGTGAGGCACTGGGTTCAATTCTCAGTACCACATAAAAATAAATAAATATCCTGTGTGTTCATATACAACTAAAAATAATTTTAAAAAAAAGATATTGTGAGAGTTACAATAAAAATTGTTGAGGACCCTGACTTCTTTTTCATTTTGATAAATGGAAACTTAAAATACTAAGAATAAAATAGTGCAAAGGTTATCTATACTTTCCCCATTATGTTTTGTTTTTCTGCTAATTGTAGCTATAACAACAATAAATTTTTATGGAAATGATTATGGATTAATTTCATGGAATTGATAATGCTTATAGAAACATACAAGACATTTATTGAGAACCTATTTTAGGCATAAGTAAATGCAAATATCTTACCATATCCATGATAAACAACAGATATCTTGATGGTATGCTTCTCTGATCATTGTTTTCTATTAGCCACTTAGAAATCTTGGGAATTATTTTAGATTTAAGTTATAATGAAAAATAACAAAAAATGTTGTCTATGGATCATGCTATTTTCTCATGTACATAAACAGTTTGTAGAAGACAGTTTATTTTATTTTTAAAAATATACATACCATTAAATTTTAATAACCTTAGTATGAGCTTTAAAACATCTCAGGCACAACCAGATGAATTTCACGTGCTGTAAACCAAAAATATCAGAATAATACCTGTAGTCTTTTATTAACAATTTTGATTTGCAGCAATCCTTATGGCCAATTTTCACAACTCTCCTTCCTCTTTTTATTCTTCCCCTTACAATCAAGCCTTAAGCTAGAGTTCTTGGCCCCTGGGATCAATCATTACCAGAAAACATGAAGCAAAACTTCCGTCTGGTTCTGTACTTTAGCTGTTCCTGGCTGGAATTCAATTATATATAAGACACATGGCTGTTTCAAATTCAATAGGATTTAAAAAAAGAAAAAAAAAAAAGCTTGCTTCAGAGGAAACACTTGTTGATTACTAATGGGTATGATGGGAGACTTGAAACATCTGGAATTTAGATGAGCCCATTTGATAACTTTTCTGTTTCACATGAAACCAAGTATTGAGGAATATGAATGACATAGATGTGGGATATAAACAGAATCTTAATTTTTCATCAACCATTGTCTTCAACTCCACTTTCAGATTTCTCTTCTCTAAACCGTAGATACATATGAGTAGACACGCCCATTTTTGGCCTCTTTCATGTATTGATTGGTTTAAGTCAAATAAATTCATTCTGACATTCAGTTGAAAAAGCTCGTCTCCCCATCTTTCCTTTCCCCGAGATGGACCTGCTTTGCAGTGTGGATGGCAAAATCTTTTCTTTCACTGTTCTTTCTTTCTTTCTTTGTATTGCTGGCTCCTATGTGGATTGTTAAAAAAAAAAAAAAAAAAAAAAAAAAAAAAGAAGAAGCATTAGAGAAATAGGAATAAAGCAACAGCATTAATGGGGTCTGTTAAATGCGTTCAAGTGATAAATTTCTTTTAGAATGCACGTGTGAGTTTTGAAGACTATTGGAATCCCTACACTAAGCAATTTACTGATGTGGGAAAATACTTGTTGTCTAATCACTAGACACCCTCCTTCAACTGTCTCCATCTCTTCTTACCCCAGGAAATGCACTATAGTCTATCATTTCTGAATCACCCCCTACCCATAAAAAGAAGATACATTTTGGATCAGGTCCTTTAAAGAAACCTTGGTTAAGCTAACATCCAGACTTGCCACTGGCACTTGGGAACTTAGTGTACTAGAAATTGGCTAGTTTGTACATGAAACCCATTTCCTTTTCTTTCTGGGAAAAAATCTATACTATATTTCCCAGTTTTCCTTGAATCTAAAATGAACATGATTGGGTTCTACTACATGAAATATGTATGTACCAAACCTAGCATACCAAAAACCTCCAAATATAATCCTTCATATTCTTTTCATATGTCTTATTGAGGCATACAGACCTTGGAAGGCACATTTCAAAATGATGGAAATCATGATGAAATAGTCCTGGCTCCAATTAAAGCAAAGCTACTTGTTCCTTTGTGATTTTAATGAGCAGGGATTAAATTTCTTTCATGCTCAAACCATTATACATTTAAGAGTTTGCTTGTTGTGTCAGCTAGTAGTACCTTAACAAATTCACTCGTGCAGTCTGACTTCATTGTGAGGATTAACAAATAATAATTAAAAAAAAAAAAAAGGTCCTCCACTTAAAATTTGAATTTCAGATAAACAAAGAATCACATTTAAAACAGGTATGTTCCATGCAACATTTAGGGTATGGTTACAGAAAATATTATTCATTTCCTACCTGAAATTCAAATATAACTGGGCATCCTATATTTTATCTGTCAACCCTAATTTACACTACACTAAAATTCGGACATCCGTGACACTTCCAATGACTGCCTCTCTTGTCATTGCATTGTCTGTGGCTGCTCCACCTGGAATCTAGTTTTCTGATATCTGTAGCAGATATTCAGCATTTATCCCGTTTTCTTATGCCTTGAAATTCTAGGGGGATACATGCCAAGCTCTTCCCCAAACTCTTCCACCCAAAGTTTCTTCAGTATCCTGGCACAGTTTTCTCCAGTTCAGCAACCATCTGTGGAATTTTATAAGAAACTTGCCTTCAAATAGGCTCCGCAATCTCTGTATGATTCTCTTGGAGCCCAATTAGCTTTGTTTGGGGCAGAGACTACCTTCGCTTTTCTTAATAATGAAACAATCAGATGAATTCTTCCCCCAGGTGAATTCGAGCCTTTCTCTTATTCAGGCTGGAAGGGCTAATGGGAGTGAAGGAAGAAGAAGGCTGTGAGAATCTTAATAAATCCTATGACAATGTGTCCAGAAGCCTCTTCAGAATGTGGAGAAGCTTGTTACCTATTGCTCTTTTTCTAGTCTTCAACAGCAATTGTGAGACAATAGGAAAAGTTCCACTGGCCATCAAATTCCATAGATTAGATTATCCAAAACTTTGAGAAAATGTGGCACTTATCTGCATTTTCTTCATTTCACAAGACAGCATTAGCAAGCAAACAGAAAATAGTTCAGCCTAACTCTGTGTTCTTGAATTCATATCTCCAACACAGTAAGGTTAGCAATTGGCTCTACAACTCCCACATACTGTGTGGCTTCTGCTTTAATGTGTTTTGTATTCTTTCTTGTATCATCATAATATGATATTTGGTAAAATATAATATTAAATATTAAGGTGTAGTTTTGTTTTGTTTTTCTTCTTATTTTCACTAATTTGACCAATATATCAATAAAAGTTTGATTTCTAAGAAGGATATTATATTTCTTAAGATAAAGGTAGAACAAATTAATGTCCTGAAACCTGTTATTTAATGTGATTTTTTTAATTCAAAAGGAAATAATACCCCTGAAAATGAGGAAAAACACATACTTTTAATCAATTTGAATAAGGGAAATGTATTTTTATAAAAAATAATATGTAAGAAGTAAGAAGTTGAAATTCTAGAAAAAAACTGATTACAAGTTAGACAATAAGCTTAGGTCAGAGATAAACATTTACATTGTTATATTTAGCCTTTTAGTATCTGTTCTTAGATCTATGTTGGACAAGTGAAAACAGAAAAACAAAAGGACTCAAATCATATAATTGTGTTACATGTTATTTATATTATATAGTATTCTGTTTTCTCAATCTAATTTTCTTTGGTTAATATCAGAAATATTTGGCTTAATAGAACAATACAGCTTATTATAGGACAGATATATAAAGCAAAAATAGAATGTACAGTGATCTTACATCTATTTAGTAAAAAAACTAAGGAAGCCATTCAATGGAAATCAAATTTGATGTTTTGTATTATGAGTTTTACTTAATATTAAGAAAATATTGAAAACATCTGCTAAGACAAAGCAAACAAGACAGAGTAGATGGGATATTATTAAATCTGGATAGGAAATATTAGTATAGAATGGGAGTTGGCAAACATATGTGTCCAAAATGTAAATATTTTTGGATTTGAATGTCATACAGTCTCATAGCAACAATGCATAAGTCAATAATACTGATTGTGCTGCAATAAAGCTTTTTATATACAACTACAAATTATAGGATGAATTTGGCCCCAAGACCTGACTGAGTTCACTCCTGATCTAGATTAAATATATATTACCTTACTGTCTCTCCTCCTGTAAAAAGACCATATTGTGACCCTGGTTGAGTACCTCTCAGTTTAAAGTACCTTCAGTTCTTGTTCCTACCAGTCTTAATTTCCTATCAAGCCCTGCCCTTCCTTTGAAATTCATGATTGGTATATTGAAAAACCCATTAGCTTCTTCAGAGCTAGAGTTTTGAGAGAAATCAGCTCTAATCATTTGCCAAGGTGTTTGTTGTTTTTAAAAGGATGAAAATGTTGAGACAATAAAGTCTACTATTCTAAAGCAACATAATTCTTTCTGGAACTGATTGTACTTTTGTTAATCCATTTGAGTTTGTTTTTAACTTGGTTTAGGGAGAATAAAATCTAGTATCTAAGAGATTTTGCTTTAAACAATTCAGATTTATCATAATTATAATTAACTTGTAGGCAATTGGAAACACTTTAATTAACACTTTTTTTCTGCATAGTAGTAGATCATTCACCTGAAATGATTCTCCTGATGAACTGCTTCATGGGGCAAATAATGTTGCAATTAAAAAAAATAGCCATTGGATGACAACATGTTGTTTTTCTCCTTCCTGAAACCCAATTGTGAATAATCCATTTTTACTAATTCATGAATTTGACAAATATTTGTAGAGAATCTAGAGTTTACAACCTATATTTAATTTAGGTACCGAATGAGTTTTGGCTATATTCATAAACAAGGTGAGTTGCTATTTATGAAATCAGTAAAAAAATTAAAAAAAAGAATTAATACTCCAATTAATATAAAAAAAAGGCATTTTTACTCATGGGGAAATGTCCTTCGCTTCATTGTCTTGAACCATGCAGGATAGGCGAGTTGTGAGTCCTGTGGGAGTAGAGTGATCTTTTGGAGATTTCTAGTGAACTTTGTTGAAGTGGAAAACTTAAGACTATTTTCCCAAGTAATTTACAAACTTAGATGCCTCATCTTCTATTTTTTTCCTCTAGTTTCCCTAGAGATAAGTCCTTTTTTTCATAATTTTCCTTGTCTCTGAGCCACTTTTAGTTTGCTTTCTTTCCTTTAACTAGGGCAACAAAAAAGATTAGGAAATATAGAACCTGAAATAATGAAGTTCAACAGTACTTGGATCCTATGTTCCTCTCTTAGGTTCTTTAATTTTTTCTACTTAATTTTCTTCAAGTTTACTTTATAACTAGGTGGAAAGACAATGGATCGTTCTTATAACTTAATTTTCATGTTTTCCTTCACATAGTTTGGCAGACTATGCATTGTCCAACCAACCATCATAGGAATGAAAAGGAAAAATATAACTAACAATCTTAAGATAGTAAATTAAATATAAAATAACATTTAAGATGACTTAAAATATTTAAAAAGTAAAATATGGGAATAATCTCCCCAAATTAACACCATCTCTACAAGGTACCCATATAAACTATAATTAAGAGAAAATGTAAATGAGGAGTAATGGCACATACCTGTAATCCCAGCAACTTGGAGGCTGAGGCAGGAGGATCATGAGTACAAAACCAGCCTCAGCAAAAATGAGGCATTGAGCAACTCAGTGAGACCCTGTCTCTAAATAAGATACAAAAAGAAGGGTTGGGGATGTGGCTCAGTGGTTTAAGCACCCCTGGGTTCAATCTCTGGTACCACCAAAAAAAAAAAAAAAAAAAAAAAAGAGAGAGAGAGAGAGAGAGAGAATGTAAAACACCTTAATAATGGAGACTTAAAATATTTCAGGGGTTTTAATATCCAATGTTGGTAATAATATCAGTTCTCTGCAAATCCATTTATAGATCCAGTACAGTCTCAACTAAAATCCCAACAATTATTTTTGTAGAACTTTAAAATACAGTCTCAACTAAAACCCCAACAATTATTTTTGTAAAACTTTAAAACTCTCTAAAATTTATATAGACTTACAAAGATTCAAAACTGGCTAGGAGTTCTGAAGTAAATGAAGGAAATTTGCTGTTAGATTTGAAGAACTTTTACAAATGATCATAGTCAAGACAGTTGTTGGTGCATGTATAGAAAAATAGAGAAGTGGATCAGGATTTGGATCCAATAACAGACATAATGGATAACAAAGGCAAATTTTAGAGCAGTGGGAAATGATATATCTTTAATAAATATTATTGGATTTTTAGACATGGAAAAAAATGAAATTAATTTGCTATTCCACGTTCTTCAAAATCATACCAAGGAGATTGAAACACTAAATGTAAAATGGAAAACAATAAACTCATTATAAAATAATATAGAGAACTATTTCCTTTTAGGGGATTAAGAAAATTTTTTTCAGCAGGACATAAAAAATAACTATAAAGGAAAATATTGAAAAACTGGAGTGTATAGAAATTAAGACATTCTGTTTGTTCAAAGACACAAGATAGTAGAAAGCCAAAGTACAGTGTGGAAGAAAAGATCTGCAAGCATGTAACAAAAATGTTCTTGTTTAAAAAAAAAAACTTGAAGAATTACTATATATCAGTAAGAAAAAATAATCCAAAATAAACCCCATTTGCAATGAACAGGCACTTCCTAAAGGAGTATATATAAATGCCTAATAAACATGCAGTAGTGCTTAACTTCAAGAATAACAAGTTAATAATAATTAGTAAATGTATGCTAATACAAGAAGGAAATAAATCCCAGTAACCACCAGAATTAATAAAAATAAAAGCACTCTGACTGCCACATGTTGACAAACACGTGGAGTGCTGAATACCATACATTCTTTTATTACTTTATTTTATTTTTTTGGTACCAGCGATTGAACTCAGGGGCCCTCAACCACTGAACCACATCCCTGGCACTATTTTGTATTTTATTTAGAGAAAGGGTCTCACTGAGGTACTTAGTGCCTCACAGTTGCTGAGGCTGGATTTGAACTCTTGATCCTCCTGCCTCAGCCTCTCAAGCCACTGGGATTACAGGCGTGTACCCAGATGAAACTCCATACATTCTTGATGTTTGTAAATTATACTTTTTAAATCTATAATATCGTCTACTGAAATTGAAAAGACGTATACTTTATGGCCCAGTAATTTAGTACATATGTCTATACCCAATGAAGTTGTGTCTTCCTCTGCAGGAGACCTGTTTGGGGAGATGGCTTAAATTTCGGTGGACTACGGGCTTTGGCTTTGGACATGTTTGGGCATTGGCGCCTTCCGTAGTCTCACGGGACTTGGCCCGGGATCTTGCGAGACTTGGCCGGAGATCTCGAGGGACTTGAGCGAGATTGCGGATGAGGTCTGCGCCATTTTGGAGGTTAGAGGAGCGTGGACGGCGTGTCGGGGTGTAGTTAGAGCCAGAGAGAAAAGTTATCAGAATAAAGAGCTGTTTGTTTCCAGTTCGTCTCTAAACTTCTTCCCGCGGCTTCTTTGCTCCAAGCGGCCATCGCTTCAGGCGACAACAGGTGGTGGCCTGGACGGGAAATCGACATGGCAGGTAAGAACTGAGGAACCTTGCAGGAGTCTCTAGTCAGAGCGGTTAAAATGGGTTCGAAAATAACTAAGACCCAAGTGTACAAGGCTCTTGATGGATTCTTTGATATAGCTGAGTCAGTTATTAGTGAGGAGAATTTGGAAAAAAGTGAAAGTGATCATGAAAGCTTGGCCTCGGCTGAGTCAGTTAGGGCCAGTAAGGATAGTATCAGTGCGGGCTCAAAAATGACAAAGATCCGAGCTGCTAAAGCTATTCAAGATTTATTAGAGATAGTTCAAGGATACATGCTCTCAATTGAATCCGGGACTCAGGATGTTACTGAGTCAGTTAGGACCAATGAGAGTAGTAGTAGTGAGGAGGAATTAAGTAAAAGTGATTCTGAGAAAATGAACAAAAGGAAATTAAGGAAGACCAAGATAAGGGACCATCAAGTGGAGGAACCTATGTCCTCCACTCCCCCATGGGTGGAATCTATTACAGAAAATATGAAGGGTATCACTAGGCGTTTGCATACCCTAGAAATAGAAATAAAAAGTCTTTCTGAGCGCTTATGCGCTCTCGAGGGTAACTCACAGATACGTTGGGAACTGCCAGTATTTGAATATGAAAATGGAGAGAGGGGCCACCAGTCAGTAGATTTCAAAACAATAAAAAATCTCAAAGAGGCAGTAATGACATATGGACCCCAAGCTCCTTTCACGTTGAGTATACTAGAGTCCCTTAACACCTTTAGCGTAACCCCCTCAGACTGGAAACGTCTATGTAAAGCAACATTAAGTGGGGGACAATACTTGGTTTGGCGATCGCAATTTCAAGAACTTTGTATAGAAACAGCTAAAATAAATGCAGATGCAGGGTTTGGAGACCATAATATAGAAATGCTCACAGGAGAAGGGCCATTCGCAGATGTACAGGTTCAAAAATATTATACCCCAGGAGTATATGCTCAGATAAACGCAGCTGCATTAAAGGCATGGAAAACTGTACAAGGACCTGGGGATCTACAAGGTAGCTTGTCCAAAGTAATTCAAGGACCTAATGAACCATATGCTGAATTTGCTGATCGACTTTTGAGAACTGCAGGTAGAGTTTTTGGAGACGTTGATCAAGTTATGCCATTAGTTGTTTAATTAGCATATGAAAACGCTAATAAATATTGCCAGGAAGCCATCAGGCCATGGAGAAATAAAAAGGATCTTTCCATATATATACAACTATGTAAAGATATAAATGATGCCTTTGTCACAGGGAATATGATTGCAGCAGCTGTTAGAGATGCTGCCCCTCAGAATTTCACAAGGACTCAACCTAGACACTATAATCAATCAGGATCTTCCAGGAAAAATTATCATAATCAATCAGGCTATTCTAGGCAAAATCCCAAAAGAGAAATAAGACCAAATTCATACCGTGCTCCAGGTTGCTGCCCCAGGTGTAAAAAGGGAAATCATTGGGTCAATAAATGCTATTCAAAATTTGACATCCATGGAAATCCTTTGTTCAGGAATTCAAAAAATGGGGCACGGGGCCCAATGCCCCGGGGCCCACAAATGTACGAGGCATTGGAGGAGGAGTATCCTCAAGCATCCATTCAGATGCTTCCCCGATACAACCCCTATTACCCATCCACTCCCTCGCCAGAGGAACAGGAAGAAATGCAGGATTAGACCTCTGTTCCACCGCCCGAATAGTGTTAACACCTGAAATGGGGGTTCAACTGATTCCCACAGGAGTCAGGGGACCTCTTCCCTCAGGGACTGTAGGACTTATTATCGGGCGAAGTCCTCAAAGCTTAGTAGGTTTGCAAGTGACCCCAGGTGTAATAAACTCAGACTACAAAGGGGAAATAAAAATAATGCTTAGCTCACCCCAAAGTATAATTTCTGTTAATCAAGGAGATAAAATTGCTCAGCTGCTTCTCCTTCCAAATTTACATAATTCATTTAAAATGAGTATGCCTCAAGAAGGGAACAATAGAAGATTTTGTTCCACTGATTCGAGACCCATGGCTTGCTGGGTTCGAGACTGTACTAGGAGGCCTATGTGTAAAATAAGAATCCAAGGAATAGAAATGGAGGGACTTATAGATACTGGAGCTGATTCCTCCATCATTAATTTACGACAATGGCCCAAACACTGGCCTCTGCAAAAAGCTTCAACCAGTTTAAGAGGCTTGGGATATAATAACCTCCCAGAAAAAAGTGCAGTAATTTTAAAATGGGAGGATGATGAAGGACATAAAGGAACGTTTCAGCCTTATGTTTTACCTAACCTACCAGTTACTTTATGGGGAAGAGATATTTTACAACAAATGGGAGTACACCTTGCAACCAAACCTGCAGGTGTTAAATGTGAAAATATACAGGGTAATCTTAACCCTAAAAGAAATCATTATCAAAAAGTACAGGGTAAGCTTAACCCTAAAAGAAATCATTATCATATAGGAAAAAGACATTTTTCTTCGGGGCCACTGAGAAAATAATTTTGAAAATACCATGGCTTTCTGATAAGCCAGTGTGGGTCCCTCAGTGGCCCCTATCTAAAGAGAAATTACAAGCGGCCCACCTACTAGTTCAGGAACAATTAGAAGCAGGACATATAGAACCTTCCACCTCTCCCTGGAATTCCCCCATATTTGTGATCAAGAAAAAATCAGGAAAATGGCGATTATTACATGATCTTAGACAAATTAATAAAACCATGCAAGTCATGGGCCCTACTCAACCTGGACTTCCGAATCCTGTAGCTATTCCAAAAAGTTTCCATGTTATTAGTCTTGATATAAAGGATTGCTTCTTTTCTATTCCCCTACATCCTCTGGATGCCCCCAGGTTTGCTTTTTCAGTTCCTTCTATTAACAACAATGGCCCTGATCAGAGATATCAATGGAAGGTTTTGCCGCAGGGAATGGCTAATAGCCCCACCATATGCCAAATATATGTGGACAAGACTATCCAACCCATTAAAAATAAATATCCAAACCTCATGTGTCTACATTACATGGATGATATTTTACTGGCCCACCCTAATCAAAAAATTTTATTTAATATATTCAGTGATGTGGTAGAGAATTAAAAAAAAATATGGATTATATATAGCAGAAGAAAAAGTTCAAACCAGATCTCCCATATTATATTTAGGATTTAAAATCATGGATACTTTTGTTAGACCCCCAAAAATTTTAATAAATAAAGAACATTTAACCACCCTCAATGATTTCCAAAAACTGCTGGGAGACATTAATTGGCTTCGCCCTACACTAAACCTCACTACTGGCCAATTAAAACCTTTATTTGATATCCTTCGAGGGGACCCTGATCCATCCTCACCGCGAACACTGACTCCAGATGCTAGGAAAGCTTTAAAGTTAGTAGAAAAAGCCATTGAAGGAGCTCATTGTGACAGATTTGATTTAACTCAACCGCTGATATTGATTATTATTTCTTCACAATATACACCCACAGGAGTATTTTGGCAACAAGGGCCTTTATTATGGATACATTTGCCTGTCTCTCCTAAAAGCATAATTGAGTCTTATACCTCCATGGTGGCTAAACTTATTCTTCAAGGACTTAAAACTTCTACTAAAATATTTGGCATTCACCCTGCTACTATTATTACTCCCTATTCATCGTCACAGATTGAATATTTATGCTTCAACGATAATGAATGGGCTATAGCTAGATGTTCTACCTCTGCAAATTTTGATAATCACCTTCCTAAGTCTCCTATATTATCTTTTTGTATTAATCATCCTATTATATTTCCACAGGTAATAAAAAATCAACCTATTCCTAAGGCATTTAATGTATTTACAGATGGGTCCTCAAATGGTACTGCTGCAATAGTCACTACAAAAGAAAATATGACTTACGTAACTGCACACAAATCAGCTCAACTAGTGGAATTGGAAGCTGTGGTAAGAGCTCTGGAAAATTTTAGAGACCAGCCCATAAACATTTTTTCAGATAGCCACTATATTGTACAAGCCATTCCAAAATTAGAGTTAGCAGGACCAATAGCACCTCATACTCCAGCTTTTAAATTGTTTTATCAAATACAAAAACTTTTGTGGTCAAGAAAAGAATCTCTATTCGTAGGCCATATTAGAGCACATACTAATATGCCTGGCCCCCTCCATGAAGGTAATCAAAAGGCTGATGAACTTACAAAAACAATATTTATACTTTCAGCGCTACAACAAGCTACTTTATTTCATTCCCAGTTTCACGTCAACAGCACCACCTTGCAATGTAGGTTTAAAATCACAAAAGAGCAAGCCAGAACAATTGTAAAAGATTGTAAATCTTGTATGACACATTTGCCCAATCCTCATTTTGGTGTTAACCCTAGAGGATTAATGCCCAATCATTTGTGGCAGATGGATGTTACTCATGAGCCAAGCTTTGGAAAATTGTGATTTATTCATGTAACCATAGATACATGCTCAGGCATGATTTTTGCTTCCTTACATTCCAGAGAAAAAGTTAAAGATGTCACATCTCATTGTTTACAAGCTTTTGCTGCATTGAGCATCCCCCAAATGCTTAAAACAGATAATGGCCCCGCATATACATCCTCATCTTTCAAACAGTTTTGCGCAAAATTCAACATATCCCATAAAACAGGCATCCCATACAATCCTCAGGGTCAGGGCATTATTGAAAGAGCAAACTGCACACTGAAAATTATGTTATTAAAACAAAAAGAAGGAAATTGGAAAAGTCCTAAGGACAGATTGGCAGTTGCCCTGTTTACCTTAAATATTTTAACTTTAGACTCTAATGGTTATTCTGCTGGAGACAGACATTGGAATCCACACCAACAACATAAACCCTTGGTTTACTGGAAGGATGTTCTTTCAGGTACATGGAAGGGTCCAGATCCAGTATTAATTTGGGGGAGAGGATCTGTTTGTGTTTTTCCAAAACACGAATCCTTTCCAATATGGATACCATCTAGATTAATAAAGCAGGTACCACATCAAAATGATCAAGATGTAGTTGTTGAGGAATCAAGATTAATAAAAAAGGTACAAAATCAAGAAGACCAAGATGAAGATATAGAATGATTCCCTCAAAAGTGTCCTTCAAAATGTTTCACAACTCAAGAGTCATTCCTCCCGGCCGGGACGAGGAGATCTCTCTTTAGTGTGCACACAATTATATTTTTTTTTTCTTTTTATACATGTCTTTACGTCTGTACATTTGTCTACATTTCATGTTAATGTGACGTCACAAATATATATTTGTATGTTTGTTCGTCTGTCCAGTGTGACGTCACAAAGAACAAAGCGCTTATGAAAAAGAATATATATATATATGGATCCACATAACTTTAATTCATTTTAGGTTAAGAGTATTCAATTTAGGTAAATAATTTTATAAATGAAGGTACTTTCAATTTTGATTATAGGTATCCCTGGAACTTCTCTTTAGCAAACAATATGACTAGTGCTATATAACCTAATATTTTGGTGTTTTGACATAAGATTGTTTATTTGTTATTAACTTCATTTGTTTAATAGCTGATTAATTTCAATTATCTCAACAGGTAAAAAATTGCTGTGTATACAGAGACTTGAGTGTTCCAGCTAACAAATTATTTCTCCAAAGTGCCTTTAGCTTTTCTTTAATCTATCTTTAATACAGTAAATACCCTCAGTCTTTCTTTCTTTTGTTCTCAATATGATATTTTGCCAACTTATGTTTGTGTGAGCTCAAACAACAATGTGTGTGAGCAGAAATCAACTTTAATTTTCTAATCTAATAATTCTGTTATTTAGTTTGACAACTCGACTCTTCACTCAGTGCTGAAATAACACTGCCTTTCCTTTAATAATTGATACTTGAGTTTCTAGGTAGCGGGCCCTGAAGATTTGCCGGTGGCATTGTCTAGACATAAAAAAGACGGCTGCTGCTATAGCTGCAGGGAACATGGTCACCACAAGCATCCCTGCTGCTCAAGCATCAAACAACCTCACCAACAGTGTGGCTTCTGCTCTACATACATGGGACCTCCTACATCAACGTGCTATAACAAATGGACATTTTGATCTTTCATTGTTTGGGACTTTACAGGACAATGCCTTGCGGACATTTGTCCAGAGAATTCAGTGTGTTACTTGATGAAACTTAGGGCAGCTAATTTGTTTAAACAATTTGATATGCTATACAATTTGGCTTGTCACCGAAAGGCTTGTTGCCTTAAAGCCGCACCATCTCCTCACAATTGGACGACTGTTAGTCATCATACACAGTCGATCCTAAAGGGCTCCATTGGATGGCTGGTTAGCCAATGATGGGTAAGATCCCCAGAGGGGGACAACCTAAGACAGGCACAGTCACACGGGACAGTCTCATGTGGCCGACATATCAACCTAAGACAGGAGTCAAGGGCACAGCCTTGATTATCCGATGACGGGTAAGAATGTTGGTTGCACATAGACGTCCTAGAGCATTACCTCTTTTCAAACAAAAGGGGGGAAATGCAGGAGCCCTGTTTGGGGAGATGGCTTGCTTTGGCTTTGGACATGTTTGGGCATTGGCGCCTTCCGTAGTCTCACGGGACTTGGCCCGGGATCTTGCGAGACTTGGCCGGAGATCTCAAGGGACTTGAGCGAGATTGCGGATGAGGTCTGCGCCATTTTGGAGGTTAGAGGAGCGTGGACGGCGTGTCGGGGTGTAGTTAGAGCCAGAGAGAAAAGTTATCAGAATAAAGAGCTGTTTGTTTCCAGTTCGTCTCTAAACTTCTTCCCGCGGCTTCTTTGCTCCAAGCGGCCATCGCTTCAGGCGACAACATTCCTCTGCACCTGGATGGAGTATTATAAAGGGCAGTGGTCAGTATGATAGTCCCTGAGTCATCAAGTTAAGTTCCCACAGACTACATGGTGATCAAAGTGAGGAGAGTTGTTAAGTCTTGAGACAGTGAAGTTATATGTTTCCCTTGCCCATCAAGACAAACTGCTACTGATTTTTATTTCTGGCAGGTATTCAGGGTGAGGAGAGCATTTTCTGGGTCAAAAGTTTCTTACCATATATTAGAAACTATGCTGCTTTTCTTTAGTTGGAACACCAGTGCAAAAAACGCAGTGGTTGTGTCATTGGAATTAAATGTCAAGTCATTTCTCAAAAAGTTTGGGTGTTGTCCTTTGCCCAGAAGATAGATTTTCTGATGAATGCCTTTTTGGAAAGCTGGAGAAATATTTAGAATATTGTCCATTTTGCATAGTGTGAATTCAAAGAGACTTCCAAGTTCTTTCATTCAAAGTTGTGCTTCTGATCACATTTAGAAGTTTTCCAATGATATGTGATATGCTGTGTCATCTTGGTTTCTTTTGTATTTTTCTTCTGGGTCACTGCAATCAATTTGCCTTTGCCACTGATTCTTGAAGTCCGAAATACTGATCAATATTCAGCCCTCTCTGATGTGTAATTCTATGTACGTTGTTTACAACAATTAATAACCATCATCCTAGGGTCCTTTCCCGCTGAGATTGGAATTTGATCTCTGGGAGCATCTCCCATTATCATATGCTACACATAAAAGACAACTCTCAAAATGTCACACAACTTTTTAAGGATGCTGGTATTCCCACTCCAGTAAATTCTTAACACCTTGGTTAAGGCAGAGTTCAAATGCTTGATTAATGAGTGACTTAGCAATGTACACATTATAGACTCATTTCGTTTTTTTCTATTTACTTTCTTTAATTAAATTTATTTTTTAAATTGACACAGAATGTAAAAACTGTACATATCCATGTGGTGTTACATGATGTTTTGATTTGTGTATGCATTGCTTAATGTTTAAGTCAAGTTAAACAGATCTAATTCCTCAAACATTATTACTTTGTGGTAAAAGCATTTAAAATATTTTCTTCTATATATTTGAAATATACAATATGTTATTGTCTTCTATAGTCACCCTACTGTACAATAGCATGTCATAACCACTTAGTTCTTTCTAACTATAACTTAGCAACTTGGTTAACTTTTCCCAAAACCCCTCTTCCTGCTTGCTTCCTCTGGCCTCTGGTAACAACAATTCAGTTCTCATCTTCTATGAAAGTAACATTTCAGATTCTATGTAAGAGTGATATCATGTTGTACTTGTCTTTCTGTGCCTGCCTTATTTCACTTAAGATCATGATTTCTAGTTCCATTGATGTTGATATAAATGACAGAATTTCTTTCTTTTTCATTGCTAAATAATATTCCATTATATATATATATGCACCACATTTTCTTTATCCATTCATTTGTTGATGGACACTTCAGTTGTTTCCATTACTTGTCTATTGTGAATAGTGCTAACAATAAACATGGCAATACAGGTGTCTCTTTGGGATGCCGACTTTATGTCCTTTGGATATACCAAGTAATGGGACTGTTGGATAATATGCTAGTTCTATTTTTAATTTTTTGAGGAATTTAGATCCATTTTAACATGTCTATTTCCCTAGTTTTTTTGACTTATTCTTGAATGTGGAATAGAAGTTCCAGTATTTCAAGTTTATTGAGTGTGAAATTCTATTAGCTGACCCAGGAAATTGATAGTGCTATTCCTATGTGTTCTGGCATTAATTTTTCAATCTCTCATGAGTACTTTCATGTCAATAAATTCGGCTTAATCAAGGGATAAGCTTTTTTTTCTGTTTTGCGCTAGCACCTTTAGCATTTACTCCCACACTTGTTGCCTGTAGCTCTATTTATTGAATTTAATGAAAATTTTATATCCCTTTGGTTTACTTTGTTTCCAGAATAAGAGTTCTCACTCAGAGCTATAATCTTTTTCATTGTGGACTTATGGAAAATGGGCAGTTGTGTTTGGGTCCTGGAAATGGTAGGTGTCAACTCATTAGGTAACTGTATTGGCAGCAGTCATTGGAATTGCTGTCTCCAATGATAAGAAATTTTTAGGAAAGTTTGGAGGGTTCAAAGTGTCCAACTTCCTCTGCATCTATTCACATGCACTCATTCAATATCTCAGAGTACCACTAATTCTTTACCTGTACCATTATCATAAGGGAATTGGTTGGTTTGAGCAATTATTTGTTCTTGTGACTCTGCAAACTTCAAAACCAGATTCTGCACTATTGCTTAGCCATTTATGCTCTATAGTGCTGTACACAGTAGATGAGCAGCTCATTCAAAGAGATTAGTCAGACTTTCTAATTGTCAGTTTAGGTTTTCAGATGGATATTCAGCTCTCTAAAGTTAGCAGATGAAGTCAACTGACACCACCAATTTTTCAATATTTATCATAATGGTTATGTGTTAAAATCATCACTGCATCTCTTACAGCTACACTGTTACCTGTACAATAGCCTACCATTATGGATCATTAGGGTAAATATGATGTCATTTCCTGTCAAGGACTATCTGGATCCCATTTTCCATAGCAAGGGCATTATGTGTTTACTCCATTGTTCTAAGCAAACTATTCCTGGAATCCCAATTTATGAGTCTTTACTTCACATCAATTATTATATCAAGTTTGTGGAAATGCAGATATACTCAGATATTTTCGAGAAGAGTTTAATAAAGGAATGCATAACAGAAGTGAGAAAATTATATAAAAATCACAGGGATAGAACAAATTGCAAATTGCTTGAAGGAAACCATTGTCACTCTTAGACCTGAAAAGGCAAAGAAATGCAGTAATTACTGGAGTCTGGAGAGAGAGAAAACCAAGAGAGAAGGAAGCCAGGCAGATACAAGAAATAGGGTAACCCAAAGGAAGTGTGATCTTCATTGGGATAGCCAGTTCACAGTGACTTTGCAGGGAGGGACCTGGGTAAATAAATATACTCAGGTCACTCTCTTTCTTCCTGCTTATCCAAGTTCAGACAAAGAAACTTGGGGGCAAGGAAGCCTGCATGGTGATTCTAATTTTTTCAGTCTCCTAGGGTGCAGTGTAGGGTGAAGGTGGGTGGAGAGTGAATATTGAGCAATGAGTGTCTCACATGTCCTTGCAGATCAATCATAAATTGCTTCAAGTGAATGAAAGAAGCTCTGCATGAGTAGATGAAGCTGTGATATGTTTGTTACTGGAATACCATTGCAAGGATTCCTATCCATCATCAGATAAGACCTGGAACTGGAAGGAGAAATTTCTTGTTTAGAGGATGGAAGATGTATCTAAGCAAACAAATGGATGGTGTTAAAGATTCATGCATAATGTAGAACTACCTTTAATGCATCAAGTACCAATTTGACAGAAAATTCCTGCTGACTTTCAATAGAGGCAGCATAGTCTTCAGCAACATGTTCCTCAATAGATGAAAAAATGGAACCATGTGTTTAGAAAAATAGAAAATGCTAACAAAACTTTCCTATTCTCTGACACACCATATAATTATACTGTCAATGCCCCAGGTGATTGGGTCATATGTTATCTGTACCTTAATAATTCTAAAATAGTACTTTCAATAAATCTAATAAAAATGGCAGGTGTTAAGATAACATTTTGTATGGCTGGGATTATATGAGGGAGCTTTGTGATATGACATATGTGAGGTCCCGGGTTCAATACCAGCACTGAAATGAAAGAAAGAAAGAAAGAAAGAAAGAAAACATTGTTAAACTTTAACAGTTTTTATTCTCATTCAGTATCATTTAGTATTTCATAAATGAATGCTACATGTTACAATGATTAGCCCCTTAGGATTAATGAAATTTTGTGTGATATTGCTTCCTCTGTGCTAATTCTTGTACACATTCGCGGAAGAAAGGAAAAGAGAAAAAAGATATACCATTAGTTATTCAAAGTAATTATTTGTAAGAATTTCATATTATCTTAATTTATAAAATACTTATGTGTTTCTATACTTCAATAAGTTTTTTTTAATGGACATAATTTCAGGAGTCTTAAAATATGACCCATGCTAAAGGGTATGGAAAGTGGCTTGAGGTAAAGTGATATTTGATTTCTCACCTAAGAGCCACTGCTGCAAATAATTTATTTTCAAAATGGGCAGGACATCAGGGTTCTGGGATCCAGTCTCAGAATTTCAGGTTTTATATCTCAGATAGAATTCTGAAATGTATTGTTTGAGAGCTCCACAGTTGATTTTGGTAAAATATTAGATATTAAATATATTTTAATGTACTGCATAGTATATTAAAAGATTTCCCTTTACATAAGGTATACATACTTCAAGCTAAGAGGTGATTACCCATCATAACCACTATTTATTGTATACCCCCTGGGTATTATCAGGCACTAACCTAAGTGACATAAAACAAGAAAAAGATATTAAAACTGTGATTTTATAGATGTGTACTCTCATGCTAGTCATCTCTGTGTTCAAGCCTTACAATTTATAAGCAGTTAGAGAACAGACACTTCTAATTCAACAAAGAACTCTGTTTTGTACATGAACGTCAATAAATCATAATATTATCCTCCTTTCTTCTAGTTTTCTGTATTTAAGGTAATTATGTCATTGCAAAATATAGATGAAATACAAGCAAAAAGTTAGTAAATATTGACTAAGAAGACTTAGTGAATTCTTTTGGGACTTTGTCTCATATACTCAGATTATTAAATACAGATGGTCCCCGACTCACCTTGGCTATGGTGTTTTAGTGTTACCGTGATGTGGAAACAGTGTGCATTCAGTAGAAAGCATACTTCAAATATTGAATTGATCTCTTTTCCCAGGCAAGGTAGATGTGTGGTCGGATGGTGTTGGGCAGTGGACAGTGAGGCTCAGTGCCCACTCAGCCACATGATCACAAGGATATAGAGCAATGATACTCTACAGGGTAATGTGTTTCCCACAGATTTTTGAGTTACATGAGATATTACAAAATATTTAGGCTTTTTGTTAGATGTTTTTTCTCAACTGCAGGCTAATGCAAGTGTTCTGAGTATATCTAAATTAGGTGAGGCTAAGCTATAATGTTGGTAAGTTGTTATATGCATTTTGGACTTACAATATTTTCAATTTAACAAGATTATTACGACACAGCTCCTTTATAAGTTGAGGAGCATGGGAAGCATAATAAAGACCACTCAGATGACTTTGAACATAAGGAAGGGCATTTCATTGTGTCATTGAGATATGCAATAGCGTAGCATAAACTGTTGAGTGAAGACTTAAATTCCAAAATAAATCACCTTCTTATAATATTTTTTCTCTACCTCAGGGTTTTTTTAACACCCATTTTTAATTAGTTCATGTTTTCAATAGCAATGATATATAGTAAATGTACATATTAAACATATTGCTTAAAGCACAGAAAAATTAAGAACTGAATGTGAAATATGCTTAGTGTTTGCTTGTAGCAGATTATGAATAGAAGACACCTTTTGTGAAATAAGAGTATTTTCACCACAGTAAACTTTAAGAGGAGTGTTTTCAAACAAGATAAATGCACACACATGCACACACACCCAGCAAAGGACAGACAATATTTTGCCATTGTTATTTAATAGCTTTGCATAAAACTAGGTCAGTTTTATAACATAAAAAACTGACTTTTTGGTTTGCATTTACAAGGCTATGGAGAAATCACAGAATATTCAAATAGCTTTTCTCATGCTTTTATTTAGTAATATAAAAATGTAATAAATTCCTAGGTGTTCTATAAAATATTAAAATGGGCCAACAAGGAATTAACATATCACAATATCACATTAAGAAATATCAGAAAAACATTATTAATTTTTATTCCAACAAATATGTTTATTTAATTTGTGATTATTTAATCTAGGATGAGCAGGGAAAGAAGAACTTTATTTTTACTATCTATAAGGATGAGTTTTGGGTACACAATTAATACAACTAATAATATTCCAAAGATTCATTTCAATCTCTACCAGATAGCAAACTATTTTTCAAAGTAAGTTAATCTTATCTTACATATGGAAGCTACTAATTACAAATTAATTTTATTTATTTATTTCAAAAAGACCAGCAGGACTTTTAATTGCAAACAGTTATTAGCAGTTAGATGTGATCAAAATTCTTTTTTAATATTCTATAAATTAATCTTTTGCTCTTTTGACTTTTCCCCTCTACTTTTGTTGTGAATAATAGAAAAAATGGGGACTGGAATAATTCCAAATGGAAACTTACATCCTTAAACAAACACTGAAGTAATAGTGAGAATTTCACATTTGATAAAGCTTATAATTCTATTTATTCCTAAGAACAACTGTGTAAGATGAATGAGGTATTAAAAACAGCATAGAAATAAGGAATCAGTGTCAGAGAGATAACTGACTGTTGCAGAGATAACTTCATATATTCAACACATTGTTTCAATTTCTTCTTGGACCCAAGGAACATAGTTTTCCAGCTCCTTGTATGAAATGAGATTGGGCCTCTATCTAATTCTGGTCAATGTAGAAAGGGCAGACTTTAAGGACAGGGTAAAAAACAATTATATTTTGTCCTTCCCAAGAGACCATGGGGACAATCTGTTGAAGATGAAAGTGTCCCAAATGTACATATTCTGAATAATTGAGATGCTACTTGAAACGAACCACCTTACCATGTTAGACACTGCATGAAAAACTTCATTGTGTAAAGCCAGTTCAACTGGTGGTTGTTTATTGCAGTAACTAATGCCAATTACCCTGACTAATAGAGTTTCTTGGTTCTGCACTGCTGAGCTGTTAGGACTAAGTAGGTCTTCTTAAATCTCACAATCTTAAATCTATTGGTACACTCACCTGCCCTATTTTAATAATAAGAATCTCCTCTGAGGCTGTTGTAGCATCCTTGAGTATCTCTTCTGGATACTGGTTTCAATTCTTTTGGGTATATACCCAAGTATAATTCTGCTGGCTACTTCTATACTTCTAATGTGTCGAATCTTTCTTTTCTTTTCTTTTCTTTTTTTTTTTTTTTTTTTTGTATTTTTGTTAAACATGCAATACCAAATCAGTTACAATTAATCCTCATTTATGGGTAATGATATTTTAAAGATCTATGCCGACAAAGGTTCTGAGGGTGCTTCTGAATTCAGAATAACTAAATTTAGAGTCAAATATGCACAGTCCCTAAGAAAGGGAGAAATAGCCTATGCTAGCCCAGTTTATTTAGCTGTACCTAATGTAAATGGAAAAAAAATCATTTAAAGTGACTGTGTGACAAATTTCATATTTTAAATGACAGTAAAGCTAATTCTGTGATTTGACATGCATAGTCCAGACAATGTCAACTATTTCAAGACATATTTTATATATGTACTTATTTAAATATATATTATATATAATACATATATATGTGTTTTTTTAATTTCTAGGAAATCTGCACAAAGCTTTTATATTTCCATCATGGCATCACACTGCTAGTACAAGGCACTATAAACATTTTTGAAAATTACCCATCTTCTTTTTTTTAAATTTTATTTTAATTTTTGTGATAAGGACACAACCTGAGATCTGCCCTCTGAACAGATGTTTAATTATAGCCCAGCATTTTTATGCATAGTCACAGCTACAGAAGCAGATCTCCAGAACAATTTCATCATGTGTAATGGACGTTTTATATCTGTGGAATGACCAGCTTCCCATTTCTCCTTCTTCCCACCTCCTGGAAACCATCATTTTTTTTTCTTTTTTCTTTTTCTATGTGTTTGACTCTTTCAGATCCCTGACATAAGTAGAATCATATGCTAATTCTATTTTCCTATTTTTAAGGAAAAACTATATACTGTTCTATTTTCTGGGAAAGTTGTAGCACTTGCATTCCTACCAATTTCTATATTCACAAATGTATTTTTTCGTAATAGCTATCCTAACAGATGTGAGCTCATATATCATTGATATGATTTTGATTTACTTTTTATGAATGATTAGTGATTTTGAACATTTTTTCATAAGCCTGTTAGCTATCTGTATGTTGTCCTTGAAACAGGACTATTCAACCCTTAGGTCGTTTTAAAGGAGTTATTAGCTTGTTTTCGTTTGCATTGGAGGAGTTCCTTACATATTTTAGACATTCACCCCTTCTCAAACATGTGGTTTAAGAATATTTTCTCCCATTTTGGGTGTTATCTTCTTATTCTATTGTTGGTCATTTCTTTTGCTGTGCAGAAGGTTTGCAGTTTTGAATGGTTTTACTTGACTACTTTTACTTTTGCAGCCTGTGTGTGTTTGGTGTCATAGCCATGAAATCACCTCTGAGGTCAATGTCATGGAGCTTTCTTCCTGTTTCCTTCTAGAAGTTGCACAGATTCATTCTCTGTTCCTGATAAAAAATTCCAAGCAAACTAGAAGGAAATGACTTCAATATAATAAAGAAATATATGAAAAGCTCAAAACTGACGTCACATTTAATAGTGAAAAACTGAAATGCTTTTCCACTAAGATCAAGGCAAGCGTGCTCACCATTGTTTTATTCAATATAGAAGCCCAAGATAGATAAAGTAGGCAAGAAAAAGAAATAAAGAAATTCAAATCATCATAAAGAGGTGAAATTTTTCATCTGTGCACTACATGTTTTTATTTGTAGAAAACCCAAAAGATTCCACAAAAAATGAAATTTTACAACTACTAAACTCAGTAAAGTTGCAGTGTTAGAAATATAAATCAAATACAAAAATCAGTTGCGTTTCTGTATATTAATAAAGAGCTATCTAAAAATAAAGAACTATCTGTAAAGGACATGAGTAAAAGAAATCCTTTTATAATAGTATCAAAATAATAAAGTATTTAGGAACAAACTTAACTAATAAGTAAAAATCTTGTACCCTGAACCCTTCAAAAAATCAATGAAAGAAATTAAAGGCATAAACAAATAGAAAGGTATTCTGTGTTCATGAGTAGGTAGATATAATATTACTTAAATGTCCATACTATCCAAAGAGATCTACAGATTCAATACAATCTCTTTTGAAGTATCAATGGCAATTTTACAGAAATGGGAAAAAAATCAATATTCATAAAGAACTGCAAAAAAGTCCCAAAGTAGTTAAAACTATCTTGGAAAAGATAACAAAGGTGGAAGCATCATAATTCCTGATTTCTAAGTATATTACAAAGCTATAATAATCAAAAGAGTATAGGACGGTAATGAAAGCAGTCATGAAAATAAATGTAAGAGAATAGAGAGCCCCAAATAAACACAGTCATATACAGTTAACAGATTTCAAATGTGTGCCAAAAATATACAACAAGGAAAAGATAGTCTTCATTTACTTGAGCAGCAATAATAAAATACCCTAGAGTGAGTAGTTTCTTTCTTTTTTTTTTTTTTTTTTGTGGTACCAGGGATTGAACTCAGGGGCACTCGACCACTGGGTCACATCCCCAGCCCTTTTTTTTTTTTTGTATTTTATTAGAGACAGGGTCTCACTGAGTTGCTAAGTGCCTCGATATTGCTGAGGCTGGCTTTGAACTCGCGATCCTCCTGCCTCAGCCTCCCAAAGTGCTGGGATTACAGGCGTGTGCCACCACGCCCGGCTTAGAGTGAGTAGTTTCTAACAATAAAAAATCATTTCTCACAGTTCTGGAGGCTGAGAAGGCCAGCAGATTGGATGTCTGATGAAGACCTGTTCCATAAGTGGCATTTTTTCATGGTGTCCTCACATGATAGAATAAATGGAAGTGTGAAAAAGGCCACTAGTATCCCCTCTAGCTGTTTTTTATAAGAGTATGAATTCATTCCTAAAGGCAGGGACCTCATGACTTAGCCACTTTTCAGAAGGCTCCAACTCTTAGCACTATCACCTTGGGGTTTAAGTTCTGATGTATTACTTTTGGAGAACCATATACATTAAAACCATATCTGAAGTCTCTTCACCAAACACTGTTTGGAAAACTTGATAGACATGTGCAGACAATCAAGTTGGACCATTATCTTACCTGGTACACTCATATTAACTCAACATGGATTAGAAACTTAAATGAAAATTACCCATTTTCAGATATAAAATAAATGTCTTCTGGGAAAAATAAACTAGCATTATTAGATTTCTTTCATTCACTTTGAATCTTATTCAAAGTAAATAAGAAGTGGTGGATTTAATAATTTGATGACTCTAATAATCAACTTTAATAGTTACACAATGCTAAAAAAACACTGCAAGTGCAAAATTGATGTGGCACAGGAGGACACACAGAATTCATGTGGCACATATTACTTGGAGAAAAACACATATTTTTATGTGTACATTGGTTCATAATATATAAACAAGATTGTTATAGGGACTTTATGTTTCCCAGTTGTGGGAGTTGCATAAACAATCTCTGCTTTTGTTCACATTTGATCCAGGAGCTTGGAGTCAATAGGGCAAAGAGTTGGCCCTCCTGAACTGGACATGGAGTGGTTACAGAAAATCAGTTTAGCTGACACATCACCATGATACCACAATGTGGATTCTTCTTTTGTTTGTCATTGGGCATAAAGGAGCATATGGAGAGGGAGAGAGTTGGGGGAGGGATAAGAAGAAGGAGAAGGAGAGAGGGAGAAAGGGGAGCAGGAGGCATCATGACATCATAGTTAATTTAATCAAATGTTTGGTTATATGGGAAGGAAATAAAATGATAATTGTTCCTCATTGTGTTGACCACTGAATTCTATTTTATTCTTTTATTCTTATTCTATTGAATCAGTCCATCCTTTGGAGTCAAAGCATCAAATCAAAGACATAATTTATTTGAAATCTAATTATCCATTTAATTAAGGTTTGAAAATATGTTAGTGCAAACAAATTTCACTTTCATTAAAATTCCCTTTTAAACAAATGGATAGTAAAAAGACATTTTCTTGGTAGCATTAACTACTTTATGATTGGCCAAGAAATGAGAATTCTTATCATCTTTTTAAAATATTTTTTAGTTGCAAATGGATCTTTTATTGTATTTGTTTATTTATATGCAATGCTGAGGATCAAACCCAGGGCCAAACACATGCCAAGCAAGTGCTCTACCACTGAGTCACAACTCCAGCCCCTTTATCATCTTTATCAGCTTTAACTTACCAATAACATCCCCCCTCAAAAAACATATAAAAATAGTGACAACACAAAATAGGGCTAGTTTGGTCATATTAAAAAAAAAAAAGAGTTACAATATCAAATATTCAGAGCATTATTATTCATACTGCATCATTAGCATTTATCTGTAAAGAAAGGTATAAAATTTCAGATTCTGTAAGATTATGGGACATAGATATATAAAACCTAAACCACCAATTAAGCTCCTGCCATCATACATGTCATTATTCATGGGCATATGTCAAATACATAGCACTTATTAATCATATTTACTACTGGTCATATATGCAGTACTCATCAATTGTATTTACTTCTGGTTAAATAGTAGTGTGATAAGAGAACTAAAGGGTCTCCATCTTGTTCTTCAGCAGCCATTTTAGGAGTTCCGAGAAATATTCTGTTTCTCAGAAATAATAGAACATGGAAAGTCCTGCCTCTGTACCCACTAATTGTTACCTGGCATAACATACTTGGCAACACAAAAATAGCAATTCTTATACAATGTAAAATTGTTCTCTTTGATTTACATTTTTCTTGGGCAACATACCTTGTCAGATTGATTGTCCAGACATTAGTAACCATCCTCTGACATGTACTCAACTAGGGTCATTTTGACCCCCTCCTTCCCTTTTACTTGCTTGCTGCTATGCAAACCTGTAAAGTCCCATGGGAAATACCATTGTACCCATTGCATTGTCTCGCTAACTTCTCAAATTCAGCTTTGTACCACGACTTGCTTGCATTAGCTGAACAACCAAATATAAACCCTTGAAAATAACTGCTGGCGCGCCATCTTGTCACACTGTGTGATGCGTGTGGATGGTGGCCGCTGATCAGCTTAATAAAGGCTTATTTTGGCTCAAGTGTGACATGGCTTGGAGTTTTAATCCGTATTTTGTTGGGTACAAAAGTAGCAAGTCTGTTACTATTATTAAAAAGGTAATATAGATAATAATTTTAAATATCTCTTACAAACAACTTCCCAACAGAGAGATCTATGAAGACCCTTTCCTGGAAATGTTATTACCTATCCTAAAAGCATTGAATAAGTCTAATTTACCATTATTATTCGTCATCCATTATTTTGTTGTCCTTTTATTTTCCTTTTAGATTTAAATACATATTGCACTTCTATTCTCCTTCTTACGGGAATAAAGGAAACTAGTACTAAAATAGGGAAAACATAAAAGCTGATCCTTAAGAGTTATGATCTCCAAAAACAGTACCTCTCACCCTTGGGAAAATACTAGCTAATATTTATTGATTACTCATTTTGTGCCAGGAATCATGGTAAACATTTACAGGCAATACACAATCATTCTGCTAGATAATCTTCTAAAGGAAGGATAATTTTATTATTCCCACTACATGAAAGAGAAAACAACTATACAAGGCAATGGGTATTTTGGCTTCCATTCTCCTTACAATATATTGGAAAGTATTTACCCAACTTTAATTTTGTTCAATTTTTCTTCCAAAAATTTTATATAGTTTTCTACTAAATTGCATGTACTTACATATTTGCATTTTCAAGCAAATATTCAGTATTTAAAAGTCTATGACATAATTTAAGCAAAATAAAAATTTGAAGTCTTTCATTATCCATTAGAAATTTTTCTCTGAATGTAGAATATTTTTATTATTCCTTTCCTTCCTCATGTTTCCTTTATTGTTTTTTTCCATGGAATATTTCACTAAAATATTTTTGCCAGACTGTATTATATTAATCCCATTATCATACTTCTCAGCAGCAAAAAATATGTGTATAAACTGAAATTTCATTTAAAAATTTTAATTGACCATAAGATTCTAGATATTAAAATAGTTCTGAGTTTTCACTATAATTATAAACTTTATAGAAATTAACACAATACAAATGTTATTATAGTGACAAATAATTAAACAAAGGTGTATTTTTAAAAACTAATAACATAAAATAAATAGATTATTTCCTAACTAATTTAGATATTTGTGGATGAATAATATATATTTAATGGAGTGCAACAGAATTCAACATAAAATTTATTTATTTATTCATTCATTCATTTTTAATTTTGGCACTGGGGAATAAACCCTGGGATGCTTTATCACCTAGCTACATCCTCAATCCTTATTATTTTTTATTTTGAGACAGCATCTTGCTAAGTTGCTGAGACTAGCTTCCAACTTGTGATCCTCTTGCCTCAGCCTTCCAAGTTTCTGGAATCACAGATTGTGCCATCATATATTACAATTTATTTTTTGATAGAAGTGGAGAATGAGAATTTTTAATATCATAAACATGCATATGGAAATGGAACAAAGTTTATAAAATTAATATCAGTAAGTTGAGACAATAGACTTTTACACAGAGATCAAAAACTTGCCTATCACGTTCATAACTTGTTTAAGACCCTTCTACTTTTATGAAAAGCCAATATTAGAATCAATTTGATCTGCAAAAATATTTGTTTCCCAATCATGAGAGTCATTTCTTTTCCATATTTTGGGAGAATACCAATAAATTTAACCGAATTTTTCAAATCACTATTTGTGTACCTGTTATTTCTTCATTTAGAAGCAGATTGTTAAAGTTATTTATTCAGAATGATTGAACATATTAGTGATTTTAATGCAAATCAGGCATTACTATATTTTGAGATAAAATAATTCTAAAATCAAATAAATTTGTTAATATCCTTCCTAAAGACAACCATCATATAACAGAATACTAGTTTAGTGAAAAGTGTATGTGTCTTTAGTTACACGCATACGTATTTCATGAGAAATAAAGAAGTGTGGGAGGCATGGAACCTGACCGAGTTCTTACCCATGTTAACTGTGGTTCATTGAATGTGAATACTGAAATGTCTTCAGTATTTCTTAGACCATATATTTTTTAAAATATTTATTTATTTGCTTTTAGTTGTACACATGTGTTTTTACGTGGTGCTGAGGTTCGAACCTGGGCCGCGCACATGCTAGGCAAGCACTCTACTGCTGAGCCACAACCCCAGCCCCGTTAGACCATATTTGTTTACACTGGCAGAATTCTACCTCAGAAGTAATACATTTTTTTGAAAATAATAAGAGTGGAAGAGGCAAGATTGTCAAACAAGAATTATCTTCATCCCTATCCTTTAATATACCCGATTTCAGAATTTTCAACAAAACATTTCTAATGTTACATCCAAACAGTAAAGCTTAAACCCTAGAACAGGCCAATAGGAATTCATGTAAAGGGGCTTTATCAACCCAAATAATTTGAATCATCCATTGGTTTGATGTCTCAAATGTTTTTAAACCCCAGGAAAATTTAAGTTGGATGAGACTCTTCTCTTTGTGTGTCAAATAGGAGTCAGTCACTGTGAGAGGGCAGGTGGGGAAGGAGAGCCTGTCTGATACCTGGACTAGAGTCCAGTCCAAGGTCAGTTGGTTTTAGAAAATAGTACATATTAGAGGCTCTAAAAATTGACTCTCAAATCACCTCTGCCATTCGAGCCCTTGAAAATTCTTTGTGCATATTCAGGAATCCATGTGTAAATCCCTCTGATTTAAAGAGGTTAAGCAATTTGCAGAAGTCCCCGCAGATAAATGTCTGTTAAATTCAAACATTTTGAATGTAGAAAGAGGTTTTAACAAATGTACAATAATCCTTTCATCCATACTATTTTTACTACTATTACATTCTAAATAGAAATGAATGCCCGTTGTACATTAAGATTTGTAAGTATCACACAGTATCGTTTATGTATCTCATTGTACAAAATTGTTATTTTAATTGCTTTGATCTATAACTCTGCATTTTAATAATGGAACTGAGAATTTTTTTATTCCTTTCACATAGCTCTGGTTTCTGGAAATAGAATTTAAGCCTCAGGAAATCATATATCAATTGGAATTCTCAAATAAACTTTCTGCATTTCAAGTTAGGAAATTTTATAGTAGTGAGGTAATGATGTTTAAAGGCACATTTTTTGGTGTTCAGAATTATGGTTTGGCTTTTCTACTTTTGTTGTCCCACTCTGTATTAATACAATGCCACAGAATTATTATAAGATAAACATTTCAGCTTCATTCATTGGGAAAACCTCAAAATTTTTGTTTTAAAAACATTAATCATAATAATTGCCCTAAATTAATACTGTATATTGAAAATAACCTGTGTGTCTCTGCCAGCTGGAAATCTATTTCTCAGCAGGGAATAATGTACAACTGCTGTGAAGAGATCAAGATAATGCTCGTGCCCTAGAGTATTCTGTTTTACATGGCTGATGTGGAGGTTAGAATGTTTTTCTTGTAATACAATCAATAAATTGTTTGAGGTATGGAAATATTGCACTGAGCATTGAAATCCTGTAATGAAGGGATAGAGTGAGACATGGTAGAAGGAAGAAGGAGAGAAAGGGAGGGAAGTAGAGATAGAGGAAGGCAGTCAGGAAAGAAGAAAGGAGGAGGAAACAAGACAGATAAGAAAGAAATTTAGACCTGGAAAGGAGCTTAAATATCAGACATGGTAATTATTTCATTTTCTAGACTGGCATATCATACAGTAAAAATTTGGAACTCCAAACCATATATTCTGTTGAATATTAGAGAAAAAATAAGTTTTTTTTTTCCCCCCAAAGCACACATTCCCTGTTGTGAAATAGTCTTCTTTTACAGTGAAGTTTTGATGAGGTTGAAGATACAGCTCAGAGGTTGATCCCCTGCCCAGCATGTGCAAAGCACTGAGTTTGTTCCTGGGCCCTGCAGAAAACAAACCAACTCTCCCATCAAATGCGATGATGATTTGACATTTTTTTTTTTTCATTTCTGATATGGTATTTCCCTGTTCCATTTATTACTAATAATTCTACATTGTAAAACAGAAAAATAGTAAGCTTCTGTTAACTGCTTGGGCCACAGTGTAGGTTGTGGATGTCTAATGATGCTACTCTGGAAGACTTTGGTGTCTTGATTTCTTCCCAAGAAGTTAATATGCTTTAATTTGCATCCTAACCTGGGATTTATTTTTTCTTATCCCAGAGCATGTAATATAACAATTCTCCCTTTACCAATGCAGAATTTGACACACTAATGCAGGATATAGAAGTAGAAAGAGATATTTGCAGTATGAGGGAAATATAAAAAGAAGCCTTTCCTATTAACAAACAGTTCATGATAATTATTTCACAGAGATTATTAGAGGCAAGGGATCTTCCCTAGCAACAACATGAATGCAACAATATTTCTGTGTATTTCTAGAAGAGAGGAGCACAAGAAGAAGTAGACTAAGAAAGATATACCTTCACCAAAAGTGGGTAGGTACCATCCAATTAATCTATCAAAAAGGGAAAAGATAAATTCGTTCTCATGTTGGGAAATCAATTTCCTCTTGCTCTTTGTTATCGGAATTCCAATTTCTTCTGCCTTTGGCTTCAAACGAGTTGTACCATCAGTTTCTATGGTTCCAAGGCCTTTGGACCAGGCCCGAGCCTTGCCATGGCATTCCTGAGGGCCTAACAAGTGATTTCTCAGCCTTCATTATTACACAGACCAACTCCCATGTTAAATCCCCTCTTAAATGACTATATGTATATCTGTATCTGTATTTACGTCTATAGATATGTCTATATCTAATCTTATTGGCTCTGCCTCTCTAGAGAACCCTGACTAATACAATTGGTAATAGGTTAGAAAAAGATTTATATCTCAGAGATGGAAAACAAATATATGTAGAACAATTGGATAATGGCAAGTTTTCCAAACTAAATGCTGTAAGAAAATGGAAGTCAGAAAAAAGCCTATCTAAAGTTCAAAGTCACCTTACTAAACAGTATCTTAGGTTTAAGACTTTGGCTAGACTGGTTTCTCTTTCCACAATTTTCACACATTCCCCTCCTCCCTTATTTCTGTTTATTTCACTCGATTCTCAAGTATGCTCAGGAAAGTCTCCCATTCCATTTCCCTTATCAAGTAGAAAAAAAAAAAATCAGTTGTCTGATTTCTCCTTGTCTTTCAGAAACATAATATTGGGGTCAAGGAGAGTGAAGACTTATCCTTTCACACTCAAGGGGCCCTTTTCCTAAGGAAGGTGATGTCAATTGAGCTACCTTGCATATGAAACCTGTTACAGTCAGTTCTTTATTTAAACAATATATTTTCTCACATCATAAAAAGGTAATCATTACCATTCTAATGCTACTAAGGAAAGCAAAAAAAAAAAAAAAAAAAAAAAAAAAAAAAAAAAAAATCCACAATTCAAATATCCTCCTAAACATGCCCACAGGGCAAAGGCTGATCTGGTGATCTGTACCTGTGCCTTTAATGAATGCAGGGGAGCCACAGGGGAGGGCAAATAACAATCTTTGCTTCTGGGGAAGTCACTCAGTGTCCTTGTAATGTGGGTTTGCACTAATCTCTCTGAGATGTAAGCTTTTGTGTTCCATCTTTTTACTTACCAAGCATATTTAAAATGATTACCAAATGGATAGGTTTCAGTATTTAAAGTCTGAGACTTTTTATTTTATTTCTTCCCAACTCTGCTTTGCTGTTTATATAAAGCCACAAAAGCATACCCCTCTCAAAGCAGAGTTAATGGACTAATTTTGCCTGTTTTCTAGTTCAGAAGGGTATTTCCCATGGGGAAAATCATAGTTTGACTAACCATTGCTGGACCACTTTCCTGCTTTAAAATGCAGCCTTGAGGCATTTAGTGGGTGTCAGTGAAGGAAACTGACAGATTTGATGCAACAGGACCAACCTTCACTTCATGGACAAAGCTGCTGCTCATTACAGGAAATCTTTGTGTACTAAGTTGAGGAATTTGTTCTCTTCCAGAAGGGCTCCCATGTAAGGGTAATACAGAATCTTGATTCTTTACCTCTTTTAGTTAACTGGCAGATTGGTATCTGGAAGGAGACTTTGACTATCTGAGGAATGATGTGCCCTAATTATGCTGAAACCACTAGTGGTATATCACCTTTTCATCAGTCACTCTGTTATCATAGAACTAAACAAGGATGAGATGCATGTGCTATGGAACACAGTGGGTCTAAATCTCTCTTAGTAATTCTGCCAGAAGTTGGAAACATAAACATGGAATGGCAAGATTCCCACCCCCCTACCCTTTGGAGAGAAGATCCAAGTACCTTTATGTGAGAGCCACATATAGGCTTCAATGCTATTTTCTAAATCTTTAGATTGATCATTTAAGTATTTTAGTTTGGTTCCTCTCTCCATTGAGCTTCTATTCATACTTGTGTATTTAGGATTAACTGTTAGTCAAGCAAAGTTTGCCTGGAGTATATTTTAAAAATACAAAAATGAGTTCTTAATGATTGGAGAGTTGATAACTTTTCCAAAAGCCAATCACTTATCTGTATTGTCAAACTGTAGTATTATTTTGTAGCAATCAGATAGTTGAAATGAATCAATACATTTAAAAATATTTACCTGCTTATACATTTATTATTTTAATACAATTCACAATTTGAGCTTGGCATGCCCAGTGCAAAGCCTGATTATTTTATATGTATTGATATGAAAATACATTTTCATATAGAAATTTAATGTAATCTTAAAAAATCTTTTAAATCATTCACATGAAATGATTGAGAAAGTAATGGCAGTGATTTCGAACAAAGAATAAACATGAAGGAGAATTGGTCTTCCAGATACTAGTTACCATAAACACAAGTATTAATTCACCTTATTACCAGGACAAGAATCATGATCATTTGGAAAAATAAATATAAAACAAAGTATATATATATAAAAAATGATTGGGAATATAATATCCACAGTTACAGAGTAAATGGGACCAGTGATAAACTATGATAAAATAAGTTAGAATGACAACTTATCATTTTCAGTAAAATAAATGCCAGAGAATAAATCAAGCTAAATTTATTAAGATAAAACTATCAGTGAAAAACTGGAAAAGTATTGAAATATTTGTGGACATAGGAGAGAAGTTCCTAAGGATACATAAAGTGAGAGTCTTATCAAAGAATATGTGTTGTTTTGGGTAGCCATTTCTAAAACAAAAGCCCAACAGATATTAAAATCTCTGTAATATGTTTTAAAATTCCATAAATATAATGAAGGCTTAACATATAAAGTACTTATAAAATAGATTTAAATGAAACCTAAGTAATAAAACCTATAAGAATGAGTAGAAACCATAGAAAATAATTGAGAGAAGAAATGAAAATGGTAATTTATGGGCAAAACACTTGAAATGACATTAGTGATCAATAATAATTTGTCTGATAATGAGATTTTAAACATGATAGGATTTGAAATATACTTACAAATTAAATAAATATTCTTATTGACAAAGTTGTAGCATAGTGATTTTCAATTCTGCCAGCCTAAATCATTCTTTTTTCTTTTAAATATTTTATTAGTTGTAGGTGGACACGGTATCTTTATTTTATTTATGTGGTGCTGAGGATCCATCCCAGGGCCTCACACATGCGAGATGAGCGCTCCACCACTGAGCCATAGCCCCAGCCCCCTAAATCATTCTTTTAATAATGGGTAGTTGTAGTGCCCCTTTGAAATCCCAAGATAAACTTTATAAATAGAATATACTATTAAATACATTTATAGACAAAAATGAAATATAATGCTATAACTGGAGTATACAAAAGGAAAAGGGAATATTAAACTTTTCTAGTCATGCTGATTATTATAAAATAGCTTGTTCATGGAGTCAAAGTTTCATTGTGACTAAGTATTTTTGATTAAAAAAACAATGACCTAATATAACACCTGATACCCATTTGATAACTGCCTATAAACTCATTTTGCTGAACAATTATTCCTGTCGGTCACGTTTCATTTGTTATACAGCAATGACTTTGGGAAGGGCTCTTTGTCCATAAAATTATTTTTAGATTCTTAAATATAGACAAAACTTTTGTATCCATTTTCAGTAATTTTATGCAGACAGGAATGTATTAGTATTATCCAGGATGTTTCTCCCATTTAAATTTAAAATTTATTTGACTGTAGTTCATTGTTAAACAGTTAATTTTCAAATATCTTTTGCCCTTTTATCAATTTCTCCCAAACAGTATGATTGTTGAATGAAAGAGAAGAAATTGTTCCATTTGGATTTCTTTCCAGCAATGGACAGCTGCTATGATTAATTACTTTGTAAGACAAGGCCTTCCATGTTTTATTATTGGTACTGTTCTGTAAGAAATGAAACCTCTATTCTACCACTCAGAAGTTCTTTAAAAAAAAAATTGCTATGACAGTATTATAGTTTTTAAATTTCCCTTTAAATCTTGCATATGTCTTTGCCAATTTTATAAGCTTATTATTTTGTACGTTGTTCCATTAATCATCATGATTGTATTCCTCCATTAGAGGAAAGTATGTTGGAACAATAGGCAGGTAAATCATTTGTGAGTCAATTGATGAACTTGATTTATAATATTCAGTTTGAATGGTATATCCTTATTTCCATGTTCAATATTTTATCTTTTTTATTATCAATATTAATTGTCATATTTAACAAAAATTTCATCTATTTCTATATATAAATGTGTGTATTGCATATGCATATACACATACATGTTTTATATTTACTTTAAATATGGGCTAATTTACTGTGAATGTGACTGAAACAAATATGGATTAATATGCATAAAATATATTACAACTAAACTATTAGAGAAATATCAGCATTAATGATGTGATTTTCTGATATGGTGAAAGAATTTTTAAGTTACAAACAATACAGTGTTAACATTAAAAATTATAACTTACAGCATGTTTAATAGGGTCCAGGTACTGTCTTGAGTTATTTATATATTTTACCCATTTAATCCCTGACAGCTACCCTGGGAGGTAGATATCACTGTAATTTTCATTTTACAGATGAAGAAACTGAATCAGAGAGAGGTAAATAACTTGATCAAGATATGAGATGTTTGGGAAAAAGTCAGGATGACCAAGCCCTGAGCCTATATTCATAAGCCTTAACTATTGCAACCTCAATATCCACAATGTATTTAAAATGTATTTAATAAAAGAATGGATGTTAATTTTTTTTTTATCTTGGCACCAAGGATTGAAGCCAGGGGTACTTAACTCCTGAGCTACATCCCCAGCCCTTTCTAATTTTTTTTTTTTTTTTTTTAGGCAGGGTCTTGTTAAGTTGCTTAGAGCCTTGATAAGTTGCTGAGGCTGGCCTCCAACTTGTGATCTTCCTGCCTCAACCTCCCAAGCTGTTGGGATTACAGGCATATATGTGTTACCTGCCTGACTAAAGAATAGATTTTAAATTGAATGTGTATTAAACTTTTTCTGGTGTTTTGTTAATGATTTTTGTATCTATAAAAGGTATTTTTGTTTAGAATTTTTTTCTTGTGTAATCTGTATGCCCAGTTTGACATCAGGTCAGTTGGAGGGTACATACTGTTCTACGTTTGAAAGAAATTATGTAGAGTTCATGTTTATTCTTTAGGTGTTTGGTACAATTAAACAGTGAATCCATCAATTCCTGAATATTTCTTTTTCATAAAGTTTCTAACTAGGAATTAAATTTTACTAATAGTAAATTGACAATTTAGATTGCCTACTTATTCTTAAATGAATCTTGGCAGTTTCTTACTTGGAATTGTACTATTTCAAGGAAATGATCAATTTTATTTTTTGAGGGTTGCCTGCAATATTCACTTTTTATCCTCTTAGTAGTATCATCCATATTTACTATAATGATGACTCCTCTTTCGATCCTTATTTTGCTAATTAGTTTCTTTTCTACTTTTTACTTGTTGTTCTGGCTAGAAGTCTATAAATTTTATTAACTCACAGAGAATCAACTTTAGCTGTATTGATTTTTTTCTATTTTTTTTCTCTTTGCAGAAATGTTTAATTGATTTTTGTTCCTTCTTATCCCCTTCTTTCTGCTTATTTTATTTTATATTTCTTTTCCTAGTTGCTCAAGGTAGAAACTTAAATTGCTAACTGAAAACTTTTCTATTGTAATTATATGTTTGATGGTATCATTTTCTCAAACATTATTATAACTGCATCCTACAAATTTTGATTTGTTAGTTTCAATTTTTTTCAGTTCAAGATATTTTCTTATTTCATATGACTTCCTCAGTGAACTACAGATTATTTAAAAGTATGTTTAATTCTCAAGTTCTAATCATCTTTCTATTATCGAATTTGTTTTAATTCCTTTGTGATCAGGGAGCATATTTTAATTTTTTTTTTTTTTTTCCTTTCTTGGCTGAAGTTCCATCAGGGCAGGTGGGAATGAGCATAGTCTACCTGTGCTTGCCACGAACTAACTCTTCTTTGATGCTGTTCTTCTCACAAGTGCTCCTCAATGTTTGTAGTTTGCCATGTAAGTCACAGCATCCCAGGCAGATCTAATAGAGGAAAACAAAAGCAGTTTAAAAAATGTACCTGCTAGTGTCTTACAGTTTCTACCATCAAAATTTTTCTCCCTAGACAACATCATTACCTGCTTACGATGCTTTCCATCACTTTTCCAAATCAAATTGCTGACTGGAGCCTGCAGCCTTTCCTATTTAAAAACATCCACTTACCAGCTGCGAAAATCTCCGGTAAGTTGCAGGGACCTACTGAGTAAGCATAATGCATGGACTGTTGGTCAAACTTGAACGCCCTACCTTCTTGGACCATTTCAGTTAAAAATCAAGGAGCTGCCAAGCTCTCTTTCAGCATGGCAGAAGTCTTTTGCATTCCCACCACAATGACTGAAATAATTGAGAATGAGTAACTGTTGCTCTATGTCCTCATCAAACATTGACACTCTGTTTTTATTTATTTTTTAATTTTGTTTTATTTTTAAATTATTCTGCACATAGGTAGTGGTATTATGTTGTTGTTTAAATTTGCATTTCTCTAGTGACAAAAAGCTGAGCATCAATTTTTTGTTTATTTGATATCTTCCTGAATAAAATCTATATATCTTCCTGAATGAGATCTTCAAAAATTTTTAATTAGATTTATTTGTATTCTACAATTGTTGAGTTTTAAGTGCTTACTTATTTTGGATAGAAGCTATTTTTCAGATATATGCTTTCCATTTTTTTTCCCTCCCAAGCTGTGGCTTATCTTTTTACTTTGTTAACTATGTCTTTCAGAGAAAAGATATTTTTAATTTTAATAAAATCTACCTAATCAACTTTTTCTTTAATCATACCTTTGGTGTTATATCTAAAATTTAAGCACCAAACCCAAGTTTATATAGGTTTTATCTTGTTTTCTTCTAGACATTTTATAATTTGTTTTTTACATTTAGGCGTCTTATCCAATTTTAGTTATTTTTATTTAAGATATAAGATCAATGTTCATTTCCTTCCTTCCTTCCTTCCTTCCTTCCTTCCTTCCTTCCTTCCTTCCTTCTTTCCTCCCTTCCTTCCACACATGGATGATATCCCACTCACTTCAAATGTTAGAGCAAGTCTTACAAGTCACAGTGAATGGAATCCTTCCTATTTTGAGTTGAGCTCTCTGCTTCCTTCTACCAGCCATGTTCCTCCTCTGTTAACCACCTTCATGTAAATTTAGTCTTTCATATACACATAACTCATTTATTTTAGAGGAAAATACAGGGGACTTACTGTGCTTGTACGTTTTTGCTGGATTAAATAGCTCTATTTGCTCTTCTCAGATATTTCATTTATATTTATCCCTCTAAGTTTCATGTTGTTTCTTCCCACTGCTTCTTCAGAAAGCAAATCTTTATTTTTACTTCAAATTGCTATCTTCCTACATACTATCGCAGCAAAATTAATTACATTTTATCTATTATAGATAGCACTTCAATAACACATTGTTCAGATCATCACTATATCAGCAAATCAACTTTGTGTGTATTTTTTTAAATATTTAACTTTATATTTGGTTATCTCCACTGACTCTTCAACACATACTATTTTAAGGTATCTTTTGTGGGCAGCAATTATAGCTTCTCAATTTCTTTCCATAACACCCAACATATTATTGGATTTAAAATAAATAAATAGATAAATTAATAATTTAGGCTGTTTTGTCATATAACTTTATTTCATAAATGCACTTTTTACTTTCTTTAATTCACATTAAGCACAGTCTACAACATATTATCAACAGAATTAATTTTGCAATTTTCACTACAAGTTTGTGCTATTGATTTTTTAATAGTATATATTTAAGGAATGATTAAGAATCAGAAAACATAATTCTTGTTACTGAAGAAATCAAAACAAGAAATATGCCGATGAGTATGCAGACACAGTCACACATAGCAAATGCCTCAGCATTTTCTTTCATGCTTTCTAACTCTGCTTACATCAATTTCTTGCAATATTATTGTGCTCCATTCTGCATATTCTCTGCCAGCGATATCTAGCTTGCCTCTTGGTTTCATCCGGACTTATCATCAAATTGAACATAGAAGTTGGATAACTTCCTCATATCCTTGTATATTGAGGTTTTGAATCTTTGTAGTATATAGCTTCATCAAAGAAAGAAATATAATTTGGCATTGAATATAGTGTTAACAGCAGTTTTTCAGGAAAATATTAAATGGAAAAAGAAAATTAGAGGTTGAGAAAGAAGAGATGGGGTAAAAAATGGATCCCTGAAACAAAACAGAGGATCTCAGTAGTGATGTTTATGGAGGAAGGCAAAAGATGAGATTTAAGGAGCAAAAGTTGGAATTCTAGCTTGAGAGAAGAGAAATTCAGTAGTCAGTTTAACTGAGTGGTCACTAGTGATATGTGAAGTCTCTAAGACAACATTTTCTGAACAGATGTCACCTCCAGTGCTAATTCTGCTAGCTATTTGGAAGAAGTATGTCCCAAACTCAAATAATTCAGAAAACACTTCATCAATATCCTCATGGTAAAAGATAATACCTGTCTGGATAAAGTCATCAAAAAGCTTCCTGCTCTGAGGCAATTGGCATTTTTTCTAGAATTCTCTACATTTTCCTTTTTTGCTTGCCCATGTCATACTCTTATTCCATGTAATGAGCATTGGAAAGTGTATTTCCCCACTTTGTCTCATTCTGATCATTTGTCTTTCCTGCTTGCCAGTAGACGCTTGGACTTGGGACTGGAATGTCCTTAAGTTTGCTTTTCTGTTAACGGTGTCCCAAAAGGCACACAGAATTTCCTTTTTTCCCTTCTCTCCTGGAGAGTAGTGTTACATCATGTATTGTGGTAATACTTAATCATAATAGTGCCAAAAGCTGTGCTAAACACGTGCAAAGAAACAGCACCATGTTATTCTTAGGAGTGTGCCAAATCCTCATGAATTTCATGTACTTTATTCTGGCTCAAGATTCCTGATATATATATATATCCCCAGAATTGTTTTCCAACATTAAACTTCCAATAATTATTATTTCTTCTTATTAAAATAGTATGCATTCTAGTATGCATTCATGAATTTTTTTTAAAATTTACCATCTTTTATTTTAGTGCTTAGACTTTGAATGTACTAAATGGAAAAAACTAAATACGTTGATTATTTTTACCTTAATTACATGCTTTTGCTTTTTGGAGAAACCTTTGTTTTATGTACATTGAGTTGTTTCTCTTAGGTGTAGCCTCAGGTATTTTGTTTTGTTTTGTTTTTTTGCAATATCAGTTTTATTATTTTAACCAGACATAAAAAGAGAATTCAAAGTGGACCATAACAATATTGACTTTTGCCATATTGAGAAAGGTTTTTATTTATTATTTTTATCTAATACACTTGAAGTATATGATACATACTATTGTTTATCCCCCAAACCTGTTTTCTCTTTCTTCCTTATTAGAATAAAAGCTGGAAATAGAACCATAATAGAATAAAGACAACTTTTTCCAGTCTTTCTTGCATCTAGATATTTAGTCATATGACCAAATTCAGGAAAAATGACACTAAAAGCAGCTTCACACACCAGCTCCAGAAGACTTCCCTTGTTCTCATTTTCCTCCATTTCTCTACACTAGTGCCTGGAGGTGGGAACCATTTTGAACTATAAGGAATTTCTGGGTCTTTGGTAGGATCTACATGAAGCACGATAATGCAGAGGATTACCTTCTCAGACTGGGAAATGTCAAATAAATACACTTCTATTTTGCACGAGCCATTCATTCATTCATTCATTCATTCACTACTAATCACAATAATACCCATATAGATGGGGACATAAAAGTATACTTTCTCCTTGTCAAGAAATCCATAATATGTTCAGGAAAAGAAAGACTGTAACTTATCACTACCTTTTATAAAAGCCATTAAACACTTTTAGTCCAGTGTTTTCATTGTTCCAAGATCTTCTGCCTGGTGCTTTGCTCTCTAATCACCATGGTAACCAACAGAGTTACGCTAAGTGAGGAAACACTTATGTCCTTTAATCCTAGGTCAGACCATGTTTCTTTCCCTAAACTATCCATTATTGAGAGCTCAGGGATAATAAAATAAAGACAAAGGATAAGCTACAGTTTGAGATGCAGCATTTCATGCCGTGTCTATAGAGCTCATTGCCCATCTTTACCTGTTGTCCTCAAATCACACTAAAATCAGCTGTGGCACATATAAACCTAGATGAAAATCTTACCAAGTTTGAGTCTCCTTGTGTAAGGAATTTCTATTATAATAAGGTATTGATAGAATCTGATATTTAGTCAGGAAGGGACCAGTGTATAGCTTGGTGACTAGGTTTTGGTCTTTTTCAGTGAGGTACACAGTGACTGTTGCTCCCAAAGTTTTGGTATTCAGCTAGTTAGGGCTAGTATGCTAAGAATTCTAAGAGCCTTTCTGTTTTTATTGATCTATCTTGCTAGTTTCCTTCCCTGTTCCAGAATTGGCATCTTCCTAGGATGTTTCACTGTGGATAGTCTGTCCCTGAAAGTATGGTCTTTTTCCTCTTTTTCCTACTACAGGGATATATAATGTGTGTGTGTGTGTGTGTGTGTGTGTGTGTGTGTGTGTGTGTGTTTTAATCATAACAGAATATTAACCTAAGGGTATAATATAAAAAATAAATACTGTGAGTGTAGGTTATATGGAAAGAATGAATAATACACTTATACTTTGTCATGGAGTGGAACCACCTGTAGGGTTTATTAGAAGTTGACTGAGCCTTACTCCAAGAATTTCTGAGTTAGTGGGTTGAGGTGAGATCTAACAATTTTCATTTTCAACCAATATCCCAATGATACTGATGCTGTGTTCAGGTGTTACACTTTAAGAACCACTGGTAAATAAGCCAATAAACACATGATCATAGGTGATTAATACATACAGGTTGTGCAAAGAGAGATTGTAGGTGTTCTGGGGATCAAGAGGCATTTCCTAATGAAGGGGACTTGCAGAGGATGACTTAATTGGTCGTGGTTAAGGAAACAAGATGGAAGCACCATAAGGAGAGTGAACAGTGGTGAAGTATGTGTATTTTGAGTATGTATTAAATGAATCTGGATGAAGCATAATCTTTGCAAAGGAAGAAATGTGAAAGAGATATTGTAATTTAAACCGGCGTTAAGATTTATTAATAACTTTGAACAGTGTTCAGTACATAAATTAGAGGGATCAGAAAAGTTGTTGGACTTTGAAGTTATATTAGCCCAACTTTCCTTTTACGTCCATTTATTGCTGTCTGGTCTTGGGCAAATTGCTTAATTTTTATAAATTTCAATATCTTCCTTAGTCAAATGAATTTGTTTCCTATGAGAATTTGGAAAATTTAGTGAGACTATATGTATATATACAGAACTTGACATATGACTTGCCCACATATTCAATACATGATAGCTATATTTATTGCTATTTTTCACTGTTCTGATAACACAGTTTCTCACCCCTGGCCTCTACTTGTGTGGTCAAAGTCCAATCGTGAGCCAGACAGTCTGGTATTTAAAATTTCATATTATTGTTGTCTACCAGCCAGGCAGAAAGTCACTATGAGTTAGAGCTTATTTTTCCTTTAGAAATGTAAAATTCACAAACTTGCTTTTCATTTTCTATGTTTCATGGTCATAATACTTAAAAATGTTTTAAGTTGAGAATACACAAAAGTTTAATGCAAAGGAAAGACTTCTTAGGTAGATAACTTAAAATATTAATTTAGTTAATACAAGTCTTGATGGAAGAAATAAAGATTCTTTTTTTTTTTTATTGTGGGAGTTACTTTGATTATGTTATGAGTACTGACTGTACATATAGGCACCCTCAAGTAGTATTAGAAGATGGGCTTTCCTCTGGGGTGAATATCCTCCAAAATGTGAATTAAATGCATTGAGCTTGGCTAGTTTATATAATTTTTTTCTTTCTTTGTTTTTTTTTGTACTGGGGATTGAACCCAAGGGCGCTTTACTCCAGAGCCGCATCCCCAGTGCTTTTCATTTTCATTATGAGGCAGAGTCTTGTTAAGATGCTTATAGACTGCTAAATTGCTGAGACTGGCCTCAAATTTTTGATCCTCCTGCCTTAGCCTCCAGAGCTTCTGGGATTACAGGTGTGTCCTTTCATGCCTAGCTAGTTTTATATAATTCTTGAGCTAATTCAAATTTCGATAAAAAAGCGATTCTTCCATTTGTTTTTTATCTTATCTAATGCAAGTGTTTATTTCTTTGGATAAAAATGAACTCTTAGGTTTGTACTACAGCTAAGAGGTAGTGTATTTACTTAGCATGCCCTGAGTCCTGAATTTTCTCCCAAGCATTCATCACTGAAAAGAAAAAAAAAAAAAAAAAAAAGAAAGAAAGAAAGAAAGAACTCTTGATGTGTGAATTTCTTTTTTACTTTAGAGAAACTGTCAGCCTAATTTTTTTTAAATGGTTTAATTAGGACTTAAAGTTTGGGCAATGTAGTAGAACAGTTAATGTAAAGGCTACAAAACCTGTAGTAGCTCTGGAATTTGATAGTAGTGTGTTGGAACCAGCTTATACTGGCTTATGAGAGATGATTGTTAAATTTTTAGGTGTTTTGAGAGCAAATTGTAAATGCAGCATTTATGCTAAAAACTTTTAATTATATTAACTTACATGAAGTAAATTATAATACAAACAGGTAAAATAAACAAATATAAAGTTTTAAAATTGTATTAACTTACATTTTAATAAAAACATAAAAACATTCAAAATATATCAATTCTGAATTATCTTACTATATTTTATAATGATTATTGATACTTTCAAAATCATTTATTCTCTATTATATGGTAGTAATATGATATAATGGTGTAGACTATACCCTCTTCCCAATTCAACATTCCATGATATCATGTATGCCTGGTCAGATTCACCATAGAAAACTGTTAATTTTCTTAGAGAACATATCTGCTAGTTTTTCAGGACATTAAGAAAAAAAAATACAAGTATCCACATTCAGTTGGCCAGTTCACTCAATCCTATTGTTTCAGTTTAATTGTCCAATTCTTGAAGCACAGAGAAGTTTTAACATCTCCAGAGACTGAACCTCTGAGGACCAGTAGTCAATGGCGATGCAGAGTTGGTGAGGAAGTCTTTGCGTCCACTTTATAAGCATACCTCTAACAAACCCACCACTTTTTTTGTTCCACACTTTACCATCACTTGCAGAGGGACCTAGTGCCACCAGTACCTTTTGAAGACCCTTGCAAATAGATTGGAAAATGTTTTGGCTTTCACCACTACTGGATAGGGAACCAACTTCTTCTGAAGCTAATTATTGAGTTACCACTTCATCTGTCTATACTTTAGCTTTTAAAGTTTTTTCGTTGCTTTCCCCTTTCATCTATTCCTTATCCTGTCGGTTTACACTTAAAAAAAAAAAATCAATTCACTGCCACTTCAGTTAGAAGTTTTAGGATGGTAAGGCTCACTGCATATTTTCAAACTCAAAATAGAGTTAAACTGGAAAAACATAGTCACTAGAGTCTGTAAGCATAGAGAAATGTTGTGGGAGGTTTCTGCAGGAAGCTTTAAAAGTATATATCCTTGGTTTTATGTTGGCCTTCAATTTCTAAGATTCAAGAAGAGTGAAAAGTTGAGAAAAGCTGCCTTTTTAATTGTGAGCCAAGTGCCATAACTGGAGAAGAACACGATCAGCTGATTTCTGGTATAGTGTAGAAACCCACACAGAAAAACAGATAATGACTATTACCAATGTTTCAGCTACTCATTTTGCTGATAACTGCTATGAATATTTTACGCATACTATTCAAATAATTCTCATAACGTATGTGAAATGGCTACACTTATCTGCTACCTATTGATGAGGAAATTGTAAGTGGGAATAAGAGATTTAATTGACTTGATACCGTGCAAGTTCAATTTGGAAAACAAAGAGTTTAACATCCTGTCTAGTTCATTTCAAATCTGCAAAAGATTTGTATAATATATAATAATTTGTAGAATTATAATCATTGTATTATAAAAACATGTAAAGTATTAATCAAAGTTTTTTAGAGATGACCACATCTCAGATTGATAAAAGTGCTAAATAAAAATGTATTATTCAAAAAGTCATTCCCTTTTTAAAGAGATAGCTTTCAATTTGTGCTCTGTTCACTTATGATATGGAACATTATGTGTGTGCATATGTTATTTACCATCATTATTATTGTATAACATTCTTGATAATGTTTATTTTGAGAAATTATGAAACTTATAAGCAAGGCTAGAGAAAACAAGTTCAGTTTTTGTAATTAGGAGAAAGTATCAATCTAAATGAGGGAGCGCATATACAGTTATAATTTAGGTTACTGAATTTAGTGTATACTATGCTCATTATATTCTGTTTTCTTTGTTTATTTGTTTGCTTTTTCCTGGAAATAGAGACTAAAACGTTGTTAGAGCTCATCAGAATCAGAAAATTGAATTTCTCTTTTTTACATAGAAATGCAGTAATGACAGAATTTAATTCAACATTCATCTGTAAATTAATGCTTACTAGTTTACTAGTCAATAACTGCAGTGGAACATCTGATGCCAAAATTTCCACCTCAATGCTCCTTGGGTAAATGTATGACTGTATTTTTGCCAAATGATTTCTACCTTAATTTCAGATTGGTCAATTATTCACAGCTTTCCAGATTCTGCTTCTCTTGGTAAAAAATAAGACAGATTCATCAATTTACCACAGAAAATGCAAACATTAGTGATTAGTAACCATGAAGAATCATTATCACCAGCAGGCCTGAAGGGACAAGGAGAAGCAATGGATCACAAAACTCAGAAGCAATAGCAATGTGACACTGGAAGAAATGTCCTATGGCAGGAAGAAGTCAGAGGGAGAATAGCTTGACCATACTCCTCCAGCTCTCCATCCTCTCACCTGTGTCTCCCATAATCCAGATAACAGCCAAAGGACAAGACAGCTGTAGACACAGTCCATAGATATATGCCTCCTGGGGGAATGGACATATATAAACAAGGAACAAGGGGATTTGGCATAGCAAAATTAAATATCTTTCAAGAGTAGGGCATGTAGTTAGCCAACATTGATTAGTCTCTGACTATAACCAAAGGTCTTTGGAAACCAAAATAAATAACAAGCTACCCTCTTCAAAGAAACAATCAGCCTAATGAAGTACACATGAAAAAAATCAGGGTATTCCCACATAACAATGATTAAACATTTATCAGATAAATGCTAGAAAAGAGTTGAAACCAATATTGCAGAAATATTTTGTGGAAAAAAATAAAAATAAAAATAATCAGGAAATCCCCATATATATAATTGCTTCAAATGATTGAAGTTTTTATTTTAGACTTTTGTTTTGCACTCACATTATGTTCCGATAAAGATCCCTTGGGAATGTCGTATGTTGATAATTAAAAATATTATTTTGTAGATAAAGTATATGTACTTTAGAATATTGATTTCCTTTTATTTTTGATGTTTAGCCTTTTTTGCAATTTGAATTTAAAAATGTGCAGTGACTAACTTGGTTATAAAAGCATGTTTCATCTAGTAATTTAAAGTGGTAGCAAAGACTTAATCATAATCATTATCTTAGTTCTAAAATTATTTGGAGAAGAAAATCTCCATTGAATTACTTTTTAAATTGGTTATTGTATTTTCAGTTCCATCAGTTATTTCAGTTGAATGTTTATTTGTAGCATCCAAATGTTTGTGTATTTATTTAGTCTTTTTTCATGGTAAAGAAACTGAATGGAAAATTGATTTTTTCCCCTGAATGCAGAAATGAGGAAACGATTATTTTATCTGCCAAAAAATATTTCTAATACATACTCAAAACTTTTCAACTCTCAAATAGTCAGTTTGCCATTCTGGTGAGCCTTTATTTTCCCCTGAAATGCTTTCTATGTAAATTGAAAGTGCCTGGCTCTGAATTCAATTGCTTAATTCTATTTTCACATTACTTTGCTGAATTCAAGTCATATAAACTATTTGTAACTGTCTAAGAGAAAAGTTTTGAGCATAGTTTCTGACAATTTGTTACCTCCTTGAAGATTTGAAATACCATTTCAATACACTGTGAGAACATCATGATTACTCCTGTGTGGGCTGGTTTTCTTTACCTCTGCAGTGGATTTTATGTTGGAAATTGTATTGTAACTTAATGTGATCTGGAGACAAGAGAGGGTATATAGACTTTTAAATTATTATTCATAAAATTAAAACAAAGTGCTTTTAAGTACATGGTTAAAAAGATATATTTTAGAGAAAAGACCATATGATATATAGCAGTTCACCAAAAAATTACAGCAATATTACACACACACACACACACACACACACACACACACCCCTAAATATGGCTTATTGAATGATAAGGTAAATCTTCTCTGGTCTCATCAGTATTTCACTCATGAACATAAAGTTAGCTGTGCAGCTCTAACTTGCAATAGCCAATCTAAGAATTCCATTAGTGCCTGAGCTCCAGTTTATCTTACATGTCTTGCTATGTGCAAACATGGGAAGTGATTATATTATATGCTGAAACTTGCCATTGGCCATTTTGGTTATCAGAGTTTAACTTTCGCAGGATCAATATAACTGATTCAAGCAGAATATTACTTTGCCTTATAAATTCTTGTATACCTAACCATGGAAAGATCTAAAATGCCCTCGATTTTGGATTCACCCTGGTCATTGGATGAAAAGGAACTGTTTACAGATGAGAGAATGCATGGAAAGACAGTTCCAATGATTAACAACAGTTTCTCAACATGAATACTGTTGACATTTCAGGCTGGAAAATTCTTTGTTGTGAGGAGCTATAGCATGCATTGTAAAATGTTTAGCAACATCTTTGGCTTCTACCCAGTAGCCAGTAGCAACCCCTTTCCCCCAAGTTGTGACATCCAAAAATATCTTCTGATATTGCCCAATGTGCCCTGGGTGCCAACATTGCCCTCAGTTGAGAACCACTGTTCCCATCTTTGTCTATTATGTATGGTATTCCTAGTGTGGAATAAAAAAAAAAAAAAAAAAAAAAAAAAAAACAAAAAAAAAAAAAAAAAACAAAAAAACTCTAATAAATTTCTTTTGAGTTAAGCAAGAAATAGTCATAATTGTTGCTTTTCCGTGTGGCACACTCAACAAAGAGAAATATTATCTTAGGTTAGACAGAGAGGGAAAAAAAAAGTAGCATCTTTTGATGTCAATGTCTACCTGACAACTAGTTATTTTAAAAAATATATATTGGATGCTATTAGTTCCTTATAAATACCAATGATTTCTAGTAATTGGAATTTTCAAAATGTAGTTTCTTAACATGGTTTACAGGACTGTATAATTTGATGACTGCTTCTTTATTCAAATTCTATTCACATCACTTTCCAGCTTGCTCATCTGAAAAGATCCACTTTTAACTTTCTCTAATGCTCAAACCTCTCTTTGTATAAGCTTTCCCCTCCAACATGAGTAAATCATGTTCAGCCTCTATATTCTCTCTTTGCCAATAAGAACCACTGGTCAATTTTTACTTGCAATTAAGATATCAAATTAATCACCATTTTCCCAGAGAAATTTCAACATCAAATAGGTATTATCATTATTATTACAATTATGATGATGATGATGATTGGGGTAGAAACTTTCCCTCTTTCTGGCATTTAAGCAATTCATAAGGTTAATTTGTATCTCTAAAGTATTATACCTGTTTTCCCTTGCTGGACATGAAACAAGTAAAGACTATGTTTGGAGAACTAGTGAATACTCTCCTGCCTAGCACTCTATTAAATGTGTTAGAGAACTAGCTGGGGTCTGGTCAGTCATTCTCACAATCTCTTTCCCTTCCCTCAAATTTATGATTCCTATACTTATAGCTCAATAAGTATGTTAAGATGTGCTCTGTGTATGAATTGTTGAGAGTGAAAATAAAATTAGAATGTTGTTTATATAAGTCAGAGGCTACAATAAAATAATTTATCTGTTAATGTCCAGAGATTATGAAAAATATTGGTTCTAGGTGAAATATTACATAAAATTTGGTATGAAATACTATCTAAGGGAATATTCATTTTTTCATTATGCACATTTAGAATTATTTTAGGAAGTTCAGAGAGTAAAGAAAATGATTGCAATGACTTCTACAGAGATAAGAATGTCAAAGCTTCTATCATATAAAGTAATTCTGACAGAACTAATAATCTGGATTGTAGGCTACCACATCCTATGTCATGAGTATACAAATTTCAGTATATGAAAAATTCTGGCAAACTATTTAAAAATATAGCACCATCATGAACACTCAAGTGGCATAATTTGTTTCTTCTGCACATGAGCTCAGAAAGTTACAAGTTCTTCTCTTTCTATGGGGAGGGAGAAGTTTCTTATTTTCAACACTAAGTAAGCTAGCAGAGATGGTTTCCATCATTTTTGTCCTAAGAGTCTGTCAATGTGGAGAGAGAGACACAAAACCTTGATTAGGTTGTTGTAGACTGAATATTGTATCCCTGCAGGATTCATTTGTTGAAATCCCTCCCTGCTAAGAGGATGGAGCCATTATAAGGTTAGTGCCCTTATAAAAGAGACAGTAGAGAGCAAGCTGCCTTTTTACTTCAACCCCGAGAGAACAGAGAAAGGAGATGGCTTCTACAAACCAGGAAGCAAGTGCTCACCAGATACCAAATTTGCCAGCACCTATGTTGTTGACTTCTCTGTAAGAAATGTTTAAATCTGTCTGTTTTGTTACAGCAGGCTGAATGAACTAAGACACTCCTCTTTTTGGTTTGTTCTTAAAACATTTTTAGATAAAACTCTTATATACAGAGTAAGATTTATTTGGCTCATGATTACAGAGGTCCCAGTCCATTTTCAGCAGGTGCCATTGCTTTGGGCCTGAGTTAAGATAGAACATTAAGGCACCATACAATGCGTGGTGGCAAAGGAGAGCTGCTCACCACATGGGAGCCAGAAAGCAGGGACAGAAGGTGGTAGGGACTAGATATATCCTTCCAGATAATGGTGTCCCGTTTCCTCCAACTAGGCAGTATCTCACACAGTTCTCACCACCTCCCAATATCGCTGTCAAACTATGAAACCATCAGTAGATTAATCCACTAATCAGGCTACAGTCCTCAAGATTCAATGACTTTCCAATAGCCCCACCTCTGAACACTGCTCTTCTGGGGACCAAGCCTTCAACATATGGGTTTTGGGTGGACACTTCATATATACCCAAACTATAACAACATCTTATTTTAAAATATAAAACATTGACTTATATTCTCTTGAATCACAAAAAATAGAAAGAATAAGGGAAGAAAGTAAAAAAGAAAGTAAGGAGGGGGGGAAATAATTAATGTTTTTGAACTGAGACCCTTTGAACACCCCTTGAGAAGCAAGGTTTGGTTGTTTCTACAGACAGACTGCTCATGTTTTGAAAGTGTTAGACTTGGTGTAAATGCATAATGCACAGATGAAATCTGTAAGATGAAAAATGTATTTACATTTCATTTTCATTGATTAAAAATAAAAATTGCTATGTATTTAAATCTGTACAACCTCATTAAAAGTAAAAAAAATTTCAAAGGGTAAATATTAAAATTTGATGCATAGCCTCCTCACTGTGAATTATTCTCCAGTTGTTAAACCCAGGCCTTTTGTTTTGACTTTGAGGTAGAGGACAGAAGAATGTAGATACTTACCGGTCTTTCAACTCATGCTTATACATAATTTCTTTTGTAACTTTCTCTTACTTCTTTGCCTCTCTGTTGCTTTCTTGAGGTGTCATTGAGATTTAGCTGCCTAATTTTAGCCTCACTAGTCTCCTCTGCCCCCAATACCCTCCCAAAATGTGAGACTTTGGAAAATTGCTACAATTTTCCTTCCCTAGGGAGCATACTATTCTTTTATTTTCTAAACCTAAATTCTCTGATATTTTTGTGAGTCATTTGCCTTCGAGGATTTGAAGCCAGCTTTTGTTGCCGTGACTGTTGTTGAGGAGCAGAAAGGGAGGTTTCTTTCTTTAAAGCAGCAGTGAGGCTTTGGAGTGGAGTAAGAATGCAAAGAGCACATTGCCTCAGCTGCGTGTACAGAATGGTTTTAGAATGCATCACATGCGGAAAAAGCATTTGTTTTCTAAACTTATTTATTATAGGAATCAATCATATATCATCAGACCATTGTTACTATGGGCCATCTGCTGCAGATACAGACAGCTTTTCACATATAACCCTTATTCACAACACATTCCTGTTAGGGAATTTTAACTATAATTGTCTCTCAACAGGGGATTCTTAGGTCATCAGTAGTTTACTTGTTGTCTAGAAAATATGAAAGGGAGGATGAACATTCAAATAAAATTATTACCAAAAATATAGCCTTTGCCTGCACTAACTGGACTCAATTTAACTACAGATGAGATTTAACCATTTAAATCCTTCATTTTAGCCGTAAGGAGTCACCAAGGTACTAGACATTGGAGCTTACAAAGCCTAAAGTTTTCAGCTCACTGCTTATCCTGCCTTTTCTTTGTTAATTTCCACACAAGAACAAGGGTCCACAAAGATTCTGTTCAAGGTTTACTTCTTGTAGTAGGAATTACTGGTTGGTGCAATCTGATTACAAAAAAATTGGCATTGAAATCTGGCAAGACAGTTTAAGAAAGCAATAACATTTCCATTTTTTTAAAATTACAGTCATTGATACACACACTTTCCTTACTCAACCATTTTCAAGAAAGTGCTAAGGACTTTCCTGAAACGATGCTTCCAGTTGAGCATATTTGCTTCTGGAGTAGAAAAAGAATCCAGCATTGTCAATACACCTGCTTTAATCTTCATTACTTTTGTTTTGTGACCTTGAAGAACTCCCTTAGTCTTTCAGTTTTAAATTTCTTCATGTACAAAACAAGGCCAGAGATACCTGCACTAATTATCTATTAAACATATTGTAATGCTAGTGTGTGTTATTAATGCTGTATAAAATAAAATAAATATATTTAGATAAAGTACACCTATGATAGAAGCACATTTGTTCTATAGCTATCATTTTCCTCTGATTTATGAAAATATCCAGATGTATTGAGCTGAAAGATATAATAGGAATATTCATCATTATTAGTGTTAAACATTAGAAACACTGAGGAATAGTGAATTATAATGCAAGTAAAAGAGTATAGAAATAGAGTACATATACATGTTATGGGCTAATAAAGGATAATATTTGTCCCACAAATAATCACAAAGTAACATTTTGAATTCATGGTTTTGAATATATTTTCTAATATGTATCTAGCATAGTAAAATGTTTTTACTACATGGTTTTATGCCAAAGGAATAAAAATTCTTGTTTGTTTTCATATTGCTTGGCAATGTTCATCAGATTGTTACATGCCATTGTGGAGAATTTTAAAATAACTTTATGCTATGAAACTGTGAAGATGTTATTGTTGGCATATATAATGGATTTTGGTGGTTGAACACACTATTGAAATTTCAAATGCAGTTAAAGGGATTTCCTTTATGACCAAAAAGCATGAACATAAACACCTTCCTTTAAATTCTGCATAGCTTTTCTAAAATTTTATAAGTGTTAGAAAGATGAGAAAAATCTAATTATAATGTACAATAAAGAGATCCAAAACATCTTTACAGTAGTAGTTCTAGAATGTACCATTATCTAATTGAATTGCAACTGGAAGGTTCCATTTTTTTTTTTCCATTTTTCTCCTTGTTAAAAAGTCGTTTGTCTAGCAATTGAAATATATTGACAGTGATGTCCTGTCAACATTTTGAGTTGTGAATGGAAAACATTTTTATATGACCAAATGACTATGTTGCATGTGTAAGACTATAATGTTAAGCAAGATTCATAGAATTAAGTGTGGTTTGTCATATACAGCAAAGTTATTCTGATCCACATTCAACTATTTCTATAATTGTTTTTGTAAAGAATAATAATGTCATAACTGGAAGCACAAGTGGGAGACCTAAAGATCCATCTGTACTTTTCAGATTTTTTTTCCAAAAGCTTGTTCCTGCTTACCTCCCAGGAAGGCAAATGCCAGGTTAGATAGCCATGTTATATCTTAACCTCAAGATAGGAATACTGACCCTCACGTAAGGCAGGTTTTTGACTTCCATTCTTACTAGTTGAGTATATGTCAATTTTAAATAAAAATAATATATTGGGCTGGGTGTGTAGCTCAGTCATAAAATGCTTGCCTAGGAAGCATAAGGCCATGGGTTCGATTACTAGAACCACTGAAAATAATTAAATAAATAAATAAAAATATGTTTTTATATGAGCATGAATCTCTTTAGGGCTCAGCTGTTTTCCCCTCAAATATCTAGAATAATTAGGGTAAGGCTTACATATAGAAGTCTGTAAACTAAAGATTTAAAATTATTTTACTTTGTACCTTAACATTCTTTCCTGCAGATGTAGAATTTGTAATTATAATGTATATTCAAATTTCTGAACTTCTATCCTGATTTTTTTCAATCACACTGGGAAATGTTTGGTGTACTTTACACAATATGACTTTGGTGAACCCTGAAGGAGTCACCCATCTAAATGGGAAAGAAGGAAAAGAGAAGAATGCATGCTAATGGGTTATGTATAGATAAAACTATCATTGCAATGATCTTTCCTAATGATTATTAATAGCATTTTTAATAGTAACGAGGAAGAACTAATTCCTCACCCTGTCATTTATAAGATTCACAGATCTTTCTCTCTTTTCAAAAGGAGTATAGCAGTTTTATGACTGATAATCTCCTGACATTCTTTGAAAATTTTTCATTCTAAAAAGTTAAGCCCTTGGTCTTATGGGCACCGCCACGCCACCCCACCCCTCTCTCTCTCTCTCCCTCTCTCTCTCTCTCTCTCTCACACACACACACACACACACACACACACATCCCAATCTTTCCTCTTTCTTTCACTTAGATTTCTCATCCATCCCAAATTTTATTTGTTATGTATATGTTGGTGGATCTTACAACAAAATCTATCTCACACCTCCTGTAATCCCATTAGTTGAATGTGGATCAGAATAACTTTGCTGTATATGACAAACCACACTTAATTCTATGAATCTTGCTTAACATTATAGTCTTACACATGCAACATAGTCATTTGGTTATATAAAAATGTTTTCCATTCACAACTCAAAATGTTGACAGGACATCACTGTCAATATATTTCAATTGCTAGACAAACGACTTTTTAACTGAGGCAGGAGGATCAAGAGTTCAAAGCCAGCCTCAACAGTGGCGAGGCACTTAGCAACTCAGTGAGACCCTGTCTCTAATAAAATACAAAAAAGGCACTGGGGATGTGGCCCAGTGGTCGAGTGCCCCTGAGTTCAATCCCCTGTATCAAAAACAAAAAAAAAAAAAAAAAAAAAAAAAAAAAACCTTACACCTTATCCATAGGTCCAAGTTTAAATCTTATATTTTCCTGCTGAAAATATACATAAACAAACTTAAATGTTTAAACTTAACTCAGATTTTCATTCCACTTGATTTAAATAAACATTTACCCTATTTTTACATTTCTGTCTTTCACCCCTTCTTAACCTTCATACCATTATCTAGGCCTGTACTCACATTTTCCCCAGCCACATACTTAACTTTACAGGACTGAAGCTCTTTCTAACATCACTATAAGGAATATTTCTTGGTCCATCATAGATGATAAACAAAATATATTACAATCTTGGTCATTTGATCTATTGTGTTAGATTTCAATCACTATAAAATACCAGAGATAAGTCAAATCATAAAAAGAAAAGGTTTATATTACCCAGAGTTTTAGAGATCTTGTCCATCATTAGGAGGACATATTGCTTTTAAGCCTCTGCTTGGGGTATAGCACATCCTGGTGGGAGATCTTGGGAAAGCAATTGTCATTCACCTCATGGCTGGGCTGGGAAGGAGGGGAAGAGGCAGAGGCCTGGATTCCCATATCCCCATCTAGGGCAGCCCCTAATGACTGGAATACTTTCTAGTAGTGTCCACTTCTGCAAGTTTCCACTACCTCCCAAGAGCATCAATGTGGGGACTAAGCCTCTTCCAGGACATGGGCCTTTGGGGGAACATTTCAGATGGAAACTGTGGCATCTATTTACATAATGAAGCCTCAGAGACCAAGTAATTCTTTCTCTTTTTTTTAGCTTAGAAAATACTTTACTGACGTATGATTGATATGTAAAAAAAACTTTTCATATTTAACATACACAATCCAGTGATTTTAGTGAGAAGTATGTGACCGTGAATCATCGCTACCATGAAGGCAACATTCTTCACCTCCAAACCCTCCCAGAATTTCTTCCCACCCTTTCTATTACTATTATTACTTTTTCCTTTTGAGCCAAAAATACTTAATGAAAGATCTACCTCTTAGAAAATTTTAGGTATACAACACAAATTTGCTAGCTTTAGAGACTCTGTTGTATATTAAGGCTCTAGAACTTATTTACTTTGCATAACTAAAACTTTCTACTTTTTGACCACTATTTTTTATTGCTCTGACCTTAAGTAAGATAACACATTTAAAACCTGATAAATGATTAATAAATAGTAGATGAATTATTACTGAAGTGTTAATTCCCACCCTCATTGTATTCCACCTTAACTAAAATAGTAGATTTTGAGTTCCAGTTACTATTATTTCTTCGATCTTTACATCAATCCTCTACATTGCATATATTAATAGTTCATTTATTTGGTGTTGTGCCCAGAAAACGGATCCCCCAAAACCACCAAGGAATCCGGAGTGCATGCAAGAACAAAGAGCCTTTATTCGGGCTTAAGCTTGGACTCTCAGACCTCACCAACACAGTGGATCTGTACTGAGAGCCCAGAAATGAGGAAAGACTGAGTTTTTATAGGGGTAGAAGCAAGGAGGGGGAAAGGGCTCACCTGATTGGCCAGGGGAGCCCATGTGTGTCTAAGGAGGTTTTCATTGGTGGTGCCATCTCCAGGGCTATGGAATGTGCTGACTGTTCATTGCAGGGCCTTGCAGGGCCCAGGGCCTAGGGCCCTGCCATTGCCCTAGTTTATTGTGCCCAGGCTAGCTTATCATATCCGGGCTTATTCCTGCTTTGTGACAAGAGACTTGCAACACTTTGGGGCACCTGATAACAAAATGGGATCACAGTGGTTTGACTTCTATTGTCTTTAAGCCAAGCATCTTACAGAAGCAAAAAGAAGCAGTTATACTGAAAAGAGGCTTGGGGCTGACAAAGGAGGGTCCCACATTTGGTTCAATTTTTTTTTTTTTTTTTTTTTTTTTTTTTAGTGTTTGTTGTCTTTATTAGGGTGGGAGGCAGGGTTACAATTTTTTTTTTTTTTTATTTTTTAATTTTTTTTAGTTTCAGGGAGAGAACCCAGGAGCCTTTAACCAATGAGCCATATCTCCAGCCCTTTTGTTATTTTTTATTTTGAGACAGGGTCTCATTAGCTTTTTAGGGCCTTGCTAAGATGCTAAGGCTGGCTTTGAACTTGCAGTCCTCCTGCTTCAGCCTCCCCAGAGGCTGGGATTACAGGCGTGCACCACTGTGCCTGGCTGATTCATAATTCTTAATCATTCCTCTTCATAGTCAGATGGCTTAGAAGGTGTGTAAAGTTTTCTCTAAGCCAGAGACTACACTTGCAGAATTGTATGTTCTGTGAGTCCCCGATTCTCATTCTACTTTATAGTATAAATGAACTGTTTTATAGATATTTGTAAAACATGCTATGTCATGGCTCTGCATTTTGTGAGGATTTATCCCTCTTTTTGAAATACTTAGACCATCTTCTTTCACTTGTTTAAACCATTACTTATTCATCAAGTACCAGTTTGGTATACAAGTCCATCAGAAGTCTTTTCTCAAGTCTTAAATTGAGCTGTGTATCTGATGTTCTATCCCATCTGTACCATATCACGAACACATCAATTGTTAGAGTATATTGAAAATGCCCATTCTTGTGCCAAATATCTCCATTCTAATGAAAAATCCTTGCAGGCAAAGCAGCATCTAACTCACTGGGTGATAATCATATTGGTATCCAAATGCTACTATACAGACTGTCATAGCCACATAAGGGAGTCCCATCAGTTCACAGAAAGTAAGAAAAAATGCATCAGCATTTTTATAACTCTAAGTTTTAAATTCATTCAATTTAAATTAATTTCTTTGATTCTGAAAATATATAATAATTCCATTTCTCTTCACTTATGAGATTGATGATGAATAATAATTTTGACTACATATGTTTCCAAGTTTTAATTTCATCAAATGGAATAAACCACGGTTTTCCCTTGTCCCCAACCCCCTAAGTTTACCTTGAATTTTTACTAGTAGTTGGAATAAAAAAGTCTTTTAAATTGTAATAAAATAAAAAAAAAAACAGTGACTTTGGGGTCAGGGTAACTATATTCTGGATGTTTCCACTTGTGGCCTTAGGAATCTATTAAAATTAGTCTCTGTTTTTTGTTGCCCATTAGAAATATGTACTCTTAATTTAAAAGGTGTTTGTGATGATGAGATTTTTTGTTGAAAACTCAGAATGCTTAGTATAGTGTATTTCTTAAATAAATAATGACTATTATTAATAACATATTGAGTATCACCATTGATAAAGAATTCTTTGAGTTAGTGTACTTTGGGTCTGGTTCTCAATAAATGCAGATTAAATTGTTTGCATATCTTGTCAATCATTCCCCGCAGCACCATTGGCATGGCTTACAGACTCTCACTGTTGGTCAACTAAATCACCTGAAAGGTAGGTCTTTTGCTTTTATTACACGCTACTACAAGTTATGACAAAATCTACATTTCCACCTTTATCTGCTGCTGATTTTTCTTAGATGTTATCTGTTTCCATTATAAGAGTTTATTATTCTGTCTTTCTACTATGTATGGATAGATTACATAAATCTATCATATCATCATCATCAACTCTATGTATGTATCTATTTAATTGAATCATTGTTTTCTTTTACTCTATCTAGTGTATCCTCTTTTTCTGACAAAGTAAAATATCCTTGAAGACATAACTCAAATATCATGGTTTCTTTTTACTTTTTCCTTCCCCCTTTCTCCATCTCCCTTCCTTCTTTCCCATCCCACCCAAGCACTAATTACTGCTCTCCTTCATGTGCTCATACAAATTTGTACCTGCCTTTATTTAACCATGTGCCATATCCTCTCTAAGTCAGGGCTAACCTTTGTTGTTTTTCTTTGTGCAATGAACTCTTCAGAGATCATGGCTGTACATTACACATTAAAACATCTCCCAATTTCTACTAAAAGGTCTAATACATAGTCAATGATAACTTAAAAGTCCTTAGTAGGCTATTTTAATTTTTTTAAGTTCACAATTTTGGAGTTAACCTTTATTTAGTTTACTTTCTTGTCCTTCATTTCTAATTATTCCAAGTTCTGACCTCTTCTTTACATTCTTGGGTTCAAAATTCTGTATTTGAAAATACAAAAAAACTATCTCTGCTGAACCTTTTCCTTATGTTACATAGAATAGTTTTCTAGTTTTTAGAAAGCACATTATATCTTGTAAGCCTCATGATACAGACCTATATTTGTCTCTAATTTCTTCTATGTACCTGGAATATTATCTGTTGCTTAAATTCAGAAATGAAAGACATAACATGTAAATTTTAAAATTGCAAGTAATTCTTTAAATTGGTTGTTATACCTCAAAAGATATGAGTTTTCTCAATGTTATCTTTCCAGACATATCTCACTAACAGCCCTAAAATCCTCTTTTTCATTAGCTCCAGGGAGTCCACATGTCACAGATAAGAACATCAATAGAACCATATCTCCATATTCTACCACATGACACTGACACAAAATTGGCCCACTATAGACAATCATATAAAATTTATTATAGAGGTGTGTTTTTAAAATGATGCAGTTTAAAAGTCCTATTAGAACAGTCTTTCATTTAACTACCTCTGCTATTCTAAATGTAGTGCTTTCATCATAGAATCATTAAGCATTGAGTAATAAAAATTATAAACCTGAATCTGAATGTGTGTCACTAAACAAAATAAACTTAGAGACAGAATCATTATTTATATCAACTCTAAACCACAAGTGTCACACATTGAAAAAACATAAAACTCCAAGTTGCTAGGAATAACATACAAATGCACGGAAAATCATCTTAGACCTTGACTGCTCTTCTCTGCCTTCATTGCCAATCCCAATACTAGCAACCTTTTTTTTTTGCTCAGGTCTTGGCTATATATACACAATTTATCATTTTTCTTGCTGAATAATCTATAGGTAAAATCAAATTTTCATTTGTATCACTGGACTTTTAAAGTAAGAGTATTCTGAATTTTAATTTGAACATCTATTAATGATTTTATGTACTATTTCTACACTGAGTTCAATCAATATGTGTTGCTATTTTAAACAATTTGTGACCTCATATTTTTCAGGATGCTGATTAGGAATGTTTAATTTTATACCCTTTTCTTCCTTCCTTTACAAAGCTGAGAACAAATAATCCTTCTGAATGGGTAAAGTTTAATAGTGAATTTTTGGATAGCAATATACAGTGATGCTATCTGTTGTAAAAACTATTGTCAAATAATAATTAAAATTTATAAATTCATTTATATTTTAATAAATGCCTAATAGTTAAAAAAACTGGTCTTTATTATTTCTAAAATTTGACCATTTGTACTGAAGTTGTTTACATTTGCACATAACCTACTTTTTCTGTTGAGGGTAAGAACTGTGTAAATTAGAGTTTTATGTAGATGCTAATAACTAAATAATATTCATATGAGTTTATTAAAAGTTATATAAAAATTATAACTTTACTAAATGTGCTTAAAGGGAACACATACAAACATGCACATACACAAACAAATAAAAATAATTTGAGAGATAAGATGGCAGAGTTGAGGAAGGGAGCACAGCCCAGCATCGCCTCGGCACTAGACTTTTAAAGTGGGAAGACAGCTCCTCAACAAGGTGAGTAACAACGCAACTTCGCCAAAACATTATACTGAACTATAAAAAAAAAAAAAAAAAAAAAAGAAAAGAAAAGAAAAGAAAAAGTTCATCTAGCTATATATATCATATAGTCAGTAACTTGAGCATATAAAATAATACCTTAGAAATGCACTGGCTTCTGCGCCTAGGGTTTGGGCTCAGCAGTAGTGCACTTGCCTGGCATGTGTGAGGCACTGGGTTAGGGGTTCAATTCTCAGTACCATGTATAAATAAATAAAATAATAAAAGTTCTATCAACAACTAAAAAAAAAAAAGAAAAAAGAAATGCACTGGCTCCCCTTGCAAGAATAAAAAATAAAAAAGAATTGAACTAGGGGAACCAAAATGTGGTTTACAAAGGAAGGCTGATTTTAATGGACACAGAGTCTGTAGGTAAGCTTCTCAGTGGAAGCAAATCCAAAGCCATCTGTGGGGACAGGAGGAAGCTTCTGTGGGGGAGCATTCCCAGGTGCTAACCTACCCCCACCCCAGCAAACAGAGATGGGTGTGGGTGGGTGGGGTTGTGTGGGTGTGGTTGGGGGTGAGGAGGTTGGAAGCTCAAAATAAGTTAATGAAAGATTTCCCAGAGGGTGCCTGAACCAGAGAGACTGAGAAAAGAACAAAGAACATTTTACCTGGAACTTTGAGCCTCTGGACCTCTGGATTCCAAGGGAGAAAAATCCTATAATAGCTGGCATTCCATAAGTCCAATTGTAAAAATGCGCAATGCGGGCCCCGAAGGCCCATCTGCACTTCAGGGCAGATACCCAGTAATTCACATCCACAGCAGTGTAAAGGAAACCCTGTGGAGGCTCAGTACCTACATCCTAAAAGTGGATTTATTTGGAAGTCCAAACCCCATCTACTGAAAACTCCAATCTGGTACTCTGCATCACCCCGCTACAGGATTATATAGTTCATCAGCACCTTCTAGTGATTCCACCTAATAATGGGAGATGGGAAACTGAGAGCTACCACACCCAGCTTGCAGCTAGATGAGGAACACAAAGACTGGCCAAAAATATAGAACCAAAAATAAATATAAAGACTGAAAATCCATTCCTATCAATAGATTTGAGCACCACAGTGAAAACAAGCCCTCTGTTTCTCATTAAGATTTCTTTTTTTTCCTTATTCTTATTAATTTTTCCTCCATATTCCCATTATTTTTACTCTTTTTAAATTTTAACTTTGTTCCAAACATCATTCTTTAAGATTTTAATTTGATGCTATCCCAGTCATTGATTCTTGGTTTTATTTCTTGAGCTTTGGGGGTCTTGTTAAGGAAGGTGGTATTCAGCTCCAATGTGATGAAGTGTTGACCCTATGTTTTCTTCTAGCAGATGCAAGGTTTCTGGTTTAATTCCTAAGTCTGATCCATTTTGATTTGACTTTTGTGCAGGGTGAGACGAAGGGATCTAGTTTCATTTTCCTATACATAGATATCCAGTTTTCCCAGCACCATTTGTTTAAAAGGCTATCTTTCCTCCAAATTATATTTTGACAACTTTGTCAAGTATTGAACAGGTGTAAGTATAAGTGGTTTTGTCTCTGTGTCTTCTATTCTGTTTCATTGGTCTTTATGTGTATTTTGATTCCAATACCATGTTGTTTTTGTTACTATAGCTCTGTAGTATAATTTAAGACCAGGTATTATGATGCATCCTGCATCACTTTTCTTGCTCAGTGTTTGCTTTGCCTATTCTGGGTCTCTTAATTCTTCCAAATGAATTTAATGATTTTTTTTGGGGGGGTAATTCTGTGAAGAATGTCATTGGTATTTTGGTGGCAATTGCATCAAATCTGTATATTTCTTTGATAGTATGGCCATTTTGACAATATTATTTTTTCCTGTCCAAGAACAGGAGGTCTTTCCATGACAGGATAATGTCATAAACAAATAGAGATAGTTTGGCTTCTTCTTTTCTGATTTGTATCACTTTGATTTCCATCTCTTGCTTGATCTGTCTGGATAATGTTGTTGGGGCTATATTGAATGTGAGTGGTAAGAGTGTACAGCCTTGTTACTGATTTTAGAGGAAATATTTTTAGTTTTTCTCCATTCAGCATAATATTGGCTTTGGGTTTGTCATAAATAATCTTTATGATGTTGATGTAAATGCCTAGCTTCTCAGAATTTTTAACATGAATGGGTATTGTGTTTTATCAAAGGTCTTTTCTGTATCTATTGAGATGATTTTGTGATTCTTGTCCATACTTCTCTTATATGGTGAATTACATTTATTGATTTTGTATGTGTTTTACCAGGCTTGCATCTCTGGAATGAAAACCCGCTTAATCATGATGTATCATCTTCTTGATGTGTTTTTTAATCCAATTTACTAATATTTTAATAGATGTTTGCTTCTATTTTCATCAAGGAATTATTATTATTTTTTGGTGTTAAGTTTTTTGAGTTCTTTATATATCCCAGAGTTTAATGGTCTCTCTGAGGTGCATGTGGTAAAGATTCTCTCCCATTCTGTAGGCTTTCTCTTCATGTTATTGATTGTTTCCTATTCAGCCTTAAAGAAGAATGAAATTATGACATTTGCCAGTAAATGGTTGGAACTGGAGAATATCATGCTAAATGAAATAATCCAATCCCCCCAAAAAAACAAAGGCAGAATGTGTTCTCTAATATGCCTATGCTAATTCACAATAAAGGGGAGAGAGGTTAGGGAAGAATAGAAGTGCTTTAGACAAAGGGAAATGAAGGGAAGGGAGGGGGAATGGGAATAGGAAAGATAGCAGAATGAATCGTGAATATATGATTACATAACCGATGTAGTTTTATATCATGTGCAACCAAAAGAATGAGGAATTATATTCCATATATGTGCAGTATGTCAAAATGCAATCTACTGTCATGTATAACTAATTAGAACAAATTAAAAAATCATGTGTATATAAAAATGTGCGACAGGCAATTTCACCTTTATGTATAAGTAAAAAGAATCAAATAAATATAAATAGATAAGTGAAAGTCAGTCTAGCAGAGTAGAGGAAGGAGGTAAGGGAAGAGAGAAGTGGAAAGAGGGAGAGAAAAAGGGAGGAAAATGGGGGGATTTTGAACTGAAATTGAATTCCATGCTTGTATGATTTTGTCAGGATTAACCCAACTATTATGTACAACTATAAAGCTCTAATAAAAAATAATAATTTAAAAGTTTATCACTTTATTCTTAGATAAAGTACTATTAACATTTACGTTCATCTTAAGACTGTATGTGTGTGCATGTGTATGCATGTATGCATTTAGGAAAAATATAGATACTTAGCAAATAAATATAGATATTTATTTGTGTGCTTTGGTTTAGATATAGAATTTCTCCCCAAAGCTCATGTATTGAAGACTTGGTCCCCAAAGCAACAATGTACATAAGTAGGGTTTTGGAAATTCTTCAATCATGAGTGTTGTAATCTCGTCAGTAGATTAATCCATTTGATTAATAATTTGAATTGACTACTGGGAGAAGATGGAAACTAGGCAGGATAGTTGGAAGAAGTATGTCACAGGGAATGTGCCCTTGAGCACTATATCTTGTCCCTGGCCCCTTCCTTGCTCTCTCCCCATCTCTCTTTCTCTGCTTCTTGGCTACAATGAGCTGAGCAGTTTTTCTCTGTTTTGCTTTTCTGCCAGGATATTATGCTTCACCTTAGGCCCTGAGGAATGGAACCAGTGGACCATGTATTAAAACTTCTGAAACTGTGAGCCAGAATTAACCTTTCCTCCTCCCAGTTATTTATGTCAAGTTTTTTGGTTACAGCAATAAACAGCTGAGCAACACAATGTGTGTGGGGTGGAGGGTGGGGGAGTGCGGAGTCATGATTATATATTGCTTTGTAGTTGTTTTTAGCTGTGTGGAAACTACATTTAATCAGTTTAATCATTTTAATATATTTAATTGAATTTCATTTTGTTCAGTATTTTGATAGTTTCTTTTTATTGTTTTTAATACAATGCTGTAGATCAAACTCAGGGCCTTGTGCATAATAGGCAAGTGCTTTACCATTGAGATATATCCTCAACCTAGATTGTTTTATTTGTCCGCTTTTGTTTGTTAGATTACTTTTAATTTATTGGGTTTTCTACCATACCTCATATCAAATTTGGTGAATTTATTTATTTAGATTTTAAAATTTAACATCATGTAATTATTGCATCCATACTGCTGAAGATCTTTTCTTTTGAGTTGTAGTTTGTTACAATTTTATTTTTATATTGTTTCCTTTGCTGCCCCTGAATAAATTAGTGCATGGATTATCCACATAATACATATTTCCAAAAATAAACTCTTAGATATATAATTGAGTGTTCTGTCTATTTGCCATCTGGTTTATTAAAACAAATTTTCATCTTTTTAATTACTTCCTTGTAAAAGAATCATTTGAGGGTATGTGTGTGTGTGTGTGTAAAATGATTTTTTCAATATGCTTTCAATAACTATTTTGTTATTTTCCTTTAACACAAAATTACATAATGTATATTATAAAATATGTTAGTAGTTGGGTTTTCCCCTCAGACTCATATTTGCTTTTGCATTTCAAAGTTATATATATATATATATATATAGTTATGTATTATATTTATATATATAAAATGTTATTTTATTCACTTCTGTGTTATTTAGTATTTCCACAAGATACAGTATTATTTTGGATTACACCATTTACTAGTAAAAATGGCCACTTAATGAATATTCACTTGCCTGATGCACATAGTTTGCATTTATTTTCCATTTCTTCTTTTTAAAATTATGTAATTATATATGCATTCACTTTTTATCTTTCTGAGTTACTTTGATTGAGATGAATCCTTATAGCAATAGAGAATTGTGGGTTTTTTTGAGTTAAATATCATCATCTTTTCATAGATCTTTTTTTTTTTTTATTTAACATATATCTTGAGCCACAATCCCACATAGATCTTTTTTAACATATATTTACACAAGGTTATAGCTAATTATCCCATGTCTCATTTAATCTGATTTTCTCCTTCTTTAAGAAAATGTATCATTGTTATTCCATCTTTTTAAATTTTTTTTATATAACTGAGAAGCTGTATTGCCTGATTTAGATCTGCATTTTAATTTTCATGCACTATATTTTACAAGTATATTTTTCAGGCTAGTAACTTAAATGATTAGGAAATTATTTTATTATTCCTTTGGAAAAATAATTTAACTTCCCTCCTAATTATTCCTCTCATACTTTGAAACAAAATAGAAAAGCTCCTCAAAGATTTTTGCCCCAATGTATTCATATAAAATTATGATTTTGATTATTTTAATTCCAATAATAATGATGCTTTCTAATTAGCATCAGCAGTAAGTACACGTAGCACATCTATATTGGCTCGATCACTTCCCAGTAATCAGAAATGCTGGAAACAAAACTAAAAGACAGGAACCTGATCAAAATTTTCTTGCTGGCCAAATTTCAGAGAATTTGAGCATCAAAAAGAATAGCAATTATGTTTTATTTTATTTAAATGAACATAAGTGAATCTATTATTCAATAATACCAAAACTAGTGTTGAGGCAGGCAGAAGAGAGAGATTTTTATACAAAATACAAATTTGTAAATTATGAAGGTTTAATAGAAATAAGAAGTTGTATTACAATTCCCATTGTAATAAAGATCTCAATGGCTACTAAAATTATTAGGTGAAATATTATTAAAATAAAGTTATTTCCATAGTCTCAACATATTGCCCCACATAGTATTTATTTATTTTAAGGGAATAAATGGTCCATATGATGGTGAAATCTAAAAATCATCTTGATCAAATTTAGTATTACCAATAATCTGACAAACTGACATCAGGACCACCAATAGAAGTGCTAAGAAGGCACAGTATCACCTATGTACCAATATTTCTAGCAATATTTAATTTTAAGTTAATGATGAGGAAACAACTTAATGAATACAGGTTAAGAGGGATTTTGCAGAAAGCAGTAGTCTAAGATATTTAGGTTATGAAGCATGAAAACATTGCAAGCTGGGAGACTCTTACAGTTTTAAAATGCATACCAACTAAATTCAATTTTGTAATCCTCAATTGACTCTTATATCCAAAATCAGAATAAAAAGAATTAGGGGATAATTTGTGGTATTTGCATATATAATTTATAGTAGATAATTGAAATTTCTTGAGAGGGTAATATATCTTATTCATGAAGAGAATTTCCTTGTTATTAAGATATACAAATTAAAATGTGTAAGAATAAAATGTTAGGATATCTGTAATTGACATAATAGTAAGACAAACATACACACATATGCATTTGAATACAAACATACATGTGTGCACGTCTCTCCCTCAAGATAGGCAATTGTACAAACACTTTCCAGTAGCAAAAACTAATTATTTACAATTGTTCTCTTTTTCCATGACTGAATTTTTTAAATTTAAAAGTTGTTACTGTGGGTTGAGATATTAGGCTGCAGTGCAGATCTGGTGACGGCACTGTCAGCATCATAGGAGAAGTTTGCCAGTTAGAGAATACCAACACTGCGTAGATATGTCACTTGTGCCGCTGCCCTATCCAGGACTCATTGATGGGGTTGTCCACAGAAGAGCTTGACTTAAACTCAAAGCCATACTTTTTACAACTGAGCAGGACATATTGAAAGGATATCTGTTTGAATCCTCTATCTGTCAAAGTTGAATTATAATATTTTTGTATCTGTTTACATAACCGTTTCTAATGAATTTCTTTATAATGTATTTAGGTAAATTCAGTATTCAGTGTTTCCTTATTCAGGCATTATTCCTATTGATTTATTTCTTGGTAAACTGATAAGTATTTATATCTATATTTTGGGATTAGTTAACCAGTCCATGGTATCATTAATTGCTTTTGTGTTGCCTTCACATCTGAAGATGATGGTTGGAGATTTCTTTGGTCACAGTAAAATTTTCCTCAAAAATTTGTGGCCAGTCTTACTCAAAATTTTAAACAATGCTCCCTATAAGTTATGATCCTATTCTTTCCATATCTTCAGAACTCTAACCAGTTGTTGATGTGATAAAAAAATTGATGGAAATGTATTCCATGCTCACAGATAGACCCAATATTGTGAAGATGTTGGTAATTTTCAAATTGATCTACACATTCTTTGAAATATTAATTAAAACACTAGAAACTTATTTTGCAGAAATAGAAAATAAAGGATGCTAAAAAAAAAAAAAAAAAAAAAAAAAAGGAAACAGGCACAAAACGGCCAACACAATGTTGAAGGAGAAGAATAAAACTGGAGGACAGTCACTCATTTAGTTCAAGACTTCCTATGACATTACTGTAATCAAAATAGTCTGATACTGGCAAAAAAAAAAAAAAATAGACAAATAACTGAAATAGAACAGAGAGCCTAGAGATACACACAAGTATAATCAATTTACCAGAAGAGAACTTTTCAATGAATGGTACTGTAATAGCTGGCTAGCCACATAAAAAACCACATGAACCTTGACACTGACCTTATACATTTCATAAATATTGACTCAAACTGAAGCACAGACCTGAATAGAAAATGTGTAACTATAAAACTTGTTGAACAGTAGAAGAACTAGATGATTTTATAGTGATGGCTTTTCAGATAAAATACCTGAGACACAATCTATGACAGAAAAATATTTATAGATAGACTTTATTAAAAATAAAATTTTCAGGTCCTGTGAATAGCATGTCCGTAATCCCAGCTATTTAGAATTGATAGTTCAAGGCCAAACTGAGAAATCCACCCCCCCCCAAAAAAAAAAGTCTTGCATGTTTGAAAATGTCTAACACTTGTTTAAGAGTAGGATTTTAAAAGTTACACTCATATATTGATGGTGGGACTGCAAATTAGTACAACCATTCTGGAAAGCAGTATGGAGATTACTTTAAAAACTAGTAATGGAATCACCATGTGACCCAGTTATTGCACTCATTGGTGGTATTTATCCAAAATAGATAAAATCAGTATACTATAGTGATACAGCTACATTAATGTTTATAGCACCACAATTCACAACAACTAAATTATGGAACCATCCCAGGCACACACAGTGGAGGTTTACTCAGCCATAAAGAGGATTAAATTATACATTTGCTGGTAAATATATGGAACTAGAGAAAAATTGTGCTAAGTGGAATAAGCCAGATTCAAAATATCAAGGGTCATATGTTTTCTCTTGTATGAAGAAGCTAGAGCAAAATAAGGGGTAAAGTGATAGAGGAGGAGTGGATCAGATATCATAAAGATATAGGGAGGGTCAGTGGACTATAAAAAGGAGATAAAGAGGGAGGATGGACAGACAGGCAAAGGGAGGAAACGTGCAGTGCAATTAATTTAACAAAAAAGCACACTGAGGGCATGTATGAATATACCACAGTGAATTCCCCCTCCTTTTTGTGTGTGTGTGTGTGTGTGTGTGTGTGTGTGTGTGTGTGTATCCAATCAAAAACAGATAAATAAATGAGTGAAAGGAAGAACAAAAGAGTAGAAGAATGAGAATAGGAGGAGGGAGGAAGGGCAGGATGTTGGGGGACACCAGGGATTGAAAATCAAATTCCAACATGTATGATTTTGTCAAAATGATTCCAACTATTATGTATAACTATAATGCTATAATAAAAAGATTGCCAAAAAAGAAAAAAAAAAGAGTAGAATTCAAGGTAAGAAGTCATTTAAAATTAAAATTTTCTACTCCAGAAAGACATCCTTAAGAGAATGAAGATACCACAGTCTAGGAGAAAATATTTTCAAATGGCATAGAAAATAAAGGACTATATTCAAAATGTACAAAGAACTCTTAAAAACTGATTCAATATTGGACTTAAAACCTTAGCAGATATCTCATCAATGAAGATAAACAGATGGCAAATAAGCTTCGGAAAGGTGCTGCATATTTTTATATCATCAGAGAAACACAAATTGAAACAGAACTGGCAAAAATGACAGAATTGCCAGCCCTGAGTCTGGTAAGGATATGGGGCAACAGGAAGCCTCATTCATGGCCGATAGGAATGAAAAATGCTGCAACAGTTTTTAAAGGGTAGCATTTTTTTTTTTTTTTTTTTTTTTTTAAGAACTAAACTTACCTTGACCATGCGATACGGCAGTCATGCTTCTTAGTACTTAGGCAAATGAATTGAAAACCTATGTTCACACAAAAACCTGCACACAGATGTTTTAGCAGTTTTATTCATAATTGCTAAACTTGGAAGCAACCAAGATGCTCTTCAGTGAAAAACTATATGGAGGCACAGACAGACAATGAAATATTATTCAGTTCTACAAAGTTCGATCCATAGAGCCATGAAGTGTCATGGAAGAGACATATGCATATTACTAAATTCAAGAAACCAGTCTGAATAGTCAGTATACTGTATGATTACAAGTATATGATATTCTGGAAAAGACAAAACTATGGAGGTGGTGAAAAGATCTATTGTTGCTAGGCATTAAGGAGGAAGGAGGGAGAATTAGGTCCATCACAGAATTTTTAGGTCAGTAAACCTATTTTTTATGAAACTATTGTAGTAGATACATATAGCTGTGCACTGTTAAAACCCATGGAATATACAAAACCAAGAGTAAACCATAATGTATGTTCTGGACTTACGTAATAATAATTTGTCATCGTGAGTTCTTCAGTTGCAACAAATATACCACTCTGGTACAGGATGTTTATAGTGGGGAGGCCATAGGTGTAGGGGTCTAGGGGTACAGGGAAATTTCCTCACTTTCTGCTGTGAACCTAAAACCACTCTAAACATAAATATCTAAGAGGAAAAATGAATTTACTATCTAAAGTGTCTATTTTTCTCAACATAGTTGGACATCTGAAAAGTATTTAAAAATTTTGCTAATTTAACTGGAAGTAAATAATCTCATTTCATTTATGTTTTGTTTTATTATTGTTAAGTTCAGTTAATTGGTTTGTCATTTGTAATTCTTAATTTTTAATTGCTGATTTATTTTGTCCTTTTTTTCTAATGGCGTATAAAGAATACTTACATAGTAAGATTTCTTGTGTGCAACATTTGTCTTTAACTTTTAACTGCAATTACAGTATCTTTTGCCAAAAAAGGTTTAATACATAGTCAAGTCTGTTTTTTTTAATTTTATTTTTTTTTGTTTTTGGTTGCACATCAAGATTATACAAATATTCTCTCATATATATATATTCTTTAAACTTTTAGTGGTTTGAGTCTCTTTGGCATTTTAGTTATATTTCTATTGTATGATATCGGCATTTCATGTTATTTGATTTTTGGTTTTGCAAAAGGAAATACAATTTATTGAATAAAATTTCCAACTAATTCAGAATGCCTTGTCAAATTGTATATAAAATGACCTTTCCTAGATTCTCAGAGAGAGAGAGAGAGAGAGAGAGAGAGAGAGAGAGGAATGTTGAATACTTCTCAGACCTAAAGTTCCCTTCTAATGGAGTTCCCACTATATGACAGTGCTTTGTAGTTGTTGTTTTGTATTCTATAGTATTCTGCTAGGATACTTATAAAATCATTTGACATTGAAAGTTTTAATAGGTAAAAGATACACATTTACTTATTTATTAAATAGACAAAAATGGCTGGGCACGGTGGTGCACGCCTATAATCCCAGCACTTTGGGAGGCTGAGGCAGGAGGATCACGAGTTCAAAGCCAGCCTTAGCAATGGCAAGGCACTTAGCAACTCAGTGAGACCCTGTCTCTAAATAAAATAAAAAAAAAAAAAAAAAAAAAAAAGGGCTGGGGATGTGGCCCAGTGGTTGAGTGCCCCTGAGTTCAATCCCTGGTACCAAAAAAAAAAAAAAAAAAAAAAAAAAAAAAAAATAGACAATAATGTATGTATTTATGGGGTTCCATGTGATGGTTAGACATATGCATACATTGTTCAGTGGCAACATCAAGCTAAATTACATATGCATTATCTCACATATTTATTTAAGTTACTTTTATCTGAAAGTCTGTAATAATTTAAACAGCAATACTGTCATCCTTATAATGACAAGCACAAATATGTATTAACCACTTTCATATACAAAAAACTTGACTAACCCATTTAAAAATATGATCTCACTACAACCTGATGTGTACACATTAAAAGAGTGATGCTTTGAGGAATTAAATAACTTGATACAGCCACACCTGTAATAAAGGTGAGTCAGGACCCCTTACAATTTCTCTAGTTCATAATCCTACATTTTAGCTATCATATAATAGGACGAGCTTGTTATCTGCTATTTCAGGCCCTTTTTAAGTCACTGGTTTTATTTTCACTCTGTTGTTGAACATGCTGTTTGGTTTTATTTATTCCCTGATTCAGCAGTGTCCATCATTTACATATGGGGTTTCTTTTTCTCCATTTCTCTTGTTTTGGCTTCCTTGTGTTTCCTTTAACATTCTGGGATGATTATTATCATTTTTATCTGTGTGTTTCTTGATGTCATGAATTTTTTTTTTTTTCAGGCTGGACTTTTCCTGAATGAAATTTAAACTACATACGATATTACTTAATAACATCATGTGGGTTTAGACAATCATTAATATTTAAACATTATATTACAACTGATTTTCATACAACATGTGAGATGATAGAATATAATTATAGCATAGATTATGACAGCAGGAAATGCTATTCCTAGATGAGTTCCAAGCATTTAAGAAGTATACAACTAAACTAATATAACCAGACAGGACAAAAAATACAACTTAATAGTAGAGAAATCGTTTTAAAATTATGTGATTAAATTAAAAAAATACATACCTGTATCTTGAAAATAATCAGAGAACGAAAATTAAAAGGATACTGCATTTGGACCAGATCATCTTGATCCAAGTGCTGATGGAGGGAACTGACTTGGTTATCATAGCTTTTCTCTATGAGTTTTCTTATCTGTAAAATGGGGGAAATATCTTCCCATAACAAAATTCTGAAATAATATATTGCTTAAAATAAAATTTTAGCTGTGAAATGTATACCATGATATAACTACTATCATTTTTATATAACTTATCATCTTTATTTTTTAGCATTCAAAACTATAATTCTTTTGTTACCTATTTCAATTAGTCACTATTGCAAGAGACCAGGAATGGGTGTTCTATTATAATATAAAGCTGTAAACCAGTATTTTTCCATTGAAATTTATACATCCCCGTTTAATATATATATATATATATATATATATATATATATATATATATATATATATGTATATATATCTCAAACCTTTTAGGAGAATTAACAAATTCCATTCCATATTTGCAAATATGCTCAAGGGCATGTTTCTGAATAGATGCTGTTCTGCCTTAAAGATAAGGAATTTGAATGTAGTGGCTGGGATTTTATCCAATGAGTTCTGCCATTTCAGCAGCATGGGGTATACACTGAGCTTGACTTGGTGGCAGTTAGCAGTAGCAATTCATGAATGTAGACAGATTTATGCAGGGTGACCTTCATGAGTCAATGTGCTTGGGAGCTTTGTGATTTCCACAGGGGTTACTAACAGGACATTCCATTGACAACCACAATGAGTGTTCTACCTCCCTGGCATTTTTAGAGCACATCTTTATGCATCAGAAAACTCCAGACTTGCACTGGGCTGCTTTCTAAAGAGACACATTACTCCATGCATTTTGCAGAGAATAAAGTGCATTTGCATACTTGTCTATTAGCTAGCCATCATTTCAGGGTCTTTTTTTCCAACATTTTTGATACTTTACTTTCATAATGTATATCCAAACCCATGTCTGTGTTAAAAATGATTAAATCTATTTTAGGCTCAAAGATAGGGTCTTGCATATGATACCTGTTTGTAGGGGGTTTTAGAACAAAATCTGATCTCAAGATCAAAGAACATAGAGTGCTGCAGATAGTACAAAGCATATCCAAATAGCTTCATTTCCTTCTGAAAAGTGTGCCTCTTCAAGTAGATCATTGAAGTGAAATAGGCATACTATATCTAGACTTCAAAAAGACATGTATTAAAACGTAGTGTTAACTCCATTTTGAAAAAGTTGGAATAATTCCAATGTCTAAAAGCAAGCTAATAATTAAATTGATTTCAATTGTAAAGCTGGTGTCCAAAGATGAACACCAGAATTCACCCTGTCCTTTTATTACTTCTGATTTATTGAATGATATTACATGTTTATAGTATATTATAAAATGTTCTTTGCAAATTTACAGGAGAAGAAAGCATTTTCAATTACATTCATGGTACAAAAATTCTATATGCTAAAACAGTAAACTAAATCTAATATTTAACAGGAAGAAATATTTTTGATTGCTAGGAAATTGTGAATATTGAGCTTGGGCAAGAGAATAATTTAAAAGTAGATGAAAGCTCATTAAAAAACAATCAATGATCTGTCCAGTAGAGGAAGAATGATCAGAAATGAAGGAATGAAGTGGAATCAAGGATGCCCCCTGTGGACATACTAATTTGAATTGTGTGCATGGACATACAAACAAAGCTTCCATTAGAGCAAATTGCTTCATGAGATGTGGGGCATGCCTTCACTGTGGAAGTCCTAGGATATGTTGGAGGGCATTTATTTGGATTTGCTATATTCAAAAATGGAAATGAATGGACCTTGTGCCTTAACTCTGCAATTCTACATTTTAAATATTATGAATATTTCAAAATGTGTTTAATTTTAAAATTAATATATTGTTTTGTTGGACAGTGTTATTAATTCTCCTCTCCAATGCATTGAAAATGGTGCCCTGAGACATCTCATTTGAGATTTCACTGTTTTAAAAATTAAGAACACAATTTATTGATGATCAAACAACCCAACCCTAAATTTGGATATTAAAAAACTAGATATTTATCAGAGGAAAGAAGATTAACTTCAATGTATTTCTTTGATGATTTTAATTGCTGTCATAATTTTATTGATATAACTCTCAGTGTTATATGTTACCATAACCACCAAATCTTATCCTTTATAACACTACACCATGGAATTCTTGATAAACACCTGTCTTCCTGCCTTCATGGTAAGGGGGTGGGGGAAGGCCATATATCCACACACAAATGTTTAAAACCATCCCTGGTATTTAGCACAATATTTTTTTCATGTTTTGTTAAATTAATAAGTATAAAAAATCCCATATTTTTTGTATCTGAATTTTATGTCCCCATCTTTTCTCATCTTAGCACTTGTGAAGTATGCCACTCCTTTTTATTGAATTGTGTAAATACTATGTTTGCCTGTAGCATTTAAAACACAGAATTCTTTGAAGTTGTGTCTTTAAATCATTAGAGTCTGTGTAATCCCTTAAATTATTTTTAATGGCATGGAATGTGTTTGCCTCATTGATCCTTCATATTCATGAATTCTTTTAAACAGTTTTTACAATCTTTAAAAATGTGTTTATTTTTCTTTGATCTGAACTCTTTGCATTTGGCATAATGTTCTGATTGCTCTTAACTTATGATAGAATACACTATGGCAAGTTTTTCACATGAATCACTTTCCTGATCTGTGTATTAATCCATATTTGTCTAAATTTAATTTGCCTTCGGAAACTCCTATATTTTGTCTTTAGAGAAAGTGAGTTAATATTTCTACCACTTTAAAATAAGAAATATATTTAACTCAATATTTTAATTATTTACACAGAAAGTATATATAGTATAAAATATTTTTCTTAAACTTATAATAACTAAAGATTATATTTTCTTTTAAAATTAATTTTCATTTTACTAATGTATGGGGCACAGGTTATAATAAAAATACATGCATACAACATATACCTATGAAATCAGGGTGGTTAATGTTTCTATCTTTTATCATTTCTGCATTAGGAACCTTTAAGTTTTTTTTCTCTAGTTATTAATAAAATACATAGTATGTTATTATTGTCCACAGTCATCCACTCTGTGGTAGAACACAAAAACTTATGACTTTTCTCCAATTGCACTTTGGTGTCTATTTTCTGACCTCCTTTTCTTCCAATCCTCCAGTAATCACTATTGTACTTTCAGATTTACATTTTTTTGGCATCCACATATGAAAAGAAAATGCAGTCTTTTTCTGTGCCTGACTTATTTTGCTTACTATGATTGTCTATCCATTTTACTACAAATGCTAGGGTATCATTTATGTAGTTGAATAATATTTCATTGTGCATACATACCATATTTTTCTTTATTCATTCATTTGTTGAGGGGTTTCTAGGTTGATTACATTTTTAACTATACTGCAGCAATAAATACAGACATCTAGGTAATTCTTCAATATGCTTCTATCATTTCTTTTGGATATATAATCAGATGTGGGATAACTAGATCATTTGGTAGTTCTATTTTTGTTTCTTGAGGAATCTCCACACTGTTTTCCATAGTGGCTGTACTAATTTACATGCCCACCTACAGTGTGTCAGAGTTCCCTTTTCTCCACATCCTCATCAGCATTTGTTCCTTTTTGTCTTTTTGATAATAAACATTATAATTGGGGTGAGATGTTATCTTATTGCATTTACTTAAAGCATATGATGTTGATCACTTTCTCATAAAATTTTCTTGCTTGAATTTCTCTTGAGAAGTATCTATTCAGATCATTTGCCCATTTTAAGTGAATTACTTGTTCTTTGAGTATTTGAATTCCTTATATATGCTGGATGTTTATCATTTGTCAAATGAAGTTTACAATTTTTTTTTCTCATGCTGTGTGTGTTTTCTTCTTCATGTTGATTTTTTTCGGTGACTGTGCAGAACCTACTTAATATAATATAATCCAATTTGCTTATTCTTGCTTAAGTTGTCTGTTCTTTTGTAGAGTTTTCCCAAATACTACATCCTATACCAATGTCTGGAAATATTTTATTCTATTATTTGCATAGTTTAAGGGCTTACTTTAGTTATTTGATCCATGTTGAGCTTTTTTTTTTTTTTTTTTTTTTTTTTTTTTTTTTTGGTAAGGTGAGAGATAAGAGTCAACTTTCAGTCTTCTGCATGTGCATGTGAATATACAGTTTTCTCAGCACCATTTATTGAAGACTGTCCTTTTTCCAATGTATAATTTTGGTGATTTTTATCAAAAATGTAAATTTATGGGTTGTTTCTGGGAACTCTTTCATTGGTGTGTGTGTATTTTTTATGACAATACCATGCTGTTTTGACTACTATAGCTTTGTAGTATACTTTGAAGTCAGATGGTAAAATACTTCCAGCTTTGTTCTTATTTTTTTCTCAAAGATTTATTTTACTAGTTGAGGTATTTTAGGCTTCCTTATGAATTTTTTTCTAGTTGTGAAGAATGTCATTGGTATTTTGATGGAGACTGCATTAAATCTCTAAACCACTTTTTATATAGACATTTTAGCAATAATAATTCTTCCAGTCCATGAAGATAGAAGATCTTACCATTTATTGTATCCTCTTCAATTTCTTTCTTTAGTGTTTTGTAATTGTCATTGTAGAGATCTTTCACCTCTTTGGTTATATTTATTCCTAGGTATTTTATTAATTTTTGTAGCTATTGTGACTGGCATTGCATTCATGATTTCTTTTCCTTAGCAATGTCATTATGTTTATTCTAATATGTTACATTTCCTTCACACACTCCTTTTAGGTGTTTAGACTGTGTGTAAATGTATAGTCCATATACAGGTACTTGTGCATAAATATAAATTATCTTTATTGTCCTATTACATAGAACAAAACTGAAGCGATTTTCCCAAGATCACTTGAATAAGTACAGAGTAATTTTTTTTAAAAAAATTAATTTTTAAATTAGTTATACATGACAGTAGAATACATTTATGTACTTTGATATATCATACATATGTAGAGTATAATTTCTCAGAAAGCACAAGAAGTAAAATCAAAAATCAATAAATGGTATGGACACAAACTAAAAGGTTTCTTCTCAGCAAACAAAATAATCAATAATGTGAAGAGAGAGCATACATATTGGGAGAAAATCTTTATGACATGCACCTCAGATAAATTTACAGGATTTATAAATCTCCAGGATATATAAAGAACTAAAAAACTGAACACACACACACACACACACACACACACACACACACAAAACAAATAGCCCAATCATCAATAAATGGGCTAAGGAACTGAATAGACACTTCATCGATCAACAAATGTATGAAAAAATGTTCAACATCTCTAGATTACAGAAATGCAAATCAAAACTACTCTAAGATTTCATCATACTCCAGTCAGAATGGCAATTATCAAGAATACAAGCAACAATAAATATTGGCGAGGATGTGGGGGAAAAGTTATAAACATTGCTGGTGGAAATGCAAATTGGATCAATCATTATGGAACGCAGTATGGAGAATCCTCAGAATTCTAACTTGGAATGGAACCACCATTTGACCCAGCTATCCCACTCCTTGGTTTATACCCAAAGGACTTAAAATCAGCATGTTACAGTGATGCAGCCATGTCAATGTTTATAGCAGCTCAATTTACAATAGCTAAATTATGAAACCAACCTAGATGCCCTTCAAAAGATGAATAGATAAAGCAAATGTGATATATATACACACACACACATATTACATTTATATATATATCACATTTGCTTTATTCTATATATAGATAATATATGTATATAATATATATGATAGAATATTACTCAGCCTTAAAGAAGAATGAAATTATGGCATTTGTTGGTAAATAGATGGAATTGGAGAATATCTAACTGAAATAAGCCAATCCCAAAAAAACAAAGGCCAAATGTTTTCTCTGATATGTGGATGCTAATTCACAATAAGGGGGGATGCTTGTGAAGAATAGAGTTACTTTAGTTAGAGGGGAGTGAAGGGAGGGGAATCGGTTCTGGTATTGGGGTAGGAAAGATAGAAGAATGAAATAGACATTATTACCTTATGTACATATATGACTGCATGACTGATATGATTCTACAACATGTACAATCATGGTTTATTTCTTGGCAATTTCCTTATCGATATATAAAAATGCTACTGATTTTTATATGTTAATTTCATATCATACTAAATTCATTTATGAGTTCTAATAGTCTTTTGGAGGACTCTTATATACCATCTGTGAACAGGAGCAGCTGGCCTGGGGAAGACAGTGAGGGAGTAGAGCTATCAGTCACAGTGTTGGTACAGGTCCAAAAATGACGTACCATGCAGGGAGGTGGTAGTGGGGAACTATGGTATCCACTTTCAGTCATCCAGTGTTAGTGCTGGCCCAGGTAGTTGGTCATGTCTTGGGTGCCAGAGCAGAAGTACCTTGCTATCTCAGGTCTTTAGAGTGGCACCCAAACCCTTGAGCAGAGCCAGCTGTCCCCTGTAGTTCAGGACACTGAGTGGGTTTGGACATGGGTATGGTTACTCTTCTGAGTCCAGTTGTGTTCCTGAAACTGAAGCCCACTTTGCTAGCATGATTGAGTGTTCGTGGAGACCCAGTGATGGAGATATACAGTGTTTTCCAACCCATAGGGCAGTAAGAATTTCGACAATAATTTCTTCTTAAGATGGCACTGAGCTATAGTAGCATGGGCTCTGGGGTTTTGGAAAGGAAGACAATATGAATTCCTTCTCTCATGCAAAGCTACTGTGCACATTCCAAGTAGCTCCCATAACTGAGCTACAAGTCTGTGGTGACTGTGAGACTTTCTAGCTAGGATTGCCAATGTCTATGCTGATGGAGACTGCTGGTACTCGCAAACTAATTCTTTCCAGTACAGGGCAGGGGGATCTGCTAAAATAGCTGGGGCGCTGGGGTCACAGTTACCTAAACTCTCAGTTCTTTATTCTATTTTGCCCTCTCAGGTTTCCAAGTCTGTTACAGAGTTCCCATCTCTCTTTTGCTGAGTTCCAGTGTTCTTCCTCTGTCAGATTAAATACAGCTATCATCTTTAGTTCTTATTTGTGGAGGTGAGTGATGTGATGGACTAATCTATTCAGCCAACTTAGAAGATCCTTTTTTTTTTCTTATATAATTAATTTGAGATAGCCTTGTGCCATCATACATGACTAAATCAGACGAGATTGGGCACATTTAGGGTGGTATGGCCGTAGACACATATGACTAAATCAGTCAGGGTCACTCCTCACTCCAGGTGAATTTGGGTTGGCACAGAATAATTATACAGAGATAGAAAATGCCTTTTTCTTGGGTGGTTCAGTGATGGCTCCTCGGCCCCAGCTTCCACAAGGGAAGCAAGAGAGGCAGACAAAAGAAGGGAGGAACATGCCTGAAACCATCCTCTTTATTGAGGGGAGCTGTTTAATAGAACATTCCATCCACAAAAGATAAGAGGTCAGGTTTCAGGGGGTTGAGGCTGGCTTCAGCATGTCTTGTGGTCAGCAGATTGACTGACATCTTGGAAGGCCACACCCATCTCAGGTGCTGTGTGGGATCAAAGGCAGAGCGAGAGGAAAGTGCCCATATGTGTTGCATGGCCCAAAGAGCATGCATCAGGCCAGTCCTCCCATATGCTCAAATGCTCATAGCTCACACACACAGCCCACAGCTGGCCCGCAACAGCGTTGGAATAGCAGACATCTAAGATGGCTCTCCAAATGATCTCTTTCACTTCCATGACTCCGATGTGTATGGGTCAAAGGAATTTTGCAGATATGATTAGGTCCCAAATCAGTTAACTTTATGATAGAGTGATTATTTGCTAGGCTTTCCATAATCACACATCTTGAAAAAGAGTTCTTTACAGGCTGGTAGCAGAAGAGATAGTCAGTGATGTGGTATAAGTGAAGCAATCAATAAAGAAAACAATCATTCATGCTATGAGTTTCCTATTGTGGCTGCCTAGTAAAAAATGGAGAGCAGCATTTGGGAGCTAAGTGCTGATTTTACCCAACTGCAAGAAGAATAACAGGGACCATAGTCCTTAGCTCTCATCCTGAATCAAGATGATTACCACAACTGTAAGAAACAACTTGTTTTCAGCCTATTGAGACAGGGAATGAAGACTACAGGCACATTGTGCCCCAACTTATGACTTATGGATTTTCTGAGGTAAAAAATTTTGCTTATTTAAGCCACTCCTTTTGTGGTTCTTTGCCAACAACAATTTTTTAAAAAAATGTACATAAATGAGCACATTTGTCATTTAAATTTACCGAACTTGAGAGTCAAAGAAAAGCCTACCAAATGTTCTCCTAAAGGAAACATCAAGGAATGTTCAAGATTCAGGTTCAGTAGAGATCATTCAGTGTAATCCAGTGTAGGAAGCTGTCAATCAAACAGATTAAATGCTTTTCCTAATTATTTAGGAAATGCTTTTTCTAAATCATTTGTAGCCATAATCAGGACTGAAAGAAAGGTCCCATGAGGCCAAATCATGCCCTTTTCATAGAAACAGACAATCTATTTATCATGATAGGAAAATTAAAACAGTGATTCTAGGGGGAATTTTGAATATATTAGTTTTAAGATTTAATATATTTAAAGTCTTGTAGAGGTCCAGACCTTCCTTCCTTCTGTCCATCCAACATCCTTCCCTCTATCCTTACTTTTAATTATCCAGGATCCAATCGAGGCTCAAATATTAGATTTGATGTTAGTATCTCTATTTTGCCTTTTAATTCAATATAGGCTCCTTAGTTTGTTGTTGCCATTCTTTTTTTTTTTTTTTTTTTGGCATTTCGAAAACTCTAAATCAGTTTTCTTATATCTCATATTTAGGCTATAATTATTTATCCAGAGATCCTTTTCCACTGTTATCTGAACTTCCTACGCATGTAAGGCAGTATGGTCTGTAGGTTTTTTATTAGTTTCAGATCAGTATTTGGCAGGAGCACTTTCTGTAGATCTTGTAAATCATAAAACATCATATTGGGGACATGTGTTGAGAGGATACCTCCCTATCAAAGATGCTGTTTGATCTCTTGATTAAAGTGGTAATTGCCACTCTCCCCCATTGCAAAAGTCCTCTCTTGTTTGCTAACAAAGAGTAGTCTGTGGCTGACACCCTGGCCTCATGTGACTTATATTTCTCAATATCATTTCTCTCAAAATTTCTGGCATCCACTGATTTGGTTTTTTAATTAATCATTATATAGGGTTTTTATTTGTTTTCTATTGCTGCCATAATAAATCAGAACCTATTTATTGGCTTTAGACAACATAAGCTTTTTATTTCATAGATCTGAACATTAGAAGGCTGATGCAGGTCTAACTGGACCAAAACCTATCAGTCATCAGAGCTGCATTCCGTTCTGGCAGCTCTAGGAAAGAAGTTGTGATCAAGGCCGTCCTCATTCCTTGTTGCCTAGTTTCCTTGCTCCATCTTCAGGAATAGCCACATCAGGTTGAGTCCCTTTCACAGTGTCTATCTGACCCTCCTCATAGTCAAGTCTCCCTCTGATCACAGCTGGTAAAGTCTCTGCTTTTTAAGGACCAATATTATTAGGTAGTCCAGTAAAATCTCTCCATCTCAGGGTCACATCTTCATCATGTCTGCAAAGTCCAGTTGGTCACATTAGGTAACATATTCATGGACTCCAAAGTTTGGAACCTAGACTTCCTTAGGAAGCCTTTTTTTTTTTTTTTTGCCCCCTTCTATGGAGATTGGATAATGTTGGCATTAAAACAAAATTCTGTCATTACTCTTCTATATGTAATCTGGCATTTTCTGAAAAGAAATACCACTCTGTCATTTTCTCTATATGAATTAAAAGTTATTTATAATTCAATACATTGCAATCAAATCTTTAATTTTCCTTTTTGATGCTTACATTGTCTCATTTGCTACAATTTGTTTAAGGATCTTAGATAATGTTACAGAACTATTGCAATTTTCTTAGTTGTGATAATAGCATTGTGTTTATATGATGACATGCTGAATTATTTCAGGTAATTCTATGATACTGCAATTTCCTGAGAATAAGCGAATCATGGTAGAATTTTACACTGTTTATTCTAAATGGAAGAGAGGGGGGATCTCACTTTATTCTGTCAAATTCTATTTATGCTTGAATTTTTTCAAATAAATGAGGAAATTATTATATCAAAGATATGTTGTTGTAATGTTAAAAACTCTCACCATGATATACAGGAATGTAGTTCATTTTTTTATATTTTATTTTCAGTTAACACGGATATTGAAGACATTTTAAGAAGATAAATTAAAGCCTTTTGTCTGGCTTGCCATATTTAAGCAAAGGAGTAAATCTGGTTCTGCCAGCAAGAGTGCTTCTGCTAGAACTGGCAATGTCAGAATTCTAGCAAGCATTAGGACACCACTTGGTGTTACAAATCAAAGTTCCTCATTTTACATTAAAACATGATATTCTGAAAAGAAGAGAGCAGAGGCAAATGGGGGCTTTACAAAATATGGAACTACAAAGCATACCGAAAAGTTAACCTGCCTAAAGGACGTTGCTTGATGAAAGCAATCAACATGGAACACTTATAAAGGAAACATTAGGTTTATTGTAGAGATCAGATGTATGTCATATGAGCACCCCTGGAGTCCCAGAATTAGACAACATTGTTTCTTCCTTGATTACTGCTTTATACTTTCCAAAGTTGTACAATTGATTTGATATTCACAATCTTGAAATGTAGGTAAAACAATTACTATTTATTTAACAAATATTTATTGAGTCTGTCCTATGTGCCTGGTAGTGTTTCTTAAAAATTTCATATGTATATTGCATATTTACTGTATATTCTGGCTACTAGGCATTTGTGTATACTCACTCACTTGAAACTCAAGATTACAACATGAGGTGAACTGTCCCTACTTTTACAGAGTGATGATTCAAGCCATGAAGTCTGACTCTAGAACTCACCCTATCATCTATAAGTACCAAAGATTCCTACTCAGGCCTCATAGAGCCCCATAAATTGGATTACGGGTTTCTAGGAACAAAAGCATCTCTAATTTATATCTATGTCCCAAAAGTAATATGTAACCTAAAAAAAAAAAATCTAGGTTCCACTGCTGTATTAAGGGATAAGGATTTGTTGCTGATCAGGATATATGGACTAGTACCAGTTCTCATGGACCTGAGCTTATTATCCATAATAACCAGCCATACTTTTCTATGCCTAATGAAAGAATTTACCATTATATTATTTTAATCCACCCAACAAATGTAGATGTGTTGCATGATGTTAACAGTGTTGCATACTATTTCACTGTATGTGTGATATATATCATTGATTGAATATATGAGACATGTAAATTTTAGGTATTTTTTCTCCTAATTTTTGTAACTTGCATGTAACTATTTACATGTATTTATATGAATTTATAGTATATGACTTTCATTGGCATTTCCATTAGCATATCACTTACCGATTAGAGCAACTTTGAAAATATATATATTAGATACAATGACTTTTAGTTTATAGCTTTTTGTTTCTCAGTTTTGTGTATAACATACACACATTTATATACTGTAATTCATAGAGTGTTGTTTTGTTTATATTTATTATTTAGTTCATGTTTTTACCAATGGAATGTTATTGTTTTTATTTTTAAATGATTCACAAAAATTGTACATATTTATGGGATACCATGTATTTTTTTGACAAATATATATATTGTTTAATGTTTAAATCATGGTAAACATATCTCTGTCCCCAAACATTTATCATTTCCTTGTGGTGAAAACATTCTTTCTTCAATCCTCTCTCTTCTCTACTTTTCCTAACTTTATTAACCACCATTCTACTTTCAACTTCTAAAAAATCAAGTGTCTTAGATTTCATACTTGAGAGTGAAATTATATTTAATTTTATTGTAGTACTCTCAGGAAATATATTTATCAGCCTGCTTCCATTTTTTTTTTTTTTTTTTTTTTTTTTTGTGTGTGTGTGTGTGTGGTACCGGGGATTGAACTCAGGGGCACTCGACCACTGGGTCACATTCCCAGCCCTTTTTTGTATTTTATTTAGAGACAGGGTCTCACTGAGTTGCTAAGTGCCTCGCCATTGCTGAGGCTGGCTTTGAACTCGCCATCCTCCTTCCTCAGCCTCCCAAAGTGCTGGGATTACAGGCGTGCGCCACCACGCCCGGCTGCTTCCAATTTTGGAATTAATTAGGGCTTTTCTCTGATTTGTCTCTAAAATGTATGTGTGAATATTCATTGAATATATATATGCATAGGTAGTTTTATATGTATGTTTATACATATATAAATAAGTACATGTATATGTCTATATGTATATGTAGTAGACATATTTTCCAAATATGGAATAAATGTAGAATATGTAGAATATATAGAATATATATATAATAAACAATTTTTTTTTTTTTTTGGTACCGGGGATTGAACTCAGAGGCACTCGACCACTGGGCCACATCCCCAGCCCTTTTTTGTATTTTTTATTAGAGACAGGGTCTCACTGAGTTGCTAAGTGCCTTGCTACGGCTGAGGCTGGCTTTGAACTCGCGATCCTCCTGCCTCAGCCTCCCAAGTGCTGGGATTACAGGCGTGCGCCACCACGCCCGGCTACAAAATTTTTATATTAAATTATACACAGGCATTTTCTCCATTTTTCCATTTAAGAATTTTAGTCTATAAATTCTATTCAGGTTCCTTGTAATTCAAAAATTTCTTCTGTATTTATTTCAATGTCATGTTTACTAGGAAAAGGTATACATCTGTTGTATATAGCATCCTTCATTATCCTAAAGTTGTCCTCTTGGTCTGAATGATTGTAAAATGGTTGGAATTTAACTTAGATTAATATGGTGACACTTGTTTCTTTCTGTTTGTTTTTGCTTGATAACTCATTGTATATAATATTATATTTATTTTTTCTAATTAGTTTCTTTTAGGCAAGATTATTTTATAGATGGTACATTGGGCTTTCCCCTCCTATTTGTTGTGTTTTCTCAGTCTCTAAAATTTTTCTTTCAGAGTTCATCAAACCATTTTTAATATGAGATAAATTTGGTCTTTTATTTTTAAAAACATTTTTTCTTCTGTCTACCCTTGTTTTTTGCACTTCTATGATATGGTTTGCTGTTTGGGGCTGACCTTCCACCTGAGAAAATTTAAAAGTGCAATGTAATTTAGTGTCTTAGTTAAAAACTGAAAATTGTGTATTTAAACCTGTTTTATTAGTTCAACAAATTCAGCATTACTGACTCTGTTTATGAAACACAAGGAAAATAGCACAATTATGTGTTGCCAATTAAATGTTTTGTTCTTGCTTTTTTTTTCTTTGGAAATGTTTGGAAGAATATTTTATTAGTCTGCTAACTTCTAATTATTATTTTTACATATTGTATAATGTCTCCTTTAAAATTATGTTAATTATAATGCACTTTATATTAAATTGTTCTTTTGTGGTTTAATTACAGATAATATTTTCTGTTAATTTTGGATTTAAATGTACTGAAACTGCACTCATAAGCCATTTTATGCCATGGTATTCCCATTTGGGGAATATTTATGTTTATTTTCCATGTTAATTAGATATAATATATCTGAGTAATTTTTGAGATGGATACCAAATGCTACGAATTTTTCCTGCTTGCATACTTGAGGATGTAATTCTGTTTTCTGCAGACTTGAGAGGCAATCTGGTTACCCTCTTAGTTTCTGCCAGAGCTCTGGAGTGATCGCTCAGCTCCTGACATGTGAGGCTAATGGGCAAACATGATAGTCCTGGGTTTTCCACGTCTTTAGTGGCCTTGTTTCTTCTTCCTGAACACACTTATGGCATTACTTCTGTATCCTTAGGCTTCCTTATATTTTGTTATACTAAACCTTCATTACTAACCTTTCTTTTTTTCTGAAACAAATTCTTCATTTTATAAATGTAGGGTTTTTTCTCTGCATCAGGGAAGTTTATTTCTCTGCAAATTTTTATGTGTGTGTGTGTGTGTGTGTGTGTGTGTGTGTGTACGCGTGCACTGGGGATTGAACCCAGGGACGCTTAACCACTGAGCCATATCCTCAGCCATTTTTATTTTTTATTTTGAGACCGGGTCTCACTATGTTGATTATAGTGTCACTAAATTGCTGAGGCTGGCTTCAAACCTGCAATCCTCCTGCATTAGCCTCCTGAGCCACTGGGATTACAGGTGTGCGCCACCACGCCTGGCTTTTATCTTATTTTTGTTTAGTTTTTTTTTTTTTTTTTTTTTTAATCTTTGGACAAGCAATTATTATCTTGTCCAAAGATAAAAAAAAACTACATTCTCTGGTGCAGGAGCCCTGTTTGGGGAGATAGCTAAGATTGTGGTTGACTATGGGCCATAGACATTTTTGGGCATTTCCGCCTTCCGTAGTCTCACGGGATCTCGCGGGACTTGGTCGATGATCTCGAGAGATTTGAACGGTGACTCAGCAGATTGAGCTAGCGCCATTGCTGCTCGGGCGCATGGGAAGAGACCAGAGAGAGAAAAGACAGGGTTATAGCTATTGTATAGATATATTATAGTTTCTTGTAAGAGTAGGTGCCTTGGTTTCTTGTGAGAGTGTGTATGTGGTGTTAGAAATTACAAGAGACAGAGACAGAAAGATTAAAGAATATTTTCGTCTCCATCCTGTCTCCGGACTCCTTCCCGCGGTGCTGCCGTTCCAGGCTGCAATCCCTTTCAGGCGACAACACTCTGGTGTGAATTCAGGATGCCATTCCCTCTCTTCTCATCTGGTAGAGTACATGTCTAAGGGTTAAAGTGCAAATGAAAAATAAAGTAATGCTTTATAAATTTGGAAAATCTCCCGTTAACACACAAGGTTTTGAGTGAATTTTTGGTGAATACAATTTAATCTACTGAGCCTGGCTTAAGTCTTTTTAGCACTTTTTCCTTGAATTGGACAAAATCAAACTGACATAGAAAACGTCTTACTCTAAACAGAATAGCAGGTCTGCTTATAGGCACTTCCTACACAAAGGCAGCAGAACAGAAGAACAAGACAGGAATCTGAATGCTGAAATAGAGAGGGCAAGGGGAAGGAGTAAGCATCAGCAGATCTATGTACTATTCATATAGCTTAATATTAAAATCTGAACTTCCTTTTGACAGTTAAATTTTAACTTGTCCTTTCCTCTTAATTATGTATAATATTCTGAAAATGTTAGCAATCTCCTATTCCAGTTTTCTATTTTCATTTCTAATTTGTATTTTATGTTGATTTTAGAGAAGTTGAAGTTTGACACTGCTTTTTAACCTAAAATTATTTTTTAAATTAATATGATTATAATTTTATCATGTTCTGTTTTTAAAATTTTATATTATCAAGTAATATAATATGAAATTCATTATGTCACTTGTTATATAACTTCTTCCAAGGTTACCTATATACCTGTTTGTCATTTAAATGATTTTCACTTTCTTCCTTCTGTTTTTTTTTTCTGTTAATTATTAATGGCCACATCAGTGCTGTGCTGTTTTATGCTTATCTTTCAATTTGAGTGGGAGGATTGGGACAGAACTCACTATTTGTCCAAGAATAATGTTAGTAATATATCTTTTTAATGATCATTATCACTGGCTTTTCCTATTTCCTTCTTATTTATTCCCTCCCTTATAGGTATTCTTTAATCCATTAAGAACTAGATTTTAGACATGGGAATTGTTGGTTTGGATAGCTTATTTATATGTACATTCATTTGATCAAGGAGTGCAGAAAAGGACCTGAGGCTTCTGCTAGTTTGTATCAACAAGCAATTTCTCTTTAGGTGTATTGAATACTCTGATCTATGGGCTTTCTCTCACTTTTCTCTCCTTTGACTGATAGTTGAACACCCAGATGAAAGTTTAGATCTCTGTAGATATGTAAACATTTCTCTTTGCTCATGTTAACTTGTCCAAAGATACATTGTACACTTCCTTTCTGCCAAGGTTTTTTTTTTTTTTTTTTTTTTTTTTTTTTTGGTAGGGAGAAAGTTAGCTGGAAAAAAATAATATGACTTCTTTAAGAAGTCTATATATTATAAATCTCATCTCTCTCTGCCATTTCATTGTGGGACAATTAACCCCACAGCATGTTTTCTCTTTCCTCCCACTACCTATTCACCCCGCAGTCTCATCTCTCTAGTTAGAATTTCTTAGTATACCCCTTACACAGCTCTTTTACTTATTTATTACATAATGCAGTTTCCCAACTGGATATATGTCTTTTGATATTTGGACTTTCAATTTGGTTCAAATGGTTTTGCAACTGACTGTTATGACAGTTTCTAAGGTTATGACAGTTTCTAAGCATAGAGGCAGTTTTTATTTCCAATTATTTCTGTTCATTTCCATAGGCCAGGAGACTATGAAAAGATGAATTTATCCTGCCATCTCTCATAGAATTCTCTGCATTAAACTTTTATCTTTGGAAACATTAGAGAACAATGTTTGAACGCTTCAAGTCAGTTGGATAGGATGACAAAGTGCTCTTGATCTTGGCTAAGTACCAGAATGTGAGGCACAATCCCTTCCTCTCTGGCTGAAGGAAATGGCACCATAGATCTAGATCAGTAAATTCTACACTGCCACCTGCTTTGCAGCACAATCACTGAATTCCTTTGGCATTCGGCATTCCTTAAAGTACATTATGTAATTTTAAAACTCTCTCTTTCATAGTTGAAGGGGAGTGTTAGGCACTTTAAGTGCAAAGGCTCCCAGAAATCACAGGTGCAAATCCAGATGTGGTTTACTCATAAAGTAGATAAAGTATCTTACATGCAGCTTATTTTGTAGAATTCTTAGGAGGAAAAGTCAAGGGTTTACTTTGTTGACCTTTAAGATACAAGATCAATTTTCCTAATAAGAGGCTGCTGCACAATTTCTGAAAAGTTGTTGAAAATCTTTACCAACTGAGACACCAGGTTATATGTCCCAGTTTCCCTCAGAGGAATAAAACTTATTAGTTGACATGAAAACACCAACAGCAGTATTTGCTCCCTTTCCCAGTGGTAGCAACCTTTAGAAATGGTTGCATACCACTTTTAGAATTCAGAATCTTTGAAACACGCGCTGCACATCACCACATTCAGGAAACTTAAGGAAGTATGATTGTAACTGAAAGCTTTGTCCTTGTCCCCAGTGCCAATTAAATTCAATTTAATAATAAGGACATGGTTTTGAGAAAAAAAATGAAAAGATGGTATATTGCTTTGCTAGCAAAGGAGAAACACAGGGGACTCCTATCCCAAAAGCTGTGACTCTCCCCATGGGGGCGCAGGTAAAGAATCTTCAAGGATTGCATTCCAGGTGTGCTCTGGTAGGGGTCACAGGTTGCCCTAATGTCATGTTAGGATTCATTTGTTAATTTGGGAGATATTCAGTTCCCATATCCTTAGCAGGCATCTCTTCCTGTTGTGGGTGTGTTCAAGGGCAATTATCTAGGGGAAGAAAAGATAACACTGTCACCCTAATCTTGTTAGGGATTGGGAGAGGGGAGAAGAGGTTAAAAAATCATGTTTTTTTTTTTTTTTTTTAAATAAGCCTTAGAGCAATGAGGGTTATATTCAGAAGGTAAAGGGATCACAATATGTCTAAGTTAGTAATAATAATATAATAATAGATCATGTTCACTTAATATGCACTCTCTGCCAAGCATTGTGCTTTAAATTGAAGCATGTTATTTTAATCCTAAAAGCAACCATGAAGAGGAGACATAATTACCATGCCACAATTATAAGAGGCAGTAACTTAGACTTGGGACAAAAAACTAATTTGTTCAGGTTTACTTAAATGATCATCTACTAAGTGTGTCACTCAGAATTCACATTTGGAAGCTGATTCCAGATCTATACCAAAACTATGATTCTATACTATTTCTTCTATGTGTAAACATTTAAAAAAAATAAAGTACATAGTTTAAAAAGAAGTGCTTGCTTTGGGTACAATATGCCTCTATTACATTAACCTTAGGAATACACACTTTTATCAGTGAAATTGGTTCCTCACATGCATCTTATTTTCTTTCAAATGCAAAATCTTCATATCCTTTCAAAAATACTATTAAAAAAAAGGAATGCTGCAAAAATTGAATCCCAGGTAGGCATAAGGGGTTATCTTGCCATATATTTCTGATTACTTTATACACTTAGATCAGAATTAGAATGGCTTAGGCATGCCATTATATAAAATTTAGAAATGCCTGATGAAAGTTTATATAATTTAGTCAAGGCCTGTCTCTAATGTGAAATTAAATATTTAGATGATGAATAGGAACTAGAATGTATGCAATCTGAATATCTGGTTACAAATTTGGAATAAAGAAACTTTACTATCAAGCAGTAGATATATCATAAATCAATTTATCTGCAGATGTCTCTGAATATATATATATGCATTATATATATGCATTATATTTCTACCTTTTAATCTGAAAGTCCATTTCAAAGTTAATAAAAGCCTCTCACATTTCAGTCATCCACCTCCCCTTTATTCTTATGAAAATAAAACATAGGATGTTGCTTGGTTACACATTTATTCAAAAAAAAAAGCAGACACTTTGTACACTTGGGGTTTTCCTTAGCCAGTGGGTTCTGTTATATATGTATATTCAGTTCTGACATTGTCCCTTTGAATACAATTCTAAGTTTCATGTGGCTTTTCAGAGTCTTTCCAGTAGGACTGAGATCTAGCTCTTTGTTGTCATAACCATAATAAACATGCTAAACTTTATCTATTCTCAGGATATTTGCACATCACTATTGCCTTTTACTAAAATATTCTTTCCCCAATATGTTCCAAATTTGCCTCCTTCTTCTCTTTTGGGTTTTACTTCCAATGAACTTTTCCCAAAGTTTTTTTTTTTTTTTTTCAATCACATTCTCTAAAATAGACTCTCCTTCCCTCAAACAATTCTGTATTTATTTATTTATTTATTTGTTTATTTATGTATTTATCATCTTTCGCTTCAGCATAACCTCTTAAAAGAGAGGTCTTGTCTGCTTTATTTGCTGCAGTATGCCTATTGCTTAAAATATATTCTAGGACAATTGTTCAATAATTACTTATTGATTGACTGTCAGCATGATCAGGGATAAGTAGAAAAGTCAACAGTACCAGATTAACCAATGAGATCAAAATCACACTGCAATGGCCCTGAAAATTAAACTGCAATTGAACCCTCAGCATACACAAGCAGGCCAGGAAATGTGTGCTAAATCTAAACTTATGAGCATCTGCTATAATAAAAGAGTTTTATAGGACCCATAGTCTCTTCACAACAAAGGCAGAATATTAAAACTACCAATTAAATATCACCTATCATAATGAAAAACAGGAACATCACAACTTAAATAAGAAAAGATAACTGACTTACCTGTTGGAATTATATGACAATAAGTTTAAAGAAGCCATGATAAAAATATTTCAATAATCAATTACAAATTGGAAACAAATGAAAAATTTAAAGCTCAACAAAGAAAGAGAGGTTGTAAAAAATGACCAATGCAGATTATAAAACTGAAAGTCATTGTAATACAAATAGGAATATAAAGTCAGTTGGTTGGTTATGTTATTAGAGTGGGGATGATAGCAGATGTGGAAATTAGTTGACCTTGAGAACAGAGTAGTAAATTTACTCAATCTCAGTTACAGATTGAAAATAAAATGATTAACATTCCAGGGGCCTGTAAGAAAAAATGAAAGTTTCATATTATAGATGTTCTACAAGGAGAGGAGAAAGAGAGTGGGCATGAAAGAATATTTAAAGAAATGATGGCTAAACCCTTTTCAAATTGGTGAAAGATATAAATCTACAGATATAAGAAATTACCAAACCAAAACCAGATAAACTTAAAGAAATCATGCCCAGATACATCACTATTAAACTTCTGCTTACTAATGACAATCCAAGAAACAAAACAAACAAAATCTTGAAAAGAATTCAGGGAGAAATGTCATATTGCCTATAATGGGAAAATAATTCAAAAGATGGTGATTTTTTTTCTAAGAAACCCAGCAACTAAAAGGAATTGTCAATATTATTTTAAGTGCTGAAAGAAAAGAACTAACAGCTGCAGATTCTATATCTGATAAAGTTGTCCTTCAAGAATGCATAGGAAATAAAGACATCTTTGTCAACTGTAGACCAACTGGTAAAGAAAATATTGGCTAAAGAAGGTTCTTCAAATAGAGAGGAACTGACCAAAAAAAAAAAAAAAAAAAAAAAAAAAAAAATTTGTGACATTAGATACAAAGAAAGAATGATGCAAAGAGCAATAATTTTGAGGTATGCAATAGACTATCCTTTTCAAGTGTGTTTTAAATTGTGTTTGCTTATTGAAGCAGAAAATATCATTTGACAGTCAAAGAAGTTATATTAAAGAAATCAGGATATTGAAAATATAAAAATTAAAGTAGGGTTTCCACACTTGACACAAAGTGGTAAAATTATATATATACCCATTTTGGGAAACCTGAAAGAGAAGAGGAAATTCAATCCAAAGTATGCAGAAAGCTGTAATAATGGGTAGAAATCAATGAAATGAAAAGAGGATTTGAAATTATGAAAATATGTGAAATAAAAAATTATATTTTAAAATAAGGCAAATAAAATTAATTAGCTAATCAAAACAAATGAGGTAAAATTAGCAGTATCACAAATGAAATAAGAGACAACAATATTGTGATCACCTTTACTAAATAAATAATAAGGGAATATTATGAAAATACTGAGACATCAATTGCCAAATAAATCTAATGATTAATGTAAATATGAATAGTGATATATTTTCAAGAAATTTATTTAATAATTAAAAACTTCTAAATTAAATGACAAATGTAATTTTTTCTGGTAAACTCTTCACACTTAAAGAAGAAATAAAAATATAATACAAATCCCTTAAGATCAATGTACATATTTAAATTCTTTATGAGATTAATATTACCATGATACCAAAACCAGAAAAATCTATTATTATGGCTGTTACAGCAACTACAGACCTATCTTCCTTGTAAGAGATGCAGATGCCTTTAATGATATCAGATAGTCCTTGTCTTAATGGCTTTTGGTTATATCAATGGAAGCAATAACTTGACTGGAAATAAATGTGCACCTAACCCTCCTCACTTCAGTTATTTTGTTTGATTTTTAAAAATCTCTTTGGTGCTAATTTCCAAGATAAATGGTATAAGTGTGATTATAGTTCCCTACATGTTTGATTGTTTCTTTGCTTGTTTGTTTTTAAACTAATACTAGTAAGGCCTAAGTACCAGTTTTTATATTCCCTTGCCAACACTGGGCACCAATATTACTGAATGGTTTCCTCCAATGTAAAGGTCAAATATTCTATTTCTTGTAGTAAGTGAATTCAATTTGGGGTTCAAGGTTTATGTTTATTGTCATAGGTTTTTCAGTTATGGAGAAATTCCTGAAATGTGATATTTCTTCAGTGCTTTTGGGAATAATATTCAATTCACCCATATTTTTATAATATTTAAGGCTCATATTTTTAAATAATAAAACTAATAAAAGTGGCATCTAGATAAATGCTCTTTTTTACCTTTCGGGAGAGAGGCTAAGTACCTTTTTGCAGCTTTCTGTTTTTGAGGAAAAGAGCAATTGAATGATTTTGATAGAGGTCCTGAGAGATGTGCTGATTGCCTTGTGCTTTGACATCAAGCAAGAATATTGTTCATGAAAAGAACATTTTTTGTCAATCCAGTCAAGTGCTGTGGACTCTACTGAATTCTTTGTACAAGTTCAAAGTAAGTCACCCAAACTTTGACATTAAGGCTAGGAATAAAGAAATCAGTTTATAAATAATAATTTCAATCATATGAAATAATAGATGATGTTGAAATAAGGAAAACATTTTCATTATCTAGTTAAGTAAGTTAGACACTTATTATTACCAGTTTAAGGTTTTGCACCTGAAGGCCTATAATCTATGATAGCTGGAAAGGCTTTGGGAAATGCTGCGAAAGACATGCATTTAAAAACCAGGCATTTAAATATGACTGTATATGGAAACCATATGCAATGGTTGCTGTTTTAAATTGTCTACTCTTAGGAGATTCCCTATTTATTATGAAAGACACTTTCGTATATTTTTTCACCACCTATGGCAACTATCCCTCATAAGAGGGATACACTAAAAAAATAGAATAAGTTATTACATTTTAATTAAACTTTATTTCCTGAGAGAAATGATGAGAATCATAAGAAGATTCAGAGTAATTAGATGCCATAAAAAAATCATCAGAGACCACGTGAAAGTGATTATCATACATCAATGAACCACATAAGAGGTCCCAAAGTACATGTGCTCTATACCAACCTACGTGTTCAATATGTATCTTAAAGAATTTAAAGAAGTTTGCTTTCCTTTTCTTCTTCTCCTTATCCTTCTTTTTCTTCTCTTCTTTTTAATGATTAGAAAATAATAATAATTAAAAAAAAAACTCAAACAACTACTAAGAAAATGGACATAAGTATGCATTAACAACAAAGTTAACCAGTGACTGTATTCTTTTCAATTTGAAATATATTTTGGTTCTCTGAAACATGAATTTAAAAATAGAAATCAACAGGACAGTATTTTTTCTCTGGTCTCAAGCATTTACATGAACTGTTTACCTGAGACATTTCCCCATCTTCCCAGGCAGTCCTGGACCAGCTATATGCTGGTGTTGTTAGTTGCATCTTTCTTTTTAGAATCACTTCCTGGCTTCCCTTGCTTTAATGTGTGTTTCAAGGATCTCACTCTTTAAATTTTGTTTTCCATATTTCTTTTTTTTTTTTTATTAATTTATTTACTTATTCATCATGCACAAGTATAGTATCTTTTTACATACAACTGCTTGTATACAAAGTATATAAGTACCATTCAGATCTTCAATCATGCATTTAGGATAATGATATCCATCTCATTCAACCACCAATTTTTTTCCAACCCCCCCCTTACTCCCTCCCTCCCCTCCCTTTCCGTTGACCATTCTAGTGTTCCTCTGATCCTATGTACCCCCTTCCAACAACACTGTGAACCAGCCTCCTTATATCAGAGAAAACATTCGGTACTTGGATTTTTGAGATTGACTAATTTCACTTAGCATTATATTCTCCAACTTCATCCATTTACCTGCAAATGCCATTATTTTATTCTCTCTTATTGCTGAGTAAAATTCCATTTTGTATATATACCATATTTTCTTTATCCACTCATCTACTGAGGGGCATCTAGGTTGGTTCCATAACCTAGCTATTGTGAATTGTGCTGCTATAAACATTGAAGTGGCTGTGTCACTGTAATATGCTGTTTTTAAGTCTTTTGGGAATAGACCCAGGAGTGGGATGGCTGGGTCATAGGGTGGTTCCATTCCCATTTTCCCAAGAAATCTCCATACTGCTTTCCATAGCGGTTGCACCATTTTGCAGTCCCACCAGCAATGTATGAGTGTGCCTTTTTCCCCACATCCTCTCCAACATTTATTGTTGTTTGTGTTCTTGATAGCTGCCATTCTGACTGGAGTGAAATGAAATCTTAGAGTAGTTTTGATTTGCATTTCTCTAATTGCCAGTGATGTTGAGCATTTTTTCATGTATTTGTTGATTAATCGTGTATCTTCTTCTGAGAAGTGTCTTTTCAATTCCTTAGCCCATTTATTGATTGGGTTATTTGCTTTTTTGGTGTTAAGTTTTTTTAGTTCTATATACATTCTAGAAATTAGTGCTCTATCTGATGTGCATGTATTAAATATTTGTTCCCAATTAGTTGGCTCTCTATTCACCTCACTGATTGTTTTTTTTTTTTTTGCTGAGAAGAAGCTTTTCAGTTTAAATCTATCCCATTCATTAATTCTTGGTAATAGTTCTTGTGCTACAGGATTCTTATTAAGGAACTTGGGGCCTAATCCGACATGTTGGAAATTGGAGCTTACTTTTTCTTCTATTAGGTGTATTGTCTCTGGTCTAACTCCTAGGTCCTTGATCCACTTTGAATTGAATTTTGTGCATGGTGAGAGACAAGGGTTTAATTTCATTTTGTTGCATATGGATTTCCAATTTTCCCAGCACCATTTGTTGAAGAGGCTATCCTTTCTCCACTGTACATTTTTGGCACCTTTGTCTAATATAAGATAGCTGAAATTATATGTATTAGTCTCTGTGTCCTCAATTCTGTACCATTGGTCCACCAGTCTGTTTTGGTGCCAATACCATGCTGTTTTTGTTACTATTGCTCTATAGTACAATTTAAAGTCCGGTATGGTGATGCCCCCTGCTTCACTTTTCTTGCTCAGGATTGCTTTGGCTATTCTGGGTCTCTTATTTCTCCAGATGAATTTCATGACTGCTTTTTCTATTTCTTTGAAGAATGACATTGGGATTTTGATTGGAATTGCATTAAATCTGTATAATGTTTTTTGGTAGTATGGACATTTTGACAATATTGATTCTACCTATCCAGGAGCAAGTCTCAATTTCATTAATTTCTGCTCTGATTTTAATTATTTCCTGTCTTCTGCTGCTCTTGGTGTTGATCTGTTCTTCTTTTTCTAGTGCTTGGAGGTGTGATGTTAAGTCATTTATTTGTTGGTTTTTTTTTCCTTTTAAAGAATGAACTCAAGTGCAATGAATTTTCCTCTTACTACTGCCTTCATAGTGTCCCCAGAGATTTCTATACGATGTATCTGTGTTCTCATTTACCTCTAGGAATTTTTTAATCTCCTCTTTGATGTCTTCTTCAACCCCTTGTTCATTCAGTAGCATGTTGCTTAGCTTCCAGTTGTTGGAGTAGTTTTTCTTATTCCTTGTTTTGTCGTTGATTTCCAATTTCATCCCTTTATGGTCTGATAGCATGCAGGGTAGTATTTCTATTTTTTTATATTTGCTGAGATTTGCCTTGTGACATAATATATGATCTATTTTGGAGAAGGAGCCATGTGCTGCTGAGAAAAAAGTGTATTCATTTACTGAGGGATGAAATATTCTATATATGTCCGTTAGATCTAAGTTATTAATTGTTTTAAGGAGGCCTAAGATTTCTTTGTTTAGTTTTTGTTTGGATGATCTATCCATTGGTGAGAGAGGTGTGTTGAAATCCCCTAGAATAACTGTGTTGTGGTCAATTTTACTCTTGAACTTGAGAAGTGTTTGTTTGATGAATGTAGGTGCTCCATTATTTGGGGCATATAGATTTATGATTGTTATATCCTCTTGATGAATGGTTCCCTTAAGTAGTAAGAAATATCCATCTTTGTCCCTTTTGATTAACTTTGGCTTGAAGTCTACCTTATTTGAAATGAGAATGGAAACCCCTGCTTGCTTCCGCAGGCCATGTGAGTGATAAGACTTTTCCCAGCCTTTTACCTTCAGTCTATTGATATCTTTTTCTATGAGGTGTGTTTCTTGGAGACAGCAGATCGTTGGGTCATTTCTTTTAATCCATTCAGATAATCTGTGTCTTTTGAATGGTGAGTTTAGGCCGTTAACATTCAGGGTTATTATTGAGATGTGATTTTTATTCCCATCCATTTTTATTTGTATGATGATCTTTAGCTTGATTTGGTTTCTCTTCTGGTTGGTATTTCCCTTAGTTTAATATCTCCCTTTGTTGATTTTCATTGTTATTTTTCTCTTCTTCTTCATGAAAAATTTTGCCCAGGATGTTCAGAAGTGCTGGCTTTCGAGATGTGAAATCTTTTAACTTTTGCTTGTCGTGGAAGGTTTTTATTTCATCTTCAAATCTAAAGCTCTATTTTGCTGGATATAAGATTCTTGGTTGACATCCCTTTTCCTTCAGAGCTTGAAATATGCTATTCCAGGATCTTCTTGCTTTTAAGGTCTGGGTAGAAAAATCTGAACAAAGTCTGATTGGTTTCCCCCTATATGTAATCTGCTTCCTTTCTCTTGTGGCTTTTACTATTCTCTCCTTGCTCAGTATATTAGGCATTTTCATTATAATGTGTCTTGGTGTGGATCTGTTGTGATTTTGTATGTTTGGTGTTCGGTAGGCCTCTTGAACTTGGTTTTCCCCTTCATTCCTCAAGTTTGGAAAATTTTCTGTAATTATTTCATTAAATAAATTACTCATTCCTTTGGCTTGAAACTCTGCCCCCTCCTCTACCCCAATCACTCTTATGTTTGGTCTTTTTATGTTGTCCCATAATTCTTGAATGTTCTGTTCTTGGTTTCTTACCATTTTTGCTGTGTAATCTAGATTTTTCTCTAGGATATATATTTTGTCTTCATTGTCTGAGGTTCTTTCTTCCAAGTGATCTACTCTGTTGGTGATACTTTCGATTGAGCTTTTATTTTGATTTATTGCTTCTTTTATTTCTGGAATTTCTGTTTGGTTTCTCTTTAGAGCTTCTATCTCCCTATTGAAGTAATCTTTTACTTCCTGTATTTGTTTATGGAGTTCTTTGTCAAAATGATCTTTCACCTCCTGTATTTGCTCCCTCATCTCATTTTTGAGTTCATTCTTAAGTTCTGCTAACATTTGGAATATGTAATTTCTGAATTCCATCTCTGGCATTGCACCAATTGTGCATGGTATGGAATCTACTGAGGAGGTATATTGATTTGTTTGTGTCACTTTCTTCCCTTGTTTCTTCATATTGCTTGTGCGTCTATTCTACCTGCACTGTGGGACTTTGTCTACTTTGATTTTACCTTAAAACCTTATGTTGTTCCTGTAGTACAATGCTATCAGATCCCCTTATATTTCCTTTACACTTTAAAATCAAACACTTTCTATTCAGAGAATCCCAGTTTGATCACAATGTACAGATTTAGTTAACCCAGATGTTGTTTCCAATTTACTCTGTATGCTTCTGATGGGGTTTTAAAGTTTCAAGTAATGGACAGAGAGGTAATATGTTTAGGAAGAAGGAAGTGAGTGTATTGACTTGTTCTTTCTTAGAAAGTATGAAAAGAGAGTTCTATGGAAGTGGTTTAGTATCAGCCGACGAGAGAGGAAAGAGAATGGAGTGAGTGAATAGATGGAAAGACCGATTTACATATAAACCTAACTTATGCAGCGGTTGAGAGGAGAAATAAAGAAAGATGGAAAAGAAAAAAAAAAAAGAAGAGAAAAAAAAAATAACCAAGGAGTAGTAATTAGTGTAAGAGAGAGGAGAGAGAGAATAAGTCTAGAAAATAGAGAATAAACCATATATAACACCACTTTGCTATATATTTCAATTGTACACGTTCTAGAAATCTCAATTTGTGCGTATAACTTGTTTTTGCCTCTGAGAATGCAATGGCAGGGTGTAAATAGGGAAGATGAAGGAAGAAGAAAAAATATAAAAGTGAGAAGGAAGAAAAGAAAGAAAAGAGGAGCAGAAGCACACAAATACACTGTCAATCAAAACAAAAACAAACAAAAAACTCCCAAGAAACAACAAAACAAACAAACAAGCAAATAAAAACAAAAACGTTGAACCCAAGAACAAGTCTCAAACAAAATGGACCCTTGGAAGCCCTTCTTTTTTCCCTTCCAGTTTAAGCCACCTGACCCAGATCATGTACAGTCAGCAACCCTGATAGTGGAGTCAAGGCTGCACCTTTGGTCCTTGCAGAGTGGCACAGTGGAATAGTGGAAGGGGCTTATCCTCAGGCTGGGCCCTGCTTACAGCAGCAGGGAGATGCTACTATGGGCCTTGGAAGCCAGGCAAACTGGCGGCGGGTTCTCTCCTTCCAGCGGGCAGGTGCCTACCTCTTGCTCTGGTTGCAGCTGGGCAGGTCGCACTCCCCCAGGGAGTGGAGGAAGCACTTCGCCAGGTCTGGCCCTGCGTGCAGCAGCCGGGAGATGCTGTTCTGGGCCCCAAAGACCAGGCAAACTGGTGGCTGGGTCTCTCCTTCCAGCGGGTGGGAGTCTACCTCTTGCTCTGGTCGCAAATGGGCAGGTCGCACTCTTCCCGATAATGGAGGAAGCCCTTCCCCAGGTCTGGCCCTGCGTGCAGCAGCAGGGAGCTGCTACTCTGGGCCCAGGCGGCCAGGGACACTGGCGGCTGGGTCACTCCTTCCAGCGGGCAGGAGTCTACCTCTTGCTCTGGTCGCAAATGGGTAGGTCGCACTCTTCCCGATAATGGAGGAAGCCCTTCCCCAGGTCTGGCCCTGAGTGCAGCAGCAGGGAGCTGCTACTCTGGGCCCAGGCGGCCAGGGACACTGGCGGCTGGGTCTCTCCTTCCAGTGGGCGGGAGTCTACCTCTTGCTCTGGTCGCACATGGGCAGGTCGCACTCTTCCTGATAATGGAGGAAGCCCTTCCCCCTCCATATTTCTTTTTCAAAAATCTCCCAGTTGAGTTTGGCCAATAAGTGCCCTAGTGGAAATTTGGAGAAGGGAGGAGGGGATAAAACAGGTATTTGCTGTCTTCTTCTTCTCCTTCTCCTTCTCCTTCTCTTTCTCCTTCTTCTTCTTCTTCTTCATCTTTGCCCTAGAAAGTGCCCTTAATTTCGCTGGGCGCAATGGTGCACGCCTGTAATCCCAGCACTTGGGAGGCTGAGGCAGAAGGATCATGAGTTCAAAGCCAGCCTCAGCAATGGTGAGGCACCTAGCAACTCAGTGAGACCCTGTCTCTAAATAAAATACAAAAAAGGGCTGGGGATGTGGCCCAGTGGTCAAGTGCCCCTGAGTTAAAAAAAAGTGACATTAAAAGCTCCTTTGTCTGTTGGTCCCCTAAGTGTAATGACAGTTTCCTTCTGTGCCCCATCTTTGGTGAACTTCCAGTTCCAATTTTGTCTTCTTGATTCGTATAATATATTTACGATCAATTTCACCATGTTTGATTCTCTCTATTGAATCATGGAATTTGTTGTGCTGACGGTATTTGACATTGTACTTTCCTTGTCTATTATGCCAACCTCACTCATATATAATTTAAAAATTGTTCTCCTGATTAGAATTGTAAAAAAAAAAAAAAAAAAAAAAAGAGCGAGAGCAAGAGTGAGAGTGAGAGAGAGAGAGAAAAAGAGAGAGAATTGTGTTCGTAAAAAACAAAAACAAAACAAAACAAAAAACCAGAGAGAATTGTGTTTGTATTTTTCCCTTCTATATTTTCAGGCCCATAGAAGTCAGCTGATATTTGTTGAGGAAAGGAAGGAAGAAATAATGGGGAAAAAAAGGAGGAGAAAGAAAAAGAAGGAAGGAACTTGTAAGTATTTTTACATTGGTAAAATTAAAGACCATTTGAGTCTGTTTAATTCAGAAAAGAAAAATATGTTCATCTTAAAAAAATCAATAATTGAGATTTAGGCTTATGTGTAGAAGCAACAGAGGACTAGAGTAATTGTTCCTGTGTTTGATAACACTAAAGTTGTGAACAAAGAGACAAAACTGGAAAAGATAAGTGTGTAACTATATCAATCAAGTGATATAAAAATTTTTATGGTTTCAAAATTTTGTCTTTCTTTTAAAAAGAAGTTGTGCAATTGGCAATTTTTGTTTTTATTTGTTTGTTTTGCTCTCTGTGGAAACTCAAAGGAAGATGTATCTTAGTTCACTCAGTACCTGCTGTTCCGCTACTCAGGCACCTTTCCTGTACTGTAGAGACTGGAAAATGTTCAGCTCTGTGTTCATTTCCCACAATCCTTGATGTAGTCTTCCAAGGCCTTTTGCAAAATATGGAAAATATTAGGAACTCTGTTCGAGGGAAGAGAGGTGGCAGATCTAACACATCTTGCAGGTGCTAAGGTAACTGGATTGAAATCTGGCTGTCCAGCTCCGGTTAAGTTGCAGTAAATCTGGAGCCAGCACATGGATCAGGAACCTCCTGACTGTGGCAGGGAGAACAGTTTCCCACCTAGGCCTACTTAGTAATAAGATTAAAAGAAAAAAATAGATAAATTAAATTGTACAGAGATTATTTGAGCAAAGGGCAATGATTCATGATTTGGCAGCACTTTGAACCAGAAGGTGTTCAGAGAGCTTCACCCAGCACCTTGAGCAGCGAGTTTATGCCAGCTGACCTCTAAAGAAAGTAGAAAAGCCAAATGATTGACTTCAGTTAGGCAGTTGCCTTAGTTGGGCGAGTTCTGATCCATCAACTACATGTGATTGGCTTAAGGTAGTTTGGATTGACTGAAACCCAGTTGTTATTACAAAGCATATACTTCTGGTTTTCTTTTTTTTTGTGTGTGGGGAGGGGATTAATTTTCATTCTAAATTGGTTGAGTTTGTTATGTTTGATCTCAAGCACAGAGACAGCCTGAGGCTAATAGCCTCCTGCTTATTTACTTTAACCAATATGAAAGTTGAAGTTGGAGCTTACTTTTCAACAGGAACAACGCTTTTTAACCACTAGCATCCCTGAACTAACTCCATTTTCTGATGCCCAGAGCTGAACTCTGTCTATACCAGATAACTTTGCATTATTATCTTAATCATAATGAAAGTAAATTAAATTTTATGTTTATATTTAATAGGGTGAAAATGAAGGCATGCTTGGAATAAAATCTGAATATAAGATTCAAGTTTTGGGATTTTTATTACTTTTATTTATTTATTTATTTTTAGCAAAAATTGGGAAATCTGGTGAAGGAAGCATTTATCCAATTCATGTTTGAGAGCTGAACACACATGGGGCTTTTCATTAAGGAAATAATGGTAAGCAAAGGCAGAATTGTCCCTGTTCTTGTCATACTATTGCTTATAGATGAATTTATAAGTCTTAGAGAAACTTAGATTCCTATGATCTTAGACAATCACCTAAATAGCACAAAATTTCAATTGAAGAATAATAACATTACAGTTTGCTGTGAAAATGTTTGAACTGATGACTTGATTATTTGGGGGGCAAAACATATTATGTTCAGAAAAAGGTATCAAGCCGATATGCAATTACAATTTAAAGTTAACTAGAGCATGCCGGGAGCAACGATGGGAAAACAATGCAGAAATATTGTGCAAAATCTCTTAAGTCAACAAGAACATGGTACGATTCAGGAGGTAAAATCAAACCATGGTTGTTAGAACACAGAGACTAAGGGGACCTGAATGAATCAGAGGCCAGAGAACCAATGCTGAGCTGTGCTGGCTGTGTTGGTAATTCTAGTTCTTGTTCTAATGGAAATGGAGGACAGGAAAGTTAAGGAAGTTCCCTTTCTGTGTTTTACATAGGAAAGGGGAATAATAGCAGTTTAAAGAGCTATTCATGAGGTTAATAATTATTGGACAAGTACAGGGAGCATCTTTATACTAAAAGCAGGCACTTTAACTTTTTGATACCTGCCTCTGTCTTAATCACCTTTTCCTTTTATTTTTTTCTGTTGTTTTGTTTTAGTATACGTTCACTTATTGGCTTTTCTTGTTACCAGCTTCATCTGCTTATCACTACATGTTGAATATTCTCTTTTTAATCAAGCACTGTTTTATTTCTACTTGTCTGCTCCCCTGTACTTCTTATTGTTTTCATTTATGTCTGTGTTTTAGCTTTTATACTTAATGATATTTCTAACTTGTTTTATTCCTGTTACTGTATTGGCAATAATGAAATAGTGTGCATGCTTTTGTGGTCTTCAGATAAGCTTATGGAATAGTTTACAGAGATAAGAAAAAGATCTGGAGTTTCATAACTGCTTGGATATTTTGGAACACAAATCATCTTTGGGGATGTACACAACAATAATTTAATGTTTTAACTGGTGACTGTAATTTTATGTCATAACCAGGTATTCTCCCTGTTGCTAAGAGATAGAGATCCCTGTGGTAGTTTTATTATAGCTTTGCTATGCATTTCCTGAGGACTTTTTAAATTGATTTCAGATATGTGTTAATCTTGCTAGTCATTTGGTCAATGCAAAAGACTATCAGTGCTGTCAAAAAGAGAATTAAATTCAATGAATCACACATGAAGATCTTTGTATTCTTATTTCAAAAACAATACAATCATTTCCGCAGAGAGCTCAATTAAAAATAAAAGTGTGAACTTGGTATATACTGACTAATTTATTTCAAAAGCCAACTAATAAATTAGCTATGAGATTACATTTTCCTGTTCTTATTTGAATAGCTGCAGCATTCATTATTTTGAGACTTATAAAAATTTATCCACTTCAAATGAGGAGAGAATTCTACTGTTATTTTCATGAAACAATTCAGAATCAATGAATACTTGAAGCAAAAATGTAGGGAGAAAATGTTAATTTTACACAATAGATGCCAGAATATTTTTTTAAATAAAAGAACTATAGAATTGTTCACTGTTGAAAGAAATAATGATGAAAAAGGACAGACATATAAAAAATCTGAATTAGAAACTGTAATATAATTGATGCTTTCAAAATTGTACACTTGAGAAGTTGACTGACTAGGTATTCTGAAAGCTGTGTGCTGCAAAAATCCAACTCTACCTTTCTACACAAAAGATTCTGATTTACAAATTTTCCTGAAGCTGAAGCTTGTTTCCATAGAAATATCTCTAGTCTCTTCATAGGCTCATGATTCCCTGAAGGATTTCAAAGCTATTGTTTTGCCAGCTTAAGGAAACAAATACAAGTAACCTTCTTATTCAGTGATCCAGTATCAATTTTTGACTTTTAAACAAATTAATGAAAATAACATATATAAGAAACTGTGACTCCCACTATAGGATTTTTTATAAAGTCAAACATTAAATTATGATTGATTTTTTTCCCTTGGTACCAGGAATTAAACTCAGGGCTACTCGGCTACTGAGACACATCCCCACCCTTATTTTGTATTTTATTTAGAGACAGGGTCTCACTGAGTTGCTTAGCACCTCTCTTTTGATGAGGCTGGCTTTGAACTTGTTATCTTCTTGTCTCAGCCTCCTGAGCCGCTGGGATTATAAGTATGCACCTGGCCTAAATTATGGTTGATTTTTAGGTGTATGTAATTGTTAAAGAAAACATAAAATATTGTGAAATGTAGGACCTAATCTTAGAGTAACTAAAATTAGAACAAGTAGAATTTTGTAGTTCCCTGATTTTGGTCAAATAAGTGGGAAAATATTAAGAGATATTATAAATATAATAATATGGTAATAATATTTAAGCAAGCATTGTTAATATAGATGGATTTATATATTTGTGATGTGTGAGCTATATTAATAATAAAGCAACATGAAGACCAATGCACTCTAACCAGACTGCAAGCATAGATATATTTAAAACCTAATTTGTCAACAATATGAATTCTGGAAGCAAAGTAAACTGGTTACTTGTAACTTTTCTGTATTTCACTGATTTACAAATGATTGATTTTAATTTTAATTCTATCTTTCTGCATTAACTACTTTCTTTGGTGTTTTATACTGAAACATTTTTTAATTAATTTATTTTTTATTCTAAGATGTTATAAATGACAGCAAAATGCATTACATTTCATATTACACATACAGAGCACTTTTTTACAAATCTCTGGTTGTATGCAAAGTATATTCACACCATTCATGACTTCATACTTGCACTTAGGGTAATGATATCCATCTCATTCTACCATTTTTTTTTTTTTTTTCATTCACCCTTTTGCCCCCCTCCCTTCCCCTCCCTCCCCATTGGCCATTCTAGTGTTCCTCTAATCCTCCTATGCTCCCCATCCCAACCCCACTGTGAACTGGCCTCCTTATATCAGAGAAAACATTTGGCATTTGGCTTTTGGGGATTGGCTAACCTCACTTAGCATTATATTCTCTAACTCCATCCATTTTCCTGCAAAAGCCATGATTTTATTCTCTCTTATTGCTGAGTAATATTCCATTGTGTGTATATACCACATTTTCTTTATCCATTCATCTACTGAAGGGCATCTAGGTTGGTTCCACAGTTTAGCTATTGTGAATTGTGCTGCTATAAACACTGATGTGGCTGTATCCCTGTAGTATGCTGTTTTCAGGTCTTTGGGGTAAAGACCAAGGAGTGGGATAGCTGGGTCATAAGGTGGTTCCATTCCAAGTTTTCCAAGGTATCTCCATACTGCTTTCCATATTGGCTGCACCATTTTGCAGTCCCACCAACAATGTATGAGTGTGCCTTTTTCTACACATCCTCGCCAACATTTATTGTTGTTTGTGTTCTTAATAGCTGCCATTCTGACTGGTGTGAGATGAAATCTTAGAGTGGTTTTGATTTGCATTTCTCTAATTGCCAGAGAGGTTGAGCATTTTTTCATGTATTTGTTGATTGATTGTAAACATTTCAACATTTCAGAAAATTTTTTTAACTGGTACAATGAACTACACATACTCTTCATTCATATCCATCACTCTTTCCTTTGCACCAACACTATGTTTGAACCACTTGAGAGTTAGTTACAGACATCAAATTTCTATCCCCTAATAGTTTGCCATGAATTTTGTAAAAATAAAGCATAACTACAGTATATTCATCATATTTAATAAATTAACACTGATAAAATCTATTTAATCAATTAATTAGTTCTGATTTGTTATTCATGACAGCATAATGCATTTCAATTCACAGTACACAAATGGAGTACAATTTTTCATTTCTCTGGTTGTACACAAAGTAGAGTCACACAATTCGTGTCTTTTATACATGTACCTAGGGTAATGATGTCCATCTCATTCCACCATATTTCCTACCTCCTTGTCCACTCCCTTCCTCTCCTTCCCCTTTGCCCTATCCAAAGTTCCTCCATTACTCCCATGTTCCCCCTGCCAACCCCATTATGGATCACTATCCATTTATCAGAAAAAACATTTGACCTTTGGGTTTTTGGGGATTGGCTTACTTCACTTAGCATGATAATCTCCAACTCCTCCATTTACCTACAAATGCCGTGAAAAGACACACTCATGCATTGCTGGTGGGACTGCAAATTGGTGCAATCAATCTAGAAAGCAGTATGAAGATTCCTTAGAAAACTTGGAATGGAACCACCACTTGACCTAGCTATTCCACTCCTAGGCTTATACTCAAAGAATTAAAAACAACATACTACAGTGACACAGCCACATCAGTGTTTATAGCAGCACAATTCACAATAGCTAAATTGTAGAACCAACCTAGATGCCCTTCAGTAGAGGAATGGATAAAGAAACTGTGATATATATACACAATGGAATATTACTCAGCATTAAAAGAGAATGAAAACACTGATACAATCTTATTACCTGATATAGTGTCCACAATCACATTTATATTTTTGTCTCAATAATTTCCCTTATACCTCTGTTATTTTGCTATTCTGGAATGATCTGAAAGTACAGATTCATGCCTTCTTTTAATTGTCACATTTCAGTGATCTCATTGACCTAGATTTTCCAGCACCCTTTTCAAAAATTATACATTGAGCCAGGTGTGGTGGAACATGTGGTAGAACACTCTGATTACATGAGAGTGCGGCTCATGAGGCTGAGGCAGGAGGATCACTAGTTCAAAGCCAGCCTCAGCAACTTAGTGAGGTTCTAAACAACTTAGTGAGACCCTGTCTTAAAATGAAACATATAAAGGGTCTGGGAATGTGGCTAAGTGCTTAAGTAACCCTTGGTTCAAACCCTCCCCAAAAATACATATAGACAAATTTTGATTATGTAAACTTCTGGAGTATAAAATGATAATATGAATACAATGTGGAATATGTACATTAAGTTATTAGCATGTCCACCTCACGTACTTGACTTTTTGTGGTAACAATATTTGGAGGTTATTCTAAGAATTTTGAATGCACAATAATCTATTATTTTTATTGTCATCATTATTATTAATTTTGGTACTGGGAATTGAACTCAGGGCCTCACACATGCTAGGCAAGCATTCTACCACTGAGCTTCATCTCCAGCCCTTTTGTATTTTTCATTTTGAGACAGGGTCTTATTTAGTGGTGAGACTGTCCTTGAATTTACAATCTTTCTGCCTCAGCCTCCCAAGTCACTGGAATACACTTATTAAAATAGATTGTTTTCACCATAATGTGAAATAGATCTTAACAACTTGTTATGGTTTGGATGTGAGATGTCCTCCAAAAGCTCATGTGTGAGATGATGCAAGAGATTTTAGAGGACAACTGATGGGATTATGATAGCCTTAATTGTGTGGTAAGGTGGGTAAGGTGTGGCTGGAGGAGGTGGGCAATGAGGTCAAGGCTATGGGGTATATATTTTGTATCTGGCAAGTGGAGTCTCCTCTCTGCTTTCTGATCATCATGAGAGCCCCTTCCCTCTGCCACACTCTTCCACAATATTGTTCAGCCTCACCTTGAGCCCCAAGGAATGGAGCTGGCTGTCTATGGACTGAGACCTCTGAAACCTTGAGCCCTTAAATAAACTGTTCTCCCCTAAATTTGCCTGATCAGTCTTTTAGTCATAACAGCAAAAATTCTGACTAAAACACAAGGAAATTCTGATGTCTGAGATTTTGTACCCTTTGGCAATTATCTCCACCTCACCACCAGCTTCCTGCCTCTATAATCACCATTCTGCTCTTTGGTTCTGAGTCAACTGTTTTAGTTTCCTTATATAATGAGAATATGTAGTGTTTGTCTTCCAGTGCCTGGCTTATTTTACTTAACACAATGTTCTCTAATTCTATCCATGTTGTGGAAAAATTTTCTTCTCTTTTAAGAATGAGTATTATTCCATTTTTATATATTTATATGCATACACACATATATATAAAACAAATATATATATATATTCCATGAATATGTGTGTGTGTGTGTGTGTGTATTTCACACTTTTTTAATGTATTCCTCTATTGATGGACACTTATGTTGGTTTCAGTGATTGGCCACTGTGAACAGGGATTCAGTGAACATGAGGTGGTAGGCAATTCTTCAACAAACTGATTTTAGATCTTTTTGGAAAATATCCAGAGGCGGGCATGTAGAGTCATATGGTAATTCTAATTAATTTTTGTTTTTTAAGGACCCTCCATATTGATTTCCATAATTTGTATTCTCACCACATTATACAAGGAGTCCCTTTTTTTTACATTCTCATCAACACTTCTTAGTTTTCATTTTTTTTAAATAAAAGTCATGGTGACTAATACATTTCCCTAATAACTAGCAATATTGATCATTTTCTCATATATATGTTGGCCATTTGAATGTATGTCTTCTTTGGGGAAAAATTTATTTAGGTCCCTTTGTTACATATTAATTGCCTGTTTTTCCCCCTTAGTATTGAGTTATTTGAGCTTTAGAGATATTTTGGATAATAAGTCATGATTTGCAAATATTTTCTCGCAAACCATAGTTTGTCTTTGCACACAGTTAATTTTTTTCACTCTGCAAAAGCTTTTTAGTTTGGTGTAGTTCCATTTGTCTACTGTTGTTTTGTTTTCTGTGTTTTGGGAATAAAACACAAAATAATTATTACCCAGACCACTCATATATTTTTCTTTACTTTTTTTCCCCAGTAGTTTTAGAGATTCTAGCTTTGTGTTTAAGTCTTTAATGAATTTTTATTTATTTTTGTATATGTAAGGGATAATGGTCCCATTACGTTTTTCTGCATGTGGGAATCCAGTTTTCCAAGCCCCATTTGTGAAGAGCCTGTCCTTTTCCCACTGCATATACCAAATACCTTAGTAAAAAATCAGATTACCATAAATTGATGGGTTAATTTCTGGCTGTATATTCTGCTCTGTTGTTCAATATGCCTGCCTGTGTTCCTTCCCTTTGTTTTTTCTTTCTTCCTTTCTTTCCTTTTGTTAGAAAAATGCTGAAACATAGTTAACTTAGCCGGGAACACTGTGTTAGTGAAATAAAAGGGTTTATTGGGGTGCCACGTGGGCAAGGGTAGGGAAAGGAAGGGAAGGGGGGTAGGGAAGGGATGGACGGGAATAGGGACAGGCAGGACCCGAGGCAAGCGAGAACAGAGAGCGATTTCAGTCCGGGGCTGGTTTAAATAGAGTAGGGGTCATAAAACCCCCTTGGAGTGAGTCCTTGCCCTATAGGCTATCAGAGGTCAGGGGGGGGTAGTGGACAAGGCACTTGCTGGTCAGGTTTTTTGGTCACGCTGAGGCTCTTGGGAGTGTAGTTTTTAACAAAGCACCTGGGGAGGTGTGGCCTTCTGCCTGGGAGGCGCGGCCTCCTGCCTGGAATCCAACATCTTTCTTATTTGGAAATAGCATGGTAGTTTGAAACAAGGTGAAGTAATACCTTGAGCTTTGGGTATTTTTGTTGTTGTTGTTGTTTATCATGATACCTTGGATACTCCAGGCTCTTTCTTGTTTTCATTAGAACTGCTTTATTATTTCAATCCTTCTACCTAACTGAAGGCATGGATTGTTCTTTTTCTATTTTCGTGAGGTATAATGTTTATTTGCATACTTTTTTATTGCTATAATCTTACAGGCTTCTTTGTTATTATTTAAAATCTTTCATGTACTTGACATTTTGAAGAGGACAGCATAGTTGTTTTGGGATTTGTTGGATTGTTTCTTCCTGATTGGATTCCAGTTAAGTACTGTGACAGGAATTCTGCATGGCTGATGTGGTGTCTTGTTCTGTCACTGCAGTCAGGCCCTGGTGTAATTTTGTCTATTTATTGATGAGTATTGGCTTGGTCCTATAGTTATGGAAGAATTTATCTCTACCTCCGTGCTTCTCAGTTTGTTCTAATAGCATAACCATTTCTTTGAATTTAACCTTGATTTGTGATCAATTAAACCCCAGCATCTAACTGGTTACTCTCCCTTATTTCCCTAAATTTTAAGTCCTAGCATATTCAAAGTCCCAGTTTTTCTGTTATAATCTCCCAAACTTGTTCAACTGATACAACCAATCAGCAGGCCAACTGATACAACCAATTCAACTGAATATAAGGAATAGAATTTTTGCTGATGGTATAATTTCCCAATCATGATAAAATGTTTCTATGAGTGAATGGAGATACATACCATTAACCATATCATAGAACAGACCCGACTACAAATTACTGTACCTATCAGGGAACAGAATCCATTTTAACTAAGATAACAGAGGATGATTTTAAAAACTTGATTAAATGTCTTGTAGTTTGGTTGGTGGGCTAGAGAAGCAAAGTCTCAGATCAGCTTTTGGGAGCACAGGAGAGTGGCAGCTGCGTGACAGGGACACTGCATCATGTCTGCCAGCTCGGTCCTCTTTTCCTTCCCTGCCCACCAGCCAAATGGATGCCTTGTGCTCTGCCTTTGGCTATGCACCGAGCTACTGAGTGCTAGGCCTTCGCATTTTACTAATACTGCTGAATAATAAAAAGCCTACGCAACCCTGCTTGCCAACAGAAACAAAAAAAAAAAAAAGAAAATATAAAAGTAGATGCATTATGCCTACATCATTGGAAATTCTGAAATGAAATTTACCCTCTCTGATTACCCTGTTGGATCATCCTGAAGCAATTTTGGGGAACTTTGCCGACACTGGACAGTTCCTTGGCTTCTTCTTGGTCCCCATCCCAACTATCAACAGCTTTCTCCTGGGGTTACTGCCTCAGCATAGATGCTTGCCAGATCAGGGCTGTTCCTGAAGGACCTCGTCTAAAAAATGACCCTACCAAAGAGCAACGCCACCAGCCTCCACGCTCCACCCCACTCACCTGCAATGTGCTCTGCTGCTGTTGCTCTTCTTTTCACCCTGTGTTCCTGCTATTCTGCTATTATTATGATGAATTATGTTCATATCTAAGTCCAAGTCCTTCATTTATCTTATGAATTTTATCCTTTTTATCTATTAAAAGTATCACCTCAGCATTTTCCTCAATCTTTTCTATTTTCTCTCTCGTTTCATTATCATCTAATTCCCATCAGCACAGAAATATGATGTTATTTTCCCAACCAAACAAAGAAAACACTTCAGTTATCCCCACATAATCTTCTAGCTACTGCTGGTGCTCATTTTTCTGACCCTCTTCATAGTCAGTCTCCCTAAGAGTGTTGCTTTTTGACCTCTTAATCCTTCTCTAAACACTGGACTGCTCGGGGCCCAGACACCTTTCTATTCTCTATTATATCCGTGTTCCCTAAGTAGGTGATTTCACCATTCTGTTCACTACAGTTACTCTCTGAATGCTCAGAAACCTCAATTTCATTTCATTCTTACACTCAGACCGCTTTGCTGAACTCTCTCTGCCTCTCTGTCTCTTTCTCTATTTACACACACACACACACACACACACACACACACACACACACACACACAGTCTACCTACATGTTATTTCCACATGCTTTCCTAGAAAACTAAACTTAATAGTTCAGAAATGAGCTGCTAATCTCCCCATCTGCCCAAACATGCTCCTCCTGGTTTCTGCTTCTTAGTAAACACATGCCCAACTTTCCAAAGTCCTTGGAACAACTCTCATCCAGTCTGTCACTGGATGTGTTTGAGTGAAAGAATGACACATTCTGTTGTGTTCATCTTTAAAACACATCCAAAATTTGATCAAAGCACATATTTCTCAGCATTCCACATTTAAACCACTACTGTTCACCTGGATTATGAAGAAGGTCTTCCAGCTAATCCAAATGGTTTTATCTTTAATACCCTAGAACTGATTCTCAGCATGTGTCCTGATTGAGTCTTATAAAGAATTGAAACCATAAAACTTCCTTTCTCAGAACCTACTAGTAGGTTTGCATTTATTTAGAATAAAAGCAGAAATATTGACAGTAATTTGTATGTTCTTACAAGCTATCTCCAAATGGCTTGTTCCCACATCTTCTTCAAGCCTTTAATTTCATTTTATTCTTTCCCTGAGGCCTTTTCTGGCTACCATATTTAAAATCACAAATCCCCCCCCCCCCTTAAAATAATGGAACCATAGAAATTCCAGGTTTTTCTATCTTCTTTTCTCTTTGATTTTTCATAGCACTTATTAATTCTGACACCCTGTTTTTACTTATATTTGTAATGCAAGGTTCATGAAGGCAAGGGTTTTATTCTAGTTGGTTCACTTCTACATCCCTGGTATCAATAATTATGTGTGACACATAGATATAGTCAAGCAAACACTTGTTTTGTAAATGCATTATTGATTTTTTTGGTTAGTTTTATATGATGGAAATTGAACCCAGGGCTTCAGGCATGTTGAGCTATACTTGCACACCTTGAATAAAGATTTAAACCACTTCCTCTTCTAACTAAAACTTAGTTAACTCAGGAGGATAGCCCTACCTATATTTCCATTTGATCTTTTATACTTCTAATTCTTTATCATATTAATTACTTTCCACATCTGTCCACCTTCTGTTTTTACTTAATTCTCCATTCTATGTTAATTTTTTTCATTCATCAATTTAGTATAAAACCCTACTAAGCTCCTAAATCAATGAAATTTGAGTTAATAAAAGGGGGTATTGTCCTGGGTAGGTCCGAACAAATCAGGTGAGTCTTTTAAAAGAGGAATTAGGTATTCCATGAAACAGGAGACTCAAGCAGGAGAGATAATATCATTCCATGATAAAATGTAAGGGATTGGCATGTTTGAATAATTAAGCATTTTTTAATTTTTTAATCTTTCATATTTTACTATTCTCCTTGGAGCATGCCTGTGCATTTTATCATATTTTCAAGTATGTGTAAAAACGTGTAACACAAAGCCACTAGAAATGCAGATGGTCTCTTCCAGGGTCTTCAGATAGTAAAGTCAGCCTTATTCATTGTATATGATCCACAAAATGATTCAGAATTCTTGAAGATTCTCTTATCTTTAATATACAGGTGAATAAAAACATAACACCCAGGAAATATAGAGAGCAATTTGTATCAAAAGTTTCAGAACTTACTTCCTGAAGATATGAAGATATACTAATTAGTTCTTATGAGACAAGCTTTGATGCTAGAAATTGAAGTATGAAAGGAGATGGGACAAATTAGTTGATACAATAATCAAGACAGAGCAAAATGTAAAGAAGAAAGTAAATTTAAAATGGACAGTCCCTGAAATTATGTTTTTCATTTCTCAAGTTATAATCTTATGTTTTGCTTATTGCATACTTCAATTGCTTCTTCATGTTTTCTACTAAAATTATAAAGAGTAATGAAATTATCCTTATATTCTTTTTAAAACAATTCTTAGAGAGAAATTCACACTGATTCAAAGTAATGTTAAAGTTTATCTCTGGAGTAGAATCATCCAAAGATAAAAGGATAGGTTTTTGACAATTTTGACACAAAAACTAGGGAATGCTTATATGATTTATAACCAAATATGTGTGTGTGTCTCTCTCTCTATCCATGTATACATATATCAGACATAATGCTGTGTATTGAATGAATTATTTTATTTTTCTCCTAAGCTGATTTAAAGAACAAATTTCCTCAGACATGTTCCTCCCTGTTTAATTATGTAAATATTTCTACACAATATAATATGACTAGTAGTGATGTATATTACTCCATATCTGTTTCTAAAGCCTTTATACAATTTTCTGTGCCACTTCCTTGCCCATGAGTTGGCCAATTGCAAAAGATCCAGCTTTGGAGTATGACTACCTCATTGGTGGTAAAAGGAAAAAATGAGAATGCAGACTTTTTATTTTGGAAGAGAGCCATTCAGGAGAATCAACCAAGCAGACATATCACATTAGAATTTGTTTCATTTAAGAAAGAAACTTGTGTATAAATACATGCAGCCCTCCATGGGTTTGGTATCTGCAGATTCAATCAGTCATAGATTTCTAAAAAATTAAAAAATAAATGTGTCTATACTGAATATGTACAGAATTTTCTCTTTGTTATTATTTTCTAAACAATATAGTATAGCTACTATTTACACAGCATTAACATTGTGTCCAGTGTTAGTAATCTAGGACTGATTTAAAGTACATGGGAGAGTGTGTATAGGATATATTCCATACTGTATCATTTTATAAAAGAACTTGAATTTCCATGGATTTTGGTATCTACAGGAGTCCTTGAACCAAGCTTATGCAGATACTGAGTTGATTAGTAGATGTATCAGTAGTACATCCCTTATCTGAAATTTAGTTTTTTTGTTAGTTGACCCAGAGTAAACTGTGGTGTGAAAATATTAAATGGGAAATTTTCAAAGTTATTCTTAACTTTGATATTGCATACCATTTTGAGTAGTATGATATAATCTTGCCCTGTCCCACTTTTCTCCTTCTGGGACATGGATTATTACTTTGTCCAGTGTATGCACACTATATACACTATCTTCCTATTAGTCGTTCAGTAACCATCTCTGTTTTCCAATTGACTGTCATGAGAATGCAAAACGTGTAGTCACGTAACCATTATTTTAATAAAAAATGGCCCTAAAGTGCAGTAGTAGTGATGCTATTAGTTTGGATATGCCAAAGAGAAGCCATAAAGTACTTCCTTTAAGTGAAAAATCTAAAAGTATATTGACATATTGAAAGTGAGAAAGGGAAGAGAAAAAGACAGAGGAGAGGCCATATTCACAAACTTTTATTTGAGCATATTGTTATAATTTTTCTTTTTCATTATTGATTATTATTGCTAATACCATACTGTGCCTAATGTATGAACTGAACTTTCTTAGTTATACATTTTTAGGAAAAACTGTAGTATTGATACTGTCCTGATTTCAGGCATCCACTGATTGGTCTTAGAAAGTATATCCCGTACATAAAGGGAATTATTATGCAAAAGTTGCATGTATATATTATCTATCATTATTTCTCTATATTCATAACATGTATGTGTGCTTGCATGCATACATACATATTATATATATGTGTGTATATACACATGTGTATTTGTATCTCTGTATGTTTATATATATTAATTTATGAAAAGTCACTCAAGTTTCTACTTGGAATTAATTTGGTGGGAAATATAGAAAATGTTACTTTGAAGTAGTGTTCTCCCACAACACTGAGAACACTGATATCAAATTCTGGAAAAAATTGTAACTATTTAACAATTGAAAAACATGATGAAAATGTTGTCAACAGTAATGTGGGAGGTAGTACTGATGTGTTAACTATAGATAATTAAAAAAACAGAATTATAATAATTATTGTCATTGTTGTTACCTACATTTTGCAAATTGCTAACAGCAGAAGTTTATTTGGAAAATAATAAGCCAGTTGATATGAGAGAGATCAGACATTTGGAGTTTGACATAATTGGAGAAACCAGCATCTTTCGAACCTAGATTTAAAGAAATGCAGCTTTATGATGTTTTGTTAAACAAAAGCCAGGTAAAATCATCTCAGCTGAATAAAGTAATAAATTGAAAATTGATTCAGGAAAAGAAAGATCAAGTTCAGGGTGTGGTCTTCCCACTTATTCTTCCAGAAAGCCTCAAGGTAGCTGCTATTAACTTAAGAGAAGAAATAGAGTAGGAAGAAAAAAGGATCAGGACTTGGAGCCTTGGAAGGTCTGAAAGAACTTTGGGTGTGGTGATCAGAGCAAGGCAGAGACTAAAAGCAAACAGACTGCAAGCCAACTAAGTTTGAGTGAATCACATTGGAAAAAAAAATTGCCTGGATGAATGAAGCCTTTAAAATTTCTAGTTTAAAAACCCCACAAGAGGATTCTATGACCCTAAAAGTGAGAGTGCCCACGTAGCAACACAGGTAACAGAAATGACAAAGGAAAATGATGGACAAGAAGGAGCTATTTGAGGGCATGGTCAGGAGTCATTGAGAACAGTGGACTAAGGTGTTTCCAGTAGTCATCAGAATCAAAGCATTGTGAAAGGACATTGCCATCCTCAAAATAGGAGGCATTCTTTATGTATTCCCCATGGTATTTCATAAGTGCTATGAATTAATATGTATAAGGACCTTCTGATAGTAATTTTCCAAAACAAAGATTTATTGTGGCAAACCTGCCCAAACTCCACAGTTGTGAATTGTTTCTGTTAGCATGTCTGTGGGAAGGGTACAGGTGGATCACTTGATTTTCAAGTTTTTAGGCTGTGTGGCAAAGAAGAGCTAAAAGTAGACTTAATGGGGAAGGTTATACAAAACCCAGACACCTTCAACTTTGAGTTGGATGTGTTGTCTGCTTTGGACTTTGGCTGTCTCCTTTGGGTAGACTGTAAAATGTATTCTAGAGGTTGGAAGAACAGTAACATAGTTTTTGATCACAGGATAGAACATGAACAGCAAATGCTATAAGTTCAAAATCCATAAGAATACTGACTGTATTGATGAGTACATTCACCATACGGTGGTGATGATAGATCTGGCTCAAGGATTATAGGAGGAATTAACGTAGACTTGGCCCTGTAATTGTGCTTCCAGTCTTTCTCTTCCTTTCTTCATATTGCTAAACAAACAATTCTGAATCAATATTGCCACACAGAGGACCGAACCTGAATCTCTTTAGCTCTTGCTCAGAGAGAACTGGGAAGTGGTGTTGATTACCATTCCCTACTTGACCCATCCCATTCAACTGCCCTTCTCACTTGCCAGCTCATTTTTCAAAATTTTAAAGAAATATACTTCCTCCTCACTCCTGTCATTGTGAGCCAATATTTTTCTTCTTCATAGGAAACACTGAGAATATTAGGAAAGGCCTTCTCGACTTTTGATCATTCTGCCTTTCAATTTACCTTTTTACTTTATTATTTTCTCTCAACTCAGAGAAAGATGGCCCTGATACCTTGGTACTAAATTCTATGTCTTCTCAGTCTCTTTTGCTTTTTCTTCTTTTTGTTTTCTCTCACTGTCTCCTGTCCCTCCAACTTCCTTGTGGTAATAATTAGTGCCATTTTCAAATATTTTCAACTCTCTACATCATGTCAAATGACAGGATTGCACTTGGTCGTAACAGGTGATTGGGTGGGGCCAGATCACTAACTGAAGACAGTGAGTTACAAGAAGAAGTGAAATGGATCCTTTCCCATGCCCATTTTATTGCTAGAGTCCTATCTTTTCTTTATCACAGCAGATAGAAGCATTAGAGAAGGTGGTTGCCACATCTCACTGCATACTTGAGTGGACAGGTATTTCAAACACCAGAACATCCTTTTTTCTCTAAGCCTGCTAGAACCTGGGGTGGCCTTATTGCAATACAACTGATGCTGTTCTGATACGGGTCTAAAACTTGCAGCTTTCCTCAGTCACCTGATCCTTTCAGCTACCAATCTATCTCCTTTCTTGTCTCTTTTAAATTGATTGAAAAATAGTATAAAACTTTTATTTTCTGTCCATTCTCATTCACCTTTTGAGTTGCCACTCTGATATTCTTCTTTACTTGTTTCTTTCTTTCTTTCTTTCTTTCTTTCTTTCTTCTTCTTCTTCTTCTTCTTCTTCTTCTTTTTTTTTTAATAACTCATCAAATGCTGCTGCCAGGTACTAGTGATGCTGTTCTGTAAGGAATGGACTTTGAGGTCTTAATCAACAGTTATCTAGGCATTAAAGGAGCTTCAGTGTTTCCCCTTGAGCAATTCTTAGGTGTGTTTTTTCTGTCATCTTTAGGCTTATCTCAGTGTACAGAGTATAACTTTTCCTCCAGTCACCTCAACTTTGAAAATAAAGTTATGACCCTATTGAATAATCTCCTAAGAAAATGAATTTTCCAAAGTCAGTCACTGGGAACTCTAAAACCACAGGCTCCTTACCAGGATGCTTTACCTAACTTGATATCATTCTGTTTTCATATAAATGTGGCTGGAAAAGCTATCTTTACATAAGACAAACCAAAGGGTGTTCACCAGTGCCACATACGCAAAACCACATTCATCTCAATTCAAATTAGCATGAAGCTTATACAAGGTGATGTTAGCTTAGCTCCCACAGAATTTTCGTTATTGGAATCTACACAAAGACAGCCACATTAAAAACTTTCCTAAATTTGTAAAACAAAATCAAGAAGTTAAACTAAGAAGAAACACTGTGGAATGAATTTATCAGAACATTACATGGATGAAGACATAAATGAAACAGCACAACGTGATGATCATTACAGCCAGCAAAAGTGTGAGAGATTTAATATTTTACTTTCACTGTTATTATTTTTAAAGACTATTAAAAATTGGTTTATGAAGGAATGTATTTGAACACAATTCTCAAGTGTCAATTCTGATGTTTATTTTAAGGTATTGAGGCAACAGTATGGGATTTATCACAACTAAATTAAATGATACATATTTTATAGGATCTATTTCTGTTGCATGTCTTAAGTGCCATTTAGTGTGGGCAAAATTTGAAGCTAAATCAGTAGAAGTAAAAAATCATAAGAATGATGAATGACGGAAGTGGACAGGCAAAGGTAACACCTTAGTTTCAGGACTAGAAAAGATAATATGTGGTAGAATAAAAAATGGGGAATGATCTGAGATCTCAACTTACTACAGATTCAGAATCCACTATCAGGCTATGAAAGTAGAAAAGAAGTTTGAATGGTTGGCACTTTTTGTTGTGTGTGTGTGTGTGTGTGTGTGTGTGTGTGTTTATTCTTTTAAGATTTTTACTCAGAATTGAAACATCTAATAAGATTGACAGATATTTTTAGAATCAAGGAATGAAAATTTTAGTGATTAAATACAATTGAAGTAAATGGTACAAAATGCAGTCTAAAGAAATCTAGAATGATTTTCATACCATTCCTATATGTTAAAACTAAATGATTGTTATATTCTTTAATAGTGGAGAAGAAAAAGAACAAAAAAAAAATTAGTAATTTTTTCCCTTTCACTAAAGTTAGGCCATACCATTCCTGAATTGGAAAGCTAATTAGAAGACAGAGTCATGCTCAACAGTGTGTTTTCTGTGTGGAAGCTGGTGTGCATTTTCATATACGATATGCCCAGTACAGACAGTTTGAGTTAGTCATTGCTGGTTCCTCCTCCTAGGTTTACAGCAGATCTGCAATTTATGGATTCAGCGCTCAAATATGTGAAGATATAATTGTATTTATTTTTCTGTTAGTATTATTCACTTAGTTCTTGGACTGTGATTTCTGCCCCACAGCAAAATATAATTAAACTTGCTTATTAAAAAATTACTTGGCTACTTTCAAATTAACTCAGTCTTTATGGGATGATATGTTAACATTCTTTCTCCAGAAATTTTCCCTGTGTTCATTGGAAACCTCTTTAGTATCATGGCAATGGGGCAATGCCATGTGGTTCCACACATATCATTTGGTCATTTTCAGGCCCATGTTGTAGGGACACTCTAGTTTTGCCTCTGTTCCCACGGTATCCACTGCCGTCATGACTCATTATTACCCTCTCATTAAAGGCAATACATAGTGCTTTTCCGTGGGAGGTTAGACATTTCTGTGTGCATCTCCCTTACTTGTCTGAGCTGACGAACTAATGTACAACAGTGATATAAGAACCCTGATGTGTGACTTAATATCCAACCTACCTCTAGCTCTGGCAAGTCTTTATCCTTAGCTAAATGGTGTGTTCTTTACTCCACCACATCCACCTGCCCAAGGATATTTGGTAACCAGGACACTCAGCAATTTTCTGAATCCTCCACTAGTTCATGTGGGAACTCTTGGACAATATAGAGCCCAGCTGAAGCTTCAGGATCAAAGGAGACTGGATGCAATTTCAGACACACTTTTTCATATTCTCTTTTGCCATAATTTCCATTTTCTTCTGGCCATATCAACATGGTGAAGTGTTCACTGAGAATCTACATATTTCCAGGGACCCAGGAAAAATGGAGTCTACCCTCTCTTACCCACAAGTTTTCAAACATATCAGGTCAGTTTTCATACCAGAATCTTATGCTAAAATATTAAAGGACAGTAAAGGGCAAGTCTATATTAAGGCAACCTTGGTTTTAGTCTCTTTTTCACTTCTTAAATCCTCTCTATACACTCAGGTGCTTTGTGAACCATGCATCTTTTCCCCTTAGAAGTAGAAAAACTAATCCATGCCTTACCTTATGTTTTTCTCTATCTGTGTATAACTTCATCACCCAGAAATCCAGGTTTAGTCTCATGAGCTGCCGGGAGTCAAGCCAAACCAAGCCCTTTTTAAAATTCAAAGCAAACCTTTCGTTCTCTCAAGTGCCTAGTTATTACAAATTAAAAAATTCTTTGCCTTCAGACTATTTGTCTTATGTGAGTTGGAAATCCATTCAAAAACTGAACATTTTTGCCTTAGTATCAAGGCAGCTTCTTCCTGACACAATGAATTCCTATGATTAAATGGGATAGGAACGTTGAGGTAATAGGGAACCCTATGACTAAGGGAACCAGAATTTCAGCCACAGGTACACCTGACTATTTTAAATGAATAAAACCAACAAAAACTAAACTGCCTTTCAACAGAAATATTTGCTTGTTCCTAAATGTATAATTAGATAAGAGTTTACTCCACATACTTGTATTTTAATGTCTTATTTTGGGCATACCAATAATTTTCAGAAATAAATAAAAATTTCTTTCTCAAAGAGTACACATATAATACTAAAATTTTGCAATATCAGAGATCTTTCTACTTATCTCTGTATGTACTCAATATACCTACCAAAAATGATTTTTGTACCTGCTATAGTTTGGATCTTGAATGTTCTAAAGAGACCTTTGTGCTTCCTGTCAATGAGATGAGCATTTCTGATCTGTTACATATTTTGTCATGCTGTAGTGGCTTCCACAGGCCCCCAAATAACTGGACCAACCCATCATGGACAGAAATCTTAAAAATGTAATAAAAAATAAATCTTTGTGTTTATAAATTGATAATCTCATGCATTTTGTTATAGTGATGGAAATCTAACACAATACCTTTGGAAGGAGTATTGTGTCAGGAATCTATACACTCTTTGTTTGCCAGCTTCCTGGGTATCTGTGACTCATACAGGGATGCATTTGCTAAAGTTTGGGATTTATGATACATAATATGAAATATATAATATATATAGTCATGTGTGCTTCATGGAAACAAAAAGAATCAAGGCTTTCATCAAATTCTTATCTCCATTGGGTAACTCTTCCTACGGCAGGGCTCAAGTCCATCTTCTGGAATTAGTCTAGAGAAAAGCCTATGTCAAGGATTAGAAAGGAAGGAAGTAATAAAAAGAATAGGAGATTTAAATGTTTGGATAACATAAATTAATATTGACCGATCATTCAATATTAATCATGGATTATGGCTATTAAAATGAATATAGAATTGGGATACCTGGAAAAGACAGTATATAAGTCAGAAGGGGATAGAAGTAGAGCCTAAGTATTTTAAATCCTGGTATTTACAGAAACAAAAATGAATGTTATGATCATTTTGATAATCAATAAAACAATAGCAAAAATTATATAGGTGTCATACTAATAGAAAAAATATTGCTAGAATAAAACCTTAGAGAAAAAAAAAGGGCAAGGAAAATCATTAAAAAAAACACAGTGGCAAAAATAGAGGTTTAAACTTAATCACATCTGAATTGACAATTATAAACAGCCTGGGTAATTTAACTAAGTACATTTTCAAGCTAAAGCAACTTGATGATTTAAGAAGTCATGTCTAAAATGCAAGCTTTTTTGCATATAGGTAAAAAAAAATTTAATAAAGAAAGGTAATGGTAGGCCATTGAACACTAAGCAAAGACAACTTCTATAGTTACATTAATATCAGACAAAGAAGACTAACATTAAAATACACTTCATAACAAGCAAGGTGGGGTTTAACAATGAATAAAAATACAAAGAATTAAAAAGAGAAATGGAAACATACATGATCATTGGAGGTTATGTTTTTTAATTTGTTCTACTTAGTTATACACGTCAGCAGAATGCATTTCAACTCATTGTACACAAATGGAGCACAACTCCTCATTTCTCTGGCTGTACACAGTGCAGTGTCACATCATTTGTACCATCATACACGTACATAGGGTAATAATATCCGTCTCCTTCTACCATCTTTTCCACCCCACACCCCTCCTATCCCCTCACTCTCCTCTGCCTAATCCAAAGTTCCTCCTTTCTTCACTAGCACCATTCCCCATTGTGGAGCAACATCCACATATCAGAAAAACATTTGGCCTTTGGTTTTTTTGGGATTGGCTTATTTTGCTTACTTTGATATTGTCAAATTCCATGCATTTACCTGCAAATGTCATAACTTCATTCTTCTTTATGGCTGAATAACATTCATTGTGTATAAAACCACATTTTCTTTATCCATTCATCTACTGAAGGATATATAGGTTGGTTCCATAGTTTATCTATTGTGAATTGATGTGGCTGTGTCACTGCAGAATGTTGATTTTAAGTCCTTTGTATATAAACCGAGGAGCGTGATTGATGTGTCAAATGGTGGTTCCATTCCAAGTTTTCTAAGGAATCTCCTTACTACTTTCCAGAGTGCTTACAACAATTTGCATTCCCACCAGCAATGTTTGAGTATTTTAAAACCCTGGTATTTACTAATGAAGCAAAAATAATGTTATGATCATTTTGATAATTGATAAAATAATAGCAAAAATTATATAGGTGCCATATTAATAGAAAAATATTGCTAGAATAAAAACTTAGAGAAAAAAGGACAAGGAAAATTAATAAATAAAAAAGAACCTTTTCCCCACATCCTAACCAACATTTATTGTTGCTTGTATAATTGCCATTCTGATTGGAGTGAGATGAAATCTTAGGATAATTTTGATTTGCATTTCTCTAATTGCTAGAGATGCTGAACATTTTTCATATATTTGTTGATTGATTATATGTCTTTTTCTGTGAAGTGCCTGTTTTATTCCTTAGCCAATTTATTGATTGGGTTACTTGTGTTTTGGTGTTAAGTTTTGAGTTATATAAAAACTTAGAGATTACTGCTGTATCTCATGTGTATGTGGTAAATTTTTCTCCCATTCTATAAGCTCTTTTTTCACATTATTGATTGTTTCTTTTGATGAGAAGAAGCCTTTTAGTTTGAATCCATCCCATTTATTGATTCCTGATTTTATTCCTTGTGCTTTAGAGGTCTTGTTAAGGAAGTCAGTTCCTAAGCCGACATGACGAAGATTTGGGCCTACTTTTCTTCAATTAGGCACAGGATCTCTAGTCTAATTCCTAGATCCTTGATTCACTCTGAGTTGAGTTTTGTGCAGGGTGAGAGATAGGGGTTTAAATTTATTTTATCCCATATGGATTTCCAGTTTTCCCAGCACCATTTGTTGAAGAGGATGTCTTTTCTCCAATGTGTTTTTGGCACCTTTGTGTAGTGTGAGATAACTCTACTCATGTGGGTTTGTCTCTGTTGTCTTCTATTCTATACCATTGGTCTACATATTTATTTTGGTGCCAGTACCATGCTGTTTTTTTTTTTTTTTTTTTCTAACTATAGCTCTGTAGCATAGTTTAAGTTTTGGTATTGTGATGCTTCCTGCTTCACTCTTCTTGCTAAGGATTGCTTTGACTATTCTGGGTCTCTTATTTTTCCAAATGAATTTCATGATTACTCTTACTATTTATATAAAGAATGACATTTGGATTTTGATAGGAATTTTATTAAATTTGTATAGTGCTTTTGGTAGTATTGCCATTTTGACAATAAGAATTGTGCCTATCCAAGAACATGGAAGATTTTTCCGTCTTCTAAGGTTTTCTTTAATTTATTTCTTTAATATTCTGTAGTTTTCATTGTAGAGGCCTTTCACCTCTTTTGTTACATGATTCCCAAATATTTTTTTGAGGCTTTTGTAAATGTGGTAGTTTTCCTAATTTCTCTTTCAGAGGATTCATCAATAATGTATAGAAGTGCATTTGAGCTATGGGTGTTGATTTTATATCCTGCTATTTTGCTGAATTCATTTATTAGCTCTAGATGTTTTCTGGTGGAATTTTTTGGATCCTCCAAAAATAGAATCATGTCATCAGGAAATAGTGATAGTTTGAGTTCTTCTTTTCCTATTTGTATCCCTTTAATTTCTTTCATCTGTCTAATTGCTCTGGCTTGAGTTTCAAGGACTATGTTGAATAGAAGTGGTGAAGAGGGCATTCCTGTCTTGTTCCAGTTTTTAGAGGAAATACTTTCAAATTATTTTCATTTAAAATGATGTTGATATGCAAAAAATTTTTAATAAAATTCTGGCAAGCTGAATACAAAAATATATAAAAAAATAGTACATCATGATCAAGTGGGGTTCATTCCAGAAATGCAATGTTGGTTCAACACATCAATAGACTCAAAGATAAAAATCATATGATCATCTCAATTAACACAGAGAAAGCATTTGACAAGATACAGCACCATTTCATGTTCAAAATGCTAGAAAAAATAGGGATAACAGGAACATAACTCAACATCATAAAGGCCATCTCTGCTAAGCCCCAGGCCAAGATCATCCTAAGTGGAGAAAAGTGGGAAACATTCCCTCTAAAAACTGGTACAAGACAGGGATGCCCTCTTTCGCCACTATTATTTAACATAGTTCTTGAAACCCTAGCTAGTGCAATTAGATGAAAGAAATAAAAGGGATATGGATAGGAAAAGAACAACTCAAATTATCACTATTTGTAGATGATATGATTATATACATAGAAGATCCAAAAAATTCTACCAGAAATCTAGATCTAATAAATGAATTCAGCAAAGTGGCTGGGTATAAAATCAATGCCCATAAATCTAAGGCATTTCTGTACATCAACGATGAATCTTCAGAAAGAGAAACTAGGAAGTCCACCCCATTTACTATAACCTCAATAAAATAAAATAAAATACTTGAGAATTAACCTAACAAAAGAAGTGAAAGACCTGTACAATGAAAACTACAGCACACCAAAGAAATAAATTAAGGAAGATCTTAGAAGATGGAAATATCTACCTTGTTCATGAACAGGTAGAACTAATATTGTCAAAATGACTATTCTACCAAAAGCAATATGCAATTTCAATGCAATCCCAATCAAAATCCCAATATCATTCCTCATAGAAATAGAAAAAGAAATCATGAAATTCATCTGGAAAAATAAGAGACCCAGGATAGCCAAAGCAATTCTTAGTAAGAAGAGTGTAGCGGGTGGCATTACTGTTCCAGACCTTAAATTGTATTACAAAGCAATAGTAACTAAAACAGCATGGTATTGGCACCAAAATAGGCCAGTAGACCAATGGTACAGAATAGAATACACAGAGACTAACCCACACATCTACAGTTATCTTATTTTAGACAAAGGTGCCAAAAACATACATTGGAGAAAAGACAGCCTCTTCAATAAATGGTGTTGGGAAAATTGGAAATCCTTATGTAATAAAATGAAATTAAACCTCTGTCTTTCTCCATGCACAAAACTCAACTCAAAGTGGATCAAGGACCTAGGAATTAAACCAGAGACCTTACATGCAATAGAGGAAAAAGTAGGACCAAATCTCCAACATGTTGGATTGGGCCCCAATTTCCTCAATAAGACCCCTATAGCACAAGAACTAAAACCAAGCATTAATAAATGGGATGGATTTAAACTAAAAAGCTTCTTCTCAGCAAAAGAAACAATCAGTGAGGTGAACAGAGAACATGCAGAATGGGAGCAAATCTTTACCACATGCACATCAGACAGAACATTAACTTCAAGGATATATAAAGTGCCCAAAAACCTTTACACCAAAAAAACAAACCCGATCAATAAATGGGCTAAGGAATTGAACAGACACTTCTCAGAAGATAATATACAATCAATCAACAAATATATGAAAAAATGTTCAACATCTCTAGCAATTAGAGAAATGCAAATCAAAACAACTCTAAGATTTTATTTCACACCAGTCAGAATGGCAGCAATCAAAAACACAAACAACGATAAATGCTGGTGAGGTTGTGGGGAAAAGGGCACACTCATACATTGCTGGTGGGGTTGCAAATTAGTGCAGCCAATCTGGAAAGCAGTATGGAAATTCCTAGGAAAACCTGGAATGGAACCACCATTTGAGCCAGCTATCCCAGTCCTCAGTCTATACCCAAAGGACTTAAAAACAGCTTACTACAGGGACACAGCCACATCAATGTTTATAGCCACACAACTCACAATAGCTAGATTGTGGAACCAACCCCGATGCCCATCAGCAGATGAATGGATAGGGAAACTTTGATATATATACAAAGGGAACACTACTCAGCACTAAAAGAGAATAAAATCATGGTATTTGCAGGTAAATGGATGGAATTGGAGAAAATAATGCTAAGTGAAGTCAGCCAATGCCAGAAGACCAAAGGTTGATTAATTCCTTTGCTATGATGATACTGAATTATAGTGGCAAGGGAGGGGGCTTGAGAGGAATGAAAGAATATTAAATAAAACAATGGGGAGGGTGGGGAGAGGAGGAGGCAAGGGGATAGAAATAATGGCAGAAGGAGTTGGACATCAATATACTAAGTGCATGTATAAAAGCTCAAATGGTATGAAAATACTTTGTGTAAAACCAATGACTTTCAAAACTGCTGTTTATATGTAATATGAAAGGAATTGCATTCTAAAAGCATGTATAATAAATTAAATTAAATTTTTAAAATGTGATATTGATACACTGTAAAAAAAGGAAGAGGAAGTCCTGCCATTCAGGACAACATGTATCAACCTAGATGACATTATACTAATTGAAATAAGCCAGACATACACAAACATTGCATGATTTCATTTTCATGTGAAATCTAAAATATTAAACTCAGTAGAATGCTGATTACCAGAAGTAAGGGATGGGGTTAAGAACTGGAAGATTTTCATCAAAGTGTTAAAATTGCTGTTATAAGATTAATAATTTCTAGAGTCATAACATACAGTGTGGTAACTCTAGTTAATGCATTATATATTTAAAATTTGCTAAGGGAGTAAATCATAAATATTCTTACCACAATAAAAGGTGATAGATATGTTCATTAGGTTTATTGTGGTAATCACTTCACTATATACATATATAGTGAAAACATCAAACATCATATTGTACCCCTTTAATATGCACCATTGTATTAGCCAATTATGCTTTAATAAAGCTGTAAAACCTATAATATGCATATACATTTTAATCTCCTGCTTTATAAAACTTCTTATTAAATAAATTCTGATCTTCAAAAAAAAATCTTTAAAGCTAATAAAAGAACAAAAAAGAATGACATGGAAACATTACTACTGGATAAAAAGTTATGTATACACATCAAAGATAAGTATTTTGAAAATAGATTTTTTAAAAACAGGTTACAGATTTTTCACTATAAAGCTGATAATAAAGTTTGTATTAAAATAAAAAATAAATAAAATGATGCTGGCCTTGTGTTTAGCATACATAGCTTTTACAATGTTGAGGTATGTCCTACTATCCCTAGTATTTCTAGTGTTTTGAATATGAAAGTTGCTGTATTTTGTCAAATGCTTTTTCTGCATCTGTTGAGATGAACATATGAGTCTTATATTTGTCTATTGATGTGATGAATTACATTTATTGATTTCTGTGTGTTGAATTAACCTTGCATCCCTGGTATGAACCACACTTGATCATGGTGCATTATCTTTATAATATGTTTTTGTATTCAATTTGCCAGAATTTTATTGAGAATTTTTGCATCTATGTTCATCAGGGATATTGGTCTGAAATTTTCTTTCCTTGATGTGTTTTTGTCTGGCTTTATATCAGGATAATACTAGCTCATAGAATGAGTTCAGAAGGGTTCTCTCCTTTCCTATTTCATGGAATAATTTGAGAAATATTGGTGTTAGTTCTTCTCTGAAGGTCTTGTAGAACTTGGATGAAAAGTCATCTGGTCCTGGGCTTTTCTTTGTTGGTAGGCTTTTGATGGCATCTTCTATTTCAGTGCTTGAAACTTATGTGTTTAAATTATGTCTGTCCTCCTGATTGAGTTTGTGTACATCAGAATTCTCTAGAAATTTGTTGATATCTTCAAAATTTTCTATTTGATTGGAGTATAAATTTTTAAAACAGTTTCTAATTATCTTGTGTATTTCAGTAGTGTTTGTCATGATATTTCCTTTTTCATCACAAATTTTAGTAATTTGAGTTTTCTCTCTTTCTCTTCATTAGCATGGCTAAGGGTTTATCAATTTTATTTGTTTTTTCAAAGAACTAACTTTTCAATTTTGTCCAGTTTTTGAATTGTTTCTTTTGTTTCAATTTCATTGATTTCTGCTATGATTCTAATTATTTCCTTTCTTCTACTGCTTTTGGTGTTGATTTGTTCTTCTTTTTCTAGGACTTTGAGATGTAATGTTAGGTCATTTATTTGTTGACTTTTTATTCTTTTAAGGAAGGAGCCCAATGCAATGAATTTTCCCCCTAGCACTGCCTTCATAGTGTCCCAGAGATTTAGATATGTTGTATCAGTGTTCTCATTTGCCCTAAGAATTTTTTAATTTCCTCCCAGATTTCTTCTGCTATCCATGCTTCATTCAATAGTGTATTATTTAGTCTCCAGGTGTTGGAGTGGCTTCTATTTTTTCATTGATTTCTAATTTCATTGTATTATGATCTGATAGAATGCTGGGTTGTATCTCTATTTTTTTTTTTTTGTATTTGTTAAGTGTTGCTTTGTGGCATAATATATGGTCTATTTTAGAGGAGAATTCATGTGCTCTGAGAGGAAGTGTATTTGCATATTGATGAATGAAATATTCTATATATGTCTGTTAAGTCTATAGTTTCTTTGTTAAATTTTTCTTTGGATGGTCTATCCAGTGGTGAGAGATGTGTGTTAAAGTCACCCAGAAGTGTTGTGTTGGTATCTATTTGATTCTTGAAATTGAGAAGGGTTTGTTTGATGTACATATATGGTCCATTGTTTGGGGCATAAATGTTTGTGATTGTTATGTTTTATTGATATATGATTCCATTAAGAAGTATGAAATATTGTTCTTTATCCCTTCTGACTAACTTTGACCTGAAGTCCACTTTATTTGATATGAGAATGGAAACCACTGTTTGCTTACGAGGTCCTTGTGAGTGATATGTTTTTTCCCATTCTTTCACCTTCAGTCTGTGGATGTCTTTTCCTATCAGATGTGTGTCAGGAAAGCAGCATATGTTGAGCATTTTTGGCACTCGCTGAGCATGTGTGAGGCACTGGGTTCAATTCTCAGCACCTCATACAAATAAATAAAATAAAAAAATGTCATCAACAACTAATAAAATATTTTTTAAAAAATACAATCTACCAGTCTATGTCTTTTGATTGATGAGTTTAGGTAATTAACATTCAGGGTTATTATTGAGATATGATATGTATTCCAGGTCATTTTGGTTTATTTTTGGTTTTTAACTTGACTTGGTTTCTCCTTTGATTGGCTTTTCCTTTAGTATAGTTCCTTTCTAGTTGTAAATTCTTTTAACTTTTGTTTTTCATGGAAGGTTTTTATTTCATCATCAAATCTAAAGCTTAATTTTGCTGGATATAAGATTCTTGATTGGCACCCATTTTCTTTCAGAGCTTGTTATATGTTGTTCCAGGACTTCCTATCTTTGAAGGTTTGGGTTGAGAAATATGCTGAGATCTGAATTGGTCCCCCCCGTATGTAATCTGAAACTTTTGTCTTGCAGTTTTTAAAATTCTATCCATATTCTGTATGCTAGACATTTTCATTATAATGTGCCTTGGTGTGGGTATATTGTAATTTGTATATTTGGGGTCCTCTAAGCCTCTTATATTTTATTTTCTATTTTATTCTTTAGGTTTGGGAAATTATCTGGTATTATTTCATTGAAATGATGGTATATTCCTTTGGTTTATATCTCTCTCCATGCCTTCCTCTATTCCAGTAAATCTTAAATTTGGTCTTTTCATGTTATCACATAATTCTTGGAAGTTCTGTTCATGGTTTCTTACCATCTTCACTGTTTGGTCAGCTTTATTTTCAAGATTCTATATTTTGTCTTCATTGCCTGAAGTTCTGTCTTCCAAATGATTTAGTCTCTTGGTGGAGCTTTCTATTGAATTTTTAATTAGCTTTATTGTTTCCTTCATTTCAAGGATTTCTGTTTTTTTTCTTTTCTTTTCAGAATCTCTCTTTATTGAAGTGATATTTTGCTACCTGTATTTGTTCTCTTACATCACCCATTACTTCTCAGATCAGTTTAACTATGTACATTCTGAACTCCTTCTCTAGCATTTCTTCTATTTTGTTGTCAATGGATTCTATTATTATTGCATCTTGATTTGTTTGGGGCACTCTCTTCCCTTGTTTTATCATGTTGTTCATGTGTCTTTCCCTCTAGCAGGTTGGCCCTGGAAACCGGTGGGTGTAGATCCAAGGTATTACAGTTTCTTTCCTGCAGACTTATAGTGACCCTGCAGGTTTCCAATACTTTGCCTTTAAGGGGGAGATCAATATTAACAGCACACAATACAAACAAAATGCAGCCTTAAGCCAAATAGCTCCTATTAAGAAAATTACGATTGTTTCAGAATAAAGAAAAATGATGTGTTCAGTTATTGTCTACAATATAAACAATAGCTTTGCAAAAGGTCTACAATTTGCAATGGTACACACAGAGAGAACAGGGGTGGTATAGGATGTGATGTTTATGAAGTGTGGGTGGGGAGAAGATAGAAGTATTAGATCATAGGACGAGTGAAAGAGGAATCAATAGAAGTTGGCTGTAATTAGGAGAAACGAGAAAGAGAATCTTGGGAAAGATAAGTGACAGGAACACATAGAAAAAGTAAACAATAATTAAAATAAAATATGAAAAAAAGAGAAAAAATTAAAAAGAAAAAGAAAAAAAAAGTACGAATAAAAGAATATATAATGAAACTGTAATATATTATTCAGACATCCCAGTCCTCAATAGCCTGATGCATGAAAAGTACTTGGTTTTAAAAATGATGGGGATGTGAGAGCAGGAAAAGAAAAGAAAAAAAAATCTCAAAGGAAAATTGAACAATTTTTTTCCGTTAGAATTCAATAGTTTCTCTGCTTCCCTTTTCATCTGATAGGTGGGGTTGTCTCGAGTTCGCTGGTATCTCCACCCTCATGAAGGTGAGAGTAACTAGGGTGGGAGGGGCAGACTTAGAAGTAGAAGTCCTGGAGGTGTGGTATAGCAATTGCCAGTCTGTGTTGGAAGACTGCACCCCAGGAATCTCCTTTGGGGTCTACTTGAGTGATGTAGGAGTCTGATTTTAGCCCCTTAGCTTTCTTGTGGACCCCACAATTCCTTGTCTGTAATCTCTAAAGTATATCTTTCCCAACCCTGCCCTTTTGACTTCCCAATCATGCACCTCTCTCTCCAGAGGTCCTAAAGACTGAGTGCCAGGACTTGTGAACTGTAGTGGCAAGCTGTTCTGTATTGGGCAGATCAGGACCAGGCATTAAGAGCTGCAGGCTGCCCACAGAGCTTCAAGCACTGGGCCAGGTTGTTGGCTAGGAAGGGGTTGGGAGACTGGGGATTGGGGAGCCAGAGGGCCCTGTTGATTGCCAAACCAGCGGGACTAGGGGGTTGGTTGAAAGCTGGATTGTGGAGGGAGTCTGAGACTGGGCTGGTGTTGGGTTCCAGCAAGAGGTAGCCCATGTTGGCTCTGGATACCTGGTGGATGCCAGACTGGTTGGCTGGCAAGATGAGAGCAAGATGCTCTCATACCCACTTTCAATCTACCCAGCCCTTGCAAGGTTCTCTCCTATCTCTGCAGCAAGATGGTGGCTATTAGCACATCTAGCAGGGAGACCTCAAGTGTTACAAAGCCTGCAGGCACTTTGATGTTGGGCTTCCAGGCCCTGGCCAGTGTTCCAAGATGGAGACTGCTGCAATGTGAGATGGCGATGGTGGTAGTGTAAGTAACCTAAGATGGCAGCAAAAGTGTCCAAAGATGGAGGCAGCCTTTTTCAGAAGTGGAGCAGGGAGGGTGGGCCATGTTGTGACAGTTGGTGGCCACATTCCGAGATGTCGCACTGTGGGGTATGACGTTGCAGCAGGCAGTTGTCTCTAGGCCCTGTCCCATGTCCCAAGGTAGAGGTTACCATGTCAGTGGCTATGATGGCAGCTGTGTTGTCCCAAGATGGAGTTGGCCACATTGAGAGATGAGGTAGCAGTGGCAGGTGGTTCAGTGATGGTGGGAGGCTGCATTGGTATATTGGGCACTCAGTGCTGCCTCACTGGAGTTTTGAACATGTATCTCTTTATAACTCATAAAGACATTAAAAGAGATATTGGTAAAGATATAGAAAATTTGAGCATGGCAATTATCTTTTTGTAAAGAAAGTATATGAAACACTGCACTGAATGAATACATAGATATATGTGTATATATACATATATATGTAGTCATACTATTTATAGTTTTATAGAATATATATATATAACTGTATATCTGTATATAGCCTATTTATGTAATATATACACATATTACGTATATGTAGTATCCTACTATCATAGTTGGATTTGTAATGTCCCCAAAAGCTCACGTGTTAGAAGCATGGTCCTAAATGTAGTAAGGTCCAGAAGTGGGGCTTTTAGGCAATGATTAGTCATGGAGGCTCTGACCTCAACAGTGAATTAATCCACTTGATGATTAATCTGTTGATAGCTCAAAGAACTACTAAGAGATGGAAAAATCATCTTAAACAGCTCACACACACACAAAAAAATCTGATCAATCAAACAAAATTTAATTGTAAAGATTTGTTGAAAAAATACCATTAGGACAGTGAACAGAGAAGTTATACAGGGTATAATGAATTTTTAGTTCATATATTTTTATATATATATTACATCCTTAAACTTAAAATTTCAAATGAAAAAAAGATTCCTATAAGTTAGTGATAAAAAGAAGACTTCAGATATTATGATACATAAAACAAAAGAAGATATGCAAATGATTAAGAAATACAGAAAAATAGGTTCTCAACCTCATTACTGGTCAGGGAAAATCATGACTTACAATGAGATACTGCATCACACTGACCAGTGAGTCTCTACCTAAACTAAAGAACAATGCCAAGATTTGGTAAATGTATGAAATATCAGAAATTCCCATTCACTGGTGAGGGGAATGTAAATTGTTGCAACCACTTTGTAAAGCAGTTTGGTTTGTGTTCTAAGGTTGGTCATATAATCTATGACCCAATAATCCCAATCTTAGGTGTTAACCTAAGAAGAATTTGTACACATATACCAAATGTTTCATACCAGAACACACAGAGCTGCAATATTCCCAATAGCAAAATAAATGCCTAAAATAATTTAATAAAATTTGGGTAAGAATTACTAACAAATAGGAAATGTGATAAAATAAATATTCATTATTAATCATTAATTTATATCTTTCCTCAAAATGTACATTAAATAAGTACCAACTGGATTTTCTTAAGTAGATAAGTTACAATTTAAAAAATTAAAACAATTTTCAAAACTTTATGTGATATTAACCTATTTAGATCATACCAGATATTCTGACCACAATTACAATATGTGATAATCAAGAACAATTGTTTAATGTAGTTGAAATTTAAAAAAAAAAAAATTCTAACAACAACCTAAAGGAAAGATTTTTTTTCAGTCAGAATGAGGAATGACAATGTCTTTAATTTTTTAAGGAGATTATTCAAGACATAATAGAGAGTAGAATTTCAGAGCTGTGATTTAAAAGGAAGTGAGTTTGGATTACAGCTTCACAGCACATTACCCAGTCAACCATGGGCAAAGTTACTTGATTTCATTAAATATTAATGGCTCATGTATAATGTAAGGATAATAATAGTATCAACTCATGTTTGTTAGAAAGATCAAATAGCAATGCAATGCCAGGAGCATTTTAAGCTTTCAGCTATCATTGATAATATCACCACTGCTATTATTGTTGTTGCAAATTGATATAAATATTCATCATATTGGTAAAGCCATAAAAGCTCCTTGCCAAAATAGTTTAGACATAGAAATATAAAACTGACAAAAGGAGTGGGTGGGAGAAGGGAAAGAAAGAGGAAAAAGGAAGGACATGATAACTATGTGAGGTGTAGAATATGATAACTAGTTTGATTATTAAAATAATTTCAAAGCGTATACATATATCAAAGCATCCAATTATCTACCTTAAATATACACAATTCTTATTTGTCAATTATGCCTCAATAAAGCTAAAAAAATGTTAAAATGAAAAAGAAATTTTAAAGTATTTCTTCTTGTTGATGTAGATATACATTGCTATAAGTTTCCCTTATTTGGTCTAGTTAATAACAAGTAACATGCTAATGCTCTCTCTCCCAGTGATGTAACCTCTTATGCATTTTAATAAATAGTCTGTATTTTTCATAAACAGTTTCTTATTTGTTATGACTGCCTTTTCTCCCCCTCAGTATCTATCATTTCATTCATTATTTTAAAATATTTCTTCTGTTTCTCTTTATTCTGAAGACCTTTTGATTTAAGTTTGATAAATTAATTTTAATATTTAAATTTTTCCCACGATTGCTTCTGATTCAGGTTATAATTTTGCTCTTTAATATTTTTCCTTAACACTTTTCACCTCGTTATCATCCATTTTAAATGATTTACTTGTTTTGTCATCTCATTTATTTCTCTTCCTTCCACTACAACACCCCCTCCTTCTTTTTATTTCTCTTCATATAATGCAAATATAATACAGAATATTCTTTGTTTTTTTATTGTATATATTTGTCCAATGTTGGCTGTTAAGTTGCAGTGTCAGGATAATATTCGTCTCCAAGTTATAGAATATCTCTTAAATATAACTGTTGACTTTTCCTCTGTTCATTAAATTTTGAGTTCACAAAAGCATATCAAGTTTTGATATTTGGGTCTAAATTAACTGGTAGATTATTTCCCCTCCATTCCCTTATATACTACTTGAATTTGCATGATATACTGGAGTACACCACTGTATAAATTTTAAATGTCCAGTTTATGATAGGGATAGTTTAGCTCTGTTACAATGATAAATCTGCTTTTGCCAACTGGTAAAATGCTTTGGAAATAAGAAGTTTATTCATTAGAAAGATGAAGAATTTTGGGTATTCATACTTCAGTATTGGTAGATTATATGTGTTCATAAATTTGCCAGTTTGTACTAGTTTTGGGCATATAGTTGTCCATAATGGTCTCTAACAATTCTTTCTACTCCCATGGTATCAATTGCAGCATATCCTTTTCTCAAATGTTATTTATTTGGGTCTTCTCTCTTCTTAGTCTAGTTTTGTTGATTTTATCTTTAAAAGCAATATCAGTTATTTGTTTCCATGATGTTTTGTATTTTTATTTTTTAGTCTCTATTTCATGTATTTCTACTCTGATCTTTGTATTTTTCTTTCATTTTATTTACTTTGATGAGTTTCTCTTGCTTCTTTAGTTCCTTGAGATATATTATTAGATAGTTTATTTGACATTCTTCTGTTTTTTTTTTTTTAATATGGGCACTTATTGCTAGAAATTTTTCTTTAAATACTTCTCTATATCCCAAAAGTTTTGGTATAATGTATTTCATTTTCATTTCTTTCAAGAATTTTTTATTTCTCTTTAATTTCTTCAATGGAGCATTGTTCAGTAGAGTGTTGTTAACTTTTTATGAATTTGCACAGCTTCTGAGATTTCTTTTGTTGTTAATTTCTTTTGTTGTTTATTTCATTATAATCAAGAAAGACATGATATCATTTCAATTTTTGTTGAGATTGTTTTGTGACTTAATATATGGCATATTCTGGAGAAGGTTTGAAGTGATGAAATAAATAATTTATATACTATAGCTGTTATATGTAATGTTCTGTAAATTTTTTTTATATTAGTTTATCTCTGATGTTTCCTTGTTAACTTTTCTGTCTAAATTATCTGTCCAATGGTGAAAGTAGGATGTTGAAAAAGCCCTCTGTTATTGCATTGGTTCTTCTTTCTGGAAAAAAAAATTCTATAATTCAGTGGAAGCATGAGAGATTCTAAATAGCCAAAGCAATCCTGAAAAGAAAAAAAAAATGAATAAAGCTGGAGGCATCACAATACCTGATTTCAAGACATGCTATGAAGTCATAGTAGTATTGTATTGGCATTAAAATACAACAAGATTAATGCAACTCAATAGAGAGCCCAGAAATAGATGCACAGATCTATAGCCAACTGATTGTGGAAAAATTTGTCAAAACCATATACTGGGGGAAAACAACCTCTTCAATAAATAGTGCTAGGAAAACTAGATATAAATACGCAAAAGATTGAAATGTGACCTCCTATTTCTCATCCTGTAAGAAATCACTTCAAAATGGATCAAAGATCAAAACATAAGACCTAAAAATATAAAGAGGCTAGGCAGAAATAAAAGGGAAACACTTTGAGCAATGATTATTTTAATATGACCTCAAAGCACAAGAAACAAAAGCAAACAGACACATGCAATTACACTATGCTCAAAAGCTTCTGTACAACAAAGGAAACATTTAATGGAGTAAAGACACAATGTAAAGAATGGGAGAAGACATTTACCAGCTACCCTCTGACAAAAGATTAATATTCAGCATATATAAAGATCTTAAAAAGAGCAACAAAAGTGAAAGATAGTTATTTGATTTAAAAATGGGGAAATGATATGAATAGATATTTCTCAAAAGAAAAAAATTTTAAATGGCCAATACATATATATATATATATATATATTATATATATATATAAATATTAATATCATTAGCCATTTGGGAAATATCAATCAAACTACAATGAAATAATGTTGTACACTAGTTAGAATGGCTATTATGAAAAAAATGAACAAAACCTAAAAAGTAATAAATAAATAAATGCTGATGAGGATGCAGAAAAACAAAACCTATACCATGTTGATGAGAATGTAAATTAGTATAGCCATTATGGAAAACAGTATGGAGTCCCTCTCCCAAATTAAATGTAGATCTATCATATGATCCAGCTATTCTACTTCTTAACATATGGCCAAAGGAAAAGAAATCAGCATACCAGTGATAGTTATAGGACCATATTTATTGATGTACTGTTAACAATACCTAAGCTACAGAATCAACACAGGTACCCATCAACAAATAAATGGATAAAAGATATGTAGTATACATGCCTAATGCAATACTGTTTAGCCACAAGTAAAATAGAATAAAATCCTTTCATTTACAGCAAAATAATGAAAAAAGAATATGCTATGTTAAGTGAAATGAGCACGAAATAGAAAGGCTAATTCCACATATTATCTTTCATATGTGGAAGCTAAAAATTATACAATTAATTATAAAATAGTACTTTTTGGATATTGGGAAGGGTGAAGGAGGAAGGTGGTAAAAGAGGGCTAAATTTGATCAGTGTGTGTTTTATGAAATGTACTGAAATATCAGATTGAACCTCATTACAATGAATATATTCTCAATTAAAAATATATATTATAAAAATGTTTAAAAGAGAATCTAATGCCTTTTGATCATATAGAGTGTATATTAAAGACTTTCTAAAATTAGTGTTCTTGGAACTCTTAGAACTGATCTCCAGGGCTGGGGCTGTAGCTCAGTGGTAGAGTGCCTGCCTTGAACTTGTAAGGTACTGGGTTCAGTCCTCAGGACCACATAAAAATAAATAAAGATGCTGTGTCCACCTACAACTAAAACGAAGGAAAATTTTTAAAAAGTTTAAAAAAACTGATCTCTACATTGTTCATGAGCAATTAATTTTGTCTTGGTCTTTGCAGTTTCTAATTCAGACATCATTTTCTAAGGTTATGTTGGTCTTCTCTACACTGCAAACTTTCAGTGAACTTGTGTCATATAATTTACATAGTTAAATTCAATTTTCATAATCTGCACTGCATCTCCTACATGTGTGTATATGCATGCGCCTTTGGGTGTGTATGTTAGTTTATGTACATAAATTAAAATTTGTTTTTGTAATGTATAGTTCCTGGGTTCTGATATATGTGTACAGGGATGTATCCACCACCCTAGTACCATAGAGAACAGTGCCATCATTCTAAAAATTCTCATGTAAGCTCCTCTTCATAGTCAACTAGACAACTTCACAACTCCCACTGATCTCTGGCAACCACTGATCATCATCCTATCTTTGTCTTTTAAAGAATAACTTACAAAAGGAATCATGCAAACCTGTAATGTTTTGAGCATTGTTTCTTTTACTGACCAGGTGCACTTAGCATAAATTCACCTTGGTGAATGAGTCATTGTGTTTTACTGACAAGTGGTATTATATTCTTTGTCTATCCGACAGTTACTTTATTAATTTCTCTGTAGAAGGACATTATATTTGTTTCCAATTTTAATGATTTTGAATAAAATTGCTGTAAACATTCATGTACATATTTTATGTAAACATATATTTTTAATTCACTTAGCTAAATACTTACATCTGTGATTGTGTTGTATAATAAAATTGTGCACAATTTAAAAAAAAATGAAAAGCAGATTAACCTACCTGTCTTCTAAAATGTAATATAATTTTGCATTTTCATCAACACTGAATAGTTTTCTGTTCTACACATTATTAGTTTTTTCTTTGTTTTTAGTTTTTTTTTTAATTATTTAAGTCTTTCTAATAAGTATTTAGTTATATGTTATTGTTTTTAATTTTCCTTTCTCTTTTGCAAGTTTTATTGCACATCTTTTTATGATCTTATTTGCTGTCACATATTATCTTTGGTGATTTATCTCTTCTCAGATATTTTTCCCTTTAATGGTCATGTTTGTTTTTCTGGATTGTTTTTATTTTTTCTTTTGATCTTCCAGCCTTCAATATACCTATGACAGAGGAATTCTTTTAGAAATTTTAACTGAATCTTATCAATCCCATTCTTATGTACTATGTCCTCTTACCATTATGAATAAAATGAAAAATTTTGAATATGGCCTGTTCTATTCAGCTCCTACATTACTCTTAAACATGTCATGCCATATTTCACTTCCTTACATTATTCCAAACATGCTTGGCTTGATCTTTTTGAAAGTATAGAGTTGTTCTCAATTCTAAGATTTGAAAGATGCTTACTTCACTAAAACATCTTTTGTTCATTCATATTTAAATTTCAATTTAAATATCAACACTTCTGATAATCTGACCATAATTATACAGAATAATTTCCATCTGATTATTTAATCCTTCACTTTATACTCCCTAAATACTTCTTTATTGTCACTACTGATATTTTCTCATTACTTATTTATCTTAAAATTTCTATAATATTTTTCTAGTCAATTAGGTTATGTGAAGACAACTCAGAGAGGTAAGAGATTTACCACTGTATACCCAGCATGAAACCAGGCAAAAGGCATTCAATAAATACTACTTAAAATAAATTAAATTTTATCTATGTATTAATTGGGTTATTATTTTGGACATGTTAAAGTAGTTTTTAGTTCTTTATAAGTTAGATATTAATGCCCTGTTGAAGGAGCAGCTGGCAAAGATCATATTCCATCTGTAGATTTTCTCCTCTTGTTTCCTTTGCTCTGCAGAAAATAGGAGGGATATAGTGAAGTAGAGGAAGTGGATCAAGGGAGGTTGAGGAGGGACAGGAAAAGGGAGGATCAGTGGATAAAATTGGCCAAATTAAGCTACTTACATATATGGATATACTACAGCAAATTTCACCTTTATGTAGATCTACAAAGCACTATTAAAAGAAAAAATATAAATAAGTAGAAGGAAGAATTGTGGAACAAAGTAAGATAAAAGGGGAGGGAGGAGGGGAAGGAAAGAGGAAGTACTAAAGACTGAAGTGGAGCAAATTATATTCCATTCATGTATGATTATGTCAAACCCAAATATTATATATAACTATGACATTAATAAAAACACTAAAATGTACAGTTAAATAAGAAATTAACTTATTGGAAATGATAACATAAAAAATGGTACAAATGCTAAAGAGTATTCTGTTGACAAAGATTTGATTTTGAGCTTGATATGTGGCAATGTATAAGTGTGCATATCTCTCCCACAGGAGTCTGAAGCTTCTTGAAGTCCAAAATATTTTTCCTTAATAAGCAAAAGTCATGAAAGCCATTAGATAGCCATTTGTAATGTGGGCTTTCAGCTTCATGAAGACCTCAGTAAGAATGTTTATCCCAGGGATTCTGATATGATTAGACACATTAACACTCAAATAATTTTTTTCCATGGGATTCAGTTTCTGTTTTGAGATAGGACATTGTAGAAGAGCTCATTATGTTGATTTTCAAGGACTGACTTATGTTAACTAGCTAAGGCTCACTAGCTCCTTTGTGTTTGTGCTTCCATTCCAAGGGGTAAAGGCCTGAGCTGGTGTTGAGGTCTCAGCATTTTTATGCTCATATTTGGAGCTATTTTAAGTACTGAATTCTAACAGTATTTTAATATATAAGAATTAATGGACAAAAATATACAACATCAAATATATTTAATTGGTCTTCTGAGGGTTTTAATAGTTATTCAGTGTTTGCATAATCAGTAACTTCTAGAAAACAATTTAACCCGTCACCAACACTGCATCCCAGCCAAGCTCCATTCCTCAGCTTGTAAATAACCTGCACTAATCCTTAAATCCACTAAAATGAAGATTCCTTTGGTAGGTATTTTTCATAAAGATCAAAAGCGTGACTCTAATATTTGTGCTAGAAGCTTAGAATAAATGTTCAAATTTGAATGGCAGGTTTGACATTTGAATTGATAGACTAGTCTCAAATAGCACAGAAATAATGGCAATAGCAAGAGAACGTGGTAGTGTTGTGAATGCGTTAATTGATGTTTAATTATCTTACAAATAAAAACTATCAGTTTCATTTGACCATGCTGGAGCTGAAATATCTTTCAAAATAATAAAAAGAGAACAGAAACATTCTGTAGTCTTACATAAATTATATATATGCACACACACACATACACACACATACATATACAGAAGGACTATTTTATTGACATAGAAAGTTCTGAATTGAGGACATAATTCTTTTTTATGTTTTAATTAGTGAATTATGGTGATACATAATGTTGGGGTTCATTTTGACAAAATCATAGATGCATGGGATATATTTCAGTACCATTTCAGTTCTCTGTACTTCTTATTTACCTCCCCTTTTTTCTCTCATGTTCCCCCTTCTTCTGCTCTACTGGTCTTCCTTTTATTTATTTATAGTTTTTTTTTTTTTTTAATAAGTGCTTTGTAGGCATACATAATGGTGAAATTTTCTGTGGTATGTTCATTTATGTACATAGCATAATTTGGCCAATTTCATTCCACCATTCCTCCTTTTCCCCCTCTTATTTTGGATTATTTTCTGTATATGAGAGAAAACATTCAACCCTTGACTTTGTGAGTCTGGCTTATTTCACTTAACCTGATGTTCTCCAGTTTCATCCAGTTACTAGAAAATGCCATAATTTTATTATTCTTTATGGCTGAATAAAATCCCATTGCATATATATACACCACAATTTTTTAATCCATTAATCTGTTGATGAGCACTGTTCCCATAACTTAGCTATTCTTACCTCTCCTTTTGTATTAATATTTAGTACATCCTATGAATATGAGCTTCTTCATTTCTCCAAATATGACAACTTCTTCAACATTAGTCTTTATTGTTACTGAAATACTGCTTTATACATTCATTGGTTATAGTTTGGCATTATTTCTTATTGCTTTTCCTTAGATGTATCTGATAAAGTCAGTTGTGTGTCAGTCAGCTTTCCATCACTATAATAAAATGCCTGAGATAATAAACATTTAAGGAGACAGGGAATTTCACTCATAGTTTTGGAGGTTCCAGTTCATGATCAATTGGCCCCATTTTTTAGGTATGTGCATATCATGGCAGACGTGCATGGAGGAGCAAAACCACTTACCTCATAAACAAGAAACAATAGAGAGAAAGATAAAGAGATTGGGATTGCACAATCCCCTTCAAGGACATGCCTCCTATGACCTCCCATTAGGCCCCACTTCCTAAAGATTTCATCACATCCCAGTAGTGTTACCATAAGTACTAAGAATTCAACACAAGGACATTTGATGGGCATTTAAGTCCAAACTATAGTAAATGGTTAAAAAAGGTGCAAAATGCTGTATACATTCTACATTTCTTGATCACAAATTGATCTAAAAAATCAGAAATTACAGTTCTCAGAAATTATAAATCTCTGAAGAATTCCTTGGTAGTTACTCAAATATGTTGTTGTTGTTTTTTTTTTTTTTTTTTTTTGGTACCGGGGATTGAACTCAGGGGCACTCGACCACTGGGCCACATCCCCAGCCCGTTTTGTATTTTCTTAGAGACAGGGTCTCACTGAGTTGCCAAGTGCCTCGCCATTGCTGAGGCTGGCTTTGAACTCGCGATCCTCCTGCCTCAGCCTCCCAAGTACTGGGATTACAGGCGTGCGCACGCCCGGCTAAATCTGTTGTTTTTATTTCTGTTTTCTCCAGAAGCAACAAATAAGAAAGAAAAGGGTTTATATGAGGAAATATTTTCAGGGAACGGATTCTCTGTTGACTTTCCTAATTCATCCGGTTGGCCCATCTGGTCAGTACTCTTGGCAGCTAACATGGATTAAAGTACCTGCCAGGTTAGAAGGTCTAGAAAGGTAAACTTACAGTCTGCTATATCCCAAGCTTTATCAGTGTCCTGAAAATAATTATGCCACGCTGTGAGATATTGCTTCTCTGTAAGCCACATCCCAATACCCTAACAACATCATTCTATACCCTGAAATTCTAGCTGTGTCAATACAAGGAATATCTCTTATTGATTTCTTCAAAATAGGACTAGAAAATTTTCATTCATTTTATGTTTTTATTTATTTCTTTATATTATTACATATTGCTTAATAGAGCTTGTCAGTTATGCAATCTGTTGTATTTTGTTTAAGCCAATGTTGCCAAACAGATCTGACCAGAAACCCTTTTTCCTAGTGTTCAGTACAGACACTCTGTAGGGAATGCTGACCTATAATGATCTCTCCCTATATTTGTGTTCCTATATGAATCCTACAGAATAATGGATTTAAAAGGCTTAGGAAGCACTTCTATGATCTCAGTGGACTAAAACCACAAAGTTACAGCTAGTACTTTTTATGGAGGTACTTTTATGGTATTTTTAATGAGGATGCTCTACAGCATAATATACACACTAATATAAAAGTGAGTATATAGGGCAGAGTGTGATTTCTGGTATCAGTCCCCTTTTCCCCTCCCTAAGGAACTTGTAACAACCTTTAACAAGTGAGTCTAAGGAGAAAGTTTGAAATAATTTCAAACATTTTTCCTTATGTTTTACTCAGTTTGTATTGAAATGTTCTTTTTCTTTTTTGCTGTGGATCAATATTTTGTTGATTTTTAAAAGCATTTTCCTTACATTTGTTTAAATATTTCTGAAAGTATTATGCTCCCATGCTCCCACAATACACACTTTTCTTTTCCTCACTCGTTATTTTTCCAAATGGGTTTCAATAAGTTAGTATGCATCCTTCCATTACTTTCTCTACACTTAGGTAATTAAATATTTATCTGTACCTCTAAGTGCTTCATATGTATTTCTTTTCAATTTTTTATTATTCTAATTTGTTATACACATTTGCAGAGTACATTTCATTTCATATTACATATAAAGAGCACAATTTTGAATTCAGCAACATAGCTGGATATAAAATCAATACTGATAAATCAAAGGCATTTCTGTACATCAGAGACAAATCCTCAGAAACAGAAACTAGGAAATCCACCCCATTTACTATAGCCTCAAAAAAAAAAAAAATTAGGGAATCAACTTAACAAAAAAAGTGAAAGACCTCCACAATGAAAACTACAGCACACTAAAGAAAGAAATTAATAAAGATCTTAGAAGATGGAAAGATCTACCTTGTTTAGGGATAGGTAGAACTAATATTGTCAAAATGACCATTCTCCCAAAAGCACTATACAGATTCAATACAATACAATCAAAATCCCAATATCATTCCTCATAGAAACAGAAAAAGCAATCATGAAATTCATCTGGAAAAATAAGAGACCCAGAATAGCCAAAGTGATTCTTAGCAAGAAGAATGAAGCACGTGGCATTACTATTCCAGACCTTAAATTGTACTACAAAGCAATAGTAACAAAAACAGCATGGTACTGGCATCAAAATAAACCAGTTGACCAATGGTACATAATAGAAGAGTCAGAGACGAACCCACACACCTACAGTTATCTTACATTAGATAAAGGTTCCAAAAATGTTCACTGGAGAAAAGACAGCCTCTTCAACAAACGGTGTTGGGAAAACTGAAAATCCTCATGTAATAAAATGCAATTAAATATCTTTATCTCACCATGCACAAAACTTAACTCAAAGTGGATCAAGGACTTAGGAATTAAACCAGAGACCTTGCACCTAATAGAAGAAAAAGTAGGCCCAAATCTCCATCATGTTGGTTTAGGCTCCAATGTCCTCAATAAGACCCCTATAGTGCAAGAACTTAAAACAAGAATCAGTAAATGGGATGGATTCAAACTAAAAAGCTTCTTCTCAGCAAAAGAAACAATCAGTGAGGTCAATAGATGACCTACGGAATGGGAGCAAATCTTTACCACAAGCACATCAGATTGAACACTAACCTCAAGGATTTATAAATCTCTTAAAAGCTATAACACACACACACAAACAAAACAAAACAAAACAAAAAACAAAAACAAACAAACAAACAACAACAACAAAACAATCAATAAATGGGCCAAGGAACTAAACAGACACTTCTCAGAAGATGATATACAAACAATCAACAAATATGTGAAAAAATGTTCAACATCTCTGCGATTAGAGAAATGCAAATCAAAACAACTCTAAGATTTCATCTTACTCTAATCAGAATGGCAGCTATCAAAAAAACAAACAACAATAAGTGCTGGCAAGGATGTGGGGGAAAAGGCACACTCTTACATTGCTGGTGGAACTGCAAATTGGTGAAGCCAATCTGGAAAGTAGTATGGAGATTCCTTGGAAAACTGGGAATGGAACCACCATTTGACCCAGCTATCCCACTCCTTGGTCTATTCCCAAAGGACTTAAAAACAGCTTACTACAGAGACACAGGCACATCAATGTTTATAGCAGCACAATTCACAATAGCTATAGTGTAGAACCAACCCTGATGCCCATCAGCAGATGAATGGATAGGGAAACTTTGGTATATATACACACTGGAACACTACTCAGCACTAAAAGAGAATAAAGTCATGGCATTTGCAGGTAAATGGATGGAGTTGGAGAAAATAATGCTAAGTAAAGTTAGCCAATCCCCCCCAAAAAAAGATTGAATGATCTCTTTGATATGAAGATACTAACTTATAAAGGCAAGAGAGAGGGAATGAGAGGATGAAAGAGCTTTAAATAGAACAAAGAGTGGGGAGGGAGGAGTGGGGCAAGGGGATAGGAATAATGGCAGACTGAGTTATCCATGATTATCCTAAATACATGTATGAAGACACAATTGTTGTAAAAATACTTTGTATTTTTAAAAATAGATTATATTCTATACTATGTGGTCTGGATATTTCTTACTTAACTGCATATGACTAAAATCCAATATGTGCAATTACATATGCTTTGCATGCTATTACATTGTGGAATAATATGCGTTAACACTTTCAACTGGTAAGAATTTAGAGAAAGTATGCTTGTGTATTTTGGAGGAAATGGGAATCAATACAGATTTTTTTTTTTTAGAAAAATCTGTTGAAATCTATGAAAAATTATAATGTACTAATGTTTTGCCCATAAGAATGAAATCAATATGATATACACAAATATAAATATAAAAATCAATGTAAATATAGATATAAATATATGTATGAACACAACTCAAAGACATCTCAAAATAGTGCTAAAGTTGATAAACCTGTGTGTGTGTGTGTGTGTGTGTGTGTGTGTGTGTGTGTGTCTGTGTGTCTGTGTGTATTATAGTATAATTATGGTAATAACACTAAGTAAGTTATATTCATTTCAGTGTGATTATGTTTGAATAAATGATGGCACAATAGTTTTTGAATTAATGTTTTCTTATCAACACTCTTTTTGCTTTCTAATCAGTTTTCAACTTACAGAAAACAAAATAAAACAACAAAAAAAAACCCTTTCTGCCTTAAGATGTTGCTAAATAAATATATATTTCCTTTATACCTCTCCATTAAAGTTGATTGAAAGGCTATACAACAAGAGGCTGTTGCATATTTAAGTCTAGAGGTGAGATATGAGTCTAAAATTGTATATTTAAAATTAGAAAGGCATTATTCTGGCCTAGGTAGCATTTTGTTTCTCTACTTGGACCCTAGTTACTTAGATGTATTCATTTGGAGGTTCTTCTTAAAGATAGATAGTTATGGTTTGTATAATTCTATGTGTAGAAATCAATAAAATTCATGTCTTTTAAAATTTTACTTTCCACATTATTCTGGGTTTCAAAATTATGAATAAAATGTGCATTATTCCTCTCTTCTCTCTTATGTTTTTATTACAAACATACTCCTAATTGCCAAACATGTGGGAAGAAGAATGGAGAAATTTAAGTCTAGATCCACATTTCTCAGCGTTAGCACTATCAATTTTCATGTTTTTTTTTTTTGTTTGTTTGTTTGTTTGTTTTTGGCAGGTAATTCCATTATGTGGGCTGCCCCATGTGTTGCAGGATATTTACCAGATCATTGGCTCCATTCACTTGATGTACACAATAGCTTTCCAATTGCAGCAAGTAGAAATATGGCCTGCTATTGCCACATGTCCTCTGGAGAGGAAAGTTGCCCTTGTTTGAGACTAGTTGCTCTAGATACCTTAGATATGATAAAGAAAAAATCTTGGGTAGAGTCTGGAGAAATGAAACTTGATCATTGCCCATGTTAAAAACCTAGATGGGAAACATACTGGAAACTAGGAAATTAGATCAGCTTTCCAGAAGCATGAGCAAAATTACAGGAGCAGAATCTATAGCAGGGGTACGTGTAATTACTCACAATGCCAACATTTGGTATTCAAGAGAAAGTTGTCATACAGTGTTGCTTTGACAAAATAAAGACCCATTTATCCACCTTTATGATATATATTTCTGATATCCAGGAATATGTACTCTTTAATATCAGTCTGCTCAGAGTGATATTTGTTGTCATAACATCATTTATATTTCATCAATTTTAGTATTCTTTTATATTGTGAAGTACATTCATAATTTTAAGGAACACAATTTCATGCCCCAAAGAAATACATCTTTTGTAATTGGGTGAGTTTTTAGAAGTGAATGGTTCTCAATCAGCTTATACTAATGTTTTGTAATTGTTGCTATGGTGAATGAGGTACAACCTAATTACTTCTTATTTCCTGTGGCATCTTTAATGGAAAGTGTCATCTATCCGCTACTGCATGATATTTTGGTCTAAGTGGTTGTGTTAACTGGGGTGACCCTGGAAAGTGAGGAAATACATGCATGAGTGAGGGTGTAACTGCTGGCAGTTTGTACAGACTTTTATAGTTTATATGGTTAAGATTCCCCATATTATTATGGATATTGTACTTTAAAGAATCAAGTATTTTCATGGGAGATGGCTTCTGTTTGTGAGAAATGCCTTCAGGGCACAAACTATGCATAATGTAAAACTCCATGAATGAGATATTCACTATTACAGAGGAGCAGCAGACTGCCTCTTAGACTTACAGAATAATGCAGAGTAATGCACTCACAGAGGCAGACAGGACTAAATTTATCATGCGCCTTCAGGGGTGAGGGACTTATTTAGTACGTTTTATATGTTATAAGTCTTGAATTAATATATGCTTTTTATTAGTTGAACTCTCAGAAAATTTGAGAGAACATTTAATCCCCAAGATATTTGGGCAGAGACAAAGAATGTTTAAACAAATTCACTGTCAAAACAATACTATAATGTATTTACTAGATACTATGGTTTTTTTTATCTCAATTATAACCTTTATCTTATGGATATTAAAAAGCTTATAGAGTCATTTTTCAAGCTGCAAAAAAGAATCATCATATTGAAAACGTGGTTTTGGAAAGCAAATGATGCTTAAGCTTAGCATATGTTCCCCATTCTCTATTTTCTTTTGCCTTGCTCAATATTAATTTTACACCCACAGTGGAGATGTTTTGCCTGGATATTAATATCTCTGAGTTTTCTGAATCTGTTTTGCTATATAAAGGGTGGGAAAGATTGTGTAGGAAAATCCCAGCTGATAAAACATTGCACTCAGCGCCTGGTAGATTTACTACTATGCATTAAGATAACTTCTTTATTCCAACTCTCTAGACTGATCTTGTATACACACATAGGGCTTTTGAAATTCCAAGGGATTCTGAGAGATCTGGCACGTTGTGTGATTGGATGAGCATCCATGTGTGAAATGTAGTACACAATCAGAGCATTGGGGAAATATTTCTGAATCTCAGTCAGGTGCCAAGAGCAGTTCCAGGTCTTGAATAAATTTTTTCCCATGTAAACATACTGTGCAAGGCAAATTCAATCACATCTCTGTGGTTTGTAATCTCTTTGGCTACAAGTGGGGATGGGACATTTTAGGGTTATGTATATTTTTTAGAGGGCAGTCTATTGATATTTTTAAGTGTTTTATAAGATTTGCTGTTCTCTTGTGATTGCAAATACTTTACTATGGTAATGAGAACAGTCTCTGGACCCTCAGGTCTTTAGGTTTCTAAAATGCAATTCTAAATTGAATTTGTTTTATGAATAATTATGTGCAGCTGATGCTGCTCCCTGCCTGGATCAAGTATGTATGTGATAATAGGAGCCTTGGCTGGGATTTGGAATTAGTAGTAGTTTTAGGCTAGGAGCCCTGATTAGAAGTAGAGTTATTTTTAAGAGGAAAGGAGAGGAATGATACTCACAGATTTTGTAACATATGTGTCTGATGTTTACAGGCAGCTAGTATTTTGTGGCATCTGATGATGCTGTCCTTAACATGAAGATCCATTTTCAATTCCTGAATCTTTTCTTACTAATATTGTGCCCCCTATTAATATTCTTAGCCTCTTTAATACTCACTTTTCTTATTTTTAATGGAAATTAGTAACTACTGGGATGATTACTTTGATGAGGACTGTGAGTACTAAGTTACTTTAGGGCAATTAAGTAATTAGCAAAAAATGCTAGCTCTCACAGAAGAGAGTGAATCTGCGAAAGTGGATGTAATTTATTATACCATTAAACTTTGAAGCCCAGGACTATATACAATTCAACACAATACATAGTATGCAGGAAATAGTTACATATGTTTAACTGACTGATTGATGATGAAGCAAAAAGGAAAACTGGCAGGACACTATCACACCCAGTTGTGTGCTGTGAAATGAAGCATATGAGACTAGAACTACTGGTTACACAATTTTCTTATCATAGATACGAAATTTTAGCCTAGTGACCAAAGTTGTAATTTGCATATAGAAATTATTTTCTTTTCATTATTTTAGACCTACAAGCATAATCCATATATTACTTTAAATAATTTCAAGAATGAAAACCTCTTTATAAAATAATGCTAGGTACAGTTTATGTTCATGATCTTACTTTAACATTAAGGAAGGCCTGCCAAAGATATAATTTAGGACTTACCAAGACATCTTTAAAACTACAGTTTTGTTAATAAATGCTTATAATACTTAATACACACATGGAAGTGATTATCCTATTCTCCCCCAAATACATTATATTAAACTTTGAGTTTACATATTAAAAATGTGCTTTGAACGGTGACATTCTAATCAGTAATTTGCAGCCTGCTTGTTTGTATGGGCTCCTTATACAGTTTTTGTTTAAAATTGGGCTCAATGTAGTCTTTATATTATTGACTTCAAATTTTTTTTGATGCAATAGCCATGTTCTATAACATTGGCTTATCATTAACACAGGGATTTATTTCCTAAAGAAAATAATATTTTTCATTACATATTTTTAGTTAATAAAAACTGAATATGATTTTTCATATTTGAGATTTCAATGTATATTAAAGGTTAGCTTCTTTAAAATTTTTAAAGTTCATACTGCCTGAATTTTAAGAATAACAGAGCATAAATAATACAGCTGATTTTTTTTTAGAAGATGATTAATTCTATAGTTAACCTGAATAAAAAAAAGGATCAAATATATTTGAACTACATAGGCCAATATGACAACAAATAGCTGTAGATATAGATGTGGAGATAGACAGATTTTATATGCCTTAATATTAGCTAAATCTTCCTTCAAGTGCCAATCATCCTGGAAATTGTACCAATTCCTTCCTTAATTCAATGTTACCAACCTTGGAAGTGTATGGTCCCTTCTGTTTCACACACACACACACACACACACACACACACACACACAGATAATACTTATCATGGAAAGGATTATTAGTTAAACACATAAAGACAACAAAAAACATTCTTCTCTTTCTTAAAAGTAATTACTCAAGATGAGATGGCAGAGTCTTCAGAAATGGAAAGACAGGCAAAGAACCTGGGAGAACACACTCCCAATGACAGAATAAAAGGAGGGATATTGAGAGGAAAACACACACATGTAAGGCCTTCAGTATTTTGGAGGTTTGTTATCTATAAAAACAAAAATTTATCTAAGGCTTGCAGACATGGAGAAAACATCATGCCAGATGGAGAGCTGTAAGTGAACACAGAGTTTGGGATCATTTATATGACATCTGTGAAAGTAGTTTCTAAATAGGAAAATCCCCATCAGTGTGATTCTATCATGTTAGATTGCATAGACTCAACATTGACTCTTCAACTTCCAGAGACTTTCCAGACACTGAGACTGTTCCAATCAACTTTTTCTTTGCTGTGACCCAAGGACCTGACAACAATGATTAGAGGAGGAAAATTTAGTAGGCTCACAGTTTCCGAGGTCTCAGAACATAGAAGGCCAACTCTGTAGTGCTGGGCCTGATGTGAGACAAAACTTCATGGCAGAAGGGTGCGGTGGAAGAAAGCAGCTCAGTATATGGCAACAAGGAAGCAGAGGGAGAGCTCTTCTCACCTGGGACAAGATGCATACCCAAAGGCATGCTCTCAATGACCTACCCCCATACAGTCACATCCTACCTGCCTACAGTTAACACCCAGTTAATCCATACAAGTAGATTGAAGCACTTATTAGGTTAAGGCTCCCATAACACTATCATTTCACCTCTAAACTTTCTTGCATTGTCTCACACATGAGCTTTTAGGAGACACCTCATATCTAAACCATAAAAGGAACATGCCAGTGGAATCTCTCCTCTGTTCTTTACTTCTTTCAGAACATGTTAGTAATCATTCTTCCTAATTTCTAGAGAAAATAAAAGCTATCATTCTTTACTTACCACACAAAAAAACTATAAAGTCACTAAAATTTTACCTGGCCTGGTCCAGTGGTGATTGCCTATAATCCCAGTGGCTGAGGCAGGAGGATCAAGAGTTCAAAGCCAGCCTCACAAGTTAGCAGGACCTTAAGCAACTTAGTGAGACCCTGTCTCAAAATAAAAAGGGTGGGGATGTGTCTTAGTTGTTAAGTGCTTCTGGGTTTAATCTCTGCTATTAGGGAAAAAAAATAAAAATAAAAATAAAAAACATAAAACCTTACCTGTAACTTTTTTTTTAAACATTTATATACAAATTTAGTTTTCTTCCTCCTGTCTAAGGATTTCTTTTCTGTGCTTTAATCATCTCTCCTCCATAATCCTGGGGGAATTTTTTTGCTCTCAAATATCAATGCAATCTTAGTTAAATCCTTTCCTTAGTTAAATCCTTTCCACAAATATATAAATTTCTTTAAGATCTCAAAATCTTTGTTCCACAACCTTTTGTTCTTCATGCATAATAACCAATTTCCCTATAATAGTAAAAAATCTCAAAAAAACACTTATTAATTTTTAAATTCCACTTGTTTCTCAATTGATTGAAGGTTTGTTCTTTTCCCACATTCTTAAAACAGTTTTTAAAGGTTAATAGTCCTCTCTTGATTTCTTAATCCAAAGAGAGCTTTCAGAGTTGGTCCAGCTGAATTCTAAATGGTCCTTAGCACTCCAGTCTTCCATGGGCTTCCAGTAATCCATGCCTTTCTGCTAGTGTTATTCCTACTTATCTGGCCAATCCTTGTCAACCACATTCAGTAAATCACTGGTAATTAAATATTAATAATACCAAAGCCTTTTCAAGGTTTACTTTAGTCCATATTCTCTTCCAGGTCAAACTAACTTGAGTCTATTGTTTTAGTGAACACATATATTCCAGCAATTCACAACTTCTTATATCTAGTTCAGGCCTCTGCTATGAGCTCAATTGATCTAATTCTTTATTTTATGTTTTCCCTTAATGCTCCTCTTACTTGTGCTCATTTCACATTTACAAGTCATTGTCAAGAGTTGAATAGCATAACTCTTAAATACCTATAAAATATGACTTTTCCCCATTACTCTCATCCTGATGCAAGTATAGGATAACATTATCTACTATTGGAATATTATAATATATTCCTAATTGATTTCACTGTATCCATTTTCATCTCCTTTTATTGTCTTCAAGTTGTTACCAGAATAATTTCTACAAACCTTGTATTGTTTTTAAATTCTCCTTGGCAAACTTAAAACATTTCAGAGATTGCCATTGACTCTTACATAAAGAATAAACTTCTTAAGGCAGCCTGGGTATCGAGTGTATTCTATATTCATTGGCTAATTTCTGTGTATCTCTTCACCCTCATATTGATTTCCCACATTTTCTCTGCAGTTGAGAAAGACTGACCTCCTTTCATTTTCTTGCCCAGGGATTCTTGCATGAGAATAAATGTTGTCTAGAAAATTCTTTTTTCAACCTCTTCCCTTCACTTATTTTAACTTGTGCTTCATTTATTTATATACATTTTTCCTAACCCCAAATTTTGTTCAGATTCTTTTTCATATTCCTTCTTCAACCTATGTTCCATCTATCTTTCTTATCTCTGTTCACAGTGTAATTTTCACACATGTGTGATAATTTTCATGCCTTTATATACCACAGCAATGCTAACTTTTTTAGCTCAGTGGCAGCCAGATTTGGTGTGATCAGGCTCACTACTGAAAACTTGAGGTCTGCTACTGCATGTCATACCATCCCTATTAAAGACTATTTGTCAAACCAGTCACGAAATGGGTTATAGTGGCTTACCAAGACAGTTTTCGGTTTCAAACTGTAACTTTGATTTCCTGTAATTTATTGTTGTTCCTTTAACTTCCTCTCAAGCTTTCAATTTTACAATTATTTCTCAATTCCTGTTGAGTACAGGACTCTTTAGGATAGCTGAAGCTATAAAGATTGCCAATTTCCAATGCCAGGCTCTGCATAACTTTATCTAATAAAATGTAGATGCTAAAAGTGTTTAATTCCTTAGTCTAACTTGTGGTTTTCAATATCCAGAAAATGTATTCAACAAACCATCCTATTGCATTTGGATCTCCTTCACAAGGTCTTGCAGAGTAGTATCCTGCATATTCCTCCACTATTACCTTACAATTTTTACCAAAAAAAAATCATAACAATGAGTTTCTCTGGGCCAGAACATGGCCAGAGCAATCAGTTTTGTTTTGCTTTGCTTTAATTTTCCATTTTAGTGTTCCCATTTTCATCTTTGGAACTCAGCAGAGTACTCAAAATATCATTGTCAATCAATAGCTACTGAAGGTCTGAATTTAATTGTCATGCATGATTAGGCCAGTATATAGGTGAGTATTAAAAACTAACAAGACCAGAGGTACACTCAACTTCAATCTCAAATTGGAGAGACAGAATTAGAAGTTGATGGAGTGGATGTTAACACAGATGGAAAAAAGAAAGAAAGAAAGAAAAACTTTTCCAACATTTAGGAACAAGACAAATGTGCCCCTTTCACTATTTCTGTGCAATGATGTATTAGAAGTTCTAGCCAGAGAAATTTGGCAAGAAATGTAAATTAAAAGCATTCACATTAGAAAAGGAGAAGTAAAACTATTTGTAGACGACACAATATTATGCTTTCAAGAATCCACAAAAAGACTTTAGAGCTGAATAAAATCAGAGTTGCAGGATACAAGATCAGCAAACAAAATTAACTGTGCTTTTTATACACTAGCAATGAATCATTCAAAGGGACTTAAGGAAATAGATTCTTTTACATAGCAGCAAAAATAACAAAATGCCCAGGGATAAATTTGTCTCAGGAAGGGAAAGACTTATACAATGAAAGCTACGAAACATTGCTGAAAAAATTTAAGATTTAAAGAAATGGGAAGATTCACCATGTTTGAAAATATTAAGATTACAATACTCTCCAAAGTGATCTACAGATTCAGTGCACTTCCTACCAATGTGCCAATAACCTTTTGTGGGAAGGCAGCAGAAATGGAAAAGTCGACAGATTGCTACATGCAAAAGAATTAAGTTGGATCATTGTCTCACATAATATATAAAAACAGCTAAAAATGGGTCAAAGGTCAGAATATAATACATCTAAATAAAAAAAATCATTTGAATAAAACATAGAGGTAAAACTTCATGACCTTGTGTTTGCCAATAGATTCTTTCTTACATGACATAAAGGCACACACACACACACACACACACACAAAGAAAAAAAAATGAAGAAATTGGACTTTATCAAAATTAAAAACTTTGGTGCATAACAGAATACTATAAAAGAATGAAAAGACAACACACAGAGGGGAGAATGTATCTGCAAATCATAAGTCTTTTAAGGGCACATATTTGAGTTATATAGAACATTTAAATCTAAAAAAAGAGCATGTATTCAAAATCTAATTTAAAAATGGGCCAAGGACGTGAATAAATACTTATCTAGAATAGATACATTGATATTCAATGAACACATGAATAAATGACCAATGTTATTAGTCTAGGAAAATGCAAACCAAATCCACCAAGAGATACTACTTTATAACCATCAGAATAACTAAAATAATAATAATTATCAAGATAAGAATAAATGCTGATGAGAATATGGAGAAATTACAACCCCTTTACAATATGGAAGAATAAAAAATTTGTTTAGCCACTGTTGGAAACAGTTTGATGGTTCCACAGTAACTTTAACATATAATTAACACACAAACAAAGGAGTCTATTCCTTGGTAAGTATCCAAACTAATTGAAAACAGGTTTAAAGAACTTGTATATGAATGTCTGTCAATGTGCTTTTCACAAGAATTTATTATTTTTTCTTTTTTTATTATTCAAAGTTGTATTTAACAGTAGAATGCATTACAATTCGTAACACACGTATAGAGCACTTTTTTTACATATCACTGTGTGTATACAAAGTATATTCATACTATTCATGTCTTCATAACATGCACTTAGGGTAATGATATCCATCTCATCCATCTTATTCTACCATCTAATTTTTTCCCCTTTATACCCCCTTCCCCCAGGAAACAATCTAAATGCCTATCAACTAATGAGAGGATAAATAAAATGTGGTATAATCTTGTACTGGGATATAATATAACTCCTTATAAAAATAAAATACATTTAAATGCTGAAAATCGAACATTGCCAGGATCTGCACAGCCCTTAATTCAGAACACCAACAGCGTGGTGGGGGATGAAGACAAGACAGGCACACATAGAGCAAAAGCCGGGCCCAGTGGTTCTCTCTCCCCTGGTGAGGGAGGAAAGACCCAGAGCCAGCTCAGCATGTTTATTATATAGGTTTTAACATCAAAGTAGTTTTTGTTTTTATTTGGGGGGAAGTTTCTTTAAAGCAATAAGGCTGAAGGACAAGCCTAATTATAGTTATCAACTTCGCACTCATAATTCTTTACCCCCAGCCTCTGGTGTCTGAACTGGTCAAGACTGACACTCTTGTGGCAAGCATGGAACCTCCTCTGAACAGGGCATCACCATAGTAACTAGGCAGTCTCAACTGTGCCGTTGTACCAGGACTTTCCAACTCAGGTGTGCTCTTGTCTCCAGACAGTTCAAGGGCCATAATTCAAATCACCGCTCCCAACAGAACATTATCAGTGCTATGTTAAACGAAGAAGTCAGAATAAACAAATTCATGGCAATAGACAGCATTTTCAGAGACTTGGAAGACATGGGGACTGAGAGTGACATTGACTGGGACAAAATTTTTTTCATGTGTCTAAAATGTTCTGGTGGCTAGTGGTGGTAGTAGGACAACATCATGAATGTACCAAATGTTACTTAATTTTTTACTTTAAAGTGTTTAAATTGTCAAATTTTATGCACACTTAATCACAATAAATCTTTTTCAAAATTTATGCAGAGGAGGGAAGGTTATAAATGTAGATCCAGTTTTATCTGATTGAATGCCAGGTCTAGCACTTACTAACCATAAGTTCATGAGCAAGCTTCTTATCATTTTGAATAAAAAAATTATTAACTATACTATGGAAGGTCAATTTGTAGATATTTATTGAGTCGGAAACTGTGCTCTAAGATCTCGGATAAATAAATACAAAACCAATGCAAGTCCTTGATCCTTATGGAATTTGCAGTCCAAAGGAGGAAATATGAGTTGTATTTCTGAAGAAATAAAAATATAGTGTGTTTAATATTTGTTTAATATTTGCCACTGTAGTTTAAATTAGATATGTATAAAATACCCAGTGAAATAATCAATACAGAGTTGTTGTTATTAACATTTGACTTTCATACCAAAACTTATCTACTTCAGAGTACATATCTAAATGTAATCATCTTAAAATCATGTGCACTGGCACATTACTATTTATTTGACACATTACTATTTATGGATAACCCAGTGGAAGCCATTAGCATCTCCATGGTTTAAATACATATTTAAGGTTTTAACACAAATGAAAGGAAATTCACATTTGATACATATACCACACACATGCCCACACCTTCATCCATGCTAATATTCCTTAAAATATGCAGAAACCTTTTGGTCATATCATAAAATTGCTTAGCTTTTAGCTAGTGCATATTTCTAATCAAATTCATAATTGCTTTTCCTGCATTTATTTTCTCTATTCAATTTAAGGGAGTCTACTAAAGCCATATGAACTTTACCAACTTTGTAGTAATTTGGAATTTATATATTCTTTTAAAATAATACTAAATCACATGTTTTTGTATAGGCTGTGAAACCACAATTCCATGGAAAATATTTTGATAATATCTGGATACTTCAGATTCTAGCTATGTGGAGTCCCTTGTTGGCAAACCTATCTTGTTACAACCACAGAGAGAATCAAATTCACCCAATCTTATATTTAAACACACTATTATATATTTTAACACACTATTATATAATAGAAACTACATAATAGCAATAAAATGCTTAAATTCTAAAACTAGAATGATTTATTTCTGGCAAACAGCAGAGCTTCATGAACCTAAACATTATTGTTAGCATTGCAGCTTATTTTGGTTAGTTCAATATTCTTGTAGTGCTTTTCTTTATTGTTCTAACCAGCTAACTATAAAATCTGACAAGTAAAGAATCATCTATTCCCTTTGTCCTTTGTGCTATGCCAATGTATTTAAGTATTACAACAGACATTTGTTAAACAATCTTGCTCCATGGATTCAGGCTTTCCAAGACACTATAGTGATAGCCCTTGGTGTGCTCACTTGAGTAATGTTTTCCTTTGCACAGATATTTATTTAACCTCTAGTGTTTTCATATGGCTCCCATATAAAGATGCCAATAAAGTAAAGATTTTGCAACAACTTTTCTTACTATAAATATTACATACTAGTAGTGCTGTTTGCTGGTAAGCTTTAACAACTTGAAAATAACACAATATATGATTCATGCTAAACTATGATGATGTGATATATAAAGACATGAATGTTGATATCTATCATTTCATGTATTTAGATATAGCATATTCTCGTAGCAGTGGTCACTCTTTTCTATAACTTATACTTTCCCAACTCAGGAGCATGAATTTGAGGATGAACCCCTCTTCCATTCCAAATGCAATTATGGAACATTTGAAAAGTCATGCTTATCTTCAGGATAGCTGACTGACAGAGTTTGTCCATACTTATTGCATATTAACTCATTCATTCCCGTGACAAGCATAGCATTATTATTATTATCCCCTTTTTACTACTGTGAACAATAAGGTCCTAGAGAATTAAACAACTACCCAAAGGCACTTGGTTAATAAGAGCAAGAATTGGGATTTGAGTGAAAGAGTCTGCTTCCTGAGTTTAGTCTCTTACTATACTTTATGTTCACTAGTCAAAGTCTTTCCTTGAATTTTTCACATTAGGAGTAAACTTGAGAAGGTCCCTACTTAGGAACATCCAGAAAGGTGTATTTCCTTAACCTGGTTCAGAAAAACAGTTTGAATAAATAAAGCCACCATGAAAAATGAAAGAATATTGAGAAAAATAATACTGGTAGCATTAGGTATTTATTAGGGCCATCCCTGAAGCCAACTGTATTCCTGGATTGACTGGTGAAGACTTCTTTCTTCCTAGGTGTTTTAGTCAGCTTGGGACCAAAGGACCCAACAAGAACAATTTTAGTGGAGGAAAGGTTTATTTGGGGGCTCACAGTTTTAGAGGTTTTAGTTGACAGATGACCAACATTATTCATCATGACAGAGCATCATGGCAGAAGAGTGTAGTGGAGGAAATGCAGATGGAAGCATGATACCGGGGAAGCAGAGAGAGAGAGAGACTCCACTTGCCAGATATAAAATATATACCCCAACAGAACATCCCCAATGGTTCACCTCCTCTAGCCATGCCCTACCCACCTTCAGCTATCACTCAGTTAATCCCATCAGATGATTGATTCACTGATTGAGTTAAGACTCTTATAACCCAATTATTTCTTCTCTAAACCTTCTTGCATTGTCTCACACATGAGCTTTTGGGGGGCACCTCACATCCAAACCATAGCACTAGGCAATTAAAATAGATTTTATTCTACACTCATCTAAAACAATGTTTAAATAGTGGCTATTGAGCTTGTTGGTCCACTCTAAGGATGTTTCTGAGGTAAGGTTGGAGTGGTAATAGGAGCCTCTGGGTGGGGATACAGAACATTATACAGACATTAGTTTATAACTCAGAGTGTACTTGGGAGCCATTTTAAGTTTTTGAGGAAAGTGACATGATCTTCCTTATGTTTCTAAATACTTACTTGGAATATCAAATTGAATATCAAATCAAAGCAAAAAATATATATACCAGATTGAAGGTCACCAGGTGGGAGGTGTTATGGCATGGACCAGGTTAGTTTCAGTGAGGGTAGTGAAGGTGGAAATAGTGGGTGTTCCTGACTTCTTAGAAATGGAATGTAAGGAAAGGAACACTCAGAGAAGATTCCAGATATTTTATTCTGAGTAATCGAAATTGTAGAGTTGTCTTCAAAGGGAATGGAGTTTATAGGAACAGTGTTTAGGGGGAAAATCAGGAATCCAGAACAAATGAGAAGACATGGTTAGTAGTATAAAATGCTAAATAGTTACCCTGTGTCATAAAGGCTGAGCAATAATCAGGTAGATTTGCTCACTGATGGTGAATACAAATTCTGATTCAATAAATTGGTGGGAAACACAGGATATGGAAAAGTCCGAAATAAATGATAACTAAGGATAAGAAAATAGTAAGGAAAGTCATCTTTTCCAAGAAGTTTGGCTCTGGAAAAGATAAAATTGAAGTTAATGGAGGACTTATAATTGTGGAGTATATTTAACTATAATCTCAGAGATTGAAAATTATTTTTTATATTTTTGAAATACATTTTACTACACTATATTTATAAGTACAATGCATATGGCTATTATTTAACTTTGCAAAATATAAAATGTTTCCTTGCTTTTCAGACTACTTATCTTGGGATGAGTTAAATCAGGAATGATTTTCAGTGAACATGACTTTTTCACCTTAACAAATTATAAAGGAAAAATACTTTCTTGGCTACCCTCCAGTATGATTAAGATAATGAAATGCAACATCTCTGAAAACATCTACTTTCCTGAATCTATTACTTTGTGTTTCCTGAAACTTTGGCACTCCTCAAAAGAGTTTTCCATCAGCTGATGACAGAATATTTTTAGAAAAATTAGTAACAATCCATTAATGGCATCCTTCTTTATATTAGTTATATGCTCTTACCTCACTTTTACTTTGGTGATTTTTTTTCCCTAAGTGATGCAAGAATAATTCATACTAACTCTTCCCTAAAGTTCCTTATGGTGAATGTGATATTTTAAGGCTGATGTTTTTAAAAATGATATAAAAATAGTTATAATTTCCCCTGTGTTATAGAGTTTTATGGCTAAATTCAATAGCTATTCTCTCCTTCTTAAAGAGTAAGAGAGTCCTAAGTTATTAAGTGGCACAAGACCACCCAAAGTAAATATTTTATTTCCCAATATCTGTTGTTCCAAGTAATCAACATATGACTAATTTCAGGCCAATGGTATGAATAAAATTAGTCTTATGACAATTTCTTAGAATTTTCTTTAAGTAACATTTGCTGTGTTCTTTCCTCTTTCTCTGTATTCTTTCTTCTTATTGCCTAAAACAGGATTGTTATTATGGTTTTAGCCATTCATATGCAGTGACCACAAAGCTCAGGTCTTAGTAGTGGTAAACAATCATCTAGAATGAGCTGTGTTCTTGAGGATTTTAGTGAGTAAAGAGACCATGATATTCCTGAACATTTTTTAAAATAAAAAATATAAGGTTTGTACTCTTGTTCTTCCTGCATCTAAAGTACTATATTGCCTATGTTATTGTTTGGATGTGAGCTGTACCCCCAAATCTTCTGTTAATGCAGCAGTGTTTGGAGGTGGGAATGACTGGACTGTGACAGCTATAACCTGATCAGTCCATCCTACTTTGAATGGAGTCACTAGGTGGTAACTATAGGCAGGTGGGATGTGGCTCAAGGACTTGGGTCACTGAGAATGTGCCCTAGAAGTTACCCCTTTCTCTCTTTCCTTCTTGGCTACCTGATCCTGACATAGGCTGAGAATCTTTCCTCCACTGGGCCAGTTCTCTATGATGTGCTGCCTCATCTCTGGCCCGTGGCAATGGAATCTATAGACTGAGATCTCTGAAACCATGAGCACCAAATAAACTTTTGTTCCAATAAATTGTTCTTATCAGGTATTTTGGTCACAGCAATACCAAAACAGACTAAAACAAGGGAGAAATGAAGTTTTAATTTATGGAAGCCACCATTGTTGGTCATTATAAATTTATTACTGAACTTTAAATAATAAGATTATAGTTCTTATTATGAAAATGAAATTTAGAGAAATGTTCAATAAAGTATACATATTTATATCTTTTACATAAAATAATTGACAATTACTAATTTATTTCCACCATCAATTTTACAGTTGTAATTTCTTTCTTTAAAAAATCATTTGAAGTATTATAAATACTGAGAAAAATGTAGAGATCATTAACAGAATTCAGCTGTATAACCTGAACTTAGATACAGAAATAGAACATCAATAGCACACCATAGTATCTCCTAATGTAAACCCTACTATTTTGCTATTTGGGGTTAAAATTATTTAGATTTAACAACATTGTCCATTGATTTTGTCTGTTTTTAAAAAGGGTATGTTAGGAATAATTTGGAATCATTCTTCTTATAGCCTTTGGTGAGGGGTATGTATGTGTCAGTGAATTCTATGATTCTATGTTAGGCTAATGACATTCTGTTCATATCATAATTGCTCTTTCTTATTACTCTTGTATAGCTTTCTACTGTATGAAGAAAAATGTTGATATGGAAATGAGTCATTTGGGCCTGTCTTCTAGGAAGAATTGTGTTCATTGCAGGGAGTGTGGTAATGGATCTTCCAGCTCTAAGTATCTCAGGATCTGCATCTGTTTCAAAAGAATTTCTCTTTAATTAAGTATTTTATTTTTAGAACAGTTTTAGGTTCATAGCAGAATTGAAAGGAAGGTACAGAGAGTTCCCATAAACTCCCTGCCTCACACATGCATAATGGTCTTCTGTTATCAACATGCCCAACCCGAGTGTTACATTTATTATAATTTATGAACCTACAATGACACATCATTATCATTCCAAGTCTGTAGCTTATTCTGTGGGTTTGTATAAATGCAAAATGACTGATATCCACCATTATATTGTCATACAGACTATTTTCATTGCCCTTAAAAATCCTCTGCATTTTGTCTATTCATTTCTCCCCACCTTCTAACCCTGGCAACCATTTTACTGATAGTCTCTCTCTCTTCTCTCTCTCTCTCTCTCTCTCTCCTCTTATTACATATATGTAGAATTATATATATATAATTGTTAAAATTATATGTATTTATATATATATGTATGTATGATTATATATATAATTTTTTTACAGTGCTAGAGAAGAAATCCAGAGGTATTCTACCTCTAAGAAACATACCAAGCCCATTTTACTTTTTATTTTAAGATAAGGTCTTCTTAAGTTGCCCAGATAGGCATCAAACTTGCTGTCCACCTTCCTCAGCTTCACAAGTTGCTGGGATTATAGGAATGTGCCACTCTCTCCATATTTTTACCCTTTATAGAAAGTCATACAGGTGGAATCATACAACATGTAGTGTATTTGGATTGGTTTCTTGCACATACTAATATGCATCTAAATTTCCTTCATGTCTTGGTAACTCATTTGTTTATGTCATTGAATAATATTCCATTGTTTTAAATGACAATCATCAAGAATACAGGCTACAATAATTGTTGGCAAGGATGTGGCGAGAAAGGTACACTCATACATTGTTGGTGGGACTGCAAATTGGTGCAACCAGGCTGGAAAGCAGTATGGAGATTCCTTAGAAACATTGAACAGAACTACCATTTGACCCAGCTATCCCACTCCCCAGTCTATACCAAAGGATTTAAAATCAACATACTACAATGACACAGCCACTTCAATGTTTATAGTGACTCAATTTACAAATAGCTAAACTTTGGAACCAACCTAGATGCCCTTAAACAGATAAATGGATAAAGAAACTGTGGTATATATACACAATGGAATATTACTCCGCATTACAGAGAATTAAATTATGGCATTTGTGGGTCAATAGATGGAGCTGGAGAATATCACGCTAAGCAAAATATGCCAATCCCCCAAAAAAAACAAATGCCAAATGTCCTCTCTGATATGTGGATGCTGATCCATAAAGGAGGGGGGCAAGGGAAGAATGGAGGAACTTTGGATTGGGCAGAGGGGAATGAGGGGGAAGGAAGGAGAAAAAAGGTGGAAAAGATGGTGGAATGAGACGGACATTATTACCCTATGTACTTGTGTGATGGTGCGAATGGTGTGACTCTGCATCTTATATAACCAGAGAAATGAAAAGTTGTGCTTCATTGTGTACAACGAATCAAAATGCATTCTTCTGTCATGTGTAGCTAATTGGAACAAATAAAAAATAATAATATTCCATTGTCTGGATATAATACTGAATCTAATCAATTTACCGACCAAAGGACATTTTGATGACCTCCAAGATTTGGCAGTAATGATTAAATTTTCTATGAATATGCATATGCATGTTCCTGTGTGGACGTAAAGTTTAGCACATTTGGCTAAGTACTGAGGTCACTATTGTGGGTCCTATGGTAAGAATATATTTAGTTTTACAGGAAATCGTAAACTGTCTTCCTAGTTGACCATATCATTTGGCATTGCCACTAGCAATGAATAAGTGTTCCTGTGACTCCATAATCTTACCAATAGATTCTGGGTGTGGCTGTCAGGACCTTGGGGATTATCCTACCACTGATGATGGTTGAAATGGTAGTTTAGTAGTAAATAAATAAATACTGAATTTTGTGGAGGAGATTAATGATAAGTATCAATTATATTTGTCGACAGTAGGAGACTGTTACGTTAACAAATATATGCTTAAGAACATGTTTTCCTATATTTTGGCTCCTTGTTATTCTCTTTGCAACAGTGTTTGAAAATGAGAGCATTCTTTTAAAATTTCACAGTACCAGGGATTGAACTCAGCACCTTGTACATGTTAGGCAAACAATCTACTATTGAGATTCATTCCCAGCCCCAGAAGATTTTTATTGTAACCTATTCAGTTGCTCAAGTTCTCTTATTACAATTACTATATTAAGATATTCTCTTAGATATTTACTAAAAGCTCTCTTATTTTAAAATCAGGTTTGTATATACAAAGCATCTGGAATTGATTTTTTTTTTCTTAATGGTATGATGCACAAATTTTTTTCCATGTGGATATTCAACTCATTCATCACCATTTATTGACAAATTCATCCTTGTCTCTCTACATCACTTTGTCACATTCATTATAGATAAAATACCAGATAATGTGTCTCATATTTGATTGTTTAATTCTTATGCTAATACAATCTTGAATATTACAGTATTTTTAAATCTAGATTCTAAGAGTATAAGTTCTCCAGCCTCTTCAAATTCAGCTTTATTCCTTTGAGTCATTTGCATTAACTTACGAATTATACACTGTTTCCAAATTTCTATACAGAAATAAAAAATAATAGGATTTTTATTCTGATTACATTGAATATATAGCTCTGTAGATAGACAGATAGATGTATATAAATGATGGGTCATTTACCCTATTCAATTTATTTTAGTTGTAAAACAAATGGTATAAATTATTCCAATTGAAAAATCACATATATTAATAAATTTTTGAGCATATATCTATTCAAAAGTCAACCTAAATAGATAGTTCCAGGCTTATCAAGATTATTATAGTTAATCCAAATGAAATTTATTATCTAACATCCCCAATCCAAATTTTCTCATGAGTTTCCTCTTTCAATAATTCACATCTCAAATATCCCATTTACAAAAATATTAGCATGATTATAACCAATCTTTCTTTTTCCTTTTCAAAAATGCAGTCAGTCATCTATTAATTTTCCTCCTATTTTTTTTGCCAATGCAAATGTCTTGATCAACACTTCAAACAAGGTACACTATCGTCACACTCAGTCATTATTGATATTAAAGACTTTGTTTGTTTGGAAAATCTACCACCACTAGTATCTAAAAATGTATTCTACAATTGAATTTAATGTAATAAACTAATAGAGTAATACATAAGTCAAAAAACAAGAATGATAAATTCTTTAATGTCATAAATGAAAAGCGAAAGAATGTTGAAAACAAGCTGAAGATGAGTGAAGACATAGCTCAATTCTAGGTTGCACATTTAGCATGTACAAGACTCTTGCTTCGATCCTCAGCTTCTCAGCATGCACACACACACACACACACACACACATGCACAATTAACATTAGTGCTTAGATATTTAAGATTCGTAGAGACTCAAGTCTGTGAGACAGAACTGTAAGTGAGCTCTAGTAATGGAGATAACAGCACAGAGTAATGTCCTATTCAAGAAACAGGAATTTAAACATATGACCCTGTATATTACAAAGAAGTTTATTGCTGATTGATAAGTTGGGTAGAAAAATAGTCACCTATAAATATTTTACAGTGTCAAATTGGGCCATTTGTAGGCACTGGGATAAAATGCATACTGTCCAAGAAATAGAAAACAGATAAAAGACTAATGAAATTCATCAATCTTTCAGTTAAGTTAAACACAAAATCACTCTATTGAGGAGCATTTACAACACAGACATTCAGGATTTCTTCACATTAATTCAGATCCAGCTACTCAGACACTTTAGACATAAATAAGCAGAAAACAACAATGAGAAGAAATGATGAAATTTACATGTTTTAATAAATACCATATCTAGATATGATAATCTGAGTCCATAGATATTTAAGATATTAAAAATTGATGAAATAACAGAAAGAGATGAAATTCTAGGAATAAATATGTTATTATGGAAATCAGTATACTCAATGAATAGTTTAAAGGGTAGATGAGATAAAAGAAAAGTTGTTAAATACAAAATACATTTGAGGAAGTTATCCAGAAATAAGCACAAAGAAATGAAGAAGGGAAGAAAGGGGAATTTAGGAATTATAGAAGAAAATGATAGAATGAATGGGGGAAAGAATATTCCTAGTGGTGATGGTTGAACATTTTTTGGAATTGAAGAAATAAAAAGAGTTTAAATTATGAAGTTGTACATGTGATCCTGAAATTATAAATTTTTTAAAAAGTGTGTGTTTCACAAAAAGAACTACAAACTGAATCAAGATTAAATATGAATAGATTTAATGACTGGCAGAATGAAATTAGTGACTAATAAATTAATCAAGAAAGAAAGAACCAAGAATTCCAAACATTGGGAAATCCTGATATAAACCTAAATAAAATTTAAAAGAACACTAATTCTAGGACATTCACATCCAAAAATTAGACAATAATAACATAGAAAATGTTAGTAGAAGAATTTGGAACCAACATGATACAATGCTATTTCAGATTCTGGAGGATCAGTATTTTGGTTAAATTTAGAATTCATTAAATATTCATGTAATAAATTTAAGGAAACCTAAAATAACTGAAATAGAATGCAGAATTTCAAAAGTAGTAATGAAATGAAAGGGATTAAAGAATGTTTCCTCAATCTAACAAAAGGTAAGAAGTTTTAAAATGCAGCAAATAAAAATTAAATAGAAAATGCAAAACCTAGTAGAAATGTCATGAATCCTGTTATTACTCCAGTTAAAACAAAACAAAACAGAACCCCTCTATTCTGAAAACCATACATTAAGAAGAAAATAATTTAAAATTATTACTTCAGAGTATGAAGGTTGATACAATTGTATAAAGATTTTATAACTCCAAAATAATACTAAATATTTCCAATTGTATATACATATGAAATAAATGTAGAAAATTTAGATTAAAGAATACATATGTACATCAATAAAACTATTTCCTCTCCAGATGTAGGTAGGGCTGGGAATATGTTTGGGAAAGAGAAACAAATGACACTGAATTGTTATCTGTACCAGTTTATTGAAACGCAGTGTGAAGCCAGGTGCTGAGGCACGTGACTGTAATCCCATCTCAGGAGTCTGAGGTCAGAGGATCACAAGTTCAAAGCCAGCCTCAGCAACTTGGGGAATTCTTAAGCATCTTAGTGAGACCCTGTCTCAAAATTAAAAAAAAAAAAATAAAATGGGTTGGGGTTGTGGCTCAATGGTTAAGCATCCCTGGGTTAAATATCTTAGTACCAAAAAAAAAAAAAAAAAAAAATGAAGTGGGGAAATGATTCTAAAAATAAAAATATTCCAAGGCCTACAATTTACACATTATGGAACTTACTGAAAACCAAACAACAAACAAACCATTTTTTTTTTTTTTTAAAGAGAAGTGCAATTAATCTGGTTGAAATGTCTAATTGGGTTTTCTTTGCATTCACCAGAGAACCATCTCCTTGGTTGAAGTTCAAATTGACTTTAGGAATTGGCTTATTTCTCATGCCAACCTTTGCTGATCTCTGCCAACTCTCTTTCTTGAAATGTACACGTGAAAATTCTTTCAAGTCTGTCTCATTTACAGAATCTCTATCTCGATTCTAATACATATTCATCCAAATGCCTCACAGAGTGAATGCTCAACAGTTTTGTGATTAAATCAACACATGGTTAAACAAATCATAAAATCAAAATTAAAAAGTTACCTTCAAAGATCCTATAGGATTAAATTTATTATCTTATAAAACCCAAGTATTAATTTCTGATGAACCAAAGAAAATTTACAAGCCCAAAAGTATTCCTGAAGATCTGCTTTAAATCTGAGGTCAATAATTAAAGAAAGGAGATTTGTAGTTTTGAAAATTAATTAGTCCAGATACTGGAAGATCCAATTTCTCCATCTCTTCATATGCAATTTCAATTAAAATATACAATATTCTTCTTCCCTGCCTGTTCTCCAAGTCTACAAATTAGAAAATAAAAAGGTGTCATACATACTGAATGATGAAATTGTTGATTGGTCTCCAAGAGAAAAACCTTGTTCTTTCCTCTTAACATACCAGCTCTGTTCCTTTAATAAAATTTGGCACATTTGTGTTTTATATCCCATGATAGAAGGTTGGCTGTATGGAAAGTAATAACCATAGCCAAATTCCTGATAAATTCATATATAATGGCTATGGATATTCATATCTAAAAGTGGCAGGCTAAAAATTGTGTGTAACACAGTCAAACCATGAATTCATACTAAGGAGCACACATAAAAATTACTATTACTAATAGCAAATTCTACTTGTATATTTGAAATTTATTGATGGTTTTAATTATTTTGTATAAGCCAATATATTTTCTCAACATTTTTATTTCCTAGGCTCCTTAAGGAATTTCTGGAAGAGAATAGATGTCCATAAAATAATAGTAATAATAATCTCCATGAGAAACCTGGATTCTGTTTTGTAGTAGAAGGCAAAAGCCAGAACTCCAGGAATTGAATTTAATTCATTTTTTGTCGGTGAAGAGAAGTGACTTCATGTGAGCTTCATGAAATAATGGATGACAGGAACTGTTGACGATTAGATGCATGAGATCTATTTCACCCAGAATTTTGATGTGAGAAACAATTCTGTGGTTTTAGCCAGAGGACCCATCAATGTTTTCATGTTCCCTAAAGTGGTGAGGGGTTTGAGAGAATTCACAAAATAGCATGGGGATTTTTATCCCATTTCCATATCAATTTCTGCACAGTATCTGTTGCAAAACATTTTCCTGTCTTAAAACACCTTCTGTTTGGAACATGACTTCAAAGATACTTTACTATTAAGCATATTTCACTTGAATTCATTTAATTTTTTTCTTCATTCTCTTTACAAGATTCCTCAGGCTCATGATTAATCCCTGATTCCTCTATTTCTTTCACACCTCATATCAAAACTTTCAGCAAACCCTTCAACTGAAAATATATCCAAAATCTCACCATTCTCAACATCCTCATGGCTCCCATCTGGATACAAGCCACATCTTTTCTCACCTGCATTACTGTAATAGCCTCTTAACTGGTCCCCCAGTTTGTTATTGCTCCCTTCCAATCTCTCATCAACACAACAGATAAGATAATATTCTTCATGTAACTTATCTGGTCAGATCTCTCCAATAGACACCTATCTCACTTAGGGTGAAAGGCAAAAATCTTAAAGCAGCCAGCCATACCCTCCAAGAACTAAACATTTCATCACCCTGCCTTCATCCTGTACTTCTACTCTCTTCTTTGCTTATTCTAAGCTTGTCTTGTCTTTAACTCTATCAGCTTTACTATGATTTTACATGAGGGCCTTTGCTTTAGTCATTTCCTCTGCCTAATATTCTTTTCCATCAAATGTTCATGTATCTACCCTTTGTCTTCATTCAGATATATAATACATAGCCTGTCCTACCTAATTTAAAATAGACCCCTATTTCCTTGATTAGTCTCTATACCCTTTGTTACTTCTTCCTCTCTCCTTCCTCCCTCCCTCTCTCTCTCTGTTGATTATCCAGTTGATCAAATGGTTATTTCCAATGATTAAATCATTTTTGCCAACTAGAATGAAAGCCCTGCAGTCAAGGAGTTTCTGTAGTAGTAGTTATTAGTACTCTGCAACTCTAGAAAGAGCTTATGGAGACACTACATTTACATCCAATGGTGAAAGAAAGCAGGAAACAGCTGATCACTCCCCTTATTCTCATTTCCCTGGGGAAGCAGACAGGTCAGGGGACAGTGAGTCACATTCACTGTGCCATGCTGCATGCCACTTGTTATCACCGGCACCTGGTTTCCTCAGTAGTGGAATTTGAGAAAAGAGAGCTGGGAGGATATCTATTTCCCACTTATGAAATGCATGTGATTTGGAGACCAGAGTTATCTGAGTTCACCACTTTCTAGTTTTGATACTAGAAGTATGGTGTCCCTGATGTATTATTTCTTTATTTGTAAGATGAAAATTCTGTGGCAAATTAAAGTATCTCAGGCTATAAATTCTACCATATTTATTTAAAGTAAAATCCATTTATATAACCATTTTATCCAATATTGTACTTCCTGTCCTTCATCATTTTACTTACTATTTCTCATAGTTATTCTTAGGAGGCAAATATTAATTTATCCCTAGCAATTGTACTTCAGGATATAATCACTGAAACACCAAGAATTTACACTTTGAAAGACAGTTTGTCATATACTAATAAAGGTTAATAGTAGCTTTTGTTTCTAAACTGGTAAAATTGTTGCATAAAATTATTTGCCTAAGGAAGGGGAAAACCACAGTGATGTTATTTACCTTTAGCCAAAACTTGAGACTTGAAGAAACTCACTGGTGAATTCAGTGAGCACAAGAAGTGCTCGTGCGAAGCAATTTTGAGAGGATATGCAACAATTTTTGTTGAAAGTTATAGAAAAATAATCATAGAGCATTAAACGTATTTTCATAGGTTTCCCTCAGGCTTTGAAAAATATTTATCCTGGAGAATTTCAGAGGAAAAAATCTAAAACCTGTCTGCCTAGCTTAGAATATTTGTAAATCAACTTTGGTAAAGGTAAAAATATATAGAAAAAGTAACCTGAGGATTAAATTCTAGTTATGTGAATGATTTTCTGTATACTGTTAGGAGTCAGAGTTAATCTCATGTAAATATTTTAAAGCTAGGGAAACATTACATTAGTGCTTATTAAATCAAGGGGAATGCTATCCTATGGTTCTAAGTACTGGCCAGAATTTGTCATTTGAAAGGTTTTAGGTGATTATATTTCATTGCAATATGACTTTTTATTAAACTCATTGTGTTGTAGGTAACCAGGAATTCAAAAGGTGTAAAAATACCATGAAACCTCTTAAAGATATCAAAGTCAGTAGGCAGCTTCTGGATGATTTGGAAGCATAGATAAATGCTATTAATTTTCATAAAATAGAAAGACATACAACATACTAAGAAAGAATGTAAAAGTTTTTCTATAGGTACAGGATAGGGAGATAGAAAAGATTATATTTGTTTCAAGCCTTTTACAATACTGTGTTCCTGAAGTAGAGAGAAAAATAATTAATGAAGAGATTTAATAAAGACCATGTAGCTTCAGCAAGGACAGAAGGATTAAAACACTTAGCATCTAACCACATAATAAAAAAGAATTAACATATCCAAGTAGAAATAGCATGAAGAAAATTTAAGGGTTGCAGTTCAGTGATAGAGCACTTGCCTAGCATGTGTGAGGCACTGGGTTTGATCCTAAGCAGCACATAAAAATAAATATAATAAAGTTATTGTGTCCATGTACAACTAAAAAAATAAAAAATAAAGAAGATTTAAGTAAACTACCCTCATGGCACAGCAGATCTTGTTGCCTGTATCTCCTTGTGTTCTCTTAGTGCATCCTGACCTATTTCCAACTGTCTGAGGGCTCTCCCTGGTGGCTGAAGCCTGCTCTGGTAGTAGAATGCTGGAGAACAAACACCCTCTGGGAGCCACCTTCTGCTGATGACTGAGGTAGTTGGTGCAGTAATACCCCAGTTCCCTCACCCTTTGTCTGTATATCTATAAGACTACTTGCTTTACGCAGATTCCTTGAATTGTCCATGATCAGGCTCTAGTTACATATGGTAATGGTTTTAATAATGTATTCTTTATTGGCTTTTTTCCCCACCTACTTTCCTCTTCCTTATTGTTATAGCATAGGGCTAAACCTAAATAAACCAAATAGACCTACACACCTGTCACAGGTTCTGCTGCTGGGAAAATGTTAAATAAGGCATGAATTTAACTGATGTATAATCTTATTAAGGAGATATTGAATCCTTTTTTTATCCTGCATAAAGGTACCATACCAATATCTTGCTTTCTTCAATTTGAACTCATCATACAAGGCGCATCTGACTGGCAATGTCAAGATCTAATTTAGTGTAATACAGAAACTGAGCACTTTAGTATTATAGTCTAAGAAATTTAATCCTTCATTCCAATGCTTGTCATTGCTTCCTTGGTTAGAAGAGGTCATGGAACAGGTTGTCTATAACAAACAAACAAACAAAAAAATTGTCATCTCAGTTTGTGTTCTATTTCTGCCATTTTCTGTGAGACTTTCAGCATGATTAACATCTTGAAGTCTGTTTTTAATATAAAAGTAAGAAAATTATTAAACTGAAATGAAACTGTTAACATTTTCTCATATGCACAAGAGTACTCATTAATCATCACTTGATGCTCTTATTGTTTTGCTGATTGTATTAGGCTAGATGTGAACATGCTTAGTATACAACAAAAGGTAAATCAAGATTTTAGCTTTGAGATTAAATTATATATATTCACCATCCAGGTTATTTTATCTCATTGCTTACTTAGAATCAAATTGTGTGTGTGTGTGTTTGTGTGTGTGTGTAAAATTTAGTGAGGCTTTGTTACACTTGTACTAGACTGTTAAATGATGCTTAAATATTTTCTCATTTATGATTAAACTCCTAAAACTTCATGAGGATATTCAATTTTCCCAGTGTTAAAATTAGAAGAACCAGCTATCCATCCTGGTTCTAGGACTGAAGGATTTTCTGTGATATGGGATATTCAGTATAAAGCAGCAAAACCCCATGCAAATTGGATGGTTGGTCACTGAATCCTATATAAATGCAAACTAAACTGTTATAGATTTGTACAAAATGCTATCAAATAGGAAACATAAGAAATGTAAAGAGTTACCGGCAAAATATTTTATTATTGTTAATACCCTATGCATTTAAAAATTGTAACAATACTTAAAACACACATTATCAACATTTATTAATGCATTGTTTATTACTATGGGGTTGCCTGTTTCAGTCTTCTCGTAATATCTCCAGAGCACTTCAATTTTCTTCTTCTTCTATTTTTAGACATTTATTATTATGTATAGTATTTGTGTTCATTTTGACAAAATAATACATGCAAAGAATTTGATTTCAATCCCCATTCCCCCTGCCACATTTTCCTTCCCTCCCCCTCTTCTATTCTCTCTCCTCTCTTCCATTGATCTTCCTTTCACTCCTTTATTTAGTTATTTTTGATTAGTATTTTCAACATATACATATATATGAGATTATTTTTATACATTTATATATGTATATATAACATGATATTGTTAAATTCATTTCATATTTCTACCCCTTTCCCTCCCCCTTGTTCTCCTTTTACTATTCCACAGATCTACCCTATATATTTATATCTTATCCCCCACTACCTTCTTTCCCTTGTTTTGCTCTAACTTCCACATATGAGAGAAAACATTTGGCTCTTGATTTTCTGGCTTATTTCACAAAGCATGATTTTCTCCATTTCCATCCATTTACCAGCAAATGAAATAGTTTCATTCTTCTTTATGGCTGAATAAAACTCTGTTTTGTGCATATACCACATTTTCTTGATTCATTCATCTGTTGATGGACATCTGTGTTGATTATATAATCTGACTATTGTGAATTGTTCTGCTATAAACATTGAAGTGACTGTATCTCTACAGTAAGCTGAGTTTAGTTCTTTTGGATAAATACCAAAGAATGGGATAGTAATATGGTGGTTAGATTCCTAGTTTGTAATGAGTCTCACATTGTTTTGCATAGTGGTTGTATTAATATGCAGCCACACCAACAATGTGTGAGTGTGTCTTTCCCTTACAACCTTGCCAAGACTTATTATGTGTATTCTTGCTCATTGCCATTCTAATTGGGATGAGATGAAATTTTAGTATTGTTTTGTTTTGCATTCCTCTGATTGATAAATATGTTGAACATTTTTTTAATCAATTTGTTGACGATTTGTGATTCTTCTTTTAAGAAATATCTATTTAGTTCTTTGACCCATTGATTGGGTTATTTGCTCTTTTGGGTGTTGAGTTATTTTGAATTCTTTATATATGGACATTAATCCCCTGTTGGAGGAATGGCTGGCAAAATTATTTTTCCCATTCTGTAGGCTCTCTCTTCAGATGCTTAATCATTTCCTTTGATGTGCAGAAGCTTTTTAATTTGATGGCATTCTACTTACTGATTTTTGGTTTTATTTCTTGAGTTTTAGGGGTCTTGCTGAGAAAATTGGTGCCTGCATCAATATGATGGAATGTTGAGTATATTTTCTTTAAGTGTTCCATGGTTTCTGGTCTTACTTTGTAAGTCTTTGACCCATTTTGATTAGACTTTTGTACAGGATTAAAGAGATATAATTTCATTCTTCTGTATATGAATATCCAGTTTTCCCAGAAACATTTGTTAAAAAGATTGTCTTTTCTCCAACACATGATTTTGGCACCTGTGTCAATTATCAAATGGCTGTAAGTAATTGGGTTTGTCTCAGTGTCCTCTATTTATTTCCAGTGGACTTCATGTTTATTTTGATGCCACTACCACACTATGTGTGTTACTATAGCTCTGTAGTATAATTGTGATTATTCCTGCATTATGGTTTTTGTTCAGAATTCTTTTGGCTATTCTAGATCTCTTATTCTTCCAAGTGAATTCAAGGCCTGCTTTTTCTACTTCTGTGAAGAATGTCACTGATATTTTGATGGGGATTTCATGGAATGTGTATATTGGTTTTGTTAGTGTGGCCAAACACACAATATTAATTCAGCCTATTTAAGAACATGGGAGGGCTGGGGATATAGTTCAGTTGGTAGAGTTCTTGCCTTGCATGAGCAAGATCCTGGGTTTGATCCCCAGCACAACAACAACAACAACAAGAGAACACGAGAGTTCTTTTCATTTTCTGAGGTCTTCTTCAATTTCTTTCTTCAGTGTTGTATAGTTTTTATTGTAGAGTTTGTTCATTCCTTTGTTAGGTTAATTTCAAGATTTTTCTTTTTTTAGAGATTATTGTGTTTGGCCCATTTTTTGATTGGGTTATTTGATTTTTGGTGTTAAGATTTTTGAGTTCTTTATATATTTGAGAGATTAGTGCTCTATCCTACGTGTGTGTGGTAAAAATTTGTTCCCAATTAGTAGGCTCTCTATTCACCTCACTGACTGTTTCTTTTGCTGAGAAGAAGCTTTGTAATTTGAATCTATCCCATTTATTGATTCTTGTGTTATAGGATTCTTATTAAGGAACATGGGGCCTAATCCAACATGTTGGAGATTAGAGCTTACTTTTTCTTCTATTAGGCACAGTGTCTCTGGTCTAATTCCTAGATCCTTGATCCACTTTGAGTTGAATTTTTTGCATAGTGAGAGATAGAGGTTTAATTTCATTTATTGCATATGGATTTCCAGTTTTCATAGCACCATTTGTTGAAGAGGCTATCTTTTCTCCAATGTATGTTTTTGGCGCCTTTTTCTAATATAAGATAACTGAAATTATGTGCGTTAGTCTCTGTGTCCTCCATTCTGTACCATTGGTCTACCAGCCTATTTTGGTGTCAATACCATGCTGTTTTTGTTACTATTGCCCTGTAGTATAATTTAAGGTCTGGTATAGTGATGCCACCTGCTTCACTCCTCTTGCTAAGGGTTGCTTTAGCTATTCTGGGTCTCTTATATTTCAGATGAATTTCATGACCAAGGAACTGAACAGACACTTCTCAGAAGAAGATATACAATAAATCAACAAATACTTGAAAAAATGTTCAACATCTCTGGCAATTAGAGAAATGCAAATCAAAACTACTCTAAGATTTCATCTCACACCAGTCAGAATGGCAGCTATTAAGAATACAAACAACAATAAATGTTGGCGAGGATGTGGAGAAAAAGGCACGCTCATACATTGTTGGTGGGACTGAAAAATGGTGCAGCCAATATGGAAAGCAGTATGGAAATACCTTGGAAAACTTGGAATGGAACCACCTTATGACCCAGCTATCCCACTCCTTGGTCTATACCCAAAGGACTTAAATACAGCATACTACAGGGACACAGGCACATCAATGTTTATAGTAGCACAATTCACAATAGCTAAACTGTGGAACCAACCTAGATTCCCTTCAATAGATGAATGGATAAGGAAAATGTGGTATATATACTCAGTGGAATATCACTCAGCAATAAGAATAAAATCATGGCATTCGCAAGTAAATGGATGAAGTTAGAGAATGTAATGGTAAGTGAAGTTAGCCAATCCCAAATAGCCAAATGCCGAATGTTTTCTCTGATATAAGGAGGCCGATTCACAGTGGGGTTGAGATGGGGAGCATAGGAGGATTAGAAGAACACTAGAATGGCCAATGGGGATGGAGGGGATGGGAGGGGGCAAAAGGGTGTAGGAAAAAAAAAAAGATGCTAGGATGAGATGGATATTATTACCCTAAGTGCATGTATGAAGTTACAAATGGTGTGAATATACTTTGTACACAACCAGAGATATGTAAAAATGTGCTCTCTAAGTATAATATGAAATGCAATAAATTCTGCTGTCATTTCTAACAACTTAGAATAAAAAATAAATTTGAAAAAAAGATTATTGTGAAGAAGAAGGTTTTGATGATTTCTTAGATGAGTCACTGTAGGAGTATAGAAAAGTTGTTGATTTGTGAGTGTTAATCTTGTATCCTGCTACTCTGCTTAATTCATTTATCAGCTCTAGAAGTCTTCTGGTGGAATTATTTGGATCATGTTATCAGAAAATGGTGATAGTTCAACTTCCTCTTTTCTGATTTAAATCCCTTTAACTTCCTTCTATGCCTGATTTCAGAGTAATTCACCTTTTATAGATTCTTTTTTCTTTCCAATTCATCTTTTTTTCTTTTACTCTTCACCAATTAAAATGTATTTTCTTTGGAATTATTTTTAAGTTCTAGAGTTTGCACCTGTGTCTTGTCAGGTGGTGGTGACTTAAAATAGGAAATATGTTTTCTCTATCATTTTATGCTATGCTATAATGTACAGAATTATCTTGATACTACATTTATGCATAGGCTGTTTGTGACAACATGGTATTTCTTAGTTTCTCTTCTTTTAAAGTCCTAACTTGCTCTAATATTTTATTTTTGCTTCAGGCAGGAATAACTAATTTTCCTCATTCTCATACTATATACAAGAATTTCTAGTTTATTACAAATTCTTATCCTAACATCCATCTTTTTATTGAAATTGCTTCTAATACTATTTCTTATAAAGCAATAGTATATGCAAACATGTACAATGATATTTAAGAATTTCTATATTAAAGCTCATACAATTCAGTTATAACATTATAATATAACATCTGCCCTTATTATACAACAAAATGAGCATTACTATTATTTTTTAAATTATGTATATGGGCAGCTATATTACCTACCAATTTCATTTTAGGAAAATAGAATTATGATTTATTTTGTTTTAGAAGGTGGTATCTAGCAAGGTGTCATTGAATACACTGTCAGGCAATCTATGGGGTTTCTTTCAGTAAAGGAATCTAATTATTTATAAATAATAAATAATAGTTTTAAAGAAGCAGATTCACTCAAAATAATCAACTTTATTTCACCATTAATGATTGAATTTAATTTAAATTTTAGAAGTTCCCTTCAAGTATGAAATATAAACTTGAGCAGCAGTTCTTTACTAATAAAGTCAATATATTCACATGTAAGGGTTTTAGATTTTGAGATGCAGCAAACCTGGTCTTTGAATGCACTGTAGGAAATCATTGTTTGAGCCATTTGGTAAGAATTGTGTGGAAGGAAGTGTGGATAAACTATATCTATGAAGAATGAAAGAGAAGGGAAGAATAAGAAAAGTAGAACAATGAACCATGAGCCAGGGACCAAAGGCTGCAAGAATAGTGGGAACAATGAAGCATATGTGCATGTATAATAAGGCTATGGAAAAGATTAAAAAGCCAGAAATGACTAAAATTTGGAATTCATATTTTAAGAAACAGTTGATATTGAGTGTTCACTGAAGCAGTTTTGTCTGCTGAGGTGGAAGGTTGTGATCTGGGCATATAATGATGTTCTCAAGGACATGATTGTGAAATATTGTTTTTTAGTGTTCTTCCATTGTGAGGTAGCTGTGTTTCCAGAAATATCAATAAAAATTAACTAAGAAGTCTATCAAGGTCTTTTCTGGGATGAACAATAATTATTCTTTAATGAATACTCATTTTGTGGCACACTTACTGGCCAAGAGATTTGTATGTAATGTTCTTTACTCCTTTCAACATCTCCATCCTTATTAAATTATATTTTCACCTGCTTTATTCATGACAAAACTGAAACTAACCAAGTAATTTCACCAAAGGCAGAAAGCTCTTGAAAAACTGTACATTTAGAATCACAGCTCTCCAACTTGGCACTTCCATTTTATCCTTTGCATATTCCTATAGTTGTGAGAAATTATTTCTCTGGTTTCTCACTAACTGAAGAGATATACACTCCATTTTTCTATGTCCCATTCATATAGGATTTTGCTTGATATTTTATAATATTTGAGGATAATGTCATGTCATGTTATTGCAGTGATTCAAACTTCCTGACTTGTTTTGTCATTAGAAATTTACTGTGGGATCCAGTCCCGCCGACCTTAGCCCCAGAGCAGGAGACTGCCACCTCTCCCTGAGCCCAGGTCGGCCCAAGGTAGTCACTTGGACCTTCACCCAAGTGCGGCCAGCCCCAGGTCAGTGCCGCCAATGCACGCTGGTGTGCAACCAGCCTCCAGCCAGCCCCGCTGACCTCCGCCCCAGAGCAGGAGACAGCAAGGACAGACCCGCCAACTCTGCTTAGAGTGCAGGCGGGCCCAGAGCAGTCCCGGGGTCCTACATTACAGTGCTGCCAGGCCCGGGCTCCATCCAGTCCCGCCATCTTCCACCCCAGAGCAGGAGACAGCAAGGACAGACCTGCAAACTCGGCTGAGCCCAGGTGGGCCCAGGGCAGTCCCACTGACCTTCACCCCATTGCGGTTACCCCCAGACCGCCACAGGAGCTCAGACTCAACCAGTTTGGCCTGCGCCAACCAGTGTGAACCCAGCTTCAGGTAGCATACTTTGAGGGTTAGTGGCAGATTCTGATAGTCTAGCGCTAAGGGGAGGCACAGACAACCTGCAAGGGTATTAAAAATATAGGGAAGAATGTGTAATAACTCATATCTACACTGCAAAAAGTAAAGCAAATAGACATCATGAAAAAACAGGGGAGGAAAATACCCCAAAGAAACCAGGATTCTACAATAGCAGAACGCATGCTCAGCGAAGTTGACGAAATGTCAGAGAAGGAGTTTAGAAGGTTCATAATTAAAATAATCTGTGAATCAAAGAATGACCCAAATGAGCAAATACAGGCAAAAATTGACCACTACAACAAAGATATAAGAGAGCAAAGAGAGGTAGCAAAAGATTACTTCAGAAAAGAGATCAAAACTCTGAAAAAAAACAGTCAGAAATCCTTGAAATGAAAGAAACAATTAACCAAATAAAAAACACAATTGAAGGCATCACCAACAGACTAGATAAACTGGAAGAAAGAACCTCAGACAATGAAGACAAAGTATATAATCTTGAAAATAAAGTTGACCACACAATGAAGATAGTAAGAAACCATGAACAGAACATCCAAGAAGTATGGGACAGCATCAAAAGACCAAATCTAAGAATAATTGGGATAGAGGAAGGCACAGAGTTTCAAACCAAAGGAATGCACAAACTCTTTAATGAGATAATATGAGAAAATTTCCCAAGCATGAAGAATGATTTGGAAAACCAAATACAAGAGGCTTATAGGACACCAAATGTACAAAATTACAACAGATCTACACCAAGACACATTATAATGAAAATGCCTAGCATACAGAAAAAGGATAGAATTCTAAAGGCCACAAGAGACAAATCAGATCACATATAGGGTGAGACTAATTTGTATCACAGCAGATTTTTCAATTCAGACACTAAAAGCTAAAAGATCATGGAACAACATATACCAAGCTCTGAAGGAAAAGGGATGCCAACCAAGAATCTTATACCAAGCCAAATTAAGCTTTAGATTTGAGGATGAAATAAAAACATTCCATGATAAACAAAGTTAAGAGAATTTACAAGTAGAAAGCCAACACTACAGAACATCCTCGGCAAAATATTCCATGAAGAGGAAAAGGAAAACAATGATGAAAATCATCAGAGGGAGGTATTACAATAAAGGAAAAAAAAAATCAGAAGAGAAACCATGTCAAGGTAAATACCACAAATAAAAATGGCTGGGAATACAAAACACATCTCAATAATAACTCTGAATGTTAATGGCCTAAACTCACCAATCAAAAGACACAGATTAGCAGATTGGATCAAAAAAACCAGACCCAACAATACTGCCTCCAGGAGACTCATCTCATAGGAAAAGACATCCATAGGCTGAGAGTAAAGGGTTGGGAAAAATCCTACCACTAATATGGACAGAGGAAAAAAGCAGGGGTTTCCATCCTCATATGAAATAAAGTAGACTTCAAGCTAAAGTTAATCAAAAGGGATAAAGAAGGAAACTATATACTGCTCAAGGGAACCATACACTAACAAGACTTAACAATTATAAATATATATGCCCCAAACAATGGAGCATCCATGTTCATCAAACAAACTCTCCTGACGTTTAAGAGTCAAATTGACCACAACACAATAATTCTGGGTAACTTTAACACACCCTTTCACCACTGGATAGATCTTCCAAACAAAAGCTGAACAAAGAAACTATAGAACTCAAAAATACAATAAACAACTTAGACTTAACTGACTTATATAGAATATTTCATCCTTCAACAAGTGGATACACTTTCTTCTCAGCAGCACATGGAACCTTCTCTAAAATAGACCATATACTAGGCCACAAAACAACTCTGAGCAAATACAAAAAAGTTGAGATTCTACCCTGCATTCTATCCGACCATAATGGAATGAAATTAGAAATCAACTATAAAATAAGAAATAAAAGCTACTCCAACACCTGGAGACTAAATAATATGCTACTGAATGAACAATGGGTTGCAGATGACATCAAAAAGGAGATTAAAAAAATTCTTAGATGTGAATGAGAACACATACACAACATATCGAAATCTCTGGGACACTATGAAGGCAGTTCTAAGAGGAAAGTTCATTGCATTGAGTTCATTCCTCAAAAGAAGAAAAAGTCAACAAATAAATGATTTAAAATTACATCTCAAAGCTCTAGAAAAAGAAGAACAATCCAACACCAAAAGTGGTAGAAGACAGGAAATAATTAAAATCAGAGCTGAAATTAATGAAATTGAAACCAAAGAAACAATTGAGAAAATTGACAAAACAAAAAGTTGGTTCTTTGAAAAAATAAATAACATTGACAGACCCTTGTCCAGGCTAACAAAGAGAAGTAGAGAGATAACTCAAATTACTAATATATGCGATGAAAAAGGAAATATCACAACAAACACTACAGAAATACAGGAAATAATTCAAAATTATTTTGAAAACCTGTACTCCAAAAAAATACAAAACACCGAAGGCATCGACAAATTTCTAGAGTTGTATGATGTGCCCGAACTTAAGCAGGAGGATATACATAATTTGAACAGACCAATTTCAAGCGACGAAATAGAAAATGCCATCAGAAGCCTTCCAACGAAGAAAAGCCCAGGACCAGATGGATACACAGCTGAGTTCTACAAGACCTTCAAAGAAGAACTGATACCAATATTCTTCGATTTATTTCAGGAAATAGAAAAAGAGGCAGTACTTCCAAACTCATTCTATGAGGCCAACATCACCCTAATCCCCAAACCAGGCAAAGACACATCCAAAAAAGAATACTTCAAACCCATATCTTTAATGAACATAGATGCAAATATTCTCAATAAAATTCTAGCAAAATGGATACAGAAACATATAAAAAATATAATACACCACGATCAAGTGGGGTTCATTCCAGGGATGCAAGGATGGTTCAACATACGGAAAACAATAAATGTAATTCACCACATCAATAGACTCAAAGATAAGAACCATATGATTATCTCAATAGATGCAGAAAAAGCATTTGACAAAATACAGCACCCCTTCATGCCCAAAACACTAGAAAAACTAGGGATAACTGGAACATATCTCAACATCATAAAAGCTGTATATGCTAATCCCCAGGCCAACATTATTCTAAATGAAGAAAAATTGAAAGCATTCCCTTTAAAAACTGGAACAAGACAGGGATGCCCTCTTTTACCACTTCTATTCAACATAGTAATTGAAATGTTGGCCAGAGCAATAAGACAGATGAAAGAAATTAAAGGGATACAGATAGGTAAAGTAGATCTCAAATTATCATTATTTGCTGATGATATTATTTTATACCTAGAAGACCCAAAAAAATTCCACCAGAAAACTTTTAGAACTCATAAATGAATTCAGCAAAGTAGCAGGATACAAAATCAACACCCATAAATCTAAGGCATTTCTATATATCAGTGACATATCCTCTGAAAGGGAAATAAGGAAAACTACCCGTTTACAATAGCATCAAAAAATAAATAAATAAAATACTTGGGAATCAACTTAACCAAAGATGTGAAAGACCCCTACAATGAAAACTACAGAACACTAAAAAAGAAATTATGGAAGACCTTAGAAGATGGAAAGATCTACCCTGTTCTTGGATAGGCAGAACTAATATTGTCAAAATGACCATACTACCAAAAGCACTATACAGATTTAGTGCAATGCCAATCAAAATCCCAATGACATTCCTCATAGAAATAGAAAAAACAGTCATGAAATTCATCTGGAAAAATAAGAGACCCAGAATAGCTAAAGCAATCCTTAGTAGGAGGAGTGAAGCAGGTGGCATCACTATACCAGACCTTAAATTATACTACAGAGCAATAGTAACAAAAACAGAATGGTATTGGCACTAAAATAGGCTAGTAGACCAATGGTACAGAATAGAGGACACAGAGACTAACACATATAATTTCAGTTATCTTATATTAGACAAAGGCACCAAAAATGTACATTGGAGAAAAGATAGCCTCTTCAACAAATGGTGCTGGGAAAACTGGAAATCCAACAAAATGAAATTAAACCTCTATCTCTCACCATGCACAAAATTCAACTCAAAGTGGATCAAGGATCTAGGAATTAGACCAGAGACACTACACCTAATAGAAGAAAAAGTAAGCTCTAATCTCCAACATGTTGGATTAGGGCCCAAGTTCCTTAATAAGAATCCTGTAGCACAAGAATTAATACCAAGAATCAATAAATGGGATAGACTCAAATTACAAAGCTTCTTCTCAGCAGAAGAAACCATCAGTGAGGTGAACAGAGAGCCTACTAATTGGGAACAAATTTTTACCACATGCATGTCAGATAGAGCACTAGTCTCTACAATATATAAAGAACTCAAAAATCATAACACCAAAAAAACAAATAACCCAATCAATAAATGGGCCAAGGAACTGAACAGACACTTCTCAGAAGAGGATGTACAATCAATCAATAAATACATGAAAAAAATGCTCAGCCTCTCTGGCAATTAGAGAAATGCAAATCAAAACCACTCTAAGATTTCATCTCACACCAGTCAAAATGGCAACTATTGAGAACACAAACAACAATAAATGTTGGAGAGGATGTGGAGAAAAAGGCACAATCATACATTGTTGGTGGGACTGCAAAATGGTGCAGCCAATATGGAAAGCAGTATGGAGATACCTTGTAAAATTTGGAATGGAACCACCTTATGACCCAGCTATCTCACTCCTTGGTCTTTACCCAAAAGACATGAAAACAGAATACTACAGGGACACAGCCACATCAATGTTTATAGCAGCACAATTCACAATAGCTAAACTGTGGAACCAACCTAGATGCCCTTCAGTAGATGAATGGATAAAGAAAATGTGGTATATACACACAATGGAGTATTACTTAGCAATAAGACAGAATAAAATCATGGCATTTGCAGGAAAATGGATGGAGTTAGAGAATATAATGCTAAGTGAAGTTAGCCAATTCCAAAAAGCCAAATGCCAAATGTTTTCTCTGATATAAGGAGGCCAATTCACAGTCCGGTTGGGATGGGGAGCATAGGAGGATTAGAAGAATACTAGAATGGCCAATGGGGAGGGAAGTTAAGGGAGGGGGCAAAAGGGTGAAGAAAAAAAATGGTAGAATGAGATGGATATCATTACCCTAAGTGCATGTATGAAGTCATGAATGGAATGGTGTGAATATACTCTGCATACAACCAGAGAATTGTAAAAAAGTGCTCTATATGTGTAATATGAAATGTAATGCATTTTGCTGTCATTTATATCATCTTAGAATAAAAAATAATTAAAATAAAATAAAATAAAAAGAAATTTACTGTGGGATTTTTACTTTCAACACGTTGGTGAAATTTTTAAAAATCCAGTTTTAGAGCAATTAGATTGGGGGAAAGAAGTAGAAAATTGTACAATACAATAATTTGCTAGTACGTATATAATCTCAAAATTCATATATGCTGAAATCTACATATTCCACTCCTAGATGTATAACAGGTCACACAAGTTCAGAAGCTTGTGTGGGAATATTCTTTACTGTATATTAACAAAATGTTGAAAGCAACCTATGTGTTCATCATTAGTGGAATAGGCAACTAAAATGTGGTAGATAAACATTATTCAAAACTTTCAGCTAAGAGAAACAAAGAACTAACTGGTGTACAACAACAAAAATTGAATTTAATAAACCATGAAGTTAAAATGACAATGAGTCAAACACTTTGGGGCCTAAAAATAAACAAAATCAGGTTGAGGTCAAATAGAAAAACGTGCTTCATATTCTTTTTGAAAATGTACACACAAAGGCAGACAAAGGGAAAAGTAGAGAGAAAATGTACAACTATATTTGTTTTAGGAACAAATGGTATAGATGATTTGAAAGTTACATGGTAGTAAACACTAAAATTTAAATCTTCTTAAATGTTTTTCTGAGTTCCCAAGTTCTCTTCTTTTAAGGAAATAACTAGTATCAGAATTTTGATTTCTTTTTAGGATGTTTCATGGATATAAACACATTTGTATGTATGTAAATTTTTGGTATATATAGCTTTTAAAACATATGACTGATTACTTGATATTTTATTCATTAGAATTAATTTTCTGTGAAATTAAACAAATAGATATTTGAAAGACTGTGAAAATATCAAGTACTGAAATTATTACTATGAGACCACCAGATATTGACAATCTAGTTAGTGTCCCCTTGTAAAGTCCTACAGTATCTCCTAAATTGCTTCCTGATTAGGAGTTATCCATAGAGAAGAAAATTAGGCATAGACCTGTTAAACTTTCATACTAAGGTTAAAAATAGCTTTGTTTATAAGAAAAGGTCATGCTCTGGTCAAAACAATAATAAAATGTTAACATATTACATACTACATTTAAGTTTAAATGTTAACATAACACACTTAACACCCAATTTCATTGCAAGGCCCAGGATGCTTATTGCTAACTTTGTGCAGTGCAAGAGCTCCTAATGAATCTTTACTATATGACTTATTATAATATATATGACTGAAACTAATATTTCTAACCTGTCACTAGAAATTTCTTCCAAGATTCATTCTTATATTCTCCCTATATTGCAGAAGAATAAAAAGTAAAAATTTATTCCTTATAATAAAATTTGATTATTACATACAGATATCTGAAACTAATGTTCATTATATGCATGTATTTGTGCATTGTATGAAATATATATTTTATATATGATGAAAACTGACTTTTAGTTTGATAATTATATTATAGTTTGTAGCAGACATGGAATGTTGCAGCAGAAAGTAACAATTATTATTCTGATGCTATGTAACAACTATTTGCTAAATGAACAAGGTGTTTTTAAAGATTTTTCAATACGTATTATATGTAGCATTATTAATAGACTACTTCTCTACCAAGTTGATCATTCCCTTGTACTTATTTTTAGTGATACCAAAAGTTTTCAATTATCAGTGAAGTTTTTAGGAACTTTAACTTAAAAAAAATGGTGAAAATAATCTGGAAATTGACCATGAATTTATAATCCAAGAGAGCAATGTCCCTAAAAGGATAAGCTGTGAAGTTTCTAGAAGGTAAAGAAATAACAGAGTAAATTTTCCAATTAGTTTAATGAGAAAAATCTGTCTTTTCCTAGGAAAATTAAATACACTCACCATCATAAAAGTGTTTCACTTTAATGAAATTTGATTATATGGTGCAGAACATTTCTTTTGACTTTTAAGCTTCTGGTAAAATGAAAACTGGAGCATTAAGTGATTTCAACCTAGCCCTTGAAAGCTCACTGCATCATCTGCTAAATTTATGCATCCAGAGAAGAGACAGGAGTGTGGAGCAGTTCATGAATTCTCAATCATATGCAAGCCTCTACAAAAGTCCTTGAAGCAGTGGTATAGAATCTGCCATATGCTGATAACTGCATTCAGAAAACTCACTCATCATAAGAAAGGATGATGAATAGTCATGCTGAGTCAGTGGTTACAAGTTGCAATAAACTTGAAGAAAATTGAGGTCATTTGTTAGACTGTATAGTACAAAGCTCTGCCTTGAGAGTTCAAAAAATTTTGTTGATAAAGTAGAATTGAATTGAAAGTGGTTTTAAAAAACTGCTCCTGGGGCTACAGTCTGCTAAGTAGTATACAGAAAGCTAGGAGATGAAAAAAGGGTCAACTCAGGACTTTATGGATGAGGAGTAGATATTGTGTCAATAATGGTGTCTCAAATTTCAGGATGAACCAAAGAGCCATAACACAAACTTTATGTTTTTTTCTAAAGGAGTTTAAAAGACATGCATGCCACAATTTTCAATCTCAAAATTATTTTATCTCTAATACTATGCTCCAAATCATGTTAATCAAATTAAATTCAGCAACTATATGTTGAACAACTGCATGCAGAGAGTCTGTGGTAGAGATTAGAGGGTATGGAATATGATTCTTATTCTTAGTAAAGAAACATACTAATTTTCACTTCTATCAAGGTACTGATACAAAATGTCATTAATGTTTAATTCTATATTTCTTATTTCTCACTTGAATATACAAGTAGAATATCCCTCATCAGAAGTGCCTGATACCAGAAGAGTTTAAAATTTCAGATTTTTTTGTTTTTTGTTTTTGGAATATTTGCATGCATATTTCATGCAATATATCTCTTGGGAATGGGGCCTGTCTAAGCATGAATTTCATTAATGTTTGATATATACTTTACATATATAGTGTAAGTTAATTTATATAATATTTTTGAGGCAGCTACATTTTTACCTCAGCCTACAACTATCAAGTATAGAATTTTTTACTTGCATCATGTTGGTGCTCGTAGGGTTAAGATTTTGTAGCATTTAGGATTTCATATTCTCAGTTTAGGGCATTTAAGATTTTAGATTCTGAGATTAGGAATACTTAACGGGTGATATATTCTAGTTCAGGAATCTATTGATGTTCATCATATTCTCAGTTCATAAGACAGAGCTTGGAAAAAAAATAGACAAATGTTACTTTTGAGGTGATTGATGCAAAATAATCATTTGCTGCTCTTTGGGGGATTATATTGTCTTGGTGTGAATATTTAGATTGGAATTATCATGATTCTGCATCATACAAATTTATCACTTCATTAAGCCCTAAGTATGTAGCTATTATTTTTGTTAAGGGAGCACTGAACCACTCACCTATGGCGTCTCTCCCCCAATCTTTTTTTTTTTTTTTTTTTTTTTTTTTTGTAAATTTTTACTTTTCTTTCCTCCTTTCCAGGCCTTTCTTTACTTCATATTTCTTTTTCTTCCTTCTTTTTTTCTAAGTGAAGTAGTTTCCTCTGATGATCTCACTAGTTTAAAATAGTCAACAGCCATTACTATGTAAATGATTTATGGTACATATTAAAATTTTTTTTCAGTGTATTTTTTAGTTTGATTTTAAAGATTTCTTGTTTGCAATGAATGTTTTTGCTTTCACATCAAAATTATATCAATTACTTAATATGTTCTTAATCAACTTTTGTTTGTTGATTTTTGTTCTATTCAGTTTTATATGACAGCAGAATGCTCTTTGATTCATTGTATACAAATGGAGCACAATTTTTCACTTCTCTACAAATTAGGGTCACACCACTCATGCAATTATACATGAACCTGGGGTAAGGATGTCTGTCTCATTCCACTGTCTTTCTTATCCCCATGTTCCCTCCCCTACTCTCCCACCCTTTGGCCAATCCAAAGTTCCTCCACTCATCCCATGCCCCCATTATGGATTAGTGTCCCCCTTATCAGAGAAAACATTTGGCCTTTGGTTTCTTGGGATTGGCTTGCTTTGCTTAGCATGATATTCTCTAACTCCATCTATTTATCTCCAAATGCCATAATTTTGTTCTCTTTTACTGCTGAGTAATATTCCATTATGTATACATAATTGATCCACAAATATATGAAAAAAGTTCAACATCTCTAGTAATCAGAGAAATGTAAATCAAAATAACTCTAAGATTTCATCTCACTCTAGTCAGAATGGCAGTTTTCAAGACTACAAGTAACAGTAAGAGTTGACAAAGATGTGGGAAAAAAGTACACTCATACATTGCTGGTAGGACTGCAAATTGGTGCAGCCAATTTGGAAAGCGGTATGGAGATTTCTTAGAAAACTTGGCATGGAACCACTATTTGACCCACCTATCCTACTCCTTGGTCTATACCCAAAGGACTTAAAATCAGCATACTACAGTGATGCAGGCACACCAATGTTTATAGCAGCACAATTCACAGTAGACAAAATGTGGAACCAACCTAGATGCTCTATCATGTATATACACAATAGAATATTACTCTTAACCATCGTTTTAATTACTTTGTCCTGAATCAAGCCTTGAAAACTATTTATTTATTTGTTACTGGCCTTAATATACCATAAATTTGAAAATACAAGTTTGTGAATGGAAAGTATATGGCCAACATAATTTTTCCAGTATTGTATTCCACTCTCTTTTACAAATTCTCAGTCTTTATACCATATTTTGTGGCACACTGGTTGTATTTAAGGGAACAGGCTTGATGATCAGAGAGATGTGGATTCCAATCACAGTAGTTTCTTGCTATGGTTCTGTGACCAGGTTTAAGTCTTGATATCTCTCTCTCTCTCTCTCTCTCTCTCTCTCTTCTTTCTCATAACCTATATATAGGTTAAGCATCATCTTGGATCATAGTGACTGAAAAAATATAAATAAAATTGTTAATTGTGCTTGATAAGCAACAAATCATAAAGAAATAATCGTACTAATAATGCCAATCTCGTTTACCAACTCATCAGTTGCTTATTTTGAATACACACACATACATATATAGAAAGAGAGACAAGAGACAGAGGCAGAGACAAAGAAGGAGGGAGAGATTTAGAAGTCTTAAGGATACAGCATAAATTCTGTGAAAGCTCAACTCATATCAACATATAATATTTGCATAATTCCAGAAGGGGTCCTTATTCCCTTTTCCAGTCAATCCTCACTTCAAACTTACAAATATCTTAATTTTTACCACCATATTATTTTTGTTTTGGGGATTATTCACTCTGTATTTGTGTAAAACCGCATTGAGTAATATTTTTGAGATTTTCTACATTGGTGCATGTATCAGTGATTCATTCTATGCAAAACAACAGTCTTATTACTCATTCTCTCTTTTTTAAGAATATACTTTTATCTCTTATCTTTAAATATTCATTTTAAAAAATTATGTGTGTGTGTGTGTGTGTGTGTGTGTGTGTGTGTGTGTGTGTTTATAGGTCCTTTACTGATTCCATTCTTTTTTTTTTTTTTTTTCTCTTTTTGATGGACACTGTTTCTAATTTGTGGCTATTGTGAATAAGACCATTGTGGTCATTACAATGAAGTATTTCAGTAGACATGTATTTTCATTTTTCCTGCATGCAAACTTAGTGGGGGAACTGCTAGATCATCAGGAAGGAGTATGTTTAGACTTATAAGAAACTACTAGATTTCTTCTAAAGTGGTTGTGGCTGTACAACAAACGTTCTTCCAATTTTCCATGAGATTTCAGGTTCTCTGTGGCTCACTCACATTTGGTTTTGTCTATCTTTAAGATCTTTCCAATAGCTAAAGTTATTCTGAATTCTGACTTTTCAGCTCAGCAGAGTCTTCAGATTTACTTTGATTTGTACAGTTGATACTGAAATGGCTTTCACCTGGACTAGTGGCCGTAAAAATGGCTGCTTCTTCAGGGTCATCTTTAACTCTAGTTTCTCCTCCAGAATCTATCTTCTTTTCATCTTCCCCTATTTGATTTATAATTTATAATTTTTCTCAGAATTTATAATTGGCACTTACAGGTTTGTGACTTGTAGGAACTTTTCCTTACAGGAAGCTGAGCCTACCATGTCTTCTAAGCTTATTTCTATAAGCTCCTAATAGGTTTCTTTAATTTTCTTGAAAAATTCCCAGCTATCATTAACATCAATCCCAAATGAAATATATTAATGTCCATAAGACATTCCTTTCTTATGTTTTCATAAGAGAACGTTTTCAATAATTCCTCCATCATGGAAAAAAATAATCTTCAATCCCACAGTCTTAGCTCAGTGTTCAGTGTTCAGTGTTTTCTGATATCCAATACTATACTATCTTTCAATTTGGTTTCTCACTATATCAATATCATTTAGGGAGAAATTTTACAGAAAACTTGTTACTATTCAAAATATATAACTTTCCTACCTTTGAGATATTACTTATAAATTTGATATTACACTTTAGTCTTCTAAGTAGTTTGGCTTGAATTCCAATTTTAACATTTATCATTTATTTGATGTTCAGAAGTATAGATTCAAATAATGGTAATAATATTAATATCGATATTAATAAAATTTATTAAACATTTAATATATACCAGAAAATGCTCCAAGCACTCCGTGTATTATGGGTAGTTCTCATAACTATCATATATGCCATATAATGTTTCTGTACTCATATATTTGATAGGAAACTATGTATTGAAAGAATAAGTAATGTATGTATTAAATTACTCAGCTGCAAAATAAAAGAGCTCATATTTGAATGTGGTCAGAGTGACCCGAGACCTTGGTCACAATACATGCTATCAGGTTTGGATTAAATGCAGTTAATAAAATTGATCTTATATGGTCATCATAAGAATATAATAGGTAAAAAAAATCTTTGCATATTCATGCTAAATAAAGATGTTTTATTGTTTTCAGCTCTACCATTAGATTTTATTTGTTGCAGTTTCTTCACCTATAAAATAGGAAAAATTATAATATCTCTATGTAGGGCTTATGTTATGATTCAGTGATTTAATATATGAAGAATACTTAAATATTTCCTGGACATCTTGGGGGTCAGATTCTCCAAAAACAGAGTAAGCAAACAATTTAATGGGGAAATGCCTGTAACAGAAATGCATAAGGTAATCATGAAAACAGGCTAAGGGGGAGTTTGAGAAATGCAGTATTCTCAGATGGAGTCTAGCCTCAATCTGATCCCATGAGAAGCTATGAGCATAAATTGTACCACCCACTTTGAGGCCCTGGGGCCAGCCATGTTGTCCATGACTTACACATACTATAATGTTTTATAGTTACTTATAAACTATTAATTTTTAAACCCCCAGAACTGAGTTTTATTTGTTATTATAATTCAAATATTTTTACAAATTTATATTTTTGCTAAAAATGTTGTAAGGACATTAAACAGGTTTCAAATATTAAAGTTGAAAATGTCTGATACTTAAAAGGTGCTCAATATGTCAAATCAATTAAATAAACAAATGCACCAATAAGAAACTAGAGTGAATCACTTACACTAAGTTCTTAGATGTGTAAGAAAGGTGATCTTTTCCTATTGAAATATTTGTGCTATTAATGATTTTTCTTGTGTATATATCTATGTATGCAAACTGTGCTGATATTTGGGTAAGAAGAAAAACATAGGAAATACTTATTTTAATCATGTAAAAATTAGTGTGTCTGAAATTACCTGAAACATGACAATTTACCTTCAGCCCAAGAAACATGTCATTGGTAGCAGTAGATCACTGATTTTAAAAAATTATCAAAGAAGTCCAATATTTCCTGTGGTAAAGTAAAAACCAGTGAAATCTCTTTTATAGTAAAAGTTTTATTACAAGCACTCATTTTCAGATTACAGTTAAAACCTGCTTAAATTATGTCTATTTTCCAATTATGTATATTTACAAGGGTGCCCCTTGTATATAAATCCAAATCACCATAAAGGACAAATTTGGAAGGACTATTAATAGTTCATTTTTTATTACTGTCACTAAATATCTGAAGCTGGACAATTTCATAAAAGAAAGAAGTTTACCTATCTTACAGTTCTGGAGGTTAAGTGCATGCATCTTGTAATGGTCTACTTGCTGGCAGAGCCCTGAGGTTGTACAGGGCATCACATGAACAGAAAAGAAATACACGTTTGTGCCCCATCTGGCCTCTCATCTCCCTCTCATAAATCCACTGGTGTTTAATTGGGGAGGGGTGCCACACACATAAATTTACTAATCTTAATTACCTCTCGAATACTCTACATCTATTTTTTTAATTAAATTAATTTTTTTTACACAAATGGATCACCACTTTTCATTTCTCTGATTGTACACAATGTAGAGTCACACCATTTGTGCAATCATGCATGTACATTGGGTAATTATGTCCATCTCATTCCACCATCTTTACCACCCCTGAACGCCCTCCCCTCCCTTCACTCCCTTCTACCCAATCCAAAGGTCTTCCTTTTTTCCCTTGCCTGCCCAATATGTATCAGCATCCACTTATCAGAGAAAACATTTGGCCTTTGGCTTTTTGGATCTGACTTACTTCGCTTAGCATGTTATTCTCCAACTCCACCCATTTATCTGCAAATGACATAATTTCATTCTTCCTTAAGGCTGAGTAATATTCCATGGGGTATATATAAACCACAGTTTCTTTACCCATTTATCTGTTTAAGGACATTTAGGTTGGTTCCACAATTTAGCTATTGTGAACTGTGCTGCTATAAATATTGATGTGGCTGCATCACTGTAGTATGCTGAGTTTTAGTCTTTTGGGTATAGACTAGGGAGTGGGATAGCTGGGTCAAACAGTGGTCCCATCCCAAGGTTTCTGAGGAATCTCCATATTGCTCTCCAGATTGGTTGCACAAATCTGCAGTCCCATCAACAATGTATGAATGTACCTTTACTCCCCACGTCTTTGCCAACACTTATTGTTGTTTGTGTTCTTAATAGCTGCCATTCTGACTGGAGTGAGATGAAATCTAAGAACAGTTTTGATTTGAATTTCTCTAATTGCTAGAGATGTTGAACATTTTTTTCATATATTTGTTGATTGATTGTATATTTTCTACTGTGAAGTCTCTGTTCAGTTCCTTAGCCCATTTATTGATTGAGTTATTTGATTTTTTTTAGTGTTAAGTTTTTCAAGTTCTTTATATATCCTAGAGATGAATGTTCTATCTGATATGCATGCGTAAAAATTTTCCCCCATTCTGTTGGCTCCCTCTTCATGTTATTGGTTGTTTCCTTTGCTGAGAAGAAGCTTTTTAGTTTGAATCCATCCCAATTATTGATTCTTGATTTTATTTCTTATGCTCTAGGAGTCTTGTTAAGGAAGTCAGGTCTTAAGCCCACAAGATGAAGATTGGGGCCTACTTTTTCTTCTATTAGGCACAGTCTCTGGTCTAATTCCTAGGTCCTTGATCTACTTTTAGTTGAGTTTTGTGCAGGGTGAGAGAGGGGTTTAGTTTTATTTTGCCACAAATAGATTTCCAGTTTTTCCAGCACCATTTGTTGAAGAGGCTCTCTTTTCTCCAGTGTATGCTTTTGGCGCCTTTGTTTAGTATGAGATAACTGTATTTATGTGTGTTTGTCTCTGTGTCCTCTATTCTGTACCATTGGTTTACATGTCTATTTTGGTGCCAATACCATGCTGTTTTTATTACTATAACTCTGTAGTATAAAGTCTGGTATTGTGATGCTATCTGCTTCACTCTTCTTGCTAAGGATTGCTACAGCTATTCTGGGTCTCTTATTTTTCCAGATAGATTTCATGATTGGTTTTTCTAGTTCTATTGAGGAATGTCATTGGGATTTTGATTGAAATTGCATTAAATCTGTATAGTACTTTTGGTAGTATGGTCATTTTGACAATATTAGTATTTTATTTTTATTTTTATTTTTTTTTTGAGGCTATTGTAAAGGGCGTAGTTTTCCTAATTTCTCTTTCAGGGGATTCATCACTGATGTACAGAAATGTCAAAAGCCCTACATATAAACACTACATTCAGATTAATTTTCTACTCATTTGATACCTCAATATGTGTATTAAAGTTAAACACAGGAACACTTGAGGAACATACTCAAACCAAATTCAGACCAAAGCAGACATCTTCTTAAGAAATGTCTCTGAAGGCAAAGATCTGGTAGGAATGAATAGAGCTTTATATTAACTGTATCCTTATTATTTATTATAGAACTGATTTAGAGACATCTATGTTACTATGTTCTGCAAGACAATATAAAATGCAAAAAGTTGTGAAAATAGGACCTACCTAACTTCCTTTTATTTATCATAATCTCTAAAAAAATAAAGACCATACTACTCAAGAGGGTTTTGTAATGTAATGCATTTTTTGTATTAATGAGGTTTTTCACATAAATTTTCATCTTATTTTATTAATTAGTTCTATCAAAGGAATACTTAAAAATAAGTAGCATCCATTCATCTGTTGTTGATGTGCAAAAAAGTGTAAAGTATTTAAAATCATTTAGACATTGCACTAAGAACAAACAAAAGCCCCCCCTCCCCAAAAGAAGCAATTAAATGATAAAAATATTTATTATGGAGCCTTGGCAAGAATTTCTCTATCCCATGTAATAATCATATTTTTAGAGTTTCTAATCCTTTAAAGGAATGAAAGTAATATCTGATGTTTTTCTCATTCCAGATATTATTTTCTACAGGCAAATTAGAAATATTTAGTCACTTTGGTGGTGCATTAATTGAACACTTCATGTTTGGTTTAATGATTCATAATATAAAATGATTAATTTTTATTCATTGATGCAAATTTATGTTTTTTCATCCATTTATTATTAACTGAGTATGCAACATGGTAGCATTTCCTTTGGGCTTTGAAACAGAACTGAGAAAAATGTATTCAAAGATATGTAGTTCCCATATAAAGTCATGTCAGTGACTTACTGAATTACTGCCATTCATTTATTCCCATTTATTTAGCATCTGTTCTTGTCAAACTATAATAAGCAATGAGTATAAATGCAAGGAAAATAAAAGATATGGCCAATGATCTTTGTAAAGTCACACCCAGGAGATTTCACAAAGTTCTAACATGCTATTGAGCAAACTATTGGAATTTTGGAGAAAATCTTATTTCTCAATGTTGAAGTTTCATTTATTATGAGTTCAAAGTTTTTAAAATTTTTGTTTTAAAAATATATATTTTAGGCCAGGCGCAGTGGCACAGGCCTGTAATCCCAGTGGCTCTGGAGGCTGAGGCAGGAGAATCGTGAGTTCAAGGCCAGCCTCAGCAAAAGCAAGATGGTAAGCAAACCAGTGAGACCCTGTCTCCAAAAAAAATATGAAATAGGACTTGGGATGTGGCTCAGTGGTAAAGTACCCCTGAGTTCAATCCCCACTCAGTATCTTCCCCCCATAAAAGACAAAAATATTTTATAACCAATTTTGTCTGTATATTTATTATTTTTTCAAATGATCATGTATGGTTTATGATGAGTCATTCAAGGGGTAAATATTACACATCAGAATCTTTTCTAGTTTTAATAAGTTATAATTTAATTATTGGGTATACATACAGATGCATAAAATCATTTTCTAATAGGACATACAAAATTACTTGTTCACTTTGTTGATTCTTTCCTTTGATGTGCAGAAGCTTTCTAGTTTGTTCTAATCATGTTTGTCTATTTTTGCTTTTATTTCCTGTGCATTTGGAGTCTTACCTAAAAACGTCTTTGCCCATTCCAGAGTCTTGAAGTGTTTACACTCTTCATTTGCAGTTTCATGGTTTCTGAAGTTTTTAGTCCATTCTGAGTTGATTATTTATTTATTTTTTTAACTGGAGGGAGATAGGTGTCTAGTTTCAATATTCTGCATATAGGTGTTCAGTTTTTAAAAAATCATTTATTTGAGAAGACTATTCTTTCATCAATGTGTGTTCTTAGTAACTTTGTAAGAGCAGGTGGCTGTAGATATGTGCATTTACTTATAGATCTCCATTCAGGTCTGTTGGTTCATATGTGTTTTTATGCGAATACCATGCTGTTTTGATTTACTCCAGCTTTTAAGTATATTTTGAGATCAGGTAGTATTATGCCTCCTGCTTTTTTCTTTTTTCTTAAGGTTGCTCTGGTTATTTGGCACTTATCATGGTTATTCATACAAACTTCAGGATTGTTTTTTCAAGTTTTGTGAAGAAGATCATTGGTATTTTAATAGGGATTGCAGTGAATCTAAATATTTCTTTGGTACTATGAACATTTTATTTTAATAATATCAATTCTTCCAATCCACTGTTTTTATTTCTCCTCTTTAATTTCTTTCCTCAATGTTTTTTCTTCTTCTTCTCTTTCTCCTTCCCTCTCTCTGTCTCTCTCTCTCTGTCTCTCTCTCTCTCTCGCCCCCCTTCCTTCCTTCCTTCCCTTTTTTTTAAATATTATATATTTATTTTTTCCATTTGACTTTTTCCTCAATGTTTTAACAGTTTCCTTGGTGGAGGTATTTTACTTCTTTGTTTACATTTACCATAGTTTCTATTTATTTATTGTTTTGGTAGCAATGGCAAATTAGATTGCTATTTCAGAATTTTTGCTACTGGGGTACAGCAATCCAAACTGTTGTACATCAATACAACTGACTCTTGTGATGATTTTGTATCTTGCACTTTTGCTGAACTTCTTTATTCATCATAATAGTTTCTTGATGGAGTTTATGGAGTTTCCTACATACAAGATCATGTCATCTGCAAACAGTGACAATTTGTCTTCCTCTTCCAAATTGGATGCCCTTTATTTATTCCATTTACCTGCTTGCTCTCGTTAGAACTTTGTTATGGTTTAGCTATTTGGTGACCTGCAAAGGCTCACTGTGAGATAATGCAAGAAGGTTTAGAGGAGAAATGATTGGTCATGGGACCCTTAACCCAATCAGTGAATTACTCTCCTGACAGTGTTAACTGAGTGGTAACTGAGAGCTGGCAGGATGTGGCTAGAGGAGGTGGGATGTGCCTTTGAGGTATATATTTTGTATCTGGCAAGTGGAGTCCCTCTCTGCTTCCTGATCATCATGTGAGCCACTTCCTTCTGTGACACTCTTCTGCCATGATGTTGTCTCATCTTTGAGACCAGAGAATGGAAGCTAGGAGTCTATGAACTGAGACCTCCAAAACTGTGAGCCCCAAATAAACTTTTCCTCCTCTATTTTGTTCTTGTCAGGTCTTTGAGTCACTGTAACAAACAAGCTGACTAAAACAGACTTCTACTACTATGTTGCACAAATGTGGTAAAAGTGAGAATCCTTGTATTATTTCACACCTTAGAAAGCTTTCAGTTTTTTCCATTCAATATATTAGCTATTGATTTGTTATATATGGCCTTTAGTATATTGAGGTACACGCCTTCCTTTTATTTTATACCTTATTTGTTCAGAGTCATCATGAAGGGATATTGAATTTAATCAAATTACATTTCTGAATCCATTCAGATGATCATAAGTTTTTTTTTTCCTTCATTCTGTTGATGTGTTATATTACATTTACAATATCCACATGCTCAATTATCCTTGCGTCCCAGGATGAATACCTTTTGATCATGGTGAATAAACTTTTTTAGTGTGCTGTTGGATTTAATGTGCTAGTATTTTATTGAAAATGGGAGAAAAGATTTGCAAACTAAACATCTGACTGTGGGCAAATATGTAGACTATATAAGGAATACAGAGAACTCAATAACAAAAACATGACCCATTTAAAATGTGGACAATGGACATTTCTTAAAAATAAGACATATCAATAGCCAATAGGTATATTAAAATGATCAAGTTTACTAATCATTGGGTAATTCAAGACAAAACCATGACATGATATCATCTCACTTTAGTCAGAATGGATAGGATTAGAAAGACTTCATTCTAGATGTGTAAAATGGGCCAAGTCTGGTACTTGATTAAGAGATCATAGATCTCTATTACAATGAATAATTTCCCGTGAATCAACATCCAATAGGAAGAAGGTGTGTAAATAGGCATTTTATAATGAGTCTACTCTAATGCTTCAATCCACTAAAGCCTTTGAGTACATTCCTGTATAGTAGCCCAAGAAAATGGTGACATTTGACTTAATATACTGTAGGCTACTTTGGAGTCCAAGTTTCACTCAGCCAGTCAAGCAGTGCTTTAGAGGCACTGTGTTAGTTAGTTTTTCACTGCCGTGATCAAAATACCTGACAAGAACAACTTAGAGGAAGAAAAGTTTATTCTGGGCTCATGGATTCAGAGGTTCAGTCCACAGTCAGCTGACTCCATTGTTCTGGACCTGAGGACAGGCAGAGCACCCTGGTAGAAAAGTAAGGTTGAGGAAATCTGCCCAGCTCATTGGCAGTGGGGAATCAGAGAATGACAGTAAAGATCCAGTGACAAAATGTAATCCTGAGAGCATTCCCATAATGACTTACTTCCTCCAGTCATGACCCAACTGCTTATAGTTACTACCTAGTAACTTATTCAAATTATTCATCCATCAAATAAATTAATCTGCTGATTAGGTTACAACTATCAGAATCTAATAATTTCACCTCTGAACGTTGTTACACTGAATATCATTTCCAGTATATGAGCTTTTGGGGTGACACTTCATATTCAAACCACACCAGCCACTCACAGTAGTTTGGACTAGTGTATCAAATCTAGAATATCTGCTTACTCTATATGTGAACAGTTATGACAGAATCCAACCTATGGTCATTTGACTTATCTAACTTCCATAGCATCCTTTCACGTATATAGCCTCCTGGTTTCTATAAACATAAATTTTGAACTCTTACAGTCTTATAATGCTTTTGATGTATAGACGTAAAATTCTTCACCTTCTTCCATACAAATCCTACTTCTAATACCAGCGGGAAACCAGTTCACTCTGAGCATTTTTTTTTTTAAAAAGAAAGTTTTATGGGACTTAAACCTTACACAATTATGTAATAAGCTAGGAAATCAATATTTGAAAAGAAGAATTGATGCACTCAAGACAGACCATTCATAAGCTTTGGTATAAAAGAGTGAATCTGAAATTACATGGAAATATTGAAGTTATATATATGAAGTTGCTGAAGCAGGACTGAGATATAGGGCTGGTGCAAATTTTACAAAATGTTGTTGGCCTTTCTGCTTTTACCTCCATAAATTTCAGTGAAATATGTAGTTGTAGGACTGTGTTTTCTTTTTCTTTGTGTGGCTGGCATTTGGGAAGGAAATGGAGACATTGAACTGGGACATTCCAGAACAAAATAGCACCACTTTGTCTCTCACACTCTCTAATCAATAGCCACCATATGAACTTTATGGCTGCATTTCAGTTCCACTTTCCAAGGAATCTAAAACTTTACTTTGGACCAATCACAATTGGACTCATATAAAAAAAGGAATTATGGACAATCAAGCAGATGATACAACAATGTAGCCCAATAGGAACGTATCAACTAAAAACTGAAACATGAGATAAGATTATTACTTCATTTTTTCCCCATAAGGGTTATTAAACCAAAAGAAAAGCCTTTCTGTGATAAGCTGGACAAAAACCAACCAAGAAAACATACCCAGATATTAATGAAACTGGAACGGAATGATAGGGGATTCCTTGATTGTATTATTCTGTAGCTGAGGTTGCTGGACTTTGTTCATTTGTGAAAAGTAAAGCCATATGTGATTAATTTTGGCTATCCAAAGGTAACATTTTGCAGCCAAAGATAATCCTAAAGGATAAACAAATAGGTATTGGAAGTAGAGGACTAAAAGAGATAGCAGTTGCACTAGAGATTTTCTCCCAAACTCCAAGCTTATGGTGTCTCAACAGAGAACAAAGGGCATCTGTGATGGTTAATTCAAAATGTCAATTTGATAGAATTAAGAGATGCCCATGATGAAGAAACTTCTAGGTGTGTCTATTGGGGTGTTTCCAGGAATGATTTGCATGTGGAGCAGCCAACTGAGGAATAGATACACCCTATATGTGAGAGGCATAGTCCAGTAAGTTGTGGGCTTGGATGGACCAAAAAGGTGCAAGTAACAGGAAGACAATGCAGACTCAAGTTCAATTCTTCTTGAGCAGGTGCTTTAATTGCTGCTGCAATTGCCTGAGGATATCAGACTCCAACTCCTTTACTCTTCCAAAGCAGACTCTGACCAGAGACTCTTCAGGAGGTTTCCCAACTTTTAGTCTTTGACTGGGGCTGATCATTGGTCCTTCTTCCAAAGCTCCAGCTTCTTGGACTGAGAACCTACTGGTTCCTCCAGCTCTCCAGCCTGCAGGCATTGCCAGACTATCCAACTTCTGATCCTGGATGTCAATCTAAAAAATCCTCTTTTTATATAATATCACTTATATACTCACAACATCTGAGAATATATAAGATAAATAAATGCTTCCTGGGAGCCATGGCTATAGCAGACAGAAAGCTTCTGAAAGAAGATATAGATAGAACAAGACACCTTAACATAAGTGGAAAAAATTATGAGGAACGTAAATTAAGGTTAAATAGATGCATTTTTTATTGCAATCAACATAAAGATCCGATGATCAAAACTGTATTCCAAGATAACTAATGCTAAAGATTGCATTTGGTAGTATAGGAATATATGATGTAAGAGTTGATAATTTGCCTGCAGAGATATAATATGAAAAGAAAAGTAGGAATGTAAAGTCTACAGATCTAATTAATAAAGGAATGTCATATACTTTATCAATCTGGAGAATACAAATTAAGAGTGTTAATTTGAGAATGAGTGGGTGTCAGAGATTACTATTGTAATAGAGTCTGCAGTCCCAAACATGCTTCCTCAGGTACTGGCCCTAAATTGAGATAGAGATCAAAATAACAAGGCTAACTCAATGATAGCTCCATTGTTGAATTAAAAATTACTGCCAATTTAAGAAAGTCTTGTATCTCTCTGTGAGAGTTGATGAGTGGAAACAAGATGGAAGGTAATGTTAATATACATGGATGACATTTAATTCTTAGTTCTTGAAAGATTAAAAAATGAAATCTATATTTAAACGAATAGGATAGAAATGTATACACTAAGATTTCTGTGTCGATTCAAGTCAATATCAATCAAATGATGTACTATTTTTTTGTTTTGTTTTGTTTTTTTGTGGTACTGGGGATTGAACCCAGGGCCTTGTGCGTGTGAAGCAAGCACTTTACCAATTGAGCTATATCCCTAGCCCTTGAAATCTGGTTCTTAATGATTTATTACACTTTTTTATTTTGGGTACTGGGAATTGGACTTTAACACTGATCTACATTCTCAGTTCTTTTAATTTTTTAAGGTTTTTTTATTTTTTTAGACAGGATCTTACTAAGCTGCTTAAGGACTTTGCTAAGTTGTTGACTGAGCTGGCCTTGAATTATCGATTCTACTGCCTCAGCTTCCTGAGTCATTGGGAGTACAGGTATGTGCCACTATGCTCTGTGAGTTATTACTCTTAATAGAACCTTCCCACATGCTCAAGTTTAAGTGTTCATACCTGAAAATCAGGATGCAATGGTAATACATGCCCAGATCTGGATTTGATTCTTAGCTTTTTCACACATTGACTATATAATCATGGAGAAGCTTTTAATCTTTTGAGTTTCAATTTCTTCTGCTATAAAATTAATCAATATTATATGTTAGCAACTTTTTATGTGAACTTTGTGAATAGATGCATGTAACATAATAGGCCATTTAAAAATGTAATAGTAGATTGTTTCCACCCTTGTTTCTTGGGTATAAATTGGGATTTTATGAAATCTCCTGATGAAGAGACTTGAGGGACTGGAGGAAAGGTCCAGAGAATAGCCCTGCTACAGTCAACTCTGCTTTAATCTGTTTATAATATTAAGGATTCATGTAAGATTTTGTTTAAAAATGAGGTTAGTAATAGAACTGTGATGTACATTTTGATCTGATCTTTGTAGTTGAGAGTACTCAATTTCCCCTGTTTCCTTTTTATTTCCCATAATTGTTTCAAAGATATATTTTCACCTCTGCATTATAGAAATATAAAATGAATATTTGAATTTTAAGTTATAAATAAAATCTGGATCTTCAAGCCCTTAGACCAAAGCTGTGATCCTTTAAATATCAAAACATCCTCAGGAGATAGGAAAGGCAGCATCAATACATAAGAAAACTCAGCAGGTGAATTGAGAAAGTTGAGGGTTAGAAGCAGAGTTTTCACTGATGAAATAGTGCTGTCTCCTTTTCAGCATTCTGAGAGCCTAATTAACTTATGTCATGTTGTAATATAATGTATCACATCGGGTTAGGATATTAATTAACTTGTTATCATAGACAATTTGTGAATATAACCTGAACATCGACATTTTAGGATGTTGAGTTTTAGTTTGCTTCTGATTGAAAATGAGTACTTCTCTCTACCCCAGTCCCAAATTATTTGATTTTCTGTATTATTGAGTTTCACTTTACTTGTTTTTTTTTTTAATTTGAAAAGTGACTTATAAAATATTCTCCAATATATTTTTTTCCCTTGGAGAATGTTTGAATGCTGATCTTTGAATCTATCATATCTTGAAAGAAAAAAAAAATGCCTCAAACATAGTAAAAAAGCATTCTGATATTTCTATATTGTTGAGAATGATCATTGAATAGTTGACTTTCATGAATATTAAAGAAAGTTCTGTTAGTTCTATAGCCTGAAAACAAAAGGAATTCCTATAGGTCATGCCTATACCTATACTACCTTATATGTATATCATACTGTGTCTGTTTATCTGACTATGCGTGTGTCTGTGTACACATAGAATAAGATTTATCTTTTATTTTTGGTACTGGGGATTGAACTCAAGGGCACTCAACCAGTGAGCCACATCTCCAACCCTACTTTATATTTTACTTAGAGATGGGGTCTCACTGGATTACTTAGGGCCTCACTGTGGGAAGCCACTCCTGAGCTATTTAGCTTCTTCATTTGGCCTTGAGCCAAGGAGATTTTGGTCTGGCATTGCATGCTATTTTGTGGCCCCTCCCACTTAATGGATTAAGCAATGCACATGACTTCAGTCTTTGCCTGGCTAGGAAGCCTGTGCTCAGGAATTGGGCGTGATCCACTGGACCTGGACAGCCCACCTCTTATCTTATCTGGCTGAAGAATGTTCTATGGAATACCTTTGAAATTCCCCTCATATAAATAAAGCAAACACAAGCTCTCCCTCTCTTTTTTAGTGTGGAAGTCAACCCCTAAATTTGAAGAGGCATCCTGCCCTTGCTTTCTAAAATTACTTTCTGTGTTGTGTGGGTTTTTTGTGTTTTTTTGTTTGTTTGTTTGTTTGTTTGTTTGTTTGTTGTTTTTTTTCTGCTTTCTTTTCTTAGCTTTATTTTCCAGCCAGCCCACTTTACGAAGAGGATCCCCCAATTCCTTTGTCCTATGATGGATGTGGGTGAGACCTCACTAAGTTACTGAGGCTGGCTTTGAACTCTTGGTCCTCCTACATCAGCCTCCCAAAGCTGCTGCTGGGATTACAGGCATTCACCACCATGCCCAGCAAGATTTATTATTTCTTTATGCTGAGTTTTACATTAACATATTCCAGGTGGAATAATTATTTTGATATTATTTTCAACCAAGCACTTGGTTATTCTTCCCATATTCCAATGAGAAATCAAGAATAAGAACATTAAAATCTTTTACCCCAACTTCAGAATAGATTAAACTTGTTAGAAAAATGTACATTTCACCTGTCTCCTAGTTTTTATAAAATCTTGTTCTTAGTAAATGATAATTGTGTTAGAATCTTCCCAAACAGTCAAGTGCTGATACCTGAAGAGCAAGATGATATGGTGGTAGGTAAGTAGACCTGAATTTGATGCTCAGCTTAACCACAAATGCCATACAATCATGGGGAAGCTTTTGATCTTTTAGAGTCTTGGTTTCATTATGTTGAGAATGTAAAAATTTGTGAAGTTTATTTTTCTGGGTATAACTTTGTTCTATATCAGATTTTATTACCTTAAGAGTTTCTTGAGTTTCAGTGACTTCAGTACCTAAATTCTTATGGTGTTGGAAGCTTTGTTCCTCAAAAACCTAGAATTATATTTATATTAATAAAAACTTTTGTTATTTTGAAATGTGTGTTATAGAAGAAAAAGGTCTTAGAAATTAAGATCTTAAATATTAACTTTTTTCTGTAAGAATATTTGTTTAGATTTTTTATTAAATTTGTTTAGATAATTTATTTATGTTAGAATCTTACTGTTTTTCCATAGGGTGTCTCAAACTAATGTTTCAGGGAACAATTAGAAATTATGCTTTGCTTTATGCTATTTTTTTCTGTAATATATTCTTAGAGGAATGTGCTCAAAGAATGGGCATCTCAAATAAATGATACAAGTTTTTAAATTTCATTTATGTTTCTGTTTCATATGTAAGAAAAATAGTCTTTCTTCACAAGAAATTGTAATATGGTCAAGAGCCTTGTGAAAGATAATTCAGAGAAACAGGACACTATCCTTCCTCATTACTGTATACTCATCTCAAGCAATTACAGTGCACCTAAATAGGGATTTGATGGAAGAAAATAAAGAATATTTTAAAAACATCTATTATAGTTTTATGGGGATCCCTCTCCCCTCCAGTTTTTTTTTTTTTTTTTTTTTTCCATTTCCTTGGTGCTTTTTAGACATTGACTTCTCACAGGGGCTTAAGTTTCTCTAACCCACAAAACTACATTCTTCTTGCATGGAGATTACCTGTCACTCAGATTGCAGTGGCATTTCTTCCAGGGCTTTGTACTTTTATAAATGCTTTCATCCAGCGATCTCATAAAATCTGGCAAACATGATCTCATTATTCCTCAGGATATTCCTGTGAAGTTGGTGGGTGGCCAGTATTACTATTCCAATTTTGTGGAGTGTTTTATCTAATTTTCAGAAAGTAATACTCTCCGTATTATGCAGCTTTTGAAGTAGTAATGTAATCAAGGACATACAGAACACAATGCAGGCCTAGAAAAAGAACTTGCTTCTTCTGTTCTGGGTGGTGACAGGCTATTGCCCAATTCTTATACATTGTTGCCATTTAAAAATTAATTTTAGTCCTTAAGAGAAGTGTGTGATACTACAGTAATTTTCCCTGAGTCTTAGAGCTGAATAGTCTGTCTAAAATACATAAAATACAATGTTGCATATTAACTGTACTTTGAACACCACTGTTGACCTACTAAAATTACTACATCATTAAATAGCTTAATTTACATGAACTACATATCAAAAATTATCTAAGTCATTAACCTATTCATTTAAAACGTTTATCATTAAGAAAAAAATAATCTTTTAAGTTCTCATTTATTTCATGACTCAATTATTTGGCAAAAAAAAAAAAAAAATTGAGTGTTGAAATGGTATTAGATATTTACCATACCCTGCAGTAAAATATATATACAAAGTATAAAACTGTCTTCAATGATTTTATAGTTGAGGAAAATTAATGAATGAAATTCTATTATACATTGCAATAAATTATATTAAAGAAAGAAGGGTATCTTGAAATAGGACACTGAGGAGGGTTATATGGAGCACATTCTCAGGGTAAGTTAAATGAAGTCATATCTTGAAGGTAAAGAGAAAACAAAAATTTCTCAGGAAGATGAGGGGGGACAAAAAGCATCCAAAGGGGAACATATAAACAACTGATTCTATTTCAAAGCAGAGTATCTGAGGAGGAGGCTAGGGACCATGGGTATAACAAATATAGAACCCAGGACAATCTGTTTTAGGTGTACTTTCACTTTGTACCCTTGTTTACAACAAAAATTGCTTGCTTACTTTCTTTGAGTTCAAAAGACATACATTTACAAAAATAAGGAAGAGATTTGAATGGGGGATCTTAGGAAAAATTTTTAAAAAGCATCTTATGAAAGACTCATATTGAGGCCAGATGAAGAAGATTGCTCTTTTTTTTTTTTCTTTATCCTGTTAATCCCTGGAAATAAGGCTAGGTGCCCTGTTGAAATATTCTATACATATGTGTCAATAATTTTGTTGTTTGTAACATATATGTAATATATTTTAAGAATTTTAAGTATTGGTAAATATTCAACAAGCTGAAAGATTGTTAAACACTGACAAATATAAAGTTATATTACACATGAGATACATAATAAGCAGAACATGTACATGTAAAATAAAAATAGAGATGGAAGGACCAAACCAAGAAATGCTTAAATTTCATCACACAGCTAAGTTCTATATATTCACAATATCCTAAATAAATGGGAGGTTAGAGGGATAGTAATCACTGGATATTCAAGATACACTAAATACTAAATATGTAAGAGCACTTAATAGTCATAAGGTCTTATCTAGCCACATATTAGTAGTAGCCTATCTGGCCCCATGTCTTCTCTATTAACATAACACAGAGAAAAACCATAGCTGTACCTGAGGCTGATGGGCAAGCACCCCTCTGATAGAGCAGGTGTGTGTCACTGGCTAGGGGTACCTTCCATGAAAGATGTCCTTGATGTAACCCCAGTTCTTGCCCTCACAATCTCCCCATTAATGAGAAGGCTAATGCAGCAGGAAGAGAGGTGGGGTGGAGAGGGGAACAAAAGAGAAAAGGATTTAGGCTTTATGGTGCTCTATTAATATTCTAGGTGTGCTACATAACTCATCATTTGCTTTCACTTCTTCTACTTGTATTGTTGTTGATCTTAATAATCCATGTGATTCGGGCATTTCAATTTGACTGAGAGCTCCAAATTTCTTTTTGTTGGAATAGCTTGACATACTTAAGAGGCTACTATTGCATAAAATAAAGTTCCTATACAGAAAACTGTTTTGCTCAGTCCTGCCTCCCACTCACTTTGTAGATATAAACAGCAACCAGAAAATAAATAATTAACTCTAAACTATATTGTTGTAAGGTGTCATGTTGCAAGAGTATTGAGGATATAGCAGGGGCACATAGACAACTCTGAGGATATCAGGTACATAACGGACAGTTTCCTATACAAGTTGACACGTGTTCAAATATAAACAGCTAAGCAGGGGCTGCTCAGATAATATGTGGTTCAGACTTTCCTAGGTGAAGAAAATAACTTCTGTAAAAGTTCAAGACAAAAGTAAAAATAATTTATCCTAGAAATCCAAGTCTAACTATAGCGTGGAAGATGGAAATGATGCATATGCTAAGATAAATAGTGAAACAACCACTAAGAACAATGGAAATCATTAAAGGGTTTGCTGTTCTGAAAGTTCATTTTGGATGCTATAATGGGAATATATCAGAGATGTTACTGAAGAGAGAAAGAGATCACTTAGGAAGTCATTTTGGTAATTCAGATAAGGATTGATGATCATCTAAACCAATAGTCTGGTGGTAAAGGTGGAACGAAAAATAAATTGGACAGCATTTAGGGTAAGAAATTGTAGCAATTGCTCTGTACTCTCTAGTTATGTGGGGTTTACAAAGAGTGCATCTGGCATGATTCCCAGATATGCAACTTCAAAAATTGGGCCATGACTAATTTTTGGCAGTGCAATCTACAACTACACTAAAAAGCTATCTGATAGTAAAGACCCATTACATTCTCAATGAAACACATCAATCCTCCTTTTAAATGCACTTTTGAGTGTGCAAAAAATTAGGCCAAATATCCAGGGGACAGTAATAAGGAGGGGAGGAGAGACTCAGCATTGCAAATTTCAGCAACTGTATGACTGCCTGGGGACATTTCATGTATCTACATCTAACTGAGAATGTAGAGATTTATCCCATACAAGAGATGGAAAACAACAAACATCGCTTTTGGAAATTGGTCATACAATATATGGGACAGTCCAAGGATTACTAATTGCATAATGGTGGGGTACAAAGCTTCTTGCTTACTAACCAACAAACTGATAGAAAATATTCACTGACAGTCATTCAGTGTACCAAGAGGGCAAAAAAGCAAATAATTAGTAAAAGAAAAAAAAAATATCTTTCCAAACTTTTTACAAATTTTGTACCAAAGGCTTGCCAAGCATGAGACCATAAATTGAAATCTGACATTGTCAAACAGGCAAGAAAATCAAGCTATCTTGAGTAAGAAACAGCAAAAATCTCCAATACAAAAAGTAGGCTGAGACGAAATTCAGATAATGAAATGTATTTCCATAGAGACCAAGGAACAGAATTTATTCTTTTTATTAAAAAAAAAAAGAGTAAATATTTTTGGCATATAGATTACAAAGTCTTTGTCATGACTATTCATCTCTGCTGCTGTAACAAAAAACCAGCTATAAATACCATACAAGCAAATGAACATAGATGTCTTCCAATAAAACTTTATTTACAAAATAGGAGCCAGGCCAAATAAGTAATAATTTTCCAACTTCTATTTTATGACATAAATTAAGTATGTTAAAAATAAGTATTACAGTCCGCTGACCTCCACCCCAAAGCAGGAGCCAGCAAGGACAGACCCACCAACTCTGCTTGAGTCCAGGCGGGCCCAGGGCAGTTCCTGGATCCTGCATTGGAGTGATGCCAGGCCCAGCAGACCACTGCAGGAGCTCAGACTCAACCAGTTCAACCCACACCAACCTGAGTGGAACCAGCCCCAGGTAGCATACTTTGAGGGACAATGGCAGATTCTGATAGCCCAACACTAAGGGGAGGCAAAAACAACCTGCAAGGATATTATAAGACTATAGGGAAGAAACTGTAATATCTCAGATCTACACTGCAAGAAAGTAAGGCAAATAGACAACATGAAAAATCAAGGGAGGAAAGTACCCCAAACAAACCAGGATTCTACAAAAGAGAATCCATGCTCAGCGAAGTTGATGCAATGTCAGAGAAGGGGTTCAGAAGGTTCATAATTAAAACAATCTGTGATTCAAAGAATGACCTACATGAGCAAATACAGGCAAAAATTGACCACTACAACAAAGATATAAAAGAGCAAAGACAGGTAGCAAAAGATTACTTCAAAAAAGAGATAGAAACCCTAAAAAAAAGTCAGAAGTCCTTTAAATGAAGGAAACAATTAACCAAATAAAAAAGAAAATTGAAGGCATCACCAACAGACTAGATCAACTGGAATAAAGAACTTCAGAAAATGAAGACAAAGTATATAATCTTGAAAAGAAAGTTGACCACACAATGAAGATAGTAAGAAACCATGAACAGAACATCCAAGAAGTATGGGACAGCATCAAAAGACCAAATCTAAGAGTAATTGGGATAGAGGAAGGCACAGAGTTTCAAACCAAAGGAATGCACAACCTCTTCAATGAGATAATATCAGAAAATTAACCAAGCATAAAGAATGAATTTGGAAAACCAAATACAAGACACATATAGGACACCAAATGTACAAAATTACAACAGATCTACACCAAGACACATTATAATGAAAATGCCTGGCATATAGAACAAGGATAGAATTTTAAAGGCCGCAAAAGAGACGAATCAGATCACATATAGGGGGAGACCAATTTGTATCACAGCAGATTTTTCAACTCAGACACTCAAAGCTAGGAGATCATGGAACAACATATTCCAAGCTCTGAAAGAAAAAGGATGCCAACCAAGAATCTTATACCCAGCCAAATTAAGCTTTAGATTTGAGGACGAAATAAAAACCTTCCATGATAAACAAAAGTTAAAAGAATTTACAAGTAGAAAGCCAACACTACAGAACATCCTTGGCAAAATACTCCATGAAGAGGAAAAGAATAACAATGTTGAAAATCAACAGAGAAGGTATTAAACTAAAGGACAAAAACAATCAGAAGAGAAACCATGTCAAGTTAAATACCAAAAATAAACAAAAATGGCTGGAATACAAAACACATCTCAATAATAATAATGTTAATGGCCTAAACTCACCAATTGAAAGACATAGACTAGCAGATTGGATCAAAAAAACAGACCCAACAATATGCTGCCTCGAAGAGACTCATCTCATAGGGTTAGACATCCATAGGCTAAGGGTGAAAAAAGTTGGGAGAAATCCTACCACTCACATGGACTGAGAAAACAAGCAGGGGTTTCCATCCTCATATCAAAGTTGACTTCAAGCTTAAGTCAATCAAAAGGGATAAAGAAGGACACTATACTATATACTGCTCAAGGGAACCATACACCAACAAGACTTAACAATTATAAATATATATGCCCCAAACAATGGAGCATCCATGTTCATCAAAAAAACTTTCCTCAAGTTTAAGAGTCAAATTGACCACAACACAATAATTCTGGGTGACTTTAAAACCACACCCCTTTCACCACTGGATAGATCTTCCAAACAAAAGGTAAACAAAGAAATTATAGAACTCAAAAATACAATAAACAACTTAGACTTAACTGACTTATATAGAATATTTCATCCTTCAATAAGCAAATACACTTTCTTCTCAGCAACACATGGATCCTTCTCTAAAGTAGACCATATACTATGCCACAAAAAAAACTCTTAGCAAATATAAAAAAGTAGGGATACTACCCTGCATTCTGTCAGACCATAATGGAATGAAATTAGAAATCAATGATAAAATAACAAATAAAAGCTACTCCAACACCTGGAGACTAAATAATATGCTACTGAATGAACAATGGGTTGCAGATGGTATCAAAGAGGAGATTAAAAAATTAGAAGTGAATGAGAACACAGACACAACATATCGAAATCTCTGGGACACTATGAAGGCAGTTCTAAAAGGAAAGTTCATTGCATTGAGTTCATTCCTCAAAAGAAGAAAAAGTCAACAAATAAATGACTTAAAATTATATCTCAAATCTCTAGAAAAAGAAGAACAATCCAACACCAAAAGTGGTAGAAGACAGGAAATAATTAAAATCAGAGCTGAAATTAATGAAATTGAAACAAAAGAAACAATTGAAAAAAATGGACAAAACAAAAAGTTGATTCATTGAAAAAATAAATAAAATTGACAGACCCTTAGCCAGGCTAACAATAAGAAGGAGAGAGAAACCTCAAATTACTAACATATGCAATGAAAAAGGAAATATCACAACAAATCTATGGAAATACAGGAAATAATTCAAAATTATTTTGAAAACTTGTACTCCAAAAAAATACAAAACACTGAAGGCATCAACAAATTCCTAGAGTCGTATGATCTGCCCAAATTAAAGCAGGATGATATACACAATTTGAACAGACCAATTTCAAGTGACGAAATAAAAGATGCCATCTGAAGCCTACCAACCAAGAAAAGCCAAGGACCAGATGGATACACAGCCGAGTTCTACAAGACCATTAAAGAAGAACTGATACTAATACTCTTCAATTTATTTCAGAAAATAGAAAAAGAGGGAGCACTTCCAAACTCATCCTATGAGGCCAATATCACCCTGATCCCCAAACCAGGCAGAGACACATCAAAAAAAGAAAATTTCAGACCCATATCTTTAATGAACATAGATGCAAAAATTCTCAATAAAATTCTGGCAAAACGGATACAAAAACATATAAAAAATATACCACAATCAAGTGGTGTTCATTCCAGGGATACAAGGATGGTTCAACATATGGAAATCTATAAATGTAATTCATCACATCAATAGACTCAAAGATAAAAAACATGATTATCTGAAGGAGCCTATAATCAAGGAGATAGCTAAAGATTGCGGTTAGCTGAGAGCCATAAAAGATGTTCTAGTTTCCACCTGATATTAATACATTATTCAAAGAATCTTTGTATGCCCGGGAACACTGCGTGACGCACCTGTAAGCTTGAGCTGTAAGCACGTGTCCTTGTTAAAGCTATATGTATATAACTGGGTGAGGTTCGTTAGTGTGTGTGGGGAAGAAGAAGGTGGTGGTTGGAGTTAGAGCATTTGGAGTGATTGCTAGAGCTGGAGAGAGAAGAAGAATAAAAGACCTTTTTTCATTTTCATCCTGCCTCCGAATTTTCCTGTGGCATTCGCTGCTCAAAGCGACTTCCGCTTCAGGCAGCGACAGGTGGTGGCCTGTACGGGGAATTCGGCGGCAAGGTAAGAAAAAAGAAAATTTAAAAAGATGGGAGCAAATATAACAAAAAGTCGGTTTATAAAAGCCATGAATGAAATTTTTGATATTGAGAACTCAGATAGTGAGAAAAATGAACAAGAAAGCATATCCTCTGATTCAGTTGAGACCAGCAAGGAGAGTAGGAATGTAAATTCAAAAGTAAGATCTGCAAAAGCCATCAGAAGCTTAATAAAATTAGCTGAGGAGTATGTACTCTCCTTAGAAACTGAAACTCAGGATACTAGTGAAAGTGATAATAGTAACAAGGAGCCAAACCATGAAAGTACGGTCTCCTCTACTGAGCCGGTTAGGAATTATGAAGCTAGTAGTGAAGAAGAATCAAAAAGCGATTCGGGGAGCACAGTCTCCAATAAAAAGAACAAAAAGAAATTAAAAAAGAGAAAAGACCGTCAAATAGAGGAACCACTAGTGCCCTCTGCTCCTTCATGGATAGAATCCCTAACAGAAACAATAAAGAGTATTGATCAGAGTGTACGTGCCCTTGAGGTAGAAATTGGCGGCCTTTCAGAGCGCTTATACGCTCTCGAACAACATAGACCGCAGGAGCACCTAGAACTGCCAGTATTTCAAAATGAACAGGGACAAAGATATCACGAGTCCCTAGACTTTAAAACAATAAAGAATTTTAAAAAGGCGGTAATGACCTATGGGCCTCAAGCTCCGTTCACATTAAGTATGATAGAGTCACTTAACACCCTAACCTTAGCCCCCTCAGATTGGAAAAGTCTATGCAGAGCGGTACTAAGTGGGGGACAATACCTAATCTGGAAAACTCAATTCCAGGAACTTTGTTCAGAAATAGCAAAGAGAAATGCTGCAGCAGGTTTCCCTCAACGCAATATAGATATGCTCACAGGGGAGGGTCAGTTCGCCGAACTACAAAATCAGCTACAATACGATCCAGGTGTGTATGCCCAGATACACACTGCAGCTGTGAAAGCCTGGAAGACAATCTCAGGCACAGGGATCTGCAAGGCAGCCTATCAAAAGTTATACAAGGGCCTAACGAACCTTATGCTGATTTTGTAGATAGGCTCTTAAAAACAACATCTAGAGTTTTTGGCGAAGTCGAGCAAGCTATGCCTCTAGTTATCCAATTAGCGTACGAGAATGCTAATAAATATTGCCAGGATGCAATAAGGCCATGGAGAAGTAAAAAAGACTTATCAATTTATATCAGACTGTGCAAAGACATTAACGAGGCTGTTATCACAGGCAACGTAATTGCTGCAGTGATGAAAAATTCCTCCCCTCAAAATTCCCAAGGGATTCAACCTAGAACAGGATATTCCAGACAAAATTATTATAATCAACCAAGATATGCTAAACAATATCCCCCAAGGGTAATAAAATCAAATTCATACCGTGCTCCAGGCCGATGCCCCAGGTGCAAAAAGGGTATACATTGGGCCAATTTATGCCATTCTAGATATGATATATATGGAAATGATTTATCAAGGATTTCAAAAAACGGGGCACGGGGCCCAATGCCCCGGGGCCCACAAATGTACGAGGCACTAGAGGAGGAAGGCCCTCAGATTCAAATGATTCCTCGTCACAGTCCCTCCTACCCATTAACTCCCTTATCAGAGGGACAAGAGGAAGTGCAGGATTAGATCTCTGTTCTACTGTCTGGATGGTCCTGACACCTGAAATGGGGGTTCAGCTGATTCCTATGGGAATCAGGGGACCTCTCCCTTCAGGAACTGTGGGACTAATCCTTGGGCGTAGTTCCAAAAGTTTATTAGGATTTAATGTTATACCAGGGGTTATTGATTCAGATTATAATGGAGAGATTAAAATAATGCTAAGTACACACAGGGGCATCATCTCCGTAAATCAAGGAGACAGAATCGCACAGCTGCTCCTCATTCCCAGTATCCATAATTCTTTTAAAAGCATGCCACAAAATAGAAATAGCAGAGCATTCGGTTCCACTGGTTCAGGACCTATGGCTTTCTGGGTCCAGGACTGTTCACGGAGGCCTATGTGCAAATTAAAAATTCAAGGTATAGAGATGGAGGGGCTGATTGATACAGGAGCTGACTCTTCCATCATAAATCTACAACAATGGCCTAAGCACTGGCCTCTACAGAAAGCCTCAACCAGTTTAAGAGGCTTGGGATACAGTAATACCCCAGCTCAAAGTGCTGTAATCTTAAATTGGCAAGACAATGAAGGCCATACAGGAACATTCAAACACTATGTTTTAAACAGCTTGCCAATTACCCTATGGGGAAGAGATATCTTACATCAAATGGGGCTACACCTAGCGACCAAGCCTGCAGGTGTTAAGAATAAAAATCCTACTCATAATAAAAAAGGCAAAGGACATTTTTTCTAGGGGCCACTGAGAAAACAATTTTAAAAATACCATGGCTCTCTAATAAGCCAGTTTGGGTCCCTCAGTGGCCCCTATCCAAAGAAAAATTGCAAGCGGCCCATCAATTAGTTAAAGAACAATTAGAAGCAGGACACATAGAGCCTTCCACCTCTCCCTGGAATTCTCCCATATTTGTAATTAAGAAAAAATCAGGAAAATGGAGACTATTACAAGATCTAAGACAAATTAACAAAACAATGCAAATTATAGGCCCTACTCAACCTGGACTTCCTAATCCTGTAGCTATTCCAAAAAACTATTACCTTATAACCCTTGATATAAAGGACTGTTTCTTTTCCATTCCCCTACATCCTCTGGATGCCCCCAGGTTTGCTTTTTCAATTCCTTCTATTAATAATAATGGCCCTGATAAAAGATATCAATGGAAAGTATTGCCGCAGGGAATGGCAAATAGCCCTACACTGTGCCAACTATATGTGGACAGAGCTATACAGCCCATTAAAAACAAATATCAAGACCTTATGTGTCTACACTACATGGACGATGTTTTATTAGCTCACCCTAATCAACAAATCTTATTTAATATATTTAGTGAAATAACAAAAAATCTAAAAAAAATATGGATTACATATAGCAGAAGAAAAAGTTCAAAGCAGATCACCTATACTATATTTAGGCTTTAAAATCATGGATACTTTTGTTAAACCCCAAAAAATTCTAATAAGTAAAGAACATTTGACCACCCTCAATGATTTCCAAAAATTACTGGGTGACATTAATTGGCTTCGCCCTACACTAAGCCTCACTACTGGACAATTAAAACCCTTATTTGACATCCTTCGTGGGAACCCTGACCCATCCTCACCTGGAACATTAACTCCTGAGGCCAGGAGAGCTCTAAAATTAGTAGAGCAGGCCATTGAAAGATCCCATTGCGATAGATTTGATTTTGCACAACCACTAATATTGATTATTATTCCTTCACAATATACTCCAACAGGAGTATTTTGGCAACAGGGACCTATATTATGGATACATTTGCCTGTCTCAATTGTATAAGTACAATTGAGTCTTATACCTCCATGGTGGCTAAACTTATTCTTCAAGGACTTAAAACCTCTACTAAAATATTTGGAATTCATCCTGCTACTATCATTACTCCTTATTCATTGTCACAGGTTGAATATTTGTGCTTCAATGATAATGATTGGGCTATAGCTAGATGCTCTACTTCTGCAAATTTTGACAATCATATTCCTAAATCTCCTATACTGTCCTTTTGTATCAATCATCCTATCATATTCCCACAGGTAATAAAAAATCAACCCATTCCTAAAGCATTTAATGTATTTACAGATGGATCCTCTAACGGTACTGCTGCAGTAGTCACTCAAAATGAAAAAATGATTCATATCACTAATCAAAAATCAGCTCAATTAGTGGAACTCGAAGCTATAATAATAGCTCTGGAAAATTTTAAAGAACAGCCTATGAATATTTTTTCAGACAGCCATTATATTGTACATGCTGTCCCAAAATTGGAGCTAGCAGGTCCAATAGCACCACATACTCCAGCTTTTAAATTGTTTTCTCAAATCCAAAATCTCCTATGGCAACGAAAAGAACCTTTATTTATAGGTCACATAAGAGCTCACACTGATCTGCCTGGTCCTCTCCATGAAGGTAATCAAAAAGCTGACGCCCTCACTAAAACAATATTTATATTTACTACAGTACAACAAGCTACTTTATTTCATTCCCAGTTCCACGTTAACAGCACTACCTTAAGACAAAAATTTAAAATCACAAAAGAACAAGCTCGTAGAATTGTAAAAGAATGTCCATCTTGTGTAACACTTTTGCCCAATCCACATTATGGGGTTAACCCACGAGGTTTGATGCCCAATCATTTGTGGCAGATGGATGTCACACATGAGCCAAGTTTTGGAAAATTACGATTTATTCATGTCACCATAGATACATGCTCAGGCATGATTTTTGCTTCTTTACATTCCGGAGAAAAAGTTAAAGATACTATATCTCATTGTCTGCAAGCTTTTGCTGCATTGGGCATCCCCAAAATGCTTAAAACAGATAATGGCCCTGCATATACATCCACATCCTTCAAACAATTTTGTACAAAGTTAAATATTATCCACAAAACAGGTATCGCTTATAATCCTCAGGGACAAGGAATAATTGAAAGAGCAAATCGGACACTTAAAAATATGTTACTAAAGCAAAAAGATGGAAACTGGAAAAATCCTAAGGACAGATTGGCAGTTGCCCTGTTTACCCTAAATTTCTTAACTTTAGATTCTAATGGACATTCGGCTGGAGATAGACACTGGAACCCACACCAACAACATAAACCTTTGGTTTACTGGAAGGATGTTCTCTCAGGTACATGGAAGGGTCCAAACCCAGTATTAATTTGGGGGAGAGGATCTGTTTGTGTTTTTCCAAAGCACGAATCCTCTCCAATATGGATACCATCTAGATTGATAAAGCAGGTACAAAGTCAAAAGGATCAAGACGAAGTTATTGAGGAGTCTAGATTGAATAAACAAGTACAAAATCAAGAGGACCAAAATGAAGGTATGGAGTGATTCCCTTAAAAGAGTCCTCCATTAAATTTACAACTTAAATTTCATTCTTCCTGGCCGGGACAAGAAGATCTCTCTTCAGTGTATACACAATTGTAATTTTTTTTCTCTTTTATATATGTCTTTATGTCTGTGCATTTGTCTAAATTTCATGTTAATGTGATGTCACAAATATGTTTATATGTGTGTCTGTCTAGTGTGACGTCACAAATAATTAAGCGCTTAAAAAAAAAAAAGGTAGATAGATATAGATCCAAATAACAAATAATGTTAATTCATTTAAGCTTAGACTATTCTAATTTGATAATCGATAGATAGATAGATAGATAGATAGATATTTATATAAGTTCAGAATATTTTAATTAGATAATCAATTATAATGATAATCAATTTTGATTTATAGTTGTCTCCGGGACTTCTCTTCAGCTGTGAATATGTTAATGTTGTATAACCTGATATTTTGGTGTTCCGACAGAGAATCATTTATTTGTTATTAACTTCATTTGTTTAATAGCTGATTAATTTGAATTATTTCAACAGGTATAGGATTGCTGTGTATATAGAGACTCGAGGATTCCAGCTAACAAATTATTTTTCCAAAATGCCTTTAGCTTTTCTTTATCTTTAATGCAGTAAAAACCCTCAGTTTCTCTTTGATTATTTCTGAATGTGATATTTTGCCAGCTTATGTTTGTGGGAGCTTAATCAGCAATGTGTGTGAGCAGAGATCAACTTTTATTTTCTACTCTAATAATTCTTTTTTTAGTTTGACAGCTCACCTTTTGATCTCAGTGCTGGAATAGCACTGCCTTTCCCTTAATAATGGATGCTTGAGTTTTTAGGTAGCGGGCCCTGAAGATTTGCTGGTGGAAATGTCTAGACATAAAAAAGACGGCTGCTGCTACAACTGCAGGGACCGCGGTCACTGCAAGCATCCCTGCTGCTCAAGCATCAACAACCTAACCAGCAGTGTGGCCTCTGCTCTGCATGCATGGGGCCTCCTGAATCTATGTGTTATAACTTATGGACATTTTGATTTTCCATTATTTGGGGACATTATGGGACAATGCCTTGCGGGTATTTGTCTAAGAGAACTCAGTGCGTTACTTGATGAAACTAAGGGCAGCTGATTGGCTTAAAGAACTTGATATGCTATGGAAACTTGGCTCGTCAGCAGTAGGCTTACCGCCTTAAAGCCGCAGCATCTCCTGAAAATTGGACGGCTGTTAGTCAACACACAGTCGATCCTGAAGGGCTCTATTGGATGGCTGGTTAGCCTATGATGGGTAAGATCCCCAGAAGGGGACAACCTAAGACACGGCACAGTCGCACGGGACAGTCTAATGTGGCCGGCATGTCAACCTAAGCCAGGAGTCAGGACAGCCTAGACTCCCATGACGGGTAAGAATGTCGGTTGCACATGGACGTCCTAGAACATCCCCTCTTTTAAAACTAAAAAAAGGGGGAAATGAAGGAGCCTATAATCAAGGAGATAGCTAAAGATTGAGGTTAGCTGAGAGCCATAAAAGATGTTCTAGTTTCCACCTGATATTACCTCCTGGGCAATAGCTTTATTTATGTTTTTTCTCATGATAATTTTGCTTACATATTTCTTTCAATACATAAAGAACAGATACTGGTTAAAAACCTAATTCACTATGACTTTGTGTCTTGTAAATGATAACTGAGTTCTATTTGCTTCTTAATCTGTATAGTAGATTAACATTATACCTTAGGGAAAGACACTGGCTTTCTTTTCTCTAGAAACTTATCAAAGACAATTTTTCCATGATTAAACAACAACATAGAGTGTCTTCTTTCAAGAAAGAATGTCTAAGATATTTCAAAGAATTACTACTTCATGTAGGCATATTTTTGACTTATGTTCTAAGTACAAATATAGATCTAGACATTACATATCCCAGAAACATAAGAAGACACTGAAAGTTGAAGAGAAGACAGAAAAGTCATGGAAGTCAGTGAAGGAGCCTATAATCAAGGAGATAGCTAAAGATTGCGGTTAGCTGAGAGCCATAAAAGATGTTCTAGTTTCCACCTGATATTAATACATTATTCAAAGAATCTTTGTATGCCCGTGAACACTGCGTGACGCACCTGTAAGCTCGAGCTGTAAGCACGTGTCCTTGTTAAAGCTATATGTATATAACTGGGTGAGGTTCGTTAGTGTGTGTGGGGAAGAAGAAGGTGGTGGTTGGAGTTAGAGCATTTGGAGTGATTGCTGGAGCTGGAGAGAGAAGAAGAATAAAAGACCTTTGTTCATTTTCATCCTGCCTCCGAATTTTCCTGTGGCATTCGCTGCTCCAAGAGACTTCCGCTTCAGGCAGCGACAATTATCTCAATAGATGTAGAAAAAGCATTTGACAAAATACAGCACCCCTTCATGTTCAAAACACTAGAAAAACTAGGGATAACAGGAACATATCACAGCATCCTAAAAGCTATATATAATTATCCCCAGGCCAACATTATTCTAAATGGAGAAAAATTGAAAGCATTCCCTCTAAAAACTGGAACAAGGGATGCCCTCTTTCACCACTTCTATGTAACATAGTAATTGAAATGCTGGCCAGAGCAATAAGACAGACAAAAGAAGTTAAAGGGATACAGATAGGTAAAGTAGAACTCAAATTATCATTATTTGCTGACGATATGATTTTATACCTAGAAGGTCCAAAAAATTCCACCAGAAAACTTCTAGAACTCATAAATGAATTCAGCAAAGTAGCAGGATACAAAATCAACACCCATAAATCTAAGGCATTTCTATACATCAGTGACAAATCCTCTGAAAGGGAAATGAGAAAAACTACCCGTTTACAATAGCATCAAAAAAAAAAAAAATACTTGGGAATCAACTTAACCAAAGACTTGAAAGACCTCTATAATGAAAACTACATAACATTAAAGAAAGAAATTATGGAAGACCTTTGAAGATGGAAAGATCTACCCTGTTCTTGGATAGGCAGAACTAGTATTGTCAAAATGACCATACTACCAAAAACACTATACAGATTTAATGCAATGCCAATCAAAATCCCAATGACATTCCTCATAGAAATAGAAAACACAATCATGAAAATCATCTGGAAAAATAAGAGACCCAGAATAGCTAAAGCAATGCTTAGTAAGAGGAGTGAAGCAGGTTGCATCACTTTACCAGACCTTAAATTATACTACAGAGCAAAGGTATTGGCACCAAAATAGGCTGGTAAATCAATGGTACAGAATAGAGGACACAGAGACTAACACATATAATTTTAGTTATCATATATTAGACAAAGGCGCCAAAAACATACATTGGAGAAAAGATAGCCTCTTCAACAAATGGTGCTGGGAAAACTGGAAATCCATATGCAACAAAATGAAATTCAACCTCTATCTCTCACCATGCACAAAATTCAACTTAAAGTGGATCAAGGATCTAGGAATTAGACCAGAGACACTACACCTAATAGAAGAAAAAGTAAGCTCTAATCTCCAACATGTTGGATTAGGGCCCAAGTTCCTTAATAAGACTCCAGTAACACAAGAATAATATCAAGCATCAATAAATGGGATAGATTCAAATTACAAAGCTTCTTTTCAGCAAAAGAAACAGTCAGTGAAGTGAATAGAGAGCCTACTAATTGGGAACAAATTTTTACCACACGCAAGTCAGATAGAGTACTAATCTCTGGAATATATAAAGAACTCAAAAATCTTAACACCAACAAAACAAATAACCCAATCAATAAATGGGCCAAGGAACTGAACAGACACTTCTCAGAAAAAGATATACAATCAATCAACAAACACTTAAAAAAAATGTTCAACATCTCTGGCAATTAGAGAACTGCAAATCAAAACCACTCTAAGATTTCATCCCACACCAGTCAGAATGGCAGCTATTAAGAACACAAACAACAATAAATGTTGGCAAGGATGTGGAGAAAAAGGCACAATCATACATTGTTGGTGGGACTGCAAAATGGTGAAGCCAATATGGAAAGCAATATGGAGATTCCTTGGAAAACTTGGAATGGAACCATCTTATGACTCAGCTATCCCACTCCTTGGTCTGTACCCAAAGGACTTAAAAACAGCATACTACAGGGACACAGGCACATCAATGTTTATAGCAGCACAATTCACAATAGCTAAACTGTGGAACCAACCTAGATTCCCTTCAGTAGATGAATGGATAAGGAAAATGTGGTATATATACACAATAGAGTATTACTCAGCAATAAGATAGAATAAAATCATGGCATTCGCAGGTAAATGGATGAAATTGGAGAATATAGTGCTAAGTGAAGTTAGCCAATCCCAAAAAGCCAAATGCCAAATGTTTTTTCTGATATAAGGAGGCCGATTCACAGTGGGGTTGGGATGGGGAGCATAGTAGGATTAGAGGAACACTAGAATGGCCAATGGGGAGGGAGGGAATGGGAGGGGGCAGAAGGGTGAAGAAAAAAAATAGATAGAATGAGATGGATATTATTACCCTAAGTACATGTATGAAGTCACAAATGGTGTGAATATAATTTGCATACAACCAGAGATATGTAAAAATGTGCTCTACGAGTATAATATGAAATGTAATACATTCTGCTGTCATTTCTAACAACTTAGAATAAAAAATAAATTTGAAAAAAAGAATATCTGAAATAAACGATAAGTATTAATTAAAAATATGTTTTAATTTAATTTAATTTTATTTTATTTTTAGTTAATTAGAAATAAGTTTAAGTATCAAATTATAAACATAAGACATATGTCATATTACAAATAAGAGCAGAATTGGAAAAATTATACAGAATTTCTAAAGTATTTGGTACGTAATAGTCAATAAATTTTCAATACAATATAAAATATATACTTTTCAAATACAAGAAAAAGGCAGAAATCCATTGGTAAAATATAAACATTTTTATTGCCAAAGAGGAAAACCAAAGTGTCATTAATTATATGAAGGAAGCTCAAGATCACTATCAGTAACAGATGTGTGAACTAAAACTATAATGGGATACTATTTCACATATATTGGATGGTAGATTAAAATACAATAACAAATGACAGAGATAGAAAACAACCTGAATAAACTGTTCTGCCTTTGACTAAAGTACAGGTTGATATTAGTAATTCTGAAATGAACTTGGAAAGACAATAATAAAGTTCTACTTTTCTATGGACTAATAATTTCTTTCCCGGATTTATGCCCCAGGTAAATTTCTATATTATACAGAACTAAACATATACCCAAATTTCATTGCAGTTGCATTTACAATAGAAAAATAAGTGAGAATTTACCTAAATGTCCATCAGCAGAGAAAATGAACTGGGTGTTTTCAAAACTGGGATACTAGATAGGTTTTGCTTTCTCCTCCTCCTCCTTCTTTTTGTAGTGGGGATGGAACACAGGGGCTCTCTGCCACTAAGCATCCTTCTTTTAACTTTTAATTTTGAGACAGGGCCTAAATAAATTTCCTGGAACTTGTGATCCCCATGCCTCAGCCTCCTGAGTTGCTGGAATTACAGATGTGCACCATTGTTCCAGGCTCCTTGGCTTTCAATGACTGTAATTTAGAGCTAAAGGTGTTATTATCCCATAGGAGGGCATAAAGATCTCCAAAGGCAGAGGAGACCTCTACTTGAAATTTCCAGTTTCTTGAGTGAATCACTGATGAGAATGTAGGGGCAAGTCAGGTTATAGTAAAGAGACAGGAAGAGCTTTATTAGAATGAAAAGGTACACACTGTCAGAACTGAGTGCAGGCACTTTTAAGAGTGAGAAGTGCCACTAGGGGCTTAAGGCCAAGTTTATTCTGAGATACATATGCAAGATCCAAAGGGGCTTGGCTTCTCTCATGCTGGAGAATATTAAGCAAGAAAGTATTTGCCTTTGTAGGAATCTGGTCTGCTATCTAGGCTCCAGTTTACATTGACCTCTCTGGTGGTCACATGGTTGATTTGAATGGGTTATCCAGCCAAAGTATCTGGGTCCAATCAAATCTTAGTCCTTATCCTCACCAGATTAGAGGTTTCTTCCTATGGAGGTCTTGTTAGTGTTTTGCTACATCCCAGAGCACTTGTAAGAAAATGGAAAGCTAAACAAAGTAATGTGCACACTATTTAGTGCGTCTTACATCCTGGCCATTTTCTCTCCCTTAGGCTCCTTTGTCCCACTCAGAAGTTATTTATGAGTTGTTTGTTTTATAGTATGAGAGGGACATATTCCTTTAGAGACTCAGTGTTCTCTCAATTTCTATTTCATTATGATGTATAAACCTTAAAACTTTAATAGTTAATGAAAATAGCAATTCATAAAAGGATGCAGATGATACAACTACTTTATTTGATTTCTTAATGCACAAATAAATTTTATATAGTTTAGGAACATGTATTTATTCAGTAAAATACCAAGACATTCATGGAAAGTATAAATATCAATTTTAGCATAATGGTTCTTTTGGCTTTAGGAAGGTAATTAAATACAAGAGGGAATATGCAGAGTGCTATTGTCAGTTTATAATATTTAGTCCTTAAACTGGGTCTGAGTATAAATATATATTTTATATTATTAGTAATAACTTTTTGGTTCATCTGTTTTATAATAATTAGAAAGTTTGAAAAAGTGATGTTTTCATCATGCAGCCAAGCATTGTGATAGATTACATAAAAAAAGAATCAGATTTGGAAAATGGGTTTTTAAATAGTTGAAATAGTTTTTGGATGTATTATGTCAAAGCATCTGATATACACAGGAGGTATTGAATAGCATAAGGAGATTTGAAGCCCAAAAGAAACAATTGAGATGGAGTTTTTGATCTGAAAGTTATTAACATATCATTTCACTGAGGCTAAGGAATAGATGGGATTCCACCATGAGTTCATCTTGCAGATGAGTGAGAAGAAGAAAATAGCTAAAGCTTTATGGTGCAACAAAGCAACTTTAATTAGAGTAACAGAGAAAAAGGAATCTAATAAAATGATATAATGAATTTCAGCTCAGCGTGCAACCAGGTCTCCCATTTCTCTCTTTTTTAGGGTATGATGGTCTTCTGGATCTTACAAGTTTTCTGGTATATTCCTTGAAGAAGTTTGGTTGTGAGAGGAAGAGAAAAATAGGAAAATGGGTGATGACTGGAGAGGATGTAGATGCATCTTTCTTTCTTTTTTTACAAACAGATTGGAGAAATGTGAGAAGGCATGAAAAATAAGTTGATGACATAACAATGCAAGAATCATCTAGTTTGCTAGCTAGCAATGGATAATAAAATCAAAGAGAAATCCATTGGAAACAAAGGGAAAAATCATGTAGAAAGGAAACATCTATAGTAATATAACATTAGTTGTAGCTAAATACTTTAATTCTGAACATATCCCAAGTACTAAACACATGACATGTTAATTCAATTGTATCACCCACCTCAGGGCACTATTATTATCCTCCTAATTAACATATAAAATTGAGACACAAAAAATGTTAAGTAGTTTAAACAATATTGAATCCCGGATATCTGCTTTCAAATTCTGGATTATGAATTTTTGTACAATGCTATTTCTATAAAGAATATACCTCAGCAACCCAATGAAAGAGACCAGGAAGCAATTCATTGTTAACATTTGAAGCTCAAAGTGACAATGAAAACTGAGACTCCCTGAGAAGCATTGAGGAAGATGAGGAGGGAAATATATTTGTTGATCTAATTATTCCAAAAAACTCTATGTTCCTCCTCTTGAAAATATTTTTCACAATTAACTAAAATATAAGGTAAGATAGTCTTTCAGGGAAAATTGTTCCACTGTGATAAACAGAAACATACAAAAATAACTTTAATGTGTTCACAAGTAATCAAACAAAGCAAGCACCTAGATTTTCTATTAATGATACTTTCTAGCATACTTCTGAAATGTACTAAGTAACTTTCACAAATGATGTCCTAAAATTACATAATATTTATAAATGTTGAAATGTGTTTTCTCTTGACTGTAAGATTCACTATTGCATTTCAGAGGACATGAGTTCATATACAAGGACATTTTTGAATTAGAATAAAAGTAAAGATGAAAAATAGGTGGTTTTATCCATAATGATACTAAATGCTTTTCCTGATCTGAATATAGAGAATAAATGAGAGCTGTAGGTACAGATTGAGGGTGATAAATGACCCAGCAGATGCGTTGGAGAAATAAACACATGTGGCTGTGACAGAAATTTGCAGTTCAAACTGAAGTGATTAAACCAAAGTGATCTTTTATTTCAAGAACCAGAAAGCATCTTTGGTTTTTGAGTCTTTGAAAAGATAAAAGCATGTTATACTCATAGAAAAAAGGCTATAATCTGCTTCATTTCATGCATATTATCTGCACATGGAAGCATATCTCTATGTGTAGAAATTAGTTTTCTGTTCTATTTTTTCCTAAACAGAAATTATTTTTTTCAAATCAAATAATAACCAGAATAAAGCCCAGCCTATTTCTAAAAGTTATGAAATTAAAGTGCTTTTAAAAAATTTAAAAAGCATACTTCAAATAGAACTCTTTTTAAAAAATGAATTATCTTTCCAAATTTTTCATCCCACTTGAAATCTGTACTTTAGTTTCTACTTAGTTATTATATATTGATGCCATTTTCTAGTTTTTCTTTCTATATCTTTATTCTTCATTTACAAACACAAGTTACAAGTTGCTTAATATACTTTTTCCCCCCTTTTTTCCCCATGGTGCTGGAGATTGAACCCAGGGTGTTATGTATGATAGACAAGCACTCTACCAACTGTGCTATCCCTAATCCTGCTTAATATACTTTTAAAATACATTTTAATATTATTAATTATTACACGACTAATGGTGAAAAATTTAAAATATGAAAAATTAAATGACTTTATATCTCATAATTGCTTCACTCAGATAAGCATTGCTATATGTTTATATATAGCTTTTAATTTTTTTCTTTAAATGGTACTTTTAAAGGAGTGATTATACTTTTGTACTTGAAAGCACTTTATTTTGAAAACTTTTCCCACTTACACAAAAATGTTAATAAAACTATAAATAGAATGCCCATATGCTCTTAATCCAGATATAACTATTATTAAAATTTTGTGCTTTTTTACTTATGCAATTATTATTTTAACTGTTGTTCTACATGACTGAATAGCTCAAATACCAGAAAATATTATTCCATACCTTAATTAATGGATTAAATATTTTATTACATTTTGTAACATGATAAAATTCCTGATACACATACTTTGCATGTATTACCTTATGAAATCCTGCAATAATTCTAAATTGTGCATGTTCTATTCATGACTCTATAATATATGTATTTCACAGGTAAAAAGTTAACAGTGAAAGAACTTGTATGTTACATGTCTAAGGATATCCACGCAGTAAGAGGAAGTATGAGGATGGAAAGTCGGGTATATTAGTTCTTTGTTGCTGTGTAGCAAATTACTGTAAAACTGAAATGAACTATCATTTTATTATCTTTTAGTTTCTGTGCCTCAGAAATCTAGTGGTGCCATTTCTGGGTGATTCTGGCATAGGATATCACAAGACAGTGCAAAATGTCATTCAGGATTCTCCTAATCTCAAGGATGATCTGGATGAGGATCTGCTTCCAAAATTGCAAACATAGTTTTTGTCAGGTTTCCAATCTGCTCTCAAGATCATCTGTGTTGGTTGCAGCTGGCTTTCCTCTGGATGGATGGTCCAAGAGGAAGAAAAAGAGAGCACTCAGGAGATGTCACCATCTTTTAATAATCTGATATTAAAAGTGACATCCCACCACTTCTGCCATATTCTACCCACATAAAGCAAGTCTGTTAGTTCCAGCCACACTCACAGAGAGGGTATTACACCATTTCATAAATCTGAAGATGTGAGAGTCATTTTGTGACATCTTGGAGCCTCAATACCACCAGCTCTTCATGGTTTCAGAGTGTACACTCTTAGAGTGACTTCTTACTGTATAAACTTATTGCCTTGTGAGAATCCACCCTATTTTGTTAGCAGATTCCAAAGTGTTAATTATTCAAATTTACTTCTGTTTTCATTTGTTATTATAAACATTGCTGTGACAAATAATACTTATCAATCCTCTTTCTTTAGAATCTAGGACAGCATTTCCTTCCTTCCTTCCTTCCTTCCTCCCTCCCTTCCTTCCTTCCTTCCTTCCTTCCTTCCTTCCTTTCCATGATCAATCATCTACCTGTGTCATAGACAATGATTTTTAAAGACATTGAATGTAATGTAAGAATATTTAGTTATGTGAGAAATAAAAATCCATTTCAGTTCTGACACTCAACTTTTCCTTGTAGAGACAATTCATGAAGGGCACAAATTCACATTTGTTTCTTTGTAGATTTCCAGACCCTATTGCAATGCCTGATTTTTTTGGTAGTCAGTACATCATCTATAGCAGAATGCTTATAAAATGTAAATGGGACATTGAATGAGAAATTGTTTGGTAAATTACAAAAATCTGTGAAAATTTTAAATCAAGAAAATTTAATAAATGAGTTTGGTTAATTCTTGGAAGAGTTATTATTATCATTATCTCAACACATTGAATTTTTAAATTCCATTTTGACTAAGTTCTAATTCAGCCTATTCTTTAAATTCCAGTGTCTAGCTAGGTAGGTAGTGATAAATTAGTTATTTTATTAAGCTTTGTTTTTGAAAATGCCTCCAAATCTGTTTTGCAATTAGATATAATCACTACAATTTTTTTTTCAGATTTTCTTTATGTATTTTCATCACTTGGACATATGATAGTAAAATCATCTTTATTTCTCTTATTCAATACTCAATGGTATTTCAAATGACATTTCAAAATTCACAAATGCCTTTCTATACACAAGTTTACTGTACATCCTTCTCCTTTCAAAGATTTTCTAAAGTAATAATTTTCTTAAAGTTTTTCTTGATTTACTGAATTCCAGGATCATAAAAATCACCCTTTTTTGGGCTCCCATTGCTCCTCATAGAATTATATTTAGAATAGTTATTAATTTAACTTACTTCAATATGTAGTTCTAGAATTTATTTATTGTGATAGCCATTGATCAAGTTAACATACAATCATGTTCATTTTGACAGATACTTGTATTCAAAAAAGCCATTTTATCATATAAATGATGCTAGCATTCCAATTAAATGACATATCTATGATACATTCACTTACTATAATTTAAATAAGTTCTTTATTTAGGCAAAAATTTATAGACTTTCAGGTATTCTTTCCACTACAACAAAGATTTATTGTTTCCATATTGGGTCAGGCACTAAGTTTGGAACTAGGACTACCATAGTGAAAACAAGAAAGGTCATGCTCTCATGAAGCAGGATACTAATTTCTGGAGATAGATGATAAACATACCTGAGATATTTATTTCACTCATTAGCACTCCCACTAAAAGTTAAGTCACCTTTCCATTAACTGCTGAAAAACTAGTTAGGTAGGGATGAAACACATGAGTTTTCCATTTAAAATATTTTCAGTCCTTTAAGTTATTAGGTTTGCAAGTGTGTAATCAAATTCTTTTTCTCTTACTGTTTAGAAGAATTTAATTGCTAGTATCAGAGCCTAAGATGTCATTAATCTACATGAATGAAATTCTTAATTTAGGACTCCATGGCAATTATCAACATGATCAGAGCATTGGGGTGTTGTTGCTACCACTGAGGCAGTAGTAGTGCATCCATGAAGGCTTAGCTTAAGATGTCAATCCAGGGCTGCCAACGTGGTTCAGTCATAAAGTGTTTACCCAACATGCATGAGGCCCTGGGTTCAATCCCCAGTACCACACACATAGAAAAAAAAAACTGTCAATCTGGTGTTTTTTCACTTGTAGCTTCCATTTTGAATCAACTGCACATATATATTGTGGAACTTCCCTGAGCTTAGAAAAGTCTTTTTGGCTTCTTGGGTAGTCTTTTGCTCATTTTCTTTCTTTCTTTCTTCTCCGTCGTCTTCTCCTCCCCCGCCCCCCTTCCATGTTGTATGTGAGCAGTCTGTTTACAACAAACTTGAAATATTTGTCACTTTCTGACAAGACCTCTCAGTGGGTGGGTTCTTCATCTTAGCCATCTTTGCCACTTCTTTCTTATTCTTATTTTTTCCTGACTGCTTTCTCTTTCTTCTTTCTCATTTTTTCCTCAGCTCGTCTCTTTATTTTTTAAAAAAGTGTCTCTGTCCATCAATATAAACACATCCTTCCATCTTTGATTGGTAATCCTGATTTCTATGTGGTAGTTCTAAGAGCCACAAGGAAGAAGTCCAATAATGTTTTGCTTTATAACATCACTTTATTCCTCACCCATACACACTAGTTCTTTGGAAACACAGAAGAGGAAACCACCTTGTGTATTCCTGTTTGAGGACCTGGAAGTGGCCCAAGTCTCAAATTTTCAGCCTTGTTGTACCTTCAGGTGTTTTAGGAATTCAGAAGGATGTGGACAATTGCCGAGGAGAAAAAAAGAAAAGAAAAAAAAAAAAAAAAAAAAAAGGGAGGTTTCATCCCTACAGCTAAGGGACATCATGCAGGATGTCACACTGCCTGAGCTCAGGATATGGTTTCAATATAAAATTCAGTTTCTAACTGATCTATTTACAACAGGGAAAAAACTATAAATACATTTCTCATGTGAGTTCAGAAATGACAAGAGCTAGGGCCCACCAATTTAAGTTTTTATTCATGCTGTATTTAGTTGCTAAATTGTTTGAAATAATAGTCTACTTTAGATATTTACTTTACCAGTGGTTTGAATAGTTGTTCAGGTTAAAATATTGCTTGGATTGTATATGTGTATGCATGCACTTGCTTTGTCTTGTGCCTTAGAAATGACAGAAGATAATTTTCTCTTTTTAAATCAGGTCTTGCTAGTGACAGATGTAGGGATTTCCTATGTAGCTGAAAGAATTTTAGCAGCCATGGCGGAGAAATATCAGAGTACTAGGGCTTTTTATTTAGTTTCTGTTTTCCTTTTCTTTTTAAGTTACGTGCAATGCAGTTAAGAGTGAGCTCTGCTGATGGGCTGCCTTAGACAACTGCAGCTGAACCACATTGTGATAAGAAAGTTCTCTGTATGCTTACAACTCCTTCATTTTGAAACATAAAATGTTTTCTACAGTTTTTTTTTTTTTTTTTTTTTTTGTCAAAACATTTGTTTGCCATTATGGAGGCGTAAGTAATGTGTTCTTAGATTGGAGTGGGAAAAACTAACAATTTTATGGTAAAATGTAAGCATGTTGACATTTTCATTTTTATTTGGTGTTTTTGTTAAACTTTTTATTAGAGGCATATTGCTACTTATAATCTGTAAATTTGGCAAATAGGACATCTAGCATCTTGTCTGGCAATCAAAGCAAATCATTACTTTATTTCAATTCATTTTTCAGCTGTAAAAGGAAAAGAAGCCACAGTCAATAATAAATTAAACATAAAAGCACAAACCCTAAGGCTAGTCAGTGACAAGAGGTGGCACTTCTCAATGTTATATTTGGAATGAAAAAATAAAAGTTATAGTTGGGCAAGCAAGTTAGTTTGAACTTGAAACAATTTTTTTTTTAAGTAAGCAAATCATTATAATCCCAGGTTTACATAGTTATGGTAGATATTTTATGTTTTTTTATCATCATAGTTACTTACTGAAATCCAATAACATTTTATTTCTAGAGGACCTTGAGTTCACTTGAAGTTTTTCAGTAAAACTTAATAAAAAGAAATTTCTGTTGTTTATATTTATATACGTAAAGAATTTAAGAGGTATGTTCAGCCATCTAGTGAATTCACAACCCAGCCTCATAACCAAGGTGAACTAGGGTGAATGTCACTATTAATGAGGTTAAAATATGTAACTGCAATAGTAGAATTCACTCAAAAAAAAAAAAAAAAGAAAAAGAAAAAAACCACACACAAAAAACCAAAAAACACCTCATTTATTCAATTAGATGTCTGTACCCAGAGAGCAGTAGGGTAATATAAAGTGAAATAGATTTATGTTTCAAAGTCCCAATTTAGTCTATCTCTGATATTGTTGGAACTTTGCCAAATCACTGACTGGTGTTCTTATTAACAAAATGCAATTTTGTGACAATGTAATAAAGCATTTTATGAGATAACATTTTGAAAAATTAAATATATATGAAATTATAAATTCTTAAAGTATATAATATTGATTTGTATATTTTAAGTTAGTAATAGATCATATCATTGTATCAGAAATAAATCATAAACTTCATACTGACTTGGATATTGTTCTAAAGATGATGCCTCTACAGTTTCTGGGTCTGGAAGCTAAGGGAAGTAATCAGAAGTAATCGGCTCTTACCAAGATTTAAATCCTACCATGGTAGGTGAGGTTTCAGACAAGATAAGAAAACAGGGAGGGAGCAAGTTGACATGGGTGGAATACAAACAAATTCCTACAAGGAAGACAAAATGTAACACTTACTATTCCATAGGCCAGGATAGTTCTAGGATTGGTACTTTACAGCATATACTGCTTTACTTATATATACAATGACCCTTATTCCAAATAAGATCCTATTCTGAGATTCCAGGTGGAAATATATTTGGTAGGGCATTATTTAAACCACTGCAGTCACCAAGGTCTCTAACCCCAATGCACACATAACTTCTCTCAGTTATTCATTTAAATGCCAACCTAGGTACTGGGGGGAAGGGAGTGCATAGATTTAATTAAAATAACAAATCATTGACCTTAAAATGTGAAGATTATCTGGATGGGCTTGACCTAACTATATGAGATCTTAAGATATGAGTCTGCAGAGAAGAGGCAAAGGAATTCTGAGATTTGAAATATGAGGGAAACTTGACACATGGGAAATTCTCACCTGGACCAGGCCACATGAGAAGGTGAGTGCCTACCTTGGAGATGGTGAAGGAAGCAACCAGGTGACAGGCAGGCAAAAAGGGAAGCCAGCCTATGACAAGAAAAAACTGGATTCTGTCAGCAATGTGAATAATCAGATGAGAGAGTAGCCCTTGTTGCAACTTGATTTTAATATTTTGTGGGCCCTTGAACAGAAAGCCTAGCTGCCTCATGGCTAAACATCTAATCTACAGAACTATATGCCAACAAATGTGGGTTTTTTTAAATTACAGTGCCTATGATAATTTTCACAACAGCATTAGAAAATAATGCAATAATTATTTTATATAAATAATAGAAGGATTCAACCACTTATTGGAATGTAAACTAACATATAAAACTCAGAGGCTTTTGTATATGTAAATAAGGATTATTAGAAGGTTTAATAACAACAACAAAAACAAAAAACAACAACATCTCTTTACAATAAATAGGAGCAGTTGTGCACGCCTGTAATCCCAGCTGCTGGGAGTCTGAGACAAGAGGATCTTGAAGTCAAAGCCAGTCTCAGCAAGGGTGAGGGGCTAAGCAACTCAGTTAGACCTGTCTCCAAATAAAATACAAAATAGTGCTGGGGATATGTCTCAGTGGTCCAGTGCCCCTGAGTTCAATCCCTGGTACTAAAAACAACAACAATGTTAGATTAAACTTAGGAATGTTCAAAAATTAGAAAGATTATAAAATATTACTAAAATATTTAAGAATACACTTGAAAAAAAATTATGCCTACTTTTGATTGCAATATTATTGCATTCAGATATTGGTTTTCCTTGTCTAACTTGTAAATTTAGTATGAAATCAACAAACATTCAACAAAATTTTCTGGTGCTAGAAAACATGATACTAAATTTAATATGAAAAATATACAAGCCGGGCGCGGTGGCGCACACCTGTAATCCCAGCACTTTGGGAGGCTGAGGCAGGAGGATCGCGAGTTCAAAGCCAGCCTCAGCAATGGTGAGGCACTTAGCAACTCAGTGAGACCCTGTCTCTAAATAAAATACAAAAAAGGTCTGGGGATGTGACCCAGTGGTCGAGTGCCCCTGAGTTCAATCCCTGGTACCACAAAAAAAAAAAAAAAAAAAAAAAAAAAAAAATATATATATATATATATATATATATATATACAAAAATAATATCAAGAAAAGAATGAAAAAGAGTTGACTGTGTACTAGTCATTTTAACATATTATAAATCTCATATAATACATACAGTGTTACACACAGATGAACAGAAAGATAAAAAAATGGCATAGAGTGTCCTATAAACTACCTAATTGTATATGGGCACTTATTTAAGATAGAAGTGATTAAAAAATCATTAGGACTAAAACTTTTTTTTTAAATATTTATTTATTTACTTTAGTTGTACACAATGCGATGCATTTATGTTTACATGGTGCTGAGGATCGAACCCGGGCCACGCACGTGCGAGGCAAGCGCTCTGCCACTGAGCCACAACCCCAGCCCTAGGACTAAAACTTAAATGATGCTTAGTCCAAGTGTTTGGCTAAGTTAAAAAATATATATACATATGGTCAGAGGTCTGCATATAAAAAGAAAATCACATGACTAGGAAAACAGTGGATTGGTTCTTCATAGCAATGTGTAGTGAATTGTTTTCTCTCCTTGACTTAAAAATTCACATACAATTAAAGATTGATAAATTTGACTGAAGATATTTGTTTAAAAACATGAAAACAATGGAAGAAAAATGAACATGGGGTAAGAAAGTAACAGGAATAAATAAATTGTTTTAGTCAGCTTTTTTTACTGCTGTGAGTGAAAGACCCCACCAGCTCAATTGTAGAGGAGGAAAGGTTTATTTAGGGTCTAATGGTTCAGAGGTCTCAATCCATAGACAGCAGGCTCTATTTCTTGGGGCTTGAGGTGAGGCTGAAAGAGTGTGGAAGAATGTGGTGGAGAGAAGCAGCTCACGTGATGATCAGGAAGCATAGCGAGAGGTCTTCTCTTGCTAGATATAAATATATACCCCAAAGCCCCTTCCTAATTCCACCTCCTTCAGCCATACCCTACCACTTCAGTTACCACTCAGTTAATCCCTATCAGGAGATTAATTCATTGATTGGGTTAAGACTCTTATAACCCAATGATTTCTCCTCTGAACCTTCTTGCATTGTCTCACAGGTGAGATTTTAGGGGATACTTCACATGCAAACCATAAAAGAAATGAATGACAATAAACTTTTCTGCTTCTAACTCTTCATAAGGATCTCACCACCTTGTACTGATTCGTTTCTGAAACAGATATTTTTCCTGATCATGAATGTTCCCAATTCTAAAAAAAAAAAAAAAAAAAATTGTAATAGGCTTATGTGAAAATGATAAAGTGTAGACTACTGAATCTTCCATTTATATTTCTTAACAATTAGAAAAGAACACACTGCCCCATCCTATTTCTTATTTAATTTCCCATATACACATAAAACAATCTACCAACAATCATCTTTCACTCTAATTTTTTTCTCAGTCCTCTCCCTCTTGTTTCTTCTTGCTATAATGTCCCAACATCTTTATTCTTCTGTCTCCCACACACTTCACAATTTCATTATAGTATTCAAGAGGTGAGATGGCATGTATCAAAATATTCCATCTTCATGTCCTACCCAAGGAATCTCCGTATAAATGTAAATTGCATGGAAAATAACTGATGTGCACTAAGTCAATTTCCTGGCAAAGTTTAGTTTTGAGGTTCTATTTTAGTTGTGGTGTCAATGCAGAAAAACAATTTAAAAAGTGATGCTTAATCATAGACAAAATTGAATTGTATCATTTTCAAAATGTAGAGATAATTGTACATATTTTGTGATCTAATGTAATTTGGACAAGACCAAAACAACTTTTTTTTTTCCTGAGCTTTTCAGATACTAAATTATGACTTGAACATTATTACTCAAGATAAGAAGTTGCTTTCTGTAGCACCATGCTATTTGTTCCCAGACTTGATCAAGTACTACCTGCTATATAAACTCTTCCCTGTTTTGTTCCAACAGATTATTTTCTTCTCACTTTCTTCTACATTTGATTTACTTTAGATATTTTATATAGAACTAAAAGCTTTATTTTGCTATTACTTAAACAGATCTTACCTACTAGAAAAAATAGTTAAAATGTATGATTACTTTTTTTTCTTCACATTTTCTATAGTGCCTGGATAATATCTTGCACATAAATACTTATATAATGTCATACATCAGTTTATTTTATTCATTAACAATGCTTAGCTTTGCACATTTATTAAAAGTGTCCCCTCTTCCCTTGCATTGTCCCACCTCCCCAATAAATAAGCAAGTGCTATGTTCTTTATTCCTTGGGGAGTTATGAGTTAAGGATAAAAGTGAGGGTGATATTCTTGCCCTCACCTGGTCAGTGTACCACCACATTCTTAGTATTTCCCCTCAAACACTGCCAGGGTCCCACAACTCTTGCTATCATTACTCCAGCTCTCCTTGCTCTGTGAATTTTTAATATAGCATTTTTCCAATGTTTATTATTTCCTCATTTATTGAATGCCAATTTCTAAATGATGAACTGCACCAATTTTAAGTGTGCAGATTGATGTTCTTTAACAAACGATACACCTCTTTAATCATTGGCACAATTTAGACACCTCAAGTATACCCATTATCCTCAGAGAGTACCTCCTGGCCCATTCCCAATTTATCTCCTCATAACCCTCCCCAGCCCCAAGACAGCTATTGACTTTTAAAATTTATTGATATAAAGTTGTCCATAATATTCCATTATATGCTTTAATATCTGTAGGATTCTGCCTTCCCATCTGTCATTTTTTATATCAATTACTCTATATATAGATTTATCAATTTTATTGACATTTACCAGAGTTGACCTTTGATGTTACAGATTTTTCCTATCACTTGTATTAGTTTTTCATCATTTTTATTTTCCTTAGTTACTTCTTTCTATTAACTGTAGATTCAATTTCCTCCTGTTTTCTAGTTTTATAAGGCAAAAACAGAGATCACTGATTTTAGATCCTTCTTCTTTTTCTTTCCAAGAATTTAAAATGAGTTTCCCTCTGACCAATACTTTAGTTTCATCTCAAATTTGTAATGCCGAGTTTGCATTGTCGTTTAGTTCAAAATGACTTATAATTCATTGCATACTGTGTTGTACATGGCCTTTTAGCCATGTGGTATTTAATTTCAAAGTATTTATGTTTCTTCACAGATATTGTTTGTTATTGATATCATATTTAATCCTGTTGTGGTCAGCAAATATACTCTGCATAATTCCAGAACATTTTAATTTTTTTTGAGATTTGTTCAAGGAGTGACACATAAGCTACATTGATGAACATTTCACACGTAATTGCAAAACTATATGTATTCTACGGAGGTCTATACACTTCTTAGTCTGCAGACTAAGAGTGTGGATAATAGCAATAACTCCAGATTTGCCTATTTTTTCCTTTTAATTTTCTCAGGTTTTCCATCACATATTTTGAAGTGCTTTATCAGGCATATACACATTTAGGATTGTTAAAGTTCTTTTTTGTTGAATTGAGCAATTTATCATTATATGACTTATGTTATCACTGATATTATTTCTTGTCCTGAGTCTATATCAACTGATAATAATGTCACCACTCCAGTTTTGTGATTAGTGTTTGCACGCTCTCTCTGTTTTACCCATTCTTTAACTTTTAACCTATACATATATTTGTGCTTAAATTGATTTTCTGTTTTGACAGACAATGTGTATTTGGACTTGGATCCTGTGAGAACTCTGTAGGACTGGGGATGTAGCTCACAGACAGTGCACTTGCCTAGCATGGATTGTGTGAGGAGGCCCTGGATTCAATCTCCAGAACAGGAAAAAAAAAAAAAAAAAAAAAAAAACAACAATAAAAACAAGAAGAAGAAGTAAAAAGAAATCTGTATATTTTCATTGTTTAATTCAAATGTTTAGACCATTATATGTTGTATTATTTTTGGTATGCTTGGATTTGAGCCTATAATTTTTTGGTTTTTGTATATCCACTTTGTTTATTGTTCCTCTCTTCCTGTCTTCCAAGTTTTGAATAAATTGCTTACTTTAGAAGTTTACAAATTATTTCCATAATTTTCACTGTATATCCTGTTTTATTCTTGTATTCATGTTTGTATGTGTGTTTGTATATTTATTTTTTTAATATTCTAAGAAAAGCAAATTTTATCATTAACTCATTGCATTGTACATTTAGATGCTATCAGACCACTTTCCCATGCAGCAAAAAACTGTACACACGTGATTCCAATATGTGCCTGCTTTCCTGTGTGACATTTTTTATCCATAGTATACTTTTAGAGCTATTAACTCTATTATGCATTCTAACAGTTTCATATGGTTTTCTTTATGATTATTATTATAATTGAATGTATGGGCTTATAATTTTCATTAAAGTTTTCAACCACCATTTTTTTTCAAAAACTTTTTTTTTAATCCTTTCTACCATCATCCATTGCTTTCTGGACTTCAGAGACATGCATCTTTGAACACAAAGTATTCTTCATAAATCATTGAGGTTCTAGTTTCTTTTTCTACTGCTTTTCCCTCTTTTTTTTTTTTTTTGAGAGATAATTAGCTTCTACCCATGTGTTTAAATTCATTGATCCATAATCCTACAGTGATTAAACTCTCATAATCCCATCCTACTAATATTAGATATTAAATTTCTCATTTCTAGAAGTTTTTTTTGGGTTCTATTTTATACTTCCATTTCTCTGCACATGAGATTCATGCTTTTTCTTTAAATGGCCTGCATTGTTCTGAGAGCTGTTTTAATATCTCTGATTGTTATTTCTGGATCTCTTTCTATTGACTAATTTTTCTCCTGGGTATTCATTAGATTTTACTGCTTCTTGGACCTTGGATGCTTTCCTGCTGTTGTGTATCTGGATATTGTTAACTTCCTTGAAAGAAAACTGAGGTTTGTTGTGGCAAGCAGTTGATTTAGTTTGGTTCACTTTTATCCTTGGTGGCTTGTTTTTTAAGCTCTGTTGGAATATGTGTCTATTAGCCTTTAGTTTAGGGACAGTTGAGCCCAAATATTAAAGTGCGGCTTTTCTGGGGTTGCTGTTGGATATCCCAAGCAATCACTGAGGACTGTCGATTCCAGTTGACTGAAATTCAAACAGCTCCCAGCCCTATGGTTGCTCTGGAATTTATTTAGCTCCCAGCTGTCTGATCATTTCTTGCTTTTTTTTTTTTTTTTTTTTTTTTGGTGAACCCTTCTGTTCCACGGCCACACAGTTTTTATCTGCTTCAGCATGCTCAAATTATCAAGACTGGTATGCTCTCCTTGAAGAACTTACTGTAATGCTTCTTGTGGTGCTGCTTTGCTGGCAAAAGTGATTTCCCTTTAGTTTCAGATTTAGAAATCTACATATAATCTACATGTTAATATGATATCATACGACAATTGATTTTTACGATTTCTACTAGTAAATCTCTTTGTGAAAGAAGATTAAGGATATAAATATAATCTGTGGTTTACATCAATAATTACCATGTCAGTGTGGCCACACTTGAAAGACTTTGACGTTTAATGTTATTTTGATAAGAAAGTCATTTTTCTGAAGTATATGCAAATGAAGTAAAAATTACCATCTTTTTATAGTTTGGCTCTCAAGGCAGAGTTGTTAAATTATATTAAGAAAAGATAAAAGTAAATTGAGAGCTTTTTTTATTCAGTGAAACATATGATTACATGGTTTGATTGATAAAGTGAGAATAAATTGCTTTCTCTTGTAATATTCAAAAATTGGTAATCATTGGATGATTAGCTGACAACTTTACATTCAAAATGTGCTGATTAACTTGTTTTACCTTAATAACTCTATGATAGTGACCACCTTACCTTGCCCTTTAATTTTGAAATTAATGAAGTAATAATTTACTGTGGTCTCTTCCACTGTTCTGCCCAATTACTTTACTGCTGAATGGTGCTTTGCATTTTTGCTGGTCCATTAGTTCTACATCATGCTCTTTCTCAACTTCTCTATTCAACTACAAGATAATTAGATGCCATCTTTTAGCATCTAATAACCTTGACACATAAATTCTTTCTTCTCAGTGGTTCAAATTAATGGAAAACTGACAACCTACTAGAAGTTGTCGTGAGACATTACTATTTATAAAATATTAATGCACATTACATATTAATAAGAATTAATAATACTTTGCTATTACTGAGTGATATGGGTTATTGAGTGAATATTAAGCTTTTTATACCATCACTTGATTGTGTTTGTACAAATACATATGTATGTGCTATATGCAGATATATATATAATGTAAATGCTTTGGAAGTTAAAATTTGTTATAATTTTTGCTTTCTTTCCAAAACCATGTGATATATTTGTATATATGTATATATCTCTATCTCAGTGCATGATACTTAAATTATATTTTAAAAAGATAAAAATAAATGAAATTTCATTTTTCCAGTGAACTATTTGATTAAATAGTTTTACTAATAAATAAAAGTAAATTCTCCTATACTGCACACACACACAAACACACACACACACATCTCATAACACACACACACACATACACATATATACCACAGACTGTATAAAGAGAAGGGGAACCATATTAATGTTGGAAGAATGGTAAGAATAAGTACCTATGAAGAAATGAAATATGATTTAAATAATGAATAAAAGTCAAGGAAATAAAAAAATATTCAGTGAAGGACAAAAACAAGAATATTGGTAGAAACCTTGAGGTGAAAGTCAATCTAAGTATGTTTGAGAACATGAAAGAAGGCAAAGTAAATATTATGTGAGATGATGTTGGAAAATTCTGCTGAAAGTAATTTATAAATATTCAGTTACAAAAGTAAAGGGAATGGGAATTTTAATGTATTTATTTAATGAGTCATTTAACATCTGTAATGTTATTTTGCTCTGTATTTGGGGATTTGAAAATAAATAAGACATGGCCCATTACTTTAAAGAAGTCATGAGGCTAGTTGGGGAAAAGACACACACAAATGCTTATCATGCAAATCTTGAGTGGACATGATACAGGGCTTCCTTCTACAAGTGACGTGGATATGTAACTCTGGGATATACAAATATTCTGTGGGAATAGTATTTCTATACTACTCATCATGCAAACTTGCACATATTTAAATATCTTATATCTGAAAATGCCAAACACATGTGTTTGATTTAATCAAATTAATTACCTGGGGTTATGTCAATGGTTGGCATATTGTGCATTGCTTCTTTTCAACTTATTAAAATCATCCCTTTTACTCTTTTCAAATAAAAGGTATAGCTTATGCTTATCTAGAATCTTCTTATGACATGACTCAGGTGGAAAATAAAAACAGAGAAATCAAATAAAACATAATTAGAACATGTCTTGGCATCAAAATTCATGATAAGGCTTTAAAAACAAAAGTTGGATATGGGCAAATAATAGTATCAGAAATAAAATATGTTGGATCCAAAAATGATAACCTGCATCCAGCTATGACTATGATTGGTTTATTGGCACTTTTATAACTATAACACATCCTTGCATGTCAAATAACAATTTTCATCAGCCTCAATTGCTTGAGATTAATAAAGCCATGCCATCTCTCTTTGGGGGCATTTTGCATGGTATATCCTTTTCAATTTTTTTTTTTTTTTTACCTAAACCTATGTGTCATTTTGAGTCAAATGTGTTTTCCCCTCCACTCAGTCAGTTTATTTTACTGATTTGTTTAGTACATTTCTATTGATGCATTTACTGACAATGTAGGATTTGTGTCTGCCATTTTGCCATTTTTTCTACATACTTTGTTATTTTTTATCTTTTTTCATTACTGTGTGTTAAATAGATAGTACAATACTTCAAATCTCTTGTTACTTATTTTACTACAATATTTAAAATTTTTGTTTTTGTGGGGGGATTGTAATTATATAATTTTAAATAATACATTTTTATTAATTTAAATAGCACACAGACTTTGTACCTTTTTACTCCTTATTAGTGTCAATATAACCATGCAAATTATGTTGTTATACATTGTGTCTATTTTATAAATATTACATTAAGTATTTGCTTTCTAAATTCATAGAAGATAATTACAAATTAAAGTACACTTATACTTTCTTTTAGATTTACCTGTATGTTTATACTAACCAATGGCCTTTATTTATTTGTGTGTATCATAATTAAACTCTTAAAGAGTTTTTTTCTCTTTTTTTCAGCCTGAAGAACTGATTAGTGTTTCTTGTAGGGAAAGTCTTCTAGCTGCTAGCAATAAATTTTCTAAATTTTGGTGTATCTCAGAACATCTCAATTTCTCCTTAATTTTTTAAAAATATTTTTTAGTTGTCAATGGACCTTACTTTATTTATTTATATGTGGTGCTGAGAATTGAACCCAGTGCCTCACACATGGTAGGCACACACTTTACCATTGAGCCAGAACCCTAGCCCCCTTGTTTTTGAAGGATAAGATTGATGAATAATGTCTTCTTAATTTACTTTCTTGTCTTATCACTTTCAGTATGTTATCACACTGTCTTCTGACCTATATTGTTTCTGATGAGAAGTCCACGGGTAAAAGACCTAAAAAATTCTGCATACTCTATGAGTTACTTCTCAATTTTTTATAAAAACAGATTTTACAACTATACAATCACAAAATATAGGGCAATGTGGTTTTTAAATGCAATTAATTATTTATTTAACATTTTGTTTTTAATTGACTCAAAATTGTATGTATTATGAATTATTGTGTACATCATGACATTTTAATGAATAGATATATTGTAGAATAACTAGATTTAGCTAATTAACACATGCTTTATGTAGTTATCAGTTTTGTGATGAAAACATTTAACATCCATCCCTAGTTTTTTTCAAGAATACAATATATTGTTATTAATTATATCATCATTTTACAATTTATTTTAATTTATTGATTAATTTTCCCGTCTACCAGAAATTTTAGTATTTGATCACCACCACCGACCCACCCACCCCAAACTTCCCCAATCCCTCCTAATCATTATTTTACACTCTAGTTCTGTGAGATCAAATTTCTTAGGTTTTGCCTCCCTTTAAACCAAGCAGCATCTCTTGTTAGGAAATTTATTATTAAAAAAAGAAATTATTATTATTAAGTTATTATTAAGAAAAAGAAAATGAGTGTTGGAAAGTAGGTATACAAAAAGGAGACTTTCCACACCGTTGGTGGGAAGGTAAATCCACACAGGCATTATGGAGATTACTCAAAAAATTAAAAGTAGAACTACCATGTGATTCATCAATTCCATTATTGTATATATAGCCAAAAGAAATAAAACTATTTCTTCATTATATTTTTTTCAGCATTACCTAGAATAGCCAAAATGTGGAATAAACCTCAATGCCCATCAGCAGATGAATAATAGAGAAAACGTGGTAAATATACACAATAGAATGTTATTCATTCATAATAAAGATGAAATATTGTCATTTTTGACACAATGTATGAAGCCCGAGGACATTATATTAACTTGCTTCTCTATTTTTGATTGGAAGATTTTCCTTTTGTCCTTGTCTTTAGATAGTTTGACAATACCGTGTTTGAGTATATCTCTCCATGAGGCTTACTTCTTGGAATTCTTTAAGTTTCATAGTTGTTAGGTGAATGTTTTAAATAAAATACGACAAGCATTTAGGACTTTATTTCTTGAAATATTTATCCTGCCCTTTTCTGTCTCTTTGGAGACTTTTATGTCTATGCTATTTTGCTTGGTAATATTGTACAGGTCAATAAGGTTTTTTAAATACTTCTTTCTTTCTTTCTTTCCTTCAGATCCTTGGAACAAGTCCACATAAATGATCTATATTTGAGTGTGTTGATTCTTTCTTCTTCTATTTCTAATGAACCATTGTACCCCTCTAGTGAAGTTTTCATTTCAGATACTTCACATTTTAACTTCAAAATTTCCATATAGTTCTCCTTGTATCTCTTTGTTGATATTCTGTTTGCTGAAATATTGTTCTCACATTTTCTTTATTTGCATATTATTTACTTTAGTCTGAACATATTTGTAATAGCTAATTTAAAGTCTTTGCCTAATAATATAAATATCCAGGATTCCTCAGTTACAGTCTGTTACCTTCCTTGTTTCCTATGTATCGGTATGTTTTCTGTTTCATGCATGTCTCTTGATATTTTCTTTGAAACTGCATTAAATAATATAAATTGGCAATTCTGGAAATCAGTCCTTCCCTGCCCACCAGGGATCACTGTTGCTGTTTTTGTTGCTCATTTACCAATAATTTTTATTTATTTGGGTGTATCATAATTAAATTATAAGAGTTCTTTCTTGGTGACTTTCCTGGACTAATTCTGTGAAGTCTAAATCCCTTTTCATGTATGTCCATGAAATTCTTGGCTTGCTTAACTTAATCTTGATGCAAATATTGGAGAATTCCTTTAATTCCTTAACTTTCCTCTGTGCATAGTAGGCCAGCCTTGTCTGGGAAGTCCTGAGTGTGTTTGTTGAAACTTCTAGTCAGCTCTGTGCTAGCCTTCATTTCCTCTTGCAGAGACTCTTTTAGATAAAGGAGATATGAGCTTTTCCAGATCATTCTTGCACACATATAGTTTCTTCTCAGTTTCCAGATACACATTGGAGATTTTCAAAAACTCTGTGGGCATCACATCTCTCTCTCTCTCTCTCTCTCTCTCTCTCTCTCTCTCTCCCTACCTACCTATCTCTCCCACTTTCTCTTCTTTTGTTCCCCAGACTTTTATAAACTTCAAGTGATAGTGTCATCTCAGTTGCAATCTTAAGCAATTGTTCCTGACTTAAAAAAAAAAAAAAAAAAAAAAAAGAGAATTTTGACAAATGGCCTGTGGGTAGGCCTATCACACAGGGTGAACTCTGAGTCAGGTCAAATAGAGGCAAACTCAGAATGGAGCTTTTCGGCAAGCTGCTAGAAAACAGCAAAGGTCAAATAGTGACAGTTCTTTGAAGACATGGAAGTTTTAGAGAAGTCCAGCCTACGGCTATTGCTACTAGGCTTCAAATTTTCCAGCTACCTTACTTAAGAGAATTTGGGCTGTAAAGGACACTATGAAGTTGAGATAGAAGTTGTGATCAGCACAAAGTGATATATGGTATTACTTGCTCATCTTATAGAAATGTTGCTGTTGTTTTGAGTAAACAATCCATGTATTTCTGCAAGCATTTAGATCATTTTCAGGGTTCAAAAAATTAAAATTGACAGCATGTGTATTTTCATTACTTCTATATAGGAGTAGATTTTCAAGGTACTTTAATCCACCATTCTAAAAGTTACATCTCTGCTTATTTTTATAAGTCATTTTTATTTGTGTCTAAATCTTTACTGATGCTACTGATATATGATAGTAGATTGACTGGCTTGCTCATATCTATGCTTTTAACCATAATGCAATTAATTTTTTTTAGTTGAGTTGAATTCTTATTTGCACAAAGCATTGCAAATAGCCATAAAATGATACATATTATTTTATTTAAGTGTCTTAGTCTGTTTGTTGTTGTTATAACAAAGTTCCTGCTACAAGGACTTTATAAAGAATGAAAATTGATATGGTTCACAGTTCTGAAAGCTCAGTAGTACAAGAACAAAGCATTTATATCTGCTCTGTAATTCTGGCTTGTGTTTCTTTTCCTCTTCTTACACAACCACCAATTCCATCATGGTGCTCCATCCTTATGAGTTTATCTAATTCTAATTATTCCCCAAAGGCGCTATCACCAAATAATATTAGCATATGGATTTTAGAGATTAAGCTTAGAACACTTAATGAACTTTTGGGGGACACATTCATACCAAAGTGTTAGGGAATTAACTTTGCATCTTTTCAACATGCGATGTGAAGTAATAGCAATAATGAAGTCTGCCAATTTTAGTGTTCAATAATGTGGTGGTTGCTATAAGGAATACACTAATGTGAAGCCTTTCCTGCCTTAGTTGTTCATTTTTATTCTGACAGATTTCTACTTCAGCCTACTTTTTTTCAACAGGATGAGACATATTACGTATATTGTCAGTATTTTTTACATTGAGTTAAATTTAAAACTTCAGTAGTTTGCAACATTATACTTTAAACATTTAATTTTTAAATGAAAAACGTTGCAGAGGGACAATTTTTAATGTAAAATATCTTCGATTTTATAACTTTTCTTGGCTATCTAGTCAAAATGACTTTTAGTGAAAGTACAGTTAATCATCACTGCTAAATTTTCGTATTGAGTTTTTGGTATCATTTGAGGAACATACGCTTGTAGATGTTTAATGACTGGGAACAATTCTTTTAAAATCAGGAGGCTTCCATCCTTTCCTTAAAAAAGAAAATATCCAAAGGACAATTGACTCAACCTAATTATTTTACGTGACATACCTTGTGAAGAGTTCCAAGAATTTAGTAACAATACCAATAAAATACAGTGTCAAAACTCTTTACATTCATTGTTGATTTGTAAAAAAGTCTATCCCACTGTGTTTTTATAAAATGATAGACCAGGGAATGGGAGGAGAAGAGGGAGGAGGGGAGTTCTGGGTAGTGATATTAGTCAAATTATATTGTTATATCATATGCATGCACAAATAGTAACAACAAATCCCATCATTATGTATAATTATAATGCACCAATAAAAATGTGGAAAGAAACAAATTGATAAATAATAACATAATTAATGATGAATCTTATCTTTGTTGCAATATATAGTCTATGGTTACAAGAGCTAATTTAAGAAAAGGATCATTATTTCATGTCTAATAAATATTTATCAAGTTATAATATTATGATCAATTCCAATGGCAACCATAACAAATATTCAATAATGAATTTTGAGGCTTAAATTTTTATTATATTAGTCAATTGATAAGTGATTAAATATTCATTTTAAACTATGTTCATTTCAAGGAGGTATGATAGTGGGATGCCTAAAGAATATTCATCACATCATTATCATTCTTCATGGGATTATAAATACTAACGTGTTTTATAAATTTCAACTATTGAATATAATTTCATTCAGATATTCCAGGGATAAATGGAAGTAAAAGTGCTATAGTATTTAAATTTTGTTGAATATATATTTCATTGAAAATATTTAAAATTATTAATTTTCCAGATACAGTGCAAATGGCATTCTTTGAGGATATTTGAATATCCAAAGAGAACATTTAGTTGTTCATTTAAAAATGTGCCAAGTGGTTTTTTAAAATTCTTAACATACTAGTGGACATAAAGTAATTGAAAACCAATAATTTAGGACACAATCAAGCCATGATTAATTACACTTGAATGCACAAAAAACAATGGAAAACTATGCTTGATGAATCCTTACAAATTTAAAAGCAATATATGAATGTCATAGAGTATACTATATTATAGACAATAAATGTTTCTAGTCTACCCTATATCCAAATACTGTTAGTACTTTCTTCAATATTCTATAGGTGACAACATCAATATGTAAACACATACTTTTTGCATAAAGGTCACTATAATACATTTTTATAGCACAATCTACAGATCTTCTCATATCATTAGCTCCAGAAATATGACCTTTATTTCTTTACAACTATATATTATTGTAGTATCCAAAATTGTTTAAGTTGTTTATAGGGGCTGACTAAGAAAATCAGACTAAAGATTAACTTTCAAGGCTTAGTGATAGTTTTTATTTGGATTGATGGCAAGAAGCACTGAAGATAAAGAGGGAATGTATTAGGATTCTCTAGAGGAACATAATCAACAGAATATATGTATGATTATAATATATATGTATATATGATTACAAAAAAGGGATTTACTGGATTGGCTTACATGACCAGAAGCTGGATAGTTCCATAGAGGCCATCTGCAAGCTGGAGAGCTGGAGGAACCAGTAGCTGCTCAGTCCAAGATGCTGGAGACTCAGAACAAGAGGGATAACTGATGTCACCCCAGACCTGGACCAAAGGCTTGGGAGCTCCCTGAAAGGCACAGGGCAGAATGCCTCTTCTGCTTTGGACCAGTGAAGGAGCTAGAGTCTGATGTTCTCAGGTGATCTCAGCAGCAATCAAAAGCACCTCTCAAGAAGAATTGAGTTTGTGTCTGCTCCTTATCTTTTTCCAAGTTTTTGTTTCATCCAAGCCCCCAACCATTGGAACGCGCTGCCCACTTTTAGCATGGATGTCACCTCAGTTTGATTTCCCCCAAGGCAAGCATCCCTGGAAACACCTTCATTGACACACCCAGAAGTCTCTTAATCTTAGGCATCTCTTAATCCAATAAAGTTGACAATTCAGATTGACCATCATAGGGAACAATCCTGGACAAGGCATGAGAACATGAAATAGCACATTGGGTTTTAAGAAATGAGTGTGGTCTAGGATTGCTATAGTGGACTGTACAAACAATAGCAGAATATAGGGCTGCACTGGGAGACAGCAGCCCCTTTTAAAAGCTCCATGTTACTCGTTACCTTTCTGGTGTTTTATTTGTTTGCTTACTTGCTTTTTTTCTTTATTTTGTGTGGTGCTGAGGACTGAACCCAGTGCTTTGTTAGGCACCTGTTCTATCAGCAAGCTACCTCATCCCTGCTTTCCTGTTAAAAGTGAACACAATGGTAATCAAATGGAGCTTCAATAAGAAAGCCAAACATCAACAAAATCAAGTCATTATAAAACATAGTTTCTGTAAATAAAATTATGGCAATAAAAGTGTTAACTGTAGGAGCTTTAATGTCTGAAACAATTTGTGCAACTTTTAAAATATATTACTTCTAGAAATGATGACAGATTTAAAGTATCTGTTATACCTTGGATATGAAGCGCCTCCCAAAACTCATGTGTTGAAGGCTTGCATCAATGTTGCAGCAATGTTCAGAGTATGGATTTAAGAAATATTAGCTCATGATGTCTCTATCCACATCAATGGATTACTCCATTTAATAGAATGATAATTTGAATGTGCTATTGGGAGGTGATGAAAACTGGGGGAGGTGGGACCTTGTTGGAGGAAATAGGTCACCAGAGGCATGTGATGGAAGGCTATTTCTTGTGCCAGGGCCCTTTCTCTCTCACTTTGCTTCCTAACTGGCCTGCTGAACAGCTTTCCACTGCCATGCCCTTCCACCATGATGTCCTGCCTCACGTCAGAACCAAAGCCAGAAACTGGCCAATCATGGACTGAAACCTCTGACACCATGAGGCAAATAAATCTTTCTTCATCTAAGTTGTTTATGTCAGGTATTTTGGTCCTAGCAATGAAAATCTTACTAATAGCATCTTTGTATCATTTTCAAATATAGTTTAAATAATTGCAAATTAATGAACATAGTCTTGGTTATGATACTACAGTGCATAATGCTATTATGAAAATTTCATAATAGCACAGGTATCTAGAAACTATATATCTTAGAAATAAACTGAACTTCAATGAGAAGAAACAAAATTTTATTGGGGCTCTAATTGCTAACAAAACAGCAACCAAAATTTATTAAAACAACAATATATGTAAAGCACTAGCATTATTAGAACTATGTAATTTACGGCATCTTATGAAAGTACTGGAATTTTTTATTGAATTTATTTATTAGATTTTGTCAAACACTTTAAAAGTCACCAAAAATTCTTTTTACCTTTAATTTTAGAAAAGATTTTGATAAACTCATAATAGTAAAAACATCCTCAGAGAGCTCCATGACACGAACCTTATTTTAAATAACCTTTTGGCTTGCACTAACATTATATTAAAATATGCACTAAATGGTTTCTTATGTTAACACAGGGTGGGAGAATTTTTTCCTTTGTGCAGACAAGTTGAAACGATTGACAGGAGGCTTTTATTTTTCTGTGCATTATATTCGTTCCTTTTACATCTCAGGAAACCACAGCATTGTGGGAATTTAAAACTCACAGGAATTTGGAATATAAAACCTTCATTTTTTAGAAAAAGGATTGATTCTGAGAAAGATTAAGTCACTCACCTAAAATTGCTAAAGTTGGCATCAAAACTGATATTACAATTCAAGTTTCTTTTCAAAAGTTAATACATAAAAGGCTGTAGCACAATTCCATTACTCTTGTAAAATGTTACATTGACCAACATGATTTTAGAATAAATCAGTAAAGTATATTTTTAAATGCTGGCAAATAATATACTTTTAACAAAATTCTGACAGTGACTTATTTGCTTTATCCTCATTAATCTCTCTGTAGCCATCCGATTATTTATTCATTCAGGAGTACTCTAAGGTTGAAGTAGTACATGAAGTGTGAAGTATAACACTGGGATTTATCCAAAGACACTGCACATATTGAACTGCATAGATAGATCATCTAGAAGCAAAAGAACCCTAGAATGAATTTTCCACCTGTTTTTCTGAAGATGGGTATGTGTGCATTGGAAATCGACTGTATATGTTATTACAATTGTTCCAATCACCAAACAAAAATGTTTTTGAGTCACAGATTTAATCTTTGACTATTCTGCATGCAGAGTACCTATGGACTCATGGGAACTAGGAAGCATACAAAACTAAAAACAATAAAACGATTCCTCAAGATAAACAAATTCAAGTGCAAACAGTCATCAAGTCTCTAAAGCAACAGGAAATGAGGACTTCTTATGTAGATAGCAGAATGCAGGCAGAACAACATATATAAAGGAATAGCCATGAATTAGAAGCACTGCACACTGGGGTTCTCAAAATTGCTTAAGACTCAGAACCACAGGACAGCTTCAGATCCAATGTGTCTAATCAGCATGGAGCAGAAACTCCCTACTTGTCAGAGAGCAGGATGGAAGTCTGGATGGAGAAAAACTTACCTAGCAGAAACTCTAGTGGACTTTTCCTCATGCAATTAGGAATAGCACTAGGGGAACAACTTTAAGTGTCCAAGGGAGACAGAATCAGAGGAGAATAGGAAGAATTCAGTAGACTTTCCCGATATTTTTTATAGCATGATGGAGAATATATTCCTAAAATGATCAACTGATTTTGTCCAAGTGCAATTCTGGATATGTAAGTGTGCAATCAGCCTTGGTTCATACATGGTTTCTACATTTTATAATAAGCAAATTGTGCATACAATTTAAGAAGAAATTTGACTTGAAATAATAAACAATTTTTCAATGTGCAAGACAGACCTGCAATTTTGAAATAAAATTGTCATTTTATCTAAATCAGATAAGAGAAATATTTATCCCTAGGTTATCTATGTTTTACAAAGCATTTATATATTGTATATTGGCAATTTTCATAGAAAGATATTAGATATGAATCTATAATTGTCATAGGCAATAGTTCATTACTATTTTTTTTCCATTTTATAAAATGTAATAGATTTCTATTTATGACCAGGGTTAGCAGACAAGATTAATTTATATGATTATAAGAAGCTGTCCAGTCCCTTTGGCTAATGAAGCCCAGAATCTCCTGATGCCTTGAAATACATATTTAAAAAGTCAAATATATAGGATTTTGAAGACAATAAGAAAATGTGAAAAAGGAATATAAATTAAGATGAGCATTTTAATATGTGGCCATGAGGGAAATTATTATAAGGTTAATTGATTGTCTCTAAAGTAATATATCTATGACCAAGCCAAGAATAGATGGATAAATTTTAAATTCTTACACTATTATGACTGCAACTCCTTTTCAATTACCACTACTAACATCCCTTTTAATCTAAGGGAAGGAACTTCTGGATAAAGTTGAAACTGTTATAGGTTTTAATTAACCCTGAATAGGAAGAATCAATTATAAATTTGTTCATTTTGGGGCCACTAAAACACTGACAGTATATTTTTCCTCTTGGTTTTTCTATAGACAAAGACATAGCAAAGCTGACAATTACAAATCTGCAGGTAAATAAAATCCAAGCCCATTTATTTTTTCAAAATTAAATAAAAAGCACCTCACATTCTTACTTTATAGATGCAAATGTATTACAATTCAAGTAAATTTTGCTTATGAACACTGTCATAAAATTGCTTTTTGATGATCAATAAAACAAAAGAAACCCAGGTTTTATAGTTATTTAACCTTAAATATTTTATTTTTAACCATGGCTACATGTTTGGAAAATGTTTTATAGTAAAAGAGTTAATCCATTCCAATTCCTAATAAAGAGGGAATATCCTACTCCATTTTGATAAAATATTTTCTTCCATTTCCTTTCAATTTTGACAAAGCAAGATAGCAAATGACATAAGTACCAAATGACATAAGTAATGATACCCAGAGTAAAATTAGCCCCTGGGAGAAAAATGCTTTTAAGGCAGAATATAGGTCCTTTTGTGACCTAAGGCTCTGACTTGCTCTCCAGAGTGCCTCACAATTCTCCCTTACATTTCTGTCCTTTGTATCCCTGAGTGTGTCCTGAATGATGGTCAATTCCCTCATTTGCATAATTCTCACAGCCCTCTCCTTTCTCATTGTGATTCTGATGTCTCCACATTAAAAGAAATGCACTGGTCAAAACCCCTTCCACCAACAAGGAGAATGGGGAGGAATATTTTGATAAAGGTTTTCCCAGGGGATATGTTTTTGCATAAAGAAAATGCCATCCCAATTTTAATTTAATGGATATTGTGGAATGGATGAGACACAAAACACGGTGAGAAGCTCATGTTCCAAGGTAATGATTCTTCAAAGGAAGGCTAACAGAAGTCACATCTTTGGCTTATGAAATGAAAGACTAAACAAAATTATGCTTAACTGTTGTAATGAGTTTAAGTAAACAGTTTAGATAAAGAATTGTGCATGAAGGTGCTTTTAAAGCAGATTTTCTGTATGATTGTAGAATATTGGTAGTGTGGATGAGTTTTGGTATCAGACAGATGGAGGTTTTTGTTCTGGCCCAACCCTTGCTAGCTTTATGGATTGACCAAATTAATAACCCTCCCATCACGGGACTTGTATCCCCAGCAACTCAAGGAGGCTGAGGCAGAAGTATGGTAAGTTCCAGGACAGCCTTGGGAATATAATGACACCCTGAAAGTCTAAAAAAAAAAAAAAAAAAAAAACATAAAAAAAGGTATGAAGATTCAGTGAGTTCAATCCCCAGTTTAAAAAAAAAAGAGCCGGGCGCGGTGGCGCACGCCTGTAATCCCAGCACTTTGGGAGGCTGAGACAGGAGGATCTCGAGTTCAAAGCCAGCCTCAGCAATGGCGAGGCACTTAGCAACTCAGTGAGACCCTGTCTCTAAAGAAAATACAAAAAAGGGCTGGGGATGTGGCCCAGTGGTCGAGTGCCCCTGAGTTCAATCCCCGGTACCAAAAAAAAAAAAAAAAAAAAAAAGAAGAAGAAGAGAGAGAGAGAGAGAGCAGAGCCTGTGTTTCTTCTTTTAAATGAAGATGAGGATGAAGAGATCAAGATGCATAAGGTGAAAAATCTTAAATCATTGATGGAGACAAAACACAAAATTTTTTACAGGTTAATAAAGCTGATATGGTTAACTTTAAGTAGATTTTATACATGAAAACCTTACAAATCTGTAACAAATCCTCTCTTATTCACTATAATTTATATTAATAGAACTGTGGATAATATTTATTGAGTAATTACATGTGTTAAATGCTATGTGGATTTCGTGCTTATATTAATTCTAAAGTCATATTGATTGCATTTAAATCCTAGCTCTGCTGTTTTTGGTTATGTGTCCTTGAATACTTTGCTTAGCCTCTATTAGCTTAGTTTATTTAGATTTAACATGGGACTATTTGTAGTGCCATTTTATTCTTAAATTGTAAGGATTAAATGAATACATATTCATGAAAGTGTGTATGGGGGGTAAATAAAAATCTTGATTCTTGGTAAGTTTTCATTAAGTTTGGTCATTATTAGTAGCCTTAGTAGTATTATAGCATTAGATTTTACAATTCTGTTTAGTATAATTAAGTACCTAATCCCACAAGAGTAATACAAAGAGCAACAGAATGTGATAAACTCTGCTATAAGAGCAAGCAGATCATGCAACTTATCTTTAGGTAACAGGAAGAGATTTTAACCACATAGAAACAGGATCAATACCAAGTTTACCTATAGCAATGATATTATGGGTTTGTAACTTATGTAGACGCAAAGATATACCATGATAATTATCAGGGATACATATATATTCTGCTTAAATGAGGGCACAGGTACCTCCCTGTGCTGCAGTCAGCATATCTAGCACCACTCTACTCTAAAGTAGCACCCTTCACATTTGGGTAGTTTTTTTTATTAATCAAAACTCTGGCTCTGTGAGTATTCAAGACAGGGGCACTATGTTCAGCTTCAGAATGCAAAGGTTACTGCTTGAGGAGAAACTATAAGTGTTAGGACAAGAAGTTACCCAGGAGCGCCATGCTGAAAAGGGATGGTTTATTGGGGTGCCACGTGGCGTGGTAGGGGATAAAATGGCGTGGAGGACAGGGAAGGTTATGGGCAAGGGAACAGGGAGAACAAGGGCTGACAGGGACAGGGACAGGCGCGAACAGAGAGAGGTTTCAGTCTGGGGCAGGCTTAAATAGCGAACTGGTGGTCAGAGAGCACCCTGGAGTTTGTCCTTGCTCTATAGGCTGCCAGAGGTCAGGAGGCAGTGACCAGGGCACCTGCTAGCCAGGTTTGCTGGCAAGGCTGATGCACCTGGGAAATGTAGTCTTTTCACCAACTACCTGGGTTGTGTGACTTCCACCTGGGAGGTGCAGCCTCCTGCCCGGAATCCAACATTCCCCCCTTTTTGTTTTCTTAGGAAGCGGGGCGTCGTGTTTCAATCTGGTGCTTTGAGCTGAAATGGGGCAATGTGGGGTGCTATGAGGGGAGGAGATGTGGGCAGGCAGGTCAGTCTGGAGGGTGGAAAAAATTCCCAGGAGGTAGGTGTGGAAAAGATGAATCTGTCCAGGTATGGGATGTATGAAGTTTCCTTGAAACCATAGATCGGTGAGGGTGTCAAACCAGGCTTTTGCAGAAAGTCACTGAGGGAGTAAGCTGGCTATCCTCTCGAAAAGCATGTAGAAATTGTGGGCCTTGTGAGTTTGCAGGTAACACTATTATGGAAGCAAAAAAGGGAAAGAAGGTGAGATGGATTATTGTCCATAGGCCTGTTCCACCAGGTAGGATTTACGGTGAAGAGGCCAATGGAGAGTGCGAAGCGCATCATAATGAACATCAAGTGGCAGCACAGGGGCAGGCCTCGGCAGGACTCTCTGGTTGGAAAGACATCCATTGTTTTTTTTTTTAAACAGTTGATAGTCCCTGAGAAAAACTGGTTAAAGGTTCAAAACGAGAAAAACAGAAAATATTATTTTGAGTCAGTATCAGGAACACGAGAGAAACGAATTTTTAGGGGATCAGTGGGAATGGGAGAGCAAGTATACTGAGGTAGTTGTTTGTCATCCTTTTGTGGATCTTCAGTTGGTTGAGCAGCTGGTTTCAGTCTGGAAATATGAATCCAAGAATTCAAATTCCCTGAGGTTTCACAAAGCTTAGCAGCTGTGGGTGTGCACAGCACAACCTGGAAGGGGCCTGTCCACTTTGGGACAAGCGAGATTGATCTTGTATCCTGGGGAGGGGAGAAATATACCCAAGAACCGGGTGTCAATGGAAATGAAGCAGTGAGTCTACTTGGGTCAGGAAGTAATCTTGGCATGTCCATATCTGATGTCTGATGAAGGATAAGAGAGGAGAAGAGAGGTCTTTGAGCAAGGTTTGCTGGCAAGGCTGAATTCCCCTCGAATTGGGGAAATTCCGGGTGGAAGAATTGGTTGCCCAAACATAACCTCAAAAGGGGATAGTAAGGAAGGTTTCTTTGGGAGGACTCGGAGCCTGAAGAGTACGTGGGGAAGTAATTTGACCAAGTCCAAGCGAAGCTCCAGGGAGAGTTTAATCAGAATATTCTTAAGAGTTCTATTGGTCCTCTCTACTTTTCCTGAAGACTTGGGGTGATATGGAATGTGAAAGTGCCAAGGAATGTTAAGAGAAGTAGAAACATTTTGGGTGACACAAGAGACAAATTCAGGCCCATTGTCAGCATTGTCAGACTGGATGGACATGGGCAACCTGAAGTGGGGAAAGAATTTCTGAGACCAAAATAGAAGCTACTGTGGAGGCCCTTTTGTTGGGAGTAGGGAAGGCTTCTACCCATCCATAGAAGGTGTCTACCAAGACCAGGAGATATTTGTGTTTCTGGACAGTTGGCATGTTGGTGAAGTCTATTTGCCAATTGGCTCCTGGAAGCTGACCTCGAGCTTGGTGAGAGGGAAATGTTCCTGGTTTAAGGGGGGTATATGGGTTAGTGTGCTGACATGCAGTGTACGTGGAGGTGAGTTGATGGAGAAACTGTATGTCCTCTGGAGTCAGGGTGAGGAAAGAGGTAGCGAAAGTTTGAGAGTTAGGATGGAATAGAGAATGGAGATAGAAGAGAATGTACTGAAGGGGATGTGGAGGTCTGGGTAGTGGATTGGACTGGAGCCGGAAGAGAAGGAGAAGATAGTGCTGCTTCTTTTGCTGCCCTATCAGCCTTCATGTTTCCCTGAACTATGGGAGTCTCCACTTTGGTGTGAAGGACAATGGGAAATCTCTATTAATTTGGGCAGAAGAGAGGCCTGCAAGAGTTTTGATATTAATTTAGAATTAGTAACTGCAGAGCCTTTTGTGGTCAGGAGCCCTCGCTCCTTCCAAATTGCTGAATGGGAAAGCAAAATATGGTAAGCATAGTTTGAGTCTGTGTAAAGGGTGAGGTTTTGGTCACCCACTAATTCGAAGGCACAACTAACAGCTATTAGCTCAGCCTGTTGATTTGTGGTGTTGGAAGGGATGGGGGCTGCCTCAGTGACCTCTGATAGGGAGACTACAGCGTAACTGGCAAAATGTTGCCCATCCTGAAAGAAAGAGCTGCCATCTGTGAACCAAATTAGAGAAGAGTCAGGAAGTGGTCCCTCTTGAATGTGAGAGGGGTGCGGGATTAAAGCCTCAAGTATCTCTATACAATCATGCTCTGGGGGTTCTGAGGAGACTGGGAGGAGGGAAGCTGGATGTAAAGAGGAACAGGGTTGGAAAGAGATTGAGGAGTCATGCAGAAAAGAAACGAGGAGAGAGAGAACGTGACAGGGTGTGAGAGCTTGAAGGGTCTTATAGGTTAGTAAATCTTTTAAATGGTGAGGAGAGGCAATAGTGATGTGAGCACCAAAGGTCAACTTTTTTGATTCCTATAAAATTCGCAAACAGTGGGGTCAAGTTGTTTAGAGAGGTAGGCAACCGAAGCAAAGGTGGGGCCCTTGTATTGGCCTAGAACACCAAGATCCAAACCCTTCATTTCATGGACATAAAGGGTGAATGGCTGAAGAAGGTCTGGAGATGAAGAGCTGGGCCCTGTGACAGTGCCCGCTGCAGATGCTTAAACTCAGCCTGAATGCTTTCCGGGAGTAACTTTTCCTCCATCCCCTTAGCTGCATCATATAGGGGCTTTGCATAAAGAGAAAAATTGGGAATCCAGGCACGGAAATATCCCGCTAGGCCTAGGAAGGAAAGAATCTTTTCCTTTGTCTTGGGACATGGGAGCTCCTTGATGAGAGCATTTCTGTCTACAGTAATGGCCTTTGACTGATGGGAAATCTGAACTCCTAGGTAAACTACCTGGGTCTGAGCAAGTTGCACCTTAGATGGGGAAACACGATACCCATGAGAGGAGAGAAAGTTTAAAAGAGTGCAAGAGTCCTCACGAGCTGTGATAAAGGAAGGGCTGCAGAGGAGAAGGTCATCTACATACTGCAGGAGAGTGGGGTCAGAGAATTTAAGGTCTTTGAGTTCAGCAGCCAGTGTCTGTCCAAAGATATGAGGGCTTTCTCGAAAACCCTAAGGGAGGACTGTCCAGGTCAGTTGTTGGGACCGTTGCGTGTCAGGGTCAGTCCAGGTGAAGGCGAAGAAGTCTTGTGACTCCTGAGCTAAAGGGACAATGAAAAAAGCATCCTTGAGATCAATAACTAAAAAATAGGTAGATGTGGAAGGAATTAGGGAAAGAATAGCATAAGGATTTGGGACCACAGGGTGTATAGGCCTGACAGCCTTGTTGATGAGATGAAGATCTTGGACTAGCCGATATGTGCCACTGGACTTCTGAACTGCCAATATAGGAGTATTATAAGGGGAAAGGGTGGGTCTGAGGAAATGTTTCCACAAAAGATCTGAAATAATGGGTTGGAGACCTCTAAGGCTAGTGGTTGGAAGTGGATATTGGGCTCTGTTAGGGAAACATCGAGGATCTTTAAGGAGTATTCTCACAGGGTCACACTGAGCAAGGGAGGGAGTCTGAGTATCCCAGACTTTAGGGTCTACCAGATCAGTGGGGGCAGGGTACTGGGAGGTGTCTGCATCAGTCGAGGGCTGGGGATCTGCATGGGTAGAGAATTGGGGGGTTCCCGCATCGGTAGTGGGTTGGGAGATTCCTTCAGAGGCACTAGTGGCCTCTAAAACTGCAAGGAGAAATACAGAGGTGGAGATGGAGTGAGACGAACTAGGGAGCACAGCTAAGCTAGGCAGAATAGAGAACACAACTGAGGCCTGAAATTTGGCCAGTATGTCTCGGCCTAGTAAAGGCACAGGACATTGAGGTATTACTAAGAATTGATGGGTGAACAGGTGGTGATGTAGCCAGCAAGACAGCATAGGAGTCTTGCGGGGGCGAATAGCATTTCCCTCTACCCCGACAATAGGGGATGGTGCTATGGTAGTGGGGCTCCAGAATTCCTTCAAGACCAAGGAAGCGGCTCCTGTGTCCAGCAGGAAATTTATGTGGCGGCCATCAACAAGGAGGGTAACCCTGGGCTCCTGTAAGGCTATGTCAATGGTCGGGAAAGGAGGCCCTGGGCCCCATCAGTCCTCTGTGGCCAGTACCAGCAAGTTGGGGTTTGTGTCTGGTCCAGCCCCCCTGCGGGGATTGGGGCAGTCAACACCCCAGTGTCCCATCTCGTAACATTTAGGGCACGGACGCTTAGGGGCCCTGGGATTAGGGCAAGCTCTAGCCCAATGACCTTGCTTCCCGCACCTATAACAAGGCCCTGGAGGTTCCCCCTGCACGGACTTACAAACCCCTGTTTTTGAGGCCTGAGTGTCGGAGCCCTGCAGTGCCTGAGCCAGCATTTGAAACTTTGGTTGCTCATATTTCTGAAACTTGCGACACTCCATCTCCTCTTCTCGATTATGAAATGCTTTAAAGGCTGTGGCCAAAATCTCGGTCTCAGGTGATGAAGGGACCTCCTCCAACTTTCTTAGTTTAGCCCATATGTCAGGGTAGCTTTGGGATAGAAAATAGATCATAAGGATTTGGCGGCCCCCTGGGGATTCCGGGTCTAGATTCATGTGTCGATGAAGCACTTTTGTTAGCCGATCAAGAAACTCAGAGGAGTTTCCTCTCTTTTTTTTGCATAATTTCCCGTAGCTTATCAAAATTAATGGGTTTCTGAGCTGCTCGCCTAAGGCCGGCCACTATGCAAGTGATAAACTGGTCTCTTAAGGTCATGCCCCCTGATGAATTATAGTCCCAGTTTGGTTTTCCATCTGGGACTATTTCAGGACCAATGGGAAAATCTGGATTAGTTCTGTTAGTCTCATCTGCATATACTCTCGCCTGTTCCCAGACTCATCTGTGCTCCTCTAGGGTGTTTGCCAAAATGACGTACGCATCATGAAACGTGAGATCATATGTTTGGGTGACCCATTGAAATTCTTTCAAATATGTAGTGGGGTTGGTGGTATAAGAACCCAACCGTTTTTCTATCTGGGATAAGTCTGTCATTGAAAATGGAACATAAACTTTAATCACTCCCTCCGCTCCCGCTACCTCACAGGTGCTATGGTTTGCATCAGCTGTACTGCCTGCTTTCTTGAACAGGTGATACGGGGACTGAAGTCGGAATTAAGTGGCGTGATAGCCTTGAGTTTGGAATTAACTCTGAAACTGCATTGGGAAAGGTTGCAGGAACCAGGGAGGATTCAGGGAGAAAAGTCAGCACAGAATTCGAGGGTATGTGGTGGGGGATGGGGGGGGTGGTGCTGAATCGGTCGCAGGAGATGACGTAGGATGGGGAGACAGAGACGGAAGAGGAGGGCCTAAAGGCAAGGTCGGGGAAGAAGAAGATGGTAGATTCATGAGGGGCAGAGCTGAGGGTGAAACAGGGTTCCTAGCATGGTGATAAGGGGGCGGCCGGACCTCTAACCCTGGGCCGAAGTCCGGGTCACCGGGGGATGACTCTTTTGGTCGGATGAGGGCTGAAGCACTGCCAGCATGAGCACCGAGGGAGGGGTTTAGGCCCAGGAGCAGAAACGCTCTGCTTAAGGTAACTCCTCCCACCGTCTTGATTGCCAGCAAAAATCAAACAGCTGCTGCAAAGCATCAGGGTCCACTGAACCCAATAAAGGCCACCAATCCTTTAGAGGATATTTTGGCCAATCGTAAGTGCGAAGCATAACCAGTTTTTTTGGCTGTATCTCAGAACTCAGGCCGAGGTTGGTCAAATTGTCAAGGAGAAGCTGTAGTGGGCAGTTGGTTGGGCGCAAATGGGATGGAAAGGGACGCGACCAATAGCGAATGACTGCTAGGCTAAGAACTAAAATCACCATCAAAGTAGAAAATAAAGTAATTAGATCACACTCAATTGGTATAGGTTGGTTTAATTCCTCTAGGAAAAATGGAGGGGTTTGGGTTTGAGATGCTGATGAAAGAAGCACCCCATATTTCTGGCCCCGGTGGGATCTGGCCTGTGGCCTGCGTGCGAAGAAACACTTGGCTAAAATAGATCAGAGGAGGCAGGGCAGAGCGGGCTGCTGGATGCCCGATGCTTAACACAGAAACGGCGGCAGTGGGCAGGGAGCACGTGCTGCGGCTATGGCCACGGTTGCAGCGGCAGCGGAGGGGAAGAGAGATGAACCTGCTCAAGTGTGCCGATCAATTACAAACTGAAAGACGGGCACACAAACTAAGCACAATTTAAGTCTGTGGCTCAATACATTGGAGCCAGGCAGACATGGGAATAGGGCATTTGGTTGGACGAATGGCCCAAACAAGTGGTCGCTGTTTGCTGGCGGGGAGGGGGTAGCGCGCACAGACGCGCAGCCGGGATCCAAACTGACCGGGTAATCGCAAATTCAATGGGAAAGGGAGGTGGAGAGAGCTCTGTGAGGTCCACTTTCAACCTTGAAGGTTTAGGTGGGGTGCGGTCCTCCCCGGTTGAGCCAGGGGGTGGGGCTGCCTGACGGTCAACGGCCAGCTCCCACTGTGTGAGGCCCCTCGGGTTTAGAGCTCTCAAAATGGAAAGGGCTTACCCATTTGGCGACCGGGCGGTGGAAGGTCAGCAGTGGTTGGAAGACAGGCGGAAGGGCTGTTCCTGGAGGTAGCTTTTGTCCTCTGAATTCAGACGTGCCCCATGTTGGGCGCCAAAATGTTAGGACAAGAAGTTACCCAGGAACGCCATTCTGAAAAGGGATGGTTTATTGGGGTGCCGCAAGGTGTGGTAGGGGATAAAAATCGCGTGGAGGACAGGGAAGGTTAGGGGTAAGGGAACAGGGAGAGAACAAGGGCGGACAGGGACAGGGACAGGCATGAACAGAGAGAGGTTTCAGTCTGGGGCAGGCTTAAATAGCAAACTGGTGGTCAGCCCCCTGGAGTGAGTCCTTGCTCTATAGGTTATCGAAGGTCAGGAGGCAGTGACCAGGGCACCTGCTAGCCAGGTTTGCTGGCAAGGCTGATGCACCTGGGAAATGTAGTCTTTTCACCAAGTACCTGGGAGGTGTGGCTTCTACCTGGAAGGTGCAGCCTCCCTGCCCGGAGTCCAACAATAAGAGGGTCAAACCAGGGAATGTGGGTCACTCTATGCTTAGCTTTTACCAGATTCCAATTAGTAAGGATCATAAGCAATCATAAACAAAGCAGGAAGTTTGCAAACTGGTACATAAGATCATTTCCAAGTGCATCAGCTTATTTAGTTACAAGACAGGTATGGCCACCCATGGGTGCTTCATTTCCAAACCACCCCCACGGAGAGGGATACGCTCCCACTCATGTTGTTTAACTTTGCCATCCTAAGTAGTCAGTGTCTGTGAATATGATGGTTAACTTACACTGATTGACGGGGTCTAATCCCTACTTACAGAAAGTAGAGTGGTGTTACTGCCATTCTTTTCTTTTATATGGAGAGCAACTTTCTCTTTCTTTTCTGTGCTACACTTAGTCCACCTAAGTCATCAAACACAGTATACCTCCGCAAAGGCTTACCCATAGTCATTTGTTCTCACGCCAAGTGGAGGACATGATATTTGGTGTCCTTAAAAGAAGGTAAATTTAAATTTCAGTCCATAAAGCAGTTTTCTGGCCATGTTCAAGAGCTGTGGATATTGCTCCTATTTCACATTAGCTTCTATTGAACCAAGGTGGCTGGTTGCAGATGTCACAGATGGCCAGTGGAGGACAACAGGCAGTTCATTGCGTACAAAACAATCCATTTTATCTGTACCTCCACAATAGCACTTGCCCATTCTGAAAATGAATTAGTTCTGAGGATGAAAGGTCACAGGGGTTAACAGCAGGAAAATCTTGCTTATTTAACAATACCTAAGTAGCCTGATCATTTTGAGTGAGAATAGTACCATCATGTGGTCCATCTCCAGGTTTACAGCACATATATATATATATATATATATATATATATATATATATATATATATATTATTTTGTCCCACTGGTCTTTATGGTTTTGGCAAACAAAAGTATGGCAATAGATTGCTACAGATCATAATGAAATGAAATATTCTCCCTCAGTGATTAAAAGTTCTGGGTTAATAATTTTTTTAAATTACTGTTTTGTTCTAGTTCTTTTGCACATGGACCCAGGAACCCACAGCACCAAGGTTTATTTGCCATTTCCATGGCCAATAGACTATATGGATCCCCTATGGCAGATCCTGGAGCAGCACTGACAGCAAATTGCCCTTTGTTCTTTTTTTTTTCTTTTTAAAAATTTTTCTTTTTAAAATTTTAATTTGTTATACATGTTTGCAGAGTACATTTCATTTCATATTACATAAAAAGAGCATACTTTGTCAAGTTGCTGGTTTTCTATAAAGTATTTTTACAACAATTGTGTCTTCATACATGTATTTAGGGTAATCATAGATAACTCAGTCTGCCCTTTGTTCTTGAAAGACAAGAAAACCCCTGCCGGAAGCCGTGTCAGTAAAAGAGGGTTTTATTAGGGCCATGTGGAAGGGAGTGGGTAAAGAAAACCAAAACCGAGAGGAACTAAAATGGGGTGACGAGCGGGGAAGGGAAGAGAAGGGGGAAAAGGGAAAAAAAAAAAAGAAGGAGCGGTTTCAGTCCAGAGAATGCTTAGTAGGGCACTCATGGTCAGCAGGACCCCTGGAGGGGTTTCCAACTCCATAGGCTGCTGGGTCGAGAGGGTGACCAGTGAGTCGTAATTGGCTCAGTAAGGCACCTGAGGTGTGGCCAGTGGAGCTGGCCAGCAGTGTGGCTGGCTTAGGGGGTGTGTCTAGTCTTCAGGTACCCAGGGGGTGTGGCCTGGTTAAACTACCTGGGAGGCATAGCCTGTCGCCCGGATTTTCTAACAGTTCTCATTTATACAGCACAGGTGTCCCCCTTAATTCTCATCACTTGCATCCAGATGGTGTCCTCAGGTTCTTTCACTGGGATTAGACAGGCACTGGGGTCTTTACTGCAGTCATGCTCTTTGATACTCTTGGTAGCTATCCATAGTTACATTATCCACACTTTCTAGGGAGCATCTTCCATGTTTAATTGCTGTTTTAGGGGACCATTTATTTGTGCAATAAATCCTTCTGTAGCTGGGTTATAAGGCAAATGGAAATATCAATATATATTCACACTTTCAGACCATTCTTGCACTTTTTTGTGTGACTTGTGTTTCTGTACAGTCAAGCAGCCACATCTTTAGTAGGCACATCTCCAGCCATCTTTGAGTTAGGTTGTCTGCTTCCTGGTTGCCTGTGAGAAGCATGACTATGTGCTGCCACATGATACATGGTCAGTTCCAAAAGTGGCAGCTGTTTCCAAATAACTTTTCAAATCTTTATCCCCTTCTGTAGCTATGACCAAAGTCCCACAGGAACTCATTCATTGTTCCACTGCTACCAGAGGATCCACTAACACCATTAGGCAACCAGATTGATAAGAATGTTTTTGAAATAATATTCCCCAGCCTTATAATTTCTCTACAACTATTTTTGCTTGAGAAAGGGCCTTACGGTGCTAAGTTCCCAGTCCTACCAGACTTTCCTTTTCTTAAATCATACAATGGTTTTAACATTTATGAAGTATCAAATGAAGAGATGCCAGCATCTCAACACGCCTAGGGAAAGTCCTTGACTATTTAGGATTCAGAAAAAGCTGAACTTCGTCTACAATAGCAATGCCCAACCTAATAACCCTCAAGTACTCGGCAGTCAGCAGAGGTCTTTGCAATTTGGTGGAGTTGATGGCTCATTCTTTCCTCTTGGAGATACAGCACCATCTGATCTGCCTCCTCTAGGTGGGAAAAGACTCAGAAGTTAACAATACATTATTGATATTATGAACATTGATAATGCATCAGTTTTTTGTTTCCACTAGGATATTGCTGCTGCCACCATTCCATGATATATGCTTGGACTATGTAAATGTCTTTGGGAAAGGGGACTGAACGTTCATTGTTGCCCTTCCCATATAAGCACATTGCTTCTGCATTTCTGTATTGGGCCCCTGGTGTGATTTTTGGTCCTCTCTTTCTTCTACCTTTTGATCCATATTCCATGTCCCTCACATCCTAATCTTTTTAATTTCCCCATATCAATTAACAGTCTCTGCTGCCTGAGAAACAGGAAGACCCACTAAAGAGCTCAGGATTGATACCAGAGTTTCATAATATTGCCCTGGAGCTATTTGGAGCATAGTGTCCTTTATTCTTGTTGTGACTGTTTCATTATCAGGATCAGGGCACTCTGCTGCAAAAACAGCCTGTTTTTTTTTTTTTTTTTTTTTGGTACCGGGGATTGAACTCAGGGACACTCGACCCCTGGGCCACATCCCCAGCCCTTTTTTGTATTTTATTAGAGACAGGGTTTCACTGAGTTGCTAAGTGCCTCGCCATTGCTGAGGCTGGCTTTGAACTCGCGATCCTCCTGCCTCAGCCTCCCAAGTGCTGGGATTACAGGTGTGCGCCACCGCGCCTGGCTAAAACAGCCTGTTTTATCCCTAACTCTCTCAGGAGGTCTTGCAGTTCTTTTATGGATTGCCATCTCATGGGTGCCATGGGTAACCCCACCATACAAGGCTAAATGTGTTACTAGTAGCTATCTTCCAGAACAACAAAGAGATGCCATGGTTATAATTAACACCTGAGTGTAAAGGTTGTTGTAGGTTAGGGTGTGTGGGGATTGAGGCTATTTTACACATTTTAATCTCTGATAGCAGTATTCCTTTGAAGGAGCCTATAATCAAGGAGATAGCTAAAGATTGCGGTTAGCTGAGAGCCATAAAAGATGTTCTAGTTTCCACCTGATAGTAATACATTATTCAAAGAATCTTTGTATGCCTGTGAATACTGCGTGACGCACCTGTAAGCTCGAGCTCTAAGCACGTGTCCTTGTTAAAGCTATATGTATATAACTGGGTGAGTTTGGTTAGAGTGTGTGGGAAGAAGAAGAAGGTGGTGGTTGGAGTTAGAGCGTTTGGAGTGATTGCTGGAGCCGGAGAGAGAAGAAGAATAAAAGACCTTTTTTCATTTTCATCCTGCCTCCGAATTTTCCTGCGACGTTCGTTACTCCAAGCGGTTTCCGCTTCAGGCAGCAACAGGTGGTGGCCTGTACAGGGAATTCGGTGGCCAGGTAAGAAAAAAAGAAAATTTAAAAATATGGGAGCGAATATAACAAAAAGTCGGTTTATAAAAGCCATGAAAGAAATTTTTGATATCGAGAACTCAGATAGTGAGAAAAGTGAACAAGAAAGCATATCCTCTGACTCAGTGGAGACCAGCAAGGAGAGTAGGAATGTAAATTTAAAAGTAAGAACTGCAAAAGCCATCAGAAGCTTAATAAAATTAGCTGAGGAGAATGTACTCTCCTGAGAAGCTGAAACTCAGGATACTAGTGAAAGTGATAATAGTAACAAGGAGCCAAACCATGAGAGTACGGTCTCCTCCACTGAGCTAGTTAGGAATTATGAAGCTAGTAGTGAGGAGGAATCAAAAAGCGATTCGGGGAGCACAGTCTCCAATAAAAAGAACAAAAGAAATTAAAAAAGAGAAAAGACCGTCAAATAGAGGAACCACTAGTGCCCTATGCTCCTTCATGGGTAGAATACCTAACAGAAACAATAAGGAGTATTGATCAGAGTGTACGTGCCCTTGAGGTAGAAATTGGCGGCCTTTCCGAGTGCTTATATGCTCTCGAACAACATAGACCGCAGGAGCACCTAGAACTGCCAGTATTTCAAAATGAAGAGGGACAAAGTTATCACGAGTCCCTAGACTTTAAAACAATAAAGAATTTTAAAGAGGCGGTAATGACCTATGGGCCTCAAGTTCCGTTCACATTAAGTATGATAGAGTCACTTAACACCCTAATCTTAGCCCTCTCAGAGTGGAAAAGTCTATGCAGAGCGGTACTGAGTGGGGGACAATACCTAATCTGGAAAACTCAATTCCAGGAACTTTGTTCAGAAATAGCAAAGAGAAATGCTGCCGCAGGTTTCCCTCAACGCAATATAGATATGCTCACAGGGGAAGGTCAGTTCGCCGAACTACAAAATCAGCTACAATACGATCCCGGTGTGTATACCCAAATACACACAGCAGCTGTGAAAGCCTGGAAGACAATATCAGGCACAGAGGATCTGCAAGGCAGCCTATCAAAAGTTATACAAGGGCCTAACGAACCTTACGCTGATTTTGTAGATAGACTCTTAAAAACAACATTTAGAGTTTTTGGCGAAGTCGAGCAAGCTATGCCTCTAGTTATCCAATTAGTGTATGAGAATGCTAATAAATATTGCCAGGATGCAATAAGGCCGTGGAGAAGTAAAAAAGACTTATCAATTTATATCAGACTGTGCAAAGACATTAATGAGGCTGTTATCACAGGCAACGTAATTGCTGCAGTGATGAAAAATTCCTCCCCTCAAAATTCCCAAAGGATTCAACCTAGAACAGGATATTCCAGACAAAAGTATTATAATCAACCATGATATGCTAAGCAATATCCCCCAAGGGTAATAAGATCAAATTCATACCGCGCTCCAGGCCGATGCCCCAGGTGCAAAAAGGGTATACATTGGGCCAATCAATGCCATTCTAGATATGATATATATGGAAATTATTTATCACGGATTTCAAAAAACGGGGCCCGGGGCCCAATGCCCCGGGGCCCACAAATGTACGAGGCACTAGAGGAGGAATGCGCACTAGAGGAGGAATGCCCTCAGATCCAAATGATTCCTTGTCACAATCCTTCCTACCCATTAACTCCCTTATCAGAGGGACAAGAGGAAGTGCAGGATTAGATCTCTGTTCTACTGCCCGGATGGTCCTGACACCTGAAATGGGGGTTCAGCTGATTCCTATGGGAATCAGGGGACCTCTCCCTTCAGGAACTGTGGGACTAATCCTTGGGCGTAGTTCCAAGAGTTTATTAGGCTTTAATGTTATACCAGGGGTTATTGATTCAGATTATAATGGAGAGATTAAAATAATGCTAAGTACACAAAGGGGCATCATCTCCGTAAATCAAGGAGACAGAATCGCACAGCTGCTCCTCATTCCCAGTCTCCATAGTTCTTTTAAAAGCATGCCACAAAATAGAAATAGCAGAGCATTCGGTTCCACTGGTTCAGGACCTATGGATTTCTGGGCTCAGGATTGTTCATGGAGGCCGATGTGCAAATTAAAAATTCAAGGTATAGAGATGGAGGGGCTGATTAATACAGGAGCTGACTCTTCCATCATAAATCTACAACAATGGCCTAAGCACTGGCCTCTACAGAAAGCCTCAACCAGTTTAAGAGGCTTGGGATATAGTAATACCCCAGCACAAAGTGCTGTAATCTTAAATTGGCAAGACAATGAAGGCCATACAGAAACATTCCAACCTTATGTTTTAAACAGCTTGCCAGTTACCCTATGGGGAAGAGATATCTTACATCAAATGGGGCTACACCTAGCAACCGAGCCTGCAGGTGTTAAGAATAAAAATCCTACTCATAATAAAAAAGGCAAATGACATTTTTTCTAGGGGCCACTGAGAAAACAATTTTAAAAATACCATGGCTCTCTAATAAGCCAGTTTGGGTCCCTCAGTGGCCCCTATCCAAAGAAAAATTGCAAGCGGCCCATCAATTAATTAAAGAACAATTAGAAGCAGGACACATAGAGCCTTCCACCTCTCCCTGGAATTCTCCCATATTTGTAATTAAGAAAAAATCAGTCAAATGGAGACTATTACAAGACCTAAGACAAATTAATAAAACAATGCAAATTATGGGACCTACCCAACCTGGACTTCCTAATCCTGTAACTATTCCAAAAAACTATTACCTTATAACTCTTGATATAAAGGACTGTTTCTTTTCCATTCCCCTACATCCTCTGGATGCCCCCAGGTTTGCTTTTTCAATTCCTTCTATCAATAATAATGGCCCTGATAAACAATATCAATGGAAAGTATTGCTGCAGGGAATGGCAAATAGCCCTACAATGTGCCAACTATATGTGGACAGAGCTATACAGCCCATTAAAAACAAATATCAAGACCTCATGTGTCTACACTACATGGACGATGTTTTATTAGCTCACCCTAATCAACAAATCTTATTTAATATATTTAGTGAAATAACAAAGAATTTTAAAAAATATGGATTATATATAGCAGAAGAAAAAGTTCAAAGCAGATCACCTATACTATATTTAGGCTTTAAAATCATGGATACTTTTGTTAAACCCCCCAAAATTCTAATAAGTAAAGAACATTTGACCACCCTCAATGATTTCCAAAAATTATTGGGAGACATTAATTGGCTTCGCCCTACACCAAGCCTCACTACTGGACAATTAAAACCTTTATTTGACATCCTTCGCGGGAACCCTGATCCATCCTCACCGTGAACATTAACTCCTAAGGCCAGGAGAGCTCTAAAATTAGTAGAACAGGCCATTGAAAGATCCCATTGCGATAGATTTGATTTTGCACAACCACTAATATTGATTATTATTCCTTCACAATATACAACAACAGGAGTATTTTGGCAACAGGGACCTATATTATGGATACATTTGCCTGTCTCTCCTAAAAGTACAATTGAGTCTTATACCACCATGGTGGCTAAACTTATTCTTCAAGGACTTAAAACCTCTACTAAAATATTTGGAATTCATCCCGCTACTATTATTACTCCTTATTCATCATCACAGGTTGAATATTTGTGCTTCAATGATAATGATTGGGCTATAGCTAGATGCTCTACTTCTGCAAATTTTGACAATCATATTCCTAAATCTCCTATACTGTCCTTTTGTATCAATCATCCTATCATATTCCCACAGGTATTAAAAAATCAACCCATTCCTAAAGCATTTAATGTATTTACAGATGGATCCTCTAATGGTACTGCTGCAGTAGTCACTCAAAATGAAAAAAATGATTCATATCACTAATCAAAAATCAGCTCAATTAGTGGAACTCGAAGCTATAATAATAGCTCTGGAAAATTTTAAAGAACAGCCTATGAATATTTTTTCAGACAGCCACTATATTTTACATGCTGTCCCTAAATTGGAGCTAGCAGGTCCAATAGCACCACATACTCCAGCTTTTAAATTGTTTTCTCAAATCCAAAATCTCCTATGGCAACAAAAAGAACCTTTATTTATAGGTCACATAAGAGCTCACTCTAATCTGCCTGGTCCTCTCCATGAAGGTAATCAAAAAGCTGATGCCCTCACTAAAACAATATTTATATTTACTACAGTACAACAAGCTACTTTATTTCATTCCCAGTTCCACGTTAATAGCACTACCTTAAGACAAAAATTTAAAATCACAAAAGAACAAGCTTGTAGAATTGTAAAAGAATGTCCATCTTGTGTAACACATTTGTCCAATCCACATTATGGGATTAACCCAAGAGGTTTGATGCCCAATCATTTGTGGCAGATGGATGTCACTCATGAGCCAAGTTTTGGAAAATTACGATTTATTCATGTCACCATAGATACATGCTCAGGCATGATTTTTGCTTCTTTACATTCCGGAGAAAAAGTTAAAGATACTACATCTCATTGTCTGCAAGCTTTTGCTGCATTGGGCATCCCCAAAATGCTTAAAACAGATAATGGCCCTGCATATACATCCACATCCTTCAAACAATTTTGTACAAAGTTCAATATTATCCACAAAACAGGTATCACTTATAATCCTCAGGGACAAGGAATAATAGAAAGAGCAAATCGGACACTTAAAAATATGTTACTAAAGCAAAAAGATGGAAACTGGAAAAATCCTAAGGACAGATTGGCAGTTGCCCTGTTTACCCTAAATTTCTTAACTTTAGATTCTAATGGACATTTGGCTGGAGATAGACACTGGAACCCACACCAACAACATAAACCTTTGGTTTACTGGAAGGATGTTCTCTCAGGTACATGGAAGTGTCCAGACCCAGTATTAATTTGCGGGGGAGGATCTGTTTGTGTTTTTCCAAAGCATGAATCCTCTCCAATATGGATACCATCTAGATTGATAAAGCAGGTACAAAGTCAAAAGGATCAAGATGAAGTTATTGAGGAGCCTAGATTGAATAAACAAGTACAAACTCAAGAGGACCAAAATGAAGGTATGGAGTGATTCCCTTAAAAGGGTCCTCCATTAAATTTACAACTTAAATTTCATTCTTCCCGGCCGGGACAAGAAGATCTCTCTTCAGTGTATACACAATTGTATTTTTTTTCTTTTATGTATGTCTTTTTATATATGTCTTTTTTATATATGTCTGTGCATTTGTCTAAATTTCATGTTAATGTGATGTCACAAATATATGTTTATATGTGCGTCTGTCTAGTGTGACGTCACAAATAATTAAGCGCTTATGAAAAAAAAAGGTAGATAGATATAGATCCAAATAATGTTAATTCATTTAAGCATAGAATATTCTAATTAGATAATCAATAGATAGATAGATAGATAGATATTCATATAAGTTCAGAATATTCTAATTAGATAATCAATTATAATGATAATCAATTTTGATTTATAGTTGTCTCCGGGACTTCTCTTCAGCTGTGAATATGTTTAATGTTGTATAACCTGATATTCTGGTGTTCCGACAGAGGATCGTTTATTTGTTATTAACTTAATTTGTTTAATAGCTGATTAATTTGAATTATTTCAACAGGTATAGGATTGCTGTGTATATAGAGACTCAAGGATTCCAGCTAACAAATTATTTTTCCAAAGTGCCTTTAGCTTTTCTTTATCTTTAATGCGGTAAACACCCTCAGTTTCTCTTTGATTATTTCTGAATGTGATATTTTGCCAGCTTATGTTTGTGGGAGCTTAAGCAGCAATGTGTGTGAGCAGAGATCAACTTTTATTTTCTACTCTAATAATTCTTTTTTTTTAGTTTGACAGCTCACCTTTTGATCTCAGTGCTGGAATAGCACTGCCTTTCCCTTAATAATGGATGCTTGAGTTTTTAGGTAGCGGGCCCTGAAGATTTGCTGGTGGAAATGTCTAGACATAAAAAAGACGGCTGCTGCTACAACTGCAGGGACCGCGGTCACCGCAAGCATCCCTGCTGCTCAAGCATCAAACAACCTAACCAGCAGTGTGGCCTCTGCTGTGCATGCATGGGACCTCCTGAATCTATGTGTTATAACTTATGGACATTTTGATTTTCCATTATTTTGGGACATTACGGGACAATGCCTTGCGGGTATTTGTCTAAGAGAACTCAGTGCGTTACTTGATGAAACTAAGGGCAGCTGATTGGCTTAAAGAACTTGATACGCTATGGAAACTTGGCTCCTCAGCAGTAGGCTTACCACCTTAAAGCTGCAGCATCTCCTAAAAATTGGACGGCTGTTAGTCAACACACAGTCGATCCTGAAGGGCTCTATTGGATGGCTGGTTAGCCTGTGATGGGTAAGATCCCCAGAAGGGGACAACCTAAGACATGGCACAGTCGCACGGGACAGTCTAATGTGGCCGGCATGTCAACCTAAGCCAGGAGTCAGGACAGCCTCGATTCCCACGACGGGTAAGAATGTCGGTTGCACATGGACGTCCTAGAACATCCCCTCTTTTAAAACTAAAAGGGGGAAATGAAGGAGCCTATAATCAAGGAGATAGCTAAAGATTGCGGTTAGCTGAGAGCCTTAAAAGATGTTCTAGTTTCCACCTGATAGTAATACATTATTCAAAGAATCTTTGTATGCCCGTGAACACTGCGTGACGCACCTGTAAGCTCGAGCTGTAAGCACGTGTCCTTGTTAAAGCTATATGTATATAACTGGGTGAGTTTGGTTAGAGTGTGTGGGAAGAAGAAGAAGGTGGTGGTTGGAGTTAGAGCGTTTGGAGTGATTGCTGGAGCCGGAGAGAGAAGAAGAATTAAAGACCTTTTTTCATTTTCATCCTACCTCCGAATTTTCCTAGGGCGTTCGTTGCTCCAAGCAGTTTCCGCTTCAGGCGGCAACATTCCTTAAATACCAGTATCCCAAAGTCAAAGCCACCATTCTGTTACATTTTCCCTGGCTTTTGCCTAATTTTATTCCCCATTTTTACCAATTTGGCAGCAGTATAGCCTCCCATGGAGCTGTGCCCTGGCTTGTTGGGAAGGAACAGATCCTCAATATCCATCCCCACCCAACATGGCTGATATGTCTTTACCCTTCAAGTTATGACTGGCCTGATTCCTGGCACTGACACCTCACTTGGCTCATCCCGGTCCCGTCCTCTTTTTCTGAGGTGTGAGCTCACAGGGGTCCCACTTATGGGGAGTCACAGTCATTTTGAGCAACCACCATCATTACTATAGCTCTTGGTAAATGTTACTTCTTTGCTTAGCAAAGCAGCAGGCTAGTTTCCAAATTTTTATCAGCACTCTTCACACAAGCAGGTAATTTTTCAGTAGCCCTTGTTGTGCTTCATGCACCAGCTTTAACTCCTCCTGCAACTGCGGAACACATCCTTGGGCCTGCAGCTGTGCCTCCCTTGCTGCCCACGATGCTTTGAGAAGGGGCCACCCCATAGTTTCTGTTCTTTTACATAGCCCTTTCTTTTTCTGTAGATCAGATTGCTTTCCCACGAGCAACTGTCTTTCTCCAAATTCTTGGGTTTCTTGGGAGGGGGGCATCACCATACACTTACAATGCTATTAGACATCCCTAATACCTCTCCACATAGAGAAAGAATGTCATTCCAGCTCCCCACCAACATATTTTCCCTTTTCAACTACCATAGTCTCTGTGCTCACAGGGGTTTCTTTGACTTCATGGATGGCTCATCAATTGTCTTCTCCACAGTCCAGTTGTTTCAGGGCAGTGAGTTAGGTAGAGACAGGGCAAGTGAAGCGCCCAGATACATCATGGGAGACATATGATTTGTTGGAAAGTTTACAAGAGATGAGTGACTCCTCCAAGAAGAGTTTAGTGGTGGCAGACCGACAGCACCTCCGCTGCTTTGCCAAGCAGTGCTCGTTTCTCTCATGGTGTTTGGTCCAGTGGCTTCCAGTGGAAGGAGTGACACATGTCCACTGTACTCTCAATTCTGTGCTTATCCTCACTGAGAGAAGGGTTTTTTATATCAGGCTGCAGAAACAGTGATATCATCAGTACTAGCTTGCTTAGTTTGTTTGTATGACCTGCATCCCAAATAACAACTGTCCCAGAGTACATGCAAGAAAGCAGCTTTCCACAGATAACATGAACTTGCTTAGTTCCTCATGTGCATAAGAGAAAGCCAGTGTCCTTCAAGATGATATGAATCTGGACATATAGGTCCAGACTTACTCCTCTCTCTGTTCTTCTAACTTGACTACACTTTGAAAAAAAAGGAGGCATTTAGGGACATGGTGTTTTACTTTCCCCCTTTTCTTGAGGGACTATACACATTAGTGTTTGTGTCGCATGCATGCTAATGTGCTTGGGTTCTCAACATTTTCACTTTAACAGGTTCTAATTTTCAGTACTTCTTTAAACCCTTCCCTAACCCAAATGAAAGTCATATGTAGCATCTTAAGTTTTATAATAGCCACACACAAAAATTTTAAAAAGGTAAATTTAACTTTAATAATGTCTTTTAATCCAATATGTTCAAAACACCATTTCAATTTGTAATCGAAATTTAAAAGTGAATGAAACTTTTCACATTCATTTTAAAACTTCAAAATTTGGTGTATAGTACATCTTAGTTCATATTAGCCACATTTCATGTGCTCAGTAGACATTTGCATCAAGTGGCTACACATTTATCAATGATGGCAGACTTCAACACATCTTTATCTATGTAGTTGTCTCAATAAAATGAGGTGCAATCTGGTGATGAGAACAAATATATTTAAAAGGACAATAAAGACAAAAAATAACAAATTCATTCATACAAATGCCAGTATTTCATTTTCCTGGATAGTGACAAACTTCCTTCCTTTCCATCTTTTTGTGAAGAGCAAAAAATATAATCTATTCATCTGTGGAACTGCTCTTCCTAATTTATGTTTCTGCACCCTTTCCTGTGATGGTTCCTATATTATGCCATGTCCCCCACTAATGATAACTTGTTTCAACATTCCAATTTAAAGTTGCATTACAACCATAATTAAATTTTATTTTGTTCACATTATGATTCCCAAGTGCTGAAGAGCTGGAATTAACATTTATATTCCCTAGGTATTCCCAGAGGCAACTATACTTTGCAATTTAATGTGAAGTGCAGGTGTTAGAAATAAAAGTGCGCCTAAAAGCAGAGCTGTTGGACACCACTGTTTTCTTGTATTCTTCTGGCTTGAAATTGGATGCTTTGATGGAATGTCATTATATACTATCCTGACAAATCTCCCTGTAGGCACATTAAATGGGTGAAAAGGTAAGGCAAAGAGGAAAGATTAATTAGCTTGTCTGAGGTCCCTTAACACGACAGTGGCAGAAACACGGGTAGTGATATAACCTAGAAGCATGAATTTGTAATAATTTACACAAAGCACTTGGTGATTTCAATTTCTTTGATGAGAACTATGACCATATTGCAAGAAATAGAAGTTCCTGGATTCCTACCATTTAAACTTTAAACAGTTCAGTCATATTTAAGTGTCATGCAATACTTTTCTATTAATTTTGTAATTGCTGTCAATCTTTCTCATGTGAACATTGATACATATTTTTTAATTATAGTACAGTTGTGAAATGCAAAATCTGTTATTTGTTATAGAATCTTATGAAAACATGTATTTGTTGATGAGCTTCTCAAATAAGGCTTATGTTTGTTTGCATGAAAATGTTTTTTCCAAATTCTTACAAGAACATCAGAGTTCAACACTCTACTTATTGGTTTTCTCTTAGATACAGATATTTTAAAATTTAAAGTGTGTATTTGGAGGCTGAAAGATCAAAATTACATAACATAAATGCAATTACATCTATATCTATTTTTATCTAATTAAGAGGGCTTTAATGTTCCCCTCAACTTGACTAAACCTTAAATGGGTTTCATCCTGACTCAAGGACCATGACCTAAACTCCATTTCTCAAATTGTAAATTATGCCTCTGCTTCTTGAAGCAAACATCTCCCAGGCTCTTGCCAATTTTATAACTCAGTTACCTTCCTCTATTTCAGCCCAGCATTTTAAAAACATTTTTTCTACCATTTGCTTCAACAGTGTTGAGATCGATTTTTCTCCCCTATTGCAAAAGGATTAAATAATGTCTTCCTTGCCTGTTTAACTTTGCCCAGTATCATTTTACTTTGAATATATACATATATGTAACTTTGAATATATGTTATACATTTATAGTTTAAACATTGTATGTACAGGTATAGTTATATTTTAGGAGTACTCACATGTATACAGTTTTAGGCATATATGTATAATTCATTCAAAAGCAATAATTGTAGACTAATGAATAAGAATATTCCAAACATAGCATTGTTTAGAATAATAAAACATTAGAAGCAATTTAAAATTCCAATATTAAACTATAATCTGAAATCTATACAAACCTTAAAATTTATGTTTTGAGACTTTAGTTTTTTAAATATGGAAATGTTCAGATGGTTTTTGCAGTTTAAAAAGTCACAGAATAGCACATATATCATTTTGCTACTTTTAATTTGTATGCAGATATAGAGAATGAATCACAATATAATTATGAAGATATTTGCACAGAATAATTCCCAGAACTTTATCACAATAATTGTTGAGTTATGTGGATACTGGGCAATTTAATTTACTTCTTTAAATTAACTGAAATGGACAAATAGAGTATAATCAGGAAAAAATATTTTCATTAAAATTTTTAAAACTTCAAATTTTCTTATGTGAATTATGACTTTATAGAAACTACAACCAAAATTCTCTTAATGTGTCGTGTTGGGGAAAATTGACTTGTATGTGTTTCATTATTCACACTGTTATCTTAATTACTAGTAAATGAGAAACAGTGAAGTTTTTCATTTTTCCTGATATATACCCTTCTGCTATTTTTAACTTCTTCCTTTCATACCTTATGATCAATTGAAATTTAAAAAGTAGTTTTCATTTAAAACAAAAGTGAAATGTTCAGCACTTTCTGCCTTTTAGCATTTATTTAGTCTGTGAGTACTTTGCCTAAAGCAATACAATTGCAGTTACTCAAAATGCATAGTGTTTGGAGAATGCATGTATTTTAAGACTCTCCTTACACAAGCTGGCCCCAGAGTTACCTTCTGTTGTCAGTGTGTAATGATCACTTAATTGAGCTAAACTTTATATTTAGCGAAGTTAGTATTCCATAGCCTGTAGCAGAGCATATATTAAAAATGACTAAAATTCTAGCCTTCCTTTTGTGACATATATTATCCTAAGACACTATTCTGTAAAGACTATAGCATCTGGTGAAGGGAAAAAGAAATTGTGGGGCAGTGAAAGAGTAAATAATTTTTGTGTGGGCACGTTGTGCACATCTAATTTATTAAGGGGTGGTGTGGAGAAAGAAGATAACTCTTCAACAGTCTGCCATGCCATTCATTTCAGAATGAAGTATCAAGGCTTGGAAGACTAACTCAGAGAAAAGGAAAATCAATTTTAGTCATATTTCTTAGCATGTATCCAAACCAAAGTAAATTTCCTTGATGATTCAGCTGTGATAAAATGTCTTCTAATTGTAAAGTTCTTTGGCCCTCATACTCTCTTTGCTGTGAAAGAATTCTTTTGCTTTCTGCATTTTATTTGGCCGTTCTTAACTTACCTTTGCACTTAAGTACACAGTGTCCTATCCATCTCTCCCTGCTTTTTTTCATTGCAATGCACACACAAGAGCCAGACTTCAAACTCTTGAGAGCTTTCTCTGGAATGAAAAGCTGTAGTTTTGTGCAAGGCCCAGGCACTGCTGATAGAGAATCAATTCCCCACAAGCAGCCCTCAAGCAATGACAGATACCAGTTGGTGTATCAGTACTCAGCTGCACGTCTTCAATGGGAGAACTGATGCTACTGTCAACTTTGACTTTGGTTTCCTTGACTCCCAAAGGTCACAGTATGCTCTATGTGTACTTATCTGGATCAGAAATCTGCATTATTATTACCTGGCCAGTTTAGCCTAGTTCTGGTTTCTGGATAAAAGAGGACTATTTAACCTTATTTTTGAAGGCATATTTCATCTTTTGACCTTCCCATTTTTTTCTCATCTGCGTGTTAAAAAATATGTCAGACTCACGAAAAGGGCTTATAAATCAAAAGTTAAAATTCTATATAGCCAAGGAGTAAATGCTTAACTTAATTTCAAACCAATGTAATTATTGCAATATTCAATAGACAAATTTGTTAATAATAAAACATAATTATGAACTAAATTTATTGTAACTGTAAAAACCAACTGCACACTTAAACTCACTTTCTAGTTTTGAGCAGTTTAATTTTTCTCCTCAAAGCAGTTTATGTCCTTTGCATATGGGAAATGTTTTTGCTCTAAACTTTAACTTTTTTTTTTTTTTTTTTTGTGGTACCGGGGATTGAACTCAGGGGCACTCGACCACTGGGTCACATCCCCAGACCTTTTTTGTATTTTATTTAGAGACAGGGTCTCACTGAGTTGCTAAGTGCCTCGCCATTGCTGAGGCCGGCTTTGAACTTGCGATCTTCCTGCCTCAGCCTCCCAAAGTTAAACTTTAACATTTTATTCCAGGTAGAAGGATATTGATTTAAAAACTTGTGGTCTCTCTCCATGCCTTTACTTCACTCCACATAATAAAGGAGGAGGTATAATTTATTTGATTGATAAGTCAGGAAGGAATGAACTGATCAGATCAACTTCATTCAGTTCCTCCTTCTTTCTCCTGGATGTTGTTTCTGCAGAAAGCTGACAATCTGCTTTGCTCTTCACTGCATGAGCTTTAAATGGGCCTCCCTACATGTTGGAGGAGGAATCCCCCACTATTGGGCATCACTGCCTGTTGGTAGCAAATGTAAATCTCAACTTTCCTTATAAGCTGTGTATCTTAATTTGTTTTAAACTGAGGTGAGGAAAATCAGTGGTATTTAGTTGACTTCTTTAAATTCCAACAAAAATTATTAGTCCCAATAATAGTGTTCCTACCTAAGAGAAGATTCCCCATTGGTCAGGAGCAATGCTATAAAAGCAGGCATGCAGTTTTATTTATTTATAAATTCTAAAAAACTCTACAAGAATAGAATTGTCAGACACTTTTATTTACATCACCACAAATAATATTCATTTTCATTAACACTTTCATATTGGACATATTACAAAACATGAAATTTAAAGATAATTATATATCAATTCTGAAGTTTAAAAAAAATCTATAAGCTGGGTGTGGTGGCACATGCCTGTAATCCCAGCACTTGGGAGGCTGAGGCAGAAGGATCTTGAGTTCAAAGCCAGCCTCAGCAATGGCGAGGCACTTAGCAACTCAGTGAGACGCTGTCTCTAATAAAATACAAAAAAGGGCTGGGGATGTGGCCCAGTGGTCGGGTGCCTCTGAGTTCAATCCTGGTACCAAATCATCATCATCATCATCATCATCATCATCTATAAATTGCAACTTTAAGGAGGTTATGGTCACATCGGATTATTGTTCTTTACTCTTATACTTTATATTTTAGAGTTTTTTTTTTAATGTTTCTTACTCCGCAACCAATTTGTATTAAATATATAAAAATAAGACAATAAAATAATTAATATGTTCCCCTTTTAGGGAAATAAAAAATGCTACAAATTTTATAAATCTTAAAACTAACATTGTTATTTATAGTGCCTATTGTCTTTCATGGGGACCTCCATATTTAATTTTTAAAAGTAACGAAATGATTTTTTTCTGATAATACTCTTTTAGGTTATAACATTTACATAATTTTGCTAATTGGTATCTTCAATTTCCCCCCATTCCTTTTCTGAACATGTAGTTTATCCTTTATGGTTCTGCAACAACAACAAAAAAAGGTTTTAATGGCTTTTTCTGACAATTTTAACAAAATAAACTACCTAGTAAGAAATACTAAATAAAATAGCACCATCCATGATTCAGAATTTCAAGCTCAGAGGTATTCTCAAGAAAATGTCCTTCTACCTGTGCCCTCCAAAGAAAGTTTATGCTTCTGCTATGATGTAGAGTTTAGAAACCAGGCCCAGACCAGTCTCTACCTCACCTTCAACTTTGCTGTAAGATTCAACTTTGCTTTGGAAATGAAGCATGTAGGTGTTTGAAACCAGGTCATATTCAGAGGTGAGGTGTCCGTCTTGCCAAGACTCAGTCACATCTTTTCTTCCTAGACATAAGGATTTCATTGAATGTGGATTTCAAATAATCTTATGTGAAAACCATGTATTGCTATTTAACTAACAAACAATACTCTCTGCAGGAGGCTTTAGAAAACCAAATTAAATTTATTAAACCCATAAAGTTTTATCATTTCACCATTTTCTGCTGTAAATAATTTAGTTGTTACATGAACAATCACACTATATTCTTCATGTTCATATTGTTTCTGGGCTGTAGGGGATTATAGGTGTTTGGGTTTGGATATTGTTTGGATGTTTCCCAAGGGTCATGCCATTGGAAGCTTGGTCTCCAGGGTAGCAGTATGAGAAGTAGCTGTGAAACCTTTAAGAGGTGAGACCTCCTGGAAAGTCTTTGGATCACTGAAAGCCCTGCCTTCAAAAAGGATTTAAAGTATTTTTCACACAATCCTTGAGTTCTCATGAGGGGAGTTATTATAAAAGTACCATATCTGGTCACTCCTCTTCTCTTAGCTTAAGATGTGCTGTTTGCTCAGATACATAGCCTCACAATCTCCATCTGCCATCCACCATGGGTCCCTTACCAGAATTGAGCCTATGCAAAAACCATGCCCTTGAACCGCCACAAATCTAAGTTAAACAAACCTCTTTTTCTTTATAGGATTCCTGTGTCAGATATTTTGTTATAGTGGTGGAGTGCTGTCTAATGCAATAGGCAATCAAATGATAATACAGTAGGCTGGGCTGATATGCATAAGTTCCTTAAGTAGATTTTGTGGTATGAGGAAAAGTTGAAAAGATGAAGTAATATACATGCGAAGTGACCTTAGTTTTAATGATGAATGGAGGTCAGCTGAGCAATTGTCAAGTGAGTGATTCAAATACAGAGAACAGCAGGGATCGAATCATAAGATCAGTGAGAAAGTAAACTGAAGATGTTTAAGAAAACTGTGGTTGAGGAGGGGTAAGGTGAAAGACTCAAGAGGTAAATGAGATATGATCATGAGTTCCTTGTAAACCATGTAAAGAAAGAGATTGGCATTTTCTTGAAAACAATTGGAGTTAATGATGAGTGTAAGTGAATGGTGGAAGAAGAAAAATTTAGGAATGACCAATTTGATAGGAACAGAACCAGAGACATGAGGAATAGACTACTAAAAGAAAATGGGTAAGAGATTAAAGAAATGCGCTTTATGGACATAGCAGTGTACAGCAAGTTTAAGAAACATTTGGGTGGCAAAATCCATTCAACTTAGTGATTGAGTAGTTTGGAGAGTGAGAAGGAAATAAAAAAAAAAAAAAACAAAAAAAAAAAAAACTAATGTTCAGGTTTTTATGTTAACTGAATGACACATTCCTGAGGGAGTGAGATTAAGAAAGGAGTGGCTGGGGAGGCTGAGGTAGGAGGATCGCAAGTTCAAAGCCAATCTCAGCAAAAACGAGGTGCTAAGCAACTCAGTGAGACTCTGCCTCTAAATAAAATATAAAATAGGGCTGGGGATGTTGCTTAGTGAGCAAGTGCCCTTGAGTTCAATCCTCAGTACCAAAATTAAAAAAAAAAGAAAAAAAAAAAAAAAAAAAAAAGAAAGAAAGAAAGGAGTGGAAATTCTGGGGAGCAAGAATGGACCAGAAAGTATGGAGAGTTTAACTTTAGCTAATTTAAATTTCAGTGTCTTTGAAATATCTATGTGAACTGGATGAATTGGTCCAGATTGGAGTTAACAAAATATTTAGAAATTATAGAGTCCATAGAATATCGATCTCTACATAAGTATTTGATTCTTTATCTAGGCCCCATTCTAACAGTCTCATCTTGTGTGTGTGTGTGTGTGTGTGTGTGTGTGTGTGTGTGTATGAGGCAGGGTGGGGGCTGGGGGCGTGGAGAGCTGCTCCATAAATTCATTCAATTTGAGTAATAAAACATAGGTCAGTTATGAATTGATGAGGAACTAAGAAATATTTTATTCAAGTCCAAGAAATTAATTCTTCTCTATCATAATATTTACTTTAACCAATAAATGATTTGCAAGATGGCTGGACTACTTTAGAAATGTCATATTAAAGCAATGAGTCCTCAGAGGCCTTGAACTCAAAACTTTGGTAAGCTAGTTATTATACCAATATGAGTCTAAAATAAAATGAGTACAAAATTGATATAAATATTATACACCAACATTATATCAAAATTATACCAAATCAAATTTATCTAACCACTGGATGGCTTGTTTATTAATTTATATATAAAATATATAATTTAATTCTTATTCATTAATATATGCATACATATAGATATAAAGATATATATATATATACACACACACACACACAAACATACACATAAATATTTCTTTATATTACTCAATAGTGGTTAATAATAGTAGCTATTGTTTTTACAGAACTTACAGTGTTCTAGTAGATGGCTTAAGTTTAAAAATGGTTAAATGGCATAGCCAGAATTCAAACCCTATCCTTCTTAATCTGAATAAATAATTTTATTGCACCATAGGATCCTTATAATATGGCGATAAAAGAAAAATGAATAATCCTATGCAAGTGTTAGGAAATTGTTTAATCTTTTGGGAAAATTTCAGATATTTAATTTATTTTCTTTAGAAATCAAATGCTCCAATTAAAATAAAAGTTTGCCAACTTCACACTGTCAGAGATTTCTATTAGTTCATACTCTATGACATGAACAATGCCCTTGATGTTCTTTAGAGACTACAAACTCAAAACCACAAAATTTCTTTTTCTATCTTGTAAATATTAAAATTCAGAATAAACATAATCATTTGTATGCAACTAAATTTCAGTTGAATATTGATCCAACAGTAACCCATGATGATTAAGGTGGTGATATACTGAAGCTTGATTGTTGTCAGCATTTAGAAAACTAAAGTGTTCATGCAACCAGTAAATTGCAGATTTTTCATAGACAACATAGATAAACATCAATTCCTGTAAGCTATTTTATTTCATTCTTGCAGATACATCTTGTGTCATGATGCTTTTGCTCTCTATCCACCTGCCTATCCACTGATGTATGTATTTCATTCATCCATATCACTTAGAATATTTGTAAGGGCAAGTAACAGAACATTCAAATCAAACTCATTTCAATAGTAATGGGACTTTTTGCTAGTAAGTACTTTGCTTTATCTGGAGGTAGCTGACATTTTTAAGGCCATGTATCCAGTTCTCTGGGGGTACCTAGAGCTCTCTTCTTCTGTTACTGTGTTGACTTCATTCTTATCCTGTCTTCCTTCTTGATAGTGATACCGAGGGTTATCAGTGACAAGTTCTGCTTCCTCACATGTTGAAGTATAACATTAGAGAAACACACCAAGGCAAGCATATAAAGCAGGGTTTAATTAAAAAGGTGTAATACAGACTTCTCCCTGGAGGGAGAAGGGAGTGATAGCTAGATATCCTGTTACCCCAAGAAGTGAGAGTGTTCTACCTTTTTACACATCCTAGATTTTCTTTGTTCTCCTGCTCTCTTCCCTCTTATCTCTCTTCTTCCTGCTTATGTGACTAGGCTCAGGAGATGGTCCGATGGGATGGCCTAGAGGAAGGGCTCTGAAGACATTAACATTTCAATTCCTCAGGATCAGTCTCCAGCTTCTGGGACCCAAAATTGGCCTCTAATCTCTTGATCCAACCCAATTTACCTAATGTATACTGTCTTTAATTCTGGCTTCAGTAATAAGATTTTTGGTGGTTGTCTACAGCATTTTGGACAATTTTTTTTTTTTTTTTTTTTTAAACATCTAACAGAAGAGCATTGCATCAAGTGTGTATTCTCTGAAGGAAGTTTGGGGCTTCCTTCCAAGTGGACTGACATAGGATCCCTGAAGTCATTTCCGGAGATGAGGTAATACCATTTGTTACTTTGGCTTAGTTTTAGATCATTACCAACCTTGGAAAATATTATCTTGACAAACATCAAAATCAACAGTGACAACAGAATGACTATGATTAATTTAAGCCAATCAGGAACTTCCCTTGGAGCTTGGGATAGAGTCAAAACAAATAGCTTTCTGAAGCAGAGAAGGTGTGACTTTGCTCTCCAAAGTAAAATCAAAGTACTGCTGTAAAAAATAAAGAGGGGACATGGTGTGTATCAGGGAGTGTCCATTTTGTTTATCTGTCCAGTTATTCATGTGCCCATCAATCTAATGCTTTCCATCTGTCAGTAATTTCTATCAACTCTCCTTCCATCTTTCTACGTGTGTATCATGCTTTGTATGTGAAGGGTGTAAGTGCAGGGTGACGAAATGACGGAGGCAGGAGACAGGAAGCACACCTTAGGTAGGCAGGCTTTCCTTTATTCTATAGCGAAGTCAATCCATCAGGCCCCAGAGGAATCACTTTCGTTAGGAGAAATGGCACCAGGTCACAGAGGAGTTTGGGTTTTATAGTTTATAATGAGGGTGACTTTTAATCATTGGAGATTGTGGATGTGCAGTTTGAACAGTCAGGGACCTAGTTGTGCAGCTTAAAATTCTAACTCAGGAAGGCAGTTGTAAAGTTTTAAACTTGTTGTCACTGGGAAAAGCTCACAACTCAGTGTTCACTGCTTATCTCTGGGACCCCACTATTACCTAGAGCTTCTCTGTTTGCTTTTCTCCTTCCAGGACTCATCTGCAGTAGGAAATGGTGAAAATCCAGGGCCCAGTCATTTCACTATTTGCTTCCTTCCTTCAGGACCCATTGTGGTTGAGAAGGGGTAAATGTTTGTTTTAGTGGAGATGCTGGGGATGAACCCTGGAAGGGATGAAGGTTTGTTTTTTCCTCAGGGCCCATTGTTAATGTTTGGCTAATTTCTCTCCCTACTCCCAAGCCACACTGTCCCTCTGTTTTTCTTGGGGAGTTGTCTTGTAGGAACATTATTTTCCATCAGTCTTCAAAGGGCATATACACAGATAAAAAAGAATTTAGAAAATCACTAACAAAACTAAAGACTCAGAATCATGATATATATTTAGAACTGTGTTAGTACTAGTTCCAAATTCTAATGAAAAAGTGAAATCTACATTTATTAATTTACTGACTTCCTTTAGCTTTATGTATGATAAATAAAATGGGAACATCACATTCTATTTAATGTGACTCTGGAATACCAGAGTTGGAATGATTCAAATAATAAAGGCATTCACAGACATAATTTGTTCTAAAAATCAGAATCATTTGACCCCCAAATCAATACTATGTTATTCTATTCATTGAAAGAGAGAAAGGAAGAAAGAAAAAAGAAAAGAGCTCAGTTCTCAAAGGTGTTGAGCCTCTTCTGAACTAAAAAAATGTAAACATATTTCTGCTTAAGCAAATTATATATTTTTGGATAATTATATGTCTAAGTCCTAAATAATCAATGCATTCTTCCCTTTATTCCTTGCTTATCTCCTTCCTCTTGTTTTCCTTCCCTTTCTTCCTTCCTCTGTTTCCACGAGCAAACATTTTGATTGACAAACATTATGCCAATTGATGGAATAAGCAGTACTGATTTGGACACTTCTCCAGGATAACAGGAAAAAATAGACAGATGTTTGTATCATAAAGTCATAGGTTGTGACAGTAGCAAGGATAGAGTTTTATGGGAGAACATGCAAACCTGAAGGATGATATGTGTGATCCATTGTAATATTGTTCACACATGTCCCCTGTCTCTTCCACTGGCCCTTTCTGAGATCCATCCTTCACTCAGTAACATTGGTTATATGACTTACTTTTGTAGTGAAACATCATGGAAATAGAAGTAGGCCACTGAACAAGACCACAGCCTGCCCATAAGGGACATGTACTGTGAGCAAGAAAAAAAAAATTGGTAAACTACTAAGACCCAGTCATTAAGAAGGGCATGACAAACTTTTAGAGCTAAAAGTAGTTTAATCAGGTTCAGTGAAAAGGTGTATGTCCAGTGGAAAGTGGAAGAGGAGGTGAAGGGGTGTATGTGTGTGTGTGTGTGTGTGTGTGTGTGTGTTAGGGGAAATTGGTAGTATTTTTGGTGAATCGATTTAAAGGGAAATAAGATTGAAAACTGAGTTCAGAGGGTAGTAAATAATTTTTTGTAAGAGTTTTCCAAGTACATTCTCTCTGACTATACCTTCCCACACATCCAACATTGATGTTCCTTTAACTGATGATTGCTAACATTTTGCAGTCTTCTTGAGGCAACTAGGGTAACTCAGTCTAACCATGAATTCTTAGTCAAGTCTGATGTCTTAACAATGTCCTTCAGTAAATGGGGGGATGAATCTGCTCTACTAAAGTTATCTAGCCTTCTGAAAGTGTTTTCCTTTTTCTTTTGTCAAGTCACTTGACTGAAGGAATGTCTATGTCCATGTAGACATGACATTGTATCAACATCATATCGATCAGGCCTGAACTCTGAGACAGGCTGTTTTGTATCTCTGGCTATCTTGGTGTCCTACTCCACTGTCATATTTGTGTTTTTCCTTGAGACTTCCTTTCCACATCAACCCTTCTGTCTAAGCAGAGGTTGCAGGTAGTTATTAGCAATAAGGGGAGTCTGCTGCCTACAGAGACCAAGGGCTAGAAATCTGGAAATTTCTCATTGTCTTGTTGAATGTGTGTTTCTTGATCTCATTTTGATTTTTTCCTGCTTGAAAGCGGGGAACACATGCTTTCTCCTTACCCTTCTGATGATCTTGACATGTTAAACTAGCTTTTTTTTTACAACATAAGAAGAACAAGCAGAGAGAAAGGAATAGAAATTCCTCTTATCTATATTGGCTAAAACCTCAAACATTCTTCTAAGATCAATGTTTCTTAAGCTGCCAATGGTAAAAGACCAAGTTTATTTCCATAGCCATGAATACCAGTGTGGATTAAAACTTTTGTAAAATACAAAAAAAAAAAAAAAAAAAAAAATCACAGAAAATAATAATAAAAATATCTACAAAATACAATTCCATATTTTTTAAATTGAGCAGACAAAATACTTTGTCAAATTTCTATAATAATATCTAAATATTTAATTTTATATTTTGAACTAATATCATTATGGACTAAAAAAAAGTGCCTGTAGACCAGAAATACTTTGAAATGGCTTTTGAATAGCATTAGTCTGGAAGAATCATATTTTGACACATTTTATAATAAAGAAAATTCACAGATAAAGATATTAAATAAAGAGAGAGGCAGTGCTAGAGTTTTGGCTCAGTGGTAGAGCACTTGCCTAGCATGTGTGAGGCACTGGGTTCAAGTCTCAGCACCACATAGAAATAAATGAATAAAATAGGGGTTCATCAACAATTAAAATATAAAAAAAAATTTAAAAAGAGCAAGGCAAACTTTAAAATCCACAAGGCAAACTTTAAAATCCACTATCTTTAGCTAGTGGTCCTGACTGCATGATTAATTCTGTCATTAAAATAAACATTTCCACATTAAAACCCATATTGCCAGATGGACATTGGAGTGTTAAATGAGTCACTGGTCATAGCTTTTCTTTCTTTCTTTCTCTTTCTTTCTTTCTTTCTTTCTTTCTTTCTTTCTTTCTTTCTTTCTTTCTTTCCTTCTTTCTTTCTTTCTTTCTTTCTTTTTTAATAGATGGGATTGAACCCAGAGGTGTTTTACCACTGAGACACACTCCCAGCCTTTTTCACTTTTTATTTTGGGACAGGGTCTCACTGAGTAAGTTTTTGAGGCTGACCTCAAACTTCCAATCCTACTGCTTCAGCCTTCTGAGTCAGTGGGATTACAGGCCCCTGGACCCAGCTAAAGATAATGTTTTTATAACACTATTGCAAATTAATTCCCCTCAATTCCTGAAAGTCTCATATTCATTGTTATATCTTCTATTATTATAGATAAAAATATAACCAAAAGAAGAGACTCTGAAATACTTAAAAAATCTCAGTCTACAGAATAGGATCAGTAAACCAAACTCTCCCCCACCCCCCAAATGTAAGTTTCCTAACAGCAAAGAGCTAATGATCAGTTAGGTGTGATTAGACAAATCAGCTAAGTTTGTCAACATTTAAGCCTCTTGCTCAGATCCTGACATTGCATCTAGTTGGATTGGCCATTGTGCTTGGATTACAAACTTAATTTTAAGAAAAGAAATGGTGTAACACATTTTGTGCCTATTTGATCTCTAAATAGAATCCTTAAGTCATGGGAATTATCAGCATTTCAACTGGCAAAATGTAAAAATGTATTTGACCTCTACCAATATTACAACTTGAATAATACTAGCTAAAATGTTTTGTTTCTTTTTCTCCAGTATTTTGACAACACCACTGGCAGGACGGGTTAAAACATTTGAGAAAGTACAATTAAATTGCTCCACTGAGAAACCTCAAAGGTATCCCAAACATTCTACAAGAATGCTAATAGTGTCTTTCAACCTGTTGTTATCCTATTTCATTATTCCTCCTGAAGTTTAATGATGGTTAATATGCTTTTGAGATTCCAGTAAGAGGTTAAGAAGCTGACTGCCAAGAACCTTGAGGATTTTAACATACACGTCAGCATTTCTGTTTAACAGGGATGCACTTTGTATGGCCATGGAGAAGAACAGGATGGGGCGAGGGGTGGTCCTCTGTGTGTGTGCTGGCAAGATAATCCACAAATTTTTATCTAGCAATAAGCAATGTCATGGTGGGAAAGCATTTGACACTTAGGACTGCAGAAGGCTTTTCACTCCACCACAAGAGCTACTACTGAGCAAGGGGACCCTCAATCCTCTCCATTTTATCCTAAGAAAATAAATTGAAAATAGATAAGAAAATAACAGCGACATGAACAAGAGGAAACCTGTGGAGTGAAAATTTGTTAACTCCCTAGGAGGAATTCAATAACAAGAAAGTCAGCCTATTTGTAAAGCGGCTGCTTCACACTGGGCCTCCAGGGGCTGTGTGCTCCTGTGCCAGAGCACCTGCTATTAATTTCTTACATACCATTTCGGGAAGAAAAACTCCTCTTTATAGCTTCTTCAAATCTTTCTTCATGCTTTTTAGGAACATCTAAAAATGACACAGAGCCAGAGGGTTTTACAATAAAAACTCTACATTAGTCACCCCCAATTTTTTATTTGAAGGGGTTCAAAAATAACTTGATCAAGAAACATTAATTAGTTCATAATCATTCTTTCCATGAGAAATAATCTCATCTTGGTGTCATGTTTCTTAAAACTGTCAATTTCAATAGTTTTAAAGATCACCTTTTATATGTCATGGATGGTTATATTTACTGACATTATAGTAAAACATATTAATGTCTGAAGAGTACAAATGTATGCCCAACTTATCTTAATAAATTTTCTTAGGTATAGGGATGATTAATTTTGTGTGCCAATTTAAGTGGGTAATGGAGTGTCCAGATAGTGGGTCAAACATTATTCTGGTGTTTCTCTGATGGTGTTTATGGATGAGATTAACAATTGAATCAGTGGACTGAACAGCATGCTGCCCTAAGTAATTTGAGTGAGTCTTCTGAATCAATCAGAGGTCTGAATAGAACAAAAAGGCTGACCACTCCCTTACTTAAGGGAAAACTACTTACCTTCACTCTGAAAATTCACTGTCTGTTCTCCTCCTGGGCCTGGAATTTGGCAATTTACCCTAAAGATCAGGGGATTTTTTTTTAAGCCTCCATAATAGAGTCCATTTCTTCTAATCTATATATATATATATATATATGTGTGTGTGTGTGTGTGTGTGTGTGTGTGTATGTGTGTGTATGCCATTTCTTCTATTTTTGTGAAGAATCCTAATACAGGCATTGTTGACTTTAATCCCATCATTAAAGTTCCCTAGAATATTTTTAAAAGTCTTTTATTATACATGTAATCATAATACTTGAGAAAAAAATTAAATATCTGCAGTTACATATCTTGGGACAAGGATCTTTACAGAATACATTGCTGCCATATTATTAAATTTTTTATATAATGTCATTATAGATGTAAAAGCAATTTATCTAAAGAGTTCTTAACTAATGCTTTATTTCATTTTTCTTTGGTTATTAGATTTAATGATCTTAATGTCAGTTCTAAATTGTTATCTTGAAAAACCACAGGGGTTTCTTTTTCCATAATGGATTCTCCATCTAAGCCAGTCAAAAGACTTAGACAAAGAGATCCCTTATAATGACTAGGAAGAGGTTGCTCTCCATGGAGTCTCATGTTCCTGTATCCAAAATGAAACTTCTGTTCTATTACTGAATTCACATTTCAATGCCTTCACAGTTGTTTAATCCAAGTCTTTACAAATAAAATATATTGATAAAACTTTAATTGGGTATGATAACAGTACATGTAAATATCATATTTTTGCATTCATATGGTTCTACTAATTCTCATTAAAAGAAACAAAGCTTGAAATTTGTTCTTAAAAAATTAATTACATTTTAACCTATACCTTTAGTTCCAACTTATTTTTACTAGATCTGAACTGTGTGTGAATGGATTCATCATGTATTAGTTTTCAGACAAAATCAGTCCCCAAGTACAATCCCATGGCTGCATGCTTTTGTTGGTTCTGATTAGATTAAAGGTTTATAGAAAAGGCCTTAAAATTTCTTTCCAAAGCGTTAAGTAGCCAGAAACTGTGATGGAGTCAGAACTTTTAAATTTTTTTGCTTTTTATTTTTGGTGCATTATAACAAATATCATGACTACTATAGGAAAAATAGGTAAGTCCTGAGTAAAAATTGTGGTGATGATGCAACCCAAATTCATCCCTGGCACAGTGGACATGAAATAGAAGGGCATGGTCCAATTGAACTTCAATGATAAATCTATTCTATACATACCCTGTCAAATATGATCAATAAAGTGACATAAATAGTATCATTTTATAATACTGTTTGCATATCATTTTAAGCCTATATTTTAATATAGGCTTTTAATATATTTGTTTATCTTTTAATATTTTGTGTCTTCTTTCTTTTCTTGATTTGTTTATTTTCTTAATTGAGTCTGTTGTCAATAATACCTGGCTAGAAAATTCAGTGTTCTTTCCTTCTCTCCTTTTGTTTGCCTTTCTTTCTCACACCAAATAATTTTCTTGAAACTGAAAATCTGATTTTGTCATCTCTCTGCTAGACATATCCGAGTGCTTCCACATTGCCTACCAAACAACTTGCAAAATTCTTGTTTTCATATTCATATCTTCTCTGATCTTATTCCACCTGACTTTCCAAATATTCATACCCTATGTTTTGTTTTTTAAAACTAATCAAGTCTTCATTTTAAACTATGCTACTTAACTTTGCTTTTTCTCTCATCAGTTACTTTATACCCCTGTCCCATAGGAGTTCATCACTTCTAAACACTCATTTGCTTTTTCATGAAATGTCAGTGGTAATAATTTTTTTTTATTAAAAGCTTATTCTTTTTTTAAATAGTAATGATTCCAAAGTCAATAAGAACTTGGGAATAAAACATTACATCTTGAAACATACCCGTAATTTTCATATGCATTCTGTGTGAAATGACTCATTGAAGTAATATTTTGTTTTAAAAAAGTAAACTCTTATTTAGGTGAGATATTTTGTAAGACTGCTTAAAGAAAAGGTGTAGTTTGTTTTATTTTTTCTCTTAGTTAAATGATGGCCACCAAAAAAAAAAAAAAAAAATCATGCATGTTTTAATCCACTGAGCCTATAATGTGACCTTATGTGTAAAAAACAGTCTGTAGATATAATTAAGAATCTTGATTTGGAGTTGTTCTGGATGAACCTTGTATTCAATGACAGTGTCCTTTTAAGAAACTCATAGAAGATACCAAAGGGTGGGGGGGGGGGGGAGAAGAAGAAGAAAAGAAAAGGCCATCTGAAAATAAAGCCAGAGACTGGATTTATAGAGTCACTAGCTAAGAAATATTTGGAACCACCAGAAATGTAAAGAGGCAAGAAATGAATCTCTCTCAGAGCTTTGGGCATGAGTGTGACTCAACCAATACCTTGCCTTTAGACTTCTGTTCTCTAAAATTGTAAGAGAATACATTTCTGTTTTAAGCCAGTGAGTTTGTGGTGTTTTCTTATATCATCCCTAAAAACTAAAGTGCTGTCCAAATTACTAAAAGTCCCTCATTTCTTGGAATTTGTCTGGTGAAATTATTCTCACCCTCAAAAAGCAATCTCATTCTCTTCCATGATTTTGTACACATTTCTTATGACATCCCTTAATGTCTCCTGCACATATTTAGCAATTTTTTTCTTGTTGTTTTACTTCCAGACTGTGTATGATTTGAGGAAAATGATAATATTTTGTACATATCTATATTCCTACTGCATCTTATCTATAGTTAGTAATGTGCTAATAAATATTTCACAAATATATATTTCATAGTCAAGTTCAAAAGTATATCTTGAAAATTTATGTAATATGTTTAAGTCCACTGATTCCACAGGAAGTTTTCTCATTTTTATTCTAAGAAGACTATTGAAATGAAGCTTGAAATATACATAAATAATTATATTTTATATGGTAGTTTTAAACACTCATTTGCTTTTTCATGAAATGTCAGTAGCAATAACTTTTTTTTATTAAAAGCTTGTTCTTTTTTTTAATAGTAATGATTCCAAAGCCAATAAGAACTTGGGAATAAAACATTATATCCTGAAATATAGCCATAATTTTCATATACATTCTATGTGAAATGACTCATTGAAATAATATTTTGTTTTAAAAAAGTAAACTCTTATTTAGGTGAGATATTTTGTAAGACTGCTTAAAGAAAAGATGTAGGTTGTTTTATTTTTTCTCTTAATAATATGGTGCTATCTTTTTGTAACACCAAATAAATTGGAATAATGAAATACATTTGTGGTGAGAATAATTGCTAACAGGATACTGATGACAATATAATCATATCCTGTATCAGAGAGCCTTTTAACAAATGATTGTTTTCATAATAGCTGGTTTCTTCAGTATGAAAATAACACAAAAAGGAAACAGAACAGATTCTCACCTCTTTTAAAAATTGTATATCAATGTAAAGTAATTTCTATAATCTCAGATTATATTAATTAACATATATCAAAGAGAATAATAAGTAAAATTCTCCATTATTATTGTTTTATCATTTCTTTTAAGGTCCTTGATCTCATCCTCAAATTACATATATCTTCTCAGGAAGTTCCTATACAGTCCTCTCACCACAGGTAATTAAATGTGTTACTAGGATGTGGAAAAATGGTAATCAAAATATTAGCCATTCTACCTTTATTTTGTTAGTGTATTTTCTTGAATATCTCTGATGTGGCAGGATCCTCCTGTATATGTACTGAATAAATCAATTCTGTATACGGGCATTTCTTTTTTTATTACCATTGATGAATTTTAGAAGACAAAGTTCAAACTGTTACTCGATTTTAAATAACTCTTAATTAAGAGTTTTTATGGAACATATGAAGTATTTTGTATTGTAAAATAGAAAGCGTATTACTCTTATAAAAATCATCTTCCACAACAGTGGGTGACAAAAATTTTAAAAATAAATTTCAGTCCCACAAATACATTTTTGATAATCACTGCGTACTCGCTGCTTGCTCCTTTCCCTTCCATTACAAAGGAAGAGCCACCCACTGCTTCATGTGGATAGGCCTGTGATTTCAGTGTCTTGTAGTGGATCATTCATTTCCAAGCCACTGTCTTGAAAGGCTTTCAGACTTCGTTCTCTGGCTCAGGCTGATGGGTTTGATTTTACTAATCACCTTTCTTCGATAGCACAATTGCTCAAGACACCTGGTTTTCTTCAGGAACATCAGTTCCAGCTCCCTACTCCAAGGCAGCCTAGAACTTCGATTGTCTTCTAATGACTCTCAGAGCCCCCCAAACCTCCAAGCTCCAGCTTGGGCTTACTCCCCTGCAACTTTACAGCAGATTTGCTATTTTTCAAACTTTGTTCTCTATTTTCTTGGGATACTCATCCACTTATTTCTTGTGGATCTTCTGTTGTCTAGTTTATCTTGGTTTACTCTCTTATTTTAGTGGAACACATTCTGTATTACTTCCCCAAGAAAAGAAGAACAAATGAATAAAAGATGAGACCATGGGCATCTGGCAATGTCTTATTTAATCTGAATATTTGAGGAAGTAGTTGTCTTGGGAAAGAATATTAAATTAGTGATTTCCCTAAAAATGCTTAAGGCTTTTCTCAATTTTCTTCTACTTTAAATGTGGCCATAGAAAATTCCAATATCCTTTGTAGTTATGAACATTTGTAATAATTTTTCTTTTTCTCTGTTGGCTTTAAGACTGTTTATCCATAACATTTTGAAATGCTTTGTATTTAGATATTATGATTTTTACTTTTTTATGTTGGAATGGGTATTTGTTGGGTTGATCACTTCAATCTGGAAAATAATGATTTCAGGTTATGGTAATTTGTTGGTATTATTTTTTTTCCTTGAATATTTTTAAGCAATTACATTGTTGCACTATGTTTTGAATATTTGGACTACACAAAAAGTAAAACAAAGGCAAAATCATATAATTTATATTCTAATGGAGGTACTGTTATTAAAAAGTATATTTTATAGAATATTAAATGGTGATCAATAACACAGATAAACAAAACAGGGTTAGGTAGATTGGGAGTTTGGGGATCAGAGAGGCAGACTGGCCCTTGTTATGGAAGAAATAGTCTTATTGCCAGAGTGCAGTCCCCTGGCTTTTGGAGATCAGCATCAAGTGATAAAGACTGTTTTCACTTGGAAGAAAGTTGCAAAGGAAAAATGCAGCCCCTGATATAGAGAACTTGTCCTGACACAACTCACCCTCTGCATCTTTATGAGATGGATTGGATGTAGGCCAGTCTTAGTTTTCTCCAACAATCTCAATAAACTCCAATATTAGAAAACACCTCTCTGAGGCCATAACAGTGACACAGAACACAAGACCATTCTGTAAACTTTAACACAGACAAAACAAACCACAAAACATTGAAGTCTTTTCTATCTAAGATAAATGACAGTTGCTTCTTACCAATTTTATCTTCAGCCCTTCTCTAGTCTTCCCTTCTGGGTAATATTTATTAAGACACCCAATCAATACTTTTGCCTCCTGACAGCATCCAATCAATAGCAGATACCCATTTTCTTGAACCTTCGCCCCAATCACCCACCTCTAGAGCCAATCTAAATAAGTCCTACCACCGTCCTACTGTGATTCCCCAAAGTGCACCATTGAAGGAGCCCCAATTAGGGAGATGGCTATTGCGGTCAGCTGGAAGCCATAAGTTCCACCTGATAATAAGTATGTATGTGACGCACCTGTAAATGCACGTGAGGCACCCGCAAAGCTAAAGGTATATAACCGGGTGAAAGCGGTTGGAGTGAGGAGAAGAATGAATTCATTCAGTCAGGAGAAGAATGAATTCGTTCAGTCAGTCATGCACTCGGTCGGTCAGAAGAAGAGTTCGGGTCGGAGAAGAAGAAAAGAATCAGAGCGGCCAGAACGTAGGCAGAGCTGTTACAGAAGAGAAACCAGATAGAAGAAGTAATTCCTGGTCAGAGTCAGGCCGAGGCTCCCGAGGAAGAAAGAAGAAAGAAGAAAGAAGCTCTAAAAGCTAAGCTCTCTCTCTCTCTAAAGAAGAAATCTCTCTCTTTCAAGCTCTCTCTCTTTCTCTCTAAGCTCTAAGAAGATGAAGAAGAAAAAGCTCTATCTTTCTCTCTAAGCTCTAAGAAGAAGAAGAAAAAGCTATCTCTAATCTTTCTCTCTAAGCTCTTTCTAAGAAGAAGAAAGAACTTTCTCTCTCTCTCTAAGCTCTCTCTAAGAAAGTAGAAGTAAAAGTAGTAATAGCTTTACTCTGCCTCCGAGTTTTCCTCCCGCGGCGCCGTGGCTGGCCACGACAGGCAGCTTACAAATGGTGGCCCGTCCGGGGCTCGGCAGGCAGAGAAGAAAAAATAAGATATAAGAACAAGAAGCTAAGATAGTGAGGAGAGAGGAGAAGAAAGCATAGCCTCTGACTCAGTTGAGACCAGCAAAAAGAGTAGTACTCAGTTGAGGCCAGCAAAAAGAGTAGTACTCAGTTGAGGCCAGTTAAGAATTAGTGAAAAGCCGAAGCGAGTAGCCGGCGAGAGCCGGCGAGAAGCCGAAGCCATGAAGCGAGTAGCCGGCCAAAAGCCATAAAAAATAAAGAAGCCAGAAAGTAATAGCATGGTAAAAGCCATGCAGAGAAAAAGCCTTGAGCTTTAGCAAAAAGCCATAAAGAAAAAAGCCATGAGCTTAAAAGAAAATAGAGAATTAAAAAGCACGGTGAAAACCATGCAGAGAAAAAGCCATTGAGCTTTGGCAAAAAAGCCATAAAAATAAAGAAGAGACAAGGAAAAAAAAAAAAAAGTCAAAGCCGCTTATGCAATTGTGCTTAACTAAGTGTGTTAGCTGCTCCTCAGCAGTAGGCTTCCTTAAAGCCGCAGTACCTCCTCAAAAAGGGCTCAAATATCCACCCTTTTTAAAACAAAAGGTGAAAATCCAGGTAGGGACAAGAAAATAGAGAAAATAAAATATAGAAAATAGAATTAAAAAGCACCTTTTAAACTAAAAGGGAGGAATATGAAGGAGCCCCAATTAGGGAAATGGCTATTGCGGTCAGCTGGAAGCCATAAGTTCCACCTGATAATAAGTATGTATGTGATGCACCTGTAAATGCACGTGAGGCACCCGCAAAGCTAAAGGTATATAACCGGGTGAAAACGGTCGGAGTCAGGAGAAGGAAGAATGAATTCATTCAGTCAGTCATGCAGTCACTCGGTCAGAAGAAGAGTTCGGGTCGGAGAAGAAGAAAAGAATCAGAGCGGCCAGAACGTAGGCAGAGCGGTTACAGAAGAGAAACCAGATAGAAGAAGTAATTCCTGGTCAGAGTCAGGCCGAGGCTCCCAAGGAAGAAAGAAGAAAGAAGAAAGAAGCTCTAAAAGCTAAGCTCTCTCTCTCTCTAAAGAAGAAATCTCTCTCTTTCAAGCTCTCTCTCTTTCTAAGCTCTAAGAAGAAAAGCTCTATCTTTCTCTCTAAGCTCTAAGAAGAAGAAGAAGAAAAAGCTATCTCTAATCTTTCTCTCTAAGCTCTTTCTAAGAAGAAGAAAAATCTTTCTTTCTCTCTCTAAGCTCTCTCTAAGAAAGTAGAAGTAAAAGTAGTAATAGCTTTACTCTGCCTCCGAGAGTTTTCCTCCCGCGGCGTTTGTGGCTGGCCACGACAGGCAGCTTACACACCATGGTGTGTGGAGTCCCTCTTCACAATAAGCAACAAGCCAGTCTTGTTAAATTTCAAATATATTATTGGAAATATGCGACTGGAGGATATAAAAAAAAAAGTGAAAGGTAGCAAAATCACTGTTGAAAAAAATAGAGACTCAGTTCAGGAAATAATATTGCTCATTATACTATCTCATTATTCTACCTGATCACTGGAATTAAGAAAGTAATTGTATTTTTGTATTTTGTATTTTTCAATATAATTTTAAATTATAATGAAATTGTTTCATGGTGGTATAAATGTCTTTTTTGCTTAAATATTAAATGAAGATCCTTGTTGTCTATTTAAATTTGTATTTTCATTTTCTCCAGTGGTAGCAAAGAATAATCTATACGCCCTTTCAAAAATCAAGCTGTACCCTCTTTTCCCTATTAGGATGGCCTCGGTTCCTGCATTACTACGTAGGAAATCCCCAGCATATGTTAAGTACTGGTCATATGCAATCGCTTTCCAAAATGTTCCGTATCCACTATGGACAGCTGAGAACAGATTGTGGAAATTTAGAACTGGGCATCCAGAAGAGGGCTTTTGCCAAAAGACCTTAGCAGCTATTTCATGTAGTTCATAGCACAGAGTGAATACCTGGAAGAACATAAAAAAATAGATAATATTTAAACTCTTATAGGCACCTCCCAGTTTTCTATTCAAATTATTAATCCACTGATTAGGTTACAGCTCTCATAATCTAATTACTTCTCCTCTGATGATTCTTGCACTATCTCATACAAGCATTTTGAGGCACCACATAATCTAAACCATAGCACAATTTCAGAATGAACACTGAAGAATGACAAAATTCATTATTTTGAGGTTGTGGAGTAATGTTCTAATGACATGTTTAATAAATTAAACAACTTGGAAACGGAACTGAATTTCAAAAATCTTTTAAAATGTTTGAATTCAAGATTTATTAGCCCAGTAGCAATGTGCAAATGTAGATATATTAAATAGATAGCCCACAGTTATTGAACTAACATTTTCTGCATCACACTTATCATTAACCTAGTTATCCTTCACTTTTTTTTTTCTATTTTACAAGCAATTTATACAAATCTGGACTGCATTTATGTTAAGAGAATCAGGGTGACCATTTAAAAGTAAAAATTAAAACAATTAAAATTAATTTTGCATTTTCTTTTCCTAGGTCAGGAACATATCTGGGCAAGTTAATGTACAACTGTGTAGATAGTGAGGAAATGCCAAAGATATGTAACTAATCTGGAGGTGTCTTTACATCTCAAAGGAAAATGACACAAGAATCTTGGAGCTATATCTAGGCCTTAGAACCCAGAGACACTTGGGCTTACTTGGTCTTTGATTAGATGTATGTACTTTCTAGTAAGTTAATATGAAAACCCAGGATCCTTCCATCTCCTCTCCAAGGAATGAAAGAGTTTTTTCCTCTTTTTAAGAGGGGAGGACACGAAGTTGCTTCTTTCTTTTGTATATATGACAAGATTTGTTTTTCTCTGTCTTTGAACTATAGAGTGTCTAGGAACTCAGATATTTTTGTATCTGGGTTTTCATTATGTTGTTCAGGTGGTAAGATCTGGGACAAAGGGGGCAGATGAAGTGACTATTATATAAATATTTACATGTAAATAGGGGAAAATTATTATGCAAATAATAACTCATCAGTCTGATCCAGAACATCTCATGTATTGATTCAGGATAATATTAATACAGATGAACATTATAAACTGAAAACATGTTTTTATTATCATAAATTTGAAATGGTAACAATAATGAATTGACCATGTAACAAAATATGGCTTAAAATATGACTTGGACTTCCTGTTACACAGTGGTAAACTAAGCTACATAAATATCAATTCTACAGATATGGTAATAAATTCTCCTTTCCTAGAAACATGATGAACTAGGAACTAGAACTTACATTCCCAGTTTCAAGAAAAAAAATATATATATACACATATGTATATATATGATTTTTTCTTTTTTTTTTATTTGATAGGGAAGTAAAAAATTCTTAGGCCAAAATCTCATTTAGAATTAAGCAGTGAAATTGGCTTTTGTCCTGAGAATATTAACCAAATGGTAAATTTAAGGATTGCCATTCCTAGACCTGTGAATTCCAGGAAAGTAAAAGTTAAATGAGGACCAATTCATGGAGCAGATACTAATGGTTTATTACTTCTTGCAAGGCTGAGCTTGATTGTATTCTACTGAAATTCAAAGATGCACTAGCAACAGAGGCACACACCCATTACCTCCTTTACACACACTGCTCCACTCTTCCTTCACGGCAGGGGCAGGGAGGGAGATTACTATCCTGAAAATTTGTAGTTTTCAAGTAGATTTTCAGATAGAATTTGCAAAAGTTATAGGACTTGAAAAAACTCAAACCAAAATATTTGTTTACGGTGTTCCCTGTCTGGAAGAGAAGCCAGGCACCAATGCAAAACCAAAATTCTGTCTGCAGGATTCATTTTCATTCCAGGTTCAATTTTCTACAAAACAGAAATTCCATGGAAAATTGGCAACTGACAAAAACACAAATTCATTGAAACCACACACACACACACACACACACAAAAAAAAACCAGTTTGCCATGATGGAAAGCCAGAAAATGATAACAAAATCAGATCCTTAGAAGCTTCATATATTAAAATAGCCAGAGAAAGGATATAAAGTGAAAATGATTACCATGTTTCAAGGAATAATAAAGATGTTTGAATAAAGACCATTAAAATTAACAAAATTTTTAAAATATATTTTTAGTTGTAAATGGACACAATAACTTTATTTTATTTATTTATTTACTTGTTTATTTTTGTGTGGTGCTGAGGATCGAACCCAATGCCTCACATGTGCTAGGCAAGCGCTCTGTCACTGAGCTACAGCCCCAGTCCCATTAAAACCATATGATTTAAAGTTAAATTTTGCAGTGGAAGAGGGATGAATTATCTGAAAGACAGCATGCAAGTACAGGAGAGGGAATACATGGCAAAGAGACAACAAAATAATTATCCCATCAACCTCTTTAATGTTTTCTTTTTTTTTTTTTTTTTTTTTTTTTTTTTTTTTTTTTTTAGTACCAGGGATTGAACTCAGGGGCACTTGACCACTGAGTCACATCCCAAGCCCATTTTTGTATTTTATTTAGAGACAGGGTCTCACTGAGTTGCTTAGCACCTCACTTTTGCTGAGGCTGGCTTTGAATTCGCAATCCTCCTGTATCAGCCTCCTGAGCTGCTGGGATATGCGCCACTGTACCTGATAAATGCTTTCTATTTTGCTTTCAGAGCATTACTTTATTCTAGAACTTTGATAATAATTTGATTCTGAAATTCTGTTTCCTATTACATATATATCACTTATTCCACAATTAGTTGAGTGTCACTTTTAGAAATAAAGAATGGAGTAAATTTCTTACCAAAATGTGAAATGTAATTCATTTAACACATTATATTAAAACTTCAGTAGCTTCAGCTTTGAAAATGTCATCTCACCTTCTGATGGAACCCATCCTAAGCTCTTACTTCAACTCAGTATTAGAAGGCTTTCTGTGAAGTGTTAATAATTAGCTGACGGAATCAACTCACATTTAAGTCTTTACAGTCATTGGAAATTATCTGGGTTAATGCATTTTTAAAGTAATGAGAAAAATCAAGGTTCAGAAAAAGAAAACATAGCTCTATAATTCTGAATCATCAAAAACTTAATTATTGATATTAGTTATTTAGGCTAAATATTATTTTTTTATTTTTAATTAAAACAATTTGTAATAGTAGTAGTTATTGTTGGTAAAATCTGGTCATATAATTTGAGAACTTATAAATCTTTACAACACTATTTATGCTTTCGCTTTACAGTTAACAGCCATCAGTAGTTAACACTTACTGTTCGAATTTTAACCAAGCTGTGCAGATTTTCCCTAGTCCCACGATGGCATTTTTAATAATGCTGCAGAACATACTCTACTCACCCAGCACTCTTTTGAAAACTACAAAAGCACAAATTGTTTATTTAATTCTGGACAGAGAGCTCCAAAAGCTGAATTTCAAATTCACAATTTGATTTCCAATACAATTGTTTCTTAGCTTTGGAACTTAATCTAATTTGATTAACATATCTAAGAATCAGTTTGTTCATGTGAAAAATGAGGCCATTCCCATCAAGTATGTAATATTTTATAAGGAAAATATGTATAAAAGTTTTATTCTGCATTATTAAATATTACTTTTACCATTAACATTATTAATAATAAGTTAAATTATTATAAAACATTTTCCTTTATAAGCATTCCAAGAAATAAGTCTCCTTGAAACTTTGAATCACTATGTGAATTGGGAAATGAATTCAATGTGTTCTTTTTATTTCATTCTGAGAAGACTATCTTTGGAATAAGTAGTTATGAAGTCGAGGAATTATTTTTTTTCAACATAAGCATAAACAAAATGCACAAGCTATAATTAAATAGAAGAGCCTCATGCAGCTATATCAGAAGCTGAGTGTGAAAGAAGAAGTGAAAATATCATTTCACAATGAGAAAGCAACAGAAAAAAAATTAAGGAAAAAAATAAAAGCATGTTGAAATAATGTCTGTAATGTCAGAGCATTTTTTAACAAAGTTATGTCATTGCTGAACTAGCAGAGAAAAGAGGTCATAACAAAGTGTCTTAGAGGCTTTGGTGACAGTATTTTCCACAGTTCAAATTTAAAAAGCATACATTTTATAATACCTGGAATTTAGACTTATCTGCATAATAATTACAGCAATAGAAATAACCAGAATATTTTTTGAATGACACAGCTGAGAATTTTATTTCTATTTTTGTAAGTTAGAGGAAGACCGAGAAAGACTAGTCAAAGAAATGGTATACATATCATTTTACGTACAATAAATTATCCCAAATGTAGTGTTTTAAATCAACATATCAATTAACTCACAATTTTGGTTGCTCAGGAATCTGGCCATAACTTGGTTAATAAAGATTTAGCAGGTTTGGAAGAAGAGAAGGGTCTGCTTCCAAGTCCATTCAGTTGTCTGCAGTAATTCATTTCTTCAGAGATTATTGAACTCAGTTTCTCAACAGGTATTGTTCAGAAGCTGCCCCCAGTTGCTTGCTACATGCACATTTCCAAAGGGCAGTTTACAATATCAAAACTGGCTTCCATCCAATGAGCAAGTGAGAGAACAAGGACAGGAGAGCTACAGAGAATCCAAAATCTCTTTGTTGCCCAATCCTAATCCTTAGAGTGACAACTCTGCTTCTACTATATTCTAACCATTAGAAGTACATCACTATTTCCAGCCCATAAAGGAGTGTAGATTATATGTAGTAGTAGAACATTAGAAGGCCAGGGTCATTGGGAGCCCACTTAGAAACTGATTATTCCCATATACCATAGATAGATAAATAGATAAATATGTGTAGAGATACTTATACACGAGAGTATTATATGAACAGAAATATATGTTCATGTTATATGTTTAGAAAATTATACATTTAAAAGCCTTTTTGGTAGTTTTTATGATGTTCAAAGTTCAACTTCAAACACTGCTAGAGAATGTCCTAGAAAATTTATAATTTCAAATGCCAGTTTTCATGAGGGCTATCATGCCAAGAATTTGTATAGGAAGTGAAGAGTAGTGCCCATTTCAAGAACCATAGGGTTAAGTATGATCCAATTTTGATTGGCTACAAATGTTCTTATCTTTGATACATGTATTATTAAACATTTCCCAAAGATTATTTTTGTTTTTCAAATATTTTTACTAATTATTTTAGAATGTAATTTTTTCACACATTTCTAAACCATTATATACAAATTATGAAACTTTATTGACAGTTGATGAAACTAATTAATGATAACTAATTAATTTCTAAATAAATATGTCTTGGATTTCTTTTTCATATGAATAAGAAAAAATGTAATAGCTGAAGTTTAAGACAATACTGAAAAGAAAATTAACATGATTAGTTTGGTTATGTTACCAAAAAGAACCCTAAAGAAAAACATTAAAGTTTTTAAAAGTGGATATGTTTAGTTTCATGTAGTGTCAAAAATGCCCTGGTATTATAGTTAGTCAAGGTTTTATTTATATGAAAAATTAGAAGAGAATTTTCACATATACAGGGAATCATAAATCTAAAAATATTTTGGATGTTTAAATAATATTGGTTATAATTTATTATTTTAAAAGCAGCACATATTCTCTAAAAAATTGAAAAAAAAATGCTGATATATATATGAAGACACAACAAACCAGGACTTGTGATACCTGTAACCAAAGAAACTTTTTCCTTACAGCCAATTTTTTTTCTACTTTTAAGTGTATTGTATAATCTTATTTAAAAGTTATATTTAGTATTTCCATATATTATTAAGTAATAATAACATGACATTATTAAGAATGAGCAACAATAAGCAACTTGGGCACTAATTCTTTGTCAGCATAGTATGGATTCAGCTTATAGCTTGATAGAAGCATTATAGTCCTTTTAATTTTTAGATATTAAAACTGGAGGAAATTTTAATTATATAATTATTTTATGTATTTTAAAATATTTTCCCAAGGAGTTCACACTACCATTTTAGTAATTATATGTATAAAGTTATACATAAATTCTGTTACATATGTCCCAGGAGCCATATACAAAAGATGTTCTTGATGATGTTGGGGACTCAAAACAATACCCCCTAAGTACTTTGGAACCCATGGCATTTTGGCATGCTGAGTACTTTGAACTCAGTGCCCTTTAAGGGCACTGGAGGCAATAAGTTCTCTTTGGCCTTCTTTCTCCATCTCTCATTTTTCCCTGAAGTAAGTAATAGAAACTGGAATTCCTCTTTCCCAAAGCAAATCACAAAACCTAGAGTTGTTACACTCTGCCATCCTTCTCACCTGCAGACCCTCATGTGAGAGCTGTCCCACTCTATACCTGGAGGATGGCATGCTACCCAGAAAGGCCAAGAAGAATCCAAATAAATGAGTTTATCCTTCAGTTCATCATGATTAAATCATACTTTTATTTTGACAATCATATTAGTATAAAGCTTTACATTTTTCATCAAATCTAAGCATAAAAAAGTTTTCCCTGGGTCTTTGTGTTATCATTTCTGATGGTTCTCATCTCACATAAAATTTGGATTAAATAAATTTCTTATGCTTTTATCTTGTAATCTGTTCTCATATCACTTAAAACTTCAGTTAAATAAATTTTTTATGCTTTCCTCATGTTAATATGTCTTTTGTTATAGGGGTTTCAGTTGGGCCACTTGAAATGGTTGAATAAAAGTTGTTACACAGTTTTCCTCTTACATACAGTATCAGAAACTGGAAATAACCACAAGAGTCAACAGTTGCACAATTAAATATTGTACAGCAGAGAAAATACTAAAGTACAATTCTAGTTCCAAAGTTGGCTCTTTAGTTAATAGATGTTGCAGACTTTATTTTAAATATGTATAATATGTGTGTGTATATGAGTACACTTGTGCGTAATATGATATCAACATATCATATATATTTATCAAATAGTAATTAGATCCTTTAACTATAAGACTAAATAACCACAACTACAATAAAATTTGTTACGTCAAATTATTCTATGTGATTGTCTCACGCTTACTTAAATTCAGATTTAAAATTGTCTGAAAGCATGTGTAATACTTTGCTATGGCTGGTGTAACAAACAACCTCAAACTCAGTAGCTTGAATGAACAGGCTTTATTTTCTCACAGTTCTGCAAACTACAAGTCTGAAATCTGGCAGGTTGTGCTTCTTGTGAAGATCCCAGGGGAAAACATGGTCTTTGCCTCTTCTACCCTATATAATTGCAGCATTTCTGGGTGTTCCTTGGCTTGTGCCTGCATTGCTTTGTTGTCTGCCTCTGTCTTCATGGTGTCATCTCCCCGGTGTCTCTGTCTTCTCCTTTTCCACCTGCCTCAAATCTCCCTCTGACTTTCTATACAAAGACATTTACATTGGATTAGAGCCCATGAGAATAGTTCAAAATTATCCTTTTGTCTCAATCCTTAGCTAAATTACTTTGTCATCTCTGCAGAGAGCCCTTTTCTAAATCAGGTTATAGTCATAGGTTCCATCATAGGTTCCAGGGATTTAAGTTTTTTCCACCTACCACACATGACGATGGTAGTCAATGAATGGAACATGATTGTTAAATTGAGAAAACAAATTGAAACCAATCAATAGATGCAGAAAAAGCATTTGACAAAATACAGCACCTCTTCATGCTCAAAACACTAGAAAAACTAGGGATAACAGAAACATATATCAACATCATAAAAGCTATATATGCTAATCCCCAGGCCAAGATTATTTTAAATGGAGAAATATTGAAAGCATTCCCTCTAAAACCTAGAACAAGACAGGGATGCCCTCTTTCTTTTTATTTTTTTATTTTTTTATTATTTATTTACTTATTCATCATGCACAAGTATAGTATCTTTTTACATACAACTGCTTGTATACAAAGTATATAAGTACCATTCAGATCTTCAATCATGCATTTAGGATAATGATATCCATCTCATTCAACCACCAATTTTTTTCCAACCCCCCCCTTACTCCCTCCCTCCCCTCCCTTTCCGTTGACCATTCTAGTGTTCCTCTGATCCTATGTACCCCCTTCCAACAACTCTGTGAACCAGCCTCCTTATATCAGAGAAAACATTCGGTACTTGGATTTTTGAGATTGACTAATTTCACTTAGCATTATATTCTCCAACTTCATCCATTTACCTGCAAATGCCATTATTTTATTCTCTCTTATTGCTGAGTAAAATTCCATTTTGTATATATACCATATTTTCTTTATCCACTCATCTACTGAGGGGCATCTAGGTTGGTTCCATAACCTAGCTATTGTGAATTGTGCTGCTATAAACATTGAAGTGGCTGTGTCACTGTAATATGCTGTTTTTAAGTCTTTTGGGAATAGACCCAGGAGTGGGATGGCTGGGTCATAGGGTGGTTCCATTCCCATTTTCCCAAGAAATCTCCATACTGCTTTCCATAGCGGTTGCACCATTTTGCAGTCCAACCAGCAATGTATGAGTGTGCCTTTTTCCCCACATCCTCTCCAACATTTATTGTTGTTTGTGTTCTTGATAGCTGCCATTCTGACTGGAGTGAAATGAAATCTTAGAGTAGTTTTGATTTGCATTTCTCTAATTGCCAGTGATGTTGAGCATTTTTTTCATGTATTTGTTGATTAATCGTGTATCTTCTTCTGAGAAGTGTCTTTTCAATTCCTTAGCCCATTTATTGATTGGGTTATTTGCTTTTTTGGTGTAAAGTTTTTTTAGTTCTATATACATTCTAGAAATTAGTGCTCTATCTGATGTGCATGTATTAAATATTTGTTCCCAATTAGTTGGCTCTCTATTCACCTCACTGATTGTTTCTTTTGCTGAGAAGAAGCTTTTCAGTTTAAATCTATCCCATTCATTAATTCTTGGTAATAGTTCTTGTGCTACAGGATTCTTATTAAGGAACTTGGGGCCTAATCCGACATGTTGGAAATTGGAGCTTACTTTTTCTTCTATTAGGCGTATTGTCTCTGGTCTAATTCCTAGGTCCTTGATCCACTTTGAATTGAATTTTGTGCATGGTGAGAGACAAGGGTTTAATTTCATTTTGTTGCATATGGATTTCCAGTTTTCCCAGCACCATTTGTTGAAGAGGCTATCCTTTCTCCACTGTACATTTTTGGCACCTTTGTCTAATATAAGATAGCTGAAATTATATGTATTAGTCTCTGTGTCCTCAATTCTGTACCATTAGTCCACCAGTCTGTTTTTGGTGCCAATACCATGCTGTTTTTGTTACTATTGCTCTATAGTATAATTTAAAGTCCGGTATGGTGATGCCCCCTGCTTCACTTTTCTTGCTCAGGATTGCTTTGGCTATTCTGGGTCTCTTATTTCTCCAGATGAATGTCATGACTGCTTTTTCTATTTCTTTGAAGAATGACATTGGGATTTTGATTGGAATTGCATTAAATCTGTATAATGTTTTTGGTAGTATGGACATTTTGACAATATTGATTCTACCTATCCAAGAGCAAGGTAGGTCTTTCCATCTTCTGAGTTCTTCTATGATTTCTTTCTTTAGTGTTCTATAATTTTCCTTATAGAGCTCTTTCATCTCTTTCATTAAGTTGATTCCCAGGTATTTTATTTTTTTTGATGCTATTGTAAATGGCGTAGTTTTCATCATTTCCCTTTCAGAGGCTTTGTCACTGATGTACAAAAATGCCTTTGACTTATGGGTATTGATTTTGTATCCTGCTACTTTGCCATATTCATTTACTAGTTGTAAAAGTTTTCTGGTAGAGTTTTTTGGGTCTTCTAGGTAGATTATCATGTCATCAGCAAATAGTGCTAATTTGAGCTCTTCTTTTTCTATCTGGATCCCTTTAATTTCTTTCGTCTGTCTAATTGCTCTTGCCAGAGTTTCCTGTACTATGTTAAATAGCAGTGGTGAGAGGGGGGATGCCCTCTTTCACCACTTCTATTCAACATAGTAATTGAAATGCTGGCCAGAGCAATACGACAGACAGAAGAAATTAAAGGGATACAGATAGGTAAAGTAGAACTCAAATTATCATTATTTGCTGATTGTAAGCTACCTGGTACCGAAAACCGGGAGGAAAAACTCTCGGAGGCAGAGTTAAGCTTTTACTACTTTTACTTCTACTTTCTTAGAGCTTAGAGAGGGAAAGAAAGATTTTTAGAGAGAAAGATTAAAGCAAGCTTTTCTTCTTGTCTTCTTAGCTTAGAGTCTTAGAGAGAAAGAAAGATAGAGCTTAGCTTAGAGAAAGATTAGAGCTTCTTTCTTCTCTCTTCTTTCTTCCTTCTTCTTTCTTCTGTCTTCTGTCTTCCTCAGGAGCCTCGGCCTAACTCTGACCAGTCATTACTTCTTCTATCTGGTTTCTCTTCTGTCTTCTATCTGGTTTCTCTTCTGTAACCGCTCTGCCTACGTTCTGGCCGCTCTGATTTTTCTGACCAACCGAGTGACTGCCCGGCTGACTGAATTCTCCGTTCTCCTAACTCGGACCGCTTTCACCCGGTTATATACCTTCAGCTTTGCGGGTGCCTACAGGTGCGTCACATACATATCAGGTGGAACTTATGGCTTCCAGCTAGCTACAACAGCCCTTCCTAATTAGAGCTCCTTCAGCTGATGATATGATTTTATACCTAGAAGACCCAAAAAATTCCACCAGAAAACTTCTAGAACTCATTAATGAATTCAGCAAAGTAGCAGGATACAAAATCAACACCCATAAATCTAAGGCATTTCTATATATCAGTGACAAATCCTCTGAAAGGGAAATGAGGAAAACTACCCCATTTACAATAGCATAAAAAAAAAAAAAAAAAAAAAAAAAAAACTTGGGAATCAACTTAACCAAAGATGTGAAAGACCTCTATAATGAAAACTACAGAACATTAAAGAAAGAAGTTATGGAAGACCTTAGAAGATGGAAAGATCTACCCTGTTCTTGGATAGGCAGAACGAATATTGTCAAAATGACCATACTACCAAAAGCACTATACAGATTTAATGCAATGCCAATCAAAATACCAATGACATTCCTCATAGAAATAGAAAAAACAGTCATGAAATTCATCTGGAAAAATAAGAGACCCAGAATAGCTAAAGCAATGCTTAGTAAAAGGAGTGAAGCAGGTGGCATCACTATATCAGACCTTAAATTATTATACTACAGAGCAATAGTAACAAAAACAGCATGGTATTGGCACCAAAATAGGCTGGTAGACCAATGGTACAGAATAGAGGACACAGAGACTAACACATATAATTTCAGTTATCTTATATTAGACAAAGGCTCCAAAAATGTACATTGGAGAAAAGATAGCCTCTTCAACAAATGGTGCTGGGAAAACTGGAAATCCATATGCAATAAAATGAAATTAAATCTCTATCTCTCACCATGCACAAAATTCAACTCAAAGTGGATCAAGGATCTAGGAATTAGACCAGAGACACTACACCTAATAGAAGAAAAAGTAAGCTCTAATCTCCAACATGTTGGATTAGGCCCCAAGTTCCTTAATAAGAATCCTGTAGCACAGGAATTAATACCAAGAATCAATAAATGGGATAGACTCAAATTACAAAGCTTCTTCTCAGCAAAAGAAACAATCAACGAGGTGAACAGAGAGCCTACTAATTGGGAACAAATTTTTACCTCATGCATGTCAGATAGAGCACTAATCTCTAGAATATATAAAGAACTCAAAAATCTTAACACCAAAAGAAACAAATAACCCAATCAATAAATGGGCCAAGGAACTGAACAGACACTTCTCAGAAGAAGATATACAATCAATCAACAAATACATGAAAAAATGCTCAACCTCTCTGGCAACTAGAGAAATGCAAATCAAAACCACTCTAAGATTTCATCTTACACCTGTCAGAATGGCAACTATTAAGAACACAAACAACAATAAATGTTGGAGAGGATGTGGAGAAAAAGGCACACTCATACATTGTTGGTGGGACTGCAAAATGGTGCAGCCAATATGGAAAGCAGTATGGAGATAATTTGAAAACTTGGAATGGAACCACCTTATGACCCAGCTATCCCACTCCTTGGTCTTGACACAAAAGACCTGAAAACAGCATACTACAGGGACACAGCCACATCAATGTTTATAGCAGCACAATTCACAATAGCTAAACTGTGGAACCAACCTAGATGCCCTTCAGTAGATGAATGGATAAAGAAAATGTGGTGCAGGGCGTGGTGCGCACGCAGCCTGTAATCCCAGTACTTGGGAGGCTGAGGCAGGAGGATCAAGAGTTCAAAGCCAGCCTCAGCAATGGCGAGGAACCTAGCAACTCAGTGAGACCCTGTCTCTAATAAAATACAAAAAAGGGCTGAGGATATGGCCCAGTGGTTGAGTGCGGGTTCAATCTCTGGTACCAAATAAAAAAAAAAAAAAAAGAAAGAAAGAAAAAATGTGGTATATACACACAATGGAATATTACTCAGCAATAAGAGAGAATAAAATCATGGCATTTGCAGGAAAATGGATGGAGTTAGAGAATATTATGCTAAGTGAAGTTAGTCAATCCCAAAAAGCCAAATGCCAAATGTTTTCTCTGATATAAGGAGGCCAATTCACAGTCGGGTTGGGATGGGGAGCATAGGAGGATTAGCGGAATACTAGAATGGCCAATGGGGAGGGAGGGGAAGGGAGGGGACAAAAGGGTGAAGCAAAAACAAAAGATGGTAGAATGAGATGGATATCATTACCCTAAGTGCATGTATGTAGTCACAAATGGTGTGAATATACTTTGCATGCAACCAGAGATTTGTAAAAATGTGCTCTATATGTGTAATATGAAATGTAATGCATTCTGCTGTCATTTATATTATCTTAGTATTAAAAAAAGAGAGAAAAAAATAAAATAAAATGCTGAATCCTAAAAAAATTTGAAACTAAGATGTTTATGATTAATTAAATGTATTCCTTGAATATACTTTATAAAACCAATTTCCTAAACTTCTGTTTGTGTGAAGATTCATCAGATGGTATGTCTAAACTGTGAAGTCCATACCCCAATCTGATAATTCACAGCACATAAAAGTATCTCCAGAGTTCATAGCTGTCTTTCCTTGCTTCTAGGCACAGATTCATTTAAACAAACAGAGGAAGAAAGGTGTCTGTTTTGTATTTAAACATCCCTACCAAAAAAAAAAAAAAAAAATGTAACTCTCCGAGCAACACATTTTGGCATTTCAAGCAATAAATATTTAAAACCAAACTCTTACAGTCGAGAAGCATGAGAAATCATAAAACCTTTACAGCTTATATACTTACCAAGAAGTTGCTACAATAGATATTGTAGACTGTAAACAGGAGGCAAATAAGAAAAAAAAAAAAAAAAAGAACAATTTACAGATTTCATTTTTGTGTTACCACTGATGATATGAAACTCAAATACAGTGCAGCAAAGGAATAAATTTCTATCTTGCTTTTTCTAGTATTTTGAGGGAAAAAAGGCATTTTTATTTTTAAAAAACAACTTTAGCTAGAAGTGATTGAAAAACATGTGAAGAAAGGCTTTTAAGTTCTTTTTATTCCCATATGTTTTTTTTTTTTTTTTCTCTTTCTAATACCAAGTTGCATTGACATAGGAAGAGAGAAAAATGCTAGCGTAAGGGGAAGACAGAAAGCAAATATAAAAAAAAATAAAAGTAAGCACAAAATCATTTGGTCATTCTAACTCTTAAATAATTCAAAAGTTTGACAATTTCACTTTTTAAAGCATGCATAATAAGAGAACGGATATGTTGAAAATCTCTTATTTTACAAAAGAAATTTCTTCCAGATGGAAGTACTAGCAAAGCATGCTTTGCTGGCAAAATATTTTGATTATCATTTTTTTATTCCTAGGTACATTTTAACTTGCATCATTTCCACTAATATAGAGCTCAAATAATTTTCTGTGTTTACCAGGGCAAAAATATTATCTGATTCATTGTACCTAGAAAGCAGTAATTTTGTAAATAGCTGCTTTGCCATGTAGCATTTTAGAGATTGTGCAGCCAGGGATGTGGGTAGTTCCTCCTAAGGGTGAAATAGAAAAGGAATAGGTCTAGGTGGGTCTGGGACACCACGTAAGTGTGTGAAGGAGGAAAACAGCTTTCCTACATTTCCATACTCCCAAGACTACAATATCTAGTATAAATTAGACAGTGCAAGAACTTAACTGTTAATTCTCAAACATGCTTTCAGACTTTCTTTAGGGAAAAAATTGCTTTAATCTCAAATAGTTCTTGATTATTATTGCAAATTTTGTCATGTTTCTTATACACAGCCTTCTTACAAACACTGTTAATGCAACACTCTTTAATTCTTTTGGTTTTATTAAATGATAAGTGTGATAGCTTGGGTAATTTTTGGCAGTACTACTTAATCACTGTTCTTTACAGAATGGTTAAAGGTGACATGCATAATATCCCTCAGGAATTGTTCAGTGTACGATACATTTAAGATTTAGTCAAATTAAGTATAATGATTTTGATATAATAAATTATCTTGGAAAAATGAGATCAAGTAGAGGTATTGCTACTATTTAGCAGCTGCAGGAATAGCCTGATTTGTAGGAAAGGAATCAGGAATGGAGAGACCATCTTAAAATGTGGGTGTCCGGTTAAAATCACACTGTATTTTGACCCCTTTGGATATATTTTAAGATACAGATTAATATCTCTAGAGGGTTGAATGGTATCTGATTTTCAATCAGTAGTTTCTCCCTAATACATAATTGTACATGATTACGAGCACTTCTTTCTTCAACTCTGGATTCGTAAGAACAACTGACGATTCTTTTTTTGTGAGAGGTTATGTCCTTGTTTCTGGGGATTTCATGAATTTGAGTTTGTCAGAAGGGAAATTTTCTTCCATCAGGTAAAGTGAATAATGTCATATAGATTAATATGGATGTAGAGAGCTGAGGAAGGGGCAGGTAAGAGACAGTGAACAACAGGATAGCATTTTGTAATAATAATCATAAGAAAATTATACATTTCTACCTTAATGTTAGATACAGATTAAAATGTTTTGAACTGCATGAATGAAGAAAAATGCATACAATTGTTCAGTTGTAGAGTTTCTGCTTTAAAATTTCTTTTGTAAATTGCTAGTTTAGGATAAAGTAGCATCTAAAATCGTACAAATTTTTTTCAGCAAAATATAAAAACATTTTAAATGGAGACAAATATTTGTTACTACCATCTTAGATTATAGAACATCCAGGACAAATCTCCATCTATAGTTCACTTCCCATATATCTTCTCTACAAGTCATTATGCTTGAAAAAGTGAAGGACTGGCCCAACTCTTTCACTGTCCTTATTATAGTTGATCTAAGATATTTTCGTCAATGGGATGAGAAGACAGAATTGGAATAGCAAACATGGTCAATAATACTTAGAAACTTACACTGAGAGAGCAGCACTTGGGGAGTGACCATGGGTTACTAGAAGGGTTTTCTAAGTTCATCATCCCATTCTTTCCTTTTCAACACTGTCTACCATTCTGCATCCAATAACACAAGTTTGGGCCATTATTTTAATGTTGCTTCCCAAACAGCTCTATCTATATGAGCAGTTGAAATGCAGGAAGTTAAAAAGAAAATCCCAAATAGCATTTGTGGGGAACTAGCAAAAGTTTCACAGGTCTTTGCTTAACTAGTCATTCCATTTGGGAAGTCATACCTTAAAGCCATTTGCATGCAAGGACCATTTGATTAGAGTTAGACTTAACTAACATGTGATTAGAAGTTCAGAGTTTTGAATGCTAAATCACTGGACCAAATAACATTTGTATACAAAGTGTTACCTATGAGGATGCAGATAAATCATGTGAATATGTGAAGTTTTAATTTTAACACATATGGGGTTTATTTGCCAAATGAGTGATGTCCATGTTTTGAGTCCTTTGTGAGAGAATGTCATGTGTTTCTCTAATTTGTTCTTGGGATTTCTCTCAGGAGAGTGGCTATATGCACTAGTCCTACCTTGAAGGGACTCCAGGACATTTGGTCATAAAACTTTGTAGAGTGTCTCTCTGGAGATACTTTATCCTGGCAGATGGCCTAGTTTTTAAATACCCAACCTATAACCAGGTGTCCCTCTTACAGGAAATTTATTTATACTGGCAGACTTATTCGTGGGTCTTGGCTAGTTTATTTCTATCCAGATAGCTGCCTCTATGGGATTCCTGACAGGAAAATAAGATAGGTTTGAATGTATCAGTCAATTGAGACACAGAAAAGGCAACTCAACAACACATATGTAATATTGGAAGCAATATACTACAAACATATTCCAGAGAGAAGAGGGCAGTGTGCCCCATATGGTCAGTGGGAAGTGGAGAGCCATCTAGGCAGGGACAACCAACAAGTGGGCAGAGAGCAAGAGGATGGGAAGAATGTGGGCCAAAGTCTTCACTGGGGGCCTATGTTACGCATATAGGTTTCCTTTGGAGAGTTCTAATTGGTAGTTTTACAGCAGGCAAATATGAGTTCCAGAGTCATGGCATATGAAGCAGTGGTCATGGAATCATCTCTAGGCAGTCCCAGCTGGAAGTGGAAGCCAGGAGGGTGAGTCAAGTAGATTGTGTCTAGGTATAATGTGGGGAGGTGGTTGCCAGAAGGTGGTTATATAAGGATCAAAATCAACCCTATTGAGTAACTGGGAAGAAGCCGAAAATTAAAAATTTAAAGGGAGACCAAATCCTGCTTCTACTAAAAGAAAGTTCAACTCTTTGTTTTTAAAATGGATGTGAAGGCAACAAAATCTCATTAGAATTCATTGCATAGAACATCAGAAAAAGCTGAAACCATAACGGTCTGTAAATGCAGTTGATGTCAAATAAACTATATTTCATAACTGAGAGAAGACAAGTGGTTCACATGTTAGGTGAATATAATGAGGAGTCAGGAATAATTTGTGAAAAGAATACATTCCTTATCAAGTTGATGACAAAGAATGTTTATCAAACAGAGCAGTTTCGCAGAATAATAGAAACGACGTTACAAGGAAAGAAGTGTTAGAATGAAACGTAAGTGTTATATAATCAGTCTTGGTCCCATGACTTAAGTATAGAAATCAGTGGACACACACTAATCCCATCTGGACAACTCAAGTGTCTCTTTATAGGTTCCAGAATTGTTTTGCTTTTCTAGTAACAACAATCCACATGTTGAAATTATTTTACTTCACTGTGTTATTTTATTAAGGGCTGGTTATGATTTAGAATGTATCCCCCCAAAATTCATGTGTCAGAAAATTAATCCCTAAATTCATATATATATTTAGATGTAGAATTCTGGGAGGTAATTAGGATTAGATGAGGCCATGAGGCTGTGGCCCTGTGCTGGCATTAGTAGCTTTATAAGAAGAGAGACTGAGATGGCACACTTGGCACATCTCATGTGATATGATATTGTATGGAAACTGACAAAATTTAAGGAACACAGATATCTGTAATATGAAATAAATTTATAAATTTATTATTTTTAATAAAAAATGACCCTTTAAAAAAAGTTCCCCAAACTTGTTTTGACAGTAGATTATCTATTGCTTGAAAATACCACTTCCGTGATTCTGCCACAGTCCAAATAACTCAAAGCTTCACTGGGTAGAAGTCTGATGTTTTAAAAATTTGTGATTTTCAAAAGTCTGTGATTTAAAACCAAACAATCATAAGACAAATAAATAAAAAGACTCCACCATTTCTGAAGCACTGTTTTTAAGTTTTATTTCCTCTGTGGCTTTTTATTTCTGTGTGTTCTCTAGGACTTACATCTGTGTCCAGTCAGATTAGTGTGTTTCTTACAAGATCTTTCTCTGTATCCTGATATATTTGCTTTAAAGAGAAGTACTAAGCAAAATATAGAGTCTGTGTCTCTAAATAAAATACAAAATAGGGCTGGGGATGTGGCTCAGTGGTCTAGTGCCCCTGAGTTTAATCCCCAGTAACCCAAACCAAAATAAAAGAGTATTAGAAACTTCTAGTCAAATTGCCATTGCAGCCATTTTTTTTCTTCCAATGAAAGAACTGAAGCATAGTTTCCATAAAATATGGTTTATGGATATTTCAAGCCCTTCAATAACACCTTGTGTCAATTTATTTATTCATTTATTTATTTCATGAAGTCAGTTGAGTTCCTGAACTCCAGCAAGTACTTAAGTACCTAGGATACAGGAAACCCACAGAACCTTCTTTCACACAGTTGGCATTACAGTTCAGTGGGTGGGCGCATCTTTGTATGAAGGCATGTTGTTCAGAGTTCTTTTTAAGTCTTAAGAGTACCTTTGGTGCTCGCTGCTCCAAGCGACTTCCGCTTCAGGCAGCGACAGGTGGCGGCCCGTACGGGGAATTCGGCGGCAAGGTAAGAAAAAAAGAAAATTTAAAAAGATGGGAGCAAATATAACAAAAAGTCGGTTTATAAAAGCCATGAATGAAATTTTTGATATTGAGAACTCAGAGGATAGTGAGAAAAGTGAACAAGAAAGCATATCCTCTGACTCAGTGGAGACCAGCAAGGAGAGTAGGAATGTAAATTCAAAAGTAAGATCTGCAAAAGCCATCAGAAGCTTAATAAAATTAGCTGAGGAGTATGTACTCTCCTTAGAAACTGAAACTCAGGATACTAGTGAAAGTAATAATAGTAACAAGGAGCCAAACCATGAAAGTACAGTCTCCTCTACTGAGCCGGTTAGGAATTATGAAGCTAGTAGTGAAGAGGAATCAAAAAGCGATTCGGAGAGCACAGTCTCCAATAAAAAGAACAAAAAGAAATTAAAAAAGAGAAAAGGCCGTCAAATAGAGGAACCACTAGCGCCCTCTGCTCCTTCATGGATAGAATCCCTAACAGAAACAATAAAGAGTATGGATCAGAGTATACGTGCCCTTGAGGTAGAAATTGGCGGCCTTTCAGAGCGCTTATACGCTCTCGAACAACATAGACCGCAGGAGCACCTAGAACTGCCAGTATTTCAAAATGAACAGGGACAAAGATATCATGAGTTCCTAGACTTTAAAACAATAAAGAATTTTAAAGAGGCGGTAATGACCTATGGGCCTCAAGCTCCGTTCACATTAAGTATGATAGAGTCACTTAACACCCTAACCTTAGCCCCCTCAGATTGGAAAAGTCTATGCAGAGCGGTACTAAGTGGGGGACAATACCTAATCTGGAAAACTCAATTCCAGGAACTTTGTTCAGAAATAGCAAAGAGAAATGCTGCAGCAGGTTTCCCTCAACGCAATATAGATATGCTCACAGGGGAGGGTGAGTTCGCCGAACTACAAAATCAGCTACAATACGATCCAGGTGTGTATGCCCAGGTACACACTGCAGCTGTGAAAGCCTGGAAGACAATCTCAGGCACAGGGGATCTGCAAGGCAGCCTATCAAAAGTTATACAAGGGCCTAACGAACCTTACGCTGATTTTGTAGATAGGCTCTTAAAAACAACATCTAGAGTTTTTGGAGAAGTCGAGCAAGCTATGCCCCTAGTTATCCAATTAGCATACGAGAACGCTAATAAATATTGCCAGGATGCAATAAGGCCGTGGAGAAGTAAAAAAGACTTATCAATTTATATCAGACTGTGCAAAGACATTAACGAGGCTGTTATCACAGGCAACGTAATTGCTGCAGTAATGAAAAATTCCTCCCCTCAAAATTCCCAAAGGTTTCAACCTAGAACAGGATATTCCAGACAAAATTATTATAATCAACCAAGATATGCTAAGCAATATCCCCCAAGGGTAATAAAATCAAATTCATACCGTGCTCCAGGCCGATGCCCCAGATGCAAAAAAGGTATACATTGGGCCAATCAATGCCATTCTAGATATGATATATATGGAAATGATTTATCAAGGATTTCAAAAAACGGGGCACGGGGCCCAATGCCCCGGGGCCCACAAATGTACGAGGCACTAGAGGAGGAAGGCCCTCAGATTCAAATGATTCCTCGTCACAGTCCCTCCTACCCATTAACTCCCTTATCAGAGGGACAAGAGGAAGTGCAGGATTAGATCTCTGTTCTACTGCCCGGATGGTCCTGACACCTGAAATGGGGGTTCAGCTGATTCCTACGGGAATCAGGGGACCTCTCCCTTCAGGAACTGTGGGACTAATCCTTGGGCGTAGTTCCAAAAGTTTATTAGGCTTTAATGTTATACCAGGGGTTATTGATTCAGATTATAATGGAGAGATTAAAATAATGCTAAGTACACACAGGGGCATCATCTCCGTAAATCAAGGAGACAGAATCGCACAGCTGCTCCTCATTCCCAGTCTCCATAATTCTTTTAAAAGCATGCCACAAAATAGAAATAGCAGAGCATTCGGTTCCACTGGTTCAGGACCTATGGCTTTCTGGGTCCAGGACTGTTCACGGAGGCCTATGTGCAAATTAAAAATTCAAGGTATAGAGATGGAGGGGCTGATTGATACAGGAGCTGACTCTTCCATCATAAATCTACAACAATGGCCTAAGCACTGGCCTCTACAGAAAGCCTCAACCAGTTTAAGAGGCTTGGGATACAGTAATACCCCAGCTCAAAGTGCTGTAATCTTAAATTGGCAAGACAATGAAGGCCATACAGGAACATTCAAACCCTATGTTTTAAACAGCTTGCCAGTTACCCTATGGGGAAGAGATATTTTACATCAAATGGGGCTACACCTAGCGACCAAGCCTGCAGGTGTTAAGAATAAAAATCCTACTCATAATAAAAAAGGCAAAGGACATTTTTTTTCTAGGGGCCACTGAGAAAACAATTTTAAAAATACCATGGCTCTCTAATAAGCCAGTTTGGGTCCCTCAGTGGCCCCTATCCAAAGAAAAATTGCAAGCGGCCCATCAATTAATTAAAGAACAATTAGAAGCAGGACACATAGAGCCTTCCACCTCTCCCTGGAATTCTCCCATATTTGTAATTAAGAAAAAATCAGGTAAATGGAGACTATTACAAGATCTAAGACAAATTAACAAAACAATGCAAATTATGGGCCCTACTCAACCTGGACTTCCTAATCCTGTAGCTATTCCAAAAAACTATTACCTTATAACCCTTGATATAAAGGACTGTTTCTTTTCCATTCCCCTACATCCTCTGGATGCCCCCAGGTTTGCTTTTTCAATTCCTTCTATTAATAATAATGGCCCTGATAAAAGATATCAATGGAAAGTATTGCCGCAGGGAATGGCAAATAGCCCTACACTGTGCCAACTATATGTGGACAGAGCTATACAGCCCATTAAAAACAAATATCAAGACCTTATGTGTCTACACTACATGGACGATGTTTTATTAGCTCACCCTAATCAACAAATCTTATTTAATATATTTAGTGAAATAACAAAAAATCTAAAAAAATATGGATTATATATAGCAGAAGAAAAAGTTCAAAGCAGATCACCTATACTATATTTAGGCTTTAAAATCATGGATACTTTTGTTAAACCCCAAAAAATTCTAATAAGTAAAGAACATTTGACCACCCTCAATGATTTCCAAAAATTACTGGGTGACATTAATTGGCTTCGCCCTACACTAAGCCTCACTACTGGACAATTAAAACCCTTATTTGACATCCTTCGTGGGAACCCTGACCCATCCTCACCTCGAACATTAACTCCTGAGGCCAGGAGAGCTCTAAAATTAGTAGAACAGGCCATTGAAAGATCCCATTGCGATAGATTTGATTTTGCACAACCACTAATATTGATTATTATTCCTTCACAATATACTCCAACAGGAGTATTTTGGCAACAGGGACCTATATTATGGATACATTTGCCTGTCTCTCCTAAAAGTACAATTGAGTCTTATACCTCCATGGTAGCTAAACTTATTCTTCAAGGACTTAAAACCTCTACTAAAATATTTGGAATTCATCCCGCTACTATTATTACTCCTTATTCATCGTCACAGGTTGAATATTTGTGCTTCAATGATAATGATTGGGCTATAGCTAGATGCTCTACTTCTGCAAATTTTGACAATCATATTCCTAAATCTCCTATACTGTCCTTTTGTATCAATCATCCTATCATATTCCCACAGGTAATAAAAAATCAACCCATTCCTAAAGCATTTAATGTATTTACAGATGGATCCTCTAACGGTACTGCTGCAGTAGTCACTCAAAATGAAAAAATGATTCATATCACTAATCAAAAATCAGCTCAATTAGTGGAACTCGAAGCTATAATAATAGCTCTGGAAAATTTTAAAGAACAGCCTATGAATATTTTTTCAGACAGCCATTATATTGTACATGCTGTCCCAAAATTGGAGCTAGCAGGTCCAATAGCACCACATACTCCAGCTTTTAAATTGTTTTCTCAAATCCAAAATCTCCTATGGCAACGAAAAGAACCTTTATTTTATAGGTCACATAAGAGCTCACACTAATCTGCCTGGTCCTCTCCATGAAGGTAATCAAAAAGCTGACGCCCTCACTAAAACAATATTTATATTTACTACAGTACAACAAGCTACTTTATTTCATTCCCAGTTCCACGTTAACAGCACTACCTTAAGACAAAAATTTAAAATCACAAAAGAACAAGCTCGTAGAATTGTAAAAGAATGTCCATCTTGTGTAACACTTTTGCCCAATCCACATTATGGGGTTAACCCACGAGGTTTGATGCCCAATCATTTGTGGCAGATGGATGTCACACATGAGCCAAGTTTTGGAAAATTACGATTTATTCATGTCACCATAGATACATGCTCAGGCATGATTTTTGCTTCTTTACATTCCGGAGAAAAAGTTAAAGATACTATATCTCATTGTCTGCAAGCTTTTGCTGCATTGGGCATCCCCAAAATGCTTAAAACAGATAATGGCCCTGCATATACATCCACATCCTTCAAACAATTTTGTACAAAGTTCAATATTATCCACAAAACAGGTATCGCTTATAATCCTCAGGGACAAGGAATAATTGAAAGAGCAAATCGGACACTTAAAAATATGTTACTAAAGCAAAAAGATGGAAACTGGAAAAATCCTAAGGACAGATTGGCAGTTGCCCTGTTTACCCTAAATTTCTTAACTTTAGATTCTAATGGACATTCGGCTGGAGATAGACACTGGAACCCACACCAACAACATAAACCTTTGGTTTACTGGAAGGATGTTCTCTCAGGTACATGGAAGGGTCCAGACCCAGTATTAATTTGGGGGAGAGGATCTGTTTGTGTTTTTCCAAAGCACGAATCCTCTCCAATATGGATACCATCTAGATTGATAAAGCAGGTACAAAGTCAAAGAGATCAAGACGAAGTTATTGAGGAGTCTAGATTGAATAAACAAGTGCAAGGTCAAGAGGACCAAAATGAAGGTATGGAGTGATTCCCTTAAAAGAGTTCTCCATTAAATTTACAACTTAAATTTTATTCTTCCGGCTGGGACAAGAAGATCTCTCTTCAGTGTATACACAATTGTAATTTTTTTTTCTCTTTTATATATGTCTTTATGTCTGTGCATTTGTCTAAATTTCATGTTAATGTGATGTCACAAATATGTTTATATGTGCGTCTGTCTAGTGTGACGTCACAAATAATTAAGCGCTTAAAAAAAAAAAAAAAAAAAAAAAAAAAAGGTAGATAGATATAGATCCAAATAACAAATAACGTTAATTCATTTAAGCTTAGAATATTCTAATTTGATAATCAATAGATAGATAGATAAATAGATATTTATATAAGTTCAGAATATTTTTAGATAATCAATTATAATGATAATCAATTTTGATTTATAGTTGTCTCCGGGACTTCTCTTCAGCTGTGAATATGTTTAATGTTATATAACCTGATATTTTGGTGTTCCGACAGAGGATCATTTATTTGTTATTGACTTCATTTGTTTAGTAGCTGATTAATTTGAATTATTTCAACAGGTATAGGATTGCTGTGTATATATAGACTCGAGGATTCCAGCTAACAAATTATTTTTCCAAAATGCCTTTAGCTTTTCTTTATCTTTAATGCAGTAAACACCCTCAGTTTCTCTTTGATTATTTCTGAATGTGATATTTTGCCAGCTTATGTTTGTGGGAGCTTGAGCAGCAATGTGTGTGAGCAGAGATCAACTTTTATTTTCTACTCTAATAGTTCTTTTTTTTTAGTTTGACAGCTCACCTTTTGATCTCAGTGCTGGAATAGCACTGCCTTTCCCTTAATAATGGATGCTTGAGTTTTTAGGTAGCGGGCCCTGAAGATTTGCCGGTGGAAATGTCTGGACATAAAAAAGACGGCTGCTGCTACAACTGCAGGGACCGCGGTCGCTGCAAGCATCCCTGCTGCTCAAGCATCAACAACCTCACCAGCAGTGTGGCCTCTGCTCTGCATGCATGGGGCCTCCTGAATCTATGTGTTATAACTTATGGACATTTTGATTTTCCATTATTTTGGGACATTGCGGGACAATGCCTTGCGGGTATTTGTCTAAGAGAACTCAGTGCGTTACTTGATGAAACTAAGGGCAGCTGATTGGCTTAAAGAACTTGATACGCTATGGAAACTTGGCTCGTCAGCAGTAGGCTTGCCGCCTTAAAGCCGCAGCATCTCCTAAAAATTGGACGGCTGTTAGTCAACACACAGTCGATCCTGAAGGGCTCTATTGGATGGCTGGTTAGCCTATGACGGGTAAGATCCCCAGAGGGGGACAACCTAAGACACGGCACAGTCGCACGGGACAGTCTAATGTGGCCGGCATGTCAACCTAAGCCAGGAGTCAGGACAGCCTAGACTCCCATGACGGGTAAGAATGTCGGTTGCACATGGACGTCCTAGAACATCCCCTCTTTTAAAACTAAAAGGGGGAAATGAAGGAGCCTATAATCAAGGAGATAGCTAAAGATTGCGGTTAGCTGAGAGCCATAAAAAAGTGTTCTAGTTTCCACCTGATGTTGATACATTATTCAAAGAATCTTTGTATGCCCGTGAACACTGCGTGACGCACCTGTAAGCTCGAGCTGTAAGCACGTGTCCTTGTTAAAGCTATATGTATATAACTGGGTGAGGTTCGTTAGTGTGTGTGGGGAAGAAGAAGGTGGTGGTTGGAGTTAGAGCATTTGGAGTGATTGCTGGAGCTGGAGAGAGGAGAAGAATAAAAGACCTTTTTTCATTTTCATCCTGCCTCCGAATTTTCCTGTGGCGTTCGCTGCTCCAAGCGACTTCCGCTTCAGGCAGCGACAGGTGCTATTTTTGTTGGTGTTTTTTCCCCCCTAATTTGAGACTTTGATTGAAGTATCAGTACATAGTCAGCAATGTCTATATTGTAAATTAGCTATAAAGACTGTGATTTGACGGACAGAAAAAGTGGATCACATCAATGTTTGCTGATCTGTCTCAGAGTCAGCTAATTATTCTTATTCCAGAGTAAGAGGACCACTATTCAGAACAGCACTACCTGTCAGTAAAAGTTATCTAGAAGTTATGACACTATATAATTCCTACTGCATTCACTTAAGTATATACCTTACATATGTGTATATATATAATCTACACAATATATATACACATTTATATCTATTTATATATTCTCTTCTGCACAGTTTACTTGTTCTTTTCTCTACATAGCTGTTGCTTTTGACTTTTCTCATCAGTGCTTCAGTGAGCAAAGATGACAACCTCACATTGAAATATCTCAGTGGTGATGACAAACCATAGGAGGAAAAAAATCAGGGACTTGACATGAGCAGATTTGCACTTTAGTCATTACTTTGGCAGCAATAAGAGGGACAGAGCAGAGCAGCAGGGGATTAGACTCAGGAAAATCATTTAATCTTTATTTGATTGTCCATGAGAGAAATCACAAAAACCTGCAAACTTGGAGAGAAAGTTTTTCAGGATATATTTATGAGACAGAATTAACAGTGTTAATGAATGAAATTATATGGTGGGTGGAGTTTACAGAGAGGAATCCATTAATATTACAAAGATTATAGACTGATTTCATCCTGAGTAAACTGGCAGGTGGAGAAGTATTTCACTGGATGCAAGAGCCCTGCTTGGGGAGATGGCTGAGATTGCAGTTGGCTGCGGGCCATAGAGATATTCGGACATTGCCGCCTTTCATGGTCTCACCAGACTTGGCCCGGGATCTCGCGAGACTTGAGCCCAGATCAGATTGGGTAAGCGCCATTTGGTTTGTGGGTTTTTTGGTGTTGCGTGTTAGAGTCGTTGTTAGAGCCAGAGAGAGAAGTATCAGAATAAAAAGCTTGTTGGTTTCCAGTTTGTCTCTGAACTTCTTCCCCGGCTTCATTGCTCCAAGCGGCAATCGCTTCAGGCGGCGACAACTGGAAAAGGCATATGGGAAGAAAGCGGCATTAATGATTTTGATTTTAAATTTGTGGGGTTTATATGGTACTAATTGGATATGTTTAACAAGCAGCTGATTAAATAAATCTCAGTCTTAGAAGAAAGATATGAGTTAGAAATGAAAGTAGATTCAAGAGTTACCATACAGAGCTGGGCATAGTGGTGCATACCTGTAAAACCAGGGGCTTGGGAGGCTGAAGAGGAGGATCGAGAGTTCAAAGCCTCAGCAAAAGTGATGTGCTAAGCAACTCGATGAGACACTATCTCTAAATAAAATACAAAATAGGGCTGGGGATATGGCTTAGTGGTCTAGTGCCCCTGAGTTTAATCCCTGGCACCAAAAAAAAAAAAAAAAAAGTTACTATATAGAGATAGAAATTAGTTTTAAGTGCAGCTGAAGTCACTATGTTATATTGTATATGATACTAATAACAAAGCCAAGGGCAGGGCCTCAGAAAGTGGAATATGAACTAACATGAACCTGTAAGATATAATTGTTCAGGATGGAGGACAAAACATAAAAAAAAAAAAAAAAAAAAAGAAGGGAAACTTTAGGGTCTATCAAAAAACATGTTTTAAGAAACACACTTGTATGTTCTCTTTATCCATCGTCCCTAACCTATGTGATCTGAAGTCACAACTAGACTAAAAGATGACAATGGATAATTTTGGCAATTAATTAATTATAATAATTTATTTTCAACGGGAACTAGGGTAAACAAAATTTGCTTTGACATGGGCAACTCCTTAAAATCCACTGTTAGGTATATGAGAAGAGAAAGCAAAAAAAGAAAAAAAAGAGAAATTTTTTCTTTGTGTTTATTATTCCTGCTTCTCTTGCTCTATGCAACTATGCATCACTCTTCTGACTCTGACTTTCTTGGCCTGTGATTCCCATAGTGAGAAATCACAGCTGTCAGCTCTGCCACTTGACAACACCCTCCATTCAAGGCATCAGATCAATTGGGGAATTTTTGCCCAATTATACCAATGGATGGGCTCACTTACTCAGCTGGCATCAGGTGTCAGTGTCAGGCATCATCAACAGGGAGGTAATCTTTTTATATGGACATAAATACTCATTCCGTGCAACATCCTCCACAGAATTGAATGATTAGAATGTTCTTGGAAAACTTGGGTGCTTGGGGTGACAAAATTATAGCTGACCAGGATAATAGTGCAATGTTGGTAGGCACAAATATCCCTAATCACCAAATTTACTTTGTTCTTTATTTCAAAGAGCATGGATTTTAAGAGCAAGTCTGGAAAGTAGAGACTGAATTGTTATACAAATATATTTGCTATTTAAATTTTCATTAGGGAACCGGAATTATACAGATACATAGCAATGTGTTCAAACTGATCAAGGTAACAGATATTTGGATAGTAAAGATTGACATTAGTATGGAAACCAGTACAGATCTATTTCCATTGAAAAAATAATCTGTAATGGATATTTCAAAACTTGATAGTCTCAAGATCACATTACTGTCTTAAAGTCGGGTTACCAGTTTACCAGCTATTGTATTGCTTTTCAGTATACAACAGATGTGTATTGGATGAACTTCCTACCTGATCACTTAGCATTTTAAAGAGATATGCACACAGCGATAGAATTTTGTTATTGTTGTTTTTGTTATTTTTATTTTCATTTCCCCTATTCTGATAGGGTTATTATTTCCTTTTTAAAAATTTCTTTATTTGTTATTTTTAGATATATATGACAATGATAGAATTTTAACAAAATGAGAGTTTTTATTGCTTCAGTGAATTTACTTTTACTGCCTATTGATATTAACCATATTTGAAATTACAGGAGACATTTTAAACATATTTCTAAGTTCATTTAAAAGCAACAATAAATCTATCTCATGCTAACATAAATTAAATTTTTATAATATAAATATACTTTATAAAACAAAAATTAATAGTGATAACTAGAAAATTTCTCAGTATTTTTCAAATTCCTTTATTTTTGGCTTATTAGAAGATAATGGATTCTCATGTCTGTTTCTGCATTCAATTTGTCTTGAAAAGCTGTGATGGTGAAGCATAAGAAGAGTTATGTAGTTAAAAAAAGATTCAATGGGTATTTTGATGTTGTTGGAAAATAATCTTTACATATAATTGTGAATATTCTTATCTGATAGTGTACCAAAAGCTATAGTGAAATCTCAAATCATATCAAGGAATTGTTACATTAAAATTTGTTAGTCCAATTTGTACTCTCAACAGATTACCCTGGCCTGATTTGGAACATCATCACTGATCATTTATAAAATAATTGTTCACAGCTATATAGAGCTCTTTCAAAGTACATCATATTTTAATATGTAATATAGAAAAACAATTTCTGTTGATATCACCAATTTCATCATAAAATTCTTTAAATATGAACAAACTGTCATTCTCAGAGTATCAGGTACAAGTTTTTCCAAACCAACTTTCATTTCAATATCAACTTTTGTCATTTTTAAAAAATACTTATTTATTTGTTTTAGTTGTATACAATGCTTTTATTTTTACGTGGTGCTGAGGATTGAACCCGGGCCGCACACGTGCTAGGCAGGTGCTCTGCCACTGAGCCACAATCCCAGCCCCAACTTTTGTCATTAGCAATAATTTCTGTCTTTTTTTTCCCTTAAAGTGAAAGGCTTACTTTGTTCTTTTGTGAGAAAGTGCCTTCCAAATACTTAAAGCTGAGTGATCGTTGCTTGCTAGTCATTCTTACAGGTAAAAAAATTGTTTCCCATTACAACAGCAGCAGCTAGTTCACTGGCAACTCAACTGCACACAACTACTCAAGGCAAATCTTGTGCTTTTCATGCATTGCCAAAATGTGTTCTTTCTGTCTCTTGGCCAAAAGTTTTAAAAGACACAGTAAAACAGAGATTCAGTATAATTAGCATTTTATTGCTTCATCAGGACAGTCTTTGGTAAACTGAATTTTCACATGAGTGCATGAATTGAATAATAAAATGATTAAAATACCTCAGCATTTTCAAGTAATGATAAGAAACCTAAAAACTTTAGAAATTCACAGGGATCCATTGACCACACAATGAACCACACAGTGACATACATTATATACAAGACAAGAAAATTAAAAATATATATATTTAACAAAAATAAAACTAAGTCAAAATGTTCAGTTTATTTACACTTTTTCTCCCCTAGTTCTTAAATATATTTCTTGTGGTTCTTCTGTTCTTGATTATTGTATAATAGCACATGAATCAGTAAAGATCTCTGTGGCTTTGAAATCTAGGACTCTATATTGAAGAACTGTAAAAACTTCTTTACAGTTTATTTCCCATTTGTAAGTTAAAAGAGTCTTTAATTACATACATAGTGTTACCAAACTCAGGAACAGATTTAGTTGTTTTAATTAAAATTTTAACCTTTTTGTTCATATTTATTATAATTTTAAGTTATAGTTTAGTGCATTATACAAATTGATTTTCTTGATTATTATATTAGAGTTATGAAATCAAAACAATTCTATAAAACTTAAAATAATTATTGTGTAAAATGTTTTCAGAAAAGGCTTTTAAATTTAGTTCTGTTTTAAGGATTTAGTTTGGGTTAGCCAGAAGCAGATACTGAGAGAGGGATTTGTGTGCCTGCTATTTACTAAACAGTGTTCTGGGGGGGGGGGGGGGGTTTTGGGGGGGAACAAATGAGAATGGAGGAGACAGGAAAAGGAGGGGAGAAAAGCCAAACTAGGAAGTGATTCCAGGCCAAATTCTAGGCTGAGATTAATCCCATAGGGGAAATCTTGAGTGAAAATTATGCTTGGACGTTTTTGGAACTTATCAAATGGGAAACTCACTTTCATTTTCCTAAACTCATTATGCTAAGGAGTCAGCCTTTTTTTTTGTAGCAAAATTCATTCCAAAACAATTCAAGTTGCTTCATGAATAAAAAGTTATTCTTTTTATTGTTCTGTAGTATTCCACTACAATACAGTGCGAGTTGTTTTTCCCTTAACCTATTTCAGATTATCTTGGTTGCTCCACTTTTGGGTTATTAGAAACAAAGAAGCTAAGATCATTTACATTCAGGATTTTATATGAACATAAAATTTTAATTTATTTGAGTAAATGTAAGAAGTGAGATGCTTGGGTTACATGTAACAGCATTTTAAATTTTATAATAAATTGCCACATATTTCTAAAGTTCTTTTACCATTTTGCATTCTTCTATCATGAATAAGAATTCCTGTTCCTCTGTCTGTATCCTTGTTAGCATAACATATTACCTTTTAATTATAATTTTAATTATTTTAATAGGTGTATTGTAGTATTGCTTTGTGGTCTTAATTAGGATTTCTATAATGACCATCCTTGCATATGCCTATTTATCATCAGTATAGTCATTTCAAATCTTTTGTATTTTATTTTTAAAATGCATTTATTTTTGTTGAAATTTATGGATATTTTTATGTTATGACTAGAACTCTTTTATGTAATATGTGAGTTGCAAATATATTCTCCCAGTCTAATTTATTGTCTTTTAATTTTCATAACAGTATCTTTTAAGGAGCAAAGTTTTTTAATTTTTATAGTCCAATTTATCATAGTTTGTCTTTTTGGATTATATTTTTGGTTTATATTTGATGTTCTGTCCAATACCTAATTGCCAAATCTTAGTTCATAAATATATACTATCCCATGTTTCATTATAATCGTTAAAGCATTTTCATAGTTCCTTATGAGGTACTATTTTTTATATGAAGTAAGAGATATTTATCACAGGGTTGAAACCTCAAATGTATACCAATTTCTCAGGCACCATTTATGGCAAAGTTGAGTTTTCTTCTGTATTTAATTGCCTTTACACTTATGTCAAACTACATTTATGTGGGTCAGTTTGGGAGCCCTCTATTTTGTTTTACTGACATGTTGATCCTTTCACCAATACTACACTGCATTGATAGCAGTGGCACTTAATGAAAGCATTCTCTGCTGTGGGGTGTATAGTGGATTAGGCCAAGGGGGATAGCAGTGCTGGTAGGTTACTTATATTCCTGCTGATTTTCTGACCACTTTTTATATTATTACTGAGATATGAATTTTGGAATTTCTGGTTACAGTTGTGGATTTGTTGATTTTTACTTTTAGAGCCATCTTTTCTTTTTCTACCTTCACTATTTAGAAACTCATGTGTTACATGCATACACAATGAAGATTGTTATTTCTTCTTGGAGACTTGACCTCTTTGTGAGGATATAATTTTATATTTCATTCTTTATGAATTTTACATTTCATTCTAGTTATGAAGTCTGCTTTGCACGGAATTAATAAATTATTCCAGTTCTTCTTGGTGAATGTTTTCATGTTGTATCTTCTAACATTGTTTTGCTTTTAATGTATTTAAAACTTGGTGTTTGAAGTGGTTTACCAGTAAACTGCATGTAGTTGTGCTTTGCATTTTTATCCATTTAAAAAATTTCAGCCTCTTATCTACTGTTTAGAATATAAATATTAATGGCACTATTTTTATGACTAGATAAAAGGTTAACATCTTGTTACCTGTTTTCTATTTGCTGCATTTGTTTTCTTGTTCTTTGAGTTTGAATCTTTTTTTCATTTTATCTCCTGGATTTACATTTGTTCTTTGTTTCTTGTTGTTGTTTTCTTGTTGGCTTTGAGTTTGAATCTTTTTTGTACCATTTTATCTCCTGGATTTACTATTTTATTTTACCAAGTTTTAATAGCCTGAATACAGCCCGAGTAGTTATACTTGGGTGTATGATATATATTTTAAAATAATCTGAAATGACCTTCAAGTACTATTTGACTCCATCTGCAACATAAGAATTGTACAATAGTATATTCCCAATTTCTTCTTTTCATACCTTGTGTCATTGTCCCAAATAGGAAAATGTTACAATTTTATTTTTGTGAGTTAATTCTTTGCCTTCTACCATCACGTTTCTCAGGCTGTTTCAAGAAAATATTAATTTGGAATTTTTCTAAATATTTTCCAAATTCAATGTTAGTAATATTGTTTCCAAATCCTTACAGCACCAACATGAATCCAGAAATTGCTATGTTGTTTTTAAAAATTCAGTTCTAAAAGCTTCTATCCACAGGTAGAATCTCGTTTCTCAGAAAAACCTCAGTGTGCAGCTAAAGACAGGAAAGTGATTGAAGTAAGGTTCATCTAGGCATCTAAGATGATTTTATTTAACATTAAATGATTATGGTAATCTACAAAATACCTTCACAGTGACACCCAGATCAGTGTTTGATTGAATGAGTACAGACTATGGCCTGCCCTAGTTGACCATCTCCGAGTTCCCTCATTTTGCATCTTATTGTTCATTAAACAGAAGAAAATTTCTTTATATTTTATTCAGACATTTTAAGTTGCATTTATTATTAAATAATAAATGTTTAATTTTCAAATGAGACTATTTTTTTTGGTTGGGGGGGCAGGTACTGGGAATTGAACTCAGGAGCACTTGACCACTGAACACCACATCCCCAGCCCTGTTTTGTATCTTATTTGGAGACAGGGTTTCAATGAGTTGCTTAGCACCTGGCTTTTGCTGAGGCTGGCTTTGAACTCTGAATCCTCCTGTCTCAGTCTCCCGAGCCGCTAGGATTATAGGCATGCACCAATGTGCCAGGCTCAAATGAATCATTTTTATATTTTTTGAATACTGTATGCATATAATAGAAAACCTATGTTTTCCTAATTATTCTGCAAACATTTATTGTAAGATATTTTATTTTTGTATCTTTTAAGATATTGTATTTTCTCACCTTAAAGCCATCATATTTCATGCTCCATTTCAATAAGCATTAAAATGGAGAAATTAATTCTCCTTAAAATTCATCTAAAGATCTTCCTTTCTCATAACTTGTTGATTTCATTGTCAACTACATATTTTTAATTTATCCAGAGTTCTCTATTTTTTAAGTTAGTCAGACTACAGAGTTAAATTTGTATATTTTTTTTTGTTGTTATTGTTTTTCTTTTGGATAATTTAAAAGTTCATTGATATTTTAGACAGATTTTTAATCATATGATATAGATACAATCCTCCACGTAATTGTATCAGTTTAGGGCTAGCTTAGCTTACTTCAAAAATGCACAATAACTCGTTAATAGTAGCCAAGTAATTGATCAACAGAGTAGGCACAAAAATTCATAAATATTCCATCAGGAGAGAGCAACAATACCATGTTTATATCTACAGGTTAAAGCATATTGCAGTTTTGAGAAATTGGTTATTGTAATAAAATCTTAACAGCAGTGAATTTGTTGTGTTCAGTTCAAAAAAAGTGATACAGGATCATGATCAAAAGTACTTGATATGTTCCTTTTAATATTCATTATAGTAAAAATTTTACTCTCTATTTTCTGTATTCTTAATTATTGACTACTGAGCAGAGGTTTAGAGACCATATTGCCTATTTCAGAGTAGAAACTGACCAAAATTGCAAAAGCCATAATTTTTTAAATTTTCTTTTTTTTTCTCTAGACATATTGAGGTATAATTGTTGAAATTGTATCCATTTAAGGTGTTCAAAGGATAAGCTGATATTTGCATACCTTGTAAAATGATTACAACAGTCATGTTATTTAACATGCATAATCTGACATTATTATCATTTCCTCTGTGTGTGTGTGTGTGTGTGTGTGTGTGTGTGTGTGTGTCTGTGTAGGGGAGGTGTGTGGGGGGTGAGAACACTTAAGTTTTACTTATTTAGAAAATTTCAAGCATATGATACATTATTACTTAACTCAGACTCCCAGAGTCATAATATTTTCTGATTTCCTCTTTCATTTTATCCCATGATACTTTACAAAGTAAATAATGGATGGTGATACTCTCAACTCTTCTACTACCTGCTCAACTTGTCTCTTCTTGATTATATCCCTTAAGCTCTTTTTGCCACTTAATATTAGCCTACATTCTCTAAGGATCTTAATAATGTGTGAGACAAGTTAATCTGATAACTTAATTTGTGTTAAGGTGTCAGTTGCTCATTATAAGTCTGTTGACTTAATAAGAGTCTCTTTGGAAATACATACATGTACATTCAGTAATTGTCCATATTTTGAAAAAGTTTTCCAATCCACATGAATAAAAGTCTGCTTTTTCAATCAACTGATCTTCCTATGCCACTATCATACATAGTCAAATTTTTTTATTGATTTTACATTATCCATATTTAAGAGAGATTTCCTTATGGAACTTGAGAGTTACATAGTGGTAAATCAAATTGTTGTTTCTTTCAAATTTCATTTTAGATTGATGGCAATATTTAGAGAAATACGAGAATACACACTTCATGTATGTTAATAAGTAAAACTGTTTTGTTTCCTTGATGTTTCAGGTCATGAAAAAGCTTGATGGCGTCATTTAACATAAATTTTTTTAAATTTTTCATCAAATATTCATGATATTTTTTAAATGAATGTTAATAAAGATAATAAGAGAGAGAATAAACTTTTGGTCAGTATTAGAAAAATATATTGCTGAAATAGAACTAATTGTATACATAGTTAATTTCATCACTTTCTATATCTATCACAAAGCATGCTGTCTAGAAGAATAATGAATGAATACCTGGATAACACTGCAAATTTCTGTGGCATTTCATTTTCTCCCAGTACTGGAAATTGTACTCAGGGCCTCATGCATGTTACACAAGCACTCTATCACTGAGCTACATCCATTGTATGCTTCTGTATATATCTCAAGTTTTTCTATATTATTTATATGCTAATTGTCAAGTAGTGATGTTTCTCACATTGCATGCTTCTGTGAGTATCTCAGGTTCTTCTACATTAGTTATACACTAATCATTAGGTAGTGAGGTTTCTCAACTTTAAAGTTTATTGGATAATTATTAAATGACTTGAGAAGGTATAATTTAAAAAGCCTATGAATTTTGCTGAAATTGTTATAGTTCAACAATATAGCCGTATTTGAATTTTTAGACAATTTTAAAGAGCTTTAAAAGAACAGAAAGAGCATTAAAATTATTTACCTTTATAAATCACTGTTTTTAACTTACTTCATTCAAGGTTATCAGGCTGCCTCTGAGTTCACGTGGTTTGTGGGCATGTAGAGGTACAGTGTAACAATGGAAAGAAAGTAATTTAATAACACTTTTAAGACTCCTGGGAGTTTTCTCTGCTTAGGTCAGCATCAAGGCAGAAATTCTTTATATTTGTTAGACAAAATGATACACTGCCTTAGAATCACTTTGAAGTAGACAGTTAAGAACAAAAGGGGAGAGGTAGCTGATGACATTGCCATAGAATACCCAATAACAAAGTGGCTCAGGATCTTAGTAGCATTAGAAGTGGTGCTCGACAGAAGATATGATTCCAACCAGGAAGCAGGAATGATTGGATATGGATATTTCCTGGAAGAAAAGAATGAAAAATTACAAGTAAAGCTAGAAGACACAGCACGTTGAACAAATATGGTCGTAGTCACCTCAAAACTTTATCCGTCAGTGGTCAGTGGTGTGATGGGGGTTGCTAAGTAAAGAGAAATGGGAAATCCAAAAATAGACAAAGTAAGCTATATTTAATTAAACATTTTTTAATAATGTCACATGAAAACTCTTTAGAAGAGTCCTCAAACTAGGAATTTTGCAGGGTTCCAATAATTGCAAAAGAGACAAAATCCAAAGAAATATGGGTAAATACACATGATAAAATACAGTTTCAGATCTTTTGCTAGGGAAAATTTTATATTGCTTGAAACAAACAGAAACACAATACAGGACAATTGACTCTTACATCAGGGCCCTTCTGAATGATATAAAGTATGTTTAAAATAATCTCCTAGCAATGATGTTAAAATTCATGGAAAATCTACCTTGTTAGGTTATTCATTAGTTTGTTTTAAAGTCTCAATCTTTAAAGTAAATTTAATGAATGTCAGTGGTGGCATGCTACAATTGTAATAAGAGGCAAGGCAACCTTCTTCTCATGCCCTATCCCAGTTTGTAAAAATGAGAAAGAAATGAAATACAAACACTTGGTGTCAAAGCTGAGGATGTTAAGTGTATCACTACATGAGGATGTGGGAAGGAGAAACCTGGCAGGCTGGGGAGTTGGTTGAGAGCTAGCTTTCAATCATGTAAGAACAGTTAAAGATCTGTGTATCTGTCTGCCAAAGTCTTGGGATTTCTTACAGAACACATTTGTTTTCTTGTGGTTGTCCTTTGGGCTTGTCTTAAATCATCTTTTCTTTAAGCAGACAGTCTTCAAGTTCAAGAGGACCAGCAAGAGGAGGATCAAAGAAAAAGGTAGCCCAAGACTTAAACCATTGCAGTTCATGCAAGGACTATCACGGAGGATCAGAGAAGTTTAATCTTGGAATTGTGTGTCCTTGCCCACATTACACATATCTGTCTTCAGTTTTTAGAAGAGGGAATAAGTAGAAATAATGGATTTAGAGTTTTGAATCTTGGTTATACTTATCATTGCTAACAAGTAACCAGTGGGTCTTAGAGAGTGTGTGTGTGTGTGTGTGTGTGCGCGCGCGTGTGTGTGCGCGCGCATGCGTATATCTTGTTAAAATAGACCTAAATGCAATCAGAGTTAATTTCATCACTATCTGTATCTCTCTCTGTGTATGTGTATGACTTACCTTATTCCCAATAACATGCAGTCATTGATTAGATCATGTTCTAATTGGGTGGCTAAAGATAATTAAAGTAAGATTTCTGAGCACTTTTAAAACTAAAGAAGCCACTGTGCAATGCAATAAAATTAGAACATAAAACATTAATTTAGCCAACCATTCTATGCAACAAATTTAGTATAATATGCTCTAGTCTATTAATTTTTGCCTATTAAGAGTGACTATTGTTTTTAACTCTGGATCTCGCTGCCCTGTTTTGAATGCCTTTTGCCTGTTGGTATTCTGATGTGAAAATTACATTTTGTTTATGCTGAATTGAGATGCATGATTTATACCTTGCTTCTTTGAGGAGAAAGAACAACATATATTAGGATTAATCCTATAAGATGATTCCAAAACTTTGTGGATTCACAGGGGTGTGCTGAGTTTTCTATTTGAGTATCTTCTCAGGTTCTGGTGATTTCACCAAGATCTAAAACTCTAAATCCATTACTTGTACCTATTCCCTCTTCTACAATCTGAAGAAAGATACATGTACAACTTTAAGATTAAACTTCTCTGATCTCCTGTGATAGTTCATTTATGGACTTTTTGCATATCTCCTCTGAGATTTCACTGATTGGTCATCTGCATGTCCAGTGTGGAGAATTAGGCTCTAGTTGTTTGCAGGAAAAAGGAGAAGTCTAGTAACTAAACATACAAGGGGCTTTATATCCATCTTCCATTAAAGCAGGAAAAGGGAAAAGTTTAGTAACTAAGCATACAAGGGGCTTTATATCCATCTTCCATTAAACAATTAATACTGATTATACTGATTTAAATTTATTTCCCAGAATTTTTAATTTTTCTCTTTGCCACTTTGGTCCCTATACTTTTATACTAATCACAAGGGTAGCACATCTCCCAAGCCCTCATGATAGAATCATTGTCACGTCCTTCACCTTCACTTCCACCTCCAAGAAATCACAAAACTTTGATTTCACTTACTGTGTGCTTCTTTGTTCCCTTTCCTTTATTCTCTTGATGTCAGAATTTCATCATTTTAAAAATATATTGCAGTAAAAATAATATACTAGGCATTATTCAAGACTATAGACTTTATATTACCTGCTTTCTCATCATACTGTTAACATACAATCTTGCTAAAATTTAAATCATTACCCTATTACCTGTCAAACAGCAAACCAAAGCAAAACAAAAAAATTAAACAAAAGCTATGGTATTTTACTGCCTTTGAGATAATTCCGAGTTTCTCAATTGGGATTTAAGTCTCTTAATTAGATTATAATAGCCTTTTTCAATGTCATCTCCTTTTGTGTACCTCACCCCTAGTCAATATAGTAAAACTTCACTGGGTTTATGGCCCCATCAACAGATGTTCTATAGCATGTGTATGTGTGCATGCATGTGTGTGATAGAAAATATACATTAATAGCCATGTAATCGTTTTAGGAGAAAAAAAATAGAAATAAACAACTGCTGGGTTAGAAAAAGAAATACTTTAATGTAATGTTTCTAGAGTGATTCATACAAAGGATGTGATTTTATGAATAAAAACAACATAAGAGTAGGAGTGTAATAAATAGATCATAATTTAGTTTACAATTAAGGTACATATGGAGGTACACAAAGAAAGGAAAAGATCATGAAAATGGAGTATATATGTATTTTCCTGATGTCGGAAGTTGTGACTTTGTACAAAGTCATTTTTAGTTCTACCTAAAAAGATTGAACAGTCTACAATCAAAGCTATTCCTTGGATTTCAATAAACCTTCTGGTTGTCCTTGGCTTCATTCACTTTGTGAATGAAGAACTTTGTTCTCTCTGGTCTGGGAATAGTTTTTACTGGTGATGTTTTCCTTTGGCTGGGAAATAGATTAAGGGCTTCTCTTCCTGGCAGATCCTTCTTCCAATTGGATGTAACTACTGAACTTACTTAAAAGAACACTTTATTTACCCTGGCTGATCAAATTTATCTTGTAGATGTCTATGAATTTGAAAATTAAACATTTTTTTTAAAAAACACAGTTTCTAAAATGCACACCTGCAAATGGGTTATCTTAAATATACCCCAAAGGGAAGAACAACAAAAACAAAAAGATATTTTAACTGAGAGTGCACACAGGAGTTATTTATAACTACACAAGCTGTTTTATCCAGGAAATATATATGTAAATTTATTTTTAGTCATCAGTTTTCCCAGTCTTTCACTTTGGATTTCTTTCATCTCTAAAAGAAATGAAGCCATGTGGTTTACCATATCTGTTTGCTGACTTTCCTTGAATATGTGTAATATCTTCAGACTAGATCTATTTGAAATAATTATGAGAAAAAGTGAAGCATAGTGTCTTCTAATCATTAAGTGTTTCACATTTGTTTGTGGAAGATATCCAGCTTTTCTGCTCCTGGAAAAAAATAAGGTTTTAAATGCTATAAACTCCTTTATTACAGTGAGTATTTCCTGTTGTCCTGCTGGCAGCTAGTATTTTGGAGACTGTCATACTTCATAATGCTGACAAGTTGCACAAGTTTGCCAAAGAAAAATGCACTAGACCGAAGTGGAACATCCTTGCACAAGAATTACTGGGATTTTTTTAGATTCTGTAACTAAAAAGACAGGTAACCTCAAGTGTAATCTATGAAAAGGAAAATCCACCCCTCTCCTACAAAACTTTTAAAGCAGTATAATAAAATCTTTTAAACATGATTCAAGTGCTATATGAAACCTTTGGAAATTGTCTTTCCTGTCTTTATTTCCCATCTGTGCATTAGTTCAGAAGCATTAATGTTTATTTTGTCTCTGTACCAAAAATGATTTTTCAAATATACACACAATCAATCATTACTAATTAGAGGCAAATTCATAAGCAAAAATTTAGGGTGTTCATTCCATTTCAACATGAACGATAACAAAATTATCTCAAGTTTTAATGCTACACTTTGGTACAAAAAGACCAAAAAAAAAGTTTTCATTTTTATCCTCTATAAATTATATAATAAAAATTATTGGTAATATAGCAGTTTTTAATTTTTTTACTTTTTTTAAAAAATATTTTATTTAGTTGTAAATGGACACAATACATTTATTTTATTTATTTGTTTTTATGTGGTGCTGAGGATCTAACTCAGTGCCTCACATGTGCGAGCCAAGTGCTCTACCACTGAGCCACAACCTCAACCCCAATTTTTTTATTTTTAAAAGAACATAATTCATAGTAAGATTATAAAACTGAAATTTGTAGCTTCTGTTTTTTATTTATGTGATAAATATACTTAATTTTATTTTTTTCCATTATATGATTTCTGTTAAAGTGACTTTATATTTTTGTTTAGAAGATTTTTTGGGGGGGAGGGTTTAATGTTCTCTTATAACACACAATGGATATTTTCCAATTAGACATAACCAATTTTATTATACTTTCTATAACTTTATGTTGTAGTAAGAAAATTAAGTTTTTATTCTTTATAATATTGAATTTCTGTTAAGGATTACTTGCTTATTTTTAGAAGTCTTTGTTGATAGCATTAAGTATCTCCTCCCTTGTGTAGAGAAAAATTGGCAATAATATGTCACAACTCTAACAAAGCAAACCCCTTTCCTATATAAACGAAACCATGTCTTACTTCCCACATTTGTGTACTTTCAATAGAAAACTGTTAGGACAGGAACTCTGTCTTCTCTAACAGCTTAAATACAGCCAAGAACCTGTCACCACTCCACAAATCAATAAATAGGGATAATGGTGAAAAAATGAAATATTGAAACTAAATTTTTTCACTGATTCACTCTTCATTCCCCTAATACGTGGTATAATTTTAGTAAGGCTATTTGTATCTAAAATAGCACAGTATTCATGTGGGAGAATTTGCTTTTTGCTTTTGCTTGCCCACTGCCCCCATCCATCATGACTTCAAGTTATTGCCAAAAATGGCTTTCATAATTCTGGCTACAAACAACTGAATGAGAATGTCAATCTTGCTCCACCCAATAGATAGTGTTTTACACTATCTTATTACGTTTATAATTTATAACATGGAAATAAGGCAGTTATAAGCATTAGCTGAAATGTTGGCAAACCTAAAGAAGAAATTGAAAAGGCAAAGTAAATGGAAGAATAAGGAGGAACACATATTTTGTTAGTGTTTTTCTATAACTGCAATTTTCATGGAGAAGGTTTTTTTTTTTTTTTTTTCCCCCCCGTGGTGCTGGGATTGAACCCATGGTTTGTGCATGCTAGGCAAGCACTTTACCAAGTGAGCTATTTCCCCAATTAGAAAAGTATATATATGCGCGCGCACACACACACACACACACACACACACACATATATATTTAGCAATTCTTGTAGTTTAAAAAATTGACATTCATTTGAAGGCCTACATTACTTGTATTACTTGTATTAGCTATTATCATTGCATGTAGACCAAGTAATTAATTCCATTTTTGCTGAGAATTTGCAGTTTCTGAATGGACTGCCTTCCAATGTTTGTGTTTCAAACAGATATATTATTATTATTTAGGTTTAATTCTCCTCTTCAAACTTTTAGAGGTGACCACAGAGCCTCAATTCAATTGCGTTCACAATAACATTTACCTTTGAGAGTGTTGCTGAGCTGAGTTATATAGTGTGTATCAGGAATCTGACCAACATGTAAGAAAATTCTGAAGAGTGATCAGTTTAATCTCATAACTTCAGGAGATATGGCATTATTTGTGTTTCTTGTGATTCTTTCATCATAAATAAGCAATCTCCAAATAGAGATAGCTTTGAGTGAGTCTACCTAATTGTAAGTCACGTTCTCCAAGGCTACATTCTGTATTATACTTAAGAAAATCTCCCTCTACCACCATTATTTTGTTCTTTCCAAAGTGAGAAATAGAAATGCATTGTTCTTGCCCACATGTTCTTTTTCTGGTGTGCAGGCCTGGAACTTCAGTGCCCAGGTGTGTGCTTGGTGACCTGAACTCTTCTCAACATCTGCTTGATTTAAAGGTAGTTATCTTTTGGGAAATCAGAATAATAGGCTGACAGTTTTCAAACTCAAACTGAGCAGAGTGCCTGTCACTCTTAATATTAAAGGCATAAGATAGAAACTATGCAGGTTGTCACATTTCTAATTATGCAGAAGAATGTGATCTGAGAGAATCAGGCAGAGAAAAGAAATAGAAGGTAGAGAGAGCTGCATTTTAGAAATTAGTTAGCTATGACAACAAACTAACCAAAAGAGTAGATATGTGGAGTTGCCTGTCTTTCCAATGCAGTTTCCCTCATGCCTGATTACTTTACATTGTTTGCTTTTAGCACAATGTCTTATCTAATTTAAAATGTGACCTAGTTTCAGTTTTATTTTTTAGATTCCAGACGCTTCCTTAAGACTGATGAAAGCTAATAAAAGTTACATATTGATAATGAGCCACCAGTGCAGAGTATCAGTCACTGGGTCTAGTGAATTATCATATGGATTGATAACTTGAGGCCCAAATTTAAAGTAGGGTTTACCCATAAAGGATTGGATATGCAGAACTGGAACATTAATAGCAATATTTAGATAAGACTCTTTTATGAACAATAAAAATAATTAAAATATGTCCTGATTTGGATTTTTTTTCCCCAACTTGTCCACATAGACCCTAGACATATCAATGCCTACTTCTTAAAAGTTGAATCTTATTTTTTATATGTTTGATCACCTTTTAAATAAAGCTATGCATTTCATATTCTCTAGAATTTGAGAAATATTCACAAACATTATTTTATTTAGACACTATCAATATTTCCCACAATAATTTAACTTAGTTTTAATCAGCAAAAATGTGTTATTACATAAAATGAGGCCTATCTACATGTTTTTGACAACTCAATAAGCACCATAAAGAGATTTCCTAACATTGTGAACATTAAGTGATTGTAGGAACATGTTAATATTAAATATACTGAGAGACAATAAGAAGAATAATGAACTCTTAATCTGAAGTCCTGGCTTTGAATATTGGGGTGCATCTACCATGTTAATGTCTTGAGGAAATCACTTAAACTCTCTGACTCTTACCTCATTTGTATGTAAATATTGTCATATGACATAGTTTCTGCAATAGTTAACTGCCATCATGCATGCACACACAAACACACACACACACACACACACACACACACACACGTTTCCATGAGCTACTTGTATAAAAATTCTTAGTGGAGAAAGCATCATATTTATTGAGGAGCTGTTTTGATTAGACCACTTCTAGGTTCAAGTTCAAATCCTGCAGATGGGTCATATTACATGGAGGATGGTGCTGTTTTATTATAAAAGGAAGAAGAGGAATGTTTTGAAGAAAGGGAAATAAAGCTGAGTAGGAAAATATTTATGAACAGCCACACCTGTTTAGAATGGAAGAAATTAGGGGAAATAAAATGTCAGTAGGTAACTTTGGAGACAAAGAGTAACTACAATGTCCATCCACCACTTTGGGTCTATGTGGACAAGTTGGAAAAAAAAATCCAAATCAGGACACATTGTAATTATTTTTATTGTTCATAAAAGAGTCTTATCTAAATATTGCTATTAATGTTCCAGTTCTGCATATCCAATCCTTTATGGGTAAACCCTACTTTAAATTTGGGCCTCAAGTTATCAATCCATATGATAATTCACTAGACCCAGTGACTGATACTCTGCACTGGTGGCTCATTATCAATATGTAACTTTTATTAGCTTTCATCAGTCTTAAGGAAGCCTCTGGAATCTAAAAAATAAAACTGAAACTAGGTCACATTTTAAATTTTAATATATTAATATTTCCTTTGATTCATTTTAGTGGAAGAATGATCATTTATTTCAGAAGTCTCAGAATGTTTTATCTATTTTGCATTAACACTAATATTTCCATAATCTCAAATAAAACTGTAAGAAGTTTCACATGCACATCTGACTTACATCAACTTAATTTTTGGTCATTTTAATGTTCTGAATTTTTTATAGAGAAATCTCCTAGATTTTAATACAGATAGAGATGTGAATCACACATTCTTAGTTGCAGCTTGTATTAGTACTTTGTGCATGGAGATCACATAACAAAACAAATCCTTTTCTGGATCTTATCTGGGGAAATCATGGGACAATAGATTACAGAATTACAACAAATCAATTCTTCTTTCACAGCAGGTGCTTATTGTACCATGAACTTTATCAACATGTTCTGAATCTACCTTCTCTCATCTCAAGTGCCAATCTATGAAGGGCTTGTGCATCAGTTTTCCCACACTGTGTTGACTATGCCTTACCAATATGAAAAAAAAAAAATTGTAGTCATTTTCTGTTCCCCAAATGTATTTTTCACTTTCCATGCATATGTTCACTTATTTTCTCATTTATTTAAAAAATAAATAAATTTTTTTCCATGTTGAAAAGGCCACTTGTTCCAAAAGTTTATTTTACTTAGACTACATATTTACCGTCTTCAAACATTCCTTAATCATTTGTTAGTTCTCTTATCCTGACATAAATACCAGAGGTCCATATGTCTTGAAAAGCAGAAATTCATTTTATCACAGTATGAAAGCTGGAAGTCCAAGATCAAGGGACCAACAGGATTGGCTTCTAATGAGTCCTCTTATTCTGGCTTACAGATAACTGCATCCCCATAGGATCCTCTCAAGGACTTTCTTCTGTGGGTGCACAGAATGAGAGGTGTAGGTGTGTGTGTGTGTGTGTGTGTGTGTGTGTGAGAGAGAGAGAGAGAGAGAGAGAGAGAGAGAGAGGGGAAAAGAGAAAGAGAGAAAGTTCTCCTGTCTCTCCTTCTTATAATACCAGTCCTATTAGTCTATAACTCCACCCTTGTAAATGTATTTAACCTTAATTACCTCCTTATAAGACCTAACCAAAATGCAGTCATATTGGAGGTTATAGTTTCAACATATGAACTGGGGTGTGTGTGTGTGTGTGTGTGTGGGTGTGTGTGTGTGCACAATTCAGTGTTTAAGCATTTATATGGTCAAATTCTAGTTTGCAATGCCCTCTTTCCTATATATCCAAATTCTATTTATCTATTATGTGGAAGCCCTTTCTTTAAAGAGTCTTTTTCTGTTCAGTTCTATTTACAATTAATTGCCCCAACTTTACATGGTTTTAGGATTTATTGTTTACACTGCACATTTGACACTAATATACTGCTTTGTAATTATTCAGCTGCATTGGAAATAGAAAAGTATTTTTAGACCTGGAACTACAATTATTATGTATGTTTATGGGTGTGTGTGCAGATACATATGCATGTTATTGGAGTAGAATTGCAGTTTTTCATGTAGAAATTAATCTGTTTATTAATTTTTAAGCCTAACTTCAAAATTTTATGGAATCATTTGCATATAGTACTCCTTAATAGACAAGTGTATTTAATTACCCAAGGAGATAAATACCAATAATTTTGGTTTTAAATGTAAAATCTATTTCAGAATGGATTTTTGGAAAATTATTAGACACAATAAAAACAGTTATAAAATGTTTTTTAATAGAGTACATTAACATATACGCTGGGTATAATTCTAAACATAGAAACTTTGCAACATAAGCACAACACAGACAGTCCTAATATAACTTTTGTTTTAAGTGCCTTTAACCTACAGTTTCTTCTTATATCTTCCCATTTTAGGAGATTTCCTACCACTGTCCAGTGGCATTATCTCAAAAAAGTTAATCATTGAGTTAAATTCATTTCATAACAATAAGTTAGTTACAGTGTGTTATTTTTCTCAAGATTGTTTCCCAAAAAGGATTGAGTAGATGAAGAAATGCTTTTAAAAAAGCTGAAATGCAGTGGCAGCATTTCAAGTATTAGTCATAAATAAAGGGAAAGATTTCTGCAGAAGGGTCTATCATTTGATTTTTTTCCTCAAATTATAAACAGGAAACTACATATTATACCTTTTCAAATACACCTATCAAGAAAGAAAAATGCAAGATATTGCTTTAATAAAAATGTACTAGTTCTTTCTTCTCTGATTTCTCTTTAATGTTGGAAGATATTTCTCTGTTGTTCTCTCCTATTTTTATACATCTTTCAAAGAAGGCACTTACTGCCTTTATTTTGGACAATATTTGCAAGGATGTTTATATGGCAAACAAGTTAGGAAGATAGAAATAGTTTCTCTCCCTGGTGCAAATGTCAGGTGAGTTTACATTTTTAGAAGATGTCTTTTTATGGAGCAAACAAATAGCAAACTTAATAGCTATTAAAAAAGATTCAAGTTTCCTAAGCTTGGATTTCCTTTCCTGCTATGCAAAACTACATGTCCTGTGTCATATGTTTTTATTTATATTGCCCTGTGGGAACTAGTATTCATGGAAGCAGGACAAAAATGCTGATAATCTGCCTGTTTTTACTGTTATGAGTAATATTGTGTTCTTCATTTCTGATCCAGTCAGAATCCACAGTATTCTACTGTTATCTACTGAAATGTGATCTGTTAATTTATAGCAGCAGGCAAAATCTCACACTCTTGACACCTATGTGCTCTCATATGCTCTCAGTATTCTCCATCCCAACCAAGGAGTCTCATATTTTCTGCCAGCATCCATGAAACTGTGGAAGGCTAAGTTGTTAGCTTATTGTAAAGTAAAATTCAGACCCATCATAGTTCTTGGACAATTCTTTGTTCCCTCAATTCCTTAAAACATTATATTTCCACTTGTTTTAGGGTTGGAAGCAATCTTTTTTTCAATTCTAAGAAAATTCATTGTTTATTTATTTTATTTTATTTTAGTTTTTGGTGGTGGTGGTACTAGGGATTGAACCCAGGGACAGTCTACTACTGAGCTACACCCCCAGCCCATTTCTCTTTTGAGACAGGGTCTTACTAAGTTTCCAAGGCTGGCCTCTAAATCCTGATCCTCCTACCTCACTCTTTCAAGTAGCTAGGATTATAGGCATGTGCCACCAAACTCAGTTCATAATTTCTCTATGTTAAATATGAAGCCTTCTAAACAAAGCCATGCTTGGCTTTCCTGGGTAGAGTTAAGAACCTTTAATCTAAAATATACTTAAATTTTGTTAATTTCTTCATACATGTAACTCATTTTCATCTTTCAAATTGCAGCTAAATAATCACCTTCTCAAGAAGTGCCCCATGAACATGTTATTTGAATTTGACCCCTTCTGTTACTTTGCACTTCTTCCCATTCAGTACCTTAAACCATTGAGAACAATCAGTACTGATCCAGTTTTTTTCATTTTTCAATTGGTTGTGTCTTCTATTAGATGGAAGTCAGGGATCTGATTAGTTCTGTCTACAGTTTCATCTGCAGCAATAATTCTCAAAAGGTTGTGATTCTGTCCCCTAGGAGACACTTGGCAATGTCTGGGGCTATTTTTGATTATCAAAACTGGGAGGGGGTTCCTACTGACTAAAGCATGAGGGGAGAATACTATTTTTAATAAAAATCAGGAAAATAGTTAATTTAAGTAGATTGAAAATCTAAATATAATTAGACTATTCAACTGAATATTTTCATAATTGAAATGAAAAAATTCATTAGGGGAGTTTAAATGAAGATTTGAATAGACAGAAGAATAGATAAATTTGAAGATAAATCAATAGATATTATCCCATCTGAAAAACAGGAGAAAAAAAGATATATTAACTGAGCCCAAAAGACCTGTGTTATTCAATGTTCCTTATCTGTGACAAAATACCTGAAATAATGAGCTATTAGGAGGGAAGGTTTATTTTGGCTCATAGTTTTCAAGATTTCAGTCTAGGATCATTTGACATGTTGCTTTGACCTTAGGGCAGAAGAGTATATATCATGGCAAGAATGCATAGTGGAGGAGGAATATGCAGCTTTTGGTGACTAGGAAGTGGAGGGAAAGACAAGAAGGGATTTGGATTCCAATAGCTCCTTGAAAGGCACGCACCAAATATCTAACTGCTCCAACTAGGCCCCACCTTTTAAAGGTGTTACCACATTTCAATAGCCGCCTGTGCTGGGGACCCACCTTGTATTAATGGGCCTTTGGGGGACATTTCAGATCCAAATTACAGCATTCAACCCCTTGTCTTCAAAGACTTATGTCCATCTCCAAAAGCAAAATACATTCAGTCAATTTCCAGGAGTTCCCCAAATCTTCACAATGCCAAGAAAGAAACAAATGATTCTTAATTGTGCCGTGAGTTTCAAGTAAAACTCAGTTATGGGACCTATAAAAATAAAAAAGTAAGTTACATACTTCCAAGATGAAGGGCATAAGGTAAACATTCCCATTCCCATGTCTAAAACACACTTATTTTGGCTCATGGTTTCAGAGGTTTCAGTTCATGGTTGATTGTCCCTGTTGCTTTAGGCCTGTGGAAGCAAAGAACATCATGGCAGGAGTACGTGACAGAGGTGGTCTATTCACCTCATGGTAGCCAAGAAGGGAAGAAAGACAGAAAGGACTGGGGTACCATTATCTCCTTCAAGGGCACATCCTCAGAGACCTAACTTCCTCCAACTAGGCCTTGCTTCTTCAAGGTTCTAACTACCTTCCAGTAGTGCCATGGACTGGTGATTAAGCCTTTATTACATGGACCTTTGGTGGACATTTCAGATCAACTATAGAAAGACTTATTAGTCTACCTTCATATATACACATATATATAATAGAAGAAGAAGAAATAATTAACAGAAAAAATATACTTGAAGAAAACACAGTCCTTCCTTGATAACCACAGATTATTGGTTCTAGGACCCTCTGAGAATAACAAAATCTGTGATGGACAAGTCCCTTATTTAAAATGGCATAGTACTTATATATAACCAATGGATATCCTCCTGCATACTTTAAATCACCTCTAGATTACTTGTGATACCTAATACAATATAAACACTATCTAAATAGATATTATACTGTATTATTTAGGGAATGATGAAAAAGTCTGTATATCTTCACTACAAATGCACTTTTTAAAAAATATTTATGATCCATGGATCAAAATCGATGAATGAGAATCCATGGATATGAAATTTGGGGATATGGAGGTCCAATTTAATGGACCAAATATTTCTCAAGATGATAACCATTAACTTGTGCATCCAAAAATCCAAAAAAAATTCTGTGTAGGATCACACAAGAAAATTCTGTATAGGATACTTCATAATAACACTATGAAAGGAAAAACAAAAAAAAGAAAATCTTGAAGGAGAAGATTTTAATTACTAGTGAGTACAGATATTCCTTGGTTTAAATTGGGTTGTGTTCTGATAAACCCATCATAAGTTAAAAATGTCACATCAAAAACGCATTTAAGGGCTGGGATTGTAGCTTAGCGGTAGAGCGCTCACCTAGCACGTGGGCGACCCAGGTTCAAACCTCAGTACCACGTACAAATAAAACACATTGAATAAAATGCATTGTGTACAACTAAAGCAAATAAATAAAAATATTAAAAACAACAACAACAAAAAACCCGCATTTAATGCACCTAACTAACCTACAGAAAATTGTAGATTAGCAACCAGTATATTGGAGATTATCAACTGTTTGCCCTCAGGACTGTGAGACTTGAAGCTGTTGCTTGTTGCCACTGCCCATTATTGCAAAAGAATATTTTACCACATATCACTTGCCAAAGAACATTAAAATTCAAAATATGAGTTCATTTTCTACCATATGCCTATCACTTTCACACCACTTCAAAGTGAAAATTTTTATGTTGAATCATTCTAATTTGATGACTATCTTTCAATAATACACTAAGTTCCTGCTTACCATGTTTGTAGATATTCTTAAAAGGAAAAGGTGGTATTAATGCTCTCTTTACATCTGTAGGTCCCTGACTTCTTCACTTACTTTATTATCTGATAGTTATTGTATTTCTAACATCCATCAATGTTTTAAAAACAGATTATATAAATAATAAGAGAATTTTACATTTTTTTCATTAGAATAATCCATATAGTTTCTCAGACTCCCTAGTCTTACATGAGTTTGATGATAATCATTATTTTTCCCCTCTGGGGATAATAGTTTCACCCTTCTACACTTTAATGATTTACAGATTTTCTTTTATTCTTCATTTATAGATTTCCTTTCCAAATACATCCACATCTCTAAATTATCTGTGTTTCTACATAAAACTTAGTTTATCAAGTAAATTGTTTTTTTCTTTGTATTTAAGGAGTATGTGGTCTAAATCTGACCCTGGCTTCCCTAGGCTTTGGAAACTTCCCTCTTATGTGGTATCTCTTGGGCATTCCACAAATGGGATACATAGGCAATGGACATTTCTCTCTCTATTTGTCTAAAATATTGTTTTCATGGTAATAGTTAGATCTATAATTACACCTGTTTGTGAAATACTTTTGTATATATTTTCATCAATTTGAACAATCTAACATTTTCTTTACTGCTATTCTTTCCAGCTTTGAATCTTCAGTTTCTTTATATACCAAGATCTTTGTGTGCACAGCTTCCTTAGCATAAATCTTCTTTCCTATTCTCAATGCTTGGCAACTCCTACCTATTTTGCAGTTTTTTTGTGTGCAGGTGGATATTACCGAAACAGCATTTTTGCTGAGTCTAATACAACACTTAAATTTTATATTCTGGTTACTATTTGATTTGGTTAACTTTCTGTCATCTTGGCAAAATGTCAGATATTAATAAACTTAAAAACAGAGGAAGTTTATTTTGGCTCACAGATTTGGAGAGTTTGGTCCATGGTTGATTGACTCATTACTTTTGGACCTCTGGAAAGGCAGTACCTCATGGTGAGAGCACATGGTACTTATCTCATGGCAGCCAGGAAGTGAAGTAGGTGACAGGAAGGTCCAAGTTTCCAACACCCCCTAAAAGGGCACACCACACTCATATACATTGCTAGTGGGACTGAAAATTGGCACAAACACTATGGAAAGCAGTATGGAGATTCCCCAGAAAACCTGGAATGGAACTAACATTTGACCCAGCTATCCTAATCCTTGGTTTATACCCAAAGGACTTAAAATCAGCATACTACAGTGACGCAGCCTTATCAATGTTTATAGCAATTCACAATAGCTAAACTATGAAACCAACCTAGATGCCCTTCAACAGGTGAATGGATAGAGAGAATGTGGTACATATACAGAATGGAGTATTACTCAGACTTAAAAAAGAATGAAATTATAACATTTGCCGGTAAATGGATAGAACTAAAGAATATAATGCTAAGTGAAATAGGCTAATCCCCAAAAGCCAAAGGCTGAATGATTCCTCTGATAAGCAGATGCTGATCCATTTTTGTGTGTGTGTGTGTGTGTGTGTGTGTGTAGGGAAGAATGAAGGAATTTTGGATTGTAGAGAGGGGGATGAGGGGAGGGGTGTGGCTGTGGGGATGGGAAGGATGGTAGAATGAGACAGACATTATTATCCTATATACATGTATGATTACACTATGGGTGTGACTCTACACCATGTACAGCCAGAAGAATGAGTATTTGTACTCCATTTGTATACAATGTATCAAAATGCATCCTACTGTCATGTATAACTAATTAGAACAAATTAAAAATTAAAATACAAAATAGATTTATTCTATTCTTAACAACAAAAAAAAGGGCACACCCACAATGACCATGAGGTTTCACTTGCTGATGGTCACACCACCTCCCAATAACATCACAGGCTGGTGACCAAGCCTTTACCACACAGGCCTTTCCAGACATTTCAGAGCCAAACTATAGTAATGTTTATCTAATTAAAAACTCTTTCTAAAAATTACAAATTCCAGGTTGTATTTTCTTATGTATTTTAATTCATTTTATGTTCATATATATTTGTAATATAGCTTCTAAATTCAATGAGAAAAAATTTCCCAAAATATTTAATTCCAGATACCTTAGAAGAGACTTTTACAGTACGGAGTGAAAAACAGCATGTGCTTCTAGAACACATTCTTTTGACATATTTGATTCCTGCTTATATTGACAGAATTATCTGACTGGAACTTTATCCTTAATATGTCTTAGGAATTCATTACAGATGATTTGATGGAGGAAAAGATGCATGGGAAATAAAGTCAAAATTATATCTCTTCAGTGCTGAAAATATTTAAAAAATAATTTTATGTGCTAAGGACTCAGTATTTGCCTCTTCCATAATAGTGCACTGATCAATAAAAGGATTTCATTATTAATTAAAATGCCATGAAGAGTAAATGAGAAGACTTACATTTATTTCTTTCTAATCAATGAATGCATCTTACATTATGGGAATATTTTTCTTAATATTCTCTCAGTAACTCAATGATTTTAAAAAGTTAGCAAATTTATCATGTCTTCTATTTCTCTTACAGGTATGTGATACATTCTTATGGATTCCAATATAGAAATTTTCTAAACAACCTTTCATTTTGCTTCCACTTTACTGCTAGAGGTGAAAACTCACTTAAAATATGCTTTTATGCTCTCATGTATGCACTCCTGTTTTTAGGTTACAATATACTCCACATAAACTTAGTTCTTTGTAAAAGAATTGCTATTTGGAAACATGAATTTTTTCTCACTCCATAACTGAGATTGGCATTTACTTAAGGTCATTGACAGAATGATATCTTCTTAGGTGTACCAAAGCTCAGAAAGGACAGAGTGTACAAACAAAGGGTATTATTTAATCTAGACAGGGCTAAGCATGTCGAACCATCTATTAAGCACTTTCTTAAACGTGCAGTTTTAACTATGCCAAAGGTTTCAGCATATACTACAAGTGAACTTGAATGCATTTTATTACCGTGTGCAATATTGTTTCCTGCTGGCCTACTATAATCTGACAGTGTAGGCTAGGAGTTTTTGCAGGTGATTCTTTAAGTGTTCATGTGAAGCTCAATTGGGTCATATTGCCATATCAGAGCTTTAGCAAAGGAAATATTCGATTTTTCTATAATTTTTAATGGTCTAGAACCACATTTTTGTCTTCCTATTGCTCAAGGTCATATCAAATTTCTATAAACATGCTTATATCTACATAATTATAGCTTTTTTGAGAGCTGATATCATTTGACAACATCAGCTAATTTACTTCACGTGGAAACTTCTACCAAATATATTTTTGACAAATGACTTTTGAATTGTTTTAACAAATGATTGATGAATAGTTAGTTATTATGTGAACATAAAATATTTCAATTCTGTTGATACGTTTATACTGGCACAGATTACTCTCTTGCTAGACAAAGTTATGCTGTAGTTGGAATCAGAGTTATTCCATTGCAACAAGTTCAAGTAAAAATTAAATCACTGATACAGTAAAATGGCTGAATTATCTTTAGAAAACATACCTACACTTTCACTTCGGGAAAATTTCCTGATTGAAAAAAATCTGGCATTTCTGACTATTTTCTACATGGCACACTCTTGGATAATACATTTAAGAACTGAATGAGTTTGCCTCATTTTAAAAAACTAGATAGTATTTATAAAAGAGTCCCAACCACTTGCACAAATTTGCTATAGCTGGAGACAGCTTCCTTGTTGTAAAACAGGAAAATGTAGTGTTTCAATAACCAAATACTTTTCAGCAATCTCTTCCCTTACACTTAGAACAATGAATAGCATAATCAACCCTTTGTGGCAAACATTCTGGTAATTACAAAAGGGATACTTATATGCATTTCTTCATTTTATAAGTGATGAGATCAGACTTAGGTGAGGTTATGTAATTGGCCTAAGCTAATCTGTGCAAGATTTGGTAATCCAATTCAATTCATTGGAAACATCAATACTAAATTAAGGGTACAACAATTAAATTAAATAGCCTTTAAAAAGCCCACAACTATACTCTGTGATGTAGAAATATTCTATGTATCCATACATGTAGTTTCCTTCTAAGGTGAATGTGTGCTGTTTGTTGACAATGTGAAAGTACATTTTGCCTCTTTTCCTTTAATAAGGGTGCATTGCTTCTAGGCAGTGATATTGCACTTTAGCTTTTAGAAAAAGGTACAATTCCAACATAATTTCTGTGGCAGTTTTATCTCCCGTAAGCCGTGTTGCTTCTTATCTCATTATAGTTGAGACCAAATGCAGTCCTCTCTGGTAGATGAAACTTGAAATTTAAAGACAACAGGGAATATAGTACCTGGAAAAATGTATCTGTTTCCATTCATATGTAGTTGAATATGAGAGGGTTCAATATAATTAAAAATAAATAGAAATTCAACAGCTATGAGAAAATCAAACCAGAGCATAAGTCTATTTAACAGCCAGAATATTACTTCCCTGGCATTTGAAACAATTCTAGCATATTTGAGAAGTTATACTTTTTTGAAAGACCTTTGTAGAGGCAGGAAATACTTGTAATCATTCTTTGTCAAGGAAAAACCATCAGAGACAGAAAACATGTTTTCAAAGGCATTAATGATGTACTGGAACATCTACACCAGTTACAAAACTATATGTAACTTGATCTAATATGGGTATAGGAACCACCTTGCAGAAAAAAAAAAAATTTTTTTGTACTGGCATTTCAGTAGTATCACTTCTCAGAAAACATTTTATTTCAAATAAAAATAAAGCATTAATTTTTCTCTTCACTTAACAAAAATTTTATGGCCAATAAAATAAGAAGAACTAACATTTAGTGGTTAGTCTGCATAAGGAATGGATTAAAGTGATTTCCATAAGTTAACATATTTCATCTTTGCAAGGCAATCTCTTGAGACAGATACAAAGTTATCATACTGAGGACACCAAGGAGCAGTGTGGTTAAGTAATCTGCTCTTGGCAAGGCTGATTTAAACCCAAGGGGAATGGTCCCAGTCTCCCTGCTCTTATCTTCAAGGCTCTGCTATTTTTCCAAAGTAACAAGACTAACATCACCTTCCAGTGTTTAGAAGATAAAGTCCAGTAAGAAATGCACTCCCAGCTGGGTGCAGCGCCTGGGGAGTCTGAGGCAGAAGAATAGAAAGCTCAAAGCCAGCCTTAGCAATTTAGCACAGCCCTAAGCAACTAAGCAAGACTGGCTCTCAAAATAAAATATGAAAAAGGCCTGGGAATGTGGCTTAGTGGTTAAGTAACTCTGGGTTTAATATCGGGTACCCCCTTCCAAAAAAGAGGGGGACCTTTCACTAAAAAAGAAGAGAGTTTAGTGAAAAAGATAGTTAGAAAAACTTGGGTAGGGTTAAAGAAGCCATGAAAGGAAGATTAAAGAAACTTGAACTTAACCAACAGGAAGGCACTGCCACTGTTGTCTGAGGGAGGAAAAGGAGATAATTTTGGTAAGAAAACTTGAGCCAGAATTAGTGCTTTTTCCCTAGAGGGCCTTAGCACTTCAAGAAAATTTGGTAGTAGGATAGGAAAGGATTTGGGATGAATATGTGGTAGCCTCTTCACTCATTTCCTGCCATGTCACCTCATACTCCAAACAACTGAAAGCCAGAGTTCAAGACAGACAAGTGAGCTGAGTCTGCTGGCACATACAATAACACACTGAGAGGGCAGAGCAAAGGTCTGGAGATAGGCCTCCAGTAGGGGCAAATGGAAATCATTAATGTGTGAAATAAAATCAGTACATTATTGCTCCCAGTGTTACCAGGAGGGGCCATAAATTAATGATACACAACTTTTTAGTAGATCTTGTTATATTAGAGTTGGTTGCATTTTTTAAAATTCTGATTTCTCATGGTAGATCAACGTCTTTAGTCATTGTAAAATTAATATATCCCTATTATTGTAAGAGGCACATAAGTCATCAATAATTGAAATTAGTTCATTAAACAGTGTTATTGGAGCCTAGTCACATTATTTTTTTAAAGTAATCAATTGTATTTCAGCAATCCAAATATAAATTTTAAAGGCACAAAATCTGTGTTAGTTCAAACAGCACAGATGTGTAGGTTGTTTTTATCATTCATGACATCAAAAATTATTATTAAAATTTCTCTGATATATTACTTATTGATTTTAAAGCCAATGCAAAGCCAATAACTTTCATAGTATATATTTGAATAATACAGCTACCAGATGAGGAATTTAATGGTTAAGTACCATAATTGACTTTTAAATCTGTCATAACTGATGATGCTCAGAGCATGCTGTGCTTCAAGGAAAGATGCAGTAATCATTAATTTACTATCCTGTCCAGAAAAATCAGCTCTAGAAAGTGAAGATCATACTTAACCTTAGTATATTTTTTAAAAAGGGTAGGGTATCCTATGGACTTCATTTTTACTGCTGAAAACAACTCTGATAATTACAAACTGTAAACTGTACAAAATTGAAAATAAAATGAAAAATGTTTTGTTGTCCTGCTTGATTTATGTAAAACCATTAGACAACACATGATCCATAGCAGAGAAAGCAGTTAAGAGTCTATTAATGATCAACACTGTATTATATTATTTTTGACTATGATTTTCTAGATGTTTTGATAACCATTTTACATGTATTATTTTAACACCATAACTCCAGGAATAATTTTCATCCACAATTTTCGGATGATGAAATTGTTTTTCAGAGTAGTTAATTACCCAAGGTCTTACATGGGATAGGAATTAGTGCAGTGAATAATCTTATATACTGTGTGAGCTCTAAAGTTTGCTTTTCCTGTATAGTAGAGTGTGAACTCCCCAAGGTCAAGGACTTTAGTATGTAGTAGATCCCTAATGTTCAGGACATGATAGACATGAAAATATTTATTGAAGAAATATTTTTGATCCTACAATCCTGACTCTGTATTCATGCTCTCAGCATTCACACTAGGCTGCAGAGTAAAAAAAAATAAAAAAAAATAAAAAATTAAAAAGAGGTAATTAAAAACTGCAATGTATTTTAAATGTTTCCCGTGACAACCCAAAACTTATGAACTGTATAAACATTTTATGACAGTATGATTATCACTAATTTTACATTAGAAAACTAGCAGAAACTTTTGGTTTGCATAACAGTTTCTTATATAACTTATTTTAAAATTAAAAAAATATTGTGAATGCAATATTAATGTTATAAAGAGTGAAAAATCTAAGAGAAATAGAATCTTAGGAAAGTGTAAAAAGTAAAAGCCATGTAAAGCAAGAATGGAAGCAAAATAACATGAAAAGTGCACCTGGAAAGTATGAAGTGGTCTCCATTTCACACCCCTGGGAAGATCTCAATCATGGCCCTACAGAATAAAAGAAAACAAATTCAGGATTCTAATTTCAATGTGATAACTTACATGGCATGGTTCCTAACATAATATATTAAAAATTCAAAAATATTTTCAGAATTCTTCAATACATTCAAATAAAATTTATACACAAGTCAGTAAGTCGACATGCAGATATTTACTAAAATAGATGGCATTATAAAGCCAAACCCCCTGTAGAATCTATTTTTTCCATTTTAATGTATTATTTGTCTACATAATGCTCAAAAAGATTGAGAGATAAGTAGTAAACAATTCACAGATCATGGGGAATATTTCTGTGAATCCAGCTAGCTCATTTGTATATAGCAAATATTTCAGTACTAACTTTAATAAACAGAATTGATTCCTATACTATAAAATTATTAATGTAATGCAAACCCTAAAATAATATGCCCTACTTTATTCTTTTAAATATTTCATCTGCTTTTTTGCAATAGCCTGAAAAAGTCTCCTATTTTTCAGTTGTGTAGTTAGCATGCTATGGTTGCCTCAACTGTATCTCACTAGTGTTGATCTAAACTTGGACTTCCAAATACACAAAATGATTCATTGCAGTTCTTGAGTGCATTTAATTCAAAATGGAATTTTAAACCACATGAAATTTTTTTTCTATAACTTGATAAATCTTTAAAAATATTTTAAAAGTTAATGTTGGTCCTATCTTTCATAGTGCATCTGATTAAAAACATCTTTTTTTTTTTTTTTTCAGAATGTTGATCTTAAAAAGTAAAGGCTATTTAAGTGAAGATATGCTGTTTATGAAAGAAAATGTCCACATAAGAAAAAGATTAAGCCATAGCATGTAATGATGAATGATCAAAAGGAGCCTTGAAATTTAATTGTATTTTAAGGAAAAAGGGAAAAACTGAAGTATGAATCGATTTCCCTTAATCATTCTTAAATATTTTGGGCCTTTACCACAATCACCAATGGAAGATCCCTAGAGCTTTTGGGATGTCATGCACAGATCCAAAATCAGAAAGAAAATACAAGAAATAAAAAATGGAATGAAATAACTCACCAGCTAAATAAAACTAAATCTTCAGTGAGGTGACCATGAACAGTGTAGACAGGTACAGATCTGTTTATTCTAGTTCATGCTGAGAAATTGCGTGGCTTCCTGAGTCCAGAACAATAGGCAGCCCAGACGGTGGAAATCTAAGTGAATTAGAGGACAGATTGCCACCATTTTCTACGGTTGGTATGGTCCTGGGTTATATGTTCCTGTAGCTTGGTTTTGGAATAAGTGAGAAGATACTAGTAAGAGTAAGAGAGTTTTGTCTTGTATTTTATTTACAAATTAAATACAGGCAGTGTTCTACAAAGAAATGAAATACTTACAAGCTTTATGAATGGTCTTTAGTGAAAAACTATACTCTCTCTATCCCTAAGAAGCTCTGGAGGAACAAAAAAGTAAATTGAAAGCATATAGTCCTTTTTGAGAATGTAATGATAGAGAATATTTTGCAAGCACACAGGGGGGTTGCTGAATAATGGAACATAATGCCCAAGATGGAAAAATTCAAAAATAAGAGTCAGACAAGAAATGGACAAAATTTTCTAGTCATAGGAGAAAATATATGCTAACATTTATTTATTGTTTAGTACAAGAAGGTACATTATATAGGTACTTTATATATAGTTATTAAGTTATATACCTATGATTATATTATAAATATGTAAGTTCTAAAATATTTTACATATTATATATAATTATATATAATTATATAAGTCTATATTATAAAATAATACAAATATGTATATATGTACTCTCTGTGTGTTTGTGTGTTAAGTTAGAAGGAGACAGGGAATGTCTGATTTTATTCAATTCTAAGGTTTTTATTTTAAACTGGGATGTGTAAGAGTTGCCAAAGAAGTAGAAAGAGGTAAGAACATGAGATATATTTTTAAAGGATCTCTTGGTACCTCTCAGAACTGATTTAAAAGAAACACCAAATGAAATAAGGAGATTAGAAAAATTTTACTGTAATACCGATAAGAGGTAATGAAAGGGGATATAGCTCTCTAATTCATTAAAGCATAGAATTTTAGAACAGACTTTTCAGATTGCAAGCACTCCAAAAGCCAATCCTGTGACCTTGGCTAACTACTAAAACTCTCCAAACCTTAATTAATTCTTTAACCTCTAAAATAGATGAGATAGTAGACTATGTCTCAGAGTATGTACTTAACCTACTTGAAATACACTAATTATTTATCTGATGTGTAATTAATTATTGTACAATAAACCTCACATATTTAAATGTACAGCTATGGATGTTTGACATATCTGTACATCCCTTAAAGACCAACATTAAATCAATATCATGAACATACCCATCACCCTGAATTTCCTTATACTTCATTGTAATGCATATATTTTAAAAATTAAAGATAACTGAAATTTAAACTTTTTTGAAGTAATTACAATGTCATTCAAAGTTCTACAATAATTCTTAGAGTGTCATTTTGATTAAATAGTTGTACACTTTGCCTCACAGTATTTAAGAATAACTTTCATAAAATGTACTCACTGAGGTAATAAACAAAATAAGAATTTCAACAGAAATAGGAAAAAGTAAAAAGTAGAAATCATCATGCTAATAAACAAAATAACAATAGAGAAGTTCACTAGAGGGGCTAATCAACTTACTAGATGAAGCAGAAGAAAGTATTATTACACATGAAGATGTGATACTGAAAATAATTAAGTCAGAGGAGGAAAAGAAAAAAAATTAAATATGAAAAATTTTTGAGTGAATGATGGTATTGCATCTAACTACCACTACACATTGTAGTAGTTTCAGTAGTATTGTAAAGAACAGATAAGAAAAAAGGGTGAAATTTTCCTAAATGTGGGAAATAAAATAGACATATTCAATAATCTCAAAAAAGAAAAACACCAAATGAGATGAACCAAAGAAAAAAACTTACTCCAAGATACATTACAATCAAATTGTCAAAAATCAAAGAAAGAAATTTGAAATTAGGAAAAAAAACCTGACTTGTCATATCTGAGGAAACAATTAGAGAATTAAGAATATTTTCATATTATTTAGCAGGAATTTTGTAGGCCAAATGGGAATGGATGACGTATTTAAAATGTTGACAGAAAGTAACTACTAACTATAAATACTATATTCAGAAAATCTGTTCAAAAGAAGAAATAAGGATTCTTCCAGACAATGAAAAAGCAGAGGGAGTTCATCACCAGTGAAATGGCCTTGTAGGAAATGATAGAGAGGGTGTGTCAAGTTGAAACTATTTATGCTAAAGAGCAGAGAGCATACAAAGGCATGAAGTTCATTACTAATGGTAAGTATTTAGACAAATATTGTTATTTATGTAACAGTAGTGGCTAAATGACTTTTATTAGTAGTTGCATAAAGGTTAAAAGACAAAAGTACTTGAAATGATTAACAAAATATACTGAATGATAGACAATATGAGTAGATATGAATTGTGACATAAAGTATATGGGTACAGAAGAAATTCAGTTGTGGAATTTTCGTGTGTAATTGAACTTAAGTTGCTATCAACTTGAAATAGAGTGCATTGACTATAAGGTATTTTATGTAAGACCTAAGGTAACCTTTCACATGCACACACACAAACATATACAGAAGCTACACAAAAGAAAAGTAAAAAGGAATTGAAACATACAATACAAAAATAAATCATCAAAGCACAAAGGAATACATGAAGAGAGTAAATAACAGACAAAAGAACTGAAAGATTAACAGGAAACAATTACAATAAAGAGCAAACTGTCAAAAATTATCACTTATGATTCTGGGTGGAAATGTATTAAATCTCCCAATGAAAACACATAGAGCATTCATTCTCACAAAATGAATGAGTGAGAAAGAAAGAAAACTAAAAATGTTACTTATAGAAACTCACTTTAGATTTAAAGACATTCACAGTATCATAGTGAAGGGATAGGAAAAAAATCATGAAAATAGTAACCAAAAGAGAACAGATGATGACTATACTTACATCTGACCGGATGGACTTTAATTCAAAATTGTCATGGAGATAAAGAAGGACATTGTACAATAAAAATGGATAATCAATTGGAAAAAATATAACAATAGTGAATACCTATACACTCCATATCAGAGTGCCTACATATAAATATTAAACATTGAAACTGATGAAAGAAATAACAGCAATGCAATAATAGTAGAATTCAGTATCTTATTTTCAATAATTGATAGAACAAGCAGGCAGAAGATAATAGGGAAACAGCAAAAATCATAACACTATAGATTACACGTAACTAACAAACATAGATAGAACATTCTAGCACACAGTAGCAGAATTCACAATTTTCTCACAAAATAAATAAAATTTAATAAAATGAAAATCACATCAAATATCTTCTCTAAGTATAATGGAATGAAATTATCAATATCAAAGGAAAATTCACAAATATGTGAAAAATAGGGAACACATTCTTGATCAACCATCCTGCAAAATAATAATTCAAAGAGGATACTAGAATATATGTTTAGGGAAACAAAAACAATACACTAAAATTCACTGGATGCAGCAAAACCACTATCAAAGAAGAAAACTTACAATGATAAATGCCTAAATTAAGAATAGTGGACATAAAAAAAGAGCAAGTTAAATTTAACAGTAACAAAAGGAAACAATAAATATTGGAGCAGAAATATACAGAAAAGAAAATATTAAAAGATAGAAAAAAATCAGGGGTGGGGCTATGGCTCAGCAGTAGAGTGCTCGTCTTGCATATGTGAGGCCCTGGGTTTGATCCTCAGCAAGACATAAATAAAATAAAGGTATTGTGTCCACCTACAACTAAAAAAAAAAATATTTAAAAAAATTAAGAAAACTGAGTCTTTTTAAAAGTTAAACAAAACTGAAAAACCTTTAGCTCAACTCAGAGAAAAGAGAAAGACTTGAATAAATAAAATCAGAAATGAATAGACAATACAGACACAAAAAGTCACAGAAATACACAAAATCATAAGAGACTGATAAAATCAACTAACTGCCAAGAAGTTAGATAACCTAAAAGTAGATAAATTCCTAGAAATATATAATTTGCAAAGATTAAAAAACGAGGAAATAGAAAATCTGAAGAGAGAGATAGGTAGAAAGACTGAATCAGTACCCCAAAACGTCCCAACAACATGGTAGATTTACTGCTGAATTATACAAACACTTAAGAAATTAATCCAATTTATCTCAAAAAAAGGAGGAGATGCTTCCAAACATATTTTATGAAGCCAGCATTATCCTGATAAAAAGCTACACAAAGTTATACAAGAAAAGAAAATTACAGGTCAACATTCTTGATGAATATAGATGCAAAAATCTTCTGTATGATACCAGCAAAATGAATGTAGGAGCACTAAAATGATCATACTCTATAGGGAATTAGGATTTACCCTGGTATACAGGAATATTTCAATATTGAAAGAGCAATTAATGTGATATGCCACATTAACATAATAAATGAAAAAAATCACATGATCATCTTAATAAATGCAAAAAAAGCATTGGACAAAATTAAATTTTTTTTCATCATAAGAACTTGAATCAAGGAAACTAACTCACATAATAATGTTGTATATGGCAGACTCACAACTGACATTATACTCAATGGTAAACTGAAAGCCTTTCCTATAGGATCAGGAAAAAAACATAAGGATGGTAACTCTCTCCACTTCTATTCACCATTACTAGAAGACCTTGTTAAAGCAATTAGGTTAGAGGGGGTGGTGGGGGGGAAGAGAGAGAAAGAAAGAAAATACATCAAATAGGAAAGAAGGAAGTAAAAGCATCTCTGTTTGCAAATGACATGATTTTAAATATAGAAAACCCTGAAGACTCCAAAAATACTAAGACCTGTTACTACTAATAAATAAATTTGCTAAATTGCAGGGTAAAAAAACTAACATGGTAAAAATTCCATGTATTTCTATACACTAATGACAAACTATCTTAAAAGGACATTAGGAAAATCTTACCATTTACAATAGCACCAAAATAACAAAACACCTAAAAATAAGCTTACTTAAGCTAGTTAAGTAGGTGAAATGCATGTATACTGAAAACTAAAAAACACTGATGAAAGCAATTAAGACATAAATTGGGAAGACATTTCACATTTACTAACTGGAATACTTAGTATCATTAAAATGTCCATACCACTTCAAGCAATCTATATATTCAAGACAATCTTTATCAAAATGTCAATAGCATTTTTCTTAGAAATTGACAAGCAATGTAAAATGTATATAACACCACAAAAGACCCTGAAAAAAAGCAGAGAAATCTTAAGAAGACTAAAGCTAGAGACCTCATACTCCCTGGTTTCAAAATATATCACAAAAATACAGTAATTAAAGCAGTATGATATTGGCACAAAGACAGACTTATAGACCACCAGAGAGCCCATGAACTATTTCATGCATATATGATCAATGATGTTCGACAAGGTTAACAAAAACACACAATGAAGAAAACATGGTTTCATCAAGAAAGGATTTTAGGGAAACTGGATATCCTTAAGCAAAAGGATGAAACTGGAGCCTTGTTTCATACCATACACAAAAATCAAGTTCAACTTGATTAAAACTTACACATAAGACATGGAACTATAAAACTCCTAAAAGAAAACAGAGGAGGAAGGTACAGTGTAGTCCCAACTACTCAGAACTCTGAGACAGGAGGATCACAAGTGCAAGGCCAATAAAATGATAATAACAATAATACTAACAAAAACAAGATCCTTTTCTATTTTGCAGGAAGACTCAAGGAGAATTTTGTGCCACAAACCCAATTCCAGTTGTTGTTGTGTGCTGTGTGTATACACAAACATATATAATTTTACAAGTTTATAAATTCATACATTTATATAAATTTATATGTAAAATACATATCTGCTCTTTCGCCAAGATACTCTAGTAAAAGTTTCATATAATATTGTATAATTTTTTCTTATTTATTGGTTTTAGTTATTCTGGCTCAATTATTGCTGCTTACATCTTTAATAATTTCTTTTCTGCCTTTCTTAGATTATTTGGTTGTTTTTTTCCCCTAAGTGGGTAATTAATGTATAGTAGTTTCTGCTTATCTGTGGTTTCACTTTCCATAGTTGTAGCTACCCACATTCAACAGCAGCCTAAAAATATTAAATTGAAAATTCCAGGAAAAAATATTGTATAATTTTAATGAGTTTAACAAAGAGTGCTGGGTATCACCACATAGCTCTAAAGCCATAAGGAGAACATTAAGTGAAGTACCTTCATTGCAAGGTCTGTAAAACTGAGGCACCTTCCAAGTGAGCAGCCACTGATTCATTGTTGCTGTACAGATTTTATTTCAAAAGGTTAGTTATTAAAAACTAGCACCTACAAAATGTTGCTGGATTTTTTTTTTCTCTCATCTCCCATCCAAAGAATGGTGGTTTTAAAACTGTTCACAAATTCTTTGGCACTCCTCCCTTTGGAGGCATAGTTTAATCTCTCTTCCTGGGAGTGTGGAGTTAACTCACTTAGATTTACAAGAATATGGTGAACGTGACATTGCTTGTCTCATAGACTATATGGTTAAAAAGTCCTGAACCTCCTTTCTGGCTCTCCCACTTGAATAACTTGTTTGAGGAGAAAGCTACTATTCCATCAGAACTTTGGGAAGACCCATGAGGGCCTACTAACAACATGCAGCAAAGAACTCAGGCCTAAGGTCAACAGCCACACAAGTTGGCCATCAGAGTGGATACCCTGCTCTAGCGAAGTCTTTGGATAACACCAATCCTAGCCAGTGTTTTTTAGCCTGATTAGAGTCTCTCAATCAGGACACCAAGCTAAGCCATATGGCTTGCATATGGATTTCCAGTTTTCTCAGCACCATTTGTTGAAGAGGCTATCTTTTCTCCTATGTATGTTTATGGCCCCTTTGTCTAGTATGAGATAACTCTATTTATGTGGGTTTGTCTCGGTGTCTTCTATTCTATACAATTGGTCTACAAATCTATTTTGGTGCCAATACTATGCCATTTGTTACTATTGCTCTGTAGTATAGTTTAAGGTCTGGTATTGTGATGCCACCTACTTCACTCTTCTTGCTTAGGATTGCTTTGGCTATTCTGGGTCTCTTATTTTTCCACATTAGTTTTATGATTGCTTTTTCTATTTCTATAAGGAATGCCATTGGGATTGTGATATAATAAATAGTTATTGTGGTAAACCATCACATTTTGGTGTAAATATGTCAAGCAGCAGTAGATAATCAATTTACTCAAGTGATATAATGGAAAATTTTAGGCTTTTAACTGCCTAACCTGTTGGGGTATTTGTCATTTGAAAAAAAGCTCAGTAGTTGATTCCAACAATTCAGGAAAATGACTGATGAATTTTAAGACACTGACACTATGGCTGGGGATGAAGCTCAGTGGGACAGTGCTGGCCTAGTTTGAGGCCCCAGTTTCAATCCCCAGGACTGCCAAAATGGAGATGGAAATAGAGAGAGAGAGGTGGGGGAGAAGAGGGAGAAGAGAGGAGAGGAGGGAACTGGAGGGAAAAGGAGGGAAGGGAAGAAGAAAAACTGGCTTCAAAAAAGTTAGATGCCACCCAACGCAAACTGAAGACAAATCCATCAGTGAAATTGATTATATATATTTTAACTAAACCACTAGCTGTAAATAGCATCTTTTGAAATTATTTTGATTAAAATTTTAAAGCTATTTTTCTGATACCTCTTCAGGAAGATCAGAATTCACTTCTCCAGATTTTACAACATGAAAGTGTTGTTTAGAAGTATATTGAGGAGACTAATCCTACCTTTGTTGATAAGATTGAGTGCATTAGACAGCTCACTTGCAATGTTAATCTGTTTCTCACTGAAATAGGAAAGTATCTAAACATGGAAAGATATTGATAGATAAAGAATTTCGTCTGTACCTCTCTCACTAAATAAAAAGTTGGTGAAGATCAACAGGGATGAATCATACCCTAAGTAATGGAATTTCAAATAACTTACAGAGCTTCACTAATTTTAGTTTTAGTATTTCTTAGTATTTCATTTGTTCTTTTTACCTTTTTTGAAGATTGGAGATGATGTGGCAGATAAATTTCTAAGTAAGCAGCAAAGTTTGCAAAGGAGTTTCATTACAGTATTGGTAAAATGTGCATCCTCATCACTAAGTGGGTTGGAATTGTCAAAATTCCAAACAACACCTGGAACACTTTCTGCTATCTTCATGTGTATAATCTCTGCCAAGGCAAAGCCTCAGCCTATTCTGTGAGTAAGTAGTCAGTGAGCAGCTCATTTTCAAAAACTGTTATGGAAATTAAAGTAACATTTACATTTATTTGAAAATGATCAAGGATCCTAATATTTGATTACTTTTTCATGTCCTATCCTTACATTTTTACCAGGATTACACTGGTGACAAGTGAAACATACACAGAATCTATCCCAGAATTCTGAAATTACTTCATTCAGCATTAACCACTTGTTCATTGCAATATTAATTCCATGCAACTATATATGATTCCCTTTGGGGCTACCCTCTTGTGAGCTCTGCAATGAAATTTTTTCCAGTATTTATTTTCCCCTGTATCTGGAACCAATCACTGTCATTCCATAATTGTTTCTTTGTACTTTCCAAATATTTGGTCTTAAAGCTCTGTTATGATTCACCTGTATGACAAAACTATCAATTAGGGTACTTTTTTTTATCCTCTTTGTTATCTTTTACTTTTTGTATGATATGTATCATCATAATAGACAAATATTTAGCATTAATGGTTATTTAAATTACTGAACATTTTATTAGTTTTTAGTGGATTGTTTACTGAGATCAAAACTACTAAATTAAGAACCATCCTGAAAACATACATTTTTATCAATTATACATAATATACACCTTATGTACTTCTCTTTTGCTAACTTGCTAGCTCTTCTGAATGCACACAATATTTCACATTATCTAGTTTTATTTTGCCTGTCTCAATGGCATTATTTAGAGAAAAAAAAAACCACAGAATCTATAATGATAGATTCAGCGTGTTACTTCTGTATGTGTCTTAAGATATAGACTATCAACAAAATTTCATAAGTGGTAAATCTATTTGCCTAGTAAACTTTTTATATTTTCAATGATCAATGAAGGTTGCACAGTGTAAGAGAATGTCAAGGGAGAACTTAAAACCAAATTGATTTTACATCTGCCCTTAACTGTAGTTGTTATCACTTTGATATAAGGTGGGTAGAATTTGCCCTTAGGTCAAAATAAAGACTATAATTAAGCCACAATTTCTGATTAGATTATCCATGATATTTAGTAAGAACCAATTACAAAGAATTTCTGCTGTCACTGGGGAGGCAATGACTTAGATCCAAAATTTGTGGCTGTCATTGTTAAGATAGAAAAGCAAAGGCTAAAGAAGATGACACTGAACATGGCTAAATGTATGTTGTTGTTTTCTGAATATACAAATAAGAGAAGTTTTCTTTTCAAAAAGAAACACTTTATATCTATCTATCTATCTATCTATCTATCCATCCATCCAATCAATGGCTGTACCTATAACTCAGGTTATTGAATAGGTAATGTCAAATCACAAAGTGACTGCCCACATTTAGGTTACAAGTAAAGGGTTGCCTTACCAAGACGTGATTGAATCATATGGAGATATGATTGTTTCAGAAAATTTGTATATCTGTTAATGGCAGTAGATAGTGAACTGTAAAAAAAGTTTAATCATTTCTTAGTACCTGAACTGGGAAATTTTTAAATGGCTATGGTTCTATCGGAAATGAGGGATCCACTTTCTTGGGATAAATCAAGTCTTAGGCAATATACTCTGTTCTGGCAATCTTAACTTTTTAAGAAAAATAATGTTTGTTTTCTATTTTTTGTTAGATTAAAACAGTAAGTAGGCAGAAGCCATTTTACCATTCATCTCACCTTGAGAACATTGCAAAAAGTGATTATAATCATCATATTGGAAAAAGAAACATTCTAGGGAAATTTGAGGTTATTCCAATCCTATTTAAGGATTTGTTACAATTAAGAGAGTGCCTCTGTAAAATGATGAGGTAAACTGTGGTTATCTGGGTTCATTGATGATGTTCTTGGGATAGGTATATAGGTATTAGCAATATCAGTCTTGAAGGACAATAGAGAGAAGAGAGCATGGATCTACAACTGTAAGATACAGCATCAGAAATAAAATTATACTTGTGTTTAAAACCATAGAAAGTAGAAAATTATTATTTGTGTCTCTGAAGTTATGAATAAATCTACATCTTTTTCAATTGGTTTTCTTGACAGGATGATTAGTTTATTACAATGTCTGGTACAAATTATGATTAGTACATTTTCTATGAGGCTCTCATATATTGGCGTGAGTGATTCTTTTACTTCTTATTCTACGATAATGTGCAGCTTGGGTAGAGTGTAGGATGAAATAAACAAAGCATAATGGTTTGAGGCCCATGAATTCTATTCATATTAATAAAATATAGTTTTTTACTTCCTGGAGATCTTAAGCTTAGGTTTGATTTGTACCTAAGGATACCAGCAAGTCAAAATTATTATTAGGAATTAATATTAAATTATTATTCCTATAAGTCTAATATTATTTATGACTAGATTATGAATATGGGAGTCCATAGGACTCAGAAGGCAGATGCCTTAGATAACCACATGATTTGGCATTTCATTTGCATGGTGATCTATGTTTATCAACCAGCTCTCAATTAAAACACTAAAGTCCTCCTTTCCATGGCATCATACTCAATTTCAATTTAGCAACATGATGTCACTGAATGTGGAATGCAGGTATGTACAATCAGCTCTCATAAGATAATTCAAGCAGGATCTAGTATACCCCATTTACATTAGCAGATTTTACAAAGTAACTTCGTTAAAAGTTTAAGGGTAACTGTATTGGGTTAAAACACCAGGAAGCACCAAAATTATAATTATTGTTACATAGGCAATTTTGGAAAAGTTATGTGATCTTTCAAGGACTTCAGAGAATTGCTGCAAAACAAATTTGAGTCAAAAGTTTGCAAAATTTTAAAGAGTAAATTGAAAAAATTGAGCACTCCCCACCTTTTGTTAGCAAATCTTATTATCTACTTACTTTTTTCCATTTTCCATTTCTTTTTTATAGCTAATGTAGACAATTATTTTTTTTTCAATTTAGTTTCCCTACAATCTCTTACCTGAATAGGAACACATAATATACTTTATCTCTAAAGCCATCAGTTTATTTTGGATCATATTCTGCTTCTGTTTTAAGACTCATTCATAATCTAGCAAAATATTCTGTTTTCATCAATGGGTTCTTCTTGCAGTCCTTGCTACTCTATTGAATACCCTATTTGTTGTTAAGGGTATTCACACAAAGCGAGAATGGAGTCAAAGTCACATCAGAGTTGGGAACTACTTTTGAATCTTACCTAAAAGCATTGAAGAATTCTTTCTAATGTTTGCAAAGGATTAATCTTTTCTTTACTTTAGGACTGGATTTAGATGTAATGTAATTGCAAGGAAAGACGTCAAAAACAATTTTTCAAAACCCCATAGTTTTTCTAAATATCGCTGATACCCTACAGAATTTGCCCACTTAGTTTTGCAGGTCACCCTCAGCATTTATTCTATGAGCCTTTTCCACCCCCATCCCCTATTTATAATCTGAAGTTCCTAACAACATGCAAACCAACAGATATACATTCCATAGTCCTGGATTGCATGTTTTTAAACTTACTTTAAATCATTCTTTTTATTTATGTATGCTTTATCTAACCTGTGGAAAGAATTAACAATGGATCTCAATTTAGACTTAGATTTTAAACCAACTCTAAGAGACTTTCCCTATTTTGAATGAATTTAACTTAAAAGGGAAATTTAATTTTCAGAGTTTCAGTTTACCTGAATGAAAGATAAAGATCAGAAATGGGTTGGGGGTGTAACTCAGTGGCAAAGCACTTGCCTAGCATGTGAAAAATTTTGAGTTTGATCCCAGTATTGCAATTTAAAAAAAAAAATAAATGTGTGTGTGTGTTTACATACACATATATACATATTTATAAAGATCAGAGTAAAGGCTATGAGAGGATCAGTTGTGTTCATTATTAGAAGATGAAAAACAGGATAAAAGGCAATTTGGTTCAAATTGTGTTTAGAGAAATACAAAGGGGATATTTTTGCATTTTAATAAATTATCTTCTGCAAAATAAAGAGGAACAGAATTTTGGAATCTGAACTTATTTTTCACCCACATTTGTCATATTTGACTTGGTTGATGCTGATGTTTTTCCATTTTTCCCTCTATTCCTTGGAAATACAAAAGTATTAATGCATGTGTGTGGGCTGGGGTGGGGTTGGGGAGAATGAATGTATACATTAACAAAATATAAATTTAACCAGTATCTCTACTTGACTTCAAAAAAATTTAAGAGTCTCTGAGCATTAGCCATATAATTTGATTCAATTTTTGTTATTATTTTCTGTCATTTTGTCTACCACTTTTAGGACCAATATTAATCTTTTGATAATATGCAACCAAAGATTTAATTAAAAATTTTTAGGGTTTTCCTTTTTATTTTACATCTTCATTTTGGAAATATTTTTCTTCTATAAAACAGTGTGTAGCTATCTTATATAGTACCCACTGGTCACGTGTGGGTGTTAAAATTTAAAATAATTTAAAGTTAAATAAAGTCTAAAATTGTGTTCCTTGAGACAGTGGTCATATTTCAAGCACTCCATATAGACATGTGGCTAGTGGTTACTGTGTTTGACAGCACAAATATGAAACACTTTAATCATACACAGAGTGCTGGTGGACAACAAAGTCTATGCCGCAGATTTATTGATATTACCATTGCTTGGCTTTATTTATCTGGAAATCTACATAATTTGATCTAGTAATTGTTGATAAAAGAAATTTATCACTTGTCATTAGAGGCCGAATTGAATTTATGAAATGTTCCAGGCAGAGACCTGCATTAAGATGCTGTTTTTGTGAATATCTTTACACAGGTCTTATGCATACTGAGTAAGAACAGGTTTGAGATTTTCCAACAGAAACAAGTCAAGATGCTAATTGGTTCCTATGCCAAAATCAAGACTGCTTCAATAATTTTACCATTTCATTCTTCTCCAGTTCAAAGCTTTTTTTTTTTTGGGGGGGGGATATTTTCAAAGAACAAAGTTTCTCTAATCTTGTGATTTTAAAGAGTAAGTTTTCTTAGTAAAATCATTTTGTAATATAATAAAATATCCTATTTCATTTCAAAGAATGAGTCTTCTACATTTTATATCCTTGATATTCATCAACAGAAAAAGCTTTACAGTTTCCCACACTTGAATGAGATCTTTTCTAGGATGCAAAAATTGAGTCTGACAGTTATTTCCTTCCAGCTTTGAGGATACTATGTCACGGTTTTCTAGTATGAGCCCTTACATTTGGGAACCTGCTGACAGTCTAATTGGGATTGCTTTGTAAGTAATCTGTCTTTTCTCCAGCTGTTTTCATTTAGTTGTCTTTGGTGTTCTCATTTGAGACTCATGTGTCCAGATCTGAATTTTTAAAAATTATTTTGTTCAAGATTCATTGTCCTTATCAAACTTGAATACATGTTACAACAATTCTATAAATTCTTAGTTGCTGTATCTTTTGGAGTTATTGTGTACTTCTTTTCTTCAGCATTCTGGTGGAGACCATATTAATTTTATTATGTCTTCCACATTTTGCTATCTCTTCTTAGTAATTTTTCATCTTTCGTATTCTGTAGGCTTACTGGGCTAATTTTTTTCAGATCCCTTTTATAAGTATGAACTTTCCTTCTATGTCCATGTCTATAACATTATATAAAACTGATCTATTGGCTTTCTAGTTTCAATATTATACTGTTTATTACTAGGAATGAATATATATACATATACATATATATATGTACACATATATATATATTTACATTTGTTAAGATTCTTCAAAATACTACTTTATTATTGCCTTCTAACTTTTTGAGTACTTATTTTCTCCTTAAATGTATTTTAGAGTTTACATTACACTATAAATTTGATAATTATAGCTAGATGTCTTTCTATCATAATTTATAAATTTTGTTGTTTGTATTGCTAATGATTACTATTGTGCTTTCAAGTTTGAATATACCATTTTTTATGATGAATGATTTGTTTGGGTTAAGAGTTAAGTTTGAAGATATCAGTTTATGTTTATATGATTAATAATTTATTTGGGTTAAGAGTATTTCCATCCAGAGAGGTTTTATTTTGACTTTATATCCAATGTTATACCCAAACTGAGCCATCTTTATTAGGTTAGTATTCCCTGAATTGTACTGATGGAAATATGAATAGTGAACCCTGTGAAAGTAAGGCTGTGTTTGAGTGAAAAGATTATTTTTGAAACCAGAATTCAGTCTCAAATTAAGTTTTACTTTCTCTTTTTATTCATTTACTTTCTTATTTATTTATTTATTTATTTATATTTTGATGGTGGGGGTACCAGGGATTGAACTCAGTGGCGTTGGACCACTAAGCCACATCCCAAAGCCCTATTTTGTATTTTTATTTAGAGACAGGGTCTCACTGAGTTGCTTAGCACCTGGCTTTTGCTGCGGCTGGCTTTGAACTCATGATCCTCTTGCCTCCCCCTCCAGAGATGCCTTCCAACTGCGTCTGGCCCTAGTTTTACTGTCTCCTTTTGCCACTGTCAATTTTGTCTTTGTTTCTTTTTTTCTTTTTTCTTTTTTTTGTCCTGTTGTGGTGTTCAATATTTTCCCAGGGAAAAGCTTGAGAACATTGGATATATACAGTATTCTCAATTACAGCTCTCCATCTTGTTTGGATTCTTAGCCTTGATTTTTTTCTCCAGGAAAGTTAAAAAGAAACCAGTCTGATGTTATGACAGTTAAATGCTGTTGAATCAAGTGATCACTTTTAACTCTACCTGTTGTGGATTGAATTGTGTCTCCCCAGAATTCATGTTAGAACCTTTATTCCAATGTTACTGTTTTCATAATAGGGCTTTAAAGTGGTAATCAAGTTTCAGTGAGAGTAAAAATATAGGGCTCTAATCCATTATGGCTGACATCCTTGAGAGAAGAAGAGACACTTGACATGCTTAAGCACAGATTAAAGGCCATACAGAGAGAAGGTAGCTGTCTGAAAGGTAAGGAAAGAGATCTGAGGAGAAACCAGACCAGCTGACATGTTGATCTTGCCCTTCTAGATTCCAGAACTTTGAAAAAATAAGTTTCTGTTAAGTCATCCAGTCTATGGCATTTTCTTATGGCAGCCTTAGCAAACAAAGATATCATATGTACTATTTTGGAACTAGTGAACACTGGGGATTTTCACTTACTGTGTGCAAAATTCAAGTATGTATTTGAGATAAGAAAAATGATCAAAATGTTGGAAATTGTCAAAAAGTTTTATGATAGGTCTTCTCAGTGTAGTACTTAAGATATCTGAGTCTCTAGGTTTATGTAGCTAATATATTTTGCTATTCATTAGGAATTTTGCAGTTCTACATGAGTACAGGTTAACTAGCGAAGATTTATTACAATGCAAATTCTCTTATTTCAGGCCAATGATTGCTGTCCTGTTAAAAAGTTAACATCAAAGGTTATCAAAGAATACTTACAAGTCTCTAATTTAGCAACCTTAAAGTACCATTTAAAAAACAAATTTCCTATTGCAATGTATAAACCTTTGTTTACAAATGCCTTTAAATTTGCAATCGTATAGGATTCCTTGTTAATGATTTTTTTTTTTTTTTTTTTTTTTGCTTGTTTTGGTACTGAGTGTTTAACCCAAGGGGGTGGGGGCTTCTTATTTTTCTTTTTAATTTTGAGACAGTGTCTCTCTAAGTTGCTTAGGCCCTCCCTAAGTTTCTGAGCCTGGCCTTGTACTTGCAGTGCTCCTGCCTCAGCTTCCCAAGTAACTGGGGTTGCAAGCATGTAGAATCATACCTGGTGTTAATGAGTTATTTAATAACTGTTTGAAATGTGTTAATTTTATACATTTCAGTGTTGTGTTTTTAGCATTTTTAATATTATATTGCAAAGATTTAGGGCTTTCTGTCAAAATGCCTCAAATGACAAACAGGCCAAAGGAATTCAACATGATATTCGAAAAGTACCAGAGTACTTCTTATACTGTTGAATTCCAAGCATTTCCATTCTTGGCTACCAGAGTGACTTCCAATGAAGATTACTAGTTTCTGAATTTTATGTTTTTGTTTGTAGTTCTTGGTCAAGTTTTATTCTGTGTCATGTTTTTTTTTGACTTTTGCACCATTATTGGCAACAATGATTGGGAATTTGGGTTGTGATCTGACAGGTAGGTGATTTCTATTATTAGAAATGGAAATCTATTCTCTACTGAATAAAACAAGAAAGGATTTTTCACCACTATAATTGTTTATATTATTTGTTTTTCTATTTGTTAACTCAAATTAATTAAGAAGGTGGAAGTTCTTCCTTCCTATGATTTTCACCTGAAAGCTCTGCTACACTTTACAAGGTAGAAATTGGGTCTTCAGAATAAAATTTAGAAAGAACTATTAATAATTGATAATTGAAATAATAGTTTTTGGTAATATTTGTGTGTTGTTACCTCAGAGAAAACTATCAGTTTGTACTAAGGGACTGGTTCATAGTTTCCAAGAAACTTCTCAGCTGAAATATACAAAACTTCATAAGCTAAGTGATGACCAAAGAATCGACAACAACAAGAAAAAAAAAAAAAAAAAAAAAAACCTCATTTAATGGCACTTTATAAATTGTTTAGAGAACTCTAGTTATATAACTACAGTTAATAATTTCAAAAGATTTTTTGATATTGTTTTAATCTATTTTCTGAAGAGTAAATGGACACGTGACTTATCTTTTTAAACTTTAATCTATAAAGTATGTCATTGCTTTTGCAAACTGAAATAAAGTATTTAAATATTATATGACTTTTATTGATGACTCAAAATTCAAAAGTTACTATTTTTACTGAGACTTCTTAATTTTCTTGGCAATATTTATTCAAATTGGTATAATTAGAATGTGCCCACCTTTTTAGTAGAATTTAACTGGGCATCAGATTAAGTAATTAAGACCTTAAAAGTTAAATTTGTCCCACTCAAGAAATCTGGTCTGATATACTTGCCCTTAAGGATTAAGTGTTATACTTTATATGGAGAAACACTACTTGCAAAGCCTTTTCAGAAAATTAACATGTTACCTGTTCTATGACTAATGGATTCCAAGTCACATAAGTATTAGGAAAAGTAACTTCTTTACAGTCAGGAATCTTGCAAATGTTAGGACTTCAACAAGAAATGAAGGTGTATATTTTGCCTTGGTTGCCTAACCTTATATATAGGAGCAAATAATAAATCCTATTGAAAACGTAATCCTAGATTCCTTATAAAATCGCCAGACACATGTAAATTTTCTGGCCTAGCAGTTGCTAAATGCCAAATGTCTCTTCATTTGCTGACAAGTATGAGGAGATTTAACATCTTAATTAACTGTTGGTATACATATATAAATGAGATATAATAAGACCATTATTTTGTGGTCTCATAAGTTTTGAGGATTATTTATGATCAAAAGAAGTAAACACTATTTTGAGTTGAATTTTGTGCATGGTGAGAGATATAACTTTAATTTCATTTTATTGCATATGGCTTTCCAGTTTTCCCAGCACCATTTGTTGAAGAGGCTATCTTTTCTCCAATGTACATTTTTGGTGCCTTTGTCTAATATAAGATAACTGAAATTATATGTGTTAGTCTCTGTGTCCTCTATTCTGTACCATTGCTCAACTGGCCTATTTTGGTTGCTAAGTTAGCCAATCCCAAAAAGCCAAATGCCAAATGTTTTCTCTGATATAAGGAGGCCAATTCACAGTCGGGTTGGGATGGGGAGCATAGGAGGATTAGAGGAATACTAGAATGGCCAATGGGAAGGGAAGGGAAGGGAGGGGGCAAAAGGGTGAAGAAAAAAAAGAAAAGACGGTAGAATGAGATGGATATCATTACCCTAAGTGCATGTATGAAGTCACGAATGGTGTGAATATACTTTGCATACAACCAGAGATTTGTAAAAAAGTGCTCTATATGTGTAATATGAAATGTAATGCATTCTGCTGTCATTTATATCATCTTAGAATAAAAAATAATTAAAAAAAAGAAGTAAACACTATTAAGAAAAAAAATCCCAAACTTGGAAATTGGTAAAATGGACTATATTAGGCACATTTTCATTATAGCATTGAATATTGCCTAGAAGTAATTGTCTTTTTCTCTAGGGCTCTGTATAGCTGTCTGGAATTCTATTTACTATTACTTGAACCATTTTACAACCTGCTAAGGGTGAGAATAAATTATATAAAATCAAATGTAATAAAAGTATTCTTGTCAGATGGCAATAAAAATGATCTCTGTTCAGTAGAATAGATAATACCAAAGACTATATAATTTATTGTTATTTATTAATTTAATTTTATAATACAAATAAATATTATAATATTTAAAAATATATTTCCTGTTGGAATATATAAATCCATCTACCTCAAATATTGCTTGAACCACTACCACCTTACCACATCCCTCAATCTGTTAATAAATTATTGATGAAAGTTCATTTTATATATTTATGAGAGTTCTGCTCTTAAATTTTGGAAAATCATATTTTTACAAAAAAGTTGTTTTTCTGTTCACCATTTTTTGGATTTTGTTTAAACCTGCAGTTTTTCATGCCATCAAATATATCATATTTCCAGTAATAGAAGCTTCCCTTCTATTAACTCTATCAACTTTTGAGTACAGTATATTAACAGAATGGAGAAAGTTATATATCTTCAACCCTCTAGTTAAATCTAAGTTCCTCCACAAGTGTTTTTCTTACAGGCTGGGAGGATGGAATAGAGGAGTTCGGAGATCAGTTGGGCTCTGATAATATTTATGTGATTTTCTGAGGCTCGGGACTCGGGATAATGGGCATAGAGAAACCATAGATCTCTGACCAAACCAGAGGAATTTTCTGAATATCCCTACCTGAGCTGTGTTATCAGTTACCACACAAGCAATGTGAGAGACTGTAATGACTGTCTAATTCCTTCCTAGAATGTGCTTTGTGTTATCACAGATACCAAGACAGCAGGCTTTCAATAGCATGTTTCCAAGTTCGGAATTCAGCTGTACTCATTCAGTAGTTTGCAGCCTCAAATGCACATCAGAATAGGTTGCTTTAAAAAAAATGTGTCTAGGCTTCACTTTTTATTTAATAAACCAAAATCTTAAGGACATAGCCTATGGGAAGTCTTCCTTCCTATACTTTGACTATACAAATCACCTGGGGTGCTTTTTTTAAATGTACAATTTTTACACGCATCAAACACCAACATTTCAAATGGAATCAAGTAGACATATTCTTGAAACCCTAAAACGTCAATTCTTTGGGGGGTAAAAAACAATTAAACATTGTATAGATCTTAAAATTACTTACAGATCTGTTTTTCTCCAAATTCTCCATTCTACAAACCACAACAAAACAAATATTGTCAGAGGATTAACATGGACCAATGATTAAAGATTGAGGTCCTCTTCACTACCAGCTTTTTTTGCATTCTTTTTCAAATTAGAAAAAGACCAATGAACTTATGGATTAAATCAACTGTGAATGATTTGTTTCTGCCTTCCTAGTTTCTCTCATATTAAAAAAAAAAAGTAAGTATGACATTGTATTATTTTAGGGGGAGAAAAGAGAACAATTTTTTTTGACCATCAGATAAGAAGCCCCCAAAAGATCTGCTGTTAATATTAGAAGCTAACCACCTGGCAGTTTGTTCCCTTTGCCTTGTTAATATTAGAAGCTAATCATGTGGAGATTTGTTCCCTCTACCTTGCCAGACAAAGTCCCAGTGCTTCCCACCTTTCTTGATGTCAGTGGGAGATATGACCTCTGTGGTCATCTTTCAGGTGAAGACCATTCTGGGCTCTTGGTCCAGACTGTTGGTCCAAGGGACTTCCATTAATTATCAATTAGGAGACTACTCTTAGAAGAGGGGTATGTGAACAAATATTTACCAAACAATAAAGCATCATTTTTCTTCCAAGCAGATGGTGTTAATGAGCACCAGTGGGGAAGAGATACCACTGTAGGGAGCAAGGAGCAGGGGGAAAGGTCTTTAAAAATAAAGTGAGATTTATAATATAGTCAGGGATCTAAAAAGAACAAAACCCAAACAAAAATTTGTTTCTCAAAAAATGGTTTCTGGGATTTGAAACTTGTAGGTCAGTAGATAAATGAGTAAACATACTAAGAATTCTAAGGCATTATTGAGATCACAACTGCAGGAAGAAGTTACCATCCTGAATGGTAAGGAAACAAAAGTGATAAAGAGAAGAACTTAGCGGGCTGGGGTTGTGGCTCAGTGGTAGAGTGCTTGCCTAGCATGTGTGACGCACTGGATTCAATTCTTAGCACTGCATATAAATAAATAAAATAAAGGTCCATTGACAGCTAAAAAATATTTTAAAAAAATAAAAAATAAAGAGAAGAACTTAAAAGGTAAGAATAAGAGATTTCACAGTTTTGAAAATCAGATTCTGATGAGAGGCACTGTCTGGCTGATGCTGCCATCTTTGAGCTTCATCAAAAGGTCTATGAGCCTGGAATTCCATCCTGAGAGGAAGAGGTGCTGCTTGGCTAAGGCTGATGCCTCTGAGATGGGGGCAGAGCAATGTCAAACCTTGAGCCCAATATGACATTGAGACATATCTATCACCTTTGCATAAAAATGCTTTTTCTTACCTTGTTTTCCTTTTCTTGTTGTTTGCAAGGCATAAATATTGTAAAATGATTGCAAGCTGCTTGTAAGCTCCCTACACGTAATTCAGTATTTATTCACCACTTATTAGTCTTTTCCATATCCAATATAGATAATTTAATTAATTGCATGCATGTTTATACAGTTAATAAAAAATAAATGCTCAATTAATCATTATTAGAATGAAAAATGAAGCCACAGGTACCTGAATTCATAGGAACATTTTGTTTCATTAAATGATTCTATTCCCGTATTTTCTAATAAACAAAATACTTGGAATTATTGAAAGAGTAAAACAAAACTTAAATGCTACTAAAGCTTTCGAATCTGAACAAGTGAAAAACAGAATTTTGATGACATGTGTATATGTGTATTTGTGGGAGGGGATGTAGGATTTGGGGTTAAAAGTGGGAAATAACACATTCAAATCGTTTTTTTCATCTCTGAAAGTCTAAGGCTCAAATCCAAGTTGAAGGATGTTTTATTTATTTTTATTTTTTAAAAATACTTATTTTTTAGTTGTAGTTGGATACAATACATTTATTTTATTTATTTTTACATGGTGCTGAGGATCGAATCCATGACCACGCACATGCTAGGCAAGCGCTCTACTGCTGAGCCACAAACCCAGCTTATGTTTAATTTTTCTGGTAGCAAATTATCACAAAATTAAAGGTTGAAATAACACACATTTATTATCTCACAGTTCTGTGGGTCAGAAGGTTAGGGCACGTTTTAGTGAGATCCTGTGTTCACAGCCACACAAGGCGGCAATAAGGTACCATTCAGTGATTCCATTTCATCAGAGATCAGGGTTCTCTTCCAAGCCCAAAGGTTTTGGCAGAATGCAGTTTCCTGTGACCATACCAAACCCCAAGAAACTACCCACAAATTCCTGCCACAGGGTCCTCTTGCAACACAACACGCAGTTTGCCTCTTCAAAGCCAGCTGGAGAATCTGTCAGGAAAATCTGACATCAGTCCCAATGAGGAGCCTCTCCCTTTAGATGAATTCAAAGTCAACTGATTAGCCTTAATTACATCTGTAAAAATCACATCAAATTTTTCACAGTCGGTGGGTTAGAAGCAAGTCACATGTTCTACCTCATTTAAGGGAAGGGCTTTATGCAAGGGCATGTACACCAGGGGGCAGGTGTCTTGGGAGTCATGTTGGAATGCCGCCTGCCAAGAAGTGATTTTGCCATATGGCCAGTGTTGGGAAAGGCAGTCACATGCACGCAGTCTTTCCACCTCAGCTCAGCTGCGAAAGTCTGAACCCTAGGCCTGGAACACTTTCTTGCCAAGAGATAAGGAGCCCTCACAGCCTGTGCTGGGAATATCTTTCCCAGTTTCAAACTCAATGTGTGCTGCTTAGTTCTGCTTAAGTACATGTGCCATTTTGCTACTGAACCCATTTTCTATGGAGACAGAACAACTTCTTTTGCTTGCAGCCTGAGAGGGTTGATGAAGATCATCACTGTACAGTGGCTGCAGGATGAGAACCACCAGCCATGGAATACTGATGCCCACTGGTGAAACTAATTTTATTCTGTATCTTCTCTATATGTGTGAAGTGTTGTTCCATCCAGTGCTAGCCTGTTTGAGCTATACCCTTCTTGGAGTCTTGTGCCATGGCGTTGGTTGACTTCCTGTGACTGCTGCCCCTCATGGAGTCAAACTCCTTTCCTGAGAGTGATAACAGGTCACTTGTTCCACGGCAGGTTGTTCATACAAATAAGCTATCTACTAAAAAGTAAAACAAAGAAACACACACACACACATACACACACACACTCTTGCACAAATAATGACATTTTAAAGAACATTTTTTAAGTAAGTGTAATATTTAAATAAAGCTATGACTACTATTTAGAATTTATAAATTGATTTTCTTTTGTTGTTTTAGTTTTGGAAGTAATTACAGTGGACTCGTTTAATAACATGCTTTCTTAGGACAACATAATAAAGAACTGCCAATTTATTTAACTCAGAATGAGAAATTAGTCATTCCTTGGCTTGTCAAAAAAATTCTTCCTCAACCATCTGACACCCTTCATAAAGATATTTCTGTTTATTAATAAAGCAATTTTCTATAAAAATTGAGGAAGTAGACTAAGTTTTATGTATTTAAAATGTGATAATATTCACTTGACAAAATATAATCTTCAGTTATACTGCCCAAAAAGTTTGAATAGAAACTTTACTTCCTTTTCTTTCTTGGAAGCTTCCTCATTTTGTTAATATCTTCAGTATCATTTTCATTCATATTCTTCTTTCAAAAGGGCATATTCATTGTCATTATTTTGTTTTTAAAATATATTTATTTATTGACTCGGTAGGCAGGTACATATGTATTTGTGCTAGTAATGGGGCAAAACATACTGTAGGCAGAGCAAATGAAGGACACCTACTCTAGCAATACTCTAATATAGACTAGAACTCTCTAGTATTCTTCAATGGAGAATATAGCTTCATCCACTTCTGTCGTTTTTTTCAATTTTTTAAACATACAACACTTTCTTACTTCAGAGCTTCAGACATGCTATCTTCCAGACAAGGACAATTATCTGACCATTTATGTGCTCTCATTTATTCTTGTTCATTCAGTCTTAATACAGATTTTAGCTTGAAAGTAAGGCATTTTGTGATATTCCTTTTGGATCAGTTGTCTATATTCATCCTTATAGAAACCTATTATCTTATTTACAAATGTTACCCCTCTTCAGCGAGTTATTTAATTATTTCCTGACTACTTTATTTTAAATTACAATTATCTGTATTATGCTGTATCCAGCTTCCCTGTTTATTCTCATCTTTAATGTACTAATAATTTTTGTTTGTTTGGTCTTTCTACTCCTATTAGATGTAAGGCCTTTTACAGCAAAAGTTTTAGTCTGATTTGAATATATTTGTCTCCATATTGCAAAAAAACACAATAAATATATTTGAATTAATAAATTTGTATTTCCACTAGCATCATCTTGGGTGAATAAAAATATTTTCCATGGGGAAAAGAAGGAGTAAAGAAACAATAAAAGAACTATGATAGTGGTATTTCCATGTAAGTAAGTTAGTTTTGTGTAAACATATCATGACTATTGATGTTTTTTGTTTGTACTGGGGATTGAACCCAGGGATGCTTAACCACTGAGCTACCTCCCCTGTCCTTTTTACATTTTATTTTGAGACAGGGTCTCCCTAAGTTGCTTAAGGTCTTGCAAAGTTGCTGAGGCTGGTTTTGAACTCACAATTCTCCTGCTTCAGCCTTCTGAGCCACTGGGATTACAGACATGTATCACTGTGTAACTGTGCCAGGCACTATAAAAAATTTTATGATTTTTTTGTTATGTACAGCATGCACAGAGGGCACAGCTTAATGTTTCCCACAGAGACAGAAAAATATGGAATAAGCACTTTTGAAGAACTTATTGACTGGTCATTTGTATATTGTTATGGGTATCTATTTTGGAGAATAAAAGTTTCAACCATTTACAATATGGATGATAGGCCTACATCTCTAGATGTAGATCATACATCTACTTCAGCTATGCAATATTTAGTTGCTACTGTGCATGCCAAGTACTCTGTTAAATGAGATGCCCAATTTTTTCTGGAACATAGAAAAGATTTCCATTAAAAATAATCTTTAGAACACACTAAGATACTACCATCAGTTGAAGAATCTTTTTTAAAAAAATGCTAGTCTCAAGGTAATAAAGATTTCTTGAGAATTTCTCATTATGAAAGTTATTTTATATTTGAACATTTTTTTCCATTTTTTAAAATTCTAATTTGTTATACATGTTTACAGAGTACATTTCATTTAATATTACATATAAAGAGCACAATTTCTCAAGTTGCTGGTTTTATATAAAGTATTTTTACAACAATTGTGTCTTCATACATGTATTTAGGGTAGTCATGGATAACTCAGTCTGCATTTTTATAATCAAAGAAAATTTAAATGAAAAGAGTTAAGCATTGAATTATAAAGTAAGTTAAATTTGAAATTGCTCACAGAATATCACATCCATGAGTAAAAATGCTTTTCAGTTAATTATATATTGTTTGAGTAAATCATTCGAGATTTTTAGTTTTGACAGATAGATGGTAGATTAATCAGAGTTGCAAATTTGAGAATAAAATTTACAAAAGCAACCCAAACAAGACATGAGATAAGAATATTGGGATTTAAAGAGTAGTAAAGATACCTTTTGCAATAGGTTTCTGTCAAATTTTAGGTTCTTAAGCTCCTTCTTTAATGTATGCATTGGATATAGAGACAAGAATTAAAGTTAGGATTGCCCACAGTGGGGAACTGTGGTGGAAAATTCTTAACATAGAGGTGGACCATAAAGGTTATCAATTGCAAAGGAGAATGAAGTGAGAAATGAAGTCAGCATTCAAAGGGAAGATAACACAGAAAATTTATAACTTCAACTCTGGAGCTAATCCTCGGTTTTAGTCATTTTTTTTTCCCCCCATTATAACCAAAAGACCCAAAAAGAGCAATTGGAGGAGGAATAGTTTATTTGGGGGCTATTGTTTCAGAGATCTCAGTCCATAGATAACAGACTTCATTCCTCAGGGCCTGAGATAAGGCAGGATGTCATGGTGGAAAAGTGAGATGGAGGAAAGAGGCTCAGAACATGGCCACCAGGAAGTAGAGAGAGCTGTGTTCAAAAAGACAGAATATATACTCCAAAGGCATGCCCCCAGGGACCTACTTCCTCCAACCACACCCTACCTGGTACAGTTACCACCCATTTAATCCCTGTCAAAGAATTAATACAATGATTAGGTTAAGATTCTCATAACCCAATAATGCCACCTCTCAACTTTCCAGCATCGTCTCACCCATGAACTTTGGAGGATACCTCATACATAAACTATAAAACCCTCACACAGGATTTTGTTTTGAACATGTGGTTGAGAAGACAAAAACACAGAAAATGAAATCTTCAAAATGAAATTTTCAAAATCAGTTTTGAAAATGTAGAGATCATCTACTGTTGTTTAAAAACAACAACGGGGGAGGAAAAAAGATGGCGGACAGCAGAGAAGCACGCTAGGGAGACCGGCAATAAAAGAGGCTTACCGAGAAGATTGAACGCGTTTCTTAGCAACACTCCCGCAACTGGGAGGGAGCTGAGACATCCACGCACATCTAGAAGGTGAAAATCCAAGAAACTCCAGACCGCTGACGCACGGAGTCCAGTGCCAGCGGCCCACAAAGCTAACCAGCATTAGCGGAGCAGCTGCCGTGGTAGCATTGCAATACAGGAAGTGGAGACCACAGCCTCAAACAGCGCAGAATAAAAAGAAAGCCAGACGCAAGCAGCGGCCTCACAGACTTCTTTCGCGTAAATTGCCCAACGGGACCTGCACGCCTCGGGTGACACACAGGTGGGGGTACTGCTGTTGGGACTGGGGAAGGCACCGCCATTTTGGAGGAGGGCTGCGGCTGACTGCAGACATCCAAGGATTGGTCCAGGGCCTGGAGAACAGCACACACCTGGGAGAGATGCACGCAGGCAGCCAGCAGGGAAGGGCCTGCCTGAGGCCAGCGCAGCAACCACAGGAGCTATAACCAGGGGCGGGCATGCAGAATGCATGCCTTTTGGATGAACACTTTCTTGATGCTATTCACGTACTGACACCCACCCCCCCCAGCCATTATTCTTCTGTGCCAATCTGCTGCTGGCCAAAGCTGCAGACTAAACTCCACTGTGACTGTCTGGGCGTGGTCGAGGACAACTGGCTTAAACTCCAAATCTGTTTTTTGTTTGTTTGTTTGTTTGTTTTTGCTTTTGTTCTGTTTGATAGTGGGATTATATGTGTGTCTGTGGTCCTCTTTCCTTTCTTCCCTTCGCACTTTAGTCTCTTCTGCCCTCATCTTATCTACTTACACCCTGTCATTGTGTACTCATCAGAGGTAAAAACAAGGTATACGCAGAAATTGGGACTTCTAGGCCTGGGGTAATTGAAATATACAGAAAAGCAGTGTTAGATATAGTTTAATCTCTATTTTTCTTGACTCAGTTTCTCTCTCCTCTCTCTTACACTATATCTTACTTCTTTGTTATCTCTCATTGTTCCTTTTTATTTTTTTTCTTTTCCATCTTTCTTTATCTTTCTTCTCTCAAAGGCTAAATAAATTTGGTTTATATACAAATCGTCTTCCCTCTAAATCGCTCACTCCATTCTCTTTTCTCTCCTGTCTGCTGATATTAAACCACTTCCATAGACTTCTACTGTTATACTTCCTAAGAAAGAACATCTCAGTAACCTCATTTGCTTCTTCCTAAACATATCATCTCTGTGTCCAGTACTGAAACTGTAAACCCCAATGCAAGCATACAGAGTAAATTGGAAACAATATCTGGGTTGACTAAATCTGTACATTGTGATCAAACTGGGATTTGCTGTAAAAAAAAGTGTTAGAGCTTAAATTGTAAAGTATTTATAAGGGGAACTGACAGCATTGTACCACAGGAGAAACATAAGGCTATAAGGTGAAATTGAAATAGGCAAGGTCCCACAGTGCTAGGAGAATAGACACACAAGCATTATGAAGAAGCAAGGGAAGAAAGTGACTGAAACCAATCAACAGGCCCCCTCAGTTGATTCCATGGCAAGTACAGTTGGTCAAATGCCAGAGATGGAATTTAGAAATTACATATTCCAAATGTTTATGGATCTTAAGAATGAAATAAAAAATGAGATGAGAGAGCAAATAGAGGCGGTAAAAGAGCATTTTGACAAAGAACTCCAAAAACAAATACAAGAAGCAAAAGATTACTTCAATAGGGAAATAGAGATTCTAAAGAAAAACCAAACAGAAATTCTGGAAATGAAAGAAGAAATAAACCAAACTAAATGCTCAATTGAAAGCATCACCAACAGATTAGATCACCTGGAAGAAAGGACCTCAGATAATGAAGAGAAAATATTTATCCTGGAGAAAAATCTAGAGGACATGGCAAAAGAAGTAAGAAAATAAGAACAGAGCATTCAGGAATTATGGGACAGCATAAAAAGACCAAACTTAAGAGTGATTGATGTTGAAGAAGGTGCAGAGTTTCAAACCAAAGGAATGAGTAATTTATTCAATGAAATAATAGCAGAAAGTTTTCCACACATGAGGAACAAATGGCAAAACCAAGTTCAAGAGGCTTACTGAACACCAAACATACAAAACCACAACAGATCCACACCAAGGAACATTATAATGAAATTGCCTAATATACTAGGCAAGGAGAGAATACTAAAAGCCACAAGAGAAAGGAAGCAGATTACATATAGGGGGAAACTGATCAGACTATGCTCAGATTTTTCAACCAAGACCTTAAAAGCTAGAAGATCCTGGAATAGCATATTTCAAGCTCTGAAAGAAAAGGGATGTCAACCAAGAATCTTATATCCAGCAAAATTGAGCTTTAGATTTGAAGATGAAATAAAAACCTTCCACAACAAACAAAAGTTAAAAGATTTCACAACTTGAAAGCCAGCACTTCTGAACATCTTGGGCAAAATTTTCCACGAAGAAGAAGAGAAAAATAACAATGAAAACCAACAAAGGGAGATAGTAAACTAAAGGAATTATCAACAAGAGGAGAATCCAAATCAAGCTAAATAACATAATACATTTAAAAATGGATGGAAATAAGAATCACATCTCAATAATCACCCTGAATGTTAATGGACTAAACTCACCATTCAAAAGACACAGATTATCAGATTGGATTAAAAGAAACAACCCAACAATTTGCTGTCTACAAGAAACATACCTCATAGAAAAAGACATCAAGCAATTGAAGGTGAAAGGCTGGGAAAAGTCTTATCACGCACATGGGCTGCGGAAGCAAGCAGGGTTTTCCACTCTCATATCAAATAAGGTAGACTTCAAGCCAAAGCTAATCAAAAGGGATAAAGATGGATATTTCTTACTACTTAAGGGAACCATTCATCAACAAGATATAACAATTATAAATCTATATGCCCCAAATAATGGAGCACCTACATTCATCAAACAAACCCTTCTCAAGTTCAAGAGTAAAATAGACCACAACACAGTTATTCTAGGGGACTTCAACACACCTCTCTCACCAATGGAGAGATCATCCAAACAAAAGCTAAATAAAGAAACATTAGGCCTCGTTAAAACAATTAATAACTTAGACCTAACGGACATATATAGAATATTTCATCCCTCAGTAAGCGAATACACTTTCTTCTCAGCAGCACATGGCTCCTTCTCCAAAATAGACCATATATTATGTCACAAGGCAACTCTCAGCAAATATAAAAAAAATAGAAATAGTACCTTGCATTCTATCAGACCATAATGGGATGAAATTGGAAATCAATGATAATACAAGAAATAAAAAAAAAAAAAAAAAACTACTCCAACAGCTGTAAGCTAAACAACATGCTACTGAATGAACAAGGGTTTGAAGAAGACATCAAGGAGGAGATTAAAAAATTCCTAGTGGTAAATGAGAACACAGATACATCGTATAGAAATCTCTGGGACACTATGAAGGCAGTAGTAAGAGGAAAATTCATTGCACTGAATTCCTTCATTAAAAGAAAAAAACAACAACAACAAATAAATGACTTAACATCACACATCAAAGCACTAGAAAAAGAGGAACAGATCAACACTAAGAGCAGTAGAAGACAGGAAATAATTAAAATCAGAGATGAAATTGAGACTAAAGAAACAATTCAAAGAATTGACAAAACCAGAAGTTGGTTCTTTGAAAAAATAAATAAAATTGACAGACCCCTAGCAATGCTAATGAAAAGAAGAGAAAAAACTCAAATTACTAGCATCCGTGATGAAAAAGGAAATATCACAACAAACACCTCAGATATACAGAAGATAATTAGAAATTACTTCAAAAAATTGTACTCTAATAAAATAGAAAATACTGAAAGCATTGACAGATTTCTAGAGTCGTATGAATTGCCCAAACTGGAGCAGGAGGCTATACACAATTTAAATAAATCAATTTCAAGTGAAGAAATAGAAGACACTATCAAAAAACTACCAACAATAAAAAGTCCAGGTCCTGATGGGTTTACAGCCGAGTTCTACAAGACCTTCAAAGAAGAACTAATACCGATGCTCTTCAAATTATTTCAAGAAATAGAAAAAGAGGGAGCTCTTCCAGACACTTTCTATGAGGCCAATATCACATTAATTCCAAAGCCAGGAAAAGACACAGCCAAAAAAGAAAACTTCAGGCCAATATCTTTAATGAACATAGATGCAAAAATCCTCAACAAAATTCTGGCAAATCGAATTCAAAAACATATCAAAAAGATAGTGCACCACGATCAAGTGGGGTTTATCCCAGGGATGCAAGGCTGGTTCAACATTCGGAAATCAATAAACATAATACATCACATCAATAGACTTAAAGATAAAAACATATGATCATCTCAATAGACGAAGAAAAAGCATTTGACAAAATACAACAACTCTTTGTGTTCAAAGCTCTAGAAAAATTAGGCATAACAGGAACATATCTCAACATTATAAAATCTATCTATGCAAAACCTCAAGCGAACATTATCTTAAATGGAGAAAAATTGAAAGCATTCCCTCTAGAAACTGGAACAAGACAGGGATGCCCCCTCTCACCACTGCTATTTAACATAGTACTTGAAACTCTGGCCAGAGCAATTAGACAGACAAAAGAAATTAAAGGGATCCAGATAGAAAAAGAAGAGCTCAAATTAGCACTATTTGCTGATGACATGATAATATACCTAGAAGACCCAAAAAACTCTACCAGAAAACTTTTACAACTAGTAAATGAATTCAGCAAAGTAGCAGGATACAAAATCAATACCCATAAGTCAAAGGAATTTTTGTACATCAGTGACAAAGCCTCTGAAAGGGAAATGATGAAAACTACTCCATTTACAATAGCATCAAAAAAAAAAAAAAATACCTGGGAATCAACTTAACGAAACAGGTGAAGGACCTCTATAACGAAAACTATAGAACACTAAAGAAAGAAATCGTAGAAGACCTCAGAAGATGGAAAGACCTACCTTGTTCTCGGATAGGTAGAATTAATATTGTCAAAATGTCCATACTACCAAAAGCATTATACAGATTTAATGCAATTCCAATCAAAATCCCAATGACATTTCTCAAAGAAATAGAAAAAGCAGTTATGAAATTCATCTGGAAAAATAAGAGACCCAGAATAGCTAAAGCAATCCTGAGCAGGAAAAGTGAAGCAGGCAGCATCACCATACCAGACTTTAAATTATACTATAGAGCAATAGTAACAAAAACAGCATGGTACTGGCACCAAGACAGACTAGTAGACCAATGGCACAGAATTGAGGACACAGAAACTAATATATATAATTTCAGCTATCTTATATTAGACAAAGGCGCCAAAAATGTACAGTGGAGAAAGGATAGCCTCTTCAACAAATAGTGCTGGGAAAACTGGAAAGCCATATGCAACAAAATGAAATTAAACCTGTATCTCTCACCATGCACAAAATTCAATTCAAAGTGGATCAAGGACTTAGGAATTAGACCAGAGACAATACACCTAATAGAAGAAAAAGTAAGCTACAATTTCCAACATGTCAGATTAGTCTCCAAGTTCCTTAACAAGAATCTTGTAGCGCAAGAATTATTACCAAGAATTAATGAATGGGATAGATTTAAACTAAAAATCTTCTTCTCAGCAAAAGAAACAATCAGTGAGGTGAATAGAGAACCAACTAACTGGGAACAAATATTTAATACATGCACATTGGACAGAGCACTAATTTCTAGAATATATAAAGAACTCAAAAAACTTGACACCAAAAAAACAAATAATCCAATTGATAAATGGGCTAAGGAATTGAAAAGACACTTCTCAGAAGAAGATACAGGATTAATCAACAAATACATGAAAATATGCTCAACATCGCTGGCAATTAGAGAAATGCAAATCAAAACTACTCTAAGATTTCATTTCACTCCAGTCAGAATGGCAGCTATCAAGAACACAAACAACAATATATGTTGGAGAGGATGTGGGGAAAAAGGCACACTCATACATTGCTGGTGGGACTGCAAAATGGTGCAACTGTCATGGAAAGCAGTATGGAGATTTCTTGGAAAACTGGGAATGGAACTACCCTATGACCCAGCCATCCCACTCCTGGGTCTATTCCCAAAGGACTTAAAAACAGCATATTACAGTGACACAGCTACCTCAATGTTTATAGCAGCACAATTCACAATAGCTAGGTTGTGGAACCAACCTAGATGTCCCTCGGTAGATGAATGGATAAAGAAAATGTCGTATATATACACAATGGAATTTTACTTAGCAATAAAAGAGAACAAAATAATGACATTCGCAAGTAAATGGATGAAGTTGGAGAATATAATGCTAAGTGAAATCAGTCAATCTCAAAAATCCAAATACCAAATGTTTCCTCTGATATAAGGAAGCCGGTTCACAGGATTGATGGGTCGGGGTACATAGGAGGATTAGAGGAACACTATTATGGTCAAAGGGAAGGGAGGGGAAGGGAGGGAGCAAGGGGGGAAGGGGGAAAAAAGTGGTTGAATAAGATGGATATCATTATTCTAAATGCATGATTGAAGACTTGAATGCTGCGAATATACTTTGTATACAAACTGTTTTATGCAAAAATATGCTATATATGTATAGTATGAACTGTAATACATACTACTATAAATAAAAATTTAAAAAAAGATTAATAAAACAGGTGCCAAATAAGAACAATAAATAAAAACAACAACAAATATTTTGTAGCAAACAGTAATAAGTATTTTTTATCATGAAATAGTATTCAGCATTTTTTATTTGTTTTACTGTATCTAAATTTTTGAGTTTAACTTATGTACAATGATTTATAAGTTTTCTATGATCTATAAAATTTACTATAAATTTTACCCTAAATGAACAAAAAAAATTGTGTTTTCTCATAGCTTTCTTGGGTCAGCAGTTTAGGCCCAATTAGCTGAGTTCTCTGCCCAGAGTCTTACCGGGAATTGACCAAGATATGACTAGGTTTTCAGTCTCACCTGGGGCTTAAGGTCATCTTTCATGGTCATTGTTTGTTGGCAGAATTCTCTTTCTTCTGGTAGGAATGAATTTTATTTTCTTGCTTTGTGTGAGCTAGGAACCTTTCTAAGCTCTTAAAAGTTTATCTGAGGTTTGCATTATGTCCTTTACCTTTTATACCCTCACACAAAATGGCAATTAACTTGTTCAACACCAAACAAAAATCTCTCTCTAGAAAGCATTGACAGTGTCATACAGTTTTTTCACTTGTTCTTTTTACTTATACATGACAGTAGAATACATTTTGACATTTCATACCATATATGGAGTATAACTTCCCATTTTTGTGGTTGTGCATGATGTGGAGTTACACGGGTCATGTATTCATATAAGAACATAGGAAAGTAATGTCAGATTCATTCTACTGTCTTCCTGACAGTGTCAAACATTGTAAAATTAGAGTGACTCCTACCTTTATTATCATGCACATAACCTAATCAAAATAGTGAAATCCCATCATTTACCACAGGGACCCTCCTCACTCAAAGGGAAGGACTTACATAAGGTGTGTACATTAAGAGTTGATGCCTTGAGGTTCATCTTAGAATTCTACCTTCTGCAGAGGTTCTGTGTTTCTTGGCTCAAGACCTTGGATCTGCTTGAATTGATTCATGAAATCAGCAGATATATTGGTTATTGTTTTTTTTTTTCATTTTATACTTTGAAATCTTCCAAGGAAGCAGGCAATACCTACTGAAGTTTATGTTAAGGAATATCACACCAATATTTTCACTCCTATTACACTGAAAAAAAATACATGGCCAAATAAATATTAGTAAGTTAGGGAAGTGCATGCCTCCAATTAACATTAGAACTGGGAGTGAGTAAATAAATATTTCTTAACAAGATTGTGATCTGTAATAAATTATAACTACAGAAAGAGTTTCTCGCAATTCCCAATGATAGATCCCCTAAGTGAAGGTAAGAATCAAAAGAATATCTCATCTGAAGGAAAATAAATTTAAACAGGGCTCAAAAAATCCTGTGAATGAATTACATAGGAAGTATGTTCGATTAAAAAAAATCACAAAGCATTAAAATAACAACATAAAATGCTGGCATCATGAATGAGGAACATCAGAAACAACAGACAACAGAATCAGACCCATGTCTCAATTAATTAGTAATTACCGAGCTCTGACTGTAAAATAATTGTTACATATGTAAAAAAGTTAAAGTTTTTAAAATATAAGAAATAAAAATGAAAAAATGAAGATTAGGCAATTAAATTACTAATGTAACAACATAAAAACAATTATACTAACAAATAATTTTAAACCTAATGGACAAATTAAAATGTAGTAGAGTGGGTAAACACAAATATAGACTTTAATTGAATCAGAATACATCCCAGGAAGACAAACATAAATTAAAAAAAAAAGTGAGAAGTTAAAAAAAGTGAACAACAGAATAAAAAAATAAAAATTTATAAGACTTCTAGGAAAAGGTAATACAGAATAAGATGGTAATAATCAAGGAAATTGCATCTAAAATTTTTAATTGTAATTGAGAGTTGAAAACATTCCAGAATAAATTAACACAACATAATGAACCTTCTGATCTCAAACAAAAAGAGAAGTCTTTAAATGACCACATATTATAGATGAAAGTTTTAAGATCAACAAAGAAAAGCAAGAAAAGTTATTTTTAAACATATAGATATATCTAAGAAACAGTTGACTTTATGGAATTGTAATGTTTAATTTGGAAGTTGCAAAATAAAGGTATAAACAAAATACTCATGTAAAATATCACTGTGAACATGTGTATGTGCTAAGGTATGGACAGGTGCGATAGGAAGCTGTGTTTAAATTTACTGCATCAAGAGCTCCTTTGTTGAACAAGAAATTTAAATCATTAATAATATTAAGGATTATAATTAGACTTTGTGAAGTTATCCTATTCTTTTACTATTTCTCTCTTTTCTTCTGTGTAAGCACACATATATACAAAGTGCAAAACTTTAGAGGTAAAATGATTGAGCTATGATTTAACCTAATTGGTGCATTAATCCACTGATATGGATTAACTAGTTGGTAACTGTAGGCCTGTAGGGTGTGACTGGAGGAGATGTGTCACCAGGGGCTTGACTTTGGGGTTTGCATTTTGTCCCTGGTGAGTAGAGCACTCTCTGCTTTCTCATTACCATGTCCTGAACTGCTTTCCTCCACCATGTCCCTTCTGGATGATGGGCCCAAAGCTATGGTGTCAGTTTTCTGTGGACTGAGACCTTGGAAACCATGAGATCCAAGTAAATTTCCTTTCTTCTATGTTGTTCTTATAAGGTTCTTTGGTCACCGCAACCAAAAAGTTAACTAAAACAATAACCCTATTAAAGGCTGCAGAATTAAAACATATCAGGCAAATATTAACCAAAAAATAAAAGTAAAAAAATAAGTAAAAATGGTACAGCTATGTTAGAACCTGGCAAAATACCCCTAGGATAAAAAGCAATACTAATCATAAGGAGAATTTTGGAACTCAGGGCACTCTACCACGGAGCTGTATCCCCAACCCTTTTTATTTTTTATTGAGACACAGTCTCACTAAATTATCCAGACTGGCCTTGAACTTGTGATTCTCCTGCCTCAGCCTTTATGATGCAGTGTCCAGTGAAATGCATATTTTTTTAAAAATACAAGTTACTGAAGCTGGTTAATGAAGGAACTTACCATTTTATCTTAAAAAGGAAGACATCATGTGGTTATCTTAGTTGGAGTAAAGTGTTACCTAAAGTTCAGCATACATTAATAAAATTTTTTTACACTGAGAATTAAAGGTAAGTCACAACATAAACTCTACAAAAATCTTCACAGGGGCTGGGGTCGTGGCTCAGCGGTAGAGCGCTCGCCTAGCACGTGTGCGGCCTGGGTTCGATTCTCAGCTCCACATACAAATAAACACATTGTGTACAACTAAAGCAAATAAATAAATATTAAAAAAAAATCTTCACATCTTTAAATAGGGAAATGTTTCCTTTAATATCATGTTACCACTACCATTTCACATTCTAATAAAAAGCAAGTGAAATAAATTAGAGGTTGCAAAAGTACAAAGATGTGAAGGAAGAAAAATATCTTTTTTTGCAGATGACATAATTGTGTGCATAGAAAGCAAAAAAGAATTAAGATTATGTGCCATTCTAGATATGAATAGATATACTGCTATAATTTACTAAGTCGACAGGGCACACAACCAAAATACAATAATCTAGACCATTTTTTTACAGTAACAACAGTAAGACTGAGAGTTATTTCAAATAAAAACCATAGACTAAAAAACAAATCAGAACAAAACTTTGGTTTATTTATATTTTCTGTAACTGAATTATATATGTGCTTGAAAAGACTCTATGCTTTGAGAATATTTAATAAAATAAAAAAGAATATAATTATGGAAAAAATAGAAGTAAGTATCAATCATTCAAATTTCTTACAGCTTTATAACTAGAGCACTAAAAAATCAATAACACTTCAAACAAAATATTAACATGGTTAGAAAGAAATGCCTGATTCTTATCAAAATAATACTATACTATATATGAGAAAGTTTTTCCAAATAAACAAATATAACTTGATGAAAGTTACGTAAGAAAAGTTTGGCAAGGAAGGGCTGCTCAATTAGGGGAACAGAATAAGGAAGTTGTCTTTAGCAGTAGGTGCAGTAAAAACAATAATCAGAGGAGGTTCAAGATCGTAGAGTAGGAGAAGTCTGCATTCCTAGTTGTTCTGTGGCTTGGGATTCAAGCAACAGGAATACTTCTCAGGGTGAAAGAGGGATTTTACTAAAATTTAATACTGGACAGTTGAGTGTCTTAGAGACTCAGAAATACAGGGGCATTGAAGACAGAAGGAAGAACACATTGTAGCCACGGAAGTTGCAGTAGCATAAACAGTACTGGTCTGTCACAGATTGGGGTGGATAACAAGAGAGAAACACAAAGGACAGATTTGGTAAGAAAAACATGTAGGTCATAAAGGCAGCCTTAACTTAGCAAATCCATAGGCTGCACCAAGAACTGGTGTTTTGTATTTCTCAACTGATAAAGGGAGAGATGAGGCAGAAGCTATCTTGAGATGACCATGCTGCAGCTGTTGCAGAGCCCAGGAGATCATAACAATCATTGTCATAATGTCCTGGCAAATGCCTACCATGTGGCCTATGGTGTACCTAGCAGAACATCAGTGAAACAGGCACAAAGAAAATTGTACTCAGGGATACTCAAGTCAGAAAAATGAAGGGGAATTTTCCTTTGAGTCTGACAGTGCACATGACCAGCTGAATAGGGTTGGAAATCTAAATAGTTGGGTATGAACACATTTGGGAATGAGTCTGGGACGACTGTTTATGGGCCGCAGAGTGTGATGAGGATTGGCTCCCCAACCCACAAGTAGAATTCTTGGGGGTAGATTTCTGAGATCCAGACTTCCAGCAGAGTTTGGCATCAGTTTGGCCTTACGGGTGTACTGAACGAAGTTCTTCAGTGCAGATATCACCCAACAAAGCCTCTAAATCCTGAATAAAACTAAATCCCAGTCCAAAGAATTCCCTTCATAGAACACTGCAGCAGCCCCACCCTGGGTGTGCATTGATCTGGTGTGTGCAGACTAAACTCTAAGCCATAGTGCTTCCCATTACATCCTACCTTATATTGATTGGAAGGGAAGCCAAGAGCTATTTCAATCCAATTTAGTATTAGACCACACAGACTGACTTACCAGTCAGCAACATATAAAAAGAAAGAGAAAGAAGTTAACAACTCCCAGCCCTTGCTTTCTCTCTCTCCGTCTTTCTCTCTCTCCCCCTTGCTTTTCTCTCTCTCTCTCCCCCCCCACCATCATTCCCCCATCTCAGTACAGAGCCCAAGCAAAAAAAGAGAAAGGAGGACAGTTGGACATAGGCAGTAACCATGCATTTTTAGTGACTATTTTCACCACTTCGGTGGAGATGACTCTTATAGTTTTCATTAAGAATCTTTTGTTTTCCATTTTCTCTCTCTCTCTCTCTCTCTCTGGTGTTCTTGCTGTGTTGATTGGTTCATGGATATATATATTTACCTGCTCCTTTTTCTATTATTTTTTGAATTTTTAAATGTTGCTATTTCCCCTTGAGTTGTCTTTTTAGGTTTAGGGTTTGGGGCTTCTTTATTTATTTATTTTTGTTTGTTTGTTTTGTTTTTTTGGCTTGTTCCTCTTTCATGTTTCTTCTTGTTCTAATAGTCAAATTCTTTTTTTTTCTCTCCTTTTACTTTGTTTTTTTGAAATATTTTTCTCCTTCCTTAAAGTCATTACCTGCTACATATTTTCTGCATTCTCTTTGTTCACATTTTGAACATCGTAAACTCTCTTCTACCTTCCTATAACATTTTTTTCCTCATAATGAACTATGTTATTACCATATGGTAGAACAAATTATATAATCCTGCCTCCACCATTCATGTTGTTCCAATTATTACTGTTGTTGATGATGCAGTTGACACCTGCTGCTTCCTTTAATGTCACACCTAACTCATGGTTATTTATATTTTCTTGCTGTTGGCAATGGATAATCCCATCATTCCTGTTCATGTGGTAAATAGTGTTGTAGATACCATAATAGGAACCAGGTGTCTATTTTAATGTTGCATATTGTTTGCATTAGTTGTTGCTATTGTTTGTTCCACCATTTCTGGGAGGTGCTGAGAACCTAACAGGACACTACAGGTTTGCAGGATAGAGACCCTGTTGTTGAATAAAATTCAGACAAAAGACAGTGAACCTTGTTCCACACAGAAATTAACGATACTGAAACATCAGCTATACTTTTATAAAGAAAAATAGAAGAGACAAAAACCCAAACTAATGACCAGGCTTTATGTAGAAATTCCTAGGGTTGGGCCCTTAGGTACCACTTATAGACATCTACAGCTACATCAAGAACTTAGAGAATTAACACAAAGTTTGTGGATACCACATCTATGATGAGATCTCAATCTATATTACTCTAGGACACTTTGGCAAGAGTATGCCCTAGAAAGGCCCATACATAAGAGTGGAAGAGATATCCATCCTAACTGATGTATAAAACCCAACATAGTAATATAAGAAATATGAAAAAAGAAGGTAACACAACGCCTCCTAAAGTTTGTAATTCACCATAATGGATCCCAAACATACCAAGGTGAATGAAATATCAGTAAAGAATTTAAAATAATGGTTATAAAAATGATCAATGAATTCCAACAAAACAAAACAAAACAAAAAAACAACTGAATGAATTAGGGAAGTCAGTACATAATATGAATGATAAATTAAATAAGGAGACAGAGATATTGAAAGAGAATAAAATGTAAATATTGGAAATGAAAGACACTATAAATCAAATAAAATATTCAGGTGGAAGTTTAATAGAGTGGACTATGCTGAAGACAGAATCTCAAAGATGGCAGAGAAGGTGGCCAGCCTTGCAATTCTGACAGTATTAAAGAAAAGAAAACAAACACCCAGATCAAAATATACAATAACTCTGTTACAACCTTAGGAGACCAAATTTAAAAAGAACTGGAATTGAGGAGGGTCCTGAGATGCAGGCTAATGGAATGAGCATCCTCTTTGGGGAAAGAATAACAGAAAATTTCCAAACCTTGAGAATGAGGTGGATGTGCAGATCCATGAATATTCAGAACTGCAAATAGACAAGACCAAAGGAGAACCTCTTTACAACATACTCTAATTAAAATGTCTAATGTGCAGGAAGAATGGAATTTTTAAATCCTCAAGAGAAAAACTTCAGTTCATGTTTAGAGACCAGCCAATGAGAATTACTTCTCAGCTCATACTCTGAAATTCAGGAGCACTTAGAATCATGTGTTTCAAGTTCTGAAAGAAACAACAACAACAACAACAACAAAAACTGTCAACCAAGATTTCTATATCCAGCAAAGCCATCCTTCAAACTCTAAGTAAAAATTAAAAACAACTACAACAAAAACTTCCAAGATAAGTAGAAACTAAGAGAGTTCCTCACTACTAATACAGCAATACAGAAGTTATTGAAAGAATTACTCCAAACAGAAAAAATCAAAACAAACCCCAGAGCTCACAAATCTCATTTGAAGAGCAAGAGCTAAGCAAGTGAGAAACAGAACCAAATTAAACATTATAAATAAATCAAAATGGAAGGAATTATTAAATATCTCTTTATAATAACACTTAATGTAAATGGTCTTGATTCTCCAAGTAAAAGACATAGGCTGACATAATTAGATAAACAAGACCCAACTATATTTTGCTTGCAAGAGACTACCTTTACAGGCAAAGACAGCCACAGGCTGAAAGAGGAAGGATGGAAATTTATATATCATGTGAATGGTGCCCCCAAACAAGCAGGAGTAGCTGCTCTCATCTCTGACAAAGCTAACTTCAAACCAAAATTAATCAGAAGGGACAAAAAAGGTCACTTCAAACTAGTAAAGAGAATAATCTAACAAGAGTGTGTATTGATAGTAAATATTTATGTCCCAAATGTGGGTGCAACTAATTACGTAAAAAAGACACTACTTGGATTAAATGCTCAGATAGACCCTATACAATAATACTAGGTGATTTCAACACCCATATCTTACCAATAGAAAGATCATTGAGACAAACTCAGTAAGTATTCTTTGGAATTGCAAAATATTATAAAACAACTGTACTTATCAAACATCTAGAGAATACTTCATATAACAACAGCTGAATACACTTTCTTCTCATCATTCCATGGAACTTTCTCTGAAATACACCACATTTTAGACAACAAAGCAACATGTAGCAAGAAAAAAAAATGATGCAATTCCTTGCATCTTATCAAATCGTAATGGGATGAAATTAGAAATCACTAAAAATTACGCACAAACTCTATAAACATGGAAATTGCAAAATACACCTTTGAATAAATAATGAGTGAGAAGAAACCAGGGGAGAAATTTAAAAATTCTTAGAATCAAATGAGAACAGCAATACAATATTCCAAAACCTCTGAGACACTATGAAAGCAGTTCTAAGAGGAAAGTTTATAGCTATTAGTACCCACATAAGAAAATCAGAAAGATTCCAAATAAACAACCTAATGAAACATCTCAAGACCCTTCACAAAGAAGAACAAACCTATTTCAAAATGAGTAGAAGAAAGGTAATAATTAAGATCAGAGCTGAAACAAACAAAATTGAGAATAGAATAATAATGCTAAGGATTCATAAAACGAAGAGTAAGTTCTTTGAAAAAATGAAAAAAGATTGAAAAGCCCTTAGCCAGATTAACCAAAAGAAAAAGAGAGAAGGTGCAGTTTAATATAATTAGAGATTAAAAAAGGAGAAATTACCACAGGCATCACAGAAATCCAGTGCATAATTAGGGACTATTTTCAAAACTTATGCTCTAATAAATTGGAAACCCTAGAAGAAATGTATATACTTCTATAGGCATACAAACTGTCAATGTTGAATCAAAAGGTCATGAAAACATAAACAGACTAATAACCAGTAATGACATTAAAAATAGTAATAAAAGCCTTCCAACAAAGAAAACCTTAGGATCAGATGGATTCTCATCTGAATTCTAGCAGAACTTTAGAGAAGAACTCATGCCAGTACTCCTCAGATTATTCCTTGAAATAGAAAGGGATAGAACACTTCCAAATACATTTTATGAAGCCAATATCATAACAAAACCAGTTATGGTCACAGCAAGGAAAGAAAACTACAGCTCAATATCCCTGATGAGCTTAGATGCAAAAATCCTAATAAAATATTATCAAATTGTATTCACAACATCATGAGATTGTATATCATAACCAGGTTGTTTTCATTCCAGAGATTCAAGAATGGTTTAACATATGAAATTCAATAAATAAAATTCATCATATAAAGAGAATTAAGAAAAAAAATCGCTTAGTAATCTCAATGGATACAAAGAAAGCCTTCAACAAAATTCAATACCCATTCACGATAGAAACAAAAACCAACCTCAACATCATAAAAGCTATATATGAAACAGCAAAGTCAACCTCATAGTAAATGGGGAAAAATCAAAAGAATTTCATTTAAAATCTGGAACAAGATAAAAATTTCCATTATCATTACTCCTATTTAAAATAGTACTAGAAATTCTAGTCAGCAATTAGGCAAGAGAAGGAAATAGAAAGGATAAAAATAGAAAAGAAAGAAGTTAAATTATTACTGCTTGCTATGCTTAGAAGATCCAAAATCCTCCACCAAAAGACTGATAGAGCTAATAAACAAATTTTCAAAGAAGCAGATATAAAATCAATATATGAAAATCAATGGCTAGATGTCATAAAATGTGAATAAACTACTTAATCTGATGTATAGATTCAGTGTAATTTGAATTTTAGAAATCCTATTAATTTTTTTCACTGTTGTATCTTGTGGTTTCTCTAGTGCTTGATAAACTAAATCCAAATTCACATCAAGAGCCAAAAATAGCAGGACACACCTGAAGACCACTCTTAGGGAATTTTCTCTATCAGATATACAGAGACACCAGGGTCTTGTGCATGCTAGTCAGGTGCTCTCCAACAGAGCTACATCTTCAGCCCACAAAATATATTTAATTTTTTTAGTTAAGGAATGTTAGCATAAAAATGTGAAAAATTTACAAATGAAAAAAATTTTTTCTACTCAAAAAATTATGTGAATCCAATCTCTTGTGATAGCAAACAAGACAAATTTATAGATATTAGTTGGAGCTGAGAAGGCAAAATTGAGTAAAGGAAATGGTAAAATTTGTTGTTAACTCTATTCTAAGGAAACAAATTTAATTTTTGTTTATGTTGTTTATACATTTGAATAAGTTTTCTGAAAATTATCCAATGTTCAGTACACCTTCATTCTCAAGAATCCAGTCAATAAGTGGTCTTTCACAACATCCCTTTTAACACCAAGTTTCTTTTACTTGTTTGGCATAAACCTTCTTCATTAAACTAACAGAAAATGTACTGAAAATTAAGGTGGGATCACAACTCAATTAAGCAAGCTGTTTGAGGAGGTTTTGTTTTTTAGTATTACCTTTCAGTGTGAGAAAACAGACAATTTAAAACAAACAGATATCACAAAGTGGTTTTGAATATACAATTGTACGATTTGTTTAGGAATCTATTACCTACCTGCCAAGTGTCTACATATTTTTTCCTAGATTGTCTTTAAAAGTTTATAATTTTTTCCATGGTTTATTAAATTTTTGTATGGATGATGAGAGGTGACTGTCAATGCTCAACTTTTTCCATAGTGTACTTAATTACTGGTTGAAAAACTTTCTTTTCTAAGCTTAATTTCTTTTTTTGGTGTGTGTGTGGTAGGGTGGTTACCAGGGATTGAACTCAGGGGCAGTCAACCACTGAACCATGGCCTCAGCCCCATTTGTATTTTATTTAGAGACAGGGTCTCATTGAATTGCTTGCTGCCTAACTGTTGCAGAGGCTGGCTTTGAACTTGCAACATTTCTTGATGACTGTCTTAAAATCATGTAAGTGAGGATCCATTTATGATCACATCTTGTTTCTTTTTATTTATTTTTATATCCTTAGGCTAGTGAAACATTTTCTTGACTAGTGCAGCATGTAGTAAATCAACATCCAGTAGATTCCATCCTTGAGGTTTGTTCTTTTTCAAAAATACATTGGATCTTTGAACTTTCCAGTGAAATTTTGGAAATATTTTGTCAATTTCTACAAAATTAATTGTAGAATTTCTGTTAGCTTTTAAAGAATTGTCATCTTAATAATACTGAACTTTCAAAATAAAAGAGGGTATACATTTATCTCATTTATGTGTTCTTTAAATACAACAATTACTTGTTTTCTTTGAACCAGACTTACACATTTTATTGCAAAATATTTTATGCATGTATTTAGCGAATAGAATTTTTAAAATTTCAACTTCAAATTAATTTTTCAGCAGTAATTAATATGATTGATTTTTATATGACAGTCTTGTTTCCTAAGAACACATTAAATTCACTTATGAGTTCTAGTGGTTGTTATTATTTAGGATATTCTGTGTAAACAAGTATATGTAAATAAGAATTATACTTTTTCCTGACTTTTAATGCTTATTCCTTTTATTTTCCATTACATTACAATTTAATATTATTTCAATAAAGAGAAATAGTCTTTGATTTGTATCTGGATATTAAACGCTTTTGTTTTATTTTTTCTGAAGATTTAAATTAGGTGTGGGTCATGTTTTCAATCAGTCAGAATAATTTCCTTTAGTATTACTTGCTATCCAATAAATAATCCTAGTTATGATTCATTTGAAAATGCTTTTGTAGTTAAAGGATAATATTGGTAGTTATGTAATTCTGAGTCACCAAGCCTCCCTTTCTCCTGGAAATTTAGACATGTAGTTGAATTATTGTCTGGAACTAATACTTTTAGTAAGAAATCAGCTCTCTTTTGAATTATCACATATAACATGTCCTTTTTTTCTGGATGCTTCAATTTTTTTTCTTTTTATCTTTGGTTTCAGTTTCTTGAGTATTATGATCCTAGTCTTGGCTTTTTTTAGTTATCTTGTTTTGGGTTAACCATATCTCATAATTATGTGAATTTATTGCTGTTATCAGATCTTAGAAAATTTTAAGCATTGTATCTTCAAATAGTTTGTACATTCTTTCAGTTATGTTTTCTGGAACTCTTAAGTCCATGTATGTTGGCTGAATACTTTATTACTGTCCCTCAGAATCCTGAATACATATATATTTCTAATTTTATTATTATTATTATTATTATTAATCTCTCTTTACACTAAATTTTTTTATTTATATAATTTTTAATTCACTGAATTTTCTTAAACCTACCTATTAAGACTTAAGTTCCAAATATTTCAATTTTCCATTATAGAACTTTCATAATGGTCTTGTAATAGCTTGTATTGTTTTGTTTAGTTTTCTTGTCTTTTCTTTATTATGATCATCATTTTATACCTCACTGGTCATAGTTATGATAGTTGCTTTAAAAATTTTTGTCAGTTTGTTCCAACATTGGGGTGTTACAGTTTGAATCTGGTCAAAGTTTTCCTGGCCTTGCAGTCCTATGTCAAGCACTTTTGAGCTCTTTACCTGTAAGAATGTCTATTTTCATCCAAGGTGTTCTGATGTTTTGTGTTAAAAGGAAATTAATTGAGTTGAATTCTGACTTTGCTTTCTGTTTTCTATCTCTGGGATTGCATCCTGATCTCTGGTGCTTAGAGCATAGTTGAAATATTTTAAGTCTACCCACACATGTCTTGTTCAGATATCAATCAGAGATAGAATTAGAGGCTTCCTCTTTTCAGGTTTCCTCTTTCTGGAATACCACCTAATTTTCCAATAATCATGATTGCCCCAATATCTATTATGTGATTCTTCAGTCCAAAACATCTTTATGGGATCTACCAAAAGTTTAGCTGTCTTATATGGTGTTAAGTTCTGTTTGCTCTCTGGCTAAAAGGTATTAATTAAGAAACTGTATGCTTGTCCCACCTTCTAAGATGTGATTCTCCTCAAGAATATGACTATTCTTGTTGATTCTCCATTGTCTTCTTATTTATTTCTCATGCTTTATAAACGATACCATCAGGAGGGACTTGGGTCTTATAGAAAATTATTTGGCCATATTAAATACAGAAATCTTCAGTGAGAAGTATAGCCACATTTGTATCTTAATTAGAACTTAATTGTATGCTTAATTAGAACTACCTAAGTTCAGCGTAAATGAGGAAAACTTTGTCACTCAGTCCATTTGTTATGAAAAAAATAAGTGGTACTCTAACTCAATTATCCTTTTATTAAAACCATGTCTCCGGTGCAATTGAGATCGTCTAACTAAAAATAATAGTTCTGCCTCTTCAAGGTACCAAGGATGGCAAAGAAGATTTGGCCATCAGAACGTCTTATACCATCTCAGCCAGAATTTATAAAACAACAATAATCATAAATCCATGAATTTTATGGAAGTAAAGTCTGAAGAATATAACAAATAACTCTGCATGGTTTTATAATACTATTTTGTAACAATTAACATGAAGACACCAACTGATAAAGAATGACAAATAATATGGTCCACTGTTTCTTTACTCCCAGAGCCTATATCCCCTGTACCAAAATTGACAAAATTATGTTGTATGCCCATATGAATATGTAACAATCAATTCTGCTATCATGTATCATTATAATGTGGTAACAAAAAAGTTAAAACATGTATTTAATTCAATACATAAATATATAAATCTCTAATAATTTATTTCTGGCATATTTTCATCATCCCAACAAACTTTAGGACACCTTGTATGACAGTGTGGGTTCACAAGTGTATTGTTGAATACCACCATACTTGTTGTTCTAGTTACAAGCCTTTGTAGTAGTAGTGTAAATACTATACCAGGGAAGCCAGACAAATATGAGAAGAAAGCATAGTTTTAAAGCACATTATGGTAAGTAGATGCTTTCTACTAAAACTGATATATGTGTTAGAAGTTACCTCTCACCATGCACAAAACTCAATTCAAAGTGGATCAAGGACCTAGGAATTAGACCAGAGACAAAATGCCTAATTGAAGAAAAAGTAAGCTCCAATTTCCAACATGTTGGATTAGGCCCCAAGTTCCTTAATAAGAATCCTGTAGTGCAAGAATTATTACCAAGAATTAATGAATGGGATAGATTTAAACTAAAAAGCTTCTTCTCAGCAAAAGAAACAATCAGTGAGGTGAATAGAGAGCCAACTAATTGGGAACAAATATTTAATACATGTACATCAGATAGAGCACTAATTTCTAGAATATATAAAGAACTCAAAAAACTTAACACCAAAAAAACCAAATAACCCAATCAATAAATGGGCTAAGGAATTGAAAAGACACTTCTCAGAAGAAGATACACAATTAATCAACAAATACATGAAAAAATGCTCAACATTGCTGGCAATTAGAGAAATGCAAATCAAAACTACTCTAAGATTTCATTTCACTCCAGTCAGAATGGCAGCTATCAAGAACACAAACAACAATAAATGTTGGAGAGGATGTGGGGAAAAAGGCACACTTATACATTGCTGGTGGGACTGCAAAATGGTGCAACCATTATAGAAAGCAGTATGGAGATTTCTTGGGAAAATGGGAATGGAGCCACCCTATGACCCAGTCATCCCACTCCTGGGTCTATTCCCAAAGGACTTAAAAACAGCATATTACAGTGACACAGCTACCTCAATGTTTATGGCAGCACAATTCACAATGCTAGGTTGTGGAACCAACCTAGATGTCCCTCAGTAGATGAGTAGATAAAGAAAATGTGGTGTATATACACAATGGAATTTTACTCAGCAATAAAAGAGAATAAAATAATGACATTTGCAGGTAAATGGATGAAGTTGGAGAATATAATGCTAAGTGAAATTAGTCAATCTCAAAAATCCAAGTACCAAATGTTTTCTCTGATATAAGGAGGCTAGTTCACAGTATTGTTGGATGGGGGTACATAGGAGGATTAGAGGAACACTATAATGGTCGAAGTGAAGGGAGGGGAAGGGAGGGAGCAATGGGGGGGGAAGGGGAGAAAAGAAAAAAAAAACGGTGGTTGAATGAGAAGGATATCATTATCCCAAATGCATGATTGAAGACCTGAATGGTACGAATATACTTTGTATACAAACAGTTGTATGTAAACAGATGCTATATATGTGTACTATGTATTGTAATTATTATAAATAAAAAAATAAATTAAAAAAAGAAGTTTCATAAGGGAATATTGAAACAAGTTTTAAATTGAGGCTTGACAATAAACTTGGGAATACAAAGAGATGTAGAAAAGTGGGTGAATCATTTTCTATTGAGAGAAATAGTTCATTAATTAAGACATGCTATGAGCAAAACAGAGAAATGTTTCAGGATAAAATATCAAAGAACTAGAATTTCATAGGGAAGTATTTGAACAAATGACAACCTTTGAGATATATGTTTAATTTATAATATGTGAATTATTTTAAACATCTATGACCAATTAGAAAAATAACTGAATAAATTCTTTAGACATTATTTTCTCAATTGATTAGAGAGCAAAACATAAATATTCTGCATGTTATGGGAAGACACAGTATCTCATTTTAGAGAAAGTTCAAGGAAAGTTGACAAAAATACATATCAAAATCATTCTATAAGCATTGGCATTTAAAGTAGATAAGATTAAAATGCAAATATTATTTTTATGGAAAGAATTCTAGGTAATAATCTAAAACAAGAGCTTTAGATTCATTTAACTGCTAGGAGGTAGCACTACACAAAGGGAGCCAATTAAAACACTTATGATTTTAAACAATATTGAATCAGTAGGTGCAATGTATTGTTATTGTCACTAGAGGGAAATCTGAGAGGGATTTAGGGAAAAGAAAGTTTTCGTAATGGCTGAAGGTTGAATAAAGGATCTGGGAGAGTAAATTTTCTTAACAGCATGCTTACTTCAGGGGAAAATGAAGCATAGAATGTCTGGGAAAAAGCCATATTGTCTAGCTATACTGAAATAATTGTTTCTCAGCAAGGAACGAGATCTGTCAGATGCCCATGTTTAGACTCAAGCACGTTATTGCCATATGTTTGAATAAAATGCATGGTATTTCATCAAACAGGAGAAAAAAATCAACAAAAATGAGTGTTTTAAGGTAGAGATCATGACAAATAGTGATTTTTTTTTCTAACTTGCCAAACAAATAAAAAATAATTACTATTGTTTGAGTCTCAGTCTTCATCCCCAGAGCCAAGACATAAAATGGTTCTTAGGTAGCCAAAAATGTAATAATTTCTTTCCCATGATAATTAGAAAAAATATATCAATATATTGTTGTAATAAGTATAAACATTATTCCCCCAAATGGCAATAACTCAGCTTAGTGGATAAGAGTATGTGGGATTGATTGTGGAAAGTTTAGCTTTTCCTCCTGTTCTTATCTTTACCTAGTGCTTAAACACAAGTGAGCTCATCCTGGAAGGTATTACTGTCTAGCTTCACTTTCAGAAAAAAGTTTTAAATGCTCACTACTTATTTCATCTAGAAGTTTCTCATACTTTTTTTTTTTCCTATGTGAGCTTGTTTCCTCCTTATAACTTGTGGCAAATCACCAAGAAATTTGTTGGCCCACTATACATCACAGTAAACAAATAGATGTCATATAATAAACACCTTATACACTAGTTGGAAAAAATAATGTAAATTTTAAAATATTTCAAGAGTTCAGAAGCATGTGTGATTCCTGTGAGCTAATTATCTTTCCCTCTTGAGGGGATCTTTTCAGTTTTTTTTTTTTTTTCTTTTTTCTTATTTCTGTGAAGTACAACATAATTAATTTGTTCATATACCTGAGAAGTCTGGAAATTAACCAAAATCTTTCCCTTTCCTTCATTCTGTTGTGCAATTTCTAACTTAGTCAAATGAATTCTACTACCCTGTTACCCACCAAAGCCTTTTGCTTCCCTTTAAGTCTACAGACCTGTGCTCTCACAAACCACTGCTCTCACCTGGTTCAAGGTCATAGCCACTTAGAGGACAGCTGACCTGCTTTCACTCTTACTGGATCAAAACCTCTTCTTGATGCAGTCACGTGAAACTTTCAAATTACAGATCTAACTGTGTTTCTTCTCAGTTTCTAAACATTTAAGAGATTTGTTCTTTACTAAACCAAGTCTATATGGGGACTAAGGCCTTATGCATGGATTCTCCCTCATCTCTAACCTCATCTTGGACCATCCTTGTCTTTGTTTTGCATTCTGTTATACTGGCTTCTTTTAGTTTCTCACACTCACCATTTATCCCTCTTTTAATGTTCTTTCCCCATCTTTTGCTAATTCCTATCTTTCATTTATTTCTCAAATCCATTTGTATAATTCTTATATATCTCACACTTATTTTTCATAATTTTTATGAGTTACATTTTAGGTTTTGAGTCCCGACAATACTTTGAAACACGAACTATTTTCCTTTTTCTATTCAAATCAAGTTAATCATTGCCTGTTCTGAATAAAGCCATAAATAAATGAATTATCACTTAAAAATAGATTTAGGTATTGACCACGAATTTCAGACTCAGTAGATAAAGATCTATTTCCAAAAAATTGAAGTGAAGTTTAGGTAGGAATGAGGTAATAGGTGAGATAAAATCATGCATCTGTCACAAAGGTCTAAATTTATGTTGAAATGGTAATTAACTGAAGAATCTTACTGAATAAAATGTTAACACTTTCTCCTACCAAAACTGTATATTGAATATGAATTGGCTAGGATTCTTGTTCACATTATTTTCTCTGGCATCCAGGCTGATGAGCAGCCACTGTTCAATGTTGTTTGTTACTGAGATAATGAGATGAGATTATCTGGCAGCCTTGGTTTCCCAAGTTTCCACTCAGCAATGCTCCCTCACACATCACTGACCAGAGCAAGTCATTGTCCAGGAAACTGAAGGGACATTTAAATACATACCACGATGGAGAGAACACCAGGGAAATATTTGGTGAACCATAATAAATATTTCCATGAAAGACAAAGTGTATCTGAGAGAAAATTTTCAATATTTAATGCTTGGTCCACCATATGGAACTAAAAATAAAATTATTTAAGAATAATAAAAATAAAACAATTACTAGGAAAATAGTTTAATAATGGTATAGTTCTAAACGTGCTCATTGTTAGGTTGACAAAACCTCAAGTATTTATAATTATTATACCAAAATAATTTGTCAAGGAATATAAGTATGCATTCACAAAAAACATTTGTTGCGAACCACTTTACTTTCTGATGAGTGTGATAGGAAATAAATTATAAGCAACATAATAAATTATATAGCTAGAAAAGTCATACAGAATAGAGAGCAGAATACATAGTATTAAAAATTGAGACCAACGTGATGCAAATTTTCAGTATTAAATTTTGGTCAAGGTGGGTCCCATTGGAAGGTGACCTGTGAGCAAAGAGTAAGGAAATGAGTGTGAAATATGTAGATATTTGGTGAGGAAGTACATCAGGCAGACAAAGAAGCCAGTGAAAATATGGGGACTAAGGCCTTATGCATGATTCTCCCTCATCTCTAACCTCATCTTGGACCATCCTTGTCTTTGTTTTGCATTCTGTTATACTGGCTTCTTTTTAGTTTCTCACACTCACCATTTATCCCTCTTTTAATGTTCTTTCCCCATCTTTTGCTAATTCCTATCTTTCATTTATTTCTCAAATCCATTTGTATAATTCTTATATATCTCACACTTATTTTTCATAATTTTTATGAGTTACATTTTAGGTTTTGAGTCCCGACAATACTTTGAAACACGAACTATTTTCCTTTTTCTATTCAAATCAAGTTAATCATTGCCTGTTCTGAATAAAGCCATAAATAAATGAATTATCACTTAAAAATAGATTTAGGTATTGACCACGAATTTCAGACTCAGTAGATAAAGATCTATTTCCAAAAAATTGAAGTGAAGTTTAGGTAGGAATGAGGTAATAGGTGAGATAAAATCATGCATCTGTCACAAAGGTCTAAATTTATGTTGAAATGGTAATTAACTGAAGAATCTTACTGAATAAAATGTTAACACTTTCTCCTACCAAAACTGTATATTGAATATGAATTGGCTAGGATTCTTGTTCACATTATTTTCTCTGGCATCCAGGCTGATGAGCAGCCACTGTTCAATGTTGTTTGTTACTGAGATAATGAGATGAGATTATCTGGCAGCCTTGGTTTCCCAAGTTTCCACTCAGCAATGCTCCCTCACACATCACTGACCAGAGCAAGTCATTGTCCAGGAAACTGAAGGGACATTTAAATACATACCACGATGGAGAGAACACCAGGGAAATATTTGGTGAACCATAATAAATATTTCCATGAAAGACAAAGTGTATCTGAGAGAAAATTTTCAATATTTAATGCTTGGTCCACCATATGGAACTAAAAATAAAATTATTTAAGAATAATAAAAATAAAACAATTACTAGGAAAATAGTTTAATAATGGTATAGTTCTAAACGTGCTCATTGTTAGGTTGACAAAACCTCAAGTATTATAATTATTATACCAAAATAATTTGTCAAGGAAGATATAAGTATGCATTCACAAAAAACATTTGTTGCGAACCACTTTACTTTCTGATGAGTGTGATAGGAAATAAATTATAAGCAACATAATAAATTATATAGCTAGAAAAGTCATACAGAATAGAGAGCAGAATACATAGTATTAAAAATTGAGACCAACGTGATGCAAATTTTCAGTATTAAATTTTGGTCAAGGTGGGTCCCATTGGAAGGTGACCTGTGAGCAAAGAGTAAGGAAATGAGTGTGAAATATGTAGATATTTGGTGAGGAAGTACATCAGGCAGACAAAGAAGCCAGTGAAAATATGGGGACTAAGGTCCTATGCACTGATTCTCCCTCATCTCTAACCTCATCTTGTACCATCCTTGTCTTTGTTTTGCATTCTGTTATACTGGCTTCTTTTAGAGTTTCTCTCACTCACCGTTTATCCCTCTTTTAATGCTCTGTAGTGCAAACATGCGGCTGTGGCTTGAATATGTGTGTCCCTCCAAAATTCATGTTTAAATTCAATGTCCAAGGTGGTAAGAGTTCCATACTTTAGGAGATAATTTGTGCCTACATAGAAAGCTTGAAGGAATGTTTTACCTACTTTTTACCCTCCTGCCTTTCTTCCATGTGACAATACAGCAATAAGGCACTATCAATGGAGCCTTCCCCAGCCACTGGATCTAATGGCAGCTTGATCTTGGACTTCCCAGCCTCCCTGAACTGTGAAAAATAAGGTTTTGTTGGTTTCAAATTACCCAGTGTAAGGTGTTTTGTTATTGCAGCAGGAACAGCCTAAGACACATGTCTTGAGCAGGAAAGCACAAGAAAAAGCCAAATATGACTAAACCAGAGAGAAGGAGATAACATGAGAGAGGAAGAAATTGAGATAGGACTTTGTAAGCTCTTGCGAAGAATTTGGCCTTTTTCCTGGTAATGATTTCTTGGAAGGTTCTGAGCATATCAATGAGAATATCTTACATCTTAAGTGGAAGACTCACTGGCTGTTATGTCATCAGCTGGGGCGTCAGAAGCTATCCCAACAGTCCAGAAGACAGAGAAATGTGGTTCAGAGTTGGGTGGTAAGGAGAAGGTGGAGACAAGTAATCTGACTGTAGATATACTGTATGGGCAGTCAACTAGATTTCCTCATGCATGGGATTCTGGGCAAGGGAGAAAAGTGGGAATCAAAACTGACTTCAAAATGTTGGCCTGAGCAATGTAAAGAAAGGCTCTGCCTCAACTGAACCACAGAAGCAGTTTCGGCCTGAACCTGGAATTTTGTCTGAGATAGATTGAGTTTGAGTAGTTGGGCTGGGAAACTTGTTTGAGATGTATTTAAATTTAGTTTTTCTTCTAGGGCTGTAGTCCTTGTCACTAAAATTATAATCAATCCCATAATAGTGATGGAAAAAGCTGGGGTAGATTTCCACTCACCTGACTCCACTGATGAGCACAATCCCTCACTCTATTACTAAAATAAGATACTTGTTAATTTTTCTCTTAAAATTATTTCGGCTATCTCTGTTTTATAACTTTTATTGTAGTCCCCATCCACTATCTACCATCATGTTTTCTATTCGTCCTCATGCCTTCAAGAAAACTCATCATCTTTCTTCACACTTACTCTGTTTACATTTTATACCTCAGGGATATTTGTTTTACTACTCATCCATGCTGAATAAAGGAGTTGGGTTTCTAACCTCTTCTGTTTTCACACATGTTACGTTCAACTCCTATATTAAACTCCCACCCAGTTTGTCTCCCTAAAAATTGTAAATTTCACCATATTCCATCAGCTTTACAAGCATCACCTTATTCAAATTTTTAGCATTTTGTACTTAGACTTATGTAAAAACTTAATACATTGTTTATTTTCTTATTTTATCCCTTGCTTGTGATGTTTATATTTCATCTTGCTGATAAAGCAGTTTTTAAAAGCTACTATCATGTCACAATATCACATAGTTACCCAACTGGTAAAACTTTGTTGACTGAAGTTTCATTATCTTCAGAATATAACATATCTTCAAAGTTCTAAAGCCATATTTCAATATAATTTAATGTCTGTAAACCTAGCTCTGTTTTCTTCGGAATACTTTACATTTTGATTCTATGGGTTTCCTCAAATATGAAATTCACTTTGGGGTCTTTGTGATTTGGGAGATAGATTTTTCCTTAGAAAGTCCATTGAATACATTCCATTCAAAGGAGCATGGTGAATTGGTATGTTCATTACCCAAGCTGAAATCATTTGTGGAAATATAACTTCAGAAAGGACCATTTGCCCTGACTTTATCTTTAGGAAGCAAGCCATGAAGATTCTTTTTGGAGGGATGTCTTGCACAAGCCAAGGGAAATAGTCTTGATCACCAAGACTGAAAATTGAGACTGTAGTGAATGTGAATAAAAAAAAAAAAAAATTCTGAAATAACCTTTATCTTCTACTAGCTTAAAACCCCTTGTATTTCTCTGAGTAAACCCCTAAAGTTCACTACTCTAATCCAGATGTTCACTTGTCATGTTATTTCTTCACAAATTTACTGTACTTAGTTTAAAAAGTATAAAAGCATCATGCTTTGGTAATTTCCACACGCTCTACTCTCTTATGAAGAGAACATGTAAGATTAATAAGGGCTTTTTGCTTTTCTCTCATTAATCAACTCTTGTACTTAATTGAGTTCCTAGATTCAGGCAAAGAGACCACATGAAATCAGAGAGTTCTCCTTTCTGCTACACATTCAAAGTCAAGTTCTTAATCAAAACATTTCGTTTCAAGAAAGAATTGATCACGGAATTGAATATATTTGTGCCTTTCCTGAATTTACAATGCTTTATATACGATTATTTTTAATGTACCCTATCTCCTTGAAGGCAATATTCAATTTTATTTATAATTGAACTCCTACCATCTCTAAATGTTTGATAGAGTGGGAACTCAATAAAAACATATTAAATGCATTAGTGTGAATGTTAAACAAATGTATTATAAATCCTGAGGAATATGTCTTTAAAGTTGACCATGAATTCATATAACCTTAACCAAAAAGACTGCTGCTTTTCTATAATAATTCTGGTTGTTTAGATGGGTTTGTAGAGAAGAATCTCTTTGCTTTTATGATTCTTCACCTAATCAATAAAACCATATAATTTTAGTTGCCCATAAATAAATGGCTATAGTTCTGTCACTTAGTAGCTCTTCATGGTGACATATTACCATAGAAAAAGGGTAACTATCCTATACAGATTAATGACTTCCCATTATAATTATCAGAGGAACTTTAAAACAAACACTGACACTAAAGTCTCAACCCCCCAAAATAAATTCTGATTTATTCTGTCTGTGATTCATCCAAAGCACCAGATTTTAAAAAAAGGTTTTCAGGTATTTCTAACATATACCTAGGACTAAAACACACCATTCTGTAAACATTTGTCAAACTTCTGCATATCAGACAATAGATGATTCAATCTTTTGATGATATCCCTGCATGCAAACAAATGCCAGAAGACATTTGGAATCTATTATGTCACATTCTGTAATTTTGTTTGATATTAAATATTTCTATGAGTATGTTTTGACTAGACAATAAAGGTCTAATTTCAAAGATTAATGAGATTAATGGTTAGAATTAACATATATTACTTTTATTCTGACTTATTAATAAACAAATCAGACTTATTGCAAAAAATATATATAATTAAGTATACGGGTGAATGAGTGGCTTGACTCACTGCACCTTTTTACATAGCTGATAGAACTATTTCTTACACCCTCAGTGAGAACTGGATAAAGAGCACCAACTGTCTTGAACACCCTTGCTGAGGAACCACATTAGTGGTCCAGGCCCACTTATACAGTGTTCTCAAGAATTTAGCAAGATACACTGTGACCAACCACAGTGCACCATTATTGAAGAAATGAGAACATTGTCTAAAGAGACAAAGGGCCCAGTTTTGCTCTAATATAGTAGAATGCATGACATCCCATATTGTACAGATTCTGAACTTCATATGGACATTAATGAGGTGTTTAAGCCTGGCTTCTATCCTGTTCTGCGAAACTCTAAAATGTTTCAGAACACACATTCTCTTTATTGATCATTTATATTCTTTGCGTCTAAGTACAATCACAGAAAACCTATAGGACAATTTCTAATTGTAGTTGAGTATGCTATCCCTCATGTGGGATAGAGAAGATATCACTTTGAAGTTGCAAAAATCTGGTTTTTGTATTTGCTGTTTCCAGAACTCTTAAATCATTCCTTTGTAGCCGGGTGCAGTGGGGCATGCCTGTAATCCCTGCACGTGGGAGGCCGAGGCAGGAGGATCACGAGTTCAAAGCTAGCCTCAGCAATGGTGTGGCACTTAACAACTCAGTGAGACCCTGTCTCTAATAAAATACAAAAAAGGGCTGGGGATGTGGCCCAGTGGCTGAGTGCCCCGAGTTCAATCCCCTGTACAAAAAAAAATAATAATAATAAATTTAAAAAAATCATTCCTTTCTGATGCAACTTACCCACCTACACCTCTACACTGGTGGACAAAACAAGAAATCGTAATCCAGTGTTAGAATATATGTCTGAAGCTCCTGCAAAAAATTCAATTAACATGATAAAAACAACATAAATATTTGAATTTAGCCCAATTAGTACAGCTGATTTGAATCAGAGGATAAAAATGAAAAGAAATAACACTTGCAAACCAGTCTACTTTTTCCTTACTACTAGCAAAATGGTGAAACTTTTGCAGTTAAAAATCCATCTATTTTGGTGCAAGTAAATATAATTTCTTTCCCATTATTCCTATTTGGTTTTATTACAGATTAAATGCACAGCTATATTTTTGTCATTATTGTGTTTTTACACTACCATTGAGGTAACAGACTATACTAAACTTAAGAAAATTATTTCCTGATTGTATTTTCTGAACTGCTAAATTCCACATAAGCAGAATTAAATTACTAATTTAATATAACTTATCTCCACAAAATAAAAGGTTTATCATTACCAATTAAAGAGACATCTGGGAGACCTCATTAATTCAGTTTAATTTTTTAATTAAACCAATTATATGCAGGGATATTTAAAAGGATATAAAGTGAATGACTAAATATAATCAAATTGAGACTTTTAATTTCTCATTATCAAGAACAGCATTAGTTCCAACAAGCAATTTCTATCCATACATTTGTGAAACATTGCCAAATGAAAAGTGAATTCTAGTGATTTGTAATAGTAGATCCCTAAAGAACTGATATATTTTGCCAAGGGTACTGTCTCTGTATTTCCTTTCTTAAAAATGAAAATTTATTAAAAAGTACCATTTTTATGGGATGTTTTTTTGGAATTTTAAATTGATATTTTTTAAAAGTCATTTTATTGATATTGTTACTATTTTTCAAAAACAATCCTGCAATATGCATACTGTTACATATATTTTATATTCAAGAAAACTAGTATTAAGAGATTAATGTCTCAATAGACCTTACGTGCAAAACTATTTGGGAGAAGAAGTTTTTGTTTACTGGCTTCTTTTTCAATTATCTATGAACAATTTATTAGGGAATTTCCTAACATCAACTGATCAATTTCTGTTCTTCTATTAACAAAAAATATTTTCATATTAGAGGAAATTTTCAATTCAATATTTTAACCAATAATAGTCAAAAGGAATTGCTAATTGTGAAATAGAGCCCTTTTAAATAAAATTATTCCTAGAAAGATTATTGAGATACATCTCAATGTGAATGATACTGTTGAGATTATATTATTATATTATATGTAACATTATTTTATATTCTATTTTTTCACAAAAATCAAATCAGTTTTTTATATAAAATACATTCTAGGGAACATTTTCACATAGCATATACTAATATTTTCTTCCTGGATGTCATCATCCATGGAAAAAATAAAATAAAAAAAAATGAAGAAAGAAAAAGAAAAACTACAAAACAAAACAAAAGCAATTTCTATTATTATGCTATATTTTATATGTGGTATTAATTATAACTCTCACCCTACTGTTGTACTAGCTCAACAATATGGACCACCACTGATGAAAAAGTTTGTTTTTTAAGATAAATACTATAACAGTTTTCTGTTATTGCTTCAAAAAGTTATCATAAAACTTAATGTTTTAAAAAATCATAGATTTATTGTCCTGTACTTCTTGAGTCAGAAATCTGGGCTCAACTGGGTCCTCTCCTTAGGTTTTTACAAGGCTTAGCATCACGGTTTCAGCAGAAGTGTCCCTGGGAAAGTTCCTCCCTCCACACTTACCCATATTTTGGCAGAATTTATCTCTAGGCACTATAGGTCCCTGTTTGCTCCAGGCTGTTGGTGGAGAACTGGATTGCTCCTAAGGTTACTGAGATCCTCTCCCTTCCCATCCTCCCCTCCATCTTGAAGTTTGCAATAAAGTGGCAAAGAGTTCTCATGTTTGAATCTGTCTTCTTTCTGCCATCTGTTTTATTCCACACTTCAATTTGCTCTTCTGTGTTTAAGGGCTCATGTGATCATGTCAGGCTTGCCCAGGTAATGAAGAATAATTTATCTAAAGGTCAACTGATTTCCAAACTTAATTATATCTTCAATGTCAGTCCCTTTGCAATGTAAATTAGCCTGCTTATTGTCATGTTATACCATATTTTATTTATAATTCTGCATACTAAGCTATAGAATTTTCCTGGGGGTAATAATTCTACCTACTACAGGCACATTTCTGTTTTTTTTTTTTTTTTTTTAACCTCAGACTTGATTTCTTTATTATTAAATTAGGAATAATAAATGAAACTTCACAGGATTAACATGAAGATTAATTAAATAAACTAGTATCTTGAAACATTAAGCACATTGCTTGGCACATACAGTTGCTCAGAAAATGGTAGCTATTTTTATTATGAAAAGTTCTTAAAATTCATTTTCCAAATCTACCTTTCCTTTTTTTATTATTTATTTTCTTTATTCAAAGTTGTTGTATTTATAATAGTAGTATGCATTCATAATGCACATATAGAGCATCTTTTTACATAAAACTGCTTGTATACAAAGTATATTTGTACCATTCCAGTCTTCAATCATGCATTTAGAATAATGATATCCATCTTATTCAACCACCTTTTCTTTTTTTCCCCTCCATCCCCCTTGCTCTCTCCCTTCCCCTCCCTTCCCTTTGACCATTATAGTGTTCCTCTAATCCTCCTATGTACCCCGACCCAACAACACTGTGAACCAGCCTCCTTATATCAGAGAAAATATTCTGTTTTTGGATTTTTGAGATTTACTAATTTCACTTAGCATTATATTCTCCAACTTCATCCATTTACCTGCGAATGCCATTATTTTATTCTATTTTATTGTTGAGTAAAATTCATTGTGTATATATATACCACATTTTCTTTATCCACTCATTTACTGAGGGACATCTAGGTTGGTTCCACAACCTTGCTATTGTGAATAGTGCTGCTATAAACATTGAAGTGGCTGTATCTAAGTTTCTATAAATTAAAGGGCAGTCATTCACCTTTCTAAAAGCCGGTAAGAGCCTATGAGTTCATTAAAACATCATTAAAACATGTGGTTTCTAGTATGCACTGAGTGACAAGTTGGGACTGGTTAGTCACACATACCTATGCACACATGATACATAAATATATTTTATGTATTTATTTACTTATTTAAATTTCATACTAATATTCATAGATCTAAGCAGTTTGAAAGAACTGTGTTTTCCACTTTCCTGCTATTGAAAAATATTTGATAAAATAAAAAACTATCTTTAATGTTAGGTTTTTGGCTTATAGTCATGGTTCTTTTTCTGGATATGAGCATATGTTACTTAAACTTTGAATTTTAGTGTCCTAATATATGAGACTGGGAGGATTCTATCAATTTGAATCACTTTCAAAATTAGCAATTCTCTCCTTCTCTGTCTCCTCTCACACACACACACATGCATATATCTGTTGGCCTGTGTATATGTGTGTTTGTGTGTATATGTTGGCCTGCAATAGGTGATTAAATACAGCATGTTATTAGTTTAGTCTTTTTCCAAATAGTCTTATCATTAGGTCTTAAAAAGGGAGATCAACCATACCATCCACCATAAGATGGGCAATTAGTAATAAAAGTACTTGTATCTTTGCAGGGGAAGACTTCAGGGAGAAAGACTCAGAGGATGTTTTATGAAAATGTCCTTATTTAATATAGAGATTGTAAATATAGAAAATCTGTATATACATTATGTAAAGTACAAGATTTTCCCAGTCTCATCTTTCATTCAAATTCTTTCAATAATCCTCAATCCGTACATCATAAATATTTTATTTTCAAATATTATTTAGATATAAATTTATGATAAAAAAATTAAAATCCTTGGCCTTTCATAAATGAGGATTACTGTTTAATAAGAAAAGAAAAATATGAAGACCCTTTACTCATTTAACATTAGTTTCTAGCAATTGAAAATAATTCAAAATGACCATAATTATTTTCAATTTCAATGTTATTAATTATAATGGTAATGTATAATGGATGACAGATGCCAATTATTATTATTATTACAAGCTTTTAAAAATATCTTCACATAAATACAACTCAAATATTGAGAAATTTTCCTAAACATAATATTCCTATTTTAAGAAAATTAATCCGTTTATTAATGGCAAAAATTGTTGATGCTAATATGAGGCATATGTCCATTTTCATTAAAATATTCTGCTTTTACAAAAAAAGTGGATTGAAAATTACAGACTTTACCATAGTTACTTTAAGGTGTATATGGTTACTATATGTAAATAATAAAACAATGCTAGATTTTAATTTTATTATAGAAATAATTCAGGTTTTTTAAAACTCCTGATGCCAAAGGCTTATTTGGTAACATACTTATTAAAATTAGCCTGAATTGATTAGAGAACCATTGTTTCAGTAATTGTTATCATTGATGATATCAATAAATTTTCTAAATTCAGTATCCAAGAAACTGTAGTACTAAAAGTGAAATCTACTCCATCAGTTAATAAGTCATGTTGCTTTAGTATACTTTAAGGTTTTTTCGGGAATGACTGATATCTGATATTTATACTATAGCAACATAAACAAACTATTCAATTTGTGTGTGTGAGTGTGTGTGCATTGTGCATGCATGTGTGTGTTTGTGTGTGTGTGTTACTGGGAACTGAACCCAGATCTACCACTGAGTTTCACCTCCAGCTGTGGTTTATTTTTATTTTGAGACAGATCTAAGATGCCTAGTCTGGCCTCAAATTTCAAATCCTACTGCCTCAGCCTCCCCAGTCACTTAGGTCAAGCTGTTTTACCTGAGCTTATATTTTTTAATTTATGAAAGAAAATAAATTCTGATCTGTATTTAACAATCTACATAATTTACACAAGGATTGGTTTGTAACTTTATTTGTAATATGTTTTCTATTTCATATAGCTTTCTAAAACTGTGTTCCTTCTATTCCCAAAAGACTCCATTGCTGTAACCAGCATGGCCGTTAATTCAGAAAACCAGTAAGGGGTGATGGGGGATTAGAAAAGACAAACAGGCACACATAGAGAGAAAGTTGGAGCCAGGTGGTTCATCATCCCCTGATGGAGGATGAATGACTCAAAGCTAGCTCAACACATTTATTATATAGGTTTTCTCATCAAAAGGATTCTCTGTGAGAAAATTTCTTCAAAACAGGCAATTTATTTTTAGGAACCTAAAACGACTACCGAAAACATTCATGAAGAAAAGTATGAAGATAAGATTTTGATTAAGTTTCAAGTTGGAATATGGGCAATATTTTAGTGAAACTGACAGATGCTAGGGAATGACTTCCTTGTGATCTCCCACGCTTGAGATCTGTCAGTCAGCTGAGGCTTGCCTCTCCTACAGTTCATCCCAGGAGCAGCAGCCAAAGTTTCTTTGATTTAGTCTGTTTAAGTTGGCCTATTCTGACAAGAGTTCTGCCACAATGGAGTACGCTGCAACAACCAAGACCCTTAAGAATAGAGGAACAAAGATTTACTATTGCCACTGCATACTTCTACACAGATGATACACTGGTGGCATTCAAAAATATTATCCAGAAGATACAAGTTGAGTCTCAGACATTAGACATTTCATAATTTACCGTAACATTCAATGAAATTGTCACATTACATTTAAAGGCTTTAATCAAATGAAACCCACAAAGCAATTCTTTAGTAAGATGAACAGATATTATTTTTAAAACCACAGGTATCATGTACTGTCCATAATTTGTTTACTGTGTATGGAAGTAAATGGATAGCTCTACAAATGAAAAAATTAAAATATATCACACTATGTGTTCTTTATATGTATGCAATGTACATAATTTTTAAAAGTCTTTTTTATAAAACAAAAAAATTACTCTATTTAATATGACCCTGAAAGATTTGAAGTAAAATATTTTGGAGCTTATAATGAGGTAGAGCACCTACTTTCCTCAAGGCTGTTTTTTTTCTTTTTTATGCCACAATTATTCTTCATAAAAGCATTCATAAATAGCTCAGAAAACTTTTTTTCCAAAGATTCTTTGTGATATAATTTCAAACTACAGTACTCTTACTTCATGTGGTTTATAAAAGCACAATGTAGATAAGTAATCAAAAGAAAGATTTTAACATGATTTTTTACAAATAAAGCAACTCACAGCATGTATCTGACTTAAAGAAAGTTCATGATGAAATTTTGAAATAAAAATCATTATAAAACTGATAAAATCCAGAAATGGAAATGAGGCCAAAGTAGACATAAGGCGCAAGTAATGAATCAGTCTAAAGAAAAATCTTGGACTCATAAAAAAAAAAAATAAGCAAGTAAATAAAACAAAAAGACAAAAACTAGTTAGCCATCCTAGATACATACCCAAGTTATTCACTCATTCATTTAGCCATCCATCCATTTATTTGTCAGGACCTTACACTGCTTTCTGGCTGCTTGCTACATTACCACACCCTGTTACAGGACCTAGGCTAAGCAGGGGGCATGGCTGTGAGAACTGAAACCACCCCAAAGATAGGCCAATGGCTCCGCCAATGGCATCTGCCCATGATCCTTATGTGTCCCTATGATCTTTCTGTTGATTGGCCCATGTCCTATATAAGACCGTCCAACTTCCTCAATAAACCGAGTTTTTGGCATTGCTTTCTACCAAAACTCCCCAGGTGTGGCGCGGTGTCCTTCAATCAGGCGGGGTTAAGACACTCGGCGACTTTTGCCCGTTAAGCCTATCTTCGCCAGGTAAGCTACTTTAACTCTTTCTGCTGGCAGAAGGAGCCCCCTTTTTGGGCCCAAAAAGGGGGGTAGCTTTAGACCTCGGCCCCATTAAGAAGTAACGCAGCAATCCCGACATTTATTCACTTATTTAACTCTCCCTATAGTTTAACCATTTATATTTATTGAATGATGCAATTATGGTTACTCCTTTCATGGAGCTTTATTCAAACTAAATCATCATTGAAGGACCTGCTTGCCCCACTTGACATAGCATCAAGTTGCTTAAGTTGACAGTACCTATGCTAAGCTCCTAGTGATCCCCCCCTAGAATTCTTCAGACACTCTTTCAACTAAAACCATAATGCAATCCTACCATGTATCAATGAGCTCTAAGATCATCAATAAGACCTAAGCTAGATCTTTTGTTGTTTTACTTATTAATAACATCATAACAATCCTTAAAACTATTGAACTTACAACTAATATAAACATGGAAGGAAATGTGGTGTTATGGGATTTGTGTCTGTTAACCAAAGCATTACTGAATAAAATAAAACAGATGCCCAGAGAAATACTATTAAGAGAGCTTCTAAATATAACCTTTGATTAATCTTTTGAATCTTTTCAAGAAATTTGACAACCAAATGACATGAGAATGCTATCCAGAGAAAAAATGGTTATCTGCTATATTAAACATTCCCATAAACAAACAAAATAAAACAAACAAACAAACAAAAACAAAGAAAACACCACAATAACTTGTAGTGATTCTCCACAAACATTTTGGGTGGCAGTAAAAATACAGCAGATGTGTCCTACAATTTCAAATAATTACTACATTTATTTAACCTTCCATTCAAATTGTAGTATAGCAACACTAGAGAAAATATTTTGGCCAATATGATTTTTATACAACCTGATAATCAACCCTTTTAGAAGATGTCATCATCCAAGCTGCTATTCCTTTTTTGTTTGTTTGTCTGTTTTTGTAACTTAATCCAAAGGTAAAGTTTTACAATTGGAAATTTTTAAAAAATGACTATGTAATCTTTTTCAAATTGTTTATTGGTGTCAATGTTAAAACTATAAACTTGCTAAAATTTGAAGGTGTAGAGATATTCTCATCTGTTGAAATTCTAACAATATTGATTAAAAATTTCCTATTCATCATTTTAATAAGTCAAAATATAGGTGCTCAATATCTAAGGTAAATAGGTTATTTAAATGTTTTAGAAAATATTTGGCATGTAGATGAACTCAGATCCCCTTAACAGTCAACTATGGAACAAAGGTTCACGTGTAAGCAACTTTTTGAGGAACTGATCCCAGAAACACAAAGAGGGGAGCAGAGGAGTGGGAAAGGGAAGTGAAGGCAGCAGGTCCCCTCTCCTTATGTTGGGGAACAGTGACAGCCACGCTTCTGAGTTTTTCTCCAACATAGTGAAGTTAATCACAGGTACCTACTCATTACCCTTCAGTTCATCACGGATTACAGGTTACTTGGCGAGCTTAAAATTAGGCCACATGTTACAATAGACTGGAGGGAGAGATTCACAGTGTTTCCTGCAACTAGTCTTGAGTTTTGAAGAGAGGATTCTGAGGGAACAAAGGTGGGACACCCACAGCCCCTGACACATGGAACACATGGATTTTGAGAACTGAAAGGCATGTAAATACAATGAATATTTAGACTAAAGTTGGAATAAGTACTTCTTTTCCTCATCACACTGCAATTGTTCTCTACTTTTGTTGGTCTCATATGAAAAAACAAATTTCTTTTTTAAGTTTCGGACAATTTGGTCTGAGTGTTATTTTTCAATTACATTTACTTTGGAACTCAGAAAGGAATAGAAACTAAGATACAAACCTGAGAGGATTTAAAACAAAAACTTTTCTCCAACTGGGAAAAATAAAAAACAAGTGGAAATTAAGTCAAAAGGACAGAGCTCCTGAAATCTAGTTTAATGTTTCTATGAAAAACTTGATTTTAAATTTTAAATCAAACTTTTATTAATTATAAACATATTTGCTATGAGTTTGCTTTAGAGAATCAAAGATGGAAATTATTTTATCCGGGCAAGCTTGCCTTCCCTATTGACTTCTGTTTTTGATTATACTTTGGACATTTTAAATTTTATCAAAGATAAAGAAATGCATAAAATTTTTATTTGTGAACTTTTAAAAGATCTAAAAGTAGTTACATAGATATTTATGTGATCTACTCAAAACTAGTGTGTTTTTTCTTGCTCATATTTGACTGGAACAGGGATAAGGAATAGGAAAGACAGTGGAATGAATCTGACATAACTTCCTTATGTATGTATATAAATACACTATAGTAAATCTCCACATCATGTACATCTATAAGACTGGGATCCTATTTAGAATATGTATCCTATCTTTGTATAATATATCAAAATAGATCCTAAGGTTATATATAACTATAAAGAACCAATAAAAATCCAAAAAAAGGAAATATAAACACAACTCTTTCTCTCTCTTTTATATATAGGGGTGTGTGTGTGTGTGTGTGTGTGTATTAAATTTTGAAGAAGCATAGAAAAAGATATCACATATAAAAATCTATTTTTGTATATATTCCATACACACACATATATATAAACATATACACAAATAACACATTATGGGAAAGAAATGCACCAAGATTTTAGCAGCATTAGCAATGAAAATGATGGAGTCATAAGTGCTTCCATCTTTGATATACTCGGTCTGGCTTAAAATTCACAAATAAGCCGGGCGTGGTGGCGCACGCCTGTAATCCCAGCACTTTAGGAGGCTGAGGCGGGAGGATCATGAGTTCAAAGTCAGCCTCAGCAATGGCGAGGCACTTAGCAACTCAGTGAGACCCTGTCTCTAAATAAAATACAAAAAAGGGCTGGGGATGTGATCCAGTGGCCGAGTGCCCCTGAGTTCAATCCCCAGTACCAAAAAAAAAAAAAAAAAAAAGAAAAAAAATTCACAAATAAGCCTGCATCATTCCTTAATTATTTAAAAAGAAGCAGGGCATGAGGGAGCATGCCTCTAATCCCAGAGGCTCTGAAGGCTGAGGCAGAAGGATCACAAGTTCAAGCCAGCTTCAGCAATTGAGTGAGGCCCTAAGCAACTCCGTGAGACTCTGTCTCAAAATAAAAAAATGAAAAAGACTGGGGAGGTAGCTCAGTGGTTAAGTGCCCCTGGGTTCAACACCTGGTACCAAAAACTAAAAATAAAAAAGGGATATTATACAAATGAAATAAGCACACTTTAGCAGTAAATGCATTCTACACATTGCAAGTGGAAGTGAATATTGACTCAACTTTTTTGGAAGACAATTTGGCAAAATGTGTAAGTTTGAATTTTTCCCTATATCTTTATCCTGAAAATTTTACCAATAAAATAGCTTCAAAATCAATAAATAATTAGGAAAGTGTCAACAAATAGAAAATGACCCATCCTTTGCTCCCTAAGTTTGTAATACTATCAGCAAATGAAAGAGAAAGAAAGACAAAGAAAGAAACAGGGGAAAAGCGGAGCATTTGTACATTCTAGCAATAATAGAAAGTGGTCCAGCTTTCTGGTAGTAATTATAAAATAATAAAATCTTGCAGAAAGTAAAGATATATGTCTCACGTCTAAGCAGAAAGAATCATAAAAAGTTTCAGAAAAATTTGTTTCAAGCATTGAGACCTGTCACACTCAGACATAAAATATGGCAAATACTTCATTGAAAGTATTACCAGGAGTGGATGGGAGGGTACTTTGTTGCTTGGCATGTTTAAAATTGCAAAACTGGATCACTAAATTGATAAACTGTAGAGGTTAACAATTGAAGGGTTAAAGTGAAGCTTTTCTCTCTCTCTCTCTCTCTCTCTTTTTTTTTTTTTTTTTTTGGCAGGGACATCGTTTAGTTTTTATATTTGTGTGTTTTGTTTTTTAGTTTCTGTCAGTTGAGCTATAAGCAGGCTCAGACTCAAATGGAGTTAGGAAAGTAATAAAAGATAACACACTCTATGGTCCTTTGAGCTCAAGTCTTAATATCCCCTATACATTTGTAAATTGTAGTTTGAGTAAATCTGAAAAGTGGGCAGTATCTTTACTGTTTTACAACAGAAACAAATGAAAACCAGAATGTAATCTTGCATAGTCATAAATCTAATAATATAAAATTAATATTTAATTTCAAGTTTGATCTGGTTTGGGAGCTGGTGCTTTACCAGATGTTTAATAAAATACACCATTTCTTCTAGAAATGGAATATTTTATGTATTTACATATATATGTATAATGGAATATTTTATATATATAATATTATATCCACTTAACAGTGGGTATTATATTAATGACTAGTGTGATTACATTTGTTATTTATATTTTATACTTTTCTTTATCATTCAAATTAAATAAATTTGTTTGGCTTAGTATTCTAGTAGGGGGGAAAAGCATGAAACCTAAACTACTTCAAATATAAATATAAATATAATTTATCACCAGAGTTCATCCATGTTATAAAAATCTACTCATCAAAAGACATCACTAAGAAAAATAATGGCAAGTCACAGGTTAGCTGAAAACCTTTACATGCTTATTTATGACAACTTATAACCAAAATAGATAAAAATTTCCTATCACTTAATAATCAAATAACAAACAAATATATTAAATTTTACTTCAATCCAGAAATACTTAAAACATTGATCAGAATATATAAAAGAGCTATTTCAGACCATGCATAATAGGTAGCACAGAGCTGTGATCTCAGGGATGATGAGAACAGAATGAATCCTATTGATATGTACCTGACAAAAGCATACATTTTGAGAAAAATTTCATTCTAGTGTTAAATTATTTCTGTTAAATACCTTTTAAATTCAAAGTGCATCACATAATTTATGTTAAAAATTTCCTTTAGAAGAGACATCCCAGCAGCTCAGGAGGCTGAGGCAGGAGGATCACAAGTTCAAAGCCAGCCTCAGAAACCTAGTGAGGCCCTGAGGAACTTAGTAAGTGCCTTTCTCAAAATAAAAATTGAAAAGGTCTGGGATGTGGCTCAGTGGCTAAGGACCCCTGGGTTCAATCTCAAGTACCAAAAAATAATAATAATAATAATAATAATAAAAATAATTGAAAAGGAAGAGGAGAAAATATAAACTGCAAACATACAGAAACAACAAATAACAAAAACATATGCACAGATCTTCTGGACCTCAGGTGCTGGAATTGTCAGTGACAGATGGTAAAAAGTATGCTGAATATCTTCAAAGAGATAAATTCAAGCTTGAACAGTTTATCTGAGGACTTTAGGGAATAAATGGCTTAGTAGATGAGGAAAAAAATAGAAATTCTAGGTCTAAAGAATATAGCAATCAATTTGTTAATTCAAAGGATGTGTTTAACAGCAGACTAAAGATAGCAAAAGAGAGAATTAGTAATCTAAGTCAGACAAAATATTCAAGCAAGGACAAATGAAAGACTTTACCTAATGATGTAGATGTGGTTATATAGCTGGCTTGGGAAAATAGAATGTGATCAAAATTAACATTTCTCATTTTCAACCAGACGTTTTAAGAGGTGTAGGCTGTGGTTCTACAATTCTGTGTTTCCCCCCTTAATACAAGAAAAGTGAGACAGGTACAGTGTTGCATACCTGTAATCCCAGCTACTTGGGAGGTTAAGGCAAAAGGATCAAAATTTCAAGGATAGCCTGGGCAATTTCGTTAGAAGGGGAGAACACCCCTGGATTCAATACCCTATACTTCTATCTCCTACAAAAAAAAAAAAAAAAAAAAAAAAAAAGCTTTCTTCAAAAGAGAGCTGAACTTGCTCCTTTAGTCTGATTACAGAGTAAAAACAATAATGAAGCCTTGCCATAGATGCCCTGTGGCTGATAATAACAGGAAGAATTGAGGTTTTGGTTATTTGTAACTATTCTGTAACCATTCCATAGTATAACATATGCAAGGTCTTCAAGGTTGAATTGAAATGCTGAATAAAAAGTAAGAGAGCAAAACATATTTAAAGAAAAAGTTCAGAAATTTCTAAAATTGACAAACTTTGTAGATACATGAATTCTATTATTCCAAAGTCAAATGAGTTTAAATTAGACAAAAACCATACCTTGGCAAATGATAATAAAATCTGATTTGAAAAAAATAAATCTATAAAGCAACCACAGTGGGAAATTATTATTGATATTATCATCAATATTGACAACTAATGTGCCAATAGAAATATTGGAAGGTACATAAATTTGGATGCTATCTTAGAAATGTTGAAAAAGATTTCCTACAATGTCGAATTCATTCCCATTAAAATTATAACTCAAGAGTGAAGTAAAAATTGAGATAATTCACTACCAGCAGACCTATACAAAACAAAATCTAAGCAACTATTCTTAAGATATAGGGTATAATTTCCAGATGAATGTAACTGATAAAGAAAGAGGTTAAAAACAATGACAATTAAAATGCTTCCTAAAATTGAAATTAATAATTGATTTGTCTCTGGAACATTTCCTGATCTTAAAACTTAGGATAGGTAGAAAACCATAGGGATATGTAAAATGTGGAAAACAAATAAATGCAATAACACCACTGAAACAGTCTAAACATCACAACACAGAATTCTCTTATGACACAAAGATACATTCATTAAGAAGATATGGAAAGGTGATTTCTTCATGATCTTAGATCATAAGCATTTGTTACAATGAATATAGAGAAATTCCCATATCCTCTTTATCCAGTTTCCCCTAATGATAATATCAGTTAATTGACAATGATATACTCCATTGATCTCATTTAAATTTCACTTCTTTTTCATGCACTCATGTGTGTGTATTTTGATCCATGCAATTTTATTTATATTTGCATGACCACCACCAAGGAAGATATAGAGATGTTCCAGCAAGAGAATTCCTTCTACTATTCTTTTAGTTATACCATTCTTTCACACTCCTACAGGGCCTGATAATTATTAATCCATCCTTCATATGTATAAATGGAATTGCACAACATGCAATTTTTGAGGTTGGATTTTTGCCCTCAGCAAAATTCTTTTGAGATCCATCCAAGGTGATGGATGTATCAAAATGCAGTTCTTCTCCATTGCTAATTCTTTTCATTCCATAGTATGAATACACCACAATTTGACCATTTAACCATTTAAAAATATTTGAGGTGTTTTTGTTTGGGGCTATAATGAATGAAGTTATTATAAACATTTGTGTGCAGGTTTTTGATTGTACATATGTTTTTAATTCTCTGTGTACAAAAATTTACTAGGTTTTATTTTAAGTGTATGTTCAATTTTTGCAACAACTCTACATTTATTTATTGAGTGGCTGTATCATTTTACCTTTCCACTGACAATTTTGTAGTGATTCAGTTTCTTTACATTTTTGTCAGCATTTGATATTCAAAACGAAATTTTAAGAAAAAACTTTCATTAACAACAAACCTGACAGACTGTTCAGGAAAAGGTGAATGTTAGTCAAATAATCAGTTAAAAAAGCACTGAACATTCATAGATAATGTCAGTACAATTTTAAATTTTAATTTTCAATTCTCACAACATTCTTTCATTTTGCAAAGTTCCATCAAGATGTCCTAACTAAAAAAATAAATGGATTTTTAAAAAATTAATAGATTTCAATTTTTAGAGAAGTTTTAATTTCATGGAAAAATTGAAAAGTACAGAAGGATTTTATAAACTCATTCATCCCACACAAGCACAAGTATTGACATCACATACAGCAGAATGGTTTATAATTGGTGAACCTTCATTGACACATCAAAATCCACCAAAGTCTGTAGCTTACATTAAGGTTTATTCTTGGTCCTGTATATTCCATGGGTCTTAACAAATGTACAATGGCATGTAACCAACATTACAGTATTATACAAAGTAGTTCAGTGACCTAAAACTGTTCTGTGTTCATCTCCTCGTCTTTCTCTTTTTTATTTATTTATTTATTTATTATTTTTATAATTTTTAATATGTACAACTCATAGTGCATGTATTTAGCATCTTTTTACATACAATTGTTTGTATACAGAGTATATTCGTACAATTCAGGTCTTCAATCATGCATTTAGGAAAATAATATCCATCTCATTCAAACACCTTTTCTTTTCTTTTTCCTTTTCTCCCTCTCCCTCCCCCGTTGCTCCCTCCCTTACTCTCCCATCCCTTTGACCATTCTAGTGCTCTTCTAGTCCTCATATGTACCCTCCCATCCAACAATACTATGAACTAGCCTCCTTATATCAGAGAAAACATTTGGTACTTGGATTTTTGAGACTGACTAACTTCACTTAGCATTATGTCTTCCTTCCAACTTCATCCATTTACCTGCAAATGCCATTAATTTATTTTCTTTTATTGCTGAGTAAAATTCCATTGTGCGTATATACCACATTTTCTTAATCCACTCATTTACTGAGGGACATCTAGGTTGGTTCCACAACCTAGCTATTGTGAATTGCGCAGTTACAAACATTGAGATAGCTGTGTCACTGTAATGTGCTGTTTTTAAGTCCTTTGGGAATAGACCCAGGAGTGGGATGGCTGGGTCATAGGGTGGCTACATTCCCAGTTTTCCAAGAAATCTCCATACTGCTTTCCATAATGGTTGCACCATTTTGCAGACCCACCAGCAATGTATGAGTGTGCCTTTTTCCCCACATCCTCTCCAACATTTATTGTTGCTTGTGTTCTTGACAGCTGCCATTCTGACTGGAGTGAAGTGAAATCTTAGAGTAGTTTTGATTTGCATTTCTCTAATTGCCAGTGATGTTGAACATTTTTTCATGTATTTGTTAATTAATCGTGTATCTTCTTCTGAGAGGTGTCTTCTCAATTACTTAGCCCATTTATTGATTGGGTTATTTGTTTTTTTGGTGTAAAGTTTTTTGAGTTCTTTATATATTCTAGAAATTAGTGCTCTGTCTGATGTGCATGTATTACTAAATATTTGTTCCCAATTAGTTGGCTCTCTATTCACCTCACTGATTGTTTCTTTTGCTGAGAAGAAGCTTTTTAGTTTAAATCTATCCCATTCATTAATTCTTGGTAGTAATTCTTGCGCTACAGGATTCTTATTAAGAAACTTGGGGCCTAATCCGACATGTTGGAAATTGGAGCTTACTTTTTCTTCTATTAGGCGTATTATCTCTGGTCTAATTCCTAGGTCCTTGATCCACTTTGAATTGAGTTTTGTGCATGGTGAGAGATAAGGATTTAATTTCAATTTGGTGCATATGGATTTCCAGTTTTCCCAGCAACATTTGTTGAAGAGGCTATCCTTTCTCCACTGTACATTTTTGGCACCTTTGTCTAATATAAGATAGCTGAAATTATATGTATTAGTTTCTGTGTCCTCAATTCTGTACCATTGGTCCACCAGTCTGTTTTGGTGCCAATACCATGCTGTTTTGTTACTATTGCTCTATAGTATAATTTAAGGTCCGGTATGGTGATGCCCCCTGCTTCACTTTTCTTGCTCAGGATTGCTTTGCTTTGGCTATTCTGGGTCTCTTATTTTTCCAGATGAATTTCATGACTGCTATTTCTATTTCTTTGAAGAATGACATTGGGATTTTGATTGGAATTGCAATAAATCTGTATAGTGCTTTTGGTAGTATGGACATTTTGACAATATTAATTCTACCTATCCAAGAGCAAGGTAGGTCTTTCCATCTTCTGAGATCATCTATAATTTCTTTCTTTAGTGTTCTATAATTTTCGTTATAGAGGTCTTTCACCTCTTTCGTTAGGCTGATTCCCAGGTATTTTATTTTTTTTTGATGCTATTGTAAATGGGGTAGTTTTCATCATTTCCCTTTCAGAGTCTTTGTTGCTGATGTACAAAAATGCCTTTGACTTATGTGTGTTGATTTTGTATCCTGCAACTTTGCCAAATTCATTTACTAGTTGTAAAAGTTTTCTGGTAGAGTTTTTTGGGTCTTCTAGGAAGATTATCATGTCATCAGCAAATAGTGCTAATTTGAGCTCTTCTTTTCCTATCTGGATCCCTTTAATTTATTTCGTCTGTCTAATTGCTCTGGCCAGAGTTTCCAGTACTATGTTAAATAGCAGTGGTGAAAGGGGGCATCCCTGTCTTGTTCCAGTTTCTAGAGGGAATGCTTTCAATTTTTCTCCATTTAAGATAATGTTACCTCGGGGCCTTGCATATATAGCTTTTATAGTGTTGAGATATGTTCCTGATATTCCTAGTTTTTCCAGTGTTTTGAACACAAAGGGTTGTTGTATTTTGTCAAATGCTTTTTCTGCGTCTATTGAGATGATCATATGATTTTTGTCTTTAAGTCTATTGATGTGGTGTATTATGTTTATTGATTTCGAATGTTGAACCAGCCTTGCATCCCTGGGATAAACCCCACTTGATATGTTTTTGTATCCAATTTGCCAGGATTTTGTTGAGGATTTTTGCATCTATGTTCATTAAAGATATGGGCCTGAAGTTTTCTCTTTTGGATGTGTCTTTGCCTGGCTTTGGAATTAATGTGATATTGGCCTCATAGAAAGAGTCTGGAAGAGCTCCCTCTTTTTCTATTTCTTGGAATAGTTTGAAGAGCATTGGTATTAGTTCTTCTTTGAAAGTCTTATAGAACTTGGCTGTAAACCCATCAGGTCCTGGACTTTTCCTTGTTGGTAGCTTTTTGATGACATCTTCTATTTCTGTGCTTGTAATTGATCTGTTTAAATTGTGTATAGCCTCCACATCCAGTTTAGGCAAATCATATGACTCTAGAAATCTGTCAATGCATTCAGTATTTTCTATTTTATTAGAGTACAAGTTTTCAAAGTAATTTCTAATTATATTCTGTATATCTGAGGTGTTTGTTGTGATATTCCCTTTTTTCATCACGAATGTTAGTAATTTGAGCTTCTTCTCTTCTTCTTTTCGTTAGCATCGCTGAAGGAGCCCTAATTAGGAAGGGCTGTTGCAGCTAGCTGGAAGCCATAAGTTCCACCTGATGCACCTGTAGGCACCCGACAAAAGCTGAAGGTATATAACCGGGTGAAAGCGGTCCGAGTTAGGAGAATGGAGAATTCAGTCAGTCGGGCAGTCACTCGGTCGGTCAGAAGAATCAGAGCGGCCAGAACGTAGGCAGAGCGGTTACAGAAGAGAAACCAGATAGAAGACAGAAGAGAAACCAGATAGAAGAAGTAATGACTGGTCAGAGTTAGGCCGAGGCTCCTGAGGAAGACAGAAGACAGAAGAAAGAAGAAGGAAGAAAGAAGAGAGAAGAAAGAAGCTCTAATCTTTCTCTAAGCTACTCTAAGCTAATCTCTATCTTTCTTTCTCTCTAAAAATCTTTCTTTCCCTCTCTAAGCTCTAAGAAAGTAGAAGTAAAAGTAGTAAAAGCTTTACTCTGCCTCCGAGAGTTTTCCTCCCGGTTTTCGGTACCAGGCAGCTTACACATCGCTAAGGGTCTGTCAATTTTGTTTATTTTTTCAAAGAACCAACTTTTAGTTTTGTCAGTTCTTTGAATGTTTTTCTTAGTCTCGATTTCATTAATTTCTGCTCTGATTTTAATTATTTCCTGTCTTCTACTGCTCTTGGTGTTGGTCTGTTCTTCTTTTTCTAATGCTTTGAGGTGTGATGTTAAGTCATTTATTTGTTGGTTTTTTTTCCTCTTAAGGAATGAACTCAGTGCAATGAATTTTCCTCTTACTACTGCCTTCATAGTGTCCCAGAGATTTCTATATGAAGTATCTGTGTTCTCATTTACCTCTAGGAATTTTTTGATCTCCTCTTTGATGTCTTCTTCAACCCCTTGTTCATTCAGTAGCATGTTGTTTAGCTTCCAGTTGATAGAGTAGTTTTTCTTATTCCGTGTTTTGTCGTTGATTTCCAATTTCATCCCTTTATGGTCCGATAGCATGCAGGGTAGTATCTCTATTTTTTTATATTTGCTGAGAGTTGCCTTGTGACATAATATATGGTCTGTTTTGGAGAAGGAGCCATGTGCTGCTGAGAAAAATGTGTATTCGTTTACTGAGGGATGAAATATTCTATATATGTCCGTTAGGTCTAAATTGTTAATTGTTTTAAGGAGGCTTAAAGTTTCTTTGTTTAGCCTTTGTTTGGATGATCTATCCATTGGTGAGAGAGGTGTGTTGAAGTCCCCTAGAATAACTGTGTTGTGGTCTATTTTACTCTTGACCTTGAGAAGCGTTTGATGAATGTAGGTGCTCCATTATTTGGGGCATATAGATTTATGATTGTTATATCCTGTTGATGATTGGTTCCCTTAAGTAATAAGAAATATCCATCTTTGTCCCTCTAGATTAGTTTTGGTTTGAAGTCTACCTTATTTGATATGAGAATGGAAACCCCTGCTTGCTTCCGCCGGCCATGTGAGTGATAAGACTTTTCCCAGCCTTTCACTTTCAGTCTGTTGATGTCTTTTTCTATGAGGTGTGTTTCTTGGAGACAGCAAATTGCTGGGTCATTTCTTTTAATCCATTCTGATAATCTGTGTCTTTTGATTGGCGAGTTTAGGCCATTAACATTCAGGGTTATTATTGAGATGTGATTTTTATTCCCATCCATTTTTATATGAATTATGGTCTTTAGCTTGATTTGGTTTCTCTTCTGGTTGGTATTTCCTTTAGTTTAATATCTCCCTTTGTTGATTTTCATTATCATCTTTCTCTTCTTCTTCATGAAAAATGTTGCCCAGGATGTTCAGAAGTGCTGGCTTTCGAGTTGTGAAATCTTTTAACTTTTGCTTGTCGTGGAAGGTTTTTATTTCATCTTCGAATCTAAAGCTCAATTTTGCTGGATATAAGATTCTTGGTTGACATCCCTTTTCTTTCAGAGCTTGAAATATGCTATTCCAGGATCTTCTTGCTTTTAAGGTCTGGGTTGAAAAATCTGAACATAGTCTGATTGGTTTCCCCCTTATGTGATCTGCTTCCTTTCTCTTGTGGCTTTTAGTATTCTCTCCTTGCTCAGAATATTAGGCATTTTCATTATAATGTGTCTTGGTGTGGATCTGTTGAGATTTTGTTTGTTTGGTGTTCCGTATGCCTCTTGAACTTGGTTTTCCCATTCATTCCTCAAGTTTGGAAAATTTTCTGTAATTATTTTGTTAAATAGATTACTCATTCCTTTGGCTTGAAACTCTGCTTCTTCCTCTACGCCAATCACTCTTAAGTTTGGTCTTTTTATGCTGTCCCATAATTCTTGGATGTTATGTTCTTGATTTCCAACGAGTTTTGCTGTATGGTTTAAATTCTTCTCTAGGACATATATTTTGTCTTCATTGTCTGAGGTTCTTTCCTCCAAGTGGTCTACTCTGTTGGAGATGCTTTCAATTGAACTTTTATTTTGGTTTACTGCTTCTTTCATTTCTGGAATTTCTATTTGGTTTCTCTTTAGAGCCTCTATTTCCCTATTGAAGTAATCTTTTACTTCCTGTATTTGTTTTTGGAGTTCTTTGTCAAAATGATCTTTTGCCTCCTGTACTTGCTCCCTCATCTCATTTTTGAGTTCATTCTTAAGTTCCCTAAACATTTGGCATATGTAATTTCTAAATTCCATCTCTGGCATTTGACCAACTGTTTTTGCCATGAAATCTACTGATGAGGAATCTTGATTTGATTGTGTCACTTTCTTCCCTTGTTTTTTCATGCTGCTTGTATGTCTTTTCTTCCTGCACTGTGGGACCTTGACTGTTTCGATTTTACCTTAATTCCTTATGTTGTTCCTGTAGTACGAAGCTATCAGCTCCCCTTATAATTCCTTTACACTTTAAAACCTAACACTTTCTATTCAGAAAATTCAATTTTGATCACAATGTACAGATTTTGTTAACCCAGATATTATTTCCAATTTACTCTGTATGCTTCTGATGGGGTTTTATAGCTTCAGGTATTGGATACAGAGGTATTATGTTTAAGAAGAAGGAAGTGTCTTGAATTGTTCTTTCTTGGAAAGTATGAAAGGAGAGTTCTATTGACGTGGTTTACTGGAAGTGGTTTAGTATCAGTAGAAGAGAGAAGATAGAGAATGGAGTAGATACTTAGGTGGAGAGACCAATTTATATGTAAAGTAAGATGGAAAAGAAGAAAAAAAAATGATAAAAGAGTAGAAATTGGTGTAAGAGAGAGGAGATAGAGAATCAAGAAAATGGAGAGTAAACTATATATAGCACCTCTTTGCTATCCAGTTCAATTGCGCCGTTTCTAGAAATCCCAAATTTTGCGTACAGCTGGTTTTTGCCTCTGTTTAGTATGCACTGGCAGGGTGCAAATATGAAAGATGAAGGAGGAAGAAGAGATGCCAAACTGAGAAGGAAGAGAAGAAGGAACGAGAAAAGGAGCAGAAGCAAACAATCAAACACACTGACAATCAATGCAAAAAAAAGCAAAACAGAACAAAGCCAAAAAAAGAGAAAGCACAATAAACAATCTAACAAAACCAATAACACAAGCAGAAAAACCAACCAAAAAAAAAAAAAAAAAAAAAAGAAAATAAAAAACGTCGAACCCCAAGTCTCAAACAAAACGGGCCCTGGGAAGCCCCCCTCTCTTTTCCCTTTCCAGTTTAAGCCAACTGCATTGGATCACGTCCAGATAGTCTGTGAGTCAAGTCTACACCCTATGCCAGCGGCCAAATGGCTCAGGGGGAAGATTGGCTCAGGGTGGTTGTGTGTCAGCAGATGAATGACTCCGGGAAGGGGACCCTCCAGAAGGCACCCTTTCCCCACGCCCACCCACAGTTGTAGCTTCTTGTGGCAGCTGGGCTGGCCTCAGACACGCCCTCCCCTGCTGGTTACCCGAGTCTCACCCAGGTGTGCGCTGCCTTCAGAGCGATGGGGCTCCCTGGATGTCTGCAGCTGTTGTCTCCTCCGTCTTTTCCCCTTTGTCCGGATCAGCCTCTGCACTTCTCAAAGATGGCGGCGTTCTCCTCCCATTCAGCAGCTGCTCTGCAGACCCTTGTGTCAGTCCAGATTGTGAGGGGGTCGGCTTGGCAAGCAGTGCGAAAGAGCTCCACGTGGACACCGCCCACGCCTCTAGGCCTCTTTTTATCCCTCCTCACTGATAGGTTTCAAAGCCGCTGGGTGGATCGTCTCCTTGCCGAGATGGTATTGGCCCCTGCGCATGCAGCACTGACAGCGACAGCGTTGTTTCGGGCTGTGGATCGCTGGGACTCTGTCCCTGGTTGTTGTGGTCCTGAGAACTTTGTATTTCGCTGTCCAGAGGTGCAGGAATGTCTCGGCTCCCTTTCAGTTGCAATAGAACCGCCAGCAAAGCGCTCAAACTTCCCACTCCGGGTCCTTCAGCAACAGCGTCCAGAGAGCACCTCCCTCCTGTTGGCCATCTTCGGGTTTTGTATCCCTCATCTTTCTCTTGCACTACCTGGTGCAACCACTGATCCTCTTATAGTCTCCATAGTTTGGTCTTTTCCAGAGTGTAATACAGTTGGAATTATATAGTCTGTACCCTTTTCAGACTGTCTCCTTAATCTTATTAATATGCATTAAAGTTTCTTCTAGTCTTTTCGTGTTTTTTTGGTGTTCAGCACTGAGTAATATTGCATTGTTTGTATGTGTTACCATTTCATTTATCCAGTCACCTACTGAGAGACATCTTGGTTGCCTCCAAGTTTGGAAATAGAAACACCTATGTAGGCTTTGAATGGGCATATTTTTCCAACTCCTTTGGGCAAAGACCACAGAGCATTATTGCTGGGTAATAAGGTAACAACAGTATGTTTAATTTTATAAGAGACTGCCAAACTCTTTCTCGAAGTTGTTTTACCATTTGCAAAGTAGTTCTCATTGTTAAACATCATTTTTGCTGCATTTGATGGTCTCAGTAGTTTGGATTTTGATCTTTCTATAGGTATGGAATGATATATCTTTTTATTTTCAAATTTGCATCATCTGTTTTTGAACATGTTTTCATATGCTTGTCATCTGTGTATCTTCTTTACTGAAGTGTATATTCAGATATTTTGCTTTTTTTTAAATTTGGTACTTAGTTCTGTTTTAAGTATTCATTGCATATTTTTTGAATATCGATCTTTAACCAAATATGTCATTTGCTGATATTTTGATGCAAAATAGATTGCTTTTATTCCTTGTTTAACTTACCTTTGTGGTGAATTTTCCAAAGTTTTAAAGTTCACCCCATTGAAACTCTCAAAATCAATTAGTTAACAAGAGACTATAATCTTATTATTACTATCTCAGATATCATTCTGTCTCAGTATTAAAATAGATCTTTATTTATGCCACTTTTCTCAATTTGGTAGTCATTTGTCCTATGAACATCTGTAGTTATATGTAGATCCTTAATTCTTGGCTTATGATTTCTCAATAAATACATCTTTGTTGTTGTTGTTGTTTTAGAAAGACACATTGTGATAAATTCACCTCATTTAATCACTTTGCATTTAAAATACTGCATAAAGTCAATGATTTCTACCATCTTGAGATTCATTCCTGTAATTCCTAGTGTATACTAAAAGTCTTCACTGGACTTCTTGGGTGTAATATATGTCAAGTTAGAAACTTCAGTTTTATTTCATTCTTCTGACATATGCCTTCTTGTGACCATAACATTGAGCACAAGTATTATTTTACTTTATTTTAAATTTGTCCCTATTATGTATCACTACTTCCTCTCTTTACTATCTCTTGAGATTTGAAGTTCTTTCTGAGTACCTGCTCTTCTATTTGTGACTATGCCTTATGTAATAATATTATGTAAGTTTCTAATAACTTTCAATTTAAAAAGAATTTTTAAACTTTCCATACATAATATTATATAAATTTATATATCCATTATCTGACTAATTTCTTTGTGTTTAAATCTTAGAAGGGAAAATGGCTAGTAATGGACTTTGGGCCTACTAAACTATAACTGAACAATATCCAGAAGATATTTTAAAAGATTACAAGTTATCATATTCTGTTTAAGATGATTTTATGAGACATTGAACAGACTGATTTCAGTAGTACTTACCCTTTCTTATTATTCTTCAGATAGAATGTATTTCATTTTTTGACACTGACAATATATTCATATTGTAGCAGTGACATCTGACACTTAGTATAAAAAACATAAATCACCAAAGGAAGCATGCATAAACAAAGGACTGCAGGCCATCCAATGTCATTCTCCTTTTCTTTCTCAATTAAGAGAAAACACTCATCTTCCCCTTTGCTTTGTGAACATTACAAAGGACTACCTTTATTATAATAATAATGTACATAAGATTTTTTAAATATTATTTTTATTTGAATTATTAATATTAACACCATTACATCTGATAGTCTATGAAAGATGTTCTTTTTATATCTTTACGTTTCTATCTTCTGCAGTCTTTTCTTTATCATTATATTTAGAAAGTATTGGGATAAGAACAAAACAGGAAGAAGTACATCTCAATGTTAATAAATACCAAGTTGAGAAACTCCAGGTGATTTTTATGTATAAATTATGAAGGCAATCTCACTTTATGAAAAAATAATATTCAAATAGATGACTCAAAATAGAAAGCTATATGTATTAGATGAAAATAAATACAAATTTGTATTGAACAGTGAGAGACTACTGAATATTCTGTTAGGGGACTGGGATTCAAATTCTGCCTGTAGCTTTAACTACCAAAGTTTGCATATAAAATTTTTCTCATGTAGATTATTGATAAAAATAACTTTCCTGAAAAATGTGAAATGTGACTTAACTGAACTTTCATTTCTTTTTCTAGTTTGGCACTTTATTTTTACTGATTCTTTTTAGTTATATATAACATTAGGATACATTTTGACATAATCACAAAAGCATGGAATATAATTTGCTCCATTTCAGCCCCTAGCACTTCTAACCCTCCCATCGCCTCCCTCCTCTGCTCCCTTTCCTAGACTGAATTTTCTGCAATTTATTTATAGGTTTTTGTTGTTTGTTTTTGTTTTTCTGGTTGTTGCTGTTTATAACTAGCTTCTTGAGAATACACTTGATGTTGGGATTCACTGTGCTTCTTCATGTATATACATACAAAGATTCAATCAGATTCATAGTACTGTTTTTTTCTGCCATTCTTCCTTCCTCCCACTCAATCCCTGTCATCTATTCTACTGATCTCTATTTTGATGAAATTCCCTCTCCTTCCTCCACCCCCTTTACTTCTTTATCCCACCCCTTATTTTGGATTAGCTTATGCATATCAAAGAAGACATTTGAATTTTGCCTTTTTGGGACTGGCTTATTTCACTTAGCATGATAGTCTCCAGTTCCATCCATTTACCAGAAAAAAATCATTATTCCATTTTTCTTTTATAACTGAGTAATACTCTATCATGTATGTATACCACATTTTCTTTATCCATTCATCTGTTGAAGGACATCTAGTTTGGTTCCATAGCTTGGCTATTATGAAATGTGCTGCTATAAACATCAATGTGGCTGCGTCACTGTAGTATGTTGAATTTAAAGCTTTGACAAATACACTAAGGAGAGTGGGATACCTGAGCCATATTGTGGTTTCATTTCAAGTGTTTTGAGGAATCTCCATGTTGCATTACACAGTGGTTACACCAATTTGCAGTCTCACCAAAAATATTTTATCTGCATCTATTGAGATAATTATGTGACTGTTGATCTCAACTCTATTTATGTGTTGAATTACAATTTGTGTATGTGGAACCAATGTTGCATAACTGGGACAAAATACACTTAGTTATGGTGCACTATCTTTTTAAGCTTTTATCCTTGCCATAATTTGTTATTATTTGTATACTTGATAATTGCGATTCTGATTGGAATGAGATGAAATCTCAATATGATTTTAATTTGCATTCCTATAATTGCTAGAGATGTTGAATATCTTTTCATATATTAATTGGCCATTTGTATTTCTTTTATTGAGAAGGATCTGTTGTTTGTTTTTTTGGTGTTAAGTTTTTTAAGTTCTTTGTATATTTTGGACATTAATGCCCCAAGGAGCAGGTGGCAAATATCTTCCATTCTGTAGGCTCTTTCTTTTTGGGGGGTTGGGGGCTGAGGTACAGGGATTGAACTCAGGAGCACTCAACCACTGAGTGACATCCACAGCCCTATTTTGTATTTTATTTAGAGATAGGGTCTCACTTAATTGCTTAGTGCCTCATTGATGCTGAGGCTGGCTTTTAACTCTTGATCTTCCTGACTCAGCCTCCTGAGCCTCTGGGATTACAGGTATGTGCCAGAACACCCAGCTTGTAGGCTGTTTATTAACATTTTTAATTGCTGCCTTTGCTGTAAATGAATGAGTTAGAAGTATTCTGGTTAAGTTTATTGGATCTTCTAAATATAGGATCATGTCATCAGCAAAGAGAGATAGTTTGAGCTCTTCTTTTTCAATTTGATGCCACCCCACTTGTTGATTTTGTATTTAATTTTCCTGCTTTAGGAATCTTGTTAAGGAAGTCAGTTCCTGTTCCAACATGTTGCAGTATTTGGCCCACATTTTCTTCCAGGAATTACAAAATTTCTGATCTAATCCCTTGGTCTTTGACCTACTTTAAATTGACTTTTGTACAGGGTAAGAGAAGGGGATCAAATTTCATTCTTCTACCTATGGATATCCAGTTTTCCAAGCACCATTTGGGAAAAAAAAAAAAAAAAAAAAAAAAAAAAAAAAAACTATCTTTTCTCCAACATATGTTTTTGGCACCTTTGTCTAGGATCAGATAACTGTAATTATGCGGGTTTGTCTCCGTGCATCTATTCTATTCCATTGGTCTTCATGCTTGTTTGGGTGCCAGTTCCATGCTGTTTTTGTTACTATACTTTTGTAGTATAATTTGAGGTTCTGTATTGTGATGCCTACAGCTTTGCTTTTCTTGCTAAGGATTTTTTTTTTGGGGGGGGGGGGGTCTTCTGGGTCTTTTAGTTTTCCAAATAAATATCATGACTACCTTTTCTATTTATATAAAGAATGCATTGTAATTTTAATAGGAATTGTATTCTATCTGTATAGCACTTTTGGTAGTATGGCCCTTTTGACAACATTAATTCTGCCTATCAATGAACATGGAAAGTCATTCCATCTTCTAAGACTTTCCTCAATTTTTTCCTTGAGTATTCTATAGTTTTCATTGAAGATCCTTCACCTCTTTGTTAAATTGATTACCAACTACTTTATATTCTTTTTGAGGTCATTGTGAATTGAATAGTTTTCCTAATTTCTTTTTAAGCATAACTTATTATTAGAATATGGGAATGTAATTGATTTATAAGTGTTGATCTTGTATTCTTCTACTTTGATGACTATATTTATCAGCTCTAGAAGTATTCTGGTTAAGTTTATTGGGTCTTCTAAACATAGGATCATGTCATCAGCAAAGAGAGATAGTTTGAGCTCTTCTTTTTCTATTAGTATCCCTTTAATGTTCTTGGCTGATTGCTCTGGCTAGAGTTTCAAAGACTATGTTGAATAGAAGTAGTGAAAGCAGGCATAGGTGTTCCTATTTGTAGAGGAAGTGCTTTCAGTTTTTCTTCATTCAATATAATGTTTGCCTTGGATTTGTCATATATAGACTTTACAATGTTGACATAATTTCCCTCTGTCCCTAGTTTTACGAGTGTTTTAAACACGAATGTGTATATCATCAATTTTTTTTTCTGCATCTACTGAGATAATTATGTGACTCTTGAACTCAACTCTATTTATGTGTTGAATTACACTTTATAATTGATGTATGTGGAACCATCCCTGGGATAAAATCCACTTGGTTATGGTGCCCTATCTATTTAATATGTTTTTGTATGTGGTTTGCCAATATTTTATTAAGAATCTTTGCACAAGATAACCTGACAATTTCTTTCCTTGATATGATATGTCTTTTTCTGGTTTTGGTAACAGGCTAATACTGGCTTAATAGAGTGAGTTTGGCAGGCTTCCTTCTTTTTCTATTTCATGGAATAATTTGAGAGTGATTGATATTAGTTTTTTCTTTAACATTCTGGTAGAACTTGGGTGAGATTCCTTCTGGTTCTGAACTTTTTTTTGTTGTTGTTGATGGAAGGCTTTTCATAGCTGCTTCAATTAACACTTGATATTCATTTGTTTAAGTCTTCTATGTCTTCATGGTTCAATTTGGGCAGGTTTTCTGTCTTTAGGAATTTGTCAATTTCTTCAAGATGTTCCAGTTTTTATAAGTATAAATTTTCAAAATAATTTCTGGTGATCTATCTGCTAGATTTCAGAAGTGTCTATGGTGATATTTCTTTTTTCACCTCTAACTTTGTTAACTTGAGTTTTTTTTTTTTTTAAAGGTTTATCAATCTTGTTTATTCTTCAAAACAAAGCAACTCTTTGTTGATCTTTTGTATTCTTTCAATTTCATTGATTTTAGCTCTAATTTTAATTATTTCTTGGCTTCTACTGATTTTGGTATTGGATTTTTATTCTTTTTTCTAAAGCCTTGAAATGTAATGTTTGATTATTTATTTGGCATCTTTTTATTCATTTGATTGAAGAACTTAATGCTATACACTTTCCTCTTAGGAATGCCTTTAGATTGTACCAGAATTTTGATATGTTATATCATTATTCTCATGTACTTCAAAGAAATTTCTAACTCTCACCTGAATTCCTCTGCTATCATTCAAAAGTGTATTTTCAAATCTCTAGGTATTAGAGTGGTTTCCACTTTTTATATTCTTGTTGGTTTCTAATATTATTCCATTATGATCTGAAAAAATGCAAGTTATGATCTCTATTTTTTTATTTCCTAAGATGTGCTTTGTGACCTTAAATATGGTCCATTTTAGAAAAACTTCCATGTGCTATGGAGAAGAAAGTGAATTCAGTTGATGGATGAAATATTCTAGATGTCTGTTAGGTCCCATATTATTAATTATATTTTTTATTTCTGTAGAATTATTATTTAGTTTGCATCTGGGTGATCAATCTATTGGTAAGAGAAATGCATTAAATCAACCAATATTATTGCTTTGTGTTTTTATTTTCACATTAAGAAGGGTTTATTTTATGTAAATAGATGCACAATTGTGCATACATATTTTCAATCATTTTACCTTTTGTTTCATGATTCCCTTAAGTGGTGTGAAGTAAAATGCTTTGTCTCATCTGATTAATTTTGGCTTGAAATCCACTTTGTTTGATATGAGAATAGCTGGCCCTGTTTTTCCATGAGTACTATTTGCATGGTATATGTTTTCCCATCTTTTCACCTTCAGTCTGTGGATGTTTCGTTTGTGAAGTGAGTGTCTTGCAAACAGTATATTGTTGCATCTCATTTTTAAATGCAATCTTTCAACCTATGTCTTTTAATTGAAAAGTTTAGACCATTTAACTTCAATGTTATTATAAGGAAATGCTCTTTATTTCATGCTTGTCATGTATTTCTTATGTTTAAATCATACATTATTCTCCTTTAATTGACTATTTGTCTAGTGTAATTCATTCCGATGGTGGTTTCATATCTTTTTGATGAAATATTTCACTCAGCCATTTTGTAGTGTAGGCTTTCCAGTTATAAATTCTTTTAGGTTTTGTTTATCATGGAAGATTTTAATTTCATCTTCAATTTTGAAACTTAATTTTGCTGGGTATAATTTCTTTGTTGGCAATCCATTTTCTTTCAGAGTTTGGTATATATTATTATGATCCCTCTTGTCTTTTACTGTCCGAATTGAGAAGTCAGTTGAAATCTGGATTTATTTACCTCTAACGTGATCAAAATGTCTATTTTTCTCTTTGCAGGCTTTTAAATTCCATTTTTATTCTGTATATTAGGCATTTTCATTATGATGTGTCTTGGAATGGATCTATAGGATTTTATGTATTTGGAGTCCCATTTTCCTCTTGAATTTGAGTTACCATCTCATTCTTAAGGTTTGGAAGATTTTCTGATATTAGTTCTTTGAAAAGATTGTGTATCCCTAAACTTATATTTCAGAGACTTCATTTACCCCAGTGATTCTTAAAATTGATCTATTTGATATTATCTCAGATTTCTTGAATATTCTGCTCATGAACTCTTAACATTTTTTCTTTATGATTAACTTTATTTTCAAGATCATATACTTTGTAATTGAGGCCTAAAAATCTGTCTTTAAAGTGGTCTAAACTGTTAGTGATACTTTCTATTGAATTTTTAATTTTTTTCTTACATTTTTAGGATGTCTGTTTCATTCTTTTTCAGATTCTCTCTCTCTTGATTGAAATGGTCTTTCAAGCTTAAAACCAAATTATGAAAAGAAAGTTGTGCCACAGTCCACAGCCATTTTATGGAGCCCTCAGCTGTCTAGTTACCCCCTTACATCAACACAGAATCTTCCCTTGTCAATACTATTGCAAATTTTACCAGAGGGAGCTCCCCTGCAGTGGGATCTCTTAAGAAGCTGGCTGGAAGAAACTTCTAGAGAGATTGCTACTAGCCAAAAATTGCTGAAACTATCTCTTTCCTTCCCCCTCATCACAAACTAGGGGTGTGGGGTGGAACAGGTCTGGGCAGGGAAGAGCCCCAACCCACTGCTCTGCTCAGCCTTTGAGACCCAGGCAAAGATGGAAAGCTGTGTGTGTCCATTGACCCAGACAGTGACAGAGTAGTAAAGCAGATTTCACCCCAAGCAGAGGAAAGGGATCCATCAGGACCAAACCAGCCCCAATCACTGACATTGGGCAGAGGCACCATGGGAAGCTGTAAGACTATCTCCTTGATCACAGGTCCCATACTGGAGGGAATCAGCTTGAATATACAGTGACATAGAGATTTATTTTCTGGAATGTGGCAACCATGGGCAGAAGGCCACCAGGAGAAGTCAACTGAATACCCAGGAAATGTTAAGTGGAAGATGCCCACAACCACAGCCAGATTCAAGGCAACAAGGAGTGACTGCTCCCAACCATGTCCCATCTCCCAGCCTGATCTGGCTCTTTACCTGACCCATGGTCACATCTGACAAACAAAGGGGCATTATTTGGGCACTGGTTAGACCTTGCATCAGTCCTAATCAATAAAGGGAATCAGCACCTGCTGTTCATAACCTGGAGAAGTGGAAACTAGAATCCATGTGAACCACATGTGAACCACATGTGAACCACTGCAGCACTCCAGAGAGTTGCATCATTGGCCAGGGGAACAATTCTGGGCCACAGGACACCCACAGAAAATCTACAACCTGAGGACCTGTGCTTATACACAGTCTGTAGACTCTACACCTCCATGAAAATAATGCTGTAGAGGGGAATAGGTACATGGTACCCCACAGAAATCACAGGGACACTCCAGAGATTGTATCTTAATTCTCCACACACAATAGAAAAAAAACAGCACACAACAATGCACCCCCTTCCCAAGCAGTAAGCTCCAGGTTCCTGAGCTGACAAACCAGAACTGGCTTCAGGGAGGTCCATAGAACTAGGGAAGTGGCTCTTATGCCCCAGCAATGCTGAAGAGATCCACAGCCAAGGAGTGACGGAAATCTGTTAAATGTCCTATCCCCATTGAAATACAAACCATGATTCAACAAGACTTTTCTTCACCTTGGCATGGTTTACTATAAGTAACTGTAGCTTTAACTTTGATCATATATTTCACTATTTAACTTGATTGATAATTGTTACCCTAACAGTCAACACTATACCTTCAAACCATTTGAATGCATTTCTTTTGATAGTTTAAGCTTTAATTGTAATCAATATTTCTATCTTTGTTTTTCTAGCTCTAGTTTATATTTGCTCCTCTTACCCTCTATTCATCTTCTTACATTATCTGCTACTACCTCAAATACCCACCATCCATATAGAAAGTTTAATAAATTAAATAACTAATTTTTCAGCCATTTCCAAAATTTGCTATAAGTTTATTCCTGGTTGTGAATAACTATGAAGATCAATACTAACAAATTTTTGGGTTTTCATAAGGTTGACTAGTATGGGGCTTGGCTCTGAAGTGATTGTAGCAAAGAGTTCAATAGTATTTCTCAAAGTTGGGATCAGCAGAGGTCATACATGGAATCTAGATATTTGCCCAACCCATCATTCTTAAGAGGAGAAAGAAGTTCACAAAGTAGTCTTTTGTTTAAAGAAGAACTGACAACTATCCCAATAGATGGGTAGACCTACAGACAATATGAAAAAAAGAGGGAACAAACCATCCCAAACAGCCCATAATATTTCAATAACTGATTCCAATGATACCCCAGTGGAGAAAACATCAGAGAAGGAATTTAGAAAGTTCATAGATAAAATGTTCTCTGAGCAAAAAAGATATAAGGAGTGAAATCAGAGAAAATACAGGAAGAAGTATAGTGTGGCAATTAAAAATCACATTCCATGTTTGTTTGTTTTATAATTAATAAGTCCAAAATTATCTAAAGCATGAAATAGACTTTGTGAGTTCATGTAGCTGGTTGGGGAAGGTTTGGTTTCCTGTGTGGCTTGAAGTTGAGTTTAATCTGTATTCCAGAAATCACTGCCTCTCCTTGTATTTCTTAGCTTCTTTTTCACAATTGATTCTGTTCTTCTTTCTCATGATTATATTCTTCAAATTTTAAATCTTTCAGAAAAGAGTTCATTTTCTAAGATTTTGTGATATTCATTATAGTTAATATAGCTTATATAACAAATCAACCCTGAATCAATTGATGTGGACAGGGAAATGTGTGGGTTAACCTGGGTCATGTGTCCTACATCAGTGTCTGGTAATAGTAGGGAATAGTATACACCCATATTAAATTTGGGTTTTCCTATCAGAATTCACATTTCTAACAGGAAAAAAAAATGTTTACCACAGTTCATGTTGCTATTGGAAGAAAAAATATGATTCAATCCCTATAGCAAAGAAAATACATATTCAGTCCCTGTCAATCAAGGCTTTACATGTTCCAGAGGACACTGATTGAATCACAAGTATGAGACCTAAGACCTGAACAAAACACTCAAGACACATTAAAACTACTATATCAAGAAATACAAATAACAAAACATTTTAAACTAAATTTAAATATTGTAAAACCTAAAACAATTAAAAAATGATAATAGGAATAATGATTAATGTGAAACATCAAAAACATTGGATATATTTGAAATGGATACAAGTAATCAAAAGATTTTTAAGTAAATAAAAAGATATTTGATAAAAAAACAAGCAATAAAGTACAACTGAAACTAGGATTGGTGAATTGGAAGACAAATTGCCAGTATGCACTATGGACTGAAAAATGCAAATAATGTTTAAAAAGCTGTAAAGAGATATGGCACATGAAATAAAGAATGAAAATATTTGACAGACATCAAATAAGAATGCTCTAAGAAGGAAATAAACAAAAGTAGGGAAAGTGACAATGGCAGCCAGGTGCAGTGGTTCATGCTTGTAATACCAACAGCTCAGGAGGCTGAGGTAAGATGGTCACAAGTTCAAAGCCAGGCTAAGCAAAAGTGAGGCACTAAGCAACTCAGTAAGACCCTGTCTCTAAATAAAATACAAAATAGGGCTGGGGATGTGGCTCAATGGCTGAGTACCCTTGAGTTCAATTCCTGGTGCCTTTTCCAGCAAAAAAGAAAGAGACAATGACTGGGAAATATCTCAAATAGAATATGTATTTTAAGATTACATTAGCATATTTAAAAATCCATGTCTACATATATCATAGCAAAATTTATACATGAAAGGAAAATTTATACATGAAAGGAAAATAGAAAATATTAAAGAGCTATAAATAAAAGTGGTATAAATTAAAGACAAGGTAATTAGACTTGCAACATGTTCTCATTAACAATGAATGTTAAAGGTAATAGAATGGCATATTCAATAATTGAAAGCATGCTTAGCTAAACTAACATGAAAGAGAATAAAACAATGTCAGAGAAATTCTGAGAATTTATAACTAATAAATTATCCCTAAAAAATAATGAAAAGTAGGGTCTCCCTGGTCATCCAGCTTTGCCCGTTGTCCTGATTGAAAAACATAGAGTGTTTGGCTTCTCTGTGACCTGACCAGCTGTATATATATCTCTGCAGGTTTGAATCCAAATTGGGATCTTGAACCGTCCCAGGCACTGATTAAGATTTTATGTTGTCACTGTCTCTGGTCCTGAGTCAAGTTTCTTAAACCTTATGTAAATGCCAAGGCCTGATCCCCTTCTTGTCACACACCTAGGTAGAACACTTATTTCTTCCCCTATACTTCAGGTGTACAAGCACCTGTTCTCTGCAAGTAGATTCGCCCAATACTTGCTTAGAATGACCACCCTGGAATTTTGTGTTTCTTTCTTTCTTTTTTTTAATAATGCTACCTGCATTGGGACTCTCCCTTACAGAATTCCCCCAACACAACTTTTTGGGCAAATCCAACTACATGTTCAGTAAGAACTGAATAAGGAGAACATTTTCAAAAAGGAAATGAATGTAAGTTGTCAGAGAAACAACTATGAGAAAAAAAAAAATTCTGAAAATGTAGTGAAAATATAGGTATATTTTAGCAACAACAATAAAATGACTAATTTAAGAAAGCCTGAAAACAAGACAAACTAACCTATTAAGTAATTATGACATAGAAAAGAGAATCAAGTAAATTGCAGAATTGTTAACGATTTCTTTTTTACTTTTTCTAAAACAGTGTTATATTTCATTCACTGTATATACATACACATACACCATATGAAAATATGGACTGATATTATACCCATGGATTACTGAAAGTTATTGTTTCTTGGGTGCAAAAAAAGAATGGAAAATGGAAAAAAAAAAAGTCATGTGTATGTGAGTGTTTATGTTGTTTTATATGTAAAAACATTTCTATTTAGAGAAAAGTCAAATTTTTAATTTTATCCATTTATTTTTAAGAGATTTATCTGTAATACAGGTGAATATTAGATTCTTTTTAAAAAAAATTATTTATTTGCTTTAGTTGTAAACAATGCAATGCATTTATGTTTACGTGGTGCTGAGGATCAAACCCGGGCCGCGCACGTGCTAGGCAAGCGCTCCACCACTGAGCCACAACCCCAGCCCCAGATATTAGATTCTTTATGTTGACAACTAAATTAAATATAAAGAAACAGAGTCAAATATCTTGTTATAATTTTACTGCCATTTCTATAAAATGTAAACTAAAAACTAAACATCTACTACATACCTATTTTTCTATATATCCATAAAATATGATGGAGTGAAAGATGTTATATAGGATGTTTTCCATTCTTTTAAGAGTATAATGTGTAAGCTACCTGGTACCGTAACCCGGGAGGAAAAACTCTCGGAGGCAGAGTTAAGCTTTTACTACTTTTACTTCTACTTTCTTAGAGCTTAGAGAGGGAAAGAAAGATTTTTAGAGAGAAAGATTAGAGCGAGCTTTTCTTCTTGTCTTCTTAGCTTAGAGTAGAGTAGAGTCTTAGTTAGAAAGATAGAAAGATAGAGCTTAGCTTAGAGAAAGATTAGAGCTTCTTTCTTCTCTCTTCTTTCTTCCTTCTTCTTTCTTCTGTCTTCTGTCTTCCTTGGGAGCCTCGGCCTAACTCTGACCAGTCATTACTTCTTCTATCTGGTTACTCTTCTGTAACCGCTCTGCCTACATTCTGGCCGCTCTGATTCTTCTGACCGACCGAGTGACTGCCCGGCTGACTGAATTCTCCGTTCTCCTAACTCGGACCGCTTTCACCCGGTTATATACCTTCAGCTTTGCAGGTGCCTACAGGTGCGTCACATACATATCAGGTGGAACCCATGGCTTCCAGCTAGCTGCAACAGCCCTTCCTAATTAGGGCTCCTTCATATTCCTTCCCTTTAGTTTAAAAAGGTGCTTTTGTTCTATTTTCTCTATTTTATTTTCTCTATTTTCTTTTATTTTCTTGTCCCTACCTAGCTTTTCACCTTTTATTTTTGAAAGGGTGGATATTTGAGCCCTTTTTGAGAAGGTGCTGTGGCTTTAAGGAAGCCTAATGCTGAGGAGCAGCTAACGCACCTAGTTAAGCACAATTGCATAAGCGGCTTTGACTTTTTTTTTTTTTTTTTTTTTTTTTTTCTCCTCTATTTTTCTTTATGGCTTTCTTGCCAAAGCTCAGTGGCTTTTTTTTTTTTCTGCATGGTTTTTACCATGCTATTTAATTCTCTATTTTCTTTTAAGCTCATGGCTTTTTTCTTTATACTAAAGCTCAAGGCTTTTTCTCTATATTTTTTATGGCTTTTGGCCGGCTACTCTGCTTCGGCTTTTGGCCGGCTCGCTTCGGCTTTTCGCTGGCTACTCTGCTTCAGTTTTTCGCTGTCTACTCTGCTTCGGCTTAATTCTTAACTGGCTTCAACTGAGTCAGAGGCTCTGCTCTCTTGTTTCTACTCTTTTTGCTGGTCTCAACTGAGTCTGAGGCTATGCTTTTTCATTGCTCTTATTTCTTAGCTTTTCTTCTCTGCCTGCCGAGCCCCGGACGGGCCACCATTTGTAAGCTGCCTGTCACGGCCAGCCACGGCGCCGCCATGGGAGGAAAATTCTCGGAGGCAGAGTTAAGCTTTTGCTACTTTTACTTCTACTTTCTTAGAGAGAGCTTAGAGAGGGAAAGAAAGATTTTTAGAGAGAAAGATTAAAGCGAGCTTTTCTTCTTGTCTTCTTAGCTTAGAGTCTTAGTTAGAAAGATAGAAAGATAGAGCTTAGCTTAGAGTCTTCTTAGCTTAGAGTCTTAGTTAGAAAGATAGAAAGATAGAGCTTAGCTTAGAGTAAGATTAGAGCTTCTTTCTTCTCTCTTCTTTCTTCCTTCTTCTTTCTTCTGTCTTCTGTCTTCCTTGGGAGCCTCGGCCTAACTCTGACCAGTCATTACTTCTTCTATCTGGTTTCTCTTCTGTAACCGCTCTGCCTACGTTCTGGCCGCTCTGATTCTTCTGACCGACCGAGTGACTGCCCGGCTGACTGAATTCTCCGTTCTCCTAACTCGGACCGCTTTCACCCGGTTATATACCTTCAGCTTTGCAGGTGCCTACAGGTGCGTCACATACATATCAGGTGGAACCCATGGCTTCCAGCTAGCTGCAACAGCCCTTCCTAATTAGGGCTCCTTCATATTCCTTCCCTTTAGTTTAAAAAGGTGCTTTTGTTCTATTTTCTCTATTTTATTTTCTCTATTTTCTTTTATTTTCTTGTCCCTACCTAGCTTTTCACCTTTTATTTTTGAAAGGGTGGATATTTGAGCCCTTTTTGAGAAGGTGCTGTGGCTTTAAGGAAGCCTAATGCTGAGGAGCAGCTAACGCACCTAGTTAAGCACAATTGCATAAGCGGCTTTGACTTTTTTTTTTTTTTTTTTTTTTCTCCTCTATTTTTCTTTATGGCTTTCTTGCCAAAGCTCAGTGGCTTTTTTTTTTTCTGCATGGTTTTTACCATGCTATTTAATTCTCTATTTTCTTTTAAGCTCATGGCTTTTTTCTTTATACTAAAGCTCAAGGCTTTTTCTCTATATTTTTTATGGCTTTTGGCCGGCTACTCTGCTTCGGCTTTTGGCCGGCTCGCTTCGGCTTTTCGCTGGCTACTCTGCTTCAGTTTTTCGCTGTCTACTCTGCTTCGGCTTAATTCTTAACTGGCTTCAACTGAGTCAGAGGCTCTGCTCTCTTGTTTCTACTCTTTTTGCTGGTCTCAACTGAGTCTGAGGCTATGCTTTTTCATTGCTCTTATTTCTTAGCTTTTCTTCTCTGCCTGCCGAGCCCCGGACGGGCCACCATTTGTAAGCTGCCTGTCACGGCCAGCCACGGCGCCGCCATGGGAGGAAAATTCTCAGAGGCAGAGTTAAGCTTTTGCTACTTTTACTTCTACTTTCTTAGAGAGAGCTTAGAGAGGGAAAGAAAGATTTTTAGAGAGAAAGATTAAAGCGAGCTTTTCTTCTTGTCTTCTTAGCTTAGAGTCTTAGTTAGAAAGATAGAAAGATAGAGCTTAGCTTAGAGTCTTCTTAGCTTAGAGTCTTAGTTAGAAAGATAGAAAGATAGAGCTTAGCTTAGAGTAAGATTAGAGCTTCTTTCTTCTCTCTTCTTTCTTCCTTCTTCTTTCTTCTGTCTTCTGTCTTCCTTGGGAGCCTCGGCCTAACTCTGACCAGTCATTACTTCTTCTATCTGGTTTCTCTTCTGTAACCGCTCTGCCTACGTTCTGGCCGCTCTGATTCTTCTGACCGACCGAGTGACTGCCCGGCTGACTGAATTCTCCGTTCTCCTAACTCGGACCGCTTTCACCCGGTTATATACCTTCAGCTTTGCAGGTGCCTACAGGTGCGTCACATACATATCAGGTGGAACCCATGGCTTCCAGCTAGCTGCAACAGCCCTTCCTAATTAGGGCTCCTTCAATAATGGAAGGTTTTCTGTTCAGAGCAACTTAACTCAATTAAAAACATAACAAATGTACACTGTAGAGCATGAAGAGTAAAATTTAATGAGAAATATAGTAACAATGAATTTTTAGTTGACTCAGTTTTCCAAATAAACCTATGTTCTTTTATTCTATTGTTAAATATACCACAATTACTCTTTTTTTTCCCAGAATGATGACAATGCTTACTTCTCCAGGTTCATTTAATTTTCTTTTGTTCCCCCACTTTTGGTGTTTAGCAATTAATGTTTTATTAATCTAAATATAAAGAACTAGCAATATTTTTGTTTAAAGGATGAAGATTAAATGCACAAACACTGAGCTTATTTTTCTTTATCAGAGCAAATTTCTTTGCTAATTTAATTATCTATTGTGACAGTATTATTTGTCTAAATAGAATACATTTTTAAAAGGCAATAGAAGAACTATAAACTAACGATTTCAGTACTATATTTTTAATAGTCACCAGAAAATTTCAGTTTACTGTAATGCCCTTGGAATGTAAAATGTCATTAGCAATGTTAAAGTTAAAAATAACTTATGAATTATAAATATCGTAAATTCAGGAAAAATACTTTTCAACTATATTATTTTTTGTATCCAGATGGTTTTTCCATTTATCAATTTCTTTAGGTACTTTGGTGGACACACACTATTGTCAAAGCATTAGATTTTCAACCATGATGTAATTTAGAGAAACCACAGGAAGGTTTCACAGCTATGTGATGTACTTCACTATAAAATTTCTCTAATGCTAGTTTCTCTATCTATTTCTAAGAATGATAAAGATAAAACTTCACTCAAATTTTTTATTTATACACATGGGCCATTTAAGTTTACCTGTACAGGTGGAATATTATTCACCAACTGTGTATTAGAGAAGAATGTACCATACCTTAGCAGAAAAGGAAAATTCAAACTTATGTAAATTTATAATAAAGCAAATTATTTTTATTTTTCTGTTACTGTCTCTGATTCCTAGTCTAACTTCAACCAATAAATTTCCTGAACCAATATCTCTTTAAATCCTACTGCTATGTAAGAACAGATGTAGAAGATTTTTTATCAATAATTTTAGGATATTTCCCATCTTTTATAATTTTCAACATATTCAGTTGTCTCTCTCTGTGTGTCTCATGTGCCTGTTTTCTCTCCTATCTAATCTACCTGTCCATCATCTCTTTCTAGTAGTGACCAAATGCTGATCTTTCCATGAAGTTCCACTACCTCAAGCAGAAAACTTCTCTGTCTTCCTTGAGTCCCTGTGGCATTACACATTTAACCCCCACTGCACATGGAAGCATGTACTATTAGTTGTGAACATACTCTCTCTCACACATTCCTTCTGGAGGGGGAAATATTGAGCTTCTGTTTGAATTCTTTAATAGAATCCAGGACAGATAAAAGGTTTATAAAATACGTTCTTAAGATGTACATAGATAATATTTTTAAATGACCTTAATTGTATTCTCTATCAAATGTTTTAAGAATATTTTGAAATTATTAACAACAAAATAGTTAAGGTTTTGATTCTATTCTAGAAACGCATGATTCTACATTTAACTAGATGGAACAATTTTAAGGAAAGACACAAGCTTTTTTTCTAATTCACAATAACAAAATAATTTGCTACTTGTGGTTTATAAAAAACTTCACTAACTCAGAATGTGATTTTTCTCCACTCTGCTAGTGTAGCTCAAAATTCTGCTGAAAGATTTATTTTAAGTCATACTTGCATATATGAATATAAAACTGAATTGAAACTTCTTTGAATGTTTCTGTATGCTAATGTATGATTTTGCAACTCTAGAGAGATTTTAAGGAGTCAAATACTTCCATGCTTTAAAAGCAAATTAAAATATCTCTGTAAGATCACATAAAATCATAAAGAGTGGATTTTTTTTAATGTACTACTATAATAGATGAAGGAAGTGAAATTCTTTGAAAATCAACCATATTGTCTTTCATTAAATGTTCCTGGAATTTGGAGCTGGTGTGCTAAGATTTTCAAGGGGGGAAATTAAACAGAGAAAAACTAGTTTAAGTCTATATTTCTAGATTTGTATTTTGAAAGCCTAATGTATCTTAGGAAAACTGACTGAAATGAGATGGGTTTTTGTTAGGAATCTGCCATTGCTCTGGTTCTTTAGGAAACCAGAGAAAAATCTTTTCTGAGAAATTTTGTCTGAGCACAAGTTTACCATATGATCTAATTCAGAACACAAGACAAACAGCCTGCACTTCCATTTGTTGATTCTCCCCAATTATCTCTATATCTCAGGATCTGCAAATCTCTCAGGTCTGAATCCTAAAGAAAATTGTTATGTGAAAATATTTCTCCATCCCTACACCTTAATTTCTGTGCACCGTTTCTCTCTGCCAGTTACACAGCAACTGGAACAATGTCCACACTTTGCCCCCTGGAGAACACGATTAGACTGCATCTTCACCTGAATTCTTCTCTGTAAGTGGATGATCTTCTTTGTCATGTCATTTCCCACGGTGAAAACCTCACAAATTGACACTTAAGTCTACTTCATATTTTTCCTTGTTCCTTTTCAGACTCAAAAGAATATTTTTCTGCCTAACTCCCTACTCCCTACCCCTAATTATGTTGAATTACCATAGGTATACCTCTACTTCTCCTCCTCCTCCTCCTCCTCCTTCTTCTTTTTTTTTTTTTCTTCTTCTTCTCCTTCTTCTTCTTCTCCTTCTTCTTTTACAAGGAAGGAATTTTTTTTGCCTTATGTTGTTTTCTTAGCCGTTTTGCAAGACTAAATTCAAACATTCTGCATTCAAACCTAAAATCACTTCATACCTTGAAAAGACTTCCATTTATTGCTTATATAGTGTTCATATATTATTACCCTCTCATGTATTTCCAGCTTTTTTCTTGAAAATGTTGACACTTAAACACTTTATTTACAATTAATCAAGGGAGATTTTGGATTAGATTTAAATGTGATTTGATTTCAGGAGTGTTTATATTCATAGGGAAAGTTAGTTTTTGAGATGTTCATTTAATTTATATTTTATTTTTACTGCTATAGAAGAATAAGGGAGAAAGGAATATTTTGTTTTGTTTTCACTTTTTGTTTTTTCTAAGAAATGAGATACTGCGCTGAGATCCATCACTCTCAGGGCATTGCAGAGGTCAAAACAGAGACTTTCTGAAGATGTCCTATATATTCACCATATTTCCTAAATGTGAACAAGAGGATTACTGCCATCCATCCATCTATCTGCATGCATGCTTGAGATATAATGAGTTTATATTAAATGATTTTTATTTAGTCAATTAATTGATCTATAATTATGACACACACACACACACACACACACACACACACACACACACTATGTAACAGAAGAGAAATACAGAAAAGGGTATTTGGTAACTCTTAGAATCTCCCCAAATCCAAATGACCAGAGTAGGAAGTTACAAAGCCAGGAAAATTACTCAGTGTACAGCATATGTGCTTTTCAAAGATGACACCTGCACCTTCATCTCTGGGCCCAGATACCACTGTTTCTACCAAGTCTACCTCTTGATACTTCCAAAGACCTCTGACATGCCTACCTGTGGGCAGCTGGACGTGACATCACATTTACCACAGGAGATTCAATTAAAAGCCCACTTCTTTGATTTATTTAATCCCTTTAGATGTTGATATAAATGGTTCAGGTTGTTGGAGTTATGAGAAAGTGCCTGCAAGAAACTGAAGGAAATTTTATTTCTGACTTCAAACATAGGAAGGCAGATTTTAATAAAATCTAGAAATTTCTCAATATTGAACAGAATAATTCAAAATCATAATTGACTGAAAAGTATGAAAAATGTTTTATGATCCACCATTTCAGCTACATAGCACCAATATGCACCTTTATTCCATATGTAAAGTTTTGAGCCACAATAAACAATAATAATAGTAACACTGTCTCTACCTAACACGATAATACCTTTCATCATTAAGAACATCCTCTCTCTTCCCCCAAGTGGAAAAAACCAGTGTCATGAAATCTTTTATTGAGCTTAAAATCTATGTGATGTCACTTGTTCCTAAGATTCTCTCTTAATTCTGTCTCATTATTCAGCCATCGATGGACTATATTGTAAAACTAATCACCAAACATGCTATAAAAAACTGAAAGAGATTAGAAGCAGAAAAAGAAAAACAATAGTTAATACATCTAAATACACATATAAAACAGCGTAGAATTCAATGAGTAACTATTATATTCCTGATTTTCAAATTTACATCTATTAATTATTCATATCCTCTATCACTTTCCACCTTACCCTTGGATCTCAGCTGCTCTAGTGTTTTTCACATTGTAGATGGACACAGCCTTTGCTGAGGGAGCCAAATTCTTGGGAATACTACCTTAAGGGAATTACCTCTATTGATTTCTTACCTAATTGTTTTTGCTCTGTGTTGCAGCAACCTTTCCAATTGTTCATGAAGTTCAAGATCATACATCTGCAACAATCTAATTTTCCCCTTTACTGTTCATCCTATATACAAATAGGCATAAAATGAATGGGATGCTCTCAGCTTTTTTAACAGTGGCACTATTCTTGTGTCCCTTGTTTGAAATGTTTCTCTTTTGGGTACTGAACCCTCTAACTCAGCAGAGCTCAGAGCTCTGTGGACAGAATGAACATTTGCTAGTGCTTCACTGGATATAATCATGAGAGAAACCATTCTCATTTCAAGCCCACATTTGGTGAAAGGGACTGTTCCCATTTATCACTCTTGTTTCCCTGATAATGGAGAATCAGTATCCTATGATAAACAGGGCAAAGTAAGAAACACTAACTAATAAACTACTTGAGCCATCTAGATGCTGTATATACAATATATATTCTTTACCTTTAACAATGCTGAACTTATGATGTATTCATTTTAACAAAGATATTTGGTTTAATTAATTAGCCCTCAAAAATTAAAATTTATTGTGCTCTAATTGCCATGGTAATTAAAAATGTTCTTTACTGATTTTTTTTTTTTTGCCATTTAGTCTAAAAACTAAGGTCTTTATTCCTGTGAAATTATTCTTTTTTTCTGAGAATGTTTTTATCCAATTTCATTGTAAGCCTTCAAATGCAGATGAGTTGGTGAAGCACGCCTTAAATTATTATGGAAATTCATAAAACAATTATATAGAATCTAGTAATTCAGAGATTGTACTTCTTGTTCTTCTCTTTACATGTACCTGAACTTACAATGACCTCCTTCAGTTTTCAGATCTGGAGCAACATTTGCTTTTCACATATGCTATAAAAATAGTGCGATTTCTTGCTTTTGAGTAAGCAGCTTACTTAGTCATCTCTTTTTGATGTTTAAGAAAGTGCTTTTGACAGTCGCAAAATTTGAAAATTAGACTTTTGTTTAATTTTCAATTGTGTTCTATGCATTTGCATCTATTATCACATACTTGCATTATTTTGTAACTGTTTATATACTTAGCATGTTGTTGAGGCTAAGCTTAAATAGGGATTGGAGTTGGAAGAGGAACATTTTCTCTCTTCTCCATATGTGCATGCACATAATTTTTAATTGCAGTTGCAAAGGATTTTGCTTGATTTCATCTGGGACTGACATGGGAGAAAGGTTTATGCAAAGGAACTTTAAGCTTAGAATAAAAGGAGAAACAGAAAAGTCACATTCTTTTTTCCATGCCTATGGCAAGAAAAAGTCCCAGGAGTTCTTATTTAATGAAAAACCTCATACATACCATGCTGTATCGTGGTGAAGAAGATAAAATTCAACAATGACTGGAAAAGAAGTATGACCTCATTAGTCAACACAACACTTTGGTAGCCTATTCCAGATGGAATCTAGAAGCAATACAAAGGCTGTTGTGTTGGCAGAAAGATGGTGTCTTTGGGGGCACTTTCTGCAGAGATGAAGGCAGAGTGTATAGAATAGGATCAGATCAGGAAGTTGGAGATGAATTTGTGAGATACCCTGAGCATCCAGGACCAGAACAGTGGGAGACAATCTGGCCTGATAACCTGTGTCAGCATGAAAGTAGCAAGTTGCAAGAGAATTTGGTATTAAGGTGAAGGGTACATTATCTGTACTCACAAGCTGCTGTAGCCTTGAGGCATTAGGAAAACCGGGATGATTTTTCTCCACTGGTGGGTAAGATAAAATTAAACTGCAAAAATGTTTGGAGTGCAGGAATTTTAGTTTTTTAAAAAATTACACAGCATATATGTTTAGCCAAAAAAAGTCTTGACATTATTATCATAGATGGGAAAATACGCTTTTTTTGTTAGCTTTATTTAGGATGAAATCATAAATCAATAGCATAATAAAATCATTCAAGTAGATCAGAGAGGCAAATGTAAAAATTATGGCACCATACAAAACATTAGAAGAAAACATAAGGGAATTCTTATAATTTTCGTGTGGAGGCAAAGCCTTCCTAAATTTAAATCAAGAAGCAATGAAATAAAACTTTAATACATTTGAAAACATAAAAGTGAAGAAAAAAGAAGAAAACCCCACAACTTCTCAAAAGTCAAAAGCAAAAACACACTGAAAGAAAATATGTGAATAAATATCAGGACTAGAGGGCTAATATCTCATATAAAAAGAAATGAACAAAAAAAGGAAAAAACAACCTTTTGACTTACCAAATTAGCAACAAGTTAAGATTCCCAATATACTCTCTGGCTAAATCATGTGGAAAGAACAATTTTATTCAGTATTGCGGGATCACAAAATGGTACCACCTTTAATGTCTTTATTAGTGCGTTATAGCTGTACTTAATATTGGGATTCATTGTGACACAGTCGTATATGCATGGAATATTATTTGTTCCACTTTAGTACTACTTCCTCTTTCATTCCCCTCCTCTCTCCCTCTAGATGGGAAAATTCTAAGTGTCTTCCTCTATTGTATCAGTATGTTACAAATTTTGTATAATTATCATGGATCATTGTTAAAATTAGAACAAAATCTATGCATTTAAAACCTTCTCATCCAACCCTCCTTTGATCCAATACCCCAGGAGCTTTCTGACATATAGAACCAAAAGAATCAAAGACTTAAGGCTCAAATGTCCTGGCTCAGTCAAAAGCCTTTGTCAAAGGAGTCTAATTTAAATAGAAGAAGCAGATGTTGTTTGTTAAATTTTGCATCTATTTCTTTTGTTATTCAAAATTCCTCCTTTAGTGGTTACATGCATTATCTGCAGTATTTCCAAAAGAAAATACTCTCCAGTCATTTATGCATCTTCATAAATATTTTTTTCCAATAGAATATTCTCAATAAAAATATAGAACCAATTAGCAAAAAAGTTCTTTTTTGCATCATTTATGTCTCAGCTCAAAATTGTCCTTGTCTGGGAAGTCTTCTTTGAAACCTCTGACCGTTTAGGCTGCTCATCCTATGTGTTGTAGCATTTTTAATAGCTGTATCATCCACCTTTTATTATATTCTAATCATTGATCTATTTCTTTGTTTTCTCAGAATGTCGTAAAGTCAAAGATGGGTCTTATCTATATTGGTGTCCACAATACCTCTATCTCTATGTTAAATGACAAACAACCCATAAGTATTTAACAAGCGAATTTTCTCTGAATTTTCTGATTGATGGCTATCTACTAATGAGTTTCTGCCTCTAACTCCCAACAAAGTATTACCCCTGAAAAATTCCTTGTCTTTGAATTTTATACATTTGGAAACAGAAAATTGAGCTGCTTTTTATCCACAGAGTAGGAATTTCATCTCATAAAAAGTAAAATGGAGGGTTGGGAAATACAGAGACTATTCATTACTTACTTGATATGCTATGAAGATATCTAGCAATATTACTGTAATTCCATGTTTCAATGGTAGTTCCTGGAATTGATATCACAGTGGGGTCAATTGGATTGCATGTGTAACTGAGAGACTTGTCTCAGTTCTTCTCTGCTTTTTTGTAAGCATGGCTGGTGAGTTTGCTGAGTTTGCCAATCTGACATAAGTAAGCATAATTTAAAAATGATTTTAAAAGGATACATAGGAATTCCTGTTGAAACTGTTCTAAATTCAGTTTTGTGGAAGTCTTAATTTAATTTGCTGTATTTAAAGCACTACATGGAGAATACAAAATTTCCAACTCCCATGAGAAACATTTCTTAAATTATGATGCTTTGAAATTTTATAAACTGTTTGCATCTGCCCACATTTAAAAATAGAATTAACTTCAATTACATCCAAGAAAAGTCAATTCACTTTACTTCTATACAAGTTAAATAATTATATAATAAATCCGTAATTTTCTCATCACATGACTCCAATTTCCACTCTAATATTTTCAAGGGTCAATTTCCTCTATTATTATCTATTTCCTGTGATTTTATTAAAATTTATCATTACTAGAAAAATCTCTGCTAAACAACCTTGTATGTCATGATCTTCTAATTATCTTTGTAAACTGTAGGCAAGGTATAACTCATTATCCTTTTATGAGTAGTCAATACAATAATGATAATGCATATGCTATCTTAACAGCAACTATTTATTCAGCATTTACACACTTATTATGGGTCCAGCACTGTGCTGGTCTGAATGCCAGTTGAGAGCCTATATATCACTGTGAGTGTTTTACACCATAATCTTTGTACAGATCTATGTATGGTAACTAGATCTAAGGTAAATACATTGGAGGTTTTCAATATATATCATGGATAAATTGTCTGGCCTTTCAAGTTTATATTATTTATGGTACTCATTGCAGTGTAATTCTTCCATGATTCTACTATGAAAGGGGAAGTTTTTTCTCTCCACTTGAACTTGGGCAAGCCAGTCTCTGCTCCTTAACAAAGGAATGCAGCAGAAATAACACTAGATGACTTCTGAGATTAGGTGAGAAATGTCCAGTGGTTTTTGCCTAGTTGTCTAGGAGCGCTCACTTCTATTAGAAATCTGTAGGAAGTCTAATGTAAGAAGTCTATATACTCAGAAGCCAATATACTGTAAGGAAGTCCAGACCACAGGGGGCATTCACATGTAAGTGTTCTTTTCAACAATCTCTGCTGAAGTTCCAGAGGACATCCAGTATCAACCACCAGCCATGTAAGACATCATCAGATTTTCCCAGCTCTTGAATATAAAGTCATCCTCATGTATTAAGTTTTCCAAGCAAAGACTCCAGACATCAAGAAGTGAGACAAGTTAAATAATTAGTTAACATAGTAACATATTCATTTTATGCTAATGAATTCATGGTAGTTTATTATTCAGAATTAATAACTGAAAGAGATTTTAGTTCAGAAGAAGATCACATGCAGCGGATTGACAAGATGACTATTCTGTTGAAATGAACCAAACTCCTTCCAATTTCCCATGTGTCTGTGCAATGGACACAAAACAATATGACTATCATGGCAGGAATGGAGGTCATTAACTAAGTCTGAACTAAGCCATGTGAACACTATGCCAATGTAGTTCCCTTCTAATCATGTGGCAGCACAGGTCATATCTAAAAACAATTTTGACCACATGCAACAATAGTCAATATGTTGTACTACCTGATTCAATATGTTGTACTACCTGTTTCACACTAGCCATGTGACTAAGCTTTAATTCTATTTTATCAATGTTCTACATGTTTGACCTTTGGCAAACTACTTAATAGTTCTCTGTCTTATTCACACAAAACAATGATAATACTATATGCATAAAGATGATGATAATATTGTCTAATTTATGTAGTTATTTTGAGAAATAATAAATTAATACATGTAAAAACTCACAGAATGGCATCTGGCATAATTTAGCTTTCAAAATGTTTAGTCACCTCAGGTTTACATGAAGCCACTATTTTAAAAAACAAAATTGGTGAGTCAACTTCTGTAGACAGCTCCTCCTCATACAATTTCCACAAAATGGTTTCTCATATTTGATAGTAACCTTTTTGTTTTGCCTTTGAGAAATAATAACACAAGAAGAGATACTCTTCTAGGTTTATACTAGGTTGACATTTAACTTTGAAACCACAATAAAGATGAGTCATATTTACATTTGTGAATTCCACATGTCCAATGGATATATGATAAATGTATAGCCAATAGAAATCCAACCTGAGCTTTCTAAGCCAATTTAAATAATAAATTGTCTCTATTATTAAAATGTTCTTTAGGATATGTTCTCATGCTATATCTAATTTACATTACATTAACATAGTTTAGAAATAGCCATGTGAAATAAATATGTGAGCATTTGTACCCTAAGAACATTTCATTGACCTAGTTAGGAATACATTCCCATGGGAAGTCAGCTAGCATCTATTCAGAAAGACCACACTCCAGAAGTGGTTACCCTCAGATATTTCCATAATCTGTATCTTGATGTCACAACAGCCAAGATTTTTAAGACTAATTGTTCTTAGCATTGGATCCCCATTGGTGAAATCAGTAGTTTTCAATCTATATGGCTTGTTTAAAATAGTTTCTAAAAACTCCACACACTTTTACAAGGACAAGGTAATAAGAAATAATTGAAATCTCATCTTTTAAACAAGGGGTGGCAGCGTGGACTTCATCCTAAAAAGATCTGAAACTCAGTCGGGCGCAGTGGTGCACGCCTGTAATTCCAGCACTTGGGAGGCTGAGGCAGGAGGATCTTGAGTTCAAAGCCAGCCTCAGCAATGGCGAGGCACTTAGCAACTCAGTGAGACCCTGTCTCTAATAAAATACAAAAAGAGGGCTGGGGATGTGGCCCAGTGGTCGAGTGGCCCTGAGTTCAATCCCTGGTTAAAAAAAAAAAAAAAAAAAAAAAAAAAAAAAAAAGATCTGAAACTCAATTACTGGTTGCGGTCTTTTGTGATCAACTGATCTGTCTAGTTTTCTTGATCATAAGACAGTTTTACCTATGTCCTTATGAATATCAGTAAAATGGAAGAACATGGTCTGAGGTTTCTCTTAGCGTGGTAATGAGGTTAATAGTATCGTTACCTCTCACCTACCTCTAATAATCAATTGCTACTAATATCTTTTAAAAAAACTTACTAGTTGTGTCTGACCAATTTACAACAATTACTAAATATAATTAATAGTTCAAATTTAATTCTAGGGTTTCCATGTGAATATATTCATAATTAAAAGAAAAAGTTGTCATAATATGTCCTAGGTTTTATTAAGAAAATATTATTACCATATTTTCATGATTATAGAGGGACTGAATTTAACATATTGACTATGTTCCAGCTGCTGTGTACAACCTAATTTCATGTTCATATTAGTTCTATAAGCGTTATTTTACCCATTTAACTAATGAGCAATATGAAGCTGAGAGATGTTGAATATCCTAGTCAGGACCATATAATTATAAAGAAATAGAATCAACATTCACTCCAGGTAGACATAAACCCCAAATCTATGTTATTATTTGTTCTTGTTTGTTTTAGCTACCATGAGTTTTCTTTATGGGAATATAAAATGATTATAAGAATAATCCTTAAAGAGAAAAATATTTCATATAATTACTAGGCAAGGAACATATCTAATCTATTTTGAAAAAACATTTGAAAGGTATGTAAATTTTGGTTGTTTATTGGGCTCAAAATATATATCAATGTGTTAATCACTAACTACCTCTCTTTTCTATTTCTTCTTTTGGCAATTCCCTTAAGTTATTTTATTTTCTATTTTAAGAATGAAGTTTTTGGTCCCCTCCATGAAAGGACCACAAATGACTGGGATACTTTGTGTACATAAAGGAAAGATGAAGTAAAGAGTATAAATGGAAATTTTCTACATGTTTGCTACAAACATAACCAGCTTCAGAAAAGAGGGCTGAAATATTTAAAATGCATTTTGAATCAGTAACAAGAAAAATTTACACAGAATTTGGAAGAGTAGAGTATAAACAATCACTTTTTTTCCCCTTTGAATGTTGATGGTAAGACCAGGTACTTTTGTAGCACTTGCATGTTAGTGCATGTTAATGCTGATCTGATCTGCTATCTTGCCTTGTTCATGGAGCAGCAGTGTATATTTAGCTTCACCAGCTCCTTGCAGATCCTTCTTTCAGTTTCTCCAAATTCTGGGTCAGGTGGTCATGCAGCTCTGTGGTAAGGAATGACAATGTATCCTGACATAGAGCCTACAGAGTCATACTTATCCTGCTTAGATCTCATAATTTAGATATATAAAGTCAAATGCTCATAAAAAGCTTATTTTCTTCATATAATTAATAGTGATTTTCTTTTGTAGAAACCTAACTGATAGACTACGCATATTGATTTACTATGATTTCAAAATTTTTTATGTAGTTCATAGTTTTATTCTTGATTAAAAATGTAAATTTTCAAATATTAAATAGATTTTTAAAGTGTAAGCTGCCTGTTGTGGCCAGCCACGGTGCCGCGGGAAAATTCTCGGAGGCAGAGTATATACTAACCTTTCTTAACCTAATAGAATACAGAGTGATTTTCAGGATAATGTGTGGGAACATATTTCCCAAGGTCAAATTTTCTTTGAGGAAAATAGGTTCTATTTAAAATACATAGACAAGTTTTGAATGTATACTATATGATTAAAATATAATATAAACCTCCAAGAAGTGAAACATAAATGTTCTGCTGCAAGCATTGATAGATAGAGTTCTGTCAAATCATATAGTATATGTATGCATATATGTATATATATGTGTATACATACACATATATGTAACTTAAAATATATTTATGTGTTATATATTTATATATACATGTGTATTTCTCTTTCTGTATATGTTAACCAATTGCATTCACATGTACTCTTCATAATTATGTAAATAAGAACATGTATTGAAGAAGAACAATTAAGAAGATGAGAGGTCAAGTAGGAAGAAAAGAACCTAAGAAGAGTCAGGGAAAATCCCAGCTGGAACAAGAAGAAAGCATATCTTCTGTATCAGAAGTCAACCTTTTACCTGTTAGTTTTTCATTTTAGAGTGATGCAATTTGCTCCTCTGAGTTTGCTACTTAGTCCACTGCCTGACCAAATACATTTAAAACATCTCTGCAGATTCAGGATACACTGCCAGGACATGTTGTTATCAGTTGAACAGTAGGGGGCAGCCTTGCATAGGTTTCAAAGTGATGGTATGGTTAAACTTGGCTACTTAGGGCATAATTGCCACACTGTACCTAGGTGTTCTACAGAAGTCATTGTGTTTGGCAAATGAACTAAGGAAATATCAACTTCATTTCTTTACCTTTTAAACATGATGCACGTTGAATTTCAGCAACATTTATCCTTTATCAGAGAGCTTCCTAATGTGTGCAAATTGCAAACAAAGTTGAATATGAAAAGAGATGCCAATAGAGCAATAGGATAGCATATAAGAAAACAATACATACAGGAAAACAGATAAAAGTGGGTGGGTGGGGTGTACTTGCCTAGCATGAGTAAGACCTTGGGTTTGATCCCCAGAACTATAAAAAATATAAAATTAAAAAAAAAGAAAAAGAAAAAAAAAAGGAAGAAAAAAAGAAAAAAGGAGTGAAAATTGAGTCAGGCTCAGTAGTGCACAATTGTAATCCCAGTAACTCTGGAAACTAAGGCAGGAGGATCACAACTTTGAGGCCTATCTTGGCAACATAGTGAGACCCTGTCTCAAAAATTAAAAGATCCTGGAAATGTAGTTTAATGTCAGAGCATGCCTAAATTCAATCCCCGGTTCCAAAATCATCATCATCATCATCATCATCATCATCATCATCATCATCATTATCTTGGTAGATTAAAGAGATAGAAAAAGTTGGACAGAAAAGTGATTAATTGAAAGACTAAAAAGAAATATCTAAACTACAGTCCAAACAGTGAAAGCATATAAACAACAGAAAAGAGCATAAAATAAGACTAAGGATGCTTTTTATGACGGTTTAGCATATGTCTTAATGGATTTTCAGAAGAAGTTAATAAAAAAATACTAATAATATCAATACTTAAGAGACATTGAGCAATTTTTTTCCATAAGTAAAAATGACAGTTGTACCATTAAAGAAATACAACATTGCAGTACAAAATTAAACCATGATTTCCAGTAATTAATAACTCAATCAGACATAGGAAAAGATGATTCAGATATGAAAATTGGCAAGCTTGAAAATGGTGATATTTAAAGATTTTTCACTCCATAATTTATTTAAAAAATATGTATGCCATAAATCAGACCTTAGCATAGTTTAAAAGATTGGTTCTTAAATGTATACATTTTGTGTCCTTAATGAAATGTTAGAAATAATATTTAAAAGGTAGATTAAAAATTTTGCATGTTTGGAATTTAAAAACACATTACTAGATCAAGAGTATGTTTTATAATTGGAAAACTGTAACTCAAATATGAAAATTATATGTACAAAAATATGTAAAATAAAGCTGAAGACATAGCATAAGGGAAGTTAGTTGCCTTATATGGTTACATTTTATAAGAAATAAGGATAAACAATTAGTGAGTTAATAATCACTAAAATTTATAAAAGAATATGATCATGATAATGTGAAGAAATCAAGATATAATAATAATATAATGAAGAACATGAAGAATGCAAAACACAATACAAATAATACCCTTTTAAATTTAAAAAAGTATTAAAAAGATAGAATTCTTACAAAAAATAAAAAAGAGAGAAGCCTATTTTAATATAAACATTTAAAAATTTTTTTCTAATTAGTTATACATGACAGCAGATTGCATTTCATTTCATTGTATACCAATGGAGCACAACTTTTCATTTCTCTGGTTGTACACTATGTAGAGTTGCAACATTTGTGCAATCATTCACTTACCTAGGGTAATGATGTCCAACTCATTCCACCATCTTACCTACCCCCATTCCCCATCCTCCCCCCTGCCTCCCCTTTGCCGAATTCAAAATTCCTCCATTCCAGAGAAGGCTTTTTTAAGTTCTATGGAGGAAGTTGTTGTCTGTGCCTATATTTTGGAATGTTGATTCTACATTTTTTTTCTAACATTGGCAGAGTTTCTGATCTATATACTTTCAATTGACTTAATGCAGGATAAGAGGAAATCTAGATTCTTATTCTACATATTGATATCCACTTTTTCAAGAACCATATGAGTGATCTTTTCTCCAGCATATTAGTACTTTTGTCAACAAGCAGAAGACTATATCTCTGTGGATTTGTGTTTTTGCCTTTTATTCCATGCCATTGGTCTACATGTCTGTTTTTTATACAAGTACTCTGCTGTTTTTGCTACTACAGATCTGTAGTATAATTTGAAGTTGTGCATTGTGATGCCCCCAGCTTTGCTCTTTTTGCTCAGAATTATTTTGGCTATTCTGGTCTTTTATTCCTCTATATGAATTTTTGGAGAATTTTATAGTGACGTGAAGGATGAAATTGGTGTTTTGACGGGGAATCTGTAGACCACTTTTGGAAATAATAACAAGAATTAATAAATAGAATGGCATCAAACTCAAAACTTTCTGTGTAGCAAAGGAAATATTTAAGAGAATAAACAGAGAGAGTCTACAGAATGGAAAAAAAAATTCTTTGACCGGTACTTTTCTGACAAAGAATTAATATCCATAAAATATAAAGAACTAAAAAAAATCATACAAAAGTTAATCAATCAACCAACAACCTAATAAATAAATTGGCGAATTAACTAAATAGATACTTCTCAAAATAAGGAATAAAAATACCAACAAAAATATAAAAAAAATATCATTGATAACAAACCTCCTTAGCAGTTAGGAAAATGCAAATCAAAACTATACTGAGATTTCACTCACTCCAGCTAAAATGGCAGTCATTAGGAATACAAATAATAGTTAGGCTGGGGTTATAGCTCAGTGGTAGAACACTTGCGTAGCATATGTGAGGCACTGGGTTCAATCCTCAGCACCACATATAAAAAAAAATAAAAGTACATTGACAACAAAAAGTTATTTAAAAAAGAATACAAATAATAATAAATGCTGGCAAGGATGCAGAGAAAAGTAATGCTTATACACTTTTGGTGGTATTGCAAATTAACACAACCATGCTGGAAATCAGTATGTAGGTTTGTCAAATATCTAGGAATGGAACCACCTTATGATACAGTCATACCACTCTTCAGTATTTATCCAAAGAATTAAAGTCAGCATACTGTAGTGATACACGCTGCATAATTATAATAGCCAAGATATGGAAACACATTAGATGTCTATAAACAGATGAATGGATATAAAATATGTCATATATATTATACACAATAGAATGTTACTCAGCCATGAAGAAAAACAGAATTATGTCATTTGCAGGAAAATGTATGGAACTAGAGGATATCATGCTAAGTGAATAAGCCAGACTCAGAAAGTCAAGTACATAATACTAATCTTATACAAATATTTTCCAAGAACATGCAATAAAAGACCATTTTCAATTTAATTTTAATAAGTTATGCCACTTTAAAACATAATCCATGAAAGAACTCTGAGATAGAGGGACTCTACAGGCCAACATATCTTGTAAAGTAAGTTATGAAATCATAAACAAATTATTAAGGAATCAAATTCCCCCCAAATAAAACCAATAATACATAATAAGTAATCACAGTCTACCTCAGGAATGTGTTATTGATATAACATTTGAAAATCAATTCATAGAACTCCAATGATAAGATATTAAATGATAGAAATCATATATCTTTTCAATAAATTCAGAAAGAGTATTCAATACATTTTCCTATGTATTCATATTAACACATAAAGCAAATTAGTATTACATTAAAACTTCCTCCAATAAAGGTCATTTATCAAAACCCGATACTCACATATTATGTAATTATGGTAAAATTTTGATATCATTGCTTTTTAGCCAGGAAGAGGTCATGAGTGCTACTTAGCACTACTTCTGTTTAGAATAATATGAGATGCTTTAATTAGTGCATTAAGAAGAAAATGAAAATAACTGTGAGTAAATGGCAGAAAGATCAATAGAAGGAAGAAAGCAGGGGTTGGGAAGAAGGAAGTGGGAGGAGAGGTACCAGGGTCAGACTTACAACAAGGTGTATTCGATACTTCTATAATTATGTCAAAATGAATTCTACTGTCATGTATAACTAAGATAAAACAGTTAAAAAAAAGAGTCTGAAAATTCAAACCCAAGATGGTCTCAATAGGTGACATGGTCACTGTGGTCCCTAAATTGTTTTTATTCTGTTTATTGTTATTTGAAATAAAGGCTCCAAATGGAAATTAAATAAAAAAGAAAAGAAATGAAATAACCATGAAGGGATTGAAAAAAAAAAAAGAATACTGTTATTGCTTACAAATTGCAACACCTATGTAGATGTCCTGAGAGAATCTACCAAGTGGCTGGGCATGGTGGTGCATGCCTGTAATGCCAGAAGCTTGGGAGGGAGGCAGGAATATTGCAGGTTTAAAGGTAGCCTCAGCAATTTAGGAAGGCCCTAAGCAACTTAGAGAGACAATTTCTCAAAAAAATTTAAAAAGCGTGGACTGGAAATGTGGTTCAGTCATTAAGTGCCTCTGGATTCAATTCCTGGTACCAAGACAAAGAAAAAATAGAACCTACCAAGTAATTGGGGTTAACAAGAGAACTCTTCATATGAGAAAACTAATTTCATTTTATACACTAGCAAAACTGAAAAAACATGTTGAAATGACAACATTCAATATTGCAACAAAACATACATCATGTGCTTAGGGATACACCTAATATATATATATATATATATATATATATATATATATATATATATAATATACACAACTGTTTTGGGAGATAAATATAAAACATTTAAAAACATTAAAGAACACCTAACAAATGTACAGATATACTGTTTATTGCTAAGAAGACTCTATATTATGATGGTTATAAATTCCTACATTTATAACATTATACATTTCTAATTAGTACATATCTAATTAGCACTTCTTGTGGGGTTTATTATGAACATCCAAATTTTTACAGAAAAATAAATGATTGACAAATAAACAAAGAAAACTACTTGTCTTGTCAAGGTTATAGAGTAATTGTAAAACTTTATGTTACAGTTTTATCCATGTTAAAATACACATTTATTTTTCTTGTTTATGTGCCTGATAATCATAATTCATTTCAAACTATAAATTGATTTAGAATCACTGTCAGGCAGAAAATTATTCGTGCCATAGTTGTGAATATTTATATGTGATAAAATTCCAAATTATTTACTATCAAAGTGTATATATTATGTTAGTAGTTTTAAAGAAAGACCCAGAGACAAAGTAATAATAAAGTATCCCTTTAAATTTTAGAACATGTGGACGGTAAGGTGGATGATCAAAAGAATGTTGTAAATTCCTCCACTGGAAACTAATCTAATTCTTTAGTAATTCTGCATCAGCATCATTCTTGATGGTACATGGATAGTAAAAGATGAATCTCTGTATCTGTTAGTCAATATGCTATATCTTTCAGAAAAATTTAAACCCTGAGCATTGAGAAGGTTTAGGAATATTTAATTTGAGTTTTGTTTTCACGTAAATTTTCCTTTTCACTTATGTTAAAATAAAACCCAAAATGTATTAAAATGTGAGACTAAAATCAAAAGGAACGCTTGCAAAAGGAATAAAGTAAAAATTCTAAGTGATTGAAAACCATCATGTCTTAGTGTATTTATCATCTTACAATTGAAGTCATAATTGTTCAATGAAATGTAGTCAAGAACTCTGATGCTGGCAGGTAAATACATAAATAAACAAGTGAGGCAGAATAGAGATCGCAGAAAATCCCCCATTCATACATGTGCTATCTCAGATTGGGCATTCTGATCAGTTCAACAGGGATGGACTCTTTTAAATTTTTTGTTTGTTTGTTTCAAATATTGTTTGGAAATAATCTGTACAGAAAATAAAAACAAAATAGATCCTTAATCAAATCATATATTAAAATTAATTTGGGTAAGTTTAACATAAAAAAAATGCCCAAAAAAGCATAAGTATAAAACTTTTAATGATAATTAACTAAGAAATTTTTATTTATGAGTTTAGAGTAAAGAAAATTTTCAATTAAATACAAATCCAAAACATAGTGAAAATATAGATAAATTTAGCTATTAAGTAGTTTTGTTGACTAAAATGTAAAACAGAAGGGGGAAAGACTGAAAGAATGCATTTATAATTTTCACATTTTGTGGCAGATTAGCCAGCTGAATATTGCCAGAACTTTTACTCCTATAAAATAAGGGAAAAAATCAGAATAATCAAAGAAAAATGGGAAAAATATAGGAAAAGGAATTTCACAGAACATATAATCTAAAAAAATATAATTGTATGAAAAAGAGTCAATTTCATGTTTTAGGTAAATAAAAAGTTAAACCATAATGATAAGTTTTATGTCCCTTCCCAGACTGGTGTGTGTGCATGTGTGTGTGTATGTGTGTATGTGTGTGTGTGTGTGTGTATGTGTGTGTGTATATATGTATATATGTGAGTCTGTTTTTAATATAAGGGTTGATAATATAATACATTTGCAAATATGTGGAGGTAAGTAAATTTTCATAAATTGCTGTTGAGAAAATATAATGACATTAATATTTTCCAAAACAGCTGAGAATTAAGTTGTATTTTATAACACATGTATACACTGTGTTTCAGCACTTTTACTTCTATGTATAAAGAAATCCTCATATATGTGCATGTGTAACAGAAGACATATATACAATGATATTGGAATATTTTTGGTAATAGCCATAGACCAGAAATAATGTAAAGGATCATCTAGAGTAAGATACATTCATGACATGTTATATTAATGTAATAGAATACTACATGATGGTAAAAAGGAAGAAGCTATAACATACATGTATCAATATGGATAAGTCCCCAAACATAATGTTTACTGGGAAAAATAGTGAATTGCAAAAACATACTGTCATTTTTAATATATTTTTATTATAAGCAAAATTTTAAATTGCATAACTTGAGATGCAGATATATGTTATGAGGCTCAAACTATTAAAATAAAGAAATACTTAATATAAAATTTAGACAAAGAGAATTCTATTTTGGGAGGGTCACATAGTAGGGGTGAGATTCCAAGATATTGTTGAGTTAATGAAATAGGTACTAACTTTTTCATAATTTAAATAGTTTCAATATTCCTATTACATAAGCTATTTGAAATATATTCTGTGTTTCAAAATATATTTCTTAATGTAGTCTGCTTTAAATCCAGCTACTCTCCTTTTTTGGGGATCCTTCTTCCATTAACACTCAGCAAGGTGGAACTGACCTCAGATGAACTAGATAAGCCCATCAAAGTTTCTGCCACAGCAAACATCCAAAAGGCAACAGCAAGAAATAATGGTGTCAAGTTATAAGTTTTTAATATATTAAACTTATCTGTTACTGTACCAAATAATTACTAAAGAAATAGAAACATAAAGTCATAGATCATAGATAGACAGGCAGACTTTAGATACACATATCAAATTTTGAACTTATTTATATGATGTTAAATATGAGGTTGAATTAGAAGAAAAATCCTAGGAAAAGCAAATAGGATATTTTATATACACTTGACAATAAAATTCTAGTCAACAGATATTTTCCTTTTTGGGGTTAGACTAAAGAGAGAAGTAAGGAAGAAGTCCTGACTATTCTTTAGTATAAAATATTTGTGTAGTATTATCAAAGCATATCAAAGAAGTATGTACATATCTTCATATACTGCTCATATATTCATGTCCTGGAATCAGAACAGTGTGTAACAGTGTGTATCATTCTTATGAATGGAATCAAAGAGAATGCTGGATAGGTATATGTGTGAAAGAGAAGGGAGAGTAGGAAGCATTTTTCTAGCTACCAAGTATCTTGGAGGGAATGTAGACCTCTCAAGATTCTTTGTGAATGTATCAAAATTCTATTCATATGCTAAAATTCTGGACGAATTTTAATCATTCTATCTTACTCTAATCATATGCCATGAAATAACCAGTTTCTTTGAAACAGGTAAAACAATATGTATCTCATTCACTAAAAATGCACTAAGTACATTATATTATTTTAGTAAAAATGCACTAAGGACATTTTATTTTTGGTGAAAATACATTAGGGATATTCTGTTACTTTAATAATTTGTTTATCATTTCACTCTTCCAACAAATTTCCAGAAATATAGAAAACCTTATGTATATTTTATTTCTCTCAATGACTTGCAATAAGAGATACTCAATATGTGCTTACCATGATACAAAACTAAAATTCACATAGTTATGTTATTATCTTACTTGTCTCTATTAAGAAGTCTAAGTATTTACCCATTGAGCTTTGCTCTCCACCACCCACAGTTGCTTAGAGTGTTTTGTGCTGGTAAAATAATTGACATCTTTCTAAAACACATTAATAAAAATGAAACAAGAAAATGAACAGGCATGTTTGAACACAAATGCATACTCTTCTCTTAGCAAAATTCAGAAAAAATGGATAACATCCTTTCACATTTGCTATTCATTTCCTTGTAGCATAAAGAGATAGAAGTTGCTAGAATTCATCAGAAATAAAATAAAAAGCAAAACTCAATATTTTTAATCTATAATAAATGTATGCTTATTGTAATTGCCTCTTAATTTGTTCTTAGTTTATCTGAAATCTGTAAATGTAAGCTCAGACAGATGGTATGCTGATATAATGGCTAAGGTGTCCTGCAGAAGTAGAGCATCGAATATTGACTTTCTGTCATTTGGTTCATGAGAGGAAGCCGTGTTAACATTTGCTGTGTCTGGTAACTCAGAGGCCAGGCAAGAATTTAGGTTTTACTCCAGAGAAAACAATAAACTTGCACAAAACGACAATGAATATCATCTCTCCAAGGAGACATATGTAGTTAACTCCCATAAAATGCCAACTTAATGTTTGTATATTAATAGTATCATTGCGTGTAGGAAGTTTCATGATCTGGAGGATATGGTTTGACAATTAATTTTGTTGAGCTCTTCTGAGTGTGTTACTAAATTTGTAGTTTATTGATTGATAAAAAGATTATGGTGATGCTAACTAATGTAAATTTGATGACCACGAAATAATCTAGAATGGATTTTAAACTCATACCATTTTTAAATAGATTGAAAGAAATTACAAGGAAAATTAAATACAAATATGTAATTAAGAAGTCCAAATTTTATTATACATTTCTAAAAGAATAAAATTGTTGTTCAGTTAAATGTAAACAGAACCAGAACAAACATAGTATAGAAAAAAAAGACAGATAACTAAAAAACAATGTATGTTGCCCATTGAATTATATGTGTAGTTGATTAATAGGGAAGTGTGCTATCTGATAATGCTATCTATAGTGATAAAGATATTCGCTATATAGGCTGTCCAATACAGAAGCCACCAGGCAAATGTGTCTACAGAGCTAAACATATGACTAGACTGACCGGGTAATTGAATTTTTAAATTTAATTGTTAACAGTTTAAATAAATTAATTAAGTCAATTAATATGATTAATATGGTTCACAGAAAATCTCTGTAACTATAATTCCACAATCATGACACATTATTTATGAGAAAAACAGCTACTCCCCTTTTGAACACATATAATACAAGTACACAAGGAACATATTAATATTTAAAATTCTAATAAGATGTGGAAGTTACTCATTTCTTAATTTATGTAATCTAGGTGAGACTGATGGTGATAGTACTTGTGTAGAATACTATATATCCAAACATATTTTTTAAAAAAAGGTACATAAAGAAAGCTTTTTTATCAAGGCAAATTGAAAGAAATGAAAGAGATTTCAAAGCAAATTTCACAAGTTCAAGATACTAATTTTTCATTTTTTTTCAGCATCAGCAATATATACTATATTTCATTATATTTTTTCTGTTTTAAATTAAAATTCAATAACTCCTTAAATGACATATAAAGCACAAATATTATAGATAGTAATGAGTGATATTTTAGCATTTGCGCACAATGTATAATGTTTAGATTAAACACATATAACTTCTCAAAAGTTCACCAATTCTTTATGGAAGGAACTTAAAATACTTTTTTCTAGCATTTATAAATATACAGTATCTTATTGTTATATATAATCACCCTATTGTACCATAACATCAAAAGTTCTTGCTCCTCTCTAACTGCAACTAAGTACTCACTCAACTGGCAATTCCACCATCAATCAGAATCTTTTCTTAAGCTTAGATTTAATAATCTGTCATTATAATCAATGCCTCTTAAAAAGCCTCAGCTCCCTTTCTTTAGCTCAAGTATATTCATTTGACAAATATTCAAAACTGAACAATCACGTGCTTCATAAGTTATTAAGTAACTCCTTTATCTCACCAGTTCCACACTGATAAAACTGTGTCACTGCTTTTCCTTCCTCTTATTACAAATCTCCTTTTTCTTATCCAATGCCATTCCATTCCAAGTATGCTCTCAGCTCCTTTCTTGCTCTTGCAAATTCTATCATATTTTATTTTTAATTTTTTGAGGAACCACCATATTGTTTTCCATAAAAGTTGTACTAATTTACATTCCCACCAATATTGTGCAAGAGTTCCCTTTTCCCCATGTCTTTCCAACATTCACTATTTTTCATCTTTTTGACAATAGCCATTCTGAGAGAAATGAAGTGATTGTGGTCTAATTTCAGTGCATTTCCAGCTCTTTAATCAATTCTCCCCAATGTGGATTCCACCTTCTAAACTCAGTTTTTTTAAAAGTAAATGATGACATTCAGGTAACTGAATTCAATGGTTGATGTTTATCCTTCATCTTAGAAGCAGCTTGTGCTTAATTTGAAAGAATCGTGTGTAGTTTTCTTTATTGTACACTACTTTGTTTTGGTATTCATAACAGCAATGTTTCTATTTGTCTCTTTTGTAACTCCTCGCTAGTTTCTGTTTCTTTACCTAACTGCTAAATACTGAAGTTTTTTATCCATGAATCGTCAATAAAATATACCCTACCCCAGGAGTTAACTATTTTCCTTTTTATTATGTCACAATTATTAAGTAAATTTATACTTATCTGACATTCTATTGTCTTTATCCTACTAAATAATGAATCCAAAAAGAAGTACTCTAAACTAATGTTCTACACTACTAGTAGTGGGAATATAGTGCTTGAGATATAATGAGTTTCTATCAAATGATTTTTATTGAGCCAATTAATTGATCTATAAATCTATAATTATGAATACACATAAACACACACACACCCATATATACATATTGCTTGCTATAAGCTATAATAGAATGTTAGTTCATATAAGAATATTAGAAAAAAACAGAGATAAGAAATATTTGGTTTTGATTTTCTTGCATGCTATTGACACATGTCATTTTTTTTTGCATTTTACCTCTTGGGGAATTAAGACTCAATTGGGAGATATCTTGCATCAAAATATTTATTGTCTTTATTATAGCCCCAAAGGCAAACTGAGCTATCTAATGGGGTCCTTTCTCTCAGGGCTGAACACACAAATGAAAAAATCAGTACACGTGTTCTTCATTTCTTACATGCCTATGTCTAAACATCTGTATACAGAAGTAGAAAGTAAAATATCAATAGTAGACAGAGCATCTTAGCAAATATTTCCTTTGTTAAAAATTAGTTATCTATTAAAATAGTATATTAAGATAATAATCTAATAATATTTCACTATTGAATGTGAGGGTGTTTGTGTGTGTGTATATATATATATATATATATATATGGGTTTATATATATACATATATACATATATATATACATATATATATGGGTTTATATATATACATATACATATGGGTTTATTTCAATGTGGATTGGATATATTAGATTGATATCAGATTGTTTCATTATTGGTAAATCTGCAAGCCTTATATGATAACTTTGTTTTTTGCTAATTAACAAAATATTGTTACTACTAATTGTGATTATACTTGTTAGAAATAATAAGTTATAAAAATGTCCAAAATATTCTATGAAATATTTTCAAATTTGTATCCTCTTAGGCTCAAAACAATTTTTATTTTCTTGTAACTACAGAAACATTTTAAAAATTAACTGGTGTTAAAAATCTGTCAAAGTATCCAAGTTAATTATATAAAGAATTTTGGATACCATAAGATTTCAAATCACATGAGACCTAATACCGTTAATCTTCAACCTAAGTCAGTATTAAGCCTTAAGATATACTAGAATGATGACATGAACACTAATATAACAGTGTTGCAACTCTCTACCTTCATTATCTGGACCCAGTTCAAATTAATTGTAGAATTGTACTTTTATTTGTAAGTCTCATATAGAAAAAAGTACATAACATAGTTATTTTTATATTTAATCAACATAAAAATAGTTGTTTGAAACATAAAATAAAATGCAGGCACTATTACTAATATAGTACTTTAAAACCTGCAATTTAACATGTCATGCAATAAGATAGGATTAGATCTGTTCAATCACATCTTAAAAAAAAAAAAAAAAAAGGTGATAATAACAGACACAACCAGTACTTTGAAATTTGATCTTCAAATGCTTTTATTTATAAAATCTAAGTAGCAAAAAGAAACACTTCAATACCAAGTTTTCAAAGCAAAGTGCAGAACTGTCATTCTTAGTCTGTAGACATTCTTTATGTTGATAACAGGAAAGGAACACCCTCTCTGCCAAGATGGTATGAAGAGAAAGGTGCTCTTTCAAAACAAGGAGCTGGTAGTAGGTGTGTTTGAAGGAGCACAAACAGGAAGTCATGGTAACCAAGTACTAGAAAGAACAGGAATTCATTATCAACTTTAAGACTAGAGGAAAAATAAGGAAGTGATGCTGTAGCATCTAATCATACCTGTTTCCCGCCCACTACTACTAGAGACTAAGGATTGCTGTTGCTGTTTTATTCATTCTTGAACTGATGATATTTTTTACATCATATTCCCCATTAGCCATTATCAATTACCATTTATTTTCTTGAACATAATCACTGACAGCCTCCAGAGACTTAGCCACCTGTTTTTGTCAGAAAGTCTTTTAGAGGCAAAGAGATGAAAAGCAATGTTTGGATCTCATCCCCTGCCCTCTGATCCACCATTGATGTCGTCCACTAATCAGATTTCACTGAGAGCCAGATGGAAATATAATTTTCATGATCTTAGCCCTTTCAGTACAGAGCAGAATGTAGACTGGCAGGAATACACCTGAGAATCTACAGGTAAAATGTTGGCCATACACTTCAGTTTTTGCTGGAGATTATGTGCCCATTACTGACAGACAATGTGTTCTGAATAGGATTCAGTGATTCACCCCTGGATGAAAGAATCACTCTAATCTAAGTCAATCTGGTCTTTTCATTACCTGCCATAATGAGTAATTCAGGTGAGCATATGACCTAAGGCAGTTTAATTGTAATTCTCAGAATGTTTTCAAGAGTTCCTGGAAAATATGATTCTTCATTCTCATTATTTGAGTGAGAAAGTATGTAGTATAAGATTTACAATAGCTACATTTCTCCACATGCAGAGTGAAAAAGATGCCAACACCGTCAAAAGGTTCAGCAAGGACTGTGAAAATGTCATGGTTTGATTTCCAAAAATAATGTCTGAATCTGGATAGTTGAGATTTGTTTAAAATGATTTAGAAAATACTTATTGCAGACTCTCAGAAGATGGTGGAGTAGAGGAGGATGCTTTGTAAGATGCTCCGTGGCATGAGACCAGGAAAACAGATAAATAGCTTCTCAGTGAGGTGAGTGAAAGAAGAATTTTACTGGGATTTAGTACTGGACTCTCAGAATAGCGTTGGGACCCAGAAAGTTGTACACAATAAAACAAAATAAGAAAGCCTGCCATTGTGCTGGTGACTTCTGGAGCTGGTCCACCATGGGCAAAGTGGGGTGAGGGACTAAGAGAACTTGAATTTCACTACGGGGTGTCTTGGTATGGAGAAATCAGAGATCAAGGACACTGCCAGATTGATCCAGAGGATGTGCTACACTATATTATTATGCAGGAAAGATTCCATGTGTCTCCTGTTTGTCTGCAGAAAGCTGAGGCAGGAGACACAGTGCCATGTTGCTGTGATGTCTTGTGGCTGTGGGAGCAAGTCCAGGAGCCCAGGCGAAGGAAATTCAAGCTGATTCCTAAAAACAGACATGGTAGATATCTGCCACACAACTAATAGTGTGCTTAGGAGCCCAGGAAAAAATCCAGCATGGGAAATGTTTTATTCAGGGGAAGATGGATTTAGAGACCCAAGATATCTCAAGTCCCTCAATTCCTTTGAGTCTGGCAACTTGTGGAACCAGATGGGGAGGTCCAGGAATTTGATGTGGCAGGCAGGAGTGACTTGGGAACTGAGCCAAGGAGACCAGGAAGGATGGGGTCTACAGGTGGCAGGGGTGGATGAGGGATCAGCTCTTCTACTGCTTGAGTGAAACCCAGGGGAGACAGTTGGGGTGCAGTCTCACAGCATTTATCAGTAGCTGCCAGGCCCTGGTGGTGCACTGATTTAAAATATTTAGACCAATTGCCATTAATTGAAGCACATGGGGCCTACATAGACCTAAGTTTTGCCTTCAGATGCTCTGCCTACAGGAACTCCTCTCACAGGACTCTACAGCAATCCCGCTCTGAGAGTGGAGCAGACAACACTCTCCAAAGTGCTCCACTTCATATTGCTGAAAAGAGTAGCTGAGAATTTTTAAACTCCGTCTGGCAACTTGAAAACCAATAAAAAAGAGGAAGAATTTGCCAGTCTGTAACCACTACTCTTGTGCATAGTACATAACTCAAGAAAAAAATGGAATGAATGAGAATAGACAACAAGCATATTCTCATTGAAAATGTTTGACCACTGCAATAGAAACCATTTCTTAAATTTTCACCAAAACTTTTCTCTCTCTCTCTCTCTCTCTCTCTCTCTCAATTGTGTGATGAATGGTTCATGGACAAATATACTTATTTGTCTCTCTTTTCTCTTTTCTAATATTTTTTGAAGGTAGTTATCTTTTTAAAAAATTTTATTTGCTCTTTGTAGATACACATGAACATAGAGTGTATTTTGACATGTTATACATACATGAAGGTAGTTACTTTTTATGACTTTTTTGAGGTATACAGTGTTTGATTAGTATATTTTTGTTTTTATTTTTATTTTTTTTCACATGTCTGTATCTCTTGATGCTCTTTCTCTCTTTTCTTTTGTTAACAGCCAAATTCTATTATTTTCTTTATAACTCTTCATTTAATTTTTTAATTTCTATTTTCTCTCTTTCTCTCTCAAAATTATTATGTCCTACCTCTCTTTTGCAGTCTCCCTGTTCACCTTTGGAAAATTCAAACCCTTTGCAAACATAATATTTCTACTGTTGGCAAGTCCTTATCATACCATTTCTGTTTATTAATTATCCAATTAATATTATGGATGCCCAAACACACACACACACACACACACACACACACACACACACCACACACACACACACACGGGGGTGGGGAATAGTCTGACTTTGCTGAGAAAACAAAAATCTTCATGTGTAAAGGATCGTGATTTGACTTTGAAGCTGAGTGTCCCGTTTACCCTGACCATATATGACAATGTGTGTATTGCCTTAAAATAAAAACATTTAGGGGCAAAAAAATATTATGGATGCCTTAGTAGGAATTAGGTAATTAGTTTAATGCTGTATATTATTTGCATTGGTTATAGTTATTATTTGACTCCCCCTAAGGTGTGAGGTACTGGAAACCTTTAGGTACACTATAGGTTCATAGGGTAGAAAATCTGCCATCCCAGACTCATTGTGATAAATGGGTAGACATACAAGCAATATGAAAAAATAAGGTAATAACCCCCCACATACACACACACACCCAAACAAACCAAAATACTTCAATAACAGAATCCATTGACACAATAGTGGAGGAAAAGTCAGAGAAGAAATTTAGAAAGCCTATAGTTAAACTTATCTGTGAGGTAATAGATGATTTAAGGGGTGAAAACTAGAGGGGGGAAAAAAAAAACACTTCACCTACACCAAGGCATACTATGTCAAAGCTTAACAACCAGAATAAGGACAGAATTTTAAAGGCTCCTAGAGAAAAATGACAGGTCAAATTTATAAATAAACCAATCTGGATTTCAACTGGTTTCTCAACCCAGACCCTAAAAACTAGGAGGCCATCAAAGAATACTATATCCAGCAAAATTAAGCTTCAGAATTGAAGATGAAGTAAAAACCTTTCATGATAAATGACAGTTGAAAGAATTTACAACTACAAAGCTGGCGCTAAAAAAGCATACTCAATAAAATATTTCATGGAGAAATAAAAAATAAAGCCAGTAGAGGAAGGAACTACACTGGAAAAATAGTCAATTAAAGGAGAAACTAATACAAATTAAAAATATACAGTAATAAATCAAAAGGACAGGGAATAAAACTCATTGCTCAATAATACTATTGAATATAAATGACTTAAACTCATTAATAAAAATATATAGTCTGGCAGAGTTGATTTAAAATCAAGACTCAACAATATGCTTTAAGAGACTCACCTCATAGGCAAGGACATTCACAGAATAAGGTGAATGTATGAAAAAAAATCACTCACATGGATCATATGAACAAGCAGGAATTTCTATTCTTATGTCAGATAAAGTATAGTTCAAACCAAAGTTAATCATTTATGCAAAGTTAACAGATTTATACAATGACCAAAAATAACAATCATCAATATTTATCCCCCAAACAATGAAGCATCTACCTATATCAAACAAACCCTTCTCAATATTAAGAACAAGATAGATCACAACACAATAATACTGGATGATGTTAACATGCCTCTCTCATCACTAGATAGATCTTTCAAACAAAAAGTATATATAGAATATTTTATCCATCAGTGACTGAACACAAATAGACCTATATCTTAGGACACAAAGCAACTCAAAAAAACACACACACACACACAAAAAAATAAACAAAGATAATACCTTGCATTCTATCAGATCATAGTGAAGTGCAGTTATAAATCAATGATAAGATAAAAATGGAAGCTACTCTAACAGTTGGAGTCTAAATAATACACTATTGAATGATGATTGGATAGCAGAAGAAATCAGGGATAAAATTAAAAAATTATTTGAGATAAGTGAGAATAGTGATACAACATATCAAAATCTCTGAGACACTATAAAGGCAGTTCTAAGAAGAAGGTTTATGCTGGGTGCAGTGGCACACACCTGTAATCCCAGCTGCTCAGGAGACTGAGACAGGAGGATTGCAAGTTCAAAGCCAGCCTCAGCAAAGGTGAGGCACTAAGCAACTCAGTGAGACCCTGTCTCTAAATAAAACACAAAATAGGGCTGGGGATGTGGCTTAGAGGTGGATTGCCCCTGAGTTCAATATCCGTACCAAAAAATAAAAATAAATAAATAAAAAGAAGAAGAAGAAGAAGAAAGTTTATAGCATCGAGATCATTTATTAAAAGAACAGAAAGACACTAATAATCTAACATCACACCTCAAGGTCCTAAAAAAGAGGAACAAATAAACACCAAAATTAGTAGAAGACAGGAAATAATTTATGTTGGTCCTTTGAAAAAAATGAATAAAATGAGAGGCCCAGAATAGCCAAAGCAAACCTTAGCAAGAAAAGCAAAGCAGGAGCCATCACAATGCCAGACCTTAAATTATACTATAGAACTATAGTAACAAAAACAACATGGTATTGGCACCAAAACATGCATAAAGACCAATGGAATAGAATAGAAGACACAGAGAAAAGCCCACATAACTATTGTTAGCTCATACAAGACAAAGGTGCCATAAACATACATTGGAGAAAAGACAGACTCTTCAACAAATGGTGCTGGGAAAACTGGACTTCCAGTTTTTGTAGCAGAATTAAATTGAACTCTCTCTCTTGCCTAGCACAAAACTCAACTCAAAGTGGATCAAAGACCTAAGCATTAAACCAGAGACCCTGCACCTACTAAAAGAAAATGTAGGCCCAACATTCCAACAAGTTGACTCTGTAACTGACTTCCTTAACAAGTCTGCTAAAGTGCAGGAAGTAAAACCAAAAATCAATAAATAGGATCAAATTAAAAATCTTCACAGAAAAGGAAACAACTGAGTGTGTAGGGAACATACAGAATGGGAGAAAATCTTTACCACCCATATTTCATATGAGGCATTTAATTCCCAGGATATACAAAGAATTCAAAAAGCTTAACACACACACACACACAAAAAAAAATAAATAAATAAAAAAACAACAACAAACAAACAAACAAACAAAACAAAACCCCAATAAGTAAGTGGTCACAGGACCTAAACATATGCTTTTCAAAATAAGAAATATAAATGGTCAACAAATATATGAAAAAAATGTTCAACATCTCTAGCCACTAGAGGAATGTAAACTAAAACTACACTCCAGTCAGAATCAAATTATCAAAAATATAAGCAACAAAAAATGTTGGCAAGGGTGTGGGGAAAAGGGTACACTCCTACATTGGTGGTGGGTCTGCAAATTAGGGCAATCACTCTTGAATGCAGTATGAAGATTCCTCAAAAACTGAGAAAGGGAAACATCATTTGATCCAGTTATCCCACTCTTCAGTATATAACAAAGGAGTTAAAATCAACATACTACAGTGATGCAGACCTGTCAATGTTTAAAGCAGCACAACTCACAATAGCTAAGTTAGGGAACAAATTTACATGTCCTTCAACAGATGAATGGGTAAAGAAAATGTGGTATACAATGGAGTATTACTCAGCCATATGACTTTATGGCATTCTCCAGTAAATGGTTGGATCTGGTGACTATCATGTTAATGAAAGAAGCCAGTTCCAAACAAACAAACAAACAAAAAGTCAATTGTTTTCTCTGACATGTGGTTGCTAACCCACAATCAGGGAGTGTCACGGGAATAATAGAAGTTCATTGGATTAGACAAGGTGGAATGAAGGGAATGGAGAGAGGATAAAAATAGGAAAGAGAGTGGAATGAGTCTGACTAGCATAACTAGTGAGTGTAGGCCTATGTACATATATGAATACACCACAGTTAACCTCAACATTGTGTACATCCACAAGACTGGGATCCTAATTAAAAGATGATATATTCCATGCTTGTTTAAAAATAAAAAAATAGATTCTATTGTCATGTATAACAAAAAAACAAATAAAAACTTTTAAAAAGTTAAAAGAAAATACGTATTCATATTTTTTCCTTAAGGTTTTTTTTTTTTTTTTTTTCCCACTGTAAACAAACAAATTCTAGTTGAAAACATAGGTAGATAGATATTTTTGAAAGCCTGATAACTTCAGGACAATGAACAAAAATGATGGATAGTGACAATTTTCATGTACAGGGAAAGAGAGGAGACTACTTATCCACATGGCAAGGTCATCTTCCTGGGATCACACACTGGGAGTACAGTCAGAAGGCTTCTTACAGCAAATCTGCTATTTGATTGCCTTTGCTGATGACTTCTATCACATCTACACAGAATTCATTTTCTCTTCAACCAGGTCAACAACATATTTTGTGGGGCTTGATGCCACATGAAAATGTGAAGCCCCTTGTTCAAAAGGCAGGATGAAAGTACCATTACTTGGTAAACTATAAAATGTTTCATTCTTTTCCATAGTCTTTATTCCAAATTCTATTAAAAATAATAGAATTTTTCTTGATACTAAGCCATCGTGGATCTAATGGAATTCTGTGCTCATAGGGCATTGCCATTGCTACATGTGAATGACCACAGCAAACTTCCCCATTGCATGAGTCACTGCTGCTCATGTGCATCTTCTGTTATGTCAATGAAACTACACATTTCAAAAATAATCTTATTAAGAATTTAGGGAATATGTGAACATAGTATTCAAAAAAAGTGATACGCTTTTGAGCTAGGAACCTGTTGAAAATATTGCATATTTCATATGGTCATTTCTACATCAGAAGGTAAGGACAATCTTTTCTCAAATTGTAGTCTTTTTCAGGCCATGGCTTACTTCCTGATTTTTTGCAAGGTTTCCTTAGTAATTCTCATTTACCTTTTATAATTTATGACCATAAAATATACCAGTGTCCAGCACTGGATAGAAAACCCATTTTCATTTAATTTCTTAGTCTAATCAAGCAGCTCTTGCCCTGTGGTTTAGGTATTTCACCCAAGTTGAGTATTTCTTTCTTGTTGACCTCATGAAACTTCCAGTATTTTCAGACCTGCTTATCACAACCTATCTTCCTATCCCAGACTACTGTTCAACTTTTCCTCAAGGATTCTTCTCAAGATTTATCCATTCAATGTATGAAGCAACTAGTGAGTTTATAGAGCAACTAGTGAGTATAGGCCTATTCTAGTAGGTACTTATACCTTAACTCTGTCTCCATGGAGATTAAATTCTAGTAAAGAGACTTAAGCAATAAGCAAGAAACATGATAGTTAGGTACATAGAATATTAGAACAAAAGAAGTACAATTTTAAATAAAGGCAAAGAGAAGGGAAAGTATAAAGAAAGGAGAAAAGAAAAATGTGGGAAGAGGAAAAGGGAATTTGGGATGTAAAAGATGAGTGTGGGATGAACATGCTGCAATTTTTAATGGAAAAATATGATAGGGCTCATTAAGAATGTTATAGTGGAACCAACATTTTAAAGAAATGAGAGTTAATGCCGCTATCTGAGGCTAGAGGTGCAGCTCACAGGTAGACCATGTGTTTAGCAAGCTCAAGGCCTTTTCCTGAAGAAAGGTTGTTCTTGGCAGTGATCATGGCTGGTACAAAGGCCCTAAGGCCGGCAAATGTCTAGTGTGGTCAGAAACAGTAGTAAAACTGGTGTAATTGTACTGGAGTGAGTGAAGGGAACCTATACAAGTTAATGGGGAGTGAAACACACGATACGGCAACCTTTGTTAAGATTTCAGATTTTATGCAAAGTGAAAAAGGGGATGTTGAATATTGAATTGAAATGATGACATGATGGAATTTACATTTTGAAAGTTCACTCTGCCTTCTGTGCTGGAAGTAGTGTGTCTTATATAAAAAGAAAATTCAGGAGCTGATTATTTGTTGTCTCCTGAAGCCATGGCCGCTTGGAGCAACAAAGCCGCGGGAATAAGTTCAGAGGTAGACTGGAAACAAACAGGCTCTTTATTCTGCCAGCTTCTCTCTCTGGCTCCAACAACACCCCGACACGCCATCCACACTCCTCCAACAACCACAAAATGGCACCGACAATGACCCACAATCCCCCTGGCCAAGTCTCGCGATTTCATGCAAATGGCTCCGACCCTAACCCTAATGTCCCGTGCCAAGTCTCACGAGACCATGGAAGGTGGTAATGCTTATGGCTCACAGCTAACTGCAATCTTAGCTATCTCCTTTATTAGGGCTCCTGCATTTCCCCCCTTTTGGTTTTTAAAAGAGGGGATGCTCTAGGACATCCATGTGCAACCAACATTCCTACCCGTCATTGGATAATCAAGGCTGTGCCCTTGACTCCTGTCTTAGGTTGATATGTCGGCCACATGAGACTGTCCCGTGTGACTGTGCCTGTCTTGGGTTGCCCCCCTCTGGGTATCTTACCCGTCATTGACTACCAGCCATCTAATGGAGCCCTTCAGGATTGACTGTGTATGGTGACTAACAGCTGTCCAATTGTGGGGAGAAGCTGCGGCTTTAAGGCGATAAGCCTTCTGTTGACGAGCCAAGTTGCATAGCATATCAAATTCTTAAAACAAATCAGCTGCCCTGAGTTCTATCAAGTAACACACTGAGTTCTCTAGACAAATACCCGCAAAGCATTGTTCCGTAAAGTCCCAAACAATGAAAGATCAAAATGTCCACTTGTTATAACAAATTGATCTAGGAGGCCCCATGCATGCAGAGCAGAGGCCACACTGCTGGTAAGGTTGTTTGATGCTTGAGCAGCAGGGATGCTTGCAGCTGTAGTAGCAGCCTTCTTTTTTATGTCTAGACAATGCCACCGGCAAATCTTCAGGGCCCGCTACCTAGAAACTCAAGCATCAATTATTAAAGAAAAGGCAGTGCTATTCCAGCACTGAGGCAAGAGGCGAGTTGTGAAACTAAAAAATAGAATTATTAGATTAGAAGATTAAAGTTGATTTCTGCTCACACACATTGCTGCTTGAGCTCCCACAAACATAAGCTGGCAAAATATCATATTAAGAACAAAACAGAGAAAGACTGAGGGTATTTACTGTATTAAAGATAGATTAAAGAAAAGCTAAAGGCACTTTGGAAAAATAATTTGTTAGCTGGAATCCTCGAGTCTCTGTATACACAGCAATCCTTTACCTGTTGAAACAATTCAAATTAATCAGCTATTAAACAAATGAAGTTAATAACAAATAAACAATCTTATGTCAAAACACCAAAATATCAGGTTATACAGCACTAGTCATATTCTTTGCTAAAGAGAAGTCCCAGGGACACCTATAAATCAAAATTGAAAGTACCTTCACTTATAAAATTATTTACCTAAATTGAATACTCTTAAACTAAAATGAATTAAAGTTATTTGGATCCATATATATATTTTTTCATAAGTGCTTTGTTATTTGTGACGTCACACTGGACAGACACACAAACATACAAAAATATATTTGTGACGTCACATTAAGATGAAATGTAGACAAATGCACAGACATAAAGACATGTACAAAAAGAAAAAAAAAATACAATTGTGTGCACACTAAAGAGAGATCTCCTCATCCTGGACGGGAGGAATGACACTTAAGTTGTGAAATATTTTGAAGGACACTTTTGAGGGAATCATTCCATACCTTCATCTTGGTCCTCTTGATTCTGTAGTTTTTTTTATTAATCTTGATTCATCAACAACTTCATCTTGATCCTTTTGATGTGGTACCTGCTTTATTAATCTAGATGGTATCCATATTGGAGAGGATTCGTGCTTTGGAAAAACACAAACAGATCCTCTCCCCCAAATTAATACTGGATCTGGACCCTTCCATGTACCTGAAAGAACATCCTTCCAGTAAACCAAAGGTGTATGTTGTTGGTGTGGGTTCCAATGTCTGTCTCCAGCAGAATAACCATTAGAGTCTAAAGTTAAAAAAAAATTTAAGGTAAACAGGGCCACTGCCAATCTGTCCCTAGGGCTTTTCCAATTTTCCTCTTTTTTGTTTTAATAACATAATTTTCAGTGTGCAGTTTGCTCTTTCAATAATGCCCTGACCCTGAGGATTGTATCAGATGCCTGTTTTATGGAATATATTGAATTTTGCACAAAACTGTTTGAAAGATGAGGATGTATATGCAGCGCCATTATCTGTTTTAAGCATTTTGGGGATGCCCAATGCAGCAAAAGCTTGCAAACAATGAGATGTAGCATCTTTAACTTTTTCTCCAGAATGTAAGGAAGCAAAAATCATGCCTGAGCATGTATCTATGGTCACATGAATAAATCGCAATTTTCCAAAACTTGGCTCATGAGTAACATCCATCTGCCACAAATGATTGGGCATTAATCCTCTAGGGTTAAGACCATAATGAGGATTGGGCAAATGTGTCATACAAGATTTACAATCTTTTACAATTGTTCTGGCTTGCTCCTTTGTGATTTTAAACGTACGCTGCAAGGTGGTGCTATTGATGTGAAACTGGGAGTGAAATAAAGTAGCTTGCTGGAGCGCTGAAAGTATAAAGATTGTTTGAGTAAGGTCATCAGCCTTTTGATTACCTTCATGGAGGGGACCAGGCAAGTTGGTATGTGCTCTAATATGCCCCATGAATAGAGGTTCTTTTATTGACCACAAAAGTTATTTGATAAAACAATTTAAAGACTGGAGTATGAGGTGCTATTGGTCCTGCTAGCTCTAATTTTGGGACGGCATGTACAATATAGTGGCTATCTGAAAAAATGTTCATGGGCTGCTCTCTAAAAGTTTCCAGAGCTCTTACCACAGCTTCCAGTTCCACTAATTGAGCTGATTTGTGTGCAGTTATGTAAGTCATATTTTCTTTTTTAGTGACTACTGCAGTAGTACCATTTGAGAACCCATCTGTAAATACATTTAATGCCTTAGGAATAGGTTGATTTTTTATTACCTGTGGAAATATAATAGGATGATTATTACAAAAAGATAATATAGGAGACTTAGGAAGATGATTATCAAAATTTGCAGAGGTAGAGCATTTAGCTATAGCCCAATCATTATCATTGAAGCATAAATATTCAATCTGTGATAATGAATAGGGAGTAATAATAGTAGCAGGGTGAATGCCAAATATTTTAATAGAAGTCTTAAGTCCTTGAAGACTAAGTTTAGCCACCATGGAGGTATAAGACTCAATTATACTTTTAGGAGAGACAGGCAAATGTATCCATAATAAAGGCCCTTGTTGCCAAAATACTCCTGTGGGTGTATATTGTGAAGAAATAATAATCAATATCAGCAGTTGAGTTAAATCAAATCTATCACAATGAACTCCTTCGATGGCTTTTTCTACTAACTTTAAAGCTTTCCTAGCATCAGGAGTCAATGTTCGTGGTGAAGATGGATCAAGTTACCCGTGAAGGATGTCAGATAAAGGTTTTAGTTGGCCAGTAGTGAGGTTTAGTGTAGGGCGAAGCCAATTAATGTCTCCTAGTAGTTTTGGGAAATCATTGAAGGTGGTCAAATGTTCTTTATTTATTAAAATTTTGTGGGTCTAACAAAAGTATCCATGATTTTAAATCCTAAATATAATGTGGGTGATCTGGTTTGAACTTTTTCTTGTGCTATATATAATCCATATTTTTTTATTTTCTGCCACATCACTGCATATATTAAATAAGATTTTTTGATTAGGGTGGGCCAGTAAAACATCATCCATGTAATGTATACACATGAGGTTTGGATATTTATTTTTAATGGGTTGGATTGCTTTGTCCACATATATTTGGCATATGGTGGGGCTATTAGCCATTCCCTGCAGAAGCACTTTCCATTGATATCTTTTATCAGGGCCATTATTATTGATAGAAGGAACTGAAAAAGCAAACCTGGGGGCATCCAGAGGATGTAGGGGAATGGAAAAGAAACAATCCTTTATATCAAGAGTATAAGATGGAAATTTTTTGGAATAGCTACAGGATTAGGAAGTCCAGGTTGAGTAGGGCCCATGATTTGCATGGTTTTATTAATTTCTATAAGATCATGTAACAATCGCCATTTTCCTGATTTTTTCTGGATCACAAATATGGTGGAATTCCAGGGAGAGGTGGAAGGTTCTATATGTCCTGCTTCTAATTGTTCCTGAACTAGTAGGTGGGCCACTTGTAATTTCTCTTTAGATAGGGGCCACTGAGGGACCCACACTGGTTTATCAGAAAGCCATGTTATTTTCAAAATTATTTTCTCAGTGGCCCCGAAAAAAAATATCTTTTTCCTTTATGATAATGATTACTTTCAGGGTTAAGATTACTCTGTACTTTTTGATAATGATTTCTTTTAGGGTTAAGATTACCCTGTACTTTTGATAATGATTTCTTTTAGCGTAAGATTACCCTGTAGATTTTCACATTTACCATCTGCAGGCTTGTTTGCAAGGTGTACTCTCATTTGTTGCAAAATATCTCTTCCCCATAAAGTAACCGGTAGGTTAGGTAAAACATAAGGCTGAAATGTTTCTTTGTGTCCTTCATCATCCTCCCATTTTAAAATTACTGTACTTTTCTCTGGGAGGTTATTATATCCCAAGCCTCTTAAACTGGTTAAAGCTTTTTGCAGAGGCCAGTGCTTGGGCCATTGTGGTAGATTAATGATGGAAGAGTCAGCTCCAGTATCTATCATTCCTTCCATCTCTATTCCTTGGATTTTTATTTTACACATAGGTCTCCTTGAACAATCCCGAACCCAGCAAGCCATAGGACCTGAGTCAGTGGAACAAAATCCTCTATTGTTCCTTTTTTGAGGCATACTCATTTTAAATGAATTATGTAAATTGGGAAGGAGAAGCAACTGAGCAATTCTATTTCCTTGATTAAGAGAACTTATACTTTGGGGTGAGCTAAGCATTATTTTTATTTCCCCTTTGTAGTCTGAGTTTATTACACCTGGGGTCACTTGCAAACCTAATAAGGTTTTAGGACATTTCCCGAGAATAAGTCCTACAGTCCCTGAGGGAAGAGGTCTCCTGACCCCTGTGGGAATCAGTTGAACCCCCATTTCAGGTGTTAACACTATTCGTGCAGTGGAACAGAGGTCTAATCCTGCATTTCCTCCTGTTCCTCTGTCGAGGGAGTGTATGGGTAGTAGGGATTGTGTCGGGGAAGCATCTGAGTGGATGCTTGAGGATACTCCTCCCCCAGTGCCTCGTACATTTGTGGGCCCCAGGGCATTGGGCCCTGTGCCCCTTTTTTTGAATTCCTGAACAAATGATTTCCATAGATGTCAAATTTTGAATGGCATTTATTGGCCCAATGATTTCCCTTTTTACACCTGGGGCAGCGGCCTGGGGCGTGGTATGAGCTTGGTCTTATTTCTCTTTTGGTATTTTGCCTAGAATAGCCTGATTGATTATGATAATTTTGCCTGGAATATCCTGATTGATTATAATGTCTAGGTTGAGCCTTTGTGAAATTTCAAGGGGAAGCACCTCTCATTGAGGCTGCAATCACATTTCCTGTGACAAAGGTGTCATTTATATCTTTACATAGTTGTATATATACGGAAAGATCCTTTTTATTTTCCCATGGCCTGATGGCTTCCTGGCAGTATTTATTAGCATTTTTGTATGTTAATTGAACAACTAATGGCATAGCTTGATCAACATCTGCAAACACTCTATCTGCAGTTCTCAAAAGTTGATCAGCAAAGTCAGCATATGGCTCATTAGGTCCTTGAATCACTTTTGACAAGCTACCTTGTAGATCCCCAGGTCCTTGTACAGTTTTCCATGCCTCTAAGGCAGCTGCATTTATCTGAGCATATACACCTGGGTCATAATCTTTTTGAGCCTGTAAGTCTGCGAATTGCCCTTCTCCTGTGAGCATTTCTATATTATAGTCTCCAAACTCTGCAGCTGCGTTTCTTTTAGCCATTTCTATACAAATTTCTTTGAATTGTGATCGCCAAACCAAGTATTGCCCCCCGCTTAATGCTGCTTTACATAGACTTTTCTAGTCTGAGGGGGTTAAGCTAAAGGTGTTGAAGGACTCCAGCATACTCAACGTGAAAGGAGCTTGGGGCCCATACGTCATTACTGCCTCTTTGAGATTTTTTATTGTTTTCAAATCTACTGACTGGAAACAAACAGGCTCTTTATTCTGCCAGCTTCTCTCTCTGGCTCCAACAACACCCCGACATGCAATCCACACTCCTCTAACAACCACAAAATGGCACCGACAATGACTCACAATCCCCCGGGCCAAGTCTCTTTAGATCATGCAAATGGCTTCAACCTGATCTACAATGTCCTGGGCTAAGTCTCAGGAGACCATGCAAATGGCGCTGACCCGATCTGTAGTGTCCTGGGCCAAGTCTCATGAGACCATGGAAGGTGGTAATGCTTATGGCTCACAGCTATCTGCAATCTTAGCTATCTCCTTTATTAGGGCTCCTGCAATTATTGTGCTCAAAGGGAGAGATGATGATGAGTCAAAGTGGCATAGTAGCAGGTGTGTGTGAAAATCAAATTCTGGATCGATTTCTCTACCACAATTTACCTCTTATTGCCCTCTTTCTTGCAGAGTTTTTCACCAAGCATTTTTAACCTTTCCTATTTATCTTACTTGACCTTTCTTTATCAAGAGCTTTACAAACAATTTGTTAATTATTGAATTACCTTGGAAGTATTTTTGATGCAAGGCAATGATCATTCTATTTGTACACTAGTTCTCTAGAATGGAAGTTAAATAACATTTATGGACACCTTAGATCTGAAGAAAAATGCATGCTGGTCTGTTATTCATGGCCTAATGGTACTACACTAACCCAAATTTTGCTAGCTCTATTTTAATTTCCATATGAATGCTTCATAGGCTTTGGTTATCACACCATAAAGATCACGCTGAGATCATATGACCACGCTGATGCCAACTTTCCCTGCCTGCTCCATCCTCATAGCCAGTAATAAATAATCTCCTCTAGTCAAATCTTCCTCATGCTTTATAATTATCTATAAATAATCAAAGACATGGGAAATGTATATTATGAAAATGAAGAATGATGGCACATTTAAATTAAGAAAATATTTCTATTTTTAGGAAAACTATTACAAAATTTTATTTAAAGAGTTCTGAAGACACATTTTCAAAAATTTCTAAGCTCCAAGAGATAAAATTAATTTAAACAGGAGATATTGAAATAAAATATAATGCAGATCAATTGTGATTTCAGAGATATGAAGATTATGGAAGTATTGTCTTTAGAAATCACACTCAAGAATGCAGTCATCCATTTTGTTGTTTAGATACCATCTTCTGCCTATAAGGGTTTAGTTGATCTCTTGAGTTTTTCCAGCTCTCGTTCAAAGATTCATAAGTAATAACTTCATCACAAGGCTCCTAAAAAATTGTGCATTTGGGTTTGTAATCTATATGGTTAAGTACATAATTTTTAAAAATGTATCTACATGGAAAAAATCAGTGAATCTACAATACTTGATTCAAATTCCATTTTCATATTTTGCTTTTTATAAACTATAGTTAAAATATTATACTGCAGAAATCACATTTTAAGACATGGAAGGCTGACTTTTTTTTTTTCACTTATGTTTGTAGTTCATTGCACCTGCCTGCTTATATTGGAACAAACACTTCTGCCAATAATTAACTATGAGGTTGGTAGCTCCGTATTGATTTATTTTTGTAAATTTAGATATGTCAAAGTTCACATGTAAAAATGTACAAAAAATACTATATAATACATATTTTCATTATCTATCTGTCTTTGAAATGACTCCAAACTCTTCAGATCATTTGAATGATTTTTTAAAGCTCTGAATGATGATGTAAGATTTGGACGTAACAATTCAGATAGTGCCAGAAAAGTAAGTTTTGCAAAATAAGCTTATGAATAATAGAGAAAAACATTATACTACACAGTTTACTGCTTATTGTAAGTGCTGCATGATATATATCAATAGTTTTCTATAAAACTTGTGTTTAAATAATATGAATATTTTTAGATTGTTTTTTCATGATTTAATTTTAAAAATATTGCACTCCTTACTTTTCTTATTCTTTCAGGTCAACTTAACTAAAGAGAACCTTGAAATAGCAATGTGAACAGCTTACAGAAGTAAAAATAATAGTAAGCATTTACAACATCTTACTTCTTATATATGTGAATTACTGCAAGTTACCAAAACAAAATATAAAAGGATAAAAGATTGCAGATTTCACAAACAAGCTCTTTATGTCAATTGTTTGCTCAGACTCATTCTTTGCAATTTACTAAATTTGTTTTCTGTTATATGTAACATAATAATATAAACTCTGTGGGTTAATATGGCATGCATGGGTTTGCTCCCAGTTCTGAACATCAGAAGCCTGTGGGTCAGGGTCTGGTGCTCTTGCTGAGAGTATAAGGAAGCTGGATGTCTTATGGAGGCAGGGGTGAGTGCTCTTGAAGAATCTAGGGCAGGGTGTGGGGGTGTTCCACTTCCTAAGACAACCTTGTATTTGCAGATCTCAGGCTGTTAAAACAGGTAGGACTGTTATTTCTGATTCTTTGCTGCCTGTCAGTTGGATCTGCTCTAAGTTCCTAGAAACTGCCAATTTTTCCCTGCCTGCTCCATCCTCAGAGCCAGTAATAAAAAATCTCCTCTAGTCAAATCTTCCTCATTGTTTGAATATTTACCAGTTTTTTTTTTTTTTTTTTTTTTTTTTTTTTTTTTTTTTTTTTTTTGAGGACCACCTAATTAGGTTAGGACCCAGTGAGCATATTTTCCTTAAGTTAAAGGGACATAGTTATACCTGTAAAACCCTTCACAAGGCACCAAGATTGGCATATGATTGAATAATTGGAGAAGCTGTGTGTGTATGCCAGCATATGGGGGATCTTGTGGGGCACTGTAGAATTCTGACTATCACAATTTATTTCTTGTAATTATTAGAAATGAAAATGTGTGTGTTTATACATGAAATGATATTTTCTTCTCATTTATTATTTAATTAAATAAGTGCCATTGATTTAAAACTTCTGAAAGTTACAGGTTTCAGAGAATACTTTTGCATCCAAAAAAGAAATACTATACAATATTGACAAAATTTAGATAAGTAACTCATTTTAATTGTTAGTGATTTGTCCATAAGTAATGTGTTTATGAGCTTGAGTTCACATTTTCAGTTCCTGGTAATATTTTCCTACATTTTCAAGGATATTATTTATCTGTTCTAAGTTCTAGCTCACTGAGCATACCAGTTCACTATGAAATCAAGATTTCTATTTACGTTTATCAGAATAATCATTCTTAAGTGTTTTTAAAGCTGACATATCATCAAAAGAATCATTACTTCATTTGATTAAATAATTTATATAGAAATAATTTTTAGATTTGCAAGAGTTAAAAAGACAGCAGAGATTTTCCAAATGCCCTTCAACTAATGTTGACATCTTGCAAAATCAAAGCTAATAAATTGACATTGGTACACTCCTATCAAACTAAACTAGATATGTTATTTGGATTTCCCAACTTTTTCACTAATAGATTCCTTCTGTTCCAGTACACTATTTAAAATGCCATGTTGCATGTATTAGTCACATGCCCTAATCCTTTTTAATCTGTTACAATTTCTAGTTCATTCCTTGTTTTTAATGACCTTAACATTTTGAATAGCATTGGTACTTGGAAATCTTATTTTCATTTGAAATGTTGTATTATTGTAAGTTGTAATTAGTATGCTTCAAGAACACACTGAGTCCAGCACAAATTCTAATACAATCTTCTGATCATTAATTTACTCAGTTAAAATCTCAATATTTTATGTATTAGCAGAAGCATGAATTTTGATGTTCTATAAAGAACACATAAAACAACAAAGTGCATCGGAAACTTTCCTGACTTTATGTATTTAATTAGAACCCAACTTTATCAAGGTTTAGGAGGTGCAGGAAATATTGAGCTGATACCAGATAGCTCAAAAATGTCTTCATATTTAACCATTCAGAATTTAGGAGAACATGGTAGATATAAATGTGTAACTTCAAACAACAATAGATGAGAGGTATTTTTAATGATTTCATAACAAATTATTTTGTGGCTAAGTATTTTTATTGGGAGAAGGATCAGGAGGTAAGCATATTTAACTCAATACTATTTTATGTTCATTGAGTGATTTTACACCCAATAAACCATGTAAAACCAAGTGTAACCTCTCAACTTTGGTAGAATTCCTTCCTTTGTCATGGCTTCAGCCAGTAAACACACACAAAGCCCTCAGAACTTTTCTATGTGTAGTAACCTCTGACAGGCTGACAGACTATAAACCAGGTCATCTAGGCAAGATCACCACTACTGTGTTTGAACAGGAATTTGAGAGAACTTGTCAGTTGTTTTTTCTTTTTTAATATTTTAGATATGTCCTTTGCAAAAATAGAAGGCCACTGAACTGTAACCAGTCAAAAAAGTATTAGCTTTGAATTATGACACTGTTCATCCATGACAATCAAAAACTCTGACATTTGAAGCAGTTAGGAATTTATTCATTTTGAAGTCAAAGTTAAAGAAAAACTATAAACACAAAATCCTTGTAAAAATCACATAAATAAATATGTACAATATATTTCACACAGAATATTCTTTAACTTTTTCAATTTTCTCCCTGAGAGGAGAGTACTTTGGAACAAACTATCATTTGCTCCTAATCTTTTCATGCCAATTCAGCATTTTTTTTTTTTTCAGAATGGAAAGCAGTCACAATCATGAAATCAATGAGGAAATAATTTTGTTTTCACAAAGACATGAAAAACTTAGAGAGTTTACCTTTCATGTTTGCCTGATTTCATACTTTGTGGTAATGCAAATTGTTTTATTTGCAAGGTAATTTATACAACATTCATATACATTGAATGGCACATTAAAAATAGTGTTCTATACATCAAAATGTATAAGCAGCAGCAACTCTGAATTAAAGACCTTTAATATTTAATGCAAAGGTCTTTAAACATTATTTTAAGCTCAAACAGAAATTTTTATACATATATAATTGTTGGGCAAATATGCATATAATGTCACAAATAAAACTTTAATTTTATGATATTTCATTAGAATAGTTTAATATGGAAGTGGCAGAAAGTTGCTTCATGGAAATATACAATTCTAAAGAGAAATAAATTTTATTCAATCCTAAGCATACATTGCTTCTCAAATACTCAAGGCTTTCTTACAACATGGTTTTGTATGTGTTTAATTTCAAGCTGATTTTCAAAATAAATTGGAAACTAGAATTAATTTTAAACTTTACTTACTTTAATTCCAAAGCAAGTGAATTATAGACCTCTTCATTTTACTGTAAGATTTAGTTGTTTCATATTTAATGTCTTGTCACTTATAGCACAGCATATTTAAAAGAGGTTCATCTTAAGCATTTGTCTTAATTTTCTAGTTGTCTTATAATATGTGTGTTTCATGAAATGGAAACATAGATCAATATAACTCAAAGGATAATGCACTAAGTTCTAAAATTCGAGATATATAATTAAATAGATAGGTATAAATAGGAATAGAAACATACTTAAAATGTATTCTTTCCATTTATTTATATAATAGTTATAAGACAAAATCTTATATACTAATAAATTCTGAGTAATGTACAATTATATATAACAAAAAGCAAAATGTGCTAATTACTCTTAAGCTCTTTGTAATAATATGTTTGAAGATACAAAGTAGAAAGTAATAAATATATTTTAAAAGATGGAAGATTTCAAGGAAAAGAAACAGTGGTTTATGAAGTGAAAATTATCAGATAAACAAAAGAAGAAAAGACATTCTGTGTGGGGTGGTGATCTCGAAAACAGATGAGGTTGTGGGAATGGTAAGCTTTTGGAAGGGAGTGGTGTGGGGAGCCACCTGTGGTCTTTTTGAGTGGTCTTTTACTCAGCACTGAGCCATGGGGACTCAGATGTCACCTTGCATTCCCGTGCGTAGACTGCCAAAGGTGTGACATCTCTGCCCTAACTCTACTAGTGGAACAGCTCTCATAGCCTGGATAGCCAACTCCTACCTTATTTGGCCAAAGACTATTCTGTTGAAAACCTCTGAAGCTCCCCCATACGAATAAACCAAACGTGGGCTATCTCCCTCTCTCTCTTCCCAGTGCAGAAGCTCAACCCCTAAGGTTAAAGAGCTGCCCCATCCCCACTTTCTGAAATTACTTTCTGTGTAGTGTAGGTTTCTTGTCCACCTTCTTTTCTTAGCTTTATGTCGCAGCCAGCTCACTCCACACAGAGGAAATCCAAATTCGATGTGGGCAAGGGAGTGGGATAAGGGGAGAATGATACCATTGTTTTACTTTTGTAAAAATTTGTCTTGATTTTATTTCATGTTTTTCTCTGCCCTTCCATTTTCACTTATTTGCTTTAGTATTTCAAATTATTTAATTTTATAAGTTATGGGATCATGTCAATGTCTCTTTTTATCAGGCATTCAGATATCCTAACAATAATACAGTAATCCTAGAGCCAAAAGTACTAATGTAGCAATCAAATGTCATAACAAAGAGGAACCATGTAGTTTCCCCAGACATATGCATTGACTTTTAAATATAGCTCTTGAAGGTTGAGTGCCCTGCTTTTCATGTGGCAAGATGTGAATGTAAAAATTAATACAGAAAGGAAAGGCAGGACTTGGCAAAACCAAAGCTGTGTTCACAAGGAACATTTTCTTGACTACTGGGAAATATCCTCAGAAGTAAAACTTCTAAGGCAACTGTGAAGATTTCCTTGAAGATCAAGAGTCCTCAATACCCCCAGAAATGTTATTTTCCTAGATAGTAGTCATTCATTCTGGTAGATTCTGAAATGCTTTTTGTAATCTACAAAGGTGTTCATGTTATTACATGATGCATACTTTCATAATGCAAATTAACATTAACATTTTTATAGTACAAGATTAAAATCTTTATAAACAGAGTACCTTCTAACATGGTGCTAGTGAAGACATGGTTTTCATTTATGTATTTTTCTTTTCATTTCTTCTATTAATTTAATGTGTTAAGATTACTTTATAAAATAAATAGTATAATAAGGACACCTCACATTATAGATTTCTTGGATGAGTATTTGTTTTAAATAAAGCAGTATATTAGTATTTCATAGAATTTTTAAAATTAGAGAAAAAATTAAGGTTCTCACTGTCTCAGGATTTTATTAGAATTTGCATGTTAAGCATTCTGATTCTCAGATATATATCTAAAATTAACCTCCGCTGCAGAATTTAGATATGGTCACTTCAGAAATAATTAATGTATCTTAAAAGCATTAATTAGCAGAAAAGATAACATGTGGCTATTATAGACTACTTCCAATGATTATCTGTGAAACAAGTAATAGTAGAAGAGGGACACATGAAATAATCCCATGTTTCTTTTAATGGTAAAGTTCCCCATGGGATTCTTCTATGGAAACCAATCCAAAAAAATTTGCCATCTTGTTATAGACAGATTCAACCTAGTAAGTAGTATGAAGGGAACTGTAATAGAAAACAAAACAAAATAATTCTTGGTTGGATTGCTAGATGTCCTTAATGAGTAATTGTGACTCTGCTTCCGTAATCATCACCAAGTATTTATGCTTTTATTGGAAGACCCAGATGAGGACACACCAGCTTCCATCTGTCTAAAACTTACTGAAGATTAACTTAGTGTGAACTCTCTAGTTCATTAAATAATATGAAAACATTTTTTCTTCCCCAAATGTGCGGCTGATATGACAATATATAATCTTTCCCACAGATTATTTTACCACAACCATCTGCCCTGGTATGTGTATAGGAGGGAAACAAGAGACACAGAACTTAGTGGTATTTTTGCTTACCCAAAATCACTGCCATCATTGAGTTTTGTTGTAATAAAAGGTATAGGAAAAGGTATAGGAGTCTTCAGAAATGGGATACTAGTCAACTCACTGTCCTCTATGTGAAAATGGAAGCTTCTCAGAGGATTTGAAAGGGACCATTTGCCAAGGAATTTTTACAGAAGAAAGTGTGGCATTCTGTTGCTAGGGAAATAATTTACTCATTGTCCTCTATGTAAATGTGAATGCCCCTGCTTTTAATTATCTCCCCAACATTCAACACACTGCCGGACACAACTCATTTTCTCTAGTTGGGTTTATTATGCTTCCATCACATGCTCCCCATCATGATGTTCTGACTCACTACAAGCCCATACTGATGGGGCTACATGTCTATGGGCTGAAGCCTTGAAACTGCAATCCAAAATAAATCTCTCCCATAAGTTGATTTCCTCTGATTATTTTGTCATAGTGATGAAAAGCTGACTAATACAACCATCTGTTTTTCCTCTTTACAGATTATCAGGCTGAAAATATACCTTTAGTGTTTTTCTTCTCTTCTTATCCTCATAGTGGTTTAGTGCTGGCTGCCTATTTGGGGTGATTTGAAATAAGGACTACCTTCTTGTTTTAGTCAGTGATTTATGTCCAATGCTTATTCGTCCTCTTATAAGCTTCTGTGGCAAATCTTCTATGAATAATCATGTCATCTGATAATGTGACTCTGAGTATGTGAGTTGTCCTTTCGATTAATCTGGATCAAATGGATACCTGGGTATACATTTAGACAGATTTAATGAAATATATCATATTTTTATTTATAAAATTGTGTGATATTTAGTATATTTGCAGAGTTCTATAACATTTACCATCTCATCTGAGAACATTTTCATTACCTATACAAAAGAACTATGGACATTAGCAATCAAATCCCACCACCCACCTGTTCCTCCAAACACATACATAGTCACTCTAGCCCTAGGCAATACTGACCAACTTTCTGTCTAACAAATTTGCCCATTTTGTTTAGTCATACTACTGCTTATATCAGTATATCTTTTTAAAACTATTTCCTAATGATGTTCTGTCATACAAATAGGTCATATTTTATATATCCATTTATCAGTTGATGAACATTTGGGTTATTTCTACATTTTTTACTGCTATTAGAATATTGGAGTAAAATTTGGCATAGCAAATGTTTTAATTTCTGTAAGAATGGAATCCCTTAGTCATGAGGCACCCATTTGTAAAATTTTGAGGAGTTGTTAAACTGTTTTCCAAAGTGGCCACACCATTTTACATTTCAAAGAGCTTAGTGAAGGCTATAATTTTTCTATATCCTTTCAAAGACTTGCAATTTTACTTTTTTTAAAAATTATAGCCATCATGTATATTGTGCTTGATCAATTTTTTCTTTTTTTAATTTACAGAAAATGTTTGTTTTATGTAACAATACATACAAGATAATGGTATGATATATATATATATATATATATATATGTCATATATATGAATGGTTCACTCTAGTTAATTATCTCACATAGTTATCTTCTTGGTAGTGATAACATGAAACTTTCAATCTTTACATTTTTCAAGAACATAGTATATCATAAATATTTTTGTCACATTGCCATACAATAAATCTCTATAAATACATTCCTCCTAACAACAATTATGAATCCTTTGCTGACAAGGATTGTATGTATTGTTATGTATATTTTGCAGCTCAGAGACAAAGAGACTGTTCTTTCTCATTTTTATATTTTCTCATCAATTTCTTCACCTCGATTATGAACCCTGCTTTTCTTTACATTATTTTCATTGCCGATTACATTCAACCTATATAAGATTATCGTGTAATACAGAGTAAGCCAGCATTAATGAAAACATTCTTTTTTCCTTTTTACTCTTATTTGAGCTGAAGTATGCTTTTCACTAAGCTTATGGATATTTTGCATGTGTTAATTTCAGGCTGAAAGCCTGGATCTTTTCCAAACTCTGCAGTGTGCACTTATTGTTTTCATGAACTTGGGTGCATCTTTTTTTTTTTTTTTTTTTTTTTTTTTTTTTTTTTCTACCATTGGTAGGTTTTCTAGAAAGAGTGACAAATATCAAGCTCAGTAAGTCACTGGCTTAGTTCCCATTGGTGACCTTTCTTCTTAGATATTATGTTATATTGAATGAGATTTTTTTTTTTTTAACTTGGGCATTGACTCCAAACGTGCCAGAGCAAGCTGTTCATTTGTTATAGGTTTCACAGTCACCTGAAAGGCTTCTGGAAGCTGGCTGGCTTCCTCCTTTTCCATAGACTCTGATAATTCTTCTAAAAAATCAACATTGATTTAATAATTTGTACTAATTGTGTATGTGGGCTAGTTCCTCCACCAAGTAGAACACATGCAAAAGAGCAGAAATCCTTGACTGAGATATTTTGGGTTGTTTCCCTCTCCTCTCCCTCCATCTATTGTAGGCCTTTTGCCTTCAAGTCATATAGAAAAGCTTTGACATCAATCAAAATGCAACTGGAATATCATGCTTAAATAATAAGCTCAAAAATAATTTTGGGGGTCAATTCAAACTACTTTTATTCATATTCAAAATTTTCAAGACAATTATTACCATGGAAAAATTTATAGATCTGCTCAGTGTTCCCAAAAATACAGTTTAAAAAAAAAAAGGCCTATGTTTTTGTTTTATGCCCAAGGCATAACTTTTAGGGTTAGGGTTATAATTTTTGGGTGGACTGTTTCACATAATTACTTTCAAATTCAATAGGGAATCTTATAGAAAATCACTGCCTGGAATGCTTTCCTATAAATGTTGTATTTTGAGCCAAATTAAACAAGTAAAATGCCAAGTTCTCAATCTAAGGAAAAACATTCCCATCTGCTGCAATTATATACAATGAGGAAGATAGTAAATGTATTCCCATTTACTGAACACAAAAGAGACACTTATTTTACGACAAATTACTCGGCTTTGTTGGTTCCGTTAGTGGTATTTTCACTCTAGCAGCGTGTTGTGTACACTTGCTCAGCATTATGTATTAGGTAGTTAGTTCTACTTACATCTTACTGAAACCTTGCAAATGTTCTTTGGCCAGAGGGAGAGTGCAATGCAACATTATTCTCTCTGTAATCAGTTACAAATATCCAAACTGACAGCTCACTCAGGAGAGAGTTTACTTGGGATTTAACATTTCTCCAGTGAGGCACAAAAGTAGTTTCACTCAACCCAAAATTTTATACTCAAAGAATTTACACTTAAATTAAAAAATAGTGGCATGCTTGCCTCATTTTTAAAATTTGGAAGTCGTACGTGCTGTACACAGTTGTATACATTCTTCCTACAATTTTTTTTTTTTTTTGATAGACAATTTGTCTTCCCCCAAATATGGGAGAAATAAAATATTGATGAAATTCAAATATTACTTATACATGAATAAAGAGTTGCATATTGTTAGGGAGTGCAAATTATCCAGACTTTACTAAGAATGAAAACAGAAAAGGCAGGGCTCATCATCCCTGAAGCAAAGCTCTTATTTACCCACTTTACGTATCAAAATGAGAAATGGATTCCAGTAAATCCACTCTACTCTCAGTGCCACCAAATAGCAATTTTAGCTGCCTTCAGTAAATTGCCATTTGCACAGCACACATTTCTCTCTTTTCTACTCCAAATGCATTATTTATGTGTATGCCTAATTCTGTTATCAGAAAAAGTAAGTTAATGTTTAGAGTTATTGAGTTTAGCTTGTCAAACATATGTTCTTTTCTTTGTGTGACTAAAACAGAGAGACACATGAAAGGAAAACAGGAAATCAATGTTTCTTTTAAAATTATGTTACTTAAAAATTATATTTGATTTACAGACAGGCAGGAAATGGGATGAAAAGACATGGAAACCAAATGTCCTCAGTTCCTTCCTCCAAGTAGCTTTCCCTGGTCCCCAGCACCCTGCTTCTCTCCCTTAATTTCCACGACTGTGTGCTTCAGTCATATATTGAGTCATACACGTGCCTTTATTATAACTATTAGTATGTATGTTTCCACCAAATTATTAATTTATTAAGCATATTGGCTTGGTATGTTAGTGTTAGAATGTGTTGTCCCATGCACAAAAGAAAGAATAATCTATTAACTCTATTATGAGTAAAATTTTTACATTAAATAGCAAAAGGTAAGTTGTTTTAGTTTCTCAGATTGATTCACACTGCTTTTCTACAACAAGTTGATTAAGTGGGAATTTCTCCCCTTACTTCATTGTGGAAGGCTTTGAAATGACCAGACAAGATTACAGGGACATATGGCTTAGAAAACACAGCATACATAGATCTGATCTAGGCTGGGAATGTACAAAAAAAGAATATTAGTAATGTTACCATTAACATGTCATAATTATTACATAATTACCATGAGCTAAATACCTCTAATACCTATATCTTAGTCATTTTCACTTTCTGTAACAAAATACCTGAGAATAGATACTTTATAAGGAAAAAAAAATGTTTATTTAGTTCACATTTCTGGAGTTCCAGCAGCATGGTGGCACCAGCATCCTGGCAAGGGTCCTCTTGGTTTTGTCACAATATGTCAAAAAATTAGAAAAGGTACTAGTCGTGTGCTTCTAGAAGGGGTCAACCACATGAACTGGCCTTAATTTGTAACAATTCCAGTCATGGAAACTAATTCAGTCCTTGAAACCAGCATTAGTCCCTTCAGAAGTTTGCAGGCTCCATGATATAATCACTTTTCTTAAGTAGGAAGTTTAGGGTGGAGATTGCTTTCTCATCACTGACTGGTTTCTTCTCTGTGCTGCAGAAGGAGGAATGACATTTTCATCTCTGTCTTTGAGACCTGCTACATTTTAGCATGCAGAGAATATGGTTTCCTAATTGTTCTGTGCTAGGTCTTTGGTTTTAAGGCAGAAGTCAGTAAGTTTAATTCAGAGCAATGTTAGCAGCTCACATATTAGGCCGAAAGCATTTTCAAAAATTGCCAAGAAATAGATTTGGGCACGGGTAAGACTGGAAACTTCTGAAACATGCCTTGATGATGTGGGAGTTATACGAGATAATGGAGGCTTTTCACACTTGTAGGTTATAAGGCCACTCCTCTGTCATTCTGGCCATTTTTAGCATTGTGCTTTTGTCTTAACTGATACAGATTTGGCTAGTCACTCTAACAAATGAGACCTTGTTTGAAGGTGAGAGGTTGTTTTTACACAGGTGAATATATTTAAACAGACACATTTTTAAACAGAAACATATAGACTTCATCAAAAACATGGTCTGTTTTTAAACCGTGCTGCTTTGAGCTGTAGCTGTTTAAGTGCAGTCATTAAAATTATATATGTGGGTTCTGAGATGATTTTTTGGTAAGCAGGGAAATCTGAGGAAAAATTTCTTGTATAGTACTATGGGGGAAAAAATGGAGACTTTCTATATTTAGAATTTTCAGACATTTGGAAAGCAACTCGTATTTAGTACTTTTATTTTGTGTTTTCTACCCCACTATTTAGGCATGTATAATATATGTTTTGTGTGTCCCAGAATGCTTTTTTTTTTTTTTTTTTTTTTGTACTGGGAATTTAACTTAGGGGCACTCTACCGTTGAACCACATCCCCAGCCCTATTTTGTATTCTCTTTAGAGACAGGGTTTCACTGAATTGCTTAGGATCTCGTTAAATTACTGAGGCTGGCTTTGAACTCATGATCCTCTAGTCTCAGCCTCCCGAGCTGCTGAGCTTATTGCCATAAGCCACCATGCCCAGCTTACAATACTACTTTTAGAGGTCTGGATTTCAGGCAGTGCTGAAGCAGTTGAATCAAATCACATTCAATATTTGCTACCAGTGATGGGCATTTTTCATGGCTGCCCTTGAATTGAAGTATCTTGTCCACATGTTCAAGAGACATCCCTCCGTCTTCCACCCTGTCAAGTTAACCTGGGTTTGATTGTTTAGATACATTTGTACCCTTGCCATGGTTGTGGAAATTGGAAACCTATGTCATACATTTTTTGAAAATATGTGGGAAAACTAATCTTCACTGAGCTATGAGGGACCCAGAGAAAAATTACTAAGGAAAAAATCATTTCAGTAATCTGCTGGAGAATATTCTGATACATCTGATAATCTGATACATTCCCCAGTGGATGACAGAGAGACCTAAGATAAAAGGCACATTTCATATGCCCAAGCAATTACACACCAGAAGTCGAGGTAGAGGGAAAGATCTACTCAAAAGAGAGTGGGTATTGTGTCAGACTAAGCCAGTGCTCAGTTCAGCTCTAGGATTTTTGGAACACAAAATGAAGAAAAGTGGATATTAGCATTAAGTGATTTCAGTAAGCCCTATGAAAAAGAATGTCACTTCAAATAAGACTTGGGGTTTGAAGGCTGCTACTACTATAATTTATAAAATTTGACAGGAGGCAACAATTTCTCAATAGGCAGTCTCAGGATGGTTTATGTATGATAATTAAACAATGGCTAAACTGATATTTGATGGGAGTTTTCCAAATTATATTAAAGTATATGGTCATGGACAGTAGATAATTATCATCAATTAACTAGAGGACACATGTATTCCTTTTATTTTCTACCTGTAGGAAAGAAGAGTGTTCTTGGGACTTACTGGATGAAAAGTGAACAAAAAGTAAATATTCATAAATTTTAGGACTATCTACAAAAAGAAAACCTTTTTTTAATTTTCTTTTTCAAAGGTGAATGTCTGTTTTCCACAGACCTTGGGGAGCTTCCCTTCTATTAGTGGAACAACTTAAGGGACATCCCAGAGAGATGATATGGTAGGCATCAGGAGACCAGGAGCAACGCTGCTAAGAGTCCAATCCAGGAAGCCATTTTTCTATCTTTTCTGTCCCCATTTCAACCAATTGTAGGGATACATGTCCACATCAAACAAGAATGTGAAAGCCCTCCCCAGATATTCTACTTCTCTTCCAGCCACACATGTCACAGAACAAGAGCCCTGAGGGAAAGTGAAAAGAAATTTAAATCAGAAATTAAAGTAGGATTTTAAAGTAAAAATCTCTGAGAGTGAGAAACATAGTGTGATTTCTCCCATACCCAAGGAACTACAAATTATGACAGGACTAAAATATTTAGGAAAGAGGCATTATGTTGCAGTACATTTTGATATGCACAGTTGTGAGTGTAATTGTCTAAAAACAGCCATTGTGTTCATATTTAAATGTGTTGAGAGACCTCAAAGAACAAAATGTTCTAGAGGAAGTTTATAATGGTTCCAATTATGCATAAAAGCCAAGTAGTCCATTATCTTTGTGGAATTCAGAAAGGATTCAAAGAAGTGGAATTATTTAATTGGAAACTTGAAAAGGTTGGAAAAGTTTATTTTTGGCAAATAGTGTAAAAGAATAGGAGAAACAAAAGATATTGAGACAACTTGTAGGGCTGCAGTGAGATAAGGGGGGGCAATATCATTAGTGTTCCCATAGGTCACATTAAGAAAACTTGAGTTTGCCTTGAAGACAGTGGAAAGTTACCAAAGGTTTTAAAGCAGAGGAATTATAACATAGGGTGAACGTCCCTAATCTGAAAATCTGAAATGCTCAAAATTCAGGTGCACTCAGGCTATGTGTATTAGGTGTACATGAAGCAAAAATGAAATTTCCCATGTTATCATTAAATTTGCAATCTTTCTGGTTCAGTCTCCAGAGTAGCTCCAGTAACAGGCATCTGACCTCCAGTTTAATTATCTGTATAGGTAGATAACAGTCCCTGTCATGCTTCTTGATCTTATAGTGCTGGTAGAAAAGCAGGAATCATTACCTATGTAAGGTTACTATAGCTTTTTGGCCACAGTAGATATAAATGCACAATAAATTTATTTTCAGTTCCTTTATATCCCAGAACCTCAGATTAAATTTTTTTTCTGGCAAGTTTATATTTTGAGTTCCTTCAGTATATGAATCATCATTCCAATTAATATTGCCCACTCATACCCTCAGGTATCTCTCCTCTTCCATTTACTTACTCCCACTTTGGGATCTAAGTCCACCTAATAGCTTGCCCATCATTCCTCCTGTGTCCTACTTTAGGAATTTACCTTCATCAATCTGGTCCATTATTGTCAATAATAATGTAGATTGAGTGTCCCTTACGTGATATTATATGAACCAAAATTGTTTCAAAATCTAGATATTTTTGGATTTTCTAGTGTTTCCATATATGTAACAAAATATCTTGGGTACAGAAAATTCAAAAGAATAGATTCAAGCCCTAGACATAACCTATAAAACTCCTAGAAGTATGTGTAGGGAAAATGTCTTCTTAATGTCAGTCTTGGCAAAGAGTTTTTTGATATAACACTAAAAGCATAGGCAAAATTAAGAAAGTAGAGGTACATTAAATTTAAAAGTCTCTGCACATCAAAGTAAAGTATCAACACAATCAAAAGATTACCTATAGAATGGGAGAAAATATTTTCAAATTGTATATCTGATGAGGGATGAATACTCAAAATGTATAAGGGAATCATACACTCAGTAGCAAATAATTAAATAATGTGACAAAACTGGATGAAGAATCTGCATAGATATTTTTCCAAAAAAGACATTCAAATAACAGGGAGATATATTAAAAGGTCCTGAATATCATTGATCATTACGAAATATAAATGAAACCTACAATGAAATATCACCTATACCTGTTGGCATGTCTATTGTAAAAAATACAAGAGATAAATGCTATTAAGGAAACGGAGAAAAAGAAATACTTATATATGGTTTAATTGTTCTTTCATGGCTGAATGGAGAAAGAAAAATGTGACACACATACATGGACACACACTGGAATATTATTCAGCCATAAATAAGGAAATTCCACATTGTGGAACAACAACGTGGATGTATCTGAAGTGCACCATGCTAAATGCAATAAGCCAGACACAGAAGAGAGACACTGTGTGCTCTCACATCTCTTGTGTCTGAAAAAGTCAAACTCATGGACTCAGAGCAGAATGGAGGTTGGCATGGCTGAAGGACAGGGGCATAGAAAGATGCTGCAAAGTGTACAAATTTACATTTATAAGTAAAAAAGTTCTGGATAGCTAATGCATAATATTGTGACTATAGTTAATAATGTATTGTGTACCAAAATGTGCCCAGAGAATACATCTTTAATGTTCTTACCATCAACAACAAAAATGTAAGTATGATAGCTGATGTATGTATTAACTAATGTGATTATAGTAACCATGTTATAATATATGTATCTACCAAATCCTCACATTGTACACTTTCCAAATATATGCAATCAGATTTTCCAAATATGCCTTAAGAAAACTGGAAATTATAAAGAGGATGTAAAATTTAAAATGTATAATACTTAATGAAATGAAAAGTATTCCATAATTATATACTCATTTAATTGTTGAGATATGATACTCTTATTTCTCTATAGATGACATAAATCTTCCTCCTTTTAATCGGCAAGGTGTTTTTCTCAAATATTAATTAATTAATGATCTTGCTTAATCTGACAGCATTATAATCCAGTATGATATCAATACTGTCTTAAATTTGGTAGTAAGTCTTTACATAAAAATATTCAAAAAAGAGTAATCAATTGTCCTTAGTAGGTTTTATAATGACTATCATTGTAGTTACATTATGGATTTCACTGTAGTTTAATAATTTTATTTATTAATAACAAAGATAATGTGTTAACTTAGTAAGGACAGTTTTATACACACACACACACACACACACACACACACACACACACAGACGTTTGTTTTCATTTGTCCCCAGATTATTTATTACCAAATACAGATAGATATTAAAAAGAAAATATTTTATTCACTAAGAATGAACTGAGGGTTCTCAGTAAAACCAAGATATTAGCTCCTATTTTAAACATTAAAATATTTACCAGTAACAAAGGGACATTTGAATACCATAATGCTTCATGAATTTTTTTTTATTAAGTTAAAAAATTATTAGGTGTTGCTTGAATTGAGGGAGAGAGAATAGCAATCTGTGATAAGCAATGATCATGGGGGCTGGGGCTGTAGCTCAGTGGCAGAGTGCTTGCCTCGCACATGTAAGGGACTGGGTTTGATCCTCAGTACCACATATAAATAAGTAAAAAATAAATAAATAAATAAAAAGGTCCATTGACAACTAAAAAAAAAAACAAATGAGCATGATGATTGGAGCTGCCATGCACTTTATACACAAAATCTCTTCAAATAAACTTAATCCAGTATTTCTGAATATGAATCACTTCAGGATTTTATTGAAATTCATATCCCTGGATTTCTGTCCACATGTACTGAAGAAGTGCTTCTGAGAGTGGGGCCAGACAGGCTGCGTTTTTAAAATATTCAGGGAAGAATCTGAAGTATCAAAACTTCAGAGAACTACTGATTCAAATCCTTGAGTAAACTATCTATTGATAACTATGAATTAATTTATTCAAGGGTGTGCTAAGCATTGTGTATTAAAGAGTCCAAATGGAACTGACTCTACATTCAGGCATTTAAAAAAAATTTAAATTATTCATATGCAAACAAATATATCATAAAACACTGCACAACAGACTGTAAGGAAATCCTAATAAACTAAAAAATGCTTAGGTACAATAACACAGTCAGTCTATTTGAAAATTATGATTAAATAAGGGAAATTTCACCAGGCGCGGTGGTGCACACCTGTAATCCCAGCACTTGGTACAAAGAAAAAAAGGGAAATTTCATGCATTTAACTATAAAAAGGTATTTCAATAAAAAACATAATTTACGTATGCTTACATTTTTGAATTGTTGGTTGCTTAAATTTTAATAATGAAGAAATATTACAACATGTCTATGTGTTAAGTGCAGAAAATATTAATTCATAATCTAAGAATTGTGGGCCTTATGAAAAACATGGAGGAAAGTTTTGTTTATTATCAATCTTTTCAAAAACCTATTCATATAGGCATTTTCAAATTACAAAATAAGTGTTTGGATATTTCAAAGGTAGTCTGTGTTTTTATCAAGGGGGTCACTTTCTTAGCTGTTGAATTTTTTTGAAAACATAATTTATTATTTAAAAAAATTTTATGTATGTATGAAGTGAGTCAGATATTAGGTAAAAATATAGATGAATAGGAATTGTTACTTGTGCATATTTCAGATTTGAACCTCAAGTTCTTAAAAATGTTTCTCTGAAATGTTCTTCCACTTTCTCTTAAGCTCTATCTGATTCAGAAATTATTTTACAAATAAAAATAGGGAAGATTTAAGCAGTTATCTGCCATGTACCATTTTTTGCTAAATTGTATTTATCCACTTGTTTTTCATTTAATTCAAAGGTGGATCTGGTATGATTTCAAATACTCACACTTTTATTGTGGTAGGAAGATAACTAAAGGGTTAGAAAGGTGAAGCCCTTTGGGGGTAAAATCATTATGTTTACTATTCGCTCATATTTTATAGATGAATGTGTATGAAAGGAGGAAGGGATACAGCAGTGCACAGTGGAACAGCAGTTGTAACATGGTTTATCTATTGGTGAGGACTTTTAAAGAAAGATTTAATAAGAAAAATGATTAAAATATCATAGATGTCCACTATTGTGCTATTTTCATATCATGGAATGCTATAATATTTAAAATAACAAGGAAAATCTATTTCAATTTCATTAGAAAATTTACCAAAATGTAGAAACATGAAAAAATACTTTCTAAAAAGTATATATGAAGATACCCCTTTTAAAAGAATCACTACATACTGTACTATTATTTAATACTTTTTTACAAAGGGAAAATATCCATATATTGTTTAATATTTATTTTAAGTTCCATGTCGGTTGTTGTGCTTTTTTTTGGGGGGGAGGGGCGGTGGTAAGGGATGGTACTGGGGATTGAACCCAGAGGTGCTTTACCACTGAGCTACATACTCATCCTTTAAAAACATTTTTTTTTTTTTTAACAACACAGGGTCTTGCTTAGTTGTTCAGAGCCTTGTTAAGTTGCTGAAGTTGGCTTCATACTTGTGATCCTCCTGCCTCAGCCACCCAAGCCACTGGGATTCAGAAAGTACCATTTTGGATTTTAATTGACACATAAAAATGGTACATATTAATGGGCATGCCATATAATAAAGTTTCGATACATATATACATGGTAAGTATAATGTTCAAATCAGGTTAAGCATATTTGCTTTTTTTTTTTTGAGATGGGTTCTCACTGTTTTCCAAACTAGCTTTCAACTCTACATCCTGAGCTTGCATCCCAAGTAGCTGGGGTTACAATTTATGCCATTTCCTCAGCTCAGAGTAAGCTTTTCTATTTTATCAAACATTTATCTTTTCTTTGTGAACAGAACATTCAAAATCCTTTCTTCTAGTTTTTTGAATTTTGCATTACATTATTGTTATCTCTTGTCACCCTATTGTGAGACAGCATACCAGAATGTGTTACCTTTAATTATACCTTTGAACCCACTACTCAATCTCTCCACATCTGCCTTATTCCTGATCTCCCCAGCCTCTAGTAAACACCACTCTACTATCAACTTTTATAAGATAAATTTTAGATTGCACATGTGAATGAGATCACAAACTGCTTGTCTTTTTGTTTCTAACTTATTTTATTTCACATAATGACCTCTACTTCCATCCATGTTGTTGCAAATGACAAGATTTTATCCTTTTTGTGGTAGAACAGTGTTTCATTGTGTGTATATGTGTATATATATATATATATATATATATATATATATCATAAATATAGTATGTATGTATATATGTATCCACCATATCTAGTATATATAAACACCATATCTACATACATACAGAAGCACACAAAATGGAATGTATACACACATTTACTTTATTTATTCATTAACCGATGTCCATTTAGATTGTTTCCATTTCTTGGTTACTGTCAGGAGTGGTGATTTGAATCAAGGTCTTTGAACTGTCCAGCGACAGGAACACACCTGAGCTGGGAACTCCTGGTGTAAAAGACACAGTTGAGACTGCCCAGTTTCTATGGTGATGCCCTGTTCAAAGGAAGTTCTGAGCTTGCCACAGAACTATCAGTCTTGACCCTGAGTTCTGACCCCAGCAGTCAGGGGTAAAGAATTATGAGCAGAAAGTTGATCATTATATAATCAGGCTGCCCAGAAATTCATCCTTCACCCTCTATGCTTTGAAGAAACTTTCACACAAAAAAATCCTTTTGATATTAAAACCTATATAATAAACTTGCTGAGCTAGCTCTGAGTCGTTCATCCCTCATCAGGGGATGAAGAAACGCCAGGCCCCAGCTTTTTCTCTCTATGTGTGTTTATTTGTCTTTTCTCCAGCTCCCATCACCCCTCTCTGGTTTCTTAATTAAAGCCTTGCAGGTTGCAGCCAGTTACTGTGAATAGTGGTGTAATAAACATAATACTGTAGATATCTCTTTGACATCCTGATTTCATTTCATTTGTTTATACACCCAATAGTGAGATTTCTGAATCCTATGGAATTTCTATTTTTAATTTGCTTAGGAAGCTCCATACTATTTTCCTAATAGCTACACTACTTTATGTTCCCACCAACAGTGTGTAAGGACTCCATTTTCTCCACATACTTGACAGCACTTATTATGCATTGCTTTTTGATAGTAATTCAATAATTAAAAAGTAAACAGTCACAGTATTAAATACAGTGAATAAGTTATAATAATTTCAATACATGTGTACCAGTTAATACTATGACATAGATGATCCATTTAATTTTATTGTTGAAGATATATTGAAACTTGATTGAACAAAGGACTGTATTCAGAATACCTGATATGGACACATTCTAAGATTAGATAGCGAAAGTAAAGTGAATATGCTACATTTTTTTCTGAAGACTTAAAAGCCTGATAGTGAGATTCTGCTTTTTCCTGCTAGACTCCAAATAAAGAAAGAGGGTGATAAAGATTAAGGAAATTAGAAATGCTGTGATCCAATCAGAATTCACCCACTCTGTGACTCAGATGACCTTGAATAATACTTAATAAAAAATTGCTATAGCAATATCTTCATCTATAAGAGGAAAACAATCATTGTACCTGACAGTCTAGTGGGAATATTTATTTCACACGCAGTTTATACTCTACAAATAGCTAACACATTCAATATTAACAGACACATGTTTTCTTGTAAAATACTCAACTGCAAGGCTTTTGGAATTGCAATCATGTTATCCTTTTCCTAAATGTTGTTTTGCATGGATTATATACATTCTGAAGTAATTTATGCAGTGACAAGTATAAAAGACTGATTTCCAAGCAAAATTTTAAAGCTGAACAAACATAATTTTAGATGAGATTAAAAAAAAAAATTAAACCCATGGAATGAACATTTCATATGTAATTAGATATTAGGTTGGGATTTTTTAAAAATCATGTAACTTAATATATTTTATCTGGTTACGTGGATAAACCTGTCTTCTTACTTTTTCTCTTCCTTTACATAAACTTCCTTTGAATGATACATATAGATAAAGGAGTGATTAATTGGAGTAAACAATACTGCTGCTGAATAAAATTCATCTATGTTTATAACATCTTTATTTTTACAAATTTCACTTTTACTGATGGCAGTAAAATCTCTTTCTCCTGGGATAACTTCTTTTTTTTTTTTAAATTTTGGCAGATGTCAATGTTTTAGTATCCAAAACTTGGGGATATTTTTCTTAAAGTGTAACTCACTGCCTCACTTCTCTTTATCTGAAAATCTTCAGCCCAATGACATGACAGCTATCATTAAGAGGGTTTCCAAGAATCTTTGTAACACAATATTTTAGTGAATTTGTACTTTACTTGCTTTGAAGGACATTGCAGGGGATATTTCTTCCAGAGTTATGCATTTATAAGGCCCATAAAATATTTGCAGTGAAAATTCTTAAAATCTTTCACAGAAGAGAAAGAAAAAATTTGCTTAGCAAAAGCTGCCAAGAATAGCTGAATTGACAGAATAAAATTTAAAGTGATTAAATACTAATTAAAAACATTAGAAAGTAGAAATTAAGTGAAAATTATATGTACTTATATGATTGCAAAACAACTTACTTTGAGATGTTATTAGAATCATATAAACTTTTTTTTTTTTTTTTTTTTTTTTTTTGTGGTACCAGGGATTGAACTCAGGGGCACTCACCCACTGGGCCATATCCCCAGCCCTTTTTTTTAGTATTTTATTTGGAGACAGGGTCTCACTGAGTTGCTAAGTGCCTCGCCATTGCTGAGGCTGGCTTTGAACTCGCGATCCTCCTGCCTCTCCGCTTCCCAAAGTGCTGGGATTACAGGCGTGCGCCACCGCGCCCAGCTCATATAAACTTTTTTTAAGTAAAAGAATCACATAACCCTGAACACTGTGTATTACACTGTTGAGAACTTTTTTAGAGCTTTCCCATTAATCACTAAGAAATGTTAACAAAATAATCTAATTCAAATATATGTAGATATTTAAAAATTACGATTATGTATGGGTGTGGTGGTATACCTCTGTAGTCCCAGGCACTTGGTAGGCTAAGGCAGGAGGATCACTTGAGTCCAAAAGTTCAAGACCAGCCAGGACAACATAGTGAAATCCCCAGCTAAAAACCAACTGGAAAAAAAAAAAAAAGAAGAAGAAGAAGAAGAAGAAAATGATAAAAAATGTAATTCATTGAAGAATTTTATTTGTTTGTTGGTTATTTAACTGTAGTCCAATAAGCCCTCCTCTCTTTTTTAGTGAATTAATTAAATAAACAATTATTGAGCCTCTTTTACATTTCAAACATTATTTTAATACAGTATGCAATTGTAATTTCAAAAGCTCTAGCCCACTGGTGGAGATTAAAAAAAAATAGTACAACACATTGATTATCTAGTCTTTATTGCTTTTTCAAAATCTCTGGTGTCACCTTGCTTGTGAAGTAGTGGCTGCAGAAACCTTATAGTACATCCCAACTAGCTGGGTTCTGGTTCATATAATTAAGCCAAATTCAGGCTCCCTCTCTCACTCTATCACTGGTGAGAAAGATATTTCTCAGTCACTCCACCCTACTAGGCTTTTGAGATTTTTGTCTTCATGGTCCTCAGGCAAGCCCTAAACTCACTTTGATAAAGATGGACAAACAACAAAGATATGGGGGGAATTGCTGATAGAAAACAATGTCTGTAGGATCCCAAAGTGCAAACATATGGATCTGGTGGGGCTGGTGCTAGGTGTGGTATAGAAATCTCATAAACAAGTGTGCTTATGTGGACTTTTTGAGCTGAGGTCAAGGGTCTCTAACTGGAAGATAGGTTTGTGTAACAGTGAGGCCATCTGAAGAAAGAGATGTGTATTTGAAGAGCACAGAATATGCCCAAGACTTAGAGTGCCCAGGGGGAGAGGTCATAGGAAAATGAATAGGATAAGAATGATTTAACTTGTCTTAGGAGTGTTTCTATAACTGGGGAAATGAAGCAAAGCAAAATATCTGACAAGAACAGAAACAAATTCTGGAGCTAATCTAGAGAAACATTTGGATCAAATATAGTGATCAGTTGCAATCCACAAAATCAGCAAAACTGTAGAGCAGATACTTAAATTCAGTTTTTATTTCCTAGTATAAAAAGTCGAAAAGAAATCCACTTAAATATAGTATTTCCTGAGCTAAAAAAGGGAAACGTTTTTTATATGGAGAAAAATTGTGATATGTCACTTCAGTCCTCATATATTAAAATATTTAGGCCTCTGTCAAGAAGATTCCATCTCTGGTGGTTTATGTGAGAGATAGAATATTTAAAATTTTCCTTTCTTACCTTTGCTATTAAATATTGCACAGTCTATCATCTGCACCTTTAAGTCGAAAGAGATTTCTGCCCTAAGAATTAAACTATTCTGTATAGGTTGAGCTAGAAAAGAAAGGGTGGAAAGTATAAGCAGAAGACAAAACACTCAACATTAGCAAAAGAAACACACAAGGGGCAAAATAAATACATAAATAAATAAAAGCAGGAAAAGAATGAGAAGAAATGTTGAATGTGAAAGAAAAATCAAAGGGTTGGATATAAAGGAAAAATTTTAAAAGAATGCCTCCTGTATTCATTTTGCATTTATCCGATTGTTTACTCTCTCAATGAAATTACAAGGGGAAAAGAACATGATGAAATGTTGGAAATTACTCAAGGCTTTTTAAAATGTCCACTGAAAGGAAATCAGTGTTAAAAAAAAAAAATCTTACCTCATGGATTTCTTTGTTTCATGTGTTTTTTTATGACAGCCTGGAAATGTATTTGGTTCCTTTCCTTTGTAAAAGAATGTTTTTGCCATGCCACTAATTACAAAGTGAATTGTTCAAGCAAAAGGGTTGAGGGCAGCTAAAATATCCCATCTGTTCAAAGATCTCATTAAAATGAATCTTTGCTATTTCACTGAGTAACTATTTCATAACAGAATTATACCAAAGCAAATTTTACATTAGCTGGAGCACAGTAGGGGTTGGAAAGACTGGCAGAGACAGTTGGAAATGTCTAATTTTGTTTGCTTGTTTGTTTTAACTAGTGGCAGTGCCTAGGGCATTGCATTTAATAGAACTAACATCAGAAAGGTAGAGAAATCCTCAATTGAGGCCACTATACAACATATTTTATATGTCTGGATTTTTGATCCCTGAATTCTGCTTCCTGCTGGAAGGTTTTTTCTTTACACTGGTATTGACCCAGGTAGTCAATCTTAGACTTTTTCTGTACTTAGGGAAGCTTGTATCAACTAATCATTGTTAACCTAAAAAAAAAATAATAATAATGTCTGCTTTTACTATTTCGAAGAATTTGTGTTTGATAGCATGGTGGTTACGGGGTTTTATTTTTGTTTTAAATACACAGTTGTTTCACGTTTCAGGAAGTCAAGGGCTTCTGATTTGGATCTAACACAGTGAGCATGCATTCCAAGAGTACTGGGTTAATTTGTCTATAGGAGGGCTTGAAGAAAATAAATTCCAATGAATTGGAGAAGATTTTGCCTTTTGAATTTAAGAATAACAGAAATGCAATTTGAAATACTAGGATAGTGAGTTTTTTCAAGAGTGAGGAACCATTGAGGCACATAGGAATTTGTTGGGAATTTAGGATTTTCTTCATTATATTGTGAAATTATCTAAATCTCCACTTTACAGATTGTTTTCAGTTACACTTAATTAAAGCTTATAGTAAAACACAGCAAAGTAGGGTACTTATTTCTCTTGATACATTATCAAAATAATGACTTGATATCATGTTATCTTCTAATAGTCACCCTAGAATATTTTGTCAAACTTTTGAATTTCTGCTGATGTTAAGAAATTGTATCTCAAACTATTTAAATTTATATTTCTCTCACTATGAACAGGAATCTTCCTTCTTTATTATGTATAGCAGTCAACTTTAATTGTTTCCTCACATATACTACCTATGATTTTTTAGTATGACAAAGAAAAAAATGGACTTAATGAAGCACATGTAAACCAATCTTTAATGAACAGTCACAGCAGAAGCCAACAAGAAAGTTTCAGCCTCCAAGTAGATTTGTCAGCCTCAAACCTGATTTGTGACCCATCAACCAAGAAGAAGGCAAGTTAATAGAAAGGGCAAACATGACATTATGCCTTCCTAACCAGATTTTCCCCTAAATTTCTCAGGAAATAAATCTTGACATGTGATAGTTCGAGTATGTTTTTATGCTTTATTGTAATAAAATTAAAACAAATTTCAAAGAAAATTCACTAACAATCTGTTTTGTTAGTTTTTCTAATTTTGGCAAACTTGTTGAAAAAAATCAAAGCAATCATTCAGATGACCTAAGTTCAATCATTTACATTTTACTTGGAGCTAGTGAATATTTTAAGAAAGTCTTTTTGATTACATTGGAATATAGGATAGAAAAAAGTACACTGCATATAAAGGATTAATAGTTTAAAAGTGAAGGAGCCCAAATTAGGAAGGGCTGTTGCAGCTAGCTGGAAGCCATGGGTTCCACCTGATATGTATGTGACGCACCTGTAGGCACCTGCAAAGCTGAAGGTATATAACCGGGTGAAAGCGGTCCGAGTTAGGAGAACGGAGAATTCAGTCAGCCGGGCAGTCACTCGGTCGGTCAGAAGAATCAGAGCGGCCAGAACGTAGGCAGAGCGGTTACAGAAAAGAAACCAGATAGAAGAAGTAATGACTGGTCAGAGTTAGGCCGAGACTCCTGAGGAAGACAGAAGACAGAAGAAAGAAGAAGGAAGAAAGAAGAGAGAAGAAAGAAGCTCTAAAGCTAAGCTCAAGCTCTATCTTTCTTTCTCTCTAAGAAGAAGACAAGAAATCTTTCTTTCCCTCTCTAAGCTCTCTCTAAGTAAAAGTAGTAAAAGCTTAACTCTGCCTCCGAGAATTTTCCTCCCGTGGCGGCGCCGTAGCTGGCCGTGACAGGCAGCTTACATAAAAGTGCTGAATTATCTGTGTATTTGATAAATTTTTCCCTCTCAGCTTTAAAATTTTATTAGAAGTAGCATTTTCAATAAGCTTCTGTATCGTTTTTGAAACTACAATCCATCAAATCATGATTAAATGTTCTTCAAATTAGCAAAACTTATGCAGTGCTAGTAAGTTTCATATGCTTAATCATAAAACAGTATTTTATCTAGCATAAACACACACACACGTACACACACACACACACACACACAAAGACCTAGACCTTTCTGGTTCAGTTTCTAAGTAATAAGTTTCTAAGTGATAGAGGTAGAAAGAGGAAGAATTAAGGTTTCTCTGCAATGGCCTGAAGCTCTCTCATACTGCAAGTTTCCATGCAATTTTAACCAAATTGTGTGGGCATATCCAAGTGTGCTGCTTGAAACTTTCAACTTAGGTTTTGAGATCACTTAAGCACTCTGCCAACTTTCTAGCTGTTTATTTTATATTTTTTAGACTTCAGTACTTTATTACAGTTGAAATGGTTGGCTCCCACTAAAGTACAAATAATAAATTTTTAACAGTATATATCGATAAAAATTCCCAAGGCAAAAAGAATATTCTAAAGATTATAAAGTCTAACCTTAACTAAAAGTATTAAAATGTAGAAAATAATTCAGTTTTGGAAGTGCTTGATATAATAGAGAGAACAGCAAGGTCAAAGAATAAGTTGGCCAAAAGTTTGGAAACTGGAGAAGACAAAAGAGCCTGGAGCACTTGAGAGAGAAGAGTGAGATCAGCTCTGATCTGTAAATAGCTTTGAAGGCATTGAGCCCATCCTTTCAACAAGAAAAGCTAGTCAAACTGAAAATCAACAGCTTTCCTTGGCCCCAGATATTTGAGGTTGCAGGATAATCATCACCTTAAATTCTGGAAAGTCAGGCTTGTTCAGTCAAGATCTGCTTACAGGGAGGAGAATGGAGCCGTGAAACGGAAAGATGAATTATATAGTAATTCTGATGAATTGCTGAAAGCTGGGTGTAGACTACAGCAACAGAAAAACGGCTGGGACCCACGGATTTAGACCTTCCCCACTGCCAGGAGCACACACAGTTCCATGGATTATCTTCGGGAAACTCACCAGCTCTCATAGTGAAAATCCAAGCAATATTCTTTATGGGCTGGAAGGGAAAGGGATAAAATAATGACTGTGAAATACACGGGACCCTTCTCATAACCAAATACCAAATATTCAGGGAATAAGACTTGGCTAGAGCCTTGTTTGATTGAGGAAGGATGGTTCTCCCATTCCAGACCCTTCAAATCTTTCTGTCTCTCTGAGTAAGGAATTTAAAACAGTTGATAAGCAAGCAGCAGGGCTTCAAAGAAGGAAATAGATTAAAAACATCTCAGGGGAAAGAGTGTGGAAAAAAAAAAAAAGAAAAAGCTATGCCATATGCCATGGGAGAATCAATGGTCAAACTCACTTTAGATTTACTAAAGCTCTGACATTTAGTTGGTAGATTAATTTAATAATGCTCCTCACCCTGCTTTGCCACCACACCAGCTGAGTTCCTGTATGATAAAAGTTGATGAAAACTGAAAAGCCAAGGCATAGCTGCTGTTGCAGTTAGCTTGCAGTGAGTGTAGAAACCAAGGTGGAGCCAACCCATGGTCTGAGGCCTAAGGCCTCTGCACCTGGAAACCTTTAAAGTTTCTATCAAATAACTCTTGTGTAAAGTGAGGAATAGAAACTAAAATTGTAGAATTTAAACAATCTTAACAACCATAAAATATTTCAAATAAGCATCCATACACTAAAAACAATGATCAGAAAGCAATTAGGTTACCAAGATGCTACTATTTAAGGTCAAGAGAAATGAGATTGGTTTCTACTTAAGTAATGAGAAAAAAAAAAATGACAAACACCTCCCCAAATACACAGATGAAAGAATATAATAAAGACAGAAGCAGAAATTATTGAGATGGAAGAAAAAGACAATAATAATAAATAAATCAAAATCCTTTGTTTTGGGGAAAACAAATACATGTAGCAAACCACATGCTGACCTAATTAAAAACCAAATGTAACAGAAAGCACAAATACCAAAAGATGAGGATAATTATTGAAATAATTTTTAAAAATATTATAAGTTATTTGTTATTTTTGCCTTGAGGCTTTTAGCTTATAAACTCAGAGTTTTTTATTCTAGTTTTTCTATTCTCAATCATTAAGTCTTCTCAATATGAAAATGTCAGTTTTTTTTCTATTTCGGAAAGTGTCTTAGATTACAGTTACGTGTATCTTCTCTGTTTCATTGTTTTATTTTGATTTGTTTTGTTTAGGGAATTCAATATTATGAATATTATCAACCTTTTATTAGAATCTATTTCTTTTTCTTCTTCTCTGACCCCTTTTATACTTTGCTTTATGAATTTTCATTAGCTCGGTTACTTTCTTGTCTTTCTTTAGTGCTCTCTATTAAATTTTTATTTGAGTCTATTCTCCCTTTGGCTATCGGTTATTCATTCTTCCTTCTGATATACTCTTGAATATTTTATTGCCCTTCTTTCCTGAGTTTAACCAACTCACTTCCTTTTCTCCTTTTTTTATCATTTGTTCATTTTGTCCTTAGATTTTGTCTTTTTGAATGAAGATGATTAATTTTTCAAATGCTTATTTGAGATAAGCAATTATACTTGGAGTATTTGGCTATTGTTGTCTTTTGCTGCTTAGTTGTTCGAAAAGGGATAGATTTTCCTCCATTGGTATGTTTGCCTATTTATTTGTTTGCTTGTTTTTTTCTTTATTTGCAGCATAGTCTCTGTGGAATTGTCAACCTTCTCATTAATTTTCATGTTATTTGTGTATTTTAAAGATTGCTGGTTTGTGGCACCCTCTTCTGTCAGTACAGCAAAGTCCAAGTATTTTAGAGTTGTTTATGTTTATGTTTGCTTGATTTGGTGGTAAAGAAAGCAACTGAGAATCCTCTAATTTGTGGTTCACCTTCATATTTCAAGAACACACATTCTTCCGTTTTTACTCCTTTCTTTTTACCCACTGCCAAAGGAAACAACATCCTTTCTACGTCTCATCCTCTACCAAAGGCATGAATTTCAAAGGCAGTCCTTCAAAATTCTGCCTTTCTCTATAAGTTTCCATACCTTAAAGTTAATTTTCCCATAGTCCATGCTTTTATTTGTCCACCTATGTTTTTAGTTTTTTTAATCTTAGGGTATACTTTAAAGTCATTTTTGATTGATGGCATTTGCTAGTATCCATCCATCTTTCATCTTTCCCAGTTTTTCCTCGTCTGCTTTTGCTTGGTATAAAATGCTACATAAAGCCGAATTGGTATGGGAAATTGAGAGATTATGCATTTTGCTATTTTATTCATAGTTACATGGAAATGTTGACATTATTAGTCTCCACGTTATGCTGAAAATGTATGTGGTTTTCAGGTAGATTTTTTTTTCCTTCTTGTTTCTCATGATTTGGAGGAGATGAATTAGAAGGTACATCAGCAGCTAGCAACCATGATGTTCAGCAACTCCACAGAATCTCTTTTAATGTTTAAAATTGTGCATTAGATACTACATAGGTCTTTCCTTTTCCATTGTCATCATTATTGATTTTATCCTTTCCTTAAATGATAATAATTGATCAGTCTAGAAACCCTGCCAGAGACATGCACATATTTGCTAATCTTCTAGTATGTTACATGTTCAAAACTGAATGCAAAATTCAAGTGTGATTATATTGCTAAGAATAGAAAGGATAAACGAAATGAACAAATAATTTAAAATATTTGCTATGTAAAAAATTACTTGTGTATAATCTTCATTCATAATTGAAATAGTTGCATGCTGTAATTTGCATTTCATTTTACCTCTACACAATCAGGAGATTATTAGCTCCATGTCAAAAATTATGAAGTATTTAAGTGTAGTAAATTCAGTTTTAGATTTACAGCAAAATTGAGGTAGTAGAGGGAATTCTCATATTTCACCCTCTTCACACACATTACTATAGCATATTTGCTACAATTAATGAACCAAAATTGATTTCCTTAGTTATTGTTGTGAGAGGAGATCAAGGAGGTAAAATGATAAATTCGTCACATCTTTTCATGCCTAAATAACATGACATAATTCATCCCTGTTGATGCTGACTTTGCTCATCTGGCTGATGTAGCAATTGTCAGGTTTTTTCCCACCATAAACTTTAGTTTTTCCACTTTCATTTCACACTGTAGTCTTGGGGGAAAGGCACTGTGCATAACTCACATTTAAGTAGTGGGGAGTTACGCTCTCCCTTCTTGAGGACAGACCATCTAAATAAATTATTGCAGATTCACTCTGCATGAGAGATTTATCTCTTCACGTCCAATCAGTAGTGTTTTCCAAGCATGGACTCATGAATATTTATTTTATATTTTGAGTTATATTCTAATACTGCTTAGTTCTTTCATTGTTCAAATTGTTCCAGCTTTGGCAACTGAAAGCATTTTTAGTTGACTCCTACACTTTACCTCATTAATATCCCTCCATTTATGTATGTTTGTGTGTGTGTGTGTGTGTGTGTGTGTGTGTGGCTGTGTTAACACTTTATTACTTTCTGCCACTAAAAATTGATCTAGACTCATCTTTTCACCTTAGTCAAAACTAATAGTCCTCAAATGAGACATGGTTACTTTTCTTTTTCTTTTAGTTTTTTTTTTTTTTTTTTCTAATTTGTTATACATGCTTGCAGAGTGCAATTCACTTAATATTACCTATAAAGAGCACAATTTTTCAAGTCACTGGTTTTACATAAAGTATTTTCATATCATTTGTGTCTTCATACATGTACTTAGGGTAGACATGGTTACTTTTATTCAAGAATAGTATTAGAAAATAAGATCTCATGTGCTCATTTCTACTGAGGTAACATTTTGTCAGGCCCACTAAACTAATTGAATAAATAAATATATCGATGTATACTAACTCACGTATGCAACAATATGTAATTATATTAAAGTGGATGTAAATCCTTGCTAATGTCTCAAACTCGAATCCACTAGCCATTCAAGGCTACTCCTATGGTTTGTATGTGAAGATGTGAGAGAACTGACTTTCATAGTATATCATACATTTGTTTAATTCTTTAATTCCAGAGTACATGTGTAGTAGTGTCATCACTGTTAATCTGTAGCCATGTAGGGCATGACTTTGTCAGCCAGAATATAGTGTTAATGTGCAATTTCTTTTCCCTTCAGCCTTAAAAAGACTCCACTCATTTCCAAAGTTAACTAGGTTAGCAACTTTTCTCCCTCTCCCTTTTGGTGAGGCTATTTCATACATCTGTAATGTTGACTGTCTTGTCACAATCATCTTTTCCTCCCTGGGATCTACCATGTTCAAAAAGATTAATTTTTTATGTTAGTACCATATTAATATTTATTCTTTATTCAGTAAAGTTCCATAGGTTTAAATGAATGAACAGCAAATATGCAGGATTGTTGTATCATACAGTATATTTTCACCACCCTAGAAATTCCCTTTTTTATAATGTGTATATGAAGTGTTCCCCAGATATGTGTGGCAAATGTTTCATCCCCAAGGAAACAGTGTTTAGAAGTGGGGCTTCTAGGAAATGATTGAATCTTGAAGGCTCTAATTTCATCATTAGATTTATCCATTGATAGATTAATAATTTGAGTGGACTATTGGGAGGTGATAGAAGGGGGTTGAGGCAGTAGGCCATGTCGGGAAGTTAGAACAGGGGCTGAGGTTTTTAATTCTCCCTTGACCCAGGACGAACCTTCTCTGTCCAGCAGAGGAGGCTGGGAGAGCACGTCTCAGCGATATGGCGAGATTGGGAAAGGTAAAAGGTCGCTGGTAATCCCTCCCCTGTCTTCAGAAGACTCAGGAAATACCAGGGAGCCTGGTCAGGTCAGCGCTGGAACTCGTTTATTGAAGAAGGTGAACAGCGTTTATTGAGGACATGGGCCAATCAACAGAAAGAATACAGGGACATATAAGGAGCATGGGCAAATCATATTGGCGGAGCCTCTTACCCTATCCTTAGGGTAGTTTCGGTTCCCATGACATGTCAGGGGAACGCCTCCTGCTTAGGTCAGGTCCTTAACAGGGTGTGGAAAGCAACCAAAGAGAGTTCTCTACCCTTTCAGCCCATGTGTTCTTAAGTCCCCAACAAGGCCATTGGAAGCATACCCTAAAAGGAAATTTCTTGTGGTGGGTCCCTACCCACATGCCCCCTCTGTTTCTGGGCTGGTATATCCTTCTACCATGATATTCTACCTCATCTCAGGTCCAAAGCAATGGAACTGTGGGAACTGTGCCACCATGGACTTAAACTGTGTGTCCAAATAAATGTTTCCACTTTTGTTTATGTCAGGTGTTTTGGTTATAGTAGTGAAAAACTGATTAAAACACCCATTTCACTTATTTATGTCTACTTCTGTCCTTCATCATGAACCTCTGATAACCACTGATCTTTTTATTCATCTATAGTTTTGACTCTTCCAAAATGTCACAGCTTGGAATAATAGTATGTGGGTATTTGAAACTGGCTTCTTTACTTGATATTGTATATTTGAAGTTCCTCAAGTCTATTCATAGCTTGAAACCTGATTTCTTAATTGCTAATCCATATTCCATTTTATATAACAATATTTATTTATTTACCTATTAAGGAACATCTTGATCAATTCTAGTTTTTGTGAATTATTACAATTGCCATAAAAAGTCACGTGTAGATTTTTGTGGATCATAATTTCTAAAAATATGATTACTGGATCATATGGTGTCACAATGTTTATTTTTTTGAGAAAATTCTGAACTGTCAAATTTGCCATACCATTTTTTATTCCAGCAGCAATGAACAAGAGTTCTTCCACACCCTTGCAAGTATTCAATGGTGTAAGTATTTTGAATTTTAGCCATTCTGTGTTTACAATGCTATCTCATTGTTACTTTAACTTGCAATTTCCTAATGACAAATTATTTGGGTACCTTTATATATATATATATATATATATATATATATATATATATATATTTTTTTTTTTTTTTTTTTTTTTAAGCCTCCTGTACATTTTCTTTGGTGGGGTGTCTGTTTCAGATCATTTTCCCATTTTTTAATTGGGTTGTTTGTTCACATATTATTGAATTTTAAAAATGCTTTATCTATTTTTGGATATTAGTTTTATGGTTTGGATATGAAAAAGTTCTCGGTTTAGTGCAGGAATGTTCATCCCTCTTAGTTAAAATGACTGACTATAACCATAGTCAGGGGGGCATGGCTGGTGGTGGTGGGTCACTGGGGACGTTCCCTGAAAGGGCTCATTATTCCCTGTGGCCTCTCCCTGCTTCACTTTCTCTATCTTCTTTCTGATTCAGCTATGAGTTGAGCAGTTTTCCTTTGTAGGGACCTTTTACCACCATGTTCTGCCACATCTTGGGCCTAGAGCAATGGATTGGCCAACCATGGACTATCCACGGACTAAACCTCTGAACTATGAGCCAAAATGAACATTCCCTCCTTTAAGTTGTTCATATTTAGTATTTTGGTCACAGCTACACAAAGCTGACTCACATTCATCATTTGTTGATTCTATGTTTTGTCCAGTGTGACAGTTGGCTGGGTGATTTTTTTTTTTTTTCTACGAGTATATGTAATATCATTGATTTTCAGTTTGCTCAGTTGCTTATGGTCATAATGATACAAGTGATGACTTATAAGCCTTATTATTCTGAGCTATAACTGAAAGACTCTTTGTCTTCTTTTAATTGGGCACACTAGGTGAGGCACTGGAGACTTTCCAAGTCTATACAAGTGGTTAGTTTTAAAACAATATAGGGTACATTGGGCATTAAGACCTTCTGGATTTAGTTAAGGACAGATTAGTTATGCATGTTTATACATACTCACAGAATTTTTAATGGTCATTTATGAACTATAAAAAAAGTTGATAGATACTGGAAATTGACTGTATAAAATCCTAACAAAATATTAGCCCAATAACACCAGCCATAACAAACATGGAATGAATCATTCAGTTGGTGCAACAGGCTGAGAGATAAGTATTTAATAAATCTTTATTTTCAATTTCTATTTTAGAATATTTGCCAAAATTAATTTGCAATCACATGGACTTCAATACATGTTTACTGTGTTCCCACAGTGATATTTTAGTGTTTGTATTTATTGCCACAACCAGAGCCAGTCTCTCAAACATTGAGTCCTATTCAGAATGATCATCCATTTTTCACTTTTCTGTATCCTCAGATCACAGTTCTTTTGTTGTTTGTTTGTTTACTGGCATTTTCTCTTCTTACCCACAGAAGGGTTACATCTAGTAGGTGTGTATTCAGTTACAACAGGAGCACACAGGTCTCGCTTCGGTTTAGCATTTTAAAAATTATTATTTCACTCATCTCTTTCCCCTGTGTTTGTTTTTATATTCAGAGGCAGAGAAGAGCCAAATTATATTTTTTTGTGGTATGCATGGAACTCTTCTTAGTCAGATTGTTAAGTTTATTAGGTCCATTTCCTATCATCTATATTACTATTATTATTAACAAGGTCTACTTCCTTTTAGGTTCCCATAATACATTTCTCACTTTTATTTTAACTCCCACCTAGAGCTGGCTTGAGGCCATAGGCATCAGGACACTGCCCTCAGCTTCCATTTGCAATCCAATCCCAACACCAATGCCTAGAGCATTCCACTTTCAAATAGCAAAACTGGTTGCATAATAATAAATTTAAAGATGGAGTAGCTTAAAACAACAATGATTTTATTATGAACTGTCATCTTTGGGGGCATTTACTGCACTCTGCTATGTGATTTTCTGTCTTGCTTTCCTCTCCCAGCTGCTGCCCGAGTGGCAGGAGCTAGAGTGATCTAGAATGCTTTCTCAATTACAAGTCAGGTGATTGATGCAGACAACTGATTTATACATCAGTTGAAATTCGTGGATAAAACATTAGCACATCTCCTCTCCAAGGGTATGCGGTTCCTAAACAATACTGGATGTGTTCCAAATGTGAGTATCTCAGACACAAGAAGCAGCTTATGGTTTAAGAAATCCCAGACCACAAACTAGCAAGCACACTACTGTATTTCATCCACACAAGTTAAAGATACCAGATTGAAGGAAAGTAGGTGAAAATGCCACATTCAATAGTATCTTGGGGCCATATTTTTAAAATTGAAAATTATTATATATGAAAACAGATTCAAATGGCATTTCTACAACACATACTAACTATGTGACAGTGAAAATGTTTCTCTTCCTCTCTCTTCCTCTCTCTGTTTCTATTTCAAAACTTTTAATCATCATAAAGGTAAAAAATTCTGTTGTACTAATTTTGTCAATTCAAGAATCAAGTAAAATATTGGTTTTTAAATTTATGTATCCTGATTAACCATCCCTAATCTAAAAATCTTAAATCTGAAATGCTCCAGAAATTTTGAGTGCCAATATGATACCACAAAGAGAAAATTCTACATTTTTCCATGGATGACAGACCATAGTAAAATTTTTGTCACACTAAAAATACTGTATAAAATTACTTTTGGGTATGTAAATCAGGTATATATGAAATATAAATGCATTTCATATTTAGATTCTCAAGATACTTACTCACCATGTATAAACAATTATTCCCAAATCCAAAATATCCAAAATCCAAAACACTTTTGATTCCAGTATTTCCGATTCAAAAAGATACTTAATTGTACTTTAATAAAATCTCTCTCTCTCTCTCTCTCTCTCTCTCTCACACACACACACACACACACACACACACACACACACACGTTTGAATTCCTTTTGGTAAGTCATACCTCTGCCAGCCCCACTGCCTAACTCTACTTCTTAGCTAATCATTTCAGAGAATTGTCTATACTTCTGATTTCTCTTTAAACCACTTTCTTCTACTGCTTTTTGTGATTTCTCTGTTGTATCAGTCCATCATCTTTCTATAACCTCAATGTATTAAGTATAACACATTTTATTGCTTTTTTTGTTTAATTTTCTTCAGCTTCTGACATAGTCTACTTGAAACAAATTTATGATTTCTTTCACTTTTTTTTTTTTTGTAAACACACTATATTTCTTTTTTATTTTTACTTTTTGATTCTTGAGATTGAACCCAGGGACACTCTATCATTGACCTACATCCCAGCCCCTTCTGTTTTTATTTTGAAACAGGCTCTATCCCAGCATTCAGAATTCAGGAAAATGGAAAGGGAGTTGGAGACACCCATTAGATTTGTAGACCTGATTCCTTTTCCACTAAGGTAGCTCACTCCTAGTTTCAGGTGATTTCATTCTCATCTTTTAGAGTCCATTTGGATCAACCTCCCAAGAGAAGTACCATCTTCTTAGTGGCCTGGAGGAATTACTAAGGAGAAGACTAGGTATTCTGACTGCTTCTTGAAAAAATTTTCAATCACCTCTTTCCTTTTTACAACTTTCAGAGATATTGGCCTTGAATTTTTGAAACCATCCCTGATATTGCTTTATGAACCAGTGAGCTTCTTGTTGGCTCCCTGATTGTGGGGTTATGATTTTGCTAATCTAATCACTTAAATCAATTACCACTTGTCTTTTTTACTTTTAAGATTCCATATTATATAGTTCGCTTTCATCTAACATCATGGTATCACTCATGTATTTTCATTTCTCTAAAAATATATGTTTTCATTTATATATTATGCAATTTTAACAGGGGTTCAGGAATAAAGGTAAATATTTCCTTCGGGTTGTCGTTGAGAATGATTAATTATTACAGCTATTAAAAAGACTCTGAAATAAAAAAAATATATAAAATAGATTATGATTATGACTTTGATAATATTAAGTTTTGTTTTGTGAAAAAATAAAATACCAAGAACATGTGAGCTACTTTAAAAATGAACAATTACCAAACTATGCTTTATATATTATGTTATTGATGTATTTCAGATTTGTTTTGATTTCCTCTTTATAGATAAGGAATATGCTTACATTTAATATTAGGCATGTTCCACTACCTAAATAATGTTTAGTTTGAAAAGTAAGAAATCTTTAGTTTGCAATGCATAGAAGAATATAAAAGTTACCCAGCAATATTCAAATGCATATTTTAGTTTTAGGGAGTCAAATTTAATTGCATTATGGAAAAACTGGCAACATCAATAATTTTACATGTAAAATATAAGAATGATATTTTTGAGAATTTTGATGTTTTATACTAACTAAATTTCTTCAAGAAATGCACTTTGTGCATTCAAGCATTCTAATTCTATAAGTCTCACCTTGGAAATACTAGCAAGTCAATCTTCCAAGGAAGTTTCACCCCTTTTGATTTTACTTGAAGAAATGTCCTTTTTCTATCAGTATATATGTGCTTATGTGTGTATATAGAAAGAGAGAACTCCACATGTGTATGAGCATATACAGACACACAAAGAGACATAATACTTCATGGCATGTATTTTCTGTTTTTTAATTAATAATTTATTTGTCTGTTCTAATTTTTTATACATGACAGAAGAATGCATTTCAATTCATAGTAACCATACAGAGCACAATTTCTCATTTCTCTGGTTTTACACAATGTAGACTCACACCATTTGTATCTTCATACATGTACCTAAGGTAATGATGTCCATCTCATTCCACCATCTTTCTATCCAATACCTCCTCTCTTTCCCTCCCTCCCCTTGGCCCTATTCAAAGTTCCTTCATTTCTCCCATGCTTCCCTGACCCCCATTATGGATCAGCCTCCACTTATCAGAGAGAACATTCAGCCTTTGGTTTTCTGGGATTGGCTTACTTCGCTTGGCATGATATCTCCACCTCCATTCACGTATTTGCAAATGCCACAATATTATTCTCTTTTAATGCTAAGTATTGTTCCATTGTGTATATATACCACAGTTTCTTTATCCATTCATTGATTGAAGGGCATCTAGGTTGGTTCCATTAAGCTATTGTGAATTGTGCTGCTAAACATTGATGTGGCTGCGTCAAGGTAGTATGCTGTTTTTAAGTCCTTTGGGTATAAACCGAGGAGTGGGATAGTTGGGTCAAATGGTGGTTCCATTCCCAGTTTTCCAAGGAATCCCTATACTGCTTTCTAGGTTGGTTGCACCAATTTGCAATACCACCAGCAATGTAAGAGTGTGCCTTTTTCCCCATATCCTCGCCAACACTTATTGTTGCTTGTATTCTTAATAACTGCCATACTGATTGGAGTAAGATGAAATCTTAAGAGAAGTTTTGATTTGCATTTCTCTAATTGCTAGAGATGTTGAACATTTTTTCATATATTTATTAATTTGTTGCATATCATCTTCTGAGAAGTGTTTGTTCAGTTCCTTAGCTCATTTATTTATTGGGTTATTTGGTTTCTGGTGTTATGTTTTTTGAGTTTATTATATATCCTGGAGATTAGTGTTCTATCTGATGTGCATGTATTAAAATTTGCTCCAATTCTGTAGGCTGTCTCTTCACCTCACTGATTGTTTCTTTTGCTGAGAAGAAGTTTTGCAGTGTGAATCCATCCCATTTATTGATTCTTATTTTATTTCTCGCACTATAGGAGTCTTGTTAAGGAAGTCGGGGCCTAATCTGACATGATAAAGATTTGGGCCTACGTTTTCTTCTATTAGGCACAGGATCTCTGGTCTAATTCCTAGGTCCTTGATCCACTTCGAGTTGAGTTTTGTGCATGGTGAGACATAGGTGCTTAATTTTACTTGGTTGCATGTGGATTTCCCGTTTTCCCAGCACCATTTGTTGACGAGGCTATCTTTTCTCCAATATATGTTTTTTGTGCTTTTGTCTAGTATGATATAACTGTATTTATGTGGGCTTGTCTTTGTATCCTCTATTCTGTACCATTGGTCTACAAGTCTATTTTGATGCCAATAACATGTCATTTTTGTTACTATTGCTCTGTAGTATAGTTTAACTTCTGGTATTATGATATGGCATTTATTTTCTATGAATCTAATTTGAGATTAGAAAGTATTTTATTCTAAAAATTGTGAAACAAAATTTATTAGTACTGTAGAGAAGAGAGATAATCATAAAATTAATTAAGGCATCAGAAAACTGAATAAAACAATAATAACTTTGTGAAAATGCTTTCAGTTTTGTAAAATTGTACTGGAAATCTGTTTTTTAATATAGCTTAACTAATTGCAAATTTTTATCAATTTACCATTTCCAATAATTCCTTACAATTGCAACTTTTATAACATAATTTTTCAAAAACTAAAATTATATTCAGTATTGACTTGGCACATTTCTAGAAATAGGTATGTAATTTTAAAAGCATTGAAAGTCAGCATTTACCTAAAACACATAATTAAACATTATATTTTATACCAAAATACAATTTTTTAATAGCTGTTTTAGCTGGTAGCATAGACTTACATTTTGTCCTCTGAAAGATATACTATAGGATATAAGAATTCCCTGTATTTCAGGAGCCATCAATTCTCATGTTAGAGGAGGAAAAGTTTTAAATTGATTTTATTTTACATTCTGCTTCTGAAAAAAAAAAAAAAAAAAAATGCACAAGATCAATGGAGTTGGGCAAAGTAACTGTATTCTGCTTTCCTATATATTATCTGTTACAAGTAATCATGAGGATAAAGGCAGTGACTACATTACTACAAAAGGAGTATCTAGAAGATTGAGAAGGTGGTCAGTATAGGCACATCTGGCCATTCTAATGGCCACCTATGGAGATATATATATATATATATATATATATACATGTATATATATATGTATATATATACATATATACATACACACATACACATATATATATATACATACACACACACACACACATATATATATATATATATATATATATATATTTGAGTGTATGTAGTAATTTAGGGCTTCAAAGTTTTTAAGAAAAAACTAAATCTGTAAAGAAGAGTGGAGGAAAAGTGACCAAACTCCTAATATGATGATTTATCCCATAGCCTGGACTTAATTCAGCCTGCTTCTAAATATAAAAATAAGACCACAGCACTATTTGATTCAGGAAAGAAACCTGGAATGTATTTCCATCACATTCTGTGGATTCAGAGTGATCTTAATTTACACACTGATTTTACTGTCTGAACTGGAACAAATTGCTAAACTTTGTTTTTTTTTTAAACTGAGTCTCCTTATTTATACAGGAGGTTTAGGGAGAGATTTACTAAGATAAGAGTATATCTAAATACATAAATCCGTATAAAACTATTTCATTTTAAGTGTTAAATAAATGTCTATTCTCATCTTTTGAAAGCAGACTGACATGAAAGAATTATTATTAAATGAATTTCAGTATTTCAAATCAGAATTCAGTAAAAATTACAAAAGAAGCATACATTTTTAAGACTTCTCCTGCAGTGTCTTTTATGTCTCCACATTCTCTAACACTATTTCTCCTGAGCACTGAGTGTCCTTCTGCTTTTCACATAGCATGGAGTTGGGAAAATATTGTGGTGAGTCAGTGTAGGATAGTTTAGTGAGATAGATGTTAATTATATTACAAACTATGGAAATAAAATAAAATTTGTATATCAACCATTTTTTTATTTAGTTAGGAAATACATATGGAAACTAAATTTGGACATATGAATAAAAATATAAAAGTGGGAATGACATCCTAAGTTAAAAGAGGTATTTATTAGGTTTTCAGTAAATTTCTCATAAATCAATAATTTATTGTAAATAGTTCAAAAGAACTACCAATAGGTCCATGGTAACTCTAAAAGATACTGCATTTTAAGTAAAAACAAAAATACTGAGAAACTGTCACAGATTGAGGAGGCTAAAAAGACAAATTAGTAAGTCACAATGTAGTATTTTACCTTGGATTTTGAATCAGAACAAGAAAAAAGAAGACATTATGAAAAAAAAACTGGTTAAATACATCCTGTAGTTTGTTAATAATATTGTACCAGGGCTATTTCTTAGTTTTGGTAGATGCACATTGGTAAGATGGCCACATGAGCAGAAATCAGGTGATATCATGTGAATTCCTGATTCACAAATGTGAAGACCCAGTAGTCTTATTAAAATTCAGACTCAATTTTAGCAAGTCCTTGGTAGAATTTACATTTCTGCCTTTCTTTTTAGTTTAGAATTTATGACATTGATGCATAATATATATTTTTATTAGGTACCATATGATGTTTTGATTTACGAATACATTGGGAAATGATCAAATCAAGGTAATTGGCGTATCTATCACCCTAACATTTATCATTTTTTTGTGGTGAGTATATTCAAAATCCTCCCTCCTAATTATCATTATTATTAATTTTTGTTGTACTTGTACTGGGAATTTGTACCTGGGATGTTCTACCACTAAGTTATACCTCTAACCCACTTTTATTTTTATTTTGAGAGAGGGTCTCACTAAATTGCAGAGGCTGACCTTGAACTTTTGATTCTCTTGGCTCAGCCTACCAAGTTGCATGGATTATAGTCCTGAGTCACTATACTGCCTACTCTAATTATTTTGAAATACATAGTACATTATTGTCAACTATATTCACCCTACTATTCCATAGAACACAAAAAATTGTTCCTATTAACTGTAACATTAAACTTATTGGCTAACCTCTCTTTCCTCATTCGACTTCTGCCTTACTCTTCCCAATCTGGTAATCACTTTTCTTATTTCCAAATTCTATGAGATCAATCGTTTTTATATTTCACATTCAAGTGTGGTCAGGCTGTACTTGTTTTTGTGCGCATGAATTATTTCACTTAATATGATGTCTCCCAGGTCCAGTTGTGTCCTCACAGTTGGCAAGATACCATGCTTTATTATGGTTGAAATGTAATCCACCATGTATATCCATCATATTTTATTCATTCATTCTTTTGCTGACAGACATTTAGGTTGACTCCATAACTTGGCTATTGTGACTTGTGCTGTCTTAAATATGGGAGTGCTGGTTTCTTTTCGGTATGCTGATTTAATTTCCTTAGCATATTTACTGAGTAGTAGGCTAGCTGGATTATACAGTAGTTCTGTATTTAAGAAAAATGTGTGAGTTCCCCTTTTCTATATCCTTTCCAGTGCTTATTGTTTTTTGTCTTTTTGATAATAGCCATTCTAACCTGGATAATGTAGTATCTCATTTTGGTCCTGGTCTACATTTCTCTGATGAGAAGTGATGTTGAACATTTATTCATGCCTCTTCACTATTTGTCTTCTTTGGAACAATATGGAAATATTAAAAAATATGAAATATTTTTAACACATTTTTATATGGATTTTTAAAAATTACACAGTAATTAAAGATGAAGAATTTACTTTTTGCTTTGCAAATGTTGAATGTATTTGAATAATAAATTACAGATTATCCTCTTTGCTCTTGTTTATATGGTTTATTACAGGCTTGTTGTATTTAAAATCCAGCTAATTATAAAGTTATCTTAATGAATCATAGTAAGATATCTATGAAGCTATGGTTGATTTTAACATCTTATCTATAATGAAATTAATAAATTAATACCTTACTCTAGGAGAAATTCTGTGACTACAATCTCAAAGCTGAGATCTTCTTTGTCCATCTTCATTAATCCAATTCATCTCAGAAAATTTCCCATTATGGACTAATTTCTTACAACTGTAAGAGGAACTTTATATGTTAATTCCATCTTAAAGAATGCATCGAGTAAACTCATTATACAACTATGACTACCCTTTTCCTAAAACAACATCTGAACTATTTCTTATATGGTTGTGTTTATTACATCTATTGGCTACTTTACTACAATATTTATTCTGTCATTCTTTTGTTTTTCTTTGGTGTCTTGAATTTTACTGAGGGTGACCTCACATGATTTTCATTTCAGTGCCCACTGTAATTAGCACCCTGAAATGGGATTTGAAGAGAGTCAAGATTAAAGGGACATTTTACACTGTGTCATATAAGCTCATAAACATCAAGGAAACCACAGAAACTGAGAGCATAATGCTTGTCATATCAAGGAAGAGAAATTAGAAGAAGAGAGTATTGCATCATTTCCCTGGCAATAAAAAAGTGCAAATGGATGAAAAAGAATATGCTGTTCTTTTGCTATTTTAGAGGAAATTTTGTCTTGGGTAGATGATCTAGCAAAATATTTTTTTAGATTATTTCTAAAATATAGTTCTAAGAAGCCATAGGGTGAAGAAAAAAAAAAGAAGATAGTAAAATGAAATGGATATCATTACCCTAAGTGCATGTATGAAGTCACGAATGGTGTCAATATACTCTGTATATAACCAGAGATATGTAAAGATGTGCTCTACAAGTATAATATGAAATTTAATACATTCTGCTATTATTTCTAACAACTTAGAATAAAAAATAAATTTGAAAACAAAATTTAACAAATTAAATTAAAAATTTTTAAAAAAAAATTAAAAATAATTTTTAAAAATTACTTTTGAAAAATCTCTGCTGTCTCTCCTAAATACTAGTTCCAAATTTGTAGATGGATGTTAACTAATGTGCCTGGATGTCTGCCAACTTTAGAACTGACACAATAAAAGTCACAGCTATCATTTGAAAAAAAAAAAAGAAAATATAGCAATTATTATTAATAAGCTGATTTTTAAGCATTATGAGATTATTTTTCTAGAGGTTCTTTCAGTCACTACCAGGTATCTTTTCTACTATGACCTTCTAATCTCTGACAAGGATGCTGCTGTAATTCTGTTAACTTTTCCTGCCTGGCTTGCATCTTTCCTCCTCACTGCTGTCATATTGTGTTTATAGAACTGAAATCCAACCACACTGCTCTACACCAGCAAACCTCTGGTATCTTTTCTGCTACATGTAGGATACTGTCCAAACTCATTGATCTGGTATTTAATATTTGGCCTTACATACCTTTCCACCTTTATTTCTTGCTACTTCTCTTCTCTGTCCTAGTTGAGATAAAACTCTCCCCACTCTCAGATCATGTCATGTGAGGTCATGACTCTGTTTAGCATACTTATTTTCTCTGCTAATTTACGTTCCTTCTCCTTTTCCTTTCTCCTTCATCATTCAAAAAATTCAGTTCAAATGTCATTTCCTCACCAGGCATGGTGGCACATGCCTGTAATCCCTATGACTCTGGAGGCTGAGGCAGGAGGATCAAAAGTTCCAGGACAGCCTGGGCAATTTAGTGATATCCACAGCAACTTTGCAAGAAAGACCCTGTCTGGGGAAAAATAAAAAGTAAAAAGGTTTGAGGATGTAGCTCAGTGGTAAAGCACACCAGGTCAAAAAAAAAAAAAATCAAAAAAGTAATTTCTTCTCCCTTGCATTCTATCACTACTCAAAACAGCAGAGGAAAGCAAGCACTTGCCTTCTATATTTCAAATATGTCTAGCTCTCTCTCCACCTCCCTCTTTTCCATAGTTTTACAGGTTGAGCTGAAAGTAATCTAGATTACAATGCTATGTGAAAAGTTATTAAATTGTTTTAAATGTAACTTTTAACATTTTGTGAAAGGTAACCTGTGAGTTACTTAATTCTAACAGGAAATTAAGAAAAGTGTGTCATCCTCTTCAGTCTTAAAAAATTGTAAATAGATTAAAATTAATCCTGTTACATCATATGATTTGTGCAATTCACCTGTTTCTTTGAGATTTTAATTATGCAGCATCACAGAGTGTTTGTGGGATTTGGAAAATTAATAACATTTATATTTTTCTGACATTTATGTAGTTCATGAAATCCTCAATTTTCCCTTATTACATATAAATTTCTTGAGATCATTTCTATTGCTAAATCATGCCTACATCTCTATGTTAAAGTATAGTAGCTATTAAAGTACCTGGAATATAGGAGGGAGTCAATAATTATGCAATGAATTTAGTGGAATCAATCTTCCCATGCAAATGTTAATTTTCAGACTTATGTGAATATTCTAACAGAAAGTTATCTTCTTCAAAATGTGTGATCTGGGATGATTGCTGTTTTTTAAATGCATTTATACTTATTCATATGAAGGTTTTGGCTTAACAGAACATATCTCTGATTTTCTACTCAAAGTTGAAATTCAAAAGAAAATTAGATTCACTTGCCAGAAAGATCATCTTTTTTGAAGACATTAAAGAAATCACCTATTCTTCAAAGCAGGGATAATTTTGACATCTTAGAATTTTCATCGGTATTACATATTAATATTTTATGCCACCCTTGTATCAGAGTAGTGTGGATTTATAATACAAACCATGGGAAGCATTTTATTTGGTCTTTTTTCACTCTTCTAAATTTTCTTTAATAATTAAGTGTTATATTGATATTTTTGTACTTCGATGTTTTCCTTTTTTGATGACAAAAGGGAAAGGAGTCTTGGTGGTTTTCAGGGACTATCATATGCTTTTTATTAGTGTGAATTCTCACAAGAACTTTAAAACTTGATGATTATAATTCTTAGTACATAAATAAGCAAATTTGAGGTGGGGAAAAGATAAATTTTGGCTTAACAATCATTTATCAATGTCTCATATTTTTTCTCTCTTGTCTCCCATCCCATCCCATCCCATCCCATTGTTCTCCTTCTCCTTTCCTCTCCTCATCCCCTGTCTCCCTTCATATTCCTCCTTTCTTCTCCCTATCTCTCCTGTCTTCTCTCCTTATAATCATTCAGGTCATTAAGAACTTCTGAAACTCATGTAGAAAATCATTCAATATTTATACTTTTGCACTTTCATGAGTTTGGTGAAATGCACCCTTTTTCTTTTCTCTACTCTTGGAAAAACCTTTATGTCTTTCATTATTTATCTCAAATTTTATTTCTTTATGAAGATTTCTTTCACTTAACATAGCAAAGAAATTTATTCTACCCTTCTTTACACACACACACACACACACACACACACACACACACACACACACAAATTAGACTCTTATTTATAGTGAGGACTTCACATTTTTAAATATAATGTTATGTTTGCAATTTATCTTCTCCACTAGAAGATAAGTGGACATTGAAGAAAATGGCTTTATTCAGTGACATTCAATTTGAATGTGCTCTTAAATCACTTAGGATTTAAGAAGTTACTTACTTCCTCCCCTCAGTCATCACCATCTACTGTACAAAGGTCATGTTGTATAGAACTGTTTGAACAGGCTATATGACTTGCAGCTTGCCAAGTGAAAGGTGCCCTCATTGGCTCAAACACCAGTTCTGGTCCTGTCTTCTGTGGTCATTCACTTATGTGTTCAGGATACTTCATAAAGGGTTTGTCTTTGTTTGGACTTCTATACATTTCCAGAAGGTGACTTTAAGTAACAAACATTCATTTCTCAAGTAACTGGAGGTCGGGAAGTCCAAGATCAAGGTGCCAACAAATGTGATGCCTGGTGAAGGCATTCTTCTAGGTTTTCAGACAGCTGTCTTCCCATTGCTTAGGATACAGTAAGAAAACAGAGGAAGAGACCAGGAAGAAGGAGCAATCTTTGGTTTCCTTCTTACAAGGGCAGTAATCTCTTTCGTGAGAATTCACAAGGTCTCCACCTAATTACTTTGCAAAGGGCCTACCTCTTTATACTATCACACTGGGGATCAGGGTTTCAATGTATGGATTTTGAAGGGACACTAACATTCAGTCCATACATGTTTTTTGCACATGGTAAACCACAAAAGACACACCAGGCAGATGGCAAACCTATTTTGTTTTCCCAATACCCTGCTATTTGCTTATTATTTGAACTTTTATTTTGTTCTCTAAAACATGTGTCATAATTTTCTTATAAAATAGTTTAGGTGAATTCTGAATTATCTTACCTGGTGAACACAATCATATTTGATATTAAATTTATTATTTTTAACTACACCTAAAGGTAAACATAAGTGATTGTGTGCTTCATTTTTCAGCAGGTTTTCTGCCCTTATTTTCAGTTCATCCTAGAAGTCTTTTTAAGCCTTAAGGGCTCAAGGGCTCAAGTGCTGACTTTACCTAATCTTTGAAACTTGTTTACCGCTGTTGATAATGGTATTGGGATTTATATGTCTTTTTGGACAGTGCATGGGATTCACAAATCACCTTTAGGTTCCTTCAGTAATAGGCAAATCTTTATTGCATTTTCTCTCTTGACATCAACAATTGGCTAGTTCCAATATTCTATTGCCTTCTTTTAAATTAAACTGCATTCTGTGCTGCCACGTGGAACGACTTTAGCAAAAAGGAGAGGTTGTGTGAGATGCTGTTTGAGACTGCCATTTGATGAAAAAGTTTAAGAGTGGTTTGAATATGGATGAAACAAATTATTTGCTTTGGTAAGGTTCCCCACTAAGTAAACACAGAACAACTTAAAAACAGGAAGAAAAATCTTAATTGTATGAATTTTATTTTAATTTGTTTTTGCAGGGAAGAGAAATATTGGCAACCCTGCAATATTTTAATGTGGTTTTAAAAGTTGCATTATGGCATATTACATCTCTTGAATCTAATATTTCAAAGGGCTGTAATGATTTAAAAGTATAATCAGGTGTTCAGATTCAGTTTCATTAGGATGTTAACCCAATAAAAGCAAATTCATTGGAATAAACTAGAAAAAGTTTAAGGACTTTAATTTTTTTTTTTATTTTCAAATTGGAATTTCTACTACCACTCACACACAGTTGGAAGGCATTGGTGGTGATTGATTTTCCTAGTTAGAAAAAAAAAACCCCTCAATTTCCTTAATTATTTTATATATATAAATATATATATAATATATATATATATATATAAATATATATAAATATATATATATATTTATACTAGGGATTGAACTCAGGGGCACTCGACCACTGGGCCACATCCCCAGCACTTTTTTGTATTTTATTAGAGACAGGGTCTCACTGAGTTGCTAAGTGCCTTACCATTGCTGAGGCTGGCTTTGAACTCGCGATCCTCCTGCCTCAGTCTCCCAAGTGCTAGGATTACAGGTGTGCACCACCACGCCTGGCGCCTGGCACAAATTTATATTTTTATGCACAGAAATGAGAGCAGATTATTCTCATTTCACTTCATGGAACATAGTGTTTAAATTATTTTAAAATGAATGCTTTCATAACATATTTGGAGCTTTATAAACAACCAGAATAAAAATCTTCATTGTAAGAGCCATGTCACAGATAATGCCTGGTCCTAGTCTTTATTTACTTAAATGCCTGGATAGATGCATAGCCTCAACCTCACTACAGAGACCGTCCAGTAAAAGCGGAAACTTGATGAAGCTGTGGAAGTGACAGAGGAGAGTCCTACACTCACCTGGTGCCTGCTGTCCACCAGGGGAGAAAGGAGTGAAATGACTGAGAAAGAAACATTGTCAGAAAGCAATTAGGCAGATAGCACCAGGGGAGACCAACAGGCAGAGCAGCCTCATCAAGATGTAAAGGAAGTGTGGGGGAAAGTGGCTAGAGGAAGTTCAGAACCTACCCTAATAATTAACAGCCCAGGAGAAAGTTGATGACGATGATTATGGGACTCTACATGCCATTCACATTTAATCCTCAGGTGGCCCTTATGGGATAGGCAAGACCAACAGACAAAGGAACCAAGGCTGCCAGAGCCTCAATAACCGCTTCAACTAAAGGGCAGGATAATCAGAGAAATTAGTGTTCTACTTCATTTCCATTGTGTCCCTCAGGGGTGGGAGTCAGAAAAATACACCAGGAGTGTTGTTAACTGTACTAGATTACAAACTAGGTATTAAATCTCAAGAAACAAAAGCAGCAGCTTAGACTTTTGGTGAAGGAGGAATGTTGCAGGGACTAGAAGGTCCTTGATTTATGTCCTCAGCTGTCCTCATTTAGGTTTTTCTATGACTAATTAATGACTTAATTTTTGACACATATTTGTACATATTTATGAGGTGAAATGTGATGTTTTGATTTATGTATATGTTGGGTAATTATCAAAACAGGATAAGTAGAATATTTATCATCTTAAACCTCTATCATTTCTTTATGGTGAATACATTCAAAATCCAAAATCTTTGATTTGTTTTCTTTCATTTATGCTGTTTTTGCAGTACCCAGGGACACTTTACCGCTCAGTTACATCCACAGTTTTTTTTTTTTTTTTTTTTTTTTTTTTTTTTTTTTTTTTTTTTTATAACTTTTTTAAAATTTTGAGACAGGATCTCACTAAATTGCTGAGGCTGGTCTCAAACTTGTGATTCCCCTACCTCAGCCTCCCTAGTCGCTGGTATTACAGGTCTGCTTCACTGCACCTGGTATCTCTTCGATGTTGATACATAAATTATTTTGAAGTATATTCATTCTGCTCCATCTTAGAACACCAGAATTTGTTCCTTCTAATTATAACATTGTGCCTTTTAAATTGCCTGTCTTCATTCCCTTGACTCTATTCTCCCCAGTCTCTGGTAGCTGTTATTCCCAATTTTTATGAGCTTGGTTCAAATAATGAGTAATGGTTAGCTACAACACCTGACATATTAAACAAACTTTTAGGATTTTTAGTCTCTGATCAGTCTCATTGTTTTCCCTCTCCCTACTGCCCAGGGATCAACAAATTCTGAAATTAATTTAAAATGCCCAACTTGTTTGTAACTTATTCTCAATGATAATGATATATTCAGATTTCCACTAACACTTATGAACAGTTCTGCTCTTTGCCTTGCCAATGAACTCTCTGATCCTTCACCATGCACTTCCTAAGTTCTCCTTTCTCTCTTCTGAATCCAAATAGTATTGATATTGTAGCTAGATTGTGACAGGAACAGGACTATGATATATGTTTCTCATCATAGTTAATAATAGTTCAAAGTATTATCAATATCATCTCTAAAACAAGAAAATTAAATTGTGATAATCTTTATCAATGAATTTGTTACTCAAAATATCTGGTTTCTGTGTTTAAATATAACATCCAGCATAAATGCCTTTGTATCTGCATGTTGCTTGCTTCCATTTGAAAAGATGGACCACAGTTGAAGATCTAAATTCTGCATTTATTAACCAGGCAGACAAATTTTTATGTTTCAGAAGGCTTGTTTTGTGGCTGTTGATGGAGACAATTGTTTTGTCCAGAGACAGTTGAAATTATTTCAAATCTTTTCCATAGTGACATAATTTATTTTGGCAGCAGGACTGATGATATTCCTGTTAGATAAAGACTTGCTTTATGCAGTGTGCTTTTGGAGACAAAATTATTTCTGTATGTTAATTCCTGCCATCTTGTTAACATTAATTTATCTCTAGCCTTCCACGTACTTTGACATCTTTATCTCCGTTTGAAATTCCTGTCATACTTTAACACTAAATTCTCTCACTTTTTCCAAATTTTTGTGTTAATAAATCCAATGTCTCTTTCTTTTGTTCTCCATGTTACCTGTTTTTTTTTTTTTTTTTTTGTTAGTTTCTACTTACCTCTTTTTATTTTCCTATTTTTTTATTTCCCATATCATAAAATCATTTTATTTGCCTCCAGCTTTATTGAGATGTAATTGGTAAACAAAAAGCTTCACATAATTAATATATACAATTTGATGAGTTTTGCATATGTATAACACCACAACAAAGATAATGAGCACATCCATCACCTCAAAGGTTTCCCTATGTCTACCTGCCTTTTTTTGTGGTAAGACCACTTAACATGAGGTCTACCCTCATAACAAACATTTTGGTGCATAATACCTTTATGCTAGCTATAGTCACTGTTTTACAGAAGGTCTCTGGAACTTATTCATCTTGTTTGCAACTTTATTCCCCTTGAGCAACAAATCCCCTATTTGTCTCCTTCCATTCCCTGGTAACCTCCCTTCTATTTTCTGCTTCTATGTATTTGACTATTTTAGATACTTTATAGATAAGGAATCATAAGGTATAAAATCATTCTCAGAAGTCATTTATTTTTTCACTAAATGAGCTATATTTTACAATTAGGATAACTTTGATATTAATATCAAACTTTGATATCCTAATTGTAAAATATAGTTCAAATTATGTAATATAGTTCAAATATATATATATATATATATATATACATATATATATAATTATATAAATTAGAATTTAAATATTTTAATTATTTTTACTGGGAATATAGATTATTTTACTTTATTTTGTGGAAGCTGTCGGAATTAACATGTCATTTAACATTAAATTGCTTCTATCCACCTTGATTATTCAGGAAGAAATTTAGCTTTTCATAACTCTCAAATAATCTTTCATAATAAATTTTGTGCTTTCAAAGTTTCCTTGCTGCTCTAATAATTTTCAGATTAAAGTTCCAACATATAATGTAAGAAAATTATCTGTGGATTCAAATATGTATATATCATACAAATATATATATATATATATATATATATATATATATACATATGTTTCAAATATATAGAGAAAAAATGTGCTTTACAAGTGTTTAAATAATGAATTTACGGGTCAGTGAACTAAACACATATAAAAGTGTTTATTATCAATATAAACTACTTCATGTTCAGATTCCTTCTTAATACAAAAAATTATGATGTTGGAAAAGTTAAAAGAGCATTCTGGAATATAAATCTTCTTAACTATTAAGTACAAGTACCAAAGTTTGCACTGGATGGAGATATTTGATCATAGACAGATGGCTTAATGTCTCCCTGTTTCATTTATTATGTGTGAGAAAATTAATGCATATGACATAAGATTGTTATAAATATTGAGTGAAATAATACATATGCAATGCTTGGTAAGTACTTTTAAAATATTAGCTATTATTATTACATTTATTATTGTTATTAACAAGATATTTAAAATCTATAAAATAAGCATATATCAGACAATTAATTGTTAAGCATATAAGAACAAACATTAAGTTTGGGAACTAGTCTCAATCTTAGAAAACTTGACATAGAAAGCATGATATCTTTATTTCAAAGTGACATGGAAAATTAAGATTTTTTTCCTTTAATTAAAAAAAAAATTAACGGAGATTATGTGGTACTATCCAGTGTTTGAAAACATGTATACATTATGTAATTTTCAAACCAAGGTAAACAAATTAATCTCCTGAAACATCTGTCATTATGATAAAAACATTCAAAATCCTTTCTTCTAGTTTTAAAAGACATAAAGTGTGCTTTTGTTATCTATATTTACTCTATTATTCAATACAACAAGAGCATGTGGCTCCTATCTAACTATAGCTTAGCACCCAATAATCAGCTGTAGCCCATCCTTCCTTCCCCACTACTTTCCGCAGCCTTTGGTAACCACCATTGTACTATGTCTTAAATGAAATCAACTATTTTAGCTTCCACATATGAGGGAGATCATGTATTACTAGTATTTTATGGCCTAACTCTAAAAAGGCTAGTCCAGTTCCATCATATTGTTCCACTTCCATATTATGGCAAATGACATAATTTCATTCTCATCTTCTAGATGGATAGTGTTTCTTTGTGTATAGGGGCCACACTTTCTTCACCTATTCATCCATTGTTGGACCCAGGCTGTTTCTACTTCTTGTATATTGTGAGTATTGTTACAATAAACATGGGAGTGAAGATATCTTTTTGAGACTTATTTCATTTCCTTTGGATATATACTAAGTGTGTGGGGTTGTTGGATCACATGGTAGTTCTAATTTTCAATCTTTGAGTAAATACAGTATGTTTCCCACCATGGCTGCTCTAATTTACATTCCCAACAGTAAGTAAGGGCTTCATTTTTCTCCATATCCTTGATGATATTTGTTATTGTCTCTCTTTTTGATTAACGCTGGTCTAATTAGAGTGAGACTATATCTCATTGTGGTTTTTATTTGTATGTCCCTGATGATTAATGAAGTGTAGTATTTTTTCTTATACCTGTTGGCCATTTGTATGTCTTCCTTTGATAAATGTCTATTTAGATTAATAGACCATTTTTTAATTGGGGCCATTTGATTTTTGCTGTTGAGTTATTTGAATTTCTTATTTATTCTGGTTAGTAACCTCTTGTCAGATATAGTTTGGAAATATTTTCTCCCATTCTGTAAGTTGTATCTTTACTCTGTTGATTATTTCTTTTGCTTTGCAGAAAATATTTGGTTTGCTACAATCCCAATTGCCTACTTTAGATTTGGTTTCCTGAGCTTTTGGAGTGTTATCCAAAAAGTTGTTCCCAACTCCAATGGTCTGAAGTATTTCCTCTGTGTTTCCATCTAGTAGCTTCATAGTTTCGGGGTTTTACATTTAGGTCTTTAACACACATTAAGTTTATTTATTTTTTCATTTATTTTCTGTAACTGGTGAGGGATACAAGGTAGAGCTTCTTTTTTCTACATGTGGATGTACAATTTTCCCAGAAACATTTTTTGAAAAGACTCTTCTGTCTTTTCTGCAAGTTCTTAACACCTTTATCAAGGAGAAGTTTTCTATAGATGCATGTACCTTTGATCTTCCTGTTTTTACTCCAAGACCACGATCTTTTAACCACTACAACTGATTTTGAAGTGAGGTAGTATAATGTCTGTGGCATTGTTTTTCCAGATATTTTCAAATCTGCTTTAGACCAAAGAAATCTGTCCCATGTTCCTTAAAAGACAATAATAATGACTTACTCATTACTACTTTTGTGAATCTATTTTTGTTTTGAGAAATGTACTCTGTAGTTAGAAACTAAAACTGGGAAGTATATCGTGTATGTTTCACTCCATCCTAAAGCATTAGAAGACAATAAATTCACAAACATTAGTGAAAGAGTAATTATGAAACCAGTATCACTCAACCATCACATGGCTAAAACCTTCCTGAACCAGTTTAATGCCCTGTATATATTGCGCAGACTTAGCTATTCTTTCCTTTCTTAACTTTACAGTTCATTCCTCGAGTTAATTCTTTACTTCTTTTTAGAACTGGTAACATCAATTACATATCTTTATATTCTTTGGTTTATTCAATATATTTCAGCGCATATTTATATGTGACTCATGTTCTAGGATCTGTGATTCAATACTAAGCCACAGTCCAAGACATTGTGGGTGTATAATAAAGTGGTATCTCCTCTCTAGGTACCTATTCCTCACTAGATTGAAATACAGTTTCAGAGAGAAACTCAGGCCTCAGTGGGCTTCTCAAAAATGTGTGTTCTGTTAAGTACATGGAGGTCCAAAACTATGATCTTTAACTTCTGGCAAAAAGATGGCAAATTTAATTGTTGAGCACATCATTCAGGCCCTATCATCTGTGTTTACTCAGTGTCAGTCTATACTAGCAATATTACTTAGCTATTAATAGTAATAAAATTACATAAACTGATGATGATTGAATAAGAAAGTTTCTACATTGAGAAAACAAGATGCAGAAATGTATGCTTGATCTACATTCCTTAATTTGGGTTGTGTGGGCTCAAATAGTGAAGGATGAGGTTGAGTTCCTTAATTTATTGCATATTAACATCATTTATCCCTCACGCCTCTTTATTTCTTGCCCTCACATCCCTTCCTTATTTATTCCTTGCTCCCTTTCTAAACAAATTTCTGAATTTACTTATATGAGCTTTTATTTGCTTATTATATTTTAGAATAATAATTCAATTCTATTTATCTACTATCAGAGGGTTCCTTTTATATATTTGATGTGTATTTTTATTCATAACATACTTACATATTTTATGAAATACATATTTTTGTATATATGTATTTCAATTTATCTTTAGACTGGGCATTTAAACCAGAATTTTCAAAGAACTTTAATATTTATTTAATAATTATTGAGTTTTTAAGTACATTTGTTAAGATTATTCTGATACTTCATAATTTGTGACTACTCTAAATAAAACATTATTTTAATATGTTTTATTGTTATTATAGAGAAACACTATTGAATTTTGTAGGTTGATATTAAATATCAAAATTCTTGAGCTCATTTCTAGAATGAAGATAAATGACCGTATCTTTTAAAAATAGTGAGAGTTTTATAATTTCTATTCTGATTTTTCTTTGCAGGGGTGCACAGGGGATTGAACTCAGGGGCACTCCACCACTGAGCCACATACCCAGCCCTATTTTGTATTTTATTTAGAGACAGGGTCTCGCTGAGTTGCTTAGTACTTCTCCATTGCTGAGGCTGGCTTTGAACTCACAATCCTCCTGCTTCAGCCTACAGGACCACTGGGATTATAGGCTGGCTCTACTTTGATTCTTACAGCCATTTGTAATTTTTGTGTACTTTAGATCATATGTACATTTAGAACAATGTGAACATTTGTTCTGATTCTTAAAAGTGTGTCCCTTAATACAACTATAATGCTTGCCTTAGATTCTTATCAAAGAATGTTTATCAAGATAAATTCTCTTTTCTTCTTCTTATATACTATAAATTTACTTATAAATATTAAAAAGTAAATATTTTTCTGCATTAGTAGAAATAATAATATATCTTGAATTTAATTGGTTAATCCATTTAAATATTTATTAAAGGAAATAAATTAACTTATTGGATTTTTGTAATATCTGACACTATATTATTAACAAAAGACACCTCAAAGGCATATACAGGTTAAAATGAATGGCAATAGGAATATGGGAAGAAATTTTGAATATAAAGAAAGGGTAAACAGTTGTATTATTATGCAAAATAGCATTCAAGGAAAATATAATGATCAGTTACATGTAATTCATTTAGAGAAATGGTTAAATAAAAACACTTCTCTATTACAGGCATCCCTTTATAGTAAATTACATTACTGTTCAATATATTCATTCTGTCATCATGTAAGATTATATAGCTCTTCCCCATGTAATATTATGTAGCTCTTCTAGACTGGCTACTTGCTTTGTTTAAAGGACTAGAAACAGAAGTGTCTTTTTGTTTCCTATCATAAGCTGTAAGAGGTATCTTGTGATTCTGTCATCTCTTGTACACTTTTCTACAAGATTAGAAATGTCGTGCATTTAGGCTGCTCATTCAGTTTGGTTCTCAAGGTGAAGACAGTGTGGAACAGAGCTGCAGATGGTATGCGAACATGACCTCTCATGTTTTTTTATGTCTCAACTTTTTGGTGGAATTTGTTATTGCAGCAACACTTATCTTTAGTTGGCTGTCCTAATTCTTAATGCTAGTGCTCAAAAAATATCAAGCCACAGTGATAGAATTAGAAAAAAATATTTTAATAAAAATTGTTGTTAGAGAATTTAATCAGCCCTTCTTTGCAGAACTAAAGCTAGGATACATGGCAAGGTTTTTACCTCAAACACAATTTAAAATAATAACAAAAAATACTGAGGTAAAGCTAAATAATACATTACTGCAATACTTATGAATTAAAAGTTGATGCAAAAATTGATGATGAATAAAATATTAAAATTTTAGTTAAAGATCAGTCACATGCTTTGCAATACATATTGGAGCCTGAGGTCAAAGAATAACAAATCAGTAATACTGATGTTAAAATTTTTAAATTGTATATAAGTATTATTTGTTCTGAGTAATAAGTTTTGTTGACCTCCTAAATTTTGTGCCTAAGGACAGGGTTGAAGTCTTAATGGCCATACTACCAAAAGTTCTCTACAGATTTAATGCAATTCCCATAAAAATTCCAATGAATTTGGAATAGAGCACAGAAATAGAGCAGTCATGAAATTCATTGGGAAAACTAAAAGGCCAAGAATAGCTAAAACAATACTTAGTGAGATATAAAAAGCAGGAATCATCACAATACCAGACCTTTAAGTATACTACAAAGCTATAGCAACAAAATCAAAATGTTATTGGCCCCCAAATAGGTAAGAAGACCAATGGATCAGAATAGAAAACACAAAGACAAACCCATATAAATACAGTTACCTCATACTAGACAAAGGTGTCAAAAACACACACTAGAGGAAAGATAGACTCTTCAACAAATGGTGCTAGGAAAACTGGAAATCCATATGTAATACAATAGAAGTTAATCCTTATCTCTTATGATACACAAAAATCAACTCTAAATGGAGGAAAGACCTAGGAATTAGACCAGAAACCATGCACCAACAAGAATAAAAGGTAGGCCCAACACTTCAATGTATTGGCACAGGAACTGACTTCCTGAAGAAGACTTCTATAGCACAAGAAATAAAATAAAAAATCAAATAATGGGATGTCATCAAACTAAAAAGCTTCTTCACAGAAAAAGAAGCAATCAAGAGTGTGAAGAGAGAATGTAGAGAATGGGAGAAAATCTTTGCCACCCACCCCTCAGGGCATTGATTTTTAGGATATATAAAGAACTCAAAAAGCTTAACACACAAAAAAATAAACAAACTAAAACCCCAAATAATCCAATCAATAAATCGACAAAAAACAGATCCTTCTCAAAAGACGAAATATGTAAAATCAACAAATATATGAATAAATGCTCAACGTCTCTAGCAATGAGAAAAATACAAATTAAAACTATACTGAGATTCCATTTCACTCCAATCAGAATGACAGTTATCAAGTAACAATAAATTTTGGCGAGGATGTGGGAAAAGGGAACGCTTTTACATTGCTGGAAGGACTACAAATTGGTTCATTCACTCTGGAAAGCAGTATGGAGATTCCTCAAAACACTAGAAATGGAACCACCATTTGACCCAGTTATCCCACTCCTTGGTATATATCCAAAAAAATTTAAAATCAGCATACTACAGCGACACAACCAATGTTTATAGCAGCACAATTCACGATAGCTAAGCTATAGAACCAACCTAGATACCCATCAACAGATGAGTGGATAATAAATGTGGTATACATATACAATGAAATATTACTCAGCCTAAAGAAGAATGATTTTATGACATTTGCCAGTAAGTGGATGGATATGGAAACTATCATGATAAGTGAAATAAGCCAATCCCCCAAAACCAAATGTTGAATTTTTTTTTTTTTTTTGATATGTGGAAGCTGAACCACAATAAAGGTGCAAAGGGGAAGAAAAGTTCAATATATTAGACAAAGGGGAATGAAAGGAAGGGGAAGAATAGGACTAGGAGAGATAGTAGACTACATCTAACATAATTTTCTTATGTACACATATGAAAATATCTAAGTGAATCCCACCATCATGCCCACTCACAAGAATGGGGTCCTACATAGAATAAGATATATCTTATGCTTTGTGTTATTTTATCAAAATGGATATTGTCATGTATAACTAGGAAGAACCAATAATATAAACATTTTAAAAATGATATAGGAATATCAAGAAACAATAAAAAAGAATAACCCATTAAATTGAAAATCCAGGACATATGAATATATTTGTAAATAATAAGATCATTACTACTAATTCACATAGTTTTGAATTCTCTGAAATTATTGTTCTCAAAAATATATGTAACCTAACTCACTTTTGGCATTCTTTTATTTTACCCTTTTTTGTGTGAAAATAATTCTAAATTTTTAAATTTGTTTTAATTTGTTAACATGATGGTAGAATGCACTTTGATACATCATATAAAATGGAGTATAATTTCTCATTCTTCTGGTTATACATGATGTAGAATCCCACTGGTCATATAACTGTATATGTACATAGGGTGTACATATATAATGTTTGATTCATTCTACTATCCTTCCTAACCCCATACCCTCTCCCCTCCCTTCTCTTCCCTCTACCAAATATAAAGTAAGTCTATTCTTCCCTAGGCACTACCCCATTGTGAATTAGCATCCACACATCAGAGAAAATATTCAGGCTTTGGTTTTGGGGGATTGGCTTATTTCACTTAGCATGATGTTCTCCAGTTCCATCCATTTACTGGCAAATGCCATAATTTAATTCTTCTTTAAAGCTGAGTAATATTTTATTTTTAATCCATTTATCTGTTGAAGGGCACCTAAGTTGGTTCCATAGTTTAGCTATTATTAGTTGAGCTGCTACAAATATCGATGTGCTTGCATCATTGTATGATGCTGATTTGAAGTCCTTAAACCGAGAAGTGGGATAGCTGCATCAAATAATGGCTTTCCATAATGGTCGCGCAAATTTGCAGTTCCATCAGCAATGTATGAGCGTACCTTTTCCCCATATTCTCGCCAACATTTATTGTTTGTATTCTTGATAATTGCCTTTCTGACTGGAGTGAGATAAAATCTTAGAGTAGTTTTGATTTGCAGTTTCGGCACTCTTTATTGTACAGTAAAGAATTAAAACATTAATGGACAGTAAAAAAAAAAAAAACTCTAAATAAATAGCAATATTGAAGATAAAACATATACTTGATAAGCTTGAAATATTATATGTGGAACATTCAACAGCAAACAAAAGACACAAAAGCTTTTTAAACACAGAAAATTGTATGTACATATAAAATGTTAATCACAAAGAAAATCAATGAAATATAATTGAAATTCAAATATCAACGGATATCGAAAATAGATTTTGATTAAAAAAAAAAAATATCTTTGCTCAAGAGATATTAAGAAACCCCAATGGCATTTACTTATTTTCCCTTTTCTTTGTTTTTTGGTGGTAGGGATGAAACCCATGGCTTAATACATGCTAAGCACCTAACAGTGTGCTACATGCCCACCCCAAGTGCTCTTTTTTTCTTAATACTCCACTTAAAAAAAAAATAAAAACAAAACCAAACAAAAACAAAAAAACTACTTTAAATAATAAAAATACTTAAAACAAAAATACTTAAAACAACAAAAATACTTAAAAACAAAACAAGGAAAGATACAATCATTTTAAATATTAGTTTCCCCAAATTTTAATTATAATGATTCTATTACATGCTGTTTCAGATATTATAAAAATAGTTTAGAACCTGCCTAGTTACTTTAGTGAGTATTTGTGGTATTGATCTAATAAGAGACCAGTGAAATGAATGAATCTACAAGTCAAAAATAGACCAATTTATAAATAGGAAACAGATTAAATGGTACATATGTTTTTACAATAAATATAGATGTAAAAATTTTAACAAACTGAATCATATGGTGTATTGAAAAAAATTCTTATCCATCAAGCAATGGGTGACTATATTTCTTTGTGATCTAACAACACTTTATGAACAACAAATTGTAGATAATCTAGAAAAATTATACAATATTTGAAGCAGTTGGAAAGCAATCACTGTTATGAAGACTTGAAGTGTCTCATAAACAAGAATGAAATTATGGCATTTGCTGATAACTGGATGGAACTGGAGGCCGCATGAAGAAATCCAATCCCCTAAAATCAAATGCCTAATCTTCTCTCTGATGTGGGTGCTGACTCACAATAGTGGTGGGGTGGAGGTGCACAGGATTGAACAGGGGGCAATGGGAGGAAGGGAGCAAGGATGGGAATGGGAAAGACAGTAGATCGAATGAGACATCACTTTTCTGTGTTCATATATGAATGCATACAGACCAGTATAATTCCACATCATGTATAAACACAAGAATGGGAAGTTATACTCCATGTATGTATGAATCATAATAAATTCTCCTGTCATATATAACTAAAATAACAATTTTTTAAAAAAATATTAAAAAAAAAGGGAGGGACACCAAAAGAGGTGAGGTAGTGACTTAAGATTGTTTTTCTTTAGCGATAATGATTTTAAATGGGAAAGTAACAGCTGAAAGATGGAGAGGCTGAGGAGAGTTTCTGGGATTTCACAGACTGAAGAAACACTTGTTAGAGCCCAGACCCAAACAGAAATTATTGAAGTCAGAAAAAAGTAACATAATATTATCAAAAAAGTTAAAGAAAATACTGGTTTCTGTAGATTATTGTAACAGTGGAATAACTGGTAAAGAATGCAGGTTTTGCCTCAAAATTTCATGGAGATCCTGGTATTACGCTAACCTTTGTCCTATAATCCACCATAAACTACATATATGTCAAGTTTTCCTAAGTATTGAACATAGGCAGTTAATACTGTGAACTCTGAGAAAAGGAAAATTTATGAGAAAAAGTACTACAACTGTGTCAGATCACTGGGTAGGAATGATTTTCCAAAGCATTGCAGGATTTGGAGTTCAAAAAGTACAATGGCTCTGGAGCATATCAAAGATGGTGTATCATAAAGAAAAAACCTAACCACATCATCAAATCATGTTCAAACAGCTGAAAAAAAAAGTCTTGAAATAAGCCTGAGAATATGGGAAACATTATAGAAATGAGGACTGACTTTTTAGTTAGAAAAAAAATAGACACTGAAACACAATAGCAGACCATCTTCCAAATGCTGTTAGGAAAATTAATATCAATTGAGAATTCAAAAGGGAGAAAATTTTTCTTTCAAAATTAAGGTAAAATTATATAAATGTATTTAGGAATTTAATACCATCAACACTGGGCTACAAGATATAATAAAGATAGTTATTCAGGAACAAAGGAAACCATGTGAAATGGAAACACTGATATATAGCAGGAAAGGAAAGATGTTTTGAATTGAAAATATGTGAATTTTAAAACAATGTTATTTATCTCATAATTTTTATATAGAACTGGCTCCTTAAAAGCAAACAAATACTATAATGTAGGAATTTAAAACATATGCAAAACAGATGTAAAAATGAGAGTACAGGGAACAGAACGCAAGTAAAGGAATGATACAGTTATAAGTTCATTGAATGTGTGAAGTGTGCAGAGTGAAATAGAAAACATAGAAAAGGTAAAGTAGGAGAAAATAGTTGGAAATCGAAATATTAAATTGGAGTTGAAAAGTGAGAAGTGAGAAGCAGGAACTGGTTTGCATAAGTGCCAGTTGTGAAATGCAAACTGTGAATAATGAAATGTTAATACAGTATACTTTAAGAAGGCATATCTTCATCCTTAGATAAACTAAGTACAATAAAAAATAAAAATTTTAAAACGATGCCAACTTAAAAGCTATCATATACAAGAACACTCTGTAAGATAGAAAGCAATACCTAAATATTTGAAATAAATACATTATAATGGATTCTAAGAGTGGGACTTCTTAAAGATTGGTTGATATAATTCCTGATTGAAAATCAGCAAATCAAACTCACGACTATAAAAGTAGAGAATAATTATTAAAATGGAATATCTAGAAATAAATTTCTTCATGCTAACAACAAAATAAACCAAAAATGCCCCATAAATGAACAACTTCCACAAAGTAGTATAAAACAAGAGAGAAATATAGGTAAATGATATGCTTTAAATAAATGAATTATTTGATGAAAATCATTAATTCATTTGTTTCTGGAAACAAATGTGAAATGTGAAGTTGCACTGATATGTGTATTGGATATATGTGTTTCTGAATAATTAAAAAGAGTCGTTTATTCTAAAATTTTAATGTACTTAAAGCTGCTTAAATTTCAATAGACACACACAAAAAAGACATATTTTAGTTGAAAACTTCATTTATCAAAGTATTATACAATGAGACCCTAAACATTTTTAGGTGTTTCAAAGGAAAAGTGATTATAAAGAACCTCAGGTATTTTATTCTATTTTAATACTTATGCCTACATAACTGCATAAGGATTTTATCCTAAAAACTGTTTCCTGTAACAAATGCTTAGGGAATGAATACATTAAGCACACCTCATCAGGATGATTGGAAGTACCATCATGGTTTAACTTCTGCCTCACTTTCAATATAGCACAGTAGGAAGAAAACAGGCTCTGCCTTTGTAAATCTCTCTGATAATGTAGTGGAATCCCCTCCCACTCCAGACTGGGTTATCTTGGGCAAGTTATACAACATATTCTTTTTCATATTATCTTCTCTTTGAATAACTGTGAAATGAAACCATGTAATCATGCTATTCACAAAATTGGCACATAGGTACTTTCCAGAATTATTATTCTCCTGTCTTATCAAATGCCCAGGCTATATGTATCAAGTTTATAAGTATTTTTTTCTATACAGAATATTCTTTTCAACCATATGTCCTTGTAGATGCTGTTTTCCTTGGCCATGAAACTTACAAATTCTTGGATCATCTGATGAATTTCTGTTGATTTTTCAAGATTCAGATATTTTTATTAGCTCTTCATTAATTTTCATTTTAAAACAATGCTTGGAAAATTATTTTAATTATTATTAGTTTAGTAAATACATATTTATTTACTAAATGAATAAGTAAAGTAACATTTGACATGTTTCTCCTTGAATAGGGAAGGGAAATACTGATTCTCATTATATTGCCATACAAAAAGAAATCACCATATGCCCTGCATCTTCCTCCAGCCACAAAACCCATTTCATATCCTTATCAAAGAACACAATTTATTTCCATTGCTGCATGACCCAGTCCTTACTCACAACCTCCATTCCTGCTTTTCTCATAGCCTTTGTCATCAATCATCTTCAATGTTATTAATGGCCTTCATACTGTTGCCAAAACTAATAAAAAAATTCCCAGTCTTAAAATCTCTCAACAGTATTTGTCATAGTTGGCAAGTCCCTCTGATAACTTCCACTCTGCTTCTGGAGGCACTAATATCTTTTTGTTTCCTGATATCCAGTGGCTGCCACTTCTCCTAAATGCTTCATCCACTTCATCTCCATATCTAAGTGTGTGAGTGCCTCTACACTGCTCCTTACTAACTAAAATGCCTCTTCAGCAAATGTCAGAGTACTTTATCTATGAGATACTATCTATGCCATGAAGAAAACCTGAATTTACACTACTAGAATTGTCTAGAGCCAACTCATTACATCCACTTGGCTGTTTAAAAGGAATTTCACATGTAATATAGGCAAAACTTCAATATAAACTTGACCCTAAGTCACAACTATTTCTTCCATCAAGTTCTTCAAGTTTAAATCATTCTTCTGTTTATCTCTCACCATGTATTTTGTCCACCAACACTTGCTGTTGGCTTTCTTTCAAAAGCTTTTCCCAATTATGAACACATTTTTTTTCCTCTCCTAAGAAAACCCTAATGTAAACCCTTAGTTTCTTTACTTCTAAAATATTTCATTAGGTTTCTTTTAAGCTTCTATATTTATTTGTATACCCTTTCTCTTCTTTTGCAGTATTAAAGCTAGAGATATTTTTTAAAAATCCAAATCATCTCAATCTCTTATCTACAATTAACTATCCAATGGCTTTCCTCCAGACGTAAACAAAATCTATGATCAATTCTAAGACCTACACTACCAAAAATTATAGCCCATTATTCTTCCACTTAAAATAAGCATTTTGAAATTACAGTAGGACTTTCCAAGGGGTACAGAGGCTGAGGAAGTTTTCATATAATACACTGAAGATCCCCAACTTCTCTTTGTTCTCTTTTCCATGAGTATTTGCCTGAGAAAAGTTGCCAGGATGGTTCTTTGTTTCTGCCACCATGTTTACAATCTTTTTTTTTTTTTTTCCCCTTTACAAAGGATTCCCTACCACTACCACTTGAAAAAGAGATTTGCCCAAGGATTTTACAAACTTCTGCTGTATTATTCTAGAGGACTTCTGTGTTAAGATCCCTGTATCAAAGAATTGTGGTTGGGTTCTTTTACCCTGGTATCCCCACCACATACATACTTACATGCACACACACACACACACACACACACACACACTCTCACATGGAAAAGAGAATAAATAATTTTATGTATATATAATCTATCTATATCCCACATGTATGGAACCCATAAATATATATATTTATAATTAGATGTCCACATGCTGACAGCTATAGTGATTGATACATGATACAATGGCATTGGAATTGGCAATGTTCTGTTGTATGTTGGAATGATCTGATTTCAAATAGATTGTAACATCATTACTTCACTGTAAGTTTGCCTCTTTAATCTACTAACCATTTTCAAACACTGTTACACTCCTTGTGGAATATTTTAAGAGTAAAATAGTTAAATTATAGGTAAATAATATTTAGTGTAACACCCCATTGTTTTCATTCGGGCAAAAACTCATAGGAAGTGTGGTGGATACAGAGCTTCAAGAAAGGGATGATGCCAGCTGTGGGGAGGGAGAGAAACAAACAAAAGAAGTGTCAGCTAGAGGTTTCTAGCTGACACTTCTTTCAGGATGCACCTCAGCTTTGAAGAGCTATTTCATCCATGTTCATGGACTCCCCCACATAGCACTCCTCTGGTTACTGAATCAGGTGGAAATATAAAGAGCTGAAGAATACACTGACAAACAAATATTCTCTCCAGAGCTACCTGATGGGTGGGCAAAGGATCTGTCAGGTCTCCACTATGGTTGGAATTTCCCTTTGACTAATTCTACTAACTCACTCCTACTTCCTTTCAAAGATGTTGTTTCAAATAAATATTTTGAATATTTGATCTCAGAATGTGCTTCTGGAGATTTTAAACAGTAATAGGGGTGGCCTGAGAAAGCAGATAAAAGATAGAAATTTGGAGTTATATTACTCATTGTTCAGATTAAATGAGGGCTTCATCACTAATAATAGGTGAAATAAAGACTTTGGCTGAGACTTCAATGATTAAAAGTCCATTAATGGTGAATTGGAATCTTGTCCACTTGATAAATATGCTAATGTATATGTGGTATCAGAACTTTGAGATATAAGTAGAAAATAACAGATATAAGTTCTCTAGAAATGAGTTCTTATTGTAAACCACCTTTAGCAAATGGATAATGAACAGCTAAGGGGAGTATTAGAAGATTGAAGATTAGTTGTGAAATCCTGAAGCCCTCTTTGCCAACATACAAAGGTACTCTCATTTTAGACTTGGGATAGTGAAGAAAATGAGTACTCAGCCTACTCAGCCTAGTACTTAAATGTCATAATGCCTGACATTAAACAAACAAACAAATAAAACAACAACTACAAAAAAAAAAAAAAAAAAAAACACAACCAGTTAATCCAAGTAGATGCAATGTGTCAATTCAAGATTCTGGTTTGGAACATGCGGATTTTAACTTTTATATTGTCCTGAACTTGTATGAGCTACATTTATCAAGAGCCACCACTCCCAAGAGACAAGGGCAGAATTGGTAATACCTTTGTAGATGTAAAAGTTTCTAAGGGAAGTGAGTCCAATTGCATATCTATCTGAACCACAGTATGACCCCTGAAGAACCAAGTGGATCCTGGTGGATAATTACACACTACTTCAAACTCGACAAGTAGCTGCCATGCCTGAGATCATTTTTTTCTTTTCTTGGTACTGAAATATATTAATATTTATAAGATGTATAGTATGAACCCATTGATTTGATGAAGTCATTGTATTATATATCCCAACTATTTAAAAATTCAGAAATAGTTTGCATTATTTCATAATCAACCAAAACCTGCCTTTATTATTTCACCTTTAGTTAATTCCATTGTGTTCCATAAATGTATATACTGAAGATATCTGACCTATCTTTTCTGACAGAGCATCATATTGATTTATTATCATAATGAGATAATTTTTGATATGGCTTAGTGAACAAAAGGTGGTTAGTACAGGGTAGCCTTAGTCAGACCCACGTGTCCCAAAAGGTGGGAGATTAAACCTATACAAATTTAGATTACAAATATCCAAGTTTTAGTGTTTAATGGTCAAGTGTATGCCAGGACATTTTCTCCAAAGTAGAAGATGAATATTTCAATTTGAACTTTGTACCATAAAAAGAAGTCAAAATGTCTCATTGATGATCTCTTTGGGTTCTGGAGAGACTATATTTTACCTAAGTATAGTGGTCTAGACCATATGTTATCTGATGTAAACAATAACTAGTTTTGAATGTGGCCTAGAGTAAGAATGCCTCCTGCAGCAAGTCAGTGTTTTGGACCCCTAGTTTACTTTGGTACTAAGTATCTGGCATATCCTATAGTGTTAGATATATCTGCTATGTATCCTTTGTGGAAAGGCTCATTGGGAAAGTCACAACACAAGACCTTGGTGTTCTGGAGGAAGACCGTGCCATTAACTGCATAGAATTATAAGATTTCTGAAAAAACAACCAACTCCTGATGTGCTCATCAGCCCTCACAGAGGATGAATGCCTGACTGAAAAGAAGCAACTATGCACCTAACACTGTCCATCCTAAGTTCTAAACACACATCAAATCATAACCTGCACAGGTTCAGCAGTGATCAAATATAAAATAGATGGGATAATACCATCATGCAGAAGAGGCAGAATTAGTCATGAGCTGAAGACCCAGATTCTTAAAGCATCTACCACAGTTATGCCAGTGCCTCTTCTTTTGTTGAAAAAGGAAGAGAATTCCATGCCTTTTTCCTGGATGGTGAGCTTATTGTTTCAGTGCAAGTCAAAAAATGGATTGTAGCTGTCTTACTGTGTCTCATGTAGGTGGCCTTAAGGAAAAAAAAAAAATGAGCATTTGTCCCAATGGATAAATTCCAAGAGGAATTATGTAAAAATAGAATGAGACTTGTGAAGAAGAGTGAGTGGCCTGCCTATAGTCAGGTCCCTAGAAGATTGAAAAAATTAATGTTGAGAAGCTCTGGGCTAGACTGGTGAAGATGGATATACAAAGTAGGCATAGAGTTTGAGTGATTGTACTATATGGCCACCAGAGAGCACTTACCAAAGAAAATGGAGTGAAGAACTAAGTAGGCACAGTGAAAGAGTAGGCTGACATCAGTTAGCCATAGCAACCCACAATTCAATGCTGGCACAGCTGGCATAAGAGCTAAGTGGCTCCAGTGACAGATGTGGAGGCAATGCATACATCCAACATGATGGACTAACACTTACCAAGAGTTATCTAGCTACTAGTATCACTGAATGTCTGACCTACCAGAATAAAGACTAACTCTCCATCCCATTATACAACCATTTCCCCAGGAGACAAGTTGGACATTTGAGGATAATTTGACTTTATTAGGCTTCTTCCATTTTTTTGGAAGACCCAGCGCTTTGGTATCAAAGGAATGCAAGTTAGATCTGCCAGTGTAGACTCATACACAAGATTCAATCAGACCAAGAGGTCCACTTTCCACAAATGAGGGTGGTGTGGAAGTGGACCTGTGACCATGATAACTACTGGTCATATCACTTACAAACCATTCAGCAGCTGCTCTTATGATAGTTGAAGCTGCTTGGTTAAGGTACAATTAAAACCTTACACAGTCTTCTTCAAAGATAGAAACCATCCTCTAGGAGGTAGTACATAACCAAACCTAAGCCACTTATATTATGTTCTAAGGATAAATGAGACACGAGTCGAAATTGCATTAGCCAGTGTCCTTTATACTGTCTTCATCAAGTGTGTACTACTATTACTTTTAATTTAAATTAAACATAAAAATAACAACATAGCCTAGATTTTTAAAAAAAAGTATATTTTGATCATATCAATAAATCACAAGGTATAATGGGAGGTGTTTTTTTTTTTTTTTTTTTTCTTATTATGGTCACTATTCTGTTCACTATTCCACAAGAAAAAATTGAAGTCCAAGAAGTACAGATGAAGTTTTAGATTTTTGGTGAAAAGAAAAAAGAAAAGTCATGAAATTTATTTCAAACATTAACATCCAAGTGAATTAAAAACAAGCAAACTACAAAGGCTATATTATGTTTCTATTACAATCACGTAAGTGTAGAGGGAAGATTGATAAATGTTTGCTAAAATTCTAAGTATCAAACATAGGACTGATTCTTTATTATTTTCCTTTAAAAACATAATGCTTTATTTAACTAGAAAAATTACCTATTAATTTTAAAAAATATAATCATCAGTTTCTTTATTAAGAATAAAAGTTAAAAAAAAGGACAACCCCATTTTCTATTCAGAAAGTAGGAATTATCCATCTTATTTTATAGTAAAAATTAGTTTAATGGAACAATTCTCATTATGTGTTCCCTTTGGGTATTGCAACTGAAATTTTAGAAGCAGTTTGTTTTGATAATTGTGGCATAAATGGGGTCTCTGTTTCAGCGTAAAGGAATAAAACATGAATAAATCAGGCATTTGTGTATAAATTCTCTATTCTTTCACTGAGGGGAACTAAATATTTGCAGAATTACAACAGAAATATAATAAAAGCAATGCAAATAGTTGTTGAAGGGAAACTGAATGAGGAGATAATGAGACTCTGTTGAGAACAACAGAACTGAATGAAATTATACCACAGTACTAAAACTGCCCTTTATGTCAAAGAGTTCATGCAAATTGCTTAAACAGAGCTAAATATATGAAAAAATTGATATGGACTACATTAGTTAAGTACTAAGGGAAACATTAAGAAAGAGAAACATGATTTTTACTTGGATTAATTAGGTTAGAATTTCAAGAGTTGATTCTTTTATAGAGCAGTTCTGCAGCAGAACAAAGAGGGAAAAAATAAAGGAAAGTTAAAAAGCAAAATGGGTTGTTTTTGTTAGTCCCTGGAAGCAAGAGCAAAGAAGCTAAAAACCTCAGTATTGAAACCAGCATAACAATTTTAAGTAATACTGAAATAACAATGTCAAAAAATACTGGAAACAGATATAATTTCCTTACCCCACGCAAAAGCAGTACCAAGAACAAGGCAATCAGAGCTTTATATTTTTGTTAGTATTTGTTCCTGTAAAATAAAATAATCAACCCACTACCTTAGCTTATTTACCAAAATTACAGGTTGCTCATCAAGATTTCAAGACCCAAGCTGAGCTGAACCCACCATTCCAGTTATTGCATCCTGAAGGATATCTAATCCCACAAATTCTTTCTCACAACTTTCACCATAAAATCACAGTCTTAGGATTCAAACACTGAGATAATCATCTGCCATACATTTAGAGGTTTAATAAACTTGGTTTTGCTTGGTCAACAGTATTTTGTGTTGGCCTTTCAGGAAATGGACAGTTAATAATGCTGAGGCTGGGTAAACTACCTTGTTAATCACCTTGTTAAACAACCCACTGTGTTATGAAAACAAACAAACAATAACAATAACACAACAAAAATTTTTCATCTAATCTTTCAGGCTGCTTAATAGTTTATTAAGATGCAAAAATGTTACTTGAGGCTACAAATAATTTTAAGAAATGTGTGCTTTATTTCATGTATGTCCTGAGAATGAGAAAAATTAATACAAAGGGGATGAAGAAAGAATATGAAAACAATGAAAGGAAAAAACAAAATCCCTTATAGATAACCTGCCTATATTTTGAAAGTAGTCTAAGATTACCATATTTTTGTACTCCAAGTGATATGAAACAGACAAACCATAAGCAGCAGGAAATGAGGCTAAGAGAATAATTCTATCAACTGGACTAACTGTGCTCACACCCACATGCTTTCATTTCTTAAATAAATCAATTTTCCTATAGCCCTGGTTGGTTTAAATCAACAGGATATGTTGAACAGCACACCACCTGTTATCTGCAGGAGAAATGCAGGACTGGAATGCCAAAAAAAGAACACAAGTTACCCTGAAAGTGGGGAGGCGGAGATTTTGTGACCCTTACTCAAACTATATCCCAGAACCCAGAGACACAAAGAACATTCCCTCTAACCATAATATCTGTAACGATAGGTTCTAATTAAACCAGTCTGCTGAGGCCAAGGTGACCTAGAGTTGTCATGCGTAGTACATACTGGAAGGTAGGATGTCATCCTGATGCAGTCAGTAGTCGAGAAGTAGACCTCCGTGAGACTCTGGAAACGTCCCTGAGACCTCTGATAAAACGGGAGGGTAGGAGGAGAATGCTATCTTTTTCTTGTTCAAGAGGACCCACTTCCTATTTTTGAGAGTTTCCCCATTTGTTCTTTCTGATGAATTGAGCAACAAGCCTGAAATATTTCCGGTATGATTGCAAGAACCAGTAAGAAAGGACTGCCCTGGCTGCCTCCGCTTTAGGCAGCATCCATTGCCCTTATAACACTAGTACTTTAATAAGCAAAAATAAAAAAATAAAATATATATATATATATATATATATATATATATATACACAATGTATTATTTAAAAAGATAGCCCATTTTAACTTTTACATATTGCAATGATAGACATCCATTTTCACTACTATAATGAAATGGCTAAGGCAGACTAAACTTTGCAAAGAGAAAAGAATATTTAGCCCACAGTTTTGGATGCTAAAAGTCCAAAAAGCATTGTACCAATGCTGGCAAGACCCCTGGCCCCTTGGCAGGATAATCTTGTGACTGATAGCAGTGGCAGGAGCATGTGAGGGAGGAAGAGATCAAATTTCCCAATGGGAAGCTAGAGAGAATTTGGTATCCCCAAATACCCTCCAAGGACATCCTCCCAAAGGACCTCCCATTAGGCTCCAATTCTGAAAGGTTCTAGCCCACAGGCTTCCAACACACAGACCTTCTGGGGTACAAACTCAAATCATTACTAAACCATAGGAATAGTTGAGGAGACTCCAAGAGGAAATGACATTTAGTATGATTAGAAAGAGCGAATCACTGAGTAGCATTCTGTACTATTTACAGCTGTTGCTTGTAGTTACAGAAGTTTTAATTACCATCATCATTTTGCATCTTAAAATGTGAGGAAATAAACACCTCAATCAGAAAGAACTAGTATTAGAATGCTAATGATAGCTGCCTAAGTTGATTCACAACATAAATATCTCAATTTTTATATTTCTGCATTATGAATTTGCTAATTTTTATTTTTCCACACATAAAGTATATGTTTGATATGGCAATTTACTCTGTATTTAATGTAACACAAACAACAGTAGCCAAAACCAGCTAAGTTCTTCCACAAGGCAAGAAACAAAGTGGAGAAGCCACACCTCCACTCGGGCAGGCACTTTCTTATGGCTAGTTTCTACTTGGCCACTCCATGTTAAAGGCATCCAGAAATTCTCTTTGTGTCTGCTCCTGTCCATAAGTGTTCATGATTTTGTTGTTCTGTTGTTCTACTAACTGACTTGCTTTAATTCAAATTCCTCTGTTCAAAACTTCTGAGTTATTTATTTAGGTAGCATATTATTTCTTGGAAAAATGCAATCAGGACCCACAAATTATTGTTGAGACTACAGATGGGCAAATTGTTCACTTTTGTCAAACTACTGTTCAGGATATTGAAGAAAAACAAAAGGGGGTTGGTCCTAAGGATCAAATTATGGAAGTAAGTAAGCACTTTAAATTGTTTCTTTCATCAGAGGTCATGGACATCAAAATTACAGACTTTCCATACATTGGAGAAGCTGATCACTGTGTTGAGTTTTTAATGCTTTCTTTTGCTTTTCTTAAGTAGTTATTTTAAATGCTAAGTACCAGGCATTCTAACTTTTTTTCTATATGACACTTTGTTCTCATTCATTTATTTTAAACCCTCAATATTCTTAGCTCCTAATATATGCCAAATACATATTGGGCAGATTAAATAAAAGCATGAAGTAACAAGTAAGAGTCTGTAGCCCTGGATTTACATTTCTGGTTGTATAACAGACTAGATCCCTGGAGAATGCAGGGAGAAGGATGTGGAGAATAGAAGCATTTTAAAATGTATCCTTAAGCTACCCAGACATAAAGAACCTACAGACAAACAAACCAAAACTAACAAAAAACATGAAGCATCCTGAATTTAGAAAGAAAATGGGAACTTTTTCCTGGCAATGTTTGCTGAAATACAGTGATTTCAAATTTCTGTATTATGGTCACATAGTTTAAAGATCAGAACCCATGAAAGTTGGGTTAACTTGTATAAAAGACTAATAGGAGAAAGATATGATTAATAGCACAAAAAGCCTCATTATAAGGTAAGCTAGAAATAAACTCCACACAAAGATGAAAAAAGTAATTCCTCTGAGATCCCAGTGTAAAAGACTGCTTCTTTGCAGCATGTTATACATTTCAGAATATGTCTCCACTTTGAAAAAAGTTTTTGAGTGATCATAAGCCAATAGAAAATATGCAAGAAGTTGAAATAAATGTGCTCTTGACAAAAGAGTTTAAATCCAGACCTCAAACAATTTGCAGAGATATCATCATTCTAATGAACTTAAACAAAAAGATGTTAATAACTAGGAAAAACAACATAACAATGATGAGAGATCCCTCAGTGTGACAATCCGGGTCTTAGGGTCTAGTAAAGATAGAAGAACACTGAAAGAAAAAATCTGAAGACATCAGTAAATTATAAATAGATCAGTTCTCTCAAGGAATTGAAACCTGGTTCAAAGAAGTTCTACCACTTATTAGATTAGGGTGATCCAGCACTGCTTCTATCTAACTCTCAGGTGATTTACAAATGCTAGTATAAATATTTTATGGACAAAGAGAATACCATCTAGATATTATGCCTGTTTCCTTTGTTGTATACACAGTCTACTTTGAGGAGAAGGCAAAAGAAGATATATAACTGTATAGTTTTGTGGTCTCACGATGAGGAGATTCTATACTTGTATTGTATTCCTATATAAAGCTGCATAACTGGTGATTAGATTAAAATCTAATTATGCCTAGTGAGTTAGGTGACAATCTTAAACTTTAGACTAGGCTGAGCTGCAACAGTTTTTATAGCAGATTAAACACAGGTGAAGCTATAATTAGTGAAATGGAAGATAGAGGTGAAAAAATATTCAGAACACAAAAGATAGAGAAAAGACATAGAGGCTAGAAAATAAAAATGAGATATGAAATACAAGAGGGCCTAATATTTACCTAAATGTAATTTCAAATTAAGTAAGGAGAAAAACATTGTTATGACTTTATTCTTCCAGTTGACTAGTGGCCACATAGTGTTCATTTTAATGTTAATATTTCAAATGTATCACTTATGCATATTAAATAGGCTTTTAATATCTAAAACTATAAATAAAATCCATGACTCCTTTTCCCTGGTAAATTATGCAACCTAGAATACAATTTCTGAAAACTTAAAATATTATTATCATAATTTTCTAAATTTATATCCTCTCCTCTAAAAAAAGAATACATCACAATCCTGCCCTTCCAATATTTTTAATACAACTTAGAGGATTTATGTTCTAAATACCTAACGAAGTAGAAAATAAGAGTAACAGCATGTGTGAGCATATGTATACATTATATATATGTATATATATGTGTGTGTGTGTATATATATGTGCGTGTGTGTGTTATAACATGTATATATGTTAGAGAAAGTAAAAATTGAAGATGAGACTTCATCAACATTGCAGGCTTTTGATGAATTAGTTCTTGAAGATTGCATAATATTTATCTGTATATAAAGAGGAAAAATTCTTTTCACTTAGTAAGTACATAATATAATTTTGCACTTGATCATAAATTACATCAAATACATTAACATATATATGGATAAAATATATAGATATATGAGTATTTTCAAAACCAGAAAAAAATATATGATCAATATAATTGAAGTATATTTGCATGTTTGACAAAGTTGCAATATCACTAATAGGTTATATTTAAAAAATCTCTTTATTCTGTATACTTTTTGTTACAATCTAAAATGTATCTCTTTCCAATAATGCTTTAGTATTTTATAACACTATTTCCCTAGAGCTACTAATCAAGTCTACATTAAGGCAGGAAAGGAAGCTACTTAGGATTTCCACTTCACTTGAAGATTCATTAGTATTCTTCTAACATGCATTTAATTGATATTCTATAAATATTATTTTAAAGGTTAGGGAATGTCTATCAGTATGATCAGCAATCATATATGCTCTATTGTTAGCTACAGAAAATGCCCAAGGCATTAAATAAATGTAACAAAAGTTAGAATTACTTTCTATATCATGAAACTAAATTAATTAGTTTAAAACTCATTTATTTTATTTGTCAATATAATTAAAGACATGTCATCCCCTGTAGTTCTTTGTCTCCTCAATGATGAACTTTAATTACATATCCTCTGGCAATTTTACTTAGTGAGTCATTGTATATAGGGACATCAAACTGAATTGCACAGGCAATTATATATACTTGTGATCATAAAAATGAAAAGGTAGCTAGGCATTGCACACCTGTAATCCCATCCACTCAGGGATTAGACTTTAGACTAGGCTGAGCTGCAACAGATTTTATAGCAGATTAAACACAGGTGAAGCTATAATTAGTGAAATGGAAGATAGAGGTGAAAAAATATTCAGAACACAAAAGATAGAGAAAAGACATAGAGGCTAGAAAATAAAAATGAGATATGAAATACAAGAGGGCCTAATATTTAGGAGAATCTCAAGTTCAAAGCCAGCCTCAGCAACAGGAGTCACTAAATAACTCAGTGAGACCCTCTCTCTAAATAAAATACAAAAATAGGACTGGGTATGTGGCTTAGTGGTCGAGTACCCAGAGTTCAATTCCCCGGTACCAAAAAAAAAAAAAAAAAAAAAAAAGGAAAGAAAGAAATAAAAGAAAGATATGCTATATCAATTAATTAGTTTTTGTGCAGAGTTCATATTTCTTCCAGATTAACATAGAAGTGTCTCTAATAATAGATATTTGCTATTTTGCTACTTTAAAATTGTTATTTTGTATATATGTCTATCCTACTAAAATGTCAAAATCAGGACTTGATCATTTACAGCCTGTTCCCTAGCACTAGATTGTCATTGTTCACATAGTATCAGTCAAAGGTACTAGAGGATAGTACTTTTATAATTTGTCAATTTGCAGTTTGGCCAGGTGGTTATTGGTCTTTGGAGAAATCATGTACTTTGAAAAAGAGAATTATATATTTTTAAATTTTAGTAAGAGTTTAGATAACTGTATTTCATTTATCTCCTAATGATACAATGTTCCGGGGAAGTATTTTTAAGACACACTGGGAATATTCTCAATTATGTTGTTGTAGTAGGTGTTACTCTTTACAAACAGTGGATTGACCCAGAGCCTCACCTTTGACCACAGGATCACTTCCTTCTGGAAGGCTCACTGTCCTGCTCTCTGAAGCTGAGGACATGAGGGTATCCATTAAACACATTGTTAAGTGAGGGAAAGTTTAAACAAAGAGTAGTATTATAAAATCACTAAAATGTATCAAATGGAGACTAATGTTTGTTTGGAATAAAGGGGCAGAAATTTTTATAAGTTATTCTTGACATGTAGTCTGTTTAACAGCATTTAATCTCTGATTCAGAGTATTTAATTAAGCCAGGCACATGGCACAAACCTATTATTTCAGTAACTCAGAAGGTTGAAACAAAGAGAATTGCAAGTTTTGGCAATTTACCAAGACTGTGTCTTGAGATGAAAATGACAAGTGCTGGGGATGTAACTCAGTGATAAAGAGCCCCTGGGTTCTATCCCCAGTACCAAAAGAAAGAAAGAAAAAGAAAAACATTATTTAATTGAAACATTATTTGATATGCTGTTAACTCTATACATTGACTGTAATTTCAATGCAGTATGGAATTTGTTAAATACATATTTAAAAAATTAAAATATTGCTAGATTCCCTAATGAATGTGAGTTCTAGCAAGACATAAAGCAAATAAATAGAATAATTGCAGACTTAATTACCACCCTATCAGCCATTATATAAAGTTTAAATAGATCAAACTCTTTAATTAAGACAGAAATTGGCAGAATGAGTAATATTGTTCAATGATGCAGTGTCTACAAGAGGCACAAATTAGATTTAAAGGCACAAATAGGTTGAAAGAAACAGAAAGCAAAATATACCATGAAAAATATGAAGACAGATGGGATGCATAAATTAATATTAGTTGAAATAGACTAAAAGACAATGTTTTTCATTTCTTTTTTTTTTCTGTTTTTGATTGTTTGTTTGTTTTGGTATCAAGGTGCTTAACCACTGAGACACATCCTCAGCCCTTTTTATTTTTTTATTTTGAGACATGGTCTCACTAAATTGCTTAGGGCCTTGGTAAGTTGCTGATCAAGGACAATGATGTTTTCAACAGAGGTAATGATATTTTATCATAACAAAAATATCAACCCCCCAAGAGGATATTGTAACTACAACCATACACATATAACAACAAAGTCTCCAAAATACATGAAGGAAGACTGACAAAATTGAAGGGAGAAACAGACAATTCAAGTGTAACAATTGAAAACTTCATTATCCTACTTCCAATAATAGATAGAACAAAAAAAAAAAAAAAAAAAAACACATCAGCAAAGCAATAGGAGAATTTAACAGCAGTATGAACTAACTTTACCTGGTGGACATGTATAGAGCCTGCAACCCAACAACACCAGAAAACACATTACTTTTAAGGGCATGAAGAATACCCTCCAGGATACATCATAAACCATAAAGATAAAATAAAATGCATCCATTTTTAGAAGGAAAATTAAAAAGACTTATATTGACAGATTGTATAATTTTGTATTTGGAAAATCCCAAGGAGTTCACTAAAAATCTTTTAGAGTTAATATGAATTAAGCAAATTTTCAGAATATAAGATGGACATGAAAAATTCAACTATATTTCTATACACAGACAATGAACAATCTGAAAATGAAAAAATTCTCCATTTGCAATGACTTTCAAAATGATATTTAGGAATATATTTAGCCAAATAAATATAAGACTTATACACAAAAATCTGTAGAACTTGTTATAAGAAATAAAAAATTTGTAATGCTGGACTCAACATGGGAGTACAGCTATCTCTTCTAAATACTAATTTTGTTTCCCTCAGATTTACACCCAGAGTGTGGCATTGAAGGATCATATATAAGTTCTCCTTTTAATTTCATACTGTTTTCCATATTGGAGAGATTATGTTACATTCCCACCAAAAGTGCATAAGGAGTCCCTTTTTCTGTATACCCTCACCAACCTTTGTTATCTAATTTCTTTTCTAGTAAGTTTGAGGTGATATGTTTTGGGGGTTTTAATTTGACCTTATCTGATAATAAGTGATGTTGAATATTTTTTTTCATAATGCCATTTGTATGTCTTCTTTTGAAATGTTTAGTTCTTTTGACCATTTTTAAGTGCTTTATTTGCTTTTCTGGTATTGAGTTATTTGAGTTCCTTATACATTTTGTATACTAGCTATGTATTATATGCATGGTCTGCAAATGTTTTCTTCCATAACACAGGTTAAGTCTTCATTTTGTTATTTACCTTATTGTGCAGAAGCTTATTAGTTTGATGCAATCCTATCATAATTACCTATGCATATAACAATTTCTGATTTTAAACAGTACAAATATAAATAACCTAATTTAAAAGGGCAAATTTTCTGGATAGATCTTTTTTCACAGAAGATATACAAATGGCCAATATACACACGAAATGAAGCCTAAACTCATTAGCATTGATTGAAATGAAAATTAAACCACAGTGAGACACTACTTCACACTACCTGGGGTAGGTATACTATAAAAAGGGAAATAGCAAGAGCTGATGGGTGCAAGCTGGCAACCAGGTTTATGCGCCTGAATTGTTGAGGAGTTGTGGGAGTTTCTGCCTTTGGTTGCTGTTTTCACTGTTAGCTTATGGTTACATTTTGGCGGGCTCTTTCCAACACATTGTTTCAAGATAGATTTTGTCTTTTATGTATCCCAGATGAGTTGAGAATTAGTAAATCAAATTATTTCTGGAGCTGTAATGATCAAACATCTAATCCTACTTTTTAGTCGTTTAAAGCAACTAGACCTGCCCAGGTATTGATGATTTTAAATGAAACCTGAATTTGCCTTACATTCTGTTTATTTAACTGAGCTACATTATCCGTCTTCAACCCTAGAGCTAAGTCATTTTCACTAACAGAGCAACCCAGTTACCTCAGGCCAGCTTAACATAATGTCATCTTACAAGATCTCAGGGCCAGGCCTCTTCAGACTATGGGAAAAAAAAAATACACATTATTTGCCACACAGATTCCGAAAATACATGAAGTCTAGATAATATTAAAGTTAAGCTAGATTCCTTAAGGTGAAAAATACACAACATTATTGTTCTGAATCTTAAGAATTAGGTTATCACTATGGTAATTAACCAATAGACCATAACACTTAGTGTGGTAATAGCTTCATTAGAAAGCTGCAAACATACCAAGCATTGACAGAATCAAGACAAGTCAAAATTATTAAAATACCTGTACATTCTAATAACAATTTGTCGCTGGGCGCGGTGGCGCACGCCTGTAATCCCAGCACTTGGGAGGCTGAGGCAGGAGGATCACAAGTTCAAAGCCAGCCTCAGCAATGGCAAGGCACTTAGCAATTCAGTGAGGCCCTGTCTCTAATAAAATACAAAAAAAAGGGCTGGGGATGTGGCCCAGTGGTCCAGTGCCGCTGAGTTCAATCCCTGGTACCAAAACAAAAAATGAGTGGTACAGACTGTTACTTTAAAAAGGTTAAGTATTTTAAAGTATGTTTTAAAATTTAAAAGCAGCCTATTTTTCTTTTTTATAGAATGAGGATTCTTCAGATATTACTGAACATATCAGTCAATTACAGATCTCTATATGTAAAAATTTTCTGACTCCCAATATGCAAGATTCAGGGTGACTTTCTAAGTGTGCTAAGGAAATATTTTGGTCCTATTTCTTTCCAGGATGGCACAGAACAATTAGAAATCAATTAGTAATTGTAAGTTTATTATTCACCTGGGCAGCTCATAAATACCATGATAAATTCTTTAACGATTTGTAAATTTATATGGAGATTGCTAAACCTACGAGTGATTCAATATGTGTAGAGCAGCTGTGAAGTCTCTAAAGACAAAGTAATGAAAGCGAGCCTTTCTGTCAACATCGCTGAACAAATTGTGCCATTAAAGCCGTTGACAGTGATTTAGAAGATTTGACAGTTTCATTCATTTAACGATTATTTCCTGAAGTCTGCTCTATGCCAAGAATTGTGCTAGGTGCCAGGAATTTAGGGTTGAATAAGAAATAGGCACTGTTTTAAAGGATCATTATTTAATGGGAAAGACAAATGTAAACAAATAATTACAGCACAGGGAGATAAGTGCTAAAATGAAAGATTGTATAAGGTGCTGTGGAAGTACAGAGGAGGAACACCCACAGTGTGCCTGCCTTTTGAAGGGAAGAAAATAATAAATTTAACTTAATAATACGCATAATGTCTTTTACAACTTAAGGAGAAATTAATCAATGAAGACAGAAGTATAACTCCTGGTTTGAGATAATTACAAACTAAGAATTTCAATAATTTAAGCAAAAATGCTATGAGACAAACAATGATACATACATATAACAAGGAATATTGCCTACAGGTCTTCAGGTGCATATATAATTTATCCTCATGTAGTATTATTTTAATGTCAAAACTGATTTGAAGACAAAGGTAGGAGGAAATTGCGGGAAAAGTGATTGATAGTGATTCTCTGTACTTGGTAAGCATTTCTATTATAGTGGTTAATTATTTCCTATACTAGCATATCTTTAATATAGTTGAACCTAAATCTATGTGATGCTTCAGAGGAAACTGATTTTGTTCTTTGCATATACATTTTCTATAAGAAAGAAGTAGCTATTAATGTAGCTGTTGTTTGCGTGTACATACACATCAAGGGGAAAATGAGGCTAATAATTAAAACATTAATATAAATTATTACTAATTTGGATTATGAATGACTTTTTTATCTTTATGCTTTTTTCATGCTTAATATAGTTTACCTTTATAATTAGAAAAAAAAATGAAAAGTTTAGTTAGTAAAACGAAAATTGGTAATTATAAAACTTAAGCTGGGATGACAAAATGTAATGTTTTCTGTATTAAGATTTCAATGGATATGACAATTTTATCTATGTAAATAATTAAATAATGCTTATGTTTGTATATATTAAATCATCTTCATGCTTTACAATTTTGAGTTTATTGGTCTCAGAGTATCTCTCTCCTTACCACTCCCCAAAAACATTAGGTTATAGCAGTCAATTATACTCCAAAGAGACATTGTTGACCACATAAATCCGTCCTACTAAGAAAGTGAAACGTTTTACTCAGTTAAGCCTCACATAGAAGAGTGATACTTTTACAAATAGATTGTAAGAGTTTTAAAGTGATATAATATTTCCTTTCATCGCCATTTAGAGAATTCACCTTTCATAATTTTTCATTCCACATTGCAAAATTATAGTGAGAAAGCTTTCGATTAATAATTCTAAGAGTCTAAGATTTATTGTTTCATAAAAGAATTCAACACTCATTAGAAAAAGAGCATCACCATCATTAAAAGCTTGTTCTGATCAGGTGGCTGATGGTTTCAGGGTACTTAGTCAAGAACTATGAAAAAATAAAAGGAAGTCACTGAAAATTCTGGTTATTAACTTATCTCTCTGCAAAAGGCTTCCTCACAGATAAGGAATAGTGATAGACTCAAAACTTTAATTATGAGTAATGAGTTGAAGCATTTATACAAAGTTCTGCTTTTTACATTTATGTTTTCATATAACTGATGAGAGAGAAATTAACATTAACTCATGTTCATATATAATTCATTTGTATTTATTTTACATAACATTTATTATATATTAAAGGCAATACACTCATCTTTATTTTATATATTTATTATAAATAATAGATGATATAATGTGAATATAATATGTTCATACTATCTTTTTTATTTATATAATAAATATATAATATATGCTATAGTTAGGCATGTGCACAGGTTAATGTATACAGTTTTATTTTACAGTTATGTCCACTGAGAGAGCCTACAAGTGATGAGAGTCTGAACTAATGAGGACACCAGCACTTTTATTTTCAGTACTATTCTTGATGTGGAGGGACTAAAGTTCCTTGAAGAAATATTGACTCTAGAATTGGGACAAAAAATATGAAAATTTACTCAGTTAATTTTTTCTTTTTAGTGTTGAGTTTATTGAGCTAATGTATATGTTGATATCTTTAGACATTAGAAAAATAAAAATCAAAACTACACAGTGATAACATCTCACTCCAGTTAGAATGGCAATCATTAAGAATACAAATAATAACAAATGATGCCAGGATGCAGAAAAGAAATTCTTATACACTGTTGGAGGGAATGTAAATTGGTAGAGGCACTATGGAAATTAGTATGAGGCTCCTTAAAAAACTGAAAATAAAACTACTATTTATACAAGAGAATTGAGGTTAGCATACTTTAGACATGCATGCATACACCCATATCTATTGCAGTACAGAGACATGGAAGTCTAAATCACCACGTTGTCCATTAATAAATGAATAAATAGATAAAGCATGGGACTTACATAGACAATGCAGTTTTATTCAGGTATAAAGAAGAACAAAATGACATCTGCAGGAAAATTGATGAGATTGAAGACCATTAAGTTCATTAAAAAACTGTCAGACTCAGAGAAAAAAGTATTGTATGTTTTCTCTTATATAGAGAAGCTGTAGGGTTGAAAACAAAACAAAACAAAAAAGCCATCTCATGTATGCAGAAGGGAGTCCATCAAGGTAGTTGAAATAGATCGGGAGGGGAAAGAGTGGAGAGTAGGAAAGATCTTGGGGAGTATAAATACATATGCCACAAAAAAATCCATCATTCTATATAAGTAATATACACCAATACAATACTATAAAACAAAGAGAGAGAGAGAGAGAGAGAGAGAGAGAGAGAGAAATAATAACTGTTCAAGATGACCCTGGAGCAATATATAGGGACTATAAATAAGAATAATGACTCAACTTACAATTGCATTATTACTCAAGTCTAACATAAATGTCAATAAGTTTGGAATAACACAAATAATGGAATAAAATAATTAATGGGGAGAGTAAACTAGACTTTATACAGAAGAATCCTAAATAGCATGGAGATACTGAATCCTTTAACAAAATTATGGGATGACACCTTATATCTTAGCCATGACTGTGTGCAGTGACCTCTTTCCAAATCAATGGGAAAACAAATAACATCATAGTGGTAGTCCCTGCCACTACTACGCTCAGCCAGCTGACCAACTTTAACATTGTGAATGATGTCTTGTTAGCATACTCTTGATGAGTTGATATGATGCTTCTATGACCTTTTTGCCCCAAACTCAAAACCCAGTGTGAATAGGAGGAAAATATCAAGAAAAATCAAATCAGTTGGGCTGTATAAAATTCCTGACTAGTCATCACTCAAATTACCAAGGTCTGGAAACAAGGAAAGCCAATAGACACATATTGCCAGGAAGACTCTAAATGAGAAACGATTAAATGAAATGTGGTTTCTAGGTAGAATTCTGGAACTGATTTTCAAACAAACCATGAAAATATAAATAAAACATACACTATGGTTAACAATAATGTATCATTGCTTGTCCCTTAGTGGTGACAAATATTCATGACAATGGAAGAATATTATTGAGGCGAACAGAGTGGGGTAAGTGGGGATTTTCTCTATCATTCTTGCAGCTTTTCTCCCATGAATATAAAATGTAAAAGTACATTGGTTAATAAGTAAAAATAAATTAAAACCAATAATGCACATGCAAAATAATTTTGAACAATGGATAATTTTCATTTGAATTTGGATTTTGAATCTAATAAATCTGTAACTCAATTTGGGAAAAATTATCTTCATATGTTAAATTTACTAATCATAAGACTTTCCATTTATTTAGATTATTTAAAAGTTTTCTGAGCAATGTTTTTAAGATTCACTTCATATAAAGATGTTGCATATCTTTTAATGCATTTGTTCCTAGCATTTTGCTTTACTTTTTTTCTTGGGTTTTACAATGAATGGATTTTTTTTTAACTTTTTTTTTTTTTTTATATTTTACAACTAACATATAAAAATAGAAATAATTTGCATACATTTACTTTTTTCCTGAATTGTGCCAAAGTTACTTATTTTAACTAGAGTTTATAGAATTTTCTGATTTTGCAAACATATGAAAATGGGAGCAATATTATTTCTTTCATATCTTTATGATTTTTAGTTCTTTTTATGGGTTTATTGCCTTGGGTGATATTTCCTTTACAATGCTTTAGGAGATGTGGTGGGAATAAACACCCTTGACATGTTCCTGGTTTTAGAGGAACATACTGCAATCTTACCATTACCATTAAATATAATGTTACTTATAGGATTTTTTAGATGTCTTTAATATTTTAAGTATATAGTCTACTTTGTATGTATTGTTGGATTCAAATTATTAGTATATTTAAAGAGTTCTTATCTCTATGTTTATGAAGAACCTTTTAGGTTGAGCATCAGCAATCTGAAAATCAGGAATCCTAAATGGTCTAAAACCCAACTGTTGTGAGCATTGACACGAAACCACATGTAGAAAATTCCACACCTGGCCTCATATGACAGGTTACAGCCAAAATGCAGACACACTAAAAATATTTTGTAAAATTACCTTTAGGCTATGAATAGACAGTGTACATAAAATAAAATGAAGTTCTTCAGACTTGGATTCCATTCCATTCCATCTTATTATGTACATGAAAATATTCTAAAACTTTTTAAAAAATCCAAATCTGAAACACTTCTTGTCTCAAGCATTTTGGAGAAGGAATGCTTCATCTGTACCTCATTATTATATTCAGTTTAGTTACACTAGTTTCATAAAAGTTCTCTATTTTCTGAAGCATTTCTTGTGTTGATAAACTTCATTTTTTCAATATTTTTCCATTTACATACTTTAATTTCTACTCGCTTTTACCCTACATTTTCTTTTTACAAAAGAAGCAAGGAGGATCCTAATGACATTTTCCAAAATCTGGTAGGTTCTAGGAAGTTATCTTACCAAGGACAAGTTCTTCCTGCTCTTTGATGATTTAACCCAGAACTTTTTCCTAGTGGAAGCACCACATCTCTGGAATTTGCCTGAAGTTTTATCCATTTTCATTCTAATTATATTTTCCCCTTATATGTTTTTATTTCACACCTTTTCTTCATTGAGTTTAACTCAGTTTCATCACAACCATCCCAGAATTTACAAAGTATCTATCTCATCAGTGGTACTGCAATTTAATAGGTGGCCTTCAATCAGGGTAAACACCATGAGGTGTGTTTCTCAAACCATTCAATGTTTTCTAGCATGAACACCACTTCCAAAATTTGTCTCATCTGGGTCACTATATAAGTCCCTCATATCTCTCTTTAAAAAAATTGTTGAGAGTTTTGAGCTATCACCTGCTAGCCATGACATGAGCAATTTAGCCATAACAAAAGAAGGATCCAATTTGTTTGAAATACTTTAGAAAGAATTTTTAATTATATTTCATCTAATGAAGTGGAACTGGATATCTCAGAATAATCTTGAAAGGTTAAGTTATTCTACTTATTTTGGACTGATTTTCATATAAATCTCATTATTGATCACATTAACCATATCGTTTTAGATCTCAGGAACCACATTAGCAGAATTATTTCATAGTCTGACAATATCTCAAGGTAGTCCAAAGAGTCTATAAATGTCATTGCTCTTTTTTTTTTTTTTTTTTTTTTTTTTTAGTTGTAGGTGGACACAATACCTTTATTTTCTTTATGTGGTGCTGAGGATCAAACCCAAGGCCTCACACATGCGAGATGAATGCTCTACCCCTGAGCCATAGCCCCATCCCCATGTCATTGCTTTTTTAGATACATTCTGGATAAATTTTTAGATAAGTTAAGAACTATAAGTGACTGAGATTTGGGAATAAGGAATATTACTCTATCTTCGCTAATATAATGCTAATAAGTATACATATAGAAAATCTAGGTGTATATATAATTTTGTTAAGATTAAAATTAATTTACATTATCATAATTACATTAAGAAAAATTTCCATATCTGGATGGACAGATTTCTAGAAACTATGAGAACCCGGATTTTATTAAGAGAAATACTTCTGTGTCTAGAATTTAAAAGCAAAAAACAATGTCTTTCAAATGATCTGTTGCTAATTCCCAAGGCAACAAAAGGAAGAGAGAATATATTGCAATAAATTAGAATTGGGTAATAAAGACAATCAAGAACTTGACCTATGAAAGGACTGAGAGAATTCAGATGTAACAATTTAAAAATAACAACACCATTAATTGTATGATGCAATAAGACTCTTAATAAAGAATTACTTCAAAAATTACCATAAAATATTGTATTCCTGTCTGTAGTATTAATTCCCTGAGAAGAAAGGAAGTAATAATCATATATTTAATAAAGCACAATTTTTGAAAGAAAAAATAAGTGTTTAATAATGTGACATTTTGAGTTAACATTTGTATAATAATTTTGAATTTTATATATTGTCATATTTTATTCTGCATACATATATAATAAATAAAAAAGTATTGTTTTCACACCAAGATTTTAAAAATAAAAATAGTATTTACTGTTTTTCCACATTCAAAGATACACATTGGCTTTGTTCTATATAACACCTTAAAATATTTAAATAAGACAGTTATGTTATACTAATGAAAAGTTTGATAAAGGGAAAACTATTTTGTTATCACATTTATGAAAGCTGTTTATAGTCAGAAATGCAGCTTACAAATCCTAACATGTCTTTTGTCATTCTAATAAAACAAAGCCTGAATCAAGCAAAAGGTTCAGAATATAAAATTATCATCTTGAAGAAACTTCTATATTATACAAATAGATTCATTCTCTTATGTAATACTTTAGTATTAGTTTATCTTTAAAATTCAAAATTCATGTATTTACATGATCCTTAATATGTTTGATGAATGCTTTTAATATCTCTCACAAATAACTCATTTAAAATAAATAACTGTTCATGAATTAAGCATGTTTCTACCCCAATTTTGGAGATTAAGAATGGGTGCCTCAGAGAAATTAAGTAATTACTTAAGATTTCATAGATAGTAAGTAGGACAACTGAGATTTAAACCTATGATTTAAAACTAGATAGTCTCTCTCTGGAATCAATTCTTAACTTTATTGCTATACTGCAATTTTTTTCCTATGAATCATGTATACATTATAGTCAGTGTGTGGAAATGCTGTTCTCAACCTCTGTGTGAGTGGGTGGGCCCCTGTATTCATTGTCACTGTCAATCCTCCTTCTTCTTTACTGTTGACCCTTAGAATCAGGAGAGACTGACACTATGCTGAAAAAACAACAACAACAACAACAACATAAATTATCTTAGATGTTTAATAACTATAAGGGGTTTCATTAGACTTCTCTCATCTCTTAACACCTTCAAATGCACTTGAAATATCTAGTTTTAATATTGGTAAAATATATTACTGAGTAGATTGATATATATCTATAGTTTTTCAGACAGGACAGAAAAACAAACTAACAAATTTCTTTTTTTTTTTTAATTTTTTTATTATTTATTTACTTATTCATCATGCACAAGTATAGTATCTTTTTACATACAACTGCTTGTATACAAAGTATCATTATCCTAAATGCATGATTGAAGATCTGAATGGTACTTATATAACAAATTTCTTAGTAAGGCAAAATTCACATGCAGTGGTAAAGCTAAATTTCTCAGAATGCTCTAGAGACCCCTACATGATCTGGTTCTCAATAAATAATTTTCAGTGAACAAATGAGTGAATGAGGGAATATATGGACTACTTCTATTTATTTTATTGCTAAAGATCTAAAATAAATACCAGTTAGATTAACATTAGAGTTTATAATTGAGGGAGGCTCATCTTCAAAATTAGAAGTACAGCTTGATACTTTAAGCTGAAAAAACAATGTAAAATAATTACAAAGATGTTGTATCAACTGTAAAGTGCTTTATCAGACTTACTGACTTTTCTTGCAAAACTGGGGAATTCTTGCATTATATTTTGTTACTGTTCCTCACCTCCCTGACCTCCATTATCTGATTCTCACAGATGGTACATAAAGTTCTCTGGACACAGACTACCTGATTAGAGAATTAATGGTGTAAATTTCTAATTAATTGTTATGCATTCTCTGCTTAAACCACTTTGATTTTCTATATTTCTCACACCCTTAAATCTCTAAGTCACTGCTCTTCTAGTTTATAATTATTGTTTCATCTTTTTTTTTTTTTTTTATGGCCCTGAATCTCCATGTGAAGTGCATCTTTGATTTGATTATCTTGATGTTTATCTCTTGTGCTTTCTCTAGGCCCTTGATTTTATTTTTCCCTGTTTTTCTTAGCACTCTTAGATTCAGCTATGATAAAATTAAATCTGAAACACTGAGGAAGCTATCCTAATTAAGGATTTTTAAGTACTCTTTCAGGCACCCTGAGTGTGTCCTCCCTGCAGCCATCTGTATTAACAAAATGATTGTCCTTTATTCTGACTTCTATGTATGCAAATCAAGTTACCAAACAATAGTACGTCTGCTTATGTTCATTAACAAAAAACAAATATCTCATCTGGGTAAACAGAAGAAACAATTTAAGACAGTTTCCCAACCGTGTGGAAATATGTCCCATAATTACAATATTACATCCACACATATCTTCTTGTGTATTTATGTGTCGCTGCCTGAAGCGGAAGTCGCTTGGAGCAGCGAACGCCACGGGAAAATTCGGAGGCAGGATGAAAATGAAAAAAGGTCTTTTATTCTTCTCCTCTCTCCAGCTCCAGCAATCACTCCAAATGCTCTAACTCCAACCACCACCTTCTTCTTCCCCACACACACTAACGAACCTCACCCAGTTATATACATATAGCTTTAACAAGGACACGTGCTTACAGCTCGAGCTTACAGGTGCGTCACGCAGTGTTCACGGGCATACAAAGATTCTTTGAATAATGTATCAACGTCAGGTGGAAACTAGAACATCTTTTATGGCTCTCAGCTAACCGCAATCTTTAGCTATCTCCTTGATTATAGGCTCCTTCATTTCCCCCTTTTAGTTTTAAAAGAGGGGATGTTCTAGGACGTCCATGTGCAACCGACATTCTTACCCGTCATGGGAGTCTAGGCTGTCCTGACTCCTGGCTTAGGTTGACATGCCGGCCACATTAGACTGTCCCGTGCGACTGTGCCGTGTCTTAGGTTGTCCCCCTCTGGGGATCTTACCCGTCATAGGCTAACCAGCCATCCAATAGAGCCCTTCAGGATCGACTGTGTGTTGACTAACAGCCGTCCAATTTTTAGGAGATGCTGCGGCTTTAAGGCGGCAAGCCTACTGCTGACGAGCCAAGTTTCCATAGCGTATCAAGTTCTTTAAGCCAATCAGCTGCCCTTAGTTTCATCAAGTAACGCACTGAGTTCTCTTAGACAAATACCCGCAAGGCATTGTCCCGCAATGTCCCAAAATAATGGAAAATCAACATGTCCATAAGTTATAACACATAGATTCAGGAGGCCCCATGCATGCAGAGCAGAGGCCACACTGCTGGTGAGGTTGTTGATGCTTGAGCAGCAGGGATGCTTGCAGCGACCGCGGTCCCTGCAGTTGTAGCAGCAGCCGTCTTTTTTATGTCTAGACATTTCCACTGGCAAATCTTCAGGGCCCGCTACCTAAAAACTCAAGCATCCATTATTAAGGGAAAGGCAGTGCTATTCCAGCACTGAGATCAAAAGGTGAGCTGTCAAACTAAAAAAAGAATTATTAGAGTAGAAAATAAAAGTTGATCTCTGCTCACACACATTGCTGCTTAAGCTCCCACAAACATAAGCTGGCAAAATATCACATTCAGAAATAATCAAACAGAAACTGAGGGTGTTTACTGCATTAAAGATAAAGAAAAGCTAAAGGCACTTTGGAAAAATAATTTGTTAGCTGGAATCCTCGAGTCTCTATATACACAGCAATCCTATACCTGTTGAAATAATTCAAATTAATCAGCTACTAAACAAATGAAGTCAATAACAAATAAATGATCCTCTGTCGGAACACCAAAATATCAGGTTATATAACATTAAACATATTCACAGCTGAAGAGAAGTCCCGGAGACAACTATAGATCAAAATTGATTATCATTATAATTGATTATCTAAAAATATTCTGAACTTATATAAATATCTATTTATCTATCTATCTATTGATTATCAAATTAGAATATTCTAAGCTTAAATGAATTAACGTTATTTGTTATTTGGATCTATATCTATCTACCTTTTTTTTTTTTTTTTTTTTTTTTTTTTTAAGCGCTTAATTATTTGTGACGTCACACTAGACAGACGCACATATAAACATATTTGTGACATCACATTAACATGAAATTTAGACAAATGCACAGACATAAAGACATATATAAAAGAGAAAAAAAAAAAAATTACAATTGTGTATACACTGAAGAGAGATCTTCTTGTCCCGGCCGGGAAGAATGAAATTTAAGTTGTAAATTTAATGGAGAACTCTTTTAAGGGAATCACTCCATACCTTCATTTTGGTCCTCTTGACCTTGCACTTGTTTATTCAATCTAGACTCCTCAATAACTTCGTCTTGATCCCTTTGACTTTGTACCTGCTTTATCAATCTAGATGGTATCCATATTGGAGAGGATTCGTGCTTTGGAAAAACACAAACAGATCCTCTCCCCCAAATTAATACTGGGTCTGGACCCTTCCATGTACCTGAGAGAACATCCTTCCAGTAAACCAAAGGTTTATGTTGTTGGTGTGGGTTCCAGTGTCTATCTCCAGCCGAATGTCCATTAGAATCTAAAGTTAAGAAATTTAGGGTAAACAGGGCAACTGCCAATCTGTCCTTAGGATTTTTCCAGTTTCCATCTTTTTGCTTTAGTAACATATTTTTAAGTGTCCGATTTGCTCTTTCAATTATTCCTTGTCCCTGAGGATTATAAGCGATACCTGTTTTGTGGATAATATTGAACTTTGTACAAAATTGTTTGAAGGATGTGGATGTATATGCAGGGCCATTATCTGTTTTAAGCATTTTGGGGATGCCCAATGCAGCAAAAGCTTGCAGACAATGAGATATAGTATCTTTAACTTTTTCTCCGGAATGTAAAGAAGCAAAAATCATGCCTGAGCATGTATCTATGGTGACATGAATAAATCGTAATTTTCCAAAACTTGGCTCATGTGTGACATCCATCTGCCACAAATGATTGGGCATCAAACCTCGTGGGTTAACCCCATAATGTGGATTGGGCAAAAGTGTTACACAAGATGGACATTCTTTTACAATTCTACGAGCTTGTTCTTTTGTGATTTTAAATTTTTGTCTTAAGGTAGTGCTGTTAACGTGGAACTGGGAATGAAATAAAGTAGCTTGTTGTACTGTAGTAAATATAAATATTGTTTTAGTGAGGGCGTCAGCTTTTTGATTACCTTCATGGAGAGGACCAGGCAGATTAGTGTGAGCTCTTATGTGACCTATAAATAAAGGTTCTTTTCGTTGCCATAGGAGATTTTGGATTTGAGAAAACAATTTAAAAGCTGGAGTATGTGGTGCTATTGGACCTGCTAGCTCCAATTTTGGGACAGCATGTACAATATAATGGCTGTCTGAAAAAATATTCATAGGCTGTTCTTTAAAATTTTCCAGAGCTATTATTATAGCTTCGAGTTCCACTAATTGAGCTGATTTTTGATTAGTGATATGAATCATTTTTTCATTTTGAGTGACTACTGCAGCAGTACCGTTAGAGGATCCATCTGTAAATACATTAAATGCTTTAGGAATGGGTTGATTTTTTATTACCTGTGGGAATATGATAGGATGATTGATACAAAAGGACAGTATAGGAGATTTAGGAATATGATTGTCAAAATTTGCAGAAGTAGAGCATCTAGCTACAGCCCAATCATTATCATTGAAGCACAAATATTCAACCTGTGACGATGAATAAGGAGTAATAATAGTAGCGGGATGAATTCCAAATATTTTAGTAGAGGTTTTAAGTCCTTGAAGAATAAGTTTAGCCACCATGGAGGTATAAGACTCAATTGTACTTTTAGGAGAGACAGGCAAATGTATCCATAATATAGGTCCCTGTTGCCAAAATACTCCTGTTGGAGTATATTGTGAAGGAATAATAATCAATATTAGTGGTTGTGCAAAATCAAATCTATCGCAATGGGATCTTTCAATGGCCTGTTCTACTAATTTTAGAGCTCTCCTGGCCTCAGGAGTTAATGTTCGAGGTGAGGATGGGTCAGGGTTCCCACGAAGGATGTCAAATAAGGGTTTTAATTGTCCAGTAGTGAGGCTTAGTGTAGGGCGAAGCCAATTAATGTCACCCAGTAATTTTTGGAAATCATTGAGGGTGGTCAAATGTTCTTTACTTATTAGAATTTTTTGGGGTTTAACAAAAGTATCCATGATTTTAAAGCCTAAATATAGTATAGGTGATCTGCTTTGAACTTTTTCTTCTGCTATATATAATCCATATTTTTTTAGATTTTTTGTTATTTCACTAAATATATTAAATAAGATTTGTTGATTAGGGTGAGCTAATAAAACATCGTCCATGTAGTGTAGACACATAAGGTCTTGATATTTGTTTTTAATGGGCTGTATAGCTCTGTCCACATATAGTTGGCACAGTGTAGGGCTATTTGCCATTCCCTGCGGCAATACTTTCCAATGATATCTTTTATCAGGGCCATTATTATTAATAGAAGGAATTGAAAAAGCAAACCTGGGGGCATCCAGAGGATGTAGGGGAATGGAAAAGAAACAGTCCTTTATATCAAGGGTTATAAGGTAATAGTTTTTTGGAATAGCTACAGGATTAGGAAGTCCAGGTTGAGTAGGGCCCATAATTTGCATTGTTTTGTTAATTTGTCTTAGATCTTGTAATAGTCTCCATTTACCTGATTTTTTCTTAATTACAAATATGGGAGAATTCCAGGGAGAGGTGGAAGGCTCTATGTGTCCTGCTTCTAATTGTTCTTTAATTAATTGATGGGCCGCTTGCAATTTTTCTTTGGATAGGGGCCACTGAGGGACCCAAACTGGCTTATTAGAGAGCCATGGTATTTTTAAAATTGTTTTCTCAGTGGCCCCTAGAAAAAATGTCCTTTGCCTTTTTTATTATGAGTAGGATTTTTATTCTTAACACCTGCAGGCTTGGTCGCTAGGTGTAGCCCCATTTGATGTAAAATATCTCTTCCCCATAGGGTAACTGGCAAGCTGTTTAAAACATAGGGTTTGAATGTTCCTGTATGGCCTTCATTGTCTTGCCAATTTAAGATTACAGCACTTTGAGCTGGGGTATTACTGTATCCCAAGCCTCTTAAACTGGTTGAGGCTTTCTGTAGAGGCCAGTGCTTAGGCCATTGTTGTAGATTTATGATGGAAGAGTCAGCTCCTGTATCAATCAGCCCCTCCATCTCTATACCTTGAATTTTTAATTTGCACATAGGCCTCCGTGAACAGTCCTGGACCCAGAAAGCCATAGGTCCTGAACCAGTGGAACCGAATGCTCTGCTATTTCTATTTTGTGGCATGCTTTTAAAAGAATTATGGAGACTGGGAATGAGGAGCAGCTGTGCGATTCTGTCTCCTTGATTTACGGAGATGATGCCCCTGTGTGTACTTAGCATTATTTTAATCTCTCCATTATAATCTGAATCAATAACCCCTGGTATAACATTAAAGCCTAATAAACTTTTGGAACTACGCCCAAGGATTAGTCCCACAGTTCCTGAAGGGAGAGGTCCCCTGATTCCCGTAGGAATCAGCTGAACCCCCATTTCAGGTGTCAGGACCATCCGGGCAGTAGAACAGAGATCTAATCCTGCACTTCCTCTTGTCCCTCTGATAAGGGAGTTAATGGGTAGGAGGGACTGTGACGAGGAATCATTTGAATCTGAGGGCCTTCCTCCTCTAGTGCCTCGTACATTTGTGGGCCCCGGGGCATTGGGCCCCGTGCCCCGTTTTTTGAAATCCTTGATAAATCATTTCCATATATATCATATCTAGAATGGCATTGATTGGCCCAATGTATACCTTTTTTGCATCTGGGGCATCGGCCTGGAGCACGGTATGAATTTGATTTTATTACCCTTGGGGGATATTGCTTAGCATATCTTGGTTGATTATAATAATTTTGTCTGGAATATCCTGTTCTAGGTTGAAACCTTTGGGAATTTTGAGGGGAGGAATTTTTCATCACTGCAGCAATTACGTTGCCTGTGATAACAGCCTCGTTAATGTCTTTGCACAGTCTGATATAAATTGATAAGTCTTTTTTACTTCTCCATGGCCTTATTGCATCCTGGCAATATTTATTAGCGTTCTCGTATGCTAATTGGATAACTAGGGGCATAGCTTGCTCGACTTCTCCAAAAACTCTAGATGTTGTTTTTAAGAGCCTATCTACAAAATCAGCGTAAGGTTCGTTAGGCCCTTGTATAACTTTTGATAGGCTGCCTTGCAGATCCCCTGTGCCTGAGATTGTCTTCCAGGCTTTCACAGCTGCAGTGTGTACCTGGGCATACACACCTGGATCGTATTGTAGCTGATTTTGTAGTTCGGCGAACTCACCCTCCCCTGTGAGCATATCTATATTGCGATGAGGGAAACCTGCTGCAGCATTTCTCTTTGCTATTTCTGAACAAAGTTCCTGGAATTGAGTTTTCCAGATTAGGTATTGTCCCCCACTTAGTACCGCTCTGCATAGACTTTTCCAATCTGAGGGGGCTAAGGTTAGGGTGTTAAGTGACTCTATCATACTTAATGTGAACGGAGCTTGAGGCCCATAGGTCATTACCGCCTCTTTAAAATTCTTTATTGTTTTAAAGTCTAGGAACTCATGATATCTTTGTCCCTGTTCATTTTGAAATACTGGCAGTTCTAGGTGCTCCTGCGGTCTATGTTGTTCGAGAGCGTATAAGCGCTCTGAAAGGCCGCCAATTTCTACCTCAAGGGCACGTATACTCTGATCCATACTCTTTATTGTTTCTGTTAGGGATTCTATCCATGAAGGAGCAGAGGGCGCTAGTGGTTCCTCTATTTGACGGTCTTTTCTCTTTTTAAATTTCTTTTTGTTCTTTTTATTGGAGACTGTGCTCTCCGAATCGCTTTTTGATTCCTCTTCACTACTAGCTTCATAATTCCTAACCGGCTCAGTAGAGGAGACTGTACTTTCATGGTTTGGCTCCTTGTTACTATTATTACTTTCACTAGTATCCTGAGTTTCAGTTTCTAAGGAGAGTACATACTCCTCAGCTAATTTTATTAAGCTTCTGATGGCTTTTGCAGATCTTACTTTTGAATTTACATTCCTACTCTCCTTGCTGGTCTCCACTGAGTCAGAGGATATGCTTTCTTGTTCACTTTTCTCACTATCCTCTGAGTTCTCAATATCAAAAATTTCATTCATGGCTTTTATAAACCGACTTTTTGTTATATTTGCTCCCATCTTTTTAAATTTTCTTTTTTCTTACCTTGCCGCCGAATTCCCCGTACGGGCCACCACCTGTCGCTGCCTGAAGCGGAAGTCGCTTGGAGCAGCGAACGCCACAGGAAAATTCGGAGGCAGGATGAAAATGAAAAAAGGTCTTTTATTCTTCTCCTCTCTCCAGCTCCAGCAATCACTCCAAATGCTCTAACTCCAACCACCACCTTCTTCTTCCCCACACACACTAACGAACCTCACCCAGTTATATACATATAGCTTTAACAAGGACACGTGCTTACAGCTCGAGCTTACAGGTGCGTCACGCAGTGTTCACGGGCATACAAAGATTCTTTGAATAATGTATCAACGTCAGGTGGAAACTAGAACATCTTTTATGGCTCTCAGCTAACCGCAATCTTTAGCTATCTCCTTGATTATAGGCTCCTTCATTTATGGTCATAGTTGTAACAAAATATTAAACTTTTATCATCCTTCTGTTCTTCCTTACCCTCTTCTTTCTGTCCTTTCTTACTCCTTTTGTCCCTCACCAATGATTTAATAAAGCCTATGTCATTAGGCATACCACTGTTGTAAAACAATATAGGGACACTGCAATCAACAAAATTGAAATCCAGAGGATAATTAGGTACTATTTTGAAACCTTATATTACACTAAATTTAAAAATGAAGAAAATGGTTAAATATCCAGACACATAGGACCTATCACAACTGAACCAAGAGAATGTAGAAAATGTGAACAGACCAATAGCAAGCAATAAGATTGAAGGATTAAAAGGCCTCCCAATAAAGAAAAATCCTGGTTCACATTGTTTCACAGCTAATTTATGGAACATTTAATGAGAAATTAATTCCAATGTTCCTCAAATCAGTTTATAAAATAGAGGGGGAAGACATGCTTCAAAATTCATTCTTGAAGAAATATTGTGCTAATGCCCAAACTGGATAATAGCACATCACCAAAAGAAAATTACAGACCAATATTCTTTTTTGGGGAGGGGGTTGGTACTAGGGATTGAACCCAAGGGCACTCCACCACTGAGCCACATCCTCAGCCCTATTTTGTATTCTATTTAGAGATGGGGTCTCCCTGAGTTGTTTAGCACCTTGCTTTTGCTGAGGCTGGCTTTGAACTTGAGTCTTTCTGCCTCAGCTTCCAGAGACACTGGGATTACAGGTGTGTGCTATCCGCCTGGCTTAGAGGATGAATTTCAAATTTTATTTTAAAACAGTGGGAAATAAAACAAAACATTACCTTTAAATTAAAAGCATGAGAATATGATTCTAAAATTAATTTCATGTGTTGATTTTATTTACAGAATGGTAATACCTATTGTCAATATGATAATGTAAAGAGTTACAAAAGAATGAGTAAAATATTTGGAAATATATTGTAAAAATATAAGAATTAATGATACAAGATTAAATATTGAGTTCAAGAAAAATATTCATCTATATACTTCCACCTTTTTAAATTAAATTCTCAAAACCCCCTTTAAGACCACTAGTCAGCTAACCTAGTACAAGAAATTCAGGAAAATAGCAACAGTTTGCACTTTATATTGACTTTAGAATTCATGTGATAATGATATTACAGTATTTAAATAGGAAATATAAAACTTCAGTTCTAAGGTTGTGTATGCATTCTATTCTTAAAACACATACCCTTCCTTTCACCAGTCTCTATTCCCTGCTTGCTAAAATAGAATTACTATGTTGAGTTTTATTTAAATATATATGGATTATCACCATTCTACGACATCAGCCTGGTGAAACTTTTCCTGGACCTTTCTGAGTTTTAAGAAACAGTTTAATAAAACTAAGTCTTTGTATTTCAGTACTTGTAAAACAGTAAAATTGGATTAATATAATACTTGCATATTTGAATATTACAAGAGTAATCAGAAAAGTAGGCTGTAAAAAGTCTTATTTTATAAGTGTATTATTTCCACTATGCTTTTATGTTCTTATAATAACATAGAGATAAGCAAAGAATAATGTGTTGACTGCCCAGATTAGCTACTCCAAGTTGAGTTACATCTGAATTTTCTTTATAACCTGATTTTCTCTTTTAATATTTTGTGTATTAAATTATATATTATGTATGTGTGTATATGTTATATATGTATACCCACATATGTATGTATATTGTCATTTTTATATACTTATATGATTATATATACATATATATATATAGTTGCATATATTTGAAGATAATAGATATATTTATAAGTGGTTACTATAGAAGGGCAGATTAACATATCCATCAATTCACATGATCACCCATCCCTCACCCCATGCTAGAAGCAACTAACAACTGATCTTTAGCAAACATTCTGAATTCAATATACCGTTATTAACTAATGTCCTGGTATGGTACATTAGATCTTTTGACTTGTTCTTTGTACATATTTGCTACTTTGTATGCTTTGATGTATATTTTCCTATTTCTTCTTTCTGACCTCTGTCCCTGCTAACCACTATTTTATTCTCTGTAATTAGATATTTGTTTTTTTTTTTTTTTAAATTTAATCTCCACATATAAGTAAGAACATACCATATTTCAACAGATATTTATAAAGCATAGTAAAGAACAGCAATGAACATATCTGTTATAGTTTGGGCTGAAATGTCCTCTAGAGGTCCATGGGTTAGCAGATTGGCTCCTAGCTGGTGGTGTTAGTGGAAGGTGGTGGAACCTTTAAGAGGTAGGGCTTCGGGGGAGGTAGTAGGTCACTGTAGGTATGTCCTCAAAAGGGTTCCTGGGACCTTGGTCTCTTCTTTATCTTTTTTTTGCTTCCCCATCATGAGGTGAACAATTTTCTCTATCACATGTTTTCCACCATGATTTACTGCCTCACCACAGACCCACAGAAATAGGGCCAGTCCAGAAGTGGACTGAAACTTCCAGAACCATAAGCCAAAAGAAACTTTTATATTCATAAGTTGATTATCTCAGGTATTTTCTTGCAGCAGTAGAAAGCTGGCCAATACAATATCTGTCACAGATATCTTGCCAAATAAAAGAAGGCATTTTATTTCTTATACTACACAAAATAAGTTGATTTAAAAAAAAGTTGATTTTAAAACACATGAAAAAATAATTTGAATAAAAGTAGACAGCTTTTGAAACAGTAAGCCAAAACACACTGTTCACATTCTAGTTTTCTTCATAATATGTAAATGTCTAAAAATGACAGATTTACTTTGTCATTCATTCATCAAACAATTACAGAGATTCTAGTGTATGCAAGGCCCTGTTAAACACAGACAAGGATCACTGGCTTTATGAAATCAACATTATATTGAAGATACAATGAGCAAAAAAAAAAAAAAATACAAGATAGTTAATAAGAAACATGTACATTATGTTGAAAGGTGATAAGTGAAGGAAAGTTATATAGCAAGGCAGGAAGAGTAATGTTCCAATGGGCTAGATAGGGCTAACTGGAGGGCAATAGCTTTGGGAGACTGGACAAATACACTGGAATGGCATAAGCCCTAAAATAGCAACTGATGTGTAGGGCTGGTTTTTCTCACAGGTAGGATATTAGAATCCAGGAACCTAGGATTAGAAACAGGAGTGTGTTATGTGTGAGGAAATGAAAGGAGATCAGAAGGGCTGGAGGTTTGTACAAGGTGAAGATTAGAACATGGGAGGAGGCCACACTGTGTTTGGCAATGCAGGAAATAAGCTATGGAACAACTTTGAATTACATCTGTGAAAATTAAGAAGGTGTATTTTAAATGGTTGGTGCAAAATTAGACTAGAATGGAGCAAATCAGAAATTCAGGGCCTGCTGTAGTAACCATGAAACTGGATGTCAGTGCCCTGGCTTGGCAATTGGAGACAGAGTTGGAGAAAAGATGGAAACAAAATTCTTGATGTTTGTTTGAAATAAGGGGAAAGAGAGTCAAGATAAAACATGACTCTGATATTTCCACTTTGAGGAGCAGAACAGATAAATGTCAATTACTGAGATAAGACAGAATGTGAGATAATAGGCTTGGCTGAAAATGTTGTGATTTGGTGTGGAAAAGCAAGATAAATATTTAGGATATATTTAGTTTCAGATGAATTTGAGATTCTTAAAAAGAGATGTCATTATATAAAGATGAGTTTAGGGACCAGCTAATGATACACACACAAAATGAACAAATGCATTTTTTGCTTTCTAATCTATGAGAATAGACAGAACCAAAAACAAAGGCTGAAATACTCTTATTAAGAATTCAAATAGGGCTGAGATTGTGGCTCAGTGGTAGAGCGCTCGCCTAGCACGTAAGTGGCCCGAGTTCGATTCTCAGCACCACACAAAACTAAAAAAACACATTGTATACAACTAAAGCAAATAAATAAATATTTTAAAAAATTCAAATAGAGGGTTTGAGTGTCTGAAATAAAGAGAAAGGTATTCCCAGAAATAAAGACGAAGACAGAGACAAAGAAAGAAAAGGAAGAGGAAATGAAAAAAAAAGAAAAAGAAAAAGAAAGAAAGAAATTTGAAAGAATAATGTAACAGTAAAAATAGAAACACTTTTTTAAAAAGGGAGTAATCTCTTGGGTATAATGTGCTTCGTGGTTTGAGTGAATATCAGTGGAAATCTACATATTGATGTAGATACATACATCAAATTATTGATATCCTATGTTATTTGACACAGGTCATTGGCAACTTTAAGAAAAAAGATTGTCAGTGGACTTGGTTGGAGCAAGAAGCCAAACAGAGGAGTCTTGAGGTATGAATGGAAATGGAAGAAGTGACAGTATCCTCCTTACACATTTAAAAAAATAAAATTGGCTATATGAGTAACAGAGAAATACTATGGCAATTAGAGGAAAATATGAGGCAAAAGAATGATGACATTTGGATTCTTGCTGAATCCATTGTTACCTAGGAAAGTATATTCAAGTCAGATTGATCAAGAGAGAACAATCAATGGTGGTTAAATGTATGGGATCTGGATTTGAACAGCTGGCCTATTACCCAAATATTTTACCCAAAAGCAGTGTGGTTTTGAGCAAGACACTGAATATGTACGCCATATTTACCTTGTGGTTTCTTAGGAGGATTCAATGAAAGATTTGAGTGTGAAACACAGTCCCTTATGTATGTTAAACACACTATAAAGTTTGCTTTTATTTTTTATTTATTTATTTATTTTTTTGGTCATATTATATTATCATTATTTCCCTTCAGTTTAACATGGCAACTAGCTTTGGTTAAACCAATATATAACAAAGTACAAATGGGAAGCCCATTTTTGGTGAGTCATTTTTATTTAATTTTTAGAGAACATGAAATTGCCACCCCTGGACCTTTTTTGCTCACAGAATGTTTTCACATTCTGAGACCTGGCATGCAGAATTGAAGGTAATATCCGCAGATCATGGGTAGATCTTGAACTAACGATGAAGTAATTCTTCACATGACCACTAGAGGACAGACGAGGGCCAGGCAACATCTGAGAAGAAATTTTCAGGAACCAGATCTGGATGCTATGACAGTCTTCTGTTATGGGGACCTCAGACATCAGAACCAAGTAATTGTTTTGATTAAGGTCACTCTTGTCTATTTCAATAATGGAGCAGAAATATTTCTCCAAGCCAAAGGTCTTTTTGTTTGTTTGTTTTTGTTATTTCAAAGGTAGAAAGGGGACAATTTTCATTTCATTACAGTGCTTGTACTCTTATTATAGCTCTTATTTCTATATTATGTTATTATATATATATATATTTTTGTTTCCAAACACCGTTATATGTAAAACATTTAAAGCCTAAAGTTGTACCACTTGGAGAATTCTTTCTCTTAGTAGGCTTTCTAAGGCTTAGATTTAAGTTCTCTTCCTCCTCATCATCATCATCATATTAGAGACAGACAACATCAAGATACTTCCAGATTAATGACTAGGGAAGCAGAGGTACAGTAAGGGGCACCTGTATTTCTCCATATATTCAGCATGTTCAAGTGTGTTAACATCTAAGGTCAATGCCAGAGAAGTCAATGAATGGCCACTTAAAATGTATTCTCTTGAGAAGGGAAAAATGCAAAGGAAATAATATTTATTCATTATGTAATTCTTGTCAGCCCGTAATACTTTATTTTGCTGAATATGCTCAACAATTCTGGCAAGTAAAGATTCCTCTCTTCATATTCTGAATTAGGAAATCAAAGCAGAGAAAGGTTTAGCAATTCATGTAGTATCACAGAGCTAGTATGTATTGAATCTGGTAAAGAAAAATCATAGCAGGAAAAATAAGCAAACACGTTGATTATATTCTATTACTATTATGAGCATCGAGGAAAGACAACTTATCTAGCCTGAAAACTCACTGCATGAAACAGACAGTGGGAGATTTTTAAGAGCTGTGGTAGGGGAACCATCAGCCATCTATGCCTGTTAATGGGCTATCCCAAAGGAAAACTTAAGCTTTTGCTTACCTTCATGTCAGGAGGTGGTTTTAAATAGAGCAAGATGCCCACTGAAGTTAGGATCCTAAACTCCCATAGAGATGATTGCCTTTGAAAAGGATGGTCTCTGGACTGTAAAAACTGGCAAAAGGTTTTTTTTTTCTTTTTCTTCAAAATTTACAAATCAAAGAACAGTGAAAGAATTTATAATGACAAGTTTTGTAAAGGAAATGCTCTAAAAAAATCAAGGTCAAGGACCTGGAGTCATAAAATAAAGCCTGTCTAGAGTTCAGACAAGCTGAGAGGAACATTAAAGCCATCTTTATCTAAACCGGGTTTAAACTATGATCATTCTGATGCAAAAGTTCATGCTACATTTTCGAAAGAACTGGTCAACACAACCTAACATATTAAATTCCCATGGACATTGCTGGACAGTAATACATATTTATTGAGAAATGTGTTCATAAAGAACAGAAATCCCTTACATTTTATTACTCTGAATTAGATCCAGCTGGACCAATTTAAATATAACCAACACAGCTACTTCTATATGAAGAAGGCCACTTTCTTTAAATAAGTGATCATTGATCACATCAAATATATTTGAAAATACCACCCAACTTCAGTTCTTCCGATTTTTGTGCAAGAAGTAAACTCTTTCCTTATTGAATTCCTTGAATAAAAGAACAGTTGAAAATTCATGCTTTTGTTTTGTTCGGATTGTCCCTTGCAAAGTAATGATCTTAGAGATTTCTAAAGACCTTTCCAATCTACTTACATCCATGTTTTCCCCATTAAATTGGAGAGGAAATAAAGGTGAACTCAGCCCCATATTTTTAGGACAATAGACAGAATTCACATAATCTGACATAGTGCCTGAAATAGAAGAGCTTAAAGAAGACCATCAATTGCAAATTCAGAGAGCCAGGTAATGTTTTTTTTTTTTTTTTTTTCCGGTTTGCAAGGCAAGGAAATATTAATAGAATGATTCCTACAGGGGACATAGGCGAGAGAGGTGAATGGAAGCAGATCATAGGTTATGCAGTTTTTTAAGAAACACTAAGGGATGATCTGGACAAATGTGGAGAAGATAGTTGGCATCACACTCTCACTATTTTGTTTTTAGCGCTTTCTGCATAATGCTCGTAAAGATCAATTAACATTCTACAATATCTCATAAAAATAAAATCAGAAAACAAAAAACAAAGAAAGCAAACATGACTACTACAATAATAAAACTTTCTTTCCAACCTACACCAACTCCAGCTCCTACCTATTGTCTATGAATATGGATCATGAAATTAAGAAGTTGCTTTTTTTCCGTGTCACAGAATCTTATTGCCTCTATGAGACAATATGTGGCTTCATTTTGTAAAATAACTAACAGTAAGAGAATCATTAAGCTGCCAGTATGGTGTGCAAGCAACTAATAAAAGTGAAAACTCTAAGCACAGGGAAAAAAAAAAGTTATGAACTTATTAACAAATATCCACATTCTAAGCCTCATCTTTAATCATATAAATGTACTTTAAAATAGATTTTAAAAATGCATAGTAACAGTTGATTGAAACACAACTATGTAATCAACTTGCATGTTGTCTGAGGCTGTTTTCATGCCACAATATCAGAGTGAACAGCTGCAACAGAGATGATGTAATCAACAAAGGCTAAAACTTTTATAGTGTGGCCCTTTATAGAATCTGCAGTCCCTGGCCAAAGTAAAAATCCATGGGCTTGCTACCCATAGAATTATCCTGTCCCGGATAGCCAACATCTTTAAGGATCAAGATACTCTTTTCATTATTATTTATGTGATGAAAATTTAGAAAAAAATATTAGAAATTTAGAAATTCTTCAGGATACTTCAAGGTATTCCATTATATATTCATTAAATCCATGGTTAATAAGGCAAGTTAATAGAAATATGGAATATTTTAATTTATTTTTTTTAATTTCTAAGTGTAGAAATGGCTACTTTTAAAAAGAAACATTTTTTATGTAAAATACCCCCAAATAGAGAAGCATTATGGGAATTGAGGTGCAATCACAAGTCCTTATTTCTTTTTTCTCTATAAAAATAGGTTGTCCCCCCACCCCCATTCTGTTGTCTTTCTTTTCCCATTTTCCATGATCATGGAAATCCTTCTAAATAAAGAAGCAAATAAATCCATAATCTTGAAAATAAACGGAATGCTTTAGAACCCTGAAATAAATGCCATGTGAGTCTGTGACCATAAATCCTGATCAGGACTATATCTGACCAGAAAATACTACTTGAAGTAATTTATTAAAGCCGTCTATCAGCCAGATGACCTTCGATTCTGTTTCCAGGAGAGAATGCTTCCATGCCAGTACATCCTCTGGATTTTCTATTATATTCTAGCTAAGTTCCTAGAGCGTATTGAAAGTGATACATTGAGAAAAATTCAGATTTGGCTGGAAGCAATCTTGTGGTTTGCCTTTAGGCATAAATGATTTATTACAATGTCTAGCTTGACATACAGGTAACCACTCTTAAATTTTACATTATATCTTCTCTCCAAAGGCACACATCTGCCCTCTTAGAAATATAGACCATCGTTACTATTCTAGAGTATGTTAGCTATGAACTGACTAAAATCTGTTCTTAACAAATCCATATCAAACATACTCTTAGCATGTATTTAGGTGAATGTCTGGGGGAGATAGGAACAGCTTGCATAGAGAAGTATCTAATCTGTGATTTAATACTCTGTATGAATATATGAAAGATGACTGGTATTTACTTGATATTCTGAGTCTAAAACCATTCTCCTCATATGAATATGTATTTTTTTAGTATAGTGGCATATGTGGATAATGGTTAGATGGCTCATGTTAGAGTGCTAACTATCTTACAGGACATTTATGCTTTTACTCTTTGGACCCAAACTACCTTTACATTTCTGCCTTCAGTCTTTGAAGCTCAAGGATGAAATTAATACCTAATTGAAGTCCCTTATTTCTTACAATTAGAAAAACTATTTTCTTTTGTTATGTATTAATTTATATAGAATATGTAATATAAAGTATAAGTTAGTGGAACAAAATGCTATATATTTGTTACTGAAATGATCAGGAAACTGAAAACAAGGGACGGAGAGAGAAGTTTCCCAATATAATAAAGAATATAAAAAATGAATTAGAATATTATTTAACAAAGTAAATAAACTATGATATTACTGTTTACATATATGTCAAAGTATTCATGTTTTTGTCTATATTTTGGGTAAAGAACAAGTGCTGAAACTTATCTCAATTCTTATTTAATATATGTTTTCATGGAGAAAGTGTGTGTAAATATTAATACTCTAAACTTCTCTAAGTAATTCTTCTCTGATATAGTATCATAAATGTATCAAAATAATTTTGATAAGAATAGTGAATTAATACTAGCAAATGAAATTTTCTCTTCACCTGTTGGTCAGGTATGTTTCTGATATATTTTGTTCTAAGCTTTAGGAGGAAAATATGAATTTTGGGTACTTGGTGTACCTCTGCTCATTACTAGTCTCAATGCCTGGGTGCTCAACTCTATCTCTAACCTGTCTGAGATACAATCAGGTTTGATTATCAAACAATGAATACTCATTAGGTATTCTCAGTCTCTAGGAAATCATAGCTGTCAATCAGTGGAGACTCAGCAGAAGCTTTTTCAAATAGTCTTTTAAAAATCTTGAATATATTCTCTTTCTTTGAGACCATCATCTTTCAAGCACACAAACCCAGGACTAGATTACTGTAACTGTCAAAAGTGATGTTTCTTCCTTTAGTCTTCTCTTTCTCCTGTCCCTCTTCTTTTTTTGGTACTAGGAACTGAACGCAGGGGCACTTAACCACAGTTGTATCCCAAGGCCTTTTTATGTTGTATTTTGAGTTGATTAGGGCTTTGCTAAGTCGCTGAGACTGGCTTTGAACTAAGGATCCTACTGCCTCAGCCTCTGTCCAGAGTCACTGAAGTTACAGGTCTGAGGCACAGGCTTGGCCCCACCTCTGATTTTAAGGCTGGTTTTTGCTGTAACCTCTGTTACAGCAGATCAATTCTGCTCTTGCTGGGAGATTTGTAACTGGGGGAAATTTCATCCTTCAACCCTTTTCCACCATTTATACAGGATGATCAGGCCTACAATGGCCACTAGTTGTTGGTTTTCCCACTCATTCCCTCCAGGGTTTCATTTCTACTAAACTTTTGGCCAGATTTTTCTAGTTTTTCTTTTTCTTTTTTTTTTTTTAATTTTTGTCTATACTTGTTGGTTCTTCTGGGTTTTAGATTTCTCTAACTTCTAGTCCATAATAAATGAAAAAGAAGAAAAAAAACCAGGGAACTCCTCATGGTGTTTCTCTTCAAGTCCTGATGTCTACATCCATCTTCCACCTTCCTCTTGTCATCTTTCAGAGTCCTTTTACAATTGTTGAATTATTGCCAGCATATTTAGTTGTGTATAGAGGGAGTCACAGGGAAAAGTGAGTCTTATGCTATGTTATCTCAAAGGAAAGCTAGTTATACTTGCCATGTCTTTATATGTTCTATCTTCAATTACTTCACTTTCTTAACCTGGAAAACTCTTTACAGGTGCAGTTAAAATACCACTTTTTATGTGACTTCCTTTTCCAATTAGATAGGTATCTTCTTCCATTCTTTACCCTTCCAATGTTCCATTTTGTCAAATGCCAAGTTCCTAGAGGAAAATTAGAAAAATCTGTTGAGTCAGAAAAGCTATGTTTATTAGACTTATAAAAGTAAAGAAAAACATTACTTAATGTCTATAAAAGCATTTCCTTATTTCCCTGGCTTCAACATGTACCTCCTATAAATCTTTTGTCTTTTTCTCTTTGCTTCCTTTTTCTGATGTCTTTCTTCTGAGCTTTCAAAAATTATAAGATTTGCAAAAGCAGTTACAAACAGAATTGTTCTGAGAATTTCCTTTTTTATAAGAATAATAAGTTAATTTATTGTCAATATTCTTTTTTAAATTTATTTTTATTCTAATTTGTTATACATGTTTTCAGAGTGCAATCCATTTCATATTACATATGAAGAGCACAATTTTTCAAGTTGCTGGATTTACATAAAGTATTTTTACCACAATTGTGTCTTCATACATGTACTTAGGGTAATGATGTCTAACTCATTCTACCATTATTCCTATCCTAACTGGAATTTCACCAGTGATCCTTAGCAAAGTCCCAAAAATCTAGAAATTTTTTCATCATTTCCAACCATCAGTTTTGCATCAGTTAGAAATGAGGATATGTGCTATGTCATATCCACAAAGATATATACTCTTCTTTACTACCACCCTATAAAAATGCAGCGCTGCTTTGCCTCGGGGAGTTATTTGGTTTTCTGTTGCTCCTTGATATATATCAGCTAAATAAAGTTTTAAACCTTTGAATCGTTAAACTTTTATTTACTTTTCTGTCATATCTCAAGGCAAAAAAGTTAGGTAAAGATGTTTATAGGATTGTGTTACTTTTACTCTGTCTAACAAAGTAAGGAACTGGTTGGGAACAGACCAACCTTATGACAACAATTTTTATCAGTTGTCATAACTGGGAGAGGATGTCGCAATAAGTCTTGATATGGATACTGTTTCACTTGGTTTGTAATCTTATTTTCTAGAAGGAACAATCTGCTGGAACAAACAACTAATTCGTTATTTTATTTTTTAATACCTGGTTCCAGTCTTACCCAACATAAATTCATAAGAGCATGCTGTGTTCTAGTGTTGTCATATGCACAACAGTAATATTATTTAATATAAACACTTAAAATGTAAGCTTTGGTTTTTATCAAAAGTATCCACTAGAACACTGAGTTCAGTTATTATAATTATTTATGATTACAATTATTACTTGACTATTTACTTCATTAGACAGTGGAGACTTGCTGAGCAAAAAGTATTATTCATATTTATATGTCAATTCATGATTATTATGTAGCCATAAACATGGATACATCAGGAGCCAAATTGTGAGTATAATTACATGGTCCTACACTTACAAAATGTTAACAAATCTTTAATCTAAGCTGAAGTTTATTACATTATTTTCTTAATATAATCCACAAATCATACTGAAATAAATGCGATTGAAAACCATGCATTTATTTCTGCCAGGAGAAAAGTAGAATGCATTTCTACTGTCTACCCTGTTGTAATCACAAGTGAAGTATTTAAAATAATTTAATTAGGAGAACTATTGAAAATGGTAAGATGTCTGAGGAACTCTCATCCTCAATATACCTTCATGTAAAATACACTCAAAAGATACAAGGTTTTACCACAACTCATTTGATAGTAGAGGAAATATGGAGAAAAATTGAAGGGAAATTAATGAATAAAACCCTCAAACATTGTCTTAAGCATTCACACGTATGGCGATGTAATACTAACAATTAACGAAGGTCTGTCTCACTTGTTCAATCCTTTCCACATTATAGTTTCAGCAACATTGATGGGTTGAATGAACTCATTTAGAGAAACATTTGTTTCATACTGACTGTAAAGAGAGAGCAAGCAGCTGTCAGGGCCCTCTTAACTTCCAGTAGCCCTTGCTGGCTGTTCTGCTTAGACATAGGAAAAGAACTGCCAACCAAACTCATCACTCTAAATGCATGGGATATCATCTCTGCTTAGCTTTATGTACCAGTAACAGCAAACCTTTTTGAATGAAAAACATAATGTAATAAAATATGAAACAATGATATATGTATATTTATTTTCGTTGAGTTTTGATTCTGTTTTAAAATTAAATTTTTTTTCTTACAGTATTGTTAATCTTTACTTAGGCCTTCCCTGATTACACATATATTTTTGAGGATATCACATTTGGTACTTGTTAGCTATACAAAATGAGTATAATATACTGTTTATGAACTTAAGATATTTAAAATGATGTTAGCTCATTTTTGTAAATATTTTGAGAAGAAATGTTTTTTCAGGTCCTGCTAGGTCCTGAGAAAGACCTTGTGGGTAAAATAACAAACTACTTTCAAAGTCAATAAGAGTAATATAAACAAGTCATCCTATAAAAATAAAGCTCCAGATACAAATCTTGTGCTGCAGAAATCCCAAATAGAGATACTTTAACCATTCCGGGGAATTAGAAGGCTGATAGAGAAACTTTTAACTGATATAAGTTTGTACATTTATGGAATGTGTTCGGCATTGCAGGAAGATCCACCCCCAAAATTTGGAGGAACATAACACATTCTTCGCCTCATTTTCCAATACATAGTTTACAACCTAGTCTAGGAAAAGTGTTATATGAGGAATTGAAAGAAAAATAAAACTGGTAGAATTGTATGTTATTTTCTTTTATATTTTCTATACTTTGGGTGTGAACACTGTGCCTATGTTCAACTTGAAATGGTCCTACTCTGAACAGATTGGCAGTCAACCAGGATGGTCCATTAATCTTTTCATAAAATTCTTGTACCGTCATTCCATAACAATTACTGCTGTTTCAAATGTCCTTTTGGGACAATTGTTGAGCAGTTTGAAATCTGTTATTAAACCTTTCCGAAAAGGGTTCAAACAGTTCAGCTAAAATGTAGTCCCTAATCTGTTTTCCTTTTTTTCCAAACTTGTCTATATCCATATTGTTTAATATAGCTCAGTAGAGATTCTGAAATGACATCAGAGGGTAGCATTAACCCAGTCAATAAAAGCATGCCAAATCTCTGAATAAATTTTTGAAGAAGAAACTAAATACTCAAAATTAAATTTTAGCAAAGAAATTAAAGTAAAAATAAGTCTTGGAAATTATGATTGTAATTAAAGGATTTCTTACTGAGATGCCTGTGTAGAGTTGGGATTCCTTAAACAAATGAAGCTTGTTCTCTTTACTCCTATCAGGGTGATATTACTTCACGACCTTAAGAACTAAATTAATCAAGGGTCTGCATCTCACATGCCCACTTTTAAAAGGGTCCAAGAAGCCATAAAATATGCATGGTTATTATAATACCAACCCAATTCAAATAAAGCTTAAAGTCAAGTCAAACTTTAAGTACTAAGGTAGATATGTGATACAGTTACATCTCACCAGGATACAATAATGAATCACATAAAACACTTTTTCCAAAGAACCCAAAGATATTTACTTGTATCTAGTGAATATGAGATAGACTGAGCTTGCTGTTATAAAGGTCAATACAGGACAATTGACCAGACAGTTGGACCTTTGAATGTAAAAAAAAATTTCAGGACATCTCACAGTTTGGGACTAAGCTGGTCATTTTGCTTTAACCAAAAGAGGAAGAGTCTTCACTTTCATCGTTCATCTTCTCATAGGGCTTGGAAATTGAGGCATTCCTGAGTCCTTGCCAAATTTTGAAAATATAAAATTTACAAGACGATTCCATAAGGAATCTTTCTTTTCTGCTAATTCAAACCTCTTAATTTCTGTTTCAACTTTGAGACCAATATTTGTCATAATGCAGTGGCAAATTCTGTGTGTGTACACTTGATTGTAAGCAAATGTTTTAAATCTAAAGTCAAAGTGAAAGGTATACTGGACATAATTTCTTCTAAGGGAAGACTTCTTCTTAGTTCTACATAGGTCCCAGATAATACAGAAGTTCCGCTAACCAACATTTGTATTAGGCATGGCCTCAATATATCTAAGTCATTCAAGTCTTTTGTGTTGGATGGAAAGTTTTCTTTTAGTTTTATTTTTCTCCTGTATTTTATAGCAATAAGATATACCTCTACAGTCCCATGGGCTTCTGTGATTATTTTTGTTTTCCATTATGACTACTTTGAGAATCTAACAGTTTAACCTAATTCTTAAATTGGTCCCAGTTTCTTGACCTGTCTACTTGACAGAGAAATTCAGTCTGGGGGGTGGGGGGAAGTATAGTCTCTAATGTCCTAAAAAAGCTTGTCTAAGTAAATGAGAAAATTCAATTGTCCTTAGAAAACAGATAGAGCTCAGGATCTTCAACTAACCCTTCTTTGATGCCAAAAACATTTTGTTTTGAATACTTAGTCACCTAGGAAAAATAACAGAAAGTATTTTAGAATGAAATAGTATAAGCTCTGGATACTGAAGTTGGTCTTAACTAATGGTTAAATAAAGGAACCTGTATATTAGTTGGCATAAGATATGTACTGAAAAATACACAGGAAAGAAGAATGTTGATACAAATATATTTTATGCTTATTTCTCATTTTATTTTTTAATTAATTTATTTTTTATTCTAAGTTGTTAGAAATGACAGCAGAATTCATTACATTTCATATTATACTTATGGAGCACACTTTACATATCTCTGTTTTTTTTTTTTTTTTTTTTTTTTTTTTTTGGTACTGGGGATTGAACTCAGGGGCACTCGGCCACTGAGCCACATCCCCAGCCCTTTTTTTGTATTTTATTAGAGACAGGGTCTCACTGAGTTGCTAAGTGCCTCGCCATTGCTGAGGCTGGCTTTGAACTCGTGATCCTCCTGCCTCAGCCTCCCAAGTGCTGGGATTACAGGCGTGCGCCACCACGCCCGGCTATATCTCTGGTTTTATACAAGGTATATTCACACCATTATTGACTTCATACATGCACTTAGGGTAATGATATACGTCTCATTCTACCATCTTTTTTTAAATTTCTTCTTCACCCTTTTGCCCCCTCCCTTCTCCTCCATCCCCATTGGCCAATCTAGTGTTCCTCTATACTCCCAGTCCCAACCCCACTGTGAATCAGCCTCCTTATATCAGAGAAAACATTTGGCATTTGGCTTTTTGGGATTGGCTAACTTCATTTAGCATTATATTCTCCAACTTCATCCTTTTACCTGTGAATGCCATGATTTTATTCTCTTTTTTTGCTGAGTAATACTCCATTGGGTATATATACCACATTTTCTTTATCCATTCATCTACTGAAGGGCATCTAGGTTGGTTCCACAGTTTAGCTATTGTGAATTGTGCTGCTATAAACATTGATGTGGCTGTGTCCCTGTAGTATGTTGCTTTCAAGTTCTTTGGGTATAGAAGGAGGAGTGGGATAGCTGGGTCATAAGGTGGTTCCATTCCCAGTTTTCCAAGGAATCTCCATACTGCTTTCCATATTGGCTGCCCCATTTTTCAGTCCCCCCAGCAATGTATGAGTGTGCCTTTTCCCCCACATCCTCGCCAACATTTATTGTTGTTTGTGTTCTTAATAGCTGACTGGTGTGAGATGAAATATTAGAGTGGTTTTGATTTTCATTTTTCTAATTGCCTTAATTGTTGACCATTTTTTTCATGTATTTGTTGATTGATGGTAGATCTTCTTCTGAAAAGTGTCTGTTCAGTTCCTTGTCCATTTATTAATTGGGTTATTTGTTTTTTTGGTGTTAAGATTTTTGAGTTCTTTACATATTCTAGAGATTAGTGCATGTGGTAAAAATTTGTTCCAATTAGTAGGTTCTCTATTCACCTCACTGATTGTTTCTTTTGCTGAGAAGAAGCTTTAGTTTTTTTTTTAGTTTAAATCTATCCCATTTATTAATTCTTGATATTAATTCTTGCACTACAGGAGTCTTATTTGGGGCCTAATCCGACATGTTGGAAATTAGAGCTTACTTATTCTTCTACTAGGTGTCATGTCTCTGGTCTAATTCCTAGATCCTTGATCCACTTTGAGTTGATTTTTGTGCATGTTGAGAGATAGAGGTTTAATTTCATTTTGTTGCTTATGGATTTCCAGTTTTCCCAGCACCATTTGTTGAAGAGGCTATGTTTTCCCCAATGTACATTTTTGGCGCTTTCATCTGACATAATATAACTGAAATTATATGTGTTAATCTCTGTGTCCTCTATTCTGTACTACTGGTCTACCAGTCTATTTTGATGCCAATACCATGCTGTTTTTGTTACTATTGCTCTCTAATATAATTTAACATCTGGTATAGTAATGTCACCTGCTTCACTCTTCTTGCTAAGGATTGCTTTAGCTATTCTGGGTTTTCTCATTTTTTCCAGATGAATTTCATGACTGCTTTTTCTATTTCTATGAGGAATGTCATTGGGATTTTGATTGGAATTGCATTAAATATGTATAGTGCTTTTGGTACCATGGTCATTTTGGCAATATTATTTCTGCATATCCAAGAGCAAGGTAGTTATTTCCATCTTCTAAGGTCTTCCATAATTTCTGTCTTTAGTGTTCTGTAGTTTTCATTATAGAGGACTTTCATGTCTTTGGTTAAATAGATTCTCAAGTATTTTATTTTTTTGATGCTATTGTGAACGGGATAGTTTTCCTCATTTTCCTTTCAAAGGATTTGTCACTGATATATAGAAATGCCTTAGATTTGTGGGTGTTGATTTTGTATCCTGCTACTTTGCTGAATTCACTTATGAGTTCTAGAAGTTTTCTGGTTGAATTTTTTGGGACTTCTAGGTATAAAATCATATCATCAGTGAATAGTGATAATTTGAGTTCTACTTTACCTATCTGTATCCCTTTAATTTCTTTCATCTGTCTTATTGCTCTGGCCAGTGTTTCAATTACTATGTTATATAGAAGTGGTGAAAGAGGGCATCACTGTCTTGTTCCAGTTTTTAGAGGGAATGTTTTCAATTTTTCTCCATTTAGAATAATGTTGGCTTGGGGCTTAGCATAGATAGCTTTTAGGATGTTGAGATAGGTTCCTGTTATCCCTAGTTTCTCTAGTGTTTTGATCATGTACGGGTGTTGTATTTTGTCAAATGCTTTTTCTGCATCTATTGAGATAATAATATGGTTCTTATCTTTAAGTCTATTGATGTGATAAATTACATTTATTGATTTCCTTCTGTTGAACCATCCTTGCATCCCTGGAATGAAGCCCACTTGATCGTGGTGTACTATATTTTTGATGTTTTTGTATCGTTCTGCCAGAATTTTGAGAATGTTTGCATCTATGTTCATTAAAGATATTGGTCTGAGTTTTTTTTTTTTTTTTTTTTTTTTTTTTTTTTTTTTTTTTTTTTTGATGAGTCTTTGCCTGGTTTGGGGTTCAGGGTGATTTTGGCCTCATAGAATGAGTTTAGAAGTACTCCCTCTTTTTCTATTTCCTGAAATAAATTGAAGAATATGGGTATCAATTCTTCTTTAAAGGTCATGTAGAACGTGGCTGTGTATCCATCTGGTCCTGGGCTTTTCTTGGTTGGTAGTCTTCTGATGGCATCTTCTATTTTATTGCTTGAAATTGGTGTTTAAATTGTGTATATCATCCTGCTTTAATTTGGGCAGATCATACGACTCTAGGAATTTGTTGATGCCTTCTTTTATCGGAGTACAAGTTTTCAAAATAATTTTGAATTATTTCCTGTATTTCCATAGTGTCTGTTGTGATATTTCCTTTTTCATCACATATGTTAGTAATTTGAGTTTTCGCTCTCCTTCTTTTTGTTAGCTTGGCTAATGGTCTGCCAATTTTATTTATTTTTTCAAAGAACCAACTTTTTGTTTTGTTAATTTTTTCAATTGTTTCATTTGTTTCAATTCCATTGATTTCAGCTCTGATTTTAATTATTTCCTGTCTTCTACAGCTTTTGGTGTTGGATTGTTCTTTTTCTAGAGCTTTGAGATGTAATGTTAAGTAATATATTTGTTGACTTCTTTTGAGGAATGAACTCAGTGCAATGAACTTTCCTCTTAGAACTGCCTTCATGGTGTCCCAGAGATTTCAATATGTTGTGTCTGTGTTCTCATTCACCTCTAAGAATTTTTTAATCTTCTCTTTGATGTCATCTACAACCCATTGTTCATTCAGTAGCATATTGTTTAGTCTCCAGGTGTTGGAGTAGCTTTTATTTCTTATTTTGCCATTGATTTCTAATTTCATTTCATTATGGTATGACAGAATGTAGGGTAGTATCTCTATGTTTTATATTTTCTAAGTGTTGTTTTGTGGCATAATATATGGTCTATTTTAGAGAAGGATCTATGTGCTGCTGAGAAGAAAGTGTATTCGCTTGTTGAAGGATGAAATATTCTATATAAGTCATTTAAGTCTAAGTTGTTTATTGTATTTTTGAGTTATATAGTTTCTTTGTTCAGCTTTTGTTTGGAAGATCTATCTAGTGGTGAAAGGGGTGTGTTAAAATCTCCTAGGATTATTGTGTTGTGGTCAATTTGACTCTTGAACTTGAGAAGAGTTTGATGAACATGGATGCTCCTTTGTTTGGGGCATATATATTTATAATTGTTAAGTCTTGTTGGTGAAGGGTTCCCTTGAGCAGTATGTGGTGTCCTTCTTTATCCCTTTTGATTGACTTTAGCTTGAAATCTACTTTATTTGATATGAGGATGGAAACCTCCGCTTGTTTCCTCAGTCCATGTGAGTGGTAGGATTTCTCCCAACCTTTCACCTTCAGCCTTTTCCTATGAGATGAGTCTTTTCCTATGAGATGAGTCTCTTGGAGGCAGCATATTGTTGGGTCTGAATTTTTTGATCCAATCTGCTAGTCTATGTCTTTTGATTGGTGAGTTTAGGCCATTAACATTCAGAATTATTATTGAGACATGTTTTGTATTCCCAGCCTATTTTGTTTATTTTTGGTATTTAACTTGACATGGTTTCTCCTCTGATTGGTTTTTCCTTTAGTGTAATACCTCCCTCTGCTGATTTTCATCATTGTTTTTTATTTCCTCTTTATGGAATATTTTGCGGAGGATGTTCTGTAGTGTTGGCTTTCTAGTTGTAAATTCTTTTAACGTTTGTTTATCATGGAATGTTTTTATTTCATCCTCAAATCTAAAGCTTAATTTTGCTGGGTATAAGATTCTTGGTTGGCATCCCTTTTCGTTCAGAGCTTGGTATATGTTGTTCCATGATCTCCTAGCTTTGAGTGTCTGAGTTGAAAATCTGCTGTGATACAAATTGGTCTCCCCTTATATGTGATCTGATTCCTCTCTCTTGCGGCCTTTAAAATTCTATCCTTATTGTGTATGGTAGGCATTTTAATTATGATGTGTCTTGGTGTAGATCTGTTGTAATTTTGTACATTTGATGTCCTATAAGCCTCTTGTATTTGGTTTTCCAATTCATTCTTCATGCTTGGGAAATTTTCTGATATTATCTCATTGAAGAGATTGTACATTCCTTTGGTTTGAAACTTTGTGCCTTCCTCTATCCAAATTACTCTTAGATTTGGTCTTTTACTGCTGTTCCATAATTCTTGGATATTCTGTTCATGGTTTCTTATTATCTTCACTGTGTGGTCAACTTTATTTTCAAGATTATATACTTTGTCTTAATTGTGTGACGTTCTTTCTTTCAGTTGATCTAGTCTGTTGGTGATGCCTTCTATTGTGTTTTTTATTTGGTTAATTGTTTCCTTTATTTAAAAGATCTCTGATGGGCTTTTTTCCCAGAGTTTCTATCTCTTTTTTTGAAGTAATCTTTTGCTACCTGTATTTGCTCTCTTATATCTTTGTTGTAGTGGCCAGTTTTTGCCTGTATTTGCTCATTTAGGTCATTCTTTAATTCACAGATCATTTTAATTATGAACCTTCTGAACTCCTTCTCTGACATTTCATCAACTTTGCTGAGCATGGGTTCTATTATTGTAGCCTCCTGGTTTGTTTGGGGTACTTTCCTTCCTTGTTTTTTCATGTTGTCTATTTGTCTTCCTTTCTTGCAGTGTAGATCTGAGATATTAGAGTTTCTACCATTTGTTCTCGTAATTTCCTTGCAGGTTGTCTGTGCCTCCCCTTTTCAGGTTTTCAGAACCTGCCAGTGTCCCTGGAAGTATGCTACCTGGGGCTGGGTCCCACGCAGGTTTGTGTGGGCCGAACTGGTTGAATCTGAGCTCCTGTGGTGGTCTGCTGGTTGGAAAAGGCTGTCCTCTGAGCAGAGGTCAGTGAAGCTGTCCTAGGCCTGTCTGAGCTCCACAGGTGTGGGCTGGGCTGACCTGGGCCCGCCTGTGCTGGGGTGGAGGTTGGCGGAACTGCCCTGAGCCTGGCCACACTCATGTGGATGTCAATGGGACTGACCTGAGCCTGGCCATGCTAGGGCGAAGGTCAGTGGGACTGACCTAGGGCTGGCTGCAATCCAGTGTAGGTCTCTAGGTCTGTCCTTTGTCCACCTGCCTTGAAGCAGAGTTGGGCCTGTCTGTCCTAGTGTCTCCTGCTCTGGGGCAGAGGTCAGTGGGATTGACTGGAGCCTGGCTGCACTAGGGTGAAGGTCAGTGGTACTGACCTAGGTCTGGCCGCACTCTAGTGTAGGTCCCCCTTGGCTCGACTGCCCAAATTTTTTTGAAAATGAAAATTATAAACTGGATTTCACACTAAAAAATCTGAAAGTGTTCTTTAAAAGTTTTTAATAAATTTCTACATAGATGATAAAATGTATCATAGTAACCAATTTGGTTAAGTTGTCCTCAGTGTATTCTGATGCTTTTTTCCCTCATAATGAATTTTAGTATGTTTAAAAATAAAAGTCTTTCCTATTATATTATTTTTCTAAAAGATTTGTGATCATATCCTAAAATATGTAGCTATTTACTTAATGATTATATTTCTAGGAAAGTTTGTTTTACCTAACTTTGATTAAAATGTGTTTATTTAAAATTTAAAGTAGTTTATGATACATTTCATAAAATATGAATTATAAGGTGCAATCAGTTACAAGTGATTTTATTAACCTCATAAGTAGTAGTATGTATTCTCATGAAAATATGTATATATATATATATATATATATATATGCACACATAGAAACACACACACACAGACACACACACGCACACATACACTCTTATACATGCTTTATACACATAGAGACACCCTCTATTTCTTATACTACCCAACTAGTCCAGGGAAAGTTTTTCCCTTTTCTTTTTCTATTGAATATATATATCATAAGTAGTACATAGAATTTTCCATGTATTGATTATACTACTAATATATAGATTAATAAGTTACATATATAAATTGTTAAGATTACATTGTTATGTGAATATTGATATTTACATTAATATGAATATATCAAGAATTGAATTGATTATGATTTTGTTCATTTTTTAAAGGCCTCTGTATTATTCAAATTTGCCCAGAAAAACAGAAACCGCAGGAAAGAGAGATATATAAGTAAAAGAAGATGTTTTACAGGAATTCGTTCCCTTGTTAGGAAGTTGTGAATTTCATGACGTACTGTTCATTAACTGGAAAAATCAGGGGATTTGGCGGTGTGATTTAATCTGAATTCAAAGGCCTGAGAGCCAGGGGAGCCCATGGTGTAACCTTCTTTATCGCCCTAGTCTTGAGAATCTGGGCAGGAAAGAGTGGGGCACTCCTGTAAGTGGAGTGTGAAGTCTAAAACAACATGTTTTATGTCCAAGGACAACAAAGCATGCATGTTTCCGCTCCAAAAAATGAGAGAGAAATTGCCTTTTCTCTGCCTTTTGTTCTATCCAGGTCCTCAAAAGATAAGATAATGCCCCTCACATTGGTGAATGTATATCTTATTCAGTCTGGATGGAATGCTAATCTTTTCTGAAAGCACATTTATAAATACAGCCAGGAATTATGTTTTACCTGCTACCAGGCATTCTTTAATCTAAGCCAACTTGTTGGCTTCTAAAATTAAGCATTGAATCCTTCATTCATATAAAATGCCTTCCAATAGTAATGATTAAATACAATTATTAAGTATACACCCAGTATTCTTTTCAATGTTTTATATATATCATTTGTCCTCCTCATCATTCCAGGAAACTTTCAATTTCCTAAATGATAACACTGTGCAATGAGCTATTAAGTGAACATATAAAGTCTGTCATAAAGGAGCCAGAGTTTGGAACTAAGTCATCTGTTGGCCTAGCTGCAGCTGATGGTAACCTCACTGTACAAGTTTAGTGGGTGAACCTCTCAGAAAAACACAGTCTATAGTATAATGGTGTATAACTTTCATAAACTGAATATCATGTTCTAAATCACACAATGATAGCAATCATTTTCCGATACCTTTTCAGAGATGAGAGGAGCTCAGTCAAGTGAATTATAGCTCAAGATTTGGAGTATTCCTATAATTTTAATTATTCTGTTTATATAGTAACTTTCAAGTCAGCTTATAATTTTAGTTGTCATTAATAACAATAATATTAAACAAAAATGCAATAATAAAATAACTCCCCTTGTATTATGAAACTCTTAGTTCCTGTTAATTGGTATAAAAATTGGCCTTCTTCTTCTTCTCTTACTGTTAAATATATTTACTTTGAAAAGATGAAAAAATAAATATGCAAACAGAAAACTTACACAATTTTTTATTTCTTGATTATTTACTGGAAAAATTAAAAACTTTTTAAAAATAATGAGAATTAATTGCTTGACTAAAAGCCAAGAGAAATTGTATTCTCCTTGCTGGTAACTGATTAAATAATTAACCCAGTTGTTAGATGATGGGTAAAAGAGTCAAAACTCTAAGTGGAAGTTCTCTTCTAAAAATAACAGTTTTCCTACAAATTTCAAATAGGTCTCTAGTCAAGAAAATATAAATAGGGCTTGCATTAACTTGTTTTGTTTCTTGACTCTTTCATGGTAAAGCTATCCTTAAATTAACTGACTTAAAAACAGTAATATTTGTCTTAAATAAGCCTTTTACAAGTGACCTTACCATCATTTGCTTGTGAAAAAAAGTCTTTCTTTTTTCCTCTTTTAAAGCCAAAACAATTGTCATTATTGACTTCACATTTCCCTTTCTTTCTTTCCTTCCTTCCTTCTTTCTTTCTTTCTTTCTTTCTTTCTTTCTTTCTTTCTTTCTTTTCTTTCTTTCTTTCTTTCTTTCTTTTCTTTCTCCTTCCTTCCCTCCTTCATTTCTTAATGAAGACTGAAAAGTGAGTGCCCTTTAGTACATAAATTAAATATAATTAAGGGGTAAGAATTCAGTTTCTACTGGTATAAAGATATATAAAGTTTTGAAGAGTATGTCATGCATTTACCTCTTGGTGGTGATTCAAGGGTTGTTTTGCACAAATTTTTGCTATATTCTAGAAATTATACATTGGATGTGAAAACAATCATATGACTATACTCCTTGACCTCCAAAATTTGGCAACATTTGAAGTATCATGTATGTTTAAACCAAGCCTAGTAGCATTATCTGAGCAAAATAACTTGAAATCACTTGATCTCTTGGTAGAAGGCCTTTGGAAATGAGAAATCCTTTGTAATACAAAAGTGAGTTAATTTCTAATGTGATTATGTGTTTTAATTCCCTTTGCTAAAACTGAAAGAAGAACTGTCCCTTAGTCAAGACATTCTAGAACTTCATTCAAAATAAAGGTAAGGCGAAATGAACTTAAAAGTTATAGAAGTAGGAGAGTATATTGATGACTTAGGGAAAAAAGGACAATAAACATAATATGAAAAATTTAGTTGGACATCACCACTTGTCAATTTCTTAATCATCTCCTCTGACCTGTATAAATTCTCATAGTCACTATTAAAATACTAAGTAGAAGTTTTCATCTTAAGACATTCATTAGAATCATTTGGGGAGGTTTACGGAAAGAAATACTTGACATTATAACTGCAGTGAGATTAAATCTCAGTGTAATTTTGCTTTGCATTTCCCTAATTGCTAATAATATTGAACATTTTTTTTTTCATGTATTTATTGGCTATTTGTATTTCTGCTTTTGAGAAATGTCTGTTTAGACCTTTTGTCATTTGTTTGAGTTATTTGTTTTCTGGTGTTAATTATTTTTCAGTTCTTTAATATTCTGGATATTAGTCTCCTGTAGTTGGCAAAGATTTCCTACCATTCTGTAACTTTTCCCTTTACATTCTTTTTTCCTTTGCTGTGCAGAAGCTTTTAATTTAATGTCATCCCACTTATTGATTTGTCATTTATTTGTTTAGTTAGTTTTAGGAATCTTATTAAGAAAATTGATGCTTGTACCAATATGTTGGAATGTTGATTATGTATTTTCTTTTAGTATTTGCAATGTTTCTAGTCAAAACCCTAAGTCTTTAATCTCTTTGAGTTGATTTTTTTGCAGGGTGAGAGATAGAAGGTACACTCATTCATTTTTGGTGGGACTACAATTAGTATAACCAATTTGGAAAGCAGTATGGAGATTCCTCAAAAGACTAGGAACCATATGGTTTCTATCTGGGTCATTTGTTAGTTATCCCAAAGAGCTTATATTAGCATACTATAATGATACACACATACCAAAGTTTATAGCAGCACAATTCACAATAGTGAAGTTGTAGAACCAGCACAGGTGACCATGAACAGATTAATAGACAAAGAAAATTTGTAATATATACACAATGGAGATTTAGTAATCCCCAAAGAAGAATGAAATTACATCATTTTCTGGTAAATAAATAAAACTAGAGAACATCATGCAAAGTGAAATAAGCCAAAGTCAAGGGTCAAGTGTATGCAAAAGCTAAGAGAGAAATAAGGAATACAAAAAGTGGATCTTATGAAAATGGAAGGGAGAACCGTGGAGTAAAGGAAGGAAATTGAGGGGGGGGAGGGAAGACAAATGGAAAAGGGGAAGAACTGTGGAATAAAATTGACCAAACTATGCTATGTGCATGTAGGAATATATCACAATGAATTCTACTTTTATGTATTATGTGCCAAATAAAAAAATAATTAAATAGAAGGCAGACCAATAGAGTAAAGAAAGAAGTAGGAGAAAGGCCATAAAAGTGAAGTTTCATGCATTGAAATGGAGAACATCATATTATGTGCATTTATGAACAAACTCTACTGTTATGTATAACTATGGTACACAGATAAAAACATTTTTAGAAAGTATTGCTTGAGTTGCATCACCAGAAATTCTAAGTCTTAGTTTTTGTGATGTGCTACTTTAAATATAATGCAGTTTAAAATCTCCTCAAGGAGCCAAGCATGGTGGCACACACCTTTAATCCCAGCAGCTTAGGAAGCTGACACAGAAGGATCAAGTTAAAAGCCAGCCTCAGCAACAGGGATGCTCTAAGCGACTCAGTGATACCCTGTCTCTCAATAAAATACAAGCAATGGCTAGGGATGTGGCTCAGTTGTTGAGTGCCCCTGAGTTCAATCCCTGGTACCAAAAACAAACAAGCAAGCAAACAAAGCCTCTTCAAGGAATTCTAGTATTGTAGTTTTACTAAAGAAAGCTTAACTGTTATTATATACTAATTAATGTACATATATAACCATATATATGTTACAAATAGCAAATTTGTATATATATGTGTATATATATATATATATATATATACATATTTTGTAAAATACTCATAACAATCTTAATTTACAGAAGAGTAAAATATGTCAGGAAGATACTTTAAGAGCTAGAATTTACAGAATTTACTCCTGCCTTTGGGGCAGGAGTCCCCTGTGTTTCTCTTTTGCTATCCAAGCAATACACCTCTTTTTCATTTTTCTCAAAACCACATCCTCATTATTAGATTGGCATCAAGGAGAAGGACTGAGATTTAGGCAATACATTTGGAAACCAAGATGGAACACGAGAGCAACCCCTGCTCCAGCTTTCTTGGGCAGGCCTGGCTCTCCAAGGAATCCCACTTCCATGCTGAGGATTCATAGTACTGGTGAACTTGTTGAGAGCCAACTGCAGGAGAGTTAGGAGACAGGTGAGTTTTCCTTGGGTTGAACCAGAGGAGCTATTCCTGTGAATAAAGGGAGGAACTGAGGGACCATCCCATCAGCTACTGAAGCTCCTTTGGCTTTGGGGAACTCCTGCCTTCTCTCCCTGAATGGTACAGTTTGCACCATCGTGGTCCCCTTTGAGAAAAAGGAAACTGAACTCAGAAAAGTTATGACAACTTTGGTCATTTGCATGATCCCTGCCCTACGTATGCCTTGTCTAGACACCTGCCATCTGCCATTGTGGACCTCTGGATTGCTCTGATGCTGGATGCCCTTTACTGTTCACACCCCACCTGATAGAGAACAAGAACTTTGGGTTACTTCCTCCAACTTCAACCCCTTTCAGTAGGAAGCAGTTTGGAGATGTCTTTGCCCATTTTTCCATAGAAATGGTAGGAAGAAATTGACAGTGGGGAAATGTAATGGTGGTCCACTTTATGCTTTGAATATAACCCTTGCTGCTCTGCCGATGCAATTTATTTTGTAAATGGACATGGCATGTTTCTTTCTCGTCCTCCTCTCTCCCTGCTCCTCCCTAATTTCTCTCCCTCCCAAATCTCAAGGGAAACAGGATTACCTTTCTTGCAAGTTTTAGTCAGATTTACCTGTCCCTGAGTATACAACCACCACAGGAAGGAAGTAATCCAGACTTTGAGGTCTGTACCAGATCTCAGAAATGACTATCTCCCAAATTAACAAGTGAATTACACACCTTTGAATCACCTCTATAAAAGCCCTCTCTTCCCGCTGATGGGCAGAATCCCCTGTGTTTCTCCCTTGCTAGCGAAGGAATAAACCTTCTTTTTCCCTTTTCTAAAAAAAAAAAAAAAAGAAAGAAAGAAAGAAAGAAAGAAAGAAAAAAGAGCTAGACAGCTACACTTTAGTATTAAAGCGATTGAGCCCTAAAAATGACAAACCTGTTAATGTTGTTCCCTTTGTCTATGCTGCTTTTCCTGATTATTAACAACTCTGAAATTGATTGATCCATCAACTCTGAAATTTTAGAACTCTTACACTTCCTGTACTACAATCTGTTATGTTGTAGCTACTTGCATCCTTATCTTGTCTCCCAGCACATACAAAAGACTTGAAATTCAAACCAGGATTTCATCATTCTGGTATTGTTAATTTGTTTTGTTTGTTCATACTTTCATATCTTCAGCACCTAGAACAGCTACATGTGCATCAGATTCTAAACAAATATTTGTTGAATTAATTGTTGGTAGAGTCTTTGAAGTCTTTCAAATTTTAACACTGAACATTTTTATATATCTTATGTCTCAATCATATTAGTTAACTGAGGATACTTTAGTCTTTGTGATTTCTTTGAAAGTGAATAACTTTCTTAATATTTTATACATATTCTCCTTAGAGCTGACATATATCACCAGAAAGTAGATATTAGTTATATATACATATAATTGACTTACAGTGGGGAAATATGAATCCAAAGCATTCATTAGAACATCACCACCTGTCAATGTAATTGTTTTGAAGACACTGAAGGAACAGCAAAGATCAAGTAGTAAATGCAAGACATTTTTAAAAATTGCACCATATAAAGAGCATAATTGTCTGACTACAAAATCTACAATTTTTTAAAGATTATATTTAGTTAAAACACAAATTTAATGAGACTTTGTTGAATTTAATTGTGAAATTGTTTCTAGCTTTAATAAATGCATCTTCATTACTCCTGAATGATAAGTAACTATTTGGCCAGAGCTCTTTTTTCTTTTTTTCCAAAATTCAATTTAGGCAAGAAAGGATTATATCTAGAGTGTGTACAAGTGAATATTCACATCAACTGAGATAAAAACGAACTGCTCAGTAAACTGAAGTAAAACAATGTGTTCACACACAAACTTGAGAACGATTTATCAAATAATTATTCTTTATGGTTTGAATTCTTTAGATATTCAATTTGGATTTATTTCATTTCATGGTCTGATGACAAAACCTTTTCATTTCTTGCTGTCATCTGCTGATTTCAACCTCAATAATTTTTCCATTTAAACACACTCTGAATTGACAAACACTCTTGTTTCTGATCATGCTGAACATATTGAGTCATCAAAATGAATGCTTTTTTTTTTTTTTTTTTTTTTTTTTTTTTTTTCATGATGGTACTCACAAAACAAATGCCAATGCATCTGGAACATCCATTTTCACACTTTTGCTGAATTACTGAAACCCTTGATTTAACAAAGCATTCTTAAAACACAAAAGATAATCCTTCTGGTCTTTCCAAGCCTTTTGTCCTTCCTTATTGTCCTTCCTCATTACAGGGTAAATGGAAATGATTGATTTGACAAAATAAAATCTTTTTTTTTTTTTTTCCTTTGGCATAATATCTTATGTTTTGACATGATATGTACTCAAAACATCCATTTGCTTCTAACATGCACTTAGAGATATGGCACAGTTGTTATATATCTGGGTTTTAGTTAAAACAGTTAACTGACAACAGGCAATGAACAAAGAGTTTAAATTTCCCCCTTAATTACTAAAGACTCCTCTATGTTTTCTTAGTTTGCTGACATTAATGATCATCATGAATCAATATTGAGTTTTAGCAAACATATTTTCAACATCTTGGAGAAAATCAAACTTTTCTATTGTTTTAGCTGTTAATAATATGAATTTCAGTTTTTGGTATTTGAATGTTAGACCAGGCTTGGTTTGTTGAAATAAGTTTAAGGATATGGTGATTTTTTGTTTATTTGTACATGGTTGCATTTGATTCATTAATATTTTGAGTTTTTGTTGGTTATAATAAAGAAAATTAGACTTTACTTTCTTGTGATATCCTTGTTTTTGCTGTAAATAACATGTTCTTCTTATGAGTAGGACTTGTTATTTTTTTCACTTTTTAGTATAATGCATGGTAAGTTATATTATTTTACATGTTAGTTATTTTTATCAAAATATATTATTCTAATATATATTATTCTATCTACTAATACCTTTTAAAATGTATGTTATATCTGTTGTAGTGATGCTAGTTTTATTTCTAGCATTCTTATTAATTAATTTATTTTTTAGAACAAAGTAAGTCACATTTATTTGGGCCTAATTAAGATTGCAGTCCCAGTCAAACAGATTCAAGTAATAATGAAAATGTGCTCTGAGGTCTTACACAATGGCAGCTGTATTTATAACTTTAAACTGTAAATGGGTAATAGTAATTACATATTTTTTAGGAATTATTTCTGCTGGCAGAATTTGTCTTAAATAGGGATTGGGTGCCATCTCAGTCTCTGGGCAGTTTGGGGAAAGTGGCCTTTTGTTCAGAAGGTCAGGAAAGGATAATAGAATTTCACAAGTCAACTTGAATACAGACTGGGCATGTCTGCAGCCACGTTCAATAGTCCAGCTGAGAACTTGTCTGACAGTTGATCAATAATGGCCTTCTGACTCCACTCTAAGTGCCTGATCCATTTGTACTCCATTTTGGTTTTCCATGACAAAAAAAAAAAAAAAAAAAATGGCAGTTGGACATTTGTCAGAGTTCTAGGCAGGAAGCCAAAAGAAAGAATTTTTAAAATGAGCAGGTACTTGTTCCCATTTCAAATAGTTTTTTAGAAGGACTTCCAATAATTTTCACATATATCTCATTAGTCATCTGGCCATGCCTGCCTGAAAGGGAGATTAGAAATATGTTCTTCAAGTTGAGCACATGTGATTTCAGAGGTCTCAATCCATAGACAGCTCCATAGCCCAGGTTAAAAAGAACATCATGGCAAAAGTGTGTGGAGGAGAAAAACTGCTTAGAACATAGCAATAAGGAAGAACAGAGAGTTTATTCCTACTTTTCTAAATGTGAGCTTCCTCTTCTTTGTAAATCTCCATCATGCTAGAAGAGCATGTATCTCTTCTAGCCCATGCATTGTTTTTTTTTTTTTTTTTTTTTTTTTTTTTTTTTAGGTTTTTCAGAATATCATTTTTAATCTTGTTGCAATATTGTGTTTTAATATTTGAATTTATGAATACTCATTTTTATCTTCATTTCCCTTCTATTACTTGGATAGAATTAATTTGTGCTAACTTTATATCTTATGAAATAAATACAAATAATTGATTTTGTTCTATTTTTCTAATAGATGTATTTAAATTTAAAATATTTTCTAACTATGGCTTTAGTTCATATCAAAATTTTTCATATATCATATTTTATCATTGTTTAAATTGCTTTCTCTTTTCAATTTTGATTTCTAATTATTTTTAAATCTATTTAATATGTAGAGATCTCAGCATTTTCCAGTATTTATTTTATTACTATTGTTTTTAATTTATGTATTGAACTTACTGACTAGAAAACATAGTATGAATAATTTTGAAAATTGTTGAAGTTTATATTATGGCCCAGAATATTAATAATTTTGGTAATCCTGTGTACTTAAAATATGCATTTTGTTTTTTTAGAATTATATATTAAAATATTAATATTACAATAATTAAAATCTTGAATAAACTTACTGATATTTTTTTTCCATTCTCATAATCAACTATCAACGTTAAGTATGTGAAAACTCCTGTTATGGTTTGAAGTCTATCTGTGTTGATTTTAGTTCTATCATTCCTTGTATATATTTGTATCTGTGTTATTAGGAGCATGCACATTTAGTGAAAAAACTACAGTGTTCTTATAACACTGTCCTCTCTTATAACATTTCTTCATTTATGTCTACTTTAATATTTGTAAAACTATACTGGCTTCCATTATTTAGCATTTATATAATTTTGTCTGTTCTTTTATTGACCCTCTATCATAGCCTAAATTACCATTTGTAATTTTTAAACTTCCTCCTTTTCTATGTATGCTTAATGAAAATAGAATTTGATTTTTATATTTTACTAAATATAAATTATTGCCCAATTTTGCCTCTCAAACATTATGTGAAGCTTCCTTGCTTTATTGGTTTTCAGGGATTCAAAACTATTCCAGTAAATATATTCAGTAACCTTCCTGGCAAACCTTCACTGAATTGTTATTATATTAATTGTGAGTGAATTTTACTAGTTTAACTTATAAGAAGACAATGTTACTTCCCTTACTTCCAAGTTTCTCTCACCAACTTGTAGAAGTCTGAAATCAGATTGAAATTAACATGAATTGTGAATGAATGTTCAACTGTAGACAGTAGGAAGAAATTTCCCAATAATGTAGAATTAGAAAAAAAGCATTGCTAGTAGCAAAAAATAAAAACTTAAGGCTATAGGAGGAGAAATAATTATTTGAGAGCTGACAATATAGTAATTAAAGAATAATTTATTAAAGAATTAATTTATTTCCAGAAAGCAAACTAATCACATTTTCGGAAGAGTAAGAAGTACAGGATTATAGATGCGTATGTTTTATTTTGAAATATTAAATACTAATATTAAAAATCCTGTTAAAATATTTGCTGAATTCAGTTTTTCAAAGTTCTGTTTCTTTTTATATCTGTTTGTGTATTTGTGTATGAGTGTATACACACAGGTAATTCACAAACTGTGTATAGATACATGTTCCTAAATAAATAGTAATTGACAACATTTGATGTTCCAAAAGTACATATGTATATATGTTTTTCTACATGTGTGTTTAATATATAATAATAGCATGTCTTTAAAACACTATATTGACTAGAAGTTTATTTCTGTAACTAATAATCTTCCAAAATCCTGGTGGATTGGTAAAAATAGGATAACATTAATAATTTCAAATAACTAAATATTGTTTGTATAAGTGTGTGTGTATAAAATTTCTAAGTGCTAACAGTAGTTATTACCTATTCTGAAAAAGTTGCAACTATAATGTGATATTTTAATACAGTCACAGAATTATATCAAATTATTTAAATTCACTAATGCTTTTGATATTTGCTATATTTGCTGGGTATTTGTCAAAAGTAATAGAAGAGTATTACAGTGCTTGTAAGAAGTAAAATTATAATATCATACAAAATATTAAAATAAAAGGTCTAGTCACTTCTGCAGAAAAAAGGAACAAAATGGAAAAAATATTATTTCTAGTTTTTGCAAAGATGAATCAATGTCTATAAAAATAATAGTAGTAAATATTACCAATCATTGATTAACTATAGCTTATAACTGATATGACTTATGTCACAACAACCTTAGCACTCTTACTAAATATTAACTAATTCAGTCAAAGACTATTCATTGGATTCACCTGAGTTGAAGATACTATATTAGAACATAAGGCTAGAACAATGAATTACTCAAAACAACCGAACCACAGTGTTAGTCAGCTTTGCATCTCTGTGACAAATATAATTTATCTGAATAACTTAGAGGAGGAAAAGCGTATTTGATGCTTATGATTTCAGAGGTTCAGTCGATAGTGGGTTGTATCTATTGCTCTGAGCTGAAGATGAGGCAGGGCAGTTAGGGGAAAGCAACTCTGTTCCTGGTGGGGTCAGGGAAGTAGAGAGGAAAATGACAAAAAGGGGCATTGGGAAGATGCACACTTCCAGGACACAACCCCAGTGACCAACCTCCTTCAGCCATGCCCCAGCTGCCCACAGTTACCTCCCAGCCAATCCATTCAAACCAGAATGGACTAATTAGGTTATAGTTCTCATAATCTAATCATTTTACCACTAAATATTCCTGCATTAACACAGGAGATTTGGGGGGACACCATATCCAAATCATAGCCTATGGTTAGGGAACAAAGTAAATAATTATAATGGTTACATAGATATTAAAAGGGAATTATTGACTGTAATGTAACAAAGCACTTGTTCTAATTTAGAGGGCTAAAGGCAAATTATCTTTCTAAAAATATAGTTAGTATATAAATATATAAAACAAGTAATCAGCAAGAATGAATGAGTGTTTTCCATGCAGAACTGATTTTATATATATATATGATTTTGAAAGTGAGTTACCTAGACAAATCTAGACAAATAAAAAAATAAATGCAAAAATACCTGGTCATGGTAAAGGAAGGGAAGAGGGATTTGAGATAGGTTGGAACACTGAAACAGGGACAAATGTTGTAAAATACTAAATAAAATAGGGTTTATTCTAAGAACAGTGAAAACATCAAAACTATTTTAGACAGAAAAGTAGCATGTTTATATTTTCTAGATTTTATTTAATTTTGTTTTTCCTGACAAACTTCATGTGGTATGTTTGTGTGGTGCTGGAGAAGGAACCCAATTCCTCACAAATTCCAAAATTTTATTGTACATATTTTACAGCTAAATCTGGCAAAATTTCAAATGCCTATCAATGGGTATAATGTTGTTCTGAAGAAAACTAATACAGGGTAGAAACTTGGATCTATCTCTAAAAATGAAAGCACAAACAATAAAGAGTAAGTTAAGGTAAACTATAATTTTATATTTTTGTTCTCCCTGGCAGCCATAAGCTGTAAAGCTGTCCACCATAATTTCCCACCATCATGTGCTGCCTCACTTCAGGCCCAGAAGTACTGAGATGCCTGGCTATAGACTCTGAATCCATGAGCCCCAAATAATCTTTTCCTCCTATAAGCTGTTCTTGTCAGGTATTTTGGTCAAAGTGATGAAAAGCTGACTAACACATTAATTAGTCAATATTTGAAATATGTGCAGTTTTGTGTTTAACAGTACTCAACATTGAAGGTAAAAAATATCAAAAGTAAGAGCTAACTCCTTCAATGTTTACTCATGTTTACATTTTTAAAGGATAGCATGTCAAAAAAAATTAAAAATTTGGTGTAGCTGATTAAGTGTACGAAACTACACAATAAATTAGCACAAGCAAATGTAACTTCTTCCTCAATAGAAATTATGCTTGATATTTTTTCTCAGACCACAATATAGGTATCCTACGAAATATTTGATGAAATTCTTACATGGTTTCAATTAGTGTAATTCAGTGACTCTAGGTTATTCATCCAGAATGACTACAAAGAGTGCTGTACTATGTTAAAGTAAGCAAAATGGACATAACTAAGACATGCCCCTTGCTTATAAGAAGGTCTGTGATTAATGGCAAAGAGCAGACACAGAGATAAATCATAATATGGTACATTAAGTGCCATAACAGAGGCATGATCAAGTAACAGGCCTGATTAAATGTTCTGGAACCACAGAGTACTCTTGGCCTCTTGATGATGCTTGATAATGTTGCCTGGAAAAAGCGGCATTTATGTTGGAGCCTGAAAGACTGGAATCAAGGTTCCTTGTCATGGGGCATTTGATGGTGATCTAAAAATGCAATACACAGCAAAAATAAACAGTGAAACATAAAATAAGTACTGTTGATTCTAATGGAAGCTTTGTTGCCATAAGCAACAACTTTTTTGCTAATAAAAAATGTAATTGCACCTGTGGAATAAGTAGTACATTAGTGACATATTTTTTTAATTAAATGCTTACATTCATTATTTGTAAGTTAATGTATACACTAATAACTTTGGATATTGATTTGAACATGTAGTATATATTATTCTATTTACTAATAATTAAAGTGTGACATAAATATAGTAGTGCATAATTAGAGAGTAGCAAGGAAAAGTAGAATGTGGATATATTTTCTAATAAACATATTTCTACATATATAGGATTTCACTGTTATAATTAAATCCAGTTTCTTACATTTGGATGCTGCTATGTCTGACTCAGAGCTATAATAAACTCCCTAGTTCACACAAAATTCTGAACTAGTTCTGCTAAATTAAGACTGATGCATGTGCTGCTGTGATTCCTGCTGTTTTTAAGCATTAATCAAATTTTGATAAAATTTCATTACATTTTTATCAGTATTTTATATTATAACTATAATCCAAACAAGTGGGACCAAAAATATTTTGGTATATGAAAAAACATCATTTTACTTCCCATTTAAATGTTTTTTAAATAACAACTCTCATGTCTTACTCTTAATCCATATAATAATATTTTAATTTTTAGCCTTAGCATATTACCCTATAAATACTTCAGTGAAAATTAAATAGTACCTAATGTTATATAAATTTCATTGTAACATGAACTAGTCCTGAGACCCTTGTGAAAAAACTTATTTGTTGCTATTTTTTTTATTATTAGCACTAGCAATTACAAAAGCAATATATTTATGTAATAAGTATATTAAGCATAACTATACATTTAAACATATGAAAAAATTAGGCAATTCAGTAGAAAACTTATCATAAATGAATAATAACAAAGTAAGCATACTGTTTTGAATTAAGAATTAGTCCAAGTAAGCATGTGTTTTGAATTAAGAATTCCCTTGTTTTGATCCAAGATTGGTAGTTTGTTTATTCTGCAGGAATGTGTACTGTAGTTTTTCCATTCCTTGGCAGATGAATACAAGCCCCTGTAAAAGAATTGTACTATTAAGACTCAATATAACAACTGACATTCGTATTATACTTCTCTCTATGAGGTATCAGTGCAATAATGCAATAGTGCAGTATCTTTCATGGAAACCTTTGATCTTATGTCTTCAACAATGATTGCAAAATAAATGGGAAAAGATGGTCAACTAGAAATAATGGGCAAAGATGAAAAGGTATCATGCTACCTAATGACAAAAGTACAAATTCTATTTATATTTCTTAATAAATAAGTAATCTATCAATAGAGTGATTGAATGTTAATATTGAGTTTTACCTATCAATTTTTTTTTAGAAATTACATTGTTAATTAACTTTAGGGGCTATTTACAGTCACTCTTTCTTATTACTGATGTGAATGAATGTGTGTTTAAGCAATAACATGGAAATATTTTGTGTTATCAAATTTTATAATACTGGGACATTATCTTGTGGTCAATATATACTTGGATAAAATCTGAAAAATCCTAAGAATCAATCATTAGAAAACCAGTAAAATAAGATGCATTCATACAGGAATGGATGATTATACACCAACCTGGGAACACAATGTGTAATGCATTTTTATGTAAAATGATAAATGTCTAATCTATTGAGCACAATACTATTTATAATTCAAGGCATTTGCTAAATCTTAAAAATATATACTTTTTTTCTGTTTTGTATATTGAGACAGGGTCCCTCTATGTTGCCAGGCTTGTCTTGAACTTCTGGGCTCAAGTGATCCCAAATTTCCAAGGTGGGGAATAGAGGTGTGAATCATGCCTTCTTTGGGGAAGATGCAGGCAGAGACTAGAATGATTAGTTCAGCAAGTTTGTGAAAGCCAAAGCCCTGAAGGCTGCAAATATAGGAGAAATTTGCATCAATGTCTTGCAGGCATTGTTTTTAAGAACATCTCTGGGTACTCAAAAAATATAAAGGAATATTGAGAAATCTGCACCTATGGAGCAAAACTAGAGTGGAGAAAAAAAAATCTTTCTGCCTGTTTTATATGTGTTAAAAAAATCCTTAAGATACAGGGAAAAGGGACAAACTTTGCTGCCCATAAAGCAGGAGAGAAAATCCACTGCAGCTGGCATCAGCAGCTCTTTTCTTTTGATGTGTATTTTTTTCTTTTTACCTTTTTTGATTCTCCTATTTTAATTTAGAATTTATTAAGGTTCACTTTTGTCTTGACTATTGACTTTTTGTTTCTATCACTTTTTCCCTAAAGTTTTAGGATTCTCTTTGAGTTTTAAAATAAGAATCTGTAAACAGTCCAATTCTAATATCAAATAGTAGTTTACTATTCATGCATATTTACCTTTTCAACATTATATTCGAGTATCTGTCTCCTATCACTTTTGTTATTGTTGTTATGGATTTCTACAATTGTCATAGCAATATATTTTTACTATTCTGCTTTATACATTCTAATGTTTCTTAGACTAACAACTAAAAACTATATTTTACCTTTAACTATTGCCAAGACTTTTCATTTCACTGTGTAATACACATTTATACCTGATACATTATTTTGCCTTAACTCCCTTTACAATTTCATGTCAGGTACCTAAAAATTAATTTAAAAGCTTCTATTTGTGAAAATCTTTAAATTTCCTTCATTAGTGAAAGTCCTTTCCAGAAGATGTTGATACTGAGTTATCAATGTTAAGAATTTTCTTTAAATGTGTATGGTTTTTATTATTCTGCTGAAATTATTTTACTGAAATAATGTCTAACTGATGTTAAATAGTATCTACATTTTTCATTAGAGATTTTAATATTTTAATCATGATTATCTAAAATTCTGCCATGTAATTAATGGTCATGTAGTTCCATGATGTGTCATATCTGAGTGTAGTTAGATGTTTGCTTCATCATTTAGCATTGCATTGCTTTTTACTTGATTCTCTTCATGATTTTATTGTGGACATTGTTGTCATAAACAAGACATCTTATGCAAGATGATAGGATATGATATAAATGCCTAGATTTTGGCACATGTTTCCTTCTGCTAGAGCTTTATTTGGGGTTTGAAATTAATCTGATAAGGAGATGGGCTAGGTGTGAAACCCATTGCTGCCCTGTTAAACTCAGTGCCACACAGTCTTCGGATTTCTCTAGCAATAATTTGTGGCAATTGCTGTATGGTTTAACAATGAGGTGTTCTCAAAGTCAGTTCTATCTTTCATTTTAATTATACAGTTGCAGCTTGCTTTCTAAGCAGCTTTGCTTTTGCCAATTTTGTGTTACCTGCTGATTGTCAGTCAGCCTGGTGGCTGGTAGTTGGGGAAATGTTACATCGTTCAGTCTGAACTCATTTGCAAGAAAGCATTGAATCTCTGAAACTCTTAAGCATGGCCTTTGTACTGCTGGTACTCTACCCCTGGGATATTTCTGATTCCCAAATATTTTCCCTGTTCCACTTTAGAAGAAGAATTGTTTTATTTAGTTCTTCCCTTCCCCCAGTGGCAGTGGATTTTCTCTCCTGTTATATGGGCAACAAGATTGTGTCCTTTCTCTGTGTATCTTAAAGGTATTTATGTTCATTATAAAAGAAATAGGGGAAGAGATCTAGGTGTAATTTTTGGTCTTTGCTATTGCTGCTGCTTTTTCTTCTCCACTCCAGTTTTACTCCCTAAGTGCAGATTGCTCAATACTCCTTCACATTTTCTTGAATAGCCACTGGTGCTCCTGGAGAGAATGCCTGCAATAGTGGTGAGAACTTCCCCTGTATTTGTAGCCTGCAGGGCTTTGGCCTCTGCAAACTTGCTGAACTAATCATTATGGTCTCTGCCTTCATCTCCCCCAAGGAAGTCTGTGCTCATAAATCTTCTCTCCCTCTAGGACCCACCTCTCCTTAAATATGGGTCCAGTTGTTTGCACTCTGACCTTACTTCTCTAAAGGGCTCCTGAATGGAGTCATTTTAAAAATAATGCTGGGAAAATTGGATATTCTAATGCAAAACGTGAATCTTGATCCAGATATCAAAACATCTACAAGATTAACCTAAAATGAAGTATCAACTTAAATGCAAATCTTTAAAGCTATAAAACTTATAGAATTAAACAGAGGAGAAAATATATATGGGTTTAGTTTAGGAAAGACTCCTTGGGTAAGACATAGAACACACAGTTGGCCCCAATAAAAATTGGTATGTTGAATCTTTATCAAATTGAAAACCTTTGCTCTTTAAAGAACCCTCTTAAGAAAATGAAAAAACATAATCTATAGAAGAAAGTATTTTAAAAACATAATACCTGATTAAAAGTTTGTATCCAGAATTTAAAAAGAACTCTGAAAACTAAATAATCACCAGAGAATCAACAGATTCTCTGGAAAATGATTTCTGCCTACACTTCTCTAAAGAAGAGAGTTGAGATGAAAGGCCAATGCTCACATGAAAGTTACACATTGTATTTTGCCATTAAATAAATACAAATTAAAATCATGAGAAAATACCACCAAAAATCTACAAAAATGAATTATTTTTGCTTAAATAATAATACATTTAAATATTAAACAAGCAAAGCAGTTAGAATGTTCATATGTTGATGGGGGAAATGCAACCTGGTACTGTCATAAAACATATGATCTTATTGTACTTAGAAAAATGATGCATGTTTTACATATGTACAGATCAGAAATGTCTACAAGCATATATTGCCTGTATAAAAATTTAAAAATTATCATAATTTGGAAAGAAGATGTCTAAAATAATCATACATATTATGATGAGGAAGGTAATACATAGTAGGACATATGGTAATTCTGATAATGAAATAGATTTCATGTTGGCAGGCACCGAATTTAAACTGGAGCATTGGATTTTTTTATTATTATTATCATTATTATTTATCTTCTTCTAAGAAATAATAATTTCCTGGCTTCTGAAACTGTCAGAATATTGTTTCCTATACATACTCCCAGGACCATTAACCTCCAAATACTTGAGAGATAAAATTAACTTGCATTATAATGAAAACACATATCATGAATAAATGAAGCAATTTTTATTTCCTTTTGAATAATGACTTTATAGAAATTGTCTGCATAATACACTAGATTCATGCTTGGCAAAACAATCTGTTTCTTACTTTTATTAAAATTGTCTTAGTGAAATAGAAACTGCATCAAATGTTCACTATAATCAAAGAAGTAATTAACTTTAATTGAAAGTCTGGATACAAGGAACTATTTCATGATAGAAAGCCACAAAGTAGACAAGAAAAATACGATTTTTATTTATTCCATTATAACTCAGATCTAAAATTAAAGCAATTGAAAACTTATGCATATTCCTTGTGTTAATTGTCTAGAATTAAATATTCTGAGTAGAATACAGATAAATTAAGTCATATTGTTCTATATATGAAAGGAATGAAATGTACACTTTTGCTTTCATATCTATCTGAAGTAATAGATATTTAAGATTTTTAGGTGTTTTTGTTTTCCTAGTTATTCAAGACTATGGACAATTGGTTTGAAAAAGCATATAAAGTACTTAAAAGGAAATTGAAAGAGTAAATAACCATTAAAATTAAAATGTCATGTTTATTCTTTTTCAGTTGATTTTCCTTACTTTTTTACTTCAGTATTCCACTGTTAGGCATTCCTTCATAGATACTGTCCTTATGCTTTGCTATATATCACTCAAAAATGGGGGGTGGCTATTATTCACGCCTTATCATTCAATGTTTGTTGTGCTTCCAACATGTTTTTGTTCTATGCTGGTGACTGAAGATAATGAATTGCCAAATTCTCAAGGAGAGAGAAAAATGAATTTTGGCATTTGTTGTTTTCAATGATAGAGACTTAGATTTTAAAAATCAGCAAAGAACAATCTTGTAGAGTGAGATTTCAGGAAATGTTGACTTCTGCGGGTAACACAAAGCTAATTTAAAATATCAGTTTGAGTTTAATGGTAAATGGTGAGTAAAGGAATGAGTGAAGACGGTCTATGTAAATGGCTACCCTGAATAAAATTAGATCTAGGGCAAAAATATGATTGGTTAAAAAATGCAGTGATTGTCGGGCTTGAACATAAATTGTAAGGCAGGATAGATATGCAGTCATGAAGATGGAGTGGCTGAAAGGGCAGACCATAATTGGCAACAAAGGGAGATCAATTTCCCTTCTGTAGACATTACTTAATTATATTACTTAAGCACGTTTGATTATATTTGTGTACTAAAATTAGAAAGACCAGTGATAATTATCTGGAGAATGTGTTAGGAGAAGGTCAGACTGGAACATGGATAATTAATTAAGAAAGCAGTAGAAAAATCTCAGTAGTCTGATGAGAATGAGAAGGAAGGCATGAACAGTAGAGAAGGAAAGGATAGATTTATTACATATTTAGGAGATAATTCCAGTAGGAATTGTGAGTGTTTAGGACTAAGTGTAAACATTATGTGAAGAGGAAAGATAATTCCCACTGACCAGTGGCATGGACCTCCAATAACAGAAACTGCTCTTATGCATGATTGGTTCCCACCTTATAACATGCAGTGAAAACTTCTCTTTCTCAAACTTTGAGCCTAAATCATCATCAAATTTGAGCTATTTCCCCCTTTCATACAATTCTGTCATGTGGTTCAACATCATTCTTGTTTTCTGGTTGTGGCTTGGGCTCCCTGTATCTCCTGGCTACTCACTTGTGCTCTGTAAATATCAGTATTACCCATATTCTCTTTGTATACATTCCCTTCCTAGGTGAACTTTCCATGCACATGGCTTAAATAATACATGCTAGAATAATCACCACGCTCTCCTGTTAGCTTACTAACTGCTATTTCTGCTTAGATTAACCTTTCAAAAATGATTTCAATTATTTGTACCTTATATTAAATTTAGAGGTTTTATATAGTTCACATATTGATAATTAAGATCTTGAATATATAAAGAGTTTATTTTTTCCATACATCATTTCAGAAATTGTTATAAATTCAGAAATTAAGGTCTGGTCCAACTTTAGAAAATAGTGCAACTCTTTATGTAAGTCAAAGTAGATTTTTATTATCTACCAGAGCTAGAAATATTTTTTATTCACATTCTTCCTGTTTCAGTTTCCTCAATTTTTATTCGTGATTTTTGCTTTTTGTGAGTGAACCCTTATTCACCCTAATTTGAAAATTCATGTGAGCTTCACATAAACTTCAATGCATTTAATAAAACAAAGTAAATTTTGAATGATTATATTTATATTTATTTTTATACATTTTCCTGCTCTGCCATTTCTATTGGCCATGCCTTTTCTGTATTTTCACACTGACACTTCACCCAATGAACCAGAAAAAAACTGCTTGATTTTATGTAATGTCTGGACCTTAACCAGATGGAAAAGATAATTTGCTATTTTGTAGCCTAATTAATTAGATGAAGAGTGATAATTTACCCCAAAGAGGGTATTTAGTGAATTAGGAAGACTGAAAAACTTTTGAAATACAATGCTCTGTAGTATTTTACCACCTGCTTGATAAACTATTAGGATTTCTTTGATGGGACCCTAACAAAAGATTTTAGTGATTTAATGTTTTTCTAATTTACTTTCTTCATTAAAAATATTTTTATTTTTAAGTACAGCATTGAGCAGTTGAAAACTGATAGAAATGTTTAATTCAATTCAATAGGAAAGCAATGAATTGAATAATAATGCATTTTCTAAATTACAAGTAAAATTGTGTTGTTACAAACTTATAATGTTTTATATTCGATTAGTTTCTTTTAATACAGACTAATCATAATTGCATTTTTCTAATTAGTAAAAAGATGCTTATTCACATGGCCAGCTACATGCCTGATAAGTTTCTTTTATCACAAAATCCTAAATATTCTGAACAAGTTAGAGTAAAAGGAAAATTCAGTATTTTGCTTTTTTCTTCTGATATGACATCTTTAGAATTTTCACAGATTTAATATTACAATATTTAAATATGATCAAAAGATTATAAACAAGATTATGAAGAAAGAGAAATATAAAGGGAAAGAAGTTCATGAAGGCAGAGAAAGCTCAGAATTAGGAAAACGTGATTTTTATAGAAGTCAAAGTCAGAGAGAAATTGAAGGAGGGATGAAGAAAGTGAGCAAACAACTTCAAAAATATCAAGTTATGACAGCAGTAAAAGACATTTATTGGATTTTGAAATTTAAAAATCATGGGTTATCCATGTAAAAGCAATTTCATTGGTTTAAGAAAAACCACATTGGAATATTCCGGTTGAATACTGGAGAAAGGGCCCACAGTGACCTTCTCCAGTAACACCCTACCAGTAAATCTATTCAAGTGATCAATGCACTGATTAGGTCACAACTCTTATAATCTGATCATTAACTTCTGAATGTTCTTCCATTGTTTCATGCATGAGGTTTTGGGGGACACCACAAAACATAGCAATGTAGAAAGACTATAACTTTATGACTATTATTAGTTAAAGTCAAATTGCCTCTTTTTCTCAATATCTTCTCATTTTTCTGCTCCATCAAAACTAACTATGTTCAAGTTCTCCCACATATTGAAAAAAAATAGCACACAAACTCACAAATTTCCAGTAAAGATATAAAAAAAACTCTTTGATCTTACTTGCAGCTAACATTCTATAGAATGTTATGATATATATATCAACTGTCATCTAAAGTCAAACATTTTGTAAAAAAAAAATCCTTGTCACATTGTGTTTACAATTCCTTTTCCCCACATTTCCTAGTTCAATTTAGAATCACTTTCTACCCTCCCTTATGCCTAAATTTATCTTACAAAAATTACAAATGATATAAATGTTAAATGTAGTGGGTGCTTTTCAGTACTCAGCTAGCCTAAACTATTCCTGTTGATAAAATTACATAATCCCTTGTTAGGGAGAAGGAAAATATTTACTGTACTGAAAATAAAATTTATTCTGTGGTATATCATATTACCTACCACTCATTTTCATTCCACATATGATATCAGTTATTACTTTTTAAAATTAATTTCTGCTTCTTTAAATATCTTAAACTTTAAAAATGTTCAAATATTGATATAAAAAGAGACAAGGAATACCTTCTATGGTATAATCATGTATTATTCATCTCTTTTATAATTTTCTAACTTTCCTTTCCCCATTTTACTTTTCATAACTACTTATGGAACATTAGAAATCTTGATTGGACTGATACTGTCTCATAGTTTTTTTCCCTATTTCTTTGTCTTTTTCTTCACATTCCAAGAAAGATTTCATATAATTTTCTAAGCTGCATATTTGAGGGGATATCTATCAATTTCCCTCATCTATTTATCTCTTATTATATCCAGAAACATATTTTATTTTTTTATCACCCTGCTCTCATAATTGATAACATTTTATATTTAAATTTCTTTAAGAATACTCATTATTATTGTTTAATTACTTTTACTGTAACTGTTCCCATCTCCTTCTGTTATTGATATATTTTGTTGATTTTCCTTTCATATACTATACTAATGTTTGCTTTTCCTTTTATAACTATAGGTTTTCTTATCTTTTTTTTTGGTGTTGTTTGATTTCCCATTTATCTTTAATGATGAAGTTAGTGCTTGCTTTATTTTTCTAAAAAATTGATGTAAGATAGTCCTTTGCTCAGACTATTAGGGCTGATTGTGAGAGTTTTTCAGTAAGTTACTAATTCTATTTAAACATCCCTCCACTATGTTTGTTTTTAATTTATTTTTTATACAAAGTTGTTGTATTTATAATAGTAGTATGCATTATAATTCATAATAAACATATAGAGCATCTTTTTACAAAACACTGTTTGTATACAATGTATATTCGTACCATTCAAATCTTCAATCATGCATTTAGAATAAAGACATCCATCTTATTCAACCACCTTTTAATTGTTGTTATAATCAGGTTGAAAATGCAACAGTTAGACTGGTAGAAATAAGAATAACAGAATGACCGATTTTGATTTTTTGTCAATATCCACACAAGCACTCCTCATACATCCTGGGTTTGCTTAATTATTGACTAGTAATGATTAGAAGCTCTAGCACATACTGTCTGAATTTTAATAATGGGATCAACAACATGTAACTAATTTAGATTTTTATGAGTCATTGTGCTGATTTACTAAACAAGGAAGCAACATTCTGCATTAGCATTTTGTGAAGATTAAATTCATATAAATAAATATAAATTGAAATGACATAAATGCATGGAATTAATATAAGAAGACATAACTCATTTATATTGCTCAAAATCATGTGGCAAGCATTTGACAAATATTAGCTTCTTCTTCATCATTACCACCACCATTATTTTTATCTGAGCACTGCTATGTGCACTTAGTGAAAAAATGGATGAAAGGGCATTTCATGGGTGCTAGACAATGTTTTCATTAGATGAACCTTAAAAAAACTTAGGTTTTGTAATATTATATAGTAAGACCATCTAACCTAGGATCAACTATTTTAACAATTTTTTAAGTTTATAATACAGTATTTTTTCACTATTAACATGATGATACACAACAGATCTCTAGAACCTATTGATCTTCCATAACTGAAACTTTATACCTGTTGAGTAGCAACTTTTAACCTTCTGATTTTATTCCACAGCCACTAGTGTCTAGGTGAATGACAATCTCTCCTTGTCTTTTTTCACTCTCTTTCCTATTTATTCTATGGTTCCACAGCCCCCAGTCTGTGGGCTCTCTTTTTAAGGAAAATCTTCTATTGTCTTCCGTTCTTCCTGCTGTTATCCAATGGCAGAAATTCTTGAAATTTTGATCCTCAAACTGTTTTTTCTGATGATTGACTCGTCTCCCTGCCTCTCTGTCCACCCCACAGCTAGGGAGTAAACTCAGGGCCTCATGCAACCTAGAAAAGCATTCTACTCCTTAGTCCTGATTTGCTTTTTTTTTTTTTAGAAATTTCATGAAATTGGGCTCTGTTCTGATTGTCATATTATATTTCTACAGTAAGTAAGTACACCTGATTTTTTATTTTTGGTACTGGAGATTGAACCCAGGGGAGCTTACCCACTGAGCCACATCCTCAGTCCCCAGCCACTTTATTTTTTTATTTTGAGACAGGGTCTCACTAAGTAGCTGAAGCTGGCTTTGAATTCTCAATTATTATGCCTTAGTTTTCTGAGTGGCTGAAATTACAGTCATGCACCACTGGATGTACCCAGCTACACCTGATTTTTAGACTAAACTTTCTTTACTTGTCAAGATGTGATATGAAAATATGAGGTATGCAACATGGGTTGAGAAGATGAGGTCAGCTTAATAATATTTTTATCATAACATTGGAGAAAATCCACTAATGTTCAATATTATCATGGCTTTTCTACCAGCTGTGGGTGGACATTTCCAAATGAAAGTCTGGGTCTATTCATCAGAATAACACAATATAAATTTACTGATCTATTAAGGTGTGAGAGACCACATTGCTCAGAACGCACTTTGGTTTTTGTCGCCATTAAAGAGATAATTCATTTTAAGGACTTTTTTTCATTGTGTAAATGTCCATTGAAATTGGATCAACCTATCCTTAACTCTGAATATTTGCTAAGCTTCAGGGAGGAAGGGCTAACAAATAAAAATATTATCTTAGTTTTTTAAATTTTAGAGATTCAAAATATATTAATTTCCACTTAAACAACATAGTTAACTTTGTTACTTTCCCTCCTCCATTTCAAAAGCATTCTTCATTTCCAAAAAAAGAAACTTTCAATTGTATGTCGTAGGCAGGAATTCAAAAAAGGAGTATTAAGAAATGTTCAATTTTTATAACAAGGTAGTTATTTTGTAAAAATATTCTGAACAGCATAAGTATGCAATCAATGTATTTTTTTTTACATTTAATTTGGCAGGTAGCAATTGCATTTTCAAACTAGGGATCTGACTAGAATACATGGTGATAAGAATGAGGTTATAATTCCTTCTTCATATACCTGTGAAACATAAAATGCCCTATTATATGAATTGACATTTGATGAGAAAAACTTAGAATTCTTTAAATATGGAAAAAAGCAGTATAAAATACATAATTCAAAGTTAATTTAAATCACCATGAAGTATAAGGCTATGTGATAAATTAGGAGGATGTTGAGCCTTTTAGCAGAACAAGAGTCTATGATAAAGTTTAATTCATGAAACATATGAAATGACAATAGATAAAATGAGTGTTTAAAATACTATTGTTTCTAAATGTTTTGAGTTAGACTTCCCAGACTGTAATCATTCCTATAGTGGCAACATAGCTTCCTGCATGCTTCTTTTTGTTCCATATCTTTAACTGTACCATTTAAAAATGATTCTCTTATTTTTTAATATTTTAATTTAAATACAATTGTATTTGAAAATCTGCTGAGCTTGTGTGTCACTACCTCCCTACCAAAGAGGAGTCAACCACAGATACCCAGCTTTTTCAGTATTTGTGTGTCTGCTCCATCACCTCACTGTCTGGTCTGGGAACCTGAGTTAAGGGCAGTTCAGGTCTTGACAAAAATTTAAAACCCATCTCTGAGTGGGGACAGGCTTAGAACTGAGGGCACTGTGGAAAGGATATATGTCACTAGTCCAGTCAGCTGCCACTGAGAAAAACATGTGGGAGGGTTGGCACTATTGACAAAACACTGTTAAGGGATGGAGGTGTTCTCACCTATTGTCACTAAATCATTCTTGGAGTACTCAGTGATCTCTTGTAAGCTTCCCTAATAAATCACACATCCTGGCGCTATCTCTAGGCACTTTCTTTGGCTTGCCTACAAAGACCCCACTGCCTTGGCACAACCAACACACCTAGGCTGTGGAAGAGAAAACAATGAGCTTAAGTTAATATTCTATGTATGAGTCTTCAGGGTGAATATTTTGTATTCAGAAGCCCTCATGTGCATTTGCACATACACGTGTGTGCTCTCTCCCTCCCTCCCTCCCTCTTTCTCTTTCTCTCTCTGTTGCACGCACGTGCACACACACACATTCATAAGCTATTTACAAATGTTTTTCAATTCCCTGTTTAGTATATTGACAAGTAAACTACTACTACTTCTTTTTTTTTAATATATATTTTTAGTTGTAGGTGGACACAAATACCTTTATTTTATTTATGTGGTGCTAATGATCGAACCCAGGCCCTCACACATGGGAGACAAGCGCTTTGCCACTGAACCATTAGCCCCATCCCCGACAAGTAAACTTCTTACTTTAATGTTTTTAGTTATAGATGGACCCAATACCTTTATCTTATTTGTTTATTTGTATGTGGGGCTGAGGATTGAAACAAGTGTCTTACATGTGCTAGGCAAGTGCTCTACTACCACTGTGCCAAAACCCCAGCCCACAAGTGAACTTTTATTTCTCAATATCTAGAAAAAAAATTTTAAATCACACACTATGAAACAGTCAAGTGTAAGAAACAACAGTGAAAACAAACATGAACTAAGAAACACTAAAGCAAGATGAAATTCTATTATTTTATGAATAAAAATATTGATTTTAATTGACTATGAAACTATTCAGATTTGAAATATTCAATCCAGTATCTTTTCCTAATAATTATATAAACCAAATGTGAAACAAAAAATGGCATTTTTGAGAAGTAAAAAGTAACACCAATTTATCAGAGGCCCAAAATACTTGGCCCACATATAAGACTTCTATGGGAGGCTGAAAAGTTGGGTGTATTTGAATGTCTTCTTATCATTTGATTAATGCACAGCCACTGGGACAAGGAGTAATGAGTTCACTTTACATTCAAGTAAAGAAGGAATTTTGCTTTCAATGTGTTAATTTCTATTTGCTCTGGCATTTGCTTTGTCTAAACAAGATGTTTCCAATGATCTGGTTTTGAGAGCTAAGATGAATTGCCTTTTAGAATGCCTTTTGTATTGAACTACAAATTAAAGCAGGGAATTAAATTAATTCGTTTGCCAAAAAGGTAAAACTAGCAATTGTCTGAAAGCATTTTCTCAAGGAGTACTTTTGTGGAATTATAAAGCAAGTAATATTGTTATCAGCATTCTCTCAAGCATATGGATTCAATGGAAAGATTTGATAGAAGTCCTCATTCAGTTGTAAAGAGAATTCAAGTCATTCTCCAATTCATTCCAAAGGCAAATGTGGCTATTTGGGAGAAAATATTTGAAAATTTAATTAGCATTCTTCAAGATACAAGGTCAAGAGCTAGATCTTCTGTACAAATTTGCGATCAGTATTGCACAGCGAGGTACTCAATTAGTTGTTTCAAGAGTAAAGCTTCCAAATGTGTGCTTCCACAGAGCAATGCTCACAATTACCTTTATTCTCTATATCACATTCTAGTAACAGAGTACTGCTTTAATATTTACATATCTCATTTCATAAATTCTACCTCAGCAGGGTTTTTGCCCTTGACATTACACTTCAAGGTACAGCCTTATTTCTCTTTTTTTAGAACATTATGACTACTCATAATCTCCATTTCTCCTTATCTCCTTCTCTCATGAACACATTTATTGTTTCTGTGTGTATATGGTTGGAGAGTTTCAAATATTCTATGGATCTCACATTGGCAGAAACCACAATGATATTCATGTGGCAAAATTCAAAATTCAGCTTTTAAAATTTTTTTATTATTATTTTTTTACCTCATCTAACTCAGTTAAGCAATATTTACACCAAACTATATAGGGCTTCTTGAAATGCATTATTATATTTCTTCCAAGATAATATTCTTTTTCAATTTCATATTACATCAAGTGCTCTTAGATTGAGATCACTTGTTTTGATGACCAGGTAATTGTGCTTAGTCTTTGGGTGTTTTCTCACCTCCATTTACACTCACTCTCTAGAAGATTTCACATGGCTTGAATTACCATTCTATTCTGACCTCTCCCACATTTATAACTGCAATCTGATATCTCTGACATCTAGACTCATCCATCTATTCAGTATGAACTGGTTGTCTCTCCATGTCTGCCTGATAGTTATATCAGATTTAAATTATGAGAAATATCACTCTTTGTTTCTGCTCTTCTCACTTGTAAATTTCACTCTTCCTCAGAAACACACTCCTGACTCAATCTTTACCTTTTCAGTAAATATCTGCTTTATTCCTCTGATGGCTCAGTTCTTAGAACTTCTTAATTCTCTTGACTCTTCTATCTTACTCATGAATGATGTTTCCATTCATTAATAGGAGTTGGTGCTTCTCACACCTCCAACGGAGCTCCTTCACTTCTTCCTATGATGATGGCAACCATTTCTTAAATCCTCTTTACACATTGGTTTTGCCATCCGGACCTATCTACAGCCAGTTTAAAACATCTTTTAAAAAATGTAAGTCAACTTGCCAGGCACAGAGGCGCATGCATATAGTCTCAGTTACAGCATGCTGAAACAGGAAGCATCACAGGTTGGAGGTTGGCCTGGGCAACTTAGAGAGATCTGTCTCAAAAATAAATAAATAAATAGATCGATAGATAGATAGATAAGTTGGGGATGTGACTAAGTAGTAAAGCACAGCTGGGTTTAATTCCCAGTACCAAAGGAAAAACAAATGGTAAATAAACCAACAAAAAAATGTAAGTCAGCTTATGTATCTGTTCACTGAAAAAAATCCTTCATTCTTTATTATAACAGCTTGGCATTTCAGATCTCATCCTCTATTACAAATCTACTTGTTCTCCCCTCACCCACTCCTGTTTCACCACCATCCTTATCCAGGCAGCCCCAGCACAACCTCACTTTGCTGCAAATCAAATACATTATCTCCCTGGAATATGCTCTATCATTTATTTGTGTGGTTAATGGTTATTTTCCATGCCTTCTTTTATTCTTCATTTTTCGTTATTGGCATTTATCATCACTTAGAACTTTGCATACATAATTTTCTTTTCCTTATCTTTCCTTTTCTGTTATTTCTTCTTCTCCTTATTCTTTTCCCTCTTCTTCCTTCACTTTTTCCTCCTTATCCTTATTTACTCCCTCAATTACAATGTCAGCTCTATGATAATAGGTACTTCTTGCCTGTCCAATGCTTCTATACCCCAAATAACTAGACCAGAACATATAGATGCTGATAAATACCCATTGACTCAATCAATTTAGCAACTACAGTGACTTTGTGAAATGATATATTACAAAGAGGAACTAACCCAAAGCCTTGAAATTGATGTTTTTGTTGTGTTGTTGGTGAATACATAAATATCCGCACATAAATTAAGGGTAGAATATATCTAAAACTAAACTTTGAAGCATTTGCAAAGATTAAACAGCTTTATCCTGGAATCTATGAACTTTGTAATTCAATTGAATATGCAAAAATGCCTACTCAATAGCTTAAAAACAGGTGGGATAGTTTAAGACTTATAGGGCAGTAGGAAGTAACATAGATCTTTGAGACAGATGTAGGTCCACTTTCCTGCTTTGGTGCTTAGACTTACACAACATTTTTCTAGATATTTCAAATTAGGAATTTATTGTCCTAATACATCTGTAGGTCATAATGAAGTAGAGCTAAATTAGAGTCTATATATTATCAAGGTGAGGTAAAGTGAAATAGAGACTATATTATCATCATCATATGTGACCACCCTAGTTCAGCATCAGTGATTTCTTTCTCTAAATTTATTTTTCCAGCACCATCTGTGTAAATTGTCTTTTACCTAATTCTTTTGGTGAAATGAGAATAAATTCTATTGTCTTTCTGCACTCAAAGTCTGGAAGATATGGAAGGCACATAATAAGCATAAAATAAATTCAAATTTTGTTATTATTGATACAAATGAATAGGTAAAAGAATATTTCTGGAAGAACTGTGCTAAAGAAATGTAAAACTTTCAAATTTCTGGAAGTAAAAGGCAAAGAATTTTCAGAAGAAATAATAATTGTAATAAATAAGATGATAAAAGTGAATAGGTTCTGGAAAGTATAGAGCTATGTAAAAGTATGATAAACATTTAAGCTTATATTATTTCTGCTGGACTTCTTGAGAAAGACCTAGTACAAATCAGGAGGAAATGATGTTTATTTACTTATATGCTTATTTATATATTTGCTTATTTTATATGAAAACATCAATATATTTTATGCAAATTTTAAATAATATAAGACAATATTCATAGTTACTAAATATACTTAGAAATATTTGGGCCTCAAGCATTAGTTTGCATGCAAATATATACATTCAAATATATGCATATACAGGTATGCAAAAATTGTTTCTTTTAATACATTATAGTCACCATGATTGGGAAAATATATAAAATAAATAGTATCACATGAATATTTGAGAAATATTTGATAGACTCTGACAGTATAATATTTTCAGTTTCCATGTGGCAATAATAATAATTCTTTTCAAATGTATATCTTCTATTAAGTTAGTTATGTTTTTAAGTCATAATTCAATATCTTTTTAACATTTTATGCACACCAATGTGTTATACCATACATTATTTAAAAAATATTGTCACCATATCTATAATGCAGCAGTGCAGATGAAATAGGATAATTAATATGTCCCTGTTTTGTAGATACATAAATTAAGATATTTAAATAGCTAAGATATAAAAAGGGAATACTTTACATATGTGTAACTATAATAATCCAACTAGTTTGATACTCTTTCAAATACACTATGCTCTTTCCTGGTTATCATAATGAAAATATCATACTATGCTGTAGCAAAGCACTTTTTTTTTTTTTCATCTTCCTCCTTCTCCTCCTTCTTTTTCTTCTTCTTCTTCTTTTTTAACCAGAGGTGCTTAACCTCTGGGCCATATCTCCAACCCTTTTAATATTTTATTGTGAGACAGGGCCTTGCTGGGTTGTTGAGGCTGTCCTAAAACATGTGATCCTTCAGCTTTGGTCTGACAAGCCACTGGGATTATAGGCATGCACACAACTGCACCCAGCAACATTTTTTCTTTTTTAAATATATGTGTGTGCTATATTTGGAAAATGTACAGTTAGGGGAAATATTCAGAGAAAAATTGTAAAAGAATTAACTTTATTACTCTGGATAAATATATGTAACTATTTCCTTCTAATTTATTTTTTTTGCCAGTTGAAGTATTTCAAACAAAAATTTACATGATTAAATTTACGTATAATTACCATAGAACAATTTGACAAGTTGCTAAATTATTTATATCTTTAGTACCATCACTGTATTCTAACAATGAATGTCAAAATGTACTTAACTAGACATTTATTACTGAACATGCGTGTAATGTTCAAGTTTTAGTTCTATGTTTACATATAACATTTTATTTCATAAATATATATTTATAAAAAGGGTACTCAAAAGATTTTAATTACTTATTTTTTAATGTAAAACCTCTAATACTCTCACGCACGATATTTGTACTAGTTTTAAAATTAAAGGAAATTACCAGTATTTTTCCATTAAATGAATTTTCTTGGAATTTTAAAATTCTTATGTGTATTATTTGTTTTCTTGATATTTTCGTGTATTCATTATTTATTAGTTACTCTATTATGAAGATATTTTACCTAAGCACAAGGAAAGAATAAAGTAAGGTGTTTGGAAGAAACAGAAGGAGAAATGTGTGGATAGAGAAGGAAAGCAGGAAAGAGATCACTGGAATGTAAAGTTTAATTACAATGCTTCCATCCTGACAATGGTAAGTCTCTTAAAAACTTCCAAGAAAACCAGCAATATTCATACGACTCAGTTTCAAAACATGTTCCTCAGGAGCATAACCATCTTTTACAGGGAACGTGCAGGTATTTTTCTGAACCAGAAAAAAAGTGGATATGAATATATTTTGCCAGTAGCTTGCTACATCATAAAGCTGTAGCTGGAGAATTAACATTGCATCCCTCATAGCTCATCAGGGAAAAGGTTACTGCCCTGAATCATCCATCACATAGGGTTTGGCAAAACAGGGCCATAACCAGTTTCCCTGGCACATATTCTAAATTTAGATCAATGAACAGTGAGTCAGTAAGGTCCCACAACTCTATGTATTTTCCTAGAATGGACAATGGGACTCACATCTTTGCTTTTGAGTGGGTAAATCTTCCTCAAAGATACCAGTCCAGCAGACCTCTAGATATTTCTTACTTGAACATTATCTCTTATTGGTAAAATAGCCAATTATTTATAACAAGTAGATGATCTTCGAATTTTATATATTTTATAAATCATAAGAGACCATAAACATGATAAAATTCTAATCAGCAAGAAAAATATTATAACAATTTTAAAAAGGATTTGTAACATTAACTGCAAATCAATTGAACCACATAAACTTACAGAATTAGTTTCAGAAAAAAACATTAAATGGCATGGGAAATATATACAATTGTTCAGAGAAGGAAGAAGAAAAGATGCAATAATTTAACAATACACAATAATCTCTAATCTTTTGAGAACATTAAACATATTTATAATAAATTCACTTTCTTGAATTCTCTTTATTATCATTTTAGAAAGCAACTGAAATAGAATGGGAATTTTCACTTTTACAGACATACACATGAAGTGTATGGCTAAAAGTAGCTTTATAAATAAACAGACATTTATTCAAATGAATTTACTTTCATTTATTCTTGAATTCTTAAACTTCTCATAAATATCACCCCCAACTGCTAATCTTCATTCTGTTTTTTCTACACCCACCTCCTTCTCACACCTTTCTGTGACCCTGTTATCTCTATCTTAAAAAAAAATAGATATTTACAGAGATATTCAGTTTTCAGTTATTTTCGAATAAATTTATACCAATGTCTGCTCTATATAGCTGTGTTTGCACTATGAGCAGTACATTCTAGTATGCAAGCATCTCCTTTGTCTTGCTAAATAAGTAGTGTGATAAAAGCAACTATTGACATAACATAATTTGTTTTTATGTTTTTTTAACCTCTTTCAATTATTTTATCTTTTAGAAACATTATTTTAATATTTCCCAGGCTTTTATTTTATAAATATCTTATTTTTATAGAAAAATTTTGATCAAATGAAAAATATGGCATCATTATATAATGCTGACTTAGTCTGTTTTTTTTTTTTTTTTTTTTTTTTTTTTGAGGTGGGTATACCAGGGATTGAACTCAAGGGCACTCGACCACTGGGCCACATCCCCAGACCTATTTTGTATTTTACTTAAAGACAGGGTTTCACTGAGTTGCTTAGCACCTTGCTGTTGCTGAGGCTAGCTCTGAACTTGTAATCCTCCTGCCTCAGCCTCCTGAGCTGCTGGGATTACAGGCTTGTGACAACCCGCCTGGTTTGACCTAGTCTGCTTTATGGTGCTATACTGAATACCTCAGATTGAGCAATTTCTTTCCTTCTTTTATTTCTCTTTCTTCTTTTTCTTTTTATTTATTTCTTTATTTTCCTTTTTGGTACCAGGGATTGAACCAGGTGCACTTAACCACTGAGCTACATCCCCAGCCATTTTATTTATTTAAAACAATTTAGAGACAGGGTTCTGCTAAATTGCATAGGGCCTCCCTCAATTTCTGAGCTGACTTTGAAAGTCAATACTCTTGCCTCAGCCTTCAAAGCCTCTGGAATTAAAGGTGTATGCCACTGTGCCTGGCTAGATTGGGCAATTTATAATGAACAGAAATCTTTTGTCTCACAATTCTGGAGTTGGGAAGTCGAAAATTAGGATGCCTGCACCTACACAGCTTTCTTTCTGTGTCATTACTAGGCATAACAGCAAAGAAATAGGGCAAGACAGGGCTAAACTTATGCTTTTAGAATGGCATTAATTCTATTCATGGTGGTAGAATCCTCATGGCCTAATTGCCTTTCTTTTAATGGTTTTATTAGTGCTCTCATACATGTGTGGAATATAATTTGCTTCATTTTAGTCCTCAATACTTCCTCCTTTCCTCCCCTCTTCTCCTCCCTCACCCTGTTTCCCTTCCTCTACTCTGCTGGTTTTCCATTTACTTATTCATGTATGTTTTATAGGTATACATTGAAGTGAAATTCACTGTGGCATATGGTATATTCATATATGAACATAGCATAATTTGGCTAATTTCAGTCCAAGAATTTTCCCATTTCCTATCCTTCCTTCCTCCCCCTCAACCCCCTTCTGTTTGACAAATCTCTCTCCTATGTGTATGTTATCCCATGACCTTTTTCTTTATTTTGAATTAACTTCTCCATATGAGAGAGAATATTTCAGCAATGATTTTCTGAGTCTGGTTTTATTTCACGTATCATGATGTTCTCCAGTTCCATCCATTTTCCAGCAAATGTCATAATATTGTTTTCCTTTGTAGCTAAATAAAACTCGTGTGTGTGTGTGTATTTAATATATATACTATAAACTCTCTCTCTCTCCATATATATATTCAACATCCCCAGAATTTAGAGAAATGTAAACCAAACGTACATTAAGATATCATCTCACTCTAGTTAGAATGGCAATCATTAAGAATAGGAATAGTAATAAATGCTGGTGAGGATGTGAGGGAAAAGGTAAACTAATTACTCTTTAAGCTACACATCTTAATTCTGCTAAAATAGTAATTAAATTTAAGAAATATGTGAACCATAGCAAATAATAATACCAGAAACTTTAAAAGTAATGCTGTATGGATTTTTAGATTCCTACACAAGGGTTTAAATTCAAGCTTAGTAAACTATTGTTCACAATATACTAACTTTTCTGTGTTTATATTTCTTCAAGACTCTAAATGGAGAATATAATACCTGTCTCTTACATTTATAATAGAGATTAAAATATATGTCAAAAGGGGCATAATTTAGGGCATAAACATATTAATCTTGTTTTTAAATATGAAAAGAAATACATTGAAGACTTTCTCCATTTATTTAATGAATTGGTTTTGTGTCTTTCCCCATATATAAAAAAATGTTTAATTTAATTTTTGTGGATTTCTTATTTTTTTAGATGTTATCTGAAGTATACACTCTTCAAATCAGCATTCACTGATTTATAGATTATTACACATCCATGTTCCTTTAATATGCCTTTTTATTTTGGATCTTATTTATATTACATAATAATTCTGAATTTATATTTAGATTATTCAACTAAATATATGAAGTAAGTTGTATAACTTAGGAATTATCATTATAATTAGTTAAGCTACCTTAATGCCTAGCACAAGAGAAGAATAGACAAGTATAGACTCAAGTAAATGACTAGTCCTATATCTTATAAAATCTTTAGTATTCTTTTAAAAATTTTTATTTTTTAAGAATAGCATTCATCAGTATACAGCTTTGACTAAGAGAAATTAAATACTCATTAAGATGGATTTCATTCCCTCTTACTGGATAGTTTAGTTTTTGGCAAATGATATGTGAATAAATTTATATTTAATGAGTAAAATAATGAAATATCCATCTATTCATTTATTCATCAATGTATAGTGATTCAGAAAATATTATGTAGTGTAAAACTCTGACTCATTGACTATTTTATTGGTTTACTTGTACAATAAACTTATTCATATGGTATGCACGTGATCTCCAAGAGCACAATTATATACAGACTGGCAGCACATGCCAAATCTTTGCCTCAATTTGATTCACCTTTTACTCCAGAATTTGAAAATATCAAAGGGTAAAATTGCAATAATGTTAGAATATCTAAGATTTAATAGGGAACCATCCCAAATTCAGAGCTTCCTGTAGGAAATTCTGAGACCTGTGTTCAGACTATATTGTTGCCCAGCTGGGATGATTAATTCTCTATGTCAACTTGACTGGGCCTTGGCATGCACAAATATTTAGTCAAACATTATTTCATGTATGGCTGTAAGGATGTTTCTGGATGAGATTAACTTAATATTGGAATTGACTGAAGTAGAGTTTCCTTCCTAATGGGGGTGGGCCCCATTTAATCACATGAAGCCTTGAATAAAACATAAAGGCCAGCCCTCCCTTGAGTAAGAAGAAATTCTCTCCTTATAAATGCCTTGAACTGGGAACTTTCCAATTGATTAAATAAAATTCATTCATTCATTCATTCATTTTCCTGTCTTTTTACTGTAACTGAAACATCAGCTTCTCCTACAATCCTGGTAGCAACTGAACTGGAACTACACTCTTGACTCTCCTCAGTCTCTAGCTTGCCAACTATAGACCTTGGGAATTGTTAGCTTCTATGTCCTCATCTTTTCTCTCTCCTTCCCACCCCTCACCTCTCCTATGGGTTCTAGTTCTGTCTCTCTGAAGAACAAAGACTAACATACCAATATTTTTCCCTTTGCTTCCTTGACTTCCCACAGATGTGGTTACCAAGAGCAACTCCCCAATAAGCATTTTATATGTGTATAGATCACATAATTGTTTTCTGAGGACCCAATTTACATCTGAACACTCAATAACATTGTAGAAATTTCCCATTATTAAGCTGCAAGTTTTTGAAGGGAATATATATATATATATATATATATATATATATATATATATATATATATACATTATACATATATAAATGTATTTAAATATATATATATATATGTATAACTTAAATCCTAATGTATTCTTTTGTGCTTATCATGTGCAAATAAATATGCAGAATAAATGTCTTGAATTACATCTTTCAGTTAACTACAATGACTACACTCATTGAATAATCCCTCTGGCTTTGGGACACAGAGTAATGTGTCAATGAGTGCAACAATGAGTAATTGACTCATTTAAAATACCATTTTATTTATCTTTTTTATCATCTTCTATGTGATATTTTCCCTTCACATTTAAATCTTACTGCTACTAAATTTGTCATCTCCTTTTACTCTAACTACAGTTTATAATTCTCAGAATAAAGAAACAAGTAGAGCATATTTGACCCTCCTTTTAAAAATTACATTTTTATTTATTTATATTTTGGGGTACCAGGGATTGAACTCAGGGTCACTTGGCCACTGAGCCACATCCCCAGCCCTGTTTTGTATTTTATTTAGAGGCAGGGTCTTATTGAGTTGTTTAGCTCCTCATTTTTGCTGAGGCTGGCTTTGAACTTGTGATCCTCCTGCCTCAGCCGCCCAAGCCTATAGGATTACAGGCATACGCCACCAAACCCAGCAAAATTACATTTTTAAAACAATAAATATATACCTGTAGGATAAAAAATTGTTTTCAGTATAAAATTTGTCTAAAATCCACATGTAGATTCTTCTATTTTTGTGGGGGTGTGGAATGCTGGGGATGGGGAGGACTGGGGGCACAGGAGAAGAAGCCCCAGAGGTAATGATACAGTGTTGCTTATTTTTCTGTGTGGTCTTTTTTTTTTAAATATTTATTTATTTGTGTTAGTTGTACACAATGCCTTTAATTTTAGAGGATCAAACCTGGGCCGCGCATGTGCTAGGGGAGCGCTCTGGCTGAGCCACAACCCCAGCCCACCCTCCCTGGCTGTGTGGTCTTAAGTAGCCATGCTTGCTCTCCTTTTGGAGACACACCTCTGTAAGCTATCTGGTACCGTAACCCGGGAGGAAAACCCGGAGGCAGAGTAAATCTATTACTACTTTTACTTCTACTTTCTTAGAGAGAGCTTAGAGAGAGAAAGAAAGATTTTTCTTCTTCTTAGAAAGAACTTAGAGAGAAAGATTAGAGATAGCTTTTTCTTCTTCTTCTTCTTAGAGCTTAGAGAGAAAGATAGAGCTTTTCTTCTTAGAGCTTAGAGAGAAAGAGAGAGAGCTTGAAAGAGAGAGATTTCTTCTTTAGAGAGAGAGAGAGCTTAGTTTTTAGAGCTTCTTTCTTCTTTCTTCTTTCTTCCTCGGGAGCCTCAGTCTAACTCTGACCAGGAATTACTTCTTCTATCTGGTTTCTCTTCTGTAACCGCTCTGCCTACGTTCTGGCAGCTCTGATTCTTTTCTTCTTCTCCCACCCGAACTCTTCTTCCGACCGAGCGACTGCATGACTGACTGAATGAATTCATTCTTCCTTCTCCTGACTCCGACCGCTTTCACCCGGTTATATACCTTTAGCTTTGCGGGTGCCTCACGTGCATTTACAGGTGCGTCACATACATACTTATTATCAGGTGGAACTTATGGCTTCCAGCTGACCGCAATAGCCATCTCCCTAATTGGGGCTCCTTCACACCTCCAGTGTCTGTATCTAATACAGTGTTAGTCCTGAGATACCACAGACTCAACAGCTATGGCTGTTTTCGCCCTCTGCTCTCTCCATCCTGTGATCCTTTAGGTTCTTCAGTTTCTCCCCACCTACTTTCCCTGAAGTAACCCTGCAAAGAGCAGGGAAGATAGGAAACAGAGAAGATGAACAAAACATGCACCTGACTGATATGGTTGTCTTCATTTTTGTTCCAGATACTCATGATGAGTTCTTAGGACCTGGACATTTAGAACTAAAGTTCTTTCAAACTCCAGCATCCTCTTGTTAGGTTCTGACAGTCTTGTTTGTGTCACTACTCTCTCTTATGGAAATTTCACTTAAGATCCAGCATTTCCAAGTTGCCATAATTAACAACATAGGTTCCACTTAACTAACCTTGTAAATCAAATAATTTAATAAAATTCAAGAGACCAGTGATATGAATGTTGACATGTGTAGTGTATTCTATGCAATTTTCAACAAAAAGTAAACTTTTAGCTTTGATTTTAGTAGCACAGACCTCATACCTAATTGTTTTCCATTATACAGAGGGATCAGGAGTGGTGTTATGAGTTTTTTGATAGCTAAGGAATTGTCCATGGATGTGTGAGTATGTGCCTGTGTCATGCCTTACTGATGCACACATGATTGTGTACATGTGTGGCTGCTATGTTTACCTACAGAAGTTCATTTTATAAAAAGAAAATGACTGGTAGAATTAAACATGTGTATTCTTTTTAGACTTTTCTTTAGTAACTCTATTTACCTTTGGTTTTATTATAAGGCATAAAATACTAGAAGAAACATCAGGTAGAACACTGAACAGTTCTTTAAACTGCCTCTGTTAACATTTCAAACACAATGATTACCTTCTACTCAGATCGTCTCAAATTTGAAACACTCTGAATCAGATGACATAAAAGAGAGATGAACAATAAATGTTCAAAGACTTTTAAAAGTTATTGCTATTACAGTATCTGACTTGGGTTGTCATATTGATTACTGCTGAACAATGAAACATACCCACAAGCAATCATATATATTTTAGCTGATGATTCACTCTGTAAGCTTCTGTTCTCCTTCAAAAAGTATTCCCTTTAGGAGTTTGATTTGTCTTTCTACATTTTCTCCTCCCTTGTAATGACAATATTGAATATTAGGCCTTCACTTCAAACCCTTTCATCAATATGGTAGTATTTTAAGTGGTGACACTAGTAAATGTTAAACTTCACCTTTGCAATTAACTATAAACAATTAAAAATAGATTATAATAAAAAGCACAAAACATTACATAGTGCACTGCAGAGAATAAATTTACTAAAGAACAGCAAATTTACCATCTAGATGATTATAACTCTTTGAAATATTAGTTTGAATTAAAAATTACTATGAAGTATATTATATAGTATTTTGAATGTATTAAAAATCTTCCCCATGTTACCAATAAATATTTTCACCCATACTTTTCTCATTTTTGCTTTTATGTCACTATGCTCATTTCTTTTCCAACAATAGTATGAAATAAATATGTACTGTACAAATATTACATCAAGGATTGAAAACAAATGAACATTTATGTGGTTGAATAGAACTTCATTTAGTGTAGGAAATTAGCTTTGAATAAATGCTGAGAGCAATTCTGCTAGATTATGAAGATAATAGCAGGCAATGCAGAGGTAGAGAAAATATTTTTAAAGATCTTCACTTATATGTCCATGTTTATTTATCAAATGTTTCCCAAAGGAAACATACTATTAAGAGCATAATTGTCAGTAAATGCCTACTTATAAAATTACTCGCAGTCCAATATATCTCTCCTTTAAAACTAAAATAAACACATATTTTCCCATGGTTGATCAATAATCAAATCCATCTGGGAAAATCTAGTATTTGAAATGTGTTATAAAATAATTAACTAAATATAAATAATAAAATTTTGTAAATAATGCTCAATATAATAAAGTTAATGAAAGTGATGTGTTCAATTTTCCAAAAAGCCAGATGAATTCATTTCTGAGAATCCTTTAAGTATCTGATGAATAAATAAGCAAGAATGATGTATTCATAAGAATATCAAGAGGAATTATGTTGAATAGCAAAGAATTAAGAAAGATCCTTATAAAAAGAAGACACCTTAGAATATTAATGCAAAGTGACTTGATAATCATTTGGGGAGAGAATAAAATATAAAATAAAACACATTTCATCTTACTATCATATATTATTCAAAAAATTTAAAGATGTTCCTTATATAATTTATAAAAATAGGTAAAGTTTGAACAATACTTATACATAGCCAATATAAAATAATTTTAATATTTCAAGTTTTATTTTATTGAAAATGCAAACTTTTAAGGTAACTATTTAGTAGAATATTCAGATGACTGTTTAATTTCAAATGAATTTATTTTATATAGACTGGATTTATTCTAAAATAGTCTATTGAATGCTTCCTTATTTGTTACTATAAGCTTGGCCCAAAATTGTAGAATCAAGTTTTGGATACATATCCTTGGATTTAAATTCTGATTTGAAAAGAATTCCAAGGCTAAAACCACATTTGCTTCTTTCTTGATTTGTTCATTCAGTTCATAGTTCATACATCTGTGTATAAATGATATCTTGCTCTCAAGAAATTTAGAATACAGTAGATCAATATCAATATATTGTGTTAAGAATCTACCTTGTAAGCAACACTTCAATCTCATGGTGTTATTAAAAACCATCAAAAAGGAAAATTATAAGAATTTCTAATATTTGAAGATGCTAGGAAAACCACAATTGTACACAATAAATAAGGATGTGGGTATTTCTAGCTGAATACTGTTGTTCTATAATATATTATAATTAACTCAAAATCTTCTTTAAATATCCAAAATATCTTTTTGTTTTTTTTAGATTTATTTTCTTCAGTCATTGATGCCAAAGTCTTTCAATTATTAGTATAAAGAATAGTGTGTGTTTTGGGGGCTCAAACTCAGGGCCTGGCACATGCTAAGCACATACATTACCACTGAGATACATTCCCAGCTCAAACTTTGTTACTCTCTTTTTTCCATTCACACTCTACTCTGATGCAGCAAATTATTTTAAGAATAAGGAAAAAAGAAAAAAGTCTTGCTCATTTTTCCCTCTGGTTTGCTCCTAATCATTCAGATGTGGATTTCCAGTGAGAAAACATTATTGAATGGGCTTATGGTGTGATTCATTCATTCATACAATAAATATATATTGACTACCCATTGATTTATTTGTACACAAAATTTGTGTTGAAGTAACAAGGCAATGACTGGGAATCTGATGTTTCTTAACATTTCTGTGTAATCAAACCATAATATTTTGAAAAAGAAATCAGTAAGAAAGGAATTAACTATTAAAACATTTTAAATGATGGGAGGGACATCATCTCAGGCAGGAAGCATGGATGCAGAAAAAAAGAACTAGGTAAGTAATATTCAGAGGAATAAAAACCAATCAACCAGAAGGCCTTCTCCCATCTAATTTACACATAGATTTAAAAATATTTATTTACTACCCAGTTTAGCCATTAAATCATCCATTCCCCATCTCTTTTTCACCTCATCTCTTATTTAAAATATATCACATCCTTTTAACAACATTCCTCTGGCACTTATTCTTGTCCTACTCAAATGTGGACTTGCTTTATGGATTTGATACAGTAATATTATGATTAATTGACTTGCTGTCACAAATATTCTAAGTTACATTTACATCTTTATGTCTTATATTCAGGGTGTCCTCTTTTTTTTTATATTCAATATCAGGTTTGCTGGAAGTGTCTTTCTAAGAAATGATGTATAGGGGAGAGAGGCCAGTTTAAGATCTTGCATGTTAGAAATGTGTTTGGATTTACATTGTTCCTTGAAAGATCGCTATAAAATTGATGGATTAAATTTTTTTCATCCTAAAGACTTGGAAAGCTTTTCCAATATCCTGAAGTGCAGTTTTACTAAGAAATTAGATGCCAGATAATTTTCATTTCTTTCATGAATATTTTTGAAATACAATACATAATTATGATGTACTGATATCTTAATATTTTTCTACTCTTGCAAATAGATTGATATTTTAGGAGTATTTTCATGCATATATGCAAATATAGATATATGGAATATTTGGGGTGATATATGTCATTGCATAATTGATTTTCATAGAATATATATATGTTTATATATATATATATATATATGTATATATTAGCTTGATGTGCTTTTACCTGTTCACTTGTCATTTTTTTTCTTGATATATAAGATCAGTATGCAAGGTTATGCCATCTTCCACTGCACATTAATAATCAAAGAGTAGTTTTATCCAGCAGTAGGTGTGTCAGGGCAATTTGACAAACAGTGCTTTGAAGGATCATGACCTTGGAGGTCTCTAGTAAGTCAATTTCTGAATTTGAAGGGCTGTCAAATCAAATTTCAAAGAACAGTATATTATTGTCCATGATTAAGACTAGAGATACCCTAATGCAATGGTTTTTATTTATCAAAATTAGACTGTAATCAGATAATAAGTTGTGCATGGGCACAACTAATTAGAATCATACTGTCTAATGAAAGAAGCATGGCATACAGAAGAGTATATATTCATGCATTTGATCACATCTGTGTTTTGATGGTTGTGTTAGAAAAGTCATGCATATGGCTACATTTTTATTCAGTTTAATTTTACTTAGTGATTAAATTATTCAATAATCTGCTATTCAATTACAGGTTTTGCTATTGAAGAAGGTGAAGATTCATAGCAGGAAAAGTTAAGAGCTGCAAGTATTATCTTAGTCTGTTTGGATAAAATCTAAATTGTATTAGTTTCCCATAACAAAAGTGATAGTGAAACATGTATATGGTAAATACATTGTATGACAATCTCTGTACAATTAAAATAGAATACTATTGTTTTGATTAATCAACTTAAAGGAACTACTTTAAAGTTTTATGGATTCCTTTCAAAATCATTCATTTTACTTTTATAAGGACAGGAGAATTATTTAGGGAAGCAGGAGAAGACAATAAAAAATTGAAGCTTCAAAGAAATAAGGAAAGAGAAAGAAAGAAAGAGGAAGAAAGAAAAAGAAAGAAAGAGAGGGGGGAGGGAAGGAAGGAAGGAAGGAAGAGGTAAATACCTATACAGCATTTAAAATCATCTTATGAAAATTGGTTAGAATTTAGTATTTATGATAAAAGTTTGAAGGCCATATTGCATAACTTTACATTTCACAAAATATTATTAAGGGAGAATGATTTATGGAAGCTCTTTTAAGAAAAATATTTCTCTTTATATAGAGTCATAAAATCAAACTCTTATTCAAGTTAATTAAACTGTAGACCAGGTCCATAAAAATCATAGAGATATTACTTTAGTCCAAGTCCTAGTTTGACACTCATACATAGTGTTAAAAAGAACTGGGCACAGTGGTGCATGCCCATAATCACTGTGGCTCAGGAAGCTGAGGCAGGATGGTCCCCAATTCAAAGCCAGCCTCAGCAAAAGTGAGATGCTAAGCAACTCAGTAAGACCCTGTCTCTCAATAAAATACAAAATAGGGCTGTGGATGTGGCTCAGTAATCAAGTGCCCCTGAATTCTATCCCAGGTACACTCCCTGCACAAAAGACATAGTAATAAATTTAACAATGACAATAGGAACTATAGGTATTCCTCAACAGATCACAACTGTAAAAGCAAAAATATTTCACATTATAAACAGAAATGTTACCCATTATAAAAATTTCTTTGTGACATGACAATCTCAAAAATAAAAGTTTTATGAATCTTAAAATGCATTTTTACTCCTATTATAATTGCATTTCTTGTTAATTCTCTAAGCAACTTCTCTGTTACTATTTTTCAGTGTTCTTATTTCTCAAAATATGAGAATTTCTATTTAAAAATTATTGCTTTAAGACTGGAGTTTTTCAAATGCTTAATAATTTAAAGTATTTATCAGATTTATATCTTATGGAAAAAAATATTTGCTATACAGTAGACCTAGAGACTGATTTTACTTTGAACTTATTCAGTTAGAAATACTTATTGGGTTCCCAAGTAGCAATGAAGAAGTAGATTTGGGATATTGAGCTGGCACTAGGAAAAAAAGGATGAATTAGAGATATAAATTTTGAAGTAAAAAAGATTACAATTGATTTTGAAAACCATGAGCCTGTATGAGATGATTTAATTGAGTACAGACAAAGTAGACATAGAGTCCGACACAGTGGTGCATGCCTGTAATCCCAGCTCCTTGGGAGGCTGAGGCAGGAGGATTGTGAGTTCAAAGCCAGCCTTAGCAACTGTGACATGCTAAGCAACTCAGTGAGACCCTGTCTCTAAGTAAAATATGAAATAGGGCTGAGGATGTGGCTCACTGATCAAGTGCCTCTGAGTTCAATCCCGGTACCCACCTTCAAAAAAAAAAAAAAAAGTAGAAATGGATAATTTCTGGTCCCAAAAATGCTTAGATACTTACAGTTTAGAAAGAAAAGCTGAAACTAGGAAAAGAAACATATAATAAATGATATGATAGGGGAAGAAGTACTGGAGGTAAAGATAAAATGATTTTTCCAGAGTAACAGAGAAGTTATATTAAAGACTTCTGGGAAACAGTCTTTAATACTTATACTTTGAGATTTGATGGATTAGTGAAAATGGTGATAAAGCAACTCAGAATAAAGCTATTGTTTTCACAGAAGTCTGACAACCAAATATTATTTAAAATGCTCAAATAAATTGTCTAGTTTTACTAAGGAAACAATGTTAAAAAACATATTTATAGAAAAATAATGGTGTCGAGATTAAAATTTATTGAAAATCAGTAGTTTTGAAATCACTTTAATAAGAAGAATAAATTAATAAAATAAATACAAATGCATCAAAATTAAAATTCAAACTTTGAAGGACTTTATAAAAGCATACTTAGAAAATAACAGAAGTATAAATTAATGGAAGTTCATAGACCCCAGTAGGCATTCCTAACACATAGTGACACTTGATACAGGATGGATTTAAATATAAATTAAATAGGCAAATGATAGACAAAACTAAATAATTAAATTAATAAAACAGAGGAAGAAAGAATATTTTAAAAAGAAATATATATATATAGTTATTCATTATTCACGGTTATTTGAAATTTACAAAAAAAATTAGGTTTTATCAGTGCTTAAGTTCATGGAAAAGGAAGAAGTACTTCCCAACAGTTTTCTTATACTATTCTTTAGCATAGCAAAATCTATAAAAGGTACCTCCAAAAACTGCAGAAATTTTACCTTGATCATGGCTTAAAATTAAACCTGAGGCCTATTTTGAGTGGGATCATCCGAAAAGCAAGGAAGAGTAGAATGAAAATTCCAAAGGATGCCATGAAATAGAGGTTTCTGTCTATTGTAGATGCATTTCTGAAGTATTTATTAGAGGTAAAGTTCATGAAAACAGAGAAAAATTGTATACCTGTGGTGCACTATTGGAGACATTCTATCAAAAAACAATACTTCATATACAAGTTATGTTATTTAACACTGATTCAATTTCATATGTTGCAAAATGGAGACAATATCAAAAAATTCACAAGGCAGTTAATAAAAGTCAATATATAAATTGCCAAACATGATGCCAGTCAGAAAATAGATATTTGATATATTTCTTCACTGTATATTCCTTTTATGAATAATGTGAACATTGCTGACAGATATTTAATGACATGTAATGATTGCATTCAGCTTCTAAGGATTTAATCAATTAATTCTCTCCAGTGAAGGACCAACAAGAACATACCTATAAGAAACAAAGTCAGGTGTGTTGGCTCTTTGCAATGAGGAGACAGCAGGCCCTGAAAGCATAAGGTACCATGAAAAGAGTATAAAGATGAATTACAGAATTTTGACATGTGCTACGTTATTTTGGAGAAGATTCAAGGAAGCATAATATTGGCCTGGATAGGGAATGTCAACCCTATGCTTATCTTAATTTTTATCTAAAAGGTTGGAATAATGAAGTGAGACTAAACTTAATATGGTGAAGAAGCAGCAGTTATATTAACATTGATGAGATGTGGTAGGTATTAGGTCCTTTTTGTGACTTAGTGTTTCAGTGGTTGGTTGTGCTCAGTGATTACGGAGCAATCTCTTTTTTGGTCACATTCCACCATGGTCTTTACTATAGTTTGTGTCTGAAATTTACTCCAGGAGTCCATCTACTTAAGGTTTGGTCCTCACTATCTGGTGCTATTGGGAGGTGACAGTATCTTCCATTGGTAGGGCCTAGTTAAAGGAAGTTAGGTCAGTAGAAGTATGCTCTTGAAGGTATATTGGGACTCCAGCTTCTTCTTACATCTTTTGGCATCCTTGCTGCCATCAGTGAGCAGGCCTCCTCTGCCATGTGCTCCCACAACACAACAGGACAAAAGGAACAGGACTAAACAACCATAGACTAAAACTGTGGATCAAAACAACATTTTATCCTTTAAGGTAATTTTCTCAGGTATTTTGTCATAGTGATGAAAAGATGACTAATGCAGTAACAAAGAAAGCTTTATCTGATTTTTGTATTCTTTCAAATTACTTATGTTCAGTGTTCCTGCACATTATCATCTAGCTAGCTACCTGACATAGAACAGCTAGCTGACTGCTATCTAGGGCTGCTTATTTTCTTTTTAATATATTTCGCCCATATAAAGTCAATTAAAAGAGTATAATGACTTAAGTCATGTGAAAGCAAAGTAAGAAATTTTAATATCACAGTGTCCTATATCTAAACGATATGCAGACATAAAGCTTGCACATGAGTTCAACCATTGCCTGAACTATAAGATACATGAGACAAAATAATTTCAAGTATGAGTACAGCTATATAACTACATGTATTATGCATATATTTACATAAAATAAAGTAGATATAACATCAACCCACAGTGAATTCAAATGTATGTATATACATAACTGTTATTGATTTGTTTTTATTGTAAGATTTTCTATGACATTGCCATACATGCACATACTGTGTTTTGATTGTATCCATCCCCCTCCTGCCTTATCTGCTCTCCTCCTCTCAGTCTTCTTCCCCTTTCCTAATATTTCTCTCAAATATATACTGAAACTTCTCTTATAAAATATTAGGTTGGAAGGTAGCTACTTGAACTACTAGAAATACACAAACATGTCTTTCTTTTTTAAATTTCTCATTTTACCTATGAACTGAAACTCTATAAAAGTGCTCTGAATTTTGAGAAACCTGTCAACATTTATATTTTGCTATATATTAAAATAAAATTTTACATGGAAAATCAACATTTGAAATCTGTTCTACACAGTTTCTTCCTTCTTGGCACTATTTTCATAGAAATATAGAACAGCCGGCTTTACATAATAGAATAAGTCTCTCTCTCCTTTTATTTTTTTAAAATATAGTATTATTTCAAAGTTTTACTTTGTGATACTCAACAAGCCAGAATCTTCTTCCCTTAGAAGAAAAGCTAAATCAAACTGAAAAACACCTCTATCATTCTGCCAGCTTATAAAGATGCTATAATTGTCAACCTTTGGGGATCATAAAGACTTCTTTGGAGTATGGTATGTTCTGTTATCTGGAATTTTATGGGGACTGCAATATAAAATGAAAAAGGGGAGTAGTTAGTTCTGTATCTACAAGAATAAAACTTTCCAGTCTTCCCCACAATGGGAAAAAAAAAAGAATATTTCTTAGTGAATGCCTATCATTCACATCAAAAGATCAGTGATTTCCCCCTTTAATCCAAAAGTAACTGGTTAGACCATTAAATATCTACTTCAGTGATTGAAAAGATTAATGTATTTTTATCATTTATTTTTTGAGGGCTATAAGATTAGGAAAATTTTTTTTTATGTTTTTACTAAATCATTGTAGTTATACATAACAGTGGTATTTACTTTCTCATAATCATGCAAATATGGAATATAATTTGCTCCATTTCAGACCCAATGCCTTCTCATTCCATCCTCTCCTCCCTCTCCCTGTTTCCCTTCCTCTATTCTACTGGTCTTTCTTCTGTTTATTTTTTTTTAAATTGGTGCTTTATAGATTTTCATAAAGGTGAAATTGACTATGGCATATTTATATATGTACATGGCATCCTTTGGTCAATTTCACTCTAACATTCCTCTCTTTTCCTGTCTCTTCCTCCTCTCTCTGAGCTCCTTTATTCACTCTACTAATCTCCCTTCTATATTTATGGGATCACCCCCATTTTCCCCCTAATTTGGTCTATCTTTTACACATGAAAGAAAACACTTGACTCTTGACATTCTGATTAGGGCTTATTTCACTTAGCATGATAATCTCCACTTCCATCCATTTTCCATCAAATGCCTTAATTTCATACTTTTTTAATGACTGAGTAAAACTCCACTATCTATATATACATAACATTTTCTTTATTTATTCTTCTGTTAATGGGAACCTAGAGTGGTTCCATAATTTGGCTATTATGAATTGTGCTGATATAAACATTGAAGTGGCTATATCACTGTGGTATGCTGATTTTAATTCTTTTTGATAAATGGCAATGAGTGGAAAACTGATCATAAGGTGGCTCCATTCATAGTCTTTTAAGGGATCTTCATACTGTTTTCCAAAGTGGGAAATCCTTTTCTGATACTAAATTTTCTTCAGTTAGAAATCAATGATGGTATTCTAAACAATGACGCAAAAGTCACAAGAAAAAAATGTATATGCATGTATACATGCACACATATATGTATATGTTATGATTATTCAATTACATCAGTTATATAATTTAATGGGTTTCACTATAACATTTCCATAACTTAACACATTATGAATGTTTGGAAATGAGGAATGATTATTTCATTCATATAATCTTCCTGGAGATTTCCCTTATAAACTGCGAAAATATTAGGGATAGCAATTTTTCTTTAATTAAAAATACTTCTTCGTATGTAAACATGTATCTTTTCTCTTATTCTCTCTTGAATCTTTTTCTTTTTCATCAATTTATTAGAATTGATTTTGATGGACAGATCTTAAAGAGTGTTGTGTAACTATTTATGTTGGTTTGCCAAATTATTGTTTTTTGTTTGTTTGTGTTTTTGTTTTTTTGCAACAGTTGCTTTCTCACCAAGTGCAGTGGCTCATACCAGTATTCAGGAGGCTTGGGAAGCTGACTAGGAGGATCACAGTTTAAAGCTAGTGACTGTCAGCAAGTTAGCAAGGCCCTCCCTAAGCAATTTAGGGAGACCCTGTCTCAAAATAAAAGGGCTGAGGATGTAGTTCAGTGGTGATGATCCCTAGGATTAAATTTCCAGTATCATATTAAGTAAATAAGTAAAATAATTAAAAAAAATGATTCCTACAATTGGAATCCTTACTACAAAGGAATAAATCCTTAATGGTAGGAAAAATACAGTGGAAAATATTAGATTTGATAAATTATCACATAAAGAATTTGAGCCAGACAGAATTGAATTTAAATAACTACCCACCATAAGTACAAGAGATATCAGGAAATTTGTAACCAATTTGAGCCCAATTCTTCATTTTTAAATATTTATGTAAAATGACCCATTTATTTTTTTTATTTTATTTATTTATTTATTTATTTATTTATTTTGTGGTGCCAGGGATTGAACTCAGGGGCACTCATCCACTGGGTCACATCCCCAGCCCTTTTTTGTATTTTATTTAGAGACAGGGTCTCACTGAGTTGCTAAGTGCCTCGCCATTGCTGAGGCTGGCTTTGAACTTGCGATCCTCCTGCCTCAGCTTCCCAAAGTGCTGGGATTACAGGAGTGCGCCACCACGCCTGGCTTAAAATGACCCATTTAGAGTTGTTTAGTTATCAGTTAGAAAAATGACCAAAAATGGATAATTGTATATGGCATGACCTAATATTTAGTTTTCAAAAATCATTGTTGCTAAGGTTATTAACAATATTTTATAAGATAATTGGCATTAACAACCCATTAAATTTGCTATATTCTAAAACATCTAACAATAACATTAGGTTTCTCAATTCACCTGATATTGCCTACTATCTTTTATAAAACAAATAAATCCTTGCTTATAGAAAAGCAGTTTTACAAACATGAATGAAAGCATCATTAAAATATGACATGAATTTAATGTCAAATGGAAATAAATGACTAAATTAGATATAAGGTGAATGAAAAAATTATAATTAATGTTGAAGAATTAAAATATGAGATCAGAAAAGAACTTTGCTTTTCAAGTTACAAAAATATTCAATAGGGCATGGATGCCCTTTATAATTCAACTATATCTTCCATCCCATTTACTTTAACTTTCCAGTGCTTACAGAACTTACTTAAAATAAAAATTATGATAATGATAACAGTAATAATTTTTAAATAACTATGATATGATTCTTGGAAAGAACAGTGTTTGCCAGCATCCATCAACTTGACAACATTGCCAGATTCTTTACAATCTATTTGATGCATAATTTAGGAAACCTTTACTATTTTCAGCTAATTCCTTGTTTTAGAAAGAGTTTTAAGTAGTCTTATAAAGTTTAACTCTATGAAGACAATATCACCCATAAGCAATAGACAAATAAAATTAATCTTTTTATTAACATCTCTTACCTTAATTCACTTCATAGAGCTCTGTGAACCTATGTGTCACCCATGCAAGAGATGAGAATTAGACATAAGTAAAAACTTGAAATCTCTCTTCTAAGGGTTTCCTTAAAATTGCATATGGTAAGCTGGATTTATTAATCCATTAACAAATATCAAATAAATATTTGCAAGTTAGGGACTGTCAGGTTTTGGAAATTCAGTGGTGAGAATTATCAGCAAAGTTCCTGCCTTTATAGGCATTCCATTCCATATATTACTATGTATGTTAAATTAACTGATGTCACTTAATTGTACATGTTTATAATAGAGAAGATCCTGGTTAACAAATGATAGTCATAAGTAAGGTTTATTGAGTATGTAGTTTTTGACAAACACTGAGCTAAATATAATTCTGTATTATCTAGTTCCAATCTAATAAAAACACATTATTAAATAGTACATTTCCTCAATTTATAGATGAGAAAATGGAAACATGCAAAAAGCCTTTCATAACTGAGACTATCAACAAATGAATATGAGGTAGAGTTTGCTTTGCATTACTAAAAGATTAAAGAAGGCTTTAGAACATTAAAAACAATTTTGCAATTTTTTATGCACAATAAATTAGCAAATAGTCCTTAAGACTCAGAATGGCTTCTACTTTAACACAATTTCAAACACAGCATATTGTTTAATTGACTTTCTTTTCTAATATAATTCTTCTGTGTTGTGTATTCATAGTATCCAGGCAGACTGACAAGAGCAATATGTATTTTATGAATAAACATCTGAAGAAACCAAGATACACAGCTGCTGCACATGTCGGTTTCCATCATTTACGATTCTCACATATTGCCCATTATGTGCTCTCCTCCAAAGGGGCAGGATGTAATCATTGCTCTCAGAGCAATAATACAGGGACACTGTATAGGCTCCAGAGGAGGCGTTCTGCTGATCATGATGGTATTCTCTACCTTAATTATGCACTATATTTGCATTATTGAGAGCACAATTGCTGCCAAGGAACTGTTATGATGTCAATGCAATTACACTGGTATTTTGCTGTTTCAGCATTGTTCAAATGCAAGATCCTTACTATGCAAAATTTGATCAAAAAGGCAAATGGATATTTATATCACACTTATCAAAAGGATATTTGACATAAATCAAATATGCTCTCTTAAAGTTCACTAGAGATTTTAAATAGTTTTATAAACTTTTTAAAGTGTACATGTGGATTTATCATTGTACTGCAAGGTATTTAATTGGAAAAATAAAATTGCTAACATTCAAAGTTTTATAATCATAAAAGGAAATTTCACACAATTCAAGATAATAAGAAGGATGGCTACTGAATTATCTGTGTCCCCACAAGTACTGGGTTTAAGAACGGATAGGATACATTGTTTGTAGAATTTGATACCACTTGTTGAAAAATACACAAATCATATACCTTTAAGAAAACTTCAAATTCACCTTACTTAAACCTTTCAAGTTCAAAATGCCATATTATATTTCCAAGATAAGACACCATAAAGCTATATCATCATTTAATTAAGTCCTTCACACAGTCATCAATCATTTTACCTAGCATTTTATATATTTCAGGGAAAATATTAAGCAATAGAATAACAAACAAAAAGAGGATGTGATTAATAAATTTAAAACTAGGCAACAATCATATATTTAAATTGACACATACTGATGAAATTCAATTTAAAAATCAGAAATATTGATACATTTTAGGTATTTATGGAGAATTGAGAACACAAAATTTTGTTTAGGCTTAATGATAGAACATATGTATAGGCTATTGGATAATGGCAGATATTGATAAATTCACAAAATGAAGGGATCTTTTGGGACAGAAAAATATATACAAAAGAAGGAGACTTAAGTCAGGCTAGTGAGCTAGAGAGTGATTAGATCATCAGTGTTGAAAGATGTTAACCACACTGGGAATCAGAAAAATGAAATAGAAGGTTATAAGAAAGTTAAAGATGAAATAATGAGATTTAAAATGAAGCAACTCATTTTTTTCCATCCATGGAACTTCAATTTTATGTTATAATCAACAGAGTTGCATAATAGCTTAGTAAGACAAGAAGTACTCAAGTACTCTGATCGTTCTACACAGGAAAGATCATGGATGCAGAGAACAGTACTACACAATCCTTGCAAAAAGCATTCATTATATGCTGCCCTTTGTCTTAAATGAACCAGAGAAATGCCAACTATCAGCATATAGAGATGGGAAGGAAATATTTCATAAGGGTTGAAGTGACTAAAAGTTGATATTGGAAGTTAGAACTGTGAACATGAGAGGATCTTGGTAACTTTCAGGAAAGCGGGAAAGAGAATACCTGAAGAAAATATCTATTGAATATCTGAGTTGTCAATAGCACAAGAACAGGATATTTTCAGGCACCAGTTTCCATGCTGTCATGCTGGAGGCTGGCAAAGTTTCAAATCTGGTCCACAGAAGTCAAGGTGCACCACTACTATAAGCAAAAGTCATTTCTGCTTGTATTTCATCTTCTAAATCTCCATCTTCATTCATGGAGGTTTTATTTATTTATTTATTTTTAATTTATTTATTTTTTATTCTAAGTTTTTATAAATGACAGCAGAATGCATTACATTTCATATTACACATATAGAGCACATTTTAAAAAATCTCTGGTTGTATGCAAAGTATATTCACACCATTCGTGACTTCATACATGCACTTAGATGGATTTCATGGAGATTTTAAAATTCATGCAGATATTCTTTATAGCACTCTGAGCATGTTGTTTTCACTTCCTTACTTCCAATTATTTTTGTCTCACACAGTTTGATGACCACCTGCAATAGTAATACTATTGTTGCTATAAAATACCCACTAACATTTACTTGCTATAAAACTCCCATTTTGGGAATTATTTAATTGAAATTATACCCTGTCATTGTTTTTGTTTTCTAACACTACCCTCAGAAAGTTCTATCCATATTAATGTCTACACCTTCTACTTTTCTCTCATTCTAAATTTCCCCAGCAGAATTTGAACCAACCTTAAGCCTGTATTCTTTAACTAACTTACTACCTTTAACCAGACACTTGAAAATGGCTATAAAAACACAGCTATTTGGTTCAACTGTAAGAAATCTTTTGCTATGCACTCTGCCTGCTCTCTGTTAAAGTGCATAAACTGCCCTTGCTTCTACACGGGCTAGAAGCCCTATGTTGTTCAGTAGACAACACCTTTCTTTTCTCAGTTCGTTCATGAAATATCCCCTTTTATCTATGAGATCATTCCATTTTTCCTGTCTATTGTGTTGTTACCCTTGTTAAATAGGCATATTGTAATTTAACCTGTAAAAAACACTCTCTTGACTCTAAGAGCCAATACAATTATGGCTTTTTTTTTTTTTTTTTTTTTTTCACTTCTCTTTAGGGCAAGTACCTTTATAAATATTATCTTTTTCTCCAATCTTTGCTTTCTTGCCTATTGTTTTCTCCTTAATTCACTACATAAAGGCATCCACCCCATAAATTTCAAGCTTATCAACATTTTTCTCATCTAAACAAATACTAATTTTCAGCCTATGATGTGCCATGCTTCTCAGCAATGTTTGACTCCAGTGATCACTTCTCCTTCCAGACTCTATTAGCTTAGTTGTTAGGTTACCATATCTTCTTATATTTCTTCCTATCATAATTTTCCTCTCTACTTTTCCTATTTTATCTTCCTCTTTCCAACATGTAAATATTGATGTGCCCTTCAACAGATGAATTGGTAAAAAAAAAAAAAAAAAAAAAAAGTGGGTTTTATGTGTGTGTGTGTGTGTGTGTGTGTGTGTGTGTGTGTATGTTGGCTTACTACTATGTATACTGGAATACTATTCAGCCATAAAGAGAAACGAAATTATGGCATTTGCTGATAAATGGATGGATGGAACTAGAGACTATCATGCTAAGTGAAATAAGCCAATCCCTCCTCCCCCCAAAAAAGGCCAAATGTTCTCTCTGTTATGCAGATGCTAACTCACAATAAGGGGAGGTAGGGAAGAATAGAAGTACTTCACATTAGACAAAGGGGAATGAAGGGAAGGAAGGGGGGATGGGAATAGGAAAGATAATAGAATGAATCACATATTACTTCCCTATGTGCATATATGATTACACAACCAATGTAATTCTACTTCATGTACAAATAGAAGAATGAGAATTTATACTCCATTTATGTATAATATGTCAAAATGCATTCTGCTATTATGTATAATGAATAAAAATAAATTAAAAAAAATAACAGCAGTCAACAATTGGCAACAAGGGTTAGAAATGCATGTAATATACTTTCAAAGGAAACAAAATGGTAAAATACAAAAACGTAAATATGCTAAAAGTACCAATCAACTATTCATCCATTCATTCAATAAAATTCTTAGTATATGGTACTATTCTGTGGATCTTGAGAAGAATAAAAATTAAAAACAATATCGATGTTTCCAAGGACCCAGTTTTTATGTTCTCTTGCTTCTGTCTTCCACATTCACTAAGTTGATGTTTTCTCTAACTTAGGCCTGAAATAGACTCTTGAAGCCACTTTAAGGAATTAGGACCAGATTTTTCTTTTAATAAAATACAATGGAATTTCATTGAAAATACTACTGAACATCACACAGAGTAAGAGCATAAAAGTTATTTCATCTTTTTTCTAAAGATGCCTGAAATCTTGGGTTGACTCCTTGTAAAGAAAAGGATGAGTTTGAGTAACTAGTAACATGTAATGTGCTATTTATAGATCAATGCCTGACACCTGAAAACTCCAGGACAAGCTTATTTGCTTTATTTACAAATATATAAATTGATACCTTACACTTGATTTAACTGCTTTTACAGTTGTACTTAGCAATATGATCCGACTTTTGAGATGCATGAGATCCTACTGGAAATCTTCCTAAATGCTCTTAGAACAGTGCCATGTGCATAACATAGTGGTTCATAAATTAAAGATGAAGTGTGTTCTTCACAACTTAAAAGGGACTCTGGGAATTGTGCCTAAAAATCTCTCCTTCAACAATGATTGCCTGTACATTCTTTCTCTTGTAGTACCATATTTTCTAACTTTATCAAAGCTTTAATAAGTTTATGACCTGCAAAGTCTTTTAAGTCCTTTCAAATTTTTAGTCCTGCATAATTAATGCAAGAAATTCTTTGAACCTCTTGTTTCAGTATTTTTACATTAATGTGGATTAAGAAGTAAAATGTCCATTTTATTATAGATTCAAAGAGCTTGATACTTCCATAGAGCTTGATACCCAACCCCAAGATTTTAAAGGTAATTTGTATGTTATTTCTCTCACATTCATATCTGTAACCACTTCTCTAAATCTTAGACTTGCACGATACAACACATACTTAATATTAAATATGTCATAGGCATCACAATGGCAATATATCCTAAAATGAACTTTAATTTTCTCCATCAAATATTGGTTTTCTGCCAATTTTCCATAGTATTATATTGAATTACTATTTATTCAATTGATCCAGAATAAAAATATTTGGAAAAGTAAAGGAATCACCCTCATCTCTTTTCTGTATCAATTCTGTCAAATTAGAATTCACTTTAAAATATATTTGAAATCCAACACTTTTGTCTGTTATCCCTGATAGCATTCTTGGGCACTCCTACCCAGACTACTGCCCATCTCCCTGTTGCCATTCTTTTGGTGTGTAGCATATGTTCTTATGTGCCATCAGGATGTCCCCTTTTTAAAAGGTGTTCATTTCCCCCCCAATACTAGGAATGTTTGCTGCCATGGAATTTACTTGTATTTTCTCAGAGCACTGATGTCAATCATAGGGAGGTGGCTTACCCAAAGGGGCAATAGTGACTGTCTGATTTGAGGATACAAAGGCACTCAAACCCTTGATTAACTTTGGGACAATTCCAGAGGTCCCACTCCTAGTTGATATGGATTGTCCAAGGAAATTGTCTGATTATCTTAAACATATTTCGTGCAACTATATTGCAATTCAATTTTTCTTTCTGCTCAACCTGAATTTCTTACTTCTGTTTTCCACAAACCAAATGAATGACACCATTTTAGAAACATTTATCCACAGAATGATCAGAAAATCATCCCATTAATTTCATTCTTTTCTTCAAATATTTAATGTTTTAGTACTACAGACAAAAAAGAATTTGGTATAACTTTTAAGTCCCCAATAATGATTGAGACTATCTCTCATGCTTTTTCTAGATTCTGTGATTTACATGTCCTATTCTAAATGATCTGTCCACTATTTTTGTTTTATTTCCTGGAAAAATATCTTTCCATGTTAGGACACTTGCACATTCTGTAAACCATGGTTAGAATGTTACTGAGAGATAGTTAGATTCATCCTGTTATTTTACATCTCAAATTCAAAGTAATTCTACCCCTTTACAGAGTTTCTCTGACTACTAAATTTGAAACATCATCTTATATATTTTCTATGACATTCTCCTTTAACTTTCTGAACAGCACTCATCAGTAGGCTATTTTCTGTCTTATATATTTATGAATTTATTTATTCATAGGAGCATATATATATGCATATATATATGTATGTATGTATATATATATATATAAATGCCTACATATATATATATATATATATGTAGGCATTTATATATGTATTTTTATGCCTCTTCCATTTGGAATGCAAACTGTATGAAAATAGACTCTTCATCTGTTGTGTTCTCTGTTAAACTCCAAGTACACAGAACATGAACTGGAACTTAACTGACTAATAGTAACTATGTTTGTGAAAAAGTAACATAACAGTTAATTGTAATAAGAAAATGTAAAGCACTTCCTTGGTATCAATAATCTCATGGCTGAATAATTTAATAAATATGAGTTGGGTTTCCTGGACGCCAAGAGACAAGGAGATTGAGGTGGAAGTAACTTATTAGTTCCCAGGAAGACAGAACTGGAAATAGAAGGAGTGAAGCACGGATATATGATCCATAGCATACCCACCCCCCAGGGTGGGTGACTCTGTCTCAATTATGCAAGCTTGCTCCAAAGATACTGCAGGTCATAAACTGGAGTTGAGTTGACCTATTCAGCAGCAAGGGACATAGAGTATTCATAATCTCTCACCTCTCAGGGTTTAATTATAATTGGGCACTTTTTACATAAATTTATGTATACTTGTGCAAAACACACAAATACAGGCAGCCCAAGGGCAGCTTTAGAAAGAAACAGCACACACTAAGAAGTGAAAGGAAAGGATCTTGTGGCAAAGGTACTTTAGAGTATGTATGTGGAGTGAGCCATGTTGGCAGCTACTAAGATGGGGTTTTTGAATAGAAAATTAGAGGCCTAAAGAGCCAATTTTCATAAAGTAAATGAAGAAATTCAATCCAGAACTTATTACAGAATCATGTGTAGCACTAATACAAAATGAACAGTTCTAAAATTAATACTTATAAACAGGGTCCCACTACGTATTAAAATTTTTTCATGATAAAACTGTTGATTAATCAGTGGCCATGGGGTATGTATTTTTTGCCACAAATGTTGAAAACAATAAATATCCATATGGGACTAAACTACATGTGATCCCCAATATGCTACAATAGTTACTTCAAGATAGATTGAATATCAGATATTGAAATACAATCATAACATCAACGGACTTGTGGAAAGCATGAGTGACATGAGTGAATGACACTTATTATTCACTATATATGCCACAGGAAAAAAGAAACTAGGACATATTGAGAATTTGAATATGACAATTTCTACATTCTCCATAAAATAAAAATCAAAGCAACAACTTCAAAAACAGCAAATTAAGTTAGTTCAAGGCATCATATTAAGGTCTTTAAGGACCAATTAGTCCAGCACAAAATGTATAAACCTATTTTATTGTATTTTATATTCCATTTCCACTAAAAACAAGTCTATGAGTCAGCATTACAAAAATTCATATTGGTTCCCCTCAGACGTTTGAAAAGACCTGAAATTCAGTTTCCAATGGTGTTCGTTTACAAAGGGAAGATGGTCCTATATAAAAATGCTACAAATGGCATCTATTCTTTTTAAAAATAAGTTATTTCTTTAAAGTTTTCTCATTTTCTACATTTCACATGAATAAATAAGCATAGGCACATTTTAATCTATCTACATTCATATTCATTGATGTAAATTAGAAATTAAGTGTGTCATAAAGGAATAGTTAAAGGCAATGAGGAAGTGTTAATTAAAAAGTAGGGGCCTGTGGGGAAACAAAAAATCATATGCAAATATCTGAAGATTAGAAACATGGAAAAAGCAATACTCTTGCTCTAGTTCGTCACAGACAAGAGAACTACAATAATTGGTAACACAATGATTGGTAAATATGAGGGTGTGTTTCCAAATATTCTCACCAAAAAGGTGGAGATCATTTTTTCTATCTTGTCATTGACCTCCTTTCTAGAACAGCTATGAATCACTATGTAAATTCTACTTTAAAAATATTAACAAAAAATAAAAATTATACCAATATGGGAGTAACTAATTTGACTACCATTCCTTTTAATCATGTTACTTATATTAATAAATGGTCTTTAGTTTTCCAAAATTTACATGCAAATATTTTATGAATATATTTATGTAATGTTTTATAATAATGCACTTAATATTTTTCAGATGTTTTTCTGGTGCTAGAAAATTATTCATTAATAAGTTAATAATATGAGTTTGTGGTTTTGAAAACAAGATTCAATTGAAACTATCTAGGCATTTCTTATTGCACATTTATGGTATTAGAAAAATATCTAAAAATAAACCCAGCTAATAAAAGAATAATTAATTCAAAATTTAGATAAAACTTACAATTAAAGACCATTCTCTATGAAAGACTTATGGTTTCATTAGGTCAATTTCCTCAGTGGTTATGGAAACTCACAGTAAGGTGAAATAGATAAGAACTATATATAATTCTGACACATAATCTGCAAAGCCACTACTTACATAAAAATAACATTCTAGAGATTGTTGTACATATAAGGACATATTTAAAAATGTAGTTAAAATAAAAAGTATTGTTTTTTGTTTTGGTACCAAGGATTGAACTCAAGGGCACTCAACCATTGAGCCACATCTCCAGCCCTATTTTGTATTTTATTTAGAGACAGGTTCTCACCGAGTTGCTTAGCACCTAGCTTTTGCTGAGGCAGGCTCTGAACTTCGTGATTCTCCTGTCTCAGCCTCCTAAGCCACTAAGATTACAGGCGTGCACCACCATGCCCAGACTAAAACATTGTTTTTTAATCTTTGTTTTATTTATTTATTTATGTAGTGCTGAGGATGGAACCCAGTGCCTCACGCATGGGAGGCAAGGGCTCAACCACTGAGTTACAACCCCAGCCCCACCAACAAAAAATAAAAAATAAATAAAAGTATTAATTAATAAACTAACTTTGTACCAGAGGTATTTGAAATAATTAAATATGGAAGTAGAATTGGACAATAGTTACCAATTAAAATTTGAAGTTTTCGACACAGAGAAAACCCTTTTTTTAAGAGGAAAAATATAAACACAATATCAAAAACTTCATCATTAATGAAAACAAAAATTTCCTACTCTTCATATGCATTTATCACTGTCACTGCAATAATTCCAATTCCTTGTTCAAGTTGTCAAGCCTGAAAATAGTAGAAACATTGTTTTTCTTTAACATACTTTAAACAAAACAAATATGTTTTACCTTATTATTTAGCATGTTGTCCTTTTTATTCAAAATCATTTATGTGTAAAATCATAAAAAAATATATTTCTATATCCCAGACTTAGGCTCACAAAATTTTAAGCTATGTTATTACAATGAAACATTTTGACCCTTCTGCCTTCTAAGTAAAAGAAAGATGAAATAAATTGCTAAAATCATTCGTGACAGTTACAATAAATAACATTTTTAATTCATTATAAATTCTAGATTTTTACATTTGTTAATAGCAAAAACAAGTTCAGGCACATAAGAGTACAGAAATCACTGAAAAAACCCTTTAAGATAAACATGTGAAATCCACACAATAGCAATATTTTAAAAAGGCAATTTTAAGTGGAAAGATTTAGTATCCCACATATAAATTCTTAAAAATAGTCAATGAGGTAGGCAGGGTGGCACTTGCATGTAATCCCAGCTAGTGGAGATGCTGAGACAGGCTGATTGTGAGTTTGAGTCCAGCCTCGGAAACTTAGTTAGATCCTGTCTCAAAATAAAAAATAAAAAGAACTGGGGATGAAGCTCAGTCTTAGAATGCCCCTGGGTTCAGTACCAGAACACACACACACACACACACACACACACACACACACACACACACACACTCTTTCAACAGATCAAATTTATTTCTAATTAAAATTGAAGTAGTTTTCTTTCTAAATCATGACAAAATAACTTTACATCTAACTTTGTATATGCACAAAGAATTAAAAAGAGAAAAAAAAATTAAATATGTGGTTTTACTATCTAGAAAGCAAGATGTAAAACAAAACTATAAAATTTGAGCCAGTTCAATATTAGCCAAAAACTGCCATAATCATCATCATCATCATCATCATCATCATCACTCATTCATACAGCATGCATCAGGAGAGCACTTGTCTTCTATTTAGGGATGATACAGCCTTGAACCAAATAGATGTCATAAGCCAGTCATCCTCAGCTGAGTGCCATTTTTGTGTGTGTGTGTGTGTGTGTGTGTGGTACCAGGGCTTGAACTCAAGGGCACTCGACCACTGACCACTGGGTCACATCCCCAGCCCTTTTTTGTATTTTATTTAGAGACAGGGTCTCACTGAGTTGCTAAGTGCCTTGCCATTGCTGATGCTGGCTTTGATCTTGTGATCCTCCTGCCTCAGCCTCCGAAAGTGGTGGGATTACAGGCGTGCGCCACCGCGCCCAGCAGCTGAGTGCCTTTTATGCAACAGAAACTCTATTGTCTCCCTTATACTTCCTAAAAATAGGAGACTCCTGGGTCAGAGTTAAAAAAATTCTATTACAACACAGCAAGCAGAAAGTTTTCTGTTTGTGCCTGTTTTGCAAAGGTTGTTAATGGTTCTACATGGATATTTCACATATAGTAGTTTTGTTGAAGAACCCCAAGGTTAGAAAAACATAATCTACTATAGTGAGATGCAAATACCCATGCCCAGCCATATTTCTCAAAAGAGACATTATATTTGTTGAACTGAAGAGAAAACAAATACCCACCTTAAGATCCCATCTCTATCTTCTAAATCTGTTCTACATACTTTGAAAAGTTTGTGAAGAACAAGTCTGTTAATATCTCCGCTCAAAAGTACAGAAAAAGAAAAGAGACCCATGGTAAATTTTATTCCATTAATTGGCAACTATTTGAAATCCCAGCTTTACAGAGATAACGACGTAGAAGTCTCTTTATAAATTAAAAAAATATATATAATCTATAGTAAGATAGTGGATTTGTTTGGAAGATATGGGGAATATTTTCCACTTACATACTTAGTGACAAGCACTCATGAAGGACTGGCCACTTTCCTTAGTTGGGTAGAACGAAAAAAATTCATTTGATAATTTTGTTAGACCTGATATCTCTAAGCATTCATATGGATCTCATATTGATTTATAACTGAAAAAAGTTGATAGTATAATTAAAGTAAAACATGAAACATGATAGATAATTTAATAAGTTATGATAATGGGCTAGTTCAGGAGAAAGAAATTAGGATAAAGAGATTTTTAGGAATGTAGGGGTATAAAGTTCAATATAGTTTTGTTTTTTTTTTTTTTTGCTTTTTTTTTTTAAAAAAAAAAAAAAGAGATAATGATACAGAAACTAGAAAATAAAGAGAACTTTGCGGAAGGATTTTTAAAAGAGGATAAAAATTTTTGTGTCATACCATAGATTCAATGTTGGATGTCCCCCAAAGGCCCATGTGTTAACAACTTGGTCCGCAGTGTGGCACTACTGGAGATGAGTGATGCTTTGGAGGTGGGGCTTATTGGGAGGTCCCTATGTCACTGGGGTGTGCTCTTGAGGAAGACTGTGGGACTACAGCCATTTCCTCTTTTGGTTCCTGGACATGAAGTAAGCAATTTGCTCCATACATTCCCTGCTATTGTCACTTGAAACCCCCTACCCCTCAGAGGGCTAAAAACAATGGATCCACTTAGTCATACACTGGATCTAAAACCATGACCCAAGTAAATTTCCTTTTTGCAAATTAATTCTTTCAGGTATTTTATTAGAGTGATGAAGACTGGGGAAGGATGTCTCAGAAAGTTCACAAATGCACATGCCTAGATCAGAAGAACATAGTGGAAATAAAATAAAAAAAAAGTAGCTGAAATCAAAGTTAAGTTAGAAAAATACAAGAATTGCAGGAACTTACTGAGACTTATTTAAGAGAGCAGTGCTAAGAGTGGAAAGTTCAGGAAGAAGTTCAAAGTCTTAACAGTATTGCAGATGATTATACACTTTAGTTATCAAAGAAGTTGTAAAATACATTTCCCCTAAGGTACTGTTGAATGAACATATAGTGACTTTCCTCCAAAAAAATTTCTGGGATTTCAAAAATTTTTCAATTTCTACTGAAAAGCTCATTGTAGTCAATATAATCTAAACTGAGGTGTTAGCAGAGTGATTTCCAAGCAAATTCTGCATATTGAACATAAAGACCAAAGAGAAATTTGGTAGTTAAGTTAGGTGATGTTGGGTGCAATCTCACTATAAATAATTTTTCTCTAGAAATTGCATTTTTTTTACTATAGAAAGATAATAGACATATTTTAGCAGTTTATAGGAAGAATGTACTAATGTGGATAAGAATGGTTCAAGGAGATGAAAAAGTTGAGATTTGAAGTGAGAAATGATGTATGAAGAAAACAGAATTGAGAGAAAGCATTGAGGTATTTGTTAGTGTTTAGAATGAGCAAGATAATTTTGAGAACAAAATAATGATTTGATAGTATGAGAAGGGGGATTTTGTGATGAAAGTGTGGCTAGGATGAGGTTAGTTGTAGGCCATATTTGGAATTCTGTAGAACTTATTCTAGACATATTTTTATGTCATCAATTTCATTATCATTTTGGATATCAGTATTAAATGTAACCTGGCTTTCAAGTCATTTATACACTAGATCTCATATCTTCAACTTGGACTTATCTTCACTCTCCTTCTCAAGTATTGTTATTTCTCAGAAATTCATTTTACTAGATGTTATATTGTGACCCCTAAATCCCTAAACTCCGGCTTCTCTTTCAACCCCAGATTACCATGTCTTTACTTTTCCATCTATGCAGCTGAAGTTATTCTTTATATTTAATTTACTTATTTGCTTTCATTACCATTTAACTTGAATAAACAAACTCACTTCATTCATTCACCTACACTTTTATATAATGTCCTATTACTCATTACTGAAACTTTTGATTAATATCCATGTGCCTCTTTGACTTCTGCTATTTGGTCCTCCAGTGTACAATTCTGTTGTATTTTATACATTTACAATGAAATTCAAAACACACTAAAGTTAAGTAAGAACTAAATTTTAATTTCAAAATAACTATGCAAGTATTTCATATTCAGTTTAAAATAAAATCAACTTTTGTTTGCGACTATGAAAAAATGCTTATAATTCTATATTCTAGACAACATTACCACCTTAAATTGCTCTTTACCACACACATACACATACACATGCCCTTCAGAGAACACTATGCCTGGCGTCTGTTGAATTTTTAAAAATAAAGCAAATTCTTTCTAACCATAATTTTTGTGACTTATGATAACCAGAATAGTTTAATTGGGAGCAAACAGGACCATTATAGAACAACAATGTAACATACTAAAGCTCTTATCTAATCTATACCAAAGGTCCATTGCTGACTCTCATTAATGTATAGATGAATAAATAGTAAAGAAAACAAAAAGACTTAAGAAAATTTCATCCCAAGGCTATTTTTGTAAATAACTACATAATTGGGGGAAAAACAATACATGATCAAGTATTGTAAAATATTACTTATTTGGTGAATGTGAATATTATTTTGTTTCATAAGCCTTGGCATTCTATAATTCTATAATGCAAAATACTGGAACAATATTGCCATACACAAGGACATTTAAAGGATCAACACATTTCATCAATGCTCTGGGAACACTGACAGTCCAACTCACTCCCCACTTCTGTGATGTACTAACGAACAAAACCAGGAGTACATCAATACATAACTTTAATTAGAATGCAGACACATGAGTATGTGACTAAGAAAAGTGGGAGTCTGGAGGAAAATAAAATATCAAGTACTGCACTGAAAAATAAGGATGCAGCAAAAATGATAAATCTTATGGATAACAAGGGAAGTAACCAAGAAATACACCTCCTGAATGCAGAGACAAAAGAGAGTAGGCTGAAATGGAGAACACCTAAGAATTCTAAGGTTAAACTCTGGAAGGAATTCTTTGTCAATTGCAACAAGGGTAAGTAAACTAAATGTTATGACATGAACAGTAAAAAGCAAACGTTAAAAAATAGGATATAAATTAAAGAATATAAGTCAAGTAAACAATGATAAATTTAAGCCATGCTTTAATTCACTTGATGATGATAAAATATCCTGCTTGATCACAAACAAGCAGGCATTCACATGATCCCTGTTGGATAGGCAGGAAAATGAATAATCACACTACCATTTTCAAGTCATTGTAGTATACTTATTATTCAAAATTACTTGTAAATTAAAAACATTCCTTATGTAAAAGTAAAGAAATCATATGAACTTGGTCAATGCTGTATCAGTAATATAGCTGCAGGCGTGCACAAGGACCATGGAATATAAACATTACTTTTAAGAGAATTATCCCACATTTCTTGAAATGTTTTGTCATAAGCACACATCAATTTCATATGCTTCTCTTTATGTATATTTCTTCACAATATAATAGCAAGACATTTCAAACAATATTTCCTAGTCAGAAGTAAACTCCAAAGAACTTGCCCTATTTTCAGTCTAAAACAAGTCTTGGGAATAGATGATTCACAATTTGAAATCAACATCACTAGTAGCTGACATTAATCAGATGTTCAAATTATGCTTATTTGCTATATGTGTTTAAAGGATTTGTGTATGTTTATGTTCTTATATTGTCAGTATCAATTTTATTTTCAAATAATTAATTTTTTGTGTATTATTTCTAATTTTTCTTATCAGTTCTGTTCCGAGGGTTTAAGGTAAAACTGGTATGTGATTCTCAATGTTCTGTTGCTTTCTATATTGCAAATGCCTTTCCCTTCATTTATTAATATTTAAAAATAATATTTGCCAGTTAATTTTTTGAGATCATTACTATAAGAAAATATCATCAGCATACTAAAAACCATACTTTTAATGGACTTGTAAAATAAATCACTTACTTGATTTTATTGTTAAATGAGAAGGAAATTAATATAAAGCATGAATTTAGTTAGAGGAACTATCATGTAAAATCCTTGAATATCTTACATTCATATAGATTTAGAATCATAAAAAATTTCTCTGATTTTTAAAAATTTATTAAGAAATCTTTGGTATTTGTACTCTGTATTAATTACTATAGTCTAGTAAAACATAAAAGTAAAGCTTGAATACATCATAGAAAAATTCTTAACTGTATACAGTGCACATCATTTAACAAAACTGCACATATACCCATACGTAGAATTTATGCAAATCTTTAATTTAATTAATTTTAAACAATTTAAAAATACACATATTGCATTTTACCATCCATAAAACTTGATGTGTGGACAAATATATCTTTTAATATTATATTATTATTTGTGATTGAAGTAGTCTGATGACTTTGCTTCTTAATTTGAAATTCTTTTTTATTTATTTTTTGTTTTTGAAGAGGGTACTGGGGATTAAATTCAGGGACACTCAATCTCTGAGCCACATCCCCAGCCCTATTTTGTATTTTATTTAGAGACAGGGTCTCACTGAGTTGCTTAGTGCCTTGCCATTGCTATTGATTCATTATATGACATAAATATATTCATTTCGTTGAAAATAATTTAAAAGAGGAAAACCCCAAAAAATTATTATAATTCCCCTTTTCCTTTATTTTTCAAAATACAAACCGTTAAGCCAAGTATAAAATGGCAATATTAAAATAAATTTGAGCTTGTTTTTCAAAGCATCAATATAAGCAGATGAAAAGCAGAAGTGTCATTACCTTTGATGGAAAAGAAAATGACAAATAATCAGAAAGAAGACATGTGGTTAAGAGATTAAAAATGCTATTTTTATCTCTTAAGTATAACATATATCTATTTTAATTGCAGGCACTTGGATGTCAGGATAAATTTTCAAATACTGGATAAGGAAATTTAATTTTCTTCTAAAAGTTAAAAAAAAAAAAAAAAAAAAAAAAAAAACTCTAGCTAATTACAGGTTTGTTCCTACCAACCAACTGGCACTTAAGGATGCACATAGTACTTGGAAAGCATGATGTTTTGCATTAATATTACAGACATAACAGGAACCAGTCATCACACTGTAGTCCTTGCACAGAAGGGCTAGGAGAATAGAAAGTCTGACACAGCTATGAGAGCACATCATAAATGCTCAAGCAGATGCTGTGAAACACAGATGGGGAAATGATTAACATTTCTTGACATTAGATAAATGAGAAGTTTATAATTATCTAGCAGAGCTCAGGATTCTAGACATGAACTTATGTGGCTTTGAGGCAAGGCCAGATAGGACAGGTCAATTCAATTTGCTATATGACAAAATGACAAGATTTACAGATAAGAGAGAAGATATAGATATATAGATTTAGCAAATCTTCTGATTTTATCTCACTTAATATATTAGTAAATAACTCACACATGGTCTAGATCATGTTATTCAAACATTTCAAGTTTCTAGAAAAAAACTTCTCTACTACTATTCAAATATGAGGATAGATGTGATATTGAAATTAAAAAGGTGAATAAATAGCAAGTAAATATATCAACTCTTGTCATATATAGTTACAATTGTATTACACTACCTGAAATGCTTCCTGGTACCACAAAATGGTAAAGAAAACTAAATATAAATAACCCATTCAGTGTTCTCACCTAAGTAATGAACTACCATTGCTGCAATGTTGTCTCATTTTACTCTAATGTAAATTTTGTTTGGAAGTCCACTGTATAAAACCATTGCAGAAGCTATTTCAATATATTGGGTGACTAAAAATTAGGAACACAAATGCAAACTTTTAAACAATACATTGTATACAACTATCTTCTTATACGAGGAATGTGATTTTATAATTATGTAGTTCTGGTTTTTACAGCTTTCTAACGTTTATATTGTAGATACTTGTGTAGTAACTCATGAAAACTGATTTTGAAGATAATTTCATATACTTAAACTATATTTATAAATTTGTTTTAAGAATTAAATGAGAAAATAGCATAAATATAATCTAATTTTTATGCATACTGTCAAACTAATTATATTGTTAATTATAATACATTAATTAATATTATAATAATTATTCCCATTACACAATAAGTGCTGTACAAAATATTCTGATGGTGATATGTTTTGCAGCTTAAGGACAACAAACATTTTTCTATAGATACTTCTTAAAAGTGCACACAAGTAATGATAGTTTATATTGTATACAATAGACTTCTCTTACATTACATAGAAGAGAAAGTTCAAAATGTCTTTGTCAGTCTTCTGTCTCAGAAATTAAAAATTTAAAACCATCTCAGTTGAAGAACATGGATGTATGTACATCTTATTATATCTAAATTCATTTATTCTTGACACTATAATCATAGATTATTTCTTAATAATCTAATCCTCCTGTTTTTGAGAATTCACTGTGTACTATCTACTAAGTGTTATTCATACAAAATATTTTAAGCTTCAAAACAGCAATGCAAAATATATGTTTTTGTATGCACATATATATTTTATATATGTTCCACATATTTTTTTCCAAGTTAAACTTAAAAGAAACCAAAGCTCAAAGAAGTTATAAATAAAACTGGATATTTTGATGTGTAATACCGAAAATTGGTGGTATTGTATCAGTTCTGATTATGGCTGAGGTCATTTTATTTGTTCTGATTTTGTGTCAACTAATTTTTCTTCTGAGTGAGATATAGGACTTGCCATTGTGCGGAGGTATGTGTCTTCACTAAAGAGCCTTTTTAAGCCTGCCTTATAATTGCTCTTAGTACAGCTTAATTGTTCTTCTAGTTATTGCTAGCAGTATTTGCAATTTCTTATAATTCAGGAAAGATAATATATACCCCAATCACTTTTCTAGTTGGCTATAAATAGTGGCTATATTATTCCTGAATATGTTTAATTTTGTGAAAAGATAAAGGAAAGCAGTTAATCCTAATTGAAACATTGAAAACAGCTATGAACTTGGAAGCATTTTGAGGTTTGCTGAATGATTTGGTGCCAAACAGTGGGACACAAGTTGAAGACATTTTAAGATGAGGGTTCAGACAAAGGAAGCACAGGAAAGTCATGTTCATAAACTTGAAAGTCATGTTCTGAAAGTCATGTTTATAAACTTACTTACAGTTACAGCTTATTCATTCTTCCACATTTTATTTATGGGTGAATTTCCACTATTCAGGATATATAATTGATGCTGTTTAAGAATTTAAAAAAAAAAAAATGAATGATGTGCATATACACATGCAGGAATGAAGGACATTGCAAGGAAAAAAAAAAACATTCTGAAAGTTAATTGTGATAAAGCAATTAGATTAGTCAATAATGAATATCCAGAATGTTGAAGGCTCTTTGAAGAATAAATCCCATGCTCAAATACAGCAAAAGGGTCAGTATGGCTACACTGGACATAACTAGTGGGAGTGTAGAAAGAACAGGGTGTCACACAGGTTATAAGTGCTAGGTCAAATGTTGTGCAGAAAATTGTTAGAACTTAGCTGCAGCTTTGAATAAGAAGGAAATCCATCAAATAATTTTAAGCATAGAAGTTATATGTGATAATTAAGACTTTAAAGTATCATTATAGAATTCTAGTAAAAAGAATACAGAATAGTGAAATTTTTCCCATGAATGTGTCCAAATCCCTTAGTAAGCAACAGATATAATAATGAAAAATAAAATTAAAAAATCACATATATGATACCAAAGTCTGAGAAATAAGAAATGAGCATAAACTACAGAATATGGCAGGTGTCACCAAAAACACCCAGAAGCACATTAGAGGATAAGCGATTGTGGGTTGTGATAAGAGAAATGTGGGCAGTTTGCATGGGCTTTGGAGTCTGAACATCCACACAAAGACTGAGAGCCTGTGTAAACAAATCTGAGATTTTGAATGAAAAGCTCAAGTGAGTATTAACATAGCTGAAAAGTTAAAATAACTAAACAAGAGGATATCATGAAAGAGAGACAAAAAAATTCAGAAGTGAAATATAAAAGAAAGGGAAAGCTATCAAACATGGAAACCAAAATAAAATAAAAGCAGGAAAAAACAAACCAGAGATGAGTTAAATAATAAGTTAGGAAAAAAGAAAGGGGGGGGGGCAGATTTGAGAGAAAATGAGGTGACAGCCACAAGAAATTAATAAGTAGAAGGTAAGAATCCAAAAAGTACAAAACTACAGAAATATAGCAAAATAAATACTGTGAACTATAATTCAATACACCTTTGAATCAGCACAACTGATACTTCAAAAATTATCAAAGGATAAGCAGTAAGAAACTAGTAAAATGTTTACCATTTAGAAAAATGTATTCTTAAAAATTCTTTGGACATTCAAGTCCAAGCTCACACATAAACAAAATAGCACAATTTTGAAATACATCATCTTTAAACCAACATTATGTGACAAAATATAAACAAAAGCAATACTTTCTAAAAATATTTAAATATATTTAAAAATTGAACCAATTATTTAATTTCCCGACTTTATTAGGAATAAACTACTAATAAACATCTGTGCACTGTCTTGGAGTATGTATAATGTCATAAGTCTGGAATGGACATCAGAACAGCATTTTGGGTGGGACACATCTGTTTTCTGCAAGTGATTACACACACACCATACAGACACTTTCATGAAAGTGGCTACAATACACATACACATTCAATTGTATGTCATGTGTATGTATATCACAGCCCTGAGACTAGAATCTATTTAATGGCAAGACATGCAGGGTTGTTAATGCCTGCAATAAAAGCATATACTCATTGTTTCTACTACTATTAATCATTGGCCTTTGTAATTCCCCAGTGCGTTTAGCAAGAAAAACTGTGTAAGTACTTGAATAATTTGTTTTACTATAATATAGGAATGTGGAAATATTTTTTTATGACATAAGTTCAAAAGTACTCATAGAAAAAAATAAGTATTAAAAATTTAGTTATATGCATTGTTGCATGGTAACATAACAGAAAATTGATAAAATGGAAAGAGATAACTGCCTTTGTGTCACAGAAAAGCGCCACAAACTCTTCCTAAAACTTCATAAAAATAAAAGCCTAATGAAAATAAGGAGAGTGAATGTTTGTGTTCCCCAAAATATCTGTGTTGAAGCCACAATTCCCAGGGTGCTGTATTTGGAAACAGGTCTTTTATGGAGGTTATCTCCTTCATCACTTCTATAGAAGAGTAAAGCTCTGAGCCAACAGTATTAAGGTCCTTATAAGAAGAGAGAGGAGAGCTCTTTGCCTCTCTCTCATGTAAGAACATTGCAAAATGGCAGCCACCCACAAACCAAGAAGAGAACTCACACTAGAAACTGAATCATCTAGCACTTTAGTCTTGTATTTACTGGTCCTACAAAACTGTGAGAAAATAAATTTCTGCTAGTTAAATCACCAAATCTAGGGTGTTTTGTTATGGAAGCTCAGGCAAACACAGAAATGCATACAAACAGACAGCACACAAAAATAAAAATTTTAGCAACTCTAAAAGAAATTTTCAAACTTTCCTGTGTAAAAAACAAAATGCAACACTTCTCAATGATTAGACTAAGGAAAATGTAAAAGTTTGGCAAAATATCTTGTTTCAGAGCTGGGTGAAGCCAACAATTCCATAATTTGTGGGAATTTTGGAGACAGTTGGCAAGACCTAGCAAAATTACTAACCAATGTCCATTTAAAGTAATTGATTCAGCATTTTAATTTCAAAAACATATTCATAAGATATAAGTGAAAAATACAAAACAAATTATGCCCATGTTACAATGTCAGCAAGAAACAAGAAAAGTTTAGAAATAAACACTTGCCGATATTGAGAATTGAGTGAGTGAACCATTTTGTGTTCATATCCTTCTGTATATTATGATACTACAAATGGAAAGACAGAGATTACTATGTATTTTTGGAGAATAATCTGCTGGATTTATTGTTAAGCACAAAATATATCCTCTTCCTTGGATGAGAAAATAATCTTTTTTTTCAAGGCCATTTGTTGTACAAATTTCCCTAAAAGGATAGTCTAGAACAAAAGTTGATGCACAGTATGGAGACATAGCATGGAAAATTTTATCTCATTTTACAATTGTACATGCTAATTGAAAATACAATCTCAACCTTTTTAAATTTATACTGTCTATAGAATCATGAATAGGGAGTAATAATAGTAGCAGGGTGAATGCCAAATATTTTAATAGAAGTCTTAAGTCCTTGAAGAATAAGTTTAGCCACCATGGAGGTATAAGACTCAATTATACTTTTAGGAGAGATGGGCAAATGTATCCATAATAAAGGCCCTTGTTGCCAAAATACTCCTGTGGGTGTATATTGTGAAGAAATAACAATCAACATCAGCGGTTGAGTTAAATCAAATCTATCACAATGAGCTCCTTCAATGGCTTTTTCTACTAACTTTAAAGCTTTCCTAGCATCAGGAGTCAATGTATGTGGTGGATCAGGGTCCCCGCGAAGGATGTCAAATAAAGGTTTTAGTTGGCCAGTAGTGAGGTTTAGTGTAGGGCGAAGCCAATTAATGTCTCCCAGTAATTTTTGGAAATCATTGAGGGTGGTCAAATGTTCTTTATTTATTAAAATTTCTCTAAGATCATGTAACAAAGGTATCCATGATTTTAAATCCTAAATATAATATGGGTGATCTGGTTTGAACTTTTTCTTGTGCTATATATAATCCATATTTTTTTATTTTCTGCCACATCACTGCATATATTAAATAAGATTTTTTGATTAGGGTGGGCCAGTAAAACATCATCCATGTAATGTAGACACATGAGGTTTGGATATTTATTTTTAATGGGTTGGATTGCTTTGTCCACATATATTTGGCATATGGTGGGGCTATTAGCCATTCCCTGCAGAAGCACTTTCCATTGATATCTTTTATCAGGGCCATTATTATTGATAGAAGGAACTGAAAAAGCAAACTGGGGGCATCCAGAGGATGTAGGGGAATGGAAAAGAAACAATCCTTTATATCAAGAGTAATAAGATGGAAATTTTTTGGAATAGCTACAGGATTAGGAAGTCCACGTTGAGTAGGGCCCATGATTTGCATGGTTTTATTAATTTCTCTAAGATCATGTAACAATCGCCATTTTCCTGATTTTTTCTTGATCACAAATATGGGGGAATTCCAGGGAGAGGTGGGAGGTTCTATATATCCTGCTTCTAGTTGTTCCTGAACTAGTAGGTGGGCCGCTTGTAATTTCTCTTTAGATAGGGGCCACTGAGGGACCCACACTGGCTTATCAGAAAGCCATGGTATTTTCAAAATTATTTTCTCAGTGGCCCCCCCAAAAAAATATATTTTTCCTTTATGATAATGATTACTTTTAGGGTTAAGATTACTCTGTACTTTTTGATAATGATTTCTTTTAGGGTTAAGATTACCCTGTAGATTTTCACATTTAACACCTGAAGGCTTGGTTGCAAGGTGTACTCCCATTTGTTGCAAAATATCTCTTCCCCATAAAGTAACCAGTAGGTTAGGTAAAATATAAGGCTGAAATGGTCCTTTATGCCCTTCATCATCCTCCCATTTTAAGATTACTGCACTTTTCTCTGGAAGGTTATTATATCCCAAAACTCTTATACTGGTTGAAGCTTTTTGCAGAGGCCAGTGCGTGGGCCATTGCCATAGATTAATAATGGAAGAGTCAGCTCCAGTATCTAGCAGTCCCTCCATCTCTATTCCTTGGATTTTTATTTTACACATAGGCCTCCCTGAACAATCCCGAACCTAGCAAGCCATATGTTCAGAGTCAGTGGAACAAAATCCTCTATTATTCCCTTTTTGAGGCATACTCATTTTAAATGAATTATATAAATTAGGAAGGAGAAGCAACTGAGCAATTCTATCTCCTTGATTAACAGAACTTATACTTTGTGGTGAGCTAAGCATTATTTTTATTTCCCCTTTGTAGTCTGAGTTTATTACACCTGGGGTCATTGCAAACCTAATAAGCTTTCAGGATTTAACCCAAGAATAAGTCCTATAGTCCCTGAAGGAAGAACTCCCCTGACTCCTGTGGGAATTAGTTGAACCCCCATTTCAGGTGTTAACACTATTCGGGCAGTGGAAAAGAGATCTAATCCTGCATTTCCTCCTGTTCCTCTGGTGAGGGAGTGGATAGGTAGTAGGGATTGTATCGGGGAAGCATCTGAGTGTATGCTTGAGGATACTCCTCCTTCAATGCCCCTTACATTTGTGGGCCCCAGGGCATTGGGCCCTGTGCCCCCTTTTTTTGAATTCCTGAACAAAAGATTTCCATGGATGTCAAATTTTGAATAGCATTTATTGGCCCAATGATTTCCCTTTTTACACCTGGGGCAGCGGCCTGGGGCACGGTATGAGCTTGGTCTTATTTCTCTTTTGGGATTTTGCCTAGAATAGCCTGATTGATTATGATAATTTTGCCTGGAGTATCCTGATTGATTATAATGTCTAGGTTTAGCCTTTGTGAATTTTCGAGGGGAAGCACCTCTCATTGAGGCTGCAATCACATTTCCTGTGACAAAGACGTCATTTATATCTTTACATAGTTGTATATATACGGAAAGATCCTTTTTATTTCTCCATGGCCTGATGGCTTCCTGGCAATATTTATTAGCATTTTCGTATGCTAATTGAACAATTAATGGCATAGCTTGATCAACATCTGCAAACACTCTACCTGCAGTTCTCAAAAGTCGATCAGCAAAGTCAGCATATGGCTCATTAGGTCCTTGAATCACTTTTGACAAGCTACCTTGTAGATCCCCAGGTCCTTATACAGTTTTCCATGCCTCTAAGGCAGCTGCGTTTATCTGATCATATACACCTGGGTCATAATCTTTTTGAGCCTGTAAGTCTGCGAATTGCCCTTCTCCTGTGAGCATTTCTGTATTATAGTCTCTAAACCCTGCAGCTGCGTTTTTTTTTAGCCGTTTCTACACAAAGTTCTTGGAATTGCGATTTCCAAACCAAGTATTGCCCCCCGCTTAATGTTGCTTTACATAGACTTTTCCAGTCTGAGGGGGTTAAACTAAAGGTGTTGAGGGACTCCAGCATACTCAATGTGAAAGGAGCTTGGGGCCTATAAGTCATTACTGCCTCTTTGAGATTTTTTATTGTTTTGAAATCTACTGACTGATGGACCCTCTGTCCATTTTTCTTTTCAAATGCTGGCAGTTCCCAATGTTTCTGTGAGTTACCCTCAAGAGCTCATAAGCACTCAGAAAGACTTTTTATTTCTGTTTCTATGGTATGCAAACGCCTAGTAATACCCTTCATATTTTCTGTAATGGATTCCTCCCATGGGGGAGTAGAGGACACAAGTGGTTCCTCTACTTGAAGGTCCTTTTTCTTGGTCTTTTTTAGTTTCTTTTTCCTCATTTTCTCAGGATCACTTTTACTAGATTCCTCACCACTGCTAATTTCACTGACAGCAATATCCTGATGCCCAGGTTCCATTAAGAGCAAGTATCCTTCAGCCATTACCAATAACTCCCGAATAGCTCTAATAGCTTAGATTTTTTTCATTTTGGGACTCTTCTAATACTCTTTTTACTGGTCTTAGTTGGCCCAGTGGAAGCTATGCTTTTTTGATCCCTTTCACTTTTTCTAAATCCTCCTCACTGAGAACGGAGTCAGGTATATCAAGGAGTCTTTCCATAGCCTCTATCACTTGGGATTCAGTTATATTCGAACCCATCTTTAGAGACCTTTCAGTTCTTACCTGTCCGCTCCAAAGTCCCCGTACGGGCCACCACCTGTTGTCGCCTGAAGCGATGGCCGCTTGTAGCAACGAAGCCGCGGGAAGAAGTAGAGGCGAACCGGAAACAAACAGCCTTTTTATTTTGATAACTTTTCTCTCTGGCTCTAACAATGACTTTAACACGCACCACACACACCACCAAACAACCAACACACCAAGTGGCGCAGACCTGATCAGCAATCTCGCTCAAGTCTCTCGAGATCCCGGGCCAAATCCCGTGAGAGTACGGAAGGCGGCAATGCCCAAACATCTCCATGGCCCGTAGTCAACCGCAATCTTAGCCATCTCCCCAAACAGGGCTCCTGCAATTCCCCATTTTGCCAACTAATGTTTTTGATCCTGGATCATTTCTTCTTCTTTTTTTAAAATCTAAATTCTATCCTATTGTTCCAAGTATCTTTATTAAAGCAGAATTTTCCCCCATGACAGTGTGGTTTATAGGAATTTGAGACCATCTTCAATTTGCTTTGGACAGTTCCTTTTTAACTTATATCACTTTTCAGAAGTGCTCTAAAATAATTGTAGATTGCAAATTGTTGAGCTTGAAAAATATAAGATAAAAAGGTCTTTTTGATTTGCTTATCAGTCTGATCATGGTTCAAATGTATAATGGTAGATTGAGGTTACTGATGGTGGGGGAAAGTCTGCAATATGAATTAAACCTTATTTTTTAAAAAAGGAGGGCAAGAGAAATAAGATGAATCAAGCCTATGTGTGGATATTATTGTTCAGTAATAAAAAGGATGAAATCCTTTCATTTGCTCAGCACAAAGGGAACTAGAGGATATTATGTTAAAGAAAATAGGCAGTAACAGAAGAACAAGTGCTACATATTTTCAATTAAATGTAGAAGTTTAAAAAGTTGATCATGTAGAAGTAGAGAGTAGAATAGAGTCCACTGAGGCTGGGAGAGGTACCAAGTAGGGCCACAGAGAGAAGTTGGATAATGGGTACCATTAGTTGGATAGTGAAATTCTTTTTAATACCCTATAGCTGAGCAGGGTAACCATAGTCTAAAACAATTTATTATATATTTCAAAATAACCAGAGACGTGTTTGAAGGGTCCCAGAACATAAAAATGATAACATTTGAGGAGATAGAAAAGTTAATTACCCTAACTATATCACTATACAGTTTATATGTGCAACAAATTATGATATCCTATAAATAAACACAAATATTATACGTAAATTTAAAATAACTACAGGTAGATGGTGAAAAAAAATAGTATCCTCTTAGATGACAACTCTCTTCTGACAATCTAGGCTTTGCTAATCACTTCATTGACCAGAAGGAACAAAAATTGACAAAGTCATCCTGAATAGAGGCAACTTAGAGGAAACACATCTGAAAACTTAGGGAGTAACTTTTACTTTTCATTTGTTGAGCAAGGTCAACAAAGCTCTTATGAATTTTGTCATCTTTCAGTATCTCTATCGTGAAACTTGAGCCCCAAACTGCATAATTGGTGGTATGTCCTTCCTCCTCAAATTCCTTCTTGCTCTCTGAGAAAGTAGTGGCAATAAAACACTAGAATTAAATCAGAGAACACTGCTCTTTGTTTCTTGGTCCTAACTATACTTTCATCACAAGTGCCCTCTAAGTTAAAGTTGTTAGGGTCATTAATTTAATATTGACACCTCAAATTTTTCCCTGTTTAGGACATAAAATTAACAGCCATAAATGAATTGTGTTCCTATATACCAATGATAAATCAGCTGAAAGAGAAATTAGGAAAACTATCCCATTCACAATAGCCTCAAAAAAGGAAACAACATACATGAGAATCAATCTAACAAGAGACAAAAGACCTCTAAGTATAAAACACTAAAGATAGAAATTGAAGAAGATCTTAGATGATGGAAAGATCACCCATGTTCTTGGATAGGCAGAATTAAAATTGTCAAAATGGCCATGCTACCAAAAGCAATATACAGTTCCTATTAAAATCCCAATGATGTTTTTCATAGAAATAGAAAAAGCAGTCATGAAATTCATTTGGAAAAATAAGAGGCCCAGAACAGCCAAAGCAATCCTCATCAAGAAAAATGAAGCAAGAGGCATCACAATACCAGACCTTAAATTATACTACAGAGGTATAGTAATAAAAATAGCATGGTATTGGCACAAAAACAGGCTTTAAGGGCAAAGGAACAGAATAGAAGAAACAGAGACAAAGGCACACAAATATGGTTATAATAGACAAAGACACCAAAAACATACATTGGAGAAAAGATAGCCTCTTCAACAAATGATGCTGGAAAAACTGGAAATCCATATGTAGTAGCATGAAATTGACCCTCTCTCTCACCCTGCACAAAACTCAAAAGTGGGTCAAGGACACAGGCATTAGACCTGAAATCCTGTGTCTACTAGAAGAAAAAGTAGGCCCAACTCTCCTTCATATCAGCTTAGGAACTGACATCCTTAACCAGACTCTTCTAGCACAAGAAGAAAAATCAAGAATCAACAAATGGGATAGTATCAAACTATAAAGCTTATTCACAGCCAATGTAACAATAGTCAATGAATATATAAAAAAAATGTTCAACTTCTCTAGCAATTAGAGAAATGCAAATTAAAACTACACTGAGATTCTTGCTAAGGATTGCTTTGGCTATTCTAAGTCTCCTATTAAACAACAGTTATTTATCAACTGCAATTGTTTAACCATCAAATAAAAAAAAATCAAACCAGTGACATTTCCAAATAACAGCATGCTATTAAAATATTTCATATTTACTTCTGTTATGCTAAATTTAAACGAAATAAATATGATGTCAGCAATTATAGCTTGTTAGTCTGTTTGATTAACTTAAGATATGGATTTCAAAATATTAACATTTACAAAAATTTTATGCTTAAATTTTATTTCAGTTTCTTACCTTAGGAATCCTAAAATGGTATTTACAAAATTAAATATTATGTATACAATTTTATAGTTTGGTAATGAAAATTTTAAAATTATGTTTGTCTAAAATTAATCTGTGCAATTTAAATTCTTTGATACCTATAACTTTTAAATTACCCAAATTTTTTAAAGCCACAATAAACTGTACTCTTATATGTAATTTTGAAAAGTCAAAAATCATTAACTGTAAATAGCACATATTACTACAATTCCTACCTAACTTTTTTTTTTCTAGTATGTTGTTTAATTGTGTTAGTATAAATTTTTGTTAAATTCTTTAAGTGGTTCCTAGGTTGGTATAACTTGGAATTCTTACCATAATTCAGTTCAGTTTTGTCTACCCAGAATTTGCCCATAAGTATATACATTTTCTACTTAACCAGCTTTCATAACAATAAAGACTAATGTTAAGGTTGCCAAATTAAAAAAAAAACAAAAACAAACAAACAAACAAACAAAAAAAACTACACTGAGATTCTATCTCATTCCAGTCAGAATGGCAATTATCAAGAATATAAGTAACAACAAATGTTGGCGAGGATGTGGGAGAAAAGGTCCATTCATATATTACTGGTGGGACTGTAAATTTGTGCATCCACTCTGGAAAGCAGTATAGAGATTCCTAAGAAAACTTGTAATAGAACTACGATTTGATCCAGTTATCCCACTCCTTGGTATATAACCAAAGGACTTAAAATCAGCATAGTGATGTACATGTGATGCAGCCACATCAATGTTTAGAGCAGTTCAATTCACAATAGCAAATCTGTGGAATCAACCTAAGTGCCCTTCAACAGGATAAAGAAAAGTTGGTGAGTGTGTGTGTGTGTGTGTGTGTGTGTGTGTGTGTCTTTATATATACATACACATATGTATGTATGTATAAACAATGGAATGTTAGCCATAAAGAAGAATGAAATTATGGCATTTGCTGGTAAATGGATGGAACTGGAGACTATGATGCTAAGTGAAATAAGCCAATCCCAGAAAACCAAATTTGAAATATTCTGCTATGTGGTTGATGACATACAATATGGGGGTAGGATAGAACTTCATTAGATAAGATAAAGGGAAATGAAGAAAAGGGAGGGGCCTGGAACTAGGAATGAATAGAATGAATCTGACATAACTTTCTTATGTATATATATGAATACAAAACTAGTCAACTCCACATCAGGTACAACCACAAAAATGGGATCCTAATTAGAATAAGTTATACTCCATATAAGTATACCTCAAAATACACTCTGCTGTCATGTATATCTAAAAAGAACAAATAAAAAAATTTAAATGTCCCTGTTTAATTACTTTCTGTGATTAGTTATTGTTTTAGAATATGACCCATAACGCTCAAAATTACTTAATATTCTTTTGCAAAATAAGATGAATGGTATCTTTACAGTTAGTTGTATATGCTATCTCCCTTCTAATACAACCATCCAATTCCAGAACCATTCTGGACCATTCAAAATTTCATAGCCATACCACACCCTCTCATACTTCTTTAACCTTGCTCATGTGATTATTTTATGAAATGTTCTTTTTCTCTTTTTGGTCTGACAATATTTACTGATCATTGAAAAATCTTCTCAAATTTAACCTTGGCTATAAATCCTTCTCTAAACCCTTATGTTCTATTTTCAGTACAAAATATTTAAAATAATTTATATAAAAATATTATTAAAATAATTATCTCTTTCATAACATTTTTGTTAATATGTTCTGTAAACATATTAACACAGTTTTATACTTGGTTACTTTTATCCTTCATTTGTCAAAAGTTAGGCTTAGTTTGACCAAGCACTTCCAGGGTCTAACACTGTAGTTAGCACAGGGACTGGAATAACACTTTACTAATTAAATAGCTGAATGAATATTGAGTCTCAAATGCAGTGGTGTTTTTGTTATCATTTTAATATTTCTGAACTATATCCTATGTTTCATTAATGTGGATAATGGGAATTTAATGTGTATTCATGATGTCTTGTAATGGGCAATTTTTGTTTTCTGTTCTAGAGGCAGAACATGCAATTGATTATATTTTACATGGGTAATGGACTACCTAGTGCTTGTTTTTATGAAACTGGAATCTGTCAACACTTCTACCACACAAACTCTTCATTTTTGCTCATATTCCACATTACATTGAAATTCATTAATTTTTACTTTCTGAAGTTTCAATGTACTTGAAGTCTTAGGACAAAGACTTTCCTAAGAAAATCTTCATATGGCAAAAAGAAGGAAAGTAACAGGAATTTAAGAAAATACTAATGCTAATCTCGTGATTTTATTTCTTCCAAGAATAATCTCTTTTGCCTATTTTTCCACTAGGTTGTCCTCAACTAAAGCAATACCAGCCTCAGCAAATGAATTCTGATAACAAACTTCTGTGTTGTGTCCCAGTGAAGGCAAGGAGAATTGCAAAAATCTAGAAAGAGAACAAAAACATCTTTGTAATTTTTGTGGAAATAGAATTACAATAAAGGACATAAATTATATCAATATTTTCTAAATTTGAACTTAGCTCTGTTTGTCATATCACATTTTTAAATTTATAAAATCCTGGAGTCTATGGGTACCTTTATTATTTAATTCTATTAAGTGTGCTGTTCTTCTACAAATTTTAATCTACAAATTTTGTCTTTAAAATATTCAACCATATAACACAAATTTTAAGTTTTTATAGACAAAAAGTAATCTTTTAAATGTACATTTTAACAGGTATAATGTGCCATAAAGTGTGTTATGAACTTTAATCTTTGTCATTCATGCAACCAACTATTAATTTGTCCATGAACTGTACAGATATTTGACTTTTGTTGCCTGGCCAAAATAAAGCATGTAGAAATTTTAAGGATCAATTTATTGACTGTATAGTTTATGGACTCTATAGTCATTTATTGCCTTATTTTAGTCAACTCAATTTTACTCAACATATGAAATATACTGGACCAGATTTTACACAAAAGGGTCTCAAACAGTGAATACTAATTTCATATTTCAAAAGATACAAAATTATTTCAAGTATTAAAAATCTATATTTGAAATATGTGTTTTTAATATTGATTTATTTTAACCATTTATCCAGAATGCCATGCCTTCTTTCTCTAATTACCAAAAGTATATTTCAATCAGCTGTCTATGGATGGCTATGTCTATTTTGATATTAGAATCCAGTGGCTGTACATTCAAATTTATAACAATGTCTTTAATATAAGGAGCTTGCAGCATAGAAGAGGTAGGCATGTGCAAATATTTAAAATTGAATGAAGTAATATTATTAGGTAAAGTCAGCAAAATAGAGAATGAACATAGTTACTTTAAAAGTAGTGATCTAGAAAATAGTTTTGTGAAGCAATGGGAGTTAAGTTTGTAATAGGTAAAAACAGATTTGATGGAGGAATTCTTGCCCAAAGGAACAGAAAGAGTATAGGTGGAGAGGAAGACCAAGTTGATATCATTTAAACATGACTTAAGTCATACTGTACGCAAATATGAACTATTGGTGTTTTTGAAAACATTTGGTAACATGGTAAAAGCTACTCAGAAATTTGTTATATATCTTAATACTTTATTACTACAATTCTTAAAAGGTTTGTTTTCCCCTTAATCATATATTAATTTATGTTAACATATGAATAATATTCAAGAATCCAGAAATTTTTACCTGACACTCTTAAGGAAACTTTATTACCTACTTAAGCAATTTTCATTTTCCAGTGTGGATTAAGTTGCTAAAAATATTCTGATTTTCATATGTTTAAATTTTCTGACTACCAACAAATTTCCAACTACTTAAATGATAGATTTATAAATATGGGGGAGCTTGGTGGTTTTAAATATGGCAATAATATGTCAATTTTAATGAGAGTTGAGCTTAACAATTCTATTTCATTTGTTAAACCAATTGAAATAACAAGTACAAGAGATGATCTTCATGGGTGAATTTATTGGAAAGTCAGAAACATCCAAAAGTTATCAAAGTATTTTTGATTGAGTTCCTCACATATATTTAATTCTAAATATTTTATGGTCAGGAAGAAACTTCCCATTTTCCAGTTGCTTTCCAAGAAATATATAAACCAATGGCTTCATAGCTAGCCAGACTTTTATATGTAATCAGAGTTATGGCCCATGTCTCATTCTGCACTTTCACCTGGGACACATAATAGATTTGATCTTCCTTTCTGCTTACTATAAGAGGCCCCCTTGCCGGGTGCGGTGGTGGTGCGCGCCTGTAATCCCAGCACTTTGGGAGGCTGAGGCAGGAGGATCGCGAGTTCAAAGCCAGCCTCAGCAATGGCGAGGCACTTAGTAACTCAGTGAGACCCTGTCTCTAATAAAAATACAAAAAAAGGGCTGGGGATGTGGCCCAGTGGTCGAGTGCCCCTGAGTTCAATCCCCGGAACCAAAAAAACAAAAAATAAGAGGCCCTCCATAACTTACAGGAGTTGGTCATAAAACTCAGATCCTTAGATTCATATTATGTAATTGTCCAAATTATTTATACTAAGGGATATCAGAAAAATCTCTTTAGCTATCTAAATGACTCAAGAAAGAAAAGACATAGCATAAAATATGGGAAAACCTTGAAAAGCCATTACCTAGACATACATCTAGGTATTCCAAACCAATACCTGTGTCCCTCTTTCCTCTTTGTACTAATAAAAGCCTACTTTATTCCAGATGTATCATAAGACTTTGCCTTGTTTTCTAGTATACTCATGGATTCTAATATTAACTCAATTATAATATAGTCAATTTTTTTCTTTCCAGATCTTTTCATGAACTGTATATGTGAGTGGTACTTAACATAAACTTTCTTATATTGCCCATTATCTAACAATATGAACTAATTTTCTACCTTCCTAAATTTCCATTAAGTAATAATGTTTTTCTTCATTAAGGTATTGTTTATGTTAGGAAAAAATTGTAACAGAGGTAATCAAACCAAGTCTTGAAATAAAATAGTAACATGGCTTGTAGGGATCTGTGAGAATTAATGAGACTTGAGCTCTTCTAAGAGACATAACATTATATATCATTTTAAATATTTTAATGTTTTTGAGTTAGGCAGTAAGAATTACAATGTGAGCATTATTATGGAAGAAGCACTTAGACTACAATAAGATTTAATTTACTGATTTATATCTGCTACTGTCTCATGCTGTTTTTGAGCAGGAGTTAAATTGGCTGAACTTCACATCCTGGAAGGAATTATTTGGTCCTTCAGTTCCTTTCCACATCAGCAGATAACAATTAGTGACACTGGTTAAGATTTTTAAAAATAGAAAGTGATTTTGAATATTTATGGGGAGTTTGTTTAGATCTTTCTATGAAATTTTGTACATGAATTTTGGATTCAAATGGAAAAGAATGTCTGGGATGAGTAATTGTGTATGCCAGTTATATTTTCTGTATTTCAGGGATATGATCATTGGAAGTTACTTCTTACTTTGATAAATTGGAACTGAATCTTATGTAAGGCAAATTATCTTGAAAGATTAAAATGTAAGTAATCATACATAAATGTATCATATAAAATCAAATAAAACTAAATACAAGGTGACATAAAGGAAGCTTATATAAAAAACCCTTCCATAAAATTTGCATTAGTTTGTTTATACAGGAAATATATTTATTCCCAATGTTTCTACTGCTAAATTTTATGGCTTAGATTAGGGAAATCATGTGTAGAAGTTATTCCCCAAAATGCTACACTAAGCTATATGAAAGGTATAGAAGCTATGTTCATGTCGCTAGTATTCTTTGTCTCACTTAAATATACTCAGAAATTTACTACCATTGTGTCTATAATTGTATATTTTTAAAATGTTTTATGCAGTAAAGGGTTAATGTTAATTATTTGTCAGAAATATTATTTGTAATTTCAGGTATTTACTTATTTCTCGTTTTTTTTTTTGAGGTCCACAATAAGTAAAAATTGTATTTTCTTCATAAACATAATATAATCTAGGTTTTTAAATGATAACTCAATGCTTTCATATGATACTGACAAATTGGTTAATGGACTCCTTTTCTGCTTTTGAAAACAATAGTATCATCTTCTTGTTAATATTAACAAGTAAGGGTAATTAGTGTGTTATCAAATTAGCTTCTATTTGCAATTTTATTTCAAAGCACCATGTTTTTATTTTCTAAGTTTTTAATGAGAGACTCTCACTTGTCTAAAAATAATTTTGGCTACAGAATTGTGTTTGTAATTCTTAATATATTTGAATTTCTTGAATTTTCCCTTTGCCGGTAAGCATGAAGACAATATATTTTTAGTTTATATTAATAGGAAATGCATAGGTTCACTTATGTTTGTTTATAATAGCAATTCAGTTTTTACCAAATAAATAGTATACTTAAGCTCTTACTGATAGCTTCATTGTTCCCCCACTGGTTTGAATTTCATATTCTGCTATCTATAACAGAAGAGAGAACTGTCTAAGATCATCTCTGCATACCAATTGTTCTCTTTCGTATTCAAAACAGTTATACCCAAAGCTGTGAAGATAACTTGTGGAGTCCAAAACAAAATAAAAATTCAGGGGCTTTTGCTCACAAATTGTTAAGAATCCTGAAATGGCAGCAGCACATCATTCAACTAACAGCAGGGCTTATTAATCATAGGACTCAGTGCAATTGCCTAGGTCATTGGTCCATGATACCAGCCCTAGAATGAGTTAACATATTATGTGGATGGGAATATGGGTCCAGAGATGCTTGTCCAGGTTTTCATTCTGTTTTATCAATTTTATATCTGTTTGATCCAAGGTAAGCTAATTAATATCTCTCTGAGTGGTTTCATATGTACAAATAATGATAATAGTATCCAATTCATAAGAGTACTTTGAGAAATGAATAAATTAATACATGTAAACATTCAATGAATAGTGTGTGAAATAAAATAAGCATATGATGATATTAGCTACTATTAATTATTTGTAAAGCAGCTATATTTTTAAAATACAGTTGTTGGATCAACTCATATGAACCATCCTTTTCCATGCTATTTCCACAAAATAAGAGCTTATATTTGGCATTCTTTTTGATGCAATTTTGAAGACCACTGTTATCAGGAAATATCAGAGCAGACAACTCTAGTTCTCTGGTTTATATTCTTCCAGGTTTATGACATTCTGACTTTTAATTTATGACGTGAAATTAAGATTAATCAATTACATATTTGTAAATTCTTTATATCTAATGAAATACATGATGAATTTCTTAATCAAGTTCTGATGATCTAATTTTACTAAAGAAATGACTAAATAAAGATATAATTGTAAAATATCTATTATTTATATTAAAATATTTCAAAATCATGTGAAATAAATGTGTATATATTTGTGTTTATCTAGACTTTATAGGCATTCAGTTGACCTAGTCATGCATTCAATCTCTCTGGGTAGTCATTTAGCATTTAAAATCAGAAAGCATATGCTCTAGATGTGGCTTCATCAAGCATTTCTTCAAGCACACAATCTTGACTTGAATCAAGCAATCCACATCTTGACTTAACATCAGAAACTTTACTAATCAGCATAATGGATGTTATGAATGAATCTCCATTGAATTAGTAGCTTTCAAGCTGTTTGTTTATACTTTCTAGAATCTCTACATTCTCTCACTGTCAGAACACAAGACTTGAGTGAGCCTTCACTCTTCACAGTAAGAAATTGCATTCTGGGTTTGATCTCTAACAGGTTCTGAGCCCAGCTTGAATCGGGTTAATTATCTAACTTAAACCTACTTCTAGTGTCTTTTAATATATACCTGAGGGTGAATTTTTCAAGGAGGATTCTTAGGGGCACCAGAGAAGGGGAAACAGCTCAGAATCATTCTAGATAATAGAAAAACTATTATGCATCCTTTCTTATGATGGCAAATTAGGGACTGAGATTCTTTCCTTTGAGACTGGTAATGTAGTTTGTGGGAAGTACCTAACTTCACCCTATTATTAATTCAGAGCAACAAAGATTTAAAAAAATAATAGTTTTACATAGTTAATCTAGAAAACTTACTTTGCAAAAATTATTTGAAAAATCAACATTTCATAATATTTACATTTCAACTTTTTTTAGTATCTTATGTGAAAAAAAATGATATTCAGAGAAAAATAGAGCACTGTCCTAAATTTTGGTTAAGAAAACATGATTATTACTTTTTCTTTACTATAGAACAGAAGACAATGAACAATTATTAAACATTTATTATGTTTCAGTTCTTTTAAATTCATAGCTTTATTTTGTGTTCAAATAATCGTTAAAATAGTTATTTGAATATTATTTTTAAATATTATTAATGAAAAAATAAAACTAAAGAATTGGAGTATCCTAACCACAAACATATGGTTAATAAATAATAAACTGAGATTCAATAATTCCATATATAACACCAAAATCTGTGGGCTTTAGTTTTGTTTTGTTTTGCTTATAGTTCTTACCATCATAAATTTTCCTTCTAAAGCTATAATTGTAAAAATACAGAAAAAATCATTTTATAATTCCCAAACTTTATATACATATCAAAACCATAATTACTCATCATTTTGTCTTATTTCTGTGATTTTTAATGGAGTTTTATTTTCTAAGTATTTTACCAATTTTTTTTATGAACAAATTTAAAGTCCTAGTATCATAAACTTAGTTCTTAAGTTATTTTCTTGACATGAAAATTTCCACTTAAGAAATTCACACCTGTTAATAACAATATGTAATAGATTATATTAATACACTAATCAAATAATCTATATTAGTAAAATGTTTGTTTGGCTAAAACAGTCTTCATGAATGGAATACATGAGATATTCAATAGTACTTTAACTTGATTTATTATTTTACCAAAGATAGCTGATAAAGACAAAAGTGAATTTTTGGTCAAAGGAAGTTGCCACATATAGATACCAGATCAAAATAATTGGATTAACTAAGTCAATTATCATAACTAGTAACTGAAAATAAACAAAATGATAAATTTATGGAGTCAAATTGCTGGATTATGTTGTAATTGAGGTTTAGTTTTATTTATAAACATAGATACTAAATAATGCCACATTGGTCCTATCTAAATAGCTCTTTATTCATTAATATTATATAAGTTGAGAATTCAAGGTAAAAATTCAAATCACCTAGTCCAAATGCTTAAATACCTTAACTTTTGAATTATATAATGGTTGGACCCTTAGTTGCTAATTTTGGAAATCTTGAATAGCTAATTATTTAGAAAAACATGTTGAGTGCATATTCTCTTTTAGAGTAGTTTTAAGCACTGAGCCTATGAAGATGAAGTGGAATTACACTTTAAATATTATCATGGAAAAGGACAGAATTTAGGTGATTTTTAACAATTGGGATTTCAACCACAAAGAAAGCCTGAGTTTAAGGATGATGAGCAAGATTTACAGGGAAGGGTGATGTCATAAAATATTGTGCATGCCATACAGTGGTATCAAGTTTCATCTTGTAGTGCAATAATACTTAACAAAGAGTTACTTTATTGGGAAGCATGAATTTCATCTATATTTGTGTAAGGACAAGTGGCCAGTGCCCCAAATTAGTTCTTTCTCAAAGTAGTAATGGTAAGATTGATTCTGTTATTCTCAAAGATGACTGAAAATTATTGCTAGAAGGTGAGAAAAGTTTATACAGAACACATGGTCTCACATGTCACTTACATTCATATTCTGTTGATCAGACTTAATCATGTTGGAATACAAACAAAAGGCTATGCAATAGAGTCTTTAACTGTACAGTCAAGGACTTCTAACAGTCAGAAAGTTTCCATTACAGAAAGCAAAATAAAGTAATAGATAATTGGGGACAATTAGTCATTTTCATTACAGTATTTCATTAATAATACAAATTTGTCAAACATAAGAGCTGCTTTGGTTAAAGCCTGATGTGACTCCACAGAATCCCTAGATGATATAGAAAATATAAGTTTTAGATCATTTACAAAATGAACAACAGAAATGATCCATCTAGCACAGTTTCTCAATCTTACTACTACTGGTATTTTGAGTCAGATAATTGTGGGTGGTGGGAGCTAGGTGGGGATATCTGTTCAGTACAGTAAGATGTTTGGCAGCACCTGTGGCCTCTACCCACTAGATGTCATTAGACTCTCCCTCCCTCATCAGTTGTGACAATGGAGAAACTTTCTAGAGAGTGCCACATCTCCAGATTTGGGAATAGGGATGGGTATAAAATCATTCTCACTTAAAAACAAATGGTCTTATAAAGGAAGCTCTACATATAGAGATGTGAGACAGAGGAAATAGTATTGTACCAAAGGCAAAAGGAGGCCATTTCCATTATAAAAACTGAGAACCAAGGATGGACGTGAATTGAAGCTAAAATTAAAGTATCATTTTAATGACTTTATTTAATTGAAATCATCCTAAAATATACTTTTATTCCTCTGATACTTTCCATTAATTCACAGAAGAATGTGTTGCAAGTCCAGGGAAAGTTATATATAATGTAAACCATTAAAATGCAATTGTGAATGATGATGCTACAAATTTTTCAGAAAGGGAATTATAAGAATTGGCATGTTTAGAGATAGTGATCTAAAGAGAGTCTGACAATAAAGTTTAACTGAAAGTTCTTCTGGACTTCATAAATATCAGAAGAACACTGTGCTTGAAGTGGATTCATGTTTTCTACCTCAGGCCAAAACTTTTCTTTCCAATTAAAATTATAGGTTCAGAAAGCAGACAGTTTCAGATGTTCTGAGAGATGGCAGGTAAGTGATTTATTGAACTCACAATGGACTTAAGTTCAACTCTTGGGGGAAAACAAAATTAAATACACTTGTCAGTGATTTTGTTATTCAAAAATCAATTTGGAAGCTTTATTTTTATTTCATTTGTACATTTGAGGTGTACATATTTGAGGAAAGAGTCCTATTTCTTTACTATATATTCTGTTCATTGATTTTTATGTATTAAATGAAACACGAATCTTAATTATGAGAGCAAACTTCCCAGCTACACAAAATACCACATTTAGGATCATTCTGACACAGAAATGTTATAATGGATTTTTTAGCAATCCTTCTGAAAGTTTTGAGAACTTCATCATAATCATTAATGTAATTGTATTAGATGACAACTCCCATATTTAGGATAAACAGTTACAGATGCAGAATAGACAAGCAACTATTTTAAAGTGCTCTGACAAACAATTCAGAGAATTAATTTAGATAAACATGAAAGGGAAATATTTTATAACATTGAACAATATGAAAGTAAATTCAGAACATTCTCTTTCCAACATTTGTGCTCTAACACTGTTGCAGACTTTTTTCCCCCTTAATTTATGCTATTCCTACAGATCATTTCTACTGTTAGCTGGTAACTATGGTAGCTGTCATCTATAGCTGAGCGAAAGTGATCAAATTGCTTACTGAGTACAAATGCACTCTAACAATCCTAATTAGAGAGATGATGAAGAGTTAGTTCTCTGCAGCTGTGAAAACTATTTGGCATACACTAAGAGGTTGATAAAAACATTAGAACACACTGGGAGACAAAGGTCAAGTTGTATCCTTACAGATTTTAGGCACCTCGCTGAGTAACTGGAATTCAGTGGTGATAAACCAATCCAGTTTCATTGAATGAAGAAAATACATTTACTTACTACCCACTGTGTAATAGGTGTAATGGAGATATTTTTCTTTAAAATATATGATTGAGATCTTCTCATTTCAGCTCTCCATTTAAAGAGCATGGAAGTCATCACTCCCATATTTAAAGCAAAAAAAAAAAAAAAAAAAAAAAAAAAAAAAAAAAAAAAAAAAAAAAAAAAAGCTGTAAAAATTTAAAATCAATGAACAACAACAAAGAATTTAGTTTTCAGAGTAAACTGATAGTCCAAAATCTGCAAAGGCAGATTAATCTACAGCCAAGATCTGCTTTCCTGTAGTATATGGCTGTAACATATACTACTAGGAAGACACAATTTTTAATTTTCATGAATTGCTGAAGATTGAGTATGAGTAAGAATATGTAGCTTCTGAGGGCTCACAGTCTTGGGGGGGTGATATGATTTAGATATGTGGTGTTCCCCAAAAGCTCATACCTGAGACAATGCAAGAACATTCAGAGGTGAATCCATTAGACTATGAGAGGTATAACCTAATTAGTAGATTAATTCACTTGAATGGATTAACAGGGTAGTAACCATATGCAGATAGAATATGGCTGGAGGAAGAAGGTCACTGAGGGTGTCCCTTTGGGGTTCATATTTTGTCCCTAGTGAGCATGGCTATTTCCCAGCTATCATGAACTAAGTAGCTTTCTTCTGCTTTGCCTTCTGCCATCATGTTCTGCCTCACTTTGGGCCTAGAGGTGTGGAGTCAGCATCTATAGACTGAACTTCTAAAACTGTGAGCCACAAAAATGTTTTCCTCCTTTAAGTCGCTCTTGTCAGGTATTGTGATCACAGTGACACAAAATTGACTAACATAAGGGGTCTACATTTCTGTAGTCTTTATGTCCTGGAACACTACTAGGTTCTCTTGGTGAAGATCTAAGAAAATTTGCTTTTCTCCATGGCAAGGCAGGGGAAGAAAAATAATTCAAATTAGGCAGTCTTCTCTGTACCAAGGTTTTAATTTTCCTGTGGAAGAGAGTTTGCCAGAGTCTTATCCCATGTGGAGAAAGAAAAATTTTCCCACTGTTTTTCCAGTCTTCCTGTCTCAGACAAGGAGAAGAAAAAACAGGAAAAAACATAGTCAGTAGAAGACAGTGTTTCAAGAAAATATATTGTGGACTCAATAGCCAGAACAAGGAATTAGAATCTAAAGGAAAAAGTTCTAACACTGTAGGAAACTTTGTGAGAAATCACAGCCCCATTAAAAGACTGAGATTTAAGATAAATATTGAAGAATATTCCTCCTTATACATTATAACCACATTAAAATATTCTACATGATATATAGTCATCCCCTTATCTTTTAACCTTCCACAAACTTAGTTACCCATTATCAACTGTGGTCCAAAAATATTAAATAGAGAACTCCAAAAGGAAAAATTTAATATGTTTCAGATCATGTATCATTATGAACAGTGTGGTGAAATCTTGAGTTATCCTGCTGCTTCCACTTGGGGAATGCATTTTTCCTTTATTCAGCTATCCATTTTGTGTACCCTAACTGACCATTAGGCATTTACTATTTTTCATAGAGACAAACACACATTTATACAACTTTTAATAGCATATTGTCCCAAGTGTTCTATTTTATTAATCATTATTTTAAATTTCTTACTGGGTATAATTTAATTTAACTTTATCTTAGTTATTTATTTATAGTATACATAGAGTTTGGTATCATCCATGGATTCAGAAATCCACTGGCAGTTTTCAAACAGATTCCTTACAAGTAAGGGGAGACTACTATATATCGAGATTGAAAAAAAACTGAAGAAATATATTAAGTAATATACCTAATGACTTTCCAAAATTAATGACAGAAACCTAATCACAAATTTGGGAACCTTGGAGACCACTAAGCAATTTGAATAAAAAATTTTCAATCTGTATCCAGGCATCTCTTATTCAAGCTGAAGAACAAAAAAGAGCAAATATTGAAACACGAGTAAGGTTGAGGGAACATCTTATTTGCCCTTATCTACAGAGGAAAAGAATAAGAATTACAGATTAATCAACAGAATGCACATAAGCAAAAAGAAATGGGTAAAATACATACAGTGCTAAAAGAAATGATGTTTTAAAACCTTAGAATTCTATACCAGCAAAATTATCTTTGAAAATTATACACATATAAAGAATATTTCAGATAAATAAAATGTGGGGGATTTACCATGAGTAGGCCTGTGCTGTAAGTAATGCATAAAGAAGATCTTTAGAGAGAAGAAAATTCATAATGGCCAGAAACACAGATTTATCCGATGAAAGGGAAAGTGTCAGGGAAAGAATAAAATAAAACCTGCTCCTTTTCCTTACATAATTTAAAATACAAGTTTTTGTTTAAAATAACAATAGTTGCTATTCCCTGAGTAGCTGTAGCATAAAAATAAGTTGAATGACAGCAATGTAATTAGGGATGAGAGGGAAGAATCATGCATACTATTAGAAAGGCCCTGCTTCACAGATAAACCAATGCTGGTGCTCCTCAACTTATGACGGGATTAGATCCCAATAACCTCATTGTAGAATGGAAATATCACTAAGTAAAAATGTAATTGGCTTGCCTCCCCCAACCAACATCACATTTTAGCAATCTTATGCACTGTTGAATGCCAATTGTTTACCTTCTTGATCATGTAGCTAACTAGGATCTGTGGCTCTTTGGCTCCCTGAAACTCCCCAGCATTGCAAGAGTATCACACTGAACACTACTTGCCCAGAGAAAATCAAAATTCAAAATTCAAAGCATAGTTTCTAATGAGTGTATGTACTTTTGCACCATATTAGTCCAAAAATTTTAAGTCAAACCCTGTAAGTCAGGGATTCTCTGTATGCTATTACTGGAAGGTGGTCTTAATTTAGTTAGACATGTATATTTAAATGTACATTCACAATTTTTTAAAATAATGCAATTTATATGCTAATTGAGGAGATAAAATAGTATCATAAAATGCTCAATTAAAATATAAAAAAGGGGGGACATATAAATAGAACGAAGAACAAGATCAATAAAGGGACAAGAGTTAAATACCTGGTAGATACTAAGCTAATTATATCAATAATAAATTTAAATATGAATAGTCTGAATATACTTATTAAATGACAGATTTGTCAGAGTGAATTTAAATAGGAAAAAAATTCAGTATGTCCTCTCCTTAAGAAGTATATTTTAAATATCAGGACTAAGATCAGATAAATGCAAAGTCATAAAGAAACATGCAGCCTGCTATATTAGTCATTATATTCTGTCACTATAACAAAATACATGAGGCATTTATTTTTTTTATACTGGAGAGTAAACTCAGGGACACTTGACCACTAAGCCATATACCCAGCCTTTTTTGTATTTTATTTAGAGATAGGGTCTCTCTGAGTTGCGTAGTGCCTCAATGTTGTTATGGCTGGTTTCAAACTCGTGATCCTCCTGCCTCAGCCTCTCAAGCTAATGGGATTACAGGCATGCGCCGCTGCACCTGGCAAGGCATTTAATTTATAAAGAGAAAATTTATTTAGCTCTTGGTTCTGGAGATTCCAATCAAATATTGGATAGTCACAACTATCCAACCTTTGGCTTCTGGTGGAGGCATTAGATGGCAATGACTCCATACATGTGGCAGAGCAAAGTGATAACATTTCATAAATCAGACAGCAGAAGACAGGAGATGATGAATAGTCCAGGCTCTCATAAACCCCTTCACAAGCATATCTGCAAAGACCTAATGATGGATCATAAGGTCCCACCTCCTAAAGATTCCACCACCTTCCTATAGCACCACCCAAGTGACCAAACCTGTGACACCTGGAATTTTGTTTACATTCAACATCCAAACTAGAGAACATGCGAACACTAATCAAAAAGAGGCTAACAAGCTACACTGACTATAGGGGGAACAAAGTAAAAACTCCAGTACAGAGAAATTTAGCAAGAATGAAGAAAGGTATTATGTAGTAACATAGGGTTTCAGTCTCATAGAAAACATATAACAAAGCTTGGATATATCTAATTGATGAAGACAAAATGATAGAATGAAGAAATAAAAGTCAATATTATAGTTAAATATCACTTTGTTAGTAACCGATACATATAGGGGCTCATCTTCCTATTGAGAGTACTCCAAACTGAAGGTTCGGGCAGTCATATGGACCCTAAATTCAGAAGTAAGACAAGTTCGTCCAGCGCAGTAGCATACACTTATAATCCTAGAGGTTCCAGAGGCTGAGACAAGAGGATCCAAGTTCAAAGCCAGCCTCAGCAATAGCAAGCAAGGTGCTAAGCAACTCAGTTAGACCCTGTGTACAAATAAAATACCAAAAAAATAGGGCTCAGTGGTCTAGTGCCCCTGAGTTCAATCCCTAGTACCCCCCCAAAAAAAAAAAAAAAAAAAAGTAGGACAAGTTCATCTACTCCATGGCTGGGAGTAGATGAGTACGGGATACTGGGTCAGCCTGTAAGACTAGGGAAGCTTGTGTTCATGATTTGTTATACTTTCTCCCAAAGGAGGTCTCAGAAGAGGTTTCAGAGACGACCGCTCACAAGACCTCAAATGAAGAGATCTATGTATGAAGACACTAGGAATATAAATATGGTAACAGTATGAATAGCCAGGGATCCCAGAATTTTTAACTGCAATTCCCTTCAGAGACTGTAATGCATTGTCTATATCCCAAATCTGGTCTGCCAGGATAGTAACTTTCTCCTTTGGAACCTGCCAGATTTTTCAGACCTGAAAAATCACACATAGGATTTTAATCAGGAGTCAAATTCCTCATGCAGACACAGAGAAAAAACATTTGTCTAAGAACTTGTATGCAAAACACATGAGAAAATCTAAAACTTAGCAATAAGAAAATAAATAACCAACTGAGCCTAGTAGAGGGCACGTTTTTGTAATCCTAGCTACTCAGGGGGCTGAGGCAGGAGGATTGTAAGTTTGAGGTTTAGCCCAAGCAATTTAGCAGCAAACTGTCTCACAATAAATAATACAAAGTACAGGGGATGTAGCCCAGTGATAGAGCACCCCTGAGTTCAATTCTCAGTACTGCAAAACAAAAACAGAAACAAAATGACCAATTAAAATAGGCAAAAGATCTGAAAAACTCTCCCCTAAGAAAAAAGATGCACAGATGAAAAGATGGTGGATATTGTAATTTTAAAATGTGAATTAAAAATAATGTAAAACGATATACATCTATTAGAATTTCAAAAGTAAATGATAAAAATGAACAATTTGAATTATTGCAAAGATGTAGAAGAACTAGAAATCTCATTCATATTTAGGAATGCATGCTAGTATATCCACCTGGAAAATGGTTTGATAGCTTCTTTTAAAGCTGAGCATATTTTCACTGTACAATCTAATCTTTTTATACATTGTGGTCCTTGTTGTTTACCCAGTGAATTGAAAATGTATATCCATACAAAATGTCCATGTGTATGTTTACAACAGCTTTATCCATCATCAGAATAATCTAGAAACAACCAAGATGCACTTCAAGTTTAAATGGAAAATATGTTGTTGTATGTTTACATAATAAAATATTTTCAAGCCACACAAAGGAAGAAGCTATGGAAGTATTTGAGATCATGGACAAATTTCAAATGCATATTGCTAAGTGAAAGAAGGCATTCTCTAAAGGCTGTCTACTCCATGATTTCAATTCATTGGCAAATCAGTAAAATTATAATTAATGAGTTCATGTAAAAGTTGAATACAAGAAGCATAGAATATTTTTGTAGAGCACTGAAGTTTTTCTGTAGACCCAGTACCATTTCTGAAAATCTATAACAATTTATAGACTAGTATGTGAAATTTGGCTCATGTAAAGTATAAAAAGAAACAAAACTAGAGAGTCATGTGATCCTAGGATGGAATTAAAACAGTGACATAAGAATCTACCTGTACATTCTCCAAAAAGAAATGTAGAAAATGATGCTGACCTAAGCAAGTCTGGAAATGAGTAGGGTCTAGAAGACGTAAGGCAAAATGAGGTGTTCATAAGCACTGCACTGTACAAGGATATAACTGTCCCTATGAAGTATGAGTCAGTTTTGGAACTTCTGCACATATTTATTTGAATAATTAAGTAAATGATGTAACTAGTGCACTAATTAGAAAAAGGGTTTGGCCATTTCTTTCAAGCTTAACATAGTCTTACTATATATTCCAGGTTTCTCATTTCAAATTGGGTAGGCTGCAGACCAGCTAGATGAAAACACTAGAATGATCATGTGGCAACTGATTAACCTTGGAGACATCAATATCAACTTATGTTCAGTTTTATGTAGATTTAGATAGACAATAAATAATGTGTGTATACATAGGTAAATTGTCACATCTACGTTTTCTTATTTTCTTAGTTGAGAGGGCCTAAAATAATCTACTTTCCTATAACAATGAGTCCTGCCTTAGTGTCCAGATCTTGATTTCTAACATTATTCTCTCATAAAAGGTATAGGGTGTCCATGGAGAAATTGGCAATTCAAGGACTGGGCTATGAAATATACAAAATATGCCTGGAAAATCCGTAGAAATCCAGAAAGTAAAAAAGTGCTCAAAGAATGAAAGACCCACAGACAATGATGAAAATGTCAATGGTGCACAGGAGCCAAGTGAAAATGTTCTCATGAAGCAAAGCTATAATAGCTTCAGTAACAAAACAAATCATGTACTTTCAGATTATGATCCAAAGTATAAACTGAAATGAATGAGTTTATATTCATATAAAATATTTGATTAAATAAAATATGATTAAATAAAATATGTTCAGAAAAGGGAACTTTTTCATAAAGAAGAATCCCAAAATATCTATGTAGCACCTCTTATTTAAGGTGGTAGTTTATAACACCTCCTCCTTATTCAGAGTGGTGGTTGATAACACCCACTCATTAAGCGTTTTACATAGAGTTTTAGTCAGCTTTTTCTCTGCTGTGACTTAAAGGCCCAACCAGAACAATTATAGAAGAGGAAACGTTTATTTGGGGACTCACAGTTTCAGAGGTCTCAATCCATAGACAGCAGCCTCCATTCCTTGGTGTTCAAGGTGAGGTAGAAAATCATGGTACAAGAGTGTGGCAGCAGGAAGAAGCTCACATGATGATCAGGAAGCTGAGAGACTCCACTTGCCAGATACAAATATAAACCCAAAGTCATGCCCCAATGCCCCTCCTCCTCCGGACACATCCCACATTCCTTCTGTTACTACCCAATTAATCCCATTAGGTGGTTAATTCACTGATTGGGTTAAGGCTGGTAGTAACCCAATCATTTCTTTTCTGAACTTCTTGCATTGTCTCACACATGAGGTTTGGCAGGACAACTCACATCCAAACCATAACACATAGTGACTTCCTTCCCAATAGTACATTATGAAAAGGAGGGGAAAAGTAACTTTCCAATGGAGAAATCAGAGGAACACTACCTCAGTCAGCTGATCAGGTCAGCATCAGCCATAAGTGGTACAGTGGCACTTTACCCCTATGATCTTAAAGAATACATCAACAAAATCATGAGAGAAAATCCAAAGGAAGAGAGTCGCACAAATGCATAACTAGTCCTTCTCAAAACTCTAAAGATCATTAAAACCAAGAAATGTCTAAAAAAGTATATAACCATGCTGAAAAAAGATGTAACTAAATATAGTGTAGTGTCTTAGGATCTTGGAACATAAATCTGTATTAAAAATAAAATATGAATATAGTATAGATTTTTTTAATATTTATTTATTTACTTTAGTTGTACACAATACAACACATTTATGTTTACGTGGTGCTGAGGCTCGAACCCGGGCTGCACGCGTGCGAGGCGAGCGCTCTGCCGCTGAGCCCCCAGCCCCAGCCCTATAGTATAGATTTTGATTAATAACAATATGTCAATGTTGGTTAATTAATTAGAATATATATGTAGATGCTAATAATGTGGAAACTGGGAGTTAGGTGTATGGAAAATCTCTATAGTTATCTCTACATCCATCTTTTCTATAAGTCAAACACCATTGTAAATTTTTTAAAAAATAGTAAATGCATAAAACAATATAAGAGAAAAAAACCACGTGGCAGGCACAATAATTATTTCACATGGAAATTTTAAATCTCAAGATATTAACTGATTCCATTTCACCCAAGAGTAAAAGACAGTGTGAGAAATTTTATTTTTCTGATTCAAAATATTTTGCTGGTGGTTGTAAAAAAAAAAAAAAAAAAACATGAGATGATTTGAATAGATACAGTGTATTCTGAAATATTGTTTAAATTCAAGGCCCACATCTTCTGCCCCCCAAAATACTATTTCACGTTTTCCTGGGTTGTTATTACGCTACTTTCTTCATAAAAATGTACCTTGTGTGTTTTTTCAGTGTGCTCTTTGGTACCCTACAAAAGGATGTCCTTGAAGAAAGAAGCTAAAACTTTCAATGACTTTTTCAAAATAAGAAGTCTTGAAGTAGCCGCTATGAGTGACAGCTGAACACAAATTTCTGACTACTAGAAGAGGAGTCATGTTCACAGTACATAAATATTCACAGAGATGGTATCTTTAAATATAACTTGCAAATAATCTGACAGTAAAAATGTATTTTTATGTTACCCAGTGGAATTAAAGTGAACTTTCTTCTTTCCATTTTCTTTGATGAGTTTTAAAATGTTCCTTCCAAATTCAGCATCTGCTACACTGATTCATATTTTCAAAGAAATTTATCAGTAGTTTCAATTGATTTTATATTGACCTTTACCAAGCAATCAAATTTCTGACATATTTTAAAATCATAAGATTTTAATTTGCCCTTTATTTCTTATATATTCACATCTATTTTGAATCAAATGGCATTAATTAAATAGTAATATACTAAATCACTGTTATGGTTTATATATTACATGTCCCTTAAAAGCTCATGTGTGGGAGAATGCCAGATCGTTTAGAGGTGAAATGATTGGTCATGAGAAACTTAAAAGTATTTATGCATTAGTCCCTGGTAGGGATTAACTGGGTGGTCACTATAGGATGTGGGAGTGTGGCTGGAGGAGGTGGGTCATTGGGGGGCATGTCTTTAGGGCATATATTTTGAGAACTCATCTTAGCCTCTCTCTCTGTGCTTCCTGGTACCATGTTCCCAAGTTCCTTTCCTCTGCCATATAGTTATGACATGATGTTCTGCCTCATCTTAGGCCCCCAGGAATAGAGTCGCCTGTCTATGGATTGAGAACTCTAAATTCATGAGACTCAAAATAAACTTTTCCTCCTCTAATTGTTCTTGTCAAGTCTTTTAGTGTCAGCAGCAAAAAAAAAAAAAAAAAAAAAAAAAAAAAAAAAAAAAAAAAAAAAACCTAACTGAAATGAGCATCTGCTTATGTAAAAAACAAGTGCATTATTGGTAAACACAGGACATTTTCAGTAGTTTTATTCTACAAGTTTCCTTGCAAATGTAAAGAATCTGGAAAGGTTAACAACTCCAAATTTTGGTTTTTTGAATTATAACTAAAAAGAGAATTTCTATTTCAAAATAAGTCAGAAAAACAGTGATCAGATTTGTCCTCCTGCTTGAAAACAATTAAATGTTCAGGGAAAATATTAAAATAAAATGTCTTTTGTTTTCAGGCATTAGATGCCAAGGACATAGAGAAAAATGATTCTTGATGTAGGAAACAAATGGGATTAGTCTTATGATCCTCCAGAGTACTGCCTGAAAATTGGTTCTAGGTATTGTATACAAACAAGAAAGCAAAGTGTAATCAAGAAGACAAAGCTGACACTTACAAAGCATATGAAAAATTTCAGGAAGACATATTAAGAGAGGTAGATGTGTGTAGGGGGATTTGTCAAAATTTTTAGCTGAGGACTGATCATATCTGAATGATGAAAACTCACTGAGTGATGAAAACAGACCAAGGAAAATACCACTCAAAAGAAGCAGTACTTCTGGTATCTGCAAAAAGTGAAGAATATTCTCTGTTCTAATCAGGAGGAGTAGAAAACTATAATTCATAAGACATCAGAGTACTTAGATGAATATGGAGTCAGTAATGGCAAAACATAGCAACATGCTATTAGAATCTCAGGTCCTGTATAATAAAGCTTAAAAAATAAGCCTGGGAAGAAATAAATTATTTCTAAGAAACTTATCTGTGCCTCAAACAAAGTTTGATAATAATTTTACAAAAAATACACAAATATCCAACAACTTCTATGGTCAAAATAACAACTGATCAAAAATAACCAACTGTTCAAAAAGTAGAGAAACATGAACAAAAATGAAAATAATCAACAGAATCAGATCTAGAAACAATATTATGGACAAATACATCAAATGATTCATTATAACTAAAGTTTGTAAGTTCAACAAGGTGGATGAAAATAGAACAATGGTAACTATAACCTTTGAAAATTAATGTAATTCATTATATTTAACCCATTCATAGTTGGGGAAAAAGAGCACTATGATTGGTTTAACATATGCAGAAAAAAAGATTATTTGGCAAATCCAAAAATCCATCCCTGATAAATACTGTTAGTACCTTCACCAGCTAGCAGTAGTTAGGAATTTCCTCAATCTGAAAAAGTTCATTTCAAAAACACCTCTGGATTATATCACACTTAATCATAAACCATTGTTCCCCTTTCACAGCAGAAGTAGGTCAGGAATGTCAGTTTTCACCACTATCATTTATCATTATAAAGAGGTTCTGGTTATGAAATATGGCCAGAAAAATATAAAAGATATCTAGATTAGAAGGGAAGAAATAAAACTTTATCAGAGGATATTGTAATTATGTAAATAACACTAAGATTAAACAAAAAAAAAATCCTAGGACCAATAAGTTATTTAATGTGGTTGTAGTACACAAAAATGAATATACAAAATAAAATTTATGTATTTTATATTCAAACTGGGTAATAAGGGTTGAAATTAAAAAAATAAAATTTTATTTTAGAAATAAAAAAATAAAATTTGTAAAATTATTATCAAACTTTGAGGCACAGGGTTGAAATAAAAGTACTGTTTGCATAACAATATACATAGGAATAAAATTAACAAAAATGTGATTTAAAGTGATAAAAATAGAGTTGACACAAATTATAGGGACAAAATAGAATAACTATTCTCAGTTCTAAAATCTTAATATTGTGAAGATTCTATTATTCTTGAAATTGTTCAACAAATTTAATACAATTTCCTATAATCACAATTATAGGAGGCTTGTTTGAATACACTAATATGTTGATTCTTATGAAAATGTCAATGACTTAGAATAGCTAAAAAACAAACATAAAGGGCATATTCTGTCTTCTATACATGACATTCATGTAAAATAGAAGAATAGATCACCTCAACAGAATGGAGTGCATATAAACAGACTGTTGATTTTAAACAAAGATGAAAAGGAATTCAAGGAGATAGCATAGTTCAAGAAATTTGGGTTAGATAGATATCAACACACTGATAAAAATAAACTTTAATCCGTACCTTGCATTATTTACAAATGTAACTCAAAATAATTCCAGTCTTAATATGTAAAAACAAAATCTAACATTACTAGAAGACAGTAGAGAAGAAAATTGTTATGAATGTTAAAAGCAAATATTATATATGATTACTATATATATATATATATATGCACAAAGACTAATCAGTTTAACATCATCAAAATTAACAACCTTTTCTATATTAAGGTTTTAAGCAAATTAAAACATGAAACAATTCTAGGAGAATATATATTTAAATTCCATGTTTGTACAAGATGTTTATCTATAATATATCATGAATTCTTAAAAAAAATTATAAGAAACAAAAAAACACAGTTCTTTAAATAGTGACAACATTTAAAATCAACTCACAGACTAAAATACACAAATGATAAATTATCACATAAAAACATGTTCAACATCATTAGTCACTAAGAGACAGGAAATAAAACCACTTTGAGGTACCATCACAAATCCAGGACAATGTCCAAAATTAAAATAGCACAACATCAAACACTGGTGAAAATTTATAGGAACTGAAACACCAATTTCTGATTCTAGAAATATAATATGACATAAATATTTTTAGAAATAGTATGACAGCTTCTAAAAATACTAAACACAAACTAATTAGATGACTTGGCCATTCAGTTCTAGGTATTCATACAAGGGAAATGAAAAGCATTTGTCTTTACAAATAACTGCACATGAATGTTCAGAACAACTATACGTTTTAAGCCCCAAACTGGGACAACCTAAATGCCAAGTGACAGGATAATGAATATAGTTTTGCAATGAAATAACATGCTAATTTTAAAAATAAACGATTGATACACATAACATCTCTAGATCTCAAATGCAATATACTACGTAAAAAACTTAGACAATTCTAGGCAAACAAACCAATCATGTTGCCACCTGCAGCTATTGCTGTCTGCAGCAATGATACCGTGGGAAAGAATTCAGAGGCAGACTGAAAATTAATAGGTTCTTTATTCTTCCTTCTTCTAACTTATCTCTCTGGCTCCAACAACCTCTCCAACTCAAACTACCCCCTCTAGCCAACCTCACCCAGTTAAATACTTTTTGCCTTAACAAGTATACATGTGTTAACAGCTCAAACTTACAGGTGCTTCACATAGTGTTCATGGGCATAGAAAGATTCTTAGATAAATGCATGAATATCAGGTGAAAATACTTAAACACCTCTTATGGCTCTCAGCTAGCCACCATCTTAGCTATCTCCTTATTAGGGCTCTTACGCAATCACATTGACAAAAAAGATATATCCTCAAGGTGGGGAGTAATAGAGGGGGCAGGAAAGAGCAGAGTAAGAAATTTAAAAATTGCTTTGATGGAACATTTTGCATAATCTATATAATAATTATCCTGATTATAGTGATGCCCTCATATGAATTTGCATACATGTCAAAATGCTTCTATACCAGGCAGAATCGAAATTGGCCCCCAATATTATTAGCTTCTGTTGTTCATATACTTTCTTTATAGTTACTCTACCAATTGCTAATGTTAAGTGTTGCTAGAAGGAACTTTGAAGATACAACTAAAGTCCTAAATTGGGTGACTTAAAAATTATTCAGTGAAATCCCTGTACCTTGGGAGGCTGAGATATGAGGATAAGGAATTTAAAGCCAGCCTCAGCAATGGTGAGGCACTAAGCAACTCAGTGAGAACTTGTCTCTAAATAAAAATGCAAAATAAGGCTGGAGATGTGGCTCAGTGGTTGAATGCTTCTGAGTTCAATCCCTGATACCCCCCCCCCCCCAAAAAAAAAAAATTCAGTGAGCTAACTTAGTCACATGAGCCCTTGATTCAGCACTAGGGAAGCTATAAACTGGAAGCAAATGGGAGACTTGATTTAAAGTAGGTGTTATGATAATTTTGAGGGGCTGGGATTGTGGCTCAGTGATAGAGTGCTCGCCTAGCATGTATGAGGCACTGAGTTTGAACCTCAGCACCACATAAAAAAACAAATAAATAAAGTTATAAAAAATGGTAATTTTGATAGGAATGAATGCTGGTAGACATGTAAATTGTACAAAACCAATTAGAGAAATTGGAACATCAATAGTGGTTTACTACAAAATTAGCTTCTTTTAATCTATGATAATAAAATAACTAGGAATATTGACAGTTCATATGTGTGTGTGTGTGTGTGTGTGTGTATACACACACAAGCTGGTGCTTACATTTACATTATTTATTACATTGAATAATTTAGACCAACTTTAAGGCAAATCATAAGGGGTTGTTAATACCATTGAACATTAAACTATGCATTTTCAAAATTAATAGATTCTAATAGAAAATTTACTACATTGAAATTTTGTGAAAAATAATTGATGCAAAGAGGGAATATACTCCCAATTTGTTATTGATTTTACCCACAAAAAAAGACATACATAATGATTCCATCAATAAAATTCAAATCACATGGAACATGCACATACTACTTATCACTGGGTTTATTGGACAGTTGTTTACTCAATCTCAACAAATTTGCAAGTGAAGTTTAGTAATATGGAAACTATGATCACATATAACCATTCTTTTTTGTAGAATATTGCTCAAGCCTAAATAATGTGCACTTACAAATCTTCCTTCATTAGAAACAGCACCAAGTGTATGAGATGGTAGTATTTAACCTTAATTCACAGATGAGAAATATGAACCACAGTTACTGGATATCTTATCTACAGTCTCAAAAATGGTGAGTGGTAGAACTGTTAACTAAACTGCTTTATGTCTGATTCTGGTATTATTTCCCATCTGTGTGTATGAGAAAGAATGAAAGAAATAGAATGAGAGAAAAAGAAGTATTACAAATAAGCCAGCTAGTTACAAAATGTTGAAATATCAAGTTTATTATTTTGTGATCAAACTACCTACAACTATCAGCTTTTGTAAAACAAGGTCTGTTTTGTTCACCTCAGAAAAATAAATTAAAATAGTGTCACATATTCTCTCACACCAATTGGTGATAATTTGTGGGTAATGACAGAATTGTTTGAAAAGAGTCAGGTGGCAGAAATGAGTACTACGGAAGACTTTAATTGCAAGAGCAAAAATAATCTGGCTCAGGTTACAATATCTGCTCTACTTATTAATATTACTAACAAAAGATTTTTTAAAACAGAAAAGCTAGAGCTTATATTCTATTATGATATGCTTAAAATGGAGGGAATGCAAGGTTTTGATTTAAAAAATACCAAGTTGACTAAATTTAATATGCTTGAAATACAATTTCATAAGATTTTACAGTGGTAGATATTATAAAAATGAGTTTGTTTGCTGAATAAAATTGTATTCATTGCTTTATTTGACTGATTTTGTGTAACTAAAGCCTAAAGTGTAGTTGTTCCCAAGATCTACTAAAATTGATCTATACAAAGGGACAGGGAGAAAGAAGTATCAAATTACCTGGCCATTTGACCATGAAAATAAGTAAAATATGCATGTTATTGACTAAAGGACATCTCTGACTTGCACTCTGAAAATTGCTTGGGCAGATAACTATATCATCCCCATGTACTTATCTTATTCATGTTACAACAAGGCAAATGTGCAGATGTATTGTCATGCACAGATATTTACATCAGAAGTAACAAAAAATCAAATTGCTCAAACATCATCAGATTAGAAAATCACAAGCGGCAACTTTCATAGAAACTAGTGTCAGGTTAAAAATACTATTATGGTTTGAATATGGAATGTCCCCCAGAAGCTTTTGTATAGAAAATGTGGTTCCCAACTGATGGCATTATTGGGACATAGTGGGAACTGCAAGAGATGAGCCTAGCTAAAGGAAACAGGACATAGCCCTTTGGAGGTTATACTTTGTCCCTGGAACCTTTGTCCCTCTCTCTGCTGCCCAACTGCCATGAGGTGAGACGGTTTGCTCTATCACATGCTTCCTGCCATGATGTTCTACCTCATCATGGGCCACAAACATCAGAGCCCAGTGACCATGAACTAAAACCTCTAAAACTATGAACCAAAATCTTTGCTATTTTAAGTTGTTTCTCTCAAGTATTTCTTCATAGTGACGGAAAGCTGACTAACACAGAAACCTAAGCAGTAACTGATACATTTCATGAGGATCATTGTGGAAGAATGAGAAAAAAAAAAAAAACTTCAGAGAAACCTTGGCACAAGGAGCCCCCACATTTTATGAATTTAACTACAGAACTCTACTAGGTTCTTACAGTGAATATCAGAAAATACTACCACTTATTTTCCACCAAGGGAAGGATAAAATGAAATTCTACTAAGGATTCTCTTTTTATCTTTTATTTATTTATTTATTTTTAACAAGGCCATTGCTCTGGAGATACTATTTAACACACTCTCATGCTGGCGGTTTATCAGCACCTATAAGACCTTAAGAAATGGAAATTTGAAAGTACAGTGGCCATATCTTTTCAGTGGGAGAAGGGAAATACTCAAATCCAGCCCATATAGATATCCTGTTCCATCTAAAAAGGTGGAAAATCAAGAGAAAAAAAAAAAGTGCTGAGAAGTACATGTAAAGTTCATATTACAGAGACACAGACTCACTAAAAACTGAAACCTATGCACAGGATTAAAGAATGTTTTCTTTTCCTATACCATACCTTTCCATCACATTACTAAATATCTATTTGCAATGATTCCTTATACCCTGTAAATACTGTCAAATTATCAAGCAAAAATAATATGTAGTAAAAGACAAAAACAAAACAAAATAAAATATGAACACATACACAAAATTGAAGAGACACACTTTTTATGGGCTTCTTAGCAGACTGGAATTTGTAGAGAAAAGACGTGTTTCAATTAAAGATTTCACAATACAAATCTTCAGAACTGAAATATAAAACAAAAATCTGGAAAAAAAAACCCATATTCTATGGTTTGGCTAAGTATCTCCTCAAAGCCCAAATATTAAAGGTTTGATTGCCAAACTGTGGTGTTATTGGGAGGTAGTAAAATCTTTAAGGTGGAGCCTAGTGGAAGGAAATTAGTCACAGAGGATGTGACTTTAAATAAAGAAAATACTGGTGCTATGGTCCCTTTTTAAATCTTTCTTTGCTGTCCAGCTTCCATGTGGTGAGAATGTTCCTCTACCACATGCTTCTGGTATGATGAACTGCCTCACCACAGGCCCAAAGGGATCAGGGCCAAATGATCATGCACTGAAATCTCTGAAACCATAAGCCAACACAGACCTTTCCGATTTATAACTTAATTATATCAGATACTTTTTTTATTGTAATGGAAATCTGATTAACCCACTACTATGTTATGTTCAAGAACTGTAAAACAACTACAAAAGGTATAACATGCACACAATATGTGTACCAGGAAGAGATAAGAAAACAGAAGGAACATTTGAAATAATAACAATTGAAATTTTCCCAAAATATGTTTGTATGCATGCATAGGTACCTGTGCATATGATTTTTAAGATACAGAATATCAAAGACAAAAACTCTGCAAGGAAGCTACATTATCAATGTAGGAATAAAGACAAGAATGGCAACTGGCTTCTCCTAAGAAATCATGCAAGAAAAGGAATGTGGAGTAAAATATTTCAAGTGGTAGAAAACATAAATCCCACCAACCTAAAATTCTGAACCCATAAAATATTCTTACAAGTTAAGAAAATATAAGGACTTTATCAGACACACGAAAATTAAGGAAATTAGTTCACCATAGATTTACCTTGAAAGAAATATGTCTTTTTCTATAAACATTGATGTGGCTGTGTCCCTGTAGTATGATGTTTTTAAGTCCTTTGGGAATAGACCCAGGAGTGGGATGGCTGGTCATAAGGTGGTTCCATTCCCAGTTTTCCAAGGAATCTCCATATCTCCATGCTGTTTTCCATAATGGCTGCACCATTTTGCAGTCCCACCAGTGATTTATTTATTTATAGATAGATAGATAGATAGATAGATAGATAGATAGATAGATACGTGTATATATCCATGTTTATAGCAGCACAATTCACAATAGCTCGGTTGTGGAACCAGCCTAGATGCCCTTCAGTAGATGAGTGGATAAAGAAAATGTGGTATATATACACAATGGAATATTACTCAGCAATCAAAGAGAATAAAATAATGGCATTCACAGGTAAATGGATGAAGTTGGAGAATATAACACTAAGTGAAGTTAGCCAATCTCAAAAATCCAAATACCGAAAGTTTTCTCTGATGTAAGGAGGCTGATTCACATTGTGGTTAGGTTGGGGAGCACAGGAGGATTAGAGGAACACTAGAAAGGTAAATGGGGAGGGAGGGGAAGGGGGGAGAAAGGGGGTATGAAGGGGAAAAAAGATGGTAGAATGAGATGGATATCATTACTGTAAATGCATGTTTGAAGACATGAATAGCATGAATATACTTTGTATACAAACAATGACATGTAAAAAGTTACTCTATAAGTGTATTATGAATTGTAATGCATGATACTGTTATATATACAACTTTGAATAAATAAAAAAGAAATATGTCTTTTTCTGATAGAAGAAAAACTCAGATACACAAAAAAATAGGAAGCATATCAAAGAAGGAATCAATGAAGGATTAAAAAATAACTTCTGCTTTTCCTAATATTAGTTTACCTTACAAATAAGTTTGTTCTAAACAATAATGGCAAAGCATTTGATTATGTATGGATGTAATGTTTATTATGTTTATTTAAGCTTTCAAGTAAGTGAAATGAATGATATGGCCATTATATAGGATATAAGAGGAAGGAGTTAAGTTTTTTTTTTTTTTTATTGTAAGGTATTCATACTACTTATGAAGCAGTTTAAAGTTATTTGAAAGTGTACTTGGATTAGTCGTAAATCTATACTGCAAGAACTACACAAAAATCAAATCAAAAGTAGCATAGCTGATATTCTAAAAAAGAAGAAAAAATGGAATGATATAAAAAGCTGAATTAAAACCATATAAAGTAAATGAACAATAAAAGGCAAAAATAGGGCAATTAAAACATTAAAGATGAAAATCACAGAATAAGGGCAACAAATAAAAAATAGTAACAAATATGATGGATGTTAATTCGAATGTATCAATAATCACTTCAAATGTAAATAATTAAAATGCATAATTAAATATACAGATTGTCATCATTGGTTGTAAAGGCTCACGTCTATGTTGTTGATAAGAAATCCTGTTTAATGTAAAGATATATATATATATATATATGTATATATGTACACACACACACACACACACACACACATATATATATATATATATAAATGGATGGAGAAATATATACCATACCACACTTTATTGGATATAGCCATATTCAGAGCAAGGAAAATTATAAAAGACAAAGAGGCAGTATTACATAATGACAAAAGGGTTTACTCTCTAAGAAGAGACATCAATCATTAATGTATACGTATCTAATAAAAGATGCACAACCTGTATTTATCTAAATATGTGTAACAAAACTCATATAAATGGGAGAAATGGATAAATCCACCTTTATAACTGACTTCTTTAACAGCCCTCTATTAGAAAGGAACAAAGCCAGAAAGCAGAAAATCAGGAATTCCATAGTTGTAATTAACATTATCAAATATAAAGATATGTTGAATATTTATAGACTATTTTAATCAATAAAAGAAGAATATATTATTCTCAAGCTCACCTAGAACATTTGACAAAATAGACAACATTCTAGGTCATGAGACACATCTTCAGAGTTAAAGATAGCTAGGAATGTAAAAATATTTAGGTTTCACAGTACAACTCTAAATAACACATAGATTAAAGAATAAATTTCAAGAGAAATTAAAACAATTTTAGCTAAGTAAAACTAAAATTTCTACTTTTCAAAATATACGAATCCTCTTATATCTAAATTATAATGTACCAATGAGGTAAAGATGTAACAATGGGAGTAAAAAGATATATACGGAAGGCCAAACAGTAAAGAAAGGGCAACAAGGAGATGCAAGAGGAGAGGAAAAGAGAAAGTCCAGGGGAATAAACTGGAACAAATTATGTGCATACACAAATATGTCACAATGAACCCCACTATTATGTATAACTATAATGCAATAAAAATGTTAAAATGTATGAGATTCAACAAATGCAGTGCATAAAGAGGAATGTATAGAATTGAATGCATATATTAGAAAAGCAAAATTTTAATAACCAATAATCTATCCTTCCATCTTAGAAAAATTAAAAAAGAAAAGCATATTAAATTCAAAGGAAGATGAAAGGAAATTAAAAAAAATAGAGCAAAAATCACTTAATTGAGCAGAAAATATCAATAGAGCAAAGCAAGAAAACCAAAAGTTCTTTCAAACAGTCAATGAAATTAATAAGCCTTTCAGTCAGATAAAGAAAAAAGAGAGATAGAACACAAATTACTAATATCACAAATTTAAGGGGTGACATCATTAGAAATTCCAGGGCCACTAAAAGGATAATACAGGAAAACTATACACACCTGCATTCACATAATTTTAAAAAAATATATAAAATATGTCTGTGCCAGTTTCTATTAAATTAATTATGAAATAACCTTCCAAACAACATTAGAGCTAGAGAATTCTCTATTGAATTTCTACCAGATGTTTAAAGAAGATATTATACAAAATCTCTATCATGTCTTTCAGAAGAATGAGGCAGAGAGAATATTTCTTAATTCTATGAAGCTAGTATTACTTTAACACTAAAATCAGATATTAAAAGAAATATTAAAATAAAATTAATATTAAAATAACAATATATATCAATATCTTCCATATAGAAATTCAAGAATCCTCCACAAAATATTACCAAATCAAATCCATAAATCAGATGCCATGATAAATTGCCATTTATCCTGTTCTTGTGCATGAGTTGGTTTGACACTGAAATCAATTAATAAAACCCATCATATTCATGTGAGAGAACACATGATAATATCAATATATACAAAAATAACATTTGACCAAACCTTATACCCATTCATGATAAAAACTCTCAGTAAACTAGGAATAGTGAGGAACTTCTTCAACTTCATAAATAACATCTACCAAAGCTTATAGACAACATCTTACTTAAACCTAAGAAACTTAACGCTTTGCCACAAAGATTAAGAAACAAGTTGTCAACAATTATTTTTCAATGTTTTACTGGAAGTCCTACATAATAAAATAAGACAAGAAAATGAAACAGAAAAAATACTGGTTGATAAGAAAGATTTAAAACTTAGGGTTGACATTCTAAAGAAACATGATCTAGAAACTTCCAGCATTGAAAAGTCTACTAAATAATTTTACTAATTATATTTAATAATTACAAGTGCATAATAATCAAATTACATCTGAACTATAAAATTATTACTTGTAACTATATTTTTCATTTGTATTACAATCAATATGGGAAATTGCCCTTTCTATTAAAACATAAGATATTTCTAAGAATAAAGTTTGACCAAAAAATATTAATTCAAGACCCTGTAGGGATTACTTTGGTTATACATGAATGTGATACAGGGACTTAGAGAACATGAAAAATCTAGCCAAAATACAGTCTTCTTTCTACTCCAGAGATGATTTTTAAGTTAAAATAATATATAAAAACTTGTGATTGATTCATGTACTTTTCCATATTTTTTCAAAATTAGCATATATATGTGTGTATATATAAATGTCTCTCTCAATATATGAAAATCTAGTATGTCTTCTGATTTAAAGCATTACAAAACGTTTGGAAATGCCATAGACAATATAATATTCCTAGTTTTTATAGGAATTTTATTTTATGTTTTCTTAAAATTAATTTACATAAAATTTAAGCATGTAGCCAGGCACAGTGGCGCACGTCTGTAATCCCAGCACTTGGGAGGCTGAGGCAGGAGGATTGCCAGTTCAAAGCCAGCCTTAGCAATGGCAATGCACTTAGCAACTCAATGAGACCCTGCCTCTAATAAAATACAAAGAAAGGCTGGGAATGTGGCCCGGTGGTTGAATGCCCCTGAGTTCAATCCCTGGTACCAAAAAAAAAAAAAAAAAAAAAAAAAAAAAATTAAGTATGAAAAATTTAGCATATGCTCCTCATGAGACAGACCATCTGAGATCAGAATCCATTTATGTCATTTATTTACTGTGAAACTAGCAACGTCTTATTTCACCTTGTTCTATCTCAGTGGGTATGTTGTTAGGATTGACTAAGATTACTTAAGTGTTTAGAAAACTGCTTGACACATCATCAGAATTTAAGACACTTTGGTTATTAATACTTTTTACATAGCTGCACAATCATTTTTTAAGACTCAGACCATTCCAGGTAGCCCTTCAAAATTAAATTGGTTAAAATCAGAAGAAGAAAATTAATAGACAAGGATGCCAGACATTGCAATAGAAACTGTATATATACTATAACTCATTGAGTTTTTATAGTAAATCTTCTGTAATTATTTTTTTATGGTTTATATAATATACTAAGTTTTACTAAATTAAAAAAAAATAGCCAATGTCACAGAACAAATGTATGTTGTTGATGAAATTTCAGCTCTGGACACAGGAGGAAGAAATGAGGTGATGAAGAAGGAAGCAGGGATGGTGAAATATATGATGAGAGTCAAGCAAAATAAATTATTTTTATCTTGATGTGTGTAGCACTTGGTAGCACATATTATCAATTCCATGCCCGGAAAATGTTCACTTTTCTCGGTGTTTGTCATAACCTTCTCACCAATCACATGCAGTTTCTCTATTTATTCCCTTATTCAGCTATCATCCAATTTACTTCATATGTCCACAAAATTTCACACATTCACTGAAGGAACTAATATGTAAGATAATATAGACCCTAGAGTGAAGAAATGGAAAGAATGGAATAATGTTTTCTCGTGGCCCATATTATCACTTTGGTATTTTGCAGAATATCAACTTATGGATGCAGGTGTGTCTTGTTAGAATATTAATAGCAAACCAAAGTAGTTGTAGATGATATAAATGATGGTCATAATAGTAATGAAATTTTCTGTTATAAAGTAATGGTGATGTAACTCTGAATTGAGTTGGTAAAATTATTTAACTCTTTTCTGTCTCTAGCCTGAATACAGAAATTATGTATTTATTTTAAAAAAAAAAAAAAAAACAGTTCATGTATTTGTAAGGCATAGAAAATTTGATTTCAAATAAAATGGTCATAAAGTACAAAGTCAATCATACTCCTGGGGCCAAGTGAATGTTTAACTTTCTTATGTAGAATGCATAATGGAATTGAACAATATAAAAACCATTTGCCTACTAGTCTCTAATGATAACAGTAATAATTTTAATAGCTAACTTTCATTAAGCATTTTTCAGGCTATTCACTATAATCATCTTACATGTATTATCTCACTAATATATTTCCATATTACATATGAGTAAAATGAGGTTGAAAAAGTTTAAGAGATTTGCAAAATGCCAAATAGCTGCTAAATGATTGAGTACAATTAGCTATGTCATAGATTGCTTCTATTTGAGAAAGCCATTACAGTGATGTGGAATTTAGCACGCAGAGGCAGAGAGTCGTAAGAAACAGTTACCTAAATTAAAAAAAAAAAAGAAAGAAAAGAAATGAAAAGAAACAGTGACCTAGACACTCAATTGACAAGGCAAATCAATAGGCAGTAATTTTTCAAATTGTTAAATAAAAGTTGTGTGGTACATAAAATAATTATTCCTCAAAAAGCATTCATATCCTGATCTTCTTATCCTGTGAAAAGGTACTTGAATAGCAAAAAGAAACTTGATGATGTGATTAAATTAAGCATCTTGAAAGAGGAAGAATTGTTCTGGACAATCCAGGTGGGCACAATGTAATTACAAGGGTCCCTGTGACTGAAAGAGGGAGGAAGAATGGTCAGAGTCAGGGTTTTGAAGATGCAGTACTACTGATTGAGGAGGGATACACAGATGGAAAACTGGGCCCATTGATGAAGACAGGTGGTCTCTAGAAGCTGGAAAAGGTAGGGGAAGGAATTCACTACTTAGGCCTGAGAAAGGTATGCAGCCCTACCAACACAGTGATACTAGTTCAACAAGTCTACTTCCGACTTGAGACTTCTAAAATATAAAATCACCAATCTATGTTATTTTAAACTGCTAAATCTGTGCCCTTGAGTTCAATCCCCAGCACCAAACAAATAACAACAACAACAACAAAACTGATAAAATAGTCTCTCAAGAGTTTAAAAGTGTAAAAGAACGTTGAGGTTGATCATTTGCAGAGGTGTCGATGAAAGTACTACACTTTGTAGCATTTCAAAATTTCAAATTAAAATAAAAAAAATTGCATTCTTCATTTATACTTCTCACATCATAGCAGGCATTTTTTTTTACCTGTCTTAGCATGAAGCTAGTAAGTTGACATTAAGGAGGCCTTAATTATTTCAGGGATGGAGATAAAAATAATTCCACAGTTTAGAGATAGTTTGGTTATATAGATTGATGAATTTTATAAACCAATGGATTAAGTTGTTTTCTAGAAAATTCCAAAAGGGGGAAAACCTTGAATTGTAATCAATAAATTATGTCATTCACATGTATCTGAAGTTAAGAAAGTTTTTAAATATGACTCTAAATGAAGGAGCCCTAATTAGGAAGGGCTGTTGTAGCTAGCTGGAAGCCATGGGTTCCACCTGATATGTATGTGACGCACCTGTAGGCACCCGCAAACCTGAAGGTATATAACCGGGTGAAAGCGGTCCGAGTTAGGAGAACGGAGAATTCAGTCAGCCGGGCAGTCACTCGGTCGGTCAGAAGAATCAGAGCGGCCAGAACGTAGGCAGAGCGGTTACAGAAGAGAAACCAGATAGAAGAAGTAATGACTGGCCAGAGTTAGGCCGAGGCTCCAGAGGACTGGTCAGAGTAAGGCCGAGGCTCCCGAGGAAGACAGAAGACAGAAGACAGAAGACAGAAGAAGGAAGAAAGAAGAGAGAAGAAAGAAGCTCTAGTCTTTCTCTAAGCTAAGCTCTATCTTTCTTTAAGCTACTCTACTCTAAGCTAAGAAGAAAAGCTAAGCTCTATCTTTCTTTACTCTAAGCTACTCTACTCTAAGCTAAGAAGAAAAATCTTTCTTTCCCTCTCTAAGCACTAAGAAAGTAGAAGTAAAAGTAGCAAAAGCTTAACTCTGCCTCCGAGAATTTTCCTCCCGTGGCGGCGCCGTGGCTGGCCGTGACAGGCAGCTTACATCTAAAGGCATGGAAGGGTAGATACAGGAGGCTTAAATCTCTTTCCTAAGTAGAATGAAGAGAGTAAAAAATTAAGGGGTTTGGATGCCAGCAGTTAAATAACTAATGCTAAGTTTAGAACATGAAGCTACTGCAGGATACACTGAAGGAGAACAAGTCTAAAGAAAAGAAGATTAATTAGCAAGGTTTTATAATAGAGAAAGCAAGATACAATGACAATAGCGACAAGTAGAAAAGGTGATACATGAAAGCAAAGAACATTCTGAAATATGTGAGATTTGTGAAAGAAAAGCTAACCTATGCACAAGTTTAAATTTGAGGGAGGAGGAAATAAATGTGGAGCTTGAGGAGGAATTAGAAATAGAAGAATGTGACAAGAATATGTGATTAGGTGTTGAGAGAATTGTGCTAATAGTAGCAAAAATAGAAAAGTCATCAATCATGTCAGTATCATCAAACTCCAGGAATACCAGCCTGCCAGATTTGACTTCACCCTTATGTAGTCTTGTTCACCCTTTAACCCATTCTTCCTTTAGCTTACATTTTTAGTTATACTTTTATTTCTCAAGAGAGTTTTCATTTTCACTTTTGTTTTAATTTTTAGTCTAAACATGTTACATAAGTGTACATGACCTACATTGCACACATATGGAACGTGCATTATGCAAAGATAAGCATACACAAAAATTAACAACATAATCAGTCTCCATGTATCCAACAACCGTATTCCACAATTGACACATAGCAAACCTTATTTCATTATATTATCACATTTCTTGAAAATATTATCTAAAAGTTAATCTCTTATACCATATATCAGATTCCACATAATTAGCATGTATCTCTAAAAGATAAATGTTCATTTAAAATAAAATATGATTGCAAAACATTTTAGACATCTATAATTTTAGAATAATTATTAAACATAAGCATGTTCCATCATTATTCAATATTTAATTAACCTATATGTATCATTTTAAAATTACAAAATAATTGTTTGGAATTATAGCCCCCAAAAGATTCATAGTTCATGGTCAGTTATGTTATTTAAAGTTGTTCTAATCTATAGGGTTTCTGCTCTGTATGTCTCTATCTGAACAGCCCAGCCTTATGATTAATTTGTAAAAGGAATCAGAGTTTCCTACAGGCAGAATTTTGCAGATGACATTCTCTATCATCATTTGTATTCACTCTAAACAGGTGGAAGATTTAAAGATATGGTCAAATTCAGATTGTCTAAGATAATCATATTTGGTAAGATTGATTCATAAGCTGGGTCTACTTCTTAGGTTCTTTTTAAATGTCTTCTTTTCACCATGTTCATGTTTCACATGTCCTCACAGTAAATCCTCAAATACTTCCTATTCCAAGTATCTCAATTTTATAAATTGCTTGCATGCATTAATTCATGAATTGACAGATGAAATTAATTTAGAAAATAGCTGCCAGAGTATGGATAAGAGCATACCTAGTCCCCAAATTTACATAATTAATATATAAATTTTATTAAAATAATTATTATTAGAAAAAGCAAGAAGAATGCATTGTCTAGTTTTAGACACAGTAATTCTAAGATAATTCTGTAACTAGAACATACAGGCAAATAGACAGGTTGGCCATCTGGGGTCTGAATAGGTTTTGGAGTTGTCTGCATATAGTTGGCATGGTTACTGAAGCTACATTCTGAGCAAGATTGAAAATAAGAATTGTGTTATAAAAAATAAATGCTCTTCTAAATGATTTATGTGCATTTTTAAAATTAAACTTGATATCAACCTTATAAAACAGGCATATTACTTTAGTTTTACTGATGAGGAAACTGAGGCATTGAGAATATAAGTAACCTGTTCAGGCAGTTTGTTTCCAGTGCCCATACTTTTCATGTGTACCTCATGATATGTTTAAAGAAATAAAGAGCAGAGGTTTTTAAAAAAGTACTTCAAATAATGTCTGGCACAAGATAACTAAGTTGACTGATATTAATCTTTTCACATTAAATATAAAGTTTCTTAACAAGACACATAAAATGTTGATAATCCTAGAATTCTGGTTTTAGCTCTTTTCTACTAATATTTGACATATTCTCCCGGCTTGTCTTTATTTTTAACCATTTGATTTTTAACACAATATAATTTCATAGAGCTAGAACTATGTACTAATTTTAACCCCAAGATTGAACCTTTAAAATGATACCAGAGAATTAGATTTAAAACAAAAGAATCATGTCTCAGAGTTTACAGTTGGAACAGTAGAGATGGAGGAGAAGAAATTAGAGATGGATTTTTTTTTAATTTTTACAGTACATAAAAGGGAGTATACAAATATCTACTTAAAGGCACTAAACATAGACCCAAATTGTTCAGATATGTTCCATTTGGGAGCTCAGAAATAGAAAAAAATGTCAGAGATAAAGACGTGGACAAAACAGAGAAGGAAGAGAGAACACCACTCTTATTTCAAGACAGAAAAGTGTAGATAGAAAATAGTCATTAAAGTTGAATGACACAAATTCAACTTTTTGTAGCCACGTCAATTTCAGAGGTCTTTACTTTTATCTCTAAGATTTATTGGTTTTAATAGTTCCCAAACTATGGACTGTAAAGACTCTTATGTACGTACCTGTATGTAGACTCCTATATACTGTACCTATCTGAAATTATGGCATGCATGATAGCTTGCTCAGCCAACACTCTCTCTACACTATAAATAATTTCTAACCGTGTCTGTCTTCACAGCCAATCTCTATCCATCCTTCAAACCTCAGTTAAGTATGACTTCAGGCAGGTTCAACTGTCTTCAATACCCATATTCTTTCCTTATAATATTCAATGATTTTGCATTTACTTAACAGGTTCATTCATATAACAAAAGTTATGTTTGTCTTCTGGCTGTTGATACTGGTTTATACAGGAAATGAAATTATCAAGTAGTTAGATGATATCCCTCCCCTTATGGAATTTAGTGTCTACCGAGGAAACTAACTTTTCTGCAAAAAGTGCTAAAAAGATGCACAGAAATGCTATGAAGGTTCATAACTTTGCAATTTATTTCTAGTCTGGAATGAAATATAAACTTTTAGTATAATTTTAATATTTGTATTAAGAGCAAGAAGGGAAATATAATCTTAGGTCTCGATCTCAGATACAATAATTTATGCTTCAACACATGAAGTTAACTTGAATATTTTCAGGTTTTTTTCCAGCATCATCTTTTCAAACACTTTCCTATGCTTTAATATTTGCTATGGTATTTGCCTTTATTTAATAGAGGTAAGTGAAATGTGAGGAAATTATACAGAAGTTGTCTCCCTTGGTTTCACCCTTAATTTTATTTATTAATTTATACATTTGGCTATATGGGTAATTATTTTTCATGGATTGTAATAGAGAGTGCCATGCCCTGCCTCATGCCTCATGCCCCCCACCCCAATCAAGTTATTTGGAGGAAAAAAAGAGAAAACCAGCACTGTGTGCCCATATTCTAATCAATGTGGTAGCCTGTGTTATACTACGGTTTGTGGTGGGTTCAAGGCTGTTTTGTGATGTTTAGATGCAGATGTTCTCAGCATGGTGTCTGAGTCTGCTATGGTTTTCACCAAAAAATGAAAGACTTAAAAATATGAAAAAGGTTATATTTTAGAAAGATTTCTGAGACCTCTGCTAGCTGGTGAAGCAGTACCATTTAAAAATGCAGCAACAGAAAGACTTTTAGGAGAGCTGTCAGGTTTAACATTATAGGGTTACATTATCATCAAATTCTCTATTGCGTGCCAGAAAAGAATAGTTGGGAATTAATGCATGAATTCAATTGCCTTATTTCTCTAGCTGTGAACAGCTTTGTCAACTCTAGGCTGTGCCCTACCTGTCTATTCATCAGAAAAATTAAAACTTTTACACATTTTGTCTATAATATGACAACTGGAACAATTACCTTTTGTGCCATCTTCTTGCAAACAGAAGTTCTCCCAGATTACCTTTTGGTACTTTTATTTTCGTCCAAATTTCCATAATCACTGTTTCCCAATCCTACCGTATGCACACCTGCTTCTTTTATTTTCTCGTGCTGTTTTATTCTTTGGATGCTTTTCCACTTGTTCTCTGATTTGCTTCTCTCCAGTGACATCAATCCTTATGAGCCCAGCACAGCCTCCTGCACTATACACTCATCAGTGTCCTAACACCTTTTTCTTTCATCACTGGCATTGACATTGAGCAGGAACACAATAAACATGACACAATGTATATAGAAAATTGGTGCTGAGACTCAGGAAGATGTTTGGAAATAGAGCATCAATATATCAGATAGACAACTTAAAAAGCAAATAATATCAGAGAGGGTACCAGAAACTGTTATATATTCATTCCAAGAAACAGAATTTATTTCAGGTTGGATAATATAGACAGACTAGATTATATCAGAAATCACTTTTATTTATCCAAAAAAATTATTTATCCAAAATATTTATCCAAAAAATTTATCCAAATCTTTGTTTTTTTCAACTATATTATTATTTCCCAAATATGAGGAAACAAGTTATTTGCACATTCTATCCCTGATATATAGGCAAAGATTTCTGCAGATTCAAATAAAGTTTCTTCTTATATGCCTATTATGATCATGGCTCTATTCCAGTTAATTTCACAGACATTATTTTATTTATTATCTTTATAAAATCAATAAATATTTGGTAACTATAAATAGCATGATTATACATTTGTATACTGCATTAAGAGTTCACTACAGATTATCAGTTTGATATTGCATTTCACTCTGATAATTAGTGTTAAGAATACTTATTTTATAAGGAGTTGCATCACATGTAAGCATGTTATTCTCAGGATGATAGAAGCTCAGTTAATATTATTAAAATTTATTTATTTAATAAATTAATTAATAAAATGAAGTGCTATTTCCCCAATATTCGGAATACTGCTTATTTACTCAGGTTATTAGTGATTGAACTGAACTATGAGTTGTAAACCTGAACAGCAGAAAAATTTATGAACCAAAAAGTAAAGTCATGGGTCATGTACAAAAGACTTTTGAGAGGGAAACCTTTGTGGAAACCGATGAGCATGATAATACAACAAAATACACACTTGGATATTCTTTGCTTATATGCTAACTGATTTTTTTTTTTTTTTTTTTGTTGAGAATTATATGCAGATATAATAAATCTACAAAATGGAATAAACAATTTTTGAAATATTTTACAAAAAGACTTTCACACTAAGCATTTTGGGATAAACCATGAATCATTGGTTATTTTGTAGATGCAGATACACATCTGCCTTAAGCATGCTTTTTGCCTTTTCATATATAACTACCCAACATTTTTATTTTCTTAAGTCTTTGTACAGGAATTGTAAACTAATTATCTATTTATACAGGAAGTTTTATATCTATTATAAAGCATTGTTGGAGTCATTATAAGATGATACATACAATATATTTTAAACAAGTGTATGTGTAATAAAACCCTTGTAAATTAATTCTTGTCAAAAATTCTTCAAGAGTAATGAACTTATTTTTGAGCCTCCGTGTCATATAATCAACTCCAAACATAACAGCAAAAACTAAAATACTATTTGGATTTTAAAATTGCTAATTAGCCCATCCAAAATGTCTACAACAGTAAATTTCTCAGTTCTTATTAGAGTGATATGATTTGTTTTAAACTTTAGTCATTTAATTATATAACATTAATCTTTTCCAAGTTCCTTTGAAATTAACTAGTATAACTTGTTAAAATTTTTATAATACAATAATGACTAAGTATTAAGTTGAAGAATTATGATGTGATGAATATTACAATTCTAAACTATGGTCAGAAACTGTGGGATATGGCTTGTTTCAAACAATAGAAAAACGAATGTTTGGCTTAAGTTTTCACCTTTGAAATATTTTGATTTTCTAAGAAGTATGTGGCCGAAAGGTCTTCTTGTGGCAGATATATTTTATTCAACTTCATTGGTAATTAAGAAAGAGCATTTTTATGTGAGGCACCAAAAGCTAAATATGAAAGTATTAAAAATGTCTCCTTTGTAAGTATGAGAGTAGTGGAGTACTCTCATACTTAATGAATATTTCATATCCCAGTAACTACCTCTCAGAGCAGTCATGTACCTGGGCCTTGGCCAAGGAGATTGCCTTAGTTACCCCATTGCCTTAACAACTTGCATCCTCCAAGCAATCAACAGATCATCGATTATTAATATTTTTACTGGGGAAACTATCTCATTGAGAATTCTCACATTTTCAAGAATAGTTGTTAAAATCCTGAAAATTATCTAATGTTGGTAAATATTTAAATAAGCTTAAAATAATATTCACATCTGTTTTCTTTAACCCTTGAAAAACTGTCAAATAATTAATGTTCAATTAATTATTGTTCAAATAATTAATGTTCAATATGGTTTATGAGTAATGAATAAAACTCACTATGTAAGACATTCACTCTAACTTTGATTCAATTTGGATACATTGAAATGTAAACATTATATAGCCTGCTGAAATATATGATGACAATAATCTACAATAATTCTTCTAACATTTTCAAAATCTTGAAATATATAGAATTCAATAATATTTATATAGTGTAGTAGGGAAAATTGAAATTGTCTTTGAATAGAGATGCACTAACCAGAGACATTGGTTATCAGAGATGAATTAATATATTTACATACTGTAAAAAAAACTGTGATATACCAATAAATTCCCAAACAACTATTTGGAAAAGTTTATGGTTCAGAATTGAAGTATCAGTGTCATGACACTGAATGTAAACTCTACTTAATTTTTTTATTGATCATATTGGCTGAGGTGGGAAAAACTGAAATACTTGTAGAGAACAAATTTTATTGCTGAAGAATAAATGTTAAAAATAAGCTATAATGAGAAATCCCAGGTGTTATATTTAATTCAAACATGGCAGTGAAGTAGGATTTCTCCAGGATGTGGGAAGTTTCAACTACTGAGAAAAGGATATCTCAGTGATACAGGATCACAGTAATAATCTAATTTAGCTAAATATTAATTTAATGTAACTTATTGAAATGTTAATTTGATTCACATAATTCATATAAACATACATTTGACAAAATTATGAAGGTAAGATAGATGGGATAATCAAATTGTGCTATAAGAAATTTCTAATCAAGATGCTATACCCAGATTTTCATGTTTCTACCCATATCATGATTATGAAACTTCTGGTTTTATATTCATCAAGCAAAGTTACTGCATCCACTTTCTCTTCTCGAAGAACACAAATAGCCAAAGCATCAAGGATAACTGGAATTTGAAACAAAAATACAATTTCAATAAAGCTAAAACAATAACACAGAAACCAAGCATGAGGTTATTGGACTTAATAATGAACTATGATGCTGCTTTCTAAGAACTATTCCACAGATTCACATTTCCTCTCAACTACCCAATTGTTTGTCTTTTATATTTGCAAATATTCACTGAACTCTCAATTTGACATCAATTAGTTGTGATCACTAATATTTTCATCTTTATTGTAAAAAGTGTTATATATTCTTTTTATATATTGTGAAGACCCTCTCGTATTTGCTCTCAGCCACAGCCATTAATTAAGGAGATACCAGATGAACAGTGATAGGGGATGAAGACAAGACAAACAAGACAAACACACATAGAAGGAGAAAAAGCTGTGACCAGAAGGGCAGTCAAGACTGATGGACAACAGCTAGCTCAGTATGTTGTTTATTAAATAGGTTTCATCATCAAAGGTTTATTTTGTGGTAAAGTATCAGCAAAGCAGGCAATCTGAAGGACATAGAACTGGTGAGACATTAAGGTTATCTGGTTACGTTTAGGATTCTCTATCCCTGGGAGCTGGTTCTTGAGCTCAAGGTCTTGAGTGATAACTCTAAGCCTTTGCACAGAGTTCCTTAGGCTGGAGTCTCCATAGCAACATGACCATCTGGACCTGCACTTTACACTGTTAGTTCCCAGCATAAACCCAGCCATGATAATATCAGGAAGAGCATGATTCAAATCACCGCTCTCCACAATATATATTTATTTCGACAATCTATGTATATGCTCTTGAACTTCCTTTCCTCTTTCCACAACTGGTTGTTATTTTTTGGTTCCTTTGTTAACAAATTTTCCAAGAGTGCAGTCATCTTTCCTCCTCTTGCTAATTCATCTAATGATGTTTACATAGGCAAATTCAAAGGTCAATTACACTTTTTCATTCTAGTGACCTCACAAAGGCTTTGACACACTTAATGGTGCCTCTTTCTTGACTTTTTAACTTGACTCTGCAAATGCCATCTTGGTTTTCTTGGATTATTTATGACATTTTCTCAGTTTCTTGTCATCTCCCTGACTTCTTAAAATTCTCTTCTTCTATATTCCCTGATCTCTGTCAATCCATTGACTTTATAAGTCTTTTATATATCATTGGTTCTGAGAAATATAGCTCAATTCTTGATCACTTTCCTAAAGAGTAGTCTCATATACACAAGTATCTCTTTGTTGTCCAAAATTGGATAAAATCTGGGTTTCTCAAATTTAACAAGTTTGAAACATAACCTAAATTTTTATAATCAAGCATATTATTCACAGAGGGAACATAAAAAAACATGAGACTTCTTTATTTTTTTCTCTTTCTCAAAATCAATTATCAATCCATCAACTTTAATTTCTAAATCAATCTAAAATCTGAACCTATCAACTGCTTCTTAGTCCAGGCAAGATAATAATATTGGTTATCTGGATTATGGTAACAGATTTCTTATCTCTTTTAATACATTCTTTCCTACATTTAATCTATTTCTTCAAGTATACAATGATACAATGATGTATAGATTTTGTTTTGTTTTGTTTTGTTTTTGTCTTATCTGAGTATACTGTCAAAACAGTGTTGTCTAACAAACAGGGTGCAGTGTCACATGCTTGTAATCCCAGCAGCTCTGGAGCCTGAGTCAGGAGAATCTCAAGTTCAAAGCCAGCCTCAGCAATGGTGAGGTGCTGAGCAATTCAGTGAGACCTTGTCTCTAACTAAAATACAAAATAGGGTTGGGGATGTGGCTCAGTGGTTGAGTGCCCCTGAGTTCAATCCCCAGTACCAAGAACAAAAAAAGCCAAAAAACAGTGTTTTCTAACAGATGCTATATAAAATGTTGATTACTGAATGAGTTCCTAGAAAGTGTTTAGGCAAAAATGAGAAAAAAAGTAATAACTTGTAAATAAGAGATAACAAAAAGTTATAGAAATTTGATGGAAGGTAAGAAAGAAAATGAGGCAAATTATCTTTGTATCTATACCAGTAAGATTTAGAATAATCAACATTTTAAAATACTGATAAATGGCGTTTTTAAAATACAAATCAAGAACCTAAAATTACATGTTGTATGAAGAAAAAATTATAAGGATAAAATGTAAAGTAAATATGAGTCAAATAACTTTTTACATGGCTCAAAATAAAACTTAGATCAAAATATATATTTCCAAAATTATACGAAGAAAATTTATGAGGAAAATCAATCAATTAAATATGTAAATATTTAAAACATATCCACAAATATATAAAGCAAAAATGATACCATTACCAGGAGTAATACATCAATTGAAAATTTGTTAATTAATATGTTGAACACAAGACTTAACAAAAAGTTTAGACTTTTTCAGCATAAATCTCATTTTTATCAAATAATTTATATAAATAATTTATTATTAATCAAATTTAAAACGGTTTGCCTTTTTTTTTTTTATACTTCAGTTTCTAATTACAAAATCCACTATTTCAGTTTCATGTAACAATAATTAAAAATCAAATTAGTTCTTGTCTCAGGCAAATTCTAATTAGATATTTAAATTAGGTAATACTCTCTTTTCTCTGCTTGTCTTTCCTTCCTGAAAATTGGTCTCTTTTCTACTAGATGAACTTCTTAAATTTATGAGAAACCTAACTTGGGGCTTCCATAATCACAAGGAGAGTAAAGCCTCTGCTTTAGTGACTGTCTGAAAATCAAGAGTCCCAAGGAAGAGTTCTGATTGCTCTTGTTTCGGTAGCTGTTACCAGGCACTATTTATCCTTTTCAATAGAGACAAAAGGGATAATCCATTATGATTTTCTAAACATTGAATACTCCTTTGACATCCAGTCATGTATTTAAAGGTATAAATTGTATGATGGATCAAGATTATTATTAAGGTACAAATATAGTATATTTTCTGAGTGGCCTTTTTCAACATTTCATTCATATGAGAGAGGATCAATTGTCATTTGGATACACCACAGAAGTCTGCTCAGAAGACATGACAATGTCAATAATGGATGCAAAAAATATTTCCAAGAACCTTCAATACATTGTAGCTGTTGACATTATTTATGGTGTTATCAGCTTGGGGACTGAATATAGGGACACATACAGAATTGCATATTTTCTTCCCAAAAAATCAAAAGTATAATTTGTAATTTTATGTTTTATAAAAATTATTCAGAGAAGGTGACAGCCCATAAAATGAAATTTACTTTCTCACCTAGGAAAAAAATTAAGATACTTTAATGACATTGTTAAAGATAACTTTTTAAGTACATTAAACATTTTGAATAATATACAAATTGTAACTTTACTGTCAAATCACTTTATCATTTATGTATGAACCACAAATATACATGGTCACTAAGTTAAATTAGGGGTCATACAGGAATAACTAATAATATTAAGCTGTATTTCAATTCTAGTCCATAGAAATCCTCAAACTTTCCAAAATTTTAGAAAGTTCAAGCCTAAACAGATAATTTTAAAGTTAAAGTTGCTTTATGATTGCAATTAAAAGTGGTACTATATTAACTCCACTGATATTCAGACTGGTTGTCAAAGGAAATGTTTAGAAAATCATAATGGATCATTCCCTTTTTTCTCTATTTAAGATAATAAATGGTGCCAGGGAACATCTACAAAAATTTTGATGTATCTAATATTCTGAAAATGTGGCTATAAGCTGCAGGGTCAAATGTTGAAGGTTTGATTTGATTTTATTGTTGCCAGAGGCCCTGACAAGGATAGACATTATTTTTCTCAGACAGCCTTGCTAATTTTTTGCTATAAAATAACTTAAAACAGTATTATTTTTTTGACTATTTGAAGACGAGAATGACACTGAATTACTACTTTTTATATTCTTTTTTTCTTCAAATTAAACATGACTTAAATTGGTAAAGACAAATTATTTGGAAAATATCTGTTTTTGAATTATCTTGTAAAAATCGATTTGTGGCAAATAACACTTATTTTTTCACGTTTATGAATTTTGCAGTGAATGGTTGAAGAAGTATTTATATGTAAATGAAGCAATAATATATTCAGTTTTGTTTTTATATCTTAGAGAAGGAAAAAAGTATTGCATTTGTATGGAGTTTGATTTCTGGATTTAAAATCTCTTTATAGTTCTAAGAAACAATTTAAGTCTCCACTCACATGATATTGATCAGCATAGGCTTAGTTATACTATGGAAAAAATGATCTCAATGTGTTAGTGGCTTAGAGAAACAGATTTGACTCATGCCACACATTTATTGGAGGTTGAAAGTAACATTTCAGTACGTCTTTATATCGCACAGATCCAAACTAAATGACCAAACCCAATGAGGATATTACTCATCTTATAGCAGAATGAAGAGACATCAGGGTAGAACCACAAACTGACTTTTCAAATTTCTTCTTGCAAGTGACAAGAAGTACTTCTATTACTTGTCATTGGTCAAAGCAAGTCATGTGTCTATATGTTCCTTAAAATAGACAGAGTATCAGCATCCCTCTCCTATAAGAGACACTATTCATCAATTCTGATGATGATTATGTGGTACTGAACAAATGTTTTGAATGAATAAAATCAACCACAGCCGTTCCCCACTCCCACATCACAGATATTCATTTCTTTTCATTCCACATATAAAGGAAGCTTAGCCACTCCTGAAGAAAGGAAACCTTACAACCTTAAAAGTAAATGCATATTCATGATCTCATTATCTCTAAATTGCCCCTGGATGTAACTACTTGTGTTCTGGAGACTGTGAACTACAAGTTACTTCTCCACATTAGCTAAGCCCAAATGAGTAATGGTGGAGGGATAACTTCAACAAAGGAAATGAGAGAAGTAAACAGGCATTGCACCAATACACAACTTTCTGAAATTCTACTGGGAAGATGTTTCAAGGTTCCACAATTATTAGAAATGAGAATATCTCCTTTTTTCTGTATCCAAATAACAACTTGAACCTAAGGTTTAGGTTCCTATAGCAATTGACACAAAACTCTCAAAAATTTGGTTGATTTTTTATCTATGCAAATCAATAGAAAATTTAAAATCCATTATTTTTTAAATTTCCTTATAATTTTGTTTGTACTCGAAAATTTTTCTTTTCTTTTTTTTTTTTTTTTTTTTTTTTTGGACTACTAGGAATTGAACCTGGGGGCACTGTACCAGAAAATGATATCCCCAGCTTTTCAAATAAATTTTATTTCTCCATTTTAAGACACTTTCTCAATAAGTTCCTGAGGCTGGTGTCAAACTTGCAGCCCTCCTTCCTGGGTCTCCCAAGTCATTGAAATTACAAGCATGTGACATACTATGGACTTGCTCTAGTATTTTTCTTTCAGAATTTCAGTTTTCTCTTCCATGGTTTTCTGGCTACATTGCATATTCTTTTGTGAGACTGGGGATACCAGAGTACTTCCTGAACATTCTCTTAGAACTGAAGAAGCTACAAACACATACATTATGATTCAACTTTTAAATAGTAAATATAAAAATGCTGTGCTTTACACACACCATAAACAAACTTGAAAGTCTGAAACAAAATGTTAAAATCCATGGATTAAAACCATGTAAAATGGAAGGTTTACTATAACTAGGAACTTTTCTTTTAGTATAATCTAAATTATCATATTCAAATCTCATAGCTCACTTAACAGAAGAGGAAATGAAGAAACATATATTGTTAAATTTTGTATAGTTATTTTATTATCTAGCTGGGATATAATGTTCTGTGCATACAAAATGTACCTGTGATTTAATACAAATATATCAACATTCTAAAAAAATAAAGCCCAATCTTTAAATAAAGGCCTTCAAATAGTTGCTACAGCATAACAATACAGTTAGTGAAAATCAAGGGGATTATCACATTTTCTCACTTATCAAGTTGACCCATATTTTAAAATATGACAAAATATTGAACTTTGTAATTTGTCATTACATTGTCATACTATATGACAAAATAAGTGTCATTTGAAAGACAAGGTAAATAAATTTAAAGAGAACAAAATTAACCTGCAAAAAGGTGGATAAATTGGAATAAATATTAGTAAAGTCATGTATGTGACAAAGCCATCAATATTCTCCAAGGAAGTTCTGGAGATACAATCATAGAACAAAGCAATAACAATAAGTATTTTTGAAAATAAAACAAAATAACTAGGTAATAATATTGAGTTATTCAAATTTCTAACCATAAATAAAATAAATGAAGCACAGAAAGCAAACATTTAGTACCTGATTAGGATGAATAAAGCTAAGAATTAATAAAACATATTTTAAACATAACTACCAGAAAACACAAAAAGAAATCACTATAATTTTGCAAACTAAAAAATTAATGGAACTATCACTTTGATAATATTAATACATTTTGACATAATAATGAAATATCCTTTAACATTTGATTTGCAAACAGAAACTAAGAAAAAGAACAGAAAATCTGTTGAAGTTGGTCAAGAACATTTTGTTTCTATGCAGATTTTTATATGATATTTTACTTTTACTTTGCAAAGGTAATCATCTATTTCACTAAACTCATCTTTGTTTGAAAGACATTATTCTTCTTTGAAAGATCATAAATCAGCTCAAACTGTGTTGGTTTAATTAGAGCTTTATTGTGCTTTAAACTGACATATCTCAACTGTTAATATTTTAAGATATTACTAAGTTCTTCTAATTTTCCCTTTGTCCCAAGTGAAAATTTTTCTTTCACATTGAGTTACTTATTCCTTAAGCACTCTCTCTTCCAGTATGTCCTTTTATAATCCCTGTAGTACGTAGAATGTTTAAATTGGATCATTGTTCCCTAGCTGTCATTTTTAATCTCTTTATTTTAACTGTTTTTGCCTCTACAGTAAAATTTTAGTAAAGTTATTTAAATTGTTCTTTGCCACAGTAATCTGTTTATCTTCAGTATCCAGGAACATTTAGGCTATTTTAAGTACATTCTCCTCCCACCCACTTTAACCTCACTATCTATTAGGAAGTCTTCTTTCCATTGAGATAAAAACTTATGGTGAACTTCTATGATTCCTCCTCTTTTATTTATCTATCTAGCAGAACTCCATAAACTGCAGCAATCCTAACTAATATTTTATAAATAATTTATTAATTTGTGTTTTGCTAATAATTTACATTTTCAATGGAACCTGGGAAATAATTATTCTCTATACACAAAACTCACACTACCATTTTCCTTAATGTTCAGACTCCATTTTCATTTAGAGTGAGAATTTTTCTTTTTATGAAGTAATATGTCAAAATTAAAATTAATGTATATTATTATTTCATAATCATATTACATTAATACCAGGGATTGAACTCAGGGGCACTCGACCACTGGGCCACAAGTCCTTTTTTTGTATTTTATTACACTGTAAGTTGCCATTGCTTGGCTTTTCTCGCGATCCTCCTGCCTTTTAGTTTACAGGCGTGCGCCACCACGCCCGGAAGTTTTGGAATTTGTGCTGTTTTACTAAATTGTTGCTTGATATTAATACTAATCATTTATATATAGTAAATTAAATTGAAAAGTGATACTATCATGTTAATCCAACATTATTACCTAAAGAAACCTTTTAAAATATTTTTCATATATACTATGCTTTAAATTATGTTTCTAAGTCACTTCAAATATAAGTTTCTAGCAATATTTTATATCATTTTTTAGCTTTTATCACAATAGGTCCAATCATGTCTATGGACCTAAATACATCCTTCTTCATACATTACTTTAATCACTAAATTAAAAAAAAATCTTATCTATTCATTTTCTTTTAACGAAAATGTGGTTGATTCACCTTAAGAACCCTCCTTTGATCAACAGGATTGCTTTTCCTGCTATATTCTAGAGTGTAGAACAAACAGTAATGTCAGTAGTAGTAGTAGCTGTAGTAACTATATGTCTAAAAACCGCTGTAATATTAATTTTTATACTCTGTACCTTAGAGTTTAAGATACCTTATAGTTTCATTATTGTTATATATGTTTTTTTCTGATTTATTAAATTTAAATATTTTTTAAGTTCCCTCTATTCCTATATTTCCACATTCTATTTGTTCACATCATTTTTCAAAGGATTGAGGTGAATCTTTGAATATATCATTTTGGCACAACATCAGTGAAATCTATACATACTCTTTAAGATTTTCCATGTTGCAAATTACATTTTTCTGTCTCTCCTCTGGAAGCCCAACTCAACTTGGTTATATACCTCTTAGTTTCCAACCACTTACCCAATCAGTAAAAAGTATAGATGAGTAGTAGAAAGCATCAATCCTGCTACTGCCTGTTTTCAAATCCCAGAAAATTTCTTAACATTGTTAGGTCTCAGTATCTCTATCATTACAAACCGACCTCATAGGTCCACTGTAGGTATGAAGTGAGGTATTATTACATAAACTACTCAGACCCACATCTGGCTGTATATGTACTGCATTGTAGAGTTTACACTTAGCTGCTCTCTTTCATTGCTTCAGACATTTATTTGCAGATAATCTGATTTCTGTTTGTATGTACTCTTTGAATATTCAGGATTCTACCTTTATTCCTGAGATGTGATAATTTCACCTGCATATGTCTAGGTTTTACATATTCCTCAAAGTTTACTTAACCCATGTATTGTAAAATTCATGACTTAGATTTTTGCTTAGGAAATTTGACTTAGGAATTTTGCTTCCAATTCCTCTGCTTCCTTCATTCCCTTTACTTCTTTGTCATATCTTCTATAAAAATGTACACATTCACCAATTTCCACATATTATTTCTCCTATTATTGCCATTATCAATGTAAAATAATATTATACTCAACCCTTGTATTGGAAGAAAATATTTCATTGTTTATGCTTTATATCACTAATTTATTTTTTAACATGAACATGGTATTTTTAACTTAATGATGTGGCAGTTTTAGTTGTAACATCCCATAAAAAAACTTTTCCTGTAATATTTACTTAAATCCTCTGGGTACATTTTTAATTATCTTTAAGCTGGCGATTTTACTAATTTTCAGAAATTAATGGAAATTTCAAATATAGGCCCAAAACATTTCTATTGTTGTTTTAAAAAAATACTTTAAACTGTTTTTATAATTTCCCCATTTTTAATATTTATTATTATAATTTGAATACATTAAATTTAAAAATAAACTGACATAACCTTAAATTGAAATTTCTAGGCAGTATCTTTACTTTCATAATACACCCTAAAAATTCAACTTTCTATGGTTATACATGTTGAGTATGGCAGTCAGGGTCACAAAATAAAACCTAAGAATTTATGTAAACAAAAATTTCTTTGCTACATTTACAGTTTTTCAACTATGAAATCTCTTTTAAAAGGTATAAGCTCCTCAAAGTCTTAGATCATCATTAAATGCAGTGTTACCATGGAAGCTCAGCAATTACTGCCTCTCTTTTCCAGCAACCTCTGTTTCCCTACATGGATACAGGTAAGTGAAGGAGCCCTAATTAGGAAGGGCTGTTGCAGCTAGCTGGAAGCCATAAGTTCCACCTGATATGTATGTGACGCACCTGTAGGCACCCGAAAAGCTGAAGGTATATAACCGGGTGAAAGCGGTCCGAGTTAGGAGAACGGAGAATTCAGTCAGCCGGGCAGTCACTCGGTCGGTCAGAAGAATCAGAGCGGCCAGAACGTAGGCAGAGCGGTTACAGAAGAGAAACCAGATAGAAGAAGTAATGACTGGTCAGAGTTAGGCCGAGACTCCTGAGGAAGACAGAAGACAGAAGAAAGAAGAAGGAAGAAAGAAGAGAGAAGAAAGAAGCTCTAATCTTTCTCTAAGCTAAGCTCTATCTTTCTTTCTCTCTAAGACTCTAAGCTACTCTAAGCTAAGAAGACAAGAAGAAAAGCTCGCTTTAATCTTTCTCTCTAAAAATCTTTCTTTCCCTCTCTAAGCTCTAAGAAAGTAGAAGTAAAAGTAGTAAAAGCTTAACTCTGCCCCCGAGAGTTTTTATCCCGGTTTACGGTACCAGGCAGCTTACAGGTAAGTCTGTTCTGAAGGCTACAAGTTTGAGTCACAAACATCATCAGGTCACTACAGATCTGTGCCTTCAGAGTTTATTCTCATTTATCATTTCATTCTATCTCTGTGATTTACATACCGCTTAACTGGCCAGGCATCTTCCAAGGATTCCCTGTATAAGTTAGTTACATGGACTTTTTTTTTCCTTTGGATTTTGCAATTTTGTCATGTGTATTTTAAAAGGTATTAAAATAAAATTAAAAGCTATATTTGAAAATTAAAAACATATCTATGAAAGCTATACATGCACAAATTATTGAGTATTTTTACTATTTATTTTATTCATCTTTTATAGTTTCAACCAGTTTCACTTTAAGTTTAATTGAGAAATTCATTTTTGACAACCTAACACCCTTCTTCAGATCATTATAAGAATATGTTGCATTTAACTTCAGTTTTTCGAATGATTTTCAAAAAATGACAAATTTTATATGAACCATGCTATCTGCCTAGCTTTCATTTGATTCATTTTTCTAGCTGTACTTGCCTTTCACACATTACATACTGCGCATTTGGAAAATTATTGTGTATGGGCTGCATTCCTGAGAAGTGCCTGCTGATAAGCACATTTAGAGTTAATTCAAATTTCAGTTTTATTTCTGTTAAAGGCTATGCTAGAGTATAATGAGAAACACATGGTTAAGATAAGTTTGATAGCTTTAATGAAATCATTCTCTCTCCCAGTGACCTTGAGGGTGTCCTAAATTACTCTTCTTGATGGTGCATGTCAATAGGAATAAGGGCAATAATTGTGCCTGATGGCCCATTTCTAGTGTATCTTCAACAAGAATATCCCACAAGGTTTGAAGGTCTTTTTATTATTCTAAGTGAAATCAATAAACAAATTAATTCTTTTTCTTTGAATCTTCTCACTTTCAGAGGTAGGTTGCACTAGCTGAATAAAGATTTCCCCCTGAAAATTGTGGACTAATAAAACAGCATTTGAAAAATTTTAAGCATACTGCCTAATATAAACAATATACACAATAAATATCTTTTTCTTCTTAATGATTTCTTCTTTCATTCCCCCCACCCCAATAATGGCCTAAGAGAGTTTAGTGACTTTTTTTTATGGCCTGTTCCTAAGAAAGAAGCACATGATTATCCACAGAATGACTAACATAAAATCCACTGTGGACTCTCAGTACTGATAATTAGATTTTCATCCCCTACGGAATCTGTAATGAATATTGCTGAAATTGGAATAAAAATATATAAATAAAGAAAATATATAGTATATTTTCAATAATAGATCGTCTTTCTTCTTGTTATATTTATGTATAACTGCTTTATAAAAATTAAAAAAAAGTAATGAATTGCTTAATTATTAATGAATGATTCATCTGTGTGGGTCCTGACAGATAATCAAAGACTCAGTCAAAAGCAGTGAGTGAGAAAAACTTAGTAAGGGATCACTGTAAAAATATGTGGAAAGTGTAAGGGGAACCTCTAGCATGAGATCATGGAGGACCCTAGGGCAATCGCAGCTGGTAAGCATTACCACCACTATGCCAAAGTTGGTAAGAGTGGATTTTAGGAGGAAAAAAAAGAGCAGTTTAGAGAAGACAGCTTCTCAAGAATTGGGAACTTTGATAGAAAAGACAGCCACTCTCCAGGGACAAAACAGGAAAGGACCCCAGAAAAACACACACACACACACACACACACACACACACACACACAAACACATACAAAAAACAGTCTCATTTCTGGCCTTTTTGCTGATGGTGTTCCTCACTGGCTGTCCCCAACATCAAATTAGAAGGCATGAAAACCCATTGGTGCAGTGATTCTGGGTCTGGCTTCTGGAGCAGAAAGCAGCATGGAAAGGAGTAGATCTCAAAGTGCAAATAGAAAACATTCAGTGTGAGCCCTTTTGGATTTGATTTTTACTGTAAAATAGTTTCTTTTCCCTGAAGAATTTGGAAGGTAGCACTCCTTGAGTTCAACTGCTGTCATTAAACTTAAGTGCTTAAACACAGAATTAAATATATAATTAGATGAACACCATACATGTGTTTTGGAAAAGTAGAATAAATGAATAAACAAATAAATTTAAAATTTGAAAAAGCATTTGGAGGAATGTAAAAATATGTAAGTTTGAATTAGAATAATTGCTAAATTAAATATAAAAAGGATTATGAATCATTTCCAAAGTTATGATTATTATTTAGGTGTATATGATTACCTACATTTCCCAAAAATTTTATAAGCATTTTTATTATTGAGAATAATTTTATAATTTGTGAGACTTTTACAGGCAGAATAGATTTAAATCTTCTGTAATTTTTTTTTATTTTTACACAACCAGAGATGATGTGATTTATTTTTTAAAAATCTTTTGCTTTAAGATGTAAGTAAGATGTTAAGTTTATTTATTAGACATAGGACAATCATTTGTATTTATATTTTTATTTTGATATACTGTTGTTGTAGATTTTACTGTTTATATATATTGGCTATATACCCCTGTATGAAGATTTTATGGTGACTCATTAATATCAGACTTTACCACAAGACTAACTAGGAAAAAAAAATAAAATGAACAAAAATGATTTGCACCACTTCTAAGCAGAAGCTTGAGAAACTCATATGCTTCTGCAGTTTTGTCTCAAGCTCTCGCTCCATCACAGATTTCAGAAGACACATAACTACCACTTTATGCCAATTAGAAATGAACTGTGTGGAGGTAAGTTACCAAGATCTGGAGGTTGTTAGTTATAATAGCATAAGTGAGTGAAAGTTGAGTGATTGAATTCATATATCTTTAATAATTTTTAAACTTTGTTTGACCATAAATAACTCAGACAATAAAGAATAATACTGAAGTATTCATGAAGACTAGAGACTGAAAGTTACAAAGTATTATCATGTGAGGACTAAAAATGACTAGTTAACATAAAGAAAGAAAATAAAGTCATGACAGCAAAAGCTTCTACTAAGACTAATCAAGAAATATTTCATAGATGGAGAGATATACTATATTAAATGCACAATGTTAAATTATACATATATGTATAATATTGCTGTCATTTAATATATGCACATTATTTATTGTAATAGATACACAATACATATGCATATAGTACAGAATATTGCATATACTGTATATATATACGTACTAAAATCATGTTTTCTAATATTTGAGCCAATTTTTTTTTAACCAGGGATTAAACCAAGGGGCACTTAACCACTGAGGCACATCCCTAGCCCTTTTAATTTTTTTTTTTTTTTTTTTATTTTGGGACAGGGTCTTGCTAAGTTACTTACTGCCTCACTGTGTTGTTGAGGCTGGCTTTGAACTTGCAATCCTCATGCCTCAGCCACCAAAATTGCTGGGATTACAAGTGTGTGCCACCATACCAGGTCATTTTAAGCCAATTCTTAATGTTAAGTTCAAATAAACTGAACTTAAGGGATGTCTACATCACAAAGAAAAACAACATTTCAAAATGCATTGCTGGTGAGCTTAAATAGTAAGAACAGTTATATAGAAAGCAATGTGCTAAAAAACATGGAAATTAAAAATTAGGTAGTTTCACATAGTTATGGGAAAATAATTCATGCACACAATAGTGAAATGCTAACTTAGTATTAGAGACTTTAATACTCTCAAAGAGAGAAGTAATGTGTCTACAACAAAAGAAAACTTTCAAATCAAACAGGATATTAAAATAATTGTGGCTCTAAAGCAATAGATATTGTGGATATTGTCATTGATATTTAGGCAAACACATATAATTTGCAAATCACTTTTTGAAGAGTTTAGAGCAATTAAAAAGGTCCTCTGACATTTGAGCAGAGATCTGAATGAAACAATATTTCCATTCTATTAGGGAAAATATTTCAGAAAAATGTAGAATTAAATACAAAGATCACAAGGCTGAATATGAGTTATTGGCATTGTATAAATAAGACAAAACTTGTATGATTAGGATAAAAATATAACTAAGAGGATAATTCTATGCTGGTATCATTATTTCCATGTCAGCTGTGTAATTAAGAATAGTGTCTGGTGTTGGCTGTAGATTAGTCTATTATTTGATCTATCATCTGTATCAAAATTCTCCCTGTCTAAAATAAGATACCTTTTGTAGACCTTTACCACACCTGTATCACCTTTATTGATTATTCCTCTATCATAGCCATTACCTTACCCTACCACAATCACTGGATGAAAACATTTATTGATATAAACAACTGCAAATTTAAAATAATTTTAATAACATTTTGCTTCTTGATAGATGGGCTACCCCCACCCCCAGAGTTTTCCACATCCTGAGAGAAAAGAAACCTTGTTTCATTCTCCAGGCAGGATGTTTCATTCTCAGGGCAGGATGTTTCTTTTCCCTGGGGGAAGAGCCAATAGGCTTAAAGGTCGCCCTGTTCTATGGGCAAAGAGCCAATGGCGTTGGGATTACTCTGGTGCACCTCCCACCAGAAATCCCTATATAGGGCCCTGTTCAAGAGACTCAGGACACACACACACAGATGCACACATCAGCTCATTGCTGCTGAGAGGAGGAAGCCACTCAGACACATCAGATCGACCCTGTGGAGAGGAGGAAGCCACCGCGACAGCTCCAGACCCATCGCCTTCAGCTGATGGTAGCTGACCCAGCTGGCAGCTCCAGACTCATCGCCTCCAGCCCTATGGCCGCTCCCAGCTGACAGCTTCAGCCTCCAGCCAGACAGCAGCTGCTTTAGCTGATAGCTCCAGAGATCCTAGCCCGTGTGACCAAGCACCCACCTTCTATCCAGAGCTTGCATCTTCCTTCTCCTTGACTCCCTTCTCCCACCAGAGCTTGCACACTCCTTTCTCCCTGACTCCCCTCTCCCACCAGAGCTTGCACACTCCTTTCTCCCTGACTCCCCTCTCCCAGCACTTCTTCGACCTTTGACCAGAGCACCTCTTCTCCAGTTTTGCTACCAGCCACGAAGGCTGTTGAATAAATCTCTTGGCTGCAAGGCTGTCCCCAGTGTGATGTTTTGCCCTTCACTTCTCATAATCATGTCTTGAATAGACAGTATACAATGAAAATGTTTACTAAAATGTACTAGTATTTTCAGAAAATCAATGAAAAGTTTGCCCTGTATTTAAAATTCACCTCTGTTCTTTTGCCATGAATTAATTTTGCAAGAGAGCCAAGGAACAAGGACCTGGGTTTAATTCACATGACAGGAATCTAAATCTGAGTAGCCTTTTCTCCTGTGTACAGATGTTGCTGAGTAAGCCATGTAGCAGCAGGTGGTTTCATGGGAGTGGCTGGAAGAAAGAAGTTCCTCAACTGATGAGCTTTCCCCTTGAGGAGTCACTTTAAATGGTAGCAGCTTTGGGCTATTAAAACAACTTATTTTCTTTACTCTAGTTTTCTTAATTCTTCCCTTTTTTTTTTTTTTTTTTCAAACTTTCATATTCCTAAATGGATATATATGTTCACAGAGATTATTTTGGTTGTTGCTGTATTTGATGGGCCCTTTGATTTCTTCACCTAATGACAAAGAAGCACCTGAATAATGCAAGAAAAAAAAATATTTCTCTTGTCTTGAAATTTACTTTTCTAGGCTTAAAGATACAAGTGATTTTTGACATTATCCCCATTAGCTGTTTTTCTTTCATTTTACTTGCCCTTTCTATTAACTTATACCCCATTTTTTATCCCCAAATTTTAGATCTGAAAGAAACTGTAAAGTTGATTGTTTTATTTCATTCAAAAAAACCCAACTGTTGGGGCTGGGGTTGTGGCTCAGAGGCAGAGCAGTTGCCTAGCATGTGTGAAGCACTGGGTTCGATCTTCAGCACCACATATAAATAAAAATAAATATATATATATATACATCAACAACTAAAAAATATTAAAAAAAAAACAACTGTAGGCGAGTGGCAGGTCATTAGCTGATCATATGCTACCATTTTACAAATATAAAACATTATTTTTCAAAGTTTTGGCACAAGATATTTTGAATTTATACTTTCCATTCATGTATTACTTTACTAGTCTACCAAATGTGTATTCAGTGCCTGTCACATATCCAACACAGTCCAAATGCTGTGATTAGAAACAATCAGATGTAGGTCATAGCATTAATAGGGATAGAAGAAGCATAGGGAGATGTGTCAGTGGACAGTTTACATGTCAAGCAGTAACCATGCAAATATAACCCAATGTTTTCAGGAGAGCAGCTCAATGTAAAAGCAGAATACATTTCTGAGAAATTTATACCTCAGCTCAAGCTTAAAAGATTAATGGGACTTTTTAAATGATTGGGACTTTTTAAATGATCGTAAATGATGATAATCATTTTAAATTGTCAATAGCATCAATATGTTAGTAACAGTGTATTTTGCTGCTAGAAGGTGAGATTTGAGGGAGAACCTAAATAAATAAATAAAAATAAATAAATAAAGGTGCAAGCTTTGAACTTCCAGATTAAGAAAAGTTTAAGATGAAATATTGTTTATGTATATACAAAGCATCTAATAATTCAATATATGAAGATTTGAAAGACAGCCAAAGGTTTTGACATGGGGGTTATGTGGATATTTGTATAAAGAGATCATTACTGTTTGAAAGAAGGAATTCTAAACCAAATTAAAGACTTTGATCCTGCATTTCAACTCTTTGCAACTTTGTCATGCTTAAAATGAGGACATTGGACAAATCCTTATCTTTTGACTCAAACATTCTACTGTTTTGATTGGGCTTTTAAAGGACTCTGAAATTCCCTTTTCTTACTTACAACCAGAGACAGTTACACTGTTTTATTTTGTGTGTGTGTATGTGTGGGGGTACCAGAGATTGAACTCAGCAGCACTAGACTACTGAACCACATCCCCAACCCTATTTTATATTTTATTTAGATACACGGTCTTACTGAGTTGCTTATCTCCTTGCTGTTTCTGAAGCTGGCTTTGAACTCTCAATCCTCCTGCCTCAGCCTCCCAAACCACTGGGATTACAAGCATGTGTCCTGGCACAGGGCAGTTATATTGGTTTCTTAGGAAATACTATAAACTCTAAGATCATGGAGATTTGAAGAGAAAGTTATAGTTTCATACCTCCAGTTGGCCACTTACCATTATGCACTTGAACAAATGAGCAAAAGTCTTGAAAATACTGTCTTTAGTTTGGGAGTGGGTTTAGGGAATTAAAGACTGAGTCAGAGTCAAAGTATTTGCAAACTTCCTAAGTGTAGATGCTCCCCCATGATTACTTATCCACCAGCTGACTAAATTCTTAAAATATTTTATAATCAGTTCTTGTCCTCCACAGGTGCCAATTAAACCTGGTTGTATGTTTTATAAGTTACAATTTCCTTATTTATATAGTATGATAAAATATTCATACTCACATAGTTGAGATGAAGGGTGAGATATATTACATATTTGCTCATAGTAAATTTGCAGTAAAAAGTAATTGGTACTTATAATCATGTTTTTCTAGATTGTAGAAATCTGTTAGAAACTTATTGGCTTTTAGTTTCTTAAACTAGGTCTTATTTTGTTGTTTCTCCATTACATATCTCCTTAAGATAAAAACTAAATGACTAACCATTTGGGATTTTCCATATGTCCTGGAGGAACTGTTTTTTTCAAATCTATGCTAGCTCTAAGATTGTATCCTACTTAGGCATACATTTTTTTTTCTTTATATACATACTGAATTATTTTTGGCTTATTTTTTGAAAAAAGAACAAATCTTTAGATTGTGAAAGTGAGATTATAAAATTTCATAGCAATTCAGTTAAAATTTAAAAAAAACATTATCTCACTTTAGTAATTAAATAATTCAAGGTTTTATTGGAGTCCAAAAATGACTCTACTACACAACAGAATTCAATATGCTATTTAAACATTGCTGATCATTATTATATATTTTGAAAAGCAAAATTGTTCTTTTTTGTTATGTGCCTAACATATCTCCAGTTGCCAATTTGATACTTCCACAAATAATAAAACACATGGCAGAGATCATAAAGGCTATCATATATCTATACTACCTGTGGCTTGAATAAAGCTAATTTAGAAAAACAAAAGATCATCATTAGTCCATTTATTTTTAATTTTCTACAACTGTAAGATTCTTTGTTCATAATTTTAGTATACTTCTACAAGATACTTTTTGGGTCTTTTTTTTTTTTTTTTTTTTTTTACTCATTCATATAATTCACATGAGTCCATTATACATAATTTTTGCTAGAGATGTGAAAATATTATGATAGCACACAATGAAAGCAGCTGTTTTAGAATAATTTCCCATTGCATTTTCATTTGAGAAACTGTGTTATAAGGAGTGTGTGTGTGTGCATATTAATTAAATTTTACTTGTGTTCTGGGATGTATGAGAAGGAAAACTTGGCCAAATAATGATGATTTGTAATGACAAAGCATTACAAAAGAGAATATGTAGATGTAAATAGAAGGTTAAGAACAAGTAGGTTTTTCCTATAAGATTTTAAATATATGTGATCCTCTGTGTGATGCTTATCTTTTAAAGTTTTGTCTACTGGTCTATTTATCTGTCTTTTCTTCTGCCTATCTATAATCTGTTGACAAAGCTGGCTTTGTAAAAGAAATATATGGACAGTATATCTCGAAAAGAAGTTTTTGTTTAAAACTAAAACTAGTTATAGTTATTTCTACACTTCTGGGTTGTGGTTTCATTCATAGCATTGAGGCATTTTGTGTAAGACAGAGTCTCTGTGAGTTGCTCAGTGCCTCACTTTTGCTGAGATAGGCTTTGAACTCACAATCCTCCTGCCTCAGCCTCCCAAGCTGCTGGGACTATAGGCGTGTACCATCATGCTCTGGGATATTGAATCTCTATGAATAAAACCAGTGACAGCTAAAACTCCCTCTTTCTAATATTTCAACTGCCACATCCTGGACTTTCACAAGGTTACAACAATCATTGATCTCATCCCCTTTTCACTCCTCCCAAGTGCTTTCATGTTCTTATTTTTTGTCCTCCAGGCTACATTTTGCAGTGAACCAACATAATTACAACATAATTAACCCTCAACAATTTGAATACTTTCATGTTTTTGTACACCTCTCAAATTTTTCTCTGATTCTGCCCTTTACATCTCATATCAAATCGTTCTTCTCTGCTTGCTAATCAGCAGCTACTGTTTATCATCATCTGATTACAAGCATGCTGTGTTTTGTTTTCTGCATTAAACATTAAGAAGCAAAACCTGAAGTGCATTTATTTTTTCAGTTTGTGAGCTACAACTTTCTTTTCTTTTTATATCAAATGCTCTTGGAATAACTGTTTATGTGCACTGCCTTCAATTCTTCTCCCCCTGTTCTGTATTTACTGAATCATGTTTCAACCACATTAATCCAGTAAAAATATTTTAGGAAGACTGCATATATTAATGAACAATTCTCAAAACTAAATTCTCACCTGTTTTGACATAGAAACAGAATTTGACACAGTTCACCCTTCTCATCGCCATGAAACCCTTTACTCATCAAAGATGGCTGGGTCATGCTATTGGCTGGAATAACCAAATATCTAAGTTGTTAGTTGGCACCTACATTGTAAGATATTGTCTTCAACTAGCAATTAACCTATGAATTCAGTATAATTCCAAGTAAAATCCCACTTCTCTTTATTTCATGCTTATTGTTTTAATTTTGAAACTAATTTTAAGTTTACATAAAAGTTGCAATCTTACTTTCTCAAATTAAAAACAAACAAAATTATAGAAGTCTTGCCCAAAAGAAGAAGTTATCATTAGAAATATTTCCCACTAACAAATATGATTGATAAGATCTAACAGTGGATACTAAAATTAGTGGCTAAAAGATTGAGAAGAAATAGAAATAATACTTTCTTAAAGTATTTCCCAAAAGATAATTATCAATTACAAAGAGAAAGATAATAAATTCACAGTGCAGTAATCTGTCAGAAAGCAAATTAACCAAATGATCAAGGTAAATCTCACGGCTAATAAGACAATATCATAACACTTATGATATTGCACTAAGCACATAACATCATCTCTGTGATATTCTTGTTAAAAATGTAGAACCTAATTCCAATTATAAGAAAACACTGGATATATACAGTTCAGGCACATTTGACAAAATACTTGAACAGTACCTTTTGAAAAGTGTCAGGTCATGAAAAACAAGCTGAATAAATTTTTGAGAAATTCTATAAATTAAAATTTATATGAAGTATATAAGGTCCAATATTAGCCAAGTTGATCTTTAGAAATTGAATAAAAAGGAATTATGCTCTACTACATATTATTACAGGAGCATATTTTTATATTACAAATAGGAAACTTAAACAAGGGAATAATTGTGAAAAAGTACAGAGCTAAAAGTAAAATCCATGAAAGTTTATGACCCTGATTTATAATAAAACATAAAACAAAGGGAATAGAATGTTTGATTTAGTAATGATATGGAACAAATGACATACTATGAAAAAAAAAGTAAATTTAGATTCTTCAATAGAATACCATACATAGTTATACCCTAGATTTACAAAGATATTGTAAAACTAATAGAAGAAAATGTGGAAAAAATATTTCTGTGACCCTCATGTGGGAAGGACTTTGTATAAAAACCTGAGAACACATCAAAGTGAATCTATTATCTGTGATTGATTTTGCAAAGTAAAGAATTTCTATACAATGCAAATACAAGGGACATAATTTAGTAAAAGAATACTAAAGAGAATGGGGAAGATAATGGTTATTTCTTAAATGCTAATATGCAAAGTATAGATGACAAAAGAAACTGCAATTTACAAAGCAACAATCAAATAACCCCAGTAGAAAACAAAACAGCAAAAATTATGGCAGATGACATAAAGAAAATAGAAATAGCTTACACACATACCAAAATATGCTAATGATATTAGTGATCAGATAATTATGAAATTTGAAAACTAATAAAGTATCACTTTTAAAATAGCAAACTGTGTAACAGAAAGTGTTAAGAGAAGTACAGATGAGGATTTTCATGCTCTGGTAGATGGGGAGCATGAGGAATTCAGTAAAGGTAAATCACAGCATTGCTGTGGTAGCAGAAAATTAGAAACAAGCTAGGTGTTATTTTATGAATAGAAATTTGGTATATTCTGATCAAAACAGTCCTCATGTGCCCCCTAACATGAACACATGTATATGACTATAGTTTTTTACTTCTCTTTGCTTAGATTATTTATTTTAGAAGCTTGCAGTTGTGAATTCTTTCTCTGAAACTTTCACAGAGCATCTTCTCCTGAACTCTTGCTATAGTGTTTTACAATCCAGGAATGTTTTTTCTCAAGGAACTGAAAGTAATCCTGGGAGTAATTGTTCTGAAGTGGGATTATCAAAGAAGATAGTGCCCTATTCCCTGGCCTCTGTGGGAGGCTCGGAGCCTAATTTAGACAAATGTCAGAAACTTGGGTACCCTAATCACACTGACCAGTCTTTTCTATAATATCCATCAGTACATTTTCAGCAACTCATCATAAGGTTTAAACCACCCCAACCCTATTTTTTTCCCCATTTTGCTTGTTTTGTTTTTGCCTGGTGTAATTTTTCTTTTGAGGATGCACCCTGGGGAGAGTTTATGCAGTAGTTAAGAACAATGGGCAAGATGTAACTTAAGATGGCTATGTCTTCAAAGCACAAAGTTTACTGGAAAAAAAGAAAAGTAGGAAATGAAATACATAGCTTATCATTTACATAATGTTGTTCAAGTTAAAAATACATGAACACAAATAATTAATAAGCACTTTGTGAGAATATACACAAAAAGACAACACATAGTACTTATGAAGAGGCATCAACATGCTAGTTTTCTTTATGCTTTCCTAGCTATTTGTTCTTTACCTGTATGGCCTTTAAAACCTGCAGTGATTCAGACTTAGTCCTTAGCCTTTTGTTTTCTCACACACTCACCCCTTGGTAATATTCTCTATTATTTGGCATTAAACACCATGTGTGACCTAATAGTTCACAAATATATATTTCCTATCCAGACCTTTACTGCCAAATTGAGGATCAGTATCTACGTGCTTATTAATCTCTCCTTGGGTTTTTTTTTTTTTTAATATAGCAATCTTAACATGTTTTCAAAACAGTAGCTAATGTGCACTCCTCACAAAGTATAAATACACCCACTTCTCTAGCAGTCTTCTAGTTTTCAGAGATTTGTAGCTACATGATTCTGGTTGCTAATAGCAAAATCCTTGAACTTTTCTAGATTCCTTCCTTCTTTGAAAAATTTATCCAACTAGTTAGCCAATAATATTTTCTATCTACAAAACATATGGAGATTTTGAGGATCTCTTATCACTTCTCATTACAGCTAATTGCAGCCACCTTTATTCCTTGCCCAAATTTCTGTGGGAGACCCTTAGTGGGTCACCCTGCTCCCATTCTTGATTGGTCCAGAGGATGTTTTTTTAAACATTTAAAAGTTTTTTGTAAACTTTTCTCTAATGTTATGAATTATCTCAGAACAAAAGTAAAATTTGATGTAATTGCTTTGAACTAATGTGAACTGAAAATTCTAACTCTGCAGCAGGGCTAGCTATTTAATTTTTAGGGCACAGTACAAAATGAATATATGAGACTTCTTCTTTCAAAATCAGGAAAAACATTTTGAAAAATATTAAAATATGAAGTTTTATTTTTCTTTCTCAGCCAGTGTCTCAATTTGTCATTTTTTAAAATTTGTTAATTAATGTCATTCTGTGTTATAATTAAAATTTTAAATTATTGCATACATTTTATTGTCCATCTTTATATTGTGCAATGACAGTTTTAATTCAAATCTAAAGGTACTAAATCATGTGCAGAAACATTAAAATAATGCAATTGACATGTTTTGCTGTTAATTAGTGTCACTCTAAGTAATAATTTAAAATTTTAATTATTGCATAAATTTGGCTGTCCATCTTAATATTGTGCAATAGCATTTTTAATTCAAATCTGAAAGTATTAAAACATATTCAGAGACACTGAAATGGCATAATTTATATTTTATAGCTTGTACACAGATATGTATTTTCATTCTTAATTGAAGAGTAGAAACACAAAAGAAAACTAACTGAACTGTTGATATCACTTCTTCATTTTCTTTCATTCTACCACTCTTCACGTTCAAGTTATTGAGCAAGGAACAACTGAAAGCAATAGGTACTATTGATTGTTTTATTTTTCTTTACCTTTCTGTGTCATTGTTTTCAGACCTCTGTATCCAGGAAGTATTGTGAATGTTACATGTGAATATGGTGCAAATAAATGCGGAAGTACATATGAATTGTATACATTTCCTTTGGTCACATGCATGTTTCATTTTCCCATCTGACTCCATTTACAAAACATAAGCTTAACAATAATATTGTTAAAAATTCTAAGATGGCAACAGTAGAACATTATAGCAAGTATGAGGCCTTTCTGAGTTTAGGATTAACTAAAGAGGTTGCATGCCCACAAATCCCTCCTTACTCATCCTATTGTCCTCTTCCATCTCAAATACTTTCTTCCAACCACTTGAATTTCTCACTAATCCCTGAATATGGCAAGTTTATTACTGTTGTGGGCCTATGAACCAGTCTATGCCTATCTATGCTATAGCCTTCTCAGCAAGACCTTTTTCTGCCTGTCCTGCTTAAAATTGCATTTTCCTTACCCCCAGACTTCCCATTTCATAATTCTCTTTATTTTTCTCTTATAAAGAGTCCTATCACCATCCAGCATACTATGCATTTTAGCTCATTATCAGTCTCCTTCTAGAAAGTAAGGTCCATAGTAAGGGAGTTTAATTTGTTTTGATATTTGCCTGGTATTCCATCAGCAATAAGATATTCAATTCTAGAAATGAAAATTATAGCTTAAATATTTCATGTGAAGCATGGTTAGAAGATGTGTCATTCTACATCTGTATTGTGAAAATATAGTATTTCAACATGATTAGAAAACAGATTTTTTTACATTTTCTTAAGTTTGGTGTTATCTTTAATGAGCATAGTAACAACTTTGAGAGGGTCCTTGAACGTCAGGATTTACAGGTAGAATAGTATCATCGTAATTATGCAGCTGCCACTAAATATATTGGATTACAGAAATGCAAAAGCAAATGTTTCTACCTTGTTCCAATAGAATTAAATGCCAAAGAGTCATGGCATTGTGCATAGTAATAGTATTGCTCTCTTTCTCTTATAATGGGAGAAATTAAGTTAATCTGGAAGGGCACATTTAAAAATAAGAACATGAAGAGATGTTTTCCATACACAGGTAGGAAAGAAAAAAGATGCCTGCACAGTATGAATATTTTTCATGTGCACTGTGCTTACTGTATTATAAGAAATATATACCACTTTTTTTACCCACCATTCTGTACCTATAGTCTGTATTTACCAGTAAATCATTATAACTCAGATGGAACTGTGAATTTTGTGATACTGTTTTAATTAAATTGCTTATATAAGTAGGGGTCCCACTAAATTAATTAAAAATTCTTGCACACACATACTGTAGGAGAGGCCTTTGGGACTTTATAAGTTTTGTGGAGAGAAGGCAATAGATTTTCCACATAAAGTATATTCAAGTTCATTATAGATATGTCTCAAAGGATAGCGGGCTCCAGTGGACATAAAGGATATAGTATCATATATTTGGGGAAATAAGGTAAAGGAGAAGTCTAACTGTAGGATTCCATCCACTCTATGTGTTACTTATTCAGCACAATTTAAATTCCCATCATTTCTGTGCTCTCACTTAATGACTGGTTTAATTTGCTCAGATTAATAGTAAGATCCTGCATGTAAGAGTAAATTTTGTATCTTTGACTCTTTTTGAAGTAGCTGTTTGCCTCCTTTCCATCAATTCCATTCTGGGAATGTATGTCAACTATTCTTCCTTAAAATATTACAGAGAACAGTTAACTAATATTTTTTTTGACTTGTGAGTCTTCTTTAAGTCACAAGATAATGAGAAAACAATCAGTTCTCTATTATATGCAATTTTGTTCAATATGTGGTTACTGCAAGTTGTTACTGAAAGAAAAGTGAACAGTTTGGTTTAAATATCCATAAGAGGGTGCAAAGTCAATATCTAAAAAAGGAACCTATTAAAAACACATATAAAGGAAAATTGCAGTCAAGCAGCTACACCATCTGGGTCATATGAAAATGAGAAGTAGTGATGAGTGTCTGCATGCTGATGGTGCTGCAGACCTAATCAACTCACTGTCTCTCCAAGCAGCCATGTGTACAGATTAATGAAGAAAGGTGACAGAATAAAACTTCCCGCTGACTTACTGTGGATAAGCTATTTTGCTCCATCATTGCCTCAGCTTTGCTTACAGGAGAGGAGATTCATTCTAGCATGTGCTTTTCTACTAATCGTTCTGACTAAATGAACCAAATCTCTTGGTGAAAGGTGCCAGCAACATCTGGTAGCTCTAAATCAGAATCAGTGTGGATAAACACATCCACGTTGCCCCGAACTCTGCGATGATCACAGATCAGCATGCTGCAGCTGACCCGTCACAATGTGACCCTGTGCTACTACTTGATCATACAGAAGGCACATTTCTCATAGCTTTCAATGCTGATTTCTTATGTCCTATTTTCAGGTCAGTTTCTAAAGTCAATAGAACCAGTTCTTATTGTATTCCTTTCAGTGGGTTGCGTTTGTAGCATTAACCACTAGTTTTCTCAAACCTAGCCTAAGAATTTTAACAGTCATCTATTACACATAAGATGCAATAAAAGACATTAAATGCATTTAGTAACTGTGCATTCTAAATGTTTAGTATTTAACATAGTAAACATACTTAAATACATATTTGGAATGCTTAATAGAAAAATTTCTTACCTGCAAAATTTTGCATTTAATTGAAAATTAATGGAAAATTTAATTATCCTTGAAGTTGAAAATCAAGTAAAGATTTAAATGCTCAGGCATATGGGAATTGAAGTTTAACCTAGCTATTTGGTTAAACATATCTCTTTGCTGCTTATCAGAAATTAGAAATTTTGATAAAGATAAATGTTTTTCATACAAATATACACATTTTAAAAGTTGAAAAAGACAGTAATTTGTTGGGAATGAGTAAATAATATTTTAATAAATGTTCTGCTGTTCTAACCTAAGTCTTCAATGAGACAGGGTCCTACTAACTAGGCATTCAATATAACCTAGCTCCAGCCAATCCCTCTTATGATACTTTCTACTATTTATTCTGATAGTCTGCCCATTACTGTCCAGTTCTGCTACTCATTAAATCCTGAATATACTAAGAAACCTTTGTTCAAATTATAAGAAGACACATGAATTACAAAATCTCATGCTTTCCTTTGGGCTAACTTGTATTAGCCCCAGGACATATTTTTTGGCAAATTAAGCCAAGCAAGAAGTCAGCCTCCTCTGAATCTCCAAACCTTTGTACAGTGCACATGCTGAAAGGCACAGGAAAGGTGCTTTAGCACAAGTCTACACACTTTTAGGGGATCTGAGCTAAAAGGAGACCTAGAGGCTTACATATAATGTCAAAAATGTTAAGATAATACATACATGTGGATGTAAACATGTTCAAGTATTTCCTCCTACTTTGGTCAAATGACCATCATGATGAAATGCATGTTTTGTCATGGGATTAAAGCTATAAAATTAGAGATACAATTGATTATAAGTTAGAATCAAGCACAGATAATACTGAGACTCAAACTAAAATATATAATATCTTTTAATATTTAAGTTATTATATAGTAACTAAAATTATTACTTTCTCATTAGGAAAATGTCTGTAATATAACTTTTAGTGTACTCAAACTGTATTTTATAAAGTAATATCTATAACTTACTTTTTAAAATAACATCTATACTTCTGATGGGTTCGCAAGAAGAATTCTCATGTATGGACCTTGAAAGTCATTCATGGTAGTGGGGAGGGCTATAATAAATTGCTCCATCACTGAATTGTGAAGGACTTATGGATTCTGATGGCCCTTAGTAAGAAGGTAAGCATTTCTTAAAGTCAATTAAGCAAAGCTTTTTGGTAATCTCTCAAAATTTTCTCTGTTCTGTTCATCTTGAGCTTCAATTTGTTAAATCTTTCTTATTAAATTTCTCTTGCATGTTATGGGGAAGTGGGTAAGAAGGAAGACAAGAAAATCAATCAAATGAGCAGATTCAGTATAGCCTCTCCTGTCAAATCTCCATACCTCAAATGCTTAGTAATTTTGATCAATAAATGCCTATTTCTGAAATGAAACATCAATGGGCCTATTCAGAATGGCTCTGTTTATAAGAGAATATTTATAAGAAGAAAAGTAGGGCACTGTTTAATATGCTATTTAAATATTTTTCACAAAATATTTTTATAATCTGATAAGACAGGTAATAATTAACATTTATTCGAATTAACATGATCTTGAAAATCATCAAAATTTGCTAATGCCTAACACATATCTTCTTCACTTCATTAACATATGTAACTTAGAATTATATTAACATTGCTATGCATTGCCCCAAAGATATTTTTGCAATTTATTATATACATATATCCACATATGTGTTATATATTATATATATATATATGCACACATATATATGTATATCCACAGATAATAAATGCTATTATGAATGTTAAAAACTTGTATCATTCCAAATGTGCCAGTTCCATGCAATAGTGAATGAATTCACGAAGATTTGCATTATTGTAGTTCAACACTGAAATATAATTAATCAATTAATTCATTCATCTGTCAATTCACTTAGTAAAGCAATTAGCATTTAATATCAGTTGTTCTTCAAATACTGGTTTGTTTCTTCAGAATAAAGATTCTGCTTTAAAAAATTTCAATGTTGTGGATATGTGTCTTAGTTCATTTTTGATGCTATAACAAAAATGCTTCAGACTGCATAATTTGTAAATAACAAATTAATTTCTCACATTTCTGGAGTCTGGGAAGTTTAATATCATGGCACTAGCAGATTTGGAATCTGGTTACAGTGCTCTGCTTCAGAGATGGTACCATGTTGCTGTATTCCCATACAGAAGGTCAAGAGGGGTGAACTTGTTCCTGTCAGTTATTTATTTCCCAGAGGCACCAAATATTAATACCTTGGATTTTACATTTTAATATGAATTTTTAAGTATCACATATATTAAAACCATAGCACTGGGGCTGGGGTTGTGGCTCAGCGGTAGAGCACTCGCCTAGCATGTGTGTGGCCCGGGTTCGATCCTCAGCACCACCTAAAAATAAATGCATTGTGTACAACTAAAACAAATAAACAAATTTTTTTTTAAAAAAAATCATAGCACTATGAGAAAAACTTAGACTTATAAAGAACAAATATACTGATATACCCAGAGTATCATGATACCAGCACAAGGTTCTACCTAACACAAAATATTTACATGCAATGTAAAAACTTTTACATACAAAAAGAAATACTTAGCTGTGTGTAATTTCTTTTTCTTTCTTTCTTTTCATTTTTTTCCCTTTGTAAACTGAAATATATTTTTTCTAACTCCATAGCTATGTGGGAGATCACTGAAATAAGAAAGTTTGTTCACAGGGTACTAGATTGAAATGAAATTTAGGTAATTGGGTAAATCTGCATGCCACCTGCCTTGGAAGTTGCAAAGACTTGAAGTGGTCCAAATTTAAAGGAAGTTTCAAATGTAAATTGCAGATACTGTGTAAACCAGAAAATTTGTCATTCATTTAAGCATTTCTCTGAAAATGTGTATATGATAAAACAGTCTATGGAATTTTATTGCTTAAACTGCATTCAGTTAAATTAAAGAAATAATCTAGCATATTATAATAATTTACAAAATATTAGAATTAACAAATAATTCAGTATCTTTAATACATGCCAGCACAAGATTAAGTGATTTCATCAAGATTGATCAACTTATCTGAAGTCAAGTAGTCATATAATATTAGAACTGGAACTAAAACTGAGTCCCCCAATGTCTAGTATTATGCTTTAGAAAGTAATTTTTAGGATAAAAACTAGTTTTTCCATGGTAAATATGTTGCTAGGATAACAGGTGCTTTAAGAAAACCAGATAAATCATTGCTTTCAGATTTACAGATTTTATCAACCACTCTCATCTCTAATATTATATTACATATAGTCTGAGCTTCCTTTCTCATAATTATACCCAGAAGTATGTATCACTTGAAGAAAGAATCTGTCTTTTTAAAATCAAAACAGTTTATTGTTTCTACCACCTGAAGTAGATTTTGAAAATAGCAATCTAGAGAGAACATAAGATATGTAATGGCACATTTATAGTTTACTTAGACTAGTTTATAATGAATACAATTTAGAAAAAGATCTCTCATGATGTAAGAAGCATCATGATTTCAATCTGATCTGCTCAATTAAACAAAAACATGCAGAACTGTGCTCAGGAAAATAAGACAGTTCCATCTTTGAATGCTAGTCTCATTCATATCACATATCCACCCTATGTGAAAGAGTCAACCTAGAAGATTCACTGGATATTATTACTTACAGAATATGTTTTCTTTTTGTAAAAATCAACATCACTATTTCCAGCAAACATCATAGTACTTTTTTAGATATATTAGGTTAGTGCTAATTTCTAAATATAAAAACAAAATGACTATAAAAAAGAAGAAAAATAAAAATTTACCTTTATTACAGAATAGATGAAAATTGTGAATGAACCAAATATTGCACATAAATATATAAAATTTTATTATGAAAATGTATTCCTGCTGGTAGATATAAATTATTGAATTAAAATATACTTTATTTAATTTCTTGTGTAAATCTTACATTGTTTTACATTGCCATTGTAATCCTTAAATAAATTTGATGTTAACATTATTGAATAAACAAATATTAAATAATTGACACTTTCATTTTAATGTTTCAACTAATAATGTTTTAATATCAATACTAATAGGCTCTTATTATAAAGGCACCTTCTTATTTACTTCCTTAAATATTCTGTAGTATGTATTTATCTTTTGGAAGGTAACTTTGACAAACCTTTATGAAGTGTTCCCTCTGTGATTGGAATGGTTGTGCTATTCATAATTGGTAACTCATGATTCCTGATGGATCTACTTTAAACACAGCTTTGTTTTTCAGTTTTAAATTATGTATATCAAATATAGTCCTTGAATTTGAAATGTACAGTGACTGAGTTTGGTATTACTAGAAGGCATTACAGTTTTACAGGGACTATGTATCTGTAATTCACAAATATTTGCCACTAGGTGGCGATCTTGAAGTTATTGCTAAAGGATGTTTTCAAATTCATTTAAATAAAGATCAAAGAACAAAAATATTTACAAATGATAAGTCTTCACTGCAAAACATAACAACATATTCTATATATGAAAATATAATCTGTGACTATTTTGTTTTTGTTTCAAATTATTTAAAATATTAACAGAACATGTAATATTATTTTGAACTATACTAAGTGCATTGAATATGCACTCTTTTAATCTTCACTGGTAAAGATAAAAGATAGGAATGGATATCATCAAGTAATATATATGGGTTTACTGTAAGTCATATAATCAGAATAGTAATACTAATATTCTTATCCAAAGTCTGATGTAAATCCACTCCTGCTACTGTGTATGCAATTTTTAAAACATGTAAATCAAATATAAAGAAGCTATCTAGTGATATATTTAAATTTATTTTCTAAACATCCTCTATTGGATAATAATTTTGTAATTAGGAATTTTAATTTTGATCATTCCTTTGGCAGCAAAGTACCTGAAACCTGGTAGGCATTTCATGAACATTTTCATATATTTCCCTAGGACACAGTTCTTTAAACATTTGGAGGTATTGATAAAATCACTTCAATATATTTTTACCCAGTTATGATACTGGATTTTATATATATATATATATATAGATATATATATAGATATATATATAGATATAACTAATGTATATATATACATATATATGAAATATATATTACATGTATATATCTATATATATATATATAGATATATATATCGTCCTTTATCAACCGTTATATGTCATGGTTGGTTCCCAACCTTCATGTGAGAATTTTTTCAGTCTGCAGTATGTTATATATTTCAGGTAATTGCATGTTCCCAAGAGTCATAAAATTCTTTCTTTCTTTTAAATGTTCACCATTTATTGTACTAAGTATATAAGCTGTAGAATTAGCAGGGTTAGAGGTGCTAAGAAAAGTATAATGGAACTACAATTAACTACACTGTCAAATATAGAAGTTTCATTGAGATACTCTCATCTGAAAAGAAATATAAAGGATGTGGTTATGTGAAATAAAAAAAAAAAAAAAAAACAATCATATAATACTTCTTCACCAACTACCATAAAAATCCATGGAGAAATTTTTAAAAGACCTAAATAAATAAGTCTATGTTTTGGAAATCCCAATATTGTTAACACATTATTTTCCAGAAATTGTTCTTTTTGTTGTTGTTGTTGTTGTTGTTGATGTTGTTGCTGTTATCTTGTGGGGGAATTTGTATTGTTGTTTTGGTTAATTTTTTATTTTTTCTGTTGCAGAAGTTGACTAGTTGTTTCTAAAATGGCAAGAAAATACTCTAAAAAATCCAAGACAAACTTGGGGGAAAAAAATCGGAAGTATAATTTAGTTGATTACGATATTTTATTTAAGAGGGCAGTAATCAAGATAGCTTAATATTCACATAAAGGTATGTGTATAAGTCCATTAACCATAAGGAAATTCTCACATACTCACATACTTGTAATCTGAACTGATTTTCAACAAAAATGTCATAGCATTTCAATATGAGAAATGATTTATTTTAATAACTGCACTGGAAGAATACACTCTCCATATGGAAAAAATGTGATCTCCAATTCAAATATCACTTATCTTCAAAAATAACACCAGAATATATTGCATCTTAGACCTGATGGTAACTAAAATTTTTTAAAAATTCAAGTATACAATGCAAGATATTATCTTCATGATAATGGCTTAAACTAAAGATACAGTAAAATAAATGACAAGGTAAGGCACAGAATGAGAAAAAGTATTCTTAATACATATATGTCAAAAACTTGTTTCCAGAATTAGAGGAACTAAATAATATAAAACACCAACAATAGACCAAATTATTGAAGATTATTAGGTTGTCAAAAAGCAAAAGATATAGAAACTCAGCATCATCAGCTGTAAAGGAAATGTAAATTAATACCACAAGGTTATACCATTACTACAGTATTTTCAGATTAAAAACTCTGACAAACCCAATGTTGAAGACCACATGGAACAGGAGCAGAGTAGTGATTGGAAAGTTCCACCTCAGAGAACTGGAAATTGCTTCTGTTGTAATGCTTAAAGTTTGTTTATGACTCAGGGATTCTACTCCTAGCTATTTATCCAAGAGTAATCACTGTGTCTGTCCATAAAGCATACTAAATCATAACCATTTGATAATAATCTACTGAAATGACCAAATATACATCAACTAGATATTGGATAAAAATTACAGCATTATTTTAAATATATTATCTTGGATGAGATGTAGTAAGCCCAGATACACATCAAGAGAGAGAAATTGAAAAAAAGCTCACAAGTTGTTATAATTCACAGTTCTCTAGGGAATACACAGTATTGCCGCTAGGGAAGCAGCAGGGTAAATTAAGAGGCAGAGGGTCAGAGGGGGAGCTGTGGGCTAGAGATTTCATTTGGGTTTCTAAGGGAAGAAACAGGCAAGGCAAAGGAAGTAGGTTCAGGATTTGCTAGTAGGAACCTTTTTAGTGAGCTCTGCAACATAGGTGCTTTCTGGTACTTGATGTGAGAGTGATGAGGACAGATGTATGGTGGACTGGAGTGAGGGAAGTAGGCAGGGTTGTGGTCCTAATCACTGCACAAGAAAGAACTGACCAGCCTCTAAGGACTACAAAACTAGAAGAAGACAGCATTTACAATAATCTCTAGTCATAAGACCAAAAACACAGCTGCACAAAACCTTTAACTGTTATACCTACTTTTTTTTTTTTTTTTTTTTTTTTTTCCCTGAAGCTCTTCTCCCTTTTCTTCTTGGGCCACTCACCTTCTCTATATACAGCCCAAACACTAATCTTCCTTACTTTTATTACAATAGACACAGTTTACCATTCATAGACATATGAATCCTGATCTTAGTGTTTTCCAATGCTGCACATTGAATAAAATACAAGACAGAATTCCATTGCCATAAGAAAGAAGGGTCAAAATACAGGATATATTATTAAGAAAAGGAAGAAAGAGTACATCCATTCCAAATTGCAGATTTTAGAATTTTCAATCAATAACATAATCACAATTCCTATGAACTAGGGAATTCTAGAACATAAAATGAAATCGTAACAATACTCACAAGATTGCTTCAAAGATTAAATTGCTCAAGTATAGCTAATGAAAAGAGTTTACAATTGAGGCAATTAAAGACTACAGCAGCAAGCTCCTGCCACACAAAACATTACAAAAGTCAATGTTGAAATCATCCATGATGGTGAAGAACAGGGAGAAGACACAAGGTTTATGCTAGGTGACTACACCAAAGAGTAAAGTGAAGAAGAGTGTGTAAATCATCACAGGAGGATTAGGTCATTAGAATAGGACAATATTTTTTCTAAGACTTTGACTTTCATGTGTGCTTTATAGGACAAACTATTTTCTCAACACAAGGCAATCTACCTAATATCCAGTATTAGGTATTCAATAAAATTACTGAAAGAACATTAAAATATAGAAAAGAAAAATGAAAGTCAAAAAAGAAAGAAAGAGGGAGGGAGGAAGGGTCAGAGTAAAAGGAAGGAAGAAATCAAGCATACACCTGTGAACATATTTAATTTCAAATTGCATCTAATCAGAGTGAAACAGGAAATTTCATCAGTTAAATCACACACAAGCATGTACACACACACACACACACACACACACACACACACAAACACAAGGTATATGTATAAACATGACTTAAGAATAAACAGGAAGAAAATTCCTCCAGATAGTTACTTTAGTGCAAAAGCATGCAGTTTTTGAATCAGTTAGATATATTCTTGTACTCAGTTATGAGTTTTTGGAGAAATTAAAGAGCTCTTCTCTATCTGCTTTGTCAGGAAGCTGAAAAATACCTGACTGAAAAGAATGATTCTTTTCAGACAATCACTCTCTGTGTCAATTTGTCTTCCCTTTTAGGAATGGTAAAGAGAAAGTGCTTCACTCCTTATAATAAAATCAGACTGCAGACAATTCCTTTTATATGATAGGATGATCCATATCACAGTTTATTTGGTGAATTAATAAATCAAATAAGTAAGCAACATTTTGTAATATTCAGTTATTTTTAAAACATTCACCTAAATTTAATTAGTAAAGTTTGATAATAATGAAACATTTTTACATAAATTAGTTCTTGTTCCCCTACAAGAAAATATGAAACAATCCAATGATATCTATTACTATTTTATGGCAGATAGGTCTAGGTCCTCACCAAATATTTGTATTCACCTTTCTGAGTTATTCCAGAGTAGTGAACCCCATCCAGGGATTGTGTTTTTCTACCCACTTTGCATAGAGGTGGGGTCATATGATGAGTGCCAGAATTTAGAATTTAAGAGAACAGATCAATAGCTTCTCTAAGCCTGGTTCATATAATATCCTGGCCAGTTCTTTTCATTTCTCTGTGATTTGTATGGCTATTGACATAGGGATCTCAGAGTCTACATTGCAGATGCCAAAGCCTGCAACAGCTGAGGCCACCAATTAAGTCTTAGATAGCTCAAAATTTAGGTACTATAGCACTTACTATTATGCAAATGTGTTGTCTTCTTTGTAAGATTATTTATACTTGAGAAGCGCATGAGTAAATTTTTCAAGGACTTGATTACATGCATTTTATTCTTCTCATAGTCTTTTGTCAACAGTTAGCATAAATGTAACAAACCTACAAATGAACATGTGTGGAAAAATTAATTTGGGGTGAATATTTTCCAAGATAATCGTAAGAAGTGTTTCAGTGTAACGAAACAATGCATATATCAAGTCATTTAAATATACTTATAAGTTTTGTACTATGCTCTAAACATTTTTTAGACCCTTCAGGCAATGAAATATCAACAACAACAAAAAAAGCAATATATTCCCATTGACAGGATTATGTATTAAAGAAAGACAATGTAGAAGTAACAAAAAAATTCTAATAATTATATACAATATTTTATACATTTACATTTTGTATTAAATTTTCTCTTCTCTGAAAATAGAATATGTATCATAAGAGAATCTGTCATCAAATCTCTATTTTTCTGGCAGTAATTATAATTTGATTGTCATATTTCACACAAATAGGGCTTGGTCGTAGTGTGTGTTATTATTTCCTTAAACTAATGTACTTTGCTGATATTGCATAAATTTATTTCATTCAATGCCTACAAATGTGAAAAGGATTATATGTGAAAACCTATATCCTATCAATTCTAAAGAAACTATTTCAAAAATAAAATATGTAAGTGCTAAGATAGCATTGTGGCAGTAATATTTTTCTTTCTCAGTGTTTCATAAAATAATTTCATTTGAAATCACTAACATCCTAGAATCAATGAAATACATCATATTGTGACAAAGTAACCTAAGGTGCATGTTAAAAAATGATTGTTTATTGACTGGAGGGGACAGGGAAAAATCTCAATGAGGAAGTAATGTTTTTCCAAATATTCTCTTCCAAAAATGTTCATTATGCAAAAGCTGAGTGGAAGAGTACTTGCAGATATGTACAGTATGTGCAAAACACCTACATCAGAGTAAACATTGTAACAGTTGAGAAACAGAAAACAGTTTAAAATATGATCTGTGATAATAGCATTTTATGAGTGGGAAAAAATATGTGATCTGAGGTCTGAGAAGCAGTCAGAGACCCATATCAAGTGGAACTCTAAAGGCTATACCAAGGAATTTGGATCCTCTATATTACATTAAAAAAGTACTTACAGTTTTTAAAATTTCATGGATGCCATTTAGCATAATCTACTTCAATTGAGAAACCTTCCTTTTTTTTTCCTTTTCACAAAAACTTTGGATCAAAGGAGAAGTAAATGAATAACATAAGAAGACAATCTTTGTAATCATCCTTCCTAAGCAAAATTAGTTACCATATTCTGCTTTCATACCTATCCAGCAATAGTTTATGCTTTTTAAGGGAAAAAAAAAAAAAAAAAAAAAAAACTTTTTTGATAAGGTACTTTGAAAACATTATTGTGAAACAAATGGAACTGAATTTAATATCATAATTTTCATTATTTTAGAAAAGAGAAATTATAGATAATTACTCAGAGAAAATGTAAAAATCTGCTAACAGGTGTTTTAAACATTTTCCTCCTTGGAACAGTGGTTTTATTTTGCTCATCTGAGGCTTCCATAACATTTTCATAAACTTTATTTGTTGCACATTCATTTATTTCAAGGTTAAAATACAACTCTTACAAAAAAGTAAGAGTTGTATTTTAAACCTGAAATAAATGAATGTGCAACAAATAAAGTTTATAAAAATAAAATTATTGTTCTCTCTGTAATTTAGCTATATAGGCTGCTTCAGAGGGTGGCCACGGGCTTATAACCTTAGGAAAAATTAATTTGGCTTGAGATAAACCTAAAAAAAAAAGTGGCCTAGGAAGTATCTGCCTTGAGCCCATATGAGGTGTATGCCTTTTTATGACTTGCAGAAAGAGAACTTTTCTCTGCAAAGTTTTTAAATGGAAAAAAAAAAATCACTAAGATGACATCAGATTTAAATAAAATTTAAAAATATAGCATATGAAGCCTATAAATAAAAACTGTAATAAAGAGATGTGTTTTAAAATTGAAGAGCAAATTGTAAGATCAATTTGTAAAACAATCAGCCATTTGTAGTAAATTTGAAGATACACATGCATTCAGTATAGTACATACATATACAAGCATATATGTTTGCATATATATGCACACATGTGTTTATATTTTTATGTATAAATACATATATACTTATACTTATGCACACATAGGCAGAAAGACAAAAAACTTGTTTGAGTACAAAGAGATATGCCTAAAAAAGCTTATCACTAATTGTTTGTGATTGCTGACTATAGGAATAATCTAAATTTCCATTAGGAAGAGAATGGGTAAGCTTTAAAATTTATGAAAGGAATACTGTATTTCAATTTTGAGAAAAATTAGCCAGAGATTCATGAATCAATGTGTGTAAATTAAAAAAGATATATTGTGTTGATGAAAGCAAATTATGGGCCAAAATATTTATTATATAATATAATTTTTAAAAAACTAAAATAATAAGAAGTAGGTGAATAAATGGCTACGTTGATGACTGATATTTAGCAAAGTGTCAGGGTCTTACAATAACACACAATACTGTGTTTCCAGTTTATTTTTTTTAGCTGATTTTGGATTCAGAAAATTATATTATGTATATTTTTACATTTTTATCAAGTATTTACAGCAATATAAAATCTTTGCAGTAAAAAACAATAAATGGGCTGGGTGCAGTGGTGCACTCCTGTAATCCCAGCATCTAGGGAGGCTCAGACAGAAGGATTGCAAGTTCAAAGCCAGCCTCAGCAAAAGCAAGGTGCTAAGCAACTCAGTGAGAGCCTGTCTCTAAATAGGGCTGGGAATGTGGCTCAGTGGTTGAGTGCCCCTGAGTTCAATCCCCAGTACCCAAAACAACAAAAAGAAAAACAAACAAACAAAAAAGTTAACATGCAATATATGCTATAACCTATTCATAATTAATGTTTAAGGATTTAAAAAAAAATCCTTAGTAATATTCTGTCATAAAACTGGAATAAATTTGATTTAATAAAATTTAAAGTTTTCTTTAAATATTCAATTTGGTATAAAAACAAATAACAGAGGTTTCTTTGTAATCTTAAGCCAATAAAATTATTTTCAGAATAGGAATTGACTAATACTATGAATATATATTTAACAAGTCATTCACATATATAATAATGTACAGATAACTAACATGCACATGCACTGAGTATTGTAAATCCATTTTCTGGGTAAACATTTTACATCACAGTACAATTTAGAGCACATATGTTTTATGTACTGAATTTATTTATCTTTACCTATCTCTGCTTTCTTCTAACCATTATCTTTTTTGCAAAGAGATTAACAACACAATTGACTTGAATTGTTTGTGTAGCCTAGTCTGATAAGGAGAGCAGTTCATTCATGCAGTACCTGTGTCCTATGAACCAAACAAAGGCTTGAATGCTGTGTGCATGCATGTATAATATGCATACACAGTTTTGTGGTAGGAAGGGAAACTTGTGTCCTGGTCTAAATTGTCCGCCAGCTCTTTGTTTTCAAAATCCTGAAATTTCTCTATGTGCGGTGGCATGCCCTGCTGACATCAGTGTGTAAAATTTGTATCTGTGGCCAAGGAGGTTTTTGATCTAGTCTTTGGTTTGCTCAGAACCTGTTCGCAATCGGTGACTGACACTGTCTTACTACATCTCTCACTTACAACCTTGATTTACTATTTCCTAGTATCCAGTGCAGATATTCTTGCCATTCAGTGGTAATTCCAGGTTCATAAATTTTACAGCCAGTTATTGATTCAATATACCAATAGCATAGCAAGGTGAGAACTTCTTGTCTCTGCTAATTTCCCCAAAGGAAAAATGGGAAATTGTCACTCTGTTTCCTCTTCTTTCTCTTTCCACAAACTCCTGTGTCAGAAAGAAGTGGTTGATGGTGACATTGTACTGATGAATGATTGTTGCTCTTTTGCAAAAGGGAAAAACAGTTCCTGACATCTAGAAACTAGAATAGCTTCCTGCTGATCTGCTACTAAGCTCAAAGAATTTTCCAATTTAACAAAAGCAATTTCACAGAACAACATCAAAGAAAGCCACACCATGACCAGGATAAAGTGTGACCAAAAAATCTGAACACTTTGTAATCTTTCTAAGCACAGACAAAAAACAAGGTCAGTATAAACAAAATTCCAAATATGTCCCATCCTGGCTAATGTGATTATAGCTTCTTTTCCAATTATAGTTTATCCTCACTCTACTTTTCTCTCTTCCTAGATGAGATTCATTCAGATATTCAATTATAAAATTATTCCTGCTTCCTCAAACCATCCATTCCAGGACAAAGCTCTGCTTCCAAATTCACCTCACAAAAGCCTAACTTCTCTAAGACCCTTTCTTTACACTTTCCTTGTACTCTACAACTATCCAAGGTGTGCCTTCTGCTTATTACAATGAATACTAATCCAACTTGCTCAACTAAAGGAGTCTACCTGATAGTCATTACTAAAGAGCAGCAGCACATTTCACATGTCTATCAAAGAATAATGTTCAAAAAGTTAAATGTATTTATGCAAATATGAATAAACATATGTTAAAGATTTTATTCAATGCATTCATTAACAGGGAAAGTAGAAGATGCTGAAGCCTCTTAAAAAGGAATAATTTGAAGAATTGACTCCTTGTACTCATTTCAAACATAAAACAGAAAGAGAAAGAAATAGAGGACAATATTTAAATACAAAACTGGACTTCTAGAACCAAACAAAATAAGCCAACCAACATCTTTCTATCAGCAGAAATCAACAAGGTATCATGCAATGTACAGCTTGTACAAATGTCAAATCTCAAAACTGGTTGCATATAAATTTTCTTAGAATATAAACTAAGTCTTCCGTGAAGTTGCTAAACAGAGTTTTAAGATAAAATTGAAATGTTGTCTATATTCTTTATGGCTTTCCATGTTTTGTTAACTTTTTCCTAACTGACGTATCTTCCTAAAGTTTAGAGCATGCACAGCTACCATAGGTAAAAGAAGAAATATTCCCTCTGATAGACAAATTATGTAGAATAGGTTATCCAGATAGGTTGAAGGAAAATATTTTCAAATTGGATAATTATCTCTCAAGACAAATAGTGTTGCTTACAGTCCACTGTCTATGCACATATATATTTTGGTAGGTCTGAATTCAAATAATTTTTTAAGGTTCATCCTATTGTATTGCACATGTAACAAGTAACAGTATAATCTCAGGTATAGTAAGAAGAGCAAAAATAACAATTCCCGAGATCACTTCCTCTCCTAAAGAGTTTGGTTAAAAAGGAAATGTATTTGGAAAATAAATTAGTAGCACTTAGATGTGTCAATATTTTGTTAGACTTAAGTACATAGGAGTTCAGATTCTTTGATCAGATTGTTTGGGAAAAATCCAAATTTTCACTTTAATTAACAGCATGATCTTTGACAATTTTATAATTTTTCAGTCTCAGATAGTCACCATATAGAGGTACTAAAAGGAATAGCATTTTATTCAATGAAAATTTATGTGCTAAGCTTAAATGGAACAATGATGAATAAAGACCTAGTCCTGATCCCCACGCAGTGAGCTGTCTGGTAGGTGAGAGATAGCCCACTGATGGAGGTGCAAATAGACTATCCCATAAAGCATTAGGTATAATGTCTGACAAATATCTGCCCACCAACATAAAATACTATCATTATAAAAATGTAGTGTTCAGGTTAATTTTTATATGTAGTTTAACTACATACACCAATGTTATACAACTTTTATTTTGTTAGGGAAAAAAAATGTGTATTTTGGTAGATTCAGCCAGTTTAAATTTGTAGAAATTTATTCATCTTTTGACATTATAATTTATTTTAAATTAAGTTTAACTTATTATCTATCTAAATTACAATAAATTCCAAGGAAATGTCCCTCAATTAAAAGAGATTAGAATGTGCAAGAAAAAAAAAAAAAAAAAAAAAAAATATATATATATATCTGTTGTTTAAAAAAAAAAAAAAACTTAAGGAAGTAAGTGTTCTTTGTTCTATGAGAAAAAAAAAAAAATTGGGACTGGGATTGTGACTCAGTTGTAAAGCACTTGCCTAACCTATCTCAGATCCTAGTTTCAACCTCAGCACAGAAAAGAGGGGGGAAAAATGAAAGAAGAAAATTAATCTATGTCCCTTAATATTTACCAAATATTTCAAGAGAAATCTGGGCAACTAAAAATGATACTTAAAAATAATAAAATTTAACAAGCATTATTTTAGCTATGTTTATGATAAAAATAAAACTATCACCAAAATTATATAGCTGTATCCACATCTATCCATACATATATGGAGAGAGAGAATGAAATATTGAGATATCTCTCTTTTTCTCCCTCTTCCTCTCTCTCCCTCTCTCTCTCTCTCTCTCTCTCTCTCTCTCTCTCACACACACACACACACACACACACACACACACACACTCAAACATTCAGGAACCATGTTAAGAATCAAACCTGGTACAAAACAATTCAACATGCAACAACAGAGTAAAAGAGTGTTGTTCACCGGAGCATAAATTACTATAACTTACTCTGATTTAAGCAGGAATCTTCCTGAAAAATGTAGATCCTATGCTAAATATTTATGTTTTATCACTCCCTGCTATTGCATTTGCACTTGCATAGACACTACAGGGAGGGGGCTGGAGAGCAATTCTAATGCAAGATAAACTTCCCTAAATAGTTTAATTTTGGCTAAAAGGATGCAGTGCTTATCTGTACATACTTGTAAAAGAAATAAGCTTAAAGCTTCAATTTACTGTTTTACATATGTATACAATCAGTACACAAACAAACAAAGACCTGTGGAGGGAAAACTGCATACTGGTAATTTCTTTCTTTTTTTTTTTTTTTTAATCAATTTAGGATTTCAGAATTTACATGTAATATGAAAGGAATTGCACTCTAAAAGCATGTATAACAAATTTAATAAATAAATAAATAAATAGATAAATTAATTAATTTAAAAAACAAATAAAGGGAGTGAAAATAAAACAAAACACAAAAGAAATTAAAATCAAAGAAGTTTATAAAATTCTTGAATTCATCATATTCAATACCAAGTAATCATTTAACTAATATTAGCACCTGTACCAAATATAGATTGGTAGAAGTTTCAGCATATCTTTTATCTCTTCCTCTCTGCAAGTTTTCAAAATTTTAGACAGTAACAAGTATTTATTATGTGTCTATGGATTCCATACTTTTATACATATTTAATCTTTTGCTCTTTTTATGATCTATGCTGTATTAGGATTCCAGTTTAAAGTTAATGAACACAGAATGGAGAGATTAAGGAAATGTGGCCAAGGTCCTGTAGCTTGGAGGGAGTAGTAGGTAAATTTGAGATCAGACTTCAGTTCTTAACTCTTCCTATATATATAGCCTTCATAAGTTGTGGCCTTTTGTTTCTTTGACTTATTATTTTTTTGTACAAGTCTCATATTAAATGCCATTTTTATGATTTCCACATTAATAAAAGCAGTGTTGAAGTGTAAACTAAAAGTGATAATGTTACAATTGTATTAATACTTTAAAAAATTGAAGATAACTGTTATAATTTATTTTCATCTAATACACAGATTTAAATTGCTGAACAAGTTACCTCATATAGAATTTTAGTTGTTTTATTCTGGGCTTCATAGTATTCCACTCTATAAAGTCATTGGCTCTTTGCAGATCAAGAGGATCAGTGTGCTGATTAACCTATTGGACAAACATTTGAAAAGTGCTAATTTATGACAATGTCTATGTTAGGAACAGCAAAACTAAGATATATCCCTGCTTTTAACAGATTCAGTCTGCTCAAGATAAGCATCAAATTAAAATAACAATTGAGTGTAAAATGCATTAGGGATCTGTTGATAATAAGAATAAAACTAAAACTAAAGTTGGCACAGAGAAGAATCTTCAAACATAATATCTGAATTCTGATGAAAGGAATTAGCAAAATTTCAGGTCCATGTCTCCAAATGCATTAGTGACATTATATATTGGGGTATGCTTCAGGCATTTCAAATTGGGTCTATCTATATAAGACATTGTCATTACCAAAAGACTCAAGTAGCTAGAAAAAAGATAAACTTGTGACAACTCCTATATTTTTAGTCTGACTTCAGATCATACATGCTTAACCACAATGCAAAACATAGTAATCCAAGTACTTCTTCTGTCTATGCCATAAATCATTTAGAAAAAAAGTGCTCTTTTAGATATATTTAGGTTGATACTATGGTTTGAATATGTCCCTACAAGAATTCACACTTTGGAAATTTAATCTCTAACCCAACATAATTAGCAGGAGGGACTTTCAAGATTGGTTAGGTCATAAGGGCTCTGCCCTTGTGAAAGGGTAAATGCCCTTAGTACAAGAGGCAGTTATCTTGGGAGTGGGCTCCTGATTGAAGGATGCATCAGCCTCCTGAGCTTCAGTTTCCTTCATAAATACTGTCTTATCCTTCTGGCATGGGAAGGCAAAAAGAAGGTCTTTGCCAGATGCTGGTACCACAGCCTTGGGATCCTAAGTCTCCAGAACTGTTAGAAATAAATACTTTATAAATTACCCATTCTCAGATAACTTTTTATAGTAGACCAAAACAAAGATGGCTGATAATTTAAATTTTTCATAATTTTGAATAACTGAAAACCAATGATTCTGTGGGAACATCTGCAAATATTGAACATTAAAAAAAAAAAAAAAAACTATCACAACTCTAATTCTTTAAAATAATGTAAAGCCCATATAAATGTTATACTCTGGTTGTTTAATATAGTGGTTATGAGGAAAGACTATGGGGCAAGAATGTCTGCATCTACACTTAACTCTTCTGGTAATTATTTGTTCAGATAATTACTTGTGTGACTACAGGCAAGCAAGGCAAATCCCCTGTGCTGTGGTGTCCTGTTCTTCAAATGAGGATAATACTGAGACATGTCTTGCAGAGTTGTGTGAGAATTAAAATGAATAATACAAATAAAGCACTTAGAATAAAGCACTTAGAAAACTTCCTGGCACAAAGTAAGTTTAATCACTTTAAAAATATATGAAAAAGCTCTCTAAATGGATAGAATTTTGGGTTATTTTATTCTGTCTTAAACTGAGATGTCCATTTCAATTTTTCCATGCATTTTTTTTCAACTGATATAAATTTTATGCTAAAAAACTTCAATTGCTCAACTTTTCATACTTGTCTGTAATAAAAATATGCATAACTAAAATAATTTTAAAAATATTCTGCAACTCTACAATTTAATTACTATAATTGTATGTTAGATTGAGTAATCATGATTTTTAGTATTGCATCAGGGATCAAAACAACATAAATATATTCCAACCTTTACTGATAACTTTTAGATATAAATAATAAATATTTAATTGGAAGTAGGTAGTCTAATAACTTAGATGTGCCTCTTCTTTTATTATAAACAATTATGTCTACCTGGATAGATTTTACTTAATGTTAGAAATAAATGGTTTCTCTATTACTATGTTTGTTTTTTATAGGTTAAAATGTTGAGAAACAATAACAAATAAATACCTAAAATGAAAAACAAATTTTTAGAGAAATGTCATATAATACTTTAACCTCATTCTAAAATTTATTGTCAAAATTGCAAATGATTATCATCAAAAATAATTTAAATCATGTATTAATCCATGCATAATTATTCAATAATTCTAAGACATTTACTTACAGGATCTGCAAAATTAGCTGTAGCTCACACAATTTGTGGGTAGGCAAATGGACTAATGAGAAGCATTGTTAGAATCAGCACTTTTGAACATTTTGATTCATATTTATATTTATAAATTTTCTTTTAAAAACACCTGTTATACACATTTTTGCTCTTATTGCAATCATTGCCAAATCAATATTCATTTGTGATCACTTTTTCACTGAAGAAATAAAATAAACCAATCAATATATCAATCAGTTTTCAAAATAATTAAAATACCATTGAAAAAAATGATCAATTAGTGTGATACATAAGGAGTTAGGGAGAGGTATTATGAAAGATTTACCTTTGGATGCCCTTCAAGTGAACTGTAAAGTTGCATAGAAGGACACTGTTTGGCAATAAAACACACATAATGTTTTCACAAGCAAAATGAATTTCATCAAGTCTTACAAATTCTACTATAGAAATATTGAGAATAGATATATTTATATGCAACCTAAGAAATATAAAATCCACAGGAGGGAGAGTTAATGGCAGTGACATTTCTCACAGCATTAAACTATTGAATTATTTGAATACAAAGAGCCCAATAAAATGTTTTTCTCAGGTTAATAATCAGAAATATGCACACTGTGGAGAAACAAGGGAAAATGCTGACACAGGGAAAGCATGGGCCAGAAATGCCTTGAAAGTGAAAGTCACAAATATCCTTTCAACATAAATGCTAATGAAAAGCGCTCTGGGCTCAGTCCTCTGCAGTTGACTTATTCAATTGTAAGTGGTATTTTGGCAAAGGTAGCTTTTGTATGTGGAATTCTTGTGTAGGGTAGAATAGTAGATAGAAAATAACACAGAAAGCTGAGAAAAAAGGGATAAGAGTTGTTTGCAGATTTTAGTTTTTTAATGTGCTAGTAAGAAAGAATTTGAAGTTGTTTTTCTTTGCATATATATTTCTTCCCTGTCTCCCTTTATCTTTTTTAAATACTTCTGCCCTTTCTACCTCTTTACTTCTGCCTTTATTTCTTCCTTTCTTTTCACTTCTCCTCTTCCTCTCCTTCCTTCTTCTTTATCATTATTTTCAACTTGGATCAGAAGCTGCACAGTTTTTCCAGGAGTGGGTAAAAATACAGGCGAATTACATTTGAAAACCTTAAGATTCTTAACATCAGATTGTTTACTCATTAAGCAAACATTTATTGCATAAAATTATGGAAAGAAATAAAAAAATCTGACAATGGAACTACAAAGAGAAATGGCTTCAATGTCCAAGAAATTTACAAGCTTATATATTTTGTTTTGGAATGAGAAAAGAAGGAGAGAGAGAGAGAGAGAGAGAGAGAGAGAGAGAGAGAGAGAGAGAGAGAGAGTTGGTAAAGGGGTAAAGGCATTGGTTGTAAGGTCCAATACTAGCACAATAACACAAGGAAATAATAGGTCAATTTTCTCTGAAAATGTTCAGGAACTAGTATAAGAAAGGTCTTACGATGTATTCACAATTGGACAGGTTGTTCCAAGATGAATATAATAAAAAAAAATTTGGAATATCATGACACACTCACACAAAACTGTAGTTACTCTTCACAAGTTAAGAAAGAAATGAGTTTCTGGAGTTCAATTTAATTTTAAACTTATTTTCTAGATTAAATAATGAAGTTTCAGGTCTATCAAGCAAGCAAGTGCCTCATTTAGAAAAGACTTTGTATAGCTTGCTGACGTGCTTGTATTTCAGACTTAGAATATAAAGAGCCAATAGATGGTTAAAAGAAGAGTATTAGAAAGGATCCTTCTTCTTCACAGCATTCCAAAATTCCAAATAATATATGTTTTGCTCTCCCCTCCAGGAGATGGAACATGATTCCTTTCCTATTAAGAGTGGGATACAGAGTGCCCCCAGGCCCAGGCTCCATCCAGTCCAGCCAACCTCTGCCCCAGAGCAGGAGACAGCAAGGACAGACCCACCAACTCTGCTTCGAGTGCAGGCAGGCCCAGGGCAGTCCCGGGGTCCTACAGCAGAGTGCCACCAGGCCCAGGCTCCATCCCGTCCCACCAACCTCCACCCCAGAGCAGGAGACAGCAAGGACAGACCTGCCAACTCTGCCTGAGCCCAGGCGGGCCCAGGGCAGTCCCACTGACCTTCACCCCAGTGCAGTTAGCCCCAGACCACCTCAGGAGCTCAGACTTAATCAGTTTGACCCATACCAACCAGTGTGAACCCAGACCCAGGTAGCATACTTTGAGGGTCAGTGGCAGGTTCTGTTAGTCCAGCACTAAGGGGAGGCTCAGACAACCTGCAAGGGTATTATAAGAATATAGGGAAGAAACTAATAACTCAGATCTACACTGCAAAAAAGTAAAGCAAATAGACATCATGAAAAATCAGGGGAGAAAAATACCCCAAACAAACCAGGATTCTACAATAACAGAACCCATGCTCAGCGAAGTTGAAGAAATGTCAGAGAAGGAATTCAGAAGGTTAATAATTAAAATGATCTGTGAATCAAAGAATGACCTAAATGAGCAAATACAGGCAAAAACTGACCACTACAACAAAGATATAAGAGAGCAAATACAGGTAGCAAAAGATTACTTCAAAAAAGTGATAGAAACTCTGAAAACAACAACAACAACAACAAAAAAAAAAAGAGTCAGAAAACCTTGAAATGAAGGAAACAATTAACCAAATAAAAAACACAATTGAAGGCATCACCAACAGACTAGATCAACTAGAAGAAAGAACCTCACACAATTAAGACAAAGTATATAATCTTGAAAATAAAGTTGACCACACAATGAAGATAGTAAGAAACCATGAACAGAACATCCAAGAAGTATGGGACAACATCAAAAGACCAAATCTAAGAATAATTGGGATAGAGGAAGGCACAGAGTCTCAAACCAAAGTAATGCACAACCTCTTCAATGAGATACTATCAGAAAATTTCCCGCATGAAGAATGAATTGGAAAACCAAATACAAGAGGCCTATAGGACACCAAATGTACAAAATTACAACAGATCTACATCAAGCCACATTATAATGAAAATGCCTAGCATACAGAACAAGGATAGAATTTTAAAGGCTGCAAAAGAGAGGAATCAGATCACATATAGGGGGAGACCAATTCATATCACAGCAGATTTTTCAATTCAGACACTAAAAGCTAAAAGATCATGGAACAACATATACCAAGCTCTGAAGGAAAAGGGATGCCAACCAAGAATCTTATACCCAGCAAAATTAAGCTTTAGATTTGAGGACGAAATAAAAACCTTCCACAATAAACAAAAGTTAAGAGAATTTACAAGTAGAAAGCCAGCACTACAAAACATCTTTGGCAAAATATTCTATGAAGAGGAAAAGAAAAACAATGATGAAAATCAACAGAGGGAGGTATGACACTAAAGGAAAAAAAACAATCAGAAGATAAACCATGTCAAGTTAAATACCAGAAATAAAAATGGCTGGGAATACAAAACACTTCTCAATAATAACTCTGCATGTTAATGGCTTAAACTCACCAATCAAAAGACATAGACTAGCAGATTGGATTAAAAAAACAAACCCAACAATATGCTGCCTCCAAGAGACTTATCTCATAGGAAAAGACATCCATAGGCTGAGGGTAAAAGGTTGGGAGAAATCCTACCACTCATATGGACAGAGAAAACAAGTAGAGGTTTCCATCCTCATATCAAATAAAGTAGACTTCAAGCTAAAGTAAATCAAAAGGGATAAAGAAGGACACTATATACTGTTCAAGGGAACCATATACCAACAAGACTTAACAATTATAAATATATATGCCCCAAACAATGGAGCATCCATGTTCATCAAACAAACTCTCCTCAAGTTTAAGAGTCAATTTGACCACAACACAATAATTCTGGGTGACTTTAACATATCCCTTTCATCACTGGATAGATCTTCCAAACAAAAGCTGAACAAAGAAACTATAGAACTCAAAAATACAATAAACAACCTAGACTTAACTGACTTATATAGAATATTTCATCCTTCAACAAGTGAATACACTTTCTTCTCAGCAGCACATGGAACCTTCTCTAAAATAGACCACATACTAGGCCACAAAACAACTCTGAGCAAATACAAAAAGTTGAGATACTACCCTGCATTCTATACGACCATAATTGAATGAAATTAGAAATCAATGATCAAATAAGAAATAAAAGCTACTCCAACACCTGGAGAGTAATAATATGCTACTGAATGAACAATGGGTTTCAGATGACATCAAAGAGGAGATTAAAAAAATTTTTAAAGGTGAATGAGAACACAGACACAACATATCAAAATCTCTGGGACACTATGAAGGCAGTTCTAAGAGGAAAGTACATTGCATTGAGTTCATTCCTCAAAAGAAGAAAAAGTCAACAAATAAATGACTTAAAATTACATCTCAAAGCTCTAGAAAAAGAAGAACAATCAAACACCAAAAGACAGGAAATAATTAAAATCAGAGCTGAAATTAATGAAATTGAAATAAAAGAAACAATTTAAAAAGTTGACAAAACAAAAAGTTGGTTCTTTGAAAAAATAAGTAAAATTGACAGACCCTTATCCAGGCTAACAAAGAGAAGGAGAGAGAAAACCTCAAATTACTAACATATGCAATGAAAAAGGAAATATCACAACAAACACTACGGAAATACAGGAAATAATTCGAAATTAATTTAAAAACTTGTACTCCAACAAAATACAAAACCGAAGGCATCAACAAATTCCTAGAGTCGTATAATCTGCCCAAATTAAAGCAGGATGATATACACAATTTGAACAGACCAATTTCAAGTGATGAAATAAAAGATGCCATCTGAAGCCTACCAACCAAGAAAACCCAGGACCAGATGGATACACAGCCAAGTTCTACAAGACCATTAAAGAAGAACTGATACCAATACTCTTCAATTTATTTCAGGAAATAGAAAAAGAGAGAGCATTTCCAAACTCATTCTATGAGGCCAATATCATCCTGATCCCCAAACCAGGCAAAGACACATCCAAAGAAAGAAACCTTCAGACCCATATCTTTAATGAACATAGATGCAAATTTCTCAATAAAATTCTAGCAAAACGGATACAAAAACCTATCAAAAATATAATACACCACTATCAAGTGGGGTTCATTCCAGGGATGCAAGGATGATTCAACATATGGAAAACAATAAATGTAATTCATCACGTCAATAGACTCAAAGATAAGAACCATATGATTATCTCAATAGATGCAGAAAAAGCATTTGACAAAATTCAGCACTGCTTCATGCTCAAAACACTAGAAAAACTAGGGATAACAGGAACATATCTCAACATCGTAAAAGCTATATATGCTAATCCCCAGGCCAACATTATTCTAAATGGAGAAAAATTGAAAGCATTCCCTCTAAAAACTGGAACAATACAGGGATGCCCTCTTTCACCACTTCTATTCAACATAGTGATTGAAATGCTGGCCAGAGCAATAAGACAGGCACAAAAAAAAAAAAAAAAAAAAAAAAAAAAAAAAAAAAAAAAAACTTAAAGGGATACAGATAGGTAAAGTAGAACTCAAATTATCATTATTTGCTGATGATATGATTTTATACCTAGAAGACCCAAAAAATTCCACCAGAAAATTTCTAGAACTCATAAATGAATTCAGCAAAGTAGCAGAATACAAAATAAACACCCATAAATCTAAGGCATTTCTATATATCAGTGACAAATCCTATGAAAGGAAAATGAGAAAAGCTACCCCATTTATAGTAGCATCAAAAAAAAAAAAAAATACTTGGGAATCAACTTAACCAAAGACGTGAAAGAGCTCTATCATGAAAACTACAGAACACTAAAGAAAGAAATTATGGAAGACCTTAGAAGATGGAAAGATCTACCCTGTTCTTGGATAGACAGAACGTATATTGTCAAAATGACCATACTACCAAAAGCACTATACAAATTTAATGCAATGCCAATCAAAATCCCAATGACATTCCTCATAGAAATAGAAAAAGCAGTCATGAAATTCATCTGGAAAAATAAGAGACACAGAACAGCTAAAGCAATCCTTAGTAAGAGGAGTGAAGCAGATGGCATCACTATACCAGACCTTAAATTATACTACAGAGCAATAGTAACAAAAACAGCATGGTATTGGCACCAAAATAGACTAGTAGACCAGTGGTACAGAATAGAGGACACAGAGACTAACACATATAATTTCAGTTATCTTATATCAGACAAAGGCACCAAAAATGTACATTGGAGAAAAGATAGCCTCTTCAACAAATGGTGCTTGGAAAACAAATGGTGCTAGAAATCCATATTCAATAAAATGAAATTAAACCTATATCTCTCACCATGCACAAAATTCAACTCAAAGTGGATATAGGATCTAGAAATTAGACCAGAGATACTACTCCTAATAGAAGAAAAGTAAGCTCTAATCTCCAACATGTTGGATTAGGCCCCAAGTTCCTCAATAAGAGTCCTGTAGAACAAGAATAAATACCAAGAATCAATAAATGGGATAGACTCAAATTACAAAGCTTCTTCTCAGCAGAAGAAACCATCAGTGAGGTGAACAGAGAGCTTACTAATTGGGAACAAATTTTTACCACATGCATGTCAGATACTGCTTTCCATATTGGCTGCACCATTTTGCAGTCCCACCAACAGTGTATGAGTGTGCCTTTTTCTCCACATCCTCTCCAACATTTATTGTTGTTTGTGTTCTTAATAGCTGCCATTCTGACAGGTGTGAGATAAAATCTTAGAATGGTTTTGATTTGCATTTCTCTAATTGCCAGAGAGGTTGAGCATTTTTTCATGTATTTGTTGATTGATTGTATATCTAGAGCACTAATCTCTAGAATATATAAAAAACTCAAAAATCTTAACACCAAAAAAAAAAAAAAATAATAACCCAATCAATAAATGGGCCAAGGAACTGAACAGACACTTCTCAGAAGAAGACAATCAATCAACAAAGAACAAAGAATAGGAAAAATCCTGACTTATATAACCTTATCCAAATGATCAAGAATCAATAAATGGGCTAAGGAATTGAAAAGACACTTCTCAGAAGAAGATACACAGTTAATCAACAAATACATGAAAAAATGCTCAACATCACTGGCAATTAGAGAAATGCAAATCAAAACTACTCTAAGATTTCATTTCACTCCAGTCAGAATGGCAGCTATCAAGAACACAAACAACAATAAATGTTGGAGAGGATGTGGGGAAAAAGGCACACTCATACATTGCTGGTGGGACTGCAAAATGGTGCAACCGCTATGGAAAGCAGTATGGAGATTTCTTGGGAAAATGGGAATGGAACCACCCTATGACCCAGCCATCCCACTCCTGGGTCTATTCCCAAAAGACTTAAAAACAGCATATTACAGTGACACAGCCACTTCAATGTTTATAGCAGCACAATTCACAATAGCTAGGTTATGGAACCAACCTAGATGCCCCTCAGTAGATGAGTGGATAAAGAAAATATGGTATATATACAAAATGGAATTTTACTCAGCAATAAGAGAGAATAAAATAATGGCATTTGCAGGTAAATGGATGAAGTTGGAGAATATAATGCTAAGTGAAATTAGTCAATCTCAAAAATCCAAGTACCGAATGTTTTCTCTGATATAAGGAGTCTGGTTCACAGAGTTGTTGGAAGGGGGTACATAGGATCAGAGGAACACTAGAATGGTCAACGGAAAGGGAGGGGAGGGAGGGAGTAAGGGGGGAGTTGGAAAAAAAATTGGTGGTTGAATGAGAAGGATATCATTATCCTAAATGCATGATTGAAGATCTGAATGGTACTTATATACTTTATATACAAGCAGTTGTATGTAAAAAGATACTATACTTGTGCATGATGAATAAGTAAATAAATAAATAATAAAAAAATTAAAAAAAAAGAATAATATCTCTAGTAAAAATTCATGCTGCTATCATTGTCCTATGACATGTTAACAATGGAAAGAGAACTTTATCTCTGCTATAGTGTTCCTAAAATCATACTCACATCTATAAATAAACCTAAGCCTAAACATCACAAAATATTAAAAACTTGATAGGCATTCTAAAAAAAAAATAAGTATTTTGTAAAGTATAAACATCATGAAAACAAGGAAATACCATCTGAAACTTTGTCACAACCAGTAGACACTAGGAAACTTGATAGAAAACTCAAGTGTGCTGTCTTGCTTGAGATTCTAGACCACAAGATGGCATTAATGAGAAAAAAAAAAAGTTGTGAAAACATTAATAAAATTTGTATAGCAATATCAATATATCAATTTTAATTTTTAAGTTTCAGCTAAGAAATTATGTTCCACGATTATATATTATGTTAATATTTGGTGCACCTAAGTAAATGTATAAGAATATTCTGCACCACCTTTGTAATTTCTGCTTAAATCTAAAATAATTAAAAAATCAGAATTTAAAAATAACTAGGCAAAATGAACCTGAAAGCTAAATGAACAAAAAGTGAACTGGTTGCTTCAATCCAGTGAGAAAAGTTTTGGTTGTACTAAGGTCATGGATCCCCATGGAGATGTGAATTGATTTGAGAGATGCCTATGAGATTGCCTCTACTTGAAGTCCTGATACATATGGGAGGGTGAAATAGCAATTGTTCAGTCAGTGTGAAACAGCATACAATAGTCTTAGCCAGTGATAGAATAGAGAAAGGGAGATAAACAGAAAAGGTGAAATTTGTTTCTAATTATTAGTTTGTGTGATATTCATTCAAAGTTTCCAGAAGGCATTTGACCTTCTGAAAATTAGGTGATTTAAGTTGGTGAACCTCTAATGGAAACAAAAACTGTAAGGAAAAGATGAGGTGCTCACTCAGGAAAGTAGGCAAAGGCAGAAGCTAAGGTCAAGAACAAATACTGTAGAGAATAGTAGCGCTAACAAGAGGAGGAAGGTGAATGATCCTAAATCTATTGTCTGAAAGATAATTGACAAAGAGTAAATGAAAATTATAAATGAAATAGAAAGTATATGTTATGCAGAGTGCTTTGGTACAGAAATGGCATGAGACATTTGTCTTAGAATAATTTGGGGAAAAGGTCAAAGGGATAAAATGATTAAATGATACATTGATATTTATTAATTAAAAAAAAGTTTGGCTTCAAGAAATCAATAATCTAAAATGTACAGACACACCATAATATCAAATGTAAATGTTTCGATAAAAGTGGTGTGTTAATAGTTACAAACTGACCCTTAGAAAAAGAAATTCATGTCTAACTTGATTAGTTAAGGAACATTTTATGACATTTTGGTGCACCTTGAAAAGGTAAGAAAAAATATACTCAGAAAAGGAAATTTGATAAAAAATGAAAGGCACAAAATTTTGATCAGAGTGAAAGCACAGAGATTTGAAAGGGAATATCAGGATAGTATGCTCGAAGAGAAACACTCAAGTGAAATTGTTGGAAAACTAAAAGCTGTATAGGGATGACTTATACTTTGCTGACTCTAATACAAGATAATGACTTACATTTAATTTTGCAGAATCTGTGACTATAAAGACATCCATGTTTTAGATCCATTTTAGATTCTGATAAACTTAAGATGAGAAGGATGTGGGAAGCCACAGTAAACACATAAGATATATGTCACTTGGTAGTTCATTTAGATATTACTGTGAAAAAAATTCTATAAGACTAATGATCATTGAAACTTAAGCTAAAATTGAAAAAAAAAATAAGCCTAATAAGTACAGATGATATAACCTTTTAAAAATTCAGTAAACATAATTCTTAAATTTTAGTAGAAATTCCCTAGCAGGTCATTGCTCTAAAAGAACTCTCATCAATATTTAAGATAATATTAAACTACATTTTTAAAGTTTCAGAAAAAGATAGTTATAAAACAAAAACAACTTGATAGGAAAATATAATATTTTATGAAAATTTGTTATATGACAGAAGATAAAAGAGTGAAAGAAAAATAAAATTAATTAATTTGACAATATTCATAAAGTATCAACAAATGGAAAAATTGAAACAGAAAAAATATTTCACCCATTTGTTTTCTTTCTTTATTTTTTTCACTCATGATTTCACTCATTTTTCTTTTTTTCTTTGACATGCATTAAGTAAATCATGTATCTTATATTTCTTAATAAGAATTTGTTGTTCCATTCCCCTCACCCCCACCACCCCCCGCAATGGGTTTGCTACCAGAACACAGGTTTCATGAAAACCACAGATAAATCAAAGCCAAAATGGGAAAGGAAAAGATTCACATCAACATCATTGTCATTGGACAGGTAGATTCGGGCAAGTCTACCACTACTGGCCATCTGATCTTCAAATGTAGTGTGATCAACAAAGGAACCATTGAAAAATTTGAGAAGGAAACTGCTGAGATAGGAAAGGGCTTCTTCAAGTATGCCTGGGTCTTGGAAAACTGAAAGCTGAACGTGAGTGTGGCGTCACCATTGACATCTACCTGTGGAAATTTGAGACCAGCAAGTATTATGTGACTATCATTGATGCCCCAGGACACAGAGACTTTATCAAAAACATGATGACAGGCACATCTCGGGCTGACTATGCTGTCCTGATTGTTGCTGTTGGTGAATTAGAAGCTGGTATCTCCAAGAATGGGCAAACCCATCAGCATGCCCTTCTGGCCTACACACTGGGTGTGAAACAACTAATTATTGGTGTTAACGAAATGGATTCCACTGAGCCACCCTACAGTCAGAAGAGATGCGAAGAAATCATTAATAAGTCAGCACCTACATTAAGGAAATTGGCTACAACCCTGGCACAGTAGCCAATTTCTGGTTGGAATGGTGACAACATGTTGGAGCCAAGTGCTAATATGCCTTGGTTCAAGGGATGGAAAGTCACCCATAAAGATGGCAGTGCCAGTGGAACCACACTGCTTGAAGCTTGAGATTGCATCCTGCCACAATTTGTCCAACTGACAAGCTTTTGCATCTGCCCCTCCAGGATACCTACAAAATTGGTGGTATTGGTATTGTCCCTGAGGGCCAAGTGGAGAGCAATGTTCTCAAGCCTGGCATGGTGGTCACGTTTGCTCCAGTCAATGTCACAACTGAAGTGAACTCCATTGAAATGTACCATGAAGATCTGAGCGAAGCTTTCCTTGGAGACAGTGTGGGCTTCAATGTCAAGACTGCATCTGACAAAGATGTTCATTGTGGCAATGTTGCTGGTGACAGCAAAAATGACCCACCAATGGAAGCAGCTGGTTCCACTGCTCAGGTGATTATCCTGAACCATCCAGGCCAAATCAGTGCTGACTATGACCCTGTACTGGATTGTGTCACAGCTCACATTGCTTGCAAATTTGCTGAGCTGAAAGAAAAGATTGATTGTCATTTTCGTAAGAAGCTGGAAGGTGGTCTTAAATTCTTGAAATCTGGTGATGCTGTCATTATTGATATGGTTCCAGGAAAGCCCAAGTGTGTTGAGAGCTTCTCTGGCTATCTTCCTCTGGGTAGTTTTGCTTTTCATGATCTGAGGCAGACTGTTACTGTGGGTGTCATCAAAACTGTGAACAAGAAGGCTGCTGGAGCTGACAAGGTCACAAGTCTGCCCAGAAAGCTCAGAAGGTTAAATGAATATTACCCCTAACACCTGCCACCCCAGTCTTAATCAGTGGTGGAAGAAAGCTCTCAGAACTGTTTGTCTCAATTGGCCATTTAAGTTTAATAGCAAAAGACTGGTTAATTGTAACAATGCACCATAAAACCTTCAGAATGAAAGAAAAATATTTTGTGGACTATTTGTTTTTTGTGTGTGGCAGTTTTAAGTTATTAGTTTTTAAAATCAGTATGTTTTAGTGGAAACAAATTGACCAAAAATCTGTCATGGAATTTTGAGATCCATTAAAACAAATTTTTAGTGAGAAAAAAAAAAAAAAAAAGAATCAATTGTTAGATCAAATAGATATAATCATATGGAAATTAATTTAGGAATGTAATTTTTAAGTTTAGTCCCTATCTGGCATCAAATTTGTCTTTACTCTGGGTTTATTTGCTTTGCACTTATTTATTTCAAATTCTAGTGTAATCATGAATATACATATATATATATAAATATTATATATGATATTTTTCAGAACTTAATTTATTAATAATAATTTAATGTTGTCCTTTTACTTTCGTTTTAAAATATAGGTGAGCCATATTAACAAAGCATTGAATTGTTTCCCTGCTAGGAGTGATTTTAGAGTCTCATTGAATTAAATAGATACAAGATTTAAAAAAGAAGTGATAAATGATTAAATGGAATTATTCAAACTTAAAAATCTTATAAATTCTATACCAAATTTTTCTGTAAACTACTTTCATAGTACCTCTATTTTTTCATAGACTTCCCCCCCCTTATTGTGAATTAGCATCTGCATATAGAATATCAGCCTTTGGTTTTGGGGATTGGCTTATTTTGCTTAGCATGATATTCTCCAGTTCCATTCATTTACAGCAAACACCTTAATTTAATTCTTCTTTAATGTGGAGTAATATTCTATTGTGTATATATACCACATTTTTTAATCCATTCATCTATTTAAGGCCATCTAGGTTGACCCCATAGTTTAGCTACTGTGAGTTGAGCTGTTATAAACATTGATAAGGCTGTGTCACTGTTGAATGATGATTTTAAGTCCTTTGGGTATAGACCAAGGAGTTGGATAGTTGGGTTAAATGGTGGTTCCATTCCAAGTTTTCTGAGGAATTTCCATACTGCTTTCCTAGTCACACTTATTTGCAGTTTCACCAGCAATGTTTCAGTGTACTTTTTCCAAACATCCTTGCCAACATTTATTATTGCTTATATTCTTGATAATTGCCATTCTGACTGGAGTGAGATGAAATCATAGAGTAGTTTTGATTTGCATTTCTCTAATTGCTAGAGATGTTGAACATCTTTAATATATTTGTTGATTGATTGTATTTCTTCTTCTGTAAACTGTCTATTCAGTTCATTGCCCCATTTATTGATTTGTTTGTTTTTTTGGTGTTAAGTTTTTTGAGTTCTTTATATATCCTGGAGGTGAGTGGGGTAGATATTTTATCCCATTCTGTATGCTCTCTTTTCATGTTCTTGATTGTTTCCTTTGCTGAGAAGAAGCTTTTTAGTTTGAATCCATCCCATTTATTGATTCTTGATTTTATTTGTTGCACTTTAAGAGTCTTGTTAAGGAAGTAGGGACCTAATCCAATATGATGAGATTTGGGCCTACTTTTTCGTCTATTAGGCCCTGGGTCTATGTTTTAGTGACTTGGAATTAGGCAGAGGGAAGTGAAGGGAAGGGAGAGGTATGGAGGTAGGAAAAATAGTAGAATGAATGGGACATTATTACCTTGTGTACATATATGATTACCCGACCTGTGTGATTCTACAACATGTACAACCAGAAGAATGAGAAGTTATACTCCATTTATGTATAACTATCATAATGCATTCTACTGTCATGTATAACTAATTAGAATAAAAATTAAAATGAACTATTTTCATAGTATTCAAAAATATTATGGTAAAGTACAGTAACATGAATATGGAATTTAAAAGTTTAGAATGAGTTTCATATAATTTTTATAAAATATTATCATGTAACATTTTATAAAATATCTAAAATGTGATATTTTTCATTGGTCATCTTCATATATGATGGTAAAATACAATTTCAATGTGAAGTTAAAATTTCAAATCATAGTTTGGTATTTAACTGACCAGAAAGTTCAGTAACAAAAAAAATCACATATCAAAATAGCTATTCTCTTGATGCTTAGTTTCCTCACATAAGATTTTTATCTATAATTAAATCCAAGTATAATGAATAGACCCTGGAGATATAATCTAAGAAACATTTCTTAGTAGTTTAGTAGCTTTAATCATTTACTATTTGACTTTGTTAATTAATGAATATGGTTATCTGTGACTATATTAATATTTTAATTATTATTTTATATAATCTGAAATGTTAGTGTAATTCACAGGTAGTGTTAATGAAAAATTTGCATTACTAAAGAGAATACCAACTTAATGAAGTTACAATTTAAGAACAATGACCATAGCTCACTCCTATGGCTTCTGCAAATGTAAAAGTTGTAGAGGGATTAGAATGATAAACAATTTTGAATAATCAAGACCCAGCCATCCCACTCTTGGGTCTCTTCCCAAAGGACTTAAAAACAGCATATTACAGTGACACAGCTATCTCAATGTTTGTAGCTGCGCAATTCACAATAGCTAGGTTGTGGAACCAACCTAGATGTCCCTCAGTAAATAAGTGGATTAAGAAAATGTGGTATATGCGCACCATGGAATTTTACTCAGCAATAAAAGAAAATAAATTAATGGCATTTGCAGGTAAATGGATGAAGTTGGAAGACATAATGCTAAGTGAAGTTAGTCAGTCTCAAAAATCCAAGTAACAAATGTTTTCTCTGATATAAGGAGGCTATTTCAAAGTATTGTTGGATGGGGGTACATAGGAGGATTAGAGGAACACTAGAATGGTCAAGGGAAGGGAGGGTAAGGGAGGGAGCAAGAGGGGAGGGAGGGGGAGAAAAGAAAAAAAAAAAAAGGTGGTTGAATGAGACGGATACCATTTTCCTTAATGCATGATTGAAGACCTAAATTGTACGAATATATTTTGTATACAAACAGTTGTATGTAAAAAGATACTAAATATATGCACTATGATTTGTACATATTAAAAATTATAAAAATAAAATTAAAAAAGAAAAAAAAAAGAAATGTATGTTGTTGTATGTGACCTGGTGTTGTCAGAAGTACTTAACTGAACATTATATATGATATTTTAAAACCACTTGGCCAGGTTAAGTCTGAGGAATTAAGTACCTATATAACGGAATAAGTATAGAGAAAAAAAATTGCAAAACCCCACAGAGTAGTGAATGTGGTCAATGTTGTTAGTTTCTCAAGATGGATAAATATACATATAACTCTGAGGTCATTTGATTCTTTCATCAGATTCATTCAGAATGCTCCACATTGTTGATCTTCTACTTAAATCTCTGAATTTGTTTTTTATCTCAATTACTTTAATCCATAATTTTCCTACATTGCCATGACACAAATATTTTAATTTTATTAAAATACTGAAGTTATTTATCCAAATTACTGCTGATGTACATTGGCATTGTTTCCACTTAAAAAAAAAAATTTGTTTTAGTTGTAGGTGGACACAATACCTTTATTTTATTTGTTCAATTTTTATGTGGTGCTGGGGATTGAAACCAGTGCCTCATGCATGACAGGTAAGCTCTCTACCATTGAGCCACAACCCCAGCCCCTGTTTCCACTTTTTTTTTTTTTTTTTTTTTTTTTTTTTTTTGGTACTGGGGATTGAACTCAGGGGCACTTGACCACTGGGCCACATCCCCAGCCCTTTTTTCTGCTGTGGATTCATTGTAAGTTTTTCATTTTTGTAGCCTGAGAAAGTCATTGTTTCATCTTTGTTTTTGAAGGATATTTTTCTAGGTATTTAACTGTAGACTTAAAAGATTATTTTTTTCCTCAGTAATTTAAAGATATTTCATAGTCCTTTGTCCTGAATTGTTTCTGACTGCAGGTCTGCCTGCCATCCTTATTTTTTTTTTAAATATTTATTTATTTACTTTAGTTGTACACAATGCAATGCATTTATGTTTACGTGGTGCTGAGGATCGAACCCAGGCCGAGCATGTACGAGGCGAGTGCTCTGCTGCTAAGCCACAACCCCTGCCCTGCCATCCTTATTTTAACATGTCTTTTATTCTTTCCTTCCCACCACAACTCTCTAGTTTGTTATAAATTAGTTTTAAGTACTTTATTAACAAAATTGATGTAATTTTTTTTTTTATTCCTATGAATGAGGATCATTGATATACTTGGATGTAGTCAATTCATACTGGAATATTTTTAGCCATGATTTCATCAAATATGTAAGATTGTTCCACTTTATGCTTTGAATATAGTCCTTGCTGCTCTGCCACTGCAATTTATTTTTTTAATTTTTTTTTTTATTCAAAGTTGTATTTATAATAGTAGTATGCATTATAATTCATAATAAACATATAGAGCATCTTTTTACAAAACATTGTTTGTATACAATACAATGTATATTCGTACCATTCAAACCTTCAATCATGCATTTAAGATTCTTTCTCTTTCTCTCCCCCTGCTCCTCCCAAATCTTCCCCCCCCTCCCTAATCTCAGGAGAAACAGGATTATCTTTCTTCCCCACTTTTAGGCAAAGATATCTGTCCTTGAATACACACTCACCATAGGAACAAAGTAATCCAGACTTTGGGAATGGTACCAGAAGATCTCAGAAATGACAATCTCTCAAATTAACAAGTGAATTACAACTCCAACAGAGAACACATGGAATGTAGCCTTTGCAGAATCATAACCCTTAGGACAAGAATCCCCTGTGTTTCTCCTTTGTTAGCAAAGCAATAAACCATATTTTTCTTTTTATTCTCAAAACCTTGTCCTACTTATTAGCTTAGTATCGGGGTCAAGGACCTAGCTTTAGGCAACATATTCCCTACCTACAGGACTCAAGGAACATTAGATAGATAGATGTTGTCCTATAGCTAATGACAATCCACTCATTTTCCCCCCTCATTTTGTCTTATTTTGAATATCACCTGTTGCTATGTCTAAGTTCACAATCCTTACAAAGGAGCAACACAGGGGACTCGTGTCCTAAGGGTTATGATTCTTCCCATCATCAGGAACAGGGGACATTTTAAGAAGTGATTCAAAGGCTGCAGTATCTAATTTAACATCTTTCATCCCCTGTACTATATATTTTTATCGCCAATATTTTATATTTTGATACTAGAAGTTTTCTCTATCATGCTAACCATTAATTCCATAAAATACTTGAAATAATAAAGGTATAATAAAGTTTTGCAGATATACTTACATTATAATTATGATAGCATTTTCAATGTTTTTGTTGAATAATTATATCACATTCTGAGGCACATCTTGGTCTCTTTCTGCTAATTGATTTTTTTTTTCTCATTATTGGAAGAAATTGCATGTCTAGCTGTTTTTTATTACATGTCCAATATTGTAAATTTTATTATTTTTGTTCCTTATTATTTTTGTACTTCTATAAATAACAGAGCTTTAGTCTCTGTTACAATTAAATTATTGGACATATTTTTTATCTCCTGAGATTTTTTTTCTAAGGTTTATGTAGTGATGTTAGGACAGCCTCATGAAATTAGAATTCTAGCAGCAACTTTCCTAACTATATAGTTTCCTTTTACAATCTGAGTTATTTTACTGTTCTCTGATATAATTTTTTATTTTATTCTATTTTTATTCAAATACATTTTTTCATTGTATTTTAAAAAGTTTTTATTAGCATTAGAAAGCTAATTGGGGTTCTAATGTTTCAGTTGGGATGTCTGGACCATGGGTGATTAATCCTAATGGATCTATCTATCAGAACTACTTTATTTTGGTGATCATTACATCTTTTATGGCTGAATATTTCTGAGGGGTATTTTCTGATCCCCAAGGTTGATATATTAAAAATCATCCAATAATCCATGAGTTTAATGAAAGAAAATGGGTAACTGAGGTGTTTCTCTACTTTTGTGTTCTGCTCACAGTCGTGTCTAGTATCTCCAACTCCAAAGTCTCAACCATTTTAGAAACTTAGAGATAAAGGGGAAATTTTCTGTTCAGCAGAAAGGAGGATACCTTATAGCTTAATTACTTTTTGTATAGATTTTTAACCATTTTTTTTTTAGTTTTAATTACATCTCCCCTTTTGGATATTCATTTTATCGCCACCTCCAAGCCTTCTTGTAATTCTTAATTTCCTGTTAGCATTTATATCAGGTTATATCAGTTTTCAAACCCCTTAATTTGTATCTTCTAGTCATTTATATTCTAGAGTCCAAACTGTAATTAGTATTATATTCTCTCCCATACTGTTTTTCATTATAAATATAAGCCCTTTTTTATCCATTTATAATCAATTTTATATGGTTTTGAAAGGGCAGTACATATAAGTAATTATATCGCCATGTTTAACTGGTAGACATTTTATTTACCCTTGCACTGCAAGATTAACATGCAATGCTTAGTATAAATGTGACCCATTAGATATCTTTAGTTTATTAAATTGCACTAATCTATTAAGAACAAAGTATTCATGTGGAGGGCAGCCACTGAAAAATTTTGTCTGAGAACCAACAACTTGTGGTTTCTATGTCTGTAGAATAAATCTCATAGTATTTGTTTGTTTCAAAAGACAAAAAGGCAATTAAATAATTTTATTAATAAACATTTCATAAATTTAAAATACATCTTGAATTATGTCTAAAATGCCACAATTCCCTTATTACATATGAATGTGAACTTATTCATACAAAATATGATTAGTTTGCTTATACCAATATCTAGTAAGCATGTTTTTAGGGTTTTGCTTTGTTTTGTCCTTTGGATTGCATGCGTTTCTATTCTTGTAGGTTTATGTTTTTTAAATTTTCCATTTTATTTTCTATTCCTTTAGATCAACATTCTATAAATTATTTGTAAAAGGGTAAATGATAAAAAAATTAATACAATTAAATATTATATTATCAAATGAAGAAGTAAACAAAGCCACAGTATAGAATGTTTTGTTATTAGTAAGAGAAAGTTATCTGGAGAGGTGTTGTGTTTGAACAAGAAAGCCAAACAGCAACAAAAGTGAGTATTGGAAGTGTGATGAATATCTGGCATTAAATTTATTGGAGTTACACTACTCTATTATCCAGTGAGTTGTCTTTTATGAATCTTCAAATAACATCATGACAATCAAAGACATGAGCTTCCTTTCAATTGAAACAAAGAGCATACTACAGAAAATGGTGTATTTTTCTAAAATAAAAACAAAATAGTGTTCACCCATACAAAATTGATTAGTTTTGTTGCTGAAGGCAAGAGTAAGCCCCAGAACAGAAACATCATTCAAAGTTGTCCCACTTGTAGCAAAAACATGTCCAAGTCAAACTACTTCTAAGGAGTTAGTAAAATCATATGTAATATTAATGAAAATATTATTCACATAGATAAAGCAGACTAAGCTGTTGGCAAAATTCCTCCATCAAGTGATAGTTAGACTTCATATAATATTAATGTATCTGATGTGGAAAAGCAATTATTATTATATATGCATGCCAGAAATTATTTAATTTGCATTTGGATAAAAACACTGACTTAGTATAAATTGGCCCTTGGCATAGGAATAGTTCATATGTGCTTAGACATTTTTCTCTTTTTTCTAAATTCAATGATAGTCAGAAAAGAGATTTTCACTTACTTAACAGTTCCTTTGTGCACCATGATTTCAACGATAAAAAGGGTTAGAGTTTGCAGAGTATTTTGTCTATATACAGCAAGTAGTGAGCTGTCCTAAAATGCTAAAATGTTTGCCTGATTCATAGAAAAATATTTGACTGAAAACAACATTCTAGCCTCATCTTCAATTTGAAAAAAGAAAAGAAAATTAATGTTATCACTCTACAATCACTCAGTCTTTCTGGTGTGTTTTATATAGAAATTAGAAACAAGGAAAAAAATAGGTATATTAAATTTTTCGTAGAATGGAGTTCCCAAGTTTCTAAAACAAGAAATGCAAACTATACTTCTATGACACAGAAAAATATAGAATATTGTAAGTGCTCAGGGCTTTCCTTTTCTTACACTATATATCTAAGTGGCATCCTTAGAATTATAAATAACCTGAAATTCTCACTTCATGGTCAAAATATCCTGATTATTTAAGATAATCTATGAAGATTATAGTGAACAGCTTCATGATAAACATTTGAATACTACCTAGCATTTGATGTTTACTTGTTTTATTTGTCAGATAAAGGATAAAATGTCATGTTATAGAGTATATTTTGAAGCTATGTTAAAAAAATATAACAATGTCTAAAGAAATACCTTCCAATACCGAAAGCATATAGCCAGTAATAAGACACACATAAAGTTCAATACCCAATGAAGGAAATGTCAACCTTGCCGTAATGGCCTGCAATATGCTGATTGATTCAGCATCTGTTGGAACATGGTCCAAATCTTTGGTTCCTTTCAAAACAAAGCTACAACAGATACAAGCTATTTGCTATCTTGTCTGGTGAATTCTACTCCTGTCCATGTTTTATTGAAATATTTATTATTATTACCTTTTCAGTTAAAAAATAGTAAAACAGGAACAGCTTAAGGAATAATCTAGTCTACTTACTATTTAACAAATATTTATTGAGGAACAGATTACATACCACTTTCTATATACTGAAAGCAAAATAGTGAAGTTAAATAGGAAAAACAAAGATACAGGAAGGGTGGGAAGGGAGGGAGGAGAGAGAGAAGAAAAAATGAAAAGGTAGAGAAGGAAGGATCGAGTATACTCTCTCAATCCTTAAACATGATTGGAGATTAAAAAAATCATTTAATTCACAGATTCATATGTAACACAATAATACATAAAAGCATAATGTCTCATAATACAATATAACTGTAACCACTATGTATTTAATGTTGTTAGTTGTACACACCAGTTTTTGTGATGAAGTAACATTTCCACAAATTGTTTATTTCCATTTAATTATGATTTAATCTATTTACTGGTTTCCTTCTGACAAACAATGAATTACCATGATGGTTTGAACAGATACAGTATTCTTTTCTAATTATATATATATATATTATATATATATATATATATATAATTATGCTTTAATGATGCACCTACTTTCCTGATATAATATTAAGATTACTTTCATGGTGAGTGTGTAAATCTATAAAAAATAATACTAAAATATATTACGAATATCTATTAAAATTACAATTTTTCATCAGTGCTTCAAAAATTCCATCCATCATCATTTCTGTGTCGATGGGCTTAACATCATTCAGAAGGATGTTTGATTTGCATTTGAACATAATAACAATTGGTATGTACTATAGAACATGTAATTTTACCTGATTTCTTCATGTCCCCAGAAAGATTCAAAATTGTATGAGCATGAACTATTATTTAAACCATTCTGGACTTTAGGCAAAGTGAGTTCCTAAAGTCATTCTGTGATGTTCTCCAGAGTTCTACAATGCATAATTGGAGTGAATATATTCAGAGAATTTTCTACATTGGTTCCTTGATTTGTGCAGCAAAGGCTATTGTGCTAAAAAAGTGAAATCACTAGAACTGTCTCTAACGAGGAACACTAACCAACAAAAGAAATATCATATTGCTGGAAGGACTATATAGATTAGTGCCACAATCCTTCACCTTGCTTATTTAGCTTGTGTGGAAAACAAATGAATCTTGGAGAATGAGTATGGATTATTTTAAACTTCATCAAGAAGTGAATTCCAATGTACCTTCTGTTCAAGGAATACTTTCATCATTCGAGCAAATGAATACTTCTGCTGTCGAGTGGTATACAGTCTGCTGTGAAGAGATAGATCTGGCCTGGTTTATAGATTATTTTGCTCCATATACAGAAACCACCTGAAAATGAAGAGCAGCAGCATGCACTTTCTGGGAAATCCTTGAAGAATAATCATGAGTAGAAATACTCCTAGTGAGCCAAACTTCAAGCAGTTTATGCAGTTCAATTATTTTATAAAGCAGAAATAGCCAGATTTACAATTATATACTAATTCATGAGTTTTAGCCAGTGGTTTAGCTGGTTAGTCAGGGCCTTGGAAGGAAACATGATTGAAAGATTGGTGACAAGGAGATTTAGGAATTTACCTGCCTCTTCACACCTGTGTGAATGGGCAGAAAACTTGAAGACATCTACATCCTATGTGAATGTTCAACACTGGCTGACCTCAGCAGAACAAGACTTCAGTAATTTAGTGAATAGTATACACTGTTCTGTGGATACCAGTCAGCCTCTTTCTTTTGCATCTCCTGTCATTGCCCAATGGACTCAATGGACAAAGTCCATACTCATGTATGGGTTCTACAACATGGACTTTTATAACAGAGTGGATAAAGCCATGACTGCATACCCAATCTGCCAGGAATAGAAAGCAACAGAGCTCGTGATGTGGTACCATTTCCCTAAGTGATCAACAAGCTACGTGGTAATAGATTGTTATTTTGGACCATGCATTAGTTAGTTCTTTGTGACTGTGACAAAAATGTCTGACAAGAGCAACTTATAGGAAGAAAGATTTGTGTTGGTTCATGGTTTCAGAGAATTCAGTCCATAATGACGGACACATAGAAATATTATGGTAGAAGGGCAGGGCAAAGGAAATCTGTCAGCTCATGGCAGACAGGAAGCAGAGAGAATAGGGGGAAGTGTCTGGGGACCAAATAAAGCATTTCAGGCCACAGCCCCAGTAATCTACTTTTCCCAACTAGTCCTACATCCTAGTAGTACATACAGCTATCAGTGAATTAATCCATTTGGCAGATTAATACCCTGATGATTTCAGAGCCCTAAAAGTCCCACCTCTGAACTTTGCTGCATTGGGGATCATGCTTTCAACACAAGTGCTTTTGAGGGACATTCTAGATCTCAAACCACAATACACCACTTCTATCAGGAAAAAGACAGTACTTGGTTTGTACTGGAACAATACTCTGGATATGGAATTTCTTCTTGTATACAATTTTCTTTTGTAAACAAAGCTTCTGGAAAAATGACCATCCACAGTCTTATTAAATATCTTTTGCACTATCATGGTATCCCACACCACATTGTTTCTGCTGGGAGAACTCACTCATCGCAAAGGAAATAAGATAGGGTACTCAGATATTTGTATACTATATCCTATGTCCTTTGTTATCTTCTTGAAAATTTTTCACTTTTTGAATAGGGATTTTGATATGTTTTTAAAAAGTATCTACTAAGAATGAAGTGAATATTTTAAAACAAAACAATCAGACAGAACAGGAAATGCAGGTTTTAATATAGCAATCATTTCAAAGTTTAGCATATATTAGAATACCATAGAGAGTTTGTCTAAACCAGATCACAAGTCTTCAATCTCAGAGTGTCATGACTTAGTAGGACTGGGCCCAGGTCCAAGAATTTTTATTTCTCTGAAGTACTCAGATGATGCTGATGCTATTAAAGGTCCAAACTTAAAAATCACTACCTTGAAGGAAGTTAACCTGAACTTTTAACATAGTATACGCAGATAATTAAAATACTTCATTTAAATTACCTTTGAAAATATTCTATTATCTGAACCCTTAATCTTATATCATTTTAAACTAATTCTTCATCTCAGATGCTAGCTAAGATTTATGGTCTATCATTTCATGATAAGAGATAGTTATTGTCTTTGACTTCCTCATCTGTACCTCTATATCACTACCATCTCATGAGTGAGCACCTACAGCTCCTTTATTATAGGTCACTGTGTGTCTCAGTTCATTATGCTGCTATAACAAAACACAGATTGGTAATTTATAAAGGATAGACATTTGTCACAATTAGGGAGACTGGAAGTTCAAGAGTAAGGTACCATCAGGCTTAACTGTTTGTGAGGGCTTCTCTCTGCTTTCAAAATAGTGCCTCATTGCAGCTTCCTTTCAGAGGGAAGAAATCTGACCTCCCATGACAGAAGGCAGATAGGCTGGAGAGCTGAATGCTCTGTGAAACATTTTTAATAAATGTCTCAATTTTATTAACCCGAGAGAGGACTGGCATGGCCTACTCACTTCTTAAAATCCCCATCTCTTAATACTATCTACATGAGCCAATGCATTTCAACACCTGAGTTCTGGAGGGGATGCTTTCAAGCCAAGGCTCTGGGGCTTATTTCCCCCACTCCCAGTGATCCATCCAGAAAATAGAATGTATGTGAATTTTTTTTTCCCCAACACTTCTACTACTTATGTGCCACTGCAACCCAAATGATTCCTATCACAATGAGTTAGTATTCATTGAATACACTTTTCAATGATTTTGCCATTAAATTTGAGATAAAAATCCAGACAACTTAACCAAGCTGACTAAATCCTATTTAAACTGTCCCTTTATGGTCTTCCCTAGCTTTATGATTTCCATTTCCTGTCCACTTCTGAATATTTATTTGTAACCATTCAGAATGCCTGTTTTCTTAATCCTCTGGTCCTACCTTTGCCATTTCAGTCTTGTCTCATACTGTCCACAGTGTCACTTCTACTTCTCTAAATATCTGATTGCAGGTCTCATCTTAACTTCAGAAATTCCAGAAAGGGTTCCCTGACAAAAGTAGTGCTTTTACAAATCATAAAGGCCATGACATATCTATTTTATATCGACAGCATGCTACCAGAGCACTCTCATAGTTTGGTTTATTGAATGCTCATGCTTCTGGGTCCTACCGAGTAGAGTAGGTGAGCAGAGAGATGCACAATCTAAGTCTATCCTTTTTGACATGTTATCATAAGTTTCCCACATGAGCACTGGACAGACAGTGTTCTATTATATTTTTTAACCAGTGTATGTATTAATTTATTAATTTATAAGTGAATTTGAAATCTACCTACTTTATGCTCATATCAAATATTTCAGAATAAAGGTTTTTCATAATATTCCTAGAACTTGAACTTGAAACATTTGAATGCTTTTAATAAACATGTTCTCAAATAATATTTTTAAAACTGGTATTGAAACAATAATGGAGAGAAACCATAAAATTAGGTTTATGAAAAGCAATTTTCAAAAAAAAATAATTTAAATAAAATGTCAACAATGCACTCTTTCATGTTCATTCACACATATTCCATCCTTTAATTTGATGTGTAAATGTAGAACAAAATCAAAATAAACAATATAAATTTTGTTAAAATCTGGAAATAAGTAATTATATCTTTAAAACAATCTAGAATATTAATTCATCACATAAATTACCAACAAATCTGTTATGGACTTTAACCATTTAGCACAGTCTTTGTGTATCTTACATATAAATGCATGCATAATGTTAATATACATTTTAGAACATCTAAAATAATTTTATAAAGAGTTCATAAGACAACAACATATAATGTGTTATCTTCTAACAAGTGCCAGATATGCATAGAAAAAACCAAAGAGCTGTATCATATGCTAAGGCCCAAACCATATCTAGACAGCCTGGCAAGTAGTACTACTAACAGGCAGACAACCTTTTTGCAACACCACTTACAGGCCACTCTAACCCAAGCCACTGCTATTACAATTCATTTCAGGCACTCAGTTCCAATAAAACAAGAACCTTTTTGTGTTCATTTCTCATTTCTCTTTTTAATAGTTTGAACAGACCTTAACAGTACTATTACAGAATAAATTTGTGATGAAATTGATTAAACTATACTGATTAATGTTCCCTTTTAAAGCTAGGTTAGAATATTCTTGTTTTGTATCTGAGGATCCCATTACCCCTCCTGTGTCTTTCCCTGTCCTTTTTCTCTTCCTCTACCTCTCTCTCCTTTCTGTCACTTTCTTTTGTCTTTTCCTTCATTATTTTCTTATATAAATTTATAATAATTTAATAAATACCTTGCTTAATATAAATATTTAATATTACTCTATTTCTCACATTTATAAATATATTTTATAAAATATATACAAACATGAATAATCTTAAATTTCTATAATATTATGCCAGTCCACAGTATAACAATTATGGTAAAAACATAGAATTTGTCATTGAGCTGATTATTCCATAACCTTCAAAATGCCAGCTTGTATCAATGATCATATAAAAATTAGGTACAATTTTTCCTTTAATTTTGCAAATATGTACTTATGGATTTATTGAAAAATTTACATTTTTAAAGGTCATTTATTATTTATTGCTTGCTAGTAATCAACCAATCAACTAATTTGACAGTTATTTGTTGAGTGCTTGCTATTTTCTTGGCAATATTAACACCACAGTATGGTGTGGTCCTAATTATATTCTAATAATGAAAACAACAGCAACCAATGAAACAATACTGGACTTTCTTTCATGCATATAAATATATATGTGCATATGTGTGTATAAATATATACAAGCATACAATACATCAAGTGGTGAAGGATGGCCTTGCTGAAGAGGTAATGTGAATTTCAGACTGGAATTGTCAGAAACAGCCATGTAGAACCCTTAGGAAAGAGTGTTTTAAGCCAATATATTGTACTCCATAATTGTAATGTAATTATGACTGCTGATTGAAAGTAACATACATTTTTAAAAAGTAACAATTGGAGAAACAACCTCAAAAGGGACAGAAAAATGCCAATGTAGCCAACACTTGATGAAAGAGTAGCAGACAAAGTCAGACATGTGGATTCACATTAGGGCATGAGGAAAAGTCTTACATCAAGCTAAGAATTTGCATTTCATTGTAATTGTAAAGGGAGACCATTAAAATATTTTAAATTGAAAAATTATGGGAAGCAAGTTAATTTTACTTTATTTTAAAATTCTCTGTAGCTGCTATAAATTGATAGTGGACTATGAAATGGGGAAAGAGAGATAGGTAAAAAGGAAGCTGTGATATCCTGTGGAATTCTATTACAGTATCCAAAACACCTATGATAATGCATTGCAGGTAAATCTAACAGGTTATTTCCCTTCTTTGATTATGTAAATATAAGCATAATGTTTATGATAAGATATAATGAGTAATATTTTAATGTCTATATCCACATGCAGATAAATATCTATCCATCTATATACATATATAGATAGAGATAGAGATATGTATCCAAATGTATAGTTATATAATTTAGACAAAACAAAGGATATTAACTGTTCTTTCATCCAGACTCAAGAATCTGGCACTGCATGGGTCTTCAAAATTCACTAGGAAATTAGATTATACCATACGACTTTTGTTTGTTTAGTACTGGAGATTGAACCCAGAGGTGCTTTACCATTGAGCTATATCCCCAGACTATTTTATTTTTATTTTTTTGAGATAGGGTCTCACTAAGTTGCTTAGGGACGTGCTAAATTGCTAAGGCTGGTCTAGGACTTGTGATCCTCTTGCCTCAGCCTCAGGAGTCACCGGGATTATAGGCTTGAACCATGGCATCAGTCTCTACCATATGTTTCAGTCACCTCTGAACCTGTGACAGAAATACCTGACAAGAACAACTTAGAGGTGGAAAAGTTTATTTGGGACTTACAGTTTCAGAGATCTCAGTCCATAAGACTGCCAACACTTTGGCTCTAGGCACAAGGCAGACCACATATCATAAAGGAAGGACTCAGAGGAGGAAAGCAGCTTACCTCATGGTGGCCAGAAAGCAAGGGGTAGCCACAGAGAAGATGCACCCATCCAGGGCATGCCCCCAATGACTCACCCTCTACCCACATCCCACCTGCTTACAGTTGTCACCCCCGACAGTCCATTCAAACTGGGATTGTGTTACAGCTCTCACAATCCTATTATTTCATCACCAAACACTCTTGCTATTGAGGGATACCTCATATACAACCATAACACCATACAACTTTGGTTATTGTTTTCTTGGTCTAGATGTGTAACTAACCCATATGAGTGTTTTATTATGTGAATTATCAAAGACAAACTTTTTAAACAAAGACTTCTTATAATGCTCCTCTCTTTGCCAAATGCTCCCCTAGGCCTATACTTGGAAGAAAGATTACTGGGTGATATGGACAGTGAGTGATTTCCATTACTTGAGTAGAATATTTGAGTAGAAGAATCTCATTCTCATTTTTTGTTTATTATAGATTACAAATACAAACACACACATCATTGTCATCTCCATACGCAAACAGATTAGTGTCCATATTTTAAAGAGAGAAGAATAGATATGCTAGCATGATAACATGGTGTAATCTTTCATGTAATCCATTTCTTCCTTCTACCAATTTTTCCATAACTGTCTCTGATATTTACCTATTTGTGGTCCCTTCCATTATCTTATTTCAGTTCCTTATACTCAATTCATGGATTACAAAAATGAACTCTCCTTTAGACTTTCTGCCTGCAATTTCATATTCCTCCAAAATTGCATGTCTTAGGCAGAATAATTGCATTAAAGTACTATTTGCCAGAACATTGGCCAAAAGCAATAAAATAATCTTGATATAAAATAACCATTTAATGATTTTACTTTCCAAAGGCCTCCCATGGAATGGAAGCATTAATTACGAAGGGGATTATTTTCAAACCCTTTTGGCTGATACTCAAGACCTTCAACAAATTGGCCTCAGTCTGTTTAAAAATCATTGTCTTGCAATATAAGAGAAGGAAGACTATCAGGATTAAGAACACATGAGTTATAATCCTTATTATGTTCCTTACTAGGAATGAAACTCTAACCACGTTATGTAAGCTTTTGTATACAGATTTTCATGTGTGAAACATGGTAAAACTGGAAATATTTATAATGCCTACCTCAACTTTGATGGTATTGGAGAAAAAGCATAAGATTTTATGTCAACAGTTCTGAGTTAAGATTCTCATACATCATTTATAATCAGACTTTCCTTAGCCACTGAACCTCTGCAGCTTAAATTTATTCATTTATAAAATGGCTGTGGTAACTTTCCCATCTCACAAAGGTGTTAAAAGCATTAACTAAGGAAAGGGGAATGAGGAGATCTTTCTAAATTATTAAAATATGTTGCTATTTTTAGTTACTGTTTTGTATGTTAAAGAACATCCTGAACAATAAAACAGGAAAGAGTTGTTTCCTAGGAAACATGCAAAGAATAGGGATATGAGACAAAAAGACAGGCAAGAAAGAGTACATTTTCAAGCAAGGTATTTCTGCTGATAACTGGAAGTTTTGCTGGAGAACTCTGGGAAATGATGTAAAACAGTTATAAATTTCAGCCTCAGATACAAGATTGCTGTTTTTTGGACATCAACTCCTTTTGTCAAGTTTTGAAGACTGCTGCTCTGGAGTGCTCATTCTTGACCCTCTTGGCCACACTACACACCAGGTTAAGAGATTCTGCCACCTAGGAAACCACCTCAGGCAAACTGGTGAAGATACTGATAGTCCCAGCAACACTTTCTCAAATGATGATGATAGACCCTCTAAGATGTCCATGTCCTAATCCCTGTTGCCTATGCATAGGTTAAGTTAGGTCATTAGCAAAGGGGACTTTGTAGAGGTAGTAAAGGTTATCTAGATTAAAACTGAGAGGTTATCCTGGATTATTTAGTTGAATCTACTATAATCATGTTATATCTTTAAAATAAGAATGTTCTCAGGCTGGTATCAGAATGGGAAGTAGATTCAATTGTGATAACTTGATCGACCATTGATGCTTTTGAAGATGAACTGATCCACAGCCAAGGAATGCAGGAGAAACTCAATTGCTGAGACAAGTTCCTGGGCAGCCAACAATAACCAATGGAGATATCAGCTCTATAACCACAATGACTGAATTCAGTCAAGAATCTTCTTAAAGTAGTTGGAGTTGATTTTCTCTTAGAGCTTCCAGAAGAGATTTTAGGCAGGCCAATGCCCTATCTTGGGCCTTTATAGATGTGAAACAGAAGAAGAAGTTGAAAACACACTCAGACTGATTGATGAAAACTAAAACAATTTGCAAAGTCCAAGCTGCTAAATATGAAGCAATTTGTTATAGCAGCAATGGAAAATACAGAGAACATGATAAGTCCAGTGATACAGAAAACAAAGACACTTGTCTTAAATTATTCATTCTACCTGTAATGTCTTTTTTCTTTATGTCTATTCCCAACATTAAAACTGCAAAAGCTATTAAGAGCTTCTCAAACTCTATTATTGAAGTTATAATTCTCTCATCTGAGCTGCACAATTTAGAATTTGACCATGTATGTGCTCCTTTCAATATTTCTGTTTCTGTATTGAAAAATTGTCATCTCAGTAAGATTATGCATTCCTCCTGGCAGGGACTTTAGAAATATAAGATTCTTTCTTTCATACAACTCAGGAAGTTATAAAAATGTTAGTGTTGAGAAAGTCTTCATAAAGCACTCACCAAGGTACCACTAACATACTTGTACTAATGTAAATCCACAGTTAATTTGGTATATTTTTCCAACTCAGTACATAAAATGTAGACTCTACAAAAAAAAAAAAAAAAAAAAAAAAAAAAAAAACTCAAAATCACTCCCCTGATTCTCTACCACTTGTACATGTTACTTTATTTCTCACTTTGCTTTGCAATTTCCTGTTGCTATAGGGCATCCCAGTTCTATTTGTTTAGCCCTGGCTGAGCATATTTTCTCTTTCTCAAACTACAGATTCACTAATTTTCTTCTCCTTCTGATTACATATTTTTTGGACCAGTCATGATTTTTATCTATCTATACATCTATTTAATCTATCTATAACAAAGATTGAATTTTCTCTTGAGTTCTGTTTAAAAATAATGTTTACCTAATAAATAGAGACAAATTTTATTTCTTGTCAGCTTGCAAATCAATTTTTGACAGAATAAAAGGTTATTTTATTGGAGACTGTATATTTTAGAGAAAATTCTGATTATAGTATAATACTTTTCTTTGTTCAGATTATATTCTGTACTGTGATTTATAAAAAGTAGTAGAAGGAAGATTTAATGAGTGGAAAGATGTTACTGGCAACAGCAATTACGACAACTTGAATTCTTACTGGTCAAATATCATTTAAAGTATATGTTAAAAGAATTGCAATAAATAATTTACTATTTACATAAAATAGCAGCAAAGATCATTTCATTTGATAAGTGTATTACTATTGGTTTGCCTTCTATGTAAGAGATTTATAAGGGATTTTATATAAGGGATTATACAAATTATAAAAGAAATAAAGCTACAATTTTTCAAAGACTCCCTAAATTGATATTTTAAATTAATGTGGAACTTTTTTACACTTTAATACTATTTTTCAATCCTTGTAATTTCCATAGACTTTGGTGCAATTTGACATGTGCCAATTTTAAATGCATTTTTCATACAAATTATTTGAAAATTCTTTGATATAAAGGCAAACATATTTTTACACATAAAAATGCTAAAAGTCAATCTATTCTAAAACAATGCTGATTTTTTTTGTCCTTAGCTAAAATGATCCCAACTGCACTATTTCTGATGTATATCATTTGGATGATGTTCTTAATATCATACCTACAAAAAACAATAGATATAAACAAATAATACAATCATAAATTCACATAGGACAACTCCACATATCACTTACATGCATTTTTAAAACTATTTTCAGTTGTAGATGGACACCATACATTTATTCTATTTATTTATGTGGGTCTGAGGATCAAACCCATTTCCTCACATGTGGAAGGTGAGCACTCTACAACTGAGCTACAACACCAGCCCTTATATGCATTTTTATATGAGGTGCCCATTATTTTTATAAAACGTCTCTGACTTAATAATATTTAAAATAATAACAATAGTACTTGTTATAAATATATTTATTAAATGTTAAGCTGTTTGGTGAACTGAAAGATCATCCCAATGTAATTCTATCACCAAAAATTGTTATAGAGTAAATAGAGAATGAATCAGGAGAAAATGGCAGATATCAATGGTGCAAAGTGGTAGGGAAGAATTTCTGTCTGCCACATATATTGTTTTTTGAGGAAATATTAGCAGCTATGTGTTCAGTTTCATGATTTGTTTTCTTATCATGCAAGATTACTGTGGTAGATTTAGAAAGGAATGTAATTTCTTTCTAATATGAGAAAAATACTTTGGACATTATTGTCAGGACAACTTTTTTTCTTCCTACAGAAAGAACTTAAAGGCCATCACTGTCAATGACAGTTAATTTTGGTAATAATATTAAGGAATAAAGGGTAGTTAAAACATCAGATGGGGATAACTTTTTTAGAATTAAAAAAAAATTATAAGTGCTGGCATCTGGCCAGATTGGACAAAATAATATTATACATTGGTAGTAAAGATGCATAATCATTTTAGCTGGGAATTAAAAAAATAATCCCACCAATCTCAGAACTGAAAATGCACATTTTCTAAAATGTATTTTTTGATATTCAAAGAAAATCCAGAGAAAGCATTAGGCAAGGACAAAAAAAAAAAAAAAAAGAATATCATGATAAAAATTAATTTATAATTATAACATTTCTCTAATGTCTAATTTAGAATGAAATGAGTCTAACCACAAAAAGAACTAAATTTCCTTTATACCTAATTATTCATGCATAAGGAAATAATTACCAAATTTTATAATAATCAAAACTATTGAAACTGTTTACTTTAATAAAAGACTATTATGTGTCATGTATGTGGGTTGGTTGGCATATTTAAAATGATATATGGTCCATGAATATGAAGGACAAAATCTAAAAGTGTAGTAGAGTCAAATTGAACAATATTAGATGCAAAATATTATTTTGGGAAGGAAATAGAAGAGAATATTATATTACCAAGGAGCATTAAGACATCCTTAGCTTTTGCAGAGGGTGTTTGAATTCAGTATTAAATTTAAGAAAATATTATGGAAGAAGAAAAAAATATTTTAAAGTAAGAGAAACTCAAGAAGCAATTTATAAAGAAGTATATGGCATGTTGAGGGTATGCTATGAAGTATGGGCCAAAGCCTGCATATGTTCAAGGAGATAACTTTAAGATGAGTCTAGAAAGATTGCTGAAAGAAAGGTTTAGAAGTTAGACATTATTTTCTTTCTTTTTCAGAAGGACAGTTTGGGGAAATATTTTTGATTCTGGTGAAAATAGTTAAAATTAATACTAATTAAATTAATGTCTTAATTTTATTTGTCTAATTTAAGAAGTCTTTTGTATTAGTGCAGATTTATAGAATTGTGCTCTGTGTAATAGTAAATATTTTGGATCATAAACATGATCAGATTTTAAGCAGAAGGTTGGAGGATGAATTTTCAAGGCTTAAGAAAACTGGGGGTTTCTCAGAAACAAGTGTGTGTTTTGCAAGAAATTTAGAAAAGAAGGATTGTATAAGAAAGAAATGCTAATGGCAGGACACTTTGACTGGAGGTTGTATTTGTGAACTAGAGACAAAATTCAACAATATCACCAAGGATCCTGAATTGGGCAGCCAGCCAGTTATATAATGATGGCATTCAAAGAAAAAAAAGAATATAACATGAAGGGCATACTTAGAGGTGAAATTAATTAGCTGTGTTTAGACATATTACATTTGAGACAAACGGGAAATATTCAATTGGAGAAGCCACTACAGATTTATCGACTTAAAGATGAATGGAAATGTATTTCTCTACCTAGTCTCAGATTGTTCTTATATACATTTGCAATCTAAAGTACTTTTCTATTATAAATCTTCTTTCAAATAGCTCTTAACCATGACATTATAATTTTATTGGCAATAGTAAACATTTAGGCTTTGTTAAAGGAGTTTTCTATAGCTAGCCAGACTAATTGGGTTTTAAGAAAAATATATCATTTTGTGAGTAATGTGAAACTGAATAATTTACTTAATTTCTCTATGTCTTAATTTTCTTATATAAAATAGTAGTTGTCTCATAAGTTTAAGAAATAAAATTATCACATATACTTCATAAATATATATGTATGTATATTTGCATATATACATACACTTTTATTTTAGCATAGTGTATAAGATATTTTAAGTTTTAAATATCTTCTGTAGCTCAATATTCTTTTGGTTGATTATTAGCAACACAATTTTGTAGCCCATTGAAAAGTATTTTGTGAACATGGAAAATTATATTGCTATTGGTATCAGGATTGGTTAACCATTATGCATAAGGTAGGATATTATGCTTTCAACTGACACACAAAAAATGAGATACAAGATATTGTATACATTTAATTTCAAATTGGTTAAATAGCTATACCTCTTTCAGTTAAATATGGTACAGAATTTGGAAATTTCCAGTACCAGTGTATAAGGAATAGGTCACAAAATGCTGTGAGAGCAAAGAAAGAGAAAGACAGATTCAAGATTGCACAGAATGCAATTTAGTGAGGTCTTACTGACAGAAGTGTGGTCCTGAGTGGTATAAGACCAGTGCATCCCATGATTTGGGTCAGAGGAAAGGAGCTTATAATAGGTTTAAAGTAAAATATATCATTTTGTGAGTAATGTGGAACTGAATAATTTATGAAGCCAGACTTAGATGGGTAGTCAATACGGATAGGTAAATGGAGCCAGGCTGTATCAAGGAAGCCAATTTGGGTAAAGGAAGTTGGAGAAACTCTATTTTCAATTTCCTGAGGGATTGAAATGCTAATGCTTTCTGAACACTTCCTCCACCCTAATCAAGATAACCTGTCTTGCTCCAACCTGTTGTTAAGGTAACCTGTCCTAGGAATTTCCCCTCCTTACAGGTAGTTACAAAAGTTGTTAATTAATGTATCTTGGGTTGCTCCACTTGACCCTTCCCCCTGTCCATCTGCTTCTCACCTTTTGGCCATCCCACCTGAACATCTGTTGGACCTAGTCACCTACATAGGAAGGAAGAGAGCAGGAGATCAAAGGAAGCCTAAGACATATTAAAAAGGCAGAACACCCTCACTACTTGGGATACCAGGATACCAGCTATGGCCCACTTCTCCCTCCCAGGAGAAGTCTATGTTACCCCTTTTTTAAATAAACCCTGCTTTATATGCTTACCTTGGTATGCTTCTCTAATGTTATACTTCAACATGTGAGTAAGCAGGGCTCATCACTGATAACTGGCAGTATCTTTTATCTAAGCCAAAATGTACTAGGTTTATCTTGAGGTAATATCAAGAACATCATGCTTCCAGGGGTGATGGCATATGCCTGTAATCCCAGCTGCTCAGGAGGTCAAGTTAGGATGACTGTGTTCAAAGCCAGCTTCAGTAACTTAGTGAGACCCTAAGCAACTCAGCAAGACCCTGACTCTACATAAAATATAAAAAAGGGCTGGGATGTGGCTCAGTGGTTAAGTGCACCTGTGTTTAATCCCTGTCCAAAAATTGCCAATAAACAACAACAACAAAAAAACATCAGGCACCTTCCTAGCACTAAAGGCACCAGGGTCTGGCTGTAAAACTCCATATAATACTTGAATTAGTGAAGAATTTCATGTGGGAAACTATGCAGGAGCCAGGGAAAGTCCAAGGTTACTCTACTTACTTAGAGGTAAGACTAAAGATGGCTGCCATTAGCTGAATTCCTAAGCACAGGATTTAATTGATGATCAAAGGTCCCCCAAATTCTAGCTATGCCTGTAAATATTCCTTTCTGTTTCAAATTGAGATGGAAAATTTGGAGGACAAAAATTGTGAGCTGCAATTAATTAGAACTTTGTAATTAAAAAGGATATGTTAGCCGGGCGTGGTGGCGCACGCCTGTAATCCCAGCACTTTGGGAGGCTGAGGCAGGAGGATCGCGAGTTCAAAGCCAGCCTCAGCAATGGCGAGGCACTTAGCAACTCAGTGAGACCCTGTCTCTCATAAAATACAAAAAAAGGGCTGAGGATGTGGCCCAGTGGTCAAGTGCCCCTGAGTTCAATCCCCGGTACCACCAAAAAAAAAAAAAAAAAAAGGATATGTTTTTTGTTTATAATCTTCCATTTGGGGACATAATAATTGTAGATGATTCATGATTCTCAAATTAAGGAATTAAGTTTTTTTTTTTTTTGTTTTGGTTTTTTTAAGTTTGATAGGATGTGGCAAACGCTGTCAGGTTGCCTTAAAATATAGATTAGCTCTTCTTCATTTACTAAACTGCCTTTTAGGTTTATTGAGGCCATGTGAGTACTTTCTGATGAATGATTTATTAGAGAAAATAATGAAGCCACTTACAGACCTGACCCTTAAAAATTTATATGTTGTCTAGTTTGTTTCCTGCACTATGATAATCTTGGAGAAAAAAAATGTTTCACCTGGCACAGAAACAGAACAAAGTACTAACGTCTGGCCCAGACGGTAATATATCAGGAGGAAAAATAGTCTTTTTTATTACTGAGTTGATAGAGGGCTTATTTATCTAGTTATTTATATATTCCAGATAAAACTCCCATTATCAGATGTATGATTTGCAAATATCATCTCCCAAATAGTGAGCTGTCTTTTCACTTTCATGATGGTGTCATTTGACACATAGGTATTTTTAAATTTGGAGAAGTTAAATTCATTGTCTTTTGCTGTTTGTGCTTTTGGTATCATATAAAATGATTTATTGCCAATTTAAAAGTCATGCAAATTTACCACTGTGTTGTCTTCTAAGACTTTTATAATTGTAGCACTTATATTTGGGTCTTCATCCATTCTACGTTAACTTTTATATTTGCTATTAGTCAAGAGACCAGTTTCCTCTTTTGTAGGTAGTGATCCTGTTCTCCCACCAGCAGCAGTGAAACACTATTCTTTCCCCTAAATAAAGGCTCCTTGGAAGGGTTAGTCCCTGAAGTCACTGTCAGGGATTTTTCCTTTTTTTTGACCCCAGGAGGGTTCTTCCCAGATGCCTTTGCAAACTAGCCTCCCCACGGTTTAGACTATACTTCCAATGAATCTTTCATTTACAAATTTCTTTTCACTACCTTCACTGTATTTGAGGCAAACTGTAGGTTGAACTTCCCAGTCTCTTTTACAAATGAAATATACAGCCAAGGCACTGGGGCTTGAACCCAGGGCCTTGCATATGCAAGGCAAGTGCTCCACCATAGGGCTACATCTCTAGTGTGAAATCAGTTCCTTAAGGGAGGGATTGGAGCTCACTGTTTTATAGTTTGCTTCTCCTTTTGGAAAATAGAGCCATTGCTGTGGGAGTGGGGGCGGAGTGGGGGCAAAGTGTGCTTCCTGCTTTGGGAGATATATGCTCAGTGGTTGGTAATCAAACAGTCCCAGATCTCCACAGCTTACCTCTTTAGATATGAAAGCCCAACTTTTAATAAACAGCAACAGGGGATATGTGGAGGACTCCTGTAACATTTATTAAAGCCAGGAGACCAACCACAAAGCATTTTCAAAATTTCCTGAGTGGGTGAGCTATATTCTCCTAATGGGAAGAGAAAATAAAGAATCATGGGAATAATACTCTTTTAGAATATAAATCAATTTTCCTATTCTGTCAAGGCCATTCTGAATGTCATCTAAAATAACACTATACTGTAAAAATTAGTGAAGAATTTAAAAAATATATTTTCTATTTTTCTGATTTAGATCTGAGTTGTTAGGCAAGCTATTTGGAAATAACATTAGCTATTTTATATTACTAACACGCTATTTAATAAGTTATTTCACTAAATAAATGACTCAATGACCATGCATGATACTTTATAAGTAGAACTATTTAATATTTCTTAATTGGCCCCAAGTAGAAAATGAAACCTGTAGAAATGAGCTCTTATAAAAATCTAAAATCTTCTACTACAAAGAAATAAAACTACTATAACCATGGTGATTAATGTTATATTATTTCCATCGTGTATATTGATTTTGTAAATGCCTACCCTTTAAAACAGAAATGATGCTCTCCATGGTCAGAAATGCTGATACATTAATATCAAAATTATTTTGCTCGAGCTAGTTATTACAATTGCATTGCTTCAAAACTGATAAGATGTGCCAGGGGAAATGTTTTTGTTAATTTGTGACCATTCATTGCCTTGACTAATTCTTTTCTCTGTGGAATATAATACCAAGCATTTTTGAATAAAGACATTGTTCTGACATGAGCATTTTGGCAAGGACATATTGGAGATAACTGTAATATATAGCATATATTCAGATGTATTTTCACATGTCATAACTCTTATACAGAGAGGGAATTTGCATGAAGCACTCCAAATTAGGACTTGAAAAAGTCACTTCACTTCAATTAAACTGAGATTGGTGATGCAGCCTTTAAACCTTTTTATATAAACTTCAAAGTCATTTTTGCAATGCCATTAATAACATCTCATATTTCAACTTAACCTCTAGTAACTAATGAAAGGAAAATACATAACAAACAGGTTTTGAAGGAGTCAGAAGTTTTAAGCACAATTCTATATGGAATTGTGGTATATGAAATCTAATTATCCATATTGTACCTGGCAAAGAAGAGTAGAGCTACAATTTGATATCAGCAATGTGCTTTTATTTGGTTTTATTTTTTCTCCCATAATGTCAATGGTATATGAATCCAATTTCATTTCCTTAAAATTACAGTTCAACAGAACAAAAAAACAGCCATATATCTCTAATATTGGACTGGATATAACAGAAATATAATTTATTAATATATATAAATACATATATTATACACACACACACACACACACACACATATATATATAGTTTTTCATTTTTATCTTGCATCTGAACTAAAATTGTAATTTTCTGTGCTCCTCCAATTCTTATTTCCTTAAGTGTTTTAAGTGATGTGTCATAGTAGTGAATGTAAATCAATTTTAAGTATTATAGTATCTTTATCATTATTAAACAGAAATTTTCAAAATATTTATACAGGAAAAAATTATCATACAAATATGCATAGAAAGTATAGTTAACTTGATTGATTTACTTAAGGTAGATTAATTTAAATATTAAAGTCATAAAGTTCCATTTGTTCATTAAATATTGTGACTTTGCAAAGTGGGACTATGCTTTTAAAATGCCATGTCCTCCTCGTTATAAGAAATGGTCATTTTTAATCACTATGCAAGATGGAACGATTTAAGAGGTTTATATAACCTGATAACAAATCAAAATAGGTGATATGGAAAATTAATATATATGTCAGATAAAATAAACCTTTATTATACTAGCACTTCACATTTTATAATTATGATTACATTTATTATATCTCATTTCTTATAAAATCACTAAAGGGAGGGGCTGGGCTGGGTTTGTCTCTCCATGGTAAAGAGCTTGCCTATTATGAGTGCCTGGCCCTGAATTTAGTCTTCAGTAACATATTAAAAAAAAAAAAAAAAGGAGATTTTTATCTTTATTTAAAAGAAAGAACATAAAAATACAAGTATTTATTTTGTCCAGAGTCATGAGTTGGCTTACATATGGCTAGTACAGAAACCAAGGGGATCCAGAACTCACATTCTCTTTTCAATACTCTATTTCAGCTTCCAAGGAATATTTAGCACAAACTACCAGCATTGATTTTTATGCACTATCCATCTTACTGCAAAAACTCGAAGACACATTCAATGAATTTGCCAGTCTTCATGACATTTTGCTGAAATTTCTTTAGCATGCCTAAGTATTTTGATCATTTAAACTAAATCATTTATTTTTCTAGAGAACTAAAATATTAAAATCATATTATTCTTTGAATTGGCTATATTAACCTTTGATGAAAAATGGAATAATAATGCACTATTTTACATATTTTCCTGTATTATTACAAGATAAATTTTGGTCATTTTGTATTCTTATTCAAGTACTCTATTGTGAAAGAATAATGCAATAATTCAATAGTTTTTGAATGACTGAGATAAGTCTGAAACTTTTATTAACATTATGTTGAAGAAAATATAATGCAATTAAATATGATATGACCCTGAATTTTCTCTTTTGAAAGAATAAAAGAAGCAAAAGGAGTTGTGGGGAAGTATAGTATATAGAATATATTAGGCAATGAGTTAAACTTTCCATTCTTTGTTTATCTGGATAATAATGCACACACATGTGTGTGTGTGTGTGTGTGTGTGTGTGTGTGTGTGTGTGTGAGAGAGAGAGAGAGAGAGAGAGAGAGAGAGAGAGGGAGAAAGACAAAGAGGTATCTGATTCTTGAGAATTAGACAATGGTCCTATTTTATATTTACTAAATACTTTTTAAAAAGTCAAAGCAAAAGATATTACAACTTTTCAACTATTTTGTCTTAATATTTTGAAACACTAGAAACGTACTTCTTTTGACATTTATTTATAAAGCATGAAATTGATCAATTAGAATGAACTTTTACAATAAAGATACAAAAAAGCTGGTCTGGCTGGAGTGACTGAAGAATCTCACATTGGTGAAATATTGAAAGTTTGAAATAATTTAACAATTGATGTGAAACATGCAAAGAAAAATAATTCAGGATTAAAAAAATATATTTTTGGTACTGGGGATTGAATGCAGGGGCACTCAACCACTGAGCCATATCCCCAGCTCTATTTTGTGTTTTATTTAGAGATGGGGTCTCACCAATTTGCTTAGTGTCTTACTTTTGTTGAGGCTAGCTTTGAACTCATGATGCTCTTGCCTCAGCCTCCTGAGGCGCTGGGATTCCAGGCATGGGCCACCACAGCCAGCTTAATCCAGGCATCTTTTTCGAGACATGAACATGTTTTTTGCAAGGACTAGCTTCTAAATTCTTAGTAATTTTGGTTTGTTTTTAATTCCTTTTTTGAAAAAATTGAATTTAAAATGTAAATAAATAAATAATAATGAGAAGTTGTTTTGTGATCATATAACTTTACTGTTGCTTTAAATGATGAGGACATATTTAACAATTTTTACTCCAATTTTTACATTTATTCAACAATATTTTATTTATTCAGTTAGAAATTCTATAATAGGTAAGCCCTTTGCTCTTAATGAAACTTTGGGAGAGTTAGAGTTACCTTGTTCTGGTAACAGCCTTTCAGCTAGTGACACAATTGAAGATATTTTTCTTTTCTTTTCTTTTCTTTTGTAATACAAGGAATAGAACCCAGGGATGCCTAACCACTGAGCAACACCCTCAGCACCCACACCCCTTTTATTTTTGAGACAGGGTCTCACTAAGTTGTTTAGGGCCTAAGTTGCCAAGACTGGCCTTGAACTTGCAATCCTTCTGCCTCAGCCTCCCAAGCCATTGGGATTACAGCCATGTGACACCATTCTGATGATGTTTTCTTATATGGGATTCTATATGCTGTTTCAGAATTTCTGAGAAAGATTAATAATAGATTACCTGTCAGTGACAATAAATTCTGTCTGTCTTAGTACAAATGTTTTAAATGGATAAGGATACTTCCTTATCCATCATTCTCTTACATCCATCATTATTATTGCTAAGTTTGCTGTCATTTATAGACAATTATTATTTTACTGTAATTTTTCTTGAGAAAGTGTTTATGATCAGCTATAGTTCAAAATTGCTTCTTTTTCAAAGGAATTCATAAAAAAAGACTTTGACATGTGTAATAGAATACAGATTTCTGAAAGGATTATACCATTGGACTGGGTAAGAATTTACAGAATTCAAGTGAAGAAATTAATGTATCATAAATTTGTTATCCCAAGTTGGAGCAGAATAAGAACTAATGGCATGGACTTATGAGGATGAAACAATTTTTATGAATTTTTTTGAAACACTGCTGGTTATTTGATGTTTTGTTTTCAAGACTTAAGAAAAATTTTCTCCTTTTCTTTTCAGATACTGAAAACATACAACAATTCAGTAAAAATTATTTATGAACAAAGATAAAACAATTAATTTTCTTTCCCCTTTCTGGCCCCTTCATAATTTGGAAACCATTAGTGAACATTCTTATTTTCATGGCAGTATAGTCATTTCTGCAAGTTCAATAAGAATTTATCATTCTTGTAACAGAACTTAATTATGGTACCAAGTTTCTGACCAGAATGTCATATTTGAAAAGGATGTATAAAATTAGATATGACAACCTTCAGGAAGCAATGCTTATATATCCTCCTCTGTAGAAAATCTTGCCTGAAACCTGGCTTTAACAGGTCCTTGGTGTTAACAGGTATCTGAAAGGAAAGTTCCTTCTTGTTAGACCTGAGGAGTTCAGGATATTTTAGAACCTTGAGAAGAAAAGAATTTACCCCAATCTATAAGTTTTGCAGACAAAGCCTGATGAGAAGTCATGAATTTAGCTTTTTAGTCTCCAGGGGCATTTAAAAGTCTAACCCGAATTTTTTTTATGAAACATGCCAGCCAAGCAAACTAAAAAAGGTCTATGGAACATTATATCCAAGCAAACTAAAAAAAGGTCTAGGCAGCCAATAATTATTCATATGGCAATTAGGTAAATAATCGGGATCAGTTTGATGAAACTAGACATAATTTGCAAACAAATTAGTTTTACTTAGATTATGTTTGAAAGAAACATGGGTTATTATAGATGGAAAATTTATTTCAGAGGAAAACTACAAAATTATCTTGTGGGTACTAAATTCTAGTCCATTCATTGTTTTTAGGGTTTGTTCTCTGTCTGATAACTGGATTTACTATGGCTACAACTCTCCAATTAACCTTTTTTAAAAAAATATTTATTTGCTTTTTTGCTTTAATTAATTATACATGATAGCAGAATGCATTTTGATTCAATGTGCACAAATGGAGCACAATTTTTCATTTTTCAGGTTGTACATGATGTTGACCGGTGCAGCCATACATGTACCTAGGGTAATGTTCATCTCCAATTAACTTTTTAAACATTTTTACACCCTCTTGACTCGGAATTACTAAAACCACAGCCCTTTTCCTGAATCTCTGTAAGCTGAAACTGAATGGCTTGACATAAATTTTGGAAAAATCCCCATAGCAGATCATGTGTAGACAACATTTGCACCTATTGCTACATGATCTGCGCTCTGACCTCTGCAAGTGTTAATCTTTCTTTTTTTCTTTATTTGCATTAAAAAAAAAAAAAAACACTCTCATTAAATGGCTGACCACTAGTACCACCCAGCAATATTCTCTACTACTAAACCCAAGATGATTCAGTTAATCTGTAATAAACAAATGTTAGCAGAATGAGAAAATGGACTTTTATTATTCCAAAAAGACTAGAATATCTGTTAGTTCCTTGAATAAAAGGAGCGATTAACAAAGACTCTTTGCTGACCAAATTTTAGCCAGACTCCTGAGCCTTCTCCTATGGCTCTTGATGCACTTCTGATTATCTCACCCATCTTTAGAACAAATTCTCTTAGATCATTTTAGACATAATATCCCTTATCTTTGATGTTTCCTCTTAATGATTTTCAATCCATTGACCTCATCCTGCTTATTGAGTGCACACTTCCACTCGCCCAAGATGCCTTAATAGTTGAACATTCTCTCTTCCACTGCAGAATCTTACTGCTGGGATCCCTGTACCTACCACAGTGGCCTGGAGTTAAGTCTTCCTCACTCTGCTTTAACAGATATCATTGAGTAACTTTTCTTTAACATTATCATTCCCCAAACTCAAAATGGTGATCATTTAAACCCAAATGCTCCTTCTCTTCTGTTTTCATTCTTTGAATAACTCTAAATATTCTCATATTGCTCCTTTCAAAACAACATAATTGGTTTTTCCTGAATGTTCAGATTAGTGTAGATATTTCTACTGAGTTCTCTAAAAATACCTATTTGTCTACAGCTTATTTTCATTTTTCCATATTTGAGCTCATAAGAATCCCTTTATCTCTCTAAAATCGTGCCCTTATTCTCTTTATATTTTCTCAAGCCTGGTGTGGTGGCACACACCTGTAATTTCAGTGACTCAGAAGCCTGACACAAGAGGATCCTCAGTTCAATGCCAGCCTGTGGAACTTGGTGAGGTCCTGTCTCAAAATAAAACAACAAAAAGTGCTGGGGATGTAGCTCAGTGGTATTGAGTCCCTGGGTTCAATCACTATTAACACACACACACACACACACACACACACACACACACACATTAGAAACTTGAGAGAGCTCAAATCAACATCTAAAATGCTACCTCAAATAGATTTGCATTTTCTTTCTGCAGTTTCTCCTTGGCTCTTTACTCAACAGTGGGCAGACAGACACACTGATGGCTGGGCATGGTGGCACACACCTGTAAATTTCAGCCACACATGAGACTGAGGCAGGAGAATTGCAAGTTTAAGGCCAGCCTTAAAAAGATCCTTGACATAAGAAATAAAAATAAAAAAGACTGCCACTGTAGTTTAGCAGTAGAGTGCTTATGTAGGCTGCCCAAGCCCCTGTATTCCAACTGCTATTCATTTTACTCTTTTCTGAATACTTCCAGACAGCACAGAAACAATGTAATATCTTGTATCAGAAAAAAAAAAACATATAATCCTTAATTAGCCTATTAATTGGTACATTAGCCTGTTCCCTCTCCCCTTCTGAAATGTTTCATATTTGTAATGATTATACATTTTTATTTTATTTTACATTTGCTCTTTAATCTTGACCTGAATTCTGAATGTACACTTTAGTATAGCTTCTACTACCAAAATACTAATGACCTCCAAGTAGTTAAATCAAAGGGATGCAATTTTCTCTTTATTATATTCATCTTGACATCTTCGGAGACCATAATCTGCTTTCTCTTTGAGGGTCCCTTCTGTTACCAATTCCATCTCCTTTATATATACTTTGTATAATCATATTCTACATGCTTGCTTTTCCTTAAATACAAGAACTCCTTAAAAGACATTTTCACACTTAATCAGCACAGTCACCCAGTGTTCCCAGCTCAACAGCAAGTATTGCATCGAGGTGTCAGAAATTGTTCCTCATAATTTTTTTCTTTATCATATTGACATATGTGCTTCTTATCTCAACCAAAAGCAAGCAGGTCTCTTCCAGCCCTGTCTCAGGTCAGTGGTCAAATATTTTGTGTCACTTCTAATGAGATAGACACTCAGGCTAAGGTCAAGTCTTGATAAAGATGCTTGGCTCCAATCCCATTTGAAAAGTTAGAACTGAGATTGTGACTAAAATGTCATTATTCTTACCATGGATAAAGGTTGATAATTTGTGATATTCCTAGGGTTAAGATGTAACTGCACAGACACTTTATTTTCTATTATATAAGCAATTTTAAATAACCTTAATTTGTACAAGGAGAGCTTTGGCCTGAAGTTATTTAAAGCATAAATGTTGTCTAGAGCAGCCCTAAGTGAAATGATTTGACTTGGTATTATAAATTCTTTGACTAGACATGTTTGGCATTGATTGTAAATGAAATCTTATCCACAAATATAACAGAATATTGTTCCCCTATTCAACAACCTTATACTCATAAAAGCCTTACAAAGTTGTTGTAGTGGTTGTTGTTGGAGCTGTTCCCCCACCCCAAATTTACATGATTGTATCCTTACTCACTTTAAATTACATGGCATTCTTATTCTACTCTGCTGTCTTCCTTAAGATAATTACAGGAAATAGCTCAATTTTCACTCTCTTTATTTTAAATATTTAAAAAAAATGTATTGGTGGATTTCCCTATAAATATAGCAATGGTGAGTATCATCCTCTGTCTCAGAGGTCAAAATCCTGAAAATGAGGATAGATGTGCAAATCAGGATTGTGTATTTGGAGCTGGCACTACTTCCTCCTTTGTCAAAACTCATCACATAAACACAGTAAACACAATGCATATTTCATTGTTTGTTCTAACTTTCATAGATGCTATTTGCAAAATTAAGTTTAAATTCATACTATATGGCATGTTTTCCTGGAAGAAGACAAAAAAGACACAGAAAGTAGGAAGGCTACAACTTACTTTTATTTTTAAATGCCTAAAAGGAATTGTGACATTTTAAATATAGGCCTATCACAATCCCCTAATTTATAAATAGACAGACAACATATATTTCCTTTAGATCTTTTCTCAAGGAAAGAACAAGCCTTTTTCCAGTAATGTTAAAATTATGCTTAGAAACTAATAATTTGTTTTAAAAATAGATTCCAATACAGCCTATCTAACTTTTAACAGCATCTCTGAAATAAAACTAAAAGTCAAAAGCACATAACAAAATCTTTGGTTGAGATACATCAACCCCATGTGTCTGTCTGGGAAGAAATTTACTTACGAAAAGTGGAACTTGACTGAAAGAAACAATTGAGAGCTCATAGAGCTGGATGAAGAAAAATTCCTGGCATGAAAGTCCATTAGGAGAACCATTTGTCTTCTTTCACTTTCTATAGCCCTATTAGAAACATTTTATAGACTTTCTTTTTCTAGTATATCTCCTGTATTTTTATGCAGCTACACTAACACATACTTTCCTTGCAGTCAAAACTCCCTTGCATATAACAGGCTGAAGGACAAAATAGGTAGATGACAGCTAATGTAAAAATAATGAGAGTTTAGCAAAAAAGTGGCCACTAACCCTGAACTATTTCACATGGTACTAAAATTCCCATACTTAAAACATAAATTCAGACTTGGAAAAAGAGTTCTGATAGAAAAAAGCTGGGGATCACAAAGACTTATTTATGTTGTTGATTTTTTTTTTCAACAGACTCAAGCAACAGAGATAGAAGATATGTCTTCTAAGTTTAGCAAAGCCAAATGAAATAAATTCAGGCATTTCATGTTGGGTTAAAATTTTACACATTAGTAATATTCAGGTAAGAGGGGAGAGGCTCAACATATAATAAGCAGACAGCAGGACAGTAGGAAATTATCCACATGTCTACTATCAATCACTAAACATTAGAATTCAATGCATTTTGTGATAACAGAAATAAAGGAAACCATAAAAGAATACTATACAATTCAAGAAATAAAGCTTAAACTCAAATTTAGAGGAGAAATTAATAAACCTTTCTCAAATCAAATGTAAGAAAACTCAAGAACTATCCATTATCCTTAATATAACAAAAAATGAGGATTTAAAAAAATGGAAACTATAGCAGAATGTTATTAAAAATAAAAGATGAATTTAAAACATCATAGGACGAAATGAAATGAGAGATAAATGTGAAAAGGAAAGACTGAAAACAAACCTTTGGCTAAAGCATACACTAAATATATAATGAAGAAGTTTTAAAAACAAAAAATTGATTTTATGTAAAATCTAATCTGTGACATCTAAAATAAATTTACTAAGAGGAGACAATTGATATTATAAAAGATAAATTGCCATTTGCTAGTAATAGTAAAAATAAATGTTATATTGTATTAGCCTATGATTTTTAAAATATAATTCAGACATAGAAACCAAAAAAAAATGCTTAAGTTTACATAAACATTTAATAGAATGTGTCACTTCTTGTTCAGAATAAGTGGCATAAGTTATAATGAAAAATTGTGATAAAAATCTACTTATTCAAATTTCCTATTTGGTGTAAGTATGAGATATTTTAATGTGTTATGCTTCAAGCCTTAAGAGTCTCTGTTTTTTTTATTGGTGATAAATATGTCATGCTTCAAAAGAATAATGTGAGAACTAAATGACATTTAATAGTAGAGCCTGTAACTTAGCCAAAGTTGGTTTTATGTGTAATTATGAGTTTTTTATTATTGTTATGATTATAGTTGTTATTATTATCATTATTATTGCATTTTAGAAGATCTATGCTGAACTCTGTTGATCCATTTTTTCCCCTGATCATACAACATAATCAAGTGTTTTAAATATGTAAATCTCTGCTCACAAGTGAGAAGGAGTCCCATTCTTTTAACCAGGAATAAAATGAAAAGAAGAATTAATCTTTTGATGATGTGTTATACATGGGCATTTATATGGATTTCAGTTTGTAAGTTCCTGAAAAGGACTAGAGGACTGGAAGTTATTCATAACACCACACAAAAAGTAAGAGGCTTCATTGCAGTGTAGTAAGTGGCAGGCCTTTTGATGACTACTTTGGAGAGAAGCAAATTTAGTATTTGACATGTTATTCCTATATTTTGGATTTTTTGAGTAAATCCAAAAACAGATTTATTCCCACTAATGCCACACAACATAGTACAAAAGCAGGTTAAAACTATTCTTTTCCAACAAATTTTCCTTCAATATAACTACAGTATATTTCTGAGCATGAATATTTCATATGCAAATATCCCCAGCCAGTGCGCTATGCTTAGTTGACTGTGTATTGTTTATTAGGCCCTCTCTACCTCACATTAAACTTGTGCTCCAGTGTATAGCATGGTTCATGATGTTAATAGAGGCAAATGCTTCACTACAGGAACTTCAAGTGAAATAAGGAAGAGCCTGCTGCTGTTAGTTGAAGAGAAAGAGTTTTGGCTGGTCAAGACACCTACAGGGGGAAAGGTATGGTACTCAGAGGGTAAACATCAGCTGACAATTAGGGATTAGTTGGTGGAATAGGAAATTCATATTAAAAAATCAAGTACACTGAGATGCTAAAATGTGTGTAATCAGTCCTTGGAAGAAACAACTGAAAGAAGCTCTAAATGGCTGTAGAAATATTGAATAGGAGGGGAAAATCAAAATCACCTTCCTAGAGACTAGGTCATGATGACCCTGAGTTGATATCAGCTCCCATTTTCAAAAACACAACCACTGCTCTCAATAATATGTGTTGTAGGAGGGGGGAGATAAAAAGGTCCTGCTATCAGATAGCAATGATCCAACTCTGATCAAGACAGGAAAAATAACTGCAGAACAAGCGCAGGAAAGAATCTGAGAATTTGGAAAATATAAGAAGTAGAATGTAGACCTAATCAATAGAGCAACTCTTAGACTTTATCTCTTTTAAAGTTTTTGACATTATCCTAGTGAGGACAGACATGAAAATGCATGTTAGAAATTCATTACTTATAAAAACATAATTTAATTGTGTAAGTAAATGCTTAAAGTTTTATTTACTATTATAGCTTTCTTTTTAATTAGATATTCTCTTGACCTTCTGTCTTTATAACATTTCAATTTTATATCTTTTTTTTTTCTTCTTTTATTCAGCAATTTTTATTTTTTCTTCTGCTGTAACTCAAGGACCTGATCAGAACAATTGTAGAAGAGGAAAAGGTTATTTGAGGGCCCAAGGCCATTTCAGAGGTCTTAGTCCTTGGGCTCAAGGTGAGACAGAATATCATGGAGGAAGAGTGTGGCAGAAGGAAGAATCTCACAGCATCAGGAAGCAGAATCTCCACTCACCAGGTAAAAATATATACCCCAAAGCGCCACTCCCCAATTCCTCATCTAAGACAAGTAAGCCTCCAGCCACACCCTACTACTTCAGTAACCGCTTCCTCCCCATCAGGGATTAATTCACTGATTAGGCTAAGGTGATAACCCAATCATTTCTCCTCCAAACCTTCTTGCATTGTCTCACACTTGCGCTTTCGGGGGACTTTGGGGTCTGACAATGGCCCGGCCTTCACGGCCAAATTATCTCAATTAATTTCAAGAGCCCTGAATATAAATTGGAAAATTACATTGTATGTACCATTCAAAGTTCTTGAATAGAACATTAAAGGAAACTTTGACTAAATTAATACTTAATGGGTTGAATTACCGGGTGAAATAATTTAACCGCCTTTGGTTCCCAGAGTACACCAAAATCTGGTGCTCAGAAACACTAAAGGGCTACAACTTCATAGATAAGATCTTTCCCCAGGTCCAGGCTGCTCATGCCCGATCATTCATTCCAACCAGGCGATGCTGTGCTGATACGACGTTTTAACAGCCTTGAGCCCAGGTGGAAGGGCCCTTTCGTTCCGCATTACTGCCGTCAAAGTTGCTGGTATTATGGATCCATCACTCACAGCTAAAGAAGGACCTACAGAAACCACGGAGGAAGAACCCACTGGAAGAGAATCCAGCAGCCAGAGGTGGAAAGTGGACTGAGCGTGGGCCTTTTAAATAACTAAGGTTTAATATTTTGTCTAATTTATTATAAGCTGCTAATAATTTTTTGTTGGAGTATATATCTTGGGTTTTAGCCAGCTGGCCTTTGTACCCCATCTGTTGCTTTGCAGGATCTCTAATACTAAATTGTACTTACTCTTGTAGATCCAGTAATTGGCCCTATCAAGGAAATTTTTAGTCAGATATTCAGGGAGGGACCATGGAGAAATCTACAGACCAATCTCACTCTGCTCACCCTCAAGATTCAGGACAGTATTCCTGTATTAAAAAAAGGGGTAGTTTATTCAAAAGAGGTGGATGTTTCTGTGAGTCCCCTAAATTCTGTAACTACTCAAAAATTTTTGGTTATTGGCTGTTGACACTATGGACAAAAGTTCCTTCTGTGTACAAGGAAACTCCATCCATCAATTACTAGCTAACAATCTTATGGGTCATCTGTAAAATATACTGACTATGTTAAAGTCACTGGTGATTAGTCCAGTATACCATGCAGAGCCAGGGCTTCACTGGTTATTCAAAAGCATTGTTTATGTAGATTGCATCTTTCCCGATCCCCCCCCAATTGTTCTATTGAGAATATCTCCCTACCCAATGGCAAACGATGCCAACATGGGTTTTTCTCTGTAATAAAGCAACTTTCCAGGCCTACAAACTTTTCTGGGATCTGTTCTATTGGACGGATCTTTCCTTTAGTGCTCCCCACCGAATGGTCCAGTCTGCCCTCCAACTGCGAGGACACTGCAATTGCAATGCCACTCTAGTTGTAGGAATACAGAAATCACAAAATTAGCCTGTATAGCAAAACAGCTAACCTTACTGCACAAAGCAAGAGATGAAAGAACTTCGAACCTCAATGAATAGAGCGGTTATTGATTTTCTTTTATTGAAACATCACTTGGGTTGCCAACACCATGTGCTGTTTTATGTTAAGATTATACGTTATACAACAGGTAGATGAGATAAGACCCAAAGTTAACTTCTCCAGGTCCTATAATTTGTATCCTTCTCTTACTAGTTATTTGTCCCCAATTGGGCTGCCTATTATCGATAAAATTAGCCTATATGATTACTCCCCAAAGATTTGAAAAGTAAAAAAAAAAAAAAGGGGGGAATGATAAACCAGCCTAATTCACCATCACACCAAAAAGTTATGAAAAGCCCACTACTACTTCTTAGCTTGAGCTTAACCCCATCGCTCAGGGATTAATTCACTGATTAGGCTAACTTGCTTTGGTGACCTTGTTAACCCAATCATTTCGGAGAGCCTCCAAACCTTCTTGCATTGTCTCAACACTTGCGCTTTCTTGGGGGATACCACTTCTAAACCATAACAATATCCTACCTTGGAATTTTCTTATAAATATGTAATGATCAATATTTCCATGGCTATACTAGACAAACCGGCTAAGTTCTAGTGACCATTGTGGACAATTTAGAAAGTTATTTTAACAAGACTTTTTTTTTCTCCCATCATAACAATTCAATGGAATTATGGAGAAGCTTTCCTTATCTTCAATCCTGGATACCTCAAAATTTCTCAGCTATAGAAATTTTGTCACAGTTCTTAATCCATGTATCATAGACCCTGAGTCTTTTTTTTTTTTTTTTTTCTTTTTCTTTCTCAGACTGTGAGTAGAATGTTGAGTGGAACAACATGGTATGTACTCCCACATATGTATACTTTCTTGCTTAGACTTACTGAGTATTTACAATCTTTGTGGGATTTAAATTGAAAAGCAAACTAGCCCTGAATCCTTAAAGGAGCCTATTTTGCAAAATTATAGAGACAGTGAAAAGATTAGTGGTTGCTAGGTGTTGGGGTTGGTGTGGAAGAAAGGAGGGATGGATAAGTAGAGCTCAGGAGGTTTTTAGGAAAGGAAAACATCTCAGTGATACTATAATTGAAACTATATGATATTGCACTTCTGGCAAAATTCATAGAACTGAGCCCAAATGTAAACCATAAATTTTAGTTAAGAAAAGTCTATCAATATATTGGTTAAATAATTTTAGTAAATGATTCATACTGAAGATGTTAATAGGGAAAATTGTGAAGGGGTGGAAAGTTAGTATATAAAAATTCATGGAACTGTATATTCAAATTTTCCATAAATCTAAGCTTCTCTAAGAAATAAAATCTGTTAATGAGGGGTGGGGGGGGGGAGAGAGAGAGAGAGAGAGAGAGAGAGAGAGAGAGAGAGAGAGAGCTCTTTCACTAAAACAGGAATATTAATTCAGTAAACTATCCACAATACCACAGATAGTTATTCAAGTACTGCTTAGAAACCAGATTTGAAAGGGCTCACCTCCTTCACAAACTGCTTAATTTACTTTCAACACATCTAATAATTTATGCCTCATTTATCCCTTTACTTATTAATATGGTGCATAAGTTTCTGGAAAATTCCCTTTGAACTAACTAGTGTAGCAGTACATAACTCAATGTATGACCTTCTTACAGAGGCAAACTCCTCTTAGACTATGTAAATGTGCTCTTTCTCAAATTTTCCCCAAGCAGAAATTACGAAAGTGCTTATGTTGCAAAATGATTTTTTGGTTTCAAAAAAATATATTTTAAATGTTAACCCAAAAATGTACCTAAGCAGATAGGTGCTAAAGGTTCAGTTCATAAATTAGAAATTGAGTTTGCATTTGATAAATGAGGTAAAATTGAATGCATGAGAAAAAACAATTTTGATAGCAGGATGCATTATATTTAATGTTGCACTTTATGTCTATATTCTATTATTACTCATGCTCTTTTATTGTTGATAAAGAAGTCAGGATTAAGCACTCACTTTGAAATTGTGAATGATTGCTCCCAAGTTGTAACATATCTGTGAAACTTATGTAGTCTTATGACAGCATGGTATTTTATTTTTTGCTAAGTGAAAAATTTCAGCTCTACCCAAATCCTGCTCTCATATTCAATAATAATTTAGACATCTAGAAAAGAGAATTTGTTCTTCAAGTCTCTAATGAACAATTACTTTTCTATGTTCGTAGCAAGATATACTACTCTTTTCCCGTATCATTAATTAGATTTTCATTCATTAGATTCAATTATATATATATATATATATATATATATATATATATATATATATATATAAAATTCATATTTCTGGAATTAGTTCAAACTTAACATTTTAGTTAAACCTTAAAGGAAATCAATCAACTCATAAAAGTTCTAGTATAAAGGACATATATTTGAAAGTCCATCAAAGAAAGTATTGATAATTTTAAATTCGAATTTGGTAAGATCATAAAGCATCCTATAGCATACTTTACTTTAAAAAATAATTAAAATATGTCCATCTATATTTTATCTTGCAATTTTACAGAAAGTAGTAAAAATAAAAATTATTTTTAAAAATAGAAATTATCAAGTAACATGAAATAAAATATAAATGTAATATTTAACATGAAAAATTTAAAATGATTCTACATATTCTTTTATAAAAATATAAAATTCAATTCAATTCCAGAAACATGTTGATTTGAAATTTCTTTTGCATGCTATTCCAACTTCAAATACTTAATTTCCCTATTAGTCATATTTCATTCCTTATCACTGTTACCCTCCATGATATTATGCATAGAAAAAAAACTGCATTAATAAGTGACTTACTAATAGGCTCTTTGTAACAAAATTGCAGTTAAATGCATTATTTTCCCCTTATTGGTATTTGAAAATATTTGAAAGTCTTATATGTGTAAGCAGAATCAAAAAACTCAGGTTGTAAGTAACTCTCACAGACATAAATTTGGATTCTGAGGCTAGGCTATGATAGACCAGGTTTGTAAGGTCAGGAATGTGTTACAAGTTAGGGAACATAAAACCAGAGCATTATCTGTCCAATATTACACTTCTGCTTTCTCTTAGTATGTACAACTTACATTCCATTAAATTTATTTAGAGAAAAATGTAAGAGAGAAACCTACTTAACATTTTTCTCATTTGTTTAGTAACATTATTTATATATTCATATATAAAATATGTTCATACATATTCATAAAGATGATAATACATAATGAGATAAAAAAGATCTTGATTAAAAATGCTTATAAATTATGGAACATCAAGGATTGAGGAACTAATCTTAAATGTGAAAGTAACTAACTAAAGGAGGCAAAAATCAAGTTGCCTGGGACTTTTTGAGGTAGTAGTAAAGGCAGGAACAAAACAGAAAAGAATAATTAGATCCAGGACATTTAATCTGAAGGTAATATCAAGACCTTTTGTAAAGTCATAGCAGCCAAAGGATGTCAGGATTATAAAAATGATTTTATTAGTGCATTGTAGTTATACACAATATTGGGGTTTCTTTTGACATAATCATACAAACCTGGAACAAATTTACTCCACTTCAATCCCCAGTATTTTCCCTTTTTCTCCCTTCCTCCCTGTCCTGTTCTCTTTACTCTCCTGGCCTTCCTCCTATTTATTTATAATTGTTGACATTTAGTTCTTTATAGGTACACACAGAGGTAAAATTCACTGTGGTATATTTGTAAATGTACATAGCATTATGTGTTCAATTTTATTTCAATGTCCTCTTTTCCTGTAATTCCTCCCTCCTATTCTATTCCCTTCCTCTGTTGCACTGATCTCCCTTCCATTTGCATGGAATCCATCCCGTATTTTTCCCTCATTTTGCTCTAGCTTCTGCAAAGGAGAGACAGCATTTGACTGTTGACTTTCCAAGTCCTGTTTATTTTACTTAGTAGTATTTTTAAAGAAATTACTAATAAGAAAATAAACAAGGGACTATGGTTGGTTGTAGCTCAGTGGTAAAGAGCTTGCCTAACACTTGTGAGGCACTGTGTTCGCCATCCTCAGCACCACATAAAAACAAATAAATAAAAAATGAAGGTGTTGTGTCCATCTGCAACTAAAATAAATTAAAAAAATGCCAAACCAAAACCAACATAACAAAACTCTTATAATAAATCATAGTAGTTAAATAATCTGGATATTAAAATTTGAACAACTTAGGTAGTTATTCATTTATGGCCTGAAAACCAGATAGAAATGTTGCAAACTATGTTAAATCAAAATGGTATAAGCAAAGACAAATTTCTGAATCAGGTAAAAGTGATGTGAATATATAAGATAAAAATATCATTTATTATGGAACAGTTGAGATAGTAATAAAGGAAAATCTACACATTGCAAAAGTAAATCAAAGTAGTAATTCAAAGCAAGATTGCTATCCCTATAATGTAAATGAATATTTTAAGATTAATGTACTCAGCCGGGCGCGGTGGCGCACGCCTGTAATCCCAGCACTTTGGGAGGTTGAGGCAGGAGGATCGCGAGTTCAAAGCCAGCCTCAGCAATGGCGAGGCACTTAGCAACTCAGTGAGACCCTGTCTCTAAATAAAATACAAAATAGGGCTGGGGATGTGGCCCAGTGGTCGAGTGCCCCTGAGTTCAATCCCCGGTACCACAAAAAAAAAAAAAAAAAAAAAAAAAAAAAAAAAAAAGATTAATGTACTCTTAGATAAACAGACATTTAACCAGTAAATCACAGTTTTACTCTCATTTTCCTTTTTAACATGAGAAAATAAAATTCATTATTTAGAATTTTATTGTAGTCTTATGGTATGATTGCTTTTCCCATCATTTGTTTATTTACCCTCTCCCACCTTTGTACTGAAACCTAGAAAAACATTCACTTAATATTAAAACTAGTAATTTTTAAATGGTGGAACTTGGGGTGGCTTGCAGATTACTTTATTCTTATACATGTTCTACTTTTTAACATAAAGCATGTAATTATAAATTTAAATTATGGGGCTTTTTGTTCTCAAAAAAGATAATCTGAATTATGAAACCTTTCACTTTTATACTCTTAATCAGTTAACTAGTATAAAATGGAATGACCTTTTGATAACGTGAAAAAAGTTAACAGAGTAATGAGGTAGAGAGGAAAAATTATACTTTAAAAAATACTTGAAACTTACAACTTGATGTTTGTTAAAATTTCTAATTCAAATTGGATCCATTTTATGATGCATCATAATAGACTATCTGTTATACTATTGAGCCTTGATAAGTCAGGGAACAGAGGTGTGCATATGCAAAATAAAGATAATATCACTTATAATTGAATAATTACAGTATCTATATAGGAAAACTTATTATCTAGCTTCAAATGATTAAATGATGTGCCTGCTCTAAATCACAGATTTTTTGTTTGTTTGTTTTTGTTTTTTAGCTATTTTTACATACCTATTAATATTGTCAGGTACTTGTTCATATTCCTAGTATTTTCAAAAAAATATTTTTTGAGATTTTAATTAATTCTTTTTGCCATTTTTCAAATGATCATTTTTCACTGAAGTGAGCAATTATTTTTTAATTGTCTATGTTATCTTTATTATGCAGTTTCTTTTCCCCCTCTTGGAAGATAAATGTATTTGGAGGTGAGGAATTTCTTTTAGAAAAAGTATCTAAATGTGTTTGGAGGTCAGGAATTTCTTTTAGAGAAAGTATATTGAATGCTAAAGATTTTACTTATGGTGCTCTCTTATTTAGTTTGTTTAATAACAAAGTATACAAATTTATACTTAACCAAAAATTATTTAGGATATTATAAAAATAAGCGAGTTGTTGGAATTATATGAAAATCTGAGTTTAAAATTAAGTTATCAAATATTACATGACTATCTTAGATAAAATATTTGTTTCAATATTTTGTGCTTGTATGAACATTAAACAATGAATTCTACTGTTATGTATAATTATAATGCACCAGTAAAAAGGAAAATGAAGAAAAAATTCCTTTGAAAACATATACACTTCCTATGTTATCTTTCAAGATTTGAGATCCAATTATTATTATTTGTAATATTGGGTAAATAAACGGAATCAAGAATTTGACATATAATATATATTATATATTATATAATACATTATATAATATAATATATTATAATACATTATATAATATAATATATTACAATACATTATATAATATATAATATGTGTAATATTATATATTATATATATTTTTTGATCAATGAATCCAGGCAAGTACTGTCAATGTGCCCTAATACTGCAAAGATACCCTGTCTCAAAATAAAAAAAAAAATATATGATGGGCTGGAGATGAGATTAATTGGCAGAGCACCCTTGGGTTCAATCCCCACTATCACAAAATAAGAAAAAAGGAGGTAGTCTACAGGAAAATTACCTCATTTCTTAAACAAATAAATTTCAAAGATAAAAACACTATACAAAGAATTAAAGGGAATCTTAAAAGAGGGAGATGTGTTACATAATTTCAATCTTTGCCAAAGAATAAAAGAAGCACTGAGAGGACTGATAATATTTGATAAATGATATATTAAATAAATGACATTATTAAGGGATTGTTATTGATTTTAAAAGTGTAATGATATTGTCCTTACATTTATGATAATATTTTCATTTAGAGATACATACTGAAACGTTTATTCAGGAAATATTCTTACATCTGGAATGTACCTCAAGGTAGTGAAGACATTTTGGTATTTTCATTGCTGTGAAAGATTTGCCATAATTTATGGCTACTAGAGGTTAATTATACTATTTTTAAATATAATATGTTTGATATTTTCCACAAAGAAATGTAAGACCAAAATAGGCAAATATGATACAGGAAAAAAATTTGTAAATTTCTTGGTTTAAGTACTTACAATTAGGAAACATACACATGTATGTTTCTCAGTGGAGAGTAAAAAAAGTAAATCAATATATTTGTTATTATTAAATTATGATTAGAAAATATGACTTATGAAATGTCTAATTTTTGAAATTTACTTTGATTTGGGGGGGGGTCTTGATGTTTTATTTATTTTTTATAAGCCCCTGGAATTATCTAAAAAAAAATCTGCCTCTTGCATAAAACATATTATTTTAATTTGACTAAAATCTAATTTGGTTTTGAAATCTTAAAAGTACATCTCAACATTTCAAAGGAATAAATAACCAATACACACAGGAAATGTTTTATTGGACAAATGCTGAGTTTCTTCTCACTTCTATCATCTGAGTAACTGTCCTCCTCCCTCCCTCCCATACACTTATACTAGTCTGTATGAACCTACATGTGAATGTGGTGAATGTTCTATAACTGCACCTGGGTACCTGTTACCTCACTTCCCTGAGTTTATTGTTTTGGATGTGACTCTCCATCTAACGTGGTTAGGGCACTAAAGGCCAATATGTATGAAGTTAAGATGTCCTAGGCTTAGTTGACCTGGTTCCTTGAAGAAAGAAGATGAAATGTTCTACTCTGGGAATTAGAGAATATGAAAACCTGTCTGTGGAAAGAGAAAAATGAAGCAAACATCACAGAGAAATAGAAGTAAGAGACAGCAAGTCTTAATGGCTTTCTAAGATTTGGTTATTAACTTTCCTATTCATTTGGCAATTTCCTGCAACTTGAAATAAGTATGAAACTTCATCATAAACTCACTGGTGGAGGTGGTGATAGGCATTGAATGCAGAGGTACTTTACCACTGCACTATATCCTCATTTCTTTTTATTTGTTTTATCTTGAGGAAAATTATCCCTCAATTGCTGATACTGTCCTGGAACATGCTATTACTTCACCTCAGCTTTTCCAGTCTCTGGGATTACAGGTGTGAACCACTATACCTGACTATAAGCAAACTGATTTACTTAAGTAGGCCTTTTGCTATTTTCAATTACTTGCAACTTGAGGAATCTAAGTTAAAACAAGTAGGCCTCTCATTTTTGTTTCAGTTAAACTATGGTTGCATCCTAAAGTGATCTTGGTTAGACAAAATTAGAATCAGAGTTATTTCTCATAGTTTATTTGCTCTAAATTGCTACTACTTTTTATTATTATGTTTTTATTAGTACATTATAATTATACATAATAGTGAGGTTCATTGTTACATATTCATGCATGCATATAACATAATTTGCTTCGTTTCATTTCTTTCCCCCAGTACTTGATTCATCTGCTTAAAAGACAAAATATTTTTAAAATTTAAAATATTTTGCATTTACTACATAATTTATTAACTTTTGCTTTCTTATCAAAGTTATTGTTTCTCATAAATGAATTTGATGTTCATTTCACTTTTCTTTCAAGGAGAGATGATTATAGCAACATTAAGTAATGGCAATAAATCCAAAGTTAGAGTGTTAAATGAACTTTAGTAGTTCTTATACACTTATCCACATTACTTGCTATTCAGCTTGGTCTTTACTCACTGTCTGAATCCTTCATAATTTTTTAGTGTATTATGAATTCACACATGCTTAATTTTTTTTTTTCCTTTATAATACTGGGGATTATACTGAGGGCCTCCACATGCTAGGCAAGTGTACCCAGTCCAGCTCAAGAATGTAGACCCTCTAATTTTGATGTTATACATATTAATTCCATTATCACTATAACTATTTCTTTATGAGTATTAGAATACTAACATTCTCAAAATTCCTATTTGCAGGAGCATAACTACCATTTCCTGTAAGTATTCCAAATATCTGAAAACACTATGAAGGCAGAAACCCTGGTTCCCCAGCTCATTATATTGTCATTATGCTTTGGCATATTAGAGGGGCAAATTGTAATTTTTGATTGTTGACAGATTTTTTTCCATAGCACATATTAGAAAATAGAATTTCATAAATTCAGGTACTATTATTTTTTGGGACCGTCATATATAAATTTATTTTCTCACAATTCTGGAATCCATATGTCTGAGATCAAGGGTCAGTAGAATTGGTTTTTATTTAAGTCCTCCCTCCTTGGTTTACTGTCTTCACACAGTTCCAGCACTTTGAAGGTTTTGTACTAATCTACTCTTCTCATAGGACATCAGTCAGATTTGGACCAGGACACATCCTAAAAGCTTCACTTAATTTATTTATAGTGAATGTCTTTATACTCACATTTTGAGGTACAGGGGATTATGACTTTAAGGTATAACTGAGTGGAAGGCAAAGTAGACCTCATAACACAAGCTGAAAAAGAAAATTTCTGCTACTTATTGTTATTTATCAACAAAGTATGAGGAAAATTAAGAGACATCAACAAAAGTACTTAAATAATGTAAAAGTTATATCTTTTTATTCTGTAGTTCTCATAATAGATAATTCTACTAATAATTGCCTTTCTCTATGTAAGGTAACACATGTGACTGAGGGTAGCAGGGGTTCTATATGTTAGCTGGAATATGAATAATTCTGTTGAAAATATGGGCCATCTTCTCAGAAATAAAAGGTATACACATTAAATATTCCACAGGTTTTTAAATGAATAAACATCTATTCTACTGTGTGCCAATAAATATGTGGCAATATTTTCATTAGAAAAAAAAAATGGAAATAGGAAAAAAAATTAAAAGAGGCCAACATTTAACTGGAAAAGGGCCTTTAAATACATTTTCCAGCCAGGTATGGTGGCACATGTCTGTAATCCCAGTGGCTTGGGAAGCTGGGGCACATGTCTGTAATCCCAGTGGCTTGGGAAGCTGAGGCAGGAGGATCACAAGTTTAAAGCCAGCCTCAGCAACAGTTAGGTGCTAAGCAACTCAGTGAGACCCTGTCTCTAAATAAGAAATACAAAACAGGGATGGGGATGTAGCTCAGTGGTCAAGTGACCCTGAGTTCAATTTTCAATATCCACCCCCTGCCAAAAAGAAAAAGTTTTCCAATAGTTTCTTATCCACAGAATTACAATAAAAATCAATATTTCCTAAGTAGTTAAAAAAAACAGCATTTTTCTGAAATTAAAATACATGAGTTAAAATACTCTATTTACAACTTTAAGGAATAATTAGATCTTGATATGAGGATTGTTAGTTGTTTGTGCTAGTTATAAAGACACTTATTTTTCTCTGCTTCAAAGGAAATGCACAAAAGATACATTAACCTCAAGACACAGCTTAAGAATTAGGAGGTATGTTATAAACCCAGTACTTTGTACATCTTATCTAAAAAAAGAATGCTTTAGACATTCAATTCTTATTGTGGTTTTTAGTTTGAAAGAATGAAAACACTTAGTACTTTATTTTTTACATTAAAATTTTATCCTTAACAAAATTGGTGCATTACCTACAGCTTGAGAATAAGCTGTATTCTATTAGTTTATTGGAAAGATGATCCTTTTGGTTTTCTCAGTTATTCTCACCCATCATTCTAAAGGGAAGAGTTTATACTACAGCAACTTTATAGGATTTGCTTTAAAAATAGTCTTTCAAAGATTTATAGAGCCTGTGGAGTGACCACCTCCACACTTTGCTGGTCACAAGTCACTTTTAAAGCAACTAAATCCATTGAAAGCCAATGTGATAGGAATGTCATGTCTGTGTAATCCTCTGGGGAAGTTAATCACATAGCCAGCTAAAGAACTACCTGCCAGAAAAGTGCCAAAGATAAATAGTCCCCAAAGTACTTTGAGGAAAATTTAGTCTATATCTCAGAGACAGAAGCACATTTTGCCTATCACTATGTATTTTAAATATTTTGGCAATTTCTATTTAATAATTGGATATGTAATTTCCTAAACAAAATTTTTCATGTATTTTACAAATGCATCTGTATCTTCATATATGTCTCCATCTTTTTTTTTTTTAAGGTCTTCTTGTGACTATTTAAATCACCTTGTTGCTACTGCTTATGGAATCAATTTCAGCAAAAGGCAAATAATCTAGGAAATTCGGTAATGAACAGTGACTGACAGGGAAGCAGTAAATGAAAAAATCCACAACATACCTGGGACTTGCTGGGCCATAATGTATTACAAAAGGAAGGAAGGCTTCACATACTTAAATATAAAACATGAATTTTGGTAAGCTATGCCACAATTCTAAGTTAGCTTATGATATGAAGGGCAATTTCAGTCACAATATCCTGTTCTTTTACCATGTTGACTCATTCACAATTATAGCCATTAAAAAGAAAACTCAAATACCCTCTACATTTTCCCCCATAATGTCTTTTTGTATATTATATGTATCATGACATATACATGGCATGACATTTCTTAGGTTCTAGAACTTTTCATGGCAAAGAAAATGTAGGATGGGAGAGGTATACTGGTGTTTTTTGATAAGAAAAAAAAAAAGTTCGAGAGAGAATTTTTTTTCAGTATTCCATTTGTCTAATCAGAATATCACATGAATAAACTATAAAATATAAAACCATATTCCTGTACATCTCGTTTTTATAATTATTGAAATTTTTGGAAACATTTGCGATTCAGTTTGACATCTTCTTACAATGTATTTAGTTAATCATCCTAATCAGAGTGTGCAGAGCATAATTTAACTTTTTTTTTTTTTTTTTTTTTCAATTCAGGGCTTTCTTCTGACTATCAATTAGGACAGTGTGTTAAGAAAGGGATGCCTTAAAGGACTATTAAGAGGTATAGGCCTCCTGGCCCTGATTTAAACAGTGGCTAATATATGTCTAATAAGTTACTCTGCTGCATCTTACTCTACTACTTTGCTGCTCTCTCCTTTGCAAATTTCTGTTAACAGACCCTATTCATAATTTTTATTTTTATCTGACCTATTGTCTACTATAGCACAAGGGAATAAAATTGCAAACATAAAATTGCAAAAGATGGAATCATTCTGATTAAGTAAAAATTTTATCTTAGGTATCACATGAGGAACAAAGTGTTATATAAATGTGGTAAACATATTCTTGTGTGTGTTTTTCAGCTTTATTAGAACTTCAGAAATTATACATTGATGTTCCTAGAGTTTAATTTTCAAATGTTGGGTCATTAATGAATATTTGTTTCTGCATATATCTTGACAGTCAATCTGAAATCTGAATTTTTTTTTTTTTTTTTTTTTTTGTACCGGGGATTGAACCCAGGGGCACTGGACCACTGGGCCACATCCCCAGCCCTTTTTTGTATTTTATTAGAGACAGGGTCTCACTGAGTTGATAAGTGTCTCGCCATTTCTGAGGCTGGCTTTGAACTTGCGATCCTCCTGTCTCAGCCTTCCAAGTGCTGGGATTACAGGCGTGTGCCACCGTGCTCGGCTCAATCTGAAATTTATAGTATATAGTCCACTTATACCCACAAAATAAATAAATATGTATATATGTGTGTGTATGTGTGTATATATATAAATGTTTCAAGATACTTTCTACAATAATTAAAATCACTGGATTATATTTATGTCAATGTTATACCATGATACCTTTCCTTGAGCTTCAACAAAATGAGATATATGTTCTGAGTACACAGAACTCAAAGGAGTACCTTCCCTAGCAACAATAAGCATGCACAAATACTACTTTTTAATATTATTTTTCTTTCAAAATTTCTTAATATGAATTAGAAAGGATGGTAATTGTAATAACTTTGTAGCATGGAAAAACACAATCACAAAAAGCTTACTACTTCTCAAATCAGTGTCAGTGTCACCTGAGTTCAAATCACCAATGTTAAGAATAGAATGCAATAAACTCATTGTTGCATACTGTGATTTGGGAAACTAAACAAAACGAGCTGGTCTTTTAGGAACCAGTGTTTGAGTTAGTAACAGAAAATATTCCATGAGTTTCCTTCAAATTTGGAAATAACCATACAGACTTACCTTGCCTAAAATCTACTGAATTCATGACTTTCATATAATAGATCTTAAGAAGTTATGATTTTCAGTCAACTCTAGCAATTTTGTTGCTACTGTCTTTCCTCCAAGCATAATTACTTACCTGTCCTACAACAAACTAAGTAAATATCACCAAAGAATTGTTATTTTGAAGTCTTGTTTTTGGACAAAGATAGATTCATCAATTTATTAGACATATGATGAATAATCATATAATATTATGCAGAAAATGTGAATTCCCACAACATTTAGATAGATGCAAATTATTTTGTTTTGTGTATTTACATTGCATCAATACAGAACATTTTTACTGGTCTTATTTGCTATGAAACTATTAAATATTTCATACCACACATGGGTTTTGATGGTCAATTTTAGGTGTCAACATTCTTTTTGGCTGGACTGGCGATTGAACCTAGAGCTTCACATGTGCTAGTCAAGCCTCTGCCACTGAACTTTTATTTTGAGGCATACTCTCTCTAATTGCCCAGGCTTGTCTCTAACTCTTCATCCTCCTGCCTCAACCTCCCCTTCAAATAGCTGGGATTACATTTGTGCACAACCACATCAGATTTAAGTGTCAACACGACTAAACTATAGTCCCCAAATATCTAGTCAAACCCTAATGTAGGTGCTATTATTAAGGTGTTTTGCAGACATAAATAATGTCTACTAGCAGTTGACTTCAAGCCCTTAATGATCTTGGCAGGCCTAATCGAATAGAGTGAAAGGCCATAACACTGGAACTGAATCTTCAATGGGAAGAAATCCTGCCTGTGGAGTGAAACTTCAGCCTATGTCTGAGAATTTCCAGTCTGCCATTTCTGATATTTGGCCATTAGAATTTCCAACTTATATAGCCAGTCACTACAATTGCTTTGCAACAAAAATCATTCTCTCTCTCTCTCTCTCTCTCTCTCTCTCTCTCTCTCTCTCTTTCACACACACACACACACACGGTATAAACTTGAATTATAATTTCAGTGCTCAAAGTTTTGTTTATATTTTGCCAGTTTCAACATAAAAAAAAAAATTAAGCACATCTCACTGCAATTCTGAATGCCTATTTAAAGTTGACCACCCAACACTCATCATCTTCTGCCTTAACACCTCTCTACGTGTAACTAATTCCCAGAATCACATTTTTCTTCCTTTCTTGGTGAGTATAATAATCTTACATTACATTTTATTTCATATGCTAAAATCACATATTTACTCTCAAACTTTTGGCATTACATATTTAAACTTTAGTTTTATTGTTCAAACCATTATTTCTCTAACTCTGAATGTCATTTGGGTAACTAGAGTTTGCATGTACCATAAACAACCTTAAATTACAATGTCTGTGAAACCCTTTGTTTGTTATATATAGGCCTTTAAGAAAAACAAAGGCAAGCAAAAAATAATAACCCTTTTTGTTAGTCTATCTCTGTCATAGTCTCTATTTTAAATGTCTTTTTTCTGGAAATATTTTAGTTTCATGTTCCTAGTTTAGCTCCATAATATGCTCTCTATAGTTTTAAGGTTTCCCCCTAATCTTCAATGTTTTCTGGAATCAGCAAGTGTTTCTGTTAAGATAACAAAATTTTCCATCTTACCTCTTTAACATACTGTGTTAGCTTTGCAATACAGTGACAAATACCTGAAGGGGATAAAATCTTAGAGGAGGACAGGTTTATTTTGTCTTATAGTTTGAAAGGCTTCAGTCCATGGCTCCATTGCTTTGAGTCTGAGGTGAAGCTGAATGGGATAACATACGGGCATTGCAGAGGAGACCACAGCTCATAGCAGCCAAGAAGCAGAGAGAAAGAAAGGAAGGAGCTGAAGACAAGATATATACCCCAAGAGCATGCCCCTAATATCCACTAACTTCTACTAGATCCCACCTCCTATACTTTCTACTACCTTCCAGTAATCTGTTTAAATTAATAATACACCAAATGGATTAATTAACTAAGCTTAGAGCACTCATGATCCAATCATTTCCTAAAATTCTCCCCTCTGAACATTGTTGCATTTTAATGCCTATAAGTAAATGAAAATTAGGGGGAGATTCCAGGTCCAAAATATAACACATGCTAAATATTAAACATTTATTGAAATACTTCATAACTGTATACTGAAAAAGTAGAAATTATACACACATACACACAAAAAAACTCATGTCTATTTTATTTATATTGTATTTAAAATTCACATTTTGTATCCTAATCTTCTTAATTATGTTATAAAATATTATGTCATATAAATTATTTTTGTACAGTTTTGGTAGTTGAATATATTATTACATCGACATATTATTTAACCCCATTCTATTATATTTTTAATCAATGTTTGCTCATATATCTTTCCAAATTTGATTCCTACATAAAAAAATTGTTACTCAACTAGAATAAGTATTTTAAGGGTTCAAAATAATTCTTCCAATGCTTCCAAAAGGCTCTGTTTTTATATTTCCAACAAAAATATGAAATTTTACTTGTCTGATTTTTACAGGAATAGAGTATGAGCTTGTTTTGTTAAATTTATAAGATAGTATAATTATTTAACTATTAATAATACTGATAATTTTGGGTAATTTTTGTTTGCATTTCTTCTGTTATCCTTTCTACCTGTTCTTGGGTATTTTAACTTATTTTTCCCTAAAATGGTAAATAAACTTTTTTAATATTAAGAATGTTTATTTTATTAACTGTTAGAAATACACTATCACAACTCGTTGGTAACACTTCCATTTCCCATTAATATGAAACATTATCAATATAATAAAGTCTTAAGTATTTCTTGGTTGTTCTGTTCTATTTATCTATCAATTCTTACATTAATAACATTAACAATAATAATGACTACAGATATAATTGCCATATCTTATAGTGTCCCACTTATTATTCTTTTCCCAATAATAGTGCTGTTAAGTTTCTGACTGAATCCTAATTATCAATTTATTTATTTTTTATTAATTATTTTTATTTGTTTTAATTAGTTATACATGACAGTAGAATGCATCTATGCACTATGATATATCATACGTAGATGGGCTATAATTTCTTATTTTTCAAAGCATACATGTTGCAGAATCATATTGGTCATGTAGTCACATATATACATACAGTAATAATGTCTGTTTCATTCCACTATCTTTCCCACCCCCACATCCCCTCCCTCCCCTCCCTTCACTTCCCTCTACCTAACCTAATGCTATTTTTCCCTAGTGCCCCCTCCGCCCCGCCTTATTGTGAATTAGCATCCACGTATTACAGAAAACATTCACCTTTTGGTTTTGTGGGATTGGCTTATTTCACTTAGCATGATATTCTCCAACACCCAGCATTTGCTGGCAAATGCCCTAATTTCACCCTTCTTTAAAGCTGAGTAATATTCCATTGAGTATATATACCATATTTTCTTTATTCATTCATCTATTGAGGGACACCTAGGTGGGTTCCATAGTCTAGCTATTGCAAATTGAGCTGCTATGAACATTGATGTGGCTGTGTCACTATAGTATGCTGATTTTAAGTCCTTTGAATATAAACCAAGAAGTCGATAGCTGGGTCAAATGGTGGTTCCATTCCCAGTTTTCTGAGGAATCTCCATACTGCTTTCCATAGTTATTTCACCAATTTGCAGTCCCACCAGCAATGTATGAGTGTACCTTTTTCCCCATAACTTTGCCAACATTTATTGTTGCTGGTATTCTTGATGATTGCCATTCTGACAGGAGTGAGATGAAATCTTAGAGTAGTTTTGATTTGCATTTCTCTAATTGCTAGAGATGTTGAACATTTTTTCATATATTTGTTGATCAGTTGTATTTCTTCTTCTGTGAAGTGTCTGTTCAGTTCTTTAGTCCATTTATTGATTGGGTTATTAGTATTTTTGGTGTTAAATTTTCTGAGTTCTTTATATATCCTAGAGATTAATGCTTTATCAGAGGGGCATGTGATAAAGATTTTCTCCCAATCTGTAGGCTCTCTCCTCACATTATTAATTGTTTCCTTTGCTGAAAAGAAGGTTTTTAATTAGAATCCATTCCATTTATTGATTCTTTTTTTTTTCTTTTTTATCACTTTCTATCCATTCTTTTTTTTTTAATTTTATTTTTATAATTTTTAATGTATACAACTCATAGTGCATGTATTTAGCATCTTTTTACATACAACTGTTTGTATACAAAGTATATTCGTACAATTCAGGTCTTCAAACACGCATTTAGGAAAATGATATCAGTCTCATTCAACCACCTTTTCTTTTTTTTTTTTTTTTCTTTTCTCCCCCTCCCTCCCCCCTTGCTCCCTCCCTTACCCTCCCTTCCCTTTGACCATTCTAGTGTTCTTCTAATCTTCCTATGTACCCCCATCCAAAAATACTATGAACTAGCCTCCTTATATCAGAGAAAACATTTGGTACTTGGATTTTTGAGACTGACTAACTTCACTTAGCATTATGTCTTCCAACTTCATCCATTTACCTGCAAATGCCATTATTTTATTTTCTTTTATTGTTGAGTAAAATTCCATTGTGCGTATATACCACATTTTCTTAATCCATTCATTTTGAGGGACATCTAGGTTGGTTCCACAACCTAGCTATTGTGAATTGCACAGCTACAAACATTGAGATAGCTGTGTCACTGTAATATGCTGTTTTTAAGTCCTTTGGGAATAGACCCAGGAGTGGGATGGCTGGGTCATAGGGTAGTTCCATTCCCAGTTTTCCAAGAAATCTCCATACTGCTTTCCATGACAGTTGCACCATTTTGCACTCCCACCAGCAATGTATGAGTGTGCCTTTTTCCCCACATCCTCTCCAACACTTATTGTTGCTTGTGTTCTTGATAGCTGCAATTCTGACTGGAGTGAAGTGAAATCTTAGAGCAGTTTTGATTTGCATTTCTCTAATTGCCAGCAATGTTGAACATTTTTTCATGTATTTGTTGATTAATAGGGTATCTTCTTCTGAGAGGTGTCTTCTCAATTCCTTAGCCGGTTTATTGATTGGGCTACTTGTTTTTTTGGTGTAAAGTTTTTTGAGTTCTTTATATATTCTAGAAATTAGTGCTCTATCTGATGTGCATGTATTAAATATTTGTTCCCAATTAGTTGGCTCTCTATTCACCTCACTGATTGTTTCTTTTGCTGAGTAGAAGCTTTTTAGTTTAAATCTATCCCATTCATTAATTCTTGGTAGTAATTCTTGCGCTACAGGATTCTTATTAAGGAACTTGTGGTCTAATCCGACATGTTGGAAATTGGAGCTTACTTTTTCTTCTATTAGGCATATTGTCTCTGGTCTAATTCCTAGGTCCTTGATCCACTTTGAATTGAGTTTTGTGCATGGTGAGAGATAAGGGTTTAATTTCAATTTGTTGCATATGGATTTCCAGTTTTCCCAGCACCATTTGTTGAAGAAGCTATCCTTTCTCCACTGTACATTTTTGGCGCCTTTGTCTAATATAAGATAGCTGAATTATATGTATTAGTCTCTGTGTCCTCAATTCTGTACCATTGGTCCACCCGTCTGTTTTGGTGCCAATATCATGCTGTTTTTGTTACTATTGCTCTATAGTATAATTTAAAGTCTGGTATGGTGATACCCCCTGCTTCACTTTTCTTGCTCAGGATTTCTTTGGCTATTCTGGGTCTCTTATTTTTCCAAATGAATTTCATGACTGCTACTTCTATTTCTTTGAAGAATGACATTGGGATTTTGATTGGAATTGCATTAAATCTGTATAATGCTTTTGGTAGTATGGACATTTTCACAATATTAATTCTACCTATCCAAGAGCAAGGTAGGTCTTTCCATCTTCTGAGTTCATCTATAATTTCTTTCTTTAGTGTTCTATAATTTTCATTATAGAGGTCTTTCACCTCTTTCATTAGGTTGATTCCCAGGTATTTTATTTTAGTTTTTTGATGCTATTGTAAATGGGGTAGTTTTCATCACTTCCCTTTCAGAGGCTTTGTCGCTGATGTACAAAAATGCCTTTGACTTATGGGTATTGATTTTGTATCCTGCAACTTTGCCAAATTCATTTACTAGTTGTAAAAGTTTTCTGGTAGAGTGTTCTGGGTCTTCTAGGTAGGTTATCATGTCATCTGCAAATAGTGCTAATTTGAGCTCTTCTTTTCCTATCTTGATCCCTTTAATTTCTTTTGTCTAAGTAATTGCTCTGGCCAGAGTTTCCAGTACTATGTTAAATAGCAGTGGTGAAAGGGGACATCCCTGTCTTGTTCCAGTTTTTAGAGGGAATGCTTTCACTTTTTCTCCATTTAAGATAATGTTAGCTCGGGGCCTTGCATAAATAGCTTTTATAATGTTGAGATATGTTCCTGATATTCCTAGTTTTTCCAGTGTTTTGAAAATAAAGGGGTGTTGTATTTTGTCAAATGCTTTTTCTGCATCTATTGAGATGATCATATGATTTTTATCTTTAAGTCTATTGATGTGATGTATTATGTTTATTGATTTCCGAATGTTGAACCAGCCTTGCATCCCTGGGATAAACCCCACTTGATCGTGGTGCGCTATCTTTTTGATATGTTTTTGTGTCCAATTTGCCACGATTTTGTTGAGGATTTTTGCATATGTGTTCATTAAAGATATTGGCCTGAAGTTTTATTTTTTGGATGTTTCTTTGCCTGGCTTTGGAATTAATGTGATATTGGCCTCATAGAAAGAGTCTGGAAGAGCTCCCTCTTTTTCTATTTCTTGAAATAGTTTGAAGAGCATTGGTATTAGTTCTTCTTTGAAAGTCTTATAGAACTCGGCTGTAAACCCATCAGGTCCTGGACTTTTCCTTGTTGGTAGCTTTTTGATGACGTCTTCTATTTCTTCGCTTGTAATAGGTCTGTTTAAGTTGTGAATAGCCTCCATTTCCAGTTTAGGCAAATCATACAACTCAAGAAATCTGTCAATGTTTTCAATATTTTCTGTTTTATTCGAATACAAGTTTTCAAAGTAATTTCTAATTATCTCCTGTATATCTGAGGTGTTTGTTGTGATATTCCCTTTTTCATCACGAATGTTAGTAATTTGAGATTTTTCTCTTCTTCTTTTTGTTAGTATTGCTAAGGGTCTGTCTATTTTGTTTATTTTTTCAAAGAACCAACTTTTAGTTTTGTCAATTCTTTGAATGGTTTCCTTAGTCTCAATTTCATTTATTTCTGCTCTGATTTTAATTATTTCCTGTCTTCTATTGCTCTTGGTGTTGGTCTGTTCTTCTTTTTCTAGTGCTTTGAGGTGTGATGTTAAGTCATTTATTTGTTGGGGTTTTTTTTCCTCTTAAGGAATGAACTCAGCACAATGAATTTTCCTCTTACTACTGCCTTCATAGTGTCCCAGAGATTTCTATACGTTGTATCTGTGTTCTCATTTACCTCTAGGAATTTTTAAATCTCCTCTTTGATGTCTTCTTCAACCCCTTGTTCATTCAGTAGCATATTGTTTAGCTTCCAGTTGTTGGAGTAGTTTTTCTTAATCCTTGTTTTGTCGTTGATTTACAATTTCATCCCTTTATGGTCTGATAGAATGCAGTGTGGTATCCCTATGTTTTTATATTTGCTGAGAGTTTCCTTATGACATAATATATGGTCTATTTTGGAGAAGGAGCCATGTGCTGCTGAGAAAAAAAAGTGTATTCGTTTACTGAGGGATGAAATATTCTATATATTTCAGTTAGGTCTAAATTGTTAATTGTTTTAAGGAGGCTTAAAGTTTCTTTGTTTAGCTTTTGTTTGGATGATCTATCCATTGGTGAGAGAGGTGTGTTGAAGTCCCCTAGAATGACTGTGTTGTGGTCTATTTTACTCTTGAACTTGAGAAGCATTTGTTTGATGAATGTAGGTGCTCCATTATTTGGGGCATATAGATTTATGATTGTTATATCCTGTTGATGAATGGTTCCCTTAAGTAGTAAGAAATATCCATCTTTGTCCCTCTTGATTCGTTTTGGTTTGAAGTCTACCTTATTTAATATGAGAATGGAAACCCCTGCTTGTTTCCGCCAGCCATGTGAGTGATAAGACTTTCCCCAGCTTTTCACTTTCAGTCTGTTGATGTCTTTTTCTACAACGTGTGTTTTTTGAAGACAGCAAATTGTTGGGTCATTTCTTTTAATCCATTCTGGTAATCTGTGTCTTTTGATTGGCAAGTTTAGGCCATTAACATTCAGGGTTATTATTGAGATGTGATTTTTATTCCCATCCATTTTTATTTGAATTATAGTCTTTAGCTTGATTTGGTTTCTCTTCTGGTTGGTATTTCCCTTATTTTAATATCTTCCTTTGTTGATTTTTGCTGTTATCTTTCTCTTCTTCTTCATGAAAAATGTTGCCCAGGATGTTCAGAAGTGCTGGCTTTCGAGTTGTGAAATCTTTTGACTTTTGCTTGTCGTGGAAGGTTTTTATTTCATCTTCAAATCTAAAGCTCAATTTTGCTGGATAGAAGATTCTTGGTTGACATCCCTTTCCTTCAGAGCTTGAAATATGCTATTCGAGGATCTTCTTGCTTTTAAGGTCTAGGTTGAAAAATCTGAACATAGTCTGATTGGTTTCCCCCTATATGTAATCTGCTTCCTTTCTCTTGTGGCTTTTAGTATTCTCTCCTTGCTCAGTATATTAGGCATTTTCATTATAATGTGTCTTGGTGTGGATCTGTTGAGATTTTGTATGTTTGGTCTTCGGTATGCCTCTTGAACTTGGTTTTCCCATTCATTCCTCAAGTTTGGAAAATTTTCTGTAAATATTTCGTTAAATAAATTACTCATTCCTTTGGCTTGAAACTCTGCCCCTTCCTCTACACAAATCATTCTTAAGTTTGGTTTTTTTATGCTGTCCCATAATTCGTGGATGTTATGTTCTTGATTTCCAACAAGTTTTGCTGTATAGTCTAAATTCTTCTCTAGGACATATATTTTGTCTTCATTGTCTAAGGTTCTTTCTTCCAAGTGGTCTACTCTGTTGGAGATGCTTTCAATTGAACTTTTATTTTAGTTTATTGCTTCTTTCATTTCTGGAATTTCTGTTTAGTTTCTCTTTAGAGCTTCTATTTCCCTATTGAAGTAATCTTTTACTTCCTGTATTTGTTTTTGGAGTTTTTTGTCAAAATGATCTTTTGCCTCCTGTACCTGCTCCCTCATCTCATTTTTGAGTTCATTCTTAAGTTCCATAAACATTTGGAATATGTAATTTCTAAATTCCATCTCTGGCATTTGACCAACTGTGTTTGCCATGGAATCTACTGATGAGGTATCTTGATTTGTTTGTGTCACTTTTGTCCCTTGTTTTTTCATGTTGCTTGTGTGTCTTTTCTTCCTGCACTGTGGGACCTTGACTATTTCGATTTTACATTAAAGCCTTATGTTGTTCCTGTAGTACAATGCTATCAGATTCCCTTATTATTCCTTTACACTTTAAAACCTAACACTTTCTATTCAGAAAATCCAAGTTTGATCACAATGTACAGATTTGGTTAACCCAGATATTGTTTCCAATTTACTCTGTATGCTTCTGATGGGGTTTTATAGCTTCAAGTATTGGATACAGAGGTGTTATGTTTAGGAAGAAGGAAGTGTCTTGAATTGTTCTTTCTTGGAGAGTATGAAAAGAGAGTTCTATTGAAGTGGTTTAGTGGAAGTAGTTTAGTATCAGTAGATGAGAGAGGAAAGAGAATGGAGTAGACATTTAGGTTGAAAGACCAATTTATATATAAAGTAAGATGGAAAAGAAAAAAATGATAAAAGATTAGGAATTGGTGTAAGAGAGAGGAGAGAGAGTGTCAAGAAAATAGAGAGTAAACTATATAAAACACCACTTTGCTATCCACTTCAATTGCACAGGTTCTAGAAATCCCAAGTTCTGTGAATAACTTGTTTTTGCCTCTGTTTAGTATGCACTGGCAGGGAGTAAATAGGAAAGATGAAGGAGGAAGAAAAGATGCAAAATTGAGAAGGAACAAAAGAAGGAAAGAAAGAAGGAGCAGAAGCAAACAAACACACTGACAATCAATGCAAAAAAAAGCAAAACAAAACAAAGCCAAAAAAAAAGAAAAAGAAAAACAACAAACAAACAAAAAACCCCGAAAACCAATAAAACAAGCAAACCAACAACAACAACAACAAAAGTCAAACCCCTAGTCTCAAACAAAACAGGCCCTGGGAAGCCCCCCTCTTTTTTCCTTTCCAGTTTAAGCCAATTGTGTCAGATCACGTCCAGACAGTCAGCGATCCTGTTAGTGGAGTCAAGGCTGCACCTTTGGCCAGTGGCATAATGGCCCAGTGGAAGAGCGGCTCAGGGGGCTTGTGTGTCAGCAGATGAATGGCACCAGGAAGGGGACCCTCCAGAAGGCAGCCTTTCCCCAAGCCCACCCACAGTTGTAGCTTCTTGTGGCTGCTGAGCTGGCCTCAGACACGCCCTCCCCTGCTGGTTAACCAAGCCTCACCCAGGTGTGCGCTGTTTTCAGAGTGTTGGCGGCTCCCTGGATGTCTGCAGCTGTTCTTCCTTTCTGTCTTTTCCCCTTTGTCTGGGTCAGCCACTGTACTTCTCAAAGATGGCGGTGCTCTCCTCCGGCTCAACAGCAGCTCCGCAGACCCTGTGTCAGTTTAGAGCGTGCGGGATCGGCTTGGCAAGCTGTGTGAAAGAGCTCTACATGGGCACCGCCCACACCTCTAGGCTTCTTTCTTTCTTTTTTTTTTTTTTTTTTTTGGTACTGGGGATTGAACTCAGGGGCACTCGACCACTGGGTCACATCCCCAGCCCTTTTTTTGTATTTTATTTAGAGACAGGGTCTCACTGAGTTACTAAGTGCCTTGCCATAGCTGAGGCTGGCTTTGAATTCGCGATCCTCCTGCCTCAGCCTCCCAAAGTGCTGGGATTACAGGCATGCGCCACCGCGCCCGGCTCTAGGCTTCTTTCTATCCCTCCTTGCCAATTGGTTTCAAAGCCGCTGGTGGATGTCTCCTTGCCGAGATGGTATCAGGCAGCTGCAACTGCAGTTCAGACAGCACTGCTGCGGACTGTGGACCACTCTGACTCTGCCCCTGCTCATTGTGGTCCGGAGAACATTGTATTTTACTGTCCAGAGGTGCACGAATGTCTCGGCTCCCTTTCAGTTGCAATAGAATTGTTAGTAACCCCATTTATTGATTCTAGATTTTAATTCTTGCACTTTAGGAATCTTGTTAAGGAAGTTAGATCCTAGGCCAACATGGTACAGATTTGGTCCTACTTTTTCTTCTATTCTGCATAGGGTCTCTGTTCTAGTGCCTAAGTATTTGATCCACTTTGAGTTGATTGTTGTGCAGGGTGAGAGATAGAGGTTTAACTTTATTTTGTTACATATGGATTTCTAGTTTTTTCAGCACCATTTATTGAATAGGCTATCTTTTTTTCCCAGTGAATGTTTTGGCACCCTTGTCTAGTATGAGATAACTGTATTTGTGTGGGTTTGTCTCTGTGTCCTCTATTGTGTAGCATTGGTCTACAAATCTATTTTAGTGCTAATACCATTCTGTCTTTGTTATCTTTGCTACAATAGCTCTGTAGTATAGTTTAAAGTCAGGTATTGTGATGCCTCCTGCTTCACTTTTCTTGCTAAGGATTGCGTTAGCTATTCTGGGTCTCTTATTTTTCCAAATACATTTCATGATTGCTTTTTCTATTTCTATGAAGAATGTCATTGGTATTTTAATAGGAATTGCATTAAATCTGTATAGTGCTTTTGGTAGTATGGCCATTTTGACAATATTAATTCTGCCTATGCAGGAGCATGGGAGATCTTTCTCATCTTCTGAGGTTTTCTTCAATTTCTTTCTTTAGTGTTCTGTAGTTTTAATTGTAGAGGTCTTTCACCTCTTTTGTTAGATCGATTTCCAGGTTTTTTTTTTTTTTTTTTTTTTTTTTTTTTTTTTTTTTTTTTTTTTGAGGCTATTGTGAATGGAGTAGTTTTCCTAATTTCTATTTCAGTGGATTTATCACTGATGTATAGGAATGAGTTTGATTTATGGGTATTGATTTTATATCCTGCTACTTCACTGAATTCATTTATTAGTTCTACAAGTTTTCTGGTGAAATTTTTTGGATCATTTAGATATAAAATCATGTCATCAGCAAATAGTGATAGTTTGAGTTTTTCTTTACCAATTTGTATCCCTTTGATTTCTTTCTTTTGTCTAATTGCTCTGGCTAGAGTTTCAAGGATGATGTTCAATAGAAGTATTGAAAGAGGACATCCTTGTCTTGTTCCAGTTTTTAGAGGGAATGCTTTCAATTTTTCTCCATTTAGAATGATGCTGGCCTTGGGTTTAGCATATATAGCTTTTACAATGTTAAGGTATATTCCTACTATCCCTAGTTTTTCTAGTGTTTTGAACATGAAGCTGTGCTGTATTTTGTCAAATGCTTTCTCTGCATCTATTGAGATGATCATATGATTCTTATTGTTAAGTCTATTAATATTATTAATTACATTTATTGATTTCCATATGTTGAACCAACCCTGCATTCCTGGGATGAATCCCACTTGATCATGGTGCACTATCTTTTTAATATGTTTTTGTATGTGATTTGCCAGAATTTTATTGTGAATTTTTCATCTATGTTCATCATGGATATTGGTCTGAAGCTTTCTTTCCTTGATGTGTCCTTGTCTGGTTTTGGTATCAGGGTGATATTAGCTTCATAGAATGAGTTTGGAAGAGTTCCCTCTTTTTATATTTCATGGAATACTTTGAGGAGTATGGGTATTAATTCTTCTTTAAAAGTCTTGTAGAACTCTGCTGAGAAGCCATCTGGTCCTGGGCTTTATTTGGTTGGTAGGCATTTTTTTTTAATATTTATTTATTTGCTTTAGTTGTACACAATGCAATGCATTTATGTTTTAGGTGGTGCTGTGGATCGAACCCGGGCCGTGCACTTGCTAGGCAGGCTCTCTACTGCTGAGCCACAACCCCAGCCCCGGTTGGTAGGCTTTTGATGGCATTTTCTATTTCATTATTTGAAATTGATCTGTTTAAATAATGTATGACCTCCTCATTCAGTTTAGGTAGGTCATATGTCTCTAGAAATTTGTTAATGTCTTCAATATTTTCTATTTTATTAGAGTATGCATTTTCAAAATAGTTTCTAATTATCTTATGTATTTCAGATGTGTCCATTGTGATGTCACCTTCTTCATCATGTATTTTATTAATTTGAGTTTTTTCTCTCTTTATCTTTTCATTAGCATGGCCAGGGTTTTATCAATTTTATTTGTTTTTTGAAAAGAACCAACTTTTTGTTTTATTATTTTTTCAATTGTTTCTTTTGTTTCAATTTTATTTATTTCAGCTCTGATTTTAATTATTTACTGTTTTCTGCTGCTTTTGGTGTTGATATATTCTCCTTTTTCTAGGGCTTTGAGATGTAGTGTTAGGTCATTTATTTGTTGACTTTTTATTCTTTCAATAAATGCACTCAATGCAATAAACTTTCCTCTTAGCACTGCCTTCATAGTGTCCCAAAGGTTTTGATATGTTGCTTCAGTGTTCTCGTTTACCTCTAAGAATTTTTTATTTCATCCTTGATTTCTTCTACTATCCATTCATCATTCAATTGTGTATTATTTAATCTCCATTTGTTACAGTAGCTTCTATTTTTTATCTTATCATTGATTTCTAATTTCATTCCATTTTGGTCTGATAGAATGCAGGGCATTATCTCTGTTTTTTGTATTTACTAAGAGTTGCTTTGTGGCATAAGATATGCTCTATTTTACAGAAGGATCCATGTGCTGCTGAGAAGAAAGTATATTTGCTCATTGATGGGTGAAATATTTATATATATATATATATATATATATATATATATATATATATATCTGTTAAGTCTAAATTATTGGTTGTATTATTTAATTCTATAGTTTCTTTACTTAGTTTTTGTTTGGAAGATCTGTCCAGTAGTGAGAGAGGTGTGTTAAAGTCACCCAGTACTATTGTATTGTGTTCTATTTGACTCTTGAAATTGATAAGGGTTAGTTTGATGTACATAAATGCTCCATTGTTTGGGGCATAAATATTTATAATTGTTATGTCCTGCTTATATATACTTCCTTTAAGAAGTATGAAATGTCCTTCTTTGTCTTTTCTGATTAACTTTGGTTTGAAGTCTATTTTATCTGAAATGAGAATGGAAATCCCTGCTTGTTTATGCAATCCATATGAGTGATAATTTTTTTCCCCATCTTTTCACCTTCAGCCTGTGGATGTCTTTGCCCATGGCATGAGTCTCTTGAAGACAGCATATTGTTGGGTCTTGCTTTTTAATCCAATCTGCCAGTCTATGTCTTTTGATTGATGAGTTTAGGCCATTAACATTCAAGGTTGTTATTGAGATATGATTTGTATTCCCTGTCATTTTGATTTATTTCTTGTTTTTGATTTGTCTTAGTTTCTCATTTAGTTGAATGTCCCTTTAGTGTAGATCCTACCTTTGCTGGTTTTCACTTTTTTTTTTTTTTCACTTCATCCTCATGGAATATTCAGTTGAGTATGCTTTGTAGTTTAGGCTTTTTAGTTGTAAATTCTTTTAATTTTTGTTTGTTGTGGAATGTTTTAATTTCATCTTCAAATCTGAAACCTAATTTTGCTGGATATAAAATTCTTGGTTGGCATGCATTTTTATTTTAGAACTTGAAATACATTATTCCAGGACCTCCTAGCTTTGAGGGTCTGTGTTGAGAAATCAGCTGAGATCCAAATTGGTTTCACCCTATATGTGACTTGAATTTTTTTTCTCCCACAGCCTTTAAGATTTTATCTTTATTCTGTGTGTTGGTAATCCTCATTATAATGTGCCTTGGTGTGGGTCTGTTGTAATTCTGTACACTTGGGGTCCTTTAAGCCTCTTGTATTTGATTTTCCATTCCTTTCTTTAGGTTTGGGAAATTTTCTGCTATTATACCATTGAAAAGATTGTGCATTCCCTTGGATTGTATCTCTGCTCCTTCATCTATTTCAATAATTCTTAAATTTGGTCTTTCATTTTATCTAACAATTCTTGGATGTTCTGTTCATGTTTTTTTACCATCTTCTCCACATGTTAAACTCCACTTTCAAGATTATATAGTTTGTCTTTATTGTCTGAGGTTCTGTCTTCCAAGTGGTCTAGTCTGTTGGTGATGCTTTCTATTGAATTTACGATTTGGTTTACTGATTTCTTCATTTCAAGGAGTTATGCTAGGTTGTTTTTTTTTTTTTTTTTTTTTTTTTTTCATGATCTCTAACTCTTTATTGAAGATACTTAATGTATTTTTTCTTTGATTTCACTCCTTATACTATCCTTTACTTCACATATCAATTTAACTATATACAATCTGAACTCCTTCTTGGACATTTCTTCCACTGTGTTATCAGTAGTTACTCTTGTTGAAGCATCTTGGTGTGTTTGGACCACATTTGTCCCATTTTTTTCATGTTGTTAGTGTGTTTTCACATCTAAAAGTATGTATCTACGGCAGGATAAATTCTACCCTGTAGACCTATAGTGTCCCAGAACGTTTCCAGCACTTTGTCTTTACTGGTGAGACCAATATCAACAGCACCCAGTGTACAAAATATATATAGTCTTAAACCTAGCAGCTCCCACTAAGTCATCTACTGTTTTCTCACATTAACCCAAAATGATGAGTTCAATAACTATTTCTAGTACAAACAGAATATTTGTTAAAAATGGTGGATGAGAGGACAGAGGTAGTGTAGTATGCAATATTCACAAGGAAGGAAGAGAAAAGCTAGAAGTAGAAATTCATAGGAAGGGTGGAAAAGGAGCCCAAAGAGATTGGCTGTTGGTTGGAGAAAAGTTTGATGGAAAATCCAAGAAAATGGATAAGAGAGATGAAGACTACAAACAAAGAGAAAAAATTAAAGACATAAGAATCCAACAAAAAATTCAAAACACCATTCATATATCATTGTCCTCCACAAACTAATGCGTTGAAAACATCCTGTTCCAAATATGGTAGAGAGTAGTGAGTCAAAATACAAAATAAAATAAATCCTGTTGGAAAGTCAAACTATCTCTGTCAGTGATCAACAGTTTCTCAGCCCTATGTCTGATGTTTTTCAGGATCACCAAACCCAGATCAACCCTAGGAAACCCAGTCTCTATCCCACCAATCTGGGCTTCAGATACTTCAGTCTCAGCCACACTACAGTCTCAAGATCTTAATGCTTCTCTTACTTGCATAGAGACCACCAAGGATACCCTCATGCAATGGAGCAACCCCGAGATACAGCAGCAAGAAAAGGGCCACCAGCACTCTCAGCAGGAAGACCCCAAGTTCCTTCGAACCTGCAGGTTTTCCCCACACTGGACCTGCAGGCCCCAGCTGGAGTCCCCAGACAGAGGCTCTTATGGTGGTAAGCCTGCTTGTACCCAGGTCCCAGGCCCTGGTTGTTGTCCCAAAATGGGTGCAGCCATGTGCAACCAAACCCAGAGTCTCACCTGAAGCAGTCCTCTAGGCATAGTAGCAATGGTAGAAGTGGTGGTTGTTGGCAGCAGGCAGCGGGTCAGCAGTAGCTCCAGTTTGCAGCTGTGGGGGCAGGGTCACCAGGTGATCTCTGGGGGTCAGCAACAGCGTCAGCTTTAGTTGCACCCAGGGCAGCAGCACCCAGAAAGAAGACCTCCAGGTGATCTCAGGCTGGCAGCAGCAGAAATCAGAGGCAGCAGCAATGGTGGCATTTCTTTTTTTTTTTTTTTTTTTTTTGGTACTGGGGATTGAACTCAGGGGCACTCGACCACTGGGTCACATCCCCAGCCCTTTTTTTGTATTTTATTTAGAGACAGGGTCTCACTGAGTTACTAAGTGCCTTGCCATAGCTGAGGCTGGCTTTGAACTTCGCGATCCTCCTGCCTCAGCCTCCCAAAGTGCTGGGATTACAGGCATGCGCCACCGCGCCCGGCTCTAGGCTTCTTTCTATCCCTCCTTGCCAATTGGTTTCAAAGCCGCTGGGTGGATGTCTCCTTGCCGAGATGGTATCAGGCAGCTGCAACTGCAGTTCAGACAGCACTGCTGCGGACTGTGGACCACTCTGACTCTGCCCCTGCTCATTGTGGTCCGGAGAACATTGTATTTTACTGTCCAGAGGTGCACGAATGTCTCGGCTCCCTTTCAGTTGCAATAGAATTGTTAGTAACCCCATTTATTGATTCTAGATTTTAATTCTTGCACTTTAGGAATCTTGTTAAGGAAGTTAGATCCTAGGCCAACATGGTACAGATTTGGTCCTACTTTTTCTTCTATTCTGCATAGGGTCTCTGTTCTAGTGCCTAAGTATTTGATCCACTTTGAGTTGATTGTTGTGCAGGGTGAGAGATAGAGGTTTAACTTTATTTTGTTACATATGGATTTCTAGTTTTTTCAGCACCATTTATTGAATAGGCTATCTTTTTTTCCCAGTGAATGTTTTGGCACCCTTGTCTAGTATGAGATAACTGTATTTGTGTGGGTTTGTCTCTGTGTCCTCTATTGTGTAGCATTGGTCTACAAATCTATTTTAGTGCTAATACCATTCTGTCTTTGTTATCTTTGCTACAATAGCTCTGTAGTATAGTTTAAAGTCAGGTATTGTGATGCCTCCTGCTTCACTTTTCTTGCTAAGGATTGCGTTAGCTATTCTGGGTCTCTTATTTTTCCAAATACATTTCATGATTGCTTTTTCTATTTCTATGAAGAATGTCATTGGTATTTTAATAGGAATTGCATTAAATCTGTATAGTGCTTTTGGTAGTATGGCCATTTTGACAATATTAATTCTGCCTATGCAGGAGCATGGGAGATCTTTCTCATCTTCTGAGGTTTTCTTCAATTTCTTTCTTTAGTGTTCTGTAGTTTTAATTGTAGAGGTCTTTCACCTCTTTTGTTAGATCGATTTCCAGGTTTTTTTTTTTTTTTTTTTTTTTTTTTTTTTTTTTTTTTTTTTGAGGCTATTGTGAATGGAGTAGTTTTCCTAATTTCTATTTCAGTGGATTTATCACTGATGTATAGGAATGAGTTTGATTTATGGGTATTGATTTTATATCCTGCTACTTCACTGAATTCATTTATTAGTTCTACAAGTTTTCTGGTGAAATTTTTTGGATCATTTAGATATAAAATCATGTCATCAGCAAATAGTGATAGTTTGAGTTTTTCTTTACCAATTTGTATCCCTTTGATTTCTTTCTTTTGTCTAATTGCTCTGGCTAGAGTTTCAAGGATGATGTTCAATAGAAGTATTGAAAGAGGACATCCTTGTCTTGTTCCAGTTTTTAGAGGGAATGCTTTCAATTTTTCTCCATTTAGAATGATGCTGGCCTTGGGTTTAGCATATATAGCTTTTACAATGTTAAGGTATATTCCTACTATCCCTAGTTTTTCTAGTGTTTTGAACATGAAGCTGTGCTGTATTTTGTCAAATGCTTTCTCTGCATCTATTGAGATGATCATATGATTCTTATTGTTAAGTCTATTAATATTATTAATTACATTTATTGATTTCCATATGTTGAACCAACCCTGCATTCCTGGGATGAATCCCACTTGATCATGGTGCACTATCTTTTTAATATGTTTTTTGTATGTGATTTGCCAGAATTTTATTGTGAATTTTTCATCTATGTTCATCATGGATATTGGTCTGAAGCTTTCTTTCCTTGATGTGTCCTTGTCTGGTTTTGGTATCAGGGTGATATTAGCTTCATAGAATGAGTTTGGAAGAGTTCCCTCTTTTTATATTTCATGGAATACTTTGAGGAGTATGGGTATTAATTCTTCTTTAAAAGTCTTGTAGAACTCTGCTGAGAAGCCATCTGGTCCTGGGCTTTATTTGGTTGGTAGGCATTTTTTTTTAATATTTATTTATTTGCTTTAGTTGTACACAATGCAATGCATTTATGTTTTAGGTGGTGCTGTGGATCGAACCCGGGCCGTGCACTTGCTAGGCAGGCTCTCTACTGCTGAGCCACAACCCCAGCCCCGGTTGGTAGGCTTTTGATGGCATTTTCTATTTCATTATTTGAAATTGATCTGTTTAAATAATGTATGACCTCCTCATTCAGTTTAGGTAGGTCATATGTCTCTAGAAATTTGTTAATGTCTTCAATATTTTCTATTTTATTAGAGTATGCATTTTCAAAATAGTTTCTAATTATCTTATGTATTTCAGATGTGTCCATTGTGATGTCACCTTCTTCATCATGTATTTTATTAATTTGAGTTTTTCTCTCTTTATCTTTTCATTAGCATGGCCAGGGTTTTATCAATTTTATTTGTTTTTTGAAAAGAACCAACTTTTTGTTTTATTATTTTTTTCAATTGTTTCTTTTGTTTCAATTTTATTTATTTCAGCTCTGATTTTAATTATTTACTGTTTTCTGCTGCTTTTGGTGTTGATATATTCTCCTTTTTCTAGGGCTTTGAGATGTAGTGTTAGGTCATTTATTTGTTGACTTTTTATTCTTTCAATAAATGCACTCAATGCAATAAACTTTCCTCTTAGCACTGCCTTCATAGTGTCCCAAAGGTTTTGATATGTTGCTTCAGTGTTCTCGTTTACCTCTAAGAATTTTTTATTTCATCCTTGATTTCTTCTACTATCCATTCATCATTCAATTGTGTATTATTTAATCTCCATTTGTTACAGTAGCTTCTATTTTTTATCTTATCATTGATTTCTAATTTCATTCCATTTTGGTCTGATAGAATGCAGGGCATTATCTCTGTTTTTTGTATTTACTAAGAGTTGCTTTGTGGCATAAGATATGCTCTATTTTACAGAAGGATCCATGTGCTGCTGAGAAGAAAGTATATTTGCTCATTGATGGGTGAAATATTATATATATATATATATATATATATATATATATATATATATATCTGTTAAGTCTAAATTATTGGTTGTATTATTTAATTCTATAGTTTCTTTACTTAGTTTTTGTTTGGAAGATCTGTCCAGTAGTGAGAGAGGTGTGTTAAAGTCACCCAGTACTATTGTATTGTGTTCTATTTGACTCTTGAAATTGATAAGGGTTAGTTTGATGTACATAAATGCTCCATTGTTTGGGGCATAAATATTTATAATTGTTATGTCCTGCTTATATATACTTCCTTTAAGAAGTATGAAATGTCCTTCTTTGTCTTTTCTGATTAACTTTGGTTTGAAGTCTATTTTATCTGAAATGAGAATGGAAATCCCTGCTTGTTTATGCAATCCATATGAGTGATAATTTTTTCCCCATCTTTTCACCTTCAGCCTGTGGATGTCTTTGCCCATGGCATGAGTCTCTTGAAGACAGCATATTGTTGGGTCTTGCTTTTTAATCCAATCTGCCAGTCTATGTCTTTTGATTGATGAGTTTAGGCCATTAACATTCAAGGTTGTTATTGAGATATGATTTGTATTCCCTGTCATTTTGATTTATTTCTTGTTTTTGATTTGTCTTAGTTTCTCATTTAGTTGAATGTCCCTTTAGTGTAGATCCTACCTTTGCTGGTTTTCACTTTTTTTTTTTTTTTTTTTCACTTCATCCTCATGGAATATTCAGTTGAGTATGCTTTGTAGTTTAGGCTTTTTAGTTGTAAATTCTTTTAATTTTTGTTTGTTGTGGAATGTTTTAATTTCATCTTCAAATCTGAAACCTAATTTTGCTGGATATAAAATTCTTGGTTGGCATGCATTTTATTTTAGAACTTGAAATACATTATTCCAGGACCTCCTAGCTTTGAGGGTCTGTGTTGAGAAATCAGCTGAGATCCAAATTGGTTTCACCCTATATGTGACTTGAATTTTTTTTCTCCCACAGCCTTTAAGATTTTATCTTTATTCTGTGTGTTGGTAATCCTCATTATAATGTGCCTTGGTGTGGGTCTGTTGTAATTCTGTACACTTGGGGTCCTTTAAGCCTCTTGTATTTGATTTTCCATTCCTTTCTTTAGGTTTGGGAAATTTTCTGCTATTATACCATTGAAAAGATTGTGCATTCCCTTGGATTGTATCTCTGCTCCTTCATCTATTTCAATAATTCTTAAATTTGGTCTTTCATTTTATCTAACAATTCTTGGATGTTCTGTTCATGTTTTTTTACCATCTTCTCCACATGTTAAACTCCACTTTCAAGATTATATAGTTTGTCTTTATTGTCTGAGGTTCTGTCTTCCAAGTGGTCTAGTCTGTTGGTGATGCTTTCTATTGAATTTACGATTTGGTTTACTGATTTCTTCATTTCAAGGAGTTATGCTAGGTTGTTTTTTTTTTTTTTTTTTTTTTTTTTTTTCATGATCTCTAACTCTTTATTGAAGATACTTAATGTATTTTTTCTTTGATTTCACTCCTTATACTATCCTTTACTTCACATATCAATTTAACTATATACAATCTGAACTCCTTCTTGGACATTTCTTCCACTGTGTTATCAGTAGTTACTCTTGTTGAAGCATCTTGGTGTGTTTGGACCACATTTGTCCCATTTTTTTTCATGTTGTTAGTGTGTTTTCACATCTAAAAGTATGTATCTACGGCAGGATAAATTCTACCCTGTAGACCTATAGTGTCCCAGAACGTTTCCAGCACTTTGTCTTTACTGGTGAGACCAATATCAACAGCACCCAGTGTACAAAATATATATAGTCTTAAACCTAGCAGCTCCCACTAAGTCATCTACTGTTTTCTCACATTAACCCAAAATGATGAGTTCAATAACTATTTCTAGTACAAACAGAATATTTGTTAAAAATGGTGGATGAGAGGACAGAGGTAGTGTAGTATGCAATATTCACAAGGAAGGAAGAGAAAAGCTAGAAGTAGAAATTCATAGGAAGGGTGGAAAAGGAGCCCAAAGAGATTGGCTGTTGGTTGGAGAAAAGTTTGATGGAAAATCCAAGAAAATGGATAAGAGAGATGAAGACTACAAACAAAGAGAAAAAATTAAAGACATAAGAATCCAACAAAAAATTCAAAACACCATTCATATATCATTGTCCTCCACAAACTAATGCGTTGAAAACATCCTGTTCCAAATATGGTAGAGAGTAGTGAGTCAAAATACAAAATAAAATAAATCCTGTTGGAAAGTCAAACTATCTCTGTCAGTGATCAACAGTTTCTCAGCCCTATGTCTGATGTTTTTCAGGATCACCAAACCCAGATCAACCCTAGGAAACCCAGTCTCTATCCCACCAATCTGGGCTTCAGATACTTCAGTCTCAGCCACACTACAGTCTCAAGATCTTAATGCTTCTCTTACTTGCATAGAGACCACCAAGGATACCCTCATGCAATGGAGCAACCCGAGATACAGCAGCAAGAAAAGGGCCACCAGCACTCTCAGCAGGAAGACCCCAAGTTCCTTCGAACCTGCAGGTTTCCCCACACTGGACCTGCAGGCCCCAGCTGGAGTCCCCAGACAGAGGCTCTTATGGTGGTAAGCCTGCTTGTACCCAGGTCCCAGGCCCTGGTTGTTGTCCCAAAATGGGTGCAGCCATGTGCAACCAAACCCAGAGTCTCACCTGAAGCAGTCCTCTAGGCATAGTAGCAATGGTAGAAGTGGTGGTTGTTGGCAGCAGGCAGCGGGTCAGCAGTAGCTCCAGTTTGCAGCTGTGGGGGCAGGGTCACCAGGTGATCTCTGGGGGTCAGCAACAGCGTCAGCTTTAGTTGCACCCAGGGCAGCAGCACCCAGAAAGAAGACCTCCAGGTGATCTCAGGCTGGCAGCAGCAGAATCAGAGGCAGCAGCAATGGTGGCAGCGGTGCAGATGGCAGTTGGTTAACAGGAGACTTAAGGTTTCGGGCAGTGACCTTGGAGGTAGTCCTGGAATTCCTGTTTGAGGTAATGATGCCATGCCCAGAGGAGAGCCCTCCAGGCATGGCAGCTGCTTCTGTAGCAGCCCAGAAAGAAGACCTCCAGGAAACCTCAGGCCAGCAGTGGTAGAATCAGAGGCAGCAGCAATGGCAATAGGGGAGCAAGCACTAATTATCACTTTATTAACATAATTTTCTTGGTGCCTTTATTTATTTATTTATTTATTTATTTATTTATTTATTGGGCAGGGGCACCAGGGATTGAACTCAGGGGCACTCAAACACTGAGCCACATCCCCAGTCCTATTTTGTATTTTATTTAGAAACAGAATCTCACTGAATTGCTTAGCACCTTGTTTTTGCTGAGGCTGGCTTTGAACTCTTGCTCCTCCTGCCTCAGCCTCAGATCAGCTGGAATTACAGGAATGTGCCACAGAGCCAGGTTAGGTGCCTTATTTTAATATCATCAAACCTGCATTATTTTTAAGTGTGGTTTGCACATCACTAGTTTTCTTCCACTATGGAAAGTAGACCACTAGGATCTTGGAATTTTCAGCAAAAGAAGACAATAAAATACATTTTTCACATAAGTTTTGAATATATTCAATATAAGATTAAAGACAATTTTCAGAGATATCACTTTAAATAATGATTGCCACAGTCTTAAAGTTTGCACACACATATGAGGATATTGTTGTTCATTTCAGCTTGACAAATTCACTAAGGGTTTCACAGAACCACTATGCATCACTCATTACAAAGGAATTACTAGATATTGAGGTAGGGTAACAGAAATAAATAGGTAGATAAAAAGGTAAGAAAAGGAAAAAGAAAGTAGAATGCAACCTTAATTTATTAGCTTTCCACATACTCTACTTCCCAGGTCTTTCACTCTCAAATTTTTGGCAAATCTATAAATTTTAGAGTTACCATAATTTCCAATCACTTATGAAAATAAACTTGTGCACTGTTAATTAGCCCCTGTACTTATTAGATAAATTAAATACATTTTAATAAGCTTATAATCTAGGATACTTTGCAATGTCATCTATTGATCAGATAAAGGAGACCAAATCAGTCTAAGGATCCTGAAAATGAATAGACCACACCATAAGCTCTTATGATTACCAGACTGGATATCAACCTCACATACCTTTCCATCCCCACCCCTCTCCGAGTCTCCTTTTAAGGACAATCCCAAGAACCTCAAAAGCATCTCTCACTCTGAAGATAGACCACATTCATTCTTGAATATGTATTTGCTTTACATTGGTCCTTGCTTTCCTAAATAAATCTCTGTGCATCTAATTGATACCTCCTTAAATTAATTTCTATGATATTTATCAAACACCCAACTTATCCTGAGTAGAAATCCCCCTCTCTGGGAGCTCCTTTATCCTCTTCAGGTGAGAAGATGAAATGAAATTTCCCATAAACAAAATCCAATATCACTTTATTCAGAGAGAATGGAAGGTAACCATTCTAAAGGGTCTATTGAAAATTGAATATGATCAAAGCCCTGAGAGAAAAGGCAGTGCATTTGGTTTATGAGAAAATATTATAATATTACCAGGCAAAGAGTTCAAGGCTCTGCTCTATGGATACATCCAGTTTTTCCTCTGTTCAATGGAAATGTATGCACACCAATTTTTGAAAAGAGAGATGAGAATTTTTAAAAGTAAATTTCTTTGTGATACGCATAAGAGTCAAGACAATTTCTATAATTTATAGTGTCCTGCTTAAGTTGTGCATTTTAGAAAAAGATTTAGGACATTAAATATTTTTTAACATTTCACTTCATGGTTGAAAGATTATTCCATTTTAAGTATTAAATAAGAATATTTTATGAAACAGTTCAAGAGGCTGAAAAATTCCCTATATTTTATAATAGGGCCACTCCTTTGGAGTTGTCCTTGGCAGACTTACTTCTTCACCCTTCTTCAAGGTTGTTACCTCTCTTTAATTCTTTTACCTCCCCTCCATTTTACCTAGTGTTCAAAATTCTAAAGAGAATCTCTGCCCAGTGGTGAAGGTCCTAACTGCTAAATCTTGTTTCAGATTTATATAACCCAGAACATTTTATGACCTTTGTAACTTCCCTCCTTATTCCTTAGTTCTATGAATAGGTCTGTCTAAAAAGAACTACAAGAGCTAGCCCCCCAGGGGGTCCTGGTCCACTGCAATATTCTGGAGAAGAAGAAAAAGGAGACATATGCCCTGGATGACAATGAATACCCTACTGAGCAGGTAACCTTCCTTCCTGCTACTTCTTTTCTTCACTATAAAAGATCTTTGGGCCCCTGTGACCCTTCAAGATGGAACTTTGAGGTTGAATTCCTTCATATGCCAAGATGATGGCCCTTGAAAAACCTAATTCTTTCCTACCAACTCTCCTGAATATTGGCCTTGTAGCAGCAGGTAACCTGGACTTATTCTGATAATAATTGGAGGATTTTCTTTATTCACTTCAGAGAGAAATTGATGACATGTTATTAGATAAACTTAAAATACAAATATTTTAATGAAACCGAACATTGATTAGTGAATTTTTGTATTAAATTGAAGCACATACTCTTCCAGTTTTGTTCTTTATCTATTTAAACAATAGATAAATATTTATCTGTATTTTACCTGAACATATATCCACATGTTGTTGTTTGCTACCATTCATAGTATAAACTACTAAGGGACTGATTTATGTTTAGGGGCTAATTCTTACATTTATATACCTTCAATATCTTTTGTTTAAGTTAAACCTTTATGGAGAAATTTAAGTAGAACCATCCATGATCTCAAAGATCACAGGAGTCCTTCTTCAAGTTCCTAGAAATCTTGGTTCTTTATAATACTGAAATGAGCAAGCCCATAAGGGTTCATATTTGCTATCTTTGTGATCCTGAACTGGGCATATACAGAAGATTCATGTCTGCTATGTTCAAATGATTGTGACCATAATTTTAATCTTTTACCATGTGTTCTGTGACCTTACGCTGAAAATACCTAGGAATATATCCATTATCTTTTTTTCTTAAACTGTGATACTGAACTGAGTGAGCATGCTCAGAAATGTATAACCCAAATTGAGCAAGCTTAGGATTGATCTTTGTTGATAACTCCAGTGCTACCCTTACTCACTATGGCTAATACACTTTCCTTCATTTTTATTTTTTTTTTCCTTATGGTCATGATCACCAGTCAGTGAAACTTTTGCATTCAGTTAAAATAATACCATGTGAGTGAGACTATTCTAATTTAGTGAGATAGAGAATAAGACAAAGTATATATGTATAACATTTTTTCTTTTTATTTATTCTTAAAATTTTTAATACTGAGAATTGAACCCAAGGGTATTTTACCACTGAGTGACATACTCAACTCAGATCCCTTCCCCACTGTTTTTTTTTTTTTTTTTTTTCTTTTTAATTCTGAGACAGGGTCTTGCTAAGTTGCAAGACTGGCTTTGAACTTGCAATCCTTGTTATATATGTGTAGCTTTATACAAATAACTTTTATGTATATAATATTTTTAAAATAACAAAGGTTTATTGAAACACTGCTCTAAAGTCATTCAAACTGAATGCAATTTTTTTATGAAACTACATGATTTAATTTTTAATAAGAATTTTGCATAAAGAATTTTGATCTTTTATTTTTAGTAGACTTATTTGTGTCTGAAGTTATGCAACCTAGCAGAGACTCTGAGACAGATCGTGTGCATAAGTTTTGTTGGGAAAACACTTAATAACAAAACAGATAAAAGAGTGTTTGATACAGGATAGAACAGAGAAACTGAACAGTGATGCAATTTCCTAAAGGAATCAGCAAATCCCACAGAAACCTCTGTGGTAGGTGGGCTGTCAACAGTTGTCTCAAGTTTAGGTGCATGGGCTCGCCTGCCTTATTCCATTGTAGCCCCTGGGTTCAATTCCTGGTACAAAGGGAAAAAAAAAAAAAAAAAAAAAAAAAAAAAAAAAAAAAAAAAAAAAAAAAAAAAGAAGAAAAAAATAAATAAAACAAAACAAAAAAAATAAATCAAAGTGTTTGGATATTCTAAAGAGAAAGTTGTTTGTCCATATTAGTAGGATTCAGAAAAGTTTAACTAAGAGTGTTAATTCTTGAAGACTGAGTAGGATTTTGTGAGGCAGAGATGAACATAAACATCATTCCAGGCAGAATGAAAGATGTTAAAGGGCCAATAGAATGGCCAAAGTGCAGGGCTTTTAGGAGAAAAATGATTGTCCCAATTTGATGAAAAATCAAGACTGTGAACATACATGGTGTTAGATTTTGAGAAAATTATATTGTTCCATCTCTCAGATGTCAGGCTGATTCTGCCACTCTCACTACAGGCATAAAGCATGAGCAAACTGTAAGGACATCACTGATACATCAATTCTGTTGCCTCTTTCTCTCTGGCTCCACAGCAACTCAACAATGCTCCTATGTATTTGAACTCCAAAATACCTTTCCAATAGGACCAAGTCTCACCACTCCTATTATTCCTGTAATTCTAGGACCCATCTTCTCTCACCTGCATAGTGGCAGTCATCTCGAAACAGGACTCATTAGTTCAAATCTTATCTCCACACACAATCCATTCTACAGGCAGCAGGGAAAGCCAGCCTTTAAAAATACAAATCAGGAGATTTTACTATTCTATACTGGAGGTTTCCAATGATTTTCCATGGTATAAAAACCAAGGCTAAAAACCCAAATCCTGACCATAATCTACAAGGTCTGATAGCATTTGTTTACTGCCTACCTTTCAGGTCTCTTGTTTCTCTTGCTCACTAATCTTGCTGGTGTCTTATAATTCCTAGTTCTGTTGCATTTGGGGCTTGTGTTGTTCTCTTATCTGAGCCTTGGTGGCACATAGCTGCTGCTGTTTCATCATTTTAATATTGCCTGAAACATCATTTCTTAAGAGAAAACTTTACTAAATGAACAAATAAATACATTTCTTAAGATGGCTCTCAATTAAATTTCAAGTTTCTAGCATTTTCACCCTGCATATTTGTTCATATGTTTATTTGCTGCCTTCTCCCAATAGGATATAAGCTTCATGCAAAAAGAAATTTATCCTGTTTTCCACAGCCTGAACACTGTTAAGAGCAGTGGATGAATTTTTATGTGGAGGCCATACACTATTAGCAACTGATAATAATATTCATGTCAAATCAGGATATTTCATATAGTTTAAGAAAATAGAAAAAATTTCAGTGATTCTCTTGATACATGATGCTCTCAGAATAAGAATACCTACAGTAAGACCAGAGACCGTGTACTTACTAGAAGAAAAAGTAGGCCTAAATATCCATCATGACATAGGGACTTAATTTCTCAACAAAGACAAGAAGTAAAATCAAGAATCAATAAATGGAATAATATCAAACTAAAACGCTTCTTCATAGGAAAGGAAACAATCAAGAACATGAACAGGGAGCCTACAGAATGGGAGAAAATCTTTGCTACCAGTTCTTCAGATAGAACATTTAATCTCCAGGATATACAAAGATCTCAAAAACCTTAACACCAAAAACAAAATAAAACAAAACAAAACAAAAAAAAAAAAAAAAAAAAAAACAAATAACTCAATCAATAAGTGTTCAAAGGAATTGAAAAGACACTTCAAAGAAGAAATTCAGTCAGTCAACAAAGATATAAAAAAATGTTCAATATCTCTAGCAATTAGAGAAATGCAAATCAATACTACTAAGACTTCATCTCATTCCAGTCAGAATGGCAATTATCAAGAACACAAGTAACAATAAATGTTGGCTAGAATGTGGGGTGAAAGTGAATGCTCTTACATTACTGGTGGGACTGCAAATTGGTGCAGCCACTCTGGAAAGCACTATGGAGATTCCTCAGAAAACTTCGAATGGAATCATCATTTGACCTAACTATCCAACTTCTCAGTATATACCAAAAGGACTTAAAATCAGCATACTATAGTAATGCAGCCACATCAATGTTCCTAGCAGCTCAATTCACAATGACTAATCTATGGAGCCAACTTAGGTGCCCTTCAACAGATGATGAATGGATAAAGAAAATGTGGTATATATACACAATGGAATAAAACTCACCCATAATGAAGAATGAAATTATGGTATTTCCCGGTAAATGGATGCATCTGGAAACTATCATGCTAAGTGAAATAAGCCAATACCCCAAAACCACAGGCTCTCACATATGTGGATGCTAACATACAATAAGAGGGGAAGAATATAAGTGCTTTGGATTAGACAAAGGGGAATGAAGGGAAAGGAGAGGGATGGGAATAGGAAAGACAGTAAAATGAATCAGACATTATTTTCCTATATTCATATATGAGTACATGAACAGTATAACTCCACATCATATGTAACAGCAAGAATGGGAAATTATAATCCATTTATGTATAATATTTCTAAATACATTCTGCTGTCATTTATAACTAGAAAGAACAAATAAAAATTAAAAAAGAATACCTATAGTAGTAGAGAAATTATTTTTAATGCATTCACAAATACTTAGTAACATGAAGATGGTATTAAAATTAAACTTTTCAATGAAAGTGTGCAGTTTTCAAAGTCTTCCTGGAAGGATTTAAAAATGCTATACATACTTTAACCAGAAAAAAAAAAAATCAAATAATAACAGTAACAAAAATAAACTAATTAAAACAAAATCCTGCAAATAATTTTAGAGGGACAAAATGCTCAGTAAGCCTAAAAGGACTTAACTATTAGTGCATAATATGTTAATTTTTATAAGAATGATCAAAACAGAAATATCATTCAGTTACATAATCCCAAGAAAGGCAACTCATAGAACAAATATTAGCCACGTGCATCTGAGCTCCCACAAAATTGTAGGAGTTCTGTGTTTGGGATTGGGGTCTCTGATAAACTTCATGATCATAGCATGCTTAATGACTAGGAAGTTTCTGTGCAAAGACACAGAATATCTGGCTGCTAGGAGGTTTCTGTGCAAAGTCACAGAATGCCTGGCTGCTAGGAGGTTTCTGTGCAAAGTCATGGAATGCCTGGCTGCTGGGAAACTTTGTGCAAGGACACAGAATGCCTGGCTGAGATGGCAATGTCCTTCATGAGGAAACTCTGTGTTAGCATCTTATCAGTTTGACCTTCATCTCAGGCACACAGCTCCTGGAAATATAGGGACTTGTAGGTATTCTGACAGTGGAAATGTACAGAGAAGCATCCCTCTGGTGAGAAAACTCCCAGGGGAGATCAGGTGCTCTGTCACTCTGTCTTCCACCCTTGGAATGCTCAGAAGTTTCTTCTTGAAGCTAGCAATATAACTATATAGGTGCAGTATGTAGTTATTATCGTAATGTCCTTCCAGAAGAGTCTCTGTGATCTCAGATATCCAGCACCTGGTATCAAAGTAATAGTAAACAATAATGTAGTTATGGCACTAATGACCTAAAGTAACCTCTTGATATAAATAAAGCTTGGCAGTTTGGTCTCTGTGCCATTCAGCCACTCTTTCTTTCTGTTTCCTGCTTCTGCATTGTGTCTCCTTATATTTTCCTTACACAAAATATATTCTGATTCATAAGTTCTGAAATCAGGTGAACATTAAATCTCTGTAATGAATTTTTGAAGTGTTTTATATATCTATTATTCTCTCAAAATTGCTTAAACACTCACTAACTCCTTTCATTTCAAATCTGTACTTACTAAGCAAAATCTGGATTATCTCCCTTTATACTGTGCTAAGAAGGAACAAATGGGCTGCTTATGTAGACTTCAATATTCTAGCACTTGTGGACTTTCTATACCTCATGTTAATTAATAAATTGGCATCTGGCCTGTATACTTATTTAATGTAAATTAAGAGATGACTTTACTCTCTTATGCTGACAAAATCAGAAGGACAGATTTGGGACTCTGGCAAATCTGCCAAGGTAATGATAAACACCATTTTAAGTTTTGGGGAGACAATCTGAAGTCCTCTCCAGCTTGAGGATAAACAGAACACAACTTTTGCTGAGTGTACCACAGCATTTTTTTAGTTTCTATAGTGTCTCCACTGTTATTATAAAATAGGCATTCCTTTTTTAATTGTAGAAAATGGAATGCATTTATATAGGCTCTTAAAATTTGATAGCTTCTTGTCATTCTTATAGTTTATAATACAAAGTGAGAAATACATTAAATTATTCATTAACTGAAAATTATGATTTTTATTTACTCTCTAATACAAGACCTGATCCCTGCACTCATAGAGTTTATGCTTCAGTTGTACCAATGGATATTACACTAATTACACAAGTATATTTTAATGAATGTTTTGATATGTGTTATACAAAAGAAGAACCAGAGAGGTTAAAATTATTTTGGCTCCAGAAATGGAAATTTTAAAATCTTAGAGATAGGAGAGAGCATGGTATATTTGAAGAATTTAAAAAAAAAAAAGGAAAAGAAAAATATGGCCAAAGTACAGAAATCCAGGAGAATACATTTATTGTGGCTTTTTTGGATAAAGAACTGAGACATTGTAAACTGAAAAAATTAGGAACATGTTACACCAGAAAGTTCAAGTGCACTGAATTTTCTCATTTTCCTTTTGTAATGTTTTAACATGGAAAATTATGGTAGACAATAATAGGTCTCAAACATGTCTTTGTCCAAGCCTCTAGAATCTGTGACTAGTTTATCCTAGATAAAAAAGGGGATTTGTAGATTAAATAAAGAACTCAAGATGGGGAAATTATTCCACGTTATCAGAAGAACTCAATGTTCACAAGAATCCTTGCAAGAAGAAGAGGGCAAAAGTTAGAGAAAGATGAAATGGAATAAAATAAGCAGAGGTTGGAATAATGCCCATTAAAAATGGAAAGACAGGCTTGGAGCCAAGGAATGCAAGTATCTTCTAAAAGTTTGAATAGGCAAAGAAACACATTTCCCAAGATTTTCCATAAGGAACAAGCCCTGAAAATACTGTGATGATTGATTTGTTTTGTGTTACTTCCAGAATACCAATGTAATAAATTTGTATTACCCTACGTCACTATATTAGTAATAATTTATTACACTAATAATAGAAAACTAATATAAATGTCATGTGGTTTGCTAGATGGTCTGTATTATTAGAGCTGGAGTGATTGGAATCATTTACATAGTTAACCCAAACAAAAATGCTAGCTCTCTGGAGGATGGGATCATGTTCCTGATTTTCCTAGTTCCAAGGCATATACATAACATGTCATACAATTTACTGTTTATCTGTGTAATATAACAAATTGAAAACTTTTAAAACTTAATGTGTATTCAAGCTAGAGATCTGCCACAAAACCAATTATTCATTTTCTGACTTTTATCAGTTATATAGGTTCTGTCTACAAAACTTTGGGCTAGGACCACAATGTAGGGAGGGCTCTCTCTTTTTTTTAGGGTAATTGATAGAGGGAAATCTCTTTTAAGAAATTTTCCACAGCTATCAAGGCATCCAAAATTTGTACTTCTCTTTTGCCCAGGAGCCCTGTTTTCTGAATATGACCAAATTTATTTGTCTTAGGTTCATTATTTTTCAGCATAGATTCCTCATTTGTTTTTATCTCTTATATGCAGTAACTTTATGCTATGTCTTAGTTTCTTTTTTAAAATAATAATTTTTGTCATAGGTTTCAAAAGAAGGTTAAAAATGTTAGTGTATATAAAATGCATTTACCTATGTGCCTGACACATGGGTGGTGTTTAATAATCACTGCTGTCCTTCCATCCTTCTCTTTCTTTTTATTGTGTTAATTTTCTCAAACTATATGACCTGTTCACCAGGGAGTCATCCACACAAGCCCACATAGTCAATTGAACCTGAGATTGTTTTAGGTACCAGAAAATGGATCAAGCCAGAAGGGATTTTCAATGAATGTCAATATTTTCAATATTCAAATCCAGCCTACAGAAATAAGTGTTTGATTTTCATGTGCTTCTGGGTTTCACACTGTGGACAGGCTGATAATTCCTCTAGAGCCATTAATATTGTATTTTCCCGCATCATATTAGTGCTGTCTATGCACTGCCATATCTTGAGACAGGAACTTTAAGTGTTACTATCACCTCCTGTTTCTCTAATAAATATCTGAAGGGAACCAATTTTTAGAATGATGGAAATTCTACCAGATTAGTATGCCTGACAGAAATTGGTGCCAAATAAATATTATATGATTCACAAAGAGCTGAATATAGACAATGAATTTGTAACCTCATCCATGTCTATGTTTTCTAGTTGGTATAACATACTGAAAGTTCAGCAGACGAAAGGAGAATCTGTTTTTTTTAACCTTTGCCCTGTGTGTGCCTCTGTGTGTTTGTGTGTGTGTGTGTGTGTGTGTGTGTGTGTGTAATTGCCACTTGGTTTAATTCAGATTAAATGAATTAGAGTTTCAATTCATTTTCCAAATCTCTTACCTATTTCAATGATGGGGAAGAATAAGTTTTTTATTTGAAATTTGAAAGGTCTTTGGTAGGGCTGCATCCTGACAGTGTTGAGAGTTCCTTAGACCTGAGAAAGAAAGAGAGAATTGCAACAAGAGGTAATATTTCCTCTAAGGCAAACATGACAGATAAATGCACAATAAGCAATCTAACCTGAATCCCACTTTAGATAGATTCAGACCATGGTTAACTGAAATTCTCTCTGGGACACCTCTCTGCTGCTATAGAGAAAAATAGTGCACACTGGGGGCTTCTGGAGCCATGCCACCCACACTCAGTGAAATGCTTGGGTTCCAGTCTTTTTCATAAAGACTGTATATATCAAATAATATTGCACCTTTTTAATGCAAACTACCTTTATAAAACAACTGTAATTATAAATAGTTTATGACAAATACAAGTCTTATATTTTGGAGACCATTACATTTTCCTTGCCACAAAATCTCCATACAAAAATTGCTGATTTAAAGGCAATAAAATTGCAATTTTAAAGCAATTGGAATAGGTTTTAGGCTTCATTGTTACCTAATCTTTATTTATGTCTTTGCAAGTGGCAGCCATCAAGGGGTAGAACTGTACCATGCAGATATGACTGAAACTATAAGGCAACCCAGCATTGTAGGTTTTAATAGGCAATAAACCTGATTTATTAAACAAACTCTATTAATGTTACACTAGGGATAGGATGATTATGGAACCCTTTACATTGTAAGAATTTATAATTATCATTTATTCTAAAGAATAGAGCTACATCTTTATAAAATAGTCACTGCACTCTGACATGCTGGGCTGTGTAAAACTGATAATGGATTGAAAATTAAGACTGTCAGCAGTATGTTCTCCAAAATGGCATACAAGCCATTGGAATCCAAATAGTAATAAAGCAGTCCTTTTTATTTTCCTCAAAAGGACATTGCTATTTAAATCTGCAGAAAATATTCGTAGAACCAGTGTAAACTATTAAAAACGCAAGTGTTTTACACTTGAGGTTTATAGCAAGTACCTAAAATTAAGGACTTAGAAAGTAATACTACCACTTAAATTTTTTTAATGCAGAAGAGAATAAGGATGTATTTTTAACATGTAAAACCAATATCTTTCATTTGTAACTGTTCATATTCTTTTCTAATGAAGAAATTAAATGAAGCATATTAGGGAACTAATATGTACATGATTGTAATTATTATATTAAAGATAGATACACATATATGCATACTTAAAAACTTTCTTTTCCCATAGAGTTATTGGAAAAACACAATAAAAGAAATTATTAAAATTTATCAGTGTATTTTTAACTTGAGTTATAGTCATCTCATTTAATTTTGGACTTAAAACATTACTAAAGAAAACCAATTTCACTTTGAAGCACAAGAAATCTTTCCTCACATATACTTGTCCTTGGATTGGGTCAGTAGCTGATGTCTGTTTGCACAAACTTATCTCTCATCCTGAAAGCTATATTGGTTATTTCAGAGTTGGTTTAGTTACTCAAAACTTGCCAGTGAGAATTCTTTTCTAGTTATTTAGACCAATGTTACTAGAGGAATGGTTCTTCTTTTAATGCTATAATAGACTGAATGTTTAACTAAAATTCTTTATTCCTTCCAAGTCATGTTTAATTATCACCTATTAAAGTTGGGTAAGCCAGTTCTGATCTTACATCTTTGATATCTTGTGTAGTCCCCTTTGTTCTTGTATGCTTATTCTACATGCATATGAAAAAATTCTTTACTTGGCAAACAGGTGTCAGAAGGAGAATGAGAGACATGCCACATAGAATCACTAAGCTGAGCCAGCCTTGATTACCAATACCTAGTTATTGCAGCCTAGATCAGAATCACACCAACTAAAAAACAGATTTATAAAAGTAAATATTGTTGGTTAGTAATTGCTAGGATTTGATGTTTTCCCTGAAAAATTCATATGTTGGAAGCTTAGTCATCAAAGTCATATGCTAAAAGTACTTGGGATGGGCTTGGGAGAGGTGACTAGGTCAAGAGGACTCTCCATGAATGTATTTACCCATTTATGGATTAATGGGCTAATGCATTATCAAGGAGTGATTTTGTTATACAAGTTATCTCTCTCTAGCACACTTGCAGCCCTCTCACCATGTGATACCTCCTCAGGGTTCTGCAGTCTCTACCAACAAGAATGTCCTCACCAAATGAAATCTTTAGCATTAGACATCTCAACTTCCATAACCATGAACTGAATAAACATTTATTCTTTATTAACTCCACATTTAAACATTTGTTTATAGCCACAGGAAACAAACCAAGATAGTGATTTACTAAAAATAGCTAATTGATAGAGTGCAAAGATAAATTTGATAATAGTCAAAGTGAAACAATGATGAATCACATATGTGATGTCAGCCACAGGAGGTTGTATTATCTAGTGCTGTCATAGACATCTTGGTGGAAGTACACTCTGTGATATGTACTTATGATGATCACTAAACAAAGAAATAATGACAACATTCTTAGAAAAAATATATACACACATATATATGTATACATATGTATATTATATATACATATATATATATCTGAAATATATATCTGGAATTCAAGTATAGTGGGAAGTATAAAGTCTTTGAATAATAGGCATATAGTTGGTTTTGTTAAAATCATAAGTCTATGTAACACTACAAAAGGATTGATTGCAAGATGGAAAGTAGAGAGAATACCAAAGTCTCTAATAGTTCTGAGACAGGGGAAAAAATTATCTAATGAGCAACCAATGTGGTACAAAGAAAATTATGAGCATTGATTTTCTGGAGACCAAAGAAAAAAACTATATCAAGCAGAAGAATGAATCAGCTATTTCAAAGGTGGTCTCTGGAGCAAGTAGGATGGGAATTGGGAATTGACATTAAACTTAACAACCTTAAGGACTTTATAGGCTTTATTTACTATAATTGGGAAGGAAGAACAAATTTCAACAAAACATCTAACAACTTTTCTAATATAATTATTGAGTGCCACCAAAATATATAAATGGTAAATGACTAAATAGATTATTATTAAAACTTGTTTTGAGTAACTATAATCAGTTTAAATAATATTTATTTTAAATGTCTATTCTGACCGTATATTTTCACAATTTACCTGCACATACACACACATACACACACACATCCAAATGATTACTTAACTGTCAACTAAAATAAAATCTTTAACATCATTATAATAATGGTAGCAAACTATCTTCATAAATAATGAGTTACACGATATCCTATTATTTCTCATCACGTTATATACATTATACTTCCTAAATCACTTTGGTAATAGTATGACTAGCATATCTCTTGATTTAAGTGGAGGTTTTATGTATTTTAATTCATTTTATCCAACATTTATTAAATTCATTTTATATTTTAATAGTTAAAAACAAAGTATGTAGTTAAATTTCCTCACTTTGAAATTTTGCTGTCCTTTTCAAGATTTTGTGCCTTAAAGTCTGGAAACATAAAGACAATGAAATCAAACTCACCTTGTTTAATGACCATATTATTGAGCTAATTCATCTTAAGCAATTTGCATAGTTTGTGGCCTACTTCAGTCAAAATTTATCTATAAAGATTTTTATTAATTTTATCATTATTTGCAAGAAGCTATGCTAACAATAGAGATACAAGATAAGACAGTCTTATCATGAAACTCACAATTTAGTGATAAAACAGTTACATAAAGAAATAAAACTAATGCCTCAAGACAAATTCAATTCTATTTGTGTTTAAAGGATAGTGTTTAAAGGATATCAGCTTAAACATCAAGTGAGATTTTTTGCCTTTTCTAATACTGACCCTTGTAGAGATTCTCTTCTTTATTGTCTAATCTTGCTCTTAGATTTTGTACATAAAAGATCGATAAAAGAAGAAAAAAAGTAAATATTTATTGTCTTTCATATGTTAAGAAAGGCATAATGAAAACACTTTGCATATATATCTACTTAATCATGTAATAATTCTATTTTCTTTCCTTCACCGTTGATGAATCCAAGAATAAATATCTTTCCCATCAAAAGTATAATGTACTAGGCACCTTTTAGTATATTTTAATATAAATAATAAAATCATATAATTTTAAGTAACTAATTATACAATTAATAGTTTTAAATTATTATTTAAAATATTTAACAATAACATGTAATTAAATAATATATAATATTGCATTACCTTATTATATATTATATAACTTCCAGCCTTCTGAACAATAAAAAAATATTGTTGTTTCATTCACCCAGTCTACACTATTTCATTATGTCAACACTAGAAAATATAAAAGTTTTCTTAACTGTGGCTCTACTGACATTTGGGGCCAGGAAACGTTCTTTTAAGAGAGGCAATCTTGTTCATTTAGCAAGATACCTGTACTGTAAATATTAGATACCAGTATCAATCCCTTAGTTGTGACAACCAAAAATATTTGCCGATATTACTAAATATCTCTGCTGTGTAAAGCCATACTTGGTTGAGAACAACTGTTTTACAGTAAAAGACCACACAAGCTCTCAAGAAGTTTTAATAAGTTTCCTCAACTAAGGTTTTATTGAACATGATTCATTTAGAACCAAATCCCAGGTTCATCTGATTTCAATGCTGCTATTTTTTCTCAAGAAAACCTAGGTTTTTGGTAGGATTACAAGTGAAGAAGAAGAGCACAGATTAGAATGGGGTCTGGGGTGAAGGAAAATCAGGGTGAGGGAAAGCTTCAAGACGCCAAAATTATATTAAGTAGTAGAAAAGAAAAAATGACAAGAGAAACTACAAGAATATTACATACTTTTTGTCGGGCGTGGTGGCACACACCTGTAATCCCAGTATTTGGGAGGCTGAGGCAGCCTCAGCAATGACAAGGCACGAAACAACTCAGTGAGACCCTTTAATAAAATACAAGAAAGGGCTGGGGATGTGGCCCAGTGGTCCAGTGCCCCTGAGTTCAATCCCTGGTACCAAAATGAAAAAGGAATATTACATATTTTTCAGTTAGCTATTTAAATATCATCTTGTTATTTAATTATTTACTACTTCTCTGTCCCATTACATTGAGCTTTTTGCTATATGGGTTTAGGTTTTCTGTGTTTTGAGATCCTTAGTATTTCATACTATACCTGAAATACACTCTAAACTTATTAAAAATATGATGAATGATTAAACAAGTCAAATACTATACCAGTAAAATAGTATAAGAATAAATAAGGAAATGTATGAAATTAAAAGAATAATTACATTTCAAAATAAGAAATTATCTATGTATGAGCAGGATACAAGTTATTGAGCTTCTGAAACAATGGTGTATGTGTATAGATTAGCTTAGAAAAATTAAAAATGCCCACATTTTATGATTCAATCTAATTTGTCAACATTTCTTCACAGACTGTGATGAGCTACTGGGAGATCAGAATTGAAAGGGTCTTGCTAAGGCAAAAATAAAGAAAGCTTACCAATGGTTTTTATCCAGCAGTGTCAGCTTGGCTTATTTTTTTTTTTCCTGGCATTTCAATGCTAATTTGTTAGGGAAAAAAGTCTAGTATTCAGATGACTGCAATAATTTTAATTATGTTTGGCCTGCAGCACATAGCTGCACAGTGAGTGGGAGTAAGCACTTCTTAAATTCCCCAATGAGTATTTTCTGAAAACTGCATTGCAAAAAATACATGTGACTATCTGAAATTTCAGAAGAGTACTTCATACAAACAAAAACAAACTACTCAAAAGAACATGTTTTGCAGTAATTTAGAGCAAAGCAGAATTTGCTTCAAATGTTGGAGGAAAATATGGCACAGCCAAGAAATGTTTACAAGATGGTAAAAAAATAAACATATTTCTGACATTACTATGATAGAACAATTTCAAAAATATGTAACATTTGATGTGCACCTTAATGAATAATATGTTCCATTAATATTGGGCTACTTGCAGGAAGGAATCTTAAGAATATCAATGTGTATCTTAAAATAAAGTTTTTAATCTTTGTTGATCACTTGAAATCATTTATATCCTAAAAGATTCTACTAGAATCAGAAGTAAAGACCATTTTATCTCTAGTAATATCCACATGATTAAAGTGTTGTGTCCAAGTGGAAGTAATTTACCTCAAAGACAGACAGGTTTATTAGTAATAAATTGTAACAACATTCCAAATTAGGTTCCCTATGACATAAAATTAGAGATCTTGAAACTCAACTTTTGATTTTATTAATGTTTAGTGTATATTCCCTAAAAATATGCTAGAACAGAATATTTATGGAAATAAATCTAAATTTTTCTGTAAAACAAAACACAAAAGAAAGAAGTATTAATGATAATTAATAGATAATCACAATTTTTGGTAATATTATTTTTTGAGTCAATTAAAAGACCGAATCCCAGTTTGTGAGAATACAATATTTTTTATAAAGGCATAAATTTGAAGGAAGACAAAGATTTTAAGATGTCTCAAACTAAATTGTCACTGAATATTTATTAAATCAAAACATTACACCTAATGTGCACATGTACATATATGTATATATAATACATATGTATATGTATAAATACACACATGCAACTATTTGATGTAAAATTGTTTGTTTCTGAAGGAATAATTTTATACTCATTTACATAGTAATTAAAATACTTTCTAGGCTTCACTTCTGTAAAAGGGAATTATCTTCACTTATCTTTTTGTAATTTTTTTATTCAAAATCTATTTCAAGATGAACCATTGTGATTACTAAAATTAATGGTGAAGACCTAGAATGAAAATTAGGCCACTACTTTTATTACTTTCTAATTTTAATGTGATGGATTAGAGAGGATTGATTTACATATTTCTTTATTATTTTTGATTGACAATATTTGTACATATTTATGAGATACAGTCTGATTTCTGATTCATGTATACATCATACAGTGATCAACTTGGGGTAATTAGCATATCCTTCACCTTAAACTTTTATCATTTCTTTGTACAGTGTACATCAAATTCTTTTCTTATAATTTTAGATTATATAACACATTATTGTTAATTATTAATTTTTATTTTCTCTAAGGAGTAAGAACTCTTATTAGAGTCTTGCTGGAATGGGAATAAAATATTTACTGAATTAAGGTGCAATATGTTTTGAAATAATTTAGTTATAAAACAGGAAACAACATTGATTATACTGAGGGTAAGTATGTATAGATTATTGAAAACTTCACCTTTTAATAGGTTTAATTTTCTTGGTTTCAGCAAGGTCCATTGCATAAGTCAGAAATTCAATTCCGTTATGCCACTAGTGTCTTATCATTACAGTTATGGTCATGAATATTATTACGAAAAAATTAAAGGGATCAGCATTGCTAATTATGTACACGTTATATATATAAGGAGGTCTAGCATATATTGACTTATTAGCATTACAGTAATCCATATAGACTAGAAGTTCTGAAAGAAATGATATCAGAAAGCTAGCAATGTACTAAAGAAGAAGCTTATATTTATGAACACTATTCTAAAAAAGTATCAGTGTATTTTATTCTACCCTGAATTTTTATATTGCATCCCAGAGTAAGGTAATTTTAATGAAAATTAATTTAAATTTTCATTAAAATGACCAACTCAGCCAGCTTCTCATTATTGTAACAAATACCTGAGACAACCAACTTACAAAGAGAAAGGTTTATTTTTGTTTATGGTTTCAGAGGTTTCAGTCCATGGTCAGTTGGCCCTGTTGCCATGGGTCCTGTCTCCACACCTCACTGTATGAGCACATGAAAGAGCAGGACCTCTCACCTCCTGGTGAGCCAGGGAGCAAAAGAGAGAGGAATAGGAATAGACTGGTGTTCCCCAATGATCCCAATCAAAGCTGTGCCCCAAATTTTCCAAAGACCTCCATTAGCCCCTACCTCTTAAAATTTGCACTATCCCAAAGTAGAGCCAAATTGGGGAACAAGTGACTAACACCTGCGTTTTGGGGACACTTAAAATATAAGCCAGAGTGCTGGGGTTGTGGCTCAGCGGTAGAGCACTTGCCTGGCAAGTGTGTGGCCCAGGTTGGATCCTCAGCACCACGTACAAATAAACTCATTGTGTACAGCTAAAGCAAATAAATAAATATTTTAAAAAATATATATAAGCCACAGCTATATTATATTATATTCCAGTTATTCACTGGAAGAACTGAGAGCTGCTGATAGGGTAGAATTAAAATGTTCTTTACTCACTCTTGAGACATACAGTTGTTTTACTTTTTGTTTAAAACTACTTAAAAATACCACAAATTACTATTATTATTCTGCATGGTTTATCATAGTATAATGGTAGCCTAATATGCATACAGGTGTAAAATGCCGATTTGTTAATAACTCCATGCACACCCAGCCCTTCATTTTTATTTAAGCCACAATTATGAGAGAAAACAGATGGAAAAATTTAGAAAATGAATGGCATTTTCATATTGAAATGATAGAATGAAATCAGATTATCACTCCTAAGAAACCTGAAACTCATTTTAGGTTCCACATCTACTATAAAGAAGTATCACATTTATAAATGCACTCCATTTCTCATTCTTACCTGCCTTCTAAAAGGAAAGGAGTCACTGCTCAGCTATGACAACATAATTAATTTTATATTGCAATTACTTCCAAATGATGACAGCTATTGGTAGGCTGAAACTGTTTCAAATGTGCTTTTAACAATGTTGCAAGCTAACTCATAATTGTAATTCTTCCAATTATATCATGATACTCCCTTCACAAAAAAAAAAAAAAAAAAAAGAAAATGCTTTAAAATTCAGGTGTAGAAAATAAAACAAGTAACACCAGTTCCACAAGGTTGGAAGATGTAATTAACTTTATTGTGAGTCAGTCAAATTTGTGCACAACCATAATGCATTTTACAAACTCACTTAACCACTTATCATATAAAGAAAGGTTATGCTTTGAAATAGTATTTTAGAGTGAAACCACACATTTATCAAGTTAGCTATGATTAAAGCAAAATTTACTAAATGGTTCTATGGAACAGTTTGGATACTCTTAGTAAAAGCAGACTATGAGAAATGTATCCCTTCAACTATAGTGGGCCACCTATTTTCAAACATGTTCTTAAGAAAAAAAAAATTCTCAAATTCTATCATTAATCAGTCATAATAAGAAATAAATTTATGGTTTAAAACTCTAGTTTAGAGACTACCATTATCTTTGGACTCACTTTGGAATCAAACCATCTTGTTCAGTGCTATGATATTGATTATCTGTCAGTGCTTTGATTACATCTTTATACTCCTGCTTTTATGAATTGTGTTTTATTTCAGAAGGCAATAATTAGTTAAAATTGTAAATATAGGAGCTGACACTATTATTTCAACTGAAAAATAATTGGTATAACTCCTAATATTGCTTATATGAAAGAAGCATAAAGTGTCTGTTCTCACAAAATTAAAGACAAGTGAAATAAATCTACTAATAGCTTAAGATCTATAAATTTGATTGTGTCATTCTATGTAAGTCCAGAATGCCAATTCAGCTATTTAATATGCCACTAAATCTTATGGTAATGCTAACAAAATTCAGCTCCATCAGAAATTTAAGCTCTCTACTTTGCTGTCCTTTGTCAGTAGAATCACTCTAATTAATTCCCACAAACTCTACAATGTAGAAAGAGCTTCACAAGTGAATTTAAAATTTAACACAAATCTGTAAATATATCAACTAGCAAATCTATCTATCTCTGTTCATGAAATTCAGATTCATCCATATGGGAGATTATGTGTATGCTCAAATATGCTTTTAATTGAAGAGAAAACATAAAGCTTTCACTAGGAGTGCGGTACATCAGTTTTATTACAGTAAAACATCACAGAATAGGTTTGTTTTCATTGTTTATCCCTGGGTTTCAGGGAATCTGTCTCCCCTTTGACAAATGGTAACAAAACCAGGAGACTTTCCCTCTACTTCATAAGATACATCAAACCCTCCTTTTAGAACCACTCATTACTAAATGGAGTAAATAGTCAATCTATTATTTACCCATAAATCATAATGTATGTATGCATTTAGTAATTTCAAAATATATATGTATATTTAATGTATGTATTCTATTTGTGTATATAATATTGGTCATATATGTATGTATTAATGAATCACTTTATAATTCAAAGAAGGACCAACAATAATATTCACAAAAATTACCATATTCATATATAGGTAGAGGCTCTGCTCCATACTTATATATTACACATAATTCCATGATTCTAAATTCTAATTTATTAAAGCTGATAAATATCCTATTGATATTACCTTCCTTTTATATTTTCTTTTGATATATTCATTTAATGACTGGATCTCCTTGAAAGGTCTTTCTTTCTTTCTTTTTTTTTTTTTTTTTTTTTTTTTTTGTAGTTCAGCCAGTACAAATCTGAGAAAATATTAGGTGTGCACTAAATAACAAATAAATTGACATGTAGGTCTGAGTGCCTCAGATCTCTTTGCATTAAACTATGGGTTTCCTTTTATTTTTCACTTTAGACTATCCAATAGTTCCAGCATGTTCTACTGAATAACCTTTGTACCTTTATCAAATTAAATAAACAGATTCATTTCTAGGCTGTCTTTTCTACTCCATTGTTATTATTCAGATTGCTCAATCTCTCCACTATGTTGGTTTAATAATAATTCTATATGTCAGGTAAAGTAAGTTCTGTAATTGCTATTTTTCAAAATTATTTTGTCTTTTCTAAATTCTTACATTTCCATTAAATTTTAGAATCTGCTTGTTAAATTAAAAAAAAAAAAAAAAAAAAAAAAAAAACTTCCAGGATTTTGCCTAGAATTAAACAGATTAATTTTAGTTTTCCCTGTGTTAATATTGAGTCTTTCCATACATGACAATAGCATATGTCTTCATTCCTTTACATCCTCCTTAATATTTCTCACCAGTGATTTATAAATATATGTACATTTTATGTCATTTATTTCTAGGTACAAAAATATTTTATGCTATTGTAAGTATTCTATTTTTGTATTTAAAAACTTTCACTTTTAGAATACTTACACAGATACAGAAAAATTGCAAAACTAGCAGAATTCCCAGGTAATTCACACAGTTTCTCCAATTATCAATATTGTACTTCTATTTGAATAAACAAGGAAATATTGATTTAACATTATTAAAGCCCTTTATTTATATGCTTTCATTTTTTCTCTGTTGTACATTTCTGTTCCATTCATAAAGTATTTTGATCATTGGTCAAGTATTTTGTTAAATCTTCTGTTTTGAATTTTATATGATATTTGTTTGTTTTTCTAGTCTGATTTTTAGGTTTTTGACAGAAAGACCCAAAAGTAAAAAGCTATATTTATGTCATCATTACTATGATTTAAAACTGTACATATTGACTTTCATCACTAAAAGATACTCCTCTAGGTCACCTTCTGTATTTATTACCTGATTTCTGGAATCAGTCATCCCTCCAAAAGGCCCTAGTTTCTTTTATTGGAAAATGATAGTAGACACCAAAATCTAGATGCTATGTGTTGCTCATTGCTGACTGAGGTGTTATTGCTTCTTATTCCTGTCAGAACAAAGTAACATATGAATGTTTATTAACATGTAGATACATGTAGTTATAAATATTTCTATATTTAATATCTGTCTATACTCAACTAAAGTGGAGTTCATAGTGATGTTTCCAACTCTAATCTACTACCATATGAATCATCTAGCTTCCTCCTCTAATTTATCTGTATATTCCTACTCTAACAATGACAAACATGGCTCCCATCATTCTCTATTCACTTACATTACTGTTCAGTTTCAGTGTATGTGTACAACAGTACAAAAACTGTTAACTTGTACTTGTCTGGTAAGCAAATTTATCACCTAGATTCCAGTGTTTATGTGAAGTTCTTTTGTCTTTAGTACATGGTTAACATAATCCAGAGTATGTTAGTTAGCTTTTTGTCAACTTGATGAAAAATTCCTAACAAGGACAACTTAGAGGAGGAAAACATTATTTTGGCTCAGTTTCAAAGTTTTAGTCCATGGTGGGCTGACTCCACTGCTCTGATCCCAGAATGAGGCAGAACATCATGGCAAACAGCACTGGTGGAGAAGTGCTTCTCTGCTCATGGTGGCCAGGAAGTAGAGAGAGAAAAGGAAAGGGGAAGTTGAATCTTTCCAGGGCATGCCACCAGTCACCCACCTACTCCAACCACACTCCTCCTGCCTACAGTTACCACCCAGTTAATTCATTCAAACTAAGATGGACAGATTAAGTTACAGCTCTCACAATCCAATCATTTCATCTCTGCATATTCCTGCTTTGACACAGGAACTTTGTGTGGGACATCTCATATACAAACTATAACACAGAGTAACTTACATGAGTATCCTTTATCCAATCTTTTACCGTGGTTATTTCATATATTCTTTTTAAAAGTTAGATTCTCTTATAACAGTTTATATTTCTTCTTGTGATCCTCTGAGCTTCTGACTTAGTAGCATTTGCTACTTTTTGTATTCTTTACTATTTAGCATAATTTGGCATATTCCTCTGGAATTACTTCCTTCTTTATATACTTCCTTTATTAATTCTAATGCAAGTCATCTGGTTATAATTTTTTCAACTTTTAAAAAATGGAAGTATATTAGTTTTACATTTACAATTATATTTTCATTGAGTATAAATTCTAGTTTTTTTCTTCAGAAATTTTTATAATTTATAAACTTATTTGTATTGATTACAATGAAAATTCTGCTGTTTCTTCTCTTTGTTCTTCTATATGTTATGTAACTCTTTCTTCTAGCTGCTTTCTCTTTAAACTGAAGCATTGGTTTTTCATATGTCTAGATATGACTGTGATGTTTGTGTTTCTTGCTTATAGGATCTTTTTTCTTATTTGCCTTATGGGCTTATAATTTTCATAAAATATGGAAAAATATCAGCCATTATTTCTTCAAATGTACTTTTTAATTATTGACTCCATCTCCTTTGGTGTTCCAACTCAATCTATATGATACTATATGAAGTCATGACAAAACTCACTAGTTATGTGTTACTTTTTTCCACCGTTTTTCCTGTTTATCAGTGCATAGTTTCTATCACTGTGTCTTCAGTTTTAATAATCTTATTGTCTAGAATGTCTAGTCTGTCCTTAATTATATTTTGTCCAAGATATTATAATTTTTACCTTTAAGTTTACTTTGGGTTTTTTCTATCCTTCACACCTGTAATTAAAATGATAAATGTTTTCTCTGGTTTTATGAAAATTTGAAATAGAACTATAGCACCTCTTTTACTGCAATTTCTTATTAATTCTACCATGTGTCATTGCTGTGTTAGAGTTTATTGATCATTTTAGCTTATTGTTTGGGTCTTCTTAATTATTATTTTTATGTTAGTAATTTTTAATGCCAGATATTATAAATTTTATCTTCTTTGCAGTTATTTGTATTCTTATAAGTATTATTGAGTATTTTTTTTTTAATTTCAGGGATATGCCTAAATAACTTAAAAACAATTTTTTCCTTGTTAAATAGAACAAGAAAATTGTTTCTTCTGCCTCTAATTTTATGTTCCCCTTCACCAAGGCAAAATACTTCAAGCAGTACACCTGAAGCTCTGTACATGATGAGGTTTTCCACTTCAGTTCCTGGTAACAAGAAATAGAATCTAGCTGATAACATCTATGAGGATTATTCTCTAGCCTTTTTGTGTGATTCTTCATTTGAGTTCAGGTGGCTTTTGTAGATGCCTGCCTAGTCTAAGACTCAAGGAGAACCTTCAGATGTCCAGAGTTCTCAGGCTTGGGTACTCAGACTATAAACTTGAGTCCTTTTGTCCCTTTTGTACATTGAGCTGTATTTCTTTAATTTGAAGAGTCTTTTAGGCTCTTCATCTGAGATCTTGATTTTTCCTTGCCCCAATTCCTAACCATTCTCCCTATGCAATGAGCTTGGGCAATGTCATTCTTTTTCATTTCTCAGGGAGCATACTTGTTCATTTTCTTAAATTCACTGAATTATAAACAATAATATACATAATTTAATAGCTTTTCAAAAAAGTTATTCCAAGCAGAAATATAAATCAGATTCTAATTTACTCCATCTTGGCCAGAGGATAAAAGCATTTCCCTTAATTTTCATACTATTATTATAGTACAAAAATTATCACAGATATAAAATAGGGCCTAAGTACATGAAATAACTGATAGTCTTTATTTCTGAACTTCCACATCCATCATACTTTTCTTCCTCAAAATGTTTTATCCCATGTACTTCTACATTTATTTTTGTTCTTCTAATTATTTAATCATCTGCTATTCCTGAAATTTAAAAAAATCCACCATAATTGATCATTTATTTAGGTTCATTTTAGTATATCAGTCTTTATGTGTGTTTTCACATAGATGCACTCATTAGGCTTGATAGAATAAGATGAATTAGTATGGTCTTTAAGTTCAGTTGTAAGGATTCCTTCATCCCCATGTCTTTTATTTACATAAGATAGGAATATGTTTTTGATCTCTATTTTGTCCCCTATTCCTGCCAGTGAGAACATTAATGATCTGAGTGATCAACAACAGGCACTCATCCCATTTTTCCCATTGAACATAAACCACTTACTAATGAATATTGAAGAGACTTCTGACTTTTTTTTCCTCCCTCATCACTAGGAACAATAGGTGTAAGTTACCTGGGCAACAGTTTCCACTCTGTATTGTTGAGTTTCACTTCAATATAGTATTCTAAATTTTTTTGAGGATGAAAAATAACCAGGCACAAATTATCTTCACATTAAGATATACCTTTTAATTTATACTTTAGATATATATGATATTTTATTATTCACATGCTAAGGTGTCTTTGCTTGAAACTCTGGTTTACATGTTTAATGTTCATTAGTTCAATTCAGGGGCTTTAATAAATAAAAAATGCTCATATTTAGCACATGAACTCTTTAGTCATTTTTTCAGTGCAATTTTGGTAATACTAACCTGTCTAAAATCACTGCTATATCTACAAACCATATTAAATTTTTTTCTCAAGGAATAAATACACAGTCAGTTACACTAATTTATAGACAAGGCCATTCTGTCCAATGAAACTAATATATCCAGTGACAATCTTCTAATTACTAGAATAGCCACCACATTAATTTAGACCTTCTGATATCAAGACAAGTACTTTTCCAATAATGTTCTATTGTTTTGGGAAAACTGTATACTAATTTTATTTTATCAGTTTTTATGGTTATTTCAGTATTATTTTCTTTGGTTTATTTCTTAGTCTTCTGATATAGACTGTCATTTGAGGGACAATTGTTAAGGGATGTATTATCATCATTCTATAATGTTCTGTTCTTTTTCCTTGTAATAATTGGTTCACTGCACACTATTGGTAGGGAATTTGTTTATTCAAGGAATAATTTGATGTAAAGTAGTTGGATTATTTTTACCTATTTCCATTCACCTTTAGAAGGAATCACATTTTAAAGTACCCACAATTCCATTCCTCTTTCGATTGTAATGTTAATTTGTTATGACATTCAAACTTGGAAAAGGGCAAAAGAAAGAAAGTTTCTGCTCCAAAAGTCAGATGAGATTGCCCATATTTATCAAACTGCATATTTTTATTTCTATTTCCAGAGCCAAATAATCCTGTCTAGAGTAGTTTACGTGCAGGCCTGGTAGGTGGTGAGGGAACAGTTGACCTCTCAGTGACATATCTCCTTTTATTAATTCCTTAGTGAAAAAAGAGGTGGATTGCTAAGCTACTCTTCCACTCTATCATTGTAAAATGCTCCATGAATCATCATAAAACAGTGGCCTTTCCATTACCTACCATCATAAAGCAGAGTTCTCAGAATTTATGCATGCTGAACATTGTGTCTTAGCTACCTTATGTAATGGTGTTTAATCTACAATCCATTCATTCATTTCCTGCATTTCAGATCGTATTTCCTCGCTTTTGAACTGCTTCTCTTCCTCTCTATTGGGCTTTTCTTCTGTTTCACCTTTTGTAAATTTTCCTTATACATATATGTCTATATGAATTCTTGTTATTCAGGTAATTTTCATTCTCACTTAAATACTTTTCAAACTGATGATATATTTCTATATGCTAACTACCCTTTGTATCACCTCTCAGTCTCAGAAAAATGCTCCAATATTACTGAACACAACATTTTGCATAATGAAAAATCAATTTACCATTTTTTATTACCAGTATGTAAATAAGGTGGATACATTATTACTTTTATGCACTAAATATAATTTTTTTTGCTATTAAACATCTTTTGAACTACTTTATCTTAGAGTATTATTAACTACAAAATAATTATTATATAATTGGTTAAGATAAGAGTAAACCCCTAGACAGTTGTTGAAAAAGTTATCTTTTAGAATATATGTCAAAATCTACATTTCACCTTAGCATCTTTATGGTCATCAATCTATTTATTGAGATAATTTGTTCTGGAAAATGAAGGTAAAATTATTGAATTGTTCGTCATGTCATGTTTTACTTCATAAGGAAAAAAAATCCTTTCCCAAAGTATGTGTCCCAGTTATTGGTTCAGTAAATTAGATATATAGATTTGAATACACATTTTCAAGCTTAAAAATAAGCATTAGCCGGGCGCAGTGGCGCATGCCTGTAATCCCAGCACTTTGGGAGGCTGAGACAGGAGGAGCGCGAGTTCAAAGCCAGCCTCAGCAATGGCGAGGCACTTAGCAACTCAGTGAGACCCTGTCTCTAATAAAATACGAAAAAGGGCTGGGGATGTGGCCCAGGGGTCGAGTGCCCCTGAGTTCAATCCCCAGTACCAAAAAAAAAAAAAAATAATAATAATAATAATAATAAGCATTTACATGTATAGATTTCTTAAATATTTTATTATGCTTAAAGATAGTCTCTTATTTGCTATTGTTTATTAAATAAGACTGAAAATTCTAAAACAAAAGAATTATAAGTTATAGTTCCTAAAAGTTTATAAAATACAGTTAAGAATACAATAAAAGTTTTATGAGTATCAACCAAATAAAGAGAATCTTTTCTACATTTTTCTTCAGGACTGTTAGACTGACATCCTTATAGGCACAGAGACATAGAAGAGTAGCCTTACAAATTGATAGTTTAGGAAGTCATAAATAACATATTGGAAAAATCAGGATAGCTCTTAGATCATATCAAAATTTAAAAACATGGATGATAATGATGTTTCTTGATCAGATTTATTTGTCTTAATCAATGATCGCCTAATTTAAATGGATAACTGAAGAGTCCAGCACAAATGAATATTTAATAAACTACTTGCATTAAATAACACAAAAATTTTTCCATTTAAAAGTATTAACATGAAACTATATTAAATATGTTTACAAATAATTGATATATTGTGATATAATTTATTCATTTCTGTTACAAAACCTAGTTTAAAATTAAAAAAAAAAAAAGAGAGAGAGAAGAGAAAAAGCAAGAGTTTCATGTCTATTTAAAATGTTACCATAGGTTATGTTGCTAAAGTCAAGAATAGTTAATTACTCCTAAAATAATATTAAGTTTAAATACATAGCAACTAACACTGATATGATTAGTAACCATGAAGGTACTCCATAGGACTGATAAAGCTGGATAAACAAATATACCAAAAAAGGGGAAAAATGCAAAAACAGCACTTGTAGCCCAAGGTATGGTATGTTTTCAAAAGACAGTTTGTTGTAACATGTCATAAACACTAAATGTCTCAAGTCCCTTGTACAATGGATTAATTACTTCCCTGTAACTTTCTTATGTTTTGATCTGACAATAATCTTTTGTGTTTATATAACACTATGTTTTGAAAACTGTTTTCTTTTTATTACAATAACCCTAAAATAGGTTAGAGAAAATATCATTATCATAATTGTACACAAGGACACAGATAAGCCAAGTCAGATATTTCCCAAAGGTTTTACAGTTAATTAATGATAAAGGCTAAATTACAATCAGAACTGCCATAGTTTTGATGGAATATTTGTTTTCTCTATCTTGTTTTCTCTCTAATTACTATGTAGGTCTATCATAACTTGCTTGTGCTTTTCCACTTGAAATTTCTGTTCATATTCATACACACAAATGGGCTTACTTCTACACTGTCACATAAATCCACAGCTTGGCAATGTCTTACTATACAAAGTGCTTGATTTTATTTTAAATATTTCTGTTACTTATTTTTAATATAGTGTTCCTCTTTAACTTTTTCTGAAAAGAATATAAGAAAAAAAATAATATCTAATGTTCATTTTGTTTCTTTGAAGTTGAAATAGTTATGCAAAGCAGCATTTTTTTAGCCTGTTTAATTTGAGATAATGGTGCCATTAGATGGCACTCTGGGTAAAGTTGGATTATTTCCTTTATTGGAGTATTACATAATTCAAGGATTTATGCAAATTATATGGAACATAAGACTTGCTAACCTCTCTATAAGTTAAAGAATATACTTCATACAATGATAAATGGAATTTTCACTCTCTAAATAACCTCTTGAATCATCACACATCTTTACTCATCAAATAGAAACTAAGCAATCACTCAATGAACTGCTCTTCTTTAGAAATGCAGTATGTACATTTTTGAAAAAAATTACTTGCTTTTTATAGCAAAAATTAATGTTATCAATCACTTGTTCCTCTAACATAATTTAACACTTAAAACTGAAATAATTGGTATGTCCAATTAAAATAAAGCTTTTGGGCCTCTAGGGATTGAACATACCTTAAATGGTAAAGAGTCTATAACTCACGGAACTGAGTCCATAACTTGCTTAACTTCCCCATAACTCTGGATAGGTTCTGCTCACCTAAGAAATAATTTTTCCCCCAGTTTAAGCATGGACTTACAAATTAAAAATGTTTTATGTTGAATTTCCAACTATGCCATGTAATAATGGCTTGCATTAATCATCAAATTTAGTAATGTAAAATATGTAGATTTTTTTTCCTAAGGAACTGTTATAGACTCAATAATATCCAAACTCTCTAGCATTTGTTATTTTAGCATTCATCACTTATCCAAAAGTTGGATAAATATGCCTGATGATGGATCCTTTTCACTATAGATAATAATGTCTATTATTTATTTACCACTCATTATTTGACTATGGTCCTTTTGGACTTTACATATGAACCCATAAAGGGTATAATAATTTACAAATTTATTTAGCAAAGAGGCTACTGAATTGATTTTTTCTGAACTTACAAACATTTTATCTCCTTTGTGTTTTGCTCTCAATACAAGAATTTTAATTTAGTGTGAAACAAGGATACATTTTTCTAAGAATGAAACTTGGATAATCAGAGCAAGCTGAGACTTATGTGTGGAAGAAACAAAACAGGAGTTAGACTGAACTTGCACAACTAAATTTTATTTGGTATTCATGACACCCAATCTTCTGGTTTATATTTAAACGATAAATAATGTGTAAGCACAGTTTTTATAGTTTTAAACTTTGAGGGGAACTAATATGAGAATGTTGTTCAGTTGTTTGTTTAAAAATTATAATGCAAGCCGGGCGCGGTGGCGCACGCCTGTAATCCCAGCACTTTGGGAGGCTGAGGCAGGAGGATCGCGAGTTCAAAGCCAGCCTCCACAATGGCGAGGCACTTAGCAACTCAGTGAGACCCTGTCTCTAAATAAAATACAAAAAAAGGGCTGGGGATGTGGCCCAGTGGTCGAGTGCCCCTGAGTTCAATCCCCGGTACCACAAAAAAAAAAAAAATAATAATAATGCAAAGCAGTTTCTTTAATCATGGGGAACTGATTATTGTATTTCTTTACAAAATTTATATAAAACCATCCATTCTATTTTCACATGCATATAGCTTTTATACAAAATTAGGTTAAGTATTTTTATATTTTGGTTGGTGTATTATAATTAGACATAATAGTGGAATTCACTGCAGCATATTCCTACATGAACATAAAATAATTTGATTCATTTCATTCCATAGTACTTCCGTATATAGGTTTTTAATATTATCAATATCAATTTTATTGGGCAAAATATTTAACAATATTTAAAACTTTCTACAAATTAAAGAGATGAGTCATGTTCTTGTTTCTCAGCTTCATTTTTTTACTGAATTTATTTTGACATATATTATACAAACACAAAAAAGTATGAAACTTACTGCTTAGGATACTAGTAGAATGGAATATATATGCCAACTCTATATTCAGCTAAGAAACAGGATGTTACCATCATAGTATAGGCCCTTGTAGAAAACTCATCCTACTAATCTTTCACTCCCTCATTCATATCTAAATTTTGTATTAGTCATCCCCAAAATTATTCTTTTATCTATTTTATAAAAATACTTGACTGAATTCATTTATATGTATTCTTATTTTACTTGATTTTGTTCCTTTATTTTTGATACTTACTCATGTTTATGAATTAGTTCATCATTATTCCTGCCATACTTTGTCTTGTATCCTTCATATGAAGATGGCATAATTTATTTATACACTCCAATTTTGATGGACATTTGTGATGTCTTCAGAATTTTGCTATCATCTGAATACTGGTTTGAATATTCTTTTATTTGACCCTTGATACATATGCTCAAAAACTTGCTTATCATTGTATATCTTGGTTGAGAGTTGCTTGTTATACAAAATATTCAATTTTACTATGAGGTGTTTATGTCAATGCATATTACAATAGTGATATTATTGTACTGCTTTTTATACTATATATCCTTTCCACTACTTTTTACTCTTAGCTTTGTAATATTTCAACATAATCATTCTGAAAGAATATCAAATATCACAATCTATCCATGCTAGCAATCTATGCTGGGTTCACAAAATCTGACTACTTCAATAACTTAAAAAAAAAAAAAAAAAAAAAAAAAAAAAAAAAAACAGCGAAGAAACCACGCAAGCCCACAGAAGTACCTTTTCAAAATTCTGGATGGCTCTGTGACCTTAGGGGTCCCTTGGAAAGAGAGAGAGCACGCCTTGAACCCTGGTTTTATTGGGGGAGGCTGTTCAAAAGAACAGTCCATCCATATAAGGCAGAGGGGTGATGTTAAAAAGGGCAGCCCAATCCCATTGGATAACACCCACTCCCACAGCTTTGCTCCTCTACCAGCTGAGATGGGGATCCTCCCCTATCTTCTTGGTCAGGGAAACCAATCTCCACATTTCCATTGCTCAAAGCTAGGGGGCACTCAGCTCATGTGGCAGCTCCAGACAATCAAATCATGCTTCTAACAATTTCTTGATCATTAATGAGTTTGGACATATTTCATGATTATTGTTTTTTTTACACTTTCCCTTTGTCAAATTTTTGCATGTTTTGCACACATTCTACTGTAGTTTCGCTTTTTAAAATTAATTCATAGGGAATATTTTATATACTACAAATACTAATCCGGTTGATCTTTGTTATTTGCACAAATATTTGCAGATTCCATAATTTCAAACTTGCTTACCTGCCTAAATTAATTTGTAACCCTAAAACCAATATTGCAGTGCTTTTGTATTCATTAGCAGACAGGAATGAAGCAGCAAAATATTTGAGTTACTCTTGGAACGTGCACTATCCCAGATGGGGCAGAACAAGGCAACTTGCTGGCTTCATGTTTGAGATCTTATACTTGAATGTCCTTTTTGTGGTTGATTTAGTGCTATGTTTTTCACACGTTTGTGTTTTCTCTTGGTGATTTCAGTTCAAAATGCTCGATAAAACAAAGTGCTGAAGGGCTGTCTAGTGTTACTAAGTGCAAGATTACTGTGATGTACCCGACAGAGAAAGTGGATGTGTTTAAACAACTTTGATCAGGCTTAAGTTCTAGTGGCATTGATGATGACTTAATGTTAATTAATCAACCATATGAATTAAACAAGTTGTCATTAAACAGTAATGTACATAAATCAAGGCTTGTTTTCATCAGTTGTTGACAATACTGTGACCAGAAGCTTATAGGAACTAATCCTGAATTTTTCTTAGAAGTAGTATTTCAGAATTTGTTAATTCAGTTTTCAGGGTGACTACACATTATATTTAAGCCAATAATGAGAATAAACTATACTATGTTACTTGAATTTATTGCAAATATGTTTCTGGCTTGTTATTCCCCATCTTTATTAAACTATTTGAAAAATAAAAATTATTTTATTAAGACAGGTGTGGTGGTGCATGCCTTTAATCACAATGACCTGGGAGGCAAAGGCAGAAAGATTGCAAATTCAAAGACCAGCCTAAGTATCTTAGCAAGATCCTGTCTCGAAATAAAAAGTAAAAAAGGCTGTCATGTTGCTCAGTGTTTAGTGCCCTGGGGTTCAAGTCCCAATATAAGAAAAATATTTTTATTAGATTCATTTATTTCTGTGTATTTAGTAGATTTATTTCTATGTGTTTAATCTTTCTCTTAAACTGGTTCATTAAAAACAAAACAAACAAACAAACAAACAAAAAAAAAAAAACCCAACTATGTTACTTCCTTAAAAGCATTCATTTATTTTTTTTAGCCTTATCGTTTAAATGAAGTCTTGAATTTGTGTAAAGTCCATTTTAATTTATGGTGCAACCTAAGCATCTCTTTGAATACACAATATTTTCTAAAATATTTTTACACTGAAATCAGAACCCATTATGTCATAAAGATCTATATATATAACAAATTGTTTCTAAGATCCATAATTTTGTTCTACTTTTCTGTTCTTAGTTATAACTAATACAGCATTCCAAGAGACTGCCTTTTCATTCATGCATCCTTATAGTAACTAAAAAAAATTAATTAATATATATTTTTAGAATGAGTACAATGCCAAGCTATGTTAGAATAAATTCAAAAGGAAAAATAAGTAATGCCGGCCATGTCTTTACCTACAGTTTTGATATTTTTCTCATCATAGATTTGTTGCATTACTTTTAAAGAATGTCATATTAAAATGTATTTATCTGAATTTTTGAGATTTTATGGTGTTCCTTTGTATCTTTCACCTAAGGAAAGTGCTTCACACCCTTTATTCTACTCCTGGTTCTCTCCAGAATGAAGAAATTCAGGATTTATGTGGTAATATTGCTAAAAGTTAAAATGTAACTACCTTCAGGCTACTCTACCAAAAGTAACTTGTCTCTTGGAAAGTATCATGGAGTGGGGGAAAAATGGCACTACATTGAAAGTCAGAAGCACAGCTTCTATTTGCATCTCGGATAATCATTTTTAGTTTTGTGAACCACCCTTGTTTAAGGCAATTGCCGCACACATGGGAAAACATGCAAAACAGCATCTCACAGAGCATCAGCACAATCCTGATAAACTTTCATGAACTTACAGTCATAGGTTCTAGTCTGAGAGATTTTGATTCAGTAGTTCCAGAGTGGGTAGAGGAATTTGCCTTGTCAACATATACTTCTACCTCCGCTAATTCTAAATAGATGGTCCTTGAACCATGTGGCATGTGGATAACAATTATCCAAAATGTCAGTTTTTTTATATAGATATAATCTTAGATTTGACTTGAATTCCAGATGTATGATCAAATAATCAAGTGAAGCATTAGCCCGAGTTCTGAATGAGTTTTTAAGACAAAGAAACAGAAATGTAAGAACAGATTGGTTAGACCTGCTTCAGTAACACAACATTCATGGGAACTCCAAATCTCCAATATTTTACATTGTACTACTACTAATAGCCTCTTTTAATTTTGTTTTTTGAAGGTAGGGATACCAGGGATTGAAATCAGGGGCACTCAACCACTGAGTCATATCCCCAGTCCTATTTTGTATCTTATATACAGACAGGGTCTCACTGAGTTGCTTAGTGCCTCATTTTTGCTGAGGCTGGTTTTGAACTCACGATCTTCCTTTCTCAGCCTCCCAAGTTGCTGGAATTACAGATGTCTGGTAACTTCTATTAATTCTTGATCTCCTATTAGTATCACACAATGAGTTGTTCACATTACATTTATTATTTTGTGTAATTCTCACTAAATCCTACAAATGTGGCATTATTATCTTTGTTTTTCTGATGAAGAATATGAGGTCTATCAAAGTTAAATTATTCTTCTAGGTACAGCTCTTAATTAGATGTTTTCATTTTTAGCACTAAGCTCAGAACCTGCCCCAGTTAATACTAATAATTGCTTGTTGAAAGAATAAGAACATCAGTCGAGAGCAGCCTGAAATTGATTCAGAATCAGAATCCAGCAAGTTCTTCCTGACAAAAGTTAAGAATGTTCTTAAATAAACAGCTGAGACCAAACCTCAAGGCAAGGGGCTAGAGTTCTCATTTGGAAGACAGAAAGGGTACCATGGATCAGATCCTCTGAAGGGAAAAATAAAGTGAAAGAGGAAGAATGAAGCAAGAGTCATGACACTGGCTAAGCTGTGTGAATATATGGCACACTAAGTTTCAAAAGCTTTAGCCAATTTGCTCGGTAAAGTCAGAGTTTCAGGAAAAAGACCTTGTTAAAGGTGGAAACCTGAGTGTGAAGAATAAATAAATTATTGGACAAATGGAAATTTCCTTGGATAATCACACACTAACTGTTGACCCACTAAGGGTTTCATATTGACACCAGCTTTTAAAAGCATTGTGTGTAAGTTTCCATAAAGAACTGTATATACTTAAATTTCTAATTGAGCAGTTTGCACTAAAAGTTTCAGACAATAAAGTTTCTATACATCTTGAATTTTCCCCCCATCATTTCCCAGCATACCTGCCTTCGTACACTGAACTTAAATATCTCCATTTTTCAATGATTAATAAAAAACACTGTGATTCAGTATGCACTTATACTATCTTAGGAGCCATAAACATATTAACTATTACATTAATTTTGAAGCTACTCCTTATATATTTGGAATCTGTGAGTGAAATTATCAATAATGAGTAATAAACTCTCCTCTGCTTTTCTACTCTTCCCATTATCTTTCCAATTTTATTTATTTATTACTATGGATACATTTTCCATCTAGTCTAAAACACATCAAAAATTATTGCTGCATGACCACCTGGGGAACTTGTTCAAAACACCAATTTTGTAGGTGGATCCCCCATAAATTTTTATGATTTTAGGTCTTTGATGGTTTCTATCTCTTTTAATCTTCTATACTCCATGTCTGTCCAACTAGCGCTGAATATTTTTAGAGGGTGAGTACAGGAGAATATCTATGTGGCTTTGGACCAGTGTAGTTATCCTGTTTTTATTGCTTGCAGTTCTCAAGAATAGGTATAGAATATACTGGAAAGGAATATCCTGAAATAGGGAGGAACTAGTCAGAACAGCCCAAGCTCTGTTCCAGAAGAAATGGGACATGCTTTAATACTTTTGCCCAACAAATCATGTTAACTGGTGCATAAGACCCAATGTGGTTACTTTCTGGGTCCTTCAGCTATGCTGCAAACAGGGCATGCACAGATGAGACTCCATCCACCCAGGCAACTTCCCTGAGGTTGATAACTTTGTGGTCAATTTAGGCTTCTTTGTCCCCAATGCATATTGTGAGTAATAAACTCACACTGTGTGACTTGCTGTGTTCATAGTATAATACCTCACTAAAATTGGACAAGTTGGTAACCAGTACACAGTAAACCTGCTTCATCATGAATTTCTTAAGGAAACAGCCTATGGATTCTATGACTAGTACTGCAAAAACAAAAAGAAAACAGGCTATATACCATTACTATTTCTACTCTACACAAGCCCTTCTTTATGCTTTAAAATAATATAACCTTCAAAGATATGTGAGAAGTGACCCTGTTTAGCCTTATTGATTTTCATCTACATAGGTATTTAAGTAGTGGAATGCTAAACCACATCATGAGTCATGGGGTAAGTTTTTATTTAGATCATTAATGCCCCACAGGTTATGCCTGATTACACCCATCAGATTAACAGCAACAAATAAGGCTATGCCTATCCCATAACAGGCTCTCTATGTGTACCATCTGAATAACTGAACAGTTGTGTATGTTGTCAGTTATGAATTTTTCTTTGTTGTAGTGTTGACAATTATTAATCCTCCCCTTGCTTTATCCCTCTCATATTATTATTCATCTGTCTAATTTATATACTCCTTATGTTCTGAATGCATGGGTCCCCCAAAATTCATACATTGAAATCTAATTACAACGTGATCCATTAGAAAATGGAGATTTGGGAGGAGCCCTCAGGAATGAGATGCTTGCCCTTAAAAAGAAGCTCCAGAGAACTGACTGTCCTCTCTTCATTCTCAGGACACAGTGAGAATCTTCTGTGAATAAGAAAAGAAGACCTCACCAGGCACCAAATCTATTACTAAGCCTTGATCTGGAACTTCTCAGGCTACTGAAAAAACTGAAAATAAATTTCTGAATTGTTTATATAGATATGTGATGTAAGCAGAGTATAGCTTTTGTTAGGACTAGAGAGGGAAAGAAAGAAAAGGACTAAGACACAAGGTCTTCCTCGGGAGCCTGAGAATAGAATAGAATAATACCGCTCTGATTGAGTTCATTTTGTTTTCCTTCCGGTTTATAGCTGTTTGGCCTAGGTGCGTCATTTCAGACCACTCCAGGACAGCCCTTTAATACCTGCTTTAGAAAAATTTGTGAAGAATAGATAGAACTGAGTAGAAACATGGGCTAATAAAGTGTATTAACTTGATTGGGCTTTCAATAGTTGTAGTATATAAAAGTTATAAAATTGCTATGAAGTAAGATATAATGTATAAAGCAAATATATAAATATTTCATACATTTATATCCAAAAAAATTGACAAATATTTAAGTTATTTATTCAAATATTTGGTACAATATTTCATTTACATATAAAGTAAACAGCATGCAAATTATCTAGAATATAAAATGATTCAGATTTTGGGCTAAAGTTTACCTTAGATAATAGAACTTCCATAAATTCCAGAGACCATGAGATAAACAAATGGAAATGGAAACACTAAAATCATCAAATGTAGCTTCATACTTATGCTGGCCCCTCTGTTTCCACACTTGTTTTTGCCTGATTATTTTCCATCTTTCACGTATCAGTTAAGCATGATTACTTAACAGGGGAGTTCCCATTGCCAATGGTATGTCATTTCTCCATTATTTTTTCCAAACCCTGTACCTTTCTCATATTAGCACTCTTTCATTTTATAAAACATGTTTATAGTCAACTTCCTCTAAAGAGAACAATATGTGTACAGGGAAAAACAGCACTTTATAGTGGAGAAAGTTGACAAACACTACCTCAGCCAAGGGATCAAGGTTAACAACAGTAAGAATTCATTTTGACGGTATATTCCTTCATAGAAATTTGGAAAAACAGCACTTTTTTTCTATGGTCTTGTTTCCAAGAACCCATTGACCAGAATAATTATTAAGGAAACACATACATACACACAAATACCAATGAGAGGATTCTACAAAACAGCTGGCCATGATCCTCAAAGCTGTCTTGATCACCAAGAACATGTTAAGTCTGAGAAACTCTCAAAGCCAAGTGGAGCAAAAGGAGACATGAAAAGTCAAAGCACTATGTTATCCTCAATACAATCCCAGACAGGTAATAGAAAATTAGTAAAATTTAAGGGTCAAGTATGGACCTTACCTAATAATAACATATAATGTTGGTTTATTATTTGTGACAAATGCATCATATTACTGTACAATGTCAATATTGGAAAACAGATGTGGAGAATTTGGGAACTCTTTGTACTATGTTTGCTTGCTCCTATAAATATTAACTTAAGAAGAACTTCATTTTTTAAAACATTTTGAGGTATCTATGATCTCTTTGGACTCTAAGGTCTGTGAAAGTCAGCCTGTGTGTATTTCAATCACACCTGAGTCCTCAGTGTATAGTATACGAGGAGAAACTCGAATAATAATTGTTGAATGAGTTACCAAATGAGTAAGTGAAATAACCATCTAATAACTGCCTGTGAAAGAACCTGAATTCCCTAAAGAAGTTCACATTTTAGATGTAAATAGTTTTTCCTCAAACCACCAGTCAGGATGAAAATTAATGCCATCTGCTACTTTTTCTCCTACGATCATCTGTTCTTGGGTCCTACAGTCATTTCCCTGAATGACTGCCCTAAATATCTCTTTGTTCCCAAAAGAATCTCTATACCTCTGAATAATCAAATTCTTTTGCTCCCTCTGCCAAACACAGTAAATAAATCCATAAAAACTAGAAAGAGTTTAGGGATGTCCCCATAGGAATAAACATTCAAAAGTCCTGGGCTGCCTTATGATACTCTGATGCCAATAAATTACTCTTCCAGGACTCCTTGGCCACAGTTATCACTTCTACCATAGTCTCTGAAATTGGTTCTCTAATAGAGAACCAATAGAATGAATAGGAATCCTCCTTTAAGGGGGAAATAGTTCTGGAAGTTATTTTTGTTTTTACCTTATGTTAATTAGGGACAGACAGCTTTATATTTTTAAATCTGTCTGGTGGAAATGGGAGTTTGGGTCTGAGATGGAAATGAGAAACATAATTTTAGAGACTCCAGAACTTTGTGGCACATGGTATATTTGGTATGGTTGGCATGAGGACATTCCCTGGGTATTACTTCATTGACAACTTCTTCGGAGATACCAGGAAAGGTGGAAAGAGTTTAAACAGGAAAGAGAAATGGAGTCAAAGACAAGAAGGAGACTAGAAAGGAGAAATTATTATTCTTCAGTGAGAGAGAAAAGGAAAGGAACAAATCACTTTTCTTTATATCACCTTTGCTCAGTAACCAAAATAGATGGATATTATTACTATAATTTACTGATATCACTAATTATCTGGGTTTTGAGGGTTAATTATGGGACCTAAAGTATATTTACGATGTTATTTCTATGAGAAAATATTTCAACTTTTACAAAATTAATTTAGAGAAGAAGGAACACTTAGGAGTTCTAGATTGAATATACATCTTAAAGTAAGCTACAAATAAACCTTCTTTAAAAACCCCTTAGTAGGCCAGTACAAATAAACAAAAACCCAGATTTGAATAACTATTTAGCACAACATATATACGTACTAAGTCTTTTAATGCTATCTAAATGTCAAATGTCTCAAATTGTATATTAAAAAAATTAAATATTAAAAATCTGAAATTGTATACTAAAAATCTTAAGGCCTAAAATTAAATTTTAAGTTTTATATAGTGTCTTGCTAATCAAGCAAATTAATACATGTCATTTTTTAAATTAAATTTTGTAGATGGACACAATGCCTTTATTTATTTATTTTTTCATTTATTTTTATGTGGTGCTGAGGATCTAACTCAGGGCCTCACAGGTCCTAGGCAAGCATTCTACCACTGAGCCACAAGCCCAGCCCAGTACATGTCATTTTATTGTAACTGTTAATGCATATGCATATTATGTATATTTATCATATATATGAATGGAATCATGTGTCCATTCATACATTTAAAATATAGTTTAAATATCAGCTAAAGGTCAAATATACACTACAAATACATGACTGTTTTATTCTGAATCTGTTGCTATTTGAAAGTAAATTTAAGAATAACACTACTAATGTCTTGTGTTTTTCACTATTCTAATTGTTGAAACATGTATCCTCCCATTTAAATCTCACAAAACCACAATGTGCTAATATTGACAATGTTGTTTTTCTTTTCAGATGAGTGATGCCTAGTTTCAAAAGGTTGCAGATCTAAGATTTATACAATATTCAGTTTGATCCACATCTTGAGCATTTTTCCTGACTTCTGATTAATGATTATTACTTTTAAATATCATGTTTAGTGTAGAGAAAACTGAGCATACACACAGTGGTTTTTTCACTAAACTGGACATCATAATATACATTCATTTTCAATGTCTCCTGAAACTTTGACATGGAAATTTGTATTTAAATCAATTTTTTTTAAATAAGCAAGTAGACCAATAATTTATTTATTCCTCCTTCATTTACTGACTTCAGAAATTTTATTAGTAATCACCAAAGAATTGGTTGAAGAAGACTTTCTCTAAATTGTATAATACAATTAAATTTAATGTCAGGAAAAATAACTGAAGTTTATCTTTCTACTGCATACCAAATTATATAAAGTGTGCTTCTTGTCAGCTGGGTTGGTTCTGTTCCCATTGCTTCCTACCCTGCTAAGAATCCACAGAAAACAAGTCATGAGCCAAATGTTCACCACAGGGAACACATTCCTGCTGGCACTGAAGTAATCTCATATTAGAAGAGGTCAGTTTACTTCCAAATTCATGACATGCAGATAGGATAGGATGATGATACTTTCCACACTTACTAGAATATTCTAACATAAGTATAAATCAACAATATGTGGTAATCCTGTACATGAAAACAAATTATCTTAAGAAGGTACTATTTAATATTAAAGCAATGTTTTCTAATACATGGAAAATATTTATTTAAATAATCTAATTTGCACTTTCTGCTTTGGCAATGCATTCACATTAAAAATGAGTCACCTTCTAGCTTATTTTCTAAGGCAGACTAGCTTGTTCCTGAATTAATTAATTACAAATCAATAGATCATAATTAGTAGTTTTGTATATTTTCCCACTGTATCAAGAGCATGTGTGAGTATTTACAAATAGACATGACTTGTTTTGCCAGTTTTCTGAAACCCATTAAATAATGCATATGTTTAATAATCCAACATTAAATGTTAATATTTTTAAGGTTTGTTTTAATTATAGCACTTATAAGACAAAATGTCTTAGACATGTGGATTAACGCCATGCCTACAGTTTTCAAGGACCGAAAAATATGTTATGGCACAATCAATGAACATGGTCAGTTATCAGGGTTCTTAAAGGTTTTGTAAAGCTATTGCATAATGTAATTAGAAGCAACAAATGGCTAACTTTGAATGGAATATAAAATAATAAATATTAATGATGAAAAAATACCCTTAAGAAATGTATTAGATAAAGTTCTTATCCTTATACAAAACAAGATTATTTTTTATGGATGTTTATTGACTCTCTTTGGACTTAGGGGACTCATCTAAATTCTCCTAACTGTGCCTAATATGAATTAGTGATAAGGGAAGTGTCTTGTGACACACAGACTATCTTAATTTCCTGGTATATAAAGTAGGCCTGTTTTTAAAAAAAAAATTAGGCCTGTTAGAGTTTTCTCTCTAATTATTTCTTAGTTTGATGTTAAGACCATTGCACAGCAACTAGGATATAGCTGAAACCAGAAACAATTCACTGAAAAGAATAATCTCATGAACCTTTCTAGGAACCTATATGTCATGAAGAGTCACATCTCCTTCTTAGCTGATTAGAGTATGTATACATCTTTAGCTAGGAAAGGGTTATTTCTACCAGAAATTTGTTCAAGGGTCATAATATTTAAATGGGGGACCTGGATTTGAATTCAGCTTGTCGTCTTAAATTTCCTAAATTAAATTAAATTACCTAAATTAAATTATCTAAATCCTGTAGAACAATGATAATAAATAAGTGTTTTGGAGAAAATATGTATGTGGCTATTGATATAAAAGGAAAGAAAGGTAAGGGAAATTTAAGTTTTACCAAATATTCATTTTATATGTACAAAATAAAACACACACTGCCAGCCATCAGAAGTGTATAACTTCTAAGAAGACTAATCCCCCAAACCAGAAGAATAAGGAAAAGATTTAAGATTTATTAAAGGACAGAATAAGGGGTTAATAGCATCTTACCAGAAAATGTGTAATATATAAAATATCAAGGAGAGGTCAAAGTCCAATGTCAAATGATAGGAGGTCTAAAAGACTATTAAAAATAATTATATTAAGCACGAAAAATTTTGGTTAGTCTCATGTATATCAGAGTGTTTGTTTGGTTAACTGAGAGTTACTGCAATTAAAAGTAATCCTACCTGTTCTTATGTAATCTCTTACTCTAGTAAACAAAAAAAATTATTGAATAATTAATCACTGATGATTTTGCAATTTACTGTATTTACAGTGAATATTTCTGAATTATTTATTATCATAATTCTACAGAGTACTGCTGAGGAAATTTAAGATCACAAACTGAATTCAAATCCAGGCTCTCTATTTAATGACTGTGATTCTGGAGCAAAGTATATACTCTTATAAAACCTTAATTTAAACAACATGTATTTTACTATGTATCAGAAATTGTTCTTCATTAGTAATTATTCTTGTGTTCCTCCTGATAGCGTCTGAGCATTTGCTTGGCTCTGGATTTTCATCAACATTTATGTTTTCAGATTTAAGGAAGCCAATCTGATAAGTAAGGAATGCTTTTGTATGTTAATATGACTATGTTTTATGTTCTACTGGTTCATTGGATTTCCTTTCATCCTTTTGTCAGAAAATATGTGAGGTAACTTAAACTTCCTTTTTCTTTAACCTTTTATTTTGGGGGAGGATTATGAGCACCTAAGGTCTATTCTCTGAGCAAATTTCAAGTGTACAATATGGGATTATTATCTATAGTCACTATGCTGTACATTAGGTTCTAAAATTTATTCTTCCTATAAAATTAAATTCTGTACATTTTTATTAACATCTACCCATTTCCATCACCCCTATGTCTGGTAATCATTAGTTTACTTTCTGATTCTATGAAATTCACTTCTCTAGAATCCACATATAAGTGAGATCAAGCAGTTTTTTCTTACTTTATCTGGTTTATTTCACTTAACTAATGACCTCCACATTCATCCATGTTGTTGCAAGCATTAGAATCTCCTTCTTTAAGACTGAAAACGTTTCACCATTATGTGTGTGTGTGTGTGTGTGTGTGTGTGTGTGTGTGTGTTTCATTTTTTGTGTCCATACGTCCATGGACCCATGCATAGGTTTGTCTCCATTATCTTGGCTAATGTGAATAATGCTAAAATAAACATGAGAAAGCAGATAACTCTTCAAGATATCTGACTTTTTTCCTTTGTATATGTCCAGAAAAGAAACTTTAATTATCTTATTAATGTCAGGATTTTACATATCTTGGAGAATAATTCATTAGACATTTGATGGATTTAAAAGTTTCTTCTAATTGATAGATCTTTAAAGAAGTAATGATGAAAAGTAAACTTTAATTGTAATGTAAAAATGTGTGGATGATTTATTCATAGTTTTCTCATTTTGTTTAAGAAAACATTCTCAACAATGAGCATAACAATGTTGTAACTAATACTCCTGAAGTTGTACTATTCATATTTAGGTCTCTATTAATGTAGACTTGCTTTTTGTGCATGTAATATGAGGTAAGGAAATTTTTGGTTTCTTTTTGGCACTCCGTTCTGAGATACATTTTTCAACCTTTCTCATTCATATATCTGTTTAAAAGGTGGACTTATTCCTATGTGACCTGGTGACAACAGGTGAAAACAGAAAAAAAAAAAAAAAATCGAAAGAAAGGAACCAATGTTTTCCCTTCTTCTGCATTGGAAAATGTCTCCTAAAATCAGATATCTTGAAGAATTATCTGTATTCTCATGTTTATTTCAGCATGTTAATCTGAGAATCTTGAGATTCTGGAAGACAGGTCCAAGATGTTCATCTCCTGCAAGGCCGTGCATGTTCCTCAGCTTCCTTAACCCAGCCTCTTCCACCTGTCTCTCTGATGGCCTCCTCACTTAATTTTTAGTTGTCCCCACTAGTGTATCCATTCTTACCATCATGCGAAACTAACTATATGTAATATACTTTAAGTATAATGAAGATACATTGAATTGCAGTTTTTTTTCTGTTTTGTTGAAATTAAGAAGTGTTTTCCCTTTATATCTTTTTTTCTTGTTTTTCAATAGATTGTACATTAGTGAAACCCATTTTGCACTGTAGTTAAACTTTGCTTGGTAATAACTTTTTTATATAAGTCCTCTTTGTTTTCATTTTCTAATAAATCTTTACTTTTCTATCATTTTGAAATGGTTTATTTTTACATATGAAATTCACAGTTATTTGTTCTAACACTTTTAACATATTCCATTATTTTGTCATTCTCAAAATAGTAATACCTACACTCCCTGAGTGCAAGGATTTCTGTCTCTTTTGTTCACAGACCTCTATAAAGTATGCATATTAATGTCAGAGAAATAGCAAGAATCTGGTAAACATTTGAATATTGGATAAATGAAAATTTGCTTTTCAAAGGTTGGCTGCAATCTAATTGCAATTCCTTTGTAAATAATCTGTTTTCTCTCCAACAGTTTTTAAAAATTTCTTCTGTTTTTTTTTTTTCAACGTTTCTGTGGTGTATTGGCATGAATTTATATTTATCCTGCTTGATATTCAAGGTAGACATCTAACTTGGAATTAATTTCCCAACTTTTAAAAATCATATTATGCTGCTAAACTCTTGGTAATTATCTCTTTAAATATTGCAACACTGAAAATTCCTACATTCTCAGGAACTCTTATTTGAAAAATGCAGGCACAGTCCATTCCTTCCTATGTACCTCTTACCTTGCCTTTAACATATTACTGTATTTTATATCATTATTTTTCTGTGATAAATTTGGAGTTAATTGCTAAATATATTTTAATTTATTATTTATCTACTCACAGGTAACTAGTCTGAAAATGACCCTTTCTACTAAGTATTGGTTTCATTGCTTATATTTTTATTTCTATCTGTTGTTTTTTATGACTGTTAGTTCATAATTTATTTTTAATGTTTTTCAGTATTGTTTTACGCTTGCTAAATATGCATTTTAAATAGTTGTCAGACTCTCACCTACAAATAAATCAAAAATCAATTCCTATCCCATTGTTGATTCTTGCAGAATATATCTTTGCATGTTATTCCTTCAGGTGTTTTATTAATTTTGGTTTACAGACTCATTTTGAGTAGGGAGTTCATTTTGTTTTCCTTTTATTGCTTACTTATTTTTCACTTTCCTTCCACATAGTCATCCATCTGGGCAAATCCCCAGTCAAAAAGAAAGTCTTATATTTAGAGTTATTGCTCATCATCTTGAAAAAAGTTAAGAGGTTTTGCTAAGTTGACTTTTCAAGACTACGTTTTTTCCTGTCCTAGATTATCCTGCATCCAGTGTCTCTACAAAGCACTATATTGGTAGTTATGTTATTTGTCACCAATATTCCTGAAATCTACAATCATTTGACTATGTCAGTGTGTCTGGCTTCAGTATCCCATATCTTGTATACACACTATTTCTCTATTTTCTGGTCTCTTACGCAGATCTCTGGCCTGAGTTTTAGATACTCTTACTTACTTTACTTCTGCACTACTTCTGAATCATGGAGTTATTTTCCTTCTGATCATTAGGTACTGCTTTGTTTTTTGTTTGTTTGTTTTTTAAGAAGACAATGTATTCAAGTGTATAAAGTTAGATCTGCATTGAGTATAAAATGCTATGAGTTAGTTTTTAATATCTTAAAGTTTTGAGTTAGAGGCTTACTGAATGTTCCTCAGAATAACTGAGAATAATTCTCTGAACATTGATCATATGCCTGAAAATGTTCTAAGCAATGTTCAATACTAATAACAACCTTGTATTTATACTATACACACACACACACACACACACACACACACACACACACACACACACACATCTTTTTGTTATTAAAGCAAGTTCAAAAGGAGTCCCCATTATTTTCTGCCAAGTATCCAAGAATCAGCTCCATTCTGAAGAAAAAATTGAAGGGTACAGTAGTTTCAAAGAACTTTCCAAGGTAACACAGTTTTAAGTTTCAGAAGCAAGATTCAGAACCAGGCATTATGATGTACTTAACCATTTTGCTAAGCCAAACAGCAAATGCTTTGGTAAACTCTAAAATCTACACTATCATTAGGCAGAAAGTAAGCATCAATTGCCTCATTTTGGAAGCTTTTATTTGTTGTTCATATTGTGACAAAGTGACATGTTTATTATATTTTCTATGAACTATTTACAACCTAGTTTATGCCAACATCACTAAGCATCTTTAACAGAGGTTGAAATAGGGGGAAAGCAATTCTGTATATGCCTACAGGAGAATAAGCTCTTTCAACTTAACTTCATCTCCTGATGCACATTACTTGTGGGATGGCTGACTATTAGAATGAACAAATTCTTCTTCCAGCTTTGTGAATCCATCTAAAGGATGCCTGAAGGTAAAGGTGAGTTATGCAGTATATTCTAAAAGCATAAAACTTTGTATGACTACGTTTCTGACATGCATGGGTTCGACAGCCTGGGAGTTCATGTATTATACATAGAGATACAGCCTCCAGTCCTAGTAACTACTTGCTGGGTGAATGACAGCTATAAACACATTGCCTATCACAGAATTTCACATAGTATATAATGAGTACATTCCAAGATGGGCAACTAAGCCCATATATGGTTTATGGGCTTTTGAGGTTCTGAACTTCAATTAATGCACAAAGTAGAACAAACATTATATATTACTTATGAAATATTCTACTGAGATCCACTAGGGCTTTCGAGGTCCTGAAATAATTCATTATATTAAGTTGAGACTCCACTGTATCAAAATGAAAAAGGAATGTAAGTCAGAATAATATCCATTTTTAGCCTTCTAAACTATTTAACTTCAGGCATATTACTGCACACATTTGATGTCCATTTTACATGCAAATTACAGTGTATGGCTTTATTCACAACAAATTATATATTTTAGAACTAATTAAAAATACTTAGGTGAAATTATGTTAAAAGATCCATGCTCCAAGATACCTGACATCAAAGAGTAGATTAAGGTTTTATCCAGTTCTAAAATTTAAAAATTTGCTACATTTCTTATTTAAAACTTTATAAGGTTGGCAAACATATATCCAAATGTGTAGGGTATCTTCTACTGGTATTTTTGAATTAAATATAGTCATTATTATAAAATGATGGTTTTAAATATGACTGATAAACATTTGGGAATTCATCACTGGAAAGTGTTGATAAAAGATTATTTAATATTGATGAAAACATAGAAAGGTTTGCTAGCATTTGCCTAGCATAAGGATAAATATATGGAGCAAAAGACCAAAAAGGATGTAAGTAATTCCTAGTACAGGGCTTGTGTTCTAGAGGATGCCTTGTCAGAGGTTTTTGGGGGGCCATAATAGAAAAGCATTGTCAAATGTGGGGAGTTAGTGAAGGAAGTGAAAGTACTTGATCAAAGATCCAGAAAAGCATTGTTTTCTAAATGATCTTTGGTTTTGCACATATTACTTTGTATATACAACTTATGTGTGTATATATGAACTTACCTATGTATAATAATTATAAGCCTTAGTTACTGTATATATACAATGTCTTTTGATTTCTACTGTTGGAATGAACACACACATATACACATACAGAGAAACAGATTCTACAAGAAAATTAACATGCACACACACACACACACACACACACACACACACACACATTCACACCCATATATTGAAATATCTTTATATGATAGTGGAAAATGGAGGCAAGGGCTTTCATTTGCACTGCTTAACATTTTGCTAAGGAAAGAAGCTAGAGTTAAGCAGATAGTGGCCAAAAATCTTCTAAAGTGTTAATGCAACACTAAAAAACACATTTTCTTCAGAAATTTAAAATATTTACAAAATTTGTAACTTCAAATTTTAAAGTATTTTTAGTTATGATAAATGTCCAACTGCTCAACTTAAACAAATATGCTATAAGTAAAAATAAGCATGTGACACTTACAGATTGGTAGGCTCAATATTTAAAGATGTCAAATGTTCAAATTAATTACAAATTAAGTGGAACCCCAAGAAAAATCTCAGATTTTTTTTAAACTGACAAACTGAATCTAATTCATAATTTGTAAAAATTACAATAAGAAGAGTCTACACAAATCGTAAAAAAATGTTGGAGGTTCAGAATGTCAAGCATAATTATAAAGCTATATTCATTCAGGTGATATGGTACCAATGCTAAGACAGACCAGTTGAAAAGAATACAGGGACAGAGCCACATGTCTGGAGTTTTTTCACAAATGACTCTGCAATACAGTGAGGAAAATGTGAATGTGGCCTTTTCAATATATGTCATTGAAATATCTACTTCTCTTTCTCTCTTAAAAGTTTTTATTTTTCAAGTTTTGAGGAAGAGAAAACCAATATAATTATAATGATCATTTATATAAAAACACCTTGAAAATGAAAAGCAATATAATATGGACAATATAATAGTTGCTGTTATTATTGAGAATTTTTAAAGCAGCGTAAATCAGAAAGTATGTTTAGGGATACACTAGTAACAAATAAACATAACTGCAAATTTCTATATGATTTAATATATGCTAAATTTTATGAGGTTATTTTAATCTAATATCCTAAGTGTATAATTAACTGATTTTTTTTTTTTTTTGCTTTGGCAACTTTAAGAAAATTTCAACATAAAATATGTACATCATTTATAAATATAGTACTACAAAACTTTATATTAGAAGTTTCCAGTTTCTTGTTCTAAATGTGTCTACCTTTTTATTCCTAACTTTAATGATAACCAATTTCAAACCTCCAGCTGTTTCTCTCAGTATTTATTTATTTAAAATCAATAACATGCATCCTCATCTTGTTTTCATTTTCTAATTTTATATGCTGTGCATTTCTCCATAAATGATGATGCTCCATTCATTTTGCTAAAGACAAACTAGCACAGGAAAAACTTAAAACCTAAGAATGACTCTATTCCAGCCTATGCAATAGGAGAGAGGGACCAGAAATGAGTCTAAATTAAACTGTATTGAAAAAATGATTTTATTTTTTTTAAAGACTTGAGTTGGGGATCCTGGGTCATCTATGTTTGTTAATTGGTCCTATCAGAAGGAAAAGTAAATATCTACTATCTCTATGAAATTAATGCACATCCATCCCTGGGATAAGAGACAAGCAAGAAACCTTAAAATATTTTTGCATATCAAGAGACAGAGAAAGAATTAACAATTACAAAGTTTTTAAACTTATAATCTAACAAAAGGGGATTCAGGAAAATGTTGTTTTAAGATTGGTGAAGCAGGCCAGGTGAAGTGTCACACACCTGTAATCCCAGTGGTTCAGGAGGCTGAGGCAGGATGATTGTGAGTGCAAAGCCAGCCTCAGCAAAAAATCAAGGTGCTAAGTGACTCAATGAGACCCTGTCTTTATATGAAAATACAAAATTGGGCTTGTGATGTGGCTCAGTGTTTGAGTGCCCCTAAGTTCAATTCTTGGTCCCCCCCCCACTCCCTTAGAAAAATGATTGGTGAAGCTGAGCAGAACTTTAAAGGCAATTTTGTCAATGTATATCACAACTGTTGCATAGATCTATATAAAAAAATGAAGATGTTTATAACAGAATTTAAGTTTATTCAGTCTAAGGATTATCTCAATTTGCAATTTCCTCTCCAGAAGATTATTGCTCTGAACTTATATAGTGGTAATAAGCATAACTGATATGTATGAATCCAGGTCATATGCTATAGGTACAAATCTCACTTACACACATCTAAAACAAGATAGGAGTTATCCTCATACAGAAGAGATGAGTTGAAGGCTGAAAGAACTTAAAACAATTTGAAACCGATCATAGAATGCACTGCCCTATGGCACAAAATGCCTTGCTTTCCCTTAAATGGGCAACTCTCTTACATCACTACCTTTGAACCTTCTGTGGCATGACACAAAACCTTCCATTCCTTGAATGCAGATGCTGTTATGCTTCTACTGTAGACCAAGTGAAAATATTTGTGCTAAGTTTTCCACATTCCTAGTATCCAGAGCACTTCAGCTTATTCCTCTTGCTTCCATAACACCCTTCAAATTCTTACAAAACCCATACTTTCTAAGTTGTACCTGGCTGCTTTCACCAAGGGAAGTGTAAGCTCTAGAGCTTTTAGAATTTATCTCATCAATTACTTCATCCTTAGGTATAAGAAAAGCCTATCTTATACATTAATACTGATATTAATATTGATACTATGTTACATATTAATATTAATGAAAAGTATTATCATGTTCAAGTGATCATTTCAGTTTGAGATGATAAAATTTCAGCAGACTGATGGCTCTTCATTGGAATGAGGAAGCTTGATCTCCACTCACATTATAAAATAATTCAGGAACTTGAAAATAAGATGTTAATATGCATAACTGTGTGTACTGAAAATGGGCTATATTTTTTATGACTGAGATGGGGGACACTAGGCCAGCTATGTTTTTTAATTGGTCCTATGAGAAGAGCTCAGATAAATGATTAAGTTGCTTCCTTATGTATGTATATGTACATTTTCATTATATATCACTTCCATTATTTGAATGTTTTCTGAAACTTTTATTACTACTCTGAAAAAAAAAAATCAATGACTTTTTCGGAGTATTCTGTTAATAATACTCTGGCAGGAAACAATTTGTTTCCATATCATTATGGATTGTAAATTCTATGGTATTTAAATTGTCAAATATATAGTTGAATTATAGTGATTTGGATCATTTTCTAACATTTACTGCCTCAAAGGATGTTTCTATGGTAATGTGATATAATGACATGACTTTGATCTGAATCAAATAGCAAAACACGAAACCAAATCCATCTACACTGACATTATTATGACTTCAATTATGGCCCTTTTCATTTTTGTTTTCATTTTTTATTTCTTCTTTTCATTTATGGAGTTATTTTAAATAAATGTTGTACATTCTAATTTTATAGTTATTGGGTAATAATTACAGTTATACTTAAGTGTACTCTCCTTTATGTGATTTATTAAATTCATATAGATGAAGAATTTTTACTTACGTGTGACATGGACAGACTTTTAGTTAATACAACTATTGCCATGTATTAGCCAAGTGAAGGGATAGCTGCTTAAATCTTATATACCTTTTAGTGCTAAAATTCTGATGATATATACTACCACATCATTTGCTATAAACAATTAACAAACTAAAAGATTTGTAGCACTGAAAAGTGAGCCTGGCATGTAGTAAACACTAGAGAAATTTTTGCTCTTGATGTTTTTACAGGAAACTTTTGACTTAAGACACACATTGGTGAATGCCTCCATCTCTCAATTTCCTTACCTTTTATTTTAAAAGAATTTCCAATGTATGTTCTAGAATATTTGAAATCACATATGAATAAGATAATTAAACACTTATAGCTGTTTTTTGCATATATCATATTCTCTATTTTTGACCATTAGTCTACATTGTATACAAACACATATAATTACATATACAGATACTTGTGTGTACACACACACATATATATATATACATAATCTCCACAGATACTCAGATGAAAATAGAGGGTTGATATATTTTGAATAATATTTAAATAGCACAGTATAAAAATTTATGATATTCATTATTTAACTACTTAAAATATTTTATACTACTTACTTTTTAAAAAAGATTTGGAATAGTTTCAGTTTCACTACAAAATTGAAGGGAAGATATAGAATTACCCCACATACTTCCTACCCCTCACATGCTTAATCCCCCCCTTTATCAATATTCCCCACCTAAGTACTACATTGGCTACAATTGGTGAACCAATACATAATTATCACACAAAGTCCATAGTTTTTTACATTAGATTTTTCTCTTGTTTTGGTAAATTCTCTGGGGAGAAACAAATGTAAAACAACATCTCTCTTCATTATTATACTATCATACAGAGTATTTTCATTATCCTAAAAATCCCCTTTGCATTTGATGTTCATTCCTCTGTTGTCTCGATCCCTGGAAGCCACTGATGTTTTAACTGTATCCATAGTTTTACTTTTCCTGACTATATTGTTGGAATCAAATCAGCTCCTTTCACTTAGTGGTGTGTGCTTAAGTTTCCAATATATCCTTTTAGGACTCGAGAATTAAATTCCTTTTAGCATAGTGTAAGTATTCTACTGGTTGGATATACTACAATTTCTTTATCCTTTCACCTACTGAAGGATATTTGTTGTTTAGAAGTGTTGGCAATTATGAATAAAGCTATTATAAACATCTGTTTGCAGGTTTTGTTTAGTGATGTCCAAATCCTTTGGGTAAATACAAGGAAGACTTATAACAGCTTCACTGTTATGAATGAGAGTAGTGCCTTTATAGGAAGTTGAAGGGACCTAACTTTGACCTTACACCATGTGGGGATGCAGCAAGAGAAGCTGTCTATGAGGAATGGGCTCTCATCAGAAACCCAGTCTACTGGCTCCTTGATCATAGACTTCCCGACCTCCAGAACTACGATTGACAAACTTCTATTATTTAAAAACTATTTAGGCTAGAGTATAGGAGTCTGAATAGATCAAAATAAAGCACAACTGCTGGACCACAGGTTAAATGTACCTTTACTTTTCTAAGAAACCACCAGAAAGTTTTCCAAAGTGACTGTACCACTTCACATACAGACCAGAAATGATTGAGATTTCCTGTTTCTCCACATCCTGGCCAGCATTTATCATCACCATTTTGGAATATGGCCATTCTAATATGTGTGAGATAGCATTCATATTTTTCTTTCAACCTGAAATTCCCTGATGATGTATGATGCAGAGTATCTTTTTATGTAAACAATTCCCATCTGTATATCTACTTTGGTGAGGTGCCTGTTAATGTCTTTGGCCCATTTTTAAACATGGTTGTTTTCTTATTGAGTACTGAGAATTCTTTGAATATTTTGGATGAGTTCTATATCAGATATAGATATATCTTTTGTAAATATTTTTCTTAAATTCTGGCTTGTATTCTCATTCTCTTGGCATTGGTAGTTGTAAGGAAGATTCTTTAAATTTTAATAAAGTCCAGCAAAATATTTTTTCATTTAAAATATTATATGTAGCCAAGTGTGGTGGCACACACCTCTAATTCCAGTGACTTGGGAGGCTCAGGCAACAAGATTGCATGTTTGAGGACAGCCTGAGCAAACTTGTCTCAAAACAAACCTTAAAAAAAATGGGTTCAATACGGAGCACTTGCTTAATATATGCAAAGTTCTAGGTTTAATACACAGTATTGAAAATAATTTTTAAGGCATTATAACAAAACTGATATTGTATCTAAAATGTTATCAGTAACAGTTTTATACTTTTCCATTTCCATTTAGGTCTGTGATTTATTTTGAGTTAATTTTTTGAAAGGTATAGGATTTGTATCTACATTTATGTTTTGCACGTGAAGTTCAGTTGTTCCAGCACCATTTGTTGAAAAGCTATCTTTTCTCCATTAGCTTGCTTTTGCTCATTTGTCAAAGATCAGCTAACTATATCCCCCCAGGTGTATTTCCATCTTTCTATTTTATTTCATTGATCTGTTTGTTCATTCAATACCACCATTGTCTTGAAAACTTTAGGTTTATAAGTTTGCTAAACTTTTGAAAATGTATTTTTTTCCATTTCCAACATTACTAATATGTTAACATTACTAGATATAGTTTTCCTTGCTCCATAATATATCGTGAACCAAACCATAAAAATGAGCATCTAAATCACCTTCATTGTCCTCAAAGAATTATTTATTTATTAGAAGAATCCAGGTTGCTTCATATGTATACAAAGTCCTTTGTTACTTGGAATTATTTATATATCAATTCAATTGTTTAAACATTTCAGCAATCCAATTTTGCTTCCAAATATACTGTAACAAATGAGAATTTTTAAATATAATTCAACAGCTCTTAATCTTTATTATCATTGATATTTATAAATTAGTGTGCACAATAATCTGACTCAACTTCCAGTAATTCTTATTACTTATAAATACTAATTGAAAAACTAATTATTAAATCAAAGAAATAATTTAGAGGACATGTATAATATTTAGGCATCTAAATTGTGAGTGGTTGATATTTTAACACAGAAGTATATATATTTTGTTTCCAGAAATATTACTATGTCTTTTTACTGACCAGGTCAATAGTTAAGTAGCAGTAACAATAGAAAAAAAATAAATTTTAAGCAAAAAGTAAAATAAATAGTTCATGTGATTTTATAAAATAGTTTCTTAAAAGTATCAAATGTTATGTGAATATTGGATAAATGAACAGACCAAATAATGGATATTTCTGTTCATAATGTGAGATGAATATTGACTAAATATTCTATCATGTTGGATTTTGTGTATTTGAAGAGTTTAGTCTGTAATCTATTATTCAATTTTTGGCACTAGTGTTTACCTGAGTTATTTTGCTTTGGGGTAAGTCAACAGGATCCTCTTCTTTTCATGCTTAAAAGAAATCCTGCTGCCAACAAACTGTTCAATATTATATAACGATATAGCCCAACTAGCATTACACTTTAGGAACCTGCTAGCTGTAGTTATTTGAAATAAAATTAAAACATTCCAAAGAGTGAGCAGACTTCCAATTCTTGACTAATTATTTCCTATCTGATAATTAATGTGGGTTTTCAATTTTAAGAATGCACGTGTGTCTGTGAGTCTCCCTTGTGTCATGACAAGCTCAAGCATTTAAGCATTGTATTTGTACACATGGGAGACACAAGGTACAGGACATAAGAATAAGAGACCTTTGAGATTGAAGGTTCTTAGAATTTTCTACAATTCTTTTAAACAGTAGGTTTTGAGACTGGATTTTTCTCATTTTTAATGACATATGCATAGATATACTCTAATGATTATGTATTTCAGAATACTTTTTCACTTAATAAGTGAGAATCAGATTCCTATGTTACAGTGTTATATAACATTCCTATGTTATATAACATTCCAGTGTTATATAACATTCTTATGTTATATAAAGCTTTAACTATTCCAAGATATGAGATGTTTTCATTTTGACTGGAAAATCACAGCTACAGTATAACATTCTCTTTACTGTCATCACAGTAGATTAAGAGACATTGTTCACTATAGATTATTAATTAATGAAGACAGTTTGGTAGTGTATCAATGAGAGTCACTGCTAATAAAATGAGGGAAAACATTTGGGGATATTTTGTACTCATTGTGATTGGGTTTTGACTTCAAGATATTTCCTACATATCAACCTGCTTTCTTCTTTTGTCCTTTTTGTCCATGTTATAATTCATTCACTAATGTTATAAAAAAAAATCCTTTCAGATATATATGCAACACAGTTGGTATCAAATAGTTTTGTTTTATAACCAAAACATACAGATGAGTAAAGAAAAATTTATATATATAATGAGCTGAACTTTATGCCTATTACTGTATGCTGTCAAGTTCCCTACAAAAGAGATAATCTTGGATGGAGCTCATTGAGTAAATAGATTATATGACTAATATGCTTAGGATGTAAAATATTTATTACTAAGCATACCACTTTATTAATAGATTCCTTTACAAGTAACTTTAATATACTCAAATATTCACCCAGTGTAGGAGTATAGGAAATTATTACCATAAAATGTCTAAGAGCTTGAGCAAAGTTATAAGTAGTTTCAGGATTCATCACTTTCAATCACTTGGAGCAGGAAAATTAAATCACCACAAAACATTGTAACCAGAATAAAAGGAATAAAGATTATGTACACAGTAGCCCAAACATGTCTGTAATATTTAATTTTTTCACATATGTTGGTTTGAGTTATTTTAAAAAATATATCACAACTCCATTACTGTGTGAGCAGACATCCCTTGCTTTTCACATTGAATTATTTTTTAACAAATGGGATGCTTTATATTCTGCAGAGGTACTTGTTAGAAAGTTCTGATAATCAGTAGGAGCCATTGTTAAACAATTTTCTGACACAGATATTGAATCATTCCAAGGAGATCTAATGTAATCAAGTGTGATATTTATCAAAATTCCAAATAATATATGGCTTGTGTATGGTTATTCAAGAAATAATCACCCTGTGGTATAAGTTTATTAAGATAGAATCCCAATAAACATGAATATATACACAGAAGTCCAAATTTTAAAAAACTGTATTTTTATACTAATTTAGTACTAAAAATATCCACAAATGGGTTGGATGGGTGAAGTGTGCCAACAAGATCATCTTTCATAGTAATTTGACAATGGTTACAAATGGCATCAAATCATGTTGACCTACAAATCAATTTTCTTCAGAAATACAAACAATCTTAACTCAGGAAGTTCCTGTTTTGGAATGATAAAAATAGTCTATCATAAACTATGTTTGAGAACTGTCAATTTGCTTGTATGAATAAGATGGTATGAGTCTACTTTATTTTTCGCTTTGACACTGGGCTTATGTGCAGTCACTCACTGCACAGGACACAGTTGGAAAAGCTAAAGCTCAGGGAAGTGAATTAATTCCATGATCATCTTTCAATTTTTTAAAAAGAATAAGCCCTATGTTTTCTAATTTCAATCCCAAGATATGCTATTAAATACTTAATATTAACTATTCAGATGTGTGTTGAAATTTCATCAGTTAAGCATCCCTGTTTTATGCACAAGTGGAAAAATAATTACACACATTAAAAATTTCAGTAGTGGAAGTGTGCTAGGTTATAGAATTGGAAGCTTGTTTGTGGTTGATCAATTAGAAAAGGGTCAGCATGGTGTGTAAATAAGATTGACTTAATCAGATTGAAATAATGATTTAAAATCTGAAGCCAAGACACACATATAGACATTGCTCATTTTCTGGTTGTTAGCAATTTCTGATAACCTTAGGAAGACCTTGATTTGATTCCCGGAAATTAATGTGTCCTCTTGGCAGGCTCTGGCATCCCTGGTGAGACTTTAGGGAAGGTGCAATGACACATTTGCTGACATCAGAAATAAAAACACCTCATAAAAATTAGAGATAGTTAAGAAGATGGTAATGTAGACTGTCAGAAATGTATTTTATGATTTTGTGTAATCAGTAATTTACCTTCAACCTATTAAACACTCATAAAGAAATGAGCATTATCATAACTTATAAATTTTTCTATAACTTTGTTTAAAATGAATTTTAGAAAGATATGGTCATTATAAGAATTGAAGGGACTACAGTTTTTAAAAATGATGATTTATACTCAAAGTTTTTATAATTTAAGATATATATAATGATTTTCAAATAAAACATATGTCATCAATACAAAATAAATGTATCTCACTCTACATAAGTGTAGAAAACATTTAAGGATGTTCAAACATTGGTATAACCCACTTTCTAGCAGTAATATGCTAATAAGAATATGAATGTGAAATTCACATACATAAAATACTCTCTCATATGATTTCTAATTACAAAAGTCATTTTAATAAAATAGTTCTACGATTTTTTACCTCTGGTGGAATTTATGTCAGAAAATTGCTTGAAATTCCTTTTCCATCATCATAAATATTAGTAATAGATAATAGTAAAAATATCCATGATGATAATGACAACAACACTATGTCTATTAATTTAAGGAAAATCACATGCCAGAAAATAGGTTCAAGGCTTACCCTTTAATAATTTGACATTTAATCATTTCAATAATCTCACCGAGTAGGTAACACTAGTAATCTCTTCTTTTTGAGAAGGAAGATGAGATAAAGACATATTAGATACATAGGCTGGAATTATACAGTTAGAAAGTAAATATCAGTATATTAAAAAAGTAAATGTGTATATATTTATTCCCAGATATATAAATGCAAATATATATATACATATGCATATGTATATATATATATATATATATATACACACACATAGATATACATATGTATGAACACACATATGTAAACTGAATATATATTAATACATCTGGAAGCATATCAAGAAAATGTAAGGTAAGTTTTTGGGAAGGGAACTTTAAAACAAAGGTGGAAGAAACATTATCCATTTTGGCATTATTTAAATTGTTATCAGGTAAATGCAAATATATTCAATTATTTTCACAAATGTATGTATTTTAACCAAAGCTATAATCCTATCCTCTATTATTAATATCTCCATAAAACATATAATGTTATATTAACATAATGTGTGTGTGTGTGTGTGTGTGTGTGTGTGTACAACAGAGAGAGAGAGAGAGAATTTATGTCACAAGGGTAGTTAGGGAGTACATGAGTTTATGTATATAAAGAATTTAGAACAGTTTTATAAACAGTAATAACTCAGTAAATGTTAGTTATAATTGTTATTGCATGCTTGGCACAAATCTACTAGTGTTCATATTTAGTCCATATATTGGCCTATTATACTTGTTGGTACTATATTTAAATAACAAGATAAGTGCCAAAGGATATGTATTTTTTTAACCATTGTTACCCCTGTTGCACTGTGATTAGATTCCTAATTAGTGATGCACTAGTTCACTCAAAAATTCTAATACTTTTTATCATTTAAGTGGAAAGTTGGTGTTTACCGGTAATGACCCACCCAAGAATTTGCAGTCTACACAGATATACAGCAGTTATTTTAAGACATGAGCCACAAGATGGCAGTATTCTTAGAGGACCTTCTCATTCCATTCCCTATAGAGAAGTATTATACTCATTCCCAGGTGAACCTCTTCTGTTTAAAATAATCAAAATATTGTTCCACTATATTATACAGATTGACAGAAATATAGAAAAGCATTTGTCATAAAATCACATTCTTTGTGCATATTTTTGTGGAAAGCATTCAAATATAACGAGGACTATTTGGATTGATTAGGGGAAAAATCTACTAGATATTGAGAAATAATGGAAAAACAGTATTGAAAACAGAAAACTTCCAATAGACTGCAAAGAGCATAACAATTTATTTATTATTTTAATCTGAACAGGTCAAATAAATAGCCAATTAAAGAAACCAAAGAGATGAAGAAAGTGGGCACAGAAGATAAGTCAATCTCTCTTCAGTTTGCACAAGATTGTCCATATGGTAATTTAAAATCAAATGATTAGAAGAGTTTTGGAATATCAAAGATGTCAGAATTAACTTTTTCTATTTGTAACCACCATGATCTTTCCAATGCAATAGCACTATTTTCAAACAAAACAAAATTCATATTAACGGCACACAGCTAAAAGAGAGACACGGGTAATAATAGAGTTCTATAAAATTAATTTAAATTAAAAATGCTTATTTTTGCTGTTATTATTTTTAAAAGTTTCTCTATTTCATTTTTTGAAGAATATTAATTTATTTTCTTCCTTTCATTGTCTATAAAGTAAACACAACCTGCAATCCATAAACATAATTTCTCACTTCCTTTCTTTTCTAGTAATCTTATCACAACTGATTGGTTTTGTCCTTATTTTCACATTTATCTCTAAAATGCCCTTTATTTATTACTTAGCAATGTATTTCTTATTGTACCAATTTTTCTCTATTTCATATTATTTGGGTGTGTATGTAATTTTATCTATCAATCAAAATTTTACAATACTAATTATTATGAAAGACAGAAAAATGAAAATATCTCTCAAAATGATTTTTTTAAAAATTCTGTTATTCACTATCACATTTCTTTCCTTCCACACAATTCAGCTGTATTGTATCCAGTATTGGGCATGGATAAGGAAATGCAATATATCATAGGAACATTTTTATCATATTACAGAAATTGAAAATAGAGTAAAAATATGGAAGGTACAAGAAAAGTAATATATTTTGCAATATGTCCAATTTTTTAAGTATTGGAAAAAATTTCCTTTCATGCAAAATTCAAGAATTGACTAGATTCTAGAGATAATATTTACACAGAAGAGTGAAGAAGAAACAATAATTGGGCAAATTGTTTACTTATATTTGCTAATGGAGTTTTCCAATATGTTGAATTAGCCAGTGACAATAATTAGTGAGAAAATCTGATGACAGAATACTGCAAATATGCCTTCCTTTGTTTCTCACATATCATAACAATCTTTATAAAAACATTATGACTATAATTTGAAATTAAAAAAGTATCTACTCAATTCTTATAAGAGGTCTGAACAGTATTCTATTTATTTCTTGCATTCTCAGGTTTATTCTTCCTTTCAGCTTAGAAAACTGATATCTTAAGGAATTACTCAACCTTTTCCCTGAATAATCCATTCATTGGCTCTCTTGACTTGATCAGACTAACCTCTCCTCCAAGGCTTTATTCAGCCCACAGTATATTTAGCTTTTTTTCCCTTGACTGCTTCTTCTCCATGTATAGGCTAGCTCAAACAAGCATAATACAGTTTAAGTAAAAATTGATCCTTTTAGTTTTCTTTAGAAACTCAATCAGAGTCAATTCTCACCCAGCACACTGCCAATAGCTTGTTAAATGTGTGATTGACTTTGCATCTAGAGATACTCTCAGATTCTTCCTTTTTCTTTACTCTGTACTCTGCTAGTTTTCTACAAGAGATACATTTAATTTCTACTCAGTTATAACAAACTTCATAAAAGTAGCATTTCTGTTTGCATTTACAACTTTTTCTGCCTTACTACAAAATTTTTACTAATGTTTTATGTGAAAATAGCACACCCATTCCACCAGTATTTTTGAGTGCCTACTATTTGATAATCACACAGTAGAAACTTTCCATGCTCCTTGCAGTCATGGAGGTGAATCAAAGCTGATTAGATAGTCTCATATTCTTCATTTACTCTTAATCTGCTTTTGTAGTTTAGTAAAATATGCTCTCTCATTAAAATAACCCCAAAAGATAGAAATTTAGCTTATCTTTGTATATACTAGGTGTCTTAATTTACACATATACAATTAATCTTATTAAAAATAATAAAATACTTTGTTAGCTTTAATTTTTATATTAGTAAATTTTAAGCCTTTTTATATTTCTCCAGTTTTAATCTATAATTTAAAATTTTAATCTATTGGACTCAAACAAAATGTGAACATTGCATATTTGCCATGCATTGCTTAAAAAGAAGCACAACAAAATACATTTTTGTATAAGTTCCATATTTGTGAGAGAGGTAAACTAAGAATGACTAAAGCAAAACTAAAAAGAAGTAGAAATGTCATCCACATGGTTTAGGAAATTAACATAATATTCAATTTATCATCTTGTCTTCCTATTCAGTCTATAGTGTTATGTCATTATTTTCCAAATTGTATTATAGCAGAAGTTCCTCTCCCTCCAAAAAAAAAAAAAAAAAAAAAAAAAAATCACATTGAGAACTCTATGATTTAAATCAATTGAAGTGAAGCTTCTGTATTGAAGAAAGAGTCTCCAGAACTTTCTTCAGTGCCACACCCCACAGTAGACCCCATTATACTACCACATAACTCTACACATCCAAAGATTAGTTTCAAAAGTAGTTCTCTACTAGAAATCTGGCATGGCAAGTAAGTGATTAAGCTTGTTTATCTTGGGATGAGTGGGTGGTGGGTATTTTGAGCTGTAAATGAAGCATCCATGGCTTACAATTTTACTGTCTAGAAAAAAACATTAAGGCAAACAAATACCACTATAAAATGTTAGGGATTCAGAAGATAACACAGAAGCTTATTCAAAAGATAACACAGGGCCTTCTGTGAATGGCATATCAATTTTCTCATGAGAATGCTTTTGAATACCTTATTTAGTTGTGCACCACTTACAAAAGTGGTTTTATATAAAAAACTATAATTAAGATCCTTAAGAAGAGATAAGTGGCTAAGGAGCAGCAATTTCAAAAATAAAAAAGAAAAGAAAAGAAAGGGGGATAAATCTATGCAACTCCTTACTGATGTCATGCCAGCCACAGTATGACTCATGGCTAGACTGAAAAAAAAAATGAAGAGATTTGGGCCATTTTCAGACAATCAGATGAATACTGAGAAACATGTAAGCTGAGTTCAAGTTTATTAGACTTAGACGCAAAGAGTCCTTTTGCAAAGTCAATCTATCTTTGGGAGGGGAGTATGGAATGATATTTTCTCTCTCTAGTTCTATGTTTATATCATAAGTAGATGTTGAGAGGATTATAAAATATGTGAAAATATATGAAGTTTCCTTAGAAATTATATAGATGCAAAAGTTGACTAGTGATGGAAAGAGATTCTACGACTAGTTTGTTTGTACAAATTGTTCCCATCCCTGAAATTTATCAGCAAAGACAGGTTATAAGTGATATATCTGACTTCTGACATTACACAGTTAGTTTTGATAACATATCAGGAGCCCCTTTAAATGACAATATTCTGTGAAGTATCCCTGATACCAATTGTCATCACGTATCTTGAGGTCTCTAGAGAACTAGCAGCCCAGTCATTTCTTATTAAGTAAGTTTTTGATTATCTGAGGTAGTCTCTGTTCCACTCATGGGGATAATTGGCTCTTTTATAACAGAAGAAAGAAAATGACTCAGGATCTCACTTCTTTTTTTTTAATAAAATGTTACATAATCATTTAGTACGATCTTTCTTATTTTGACATTAACTAGTTTAAGAATAGAAATCATGAAAATGAAATTTTTACATTAAAAAAAAACTAGGGGAATTATAAACATTTAATAATATCAGTTATTTTAATGAAAAAATTTGAAACCATTTGATTATGTAAATAAAGAATTATAAACGGGGAATATAACACAATTTATATAGTATATGGGAAGAAGTGGACCGATTTACTGGAATTAAAAGTAATATAACTGAAACTAAATTCAAACACTTTTTATTATGTTTTCCTTCTCATTTTTTGTCTTAATTTTACACGTTAATATTTTACTATAAGAGTGATAACATGCACATGCACGTCATGTTACTAACATATTTCTTAATCAGTTTGGAGTATAAACATTTTTTTGTTTAGTGTTAAGTAATTCATATGGATACTGAGATTGCTGATACCAGATTATAATCAAATACAAAGTACCAGAAGGAAATTAACACTTTTAGAAACAATATATATGTTAAAATATCTATTAAAGTTCAATTAAATTTGAACATTTATCGGCTTTTTTTTAAAATGTACAGAAACAAATTGGAAAAAAATAAATTTGGTAAAATTATGTTGGCTTCTTAAAGTATATTATAAAATAGAGCAGGTTCTAAAAATTTTGTAATTCTCCCACTTTTTTTGTCTTTTGCTTTTAATTAATTTACTACCAAGTGTTTTTCATAACTCCTTATTAAAGTTTTAAAAATCCTGAATTATTAAAAAATACAAACTATCAGTGTTTAGAAAAGAAAATTATTTGGAGCAAAAAAGATAATGAGCAGGTGCATGTGGCTTTAAACATATTTTTTAAAACTGTGTAAGAAATTCAAACCCTCTTAAGTTTTGCTTTATATATTATTTATCTATTTTGTTACTTTACAACAGAATGCATTTCCCTGTATAAATTATAAAACTGAATTAAAAGGAAACATTTATAAATCAATAATCCTTTCTTCAAGAAAAAATCCACTGATAACATTGACAACTTTCTAAATATGTTTCTATAAATAATCAGTCATTCATCATCCTTTAAGTCATTAAGTAGTCATTCAATACATAGGATTTGCCCTAATTTTTTTTTTTATGTATATGATTCAAGTACGAAAATTTTATTTTGGTTCACAGTTTCAGAGGTTCAGTCTCTCCCACACATCCCACATGGGTGAGGGAAAGGGTTCCCCTCCATGGGATGGGCTGGCTGAGAAATAAAAGCTAAGACAGTAGTACTAAGAAATAACCAGAGGATACAAAAAGATAGTTTCAGAGTGGGGGTAGCAATGGGCCAAGCTGACCTGAGGGGTGCAGCTTCTAACTTGGAGCAGGAGCTTGCTTTATTTATAGCAGTACAGATCAAAGGGTTTTGATAGATATAAGGTTTCAGTGTGGGGGGAGGAGTGGCAGGCTGCTTGGCTCTTAGAGGGTCACACCCATCTCTGGTGCTATGTGGGACCTTTTGGCAGAGCTGGGTGGGAGTTCACAATGTATTGGCCCATTTCACCAGCAGGAGTGTCACTGTGAGTTCCCAGATAACAGATCTTGCCACTCAGTGGCTTCAATGCTAATCTGGTCCATGCACATTTCATGGGTGGCTTCTTGCATCAGTCCATGATTAGCCACCTTCATAACTCTTGGCCCAAGAAAAAGCAGAACATCATGGTGGAAGGGCCCTGAAGAGGAAAGTTGCTCTGCTCATTACAAGATCAGGAAGCAGAGAGAAAAGAGAAGTGGAATGTGACGTCACAAATAACAAAGCGCTTATGAAAATTAATATTATAAAAAATTACTTATAAAAAAATATATATATATATGGATCCAAATAATTTTAATTCATTTAAGTTTAGTGTATTCAATTTAGGTAAACAATTTAAAAAGTGAAGGTACCTTCAATTTTCATTTATAGGTGTCCCTGGGACTTCTCTTCAGTAAATAATATGACTAATACTGTATAAGCTAATATTTTGGTATTTAACATGGGATTGTTTATTTGTAATTAACTTTATTTGTTTAATAGCTGATTAATTTGAATTATTTCAACAGGTAATTTCATAGAAGGTTGCTGTGTATGCAGAGACTTGGGGGTTCCAGCTAACAAATTATTTTTCCAAAGTGCTTTTAGCTTTTCTTTAATCTATCTTTAAGGCAGTAAATACCCTCAGTCTTTCTTTGATTTGTTTTGAATGTGATATTTTGCCAGGTTATGTTTGTGGGAGCTCAAGCAGCAATGTGTATGAACAGAGATCAACTTTAATTTTCTAATCTAATAATTCTATTTTTAGTTTGACAACTCGACTCATGACTCAGTGCTGGAATAGCACTGCCTTTCTTTTAATAACTGATGCTTGAGTTTCTAGGTAGCAGGCCCTAAAGATTTGCCGGTGGCATTGTCTAGACATAAAAAAAAGACGGCTGCTGCTACAGCTGCAGGGATCGTGGTCGCTACAAGCATCCCTGCTGCTCAAGCATCAAACAACCTCACCAGCAGTGTGGCCTCTGCTCTGCATGCATAGGGCCTCCTAGATCAACGTGTTATAACAAGTGGACATTTTGATCTTTCATTATTTGGGACATTACTGGACAATACCTTGTGGGTATTTGTCTAGAGAACTCAGTGCGTTACTTGATGGAATTTAGGGCAGCTGATTTGTTCAAAGACCTTGATTCACTATGGAACTTGGCTCATCAGCAGAAGGCATGCCACCTTAAAGCCGTAGCATCTCCTCATGATTGGACGGCTGTTAGTCAACACACAGTCGATCCTAAAGGGCTCGATTGGACGGCTGGTTAGCCAATGACGGGTAAGATCACCAGAGGGGGACAACCTAAGACAGGCAGTCGATCCGGATGAGGTTGTCATAAATCCACGGGACAGTCTTATGTGGCCGACATATCAACCTAAGACAGGAGTCAAGGGCACAGCCTTGATTATCCGATGACGGGTAAGAATGTTGGTTGCACATGGATGTCCTAGAGCATCCCCTCTTTTAAAACAAAAGAGGGAAAATGTAAGAACCCTAATTAAGGAGATAGCTAAGAAGGCGGCTAGCTGAGAGCCATAAAGGTGTTCAAGTATTTTCACCTGATATTTATGCATTTATCTAAGAATCTTTTTATGCCCGTGAACACTGCATGATGCACCTGTAAGCTCGAGCTGTTAGCACATGTCCTTGTTAAGGCAAAAAGTATTTAACCGGGTGAGGGTGAGTTAGAGGGGGTGGTTGGAGTTGGAGCTGGAGAGGTTGTTGGAGCAGGAGAGAGAAGTTAGAAGAGAGAAGAATAAAAGAACTTTTTCATTTCCATCCTGCCTCCGAATTTTCTCCCGCGGTGTCATTGCTGCAAGCGACAATCGCTACAGGCGGCAACAGTGGAAGGAACTGTAGGAAGAACAACCTTTGTAGGGCACATCCCCATTGACCCACCTCCTCCTCCATACCTCACTGACCTATAGTTAGCACAGTCAGTTCATCCAAACAAAGATGAATTTATAAGGTTACAATTTTCCCAATAATATCACCTCCTATTATTTCTGAATTAACGCAGAGGTTTTGGAAGACACCTCATATCCAAACGATTACAGCGTGCTATTCTAATATATATGAAGTCCACCACAATTTTATAAACTTTAACTTTGCATATTTTTATACAATTCCTTTTTTTTGTAGAACTAAAAATCTATTATTTTATACAGGATAAATTGTTAAGATTTATTAAGAATATTCTGCAAGACACAAAAATTTAGATTCATAAAAGTGACAAATTGACAAGAAAAATAAAATCAAAATAATGTATTAGGTATCTTTCTTTGCTAAATCATTACTTCAGTAATATATATTAGCATAAATTTTTAAAAAGTAATGGTGTTTTGATAGTTATATATATCTAGTAATTTACAAATATCTCCAATCACATGAAAATTTATTTTTTTAAAAAAGATCATCTCATAATAATCTAATCCAAAATCACTACCCTCAATTCTTAGTGAACTTCTTTCTACATATCTGTTTATATATGTATTTAGAAAAGAGAGAATATATATATGTATGTGTACATATATATACAGTAATGTATTTGTATTTTTCATGTGTGTGTGTGTGTAAATACATTAAATTAATTCACATAATTTTCTTCCTGGGATATTTTGTTTGTGGCTGAAAAAATCACTATAATTCTGGTGTAACCTTAGGCCATACAATTAATTAGTCCCCAGCTTATACCTTTCTTGCTAAACTGCGAGAAGAATTCATCCCTCTTCTGAAAACTCTCTTTGAGCAACTATTATGGAAAGTAGCTGATCTTTTTTCTGAACTCTTTGGCTAAAGTATTTCTTTCTTCCCCAAGATAAACTGATATTTCTAGGTGAGAGTCAGGCCATAAGATTCTGGAAAAAGCTTATGCGTACAGGTACCCTAGTTGATAGTCTTTCACAGGTATAAGTGTGGTATTGTATGCTGGTGGGGTTTGTTGCATCAAAACCACTATCCTGTCTTTAGTGTTGGAGTGTGTAGGATGTGTGTGCTCTGTTTATCTTCTTTTCTCTGACCTTGTTTCTGACTACTGATTTACCCTTGTATTTAACACTACCTAAACCTTTACTCCTCTTCTGTAGAGGTTTTAGTTGGAGCATTTTGATTTATTTTTACTCTTCAAGACTCCCAGTGATAAGATGAAGATCATAGGTCTTATTATTTGTTCCTGGTTTGTTCCCTTCATTTTAGAATATGCAATCAATAGTCAGTCAATGAAGCTGAAAATGACCTTACCATTAAAAATATTATGGGGCCACAGTACTAAATATTAAAACTTTCAGCAGATTCTAGAAATTTAAATAAAAAATGTATATCGTGCAGTGGCCATATTGAGCAACTTTGGAAGGCAATACAAATATTCACTTGTGTCACACCTTAGAATTAGAAATTCAAAGAATCCAGATATTCCTTGGACAGCATAATTATTTTTATATGAATAAACTTTTAAAAGACAAAAAAATTCTAAAATTGATTACCTGAATGATTCCTTCTAAAAAGATAATAAAAATTTAACTTCCCTTTCCCTGTTTTGAATCCACTCCAGACTGCCTACCACACCCCCTATACCTTGACTTCATATTAAGTTTCTATCATTATGTGATGAATCACAAATTCATCAGCTTCAAACAGTATCTACTTATTATCTCACTAATTTGTAGGTAATAATTCTATTTGGGCTCTACTGGGTTCTCTGCCTACATTCTCACAAGGTCAAAGTTTTCCAGGCTGAACTTATCTGAAAGCCTTAGGGAGAAATCTATTCTCAAGCTCATTTAAGGTATTGACAGAATTCAGTTCCTTGCTGCTTTAGGATTTCACATTCTATGATGGCTGAAATCCATGCTAGATTCTAGAGGCCACCCACTTTCTTTTCCCAAGGCACTTTACATCTCTAAGCCAGCAATAAATGGCACATCATTCATGCCCATGCTTCAAGTGTCCCCGATCTCTCTTCTGTTGCTATTTCCATGTAAAATATCTCATTACAGAAGTAACACCAGCAGAAAAAGATCCAGCCATCTAGAATTCTGTAGCCCACAAGAGTGATTTGCAACTCCTACTCCTTCATCACTTTTACCACATGCTTCCCCTTCCTCCAACACACCATTTCACTGGCACCATCTTGTCTCCATGTCTTATACTCAGATTATTAGCCATTTTTCTTGTCTTCAAACATTAAATCTTGGGCTGGGGTTGTGGCTCAGTGGTAGAGCGCTTGCCTAGCACGTGCGCGGCCCGGGTTCGATCCTCAGCACCACGTAAACATAAATGAATTGCATTGTGTACAACTAAAGCAAATAAATAAATATTTTTAAAAAACATTAAATCTTGATTAAAATGAATTTGTATAATTTAGGTAAGAAATTTTCATATCTTCATGAGGAAGATAAATGCTCATAGGTGAACATAAGATTGCTCTAACAACTTAAAAATCTTGAACTGAACATACCATGGAAGACAAGAAAGAAGCTCATTAGAGAAGGATAGATCAATTAAAAAAAATGACATCAAATGTCTGTATCAAAATTTTACCATGGGTAGATATTTGAAGAGTATAAAAACAGGGTAAGTTCACTAGAATTTGACCTGGATATATTTGTTATAGGTACAGAAAGACAAATACCATATTACCTCACTCAGGAACTTAAAAAAGCTTATCACATTGAAGTAGGAGGTATAAAACTAATTACCAGGGATTGGAGAGGGCAGGAAGAAAGAGTAGACAGGGAGAAATAAGTCAATGGGCACAACTGGGTATGTACGAAGCATGAATCCTGATGTTCTATTACACAGCAGGAGGACTATGATTAATAATATTTATTGAATAATTCCAAATAGCTAGGAGAATGAATTTTGAATGTTCTAGTAAGGAAATGATAAGTATATATGACATATGAGAAGCATATGCCTTGATTTAGGTATTACAAAATATATACAAATATCATGACATTATATTGTGCCATGTAAACAGCAACAATTGTTATGTGTCAGTTAATAACAAAATTAAGAATGTGAATACTATAATTATATTTATTGATCAATAACAAATGCCATTAATGGGGGACAGTAGCTCTTGGATTTTAGAAGCCATCACATTTCTGATTATTGAGGAATTAGCTAGGAGTATATCCAGTTCTCTTTCAGGGAAATCATAAACTGTTTACTTCCTTTACTGATGGTCTTGATGCTGAAACGGCAGATATATGTAGAAAATTAAAACGGCCGGGCGCGGTGGCGCACGCCTGTAATCCCAGCACTTTGGGAGGCTGAGGCAGGAGGACTGCAAGTTCAAAGCCAGCCTCAGCAATGGCGAGGCACTTAGCAACTCAGTGAGACCCTGTCTCTAAAATAAAAATACAAAAAAGGGCTGGGGATGTGGCCCAGTGGTCGAGTGCCCCTGAGTTCAATCCCTGATACCAAAAAAAAAAAAAAAAAAAAAAAAAAAAAAAACAATAAGAGGCACTCTAATTTTTGTCTGAACTACAAAAGTTTGCCAAGTGTGGTAAAGATACTTTAATTCAGAGACAAAAGAAAAAGTAGGTTCTAATTAATAGCTCTTCTGATTAAACACATAAGACAACTATGTACAAGAATATATGAGGGGCTGGGGTTGTGGCTCAGTGGTAGACTTCTTGCCTAGCATGCATGAGAAACTGGGTTCGATCCTCAGCACCACATAAAAATAAAAAATAAAGATATTGTGTCCACCTAAAACTAAAAAATATATATATATATTAAGAAAAATATATGTAGATAAATAACTATAGTTTTTGTTAAGAAAAACTTCACTGAAGAACAATTACCCAACCTTCACTTGAAGACACTCTAAATAGACACAGGACAAACTTCATTTAACAGAGTAATACCCCTTTGAGGAATTAGTTGTTCTAGTAAGCCCACACTTTCCCTTAATGAAAAAAAGGAGGCATCTCTATGCAATAACAAATACAAAGTGTTCTATTTCTATTTGATTTTTGTCTACTCCTTCTTCTACAAACCTTATTACTTTTCCATCATTTGTCCTAGCAGCAGGAAACAGATTTCAGAGGTAGGAATCCCAAAAGGCCCTCAGATGGCATTTGGCATAGCCACTTCCTGTTACTCTGGGTTTCCTCATTAGCTGATGTGCTTCACTGTCTGGTGAATCTTTTAAGAACAGACCTATTCTGTAAACAGAGTAGTACAATTAAAGATAGACAGCTAAGTGTCTTTTCAGAATTCCCAAGCAAAGAATCCCCAGACTATAATGTAATGAAGTCACAAACTGATTATTTACAACCTGACTCCTCCCTTACCAATATTTCACATCTTAATCTCACAATAGAATCTGAGCCAAAGAAAGAAGTATGGAACATGAAAAGGATGGGGAACCCTTGAAGATCTCAACTGACCTGGCTATTCGTTTGCTATAACTGGAACAATAGTCATTTAAATCCCAGATGGTTTGAAGAATGGAAATCTACTGTCTCTTTTCTCCCTCTTAAAAGTACTGAAAAGATTATTTTAGCTAAAATGTTGGAAAGTTATTCTTAATGATTCCAAGCTAATTGCCAAAAGTCACCTTAGAGGTTTTGCTTAGTCTCACAAGATATAGGTAACACTGGACTTGTAAATTTTCTCAACTGGCTAGCACTAAATGTAACCTGACAAAAACTGTCATGCACAATATTTACTCTGAACAGAGTTATTAAATATTATCTTCTTTAGCAACCAAGAAATCTTTAAAAATCCTCTCAGTCTTAAAATTTCTCACTGGTATGAACCTTTCTTTCTATTTGTACATCAAACATTGTGAAAAGATTTGGGGTCCTACTTTAATAGGATAGTGAAAATCAGAGATCCATATGTATTAACCCCTGTAATAATAGCCTATGTCTGATCTATGTATAACTTAAACAGTTTGCCAGGGAGAAATTTAGGGATAGAAATTTCAGGACACAGGGTGAATAATGAATCTTGAGGTGAAAAATACACTTGTTAAGATAAAGAGCAAATAACTAATATACAACTCATGAACTGGACAAAAGAGCATAATGAAGAGAAAAGAACTAGAATAAAAATATGCACTAAAGAAGTAGAAAAATTTTTATACCTTTCCAGTCATATGTTTTTCAGAATGTAGCAAAACATAAACAGATATCAGTAAAAGGATATCGTTGACATCATGAGGCTAGGAACTAACATTTAGTTGGATCATGACCCTCTGGTCAGATCACCCAGTTGACTACCTAAGCTCCAGAGACTTTGATGCAACCTAAGACCTATATATCAGACCAGATCCTCTACTGGGGAAATCTGATCTTACTGAATATTTCTAATCCCTAAGAAAGTCTACCCCTTTGGAACACATGCGTTCCACCAAATTATGTACCTTAATAAAAGGTTTTCCTCAGGCTCTGGAGGTACATCTTGCTCTGAGAGTGCAAACCTTTGCCTTTCACTTTCAATAGAACTCTTCCTTTCTTTGCTAAAACCGGGCATCCTTAAATTCTTTTCTGTGACAATGTAAAAGACTTGGAAGTTTCAAGTAGAAGACTGCTGTAGACCCTCTCAGTCCTCTTCTTGTTGACACAGGATCATAAGATCCTCACATTACTTCTTTGTCCTTCATGGCATATAGACATATACCTGCTCTTAGACAGACTATAAAATTCTTCTCCCCTCTCCTACAAAAATTTATCCATTCTTTGCTGTAAGATCTTAAATTCCACCAATGATTTTTCCCCTTCCAGAAGAAGGTAATACTTGAACCTGTCAAGAATTTCCCCTATCTGTAACCTTCTTGAAATCCCTTTAGACAACCCAGATTAGCCTTTTTTTTATGGCTTCTATTTGAAAGTAGAACCACAAGGTTTTCAAACTAGATTATAATCAGGACCTACTCAGAGCTGCTCAAACACAACCTTCTTTCATAGTCTAAACCTACAGTAGTTTCCCAGATTGTGATTTTTGCTGTGGTTATCTAGAGAGCAAATTTCTAAGCAGACATCATATATCCTTTTTGAAGTAGGTGATGGCTGTGGTATGCTTTTGAAGCCACAGAGCCAATTTATTGCAGCTGATACCCTATTCAATATGGCAACAATATATTAAGTGAGGTACATAACATAATACAGACTCAGGAAGTAGCATGTAATTTTTAGGAGATTATTATGCTAAGCAAGTTTTTTTTTTTTCATCCACAAAGTTCAAGAATCAAAGCCAAAAATTAACTCTTGACTGTTGTCATTGAGTCTGAAGTAAACTCCATTTTTAAGCACATGATTCTCCAACATCAGGGTGGGAAATAAAGATATTCTTGGTCTTTTGTAACATCAAGATGACTTCTTGGTCTGTCCTGAGAAGATAAAATGGGTTTCAGAAAAATGCTCTCTATTATCACAATAAGAAAAATTTAAGAATTATTACAAAGCATTACTGGGAAAACATTGATAAGTTTGTAAAAATGTCCTGGTCTTACTTTCCACTCCAATATTCCTTGGAAAATTGTATACATTGGGCATGAACAAGAGTTAAAACCTCCAGGCCTTTTGAGTACTATGATGACTTCATTTAGACACCATCCCCTCTGCTATTTTTATAACTTTGTTTTCTGATTGGTGAAAGGCCTTTCCTTGCCATAAATTAACTTTTCTGACTAAGGAAAATCACCGTTTGGACTTAACATTTTCCACTTAGGAAATGTTTAATCATTTGTTCATTGTGACAGGAACACCTCTTGCTAAGGAATGCTTTGGCTATTCTGGGCCTTTGATTTTTCCAAATGCATTTCTTGACTGCTTTTTATATTTATATGAAGAATGTCATTGGAATCTTAATAGCAATTGCATTAAATCTGCATGGCCCTTTTGGTGATCTGACCATTTTTGTAATATTAATTCTGCCTATCCAAGAACATGGGAGAACTTTCCATCTTCTAAGGTGTTCTTCAATCTCTTTCTTTAGTCTTCTAAAATTTTCATTGTGGAGATCTTTCAACTCTTTTGTTAGAATGATTCCCAAGTTGTTTTTTTGTTTGTTTGTTTGTTTTGTTTTGTTTTTCTTTTTTTTAGGCAGTTGTGAATGGGATAGTTTTCATGATTTCTCTTTCAGCTGATTCATCATCGGTATATCAGAACACAATTGATGCATGGGTGTTATTTTATAGCCTGCCAATTTGGTGAATTTGTTTTTTAGTTCTAGAAGTTTTCTGGTGATGTTTTCTGGGTCTCCTAAATATGGAATCAAGTCATTGGCAAATAAAGATAGTTTGAGATCTTTTTTTCCTATTTGTATCCTTTTTACTTTCTTTTTTCTAATTGCTGTGGCTAGAGTTTTAAGGACTATGTTGAATATGAGTGACGAAAGAGGGCATCCCTGTTTTGTTCCAGTTTTTACATAGACTAGAATCCTTTCAGTTTTTCTCCATTTAGCATGTTGGTCTTGGGTTTAACATATGTATCTTTTACAATGTTGAGGTATGTTCCTACTATCCCTAGTTTTTCTAGTCTTTTGAACATGAACAGATGCTATATTTTGTCAAATACTATTGATGTGATGAATTATGTTTACTGATTTCCGATCTTGCATCCCTGGGATGAACCCAAATTTATCATGGTGTACTATATTTTAATATGCTTTTATATGAAATTTGCCAGTATACTGTTAGGAATTTTTGCATCATGTTCATATGGTCTGAATTTTTTTTTTTTTCTTTAGTGGGTCTTTGGTTTTAGAATCCCATTAAGCTTCATAGAATGGATTTGGAAGGGTTCTCTCCTTTTCTATTACATGGAATAATTTGAGGAAAATTGGTGTTAGTTCTTCTTGACTGTCTTGTACAACTCGGTGAGACTCCATCTGGTCTTGGACTTTCTTTTCTTGGTAAGCTTTTGATGGTGTGTTCAATTTCATTGCTTGAAATTGATCTGTTTAAATTTTCTACATCCTCCTGGTCCAATTTGGGTAGGTCATATGTCTCTAGAAAATTGTCAATGTCTTCAAAATTTTTTATTTTATTGGAGTATAAATTTTCAAAATAGTTTCTGATTATTATCTGTATTTCTGTATGCCCATGGTGATATTTCATTTTTTATCATGAATTTTAGTAGTTTGAGTTTCTACTCCATTCTTTTGGCTAGCTCAGCTAAAGGCTTATCAAATTTATTTATATTTAAAGAACCAACATTTTGTTTCATTTATATTTTGGGGTTTTTGTTTCAATTTTATTGATTTCAGGTGTGATTTCGATTATTTACTATCTTTAACTGCTTTGGGCATTGTTTTGTTCTTCTTTTTCTATAGCATTGAGATATAATGTTAGGTTATTTATTTGGTGGCTTTCTATTCTTTTAATGAATGAACTCAATGCAATGAAAATGAACTTTTCTCTTAAAACCACAGAGAATTTGTGTCCCAGAGATTTTGATATGTTGTGTTGCTATTATAATTTACCTCTAAGTATTTTCTTATTTCATCCCTTATTTATTCTGCTATCCATTTGTCCATGGTCAACTTTATTTCCAAGATTACATTTTTTTTTTTTTTTTATTCTTTGCCTGAAACTGTTTTCCAAATGGTCTATTCTGCTGGTGATACTTCCGATTGAATTTTTAACTTAGTTTGTGGATTTCTTCATTTTAAGGATTTCTGCTTGACTTTTTATCAGGCTCCCTATCTCTTTTTTTTCCAAAGTTGTTGTATATATAACAGTAGCATGCATTACAATTCGTAATACACATATATAGCATATTTTTACATATCACTGTTTGTATACAAAGTATATTCATACTATTCATGTCTTCAAACAAGTGATCTTTCACTTCCTGTTTTATCTCTCTGATTTCAGCCCTTACACTATCCTTTACCTTGCAGATCTGTTTAACTATGAACATTCTAAATTCCTCCTCTGACATTTCTTCCTCTGTGATGGTGACTTTTCTGTTATTAAAGTATTTTGGTTGTTTGTCACAATTTGTTCTCCTACTTTTTCATGTTGTTTGTCTACCCATCTGACAGTATGGATATAAGGCCATAGAGTTTTTACCCTGTGGACTTATAGTGTCCCTGAAGGTTTCTAATACCTCGATGTTTAGGGGGAAACAAATAATAATAACAATCAATGCAAACAATATACAGTACTAAAACAAATAATTCCTGCTATAATATATAGAATGTAAATTGTGACAATAAGCAATAATGCTGTGATCAATTATTTCCTACAATAAAAATAGTATGTTTGTAAAAAGATTTGCAATTTCAAATGGTGAACATGGAGAAAACAGAAATGGTGTTGGATGTGATGATTACGAGGGAGGTGGAGAGAAAATAGAAGTAAAAATTAAAGGAAGAGTGAAAAAAGAACAATGGAGATTGGCTTTTCACAGGAGAAAAGAGAAAATAAGATTCAAGGGAAACATAAGTGAGAGAAAAATGTATGAAATAAATTTTTTAAAAAAGAATATAAAACAATACCAAAATATACTAATCAAACATCCTGTTCCTCAAAATACAGATCCATGAAAAAAGTTTGCCTTCAAAAAATGCTAGAAATGAGATAAAAGAAACAATATGAATAAGTGTTCGTGAACCTTTCAGGTAGCAACTAAACAGAGAAAAGAAATAATAAGATTTTGATGAAAAATTAAAGAATTACAGAATTGTTTCAGAAGATTCTTGGCTTCCCTTCTCAGCAGCGTTAGGTGAGGTAGGCTGTAATGGACGTCTACTCCATTCTCAAGGTGGGTTTGCTGGAGTGTGAGAGGAAAGAACTTTTCCTGAGTCTGAAAGTTCTTCTTTCTTCACCATAATATAATTCTCATTCAAATGAGATGGATATCATTATCCTAAATGCATGATTGAAGATCTGAATGGTACTTATATACTTTGTATACAAGCAGTTGTATGTAAAAAGATACTATACTTGTGCATGATGAATAAGCAAATAAATAATTAAAAAAATTAAAAAAAAAGAATAAGTGATTATGGGGCTGGGGCTGTAGCTCAGTGATAAAGTGCTTGCCTCGCATGTGTAAGGCACTGTGTTCTATCCTCAGCACCATGTAAAAATAAATAAAGATATTGTGTGTTCATCTACAACTAAATAAATATTAAGAAAAAAAAGAAAAAATATATATATATATAATTCTCCCTCAAATTCCAATAGTAAAACATTCTGAATGAATTTGTGTTTGATGATACTGTTGAATTGCTTCTTTTCATTACTAATGCTAGAGTTTACTGAGATTATTATATTTCAAAAATATTGCAATGACAATTTCTTTTTTTAATTTTTTTAATTTGTTTTAATTAGTTATACATGACAATGAAATGCACTTATACACTTTGATATATCATACATAGATGGGATATAATTTCTCATTTTTCTGTGTGTACTTGTTGCAGAATCATATTGGTTATGTAGACATATATATACATAAAGTACTAATGTCTGTTTCATTCTACTATCTTTCCAATTCCTACATCCCCTCCCCTCCATTCCCAACACTTCCCTCTACCTAATCTAAAGTAATGCTATTCTTCTCTAGTGCTCCCCTCCTTATTGTGAATTAGCAACTGCATATTAGAGAAAACATTAGGTCTTTGGTTTTGTGGGATTGGCTTGTTTCACTTAGCATGATATTCTCCAACTCCAACCTTTTACTGACAAATACCATAATTTCATTCTTCTTTAAAGTTGAGTAATATTCCATTGAGTATATACATTTTCTTTATCTATTCATCTATTGAGGGACACCTAGGTTGGTTCCATAGTCTAGCTATTGTGAATTGAGCTGCTTGGTTTATACCCAAAGGACTTAAAATCAGCATATTGCGATGGTAATTTCAATTAATATATAATGAATGAGGAAATATAGTTTTCCTCCTTCTGTTTTCTGTTATTACTAATTATAGTTATATGGGGTCTTATTTTTAATAGATTTGTTTTCTGTTTTCAATAAATTTCATTTTATGAAATTAATTTTATGTTTTTGTTTTTCACTATTTCATACCCAGATCCTGATGATTTTGTGTACACCAAACATATAATGTTTAATATATAAAACACATATATATGTGTGTATGTGTGTTAGCATGCATGTGTGTGTGTGTGTGTGTGTGTGTGTGTGTATGCAGCAACCTCTATGTGATGGCTTTCTTTATTGGGGGGGGTGTGTTACCAGGGATTGAACTCAGGGGCACTTAACTCCTGAGCCACACTCCTAGCCCTATTTTTTATTTTATATAGAGATAGGGTCTCACTGAGTTGCTTAGCACCTTGTCATTACTAAGGCAGGCCTTGAACTCTGGATCCTCCTGACCAGCCTCCCAAGCAGCTGGGATTACAGTTGGGCACCACTGCACCCCACTGTGAGGGCTTTCTAAAAACTAGAAAATATTGAATTAAGAAACAAAATTTCATATTGGAAAAAGGTTTTCTCTATTTTCCCACTTCTAAATCTGGTTAACATTCATTACCTTTTCATTTTTGATCCATTATTATGTATAAAGCATCTATATAAATTACTGAGATGTGTAAAATAAAATTTGGATGTGATCATGATTGAATTAAGGAATTAGAATAATGACCCATGACTTTTTTGAAGAATTTGTTAAAAGCAATAAAATATCTCTTCAGAAAAACACACATGATTACCATCTGAACCTAAAAGTTTACCTATAGTTTTAAACACTTTCCCAGACTTCTTGAGATCAGTTCATGCATGCCTAGATAACCACGAAAACCTATTCTTTTTTACCCAGAAGAACTACCAAATACTTACAACTTGCACTGTGCTGCTTTGTAATTGTCTAGAAAGCCCTCAGGCCCTTCCTCCAACTCAGGCTGGCAACAAACAAGTAGTTTAAACAAGTGACACCAAAGATGTGTCCTGTGTGTGTTCACTTCAAATGATTCAATTAATATTGCAATAAATATTTATGAATACTCCCCAGATTTCATGGCACTATCACATAAAGCAATTTGTTTTAGTGTTCTCTTGTGTACATTTGGGCTGAGATTGATGAAGGACTTCAGTTAATCTAAACACAGATTTTTCTATCAACCTATCCTGCAAAAATATCAGTGTACACACTTAGAAGTTCACTTTAACTAATTAAATCATATAACAAATTTGCAATAACCTTCGAGATGATGTTTCCAATTCTGCTTTACAGATAAGGAAATGTTTTAATTAAAAAGAGAAATTCAAGCTGAGCTCCTTTCATCTATCCTTGTAACTTTTTAATTATTTTCATCATTCTGCTCTATTTTATCTAGTGATTGATAAAATCAAGTACCAGAATCTGAATATGGGAATGGGCATCATAAAGGATGGCACATTGGTATATATCATTCTATTCATTCTTTTAGTTGTTTCTTTTATTTATTCTAAGTTGTTATATATGACAGCAGAATGCATTACAATTCATATTACACATATAGAGCACATTTTTACATATTTCTGGTTGTATACAAGTATATTCACACCATTCATTTCTTTATACATGCACTTAGGGTAATGATATCCATCTCATTCTACCATCATTTTTTTCTTTTTACCCTCTTGCCCCCTCCTTCCCCTCCCTCCCCATTGGCCTTTCTAGTGTTCCTCTAATCCTCTTATGCTCCCCATCCGAACCCCACGGTGAATCAGCCTCCTTATATCAGAGAAAACATTTTTGGGGATTGGCTAACTTCACATAGCATTATATTCTCCAACTTCATCCATTTACCTGTGAATGCCCTTATTTTATTCTCTTTTATTGCTGAGTACTATTCTATTGTGTATATGTACCACATTTTCTTTATCCATTCATCTACTGAAGGGCATCTAGTTTGGCTCCATAGTTCACATATTGTGAATTGTACTGCTATAAACATTGATGTGGCTGTGTCTCTGTAGTATGATGTTTTTAAGTCATTTGGGTATAAACCAAGGAGTGAGATAGCTGGGTCGTAAGGTGGTTCCATTCCCAGTTTTCCAAGGAATCTCCACACTGCTTTCCATATTGGCTGCATCATTTTGCAGTCCCACCAACAATGTATGAGTGTGTCTTTTTCTCCACATCCTCGACAACATTTATTGTTGTTTGTGTTCTTAATAGCTGCCATTCTGACTAGTGTGAGATGAAATCTTAGAGTAGTTTTGATTTGCATTTCTCTAATTGCTAGAGATGTTGAACAGTTTTTCATGTATTTTTTGAGTGTATATCTTCTTCTTAGAAGTTTCTTTTCAGTTCCTTGGCCAATATATTGATTGAATTATTATTATTATTTTTTTTTTTGGTGTTAAGAATTTTGAGTTCTTTATATATTTTAGAGATTAGTGCTCTGACGTGTGTGTGGTAAAAATTTGTTCCCAGTAAGTAGGCTTTCTATTCACCTCACTGATTGTTTCTTTTGCTGTTAAGAAGTTTTTTAGTTTGACACTATCCCATTTATTGATTCTTGATATTAATTCTTACACTATAGGAGTCTTATTAAGGAAGTTGGGGCCTAATCCGACATGATGGAGATTAGGACCTACTTTTTCTTCTAATAGGCACAGTGTCTCTGGTCTAATTCCTGATCCTTGATCCACTTTAGTTAAGTTTTGAGCATGGTGAGAGATAGGGATATAATTTTATTTTTTTGCATATGGATTTCCAGTTTTCTCAGCACCATTTTTTGAAGAGGCTATCTTTTTTCCAATATACATTTTTGGTGCCTTTTTCTAAAATAAGATAACTGTAGTTATGTGGGTTAGTCTCTGTGTCCTCTATTCTGTACCATTGGTCTACTAGTCTATTTTGGTGCCACTACCATGCTGTTTTTGTTACTGTTGCTCTGTAGTATAGTTTAAGGTCTGGTATAGTGATGCCACCTGCTTCACTCTTCTTGCTAAGGATTTGTTTTAGCTATTCTGGGTCTCTTATTTTTCCAGATGAATTTCATGACTGCTTTTTTTTTTTATTTCTATGAGGTATGTCATTGGGATTTTGATTGGAATTGCATTAAATCTGTATAGTGCTTTTGGTAGTATGGTCATTTGGACAATATTAATTCTGCCTATCCAAGAACAATGTATATCTTTCCATATTCTAAGGTCTTGTTTAATTTCTTTCTTTAGTGTTCTGTAGTTTTCATTATAGAGGTCTTCCACAGTTTGAACCCAAACTGTTCACTGCCTTTTTCCACATGTTCAGTTCAATGGAGAGAAAGCCAGTGTCCAAATAACAAAATCCAAGATAGACATATAGGAATAAAGTGTCATATTGATAGAGACAATCTAGAATACAAGGTTAGCCCAGCCTGAATTTTGCATCAGTAATTGAAGTGCCCAAAAAAGGCAAATCAGATAGTATTTGGAGCTTTGGGAGGCAGGAATCTGTCTTGAGTATTACTGGGGTAAAATGTTAGAAGATATCTTAGTTGGTTAACTATAAAAGAAGTCTAGATTACAAGAGAATAAACAAGTTTGCATGATGGAACACACCTGTAATCCCAGCAATGCAGGTGGCATCTCACATTTGAGTCCAACCTGAGTAACTAAGAGATACCCTCTATCAAAATTTGAAAAAAAAATATAAAATAGGACTGGGGATGTATCTCAGTTTCAGAACACCTCAAGGTTCAATTCATAATACCGAAAATAAAAAGTAAAAAAAAAAAATAGATGCTTTAACCTAGGACCACTAGCATCAACACAAGAGTGTAGGTTTCATTAAAAGGTATTATATATCACCAGTCTCTTTGAATTAAGTACCTCAAATATTCCATTTGTTTTAGAGGGAGAGCAGAAGGAATTTCATCAGGAGTGAGTAGATGTGAGAAGAGATATAGTTGATGGTGCATTGCCTAAGTATATACAGCAATAATGGATGAGTGACACAAAGTTTTAACCTAATTCTTATACTGTAGAATTTAGGTGTTCTGTAAAAGTTCATGTGTGAGACAATGCAAGAATTTTCACAGGTGAAATTATTAGATTATGATAGATACAACCTAATATGTAGGTTAATCTACTGATATGGATTAACAGGGTGGTAACCATAGACAGGTATTCAGTGGCTAAAGAAAGTAGGTCACTAGGAGTTTGCCTTTGGATTTATATTTTGGCCCTTGTAAGCAGAGCTTTATCTCTCTGCTTCCTGGTTTCTATGTCCTGAGCTGCTTTCCCCACACCATGATCTTCTTCCATGATGTTATTCCTCACATCAGGCCCAGCTATGGAGTCAGTGAACCATGGACTAAACCTTGGAAATCATAAGCAAAAATACAATTTTTCTCCTGTATGTTGCTTTTGTCAGGTCTTTTTGGTCACAGTGATGCAAAAGCTGACTAAAACAATAATATTATATGAATGGTTAAAAAATAAACACATGTTAAATGCATAAAAATAACATAATCATCATATATGTGACATATATGTGCATGCATGTGTGTATACATATATACATATGCATGCCATGCACATTTTTAGGTATCATGATATTATAATGATATGTTATATGATAAGCATCAATTATTCTAGTCATTAAAAGATTATCTTGTTAAGAAATTATAAATTTAATAAACATGTCTTCACATATTATTATGTATGTTTCCTGAGAAACAATAAGCACACATAAAAAAAATAACATGTATACTATTATGGTTTGTCTCTTTTGTCCCTTAAAAACATATGTGTTAGATAATTAAGGAATATTCAGAGATGAAATGATTAGATTATGAAACTATAGCCTCATTGGTGGGTTAATCCATTTGATGAATTAATAAGTTGAATATTGGACTCTACTGGGTGTGGCTGTAGCCAGGTGGGACATGACTGAAGGTAGTAGATCATTGGGGGAGTGACCTTATATTTTATCTTGTTCCTGGCTCCTTTTCTCTTTCTCTCTTTGCTTCATGGCTGCTCTAAGCTGAGAATCTGTCTTCCACCATGAAGTTCTGCTTCACCTCAGGTCCCAAAGCAATGGATTTGGCTGACCATGTACTGGACCTATGAAACTGTGGTTTCAAAATAAACGTTTCCTCCTGTAAGTTGTCCTTGTGAGATATTTTGATCAGAGCATCAAAAAGCAGACTAATGTAGAAATTTGGAACAAGAAGTGAACTTGTTCCTATAACAGTTAACCTGTTTTCAACAGTGGTTGAAAAGCATTTTGAACCGTATTGCAAGATAAGTTTGGAGAAGTTTGAAGATATAGGTTAGGAAAGCCTTAAAATGTTGCAAACAGAGCTTAATGATCATTTTTGGGGGGAGCTCAGAAAGCCAGAATGCCAGTAGGAATATGTATATAAAGATTACTCATGATATTTCAGATGAAAACTAGGAATACACTGGGAAAATGGAATAGGGGCCATTTGTGCTACATTCCACAGAGAACTTATCTACATTTTGTCTAAATCCCTGAGACTTTCTGGTACTCTAAATATAAAGGTGATGAACTGATTAATCTGGAAGAGAAAATTTCCAGGCAGCATAGCATTCATGTGATAGTATGAGCATTGCTAGCTGCTTTTAGCCAGCTATACTCTAAGAATCAGAAGCAAAAAACAGAAAGAAAAGATTCAAAAATTTTTCAGTTTGACCAGAGAATATAACATACAATATTGAGACCAATTTTAGGATGCTGGAGTTGAGGGGTCATGGCTTTCCACTGAAATTTCAAAGGAAGAACTGGAAGGTCATCAGAGGGAAGCAGGGTAAGAATCCTTGCAGGCAGCCCCTGAGAGGGTGATGTGTGGAACTATGAGAATGTAACCAAAGCTACCAGTGAGACCCCAGTAATTAAGAGATGCCAGGAAGAGAACCATCTGATAGGAAGTCTATAGGAAGTGAGCAGAGCCAGACCAAGAGAGAAATGTGGGCTGCAATCAGCAAGGCCATATGGGTAGTATTGCACAAGCCCTTTGAAGATCACCTCTTGACACTATGTGCCCCAGAAGCTGAGCATGAACCTATAGGACATGTTTTCCCAGCAAGGTTTCTGTTTTATTTTGTCCCATCCATTCTTCTGTGTCCCTATTCCTTCATTTTGGAATGGCAATATTTACTCTGTGCCCTTTTATATTAAGTGTATGTAACTTGCTCTTGAGTTTTACAGGGGTCAACAGTAAAAGTGTTTGTTCTCAGTCTCAGAGAAGACTTTGAATTTGGAACTTTGGATGATGATGGAACTGTTAAGATTATAGAGACTTGGAGATGAGCTAAACACACTTTGCATCATGAGATGAACATGAACATTTGGGGCCAGGGGTGGACTTATGGTTTGCATCTTTAATGTCCCTGAAAAGCCCATGTGTTAGGCAACTTGGGAATATTCAGAGGTAAAATGATTAGATTATAAGAGCTATAATCTTATTGGTGGATTAATCCATTTGCCAGACTAGTAACTGGAATGGACTAGTATATTGTAACAGTAAGTTGGTGGGCCATGGCTGTAGGAAATGGATGACAGGTGGTGTGGCCTTGTACTATATCTTACCCCTGGCACTTCTCCCCCATCCTTCTCTCCCTCTCTCCCTCCCTTTCTGTCTCTCACTCAATTTTCTGCCTGCCACGAGATAAGCATCTTTTCTATACCATGGCCTTCTGTCATGATATTTTGTTTCACCTCAGGCCTAGAGCTATGGAGTCAGCTAACCATAGACTAAATCTCTGAAACCATAAGCCAAAACAAAATTTTCCTCCTCTAAGTTGTTCTTTTCACATATTTTAGTTACAGCAACTTAAATTCTGACAAGCAAAAGTACAAAGCAGTAATGGAAAACCCAAATGGCAATACCACAATGAGACTTAGGTTCTATAGTGAAACATGTTCATATGGAAGTTGCAAAGCATTAAACATACAAATTAAAAAAAAAAACTATTTAAATTTGGAGACTTACACTTTTATTAAATTTATACATTAGGTTATATACGGGATTAAATAAAATTGTAAATGTGGCAGAAAAAAATATTTAATTTGTTCTATAGGGATGGTGAATCTTAGCACATAAATATGTACATATGTAGAATATCTAAAAGCATTTTTTATCCTTTTTCACGTGCACATGCCTGTGGTGACCAAATGAAATAAAAGCCTATAAAGTTGTCTTTATTGAGTATATGTGTATATATCTATATCTATATCTATATATATATATATACATATACATATTTAGACATACATACATATATATTAGCAACTAATTTAGTCAGCATATATTTGTACTTTGTACATATCACTCATTTAGGCATTGTGCTGGGTGCAGGATAAACGGTGGGTTTTGTTTTTGAACATACATAAAACACCAGTGTCAAAGAAACTGAAATATAAGTATTGAGGTTGATATTAGCTAAATGCAAAAAACTCAAAACTATGGTCATGTTTCTGTGCCTATCCACAATGTACTGATGGCTCCTAGACTTCCTCTCCTCTTATAAACAATAAGAAAACTTTTAACATATTGGAAAGACACCACAGGATTTTGGTCCCTAAGAGAAGGGAAATTAGCAAATTTCTATCTTTGTGCCCATTTGCTACCTGGAGGCAGTTTCTAGAACATGGAGTAGAGTGAAGGAAACCAAACAGAGCACCATATTCCTACAAAAATTCTTGCTGACATGAGGGGTGAGATATCAAATTTTAGGTGCTGAGCATTTGGAGAAGATTTGGTCTTTAATAAACTATTTACACAATACATGTTCCAGTGAGAAGAAACTAAAAAGTCTGCCTTGTTTTTCAAATCAAGTAGTATTCATGGAAGTATAAAATAGGAGAAGTTTCAAGGGAGTGCTGGCAACCTTCAGTCTTTTCACATAGGATACATTTTGGAGTTAGAGTTGTTTAATTTTCCAGTTATTTTCCTCTGAAGATGTTTTAGTTTAATATCTTTCTCTGGAAATTTGGTATTTTGCCACAAAATAGTGATTTAGCTTGTTTAATTAGAATATGACACAGTAGTTTCACAGTGGTTTCAAGTTATATGTTTTATATATTTTAAAGGTTAAATACTCTCATATTCAATTGCAAAATCTACCATGATTCACTCCAAATAATAATTTCCCTTAAATGTTATTTTAATTGAAATCAGATAAGATAGTAAAATTAAAAATAAAATTTAAAAAGGATTGCATAATATTAATATCACACAGTCTGATACTAATCTAATTCAATCAACAAAGGACATATACAATAAACAAGAAAGACTAGGTCCTGTTATTCTTGAATTCCAGTAGTGTAACAATACAGTTATAAATGAATGGTTATATTGATAAAGCGTAATTCCTGAAAATTTTAATTGTAACTAAACACATAGGCAAGTATTTCAAAGGGGGTAATAACTGGAGGCCAATAATGCCAACTTGCTATAAACACTACACACAGTTCATAGGTTGCAACTAGCTCTCAGAACACATTACCAGCACACCAGAAGCCACCTTTCTGACATTTTTCAATAAACAACTACTCAAAAGGAGTGACTCACATGTTTTTTAATTTATATAAAAAGATTTAAGCCGGGCGCAGTGGCGCACGCCTGTAATCCCAGCACTTTGGGAGGCTGAGGCAGGAGGATCATGAGTTCAAAGCCAGCTTCAGCAATGGCGAGGCACTTAGCAACTCAGTGAGACCCTGTCTCTAAATAAAAATACAAAAATGGGCTGGGGATGTGACCCAGTGGACGAGTGCCCCTGAGTTCAATCCCTGGTACCACAAAAAAAAAAAAAAAAAAAAAAAAAAAAAAAAAAGATTTAAAGAGAACACATTTTTAATGTTATTTTTAGTCACCATTTTGTCTGGATGATTCATTTATAAGTTTAAAAGTAGATATTCATCTTTAATTCTAATTACTATTTCAATCTTTAAATATGTCAGTATTTATTTCTTCATTTGACTTTAGATAATCATTTTGGTCATTTCTGAATTTGGGTTATAATAGTGAATAATAAACAGATGAATATCATGGTTAATGAAATTTAATGATGGAACTGATTTTAAATTAACTGCTTAGAAAGTCTTTTCTGGGAGGTGTTATTTGAAATGAGCCTTTTATAATGTATCATTACTGTTACCACATAACAAATTATCCCAGAAGACTGCAACTTAAAATAACCAATTCTTATGCACATGATATCTACAGTTTGAAATTCCAGACAATGGACAGTGGGAGGATTTGCTTGTGCTGCCATGTTTGAGACTTGGACTTGAAAGACCTGAAGGTTGGTATGGTTGCAGAATTGCTTGGGAAACTATGAGAGTTTAAAGACTCAATCACACACATGTACCTAATACCTGGGCAGGCAGGACTCCAAGACTTCTACTGCTGATGACAGCAACTAAAAGTCACGTCTCCACAAGTCTTGGCTTCCTCTACCAAGGCAGTTTTACAGTAGTTGCACTTTTCACACAATATTTCAAGAAGCGATTATGCATATCCCTGCCAAAAATATGGAAGTCAAATATATAAAATGTGATTCAACCTCAGATGCCAAATAGCATCATTTCTGTCACCCCTATTGTTGAATCATACTCTTATTTCAAAGGGTAAAGATCCAGATCTATCTATAAAAGAAATGCTAGAACTAATGAGACCCCTATTTTAAAACTTCTGAAAGTCAGCCATAAAGAATGTGTTAACTAATGGAGAGAGATAATACATTCAAAAGCCCAAATTTGGGAACAAGGTTTGACTTTGTGAAAATGAGGGGAAAAAAGCAGATTTCTGAAGTATAGTGAGCAAGGAAGGTCAGCAGTCAGATGTTATGTGTGTTAGAATATTTTAGGCCATTGTTCAGACCTTAGAACATTGATTTTTATTTCAAGGTTCATGAAATTATTAGAAAACATGTAGGAGAGTGTCATGACTTGATTTACTTTCAATAATATCAGTTTTTGGCAGTCATAGAGGCAATGGTTTAGGGAGGCCAAAATTGAAAGAGATTTTTAACTACTATAGGTATAAAATAATGTGAGTTGAAATGGTGCCAGTCAACATGGAGATGTGGAGAAGTGGATAAAAAAGTTTGATCTTTGTTTGGATAACTTATTCCTCACTCAACATTCAACTATGGCTCATCAATTTCCATGAAACACATTCTGATCTTTGTCTATCAACATATTCCAAACTAGGCTAATTTAAGAATTCTTATGTTGGCCTATGAATTTATAATTAATTGTAATTTATTTATAATATTCATTTAAAATTATCTTCATTTATGTTTCCAAAATAAATCAAGGTTGCTGAGGGCAGAAATTTGGTCCTGCTTGTACTGGTATTCCTAAGATCCTTGAGTTAATAATTTTAATTGAAAATTTACCAACCTAAAATGATCAATACTCCTCTAAAATACTTAAATATCTTACTAAAAACTATGATAGCTACAAATAATATTTAATGTAGTAATTATTAATACATATCACAATTCTTTGGAGATAAGTTTATATACCATTTATGTACTATTTCTTTATTCACTAGCTTATATACATTTTATCCTGTTTTTCATGAAAGGAATAATCAAATAATTAAGAAAGATACCTATTTCTTTTTGTACTTATTTCAAAAACTACTGCCAAAATATTTGGCAGAGTTAAGTTATTCCTATGGGATTAGGGATCGTGTTATAATTTGGATCTGAAATGTCTCCTAAAGACTTAAGTGTTGAAGGTTTGATCCCCAACTAGTGGTGCTATTGGGAGTTAGTGGAAATGAGGAGGTAGACCTAGCTAAAAGAAGTGGGTCATTGGAAATGTGCCTTTGAAGGATGTCTTTTGTCCCTAGATCCTTCCTCTCTCTGCTTCTGGTCTACAATGAGGTGAGTGTTTTTTCTTTGTTACATTACCCCCTGATGTATTGCTTCACCACTGACCCAGAAACAATAGACTGAGAAAGAATGGACTGAACCTCCGAAACCATGAACAAAATAAATCTCTTTTTTTTAGTTGTTTTTCCCATGGATTTTGTGACAGAAATAGAAAACTGACTAACAAATATGTAACACTGTGATTTCAAAGGAAAGGGTTGCTTAATGTGATCAATATCAGTGTCAATTGGAAACAAATGTTACCATGAATTAACACTTGTGAGCACTGATATTGTACTGTTTTCAGGAAATTGCTGATGTTAATTAAAATCGTATTTCTGCAAGATGGAATATTTAATAATTACTTGGAGTTTATAAGAAAATAAAGTCAGACAAAAAATGACATTTTATCGTGACATTGTTTGGGATACCAAATATATGTTATTAATTGAAATGATTGAAAATTACTTTAACACCTATCACAAAGAAATAAAAACAGAAAGTATGTTGTTTTGGGAAGGTAAATAACAATGTTATTACACAAAACTGAGATTGTTCCATATTTTCTTTCAGTTTAGTGCTAGTGCTGCCTGTAGGAAAAATTATGGATCAGAGAAATTCACAAAGCCCCCAAATCTATAGTTCACCAAAAATACTGCAATAGTTTTCTAAGGCATTGCTGTTAGCATGAAAGTATAAAATTAAAAACTAAATAAAATGTTGGATTGAACAATTGGTCATTTTAGAGTAAGTAGATGATGGTGAAAATTCAATTGTTTGTTGACTTTGTCAATTCATTTATTTATTCTCTCAGACAATATTTATTGAGAATCTTCCATGTGCCGTGCAGTAAGCTATAAAAATTATTAGGAAGATATGGATCCTTGTAGCTTAAAATCATGTGTTGCACACATAATAGTGAAAGAATGCCAAAATACGTCTCTACTTCTTTGACATTTTCTCTTCTGACCATTACTCAAAAACTTAATATCATCTCTACACAATGAATCCAGATGAAATGCTAGCACTAGATAGGGGAGGTTTTCTTATGAGCTACAAAATCAAGATGAAATTATATTTGGCTTCACTTTTATTTACTAATTATCAATACTCTTAACAATAGTACATAATAAATGGTTTCAGATCCCTAACTATCATGTCAGAGATTCTGCAACCTACTGTGATAGTCCCCCACTTCTAATTCACATACATATGGTATAGACTTGGAGCACAGTACCCCTTCAATAACTTGAATTAGAACTACTGGGTTTTCATTAGTAATTCTCCCCAAACCTCCTTCTACCTCTAATTTGGATTTTATCTACATTTTAGTAGAATTTCATGAATAAAGCACATTATATTTACAATACATACATTTTCTACAAAGATGGTTCTTACTAGGGCTTTTTCACCAGTAGAAAGGAAATGAGTAAAACAAACAAACCTAGCCTAGAGATATTCAAAGTAACATAGAGGACTATTCCAGATAGCAGCCAGTTTGACATTAACTAGTTTAGGGTAATGAGCTAAGTGACCACTTGCAATATGCCAGTTATTCCCTTTTAAGATTTTTCAACATGTTGCAATGTATATTTTATTTGTGGATTATATCAAGCATTTATTCATTACATTATTCAGATAGAGCTGATGCATCTGAAGTCAAAAGGGAAGGACATAAAGATTAATAAGGCATAGAGCTGTGCTTTATAATTATACAAAAGAAACAGAAGCAGAAATAAATGAGCATAATATACATTGTAAACCTATATATATATATATATATATATATATGTATATATATATATATGTGTGTGTGTGTGTGTGTGTGTGCATATATATATGTGTGTGTGTGTATATATATATATATATATATACACATACAACTGCATACACACATTTATTTGGAATTACATAGAAAAAAATTAAAGGCATTTCAAGGGGCATTATAGAAAGAGTGACAATTGGGCTAAAGAACAATATATTGGATAGATAGAAGAATAAAGGACATCTCAGGGACACAGAAAGTACAAAAGCATAAATAAATGAAAATTAATGAAAGATATATTTTATAGCTGTTAATGATGGTTAGACTCTTTTGAGAAAAGAAAAAGGCACTGAAATAAAATTCTAGATAACCCTTACTAATTTAAGATTAGGAAAGCAAGAGAAATTACAATCATTTTGAGAATAAGAGGTCAGAAAGAAAGAAGAAAGGTGAAATAGTAGTTAATAAGTGGTAAGAGAAAAACAAGATTATATTATAGGCAAAAAGTTTATACTCTGTTTTAACTACCAATTTCCTATGCTTATAGACATTGTAGCCTTCATCTACAATGCAAAACACTGAGCCTCATTGTCTGTTCCCAGTTTGTGCTTACTAGTAGATAACCCTTGCTCTACATATTCTAACAAAGGAAAGAACAATTTCCTTGCTTCTTCTTCTTCTTCTTCTTCTTCTTCTTCTTCTTCTTCTTATTATTATTATTATTATTATTACTATTAATCTGAGTTCTATATTTCTAAGCAACTATCAACTCCTTCTATTATGCTAAGTTGCTCTCTTGGTAACCACCAAATGCACTGGTAAGCATTAACTTAGGGCAGGTTTCTCCAAGCATGGTCCCCATAAGAGCAATGACACCAACTCGTAGGAACTTTTCAAAATGAAAATTCAAGGACACTGCTGCTTATTTGCTGAACCAGAACTCTGGCAGTAAATTCTGATAATTCAGTGTTCAATAAATGAAAGATTCTGAAATTTTAGATAATAGAAGAAAGTCATGTACCCCTCTAGGAATTCTAAGCATACCCTTTAACCAAACAGGATGTAAATAGGAAAAAAAAAATAGCTTAGATCAGGTCAGTAGATGTACTTGGACTGGGTAGAAAACTGCAGCTTTAGGCATTTTTCACAAATAGACATGAATTCACATCCCAACTTGGCCAATATAGTTCTATTACTCTTGAGATTTTCTAGGTTTTCCTCCACATTTTCCTTTAGATGCTCTAGCTTTCAATGATGTTGAAATAATCCAGATAATAAATGTAGAATGCCTGTCACCTAATGACCATTCAATAGATGCTATTTTCTTCCTTATCAGAATCATCTGTAGTGAGCTGTATTTTGATACTATACATTTTGCTTTTATTTAAGACTGTATAAGAAACAACCCAATGGAGACTTTTGCAGCATCTATTTTATAATTGTCGCTGATGACGTTGTCCAGTATGTCATTCAATGTCCGCTGTATAAATTTTTACATAAGAAATATCTTTAAACATTTAGGTCTGAAACAAATAGCAAGCAAACAGAAATCTTTGTCTAGAATATATAATAGGATGATTCTTCATCTTCATTAGAATTTATAGTATGTAAAATATTGTGAATGACTTATAAATAAATTATATTAAATCCAATAAATATTATATGGTACAGTGGTGTATAATTTCCAGTTCAAATTATCCTTTCCATATATATATCCTTTCCATATACATATATATATATATGCACATATATATAACACACACACACATATATGTATATGTATGTATATGTGCATATATGTGTGTTTGTGTGTGTACATTTGTTTATATAAATCAGTTGTTTAATCAATTATTACTTATTATCAGTCCTACAAATTTTCATTGACAAGACAAATTTTTGTCAAATACCATCATTTTTCAAGGTCTTAAAAATAGATTAAAATATTAAAAAAATGAATAGATATATTAACCATAATTTTCTATCATGGGGGAAATAAAAACATAAAAATAATATAATCCAGTACATTTACTATGAACAGACTAGACCTAAAAAGCTTGCTCCCTAGATTGATATCAACGATTAACTGCTAAAACCCAGCCTAGAGATTAAACTTCCTGGAACCACTTCAATCTCACTCAAGTACTTTTCTTTCATAGAATCACATCAAAAAGAACAATCCCACCATTTTATCCACTGTCCATAATAAGTGAAATTTTCAAAAAAGGCAAACTGTCAGTCTTCTAACCCTAGTTTCAGTAAAATAAATGATGAAGGTAACATATAGCAAGTTGAATCCCTGCAAGTACTCCCATTGCTTACACAGCCTTTGAGTTTTGTTCCAGGAAGAGGAGCCTCATCTCCAAATGGCCAGGTCTTCTGTGTTACAACAGACCATGGTGTCATGTATGCTTCCTCCCACCCTTTTAAGCTTGCTTACATGATCCTTAGAAAGTCTCTTCCATTAAATGTATAGTTTTCCATAAAGGTGTACAATGTCATTATATCAAACTACCTTTCCCTTAATACTTGTGACAAATTTTCTCTGGAAAAAGTTGAAGGCTTCCATGATCTATATTCATTTCATTCCCAAAACATGCCTTCTCTATGTTATCCCCTTGAATCAGTTTCCATTTAATTCTGTTTATGTTGCTAATCCTATGTTATTTCAATTCAGAAATTCAGGCCAGCATAAACAGTCTGGACCTATACTAAGTTAAAATATGTTTCACTCAGAAGAAAAATCCAAGTTTTCCCAGTTGCAAGTTAATATCCTTTCCCCTGTGTCACACTAAATCCCCAAAATTGGTTTCAGTTAAAAATTAAAAAATGATTGTCATCTGGTGATGTTTAGCATACACATGCACATATATAAGTGATTCCACATTTACCACTTAATTTTTGAGATTTTTTTAAACCAGAGGCCCATTTGAGTGAGTCCAGGAAGTTGGAGAGGGATTAACATGCTAATGCATTCAGAGCCCTTCCTTCACCCTTTATAAGATAACCTGTCCCTGCTCCAGTATGTTGATATGTCCCAGGGATTGTCCCTCCTTACAGGGAATTGCTAATTATGCCCCCTTCCTGCCCAGATCATGCCACCTTGGCCCTCCTAGCACATGTGCTTCTCACCTTTTGGCCTTCCCACGAAGCATCTACTGTGCCTACTCACATTTGTAAGAAGGAGAGAGATAAGGGAAAGAGCAAAGAACAAAGGAAGCCCAGGACATATAAAAAGGCAGGACACCCTCACTTCTTGGCATACTAGGATACCAGTGACGGGTCCCCTTCTCCTACCCAGGAGAAGTCTGTGTTACCCCTTTGTAAATAAACCCTGCTTTATATGCTGGCCTTGGAGTACTTCTCTAATGTTATTCTTCAACATGTGAGGAAGCAGAACTCTTCACTGATAACTGGCGGTATCAATGCTCTAGGTCACTACAAGAAGAAGATGGCTCTTTTCTTTAAAACTTCTTCTCCATGAATTCTCCACAGTGTTTTTCTATAGCATGTATATTTTATCAACATGTATTAATATTAATTTATTCTATATAACAATGAGCATATGCCATCATCCTGGAGGTCGATAAATGAAAGAGTCAGTGTTGTACTCATTCTTTCATAATTTATGAATGCTTATTGGAAACCTATTATTATACAATAGGATTCTTGCTAGATCCATGAATACCAACTTAAAAGAATGGTGCTTTCTGACTCACAGACTTCATAATGAATTACATAATTTAAAAATAAGCATATATTTATAAACACACAGAATGTCACTTTTTAAACTGTTGTCCACTTAGAAAAATCACTTTATAAACTAATTGAGGCGAAAGATGCAATGCTACTGAAATGGGTGAGTGAGGAGGATCTCAGGCAAGACAGAAACAAAAGCAGATAGCAGAATTGGTAGATTTGAGAAAATCAGTTTGAGAGAAATAATTTTTAAGGAAGGGGTAATAATAAGTATGTGAAGATAAGTGAAATATTAAAAGCAAGAAAACTAGGTTGAGGGGAGAACTCCTGGGAATTCAAATGAGATGGAATGACAGAAAGGCAGAATGGAAATTTCTTGTGTACAATCTGAAACTTTTTCTTTTCAGCAGTGGAAGTTCACAGTGCTTCTAAAAAATATACTATGGTGAGTGAGCATTTGTAGGATTTCCCTGAGCTTTTTGTTGTTTTTGTTTTAGTTTGATTCTTTGGTGTGGATAACAGAACTTGTTAACTTAAACAATAGCTCAGAGCTTACCAGGAAATTTAAACTCTTCTGCAAACCCTGAAAAGGACTTTAAATTTTCAGAGAAAGAATAACTGAAGCAACGGAAATTCTTTCTCAATCTAAGAGACAAAGAAAGTCTTTTAGCCAGGCGCAGTGGCATACACCTGTAATCCCAGCACTTTGGGAGGCTGAGGCAGGAGGATCGAGAGTTCAAAGCCAGCCTCAGCAATGTTGAGGCACTTAGCAACTCAGTGAGACCCTGTCTCTAATAAAATACAAAAAAGGGCTGGGGATGTGACCCAGTGGTCGAGTGCCCCTGAGATCAATCCCTGGTACCACAAAAAAAAAAAAAAAAAAAAAAAAAAAAAAAAAAAAATGTCTTTTAGATATCCATAATTGCTGAGAAAATACCATGAAGGCCTTAATGAAGACAAGCCATTTACAGGATACCAAGAAACCCAATAGGAAAGACAGAAATTGGAATGGGTACAATGGTTAGGAAGGGTGGAGGGTGTTAGACACCTATTCCCAAACTAGATAATGCTTCTGACAACTGAAATCACATAGTTGGAGAATGAAGAGCTTCTGCCTAAAGTGATAATTTATTTAATCCCTCATTCATATTTGAATATCTGAGCTATTTCCAGTTATTCAAGGTTAAATGACTACCATGATAAGTTTTATAATGTGTCTCCCTTTTTAAATTATTTTTTAAGAGAGTTTCTAGGAAAAAGTTTCTGTGTCAGGCTTATGAAACACTTACATTTCCCAATTTAACATTGCAATCTGCTTTCCCTCCACTGATAGCCACACATATACCAGTAGTAACAATATAGCAGTCATCTGCTTGACTAATACCTACTTGTATTGAGTTTCATGATCCATTTCTCTAAATAAGTAAAAGTCACATCCTGTTTTTAGTTTGAATTTTATTTGATAACTTTAAACAATAATTGTGTGTCTTTATTTTTTGTTAATACTTTTATTTTTTCCTCTTTGTAAGTTTCCTATCCACCTCCATTGCCTACATAATAAAAGACTTATTTGTTTCATTTAAAATGAGTTTTTATTAAATGCAAATAATAACTATTAATAAATTTCCTTAACTTTTATTATGATGTTTCATAAATTTATGTTTTAAACTGATCACATAGTATCTAATGATTTTTAAATAATTTCTTTTTACTAATAGTTCTATTAGTTTTCAAGTGGTAAATTTATTTAATCTCAAAATTAATGTTAGCATTAGTTATAGAATATTTATCCTCTAATTTGTGTTTTCAAATTTCAAACAAACTTTCCAACTCCTATAACTTAATAAATCTTCACTTATGTATTTGTAATGTTTTATCTGAAACTAACCCTTACCACATAATTTATTTTTAGACTTAGTATTCTACTCTATTGATTCATATGTCTTCCGGGATTACTATAATCTATCTTAGTAATGATAGTATTTAGTCCATTAAATAGCAAATAAGATTGCAGAAGGTAATGGGGGTATCTTATTGGCCAGCAAGTAACCAAAAAATTAAGAACATTTTCCTTATCTGAAAACCATTTTATATTTAGTTGTTGAATTTTCTGAATTGTAATACTCAATATGCATTTAGGTAACCAAAAGAGTTCTACCATTTTGGGGCTAATTTAGTATAAGTATCTAATGACATGAATAAAACACATACAAATATTAGAACATGTGGCCAGTCAAAATATAAAGAGATTGTTAGACCCCAAAGTTGATTGGAAATATGCAAATCAAGTTTAAAATGAGATAATGTTTTATAACTAGTCAGTTGGTACAAAGAAAAAAATCACAAATATTAGTATATTAAGTGCTTTAGAATCTATTGTCTGATTAGATCTCTTGTAGATTGCTAGTATGAGATCAAATCACAAACTTTGAAAAACAATTTGACTAATATTATTTCACTTTTTGTATATATATCCTTCTATGTATATATGGTGTGTGTGTGTGTGTGTGTGTGTGTGTGTGTACATATAAAGGGTTGTATAAAGGGTTGTATAAAGGGATGTATACGATCACATTACTTATTTTTATAATAGTAAAAAAAACTAGAAAAAAATGCATCTGCTCACTGACTGGAGATTTAATTTAAAAATAAGCACCTGTACATAACAAACTATTGCAAAACTGTAAAAATAAATGATCTTAAGCACCATGAAATAGTGCTTTTTTTAAAAGTAAGTTTCTTTAAAATGCAACTCCCTGGAAGGTATTTAGATTTATAGGCATTGTAGATAGCTCAAAAACAAAAACAAAAAAAAATATTAAAAACACACACACAAATCATGCATACACGTGTATGATATAAATTTGAAAAAGTGAAAGTTTATCATAATGACAACTTCAAGGGATATGCAAAGATATGGTAAAATTGAGCACATATATGTATTTTAGTTATTGGTTATGTTCTAGTTTAGTGTACATAGGTGTTCATATTGTTATTTTTAAAAAACAGTAAATAAAACACAGTAAAATTACACCATTCATGCAACACGAGGATGTCTTTCTCAAAGAATATTTTAATTAAGCAATTTCTCTGCACCTGAAATCTTTAAAAAGGAAATTTTATAAAGCTTCATGCAGGTTTTGTAAATTAAATTGTTGGTGATTTTCTTTCAGCAATTTATGTTATAACAATATGACTTGATTGTACCACACACTGATACCAGTGATAACAATTAAGGGGAAGCATCTGATTACATCATTTAAAATATTACCTCTAAAACTGAAATGAAAACCTAGTTCTTTCTGAAGACATCTTTGGCAAGAATATTTTAAATGGTGGAGTGCTCACTGCATCACAGGCTTTATATCAGAGTTGGGAATTAACTCCCTTTAAAGAGGAAACACAGAAAATTGCTCACAACTTAATTATCATTTGCTAAGTTTCAGTCATAAAAACTGAGATTTTTATTAAAGCAGTATTGGATCAAGTGGAAACAGACTCTAATACAATTTAACAAATCAGCCACAAGTTGAAATTTACTAAACCTTGACACATTTACATAAATATTTACACAGTTGTCCTCCTGGTTCTGCTTTAAAAATAAGTTCCTCTGTAGAATTTTTATGCTGCCCGGATATGGAGGGGCTCGGCTGGCATTCAGCTTGGGTCCCACCCTCATCTTTTCCATATAATGAGCTTGTAAAACAGCCCTAGAGAAAGGTCTGCATAAAAGTGATGCCGGGAAGGCTCTATCCCCTTTTTATTTTACCCTTGAGTCAGGTTCTGAACAGTGTAAATTATTCTGGTTGTAAAGTTTGCCTAATAGTATATTTGGAGACAGTATATTAAATGAGACTGAGAAATGACCTCATAGAGCACAGTTCTTAATATTTTGGAGTCAGATGGACCTTGCTTAAAATGCAGGCATCTCTCATATCAGCTGCTTGCCTTTAGGGGTATTGTTTAATCATTCTTAGTCTCAATTTGTACAAATGTCAATGGGATTTTAATCATAATATGATGATTGTTAAAGATCAACACATGTATAGTAAACCACTTAAAGTAATAGTCAAAATAAATTGCTAGTATTTTATTATTATTTTATCAAAACACTGTATCTCTCATCATCAAAGTATGTGTGGGAGAAACACTGAATTATATTATTACATCTAGCATTGTGATATTTTGTTTAATGAAATAAACTTACTAGGTTTTAAGCAGAAAGTAACATTTCTTATCATAGCCTCTAATTATATCTAAGCATGATTTTCCCATAACTTCAAGGTCTTAATAACTTTTTAAGGTTCTAAAAGCCTTGTATAATCTAATATGCATTGCTCATATATTTTAATTTTTTCTCCTTTCAAGTTCATGTGTACCTCAGGTTCCAAAAATTATATGGGATGGGCAAGAAATGGTGGAACTTTTTTGTTATTACTGTTGGCTTTGCCACTTTCCCTTGCTTTCCTGTTCTACTTCTCGCTCCTAAAAATTGCCAAAGAATGTGGAGGAATGTAAGTTGGGGAAAGCTCATGGTTAGCTCTTGGATATAGTAGCTCAGATACAGTAGCTTTTCAAACACAGTTTTTTCTCTACTCAAAAACTTGTGAACTGTTAAGAGACCCAATCTTTGAGAAGTTTGCATCGTCCATTACTTGATCATGTAACTAATTATTCTCACAACCCATTCCTATATTCTCATGCCCTAGCACCTGAGCAACCATCCTACATATATTTTCTATTAAGTGTTTTTTTTAATATTTATTTATTTGCTTTAGTCATACACAATGTGTTTATTTGTACGTGGTGCTGAGGATCGAACCCAGGCCGCTCACGTACTAGGCGAGCGCTCTACCGCTGAGCCCCAGCCCCAGCCCCTCTATTAAGTGTTTTAATCTCCTTCCCATGCTATCATTCACTACTCTCCAATTCTTGCCTTCTCCCTTCTTTCTGAAATCAAATGTAGCTACAACTAATCCTTGGTCATTAGGCTTTTCCAAGTATGAGCAAAAACTAATTTATATGGGCTTCTATAACTTCTAGGAAACTAATGTCAAGCTGTCTTAGAGTTCCCTCAGAGTCTACCTTATTTAATTTGGGACATGGGAGGTGAAGCTCATCTTTCCCCCAAGAGAAAAGCATCAGAATATTGATGCTTTCTATGCAGTCTTCACCACTGCCATCTCTAGATCCATTTCTTGGATCTTTCTTAGGAACTCTGGAAGTGGGCAATGAACTAAAAGTACTGTAGTCAGTTTTATCATTTCTGAGCTTGTTTTTGAAGAGTTTTGGTCCTATTATTTGGAGTAAAAAATTCAGAAAAGGGATAGCCATATTTAATGTCCCATTTGAACCTCATCCAAGAGAATTTAAATAACTTCAAATTATACTATTAGTGAACAGCAGAATGAGAAACTGATTATAATTCTTTCAATAGAAAAATTAATTTCATATATATGTGTATGTGTATATATTAACATATATTATACATACATTATATATACATGGAAGCTTCCTATATAATTGATGTTCCTAACAGAAATGTACAATGGAAAAATTCATACAATTCCTTTGTGCTTGTCTCTGCTACCTTTTACATAATTGAATTTATGATTCTGTGATGTAAAAATCAAATTTCCCTTGAAACATGTATTTATGACTTACTATTCAAAATACATATTAATTATATTCTAATCCTATAATTGGCAATGAATAAATGAAAGGAGTAAGAGGGATTTTAATGAAATTGTTCTCTATTCAGAAAAAGAAACACAAACAAAAGAAAGACTAAGCTGGCTTTTGCTCAAATCATTGAAGCATAAAGCTTGGGTATTCATAAGGAATAAAAAAATTACAGAAAATCCTGATATATATGCTATCTGATTTATTTTTGGGTGATACATTTCTTCCCTAAGGGTTTGATGTCACATGCTTTACCTCTGAATTTTGAACTGTTAAATTGCCATTGAATTTTCACACTTCCTAAGGACAGGTTAAGTTCTAGCATTATTGTCTCAAGCACCATGCTAGTTCCAATCTGTTTTGGACCATTTAATCAAAATCCTAGCAATAAAAACAATAGCAATTGGAAAACAAAGCAAAGGGTTTTGCTCTATATTTTCTGGCTAATATACTACCAGAATAATTTTGAACTAGTCTTACACATCCTAACATGCAATAAAAAAGACTTTTACAAACCATGTACCCTATATGCTGATCTTGTTCACTTAAATTTGGGCTGGTTGTCTCAGTTGTCTACTAACTGAACATAAAACAGGATCAATTCAGGTTGTACAGATTTATTTAGCTACCTCCCATGTATGCAAGTTTACTTTATCTGTGCATGCACAATTGTGTATGTTCCACTGATTTAATCACTAAATCTACAACAACACAGGAATTAATTGTTTTTAATGCCTTATTTTACATTGCATATTAGTATCTTAAATGGGTTAAGTAGGATTTATCTCCCTGTATGTTTATTTCCTACTTTAATGTCACACCTTGATTCCTATATAACTTGCATAAATCTAGTGGATTAAAATTATTCTACCCATGTATGCTGTCTTTCTAGATTATAAAGGAACCAAGACAAAACTATTCACAAATGCACTACAGAATCCTGAGGTCCTAGGCATCATTTTGTCATGATGTATGAAACTGTTTTTTATAAATATCAGAACATTCATAGCTAATGGTTATCAACTAAAACAAAATGAAAAGTTTAGAAATTTATTTGTTGTGTTTCAGCAACAATATAAATCATCAAATACCTGTTGTTTTTTATCTACCTCCTCTATTATCTTTGGTATTGAATTGTTTTGAATTTCTTTTCTTCATAGGCAAGACAGTTTCATTCAACTTTCACATCAATACACAGAAAACACAGAAATATCACACGAGTAAGGCTGTGGAAATCATACTGAGTAAAACACTTATGACTGAATTACCAATTTGCTTAAACTGATCAAGCTATATCCCTAGAATTGGGTCGGGGGCATTACTACAAGAATTGAAAACCAAGGAAAGCACCAGGATTCTTTTATATAAATATGGGCAGGAGAGGAATATACCAAGTAGGTACTTGACAAATTGTCACTACAGAAAAGATGAAAAACATATTTGAGAGAATACATTATTTTCAAAGAGTCATCTGGTTTTTTCTATAATATAACTTTTTCTAAGTATTCTTCTTGCCAGAATATTATCCATCTTTAAGATTCAAAAATTGGAAAATTTATGTCAAAATAGTTTATCAATTGATCAAATTGATATCCCACTTTACTTGAGTAGTTAATAAGAAGACAGTATGTGGTTTTAGCTAGAAAATTTAACTATCACCTATTTATCATGTCTTTGATGTCTTATTTACCTTGTACTGGGAACCAACACACTCAAAATGAATATTAATTTATTGAAAAAATGTAAACATGTGTTTACATGTTTACATATCTCTGTATTTTGATTTCCTACTTTAATATATATAGCTATCTATGTATATAGAGATAGATATCTACATGTCTATATGTATCCTGAAATTTTTCAATTGATGTATGTAGATTTTATTTATACTTCTAATGCAATGAACTATTTGGGAATCATTATTCATTTCATATATATAATGGTTTTTCACAGTGTGTCCTTATAATTATATACTGAAAACTATCAATTTTATTGTGTTTATTTATATTCATTATTTTTTCACTAATAAAATTTCTTGTTCACATAAAATTCCATTTTACAGGGTCTGGTGCTATGGCTCAGTAGTAGAGCTCTTGTCTTGCATGTGTGAGGCCCTGGGTTCGATCCTCAGCACCACATAAATCAAATAAAGATATTGTGTCCACCTACAACTAAAAAATATATTTTAAAAAATCCATTTTACAACCAAAGCCTATTTTTAGAACAATTAAAGTGTTTTTATCATAAACACATATTTAAATTGCATATTGCATTTAACTGATACATTTCATTAATTTATGTATAAATTAACTCAATCCTCAAAATATTTAAAATGGTTATCAGTGATGCTTTTGATTGATATTATCTCACTTATAAAAGAATAGCCCCAAAGCAAAAATTTGGCATTACTATTGAGAGTTGAAAGACATTACAAATAGGGGCAATAGTGATGACTGAGAATTAATTTACCATTTTCTTGGTTCTAGAATTTTTTTTTGCAAAAAGTTTCTGTTTAAATATTTTAGGATATGCATTTATAATTAAAGAAAGGTATCTGAACAGTACATATACATAAAACAAATATAGAATGGAAACAAAGAGATATAAAACAGTTATTGCTTTAGACATTTGTGTCTTGAAGAAGGAAATTAATATTTGGAAGGGAGAATCTATAATGAAGTAGACATATGTATAATTTTAGCATTATTAGGGTAGTCATGATTCAGTGGGCCTTACTATGTCATTTTGACTATGTTCCCTGAGCCAGCTTGTTTTTTGTGTTTTGACTTTTGTTTTTTTGGTTTTTTTTTTTTTTTTTTTTTTTTTTTTTTTTGTGTGTGTGTGTGTGTGTGTGTGTGTGTGTGTAAGATGATACTGTGTATTGAATCTGGAGATGCTAAACCACTGAGCTACACACCAGCATTTTTTTTTTTTTTTTTATTTACAGGGATAGGATCTTGCTAAGTTATTGAGGTTGGCCTTAAACTTGGGGTATTCCTGCCTCACTCTTCCAAGTTGTTGTGATTATAGGCATGTGCCACTAGTTTTGTCTTTTCTGATGTGATTGCTCAACCTGGAATGTACTAACCCTTTCTTGTTCAAGAGCTTCTTCACTTATGTGTTGTGTGAATTTTTCAGCAAGTGACTTAAATTTTCTGGGTTCTACTTTATTCATTTTGTGCATGAAGTTAATAGTAGTACCACCATATTATTGTTTCAGTTACCAAAGGAGACTTTTTAAAAATGTGCTACTGAATTTAAAGTATTGCCTCACACAAGACTTAATTTAAAAGTTCCCATTGTTCCATTGTTCCAACTACTTCTAGATTCAGTTTGAACACTGGGATAATTGAGAAAAGGCTAGAATAAAAGAGTAGGTAGACTAACAGAGATGAGTACAAGATGAGGTGGTAGAAGGAATATACCTTAGAATATTCTTTATCCTGAGGCAAAAGGAAACTACTGAAGAGATTTAGCCAGGTTTTGGATTTTTAATAAAGCAATTAATTTAGAGTTTTTAGAGTATAATGGGAATAATCTCTTGACCTTTATATATGCCAGAAAAGTGCCCTTCAAAACGGTCAGTAAAGGAAAACATCAGTAACTAACAGGTGTTTGTAGATGCACTTAATGTAATGAATACTGTGCTAGATTCTATATGTGTCAAAAGAAACACCTCAACTTTCTACAGACATCTCAATCCACTAGGAGAGTGTTTAAAATCTCAGCACTGTCAGCATCATGGGCCAAACAATTTTTTATGGTGCAGTTATTTCCTGTGCATTGTAGGATAATGAGAAGCATCCCAGAGTTATACACTTTAGAAATTGGTAATGATCATTTGTTCTACAATGGTGACATCAAAAAATCATCCATGGGCATTATTAAAACAAAATTGCTATAGATGAAAATCATTGTATTAGAGAAAGACAAAGACATGTACCTTAGAAAAGTGTGATTAAAAGGGGTACAACATTGTTTATTCATGTATCTGGAGGATCTAGGGCTTCATCCCTTTTTTGGACCTGAATTGGAAGTGTCTCATCAATTTGCCACAAAACTGATGGACATATTAAATGTACTAAAAGCACACCTAACTGGCCAGAAAAATCTCTTGTTACCATAACTTGCAATATTTTTATAACATCATCTCATACTTTTTGAAATCCTACCTTAAGCCCAGAACAAGGAGAAAGAAAAACAGATGCACAAACAAAACTGACAACAAAAACCAAGGGTTGAAAATTAGTCCTTTTGTTCATTTCAGTATCTGTACCTTTTATGAAGGAGAAGAGTGGGAGTGTGAGAAGCTCTGAATGTATAATCAAAGCTCTTACTGAAAAATAAATCAAAGAATCACACTATATCTCATCCTTAACAATTCTAAACCATGTTTTGTGTATAACTTTTCAGTTTCCACCAAAGTCTCATATATTTTAGTACTTTGAACACATTGGTGTTAACTTTGAGCTGGGCAGTTAACCTAACCAGCCACTTTTTTACTTTGGTTCTAAAGAAAATTAACATTAAAAATCACAAAAAAAATGTAGCTCAATCAATATGAGCAAAGGAACTAAGCAGACAGTTCTCCAAAGAAGAAATAAGAATTGTCAACAAACATATGAAAAAATGTTCAACATCTCTAGCAATTAGAGAAATGCAAATTAAAACTACACTGAGATTTTTATCTCAATCCAGTCAGAATGGCAATTATCAAGAATACATGTAAGAATATATGTTGACCACGATGTGGGGAAAAGGGTACATACATTTTTGATTGGACTGTAAAGTAGTGCAAAAATTCTGGAAAGTAAATAGAGATTCCTCAAAAATCTAGGAATGAACCACATTTCACTTGGTAATCCCACTCCTAAGTATATATCCAAAGGGTTTAAAATCACCATACTATAGAGATACAGCCACATCTATGTTTACAGCAGCACAATACACATTAGCTAAGCTATGGAGCCAAACTAGATGCCCTACAAAAGATGAATGGATTAATGAACTATGGAATACACACACCACACACACACACACACACACACACACACACACACACACACACACACACTCACAATGGAGCATTACTCATCCATCTGCTGGCAAATGGATGGATCTGGAGACTGTTATGCTAAGTGATAGAAGCCAGTACCCAAAAGCCAAAAGTCAAATGTTTTCTCTGATATGTGGAGTCTAACCCACAATAAGAGGGAAGGGGGGAGGAATAGAAGTTCAGTAGATTATACAAAGAGGAATGAAGGGAAATGAAAGGAGATAAGGAAACAAAAGACAGTGGAATTAATCTTATATAATTTTCCTATGTACATATATGAATACACCACAGTGAATCCCACCATCATGTACATCCACAAGAATGGAGTCATAATTAGAATATCTTCCATGCTTTTATAATTATAACCAGTGGGTTCTACTGTCATGTATAACTATAAAGAATCAATAAAATAATTTTTTAAAAATTGATTTTAATAATACCTACTTTATTACACACAAATGAATCAATTTAAAAAAATTACTTAGTGATGGCAATTATAAGGACAAAAATGGACTGAAAATTAGGAATACATGCATTGTTTGATATGTTACTCTTAAAAATAAAAAAAAATTGTATAGGTAATTAAATTGTATTTGCCTACGGAAAAAGCATATCTATTTACATATATAGCGATTTGTACTTATTAGAAATATTTTATTAAACCCTTTTGTCAATTATTAATATATTTGCAAATCTTAAGCATTTAAAATTTTGACAAATATATTAACATCAAAGTTGTTGGAAGCATCTGCTTGATCCTACCATCTAAATAAGGTATGTAGCTGTTTTCCCAGACATGAAAATATAAATAAAATTTCAAATAAGTTTTTATGATTCTTCCTTTCAACTCACTGGAATAGTTGTAATAACTTTCACAGTAAGGAATGTCTTCCTTCTAGCTACCCTTTATTCTTCATGATTTAGCTTGAGTTTATTTTTTATTTCTTCCATTCTCAGTGAAAATAGAAAACAGCTGGTCACCTCCATCAACTCAGTTTTAACTACATCAACTCAAATATTAAAAGCAAAAACTAAATGAAACAGCTATCATTTGCCTTGTGATGTTTAATTTTGTTTGTCTTTTTTCACAACTTAAATAAATGTTCACAACTACTTTTGGCCTTCTTTATTCTAGGTTGAATAATTAAAATTCCATTAACCTTTTTTTTTTTTTTCATAGAGATCTTGTTTTATAGACCTCTAAATTAGCTCTGTGAAGGTCATTAAACAAAAATTTCTTGTAAACTACAAGCACATTAAATCATCCAATTGTTTATTTGTTGACTACCATAAGCTATAGAATCCATAGTCAACAAACTACCATAAGTTTACGAAATAAATTCTGAGTCAAAATGAGACATATTTTCTGATCTTGAGATTTTCTTTTGTTAATATATGCATGTGACCCATATTAACTTATTTTTTTAACAATAGCCCTATGTGGTTGATATTATTGTCATTGGCTTTATTTTCAGATGAGTGAAAGCAAACAGTTAAACAAATAAATATAATTGCAGATAGTAAGAGAAATGAAGAAAATTTAATCAGTCTTGAGTGAAGGCCTTCCTAGACCAGGCATCCCTCACTTCTGAAATGACTATTACAATCAGACATGAATAAAGGAAGAAGCTGGCTGGCCCAAGCAGTGAGGGAAGATTATCTCAGCAACTGAAATCAAAGGTGGAAAAGCATTTCCCATGAGTGATCAAGCCAATGAAAGACTGTGGCTATACCTGTGGAAAAGGTCAGCGTGTTCTGAGAAGTACAGCTATGGTCAGGTGATTAACAGAGAATGTTTGAATTTTCTGATTCTAGTAACAATGAAAAGCCAATGAATTGAGGAATTATATCAGCAAGATGGCAGAACAAGAGATCTCAGTGTTCCTTCTCCACCAAAATAGGAACAATCTGACAGCTATCCATGAGTCAAAAATAATTCTGGAAGAGCTCAGATATCCACTTGAGAAGCTACAGCCATACAATGGAACAAAAACTCCAAGAATTGGCAACAAATATTTGGTAGGGAGGCCACTTTCACTTTAGGAAATTAATTAAACACACACACACACACACACACAAAGAATTTCAAAATTTTTAAGAAACCTTTTCCTGTGGGACAATCCCCAGTGAAAAGCAATTCATTGAATGCAGTTTCTAATGGCATATGTGTCTCTTTCTTAAGTTATTGGCTCTTATCCTTGTATTCCTAATACCTATCACATTACATTGTCAAACTTAATAAAATATAAGTGAAAATATAGTAAATATTTTTTTTGAGTTTACAAGTTAATTGTCAAACAAAATTAATTAAAAATTAAATTTGCTTCAGTGGGGCACTCGACCACTGGGCCACATCCTAATACCCCCAAACTTAATAAAATATAAGTTTTTCTGTCAAACAAAATTTAAAAATTAACTGGGCCACATCCCCAACCCTTTTTCTGTAATTTAATGTGTAGAGACAGGGACTCACTGAGTTGCTAAGTGCCTGGCCGTTGCTGAGACTGGCTTTGAACTCACAATCCTCCTGCCTCAGCCTCTGAAGTGCTGGGATTACAGGTGTGCGCTACCGTGCTGGGCCCTGTTCCTTTATTTTTGTATCCTTTATTCATACAATAGTGCTTGATGTATACGGAGGCTTATTATTTATTTGTTATTTATTCTGAATAAAAGGGCATCAGATTCTAATTTTAATTGGAAGCGACATTATTTATTAATCTATGTTACTTTTTCTATGACTCTGTTTAGTGTCATAGGAGAAAAATGCATGAAATAGTTGTATTACAAATTTGCTGGTGAGAAAACTGTATTTGCCTAAAAAAATAGAAAATGTACATGAGGCTTTGTACTATATCAAAAGAGCTGCTATTAAACGTAAATTGTTGATATCATTGCTCTGGCATAAATTGGCTGCCTAAACTGGTGAGCTAAGAATGAACCCAGACAGAAAACAAAGCAAAACAAGATCTTAAAATCCACCATCTTTACTCATTTTCTTTTTCTAACTTCCAAAGGGTGTTTTTGTCCTAAATGAACATTATTTGCATATGGAATTTGGTGTGTTTTAATTTTCCCACCTAAATGGATTTCAGAGTCTAAACTGTGAGCCTGAACTTTGGCAAATACAGGTAAAGATTTTAAAAAAGGTAATAAATTATGTTTTCCATACTAGTTATGCAAAATTTATTATCTAGGAGTTTTGTTTTACTTTGGATAAAACACAGGAAGGTGACCTATTTCAAATACTAAAAGACAAGATTAGCTTAATTAGGATTTTAAGAGGCAGCAGCCAGCTGAGGAGCCGATAAGATGTTTCTTTTCCCATCCTTTTATCTTCCTGCAGGTGGTTAAAAGGCAGTTTTCAGATAGGGATACAGCTGTTGGGATAAAGCTTGTCAAATTATTATAAATTTCAAGATAGTACAAATGTTACAAAATGTCTTCTATCGGTCTTGGCATGGGCATAGACTTGAACACCATGCAGTTAATAATCTGCCACTTGAAGAGTTTCTTCCAGGAACCACAATTGCAGAAAAGAATGTGCCCTGGTTAGTTATTTCAACCTAGGAATAGAGAGAGAACTGTTGTAAATTTGGAGATAATACATGACTTGCTTGACACCACTGTGTCCATACATAGGAGACCCTTAGCAAATATCAGGTGGCATCATTATCATCCTCTATGCTCCCAGATTCCTATGAACTCATTGTAGGCAGGTATATCATAATATATTATATAATTATGCTTGCTTTACAAAATGATCTAAGTCTTTGAAAGAGTATTAGGCTTAGAGTTGACACTTAATATAACTATAGACATAAAAGAAATTTTATGTCTTAACAAAGATAAGATAGACAATTGAAGGAGCCCCAATTAGGGAGATGGCTATTGCGGTCAGCTGGAAGCCATAAGTTCCACCTGATAATAAGTATGTATGTGACGCACCTGTAAATGCACGTGAGGCACCCGCAAAGCTAAAGGTATATAACCGGGTGAAAGCGGTCAGTCAGGAGGAGAAGAATGAATTCATTCAGTCAGTCATGCAGTCGCTCGGTTGGAAGAAGAGTTCGGGTCGGAGAAGAAGAAAAGAATCAGAGCGGCCAGAACATAGGCAGAGCGGTTACAGAAGAGAAACCAGATAGAAGAAGTAATTCCTGGTCAGAGTCAAGCTGAGGCTCCCGAGGAAGAAAGAAGAAAGAAGAAAGAAGCTCTTAAAGCTAAGCTCTCTCTCTCTCTAAAGAAATCTCTCTCTTTCAAGCTCTCTCTCTTTCTCTCTAAGCTCTAAGAAGATGAAGAAGAAAAAGCTCTATCTTTCTCTCTAAGCTCTAAGAAGAAGAAAAGCTCTATCTTTCTAAGTTCTAAGAAGAAGAAGAAAAAGCTATCTCTAATCTTTCTCTCTAAGCTCTTTCTAAGAAGAAGAAAAATCTTTCTTTCTCTCTCTAAGCTCTCTCTAAGAAAGTAGAAGTAAAAGTAGTAAAAGCTTTACTCTGCCTCCGAGAGTTTTCCTCCCGGTTTTCGGTACCAGGTAGCTTACAGACAATTGTATTTAGAACACTCAAGATAAACTACAATATATCTAATTGCAATGTATTTTTTAGATAGGAAAATTTTCTAGGGTTTTTAATATGCTTTATGAGGTTTTTTTTTTTTTTTTCTAGATCTACCTGGTGTTTTGTAAATGCTTTAATTTTATTTTCTATATAATGAGACTTCCTGATACTTGCTACAAAATATTTTTGTAATTTTGTCCTTCAAATCTGGAAAATTTTACATGCAGTATTATTTAATTATTTAATTTTATCCTATAAGTTAGACCTCCCCAGAACAATTATATTTCCATAACTGATTTGAATTACTGATTTTCTTTTTGAACATAGTAATATTTCCCTATTATCCTTAAATTAAGGAATGAATGATGAATATTTTAAGTACTAGTGTCACAGAGAATTTGATATGTTGTATCAGTGTGTTCTCATTTACCTCTAAGAATTTTTTAATCTCCTCCTTGATGTCTTTTGCAACCCATCATTCATTCAGTAGCTTATTATTTGTTCTCCAGGTGTTTGAGTAGCTTTTAATTTTTATTTTATCATTGATTTCTAATTTCATTCCATTATGATCTGATAAAATTCAGGTTAGTATCTCTACTACCCTGAATTTGCTAAGAGTTGCTTTGTGGCATAATATATGGTCCATTTTAGGGAAGGATCCATGTGCTGCTGAGAAGAAAGTATTTGCTCATTGAAAGATGAAATATTGTATATATGTCAGTTAAGTCTAAGTTATTGATTGTATTATTGAGTTCTGTAGTTTCTTTGTTCAACTTTTGTTTGGAAGATCTATCCAGTGGTGACAGAGTTATGTTAATGTCCCCCGAAATTATTGTGTTGTGGTCAATTTGACTCTTGAACTTGAGAAGAATTTGTTTGATGAATATAATGCTTCATTGTTTGGGGCATATATATTTATAATTGTTATGTCTTATTGGTGTATGGTTCCTTGAGCAGTATGTAGTGGCCTTCTTTATCCCTTTTGATTAACTTTAGCTTGAAGTTTACTTTATTTGATATGAGGATGGAAACCCCTGCTTGCTTCTGAAGTCCATGTCAGTGGTATGATTTTTCCCAAATTTTCACCTTCAGTCTGTGTATGTCTTCCTCTGAGATGAGTCTTTTGGAGGCAGCATATTTTTGGGTCTTTTTTTTTTTTTTTTTTTTTTTTTAATTCAATCAGCTAGGCTATTTTGATTGGTGAGTTTAGGCCATTAACATTCAGGGTTATTATTGAGACGCAATTTGTATTTCCATCTATTTTGGTTTACTTTTATTATTTAATATGTTTTGATTTCTCCTTTGATTAGTTTTTCCTTTAATGTAATGCCTCCCTCTGCTGATTTTCATTGTTGATTTTTATTTCCTTTTCATGGAATATTTTTCCAAGAATGTTTTAGTGCAGATTTTCTAGATGTTAATTCTTTTAAATTTTGCTTATCATGGAAGGTTATTTCATCATCAAATCTAAAGCTTAATTTTGCTGGATACAAGATTCTTGGTCAGCATTCATTTTCACAGCTTGATATATGTTGTTCCAGGATTTTCTAGCTTTCAGGGTCTGGGTTGAAAAATCTGCACATAACCTAATTGGTTTCCCACTATATATAATTTTATTCCTTTCTTTTATGACTTTTAATATTCTCTCCTTATTCCGTATGTTAGGCTTTTTCATTATAATGTGCCTTGGTATGGATCTGTTGTGATTTTGTACATTTGGCATCCTGTAAGCCTTTTGAATTTGGTTTTACAAGTTATTTTTCATGTTTGAAATTTTTTTTCTGATATTATTTCTTTGAATAGATTGTTCATTCCTTTGGTCCAAAACTCTATGCCTTCCTCTATCCCAATAACTCTTAAATTTGGTCTCTTTATGCAATCCATATTTCTTGAATGCTCTGCTCATCGTTTCTTACCATTTTCACTCTGTGGTCTACATTCTTTTCAAGATTATATACTTTTTCAAGATTATATATTTTGTCTTCATTTCTGAGGTCCTGACTTCCAATGGGCTAATCTCTTGGTGATGCTTTCAATTCAACTTTTAGTTTGGTTTATTGTTTCTTTCATTTCAAGGACTTCTGTCCCCCACCCCCAGGACCTCTATCTCCCTATTGAAGTAATTTTTTGCTTCCTGTAATTGTTTATGCAGCTCTTTGTCAAAATGATCTTTTGCTGCCTCTATTTGCTCTCTTATATCATCATTTAATTCACAGAACATTTTAATTGTGTACATCCTGAACTTCTCTGTCATTTCTTTTGCTATGCTAGCCATGATGATAATAATGTGGTATCTTGATTTGTTTGGGGCACTTTCCTCCCTTTCATGTTGCTACTGTATCTTCCCTTCTTCAATCACTGTGGATTCAGAAGAGGCATTACCATTTTTACGCTATAGGTTTATAGTGCCCCTGTAGGGTTCCAATACCTCTCCTTTGAGGGGAAGGTCAATGTTAACAGATCCCAATACAAATAATATACAACCTAAAAACAAATAGTTGCTATTAAGAGGTTTATAGTTAGGTCACAATGTACAGAAATGGTGAACTCAATTATTATCTACAGTATAATTAGTAGGTTTGTAGAAGTGTTTACAGTTTCTGATAGTGGACAAAGAACTGGGGATGAGGTGTAGGATGATGATATGCTGAGGAGGTAGGAGATGAGAACATAGAGTTATTGTATCTTAGTGTGAAAGAGAAATCTAAAGAAGAAGGTTAGTATCAGGAGAATAGAGAGAAAGTAATTTTGGGTAGACAAGTAAGTGGGAAAACAGTAGAGTATAAAAAACAAATACACGTATATATTAAGAAAAATAAAACATGTTAAAATAGTAAAAATCAGGGGAAAAATATACAACACAACTGTAATATACTATTCATACATACCAGTCCTCAAAATCCTAATTCATGCAAAGTTCTTGGTTTCCCATATGTTGGGAATATGAGGGCAGGAGAATAGGGAATGAGAAAAAAAAAATATTCTTGGAGGAAGAAACAAGGATTATTTGGGTTGGAGATCAGTATCTTCCCTGATTCCCTTCTCATGCAATAGGTGTGGTGTCTGGTATCTCTGCCTTCAGGATGGTGGGGGTAACCAGGGTGTCACTGTGCTGGGTTAGTGGCTGTTGGGGAAGGGGAAGAGTTAGAAACTGGGTACCTGGCCAGCCAGAGTTCCAAACTGGGCATTACCACTAAAGATGGTGATGAAGATGACCCAAGATAGAGGTGGCTGCTTTCAGGCAAGAAGTATCAGGTCAGGTGGGGGAGCTGGGCGATGGTGTTGGACATGGATGATGTATTCAAAGACAGCTCTGTGGCATGCAGTGTGTGGCTGTAGGCTGTCTTCAGAGCCTGTGTGAAGTTCCCAGGTGCAGGCAGGCTTCCACATGTAGGGGACTATCTCTGTTGCTGCAGATTCCCAAGATGGAGGCAACTAAGGGAGCCTCACGTTGGTACATGGGGGTCCACATGGGAGTGGTGCCCAGAGTTCCTGCATATGGGTAGCTGCTGGGTGTCCTGCATGGAGGAGATGTCTGGGTTTTCTGCTTGGGTGGGTGGCTGTAGGTTCTGCAGTAGGTTCTACATGTATGCTAATGCCAATGGTCCCGCTCTGGCAACATAGTCCTGTGTGGATGAGTAGTTGGGAGATTTCTGATGCTGAAGCCTGGAGCCCTGCATGGGCACACTGGTCATGATTCCTGCTCCCTCCATGATTCCTGCACAGGAGCAAGAATATTGCTCAGAGAAGAAGTCTTCTCACTACTTGAGTCCCAGGTCATGGAGCCACAAGAATGCTGCCTTGCTCTGGCCCACCATCTTGGGTCCCTGCTTCACTCTTCTTGCTAAGGATTGCTTTGGCTATTCTGGGTCTCTTATTTTTCCACATGAATTTCATAATAATTGCTTTTTCTATTTCTATTAGGAATGTTGTTGTGATTTTAATTGGAATTACATTAAATCTATATAAGACTTTTGGTAGTATGGCCATTTTGACAATATTAATTCTGCCTCTCCAATAACATAGGATATCTTTCCATCTTCTAAAATCTTCTTCAATTTCTTTCTTCAGTGTTCCGTAGTTTTCATTGTATAGGTGTTTCTCATTTTTTGTTAAATTGATTCCCAAATATATTTTTGAGGCTATTGTAAATGGGGTAGTTTTTCTAATTTCTCTTTTTGTGGGTTCATCACGGATGTATAGAAATGCATTTGATTTATGGGTATTGATTTTATATCCTACTACTTTGCTGAATTCATTTATCAATTCTAGAAATTTTCTGGTGGAGTTTTTTGGAAACTGTAAGTACAAAATCATGTCATCAGCAAATGGTGATAGTATAAATTCTTATTTTCCTATTTGTATCCCTATAATTTCTTTCATTTGTCTTAATTGCTTTGGCTAGAGTTTGAAGGACTATGTTGAATAGTAGGGGTGAGAGAGAGCACCCCTGTCTTGTGTCAGTTCTGAGAGGATATGCTTCCAATTTCCTCTATTTAGAATGATGTTAGCCATGGGCTTAGCATAAATAGCTTTTACAATGTTGAGGTATGTTCCTACTATCACTACTTTTTCTAGTGTTTTCAAAATGAAAGTGTGTTGAATTTTATCAAATGCTTTTTCTGCATCTATTGAGATGATCATATGATTTTTGTCTTTAAGTCTATTGATGTGATTAATTACATTTATTGTTTTCCAAATGCTGAACCAACCTTGAGTCCCTAAGATGAACCCCAGTGATCATTGTTGACTATTTTTTTAATATGTTTTTGTATGCAATTTGCCAAAATTTTATTGAGAAGTTTTGCATCTATGTTCATTAGGGATATTGGTCTGAAATTTTCTTTCCTTGCTGTACTTTGACTTAGGTATCAGGGTGATACTAGCCTCATAAATGAGTTTGGAAGGGTTTCCTCCTTTTCTATTTCATGGAATAATTTGAGAAGTATTGGTAGTATTTCCTCTTTGATGGTCTTGTAGAATTCAGCTGAGAATCTGTTTGTTCCTGGCTTTTATTGGTTGGTAGGCATCTATTTCCTTTCTTGAAATTTATCTGTTTAAATTTTGTATATCCTCCTGATTTAGTTTGGGCAGATCATATGTCTCTAGAAATTTGTTGTTGTCTTCGAGATTTTATATTTTATTGGATAAAATTTTCAAAATAATTTTTAATTTTCTCCTGTATTTCAAAAGTATCTGTCATAATATTTTCCTTTTCATCTTGAATTTTAGTAATTTGAGTTTTCTCTCTCTTTTTCATTAGGGTGCTAGGAGTTTCATCAGTTTTATTTGTTTTTCAAAGAACTAGTTTTTTGTTTTGTCAATTTTTTCAATTGTTGTTTTTGTTTCAATTTTACTGTTTTCAGCTCTGATTTTAATTATTTCCTGTCCTCTACTACTTTTGGTGTTGATTTCTTTTTCTAGGTCTTTGAAATGTAGTGTGAGATTGTTTATTTGTTGACTTTTTCTGCTTTTAGTGAATGAGTACAATGCAATGAACTTTCCACTTAAAACTGCCTTCATAGTGTTATAAAGATTTTGGTATGTTGTATCAGAGTTCTCATTCACTTCTATGATTTTTTTTTTTAATCTCCTTCCTAATGTCTTCTGTTAATCATGTATCATTCAATAGCATGTTATTTAGTCTCCAGGTGTTGGGGTAGCTTCTATTGTTTATCATTAATTTCTGATTTCATTCTATTATGGTCTGATAGAATTCAGGGTAGTTTCTATTTTTTTTTTTTTATATTTGCTAAGAGTTGCTTTATGGCATAATATATGGTCTATTTTAGAGAAGGATCCATGTGCTAAGGAGAAAAGTGTATTTGCTTGTTGATGGATGAAATATTCTATATATGTCTGTTAAGTCTAAATTATTGATTGTATTATTGAGTTTTATAATTTGTTTATTTTTTTCTTATCAAGATCCATATAGTTGAGAGAGAGGTGTGTTAAAGTTACCCTTATAGTGTTGTGGTCTATTTGATTCTTGAAATTTAAGAGGTTTATACACACACACACACACACACACACACACACACACACGTAAATACTCCATTGTTTAGGGCATAAATATTTACAATTGTTATGTTTTCTTTATATATGATTCCCTTAAGCAGTATGAAATGTCCTTCTTTATCCCTTCTGATTGACTTTTGTTGGAAGTCCACTTTATCTGATATGAGAATGGAAATCCCTGCTTCTTTACACAGTACATGTGAGAGGTATGTTTTTACCCTTATTTTCACCTTCAGTCGCTGGACATCTTTTCCAATAAGATGAGTCTCTTGAAGGCAGCATATCTTGAGTCTTTATTATTTTTTAATCCAATCAGCCAGTGTATGTCTTTTTTTTTTTTTTTTTTTTTTTTTTTTGTACTTGGGATTGAACTCAGGGGCACTCGACCACTGGGCCACATCCCCAGCCCTCTTCTGTATTTTATTAGAGACAGGGTCTCTCACTGAGTTGCTAAGTGCTTTACCATTGCTGAGACTGGCTTTGAACTCTCGATCCTTCTGCCTCAGCCTCCCAAGTGCTGGGATTACAGGTGTGCCCAACTGCACCCAGCCAGTGTATGTATGTCTTTTAATTGATGAGTTTAAGCCATTCACATTCAAGGGATTTTTTGAAATATGGTTTGTATTCCCAGTCATTTTGGTCTGTTTTTGATTTTTTGCTTGACTTGGTTTCTCTTTTGATTGGCTTTTCCTTTAGTGTAGTTCCTACCTTTACTGGTTTTCATTATTGATTTTTATTTCTTTTGTTGGAATATTTTCCAGAGGATGTTATATAAATCAGGCTTTCTCATTTTATACTCTTAACTTTTGTTTATTATGGAAGATTTTTATTTAGTTATCAAATCTAAAGCTTAATTTTGCTGGATATAGGATGATTCTTGGTTGGCATCCATTTTTTTCCCCCAGAGTTTGTTATATGTTATTCTATGATCTCCTAGTGTTGAGGGTGTGGTTTAAGAAATCTGATGAGATCCAAATTGTTTCCCCCTTGTATGTAATCTAAAACTTTCCTTTTGTAGCTTTTATAATTATATTTTTATTCTGTATGTTAGACATTTTTATTATAATGTGACTTGGTGTGTAGATCTGTTCTAATTTTCTACATTTGGTGTCTTATAAGTCTCTTGTATTTGATTTTTTAATTCATTCTTCATGCTTGGGAAATTTTCTGATATATTTCATTGATCAGATTGTGCATCCTTTTAGTTTGTATATCTGTGCCTTCCTCTATCCCAACAAATCTTAGATTTGGTCTTTTGCTGTTATCCCATAAGTCTTGGATGTTCTGTTCATGGTTTCTTACCATTTTTACTGTGTTGTCTACTTTATTCTCAGGATTGTATATTTTGTCTTCATTGTCTGAGGTTCTGTCTTCCAAGTGGTCTATTCTGTTGGTGATGTTTTCTATTGAATTTTTTATTTTGTTTATTGCTTCCTTCATTTCAAGGTTGTTTGTTTTCAGAATCTCTATTTTTGATGTAATCTTTTGCTACCTGTATTTACGCTATTTTCTATTTGTTGGAGTGATCAATTGTTGCCTGTTTGCTCTTTTATCTCTTTGTTGGAGTGATTAATTGTTGCCTGTATTTGTATTGGTTCTTTTATGCCATCATTTGATTTGCAGATCATTTTAATTATGTACATTCTGAACTCCTTCTCTGACTTTCATCTACTGTGCTGTTCTATTATGGTATCATCTTTAGGGCACATTCTTCCCTTGTCTTGTCATGCTTTCCGTGTCTTCCCCTCTAGGAGTGCAGACCCTGGGTGTTAGTGTCTATCCTAAATCTTAAAATATCCCTGAAGGTTTCTGATGTCTCACCTTTAAGGGGAAGATCAATATTAACAGCTCCCAATGCAAATGATACACAAGTTTGAACCAACTAGTTCCCGTTTAGACAATTACAGTTTTGTCATACCAAACAGAAATGACGTGTTCAATTATTATCTGCAATGTAAATAGTAGGTTTGCAAAGGGTCTACAGTTTCTATTGGTGGACAAAGACAGAAGTGGAGTGGGGGTGTAAGGTGTGATGTTTATGAGGTAGGAGGTTCGAATATAGAGGTATTAGATTGTAGGCAGAGTGAAAGATGAATCAAAAGAAGTTGGCTATTAACAGGAGGAAGGAGAGAAAGAGGTGACCCTGTGTGAGGCTCTCTCCTGCCTCTGCAACAAAATAATGGCTATTAGGACATATAGCAGGGATACCTCTGGTGCAACTAAATCTGCAGGGACCTTGGTGATGGTCTTCCAGTTCCTGGCTGTTGTCTCAAATGTAAGTGGCCACTCCCCTAGTTGGTGGTGGCAGTAGTATCAAACCTGTAAGTAACTTGGTGCTGGGCTTCCAGTCCTCTGCCCAGTGTCCCAAGAGAAAGCTGCTACAACTGAAGATGGTGGTATTGGTGGAGTAGGGGTAACTTAAGATGGCAGTGGAGGTGTCCCAAGATTGAAACAACCACTTTCAGAGATGGGGCTGAAAGAGCCAGCCGTGGGATGGCTTTGGGCCTCCTGTTTGGAGATGTAGCACTGTGGCCTGTGGTGCTACCTGGGGTGGGGTGGAGTATCTGTCTCCATGCCCTGTCAGTTGTCCCTAGGTGGGGAGGGATATGACAATGGCTGCAATGTCCTAAGATGGAGGAAGGCTTGGAGGAGCCACACATTGGGGTGCCACAGGGATATCTTCCACTCTGTGTGGTGGTCAGTCCTGGGCCTGGGGTTCTGGTGCTGGTTGGCAGGTCAGTGGGACAATCCTGGGCCAGCCTGGGTCTGGGTTTTCCAGTGTGGATCGCAGGTCAGCCAGTCAGGCAGGGCTAGTACTTGGCCTCACATATTTTCATTATCCATTTTTAATGTGCTAGTTAGTTAGTTAATGTGTTAGTTAGAATTTTGTTAGTTATCCTTAGTCTTGGAACTATACATGAAAATTACTTGATATTTATTTATAAATTAATTTTCCTGACAGAATTTAATAGTAATAGTGGAGGCAGTTTTTATAGTTAAAAAAAATAAAAAACTGAAATGAAACAAGATTAAGTGATTTATCCAGAATTTCAAAAATATCCTTGACAAAACTGGATCAAACCTGGCAAATACCTTCACATCGAGTTTTAGTATCAACTGATATCAGAAGACAAGTTTATCAAAAGCATTTTACCTGCTTTTAAAATGCTATGTAGTGTAAAATTAAAATGTAAAGTACCAGAAAGAAGTAATATCTGATTTGATATTTTTATATGAAAATACTCAGCTAAAAATCGAATATGGAGACATTTCATAAGATGTATGATGGGGAAGATGTAATAAAGCAGTAATTCTTGTAATTTTTGTTTTTATGAACACTTTATATACTATTGAAGTTTTCTGAGGACCTCAAAGAACTTTTATGTCCAGAGATTTAATCTATCAATGCTTATGTTTTCATAAAATTATTTTATGTATTGATTTGCAACTATGTATAACAAGAAAGCCATTATAAGTTAGAATAATCAATTTTTAGGAAACTAACTATTTTCTAAAACAAAAGAATACTGAACAGAAAGGCATTAACATTTTCAAATTGTTTACATTTCTGGTTTAATAGAAAACTGTTTCTCATATCTCTGTATCTGAAATTGTGGTCATGTGATTTTTTTTGTTGAAATATATGAAGATAATATGTCTTCACAAGAACACATAGTGGGGAAAGGGAAGTATATTTTAAAACATTTTAAGGCTAGTTATTAAAATAGGAATTTCTTAAAAGTTATTTGCAGCATAAAATCTCAAATCATATCATGGAACATTTTATATTTTCTAACATTCTTAAACTTCGAGTAGATTATTAACTCATACATATTTTGCTTTTTTTAAAAGGAAAATAAATGTGCTTAGTTAAGGTATGCATTTTGATGTTACAGGACACATAAATCCACATCCAATGTAATACCATGATTTGGTCATTTAGTAAATATGGGCTAATTGAACTATGCAGGCTTTCCATATTTTGACACAATTCATTATTTGACATAAATTATTAACAATTATTAATATTCCCGTTGATCTCATCCAAAGAGACTTAAGTATTTAGAAGCCATTAATCTTAAAATAAATTGTCTCCCAAATATATATTCTCTTGAAAATTTGAATCTTATTTCTGATAATTAATATTATCATTTGTTTTCCTTAATGGGATCAATAAATATTTTAAGATAAAATGTTGGTCAAATATCAACATAATCAGTTTTTCTGCCACATATTTTCTCAAATAAAAATAGTATTCCACGTAAAAATGGCAAATTCAGCTCAGAACTCTCATAACCATAAGCAATTTTCTTCTAAATGGCCATCCTCTTTACAGGGGCATCAGAAGTGTCTCCAGGTATATTTGTTCTTACACATAGAATACTGAAAAAAAACATTTATTTAAATGTTAATAGAATACTGAAAAAACATTTATTTAAATATTAGTTATTATTTTTTTCAATTTCATTATGTGTAATCTTACATGGAACTTTGTTGTTTCTGTAAATTTTTGAAATAACAATTGCCTGGTAGTGAATGACACTGTGACAAATACAGTTCGTTGTCACTATGACTTGTATGAAGTCACCAGCAGTTTGTCCACCATTGTTTGTAACATCCGTGCCAATGTCAACACAGTAGAAAAGGCAAATAATCCCTTAGCATTATTATAAAAATAGTTTTAAGATTGCAGACACCTTGATAGTGTATCTAGGGTCATCTGTCATCAGCAACACACAGTCAGAATTTATTTGGTACAGAAAAGTGTTCTAATAGAAACTTAATTTACATAGTAATAAAGTTCTAGTGTTAACATACTTTACCACACAGAGCAATCTGTAAGAGGATTGAAGAAAAAATCCACATCTAGAAAACCCTTATAAATATTTCTTGTGTACATAGAAACTAAACAACAATTTAGAGCTCTCTCTCCTGACCTTACATTCACAAGGTAAGCTTTGACAGTCTTATCAATTGCATTGATTAATAAACAATTTGCAACTTCCGCTACAGAGGAAACTGACAGGTTTTTTGTCTGTTGGTTATTCGATTGTTTTTTTTTTTTTTTTTTTTTAACACTTCAAATATTAAACTACCAGATTTGAATTAAATACTTAGCCTGTCTCATGACAGTGAACATGGAAAGGAAAAGGAAGTTTCTCAAAGCATAGAAGAGATGATGTTATGTTCTAGAAGCAAACACAAGAAAATATATTATTTGTTGCCCATTTTTCTCTCTCATCACACAAAATTGCCTTAAGCTGACTCTCTTTCAATCTTTACTTCTAAAATCAGACAAGTGCAATTGTGGAGAGATTTATCTTGAGTGTGTATGGATTAGTAGAAATATTGATGCTCAGCAAGTCTATAAGATTTATACAAAATAAAATGTGATTGTTCCTTCTCCATGTAAGTCTCAAAATGTACAAATTGAAATTGTTTTTCCCTATTTAAATATAAAACATGAATTTGTATCATAATTAAACATGTTTGGCATCAACATCCTTGATCATATAATAAGGAAATAACAATGTTTTATAAGAGAGAAAAGGAAAATTTTTTTGCAAATATTTTCTTTTTCTTTTTTGGTACCAGGATTGAACCCAGGGGTACTTAACCACTGAGCCACATCTCCAGCCATTTTTTATATTTTAGAAACAGGGTCTCACTAAATTGCTTAGGGCCTCACTACGTTGCTGGGGCTGACTGAATTCATGATCCTCCTTCTTCAGCCTCCTAAGTTGCTGGGATTATAGGCGTGCAACATCAGGACTGGCTCCAAATAATTTTTAGTGACCAATTACTCATCTAAGGTAATAAAAATCAACTTAATAACATTTTCCATTATGACATCAATTATCCTAGCATTTTCACTCTTTTGTTTCAAATTTAGACCTTCATTCTAGACTCTCACTGCAATATTTTGCTTCCATGCTAACACAGTTCACTAATTTCCTACTTATTTAAATGGAAGAACACGCTAAATGACAGAGAATGTCCCCTGTGCCATATGTTAACATTTAAGGAGTAAATACTCTTGAAGTTGAAAGAATAAAATAAAAACATAAACACATATTGACAGTTAATTTTTTCCCATTGCCATTTATTTTAAAATAGTATTTATTTTTTTCCTTAGAGAAATATTAATACAATCATATATATTATTTTATTAAAATGTTTTCTCTTGTGACTCATGTATTTTCTTGTTTTCCTTTAAAACTAAATATCTACATTTATTAAAAATAAGCTGAATTTGTTTCAAGCAGATTTGTGAAAAATGGGATTTTATTTTTTTAATTTGGCTATAACCACATTCCTAGTTTCTTTTGATTTCTCAGGAAAATGTAAAAAGATATGAAAAGTGGCATGATTTGACTCAAGATCGGATTAAAAGCTCAATATATTTTGAGTTTTCATGCCAGTTATCATAATATGTCTCAAGATATTTTTCAAAAAGTTCACAATTTTTTTTCCCCCAATTTAATCACTGCTTAACTCACAAAGGAAGTGAAAGGAAGCAGTGCTAATTTTGCCACTTATTCTCTGGGTAAATGTAGTGCCTGATTCTAACAATTGAAAAAAAACATAAATTTAAAGAGGCTCATGTTACTCAAACAGTCAAATTTACTGCTATCTTCTTAATTATTTAAAAAGGGAAAACAGGGAATTGTTTTCTAGCATAGAAACGGAAAATGAATAAAATATAAATCTTCATAAATGAAAACTTGCTTAAATGGTCACTGTGCTAACATAGAGATTTTCAATGTTGAAAATTCATCTTTATCTTGTTTCCACAACAAATTTACTTATATTTAGAGAATAATTGCTTAATGTTTACAATGATTTTTTTTTAAAGCTGGATCTCACAGTCCTTAAATATTTATCTGGATATCCCACCTGCTCTGTCAACTCTCCCTTCCCACCCCCACCACATATTCACACGCACAAAAATAAATAAATAAATAAATAAATTAATTAATTTTTAAAAAGGAAAGAAAAACAAATATTAGATCTGACATCAATTATGTAGTGGTCAGACATCTTACAAAGCTGAAGAAATTTGAATTGTATGGTATTATTTTATCTGCACATCAATAACATTCATTGCATGCACTTAGAACATTACCTAACTATAACACTTGTGAAGAATATTTTGTGCATTCTTATTCCTTCTAACTCATTAAATCCCAATAGAAATGCCTAGATCCCTGTGCAATTCATCTTTGAAACAACCACCAGATGGTGGATGATTGCAGCATTTCCTAATTTACCATGAGATTTTTAGAGATATTTCCTATCAAATTTTATGCTTTAGTTGTGGAACTTGCTTATTTCAACATCAGAAACAAAAATTCTCCTTTTCATCTCATACTTTAAAATCTTTTCAAACCACAGTATTATTGCTTTTAGAGTTATGAGTGTTTATTTAGTTTTCATTTTCCTATTGCAATGTTGAAAAATATTGCACAATATTGGATTTAAACTATTTTGACATGCAGTTTCAAGTGGATTTTATTCAATAAATATATTCAGTAGATATTTCTCATCATCTTATGCCAGGCACTATGATCAAGATGAAAAATACTGAATGCTTTCTTCATTTAATACAAAAGGTACTCTATTTTAAAATATATATTCTATCACTTTATAACTTTAGTTAACCTTCCTCATTCATGGCCTCAAGATCATATTCAAGGCTATGACATTTGCATATTTTAGCAACAATTCCTAATGCCCACTAATTTATCCAATTGATGTTTCTATTCAAATTTTAATGAAATTTATTACTAGATTTACTTTTCCCAAGAAGTCATTGCAAATGTCCTAGTATCTTGCACATTTTCCTAGTATATTTATTGTAGGAAGTAGTTTATCTAGTGTTTAATGACAATTCTGATTTAATGTACTGGATTTAAAATTAAAATGGTACATGTTAGCAGGAACATTTTATGGAACAGAGGCTTTGGTAAGAGGGGCAACATACATGCCATATCTAATTATATTGGATAACTAACTGACTGATGGGAAGGAGTAGGAAGTAATCCTACAATGCTAAATTGAGCCCAAAGAGTCAAAAATTTTGAATGTTAAACTAAATTGGTATGTCTTTTAGTCATAAGGGAATAACTTAAGACATTTGTGATCATATATACATTGTGATTAGAAACATACTTTATAGAAAGTTAACCTGGTAATGAAGAAGATAGGGAAAAAAATTATGGATAGAAAAATCCAGGCAACACACATCCAAGAGAGATAATCAAATGTTGAATTATAGGGATAATTATTGGAACAAAGAGTTGTAAATTGAGAAGATTGATTAATTTCACATACGTGGAAATAAGATGGCAGGGAAAATAATATATTAACTACAGAAACATACTTCGTGTGTCATTGGTCCATTTTTTGTCTACTTCTAGGAAGCTTCTGTATTTTTCATGATCCCAATAGCATATTGAATTAGCCACATCCATTCATTAAACACTACCACATCTATATTCAGATAAAATTTTAGCAACAAAGTATTAAATTTGTCCAGATTTTTTGATAAAAGGATGTTCTCAAACAATAGCTAAATATGTTTATCCATATGAAAATTTCCATTTAAATAAGTACAAGTATGAGGTCAATATTTACTGATGGTTCTACTTTACTGAAAGTTGTAGGCTTTTTTTAGGCATAATTAAAAACTTATTATCCTATTCTTATCTTTAATTTAGGAGTTTCCTTAATATCACAGTAATATTTAAGCAACAATAATGATCGACGATAATGATCAATAATGATCACTTTGAAATAATTTTGTTTAAAATGTCCCATACCAATAAAGGTGCATTATAGTCTTTTCTGAGTTTACCTTGCCAACTAACAACTTCATCCTGTCTTTCAAAGTAGTTTAACATTTTTGTCTTGTATAAGAAAGATGTTTTCAAAAAATTCAGCATTATGCTCTAAATCTTGGTGAACATTTTGTTAAACCTTGTGGATGACATTCTCATATCTCTGTGATCTTGGTTCATGAAAGAAGGAGCCAGAGCAGAATGCTTTATCAGCTAATCCTCGCATTCTAGTTTCACACCCATGGGAGACATTCTCATTTTAGCTGACAGCTGTAAATTTTTATAATCACCATGTGATATCCAGTACTGGCAGTTTGCTGGCCACTTTGTCAGCTGTATTGACATTTGATAGCCAGGCTATACCTAAAAGGACTTTTCAGGGAGACTGGTACTTTTGTCCTATTGACTTGAAGCAACACTGTGATGGAGCAGTCTTATTCTGCAAAGCAAGCTGACCAAACCCTGTCAAGAAGAGTCCCGTTTTAATCAGTTACAATTGTCAACAAGGAAATTAGCCTATCACAAATTCAATGTAAACAATGCTAATCATTTTCACAGACACATTGTGTTGAACAATGTCCACAGAAAATCAGAGCTTTCAAAATTTTTTATTTAACTTATTATATAATACCAAATTTGACTTTCCTCCTTTTATTCCAAAACAATTTGCCCTTCTTGACATTGAAGTAGAAAGAGAGTATCTTGGCAAATTCTCTTCCAAATTTTCTCTCACTAGGCATTCTCAATTTTTTTGTGTTCAGTGTATATTTAGGAATTTTTATAGACCAGGTGTGAGGAAGAGACATAGAAACAATTCCTGCCCTTAAAAAAATGTTAGAATCGTTTGCAAATATTTTGTCCTTCTTTCTAATTTGTCTGTTCTTCTACCTAACAAGGTTTTCCACAGAACAAAATTCTGCAATTTTCATAGGGTCTAATTTATCAACTTTTACTTTCATAAACTATGTTTTATTGTCAAGTACAGGAACCATTTTCTCTTCTCCTACATTCTAAAGTGTTTCTCTTATCTCTTAGGTAGCTTAACATTTACATTTAAGTTCAGAAGCCATTTTGAATTGATATTTGTAGAAAGCATGTGGTATGGGTCAAGATTATCTCGAATAAAACTACAGATAACCAATTGCTTCATCACCATTTATTGAAAAATCTCTTTTCAATTAAATTACATTTTGCACTTTTAATAGTGGGACATTTTTGTGTGAATCTATTTCTGAGTTTTCTATTCAGTTCTATGGATCTATGTCTCCATTATTCTTTAAGTATCACATTGTCTTGTACCTAGAGTATGTAAAAAGATACTTTCCAAACCCCAAATTAAAAACAACAATTCAATCAGAAAACAACAAGTATGTGAAAATACAGTTTACTATAAAGAATACCCAGATGACAGAAAAGCACATAATATAGACATAGTAATCATATAGTTAGTAATTATGGAAATGCTATCTAAAACCACAGTCCAAATGGGGCAGGGGGGCACACACCTGTAATCCAAGCAATTTGGAACTCTTAAACAAGAGAATCTATGATTCAAATTCAAAGCCAGCCTTAGCAATTTAGCAAGTCCCTAAGCAACTTAGCAAAATCCTGTCTCAATGTATAAAATAAAAAGAGCTAGGGATCTTGCTCTGTGGTTAAGCACCCCTGGGTTTAATCCCCCATACCAAAAAGAAAAAAAAAGTAAAAATTAAAAATAAAAATAAAAACCACAATCCTGTAAAATTAAGACCACACATTACCAGAACACTAAAATTAGAAAATATATGGATAAGACCAATAATGGAAAAGACACAGAGAAACTTGATTACTTATACTTCACTAATAAGGCCATAAAATATTATAGCCACTGTAGAAAATAGTTTGGCATTCTCTTTAAAAAAAAAAAAAAAATGACCTTACAATATGACCAGTATTTGAATACTTGGGCCTTCACTCCAAAGAAATGAAAACTTATATTTACACAGATATTTATATGAATGCTAATAGCAACTTTAATTATTATATTCTTTAACTTGAATCTACCCAAATATCTTTCAGTGGTGAATGGTATGGGTATGTGGTATGGGTCAAGATTCTCTCGAATAAAACTACAGATAACCAATTGCTTCATCACCATTTATTGAAAAATCTATTTTCAATTAAATTACTTTTCACACATTTAAATTACTTTTAAACAAAAAAAAATTTTTTTGTTCTCATAGCATGGAATACTATTCATCAGTTAAAAAGAACAACTGCCCAGCCTGCCCAACACAGGGACGCGATCCCAGTGCAGGACCCCAGTGGAAAAAGTCCCGGACTGCAAGCTTCCCAGGTAGGCCCCCACTGACAGACTTTCCCAGCCCACCATCCACAGAGAGGCTATCCCAGTGCAGGACCCCAGCGGAAAAAGTCCCGGACTGCAAGCTTTCCATCTAGGCCCTACAGAGGACTTCCCCAGCCTGCCCAAGGCAGAGATGTGATCCCAGCGTGGGACCCCAGCAGAAAAAGCCCCAGCCTGCAAGCTTCCCAGGTAGGCCCCCACCAGTAGACTTTCCCAGCCTGCCAATCGCAGAGAGGCGGTCCCACAACAGGACAGCAGGAGAACATGCCTTGGTCTGCAAGCTTTCCAGGTTCTCCATAACTGCCTGGATGTGATCCTGGACAACTGGCTCAAACTGGAAGGGAAAAAAGGAAGGACTTCACAGGGCGCTATTTCACTGCAATCTGTTCCTGAGATTTGTTCCTGGGTTCGACTTTGGTTTTCTTTTTTTTGTTGCTGTTGTTGTTGTTGTGTGTTTGTGGGTTTGTTTGTTTGTTCACTTTTATTCCTCTTTTATTTCTTCTCACTTTTGTCTCCTTTCTTCTTCCCTCATCTTTCCTATTTACACACTGCCATTGCATTCTCAACAGAGGCGAAAACAAGTTATACCCAGAAATTGGGATTTCGAGAACTGGGGCAATTAAATTATACAGCAAAGCAGTGTTATATATAATTTATTCTCTCTTTTTTTTCTCACTTTCTCTTTCCTCTCTTTTACACTAATCCCTAATTCTTTGTCATCTCTCTCTTTATTTTCCTCTTTCTTCTTCTTCTTTTCTGCCTTTCCATCTTTCTTTTTTTCTTATCTCAATGGTTGCATAAGTTTGGCATATATATAAATCGGTCTTTCCACTAAATCATTCACTCTCTTTCTTCTCTTGTCTGATGATAAGAATTCCATAAAATTCTATTTTCACACTTCCTAAGAAAGATCAACCCAATACCCTCACTTCCTTCTTCTTAAACTTATCACCTCTGTGTCCAACACTTGAAACTATAAAACCCATCACAAATATACAAAGTAAATTGGAGACAATATCTGAGTTAACTAAATATGTATATTATGATCAAACTGGGATTATCTGAATAGTAAGTGTTTGATTTTGAAGTGTAAAGTACTTATAAGGAAATCTGATAGCATTTTACTACAGGAGCATCATAAGGATTTAAGGTAAAAAAAAAAAAAAATAGTCGAGGTTCCACAGTGCTAGAAGAAAAATCAGACAAACAATATGAAGAAACAAGGGAAGAAAGTGACTCAAACAAATCAATATATCTCCTCAGAAGATTCCATGGCAAGCACAGTTGGTGAAATGCCAGAGATGGAATTCAAAGTACATATTCCAAATGTTTATGGAACTTAAGTATGAACTAAAAAATGATATAAGGGAGCAAATACAAGTGGTAAAAGATCATTTTTACAAAGAATTCCAAAAACAAATACAGGAAGCAAAAGATTACTTCAATTGGGAGATAGAGGTTCTAAAGAGAAACCAAATATAAATTCTGGAAATGAAAGAAGCAATAAACCAAACTAAATGTTTAATTGAAAGCATCACCAACAGATTAGACCACTTGGAAGAAAGGACATCAGATAATGAAGACAAAATATATACCCTGGATAAAAATGTAGACTACAAAACAAAATTGTAAGAAATCAAGAACAGAACAATCAAGAAATATGAGACAACATAAAAAGACCAAATTTGTTTTTTTAGTGTAAAGTTTTTTGAGTTCTTTATATATTCTAGAGATTAGTGCTCTATCTGATGTGCATGTATTAAATATTTGTTCCCAATTAGTTGGCTCTCTATTCACCTCACTGATTGTTTCTTTTGCTGAAAAGAAGCTTTTTAGTTTGAATCTATCCCATTCATTAATTCTTGGTAGTAATTCTTGCGCTACAGGATTCTTATTAAGGAACTTGGGGCCTAATCCGACATGTTGGAAATTGGAGCTTACTTTTTCTTCTATTAGGTGTATTGTCTCTGGTCTAATTCCTAGGTCTTTGATCCACTTTGAATTGAGTTTTGTGCATGGTGAGAGATATAGGTTTAATTTCATTTTGTTGCATATGGATTTCCAGTTTTCCCAGCACCATTTGTTGAAGAGGCTATCCTTTCTCCACTGTACATTTTTGGCACCTTTGTCTAATATAAGATAGCTGAAATTAAATGTATTAGTTTCTGTGTCCTCAATTCTGTACCATTGGTCCACCAGTCTGTTTTGGTGCCAATACCATGCTGTTTTTGTTACTATTGCTCTATAGTATAATTTAAAGTCTGGTATGGTGATGCCCCCTGCTTCACTTTTCTTGCTCAGGATTGCTTTGGCTATTCTGGGTCTCTTATTTTTCCAGATGAATTTCATGACTGGTATTTCTATTTCTTTGAAAAAATGACATTGGGATTTTGATTGGAATTGCATTAAATCTGTATAATGCTTTTGGTAGTATGGACATTTTGACAATATTAATTCTACCTATCCAAGAGCAAGGTAGGTCTTTCCATCTTCTGAGTTCATCTATAATTTCTTTCTTTAGTGTTCTATAGTTTTCGTTATAGAGGTCTTTCACCTCTTTCGTTAGGTTGATTCCCAGGTATTTTATTTTTTTTTTTGATGCTATTGCAAATGGGGTATTTTTCATCATTTCCCTTTCAGAGTCTTTGTCGCTGATGTACACAAATGCCTTTGACTTATGTGTATTGATTTTGTATCCTGCAACTTTGCCAAATTTGTTTACTAGTTGTAAAAGTTTTCTGGTAGAGTTTTTTGGGTCTTTAGGTAGATTATCATGTCATCAGCAAATAGTGCTAATTTGAGCTCTTCTTTTCCTATCTTGATCCCTTTAATTTCTTTCGTCTGTCTAATTGCTCTGGCCAGAGTTTCCAGTACTATGTTAAATAGCAGTGGTGAAAGGGGACATCCCTGTCTTGTTCCAGTTTTTAGAGGGAATGCTTTCAATTTTTCTCCATTTAAGATAATGTTAGCTCGGGGCCTTGCATATATAGCTTTTATGGTGTTGAGATATGTTCCTGATATTCCTAGTTTTTCCAGTGTTTTGAACATAAAGGGGTGTTGTTTTTTGTCAAATGCTTTTTCTGCGTCTATTGAGATGATCATATGATTTTTGTCTTTAAGTCTATTGATGTGGTGTATTATGTTTATTGATTTCCGAATATTGAACCAGCCTTGCATCCCTGGGATAAACCCCACTTGATCGTGGTGCACTATCTTTTTGATATGTTTTTGTATCCGATTTGCCAGGATTTTGTTGAGGATTTTTGCGTCTATGTTCATTAAAGATATGGGCCTGAAGTTTTCTTTTTTGGATGTATCTTTGCCTGGCTTTGGAATTAATGTAATATTGGCCTCATAGAAAGAGTCTGGAAGAGCTCCCTCTTTTTCTATTTCTTGAAATAGTTTGAAGAGCATTGGTATTAGTTCTTCTTTGAAAGTCTTATAGAACTCGGCTGTAAACCCATCAGGTCCTGGACTTTTCCTTGTTGGTAGCTTTTTGATGACATCTTCTATTTCTTCGCTTGTAATTGATCTATTTAAATTATGTATAGCCTCCACATCCAGTTTAGGCAAATCATATGACTCTAGAAATCTGTCAATGCATTCAGTATTTTCTATTTTATTAGAGTACAAGTTTTCAAAGTAATTTCTAATTATATTCTGTATATCTGAGGTGTTTGTTGTGATATTCCCTTTTTCATCACGAATGTTAGTAATTTGAGTTTTTTCTCTTCTTCTTTTCGTTAGCATCGCTAAGGGTCTGTCAATTTTGTTTATTTTTTCAAAGAACCAACTTTTAGTTTTGTCAATTCTTTGAATGGTTTCCTTAGTCTCAATTTCATTAATTTCTGCTCTGATTTTAATTATTTCCTGTCTTCTACTGCTCTTGGTCTTTGTCTGTTTCTTCTTTTTCTAATGCTTTGAGGTGTGATGTTAAGTCATTTATTTGTTGGGTTTTTTTCCTCTTAAGGAATGAACTCAGTGCAATGAATTTTCCTCTTACTACTGCCTTCATAGTGTCCCAGAGATTTCTATATGATGTATCTGTGTTCTCATTTACCTCTAGGAATTTTTTGATCTCCTCTTTGATGTCTTCTTCAACCCCTTGTTCATTCAGTAGCATGTTGTTTAGCTTCCAGTTGATGGAGTAGTTTTTCTTATTCCTTGTTTTGTCGTTGATTTCCAATTTCATCCCTTTATGGTCCGATAGCATGCAGGGTAGTATCTCTATTTTTTTATATTTGCTGAGAGTTGCCTTGTGACATAATATATGGTCTATTTTGGAGAAGGAGCCATGTGCTGCTGAGAAAAATGTGTATTCGTTTACTGAGGGATGAAATATTCTAAATATGTCCATTAGGTCTAAAAAACTTTACACTAAAAAAACAAATAACCCAATCAATAAATGGGCTAAGGAATTGAGAAGACACCTCTCAGAAGAAGATACACGATTAATCAACAAATACATGAAAAAATGTTCAACATCGCTGGCAATTAGAGAAATGCAAATCAAAACTACTCTAAGATTTCACTTCACTCCAGTCAGAATGGCAGCCATCAAGAACACAAGCAACAATAAATGTTGGAGAGGATGTGGAGAAAAAGGCACACTCATACATTGCTGGTGGGACTGCAAAATGGTGCAACCGTTATGGAAAGCAGTATGGAGATTTCTTGGAAAACTGGGAATGGAACCATCCTATGACCCAGCCATCCCACTCTTGGGTCTATTCCCAAAGGACTTAAAAACAGCATATTACAGTGACACAGCTATCTCAATGTTTGTAGCAGCACAATTCACAATAGCTAGGTTGTGGAACCAACCTAGATGTCCCTTAGTAAATGAGTGGATTAAGAAAATGTGGTATATACGCACAATGGAATTTTACTCAGCAATAAAAGAAAACAAATTAATGGCATTTGCAGGTAAATGGATGAAGTTGGAAGACATAATGCTAAGTGAAGTTAGTCTCAAAAATCCAAGTACCAAATGTTCTCTCTTATATAAGGATGCTTTTTCAAAATATTGTTGGATGGGGGGGTACATAGGAGGATTAGAGGAACACTAGAATGGTCAAGGGAAGGGAGGGTAAGGGAGGGAGCAAGCGGGGAGGGAGGGAGGAAAAAAAAAAGGTGGTTGAATGAGACGGATATCATTTTCCTTAATGCATGATTGAAGACCTGAATTGTACGAATATACTTTGTATACAAACAGTTGTATGTAAAAAGATACTAAATATATGCACTACGAATTGTACATATTAAAAATTATAAAAAATAAAAAAATTATAAAAAAAAGACCAAATTTAAGAGTGATTGGGGTAGAAGAAGGTGCAGAGTTCCAAGTCAAAGGAATGAGTAATGTATTCAATGAAATAATAGCAGAACATTTTCCAAACTTGAGGAATGAATGGGAAAACCAAGTGCAAGAGGCTTACTGAATATCAAACATACAAAATCACAACAGATCCACACCAAGACACATTATAATGAAAATGCCTAATATGCTGACCAAGGAGAGAATATTAAAAGCCACAAGAGAAAGGTAGCAGATTACATATAGGGGAAAACCAATCAGACTATGTTCAGATTTTTCAACCCAGACTTTAAAAGCTAGAAGATCCTGGAATAGCATATTTCAAGCTCTGAAAGAAAAGGGATGTCAACCAAGAATCTTATACCCAATAAAATTGAGCTTTAGATTTGAAGATGAAATTAAAAACCTTCCACAACAAATAAAAGTTAAAAGCTTTGACAACTCGAAAGCCAGCACTTCTGAACATCCTGGGCAAAATATTCCACGAAGAAGAAAAGAATAATAACAATGAAAATCAACAAAGGGAGATATTAAACTAAAGGAAATACTAACCAGAGGAGAAAACAAACCGAGTTAAATACCATAAACAAATAAAAATGGATGGGAATAAGAATCACATCTCAGTAATAACCCTGAATGTTAATTGCCTAAACTTGTAGGAGCCCTAATTAAGGAGATAGCTAAGATTGCGGTTAGCCGTGATCCATAAAGATGTTCAAGCATTACCACCTTTCATGGTCTCGGGAGACTTGGCCCAGGACATTGCGGATCGGGTCGGCGCCATTTCCATGGTCTCGTAAGACTTGGCCTGGGACATTGTGGAGCTGGTCCGCGCCATTTGCATGATCTCGCGAGACTTGGCCCGGGGGGATTTGCGGATCAGGTCAGCGCCATTGTGTGGTGGTTGGAGGAGTGTGGATGGTGTTGGAGTTGTTGTTGGAGCCAGAGAGAGAAGCTAGCAGAATAAAGAGCCTGATCGTTTCCAGTCTGCCTCTGAACTTATTCCCACGGCGTCGTTGCTCCAAGCAGCAATCACTTCAGGCAGCGACAAGTGGTGGCCCATACAGGGAATTCCGTCAGCAGGTAAGAAATAAGAAAATTTTAAAAATGGGAGCGAAAATAACAAAAGGTCGGATAATAAAAGCCATGGATGAGTTTTTCGATATCGCGGACTCAGTGGATAGTGAGGAAAGTGATCAAGAAAGCATAGCCTCTGAGTCAGTTAATACCGGTGAGAAGAGTAGTGGTGTAAATTCAAAAGTAAGAGCTGCAAAAGCCATCAGAAACTTATTGAAATTAGCCGAAGAATATGTACTCTCCTTAGAAGCTGAAATTCAGGATACCAGTAAAAGTGATAGTAGTGAGAGGGAGCCAAACCATGAAAGTACAGTCTCCTCCACTAAGCTGGTTAAGAACTATGAAACTAGTAGGGAAGAGGAATCAAAAGGTGATTCTGGGAGCACAGTCTCCAGTAAAAAGAACAAAAAGAAATTAAAAAAGAAAAAGGACTGTCAAGTAGAGGAACCACTTGTGTCCTCTACTCCCCCATGGGTTGAATCCATTACAGAAAATATGAAGGGTATTACTAGGCGTTTGCATATCCTAGAAACAGAAATAAAAAGTCTTTCTGAGCACTTATGCACTCTCGAGGGTAACTCACAGATACATAGGGAATCTGCCAGTATTTGAAAATGAAAATGGACAGAGGATCCACCAGTGTAGCTGCCTGACGTATAGCCACAACGCCGCGGGAAAAAAACTCAGAGGCAGAATGAAGATGAAAGAAGGTTTTTTATTCTTCGGCTTTAGCTATCTCTCAAAACTCTAACACTGGCTCTTTCAGCAATCTCCCTGACTCTTTACTTCTTCTGACTACTGACTCTTTACTTCTTTACTTTACTTTCTTTTACTTTCTTAGAGAGAGCTTAGAGAGAGAGAGAGAGAGAGAGAGATTCTTCTTTCTTCTTCTTCAGCTTAGAAAGAGAAAAAGAGCTTAGAGAGAGAAAGAGAGCTTCTTCTTTCTTCTTTCTTCTTGGCAGCCTCGGCCTGACTCTGACCAGCCTTCTCTTCTGACCAAATTCTTAACCGCTCTGACTCTTATTTCTTCTTCTGACTATGTTCTGGCTGCTCTGACTCTTTTCTTCTTCTCCGACCCGAACTCTTCTTCCGACCGACTGAGCGATTGCACAACTGACTGAATGAATTCGGTCTGACCGCTTTCATCTGGTTATATACCTTTAGCTTTGCGGGTGCATCACGTGCATTTACAGGTGCGTCACGTGCATACTTATTATCAGGTGGAACTTATGGCTTCCAGGTAACCGCAATAGCCATCTCCCTAATTGGGGCTCCTTCACACCAGTCAGTAGATTTCAAAACAATAAAAAATCTCAAAGAGGCAGTAATGACATATGGGCTCCAAGCTCCTTTCACGCTGAGTATGCTGGAGTCCCTTAACACCTTTAGCTTTACCCCCTCAGACTGGAAAAATCTATGTAAAGCAGCATTAAGTGGGGGGCAATACTTGGTTTGGTGATTACAATTTCAAGAACTTTGTATAGAAACGGCTAAAAGAAACGCAGCTGCAGAGTTTGGAGACCATAATATAGAAATGCTCACAGGAGAAGGGCAGTTCGCAGAAATTGGAAATCAATGACAAAACAAGAAACAACAAAAACAACAACAACAACAACAACAAAAAAAAACTATTCTAACAAATGGAAGCTAAACAACATGCTACTGAATGAACAAGAGGTTGGAGAAGACATCAAGGAGGAGATTAAAAAATTCCTAGAGGAATTTCATGACTGCTTTTTCTATTTCTTCAAGGAATGTCATTGGGATTTTGGTTTGAATTGCTTTAAATCGGTATAATGCTTTTGGTAGTATGGACATTTTCACAATATTAGTTCTACCTATCTAAGTACAAGGTAGGTTTTTCCATCTTCTGAGGTCTTCTATAATTTCTTTTTTTAGTGTTCTATAGTTTTCATTATAGAAAAAAGCAGTCATGAATTTCATCTGGAAAAATAAGAGACTCAGAATAGCCAAAGCAATCCTTAGCAAAAAAGTGAAGCAGGTGGCTTCACCATACCGGACTTTAAATTATACTATAAAGCAATAGTAACAAAAACTGCATGGTATTGGCACCAAAACAGACTGGTAGACCAATGGTACAGAATTGAGGACACAGAGACTCATACATATAATTTCAGCTATCTTATATTAGACAAAGGCGTCAAAAATATACAGTGGAGAAAGGATAGCCTCTTCAACAAATGGTGCTGGGAAAACTGGAAATCCATATACAAAAAAATGAAATTAAAACTTTATCTCTCACCATGCACAAAATTTAATTCAAAGTGGATCAAGGACCTAGGAATTAGACCAGAGACAATACACTTAACAGAAGAAAAAGTAAGTTCCAATTTCCAACATGTCAGATTAGGCCCCAAGTTCCTTAATAAGAATCCTGTAGCACAAGAATTAATATCAAGAATCAATGAATGGGATAGATTCAAACTAAAAAGCTTCTTCTTAGCAAAAGAAACAATCAGTGAGTTGAATAGAGTGCCAACTATTTGGGAACAAATATTTAATACATGCACATCAGATAGAGCACTAATTTCTATAATATATAAAGAACTCAAAAAACTTGACACCAAAAAAACAAATAACCTAATCAATAAATGGGCTAAGTAATTGAAAAGACACTTCTCAGGAGAAGATACACGATTAATCAACAAATACATGAAAAAATGATCAACATCGCTGGCAATTAGAGAAATGCAAATCAAAACTACTTTAAGATTTCATTTTACTACAGTCAGAATGGCAACCATTAAGAACACAAACAACAATAAATGTTGAAGAGGATGTGGGGATAAAAGCACACTCATACATTCCTGGTGGGACTGCAAAATGGTGCAACCGTTATGGAAGGCAGTATAGAGATTTCTTGGAAAACCATGAATGGAACCACCCTATGACCCAGCCATCCCACTCCTGGGTCTATTCCCAAAGGACTTAAAAACAGCATATTACAGTGACACAGCCACTTCAATGTTTATAGCAGCACAATTCACAATAGCTAGGTTGTGGAACCAACCTGGATGCCCCTCGGTTGATGAATGGATAAAGAAAATGTGGTACATATACACAATGGAATTTTACTCAGCAATAAAAGAAAATAAAATAATGGCATTTGCAGGTAAATGGATGAAGTTGGAGAATATAATGCTAGGTGAAGTTAGTCAATCTCAAAAATCCAAATACCGAATGTTTTCTCTGATATAAGGAGGCTGATTCACAGTGGTGTTGGGTCGGGGTACATAGGAGGATTAGAAGAACGCTAGAAAGGTCAAAGGGGAGGGAGGGGGAGTAAGGAAGCAAGGAGGGATGGAGGGAAAAAAGAAAAGGTGGTTGAATAAGATGGATGTCATTATCCTAAATGCATGATTGAAGATTTGAATGGTACGCGTATACATTGTATACAAACAGTTGTATGTAAAAAGATGCTCTATATGTTTTTTATGAATTATAATGCATACTACTATTATAAATACAACAACTTTGAATTAAAAAAAAAAGAACATTCTAATGATATACATTGCACCTTGGGTTAACTTCAAGAGAATTATGCTGCAAGAAAAAAGTCAACCTCAAAAGTATGTACACTATATAATTTCACTTATGTAATACTTTTTCAATAAGAAAATTATGGACAGAATATTATTTGCCAGGATTTAGGGTTTAGAGTGAATTGATGTGGCTATACAGGAACAGCACTGAAGAGACTTGTTGCCCAGTTCTGTTTTGTTGTGGTTTAATTACTTGAATATGCACAATATTTCAGTGTATAGAAAGAACACACGAAACACACATAAATGTGTGCATGTATAACTAACTGGTGAAGTCTGCAGGCTCTAATACCAATTTTGGTCTTGATGTTCTATTATAGTTATGCAAGATATTAAATTTGGAGAAAGCTAAAAAAAGGCAGTGCAAAAAAAACTTGTTTATTTCTTTTCAACTTTCTCTTGTGAAATGATTCTATAATTATTTCAAAATTAAAACTTTAAAATACAATCATAAGAATAAAAACAAATATAAGTCAAAAATGTGGATGTTCCTGGGATTAGATAAAATGAGGGTGACATACACTTGGAAGGCATATGATTGAGCCTTACAGTCTTCTGAAATTTTTACCACCTTGATATGGGTCGTGTTTATATTGGTGTATTTTGGGTAAAAAGTCATCAAGCTGTATTCTCGAGATTAGTACTCTTCACTAAGCTTATCTGCATGTTATCCCAACTGTTAATCTAATTTGAGTGATTGAACTGAAATCAGATATGTGAACAGTGGATAGAAGAGCAAGAAGTAGTGATAGCATCAATGCATGCTAAATTAGCTCAGCAAAAAGAGGGAAGAAAAAGTGTCAGTGGCTTTTTCTGAAAAGCCATCCTTGAAAACATAAAGTACACAGAGGAAAAGAGGAGAAGAAAGTTGTGACAGAAGGTTGGTAAATGATCTGGCTAGGTTAGGCCAAAAGTGAGTACCATGATCCCAAAATTTCACTGTAGATGATGATTATGACTGTGACAAGGAGTGCAACAATGAAGATGATGACAGTCATAGTAATACCCATGACAATAATGATAGACTTAGCTAAAATTTCTATGAATACTTAATTTCATAATTTGTATTTACAAATTCTAATGTGATTATTTGATTTAATCATCAAAACAAGTAAATGTCATATGCCATTTTGCAGAATGGTTAACTTATTACTAAATAAAACCAATTTGATTGCCATAGAAAATCTCTAGATGAATTTTGTATGTGGAGGATTTAGATATCATTTTCCCTGAAGTAAAATAAAATGTAATTTGGGATGAATAGAAATATAGATTAGTTGATGATAGAAATTGACTATAGTTATAGTTCTATATATTTTAAAGAAAGGCTGTTAATAATTTTAAATAATCATCTCTTGTAAAATATCACCAAAAGGGTTAGGCCCATGCATAGGTTTGTTACCACATAGATCTAAGTGAAGGCAGAAAACTAGTAGTAAACAGTTTTTTTTTTTTTTTTTTTAAATCATAAAAGGTTTTATTGGAATATCAAATATTTGAGTTTTGTGGAATTATGTATTTATAGGAAGATCAGATCAATGCATGTTTTCGGATTATGGAGCACATAGAAGTGTATAGCATATATGACGTACATTATTTAAACCCTAATTTTACCAATTCTTTTATTAAAGTGTTATAATAGTGATACCACTGTTATCAGTGATGAGTTTTGCTTCCTTACATGTTGAAGTATAACATTAGAGAAGCACACTGAGGCAAGTATATAAAGCAGGTTTTATTTAAAAAGGGGTAACATAGACTTCTCCTGGGAGGGAGAAGGGAGCCATAGCTGGTATCCTGGTATCCCAAGAAGTGAGAGTGTTCTGCCTTTTTTATGTGACTTGGGCTTCCTTAGTACTCCTTCTCTCTTCCCCTTATCTCTCTCTTTCCTGCTTCTGTGATTAGACTCGGGAGATGCTCAGTGGGATAGCCAAAAGGTGGGAAGCAGATGGGCTGGAGGGGCCAGGGTGGAGGATCTGGGCAAGAAGGAGACATAATTAATAATTTCTTACAGGGAGGGACAATCCCTGGGACAGGTTATCTTAGCAAAAGGTCCGAGCAGGGGCAGATTATCTTGATAAGGGTGGAGGAAGAGCTCTGAAGGAATTAACATTTCAATTCCTCCATTCTCTTGATCCAACCCTTGCCTTTCTGCTGGTCTAACTCTTGCTTCAGTAGTATGGAAAAAGAAAATACTTTATTTATAGTTATACACATAATAAATATCAGAATCAGTATGTAATAGATGCAATAAGACAAAGACACTGGGAATGAGTGTAAAAAAAGGAAGAAAATAATTTGTTTGAATAATCTACCCCATGTGAGAATGAAAGGCTAGGCTTAATGTCAAATTGAGAAATAAAATAGCTGAAACTTAAAGAACTAAATATTATTACTGGAATATATGGAATGCTAATTTCTATAGCAAGGATATATAATACATTATAACATTGATGTTTATTTCTCTCTTTCATAATAATTTATCAAAGGCAAGTTTTCCAAAGTGTCATCCACAGACCAAGTCTAGTAGAACAACTCTATCATGCTCTCTAGACCATCATTTTCATCATTTAAAAAAATACTTTTTTTAGTTGTTGATAGACCTTTATTCATTTATATGTGGTGCTGAGAATCGAACCCAGTGCCTCACACATGCCAAGCAAGTGCATAGCTACCACTGAGCCCCAGCCCCAGCCCTCTTTACATCACTTTTAAGACAGAAGGAAGCAAAAAAAAAAAAAAAAAAAAAAAAAAAAAAAAAAAAAAAAAACGCCTTAATATACAAATGCATCTTTAAACAGATGACATAGAACTTCACCTATTACTTTGCTTTGAATCATACTGACTCAACCCTACTCTCATATCACAAATGTAGTCATATGGCCACAATGCCAACAGCCCTGAGAAATTCAGTCCCTGTTGTGGGTATTGATGCTTCCAATAAGTTTTATTTTGTCTTAATGACAAGGATAGATTTTATGGGCAATTAGTAGCGTTCATGAAAAATAACACATGTCAATAAAACTATAATTATTCTAAAGTGTGTTTTAGTTTGTAAAAACAGAAAAATGTTTGACTGGGTAGTGACTTACTAAGAAGTTAATTGCAGATACACATGTAGAGGATCCTATAGTAAGATATTTTGAAAATACTAGTGTAAAGAAAAAAATAAACATCCATTTCTGAATGATTTCAAAGATTTAATCTACCAGGTACATTGTAACATTTCTAGAAAACATACCATAAGCAGCATTCTCTGGAGAAAAATTGTGGGAAAGGATTTAACAAAAATAGTATTCTGAAAATAAAAGAAAATTTAGAAATATTGCAATATAGCTTATTCTATTGTAATAATGTCTGAATGTCAATGACATTTTTACTCAAGTATTAATATCACCTGACACACAGAAAATATACTGTCATTCTATTTGACATCACATTTAGGTATATGGAATTTGAGTAAATGCATAAATCTTTATGAAAGTGTTTACATGAAAATATGCAAGCTTAAAATACCAGGGGAAAAAAATCAAGAGAAATAAAATTGAAAATTGTCTAAAGTTGAAAATATTTATTATGTTTGAAATAATAGAAACCCAGAGAATAAAGGATGGGTTTGGAAAGTTTGTACATAAATTATGTGATACATTATGAAGGCTTTGTTCTATCTCATTTTATCCATCATTTTAAATTTCAGAAAGATAGAAACATGTTTATTATCACTATTGTTATTGCCATTATTATTGTGTTCTCACCAAAACCTTGAACAGTTTCCAAAACTTAGGGAGCACCCAATTAATATTTGTGGAATGAATTAACTACACAATTAGTCCTGAAAGACATAGCCCAGAAGCTGCATAATGAGTGTTAATTTATAATTTCTTAATTAACTGAAATGTTGTTCAATATGTCAGAACACATGGGTGTCCACACAGGGTTTGTTGAATTGCACCTTCAAGTTGTGAAGCTTCAGATATCTAGAGCTCTGGGAATTTCATGTGCTCTCTAAATTCTCCTCAGTCTATATTTACTACAGGGTTTAAACAGCAATATAGAACTCTTTTGAAGGAATTATGAAGAAATTAAGTAACTTGTTTTGAACAAGGGAATATCAATTTGAGCAGGTCACTGCCGGGTTATAAAAACATTTCTCAATTTTATAGCTTCTTGTTAACTACAGCATATGCCCACAGCACACAGACACTTCAGTAAAAAAGAAGAAAAAAAAATGTGACTTTTCTACATTCAAAAGAATGTGGTCTGGGTGCTTATAAAGCTCCTGTTGATATATTTTAATAAATTAAATCCCTGAATAGAATTCTAACAGAGTAATCTCATTTTGGTGTGGATCTACCTGTTATCTTTCAGATGTACCCTGACTCAGCCTCAGCACTGGAGTGCCATGATTTGGTCTTTATCAAATTTACCTATGATTGGTTGGGCATCTGAATATTTTTCTGGCCCATGTCATTATAATTACAGACATTTGCCTACCTATAGTGTCCTTTCTTGATATTTTTGTTCTTATTCTGTCATTAGACCATGGCTTTTCTCTACCAAGAGAAAAGTCCCTTATTTCCTTCATCTTCCAATAAGAGTGAAAGGAGAGGCATTAGTCTTAGGATTTGGGTAGAAAAGAAAGGAGGTGAAAGGAGTAAAAGTAAATATCATGTGTTTATAATCTATGTAAAATTTGTAAACTAGCAAATCAATTATATATTTTAATAATGTATATATTATTAAATATATATATATAATGTTATATATATATAATGTTATATATATATATATATACATATATATAAATTATGAAGCTAAAAAAGGACTAAAAATATATGTATTCAGGGATAATGATCCAAGTTTAAGAGCTGAGGAAAATGGTATGGAAAAAAAGGAACTAAGAATTTATCAATTAAAATGTTTGTTATTAAAAGACTAAGGTTGAGATAGAAGGACCAAATAAATATTTGTTTATTTTAGATGAGCTGTTGTCTTACATAGTTCCTATGCCCTTCTGTATCATAACCTTCATTGTCTACATTTTTTTTAAAAAGCAAAGCCTATTGTACCATGCATTTATGTTCACTAATTTTAAATATTTACTCTTAGTACTAACTCATTTTATATGTTAGTATATTATTCATCTTACTTTATTAAAAATATGAGATACTATTCCTGTGATTATTATGCCTTCCTGTGCTATTGCTGCTAATTTTCTAGTCCAACACAAATATCATAGCAGCACTTCAGGCTTGGTTTTCTCTATTTCTCTTCTTTTTGTTATTTTATTTGAAAAATACATAATCCCCTTTTGTAACAAGAGTTTACCCACTGACCTTGGTTATTTTCTGACAATTTTCTCTTTCAACATTACTATCATTGTGGATAAGGATAGCTTATTTCCTTGGTTATGTCTCAATGCACACTTTAAAGTAATGTGCCTTTAAAGTTTTGCACATGACATTACCTCCACCTGGAGTAGAAACCCCTTATACTTAAATCCCATTTCACCATCAGCTTTCTCCTAAAAGACTTCTCTGGTAACTAAGCATATCTACTCGCTTCCCATTGTACATTGTACAATTTCCTTTGTTGCAAGACATGGCTGCTTTCAGGAGATTGAAATGACCTGAAAACAACCATAATGATGTAATCCAAAAGCCCATGGGTTGAGGACCACTTTATATCCTATACATTTTATACTATGAATAAAAACAAAAAGCTTAGGAAAGAATTTGATTAATTTTTGTTCTAGTCTCTGCTACTTAAAAGTGAATCATTGAGTTACAAATCCTATCATCTTCATATACAAAAGGGATGTAAAAAACAATTTTACAGGATTGCTATGAGGATTAAATGTGACCATCATATTCTTCATGAAAGTTCACTGTAAATATATATAAAAAAAAAACTTCTTTCATTATCAGAAACTTCTCCAATTCCAAGAAATCCATAATTATCCCAGTGACTCAAGAGGCTAAGGCAGGAGGATCACAAGTTCAAAGCTAGCCTCAGAAACTTAGTGAAGGCCTTATGCAAATTAACAAGACCCTTTCACAAATTTAAAAATGAAAAAAGGACTGGGGATGTTGCTCAGTGGTTAAGTGCCTTTGGGTTCAGAAGGAAAGAAGGAAGCAAGTAAGGAAGGAAGAAAGACAGGAAGTAGGGAGGGTGGGAGGAAGGAGTCCATAATTATTGTCCAAGGAATTACCACTAAAAATTTCATACACAAAAACAATATATGGTGTCTCTTTATTTACCAATTCAAAATGCAGACACTTAAGGTCGAGATGGAGAAACCCCAGACTAGAAGTCCTCTTACAGTTTTTTGAAGACTTCCTAAAAATTATGTCAGTCTGGGCTTTGACACAAGGATATGAATGTAATAAAATACACTCTGCTTTCAGGGCAGTTGTCTAATTATAAAAGGGGATGTGTACACAAGTAATACCAGTGTATGAATGGAGAGGAAATAAATTTTGAGATATATTTGTCTCTAAAACTTTGCATAAATGTAAAGTTTCACATTAATGGCCTTGCTTTTAAATGTTAGGCAATGGCAAATCATTCCTAAAGAGTCATTTTAAGTATAAGGGAAAGAAAGAAGAAACACAAGAGGGGTTTTCTCTGACATTCCCATATAATGGAAGGACATTTTTTTTTTTTAATGTAAGAAGGAGAGGAATGGGAAAAGAGATGATGATGATAAGAAGATATAAAGTTTCTGCATTACTAGAGGGACAAGTTTTAGTGATCTATTGCACAGTGTTGTGACCACATTATTAATCATGCATTGTATATTTCAAAATTGGCAGGTCATTTTTCTGAATGTTTCAAATCCAGAGTTTACCATAGAATAAGAAATTTGTATTAGTATTGTGGCTTTTTGATTTGTTTGTTTGTTTAGATTCAGCAAAAGGCCCAAAATACCTAACTCCAAGTAATGAGTCTTATTTAGATAGGAGGCCTTAAGCTAGTTTCTCCACAAGAAAAAATATGAGTTATGATGCCAAGCCAGACATTTTGGCATGCCTGTAATCTCAGAGGCTTGGAAAACTGAGGCAAGAGGACGGAGAGTTCAAAGCCAGCCTCAGCAACATAGCAAGACCCTAAGCAACTCAGCAAGACCCTGTTTCTAATAAAATACAAAAAGGGGCTGTGGATGTGGCTCACTGGTTAAGTGCCTCTGGGTTCAATCCTTGGTAACAAAAGATAAATAAATAAATAAACAAACAAACAACAAAAAAATGATGCCAATTTCAATTGTGGTACTATGCTGATTAAACAAATTACTTCTGCAAGTTAATTGTGAACTTGAAGGTTATGTAATCATGCTTGGCTATTGTCTTCTTAGTTCATGGCTAACATAAGTGTTTCTATCTCTTGTGGAAGACCCTGGATCAAATTCTCCACTTTAGGCCTAAAATTCTCTTACACTATTTAATGCCACCTCCTTCCACTTTAGATAAACTCTGTAATAAGAAACTATGAATTTTGAAAATTATTTGCATGAAGTCACATTAAGATCATTCTGTATCTATTTCAGAAAAAAGTGAACATCGCATTTTCCATAGGATGTAGAACATACAAAACTTTTCAAGTTCTTATTCTCACTATGCCTATTGAATTTACATCACATGAGATGCAATTGTACCTGTACCTTACTTCTAATCATTTCTGCCTTAGTAGACATCCTAGGAAGTCTAGAATACCATCTCCTTCTCTAAATGGTCTCAAGGTATTAGAATCATTCTTTGATCCGTCATTTAAAAATGTGAGTAATCTCACAGGGCAAGTGACACACTCCTGTAATCCCAATGGCTAGGGAGCCTGAGTCAGGAGGATCATGCATTCAAAGCCAGCCTCAGCAATTTAGTGAGGGTTTCAGTAAGTTAATGAGACCCTGTCTCGAAATAATACAATAAAGGGCTGTGAATGTGGTTTAGTGTTTAAGCACTCCTGGGTTCAATTACTTCTATCAAAAACTAAAAAAATAAAAATAAAATAAAAAATATGAATATGGACCAGATCAGACACCTAGGAAGGACAAAAATTCTCAAAATAAGAATTTTGAAAGTTCAAAAAATTATAAAACATGCTAATGCAGTTTATTTATGAATAATATGAGTGCTGTCTTATACAAATTTGCAATACCCCTTATATTTTTAAAAAACTGCTTTGTATTTCAAATACTTGTGTCTTTATTCTACAATTCATGAATATGATGAGGAGGCTCATAGGGGTAATATTCTATTATGATGAAATCCTGTACTTCTACAGGCTTATCTTACCCTGAATCTTTTTTTGTTGTTGTTACAGGCTTATCTTATAATGAATCTTTTATTTGATATCAAATTTCCAGTCAGCAGAATTAGAGTAAAATTTGAGTTGATGCCCAGTATCTCTGATTCAATAGGAAAAAAAAAAAAATAAAGCTTTGAACTAAGCAGAGAAAAAAGGGAAATTTTACTGTCATCTCTACTTCCCCATTCAATGAACTGCAGAAATAATTCAATTCTCTTTCCAATTCTCTTATTGTCATACTTTCCCTCTTAATATACTCCTTCCACAGTTTCCTATTACCCCTTCCCTGCTCTCTTTTTACTGCCTTCTCTCCCTCTGTCTTTTGGCATGAACCTGGTCATTTAGTTTGACTAAGTGCTTTAAGGTTGTAGGAGGTCTTTGGGGAATGGAAACAGTATTTCATATTTGGGAGCATGTAAGATGAAAGTGAGTATTGAAGAATTAAGAAAAAAATAATGAAACCTCTATTTCAGCTTCTTTTGTCTCAAGCTTTCTGGGCTTGGAACCACTTGAGTCACTCTGTTAATGCAAATTACACTTAATATTTGGTTTTGAAAATGGCTATTGCTGGGATAGAGACCATAGGAATCATTCACAATGTAATTTGATTCATTGAGAGGGCTCAATACAATCACATTATTGGAGTTCACTCACTATTGGACATCTGCCCATGGTAGAAATAACTTGGTTAAAAAGAACATTCCTTTGTAATGATGTTTGCTAAAATGGGCTTAAGGGAGGGAAGTGCATTATTAATTATTTATACACTTGTTCAACATTTGGTTGCTCTTTATGTTCTTTAAGACAGAGATCATACATCAAAAATTATGCTGAGCTAAATAAAGTGCTTAAATGTGTGATATTTGTTTATAGTTTTGTTGAAGATGATAGTAATGCTACAGTGATAATTATAAATGATGATGATAATGATAACAAAGAAAACCAAATGGCAAACTCAAACACAAGAGGGAGAACTTACTCTTCCTCAATAATCAGATTTTAGGTAACAGAAAGCAAAAAACTATGTAGTTCTGTCTGCTTTAAGACCTAAATTCTGGTTTGTAGAATGCTTACTAAAGTTTTGTGTTATTTTGTCCATTTTAATAACTATTTTTCCAAAATGACAGGTATCAATTTTTATTTGTATATTAGTTACCTAACGCTTCTTGAACAGAGTGCTACAAACTGGATGGTTTAAAATAACAGACATTTATTCTCTCATAGTTCTGGATACTGAGTTCAGGCTAGTACAACACAATATTATAGACCGAGTGGCTTCCTAACAACAGAAAATTACTTTTCACAATTTTGAATGCTGTAAATCTTATCTCAGCATGCCAGAAAAGCCAGTTTCTGCTGAGGGCCCTCTTCTGAGTAATAGATTGCCATCTTCTCTTTTTATCCTCACAAGGTAGAGAGGAATATAACTCTATGGTGGCCCTCTTCTAAGGGCAGTAATCCTATTCATGAGTCTTCACCTTTATGGCATAATTACCTCCCAAAATGCCCCAACCTTTGACACCACAATCTTGGGAAGTTAGAATATTGACGGGTAAATTTTGATATGACACAAATGGTCCATAAGAGAGGTCATAATCTGAAATCAGGATGGATTGGTTTTTTCTCCGGGCTCCAAAGGAAAATATATTCCATGTCTCTCTCTCTCTCTCTCTTTTACTTTTTTTTTTTTTTTTTTTTTTGGTAGTATGACCATTTTAATATATTAATTCTACCTATTCATGAATGTCAGAGAGCATTAAATCTTCTTGTGTCTTCTTCAATGTCTTTCTTCAATGTTCTATAGCTTTTGTTGTAGAGGCCTTTCATCTCTGTGATTAGATTTTCTTTTTTTTTTTTTTTTCTTTTTTTTTTTTTTTCCATGTCTCTCTTGCAGCTTCTGGTAGTTACAGAAAATTTTGGCTTTCCTTAAACTATACATTTATTGCCATATGGCATTCCTCCCTTCCATGCCTCTCTGTGTCTTCAGTCTTCTTTTTAAGATCACAGTCACTGAATTTATTGCCCACTCTAATCCTGTATGACATCACCTTAACTGATTACTTGAAAAGACCCAGTTTATAAATGAGATCATATTGTGAGATTCCTAGTAGACATGTATTTTGAAGAGATACTATTTAACCTAGTAAAGTTGCTTACCAAGAGTCTTAGGTATTTTAAAATGTCATCTTTGGAAAATAACCTATTTATTAATGATTACTTAAAATTAATAATAAATAATTATAACTCAATGTTTTAAAACGTGATATTTATATCCTCTTAATTTTAATATATGAAAAAGCTGAAACAGTATTTATTTTGATTTCTTGTTTTATGTCTATTTTTATTTTATTTTTTCTTACTATTACTACAGTCATTTTATTATTATTTTCATTTTGTATGCAAAAATTTTTTTTCTTTATTATAACCAAATCCTATTCATATACTAGACAATAACAAGCCTACTAAGTGGGGGGGGGGGGGGGGGGGGGGGGGGGGGGGTACAGTCACAATATCATGGAGTTGGCCATTTGGCCTGCACACTGCAAGAAGGAGGCTACTTAATACTATATTAGAATAAGTCAATTGTACATTAGAGAAAGCTCCACTGTCAGTCTTTCTAATAGCTTCCATCTTGGAAACATTCACTTGCTTCCTCAACTCAGCCCTTGAACATGAAGGAAGCAGCTGTTACCAGACTAAGAAGAGATGGGAAAAAAGTTAATACCTAGGCTATTCAGAGATGTGGCAGCAAGGCAGGAGCATTTCAGGGACCTGAAGTAGTTTCTAGCTTGATTCACATGTTATCGTCTATGAGCTGACTAAAAGTGCAGAAATCCACTCAAAAGACTGGGTTGTGGATACTCTTTTGCACCTCAGATCTTCTTTTATCCTGGGATATAAGTAGAAAATATTTCACAGCAGAGAAGACACTAATGGTTTTCAGAATAATCTTAAAATATAAGAGCAGATCTCAGGGTCAAAGGACCTCATCCTTGAGTGAAGGATGTAGGGCTATGGTTGGGAAGATCTAAAGAATTGTAGCCTTTTTGTATAGCTTTGGCTCTGGGACCACAGTGCTTACTACTGATACCTTGCATCAGATCACAAATATATAACAACAACAACAGACTTAGGAAAGGGATCATGATAAAGATTCCTTCTTTCCGGATATTCTGTGTTCAATAAAGGCTGGACATATTCTGGACTGGACCAGCAGTGTTGGCTCAAAAGTCCACCACATGTAACAAGAAAAGGTATATATTTTTGACACCTCTCTCCAAACCATCTGAATCCCTGATACTAGATGGAGCTGAATATGACATTTAGCTACAGCTTCTCAGAGGTACATTAGAGAGGGAGTAACAATGTGAATAACTTCCAAGAATTGAAAAAGGAATGAGGTATTGACTCCAAGCAACCTACCAAGGTTGCCTGTTACAATCCATGGATATTGGTAAGGTACACAATATATCGAATCAGAGACAAAGGACTTCATTACGTAGCAATGGCAATAGTCAGTGCATTAGCATTTTCTTGCATCAGCTTCCTAAACACCAAATGATGCAAAGCAATGTAAAATGAGTGAAAGGTAACCAGGATCCAAAGTAGGATACATTGCAGGAGCGGTACTAAGAACATAGGGAACCTGAATTCTTTTTTTTTTTTTTTTTTTTTTTTTTAATTGGCCATAAGAAACATCTGCTCATTACTCCACAGAGAGACACTGTACCTAATTTCAACATTGTTTGCTTTGTAGTCATATCCAAAATGAAAATCCAACAACAACAAAAAAACCTAATCCACTCAAATGATGTTCAAAAATTCAAAATATCCATGCACAATTGTCTACCCACTGTCCATGTAAGTATTCTGGATTATGACTAAACAGATGCAACTTTAAAATAACAATCACAGATATTTTTGTGATAACATTTTCATCTGTGCTATAATCTTCACAGAATATCTTATTTTCTAAAGCAAGTGTTAAAGACATACAATTATACAAGAATAGGCACAGTTCCATTATTTTGTGTGTTTCTAGAAACAATTGTTTTTAGCTTCTAGCAAAGCATGTTATGGTCAGGATAAAGTAATGTATGGGTTTTATTGTTTGTTCTAGATCATTATGTCTTTTATTTCTCCATGAGAATCAAAAGAGAACAATTATTTTAGCCTTAGATACCCTTTACCCTTTATCATTTCAGTGAATCTCATGATTTAAAACCCAATTAACACTCTGATGATTTTTGTTTTATATTTCCTACTTGAATATTTTCCATCATTTCCAACTACTTATACCACACCTCTTTTTAGATGCCTACTAAGCATCTCAAGCTGAGGATGACCAAGGGACATGTCTTTCCTTCTCAACCCCTACACATTCTGCCGTATTCTTAAGTTCAGTTCAGGGCAACCCCATCTTGTGGATCACTTGGGTTATTCAATAGCTAGATTGTGGAACCAAACTAGATGTCCCTCAGCTGACGAATGGATAAAGAAAATGTGGTACATATACACAATGGAATTTTACTCAGCAATAAAAGAAAAGAAAATAATGGCATTTGCAGGTAAATGAATGAAGTTGGAGAATATAATGCTAAGTGAAGTTAGTCAATCTCAAAAATCCAAATGCCAAATGTTTTCTCTGATATAAGGAGGCTGATCCACAGTGGTGTTGGGTCAGGGTACATAGGAGGATTAGAGGAATGCTAGAAAGGTCAAAGGGGAGGGAGGGGAAGGAAGGGAGCAAGGGGAGAGGGAGAGAAAAAAAGAAAAGGTGTTTGAATAAGATGGATGTTATTATCCTAAATGCATGATTGAAGATTTGAATGGTACAGTGTTTTGTAAAAAGATGCTCTATATATTTATTATGAATTATAATGCATACTACTATTATATACAACAACTTTGAATAAAAAAAAAATCTTTCACTGATTCATCAGCACAACCAAACCTTATGCTTTTACATTTTATCTATTTCCTCAGCACTTTTCACTACCTCTATTGTTACCTCCTTGTTTGGATATGTGTGTTTTTAACTTCTGTTATTGCCATAGACTTTCAACTGGTCTCTCTGATTTCAGTTTTGCCCTCTTACAATCTAAATCAGCACAGCAGCCAGAGTAATCTTTTTAGAATATTGTTATATAATGCCATTCTTTTGCTTTATATTCTCCAATGGCTCCCAATCTTCTGTGGAATAAACCCTGAATCTTTACAAACAACCTGCATGGATCTGTATTATCTGGCCCCTATTATCTTTCTGACTTTGTATTTAACCACTGCCAATCTTGTGGCAGTATTCCAGTTCCAGTTCGATGAAAAAGTCAGGTAGGCTGTAATATGTTCGTTGTTCTAGATTTTGACATTTTTATTCTCCAGGGGAACTAAAATAAAAACAATTATTTAAGCATTGAATATCTTAGACCCTTTATTATTTCACTGAATCTCATGATTTAAAAATTAATTAACACTGATGATTCTCCTTGTATGCTTCCTGCTTGAATTTCTCTTCCTTTCCAACTGCTTATGGATGTTGTTCTATTACTCAGCCCATAATCCTTTCCCTCACATATCCTTTAGACTCTCCTACACTATCTTCAGGTTTTTGCTCAAATATCACCTTTTCTTCTAAACATAAACATAAACATCTTCTAAACATAAAAATCAACCATCCCTTGGATTTCTTACCCATACCCTTTATGCTCTTCGTTTTTTCTGTTGGTGTTTGCTTTTTCCTGGCAGCCTTCATCAACATGTGACCTCCCACATACAGTGGGTTGTATTATTTCACCTGTTTTGTGTTATTTACCAGGAAATGGAACTAGAGGATAACTTTTCTAGCATTCTTTCTTAGTACACAATCCCAGTAGATAGAAAAGATGCTTCTAAGGAGGCAACAGCAGAAGACAATGCAAACCCTATTCCCAGAGCAATCCAACAACCTCTATGTGTTACTACCTTAAGTTAGCTTTTTCTTCATTTACTGTCACAATCATTGCCTTATTCTATTTTTCTGAAATGATATTGTGTAAAATCTGAAATCATGTTCTTCTATGAGGTTCTCTTTTTGCGAGAAACAAATCTAAGATATTATGATCCTTAATTTTCTATTAACTTTTTTAATGTTCTGTAGCTTTATACCTATGGTGGGGGATTTACACATTCCCATGCAGGCAGAACAATGTTGTTGCTTTAGCTAATAGAATCTGAATGAAGGCTTTCCCAGTCAGCAAATGTTTTATTACACGACCATTTTCCTCACCAAAGACAAACAGATATGTTGCAAACAGAGGCTATTTTGTCAGCCAGGATGCTCCAGGAAAGCTGACATGAAGATTGGTTCTGCCAAACATCATGATAGACAGGTAACAGAGAAGGAAAGAAAATTACTGTTCTTAGCTACAGAGATTTGTAAGGGGGCAGGGTTGGTTTGGTATTACCATCCATATTAGAACAGAACAGACCAATGAAGCTTATCATTTACTCAGTTCTCTATTTACTTTCTGCATCAATTCCACCATAGAGTAAGTTCCAGGAAATTTTGCATTTTCTATTTCCTATCATATTCCCTCTACCTAGAACAATCCTAGGCATATAGGCGACACATATGTTTAAAAATTTATGCTGAGGCCTAGTGAAAACCTCCCTCAAACACAACTGGTGAACTCCCAAATGTGAAATTTGATTGTGCATGTCCTCTAACTTTGTGGTTTTCAACTTCAAGAGATTCAATCCTCTGGTGAGGATTATGAGATAAAATATAGGCAGCCCAGCTACAAAGGAATTTTAGACAAACAGCAATTAATATGGAACACACCTACAGTAAAATACTTTTCACTCTAAGAATTTGCCACATAACGTACTATTGCAGGTCAGAGATATGAAGCAGTCTACACATGCACACACAAAAACAAACAAACAAACAAAAAACTAATTTTCCACAATGTCAATAATACCAAGATTGTGAAAGTACTTGGACTGCTTTTCTGCTCCTGTTTATATATCTGGTATCTATGCTTTGCTTTCTGCCACTTCTCTTAAATATTACCAACTCCAGTAAACTCTCATTTTCTTTTCAGATTTTTTATGCTAACATTATTCATATATTTCCTTTTGATCTTAGATATCTTCCCATGTATATTTCTAAATGGTTTGTAATTGAAATTACAAGATTTCCTGTTTTCAAGAGCAGAGAAAACCCTATGTTTTTCCTTGCATCTGAAGAATCTGAAACTATGTCCTATATGCACAGATATTTAGTGCATGTTGAGTGATAAGAGGGTATAAATAAGGATAACCCTTGGAAGATATATGAATTCAGTTGCAATACTACATTTTCTTTGGCAAATCAATTCTTATACCCTATATAGTATATCAATACCATGGTCACATGTGATCATCTCTGACAGGCAATACTTTGCATTCTTAAATTTGCCTTACCTATTGTTTCCCCTACATAGAATAATAAGTGCTTAGCATGTTTCTACTGTATTTCATCTACCCATTTTACCTGGCACCATAAATCTAAAACAATGAAACTTATTTCCAATTTTAAGGTCTTTCAAAAGGCTTCCCTTTTGAATTTACATTATTAAAAACACTACTTAATACAAATTTATGTAATATTCTCAACAAATATGAGGCAAAATTTTCAAAATGAAAATTCTCCCTTTATCTTCTGTCTTATATCAATGATGTATTTTTGCTTCTATTGTTGTTGTTAGGTGGTTGAGTTTTGTCTTTTGCTATTTTAATATCATTCTCAAGTTGCATTACAATGAACAAAGCCAAGAAGAATGAACAGCTCCTTCAGAGAATATTGAATCAGACTAGATCTCAAAATTTACTCTGATTCAAATTAAATATTGATATGTAGACACATATATACACATATGTACAGAGTTTTAATTTGTTGGCATAAATGCTTTAGTTGTGTATGTTCTATGTTGCTCTTCAATTATGGATATAAATATGTGCCTTCTCTAAATTGTTTTTGTAAAAAACAAATAATAGCAAAAGTACAAAGGTAAATATTTTAAAAACAAAGACTTCTGGACATTTTGCTGATAACTAAAACTACTTCCAAGACAAAGATACATAAATAAATTTAAATATATGTAAAGTAAGTCATTTTGGGGTGAACACTAACAGATACTAATATATTCTCATTCCTTTGAAAACTTAAACAAAACTACTGAGATAGAATGGGAGCTCGAGTGAATAGTTATATATTATCAATTCAGTAGTAAGGAAAATCTAGTCTATAATAAAACAAGATTGTGATATCAAATAACTTTATAAACTCATATTTTGCACAAAAAGGTATAGGAGTCCAACTACCATACTCTGAATTTAAATATAGTCTTCCATTTATTTCTCTTAAAATTCTTTAGTGTGCTCAATTATAAGTTACCTCCTGGGCAACAGCTTTATTTATGTTTTTTCTCATGATAATTTTGCTTACATATTTCTTTCAATACATAAAGAACAGATACTGGTTAAAAACCTAATTCACTATGACTTTGTGTCTTGTAAATGATAACTGAGTTCTATTTGCTTCTTAATCTGTATAGTAGATTAACATTATACCTTAGGGAAAGACACTGGCTTTCTTTTCTCTAGAAACTTATCAAAGACAATTTTTCCATGATTAAACAACAACATAGAGTGTCTTCTTTCAAGAAAGAATGTCTAAGATATTTCAAAGAATTACTACTTCATGTAGGCATATTTTGACTTATGTTCTAAGTACAAATATAGATCTAGACATTACATATCCCAGAAACATAAGAAGACACTGAAAGTTGAAGAGAAGACAGACAAGTCATGGAAGTCAGGACTCAAATAACAATGCAGTATGAGGTTCCTGAGTTCCTAGTATACCAGACTAGGAACTAAGAAAAAAACAGAAATTCAAGTAGAAAAGAAAACAAAGCCCCAGGTAAAGCCAGCTATCTCCTTCTCATAATGGGATCAGGCAAGGACAAATTAGTAAGCTTTATAACATTTAGACAATTGCCTAATACAGAAAGGCAAACTAAACCCAAATCAAGAATAAAAAAAATCATTAAGTGAAGGAGCCCTAATTAGGAAGGGCTGTTGCAGCTAGCTGGAAGCCATGGGTTCCACCTGATATGTATGTGACGCACCTGTAGGCACCCGCAAACCTGAAGGTATATAACCGGGTGAAAGCGGTCCGAGTTAGGAGAACGGAGAATTCAGTCAGCCGGGCAGTCACTCGGTCGGTCAGAAGAATCAGAGCGGCCAGAACGTAGGCAGAGCGGTTACAGAAAAGAAACCAGATAGAAGAAGTAATGACTGGTCAGAGTTAGGCCGAGACTCCTGAGGAAGACAGAAGACAGAAGACAGAAGAAGGAAGAAAGAAGAGAGAAGAAAGAAGCTCTAATCTTTCTCTAAGCTAAGCTCTATCTTTCTTTACTCTAAGCTACTCTAAGCTACTAAGAAGAAAAGCTAAGCTCTAGCTTTCTTTACTCTAAGCTACTCTAAGCTACTAAGAAAAATCTTTCTTTCCCTCTCTAAGCTCTAAGAAAGTAGAAGTAAAAGTAAGAAAAGCTATACTCTGCCTCCGAGAATTTTCCTCCCGTGGCGGCGCCGTGGCTGGCCGTGACAGGCAGCTTACAATTAAGATAAAGATAAAAGCAAAAAGTCAATGAAATTGAAAAGAGAAAAACAAATGGAAAATGCTATTGAAACAAAGAGAAAGCAACTATAAAGATCAATGTCATTGAGAAACCTCTAACAAAGTGATTTCAAAAAAGAGAATATACAAGTTTAGAAGAAGTTATCACCACTGGCCCTGACAAACACCAAACAGATAATCAGATAATAAGGAAATATAGCAAACAAGTCTACACATATAAATTTGATAATTTAGGCAAAACAGACTACTTAAAACAAAAACAAAAACAAAATAACACTAAGTGCTACAATTCACCCTATATGAAATGGATAATTTCAATGGCAGTAGAACTGTTATGGAACTTGATTTCATAATTTAAAATGATCTATAAAATAACTCTACAAACCCAGATGGTTTCACAGGAAAATTCTAAACATCTAAGAAAGAAATAATACCAATTGTATAGAATTTCTTCCAGAAAAAAGAAGAGTGGAAAACACTTTTCAATTCATTTGATGAAGCTAGTAGCATCTCTATAACCTGAAAAGACCAAGATAGTAAAAATAAGAAACTACAGACCAATATTGCTCATGAAAAATGGATGGAGATTTCCTTAACAAAATATCAAAAATTAGAATCTGTCAATATACCATAAGCATGACTGACCAAGTGGAATTTGTTCCACAGATGTAAGGCTGGGTCAATATTCAAAATTCAAACAGCATAATCCATCATATTACAAGGCTAAGAGAAAAGTCACATGATCATATAATTGATTTGACAAAAAGCTTTAGACAGGGATTCGGGGGAAGATGGCCGACAGGAGGGAGGTGCTCTCTGGACACAGTTGCTGAAGGACGCGGAGTGGGAAGTTTGAGCGCTTTGCTGGCGGTTCTATCTCAACTGAAAGGGAGCCGAGACATTCCTGCACCTCTGGACAGCGAAATACAAAGTTCTCAGGGCCACAACAACCAGGGACAGAGTCCCAGCGGTCCACAGCCCGAAACAACGCTGTCCGTGCTGCAGGCGCAGGGGCCAAGACCATCTCGGCAAGGAGACGATCCACCCAGCGGCTTTGAAACTGACCGGCAAGGAGGGACAAAAAGAGGCCCAGAGGCGTGGGCGGTGTCCACGTGGAACTCTTTCGCACTGCTTGCCAAGCCGACCCCTGCACAATCTGGACTGACACAAGGGTCTGCGGAGCAGCTGCTGAATGGGAGGAGAACTCCGCCATCTTTGAGAAGTGCAGTGGCTGAGCTAGACAAAGGGGAAAAGACGGAGGAGACAACAGCTGCAGACATCCAGGGAGCCCCATCGCTTTGAAGGCAGCGCACACCTGGGTGAGACTCGGGTAACCCACCAGCAGGGGAGGGCGTGTCTGAGGCCAGCCCAGCGGCCACAAGAAGCTACAACTGTGGGTGGGCGTGGGGAAAGGGTGCCTTCTGGAGGGTCCACTTCCCGGTCCCATTCATCTGCTGACACACAATCACCCTGAGCCAATCTTCCCCCTGAGCGGCCGCTGACATACGGTGCAGATTTGACTCGCAGACTTTCTGGACGTGATCCAATGCAGTTGGCTTAAACTGGAAAGGGAAAAGAGAAGGGGGGCTTCCCAGGGCCCGTTTTGTTTGAGACTTGGGGTTCGACTTTTTTTTTTTTTTTTTTTTTTGGTTGGTCGGTCTGCTTCTGTTATTGGCTTTTGTTAGATCGTTTATTGATTGTTTATTGTTCTTTCTCTTTTTTTGGCTTTGTTCTGTTTTGCTTTTTTTTTTGCATTGATTGTCAGAGTGTTTGATTGTTTGCTTCTGCTCCTTTTCTCGTTCCTTCTTTTCTTCCTTCTCACTTTGGCATCTCTTCTTTCTCCTTCATCTTTCATATTTGCACCCTGCCAGTGCATACTAAACAGAGGCAAAAACAAGCTGCACGCAGAATTTGGGTTTTGTAGAAACAGCGCAATTGAACTGGATAGAAAAGAGGTGCTATATATAGTTTACTCTCCATTTTCTTGATTCTCTATCTCCTCTCTCTTACACCAATTTCTACTCTTTTATCATTTTTTATTCTTCTTTCCATCTTACTTTATATATAAATTGGTCTCTCCACCTAAGTGTCTACTCCATTCTCTATCTTCTCTCTTCTACTGATACTAAACCACTTCCAGTAAACCACGTCAATAGAACTCTCCTCTCATACTTTCCAAGAAAGAACAATTCAAGACACTTCCTTCTTCTTAAACATAATACCTCTGTATCCAATACTTGAAGCTATAAAACCCCATCAGAAGCATACAGAGTAAACTGGAAATAATATCTCAGTTAACAAAATCTGTACATTGTGATCAAAATTGAATTTTCTGAATAGAAAGTGTTAGGTTTTAAAGTGTAAAGGAATTATAAGGGGAGCTGATAGCTTCGTACTACAGGAACAGCATAAGGAATTAAGGTAAAATCGAAACAGTCAAGGTCCCACGGTGCAGGAAGAAAAGACACACAAGCAGCATGAAAAAACAAGGGAAGAAAGTGACACAATTAAATCAAGATTCCTCATCAGTAGATTTCATGGCAAACACAGTTGGTCAAATGCCAGAGATGGAATTTAGAAATTACATATGCCAAATGTTTAGGGAACTTAAGAATGAACTCAAAAATGAGATGAGGGAGCAAGTACAGGAGGCAAAAGATCATTTTGACAAAGAACTCCAAAAACAAATACAGGAAGTAAAAGATTACTTCAATAGGGAAATAGAGGCTCTAAAGAGAAACCAAATAGAAATTCCAGAAATGAAAGAAGCAATAAACCAAAATAAAAGTTCAATTGAAAGCATCTCCAACAGAGTAGACCACTTGGAGGAAAGAACCTCAGACAATGAAGACAAAATATTTGTCCTAGAGAAGAATTTAGACCGTACAGCAAAACTCGTTGGAAATCAAGAACATAACATCCAAGAATTATGGGACAGCATAAAAAGACCAAACTTAAGAGTGATTGGCGTAGAGGAAGGGGCAGAGTTTCAAGCCAAAGGAATGAGTAATCTATTTAATGAAATAATTACAGAAAATTTTCCAAACTTGAGGAATGAATGGGAAAACCAAGTTCAAGAGGCATACCGAACACCAAACAAACAAAATCTCAACAGATCCACACCAAGACACATTATAATGAAAATGCCTAATATACTGAGCAAGGAGAGAATACTAAAAGCCACAAGAGAAAGGAAGCAGATCACATATAGGGGGAAACCAATCAGACTATGTTCAGATTTTTCAACCCAGACCTTAAAAGCAAGAAGATCCTGGAATAGCATATTCCAAGCTCTGAAAGAAAAGGGATGTCAACCAAGAATCTTATATCCAGCAAAATTGAGCTTTAGATTCGAAGATGAAATAAAAACCTTCCACGACAAGCAAAAGTTAAAAGATTTCACATCTCGAAAGCCAGCACTTCTGAACATCCTGGGCAACATTTTTCATGAAGAAGAAGAGAAAGATGATAATGAAAATCAACAAAGGGAGATATTAAACTAAAGGAAATACCAACCAGAGAGAAACCTAATCAAGCTAAAGACCATAATTTAAATAAAAATGGATGGGAATAAAAATCATATCTCAATAATAACCCTGAATGTTAATGGCCTAAACTCGCCAATCAAAAGACACAGATTATCAGAATGGATTAAAAGAAACGACCCAACAATTTGCTGTCTCCAAGAAACACACCTCATAGAAAAAGACATCAACAGACTGAAAGTGAAAGGCTGGGAAAAGTCTTATCACTCACATGGCTGGCGGAAGCAAGCAGGGGTTTCCATTCTCGTATCAAATAAGGTAGACTTCAAACCAAAACTAATCAAGAGGGACAAAGATGGATATTTCTTATTACTTAAGGGAACCATTCATCAACAGGATATAACAATCATAAATCTATATGCCCCAAATAATGGAGCACCTACATTCATCAAACAAACGCTTCTCAAGTTCAAGAGTAAAATAGACCACAACACAGTTATTCTAGGGGACTTCAACACACCTCTCTCAACAATGGATAGATCATCCAAACAAAGGCTAAACAAAGAAACTTTAAGCCTCATTAAAACAATTAACAATTTAGATCTAACGGACATATGTAGAATATTTCATCCCTCAGTAAGCGAATACACTTTTTTCTCAGTAGCACATGGTTCCTTCTCCAAAATAGACCATATATTATGTCACAAGGCAACTCTCAGCAAATATAAAAAAATAGAGATACTACCCTGCATGCTATCGGACCATAAAGGGATGAAATTGGAAATCGACAAAACAAGGAATAAGAAAAACTACTCCATCAACTGGAAGCTAAACAACATGCTACTGAATGAACAAGGGGTTGAAGATGACATCAAAGAGGAGATCAAAAAATTCTTAGAGGTAAATGAGAACACAGATACTTCATATAGAAATCTCTGGGACACTATGAAGGCAGTAGTAAGAGGAAAATTCATTGCACTGAGTTCATTCCTTAACAGGAAAAAAACCCAACAAATAAATGACTTAACATCACACCTCAAAGCATTAGAAAAAGAAGAACAGACCAACACCAAGAGCAGTAGAAGACAGGAAATAATTAAAATCAGAGCAGAAATTAATGAAATCAAGACTAAGGAAACCATTCAAAGAATTGACAAGACTAAAAGTTGGTTCTTTGAAAAAATAAACAAAATTGACAGACCCTTAGCGATGCTAACGAAAAAAGAAGAAGAAAAAAAACTCAAATTACTAACATTCATGATGAAAAAGGGAATATCATAACAAACACCTCAGATATACAGAATATAATTAGAAATTACTTTGAAAACCTGTACTCTAATAAAATAGAAAATACTGAATGCATTGACAGATTTCTAGAGTCATATGATTTGCCTAAACTGGATGTGGAGGCTATACACAATTTAAACAGATCAATTACAAGCGAAGAAATAGAAGAAGTCATCAAAAAGCTACCAACAAGGAAAAGTCCAGGACCTGATGGGTTTACAGCCGAGTTCTATAAGACTTTCAAAGAAGAACTAATACCAATGCTCTTCAAACTATTCCAAGAAATAGAAAAAGAGGGAGCTCTTCCAGACTCTTTCTATGAGGCCAATATCACATTAATTCCAAAGCCAGGCAAAGACACATCCAAAAAAGAAAACTTCAGGCCCATATCTTTAATGAACATAGATGCAAAAATCCTCAACAAAATTCTGGCAAATCGGATACAAAAATATATCAAAAAGATAGTGCACCATGATCAAGTGGGGTTTATCCCAGGGATGCAAGGCTGGTTCAACATTCGGAAATCAATAAACATAATACACCACATCAATAGACTTAAAGACAAAAATCATATGATCATCTCAATTGACGCAGAAAAAGCATTTGACAAAATACAACACCCCTTTATGTTCAAAACACTGGAAAAACTAGGAATATCAGGAACATATCTCAACATTATAAAAGCTATATATGCAAGGCCCCGAGCTAACATTATCTTAAATGGTGAAAAATTGAAAGCATTCCCTCTAAAAACTGGAACAAAAAGACAGGGATGCCCCCTTTCACCACTGCTATTTAACATAGTACTGGAAACTCTGGCCAGAGCAATTAGACAGGCAAAAGAAATTAAAGGGATCCAGATAGGAAAAGAAGAGCTCAAATTAGCACTATTTGCTGATGACATGATAATCTTCCTAGAAGACCCAAAAAACTCTACCAGAAAACTTTTACAACTAGTAAATGAATTTGGCAAAGTTGCAGGATACAAAATCAACACACATAAGTCAAAGGCATTTTTGTACATCAGCAACAAAGACTCTGAAAGGGAAATGATGAAAACTACCCCATTTACAATAGCATCAAAAAAAATAAAATAAAATACCTGGGAATCAACCTAACGAAAGAGGTGAAAGACCTGTATAACGAAAATTATAGAACACTAAAGAAAGAAATTATAGATGAACTCAGAAGATGGAAAAACCTACCTTGCTCTTGGATAGGTAGAATTAATATTGTCAAAATGCCCATACTACCAAAAGCACTATACAGATTTAATGCAATTCCAATCAAAATCCCAATGTCATTCTTCAAAGAAATAGAAATAGCAGTCATGAAATTCATCTGGAAAAATAAGAGACCCAGAATAGCCAAAGCAATCCTGAGCAAGAAAAGTGAAGCAGGGGGCATCACCATACCGGACCTTAAATTATACTATAGAGCAATAGTAACAAAAACAGCATGGTATTGGCACCAAAACAGACTGGTGGACCAATGGTACAGAATTGAGGACACAGAAACTAATACATATAATTTCAGCTATCTTATATTAGACAAAGGTGCCAAAAATGTACAGTGGAGAAAGGATAGCCTCTTCAACAAATGTTGCTGGGAAAACTGGAAATCCATATGCGCCAAATTGAAATTAAATCCTTATCTCTCACCATGCACAAAACTCAATTCAAAATGGATCAAGGACCTAGGAATTAGAACAGAGACAATACGCCTAATAGAAGAAAAAGTAAGCTCCAATTTCCAACATGTCGGATTAGGCCACAAGTTCCTTAATAAGAATCCTGTAGCGCAAGAATTACTACCAAGAATTAATGAATGGGATAGATTTAAACTAAAAAGCTTCTTCTCAGCAAAAGAAACAATCAGTGAGGTGAATAGAGAGCCAACTAATTGGGAACAAATATTTAGTACATGCACATCAGACAGAGCACTGATCTCTAGAATATATAAAGAACTCAAAAAACTTTACACCAAAAAAACAAATAACCCAATCAATAAATGGGCTAAGGAATTGAGAAGACACCTCTCAGAAGAAGATACACGATTAATTAACAAATTCATGAAAAAATGTTCAACATCGCTGGCAATTAGAGAAATGCAAATCAAAACTACTCTAAGATTTCACTTCACTCCAGTCAGAATGGCAGCTATCAAGAACACAAGCAACAATAAATGTTGGAGAGGATGTGGGGAAAAAGGCACACTCATACATTGCTGGTGGGAATGCAAAATGGTGCAACCATTATGGAAAGCAGTATGGAGATTTCTTGGAAAACTGGGAATGGAGCCACCCTATGACCCAGCCATCCCACTCCTGGGTCTATTCCCAAAGGATTTAAAAACAGCATATTACAGTGACACAGCTATCTCAATGTTTGTAGCTGCGCAATTCACAATAGCTAGGTTGTGGAACCAACCTAGATGTCCCTCAGTAAATGAGTGGATTAAGAAAATGTGGTATATATGCACAATGGAATTTTACTCAGCAATAAAAGAAAATAAATTAATGGCATTTGCAGGTAAATGGATGAAGTTGGAAGACATAATGCTAAGTGAAGTTAGTCAGTCTCAAAAATCCAAGTACCAAATGTTCTCTCTTATATAAGGAGACTAGTTCATAGTATGGTTGGATGGGAGGGTACATACGAGGACTAGAAGAATACTAGAATGGTCAAAGGGAAGGGAGAGTAAGGGAGGGAGCAAGGGGGGAGGGAGAGGGAGAAAAGGAAAAAGAAAAGAAAAGGTGTTTGAATGAGATGGATATCATTTTCCTAAATGCATGATTGAAGACCTGAATTGTACGAATATACTCTGTATGCAAACAATTGTATGTAAAAAGATGCTAAATACATGCACTATGAGTTGTACATATTAAAAATTATAAAAAAAAAAGCTTTAGACAAAACTTTTAATTCATAATTAAAAATCAGAAACAAAATATCTCAGAAAATTGAATAGAGAATTTAATCAACTTTATCAACTTGATTAAAACATACATAAACTACATCTAACATCATGTTTAATATTGAAGTCTAAAGTTTACCCCAAAGAGCAATAAGACAAAGATGTCCCCTCTTACCATTCAGGTCTACAAGTTCTAGGTAATTGAATAGATTGGAAGGAAGAAATTAACTATCCTTACTTACAGATGACAAGATGTTATATGTAAGGGATCCCAAGGAAAAGAACCAACAAAGAGCAAAAACAAAAACAACAAACTCTCCTAAGTCTAATAAATGAGTATTTAGATACAAGATAATCAAACAAATAAATATTTCCATATATTAGCACTAAACACATAAAAACCATTGTAGAAATTCAATAACATTTAGTTACACGTCACATCTTCCTCATGACAGAGCAAGCAAAAGCAATCTCGTCACATAAAGGTAGAAAGCAAAAGCATTCCCCCTTTCTTTGGAAAGATGAACACAAATATGGCACTGAGAAATAACTCTGTCTGTGTATATTCTTACTGTCCTGTTTTCTTCTCATATACATGGCCACCGGGTGTGAACACATTAATCATCAAAAATGAAACTAGTCCTGGAAATTATAGCCTTATGGAATCTGAATTAGAAGCATGGAAACAAATGCTTTAATTATCAAAAATGAAACTAGTTCTGGAAATTATAACCCTGTGGAATCTAAGTCAGGAGCTCAAAAACAAATTCTTAAGTTGCATTAGCACAACAGGTTTCTTAGTTAGAAATTAGCTTTTTCAAATGCTCACTGCCTTAACCCCTCCCTGCTGAGCACAGCAAATACCCATTGTTTAACCTTCTCTTTGCTGTAATCATGCATTCCATTGAAAAGCTTTAAATGTTTTTTTTTTTGTGTGTGTGTGTGTGTGTGTGTGTGTGTGTGTGTTTGAAAAGGACTCCTCTTTATTTTTTGAGTAAATTTAGGATATAGACAACCATACCACTTTCTTCCTGAGCCCAAAATAAAGTCCTTTTAGGGACACAGAAGGAGCCAGGAAGTCTAGGCCCAGTTGAAGTTTAAAGAAGTATTAGGGCAATTTAGCTTAAAATCTTATGAGCAAGCATACCTAGAGTTGAGGAATCTTTAACATAAGTTTAGATAAGTACAAATTTTAGAAGTTTTAGAATGTTTTCTTCTTTCTATAGATAAGATTAATCAGTAGTATGTACTTAGAATAAATATTTTGTTTTCCCCTGATTATATGACCCTGGAATTCCTTGAAATTCTTTAATGTAATTTTCAAGAGTTGTAATGTGAATTGCTATGTTTGCTGGGATATATAAAAATCATGCTGAGAAAAGTAAAGTAGAAGAATTCAGCAACCTGACTCTGTTTGCTGATTTTCCACCGCTTCCTGCCGACTTTCTTTACCAGCACCATCTAGAAACCCTCTTCCCCTTTTGCTGAAGCCGGACTTCAGCAGTGACAAAAAATAAAATAAAAGGGAGAGGAACAAAAGGAACAGGAAAAAATTTAGGAAATTCTTTGGTGTAAAACACCTACAAATCTACAAGACTTATATACCAAATACTACATACTCATGAAATAAATCACAGATCTGAATAATTGAGAGGCATAGCATTTTCATCAATTAAGCAATCAACATAGTTAAGATGGTAATTCTTCCAAAATTGAAGTATTGGTTTATATCTTGAACTCAATTTTAATCAAATCTCAGAGTTTTATAGATATGATTAATAATAGTGTAAATAATATATATGGAAAGCAAAGAATTAAAATAACTAAATATTTGTGAAAAGGAAGAATAAAGAGAAAGATGATATTATTCCAATTTCAAAATTAAATACATAAATTAATAAAGAATATGTGGTATTAATAAAAAATATGTAGTTTGAGAGGGAGGGATAAAACCACATAGAATAGCTGAACATTCTAAAAGGACCCAGAAATATACTCATGCAAACATATCCAGATGCTTTTTGAGAAAAGTAAAAAGCAATTATTTTAATGCAGGAAATATCATGTTTCATGGATGCTGGAGCAAATTATGACACATTTGCTAATTAGCTAGATTAAACATTCTGCATATATAAATATATTTTAAAACATCATGTATATGATAAATACATACAATTTTATAGATCTATTTTAAAATAGTAAAGAAAACTCAACCTCAGCTAACCTTATGAAAAATATAACACAGAATGGATCACACAATTAAATGAAATTGTAAACCTATAAAAGATTAAGAGAAAAAATAAACAATAAAATATTCAGATGTAGGTCTAGGCAACAAGTTACTAGATGTCAAATCAAAATTATTATAATTTATAAAAGAAGCTGGATTTAATTAAAACTTTTAAAAAAGTTTTCAATGAAAGATTCTATAGAGAATAAAAAGAGAAGGTACTGATGAAAAAATTATAAACCACATATCCAACAAATATTAATGTCTAAAATTAATGAAGAACTCTCAAGAATTAACTGTAAGGACAGGTAAGTCAAATACAGGTAAAAGAAAGTACATGAACCCTATGTAATATGAAACAAAATGTACTCTGCAAACATGTATAACAAATTAGAATTAAAAAAAAAAAAAGAAAGAACATGAAGCTATTTGACTTCAGTGGTCATTAGGGAAATGCAGATTAAAAACATGCATAACATTAATTAAACACTTATCAGAGTTTTTAAAGTGAAAAACAGTGGAACAACAAATGCTAGAGAAGCTAGGGAGTAATAGAACAGTTGTGTGTTGCTGGAAGGAATAAAAACCCATATAGGTCCTCTTGGAAAGCAGTTGGTTTCTTAAAAAGAAAGAAACAAACAAAAAACAAAGGAATTAAAAATACAAAGTATGCATCTCTATACAACCCAGAAATTACACTCATATTCATTTACAACAAAGACATAGTTACATCAGACAGAGAAACCTATTGATGAATGTGCATCACAGCTTTATTTAGAATAGCCCAAACCTGAAACAACATAGATGTTCTTCAGTGGCAGAATGGCAAACACAAAACAAAAACATCAATTCTAGGAACACTACTCACCAATAAAAAGGAACATACTATTGATGTACACAACAACATGAGTCTCTGTGGAATTTTGCAGCATGGAAAAATAACAACATCAAATAGTTTCATACTGTAGAGTTCCTTTATATAACCTTTTTGATATGATAGAATTATAGCACTTGAAAACTTATTAATGGTTGCCATGGATTAACAAGGGTATGGGGATGAGAGGGAAATAGAAATACCTGTAAAACAGCAATGGGATGAATTCTTATAGTGACAGAAATGTTTATTTTAAAAATTTTACTGTACCAAAGTCAGTATTTTGGTTGCATATCATACTATGGTTTTTTAAAACTATCTTGGTAAAGCTGAGAAAAATATACAGTTGATTTCACAACATTAATACTTAAAACTATGTTTGAATCAACAATTTTCTCAAAAAAATTAATTATAAAGAATTGTAAATTTATAATTTTATCTATAATCAAATTTCAGTTGCTGAATTTTACAGTAAATTAAGGTCTGAAGATTTTGACAAATAATAAGGTAAATAAGGTATGTTTGAAAAGTAACTGAGATTTAAAATATATAGGAATATTCCATATATTATACAGAACACTTACTATTCTTTCTCTATGAATGTTACTGCTACTTATTTATTCTTTCAGTAGACATTTCTTGAATGCTAACTGGATCTTTTTCCAGATCTATTGTGCAGAAAGTTGGGCTAGAAGTGGGGTGTGAGATATTAAGTAGTTGACCAGAATCAATTATCTATTATTTTGAAAGGCATGTTATAGATTGTAGATTCTATTTTAAATACAATGGATGCCAATGATAGATTATAAATTATATATATTTTTTTCCAATTATGGAGACTGAACCAGGACCATGGATATGCTAGGCAAGCATTGCACCACTGAGCTAGAACCCCAGTCCAAGAGAAAGATTTTTAAAGTCTATATAAGATATACTATTCAATATCTACTAGTTTCCATGAAACAAAGTAGAGAAATTTATGATGAATATAGAAGCCTCAACTAACTCAGGTCTAATTTATATTTTTTCAATTGTCACATCATAATCCAAATGTCAATTCTAGGGTCAGTTTACTTCTGTAAAGTCTTTAGACTAAATGCAGTGAGTTGTTTTGTCTTTTAGTATAGGAAGAGAAAATTGTACACAATCTGTGGGATAAAAGTGAGAAGGGAATTGCAACTGTATGGTGATTTACCTCATGGAACTGACTTTTTCTCGTGGGTACACAAGGAAGAGGGGTCATAGTCTTAGCCATAAAATATGCAGAAATCCCTTTGGGGACCAAAAAAAGTGTGCTGGAAGAAAAATGACTTAGGAAAATTAGATATTGCTACTATAACCAAATACTGAGACTGGTATTAACTCATAAATAATAGAAAGTTTCTCATTGCTCAATGTTCTTGAGACTGGCAAGTCCAAGATCAAGATAATGACAGGTTTGTTGTCTGGTGAGGTTTCTGCTTCCAAAAAAGAAGCTTAATAATCAGAAGGACAAAAGAGCCCCAGGTAGTTCCTGCAAACCCTTTTATAAGAAAGTAATTCCACCTCTGAAAGAACATCTCTTATAGCTTAATCACTGCCTATGTAAGTACGCAGAACCCATTCATAGAGTTTCATCAGAAATTTAAACTACAACATGAATTTTGGAGTAGACACAAATATTCAAACCACAGCAAGGCAAAAATCAAATATTATCTCTAAAACTTCAGTGGTTGGAATAGAATTGAAACATATGACTTCTGGTTTAAAAAATAATAATAATAACCTTAAATGTGATTGTTTTAGGCCCAACCACAGGCTAATCAGAGAAACTTTACCTCGCAGGCTCTATGAGCAATCTGCCCTCCTTGCACCATATCTCATGCAGATTTCATTCAGAGCCCTCTTTAAATGGAGCCTTCCTCAGGAGCCTTTTTGAAGATGTCCTTACTAGGAGAAAGAGGATACCTTGAAGATACTGTCCTCCATTCTCAAGTTGACTCAGTATTTTTACTCCATGATTATTCACCTGACCCTTGACCTGACCTCATGTTGTTCCATGGTGGAAAGTGGAATGGGTTTGGGGAGAGGAGCTGTACTTTCTTTGGTTTGTCCTCTTTTATCAATCACTTATACTAAGGCAGTAAGTGATTAAAGGTTTAACTGGAGACACTAAGACCTGGCAGCTCAGCTGAGCTCCTGACAACACTGTTTCACTTTATTTCAGTCAGGTTAATTCTCTATCCCGGTTTACCATAAACTTTAAATGTCTGGGTTTTACTGTTTTAAATTGATTTAAAATATATTTTAATCCTCTAGCTCCAACATAGGTTATATTTTATTACTTGACTTATTACCATAATAAATAAGACATTTTCTATCTCCATCATTATGATTCTGTAATATACCATCCTCATTATTTGTAATATATAGCAGAGCCTTTTAGAATATTGGCTTTGGAATGAACAAGCATCAAATTTTTACTAAGATTTATATGCAAATCCATCTATAGAACCATAAAAAGAATGAATACCATTTTTATATATTAATACCAATTTCATTTTGTGGGATAGCTGCCCAATTGTTAGAAATTTGCTTAAGAAAATCTTAAGTGGATTACACATCTTTTATTAAGCTCTTTGGCACATTAGAAAGCCCATGAGATATTGCATTGACAACTCAGGTGATTTTATTTGCTGTTTTTTTTTTTTTTTTTTTTTTGGGGGGGGGAGGCAGAGAAATATAATTAGGTCAAATGTATAGGTCATATTACCTGTATTACATGCTTATCTAATGAAAACTGATTTGTTTTCCACAACCCTAAGTGGGAAGGATTTGGGCCTTTTAATACATGCCTAATATTATTAAAAATTATAGTATTCATTAATACAAGGTTCTTCAATAGGACCTTTCTATTCCCCAGCATTTAAAATGGTGCTTGGCATAATGTGGTATTCAACAAGTATTAATTCAATAAAATAATTTAAAGTGACTTAATGTTTTTATTAACTTATTATATCTTGAGACTCAAAAAGGTAAGGTAAACACTATCATCCCCAGCAAGAAGTTTAGGTTTGGAAATATGATCTATTAGAACAATCATAAAATGAATTGAATTTCTAACACTGAAATTCTAAACCCTGTGTGATTTTTCCTTCACCACATTTTTGTCCTCCCAATAACAAGACAGGTAGCATTTCCTATATAAAGAACCATCTCTGAAATAAGAACAAGGGCAGAGGTTGACTATGATGGAGGTCAAGGCTTTCAGTGAATTTCATCTTTGGAGGAAAATTCTACTTGGTATAACTGGAAATCAAACAAGAAATCTCATACCATTTCTTATTCCAAAGGTAAATAATAAATTTCATTTAGTATTTTGAGTAAGCTTTATCTTTCTCCCCAGAGCATTATTATTGCTCTTATCACCCACAAAGGAAAAATAAACTGTAATCTCATCTATGTTACCAATAATGACATGATGTAATTAATATGACATCACACAGATAAATCCTTATCTCTGACATGAAGGTGACAATAAAAAGACACTACTTATAAACTATAATGATCCTTAGCATTTCTGAAAAAGAATACACTTATACTAATAACAGCAATGTATATGCATAAAAGTAAATATTTTCTTACCATCAATATAACTCAAGAATATTATTTTTTAAAACATAAGGATCTGTTCCAAAAGTTAAAATTCTCTATGAAGATGTTATGGATACCATATATTTTACCACACCTAGTCATTGATATTATAGAGAAAGAAAGAAATGATGAACAGGTATGAAAAGTTTTAAAATACAGGAACAGAGACTTAGAGATTGGTACCTCTTCTTTATCTCTAGTAGTACTCATTAGATGACTAAAGAACAAACAGATTCATAATGGAAAGCTAAGAATCTATATTTAAAAATAAGAGCATTCATTCAAAAGTCAACATAGTTTAGAATTTGAGAAATATTAATAGAAAAACAGAATTTTTCAGGCATATTGGCAGAAAACATTTCAAAATATTTAAATAAATTTTCTAAAATAGCTACAATTGTTTCTTAAACTGGCTTTACTCTCTGTCTTCAAATATCTGTTTGCTAATTTCTAAAGTCCATGACAAGTTGTATGAGCTTTCATTCCCTTAACATATTATCTTGTATCAAAATGGATAGTATGAGCAGACCCACATAACCTAATTATATGTGTGAATAGAATGGTCTTACGTAGGATGGCCATTTCGGCATCTTCTGCCCAGTTCAGTTATAATAAATGTTAATATCTGTATATCATCACAATATGGATGTACATCAAAGCAATAAAGAAGCATTGAGCAGAGCATTTTATACAGCAGAATAACACACAAGAAGTAAATATAGGTATCCACACAAAATACACGTAACCAATCCTGAATGGTATAGAGTAGATTTGTCATTACAATATATCGATGAAACACTTATTCCATTTTAGTCAGAGTTGTTTTAAAACATTTCTGGAATGAAAAAACACAAGAAATCGAATTGATATGTAACTATATAGACAGAACTATACATGCAGACCCTGTATTCTGATTTGGACCTAGAGTGTTAGATTTTAGCTCAAGATATTTGTTTGTAATTAGTACTATTTGGGGGTTTGTCAGCTATCATTGAATAAGTATATTTTTACTACTGTTCTTTCTATAGTGTGTTAAAATTTTTCATGTCTAGGGCAGCCCCAAAACATCAGTATTAGAAATTAAGAAACAATCACTGGTATGTTTAACATAATAATCTCTCAGGCCCTTTTTGCTGCCTTACAAGATAAATGCGAACTTTTTGAAGTGCTCCCAAGTTCTCCACAAACTCTATTTTATGTTACATAAAATGTTTTAAGTTAGATTCTGCAAAGCATGTTCTGCAAATATTTTTATCTCTCCATAAGATAACTGACTATATTGTTTTCCCCTATTAAATTACTTATTTAATAAGTAACAAATATTTAGTGGAAAAAAAATCTCAAGAAAAAAATCTTGAAAAAAAAATCTCCTGATCCTAGTTGATCAGGACAGAAAAGGCAAGTTTATCATTTACAAAGCATAACTGTAGTTCATATATGTGGAGATTAAAGATGACCAGAAGGAAATTCAGATTGAGATTAGCTCAGTTGCAATGAATAGAAATGGTCTATTGTTAAGAAAATAAAGTGAAAGCATTTTAATGAAATGTGTTTATCACAAAACTCGAGAAAAGGAATCTAGACTTGATTGACATCAGAAACATAAGAAGCACAATTTCTATATCTCATCTTCATTTGTTAGCGTCTGCTAAACTGCTTCCATTACTGCTTATCAGGGTTTTCTTTCTCTCAATCCTCCTGTCAGGGTGACCTGAGTTTGCCTGCTACTGGTCTGGCAAAAATAAAAATTATCTGGCTGCCTCCCAGCTCTCAGTTTGAATTCTTCTTGGAAAGAGAGCAAGAAACCCATATTGTTCCAACTTAGATGAGTATACACTTTTGGTCTAATCGGGTTTTTCAAAAAGAGGAGGGAACAACTCATTTCGATGCTAACAGGATAGGGAGAAGCTAGGATGACATAAGAAGCTGGTGGATGCTCTGTTGCAAAAGGGCAAATGTAATCACTGAAGAAAGAGCACAGGGAGATAAGATCACAGAGAGAAGTCATGATGAGCACCTGGGGAACCACGCCTATAGGGAGAGGGACATAAAATAAAAACAGGAAATGACAAGAGAGAGAATCAAAGAAGAGCAATGAGAAAATCAATGAGGAGATAATTTCCGAAGGCTGAAAATGGCAATCACAATAAAAGTCTAATGAAAATGGAGACCAGCATATATGAAGGACCAACAACCTTAAAGAGAGGACTTTCAGTAGGATGAGTTGCAGACAGACATTGCATTGATATGATCTGGAAAAGGAATGCCAGTAATGAAAGTAGAAGCAGTAGAACACACCATATTCTTGCAAGAATTGGGACAGTTAAAAAAGCCAATGTGTGGGAGGTCTAACAATGTTCACATTCTTCAAAATTGTACTCTCTTATGTGGTGGAAGCAAGAAAAATACCATCTCTAGTGAAGAGTAATTAGTTGGTGAGTATAATGCAACCCACTTATTATTTATTTGTGTGTTTATTTCTGTTGACTCTCTTTTTAAAATTCGTTTCCAAACTGTTGTTGGAAAAACAAGTTAACTGAATAGCGCACAAATACACTTAAACTATAAATTAGTTTACCCTCACTTTGTGCATTTGTATACATACAGTATTATAGAATATACATTACTACATCTTTATACATAATTAGACATTATTTCCCTGGATCAAGTACAACAATTGCAACAAGTCAAACTGACTTGTTTAGTATACTTGATAGTTGATGGCTAACAGGTACACATCTAAATCTTTTTAGTCACATTCCACTTTTCATTCTACATGAGAAAAAAAAGTAATTCTAAGCAATAGAGATATTAATGGATTTGTGATGAGTGTCCTCTTCAAGCACTTTTGCAAATGGAAATATAGTATGCTATCCCAATCACCAAATTTAGCTCTAATGGAAAGAACATCTGATTTGAATTCAAACAGAAAAGAACTTCACTATTTTTGTGCATACATGAACTCAATCAAAGTGCTCTGTGTCAATCAACTCCAGTTTAATCATCCATAAAGTAGAATCTAGCTGCCTATCTTCCAAGAAAACATATAGAACATCGAACATACAGTGGACACTGAACAGATATTATTGAAGAGAATAGAAACACAGATCACCAAAACAGAAACAAAAATTTGCATGCATGATGCTCAAATATCAACAATGCTAAGAGAAACTGATTAATTCAAGATATTAGGAAGATGAAAATGTGAGAACAATGTGGATTGAAAATCACACATCTTTTTTAATCACTTTAATTTATCCTACTCTGCAGGTTACTTGCTAAACAAGGTGCAGGTGTTGGTTTTAATATAGACAAATAAAACAGGAGTTAATTGTATATCCCTGTGTGTGCCAAATGAAATCTACAAACAGTGCAGTTAGCCAAGTTTTTCACAAGTGGTTAAAGAAGGGAAACAAGAGTATTACAGTACCCAGGAGACTCAATACTGCATAGAAAATGATCAAGTTAGCAATACTAAGATGGGATTTTAAAAGTCATCTATAATCTATACAATATATCAAAAGTCAGAGCTGTGAAACCTCATTGTTATTTAATGCTTCAATGTCTTTATTTCATTCATCTGCAAAATGATTCTACTCATCTTTCTCACAGGGCTTTTAGAAACATGATTCTGTGAAAAAAATATTTTGAAAATCCATAATAATGATGATTATCTCACAGCAGTATCATAAAGAAAGTAGAAAATAAATGGATTTTGTGGCTAGAATAAATGAATTAAAAAAAAAAAAAAAACCTTGAGGCTGGCTATGAAATGTGACAGAAGTCATAAATATCCTTTTGAATTAGTATAATTATGGGTAACTATAGCATTATGCCACTAAAATAGCACATAACTGTTACTGGTTCCAATGGTATTTTGCTTTTATATATCTGTCCTTTATTGATTTTTTATGATCACTATTTTCTCTAATACCATCATAGAAAGTAGATATCAGGTTGGAACATCTTTGTACTTTCTGCTCCCCACAAATTCCCTTTCTTCCTTTAACCATCTTCAGTGCAGATGACAGTGTGGTCAAATACACAGACACACACACACACAAAAACACACACACACACATATACACGTGTGTGTCTTTTCTGATTACAATGTATGTATAGTAAGGGAAGATGCATAATTAGAATACTATAATTAAAACAATGTTTCCTAATATTATTGAGTCCTAAATGGGAAGCACACTACCAGAATTAAACTTGTGCAGCGTTACCATATCTCATTCTTACTCCTATGTGGTGAAAGTTATTGCTGTTATATTGTTGAGATGAGAAATTTGAGTGTTCACCTTTTCAAAACTGGTCTATCAACACATGGTACAAATTTTCCTCCCGTTGCTATTGACAGGACATGTCGGGAGAACAGCCACTCTCCTTGTCTGCCTCTCTCTCTCTCTCTTTTTTTATCATTAAAGTGTGACTTTATTGTAATTCAGCCTTTGGAGAAAAAAACAAAACAAAAAGATGAGATGTAAATGGTAAATGGTAAAAGAAGTTAGTTTTCTTTGCAGCGTGTCAATTTATTAACATAGAACTAAGTTTAGTGCTCATGTGTAGAGCCAAGACCCAACAAGCTGAATGAAATGAGGTCTACTGGCAGATGAAACTTCAGTCTATTTGTAATTAATAAATGATGCAATTTCCCTGAACTATTGCTAGCCTGAAACTTCACATTTTTCAAATATCTAAAACATGCACTGAATCTTTCTCATTGTCTTGTATCTAGAATTTTTTATAGTAGTAGTATGTATTACAATTCATAATGCACATATATAGCATCTTTTTACATACAACTATTTGTATACAAAGTATATAAGTACCATTCAGATCTTCAATCATGCATTTAGGATAATGATATAAATCTCATTCAACCACCAATTTTTTTTTTTCTTCCCCCCGTCCCTTCCACTTGCTCCCTCCCTTCCCCTCCCTTTCCTTTGACCATTCTAGTGTTCCTATAATCCTCCTATGTACTTCCATCCAACAACACTGTGAATTAGCCTCCTTATATCAGAGAAGACATTCGGTATTTGGATTTTGGGGATTGGCTAACTTCACTTAGCATTATATTCTCCAACTTCATCCATTTACCTGCAAATGCCATTATTTTATTCTCTTTTATTGCTGAGTAAAATTCCATTTTGTATATATACCACATTTTCTTTATCCACTCATCTACTGAGGGACATCTAGGTTGGTTCCACAACCTACATATTGTGAATTGTGCTGCTATAAACATTGAAGTGGCTGTGTCACTGTAATATAATGTTTTTAAGTCTTTTGGGAAGAGACCCAGGAGTGGGCTAGCTGGGTCATAGGGTGGTTCCATTCCCAGTTTTCCAAGAAATCTCTGTACTGCTTTCCATAGCAGTTGCACCATTTTGCAGTCCCACCAGCAATGTAAGAGTGTGCCTTTCTCCTCGCATCCTGTCCAACATTTATTGTTGTTTGTGTTCTTGATCACTGCCATTCTGACTGGAGTGAAATGAAATCTTAGAGTAGTTTTGATTTGCATTTCTCTAATTGCCAGCGATGTTGAGCATTTTTTCATGTGTTTGTTGATTAATTGTGTATCTTCTTCTGAGAAGTGTCTTTTTAATTCCTTAGCCCATTTATTGATTGGATTATTCGTTTTGTTGTTGTTGTTGTTCAGTTTTTTAGTTCTTTATATATTCTAAAAATTAGTGCTCTATCTCATGAGCACGTATTAAATATTTGTTCCCAATTAGTAGGCTCTCTATTCACCTCACTGATTGTTTCTTTTGCTGAGAAGATGCTTTTTAGTTTAAATCTATCCCATTCATTAATTATTGGTAATAATTCTTGTGCTACAGGATTCTTATTAAGGAACTTGGGGCCTAATCCGACATGTTGGAAATTGGAGCTTACTTTTTCTTCTATTAGGCGTATTGTCTCTGGTCTAATTACTAGATCCTTGATCCACTTTGAATTGAATTTTGTGCATGGTGAGAGATAAGGGTTTAATTTCATTTTGTTGCATATGGATTTCCAGTTTTCCCAGCAACATTTGTTGAAGAGGCTATCCTTTCTCCACTGTACATTTTTGGTGCCTTTGTCTAATATAAGATAGCTGAAATTATATGTATTAGTCTCTGTATCCTCAATTCTGTACCATTGGTCTACCAGTCTGTTTTGGTGCCAATACCATGCTGTTTTTGTTACTATTGCTCTATAGTATAATTTTAAGTCCGGTATGGTGATGCCACCTGCTTCACTTTTCTTGTTCAGGATTGCTTTGGCTATTCTGCGTCGTTTATTTTTCCAAATGAATTTCATGACTGCTTTTTCTATTTCTTTGAAGAATGACATTGGGATTTTGATTGGAATTTTGTTGAATCTGTATAATGCCTTTGGTAGTATGGACATTTTGACAGAATTGATTCTACCTATCCAAGAGCAAGGTAGGTCTTTCCATCTTCTGAGTTCTTCTATGATTTCTTTCTTTAGTGTTCTATAATTTTCCTTATAGAGGTCTTTCACCTCTTTTGTAAAGTTGATTCCCAGGTATTTTTTTTTTTTTTTGATGCTATTGAAAATGGGGTAGTTTTCATTATTTCCTTTTCAGAGGCTTTGTCAGTGATGTGCAAAAATACCTTTGACTTATGGGTATTGATTTTGTATCCTGCTACTTTGCCGAATTCATTTACTAGTTACAAAAGTTTTCTGGTAGAGTTTTTTGGGTCTCCTAGGCATATTATCATGTCATCAGCAAATAGTGCTAATTTGAGCTCTTCTTTTCCTATCTGGATCCCTTTAATTTCTTTCGTCTGTCTAATTGCTCTGGCCAGAGTTTCCAGTACTATGTTAAATAGCAGTGGTGAAAGGGGGCATCCCTGTCTTGTTCCAGTTTTTAGAGGGAATGCTTTCGATTTTTCAACATTTAAGATAATGTTAGCTCTGGGCCTTGCATAAATAGCTTTTATAATGTTGAGATATGTTCCTGATATTCCTAGTTTCTCCAGTATTTTGAAAATAAAGGGGTGCTGTATTTTGTCAAATGCTTTTTCCCCTTCTATTGAGATAATCATATGATTTTTATCTTTAAGTCTATTGATATGATATATTATGTTTATTGATTTCCGAATGTTGAACCAGCCTTGCATCCCTGGAATAAACCCCACTTGATCATGGTGCACTATCTTTTTGATATGTCTTTGTATCCGATTGGCCAAAATTTTGTTGAGGATTTTTGCATCTATGTTCATTAAAGATAGTGGCCTGAAGTTTTCTTTTTTGGCTGCATCTTTGCCTGGCTTTGGGATTAATGTAATATTGGCCTCATAGAAAGAGTCTGGAAGAGCTCCCTCATTTTCTATTACTTGAAATAGTTTGAAGAGCATTGGTATTAGTTCTTCTTTAAAAGTCTTGTAGAACTTGGCTGTAAACCCATCAGGTCCTGGACTTTTCCTTGTTGGTAGCTTTTTGGTGGCATCTTCTATTTCTTCACTTGTAATAGATCTGTTTAAATTGTGTATAGTCTCCAGTTCCAGTTTAGGCAAATCATAGGACTCTAGAAATCTGTCAATGCATTCAGTATTTTCTATTTTATAGAGTACAAGATTTCAAAGTAATTTCTAATTATCTTCTGTATATCTGAGGTGTTTGTTGTGATATTCCCTTTTTCATCACGAATGTTAGTAATTTGAGTTTTTTTTTCTCTTCTTTTTGTTAGCATCACTAAGGGTCTGTCACTTTTGTTTATTTTTTCAAAGAACCAACTTTTTTGTCAATTCTTTGAATTGTTTCCTTAGTTTCAATTTCATTAATTTCTGCTCTGAGTTTAATTATTTCCTGTCTTCTACTGCTCATAGTGTTGATCTGTTCTTCTTTTTCTAGTGCTTTAAGGTGTGATGTTAAGTCATTTATTTGTTGTTCTTGTTTTTTTTTTTTTTTTTTTCTTTCCTTTTAAGGAATGAACTCAATTTTCCTCTTACTACTGCCTTCATAGTGTCCCAGAGATTCCTATACATTGTATCTGTGTTCTCATTTGCCTCTAGGAATTTTTTAATCTCCTCTTTGATGTCTTCTTCAACCCCTTGTTCATTCAGTAGTATGTTGTTTAGCTTCCAGTTGATGGAGTAGTTTTTCTTATTCCTTGTTTTGTCATTGATTTCCAATTTCATCCATTTATGGTCCGATAGCATGCAGGGTAGTATCTCTATTTTTTTTATATTTGCTGAGAGTTGCCTTGTGACATAACATATGGCCTATTTTGGAGAAGGAGCCATGTGCTGCTGAGAAAAATGTGTATTCGTTTACTGAGGGATGAAATATTCTATATATGTCCGTTAGGTCTAAGTTATTAATTGTTTTAAGGAGGCCTAAAGTTTCTTTGTTTATCTTTTGTTTGGATGATCTATCCATTGGTGATAGAGGTGTGTTGAAGTCCCCTAGGATAATCGTGTTGTGGTCTATTTTACTCTTGAACTTGAGAAGTGTTTGTTTGATGAATGTAGGTGCTCCATTATTTGGGGCATATAGATTTATGATTATTTATGATTATTATATCCTTAAGTAGTAAGAAATATCCATCTTTGTCCCTTTTGATTAGCTTTGGCTTGAAGTCTACCCTATTTGAAATGAGAATGGAAACCCCTGCTTGCTTCTGCATGCCATGTGAGTGATAAGAATTTTCCCTGCCTTTCACCTTCAGTCTATTGATGTCTTTTTCTTCGAGGTGTGTTTCTTAGAGACAGCAAATTGTTGGGTCGTTTCTTTTAATCCATTCAGATAATATGTGTCTTCTGAATGGCGAGTTTAGGCCATTAACATTCAGAGTTATTATTGAGATGTGATTTTTATTCCCATCCTTTTTTTTTTTTTTTTTTTTGTATTATGGTCTTTAGTTTGATTTGGTTTCTCTTCTGGTTGGTATTTCCCTTAGTTTAATATCTCCCTTTGTTGATTTTCGTTGTTATTTTTCTCTTCTTCTTCATGAAAAATGTTGCCGAGGGCCGGGCGCGGTGGTGCACGCCTGTAATCCCAGCACTTTGGGAGGCTGAGACAGGAGGATCGCGAGTTCAAAGCCAGCCTCAGCAATGGCAAGGCACTTAGCAACTCAGTGAGACCCTGTCTCTAATAAAATACAAAAAAAAAAAAAAAAAGGTCTGGGGACATAGCCCAGTGGTCAAGGGCCCCTGAGTTCAATCTCCAGTACCAAAAAAAAAAAAAAAAAAAAAAAAATGTTGCCGAGGATGTTCAGAATTGCTGGTTTTCGAGTTGCGAAATCATTTAACTTTTGCTTGTCGTGGAAGGTTTTTATTTCATCTTCGAATCTACAGCTCAATTTTGCTGGATATAAGATTCTTAGTTGACATCCCTTTTCTTTCAGAGCTTGAAATATGATATTCCAGGATCTTCTTGCTTTTAAGGTCTGGGTTGAAAAGTCTGAACATAGTCTGATTGGTTTCCCCATATATGTAATCTGCTTCCTTTCTCTTGTGGCTTTTAATATTCTCTCCTTGCTCAGTATATTAGACATTTTCATTATAATGTGTCTTGGTGTGGATCTGTTGTGATTTTGTATGTTTGGTGTTCGGTAGGCCTCTTGAACTTGGTTTTCCCATTCATTCCTCAAGTTTGGAAAATTTTCTGTAATTATTTCATTAAATAAATTACTCATTTCTTTGGCTTGAAACTCTGCCCCCTCCTCTACCCCAATCACTCTTAAGTTTGGTCTTTTTATGTTGTCCCATAATTCTTGAATGTTCTGTTCTTAGTTTCTTACCATTTTTGCTGTGTAATCTAGATTTTTCTCTAGGATGTATATTTTGTCTTCATTGTCTGAGGTTCTTTCTTCCAATTGACCTACTCTGTTGGTGATACTTTCGATTGAGCTTTTATTTTGGTTTATTGCTTCTTTTATTTCCAGGATATCTGTTTGGTTTCTCTTTAGTGCCTCTATCTCCCTAGTGAAGTAATCTTTTACTTTTTGTATTTGTTTATGCAGTTCTTTGTCAAAATGATCTTTCACCTCCTGTATTTGCTCCCTGTCTTATTTTTGAATTCTTCTTAAGTTCTACAAACACTTGGAATATATAATTTCTAAATTCCATCTCTGGTATTTCACCAACTGTGCATGCCATGGAATCTACTGAGGAGGTATATTGATTTGTTTGTGTCACATTCTTCCCTTGTTTCTTCATATTGCTTGTGTGTCTTATCTTTCTGCACTGTGGGACCTTGACTATTTTTATTTTACCTTAAAGCCTTATGCTGCTCCTATAGTACAATGCTATCAGATCCCCTTATATATCCTTTACACTTTAAAATCAAACACTTTCTATTCAGAGAATCCCAGTTTGATCACAATGTACAGATTTAGTTAACCGAGATATTGTTTGCAATTTACTCTGTACACTTCTGATGGGGTTTTATAGTTTCAAGAATTGGACACAGAGGTGATATGTTTAGGAAGAAGGAAGTGAGTATATTGAATTGTTCCTTCTTAGAAAGTATGAGAAGAGAGTTTTATGGAAGTGGTTTAGTATCAGCAGATGAGAGAGGAAAGAGAATCGAGTGAATGCTTATGTGGAAAGTCCAATTTATATATACACCTAACTTATGCAGTGGTTGAAAGAAGAAATAAAGAACCATGGAAAAGAGAAAAAGAATGACAAAGGAGTAGAAATTAGTGTAAGAGAGAAAAGACAGTGAGTCAAGAAACTAGAGAATGAACTATATATAACACCACTTTGTTATATATTTCAACTGTACCTGTTCTAGAACTCCCAATTTCTGTGTATAACTTGTTTTTGCCTTTGTTGAGTATGCAATGGCAGAGCATAAATAGGGAAGATGAAGGAAGGAAGAAGAAAAAAATACAAAAATGAGAAGGAAGAAAAGAAAGAAATAGAAGAGGAGCAGAAGCAAACAAACAAACACACTGTCAATCGAAACAAAAACAAAGCAAACACAATCAAACAAAAAACTCAAAAAAACAAGAAAACAAACAAACAAACAAAGAAAAAACAAGTTGAACCCAGGAACCAGTCTCAAACAAACTGGACCCTGGGATGCCCTTCCTTTTTCAGTTGACTTGGTTCATATCCAGTCAGCGATCCTGTTAGTGGAATCTAAGCTGCACCTTTGGCCAGTTGCAGAATGGCACAGCGGAAGAGTGGCTTGTCGGGTGCCTACCTCTTGTTCTGGTTACAGCTGGGCATGTCGCACTTCCCCTCTTGTTCTGGTTGCAGATGTGCAGGTCGCACTTCCCCTGGGAGTGGAGGGGACTTTTCCTCAGGTCGTGTCTTGTGTGCAGCAGCAGGGATCTGCTGCTCTGGGCCCTGGAGGCCAGGTGAACTGGCCTCTGGGTCTCTCCTTCAGGGTGGGTGCACTGGCAGTCTGAACTGGGAATTCCATCCATGGTTCTCAGGGCCTGTAGGTGGAAAACCTGGATCTTGCATGGACAGGCCGAGCTGGCCACTCAAGTCAGCCACTGAACTGGGGATTCTGCCCACAGTTCGCAGGGCCCACAGGCTGAACAGGGATCTCACAGGGCAGGCCTAACTGGGAACTCTGCCCTCAGGTCCCAGGGCCCGCCAGCCAAACTGGGAACTTACACTGGCCGTATTAACTGGGAATTCCATAGGTCTCAGGGCCCGAAGGTGGAACTGGGATCTCACACGGGCAGGCCGAGATGGAAATTTAAGCCCTCTGCCTCTTTCTTAAACTCAGTTAGTTAGCTCTTATAATTAATTCCTCAGTTTGGGAATTAAGATTCCAAAAGAACGAAATCTTTAAGGGTGACAAGAAAAACACCAACTAGTTTTTCCTTTTAAATTTATTTTAGGTAGACATTTTCTCAAACTTTCTTGAAAAAGACCACTAAAATCTAGAATCATAATCACCAAAGTGTCTTCCACCTGTGCAGTACATGTTCTGTGATTTTGAAACTGGCTTTTTGGAACTACACAGATTAGAAGATACTAGAATGTACAAGGTCATCCTGCCTAGCCTCTTCCCAGAAGTGATTCTGAGTCAACAGCTTCAATGCAGTCACACAGTTTCATGAAGACACTTTGAATGTGACTGTAGTTGACCCAGAAATTGCCTCTCTGAAAATCTTCACATTTTATTTTATTTTCTCTTTTCTCTCTTTTCCTCCTCCCTCCTCTTTCTTATTCCCCTCTTCTCCAATTTTGCTGTCTTTGAAAACAGCTCTGGAGCTTACTAAGAAGCTATGAAATTTAACCCAGTATTTTTAAGTCACTATATGTAAGATACCACACCTCCCCACTCTGTCCAACAATGTAAATGGTGGTTTTAAGAAGAGAATAAAAAAGTGTGAGAGCCTTGCTTAGCAAAACTTAGTAAATTTCCAGGTAGTTTTCACTTTTTTCCCCTCAATTCATACTTAATAAACCACTTACAGCTTTTGTCTGGCCACATTCATATCAAACTAGGATTTTTTTTTAATATTTCCATAAACAACTCCAATTTTCTGAGGTTTATTTTTCTAAATTTAATATTCATGTTCACTACTAGACACTACTTGACACATTTAGCATTACTAGACACTGAACCCAGAGGCCCTTTGCCAGTAAACAACATCCCCTTTTTATTTTTTGAGACAGACTCTTGCTGAGTTTCCCAGACTGGTCTTGAACTTGAAACCTTCTTGCCTCAGCCTGCAGAGTCCCTGGGACTACAAGTGTGTGCTACTATGCCTGGCCCATATTTATAAATTGTATTCCCTCAATCATGTCTTGGGATAAATGTCAATCAAGGGCTTATACAAATGACCTGAAGTTCTAAAAGGAAAATCAGGTTGTGTGAATTGTTTGGATCTAGGATCATGCACTCCAGGTACTCCTGCTTCACATAAATGAACTTCTGCATTGTGACCTCTCAGGAGTACTCTTCCTTTTTCTGTTTGGTTAGATTCTATTTACCCTTCAAGGCCATGTTCAAATGCACCTCCCTTGTGAATCTTTGTCTTAATCCACAAAGCATAATTAATATCTCTTTCCTTTGTAATACAACCTGTCTTACATAGAGTTCTAATTATCATTTTTTCTTATATTACAAGTCTCTTTTCTCAACTAATCAACTCATACAGAGCATAGAATCTTCCTATTTATAGAGCATGTTAGCTATTTTCTTTCCTGATAACGTCATGAAAATACCAAATTTTAAAAATTCTTTGAATTTTTAGCAAAATCATTCCAGAAATAATTATTCTTAAATGATACTATAGATTTTTATTTTTAAATATTTTAAATTACTTTTACTGGTGCATCATAATTATGCATTATAGTGGAATTCTTTATGCCATTTTTGTACATGCACCAAAATTGATCAATCTCATACCCTAGTACCATCCCTTTCCCTCTCCTCCTCCTTCTCCTGATCTGATTCCCCTCTTCTACTGACCTCCCTGCTATTATTATTACTGTATTGTGTATATATGCATGTGTGCATGCGTGTGTGTGCTTGTGTGTGTGTGTGTGTATGAATGCAGGATTCTCTGTGGTATATCTATACATGGACATAACATACTTTGGAAGATACCAATTCCCAGTTTTCATGCCCTCCCCTCATGGAAAGAATGAAAACATGTATAGGCACTAATTTTATCCAAGTAAATAAAAAATAAATTGACCCAGATACATAACTAATATCATATTCCACTAAACACTAGATGATTTCCAAGTAGTGAAGATCTTAAAGCCTCATATTTGCATAGTCTTTAACTTATTTTTGTTTCAAAGATTAAAATAATGTTATACAAATAGTATTTGCTCATATGTTTATTCATAGAAATTTCAAAATCTAGGAAAATGATTGTCTCTATTTTTCAACATGTGATAAAATCACTATACCTCTTTGTATATAAAATAGCTCTCTTCTAGTAGAAATATTATAATCAATATAAAATCTCCTAGAAAAGTTTTGATAATTTTGTTATACAGTCTAACATTGAAATGTTTTTATTATAAAAATTTGGTTCATATTAATAGACCTTGAATAAAAGCTAATATGTAATTGTAAAATTGAACTGAAGGAGAAGTATCAAGATTATTGGTGGCTAACATGCACACACACCTAGCAAGGGAATCTCATAATACAAAAAGCTTAAAATTTGCCAAAAGAGATATTTGACGGTCATAGGCGTTTTCATTATCCCTGAAACTTATTGGTATCTTTTAATATTGTTCCTAAGATTTGCTGGTGTCACTTCCAATAAAATATTACTTAGTAAACTCAAATTATTATCAGAATTGATGAGAAGTATCTTAATTGTGTTTAAATGTCTGATTTTATGGGACTATGCTGTCAAAATTATTTAAAAATCTTGGGAGTTACATAAAGATGTATATTCTAAACTCTTTTATATTCAAAACATATATAAACTTGATAGGACTTTCCTCATTCCTTCTGTGTATTTAACAAAATTGGCTTATATGTTTTCCACAAATACTTTGTTGTAATTAGGTTTTCTTTAAATTATGAGCTGCATTGTCATTTTCTTCAATGTTATTGTGATTTCTCTCTCAAAATTTCAACTCCTATATAAGCACATTATTATTTCCTGATATTATATTCATATATTTGCCTTTACAAGCAAAGATTCATTGAAATAAAGAGAACAAACTTTTAGTTTAAATTAATAAACATTTATACATGTCTGAAGCAGAGGAACTGGGCTTCATATGCAAGCTCCTACTCCTCCAACCAGGCATTATACCCACACATGTATTAAATTTCTGGTTAGTTGATCCTGCAAGTAAAGAAAAATATTGTATGAAATATTGATACATTTAAAAGATGAGATACACTTCTTAGAAATTCCTTGATAATTGATCTTATTCAATATCTTCCAGAATGGACTTGCACTTAAAAACACATCAATTTACCACGATCCTTTATTCTTTTCTCATGCTATTTAAGACCCACCATAATCTGGATTTCTTTGTTACATTTACCCCCCAAAGAATAGACTGACTTTACCTATTTTTTTTATTTCTGTAGCCAACAGAAATAACACATCATTAGCCAATGAATTCACTAGGGAAAAGTATTGAGTGTCTTGCTTCAGGTTCATTTTCTAATTTCATTTTTGTTTTTGGCTAATCCTTAGTTTTCTCTTTGTGTTCTCTCAGTTCATTCCTTATTGTATTTGTTTGGCCTAAGGATGGTGTCTTATTTTTCCCTGTGCTCACCAGCACAACCATTGGCATTTCTAGTTTTATATGTCTCAATCAGTTAAGGTAGGATCCAAAGAATTTGTACAATTGGGGTTCCAGTCACTCAGCCAAGGTTTTGGATGAATCCAAAAAATGACTCTAACCGTAGCAGGAAAATATATTCATTCAACTTACAGCTTTTACAAGATAGAGAACTAAATTTATGAAAACAGAAAGTGTTGTTTCTAATAAATACTCCTGTCTTTATCTAGTCATGTGCATTACTGATAAGGATAGCACTGACCTCACCACACATCACCACCAAGATTTTCATTTCACTTCCCCTTTATCTGAGGTCTTGTGTTGAAAATACAATATCCTTAGTGTGTGCATCTCACTGGCCAAAATTAGATAACATGCTTTTGCCATTGCTCCTAAAGGAAAAGGAAGAGTATGTTCTCTCTATATCATTTTGAAGAAAAATATTTTCCTCTCCTAGAAACATAGAAATATGAATTCTCAAAACTAGAATTGGGACTCAGAGGCTGGACATTATGACCTAAAAGCAACTAATGCTAGCCCAGAAGCATATTCTGTCATCAAATTTCATGAATCTCATGCCACAGACAGGAATGGAAAACAAATTAATATCCATAAACCTAATGTGTAGTCCCTTGATACTATGAATCCTATATAAAAATTAGTTTTAAAAAAAAAAAGCATGACTTGCTGTGAAATCATGAAAAACTGTTTTGGTAACTTTTATGACTTCTAAACCCAGTAGCTGCCAGAATAGAGTCATGCATTACTTATTTTCATTAATTAAGTTAGTAATCAAACTGTGACCATTAATGTTGTTTCCTATAATTTCATCTAATATGAAAAAAATATAGTGAAAGAAAAAGAAAACAAAATGTAATGCTTATTATAACTAAGAAATATTACTTTTCACTTTTCATTTGTAATATTTAGCAGTAGAAAATTTAGAAAAAGTACATATAATTTCCAACAATTAATTTCAGGCTGTGTTCTCAACTTTTAAAATTTGACACATTGCAAATCATCCTCCATTGTTCCATGTGGAAACAGTTGAGAAATTTATTGCAAAATTGAGATTGCAATATCCAATGAAACACACCAAAAATACCATGGGAAACAATTAGATTACTTGATACTGCTATTAATATTTTAAATCCTGGTTTTAAAAAAAATGCTGTTCTTAGGATGAATTTTCTAGCAAACTACATGACAGAGAAATTCATTGTTATTATAAAGTCAAAATAAATTCCAATATTATTTCTTGTTGTTCTAATCCTCGAGTCAAGTAATATTGACCTTTTCCATTGTCAGTGAATATAAACTGCAGGATCTTTACACTTGAAAATCTTGGACAGTCATTAAAATACTTGTCAATTATAAGAGCTCAAGTTAATTACTAAAGTGATTGGAAATAGTTGCAAATATAAACATTTTATGGTTTAAGAATGTAAAATGTAGTTTTAAGCTCATAAAAACCATCTCTTTGCTTTATTGAGAGCTAGAATGTCACAGATATAAGAGCAAAATCTCACATTAGACTATCTGAATCAGAAGTATCTCTACTAAAAATGAGCCTTGTAGTCATTGACTAATTCCCCCAAAGAAGATTCAGTTCTCACTTAAATGAGAGTAATTATACTCTTTTAATTAATAGATTTCTGTGAAGAGTAAGTAAATTGATTAACGTGAAGCATTTAACATGGTCCTGATACTTAGTTAGTACTTGCTATCATACCATAACTACATCATGAAATCAGTGGGTTTCATTGAAAAGTGGGTTTTCAGGATCTAATACATAAACCAACAAGAGGTACAATTCAGAATACACTGAACCTGGGTCAACAAAGCAACACAGTAGCAATTGCATCATTGTGTGTGCTTAACCTTAATCTCTACAGTGGCCTCTTATATTTTCCTACAGATTGAGAAACATAAGGATTTTGAGACATAATCTGAAGAATATGTAAATTCTGACTACTAGGTGACTTTGTCTATAAAAAAAATCAAGATGTATTCTATATACTTTATTACACTTTTGTTTTTATAGATGAAAAATTGTACATGTATGTGTGTGTGTGAATTTAAGGAGACGATAGTTTTAATGAAACTTTTGGCTTAGAGTCTTTCAGCTTATATGATTTGTATGCTTATAACTTTTCATATCAAGGTAAACTTTATATAAAATAAAATAAATATATCTCAAGTGTATACTTCAATATTTTAATAAATGCAGAAGCACATGGAATGGGCATATAAATCAAGAAACAGAAAAACTTCAACTCATTACCTCAGAAAATTACATCTTGCTACTTTTTAGTCAGTTCTTCCCACTGGGAGACAGCTACCTTTTTCTACAATCCTTCTGCAACCATGGATTATATCTTTCTTCAGATACATAATTAAAATCAGATGCTATATTTGCATTTGACTTGTATTGTTCTACATCATATTTTGAAGATTCTTCCATGTATTTGTGTGTTGTTAGTAGATTACACTTTAAAATTATTATTCTGTCACATAAATATAACACACTTAAATGACTCTCCTATTAGGACATTTGAGTGATTTATAGTTTGGATCCTCATAAATCCAGAAACATTATTGTACAAGATTTTTATGGAATTAAGTTTTAATTTCTCTTGTATAGAAACTAAGAATGGAAATGCGAGAACATAAGATAATGTGGTATGTATGACTCTATGAGAAACTGTCCTGCAGATTTCCAAATTGGTTGTACAATTTTATACCTCTATTGAAAAAAAAATATATATATATATATATATATTGTTAGTCTTTTTAATTTGGTCACGCATTTCCCTGTGATTCCTATTTGTATTGCCTGGTTAATTAGTGATAGTGAGCATTTTACTTGTGCGTCTTTGTCATTTCTGTGCTCTTTTATTTTAAAAAAAGTGTTTAAATCTTTTGCTAAGTTTTATTGAGTTATAAGTATTTTTTTTTATTTGTGTGAAATTGTATTTTCTAGATACAATCCCTTTATTAGATATTTGCATTGCAAACATTTCTATCCAGTTTAGACTTATCATCTTATTTATATAACATTATATTTTATTAGCAATTTTAATTTTGATAAAGACCAATTTTCTCTAATATTCTATTATAAACAATGTTTTTTTTGGATCCTCTCTGATAAATCATTTGTGCAGACATTTTTCTCCTATGTTTTCTTCCAAATGTTTTACAACTTTAGTTTTTGCATTATGTTAGACGAACCATCTCAAATTAATTACAGTTCATAGGAGGATGTCAGAGTTTATTGTTATCTTTTCTACATATTTATTCAAATTTTTCCAGCTTATTTGGTGAAGAGATTAGATAGATGCTTTTACATTGTGGGTCAAATTTTCTATTATTGATTTTTATATCCTAATATAATGCCATATATTGTTGATTTCTGTGATTTTATATTAAATATTGAAATCAGGTAACATATGACCTCATATTTTGCTTTTCAGTTTCAAGATTGTTTGCTATTATAAGCCCCATGCATTCCAATATGTTTTAGAATCAATGTTTCAATTTTTACTTTAAAAACTGTGTTCTATAATTTTGATTGTTATTGTATTGAACCTATAGAACAATTTAGAAAGAGATTATATCTTAATAAAATTATTCTCAGATAAGTAATTGTGATTATTACATATCTATTTATACTATGTCCCCTTTATTTACTCTATGCAATATCTTGTATTTTCTACAATACAATTTTTTTTCCAAATTCTTTTTAGTTATAATATTAGTTGTAAATAGCATTTTAGATGTATTTTTCAATTAAAATATTATGTTGATAAAGATGAAATTTACTACTAATAATAAAATACAATGCTGAGTTCTGTCTCAGTTTCATTTTCCTCTACCATGGTCCAATAAAGGACCCAGGAAGAAATCTAAGTTGAACACGAAACTCACCTTGTGTGTTTCTTTTTTCTCAATAATACAGTCTCACATTGTCTATTTTTAGGTACCTGAGAACAGATACCAGATATGTTTTATCTAGCTTTATAGTTGTTTTGTGTGGAATGGAAATTCTGGTATAAGTTACTTCATCACAGTGTTAAATAAAAATTTCCCTCTATCATTATTTTGAAGTAAAAATACAAATACTCTTAAGGAAATTAAATAAAATCCTTAGTTAATCTTATATGAACTATTATCAATCTATCAGTATTTAGTGCTTTGCTTCTTCAATTACGTATCTCAAATTCAAAAATCCTTTAGACTCATTAAATTTCATATGTGCAGTTTGGAAAAATCATTCTACATTATAATGTGCCTTTCTAAACTCTGATCTATTCAGTTTGTATATGAATTTTCATTACAAGCTTCAGGTCAAACTAAATTTTTACTATCATGCCTTTTTATCCTAACCAACTACTATAAGATGTGACAAGAAAAGAGTTAAAGACAAAGTTCATCTGATAACTTTTCCTTAACACAAGCACCCTAGGTTGAAATCAGTCTGTCAATCCTTATTTTATCAATGTAGATCCTAACTAATCGCTTAATGATTCATTTAATATATATGGACATATCTCAAAAAGAAACAATACTACATCTTTGGTGAAATAATTTAGTGACTTCCAGAGACATTTTACATGTCATTTGTCTAAACTGATAAGCCTTAGATAGCCCCTGTGGGGGAAAAAAAAAAAAAAAAAAAAAAAAAAAAAAAAAAAACTAGGACCCAATTGCATCTTATGCCAACGAGATGATGAAGCATCAAGTGACCACTGGTGATTATTCTCATTCTCTAACACAACCCTATTGCAATGAGAGAAAAGACATATGGCAAGTGGTAAATTCAAAAGTACATGGAAAACAGAAAGGGTAATTATCATAGATAAGAAAATTTCCTTAATTTAGAAGAAACTGAATCAAATATTAATACTAACTAGGAAATCAATTTTAATATAGATAATTATAGAAAAGAATCTCTGGGAACCTACAGTCTGGTTGTTCACAGATTTCAGATATTATACTTTTCTCCCTAAACCAAGTCTTCTCCATAGAAGATTCAGATATTTTCATTGGAATCAACTGAATAGGTCTAGAAGAGAAAACACTCCAAATACTGTCATTTTGGAATCCCCCCATGAACAGTATGTCAGGCCACTTTTACATCAGTGTCTATTGGCTGATTAGCCTCCTCAATTCTTAGCAGGTATGCTATGTTTTTTTTTTTTTTTTTTTTTTTTTTTTTTTTTTAATCACTATTACTAATTAATGGTTACACAGGGATTATCAAAGCTCAACTCATTTCTAACATGAAAGTGGAAACTAAAATACATGAACAAACACTTTTATGTGAAGACATGGGTGTTCTGTGTGAAAGGACCTACTGGGTGACAACTATATTTAAAAGTGTATCAAAACAATACAAATTAGTGAAGAAGTTTAGAATGACAGGTAAAATCAGGATCTTAAATCTTCCACAAAGAAAGCAAAAGAAATACCCTCAAAAAACCACAATAGATCACTTTCAAAGAACTGAACCTAAGAACAGTATCAGATTTTTCAAAAACATTGCCTGACAAAATGAAACACTTTCAAGTTATAGAGAAATATGTCAATTAAGTACAGGGAGAAATAGAGGTGTTTTGAAGCCTACAGAGGGATCAACATTTTACCTCCCATTTTGTTTGTGAAACTACTAGAAGATGTTTTCCATAAAATTAAGAGAAAACAAACAAAAAAAGAAGAAAACAAGAAAGAATTGGTAATCTTAATACAGAAAAGTGTCACAGGAAAGGGCCAGTGAGCTATTTCATCCAGCTTGGGGAGAACCTAGTATAACAGCAGGAGGAGGAATGGCAGCCTCATGTCTCAAGTAACAAGGAAAAAGTGAGCATCTGATGCTATTAGCAGTTGTAGTGTATCTGTTTGCAGAAGTATCTTCCCAATTCAATGGGAAAATTAGTGAATTATCACATTTAAGAAATTTAAAAATAATAGTATTCAATGGGATCATTTTTTCATTATTTTATACTTAATTTATAGCTTCATATATTCATAATTGCTACTAATTGAAGGGGAAAAATGAGTACTTGCCTAGCATGTGCAAGGCCCTAGTTTCAATGTACTTATTATATTAGCAAATGGAATTAGGAAGAGGAGAGGATGAAGGAATCCTGTCAAAAGTTATGGTCTAAAATTGATGGATAAGGAAATATAGAAGCATGCTCCAAGTGGAACATTTAATCCTTGACTACTGGCCATAAGAGCAGTATGGCTTTTGTTTTATGGTTTTATCTCTTTCTTGACAAATACCAATCTTGAACTATTTTCTTATCCTTTTGGGGAGGTATTTTCAATAATTAATGTAATTTTAAAATAAATTACCCCTGATTTTTATTTTCCATGTTTATTCTCGCTTGTGTTAGTCTTTTTAAGTACATTTTGTAATAATTATTCTTGTGTTTGTATGGAAAATATTCTTTGGCTTTCCTAAAAAATTGCTTATTTTGCCTCAATCTTTAAAGATATTTTACTTGTTTACAAAATTCCAATAATTATTAGTCCTCAGCATTGCAAATATATAATTCTATTATTTTCTACCTTCCATTGATGCAAATTCTGTACTATTAATCCAATCATCACTTATCTTAGATAAGCAGATTTTGGATTTATGTTTTTCTGTTGTGATTTACAATATAATTTTGATTAAATAATGCATTATTCCTCAATTTTAGAAAATTCTAAGCTAAAGAAATTCAAATATTTCTTCAATAGCTACTCCATCTGTCTAATGTGAGACATAAGTAGGACACTATTGTTCTTCCCATCAAATCTTTTCTTTTTTTTTTTTTGGTACCAGGGATTGAACTCAGGGGCACTCGACCACTGGGCCACATCCCCAACCCTTGTTTGAATTTTATTTGAGACAGGTCTCACTGAGTTGCTAAGTGACTCACCATTGCTGAGGCTGCCTTTGAACTTGCGATCCTCTTGCCTCAGCCTCCCATACAGGCGTATGCCACCACGCCTGGCTCCCATCAAATCTTTTAAGTACATATATTTATATTTGTATACATTTACTAAGACATGCATGTTGATAATAAAATATGAAAAAGATAACATTGCAATAATATGACACCACATAAATTCACCATTTATTTCATACATTGCATATAGATTCAGAAACAATGGTAACATCTTTTTCTCTATGGTCTCCATTTAGACATACATCAACATGTCATTCTATCACAATAATTTTCTCTCTTTGTTCTACCTGAACCACAGTAATAAAGAGCTCAGTACTCTGATTATTGAACCATCATTATTGACCCATTCAAAACCATCTATAATTTATATATTTTAATACTTTTATTAATTACTGTTCAATGATACAAATTTTTCATACACTGAATCAGCAAAATTAATCCATATTATTGTTTCTTATTTCAGTTCTTTAACCATTATAATTTATGTATATTTTATAAAAATGTGTTCCCTTCTTTTATAAGATACAGAAATATTGTTAAATTGAAAGGGATATTTAACAGGTTTAATCTAATTAATTATAAAATCTGATAACAAATGGGTGAACTGGGATTTAAACTCTGACCTTTATGATGATTAAATAAAAGATATATCCTGCTTGACCAAAAATTAATTTAAATTTTTGAAAGGAAAAAAGAAAAATATAGCACAGAACATTAAAATTCATTTTTATAAAAATACATCCCTACAAATTCATATACACACAAATTTTATAAATATATTTGATATATATTATATATTTATTATATATATTTTTGTACATTTAAAAAAATATATATATATAAATTACATATATATACATATATATGCACACCACATAAATAGCTTATGTTTACAATGGTCTACATCTTTAACTCATGACGTCAAAAATTATTAATTTCCCAGGAATATCAGGATTAGAATTAATTTTAGGATTTTAATTTATAGTGTTCTCTCCTGAATTATTAGGCTCTAGTATTACCATTTAATAGTTCTAAAACTGGAGTTGCTACTTTACAAAATATCAATATGAGTACTAGGATTACAAATTTCTAGACAAAAAGGTTACAGTATTCATACTGGAAAATCATCATGTTACCAATATTGGATATTTTATAAACTGTAAGAATTAAATTTAATGCATGTGTTGAATGCCACATGAAAAATGGGATTGTATTCCTTGTTTTCAACTGTAGTTTTGTTATTTTTTCCTATACTTAATATTGTTCTTTGTCTTCTTCCAGACTTTTTTTATTTTTTTGGTACCGGGGATTGAACTCAGGGGCACTCGACCCCTGGGCCACATCCCCAGCCCTTTTTTGTATTTTATTAGAGACAGGGTTTCACTGAGTTGCTAAGTGCCTCGCCATTGCTGAGGATGGCTTTGAACTCGCGATCCTCCTGCCTCAGTCTCCCAAGTGCTGGGATTACAGGCGTGCACCACCGCACCCGGCCAGACTTTTTAAATATACATATACATGATCATATGTATGTATGTACAGCTGCGTATGTGTGTGTTGCTGATTGGTGCCTAAGAAAACTGTTTAAATGTTATTCATCTCTCTTTTATGTTCTACAAATTAACATGTCACCTCAAACTAGTATTTCCCAATAATTCAAAGTATTTTGAAATATCTTTTATTAAAATCTCAGTGTGAGACTAGTCCACAAACCCTATTTTAACATTAGAACATGAAACAATTTTCCTCCGAGTAAAAGGTAACTGTGAACTTTAATAAATCATAAAAATTGATTTAAACTTTTTTTGTACTTTCTGCCTCTTTACAGTTCTGCTTCTTTCTAACATGTATTTTAAAAAATTTACTAAGGTTTTTTTCTTTGATCCATTTATAGTTCTGAAAAAGTGCCCAATATCAGCTATGCCATATTCTTCTATGGAAGCTGGTCTTATAAGAAGGGTTGGTTGTTGTTGATTCATTCATCATCTTTTACTGAGTGCCCAATGTAGACAAACACATAAGCTTAATTCTTTAAATTTTTTTTAATTTTATTTATTCTAATAAGTTATATGTGGCAGCAGAGTGCAATTCAATTCATATTACACAAATAGAGCACAATTTTTCATGTCTCTGGTTGAGCACAAAGTGGAGTCACACCATTCATGTTTTCATACCTATACTAAGGGCAATGATGTCTGTCTCATTCTACTGCACATGAGCTAAATTCTTACATACAGATATGAATAAGCTAAAGTCTTTAGACTCAAAATGCTCATAGACTAGTATCTGAGAAGAAAATGTACATTTACTTGTAATGCAATAGTTGAGGTCACATCAAATGGTTTGGGGGGGTATAGAGTTCAAAATATTTCATTCAGATCATTAATAAAAATTATGTTACAAACTGAGTTTTGCATGTAAAATATTAAGATTTATAAATCCTTTAATACCTCTATTACATATTGATTAATTATTTGCAAGTATTTTGCTTACATGTTTCTGTATTTACCAATACAGAAAAGTAGCTTCCAGAATCTGAGACACATACAAAGCTTAAACAATCCTATGATTCATGTGACTTTAATGTTCTTCAGCCTGAAATTCTTCCCTTCTGCTCTTCCCTGGAGCATTGCTTCTAGGTTTCTACTAATTGGTACCTTACCTTCAGTTACCTCAAAAACAGTAGTTCAATTGAAGCATACACTTGCTACTTGTTAGAAATGAAGCAGATGCTCTCACCCTTTATTATATTTTTAAGAAAGAAAGAACAATGGATCTCTGAAATAAAGATACAGAAATTACCTCTTCCACCTTGTCTCGTACTGTCATCCCTGAAAACAGAGCAACTTTCTCCCCTATCTTTGTTTCTAAATTATCAATTCAATTCACTAGAATTTAAAGGTTACTCTCACTCTGTTAATCAACATTTGGCTCTCCAAATTAATAAAATATACAATAGAGCATAAAACATGGTATATATCATATATTGGATGCTTTAGAATGGCAAAAATAATAAGGTAAATAAAAGGAGATAAAAAATATTTTAATGAGTCAGACTCTCCTAGAATTTAAATCAAGAGAAGTGGCAGTCTCCCCCCACCATTCTGAGATAATTAGAGACCCTAGATTTTGAAGTAGGAAACTAAAGACTCATAACTATAATAGCTCTGGGGAAAAAACTAGCCTTTGGGTAGGAGGACAGCTGAATGCTGTAATTGTAAATGTTATATTGCAAAAAGATTGTATTTTATTTGGGAGTACAAATTATAAGAAATTACAGTTAGCGAAATGATTGTCTGTCTTAGTTTAATAACACCTCGAGTTTACTGGCCATCTATATTTTAATTTTCATACTCTATTTATTGCCTTATGTTTTATTTTAGATCACTGCCCTTCTCTGGTTATTACTATAGTATGTCCACAAATTCTCTAAAGGTTTTGCTACAATTCTACATAACTCTCAAGTTTGAGTCTTTATCTTTACATCTGGGTCTATATTTATTTACATTATTATTGTATTGATGGAAAGATGTATAATTGTGACAACTCTCCACTTCTAATATATGTAGCTGCCTTACTTTAATTGAGATACAAAAACTGGTAAATAATTTGCATAATATGCCTTTTCTTTTCCTAAATAAAAGCAAGGTCACCAGGAAAAAATTATACACACACACAAAGACACACATATGCATATATATATATACATACACATATATGTATACATATATTCACACACACACACACACACACACACACACACACACACACATATATTTCCAAACAATTTTTATTAGTTGACTAAGATATTGTTTATGTTTTTAAGACAGGATTTCTTGAGTTATCATGCACTTTGAATTTATTGCAAAATAAAAGAGGCAATTACTAACCTAAGTTTAAAAAATCGAGATTTATTCCACTGTTTTAAAAAAACAATAAATTTTGTATATTTGATATGATCTGACTTAAGACACTTGTTATAACTGAAAAAAAAAAAAAAAAAAAAACTGGAAGGTTTTACCTTGCTAAAATTTTCCCCTTTTTACTGCCAAACATTTAAAACTTACAATGGCCTCATAAAAGCTCATTAAGGATATAAATAAATAGCAGAAGAACTTCTGTCATCAGAGTCTTATACTCATGTTGTACCCATGACTTCTAAGAAGAAAAGGAATAAGAAAGATTTATAAACCTGTCTCTTAAGAAAAATGCTTTTATGACAGTTCCAGAAATCAAAGTATATTTCTTTTTAGGTTTTTAAATGTATTGCGATGATAGTTTCTATCAGTAAAAACAAATGAGCTCCATCCCTAGTTATAGTTTAAGAAATATTTCTCTGAAAAAAATGCAATGGGAAAATTATAAATTTTAGCATTTATCAGACCTCTAAAGTACCCTATAAACTGCTTATGACCAATTCAAAAGACGGTTTCAGTTTTAAGGATAAATATACCCAGTATATTATTCAGGACTCCTTCATTATCATGCTACAGAAACCCAACCAAATCTATTGAAGCAGAAAAACTGGAAATAATTCATGACTTCAACAAGGAGATAAAAGAGATTAAGCAAGTTTTAGATATAGTCAGATGCATATAGAACTCTCCTCAGGCTTCTTAGTTGGTTCTACTTGCCTTTATTCACCTGTCTTTATTATCAAATAAAAATGTGTGTTTGTGTATGATCACTCCTGCGTGATGGCAAGATGGCAATTGGCTATCTCACAGTAATGGTCTTTTTTTGGTATTAAACGAAACCATATACTACAAACTCAGTGCTACTATCAACTTTGTGGTGTTTGAGAATACAGGAGTAAACTAGAGAATAAAAGCGCATGCCATCATGGAGTTTATGCTCTTATATAAAAAAATGATAGAAAATAAATAAAAGTGGTGTCCACCTGTTTCTCCCTGTAGATGATTCATTAATTTCCTCATTCATGCTCCACCTGTCTAGATCCATAAAAAACCTGTGGGTTGTTTCTCAGATAACAACCAATTCAACTAGGCTTTCCGTAATGCTGCTATTCAAAATCCCACCCACCCCCATGCCTACTATCAGTACTTCCCACTCACTTTTCCTGCTTTATATTTTTTAGCACAGTTTTGTTGTAATCTTACATAATAGTTTTCATGGATCTCTCCCACTAGAAATGTGCGGTGCTAGGGACTTATCTATCCTTTGCTGTATAACCAATCCCTGCCACACAATAGGTGTTCACAAATATTTGAAGGATTACTAATAGATTACATGGTCTAAATAGCACAATTAGATTTAGTCATTATGGATTAGGGACTTCAAAACTTTCAGAATCTCTTTGTTTTACTCTGTCTCCTACCTCTTTATTCTCATGAAAACTCTCTTCTCATCTTTCAAAATCCCCTCAGTAAAGTCAAGTCTATACTATGTCTTAGAAATTGGAATCCTGCTGAAAAGATAGGTTCTGTCTTTCCCAGCATCATTATTAATTCCCTAAAGCTTCTATCTTTGTCACAGACAACTTCTATAGTAGAAAAGAAAGGGCCATATATGCAAAGGAGCAGTTTTAAAAGGGAAAAAAAAATAAGTTAAAGAAAAGGAACTTAATCTATTGGGTACAGGATCCCAGAGCAGGTGGGTGTAAAATAAATATTCATGTCTTTCCAATGGAAAAGAATGGAGAAGTGGGTTGTCTACATAATAATGGTCATTGAATGGAACTATTCATCCAGAATTTTATGTTTTGTTTTTGGCTTGTTTGTTTAGTTTAGTTTTGTTTTTTGATACCAGAGATTGTGCCCAGGGGCATTTAACCACAAAGCCATATCACCTGGCACTTTTTATTTTGAGAGAGGGCCTCTAAGTTGCTTAGGACCTCATTAAATAGCTGAGACTATCTTTGAACTTGAGATCCTCCTGCCTCAGCATCCCAGGCTGCTGGGCAGAATTTTATATTCTTCTTAACCCCAGCAGCTAACATGCTTTTGGACAGAGACATTCACAAGGGAACCATTAAGGATATTCAGTGTTTTTTGACAAAAATAAGAATTCTTTCATGAAATCATTGCTTTAGATTTCAGAACAACTAACTTTACATTTTAGGAACCCATTTTCTTCAGCTTTAGTATTAAAATTATACTGCAAGAACTGTAAAGCCATTTTCTGCTTACTGCTAATTTATCCTAAATTAGGTAATTGTGGAGTTTAGTGTATTTTTGAAAATATACCTGTAATATAAGGAATTATATATAAGGATACACACACACACACACATACACACACACACACACACATATATACACACACACATAAACACATACATATAATGAGGAATTATTTGTGTGTGTATATTAATGTGTGTATATCTTACATACCTGCAATTACACACATACCAAAAATTAACTATTAGTTTATTAGCTTTTTTTCTAGTAGGGAATCTCCAAAATGAAAATATGAAAAATGTTATCAAATTCTTAATAAACTCAAGGAATTTTATTATGATAGTCATTATTTTCTTTCATTTTCTTTTCAGATTAAAAATATAAGAACATTTCCTTTAAATTTTAACTAGTATTAGTTGCATATAGTAATGGGTTAAGTGTGATATTTCCATACTGTAATCCTGATTTAAGTGTATTAATCTGGACATGTAATATATTGCATCAATAAGTAAGTTAGATTATAGCCCCCAGGTAACCTAAAACTTAAATGTAACACCCTTCTCGGGTTAAAATTAACCATTTTTTAATAAAAGTGTTGAATTTAAAACAAGCCCAATTAGAGTTATTTTATTAACTATCGAATCTGCAACTCACAAAACCTAGTCTACTATCACTGTTTAAATTTATCTAGCAATAATTGTATATACATATCCATAATGTACTGCTTCTTTAGCAAGGTTCTGACTGAAAGGGTCACTTACAATCTTTAAGATACCTCTTAGCCAGTGCTCTCTTGGCTTGTGAAATGACTCATCAAAACAAATGCATTCTGTTGAGCAAAAGTTGTATTGTCCTAATTATTTTGTATGTCACTCTTAGCCCCTTATGTCAGCACATTTTTCTGAAACTGAATTTCAATCGCCACTCTTCACTTCATTACCAGGATCTCAGTTGCACACTTGGGCTATTTTTATTTAACCCATGCTTATGCACACTCTGGTCTGGTCCTGTAATGTCTCTTAAAATAGACATCTTAATTGATTTTCTCATACTAGTCTTTAATATCCCATGTCCCATGCCCCAAGGTGAATTTAGGTAAACAGGCTCTTAAAATAAACTCAACTTGCTTCTTCCATTGACTTTCCAATATATTAATTTGGCAAGATTTTAATTTGAGAACTGATGGAAAAATAAAATTTGTTATGCAAGTAAAGATTTTCTCAATTTATTTTCTATTCTTTTCATAATCAACAGACACTCCTTAGCATTATTGGGCAATGAGAAATATAATATAAAAAATACAAATCCCAAAGTTTACAATTTCATACTTGGTTTGGATAAATGTTAGATGGTGTTCCTTAATCTGCCTCAAGGGAAGATTAAAAGAAATTGAGATATTGGCAAACAAAGTAACAGTTCAAAAACAACAAAAAAGCCAAAGGTGCATATTTATTTATGAATATAAATTATGTAATATACGCACATATACATAGTTGATGGGAAATATATGTAATAAATTATGTATGCATACATTTCAAAATTACCTACTGTTTCTGATAGACAAGTACAATTTTAAAAGATGAGAAACAGAACTGGAGATAAATAAAATACATCTAACAACTGCATTTGCTGAAAGAATAGCAGAAACAAATACAATTTAATGAAAAATCCCAAGGAAACAACCAGAAGAGGAACTTTGATTTTGCTCAGTAACTAGACACAGAATTCACCACATAAGTATAAAGGTTTGTTCTTTGATGGTTGAATACAGTGGGTAAGAAAGTGGGCTCTAAAGACAGACTGCCAGTTCAAATATTGGATCCAGCATATACTGGGCCTTTAATCTGGGAAATGCCCCAGTACTTTACATGAAAAATTGGAATATTACCTATCTCTTCCTGGCATAATAAAGATTAAATTTGATAATCAGTGTACAGACTGCTCCTTAACAATTGTTCAACTTACACACTGGCTCAACTTATGATTTTTTTGAATTCACAATGATACATAAGTGATGTGCATTCAGTTGATATGGTTCTTTGGATTTGGAATTTCATCTTTCTGGGGCTAGTGATTGCAGTAAGTTGTTAGGCAATAGCATTGAGGTGCAGCTCCGCATGAACCCCATGATCATACGAGTATACAACCAATACTCTGTGGTATACTGTGCTGCCCAGTTATGATGTGCTGCAGGTAGGTGTATTAAATGCATTTTGGACTTGAAATATTTTCAGCTTACTTTGAGTTTATTTGCATAAAGCCCTAACATAATTCAAAGAGCAATTGTAATTGTTTACTTGATTCAGTGCTTCAAATGTAGCAAAAGTAATTTAAGTCATTATACTATGATAACTATCACATTTCCTGTGTGAATGACTCCTCTCCTTAGAATGTTGCTTTGAGATTGTATTGATTTATGGAATATAGATATTGAAATTATTTCTTTAGAATTCCATGTATCAATAAGTTCCTAAGAGTTTTTCTTATAATACAAAAAATGTGTTAAATAAATTTCCTACCTATCAAAATGTTGGCATAAAAAAAAAATTAAAAATGTGATATATAACCACAGAGTCTCTGATGTTGTTCCTGAAGTGAGTTTTTTCTAAAGAACTGTCATAAACCTATTTGGCTTGCTTAATTAATAATTAAAACTCTGAATTAGTAATTCGTAGCACACTGTATTTTAAGAACTGGGAAACAACTAGAAAATATACAAATAGCAATAGTAGCAGTAGAGGTAGTACAGGTAGTACTTATATTAGTTAAAATTAATTAAAATTAATAAAACTACCCATGTTTAATGTTATTGCAGCTTATTATCTTTTGATAAATCCTTTAATAAAAAATATTCTTCCAATTACTTTACCAAATAAAGATGCATATAAGTAGTATTCATAAACACAAAATAAACATCTTGTTATAGTAATTGCTATTATTTTAAATGTCCAATTTACAGATAGGTTATAGAATTGCCTACAAATTGTATCAAAGAAAGTATTTGCTACTTCGGAGCTCCTTCTCATTAATGGGACATATAAAAGGAAGTACTATGTTGTCAATAGCATGCACTTTCATTAAGAAATCTATAAAATAAAATGTTTTCCCTGTTTTTAGAATTTGTTTCTGATATAAGGTAGAGAAAATGGCCATGTTATCACCATAAACTACTTGGAAATTTGTGACTACCTCATTTCAGAGAGTAAATCTCAGGAAACCTGCTCTTTTCAGGCAAAGTACTGAAAAATAGCTAATTAAAAATTCATTAGTGAAATATAAATGTATAAACATTATCAATCAACTCTAAGACATGAAAAACACAATTTTCACAGCACTGTTTCTCTAATTTCTAAAGCAAAAGTGTCAACTTGGTTAAAAATGATCTAACCCTGTTAATGATTGTTCTAGTCTTACCTGCCTAGGTAAGAATGCTTGTAAGTTATTATATTGTATGCCTTTGAATTGGAGAGAAATATAACAGTGTAACTGTTATATGATGGAAAACTGAACAAATACTTGGCCAATTCTTTCCTCCTAGATAATAAAAATATAAATACATTGGCAAAACCCACTTTTTTCCAGTGTTATGGTATCTGTGAACTTACATCATACGTCATATAAAATATTATAACCCACCATCTCTGCCTCCAAACACAAAAGGTATGGAACAATTTATACTGTTATTTTAAAAAATAATGACAACAATGTAAAATCTCATGAATTTCCAAAAGTGCCACTTTTAGATATTAGTTTTATATTTTACATTATACTTCATTTTGTTCAAAATGAACTCTAACATGTATTGGTTTCTTATTTGTATTATTTAAAATCTTATTTAGCTAAAACCTAGCAAAAAGCACTATGAAAACATACTTGTAATTTGAAAAAAAATCATATTTATATTCATGAAGTTTTATTCAAAAGCTGTCAAATGTGTAAACATTTAAGAAAACAGAAGCTTTTTGTTTCCAAATAGGGACCTAATCTACATGGGTGTAAAATGAAGAAATCTTGAGTAATCTGATTTGTACTAAATGGAGTTTTAAGTATACAGTATAAGTGAATTCATTAAAAAAAACTGAATATGTTCGCTGAATTTAGTAGATATTTTCAATAAAATGAAGGGTTATTGGCAGATACCAACCTCATGTTTATATGGGTTGGATTTGTTTGTTTCTCTGCAGTTATTTCCTTTAAGTTTTAGTAAGATTTAATACTAATCCTTAATATTACTATTGTTTTGTTCCCAGTCTGAATTATTTAGTAACTTTATTTACACATATCTTATATAAATAAATCAAACTGATTTAAAACAAAATTCACCACCACCTAATATCTGAATGAATTCATGCATTAGTATTTTACCATTTATTGTAGGTGACATTTTACTTAAATTAATGTCCATAATGGTATACAGACTACATATACCTCTTCAGCTCACATCACTCCCTACTGCTTATGAAGACACTGTCTTCCTATCCAAGACTGATCTGTCAATCTTGCCATCTCTTTCTCCTTCAGAGTTTGTTCTCTCCATATTTGTCCTTTCTTCTCAAGTATTTGGCCTTCTCTCTCCATGGATTTCTTTTTTGTAACATAAAGACATAATCATATGTCTTCCATTTCATAAAAATTTCTCAGATTCTGGATATTTTTTTCAGTTCCTACATTTTTTAGCAATTAATGTTAAAATAATATGTCCTAATTTCTACAGAAATTCATGGGTATAACAGAAATGAATACCTCAGTGAATTCAATGAAGAAATTATGAATGCCACTAGCTCTACTAAAAAGAACCACTGCTAACAGTTATATTTAGAAGTAATGTATTCCTGCTTACATGAATAGATAAACATATATTTTAGTAGAAATGAGACCTCACCACACATACTTTTTGATAAAATCAATATATAGTACTAAATATTTTTTGACAACAGAACATTTCTGCCTTATCATTGTAATCAGGTTCTTTCAACAACATGCTATAAAAACTATTTTGCAGTGTCACCACTGCTTTTCTAATTTCCCAGTAGAAGGAACATATTTCAGAATTTCTAGCAGTACCTACTTTTATCACTCACTTTCCTGACCTTCCTCTTTCCTACCATCCCTCCTCTCTTTTATGGATTTATTATACCTTTCCATGGTGGGCCCTTCCTAGTCAATTTCACCCACTCATGAAATAATGAAAATAAAAATTGAATAATGAAAATAAAAAGGGTAACTACTCTTACCATTTTAAGATGAATACCCCTGGGATGACTATCTGATCCTCCCAGGATCCATGTGTGTGTGTGTGTGTGTGTGTGTGTGTGTGTGTGTGTGTGTGCCTTCCAAGTGTCCAATAGATCAAGCAACAGATAACAAAACCAACTTATCTTTTTTACTAATAAGAAGGCTTAACTGGGAGGGTCCAGCCACACCCCTGTGTGTGACTTCCAACTTAATTTATTCCCAACGCACTACATGGTCCTTGGGTCAGGTTGATTCCATTTCAAAAGCACACATTTATTTCCTATTCTAATCACTTTGATTAGTACAAGTTAGGATAAATCTCACATTCACCTTTGCAAAAATCCTCCCAGGTAATAGGACATACCTCTTGTCTTTTCACACCCGCATTCATTCACGGTTCCTACACCATGTCCTGAAACAAATTAAATCATATTATCATCCTGCTTGAAACATGTAAAGGACTCAGTTTTTCAGAGTCCATAACAGACTTCCTGTTCTGCCTTCATTATCCTTTCTTTCCTTCCCCATTTTGATAGATTTCTTTCCAGTAAAATCTATCAATTACTTGCTCTTCAATCTGTGTGCTGCCTCAGGAGGCATTATATTTCCTGATCCTTCTGCCTATAACACCTTTCTCTTCTTGTTCACTGAGTGACTTTCGAATATTCAAGTTTCATTAGAAACCTTCCCAGATACTCAAAATAATGTGAATTTATTTTTTTCTTCACCAGCTTTCTTAAAGTGAATATATACAGATATATTTAGATACAAACATAAAATCATTGATGTCTTTATGATTGATATTAAAATGCTAATGATGACAAATATTTACTGACGCATTATTTGAGAATAATATGCATGCTTTCTGATATTTTTGAAAGTTGTTACAAAAGTTCTTGTGATTGAGAACTCCCACTCCCATTAAAGTATTTATCTTGCCAGGTTTAAATGTCTTGATATGGGATTTAAACCCGGGCAATCTGGTAGTATAGACTCTTTCTTAATATCAAATATATAACTTGTGTAATAAACAAATGAGTCAATTAGTAACTTACATTTTACACAAATGTTTTAGGCTTTTAAAATTTTTAAATATCTCACCCATCATTTTTCCAGTGAGTCTTGATAATATTATTAGCCATGTGATTTCTTATAGTTTCGATAAAGATAGCTTTGCAATTAACTAAGAAATGTCTATCTGAAATTAGAGTACTCTTGTGCAATTATCAACTAAGAGTTCTAAACAGAAAATGCTGTGAGAGAAGACAGGAGATAAGGGACTTAGGAAGATAGAACATAAGCCATGTCAATACATTCTATATGTCAATATATTATATATGTATATGTGTCTATATGTGAATACATTCTATACTTCACTACTCTTTTTAGAGCTCAAAGTAAGTAGTAAGTGCATTTCTAATATATTCAGACTAACACTGTGTAAGAATGCATTTTTCTAATATATTCAGACTTAATTTTTATCCCTCTTTGATGTGAATTTGTGATTCAAATATAAAAGCTAAAACTACATAATTTTGGACAAAATAGAATAATAAATTCAAAATAGGCTAGAGGGATCAGCATTTCATGCATCGTGCATAAACATATTCTCTCTTAAGTTACAGAATAGTTTGTTTTCTCCTGTGTTAGTATAAAGAAATCCCAGAGTGATTAGTTACATTTTTACTCTAAGTATTTGGCATGAGAAAAAAACAAATGACAGAATCCTCATAACTAACACCTATTGATCTTTTCCAAAATCTTGTCACCCCAATTTTAGAGGTATCATAAACAATGATATTTTTAGTAATATAGTGACAATGTTTTGTGGATGCATACTTAAGAAAAAAAGTTGAAATTATTCTCTACTGAATTGAAGTATATTATGCCATCGTATTGTCTGTCCCTACCAGTGACACTGACAGAACTCTTTCCTCTGGAAGAAAAGTTTTTCTGTGCCCTAAGGTATTTCTTCTTGAAAAAGGTACAGACAGAATATGAGAAAGAGAATATTTCAGACTTTAAGCTGCAATTGCCTGAGTTTGAATATCATATTGAATATTTTTAATGCAAGGGGGGGGGAAACAACATCCTACGTGGCAGATGACAACAGGAGTATTGAGAACAGGGAAGACAATCCTGCAAAATCGGTAATTATCAATGCCAGTTATACCGTTTAGGAAACCCAAATATTATGTAGACATTAAGGGAAAAATACTAAATTAGCTGGAAGAAAACTGTACCCATATGTCTCATCAGCACAATTATTTTAGTAAGCACCTACATGTTCAATCACCAGCATACTATCAAGAAATGAATTTGGCCACGTAGGAGGCTGTGTAGGCAATAAAGAAAAAGAAACAACCACATAAAATTATCTATGGTATCATTAAAACAGAAAATATGATTATGATTTGGCTTTCTCTTAATTCCCATTTTTTCCTAAAAATGTACATATGAGCTGCCTTCAACCAAGAGCCAACAGACTGGATATATTTTTGATGTCACCAACAATTAAGCAGTGGGCAAAATTGATAAAAGAAAATTTGATTCATATAAAATATAAGACTTGTCTTTTCTAGAACTGTCTATAACACTTGAAATAGAAAACACAAACTTGTGTTCAACAAAACAAATTCAGTAATCTGGCATGAGTCATACACACCAAGGACAAGCAACAAAACCAGTCTGGTGAAATTTAACATAACTATCTCTCCATTCTTGCCCTCATCTCTCTCTCCCAACCTCCTTACACCTCTATTTCAACCGTTCTGAAACTTTCTGAATAGGGATATTCATCAATGACTATCAAAAACTACCTTCATGAAATTAGTCTGGCTTTGGCTTCCCTTCTAGCATCTCAGACTATACACAAACCAACCAACAATCTCTCAATCAAGACATATTTAATCAATAAAACCCATCTCTACTAGATGATAAAAATGTATGGTATTTACTAATGTCATCTATAACAAAGTATAAATGACATATGTGATATTTCCATAGGTGACTTTGTGAGTAGAATCAATTGATTTGGAGATTGAAACATGAAAAGAGCATTTAACTAGAGATATTCATTCATAAAACATTGAGGACAGAGGTTTTGAGACACTGCCATTTTCATTGTCTTTCACTAATACCAATTCACTTTCTCCTCAGCCTAGTAGGCCATAATTATCAGAATCATACATTTTATGGGAACACATAAAATATTAGAATAAATGATGAACATGAAGTTGCAGTGTCATGTTTATAACCCAGAGGACATGGTAAAAGAGGAAGCCGATTTAAGAGCACATGCTTGGTTGTAAGCAGTACAAAATATTACCAAATGAATATATGGATCCTGCTTGGTTAATGTACCATTTATTTCAAAATAAGCTAGTATTTATACTCTTCTAAGAAATATTTTAATATTTAAACATTGGTAGCTAATTCTCTATTTTAAAAAATCTATATCAGAGAAACTAAAGACCATAGTGATTGCACATTCTGGGATAGTCACAACATTGAGGTACAAAATCTATAGGCCAGTGTGTTTTGCCACTCACTCTTACTGTGTATAATTAGAAATCTTTCCAGATCTGTTTTCTCAATGGTAAAATGAAAGGCTTGTTGTAGGCCAAAATGTTCTTTTCCAAACTTTAATTACTTTCAATTTATTTCATGAATTCCTTTAATATGTTGTAGTTTTCTCATACATAGATGCTATATTATACATTGAATTAGAGAAATATTGTGTTACTAAACATTCATTTTTCATGCAATAGTTTAAATAAGCATTGTTTTAAGCATTGCAGATATGGTTAAGACCAAAATCTTTAAGCTTGCCATGGCATTTACATACCAGTGCATGTAAACAAATAATAATCATACAATTAAACTATGTAGGGAGGGTATGTGATGATGGTAAGTAAAGTTGGGTATAAAAGGAGAAGGGAGAGTGATGAAGTGGTTGTTTTAAATGTGATGGTCAAAGGAAGCTTCACTAAGAATCTGGAACTTGAAAAAAGAACCAAGGAAGATGCACATCTGGGAAGTCAGATCAAGGTGTCAGCAGATTTAGTGTCTGACAAAAGCTCATTCTTCATAGAAGATGTCTTCTTGCTTCCTCCTCATGTGGAGAAGGAGGCAAAAAAGCCCTCTACAGTCTCTTTTACAAGGAGAACTAATCACATTGCTTAATCATCTCCCAAAGAATGCACCTCTTAACAATCAACACATGACTTCTGGGGAGATACTTATACATGTAGACTATGGCATGGAGTAATTTATTTTTCTGAATTGTTTTTAAATAACAGGATAAAATAATTGAAATTTTTCCACAAAATTGCAAGATTGCCTAATTCTCCCTTCACTTCTGTCAGTTTTTGTTGTATACAGTTTTAAAACTGTTAATATGATAATTTATTCAGACATATAGAATGTCCCTCTTTATTTCTGGTATTATTCTTCAATTTTCATCGTGCAGTTTTTGTGTGATTATTATTTGTATGGTATGTTTTAACATACTCTCATTATCCTTTTCAGAGAGTGTATAGTTGTTTTTATTTGTTTCAGGTATACAATTAAATTTAATTAAATTCAAATGCCATTGGAAATTTAATTGCTATGTTCAATTTGTTTTCAATTGCTATAATTATTAATAAAGATAGTTTTATATCTACCATTGTGCAATTAGTTTTTGATTGTCTTTTTTGTTTGCTACATACTTACACCACTTTGTCCATTATTCTTTTGAGCTGAACACATATTTTAATTATGTTCTGATATATCATTTTTGGAGTTTTGGTCTTATAGCTTTACATATTTTTAGTGTTAAATCTCTAGGAATAAAAGCAGTCTTCTATACCATCACCATTTGCCTTGAATTAGTATTATACTATTGTACATAACAGTGTATGTATACATCTTCATAAATAAATAATGTTGTTCCATAACATCTTTGCCATACTTTGTGAAATATTTTTTCTATGTATCTTATACACCCAGATTACATTGTATTTTCATTTTTAACTAGCAAGTACTTAACCTCTTAACTACATCACCAACCCAACAATAAACTGACTTTCAGAGACTATAGGTAAAATATTTTAGGTTTATTTAATTCTTGAGTTTCTTGTTCCTATCTGGAGATCTGAATTTCCTTGTCTTGTCTTGTCATTCCATTTCTATCTAAGGTTATTTCTTTAGTATTTCGTTTATGCATATTTCTTGGAGACAAATTCTCAAAAATTCCTTTAATCAAAAATGTTTTATTTCACTTTCATTTTTGAACATTTTCACTAGATATAGAATTCTGAGTTAACAGCTTCATTTTCTTTTAATCTCCCCCTGTAATGATTATATTTCGCTAAATTCTATCCTCTACTATTTCTGCTAAGTCTGCTGTAATCCTTTTTGTTTTCTCTTTGCTTATAATAAGGTCTTATAATCTTTGTTTGCTTTTTAGATTCTGTTAATTTTTATTGTTCAGTATTTGGAATTTGAAGGTTGCTAACATCACATTTTGGCCTCTCTTTCTGAAACTTTCTTTTCCAGAAAAATTTCTCCCTCAATATGCATATACTCTGGCATTCCTAATTTTCTTGCATGACTTTTCCAATTACTATGACTGAACTTTTTATATTTTATAATTCCCCTTTACTTGACATCAAGAAAAAAAATGGGCTATAAATGTGGACTCCATCTAGTAATGCCATATTTGGAGGATCAAATCACCTGCATTTCCTTCCTTATAACACATACATATTGTTTTGTTTTATTATTGGTGTGTATTGTTTGCTCTTGTTTTCTTTTTTCCATTTTGATTCTAAGGTTTTAATTGGTTCATCTGAAAGTTAATTTGATATAATCTGCATTGTCTTTACTGAAACCATAGCTCCGTTTCTACTTCTATTCTAAAGGACAAGCCCATTGGCCCAATAGCAATGACTCTCATTCAAGATGCTTCTATACGTGTAATAATTCAACTGGGTCTTATAAATTGCTTTGGTTTTCCAGTGTTCTAGCACTCTTGGTTGTTGCCAACAATTAATGGTAAGTCTGTACCATAATTTGTCCAGAAGATTCAAGGTGAAACTCACAACGTATGAAACAAATTTCTTCTTTCTTATAAACATGCCAGATGCTTCATCTTCATCAAACACTACTTATCAGTGTGAAAAGTAACGTAAGCCTTATAATGGTATTTATATAATGAAATGTAGGGAGTTAGAAATTGAGACTTATCTACGAAAAATATGTAACCACAAGGTGGCAGTAGAGCACAAGAAGCTTTTTGGGAGGGGGTTCTTTGACAGGTTTGCATGCTGGGAAGTCCCTCACAGCGTGAGAACTTCCAGAGGGAATGGACAGCCAGTATGTGACTGCTACCAGAAAGGGAAGAAGATAAAAGAATTCCCAGGAGAAAGGGGAAATCTAAGAGGAGGCATATGTATCTTTATGATGTCGCTCAGCAGTATGATAGGGAGACTACATCAGTCAACTCCAAAGGGCAGCAGCATCTGGAAATCTTTTATAGTTCAAAGGTTTATCTTATATGTGGCTAGAAGATGTTTGTTGTATTATTTCAGGGAACGCAAAGACAGTAGGACACCAAATTGCTAACCCACAGATTATATGAGCTTATTTAAAATGACTGCATGTATGAAAATTGAATTTGGTTGTTAATGAGTTTCAGCTTAGTATGAAGAAATAAATGACATTTTTGTAACGCTAGTATACAGGCACCATGTTTAACCCATTTATACATCATGGGGGAAAAAAGAAGAAATCCTATTGTAATAAAGTTTCCATATCACTGAACAAAGGGAAGGCTATGACTGAGGCCTTTGCAAGGATGGTACACGTATGAATAGTCTCTATTTTTCTAACCTTTCTCTCCTCCTTGATCTTTCTACCATTGTTCAGCATTCTGTGCTAGCCCTACAATCTAATAATACCCATTCCTCAGAAAATTGCTCCTCTGAACAGAGTGAGCCATCCTTCACCTGTGTGTCAATAAACATTTCAAGATTAGTTTAAACACATAAAACCACTAATTGATCTGTGAACACACATGTGCAGCAGCATGGAAATAGCCAAATTATATGATGGTGCACACACACACAAGCTGGTTGAGTACTTCACAAGAGATACTGGTTTGTATTACTGAAGTTAATTTTACAGATTACATTTTATATTATAATCACATATTTTAACAAACTGGTGCATAATAAATAGAACTCAGTACCAAAAAAAAAAAAAAAATACCATTTGCAAAGGAAAACTAATTGAATCCATTTTTAAAACTGTAACATTTATATCATTGAAAGTATCATCAACTTAGTTAAAAAATTGAGCTCTATTAATCTGAAAAAAAAAAGTATGTATTTGAAAGGATTCTGCAAAGAATGTCTTGAAAATGCCTTACATATTCCTTCTACTTCAAAGAAATTTTAATAGAAAATGATAGATAATAAATTATAGGTGTGGATTTTTCTAGAAAGATGACATAGCTACTTGCATTGTGTTTTATGGTTTAAGAAGTTTAATTTGATTATTTTCCATGTATTCTGTTTATGTAATATTTTGTCAAAATATGTGAGTATAGTATCAAATACAATGTGCAATACAAATTTCAGAAATAAAAACAAATATCTCAAGGATTCACATAACTTGTGAGACCATGTATATCACCACAAAATTAAGCTGTTATTTCTATGCTGCTATATGTGTATTCATAGATCAGTCAGTATGTTAGCATAATTCAACCAATCTTGAATGTAAATAAACTGCATTTCATGTATGTTTTGACTTCCAATTAATCCCAGTTTTTGCTTCGAGGGCCTGTTGTAGGTCCTGATTACAGTGCACAAGAGAATTTTTCCTGTTTATACTAAGAAAAAAAGTGTTTGTTGATTGTCTTCATGATTTAGTTGCCTTATTAAAGAAACTTTACTTACTCTCAAACACTGCCAGATTTCTTATGTCAGAATAATGTAGCTCACATTAAAGGTTGGTTCCTGTAACATTATTTTGACTTTTTGTATTTTGATGAGAGCAGCATGAGGAATCCCTGGGATACCCAACTCTTTTCATCACAGTTAGTTCCATTACTTCTTTGGACATGGTAGGGATGGCCAAATTACCATGAGATGTAAATTCTCTTCCTTGTCTCCACTAAAGTGGCTTTAATTTTATTTTTATAATTATTTACCCATCACCAGTTAATTTTTAGAAGATAGTGGTTTGTTTTTAAAATACCACTGATTTTATTATTTGATAAGAAAAGCAACAGAATTCAAAATTTAATACCTTCATGGTATAATTTATGTAAATTTTTCTTATAATTTAATAAGCAATCTTATTCAGAAGAGCCATGAGCCCTTGGACTGGGGTTGCAGATCAGTGGTAGAGAGCTTGTCTAGAATGCAGAAAGTCCTGAGTTCAATCTCCAGCACAACAATAACAAAATAGCAAAGTCTGAATCACTTGTTTAAATAGTCAACTTTGTTAGCATAAAAACCTGCAGGAGCCAGTGTGGTGAAGCAAGCATTCAATCCCAGAGGCTCAGGAGGACCATAAATTCAAAGCCAACCTGAACAACTTGGCAAGTCCTTGAGCAACTTAGTGAAACCCCTGTCTCAAAATTAAATATATATATACATATATATATACATATATATATATATATATAATATAATGTGTGTGTGTGTGTGTGTGTGTGTGTGTGAGAGAGAGAGAGAGAGAGAGAGAGAGAGAGAGAGAGAGAGAGAGAGAGAAAAGGCTGGGTTTGTGGCATATTGGTTAGTCACTAATCACCCTGGGTTCAATCCCTGGTATACCCCTAAAAAAAACAAAAATCCAAAGACAAACAAAAAAAATTTGCATGAATTATTATACTATAATTTAGAGGTATATTTGTTAGTTTAATGATAATTTTAGAAGCTCTTTCTATAGTTAAACTCATTCACATATTTATATACATATGTATAACACAGAAATATATATATATATAATATACATGCATATATATATTATATATATATATGAGAAAGAGAGCCAATACCTTTTTAAATTTTGCTGTTAATTTTTCAGAACTATAAAATAAAATGAGGTCTTGAAGCTATCTAAGAAATACTTGCTTTTTTTGATGGTGGGGGATCATAGAGTCATTGTAAGCCTCAGTGTCTTCTTCTAGCTAAGATGGTATAGGCTAAGGGAAACTTTAGAGATCTGGCTTCAAAGATTACAGAATGCCCAAGGAAAGCAGGATTCAGAGGCCAACATTTGGGAAACCTCAATCAAACCATCTTTCCCTGTAGGGCTTTTGCTGATTCTTCACACAAGGCAAGAAGCCAAGAATCAAGAGAAATGAGGAGAGCTAAACACAGAAAATCTAGCACTGCTTTGGGGAACCTGAGGGGACTGGCAAGAAAATATTTTGGAGTTTGATATTCCAAGGACATCAAGAGCTACTACTTATGGTTTCCTGACTTTTTTTTTTTTTTTTTTCTTAACTGCACTGAGGAAGAAGCTAAGCAAAACCTTGTGAAAGCACTGTGAACTTTAATGTTGCTTCATGACACAAGAAAATGATCTTATTAATTTCAAAACACTCATATGTGATGGTTAGAGACCTATATACTAGAAGAAGACATAAACCTGAGATAGAAGCAATGCTAAATACACACCAGCGGAATCAGCTCAAACCTCTTTTGAATTAAAGTATCTACTCTTCCTGTGAGAAGATGGGCTGACATCACAATAGAAAGCCTAGGAAAATGAATGGCAACATCTTGGTCTCTGAGTGTTTTCATGAATTACATCAAAACAAAACAAAACAAAAGGCTTTCTAATGTGATATCAGCCATCTTAAATTAAATTTAAATTTATTCTAACAAAGAAATAAACTTGATAAAGAAACAATTAGAAACAGAATCAAGATGATCTTATGAAAATTGAGAGGAAGCAACTTTAAATGATCTAAGCAAGATAAGTTGGAAAGTGGATAAAAGATGGAAAACTTTATCAGGACACTAGAATCCATAAAAAAGTACTAAGTGAAACTTTTTAAGCCACAAAATACAATTACTAAAATAAAAAATACTCATCGAAAGTTTAACAGCAGTTTTGACATATAAAGAAGAGGTTCGATAAAGTGGGAAATACTGTATTAGCACATAACATGGCAAAAACAAAAAGGAAAATGATGGAAATGTCAGAAGACACTATAAGAAAAATATGAAAAAAGATGAAATGTTCCAGCATAATGTGAAATTAAAGTTGAAGAGAGAATGGTGGTATAGAGCAGGACAGCAATATTTGAGGCAGCCAAGCTTCATTTTGAAAACGTTTCATGAAGACTAAAAGAAAAATATTTAAAACCATGCACACATATTATGATTGTTGAAAACCTAGTTGGATGTGGTTTCAAAAGAGGTCAGAAGAACAAAAAAAGGCACATCACTTTAAAGAAGCAACAAGAAGACTGACAATGGGATCACAACTTTAAAGTTCTGAGATGAACTAATCACCAATCTACAATTTTGGGCCCAGTAAAAATAGAATCCACAAATTAAGGGAAAAATAAACATTTTCAGAATAACAAAAGTAGAGAATTTGTTACCAGTATCCAGGAGCCAGAGAGAAATATAATTAAGCCAAATTATCTTTACTTACAATTTATATATTATTTTCTATACGTAGATTGTACTTCCATGGGGGGGGGTGTCTACATTAAAACATTAATGAAACCATTCAGAATAGTCTCATTAGCAAAAGAGAATTTTTTATTTCTTAGTGTCTGTTGCATCACAGAATCTTTGCTTTGCTTGTTAGAATGATTTTGAGTTTCACTTGATGTTTAAGTGATAAAAATGGCAAACACCACATAGATGAAAGACAACAAAATAAGTCTCCAATAATTGAAGACACTCCAAAGATTAAGAGCAGTCCAATGGTCAGGTAATTAAAAAAAAAATATATATATATATATATATAACTTAGATCATGGGGTAGATATAAAACATAAGCAAATTAATATATCTCATAATCTAAGAAAATGATATTACTTTCAAATATATGCCATTTGTTCTCATCCAGCTATGAACCAAGGAAAGGCTTAGGCATTATTGAGGTCAGAAATATTTCCTAGGTATGACAGGTAGGAAGTTGTAGGCAGTTAGTTGTCTGGCTTTCTGTGATGTTTGTTATCTAAAATATTATTTAATGGTTGAGCTTCATTACTAGGAAATCAATTAATTACCTGAAATTAGATACCTTCCAAATAGAAATAGGTACAAGCCCCCAAAATATTCATTTTGATCCTATGTTTTAGCTAGTTTAGGTACAAAATGTACTCATGTATTACACTACTACTAGATAAAGTGTGACTAAATATGCAAAAACCTACATGAAAAATGGGGCTTTTATAGAGAGACAATAGAAGAGAACTTAATATGTGAAATAGGAAATTAGGTATCTCAGAAAATATAAAAACAAAAGGATGTAAATTGACACATGGTTATCTATGGTCTATTCCACAGATAAAAACAAAAATCTCTTTTACATAGACTTATATTTGGTGCAGAGGTCATGGGTTGAAGCTTTCACTCCTGGGTGTTTTCCCAAAGGACTTAAAAACATCATACTACAGGAACACAGCCACATCAATGTTTATAGCAGCACAATTCACAATAGCTAGGTTGTGGAACCAACATACATGCCTCTCAGTAGATGAGTGGATAAAGAAAATGTGGTATATATACACAATGGAATATTATTCAGCAATAAAAAAGAAAAATGGCATTCACAGGTAAATGGATGAAGTTGCAGAATATAATGCTAAGTGAAGTTAGCCAATCTCAAAAATCCAGATACCAAATGTTTTCTCTGATATAAGGAGGCTGATTCACAGTGGGGTTAGGTCAGGGAGCATAGGAGGATTAGAGGAACACTAGAAAGATCAATGGGGAGGGAGTGGATGGGAGGGGCAAAAGGGTATGAAGGGGAAAAAAAGATGGTAGAATAAGATGGATATCATTACCCTAAATGCATGTTCGAAGAAATTAATGGTATGAATATACTTTGTATACAAACAGTGATATATAAAAAGGTGCTCTATATGTGTATTATGAATTGTAATGTATGCTACTGTTATATATACAACATCTTCAAATAAAAAAAAAAAAAGCTAAAAAAATAAAAAAGGAATCTCTTTCCCAAATTCCTAAAACTGTTGAGGTTTTGAGTCAGGATGTTCTTAGAGAGAATTGACTTACATTGTTTTCTTTTTAACTGAGAGACATGAATCCATGAATCAAACTTTTGGTTTAATGACCTGCATGACAGTTTATTCCAGGGAAATAACTGAACCAGTTGAGGAGGGGATGGAGAAAAGACAAATGACACATGAATGGAGAAAAAACTGGGGCTTGGTGGTTCAGCCAACCTCTGATGGAGGAAGACCGAGCATGAGCAAGCTCAGCACATTTATGATATAAGTTCACTAGTTAAAAGAGTGGAAACGTTTCTTCACACCAAGGGGAGCCAAGGTCATAAGTATGAGAAGCCCAGTTATGATTATCTGCTTGTGCCCATAACTTTCTACTCCTGAGCAGCTGGTATCTGGAACTCAAGGTGAAGAACTAAATAGCTCCATAGCACAGAAACACCTATTAAACAGGGCCTCACCATAGCAACTGGCCCATCCCTTCAGCACCTTTGCACAGAGAGTTCTCCAGAAAGGTGTCACCTTTGCCACAAGACAGTTCTGAACCTGTGGTTCAGTCACGACTTCCAAATCTTGGAGTTTTACTACTGTGCTAAAGTTCACAGTATCTGATAAATATAAATTCCACTGAAAATCAAGGACACATTTCATTGATGTCACATCCTGAAAACATATTTCTAAATTTTTGATCATACAATGGTTATTGTGGAAGCTACTGAAAGAACATATAAATTTCATAAGTTTTTTAATATTTGGTCATTGGTGATGCAATAATTAGGAGTAATAAGACAGAAATGATTTTCACATAATTATGAATAGGCTGTATATAACCAAAAAGTTGACAAACCCCAGACAGAGTTAAATTCATTGTCATCCAAGCCAATGACAATTCATCAAAGAACAAAAAGGTCTCTGAAAGGTTTAAGCTTCAGAATTCCATTTGTTCTTTCCAATTTTCATGTAGATTGGGGATTATATAAGCATTCTATAGTGAATCAGATATAAACTATGAACTCCAAAGAATTTACAAATTCAGTAATTACTCTAATTAATTGGGTACTACTGTCACTAATGCTAAACCAAGCTATTACTTTTATTACTATTTGTGACACAGCTCTCCATCAAAGCAAGCCATCAATCCATCCTGAACATAGACAATGAGATGATTTCCATAATCCACTGCAGAATTATAGAGTATGATATCCATTTGGAGGTGTTCTAAAGGGCGCTTGGGTTTGAAATCTTGCCTGTGTGGCACAATTTGCACTTTAACCAGGATTGGACTGATGACAGATATGATATACTATGAAAATTTACTAACCAATTTTAGTGAATTTGGCCTACTAAGGTTTAGTACTCAATTTCATTCTTTGAGTGACTAATTCCATGTAAAATCATTTCAACCTTTCAGGAACTCCTGTGATGATATTAAGTAGCCTTCCTGAGAACACAAGAAGTTATTTTTTATGAAATATGTGTCCGTGTTTCTCCCAGAATTCATTTTCTTACTCAATTGCTGGAATTATATAAACATAGACTCATTGAAACTTGCCAGCAAAGTCTCAGTAAATCTCACAGGGTTTCATAAGAAACAAGGCCTTAATGAAGGTACATCTGACTGTTTAATGGTCAGCTATGAAATTGTTACCAGATTCCATCTTACATCATTTTCCATGTGCTTGTAACTATACAATATCTGTATGTCATTAAAAATCAAAGAATGTGAAGATTCCTATATACCAATCATTCTTAGTTGGAGGATTTTGCTGAAGTAAAGACTCTGTATGGTTTCCAAAACACCCTCAAAGCATGGACTTTCCCAAATTAATCTCTATTCTCATGTTTGTGTATAAGCCTTCTTATCTCTGACAAGTTCTGGTGAGAGCAATGACTTCCATCGCTTGGGTAGAATTTGCTTCCAGCAAGGAGCAATACTCCAGGGGTGAGTTGACTATCATGTGTCCTTTCTGATATTTTAAAATTTTGATCCGAAGATACAAGCCATCAACCAAAAATAACCAACCTTTTTCTAAAGATTTTAATAAATCTAGCTGAGATAAAATAGCTTGTGAATAGAAGATCGTCAATCACTATTTCTGTTTCTTCAGGTAATGGAAAAAAGAGTAGCAGGAAGTAAATTTTACAACAATGAATTAAAGTGCATGGAGGAGAAAGTAATAGGATTTGACAGGAGGTAAGGCTGCCTACACATATATTTATGTTTCTTCAATGAGTGAAAAAAGATTTTACAGAATGAAAACACTCATGGTTAAAGGAGATTCTAAACCACAATGACAGAGTTAGTTGCTGTGTCTATTTCTCCTCTAGATAAAATGGGAAGTCTTTTGCTGCTGTATCAAATAGCCACTATAATATGATTTTGGTATAAGTCATGTAACTGAGAATTTAAGGGTTAGTCCAAACCTATTGAGCATAAAATGGTAAAAAGGTTTATAACTGAGTAGAATGTCACTGATTTTAATTTTAACTTATAAAGGACTGCATTAATGTGTTGGCTTCCATAGAAGAGCTTAGATTATAGACAATTTAGGTTAAGTCACATAGCAGTATAGTGATTTCAGAAAAGATGAGGTTCTATTGATGTCAGTGGCCAAGAAAACCCTGAAATCCTCATAATTACTCCTTCTTATAAGTCCTGTAAAGTTTTGAATGAGTTTGTGGTATGTTAGGAGTAAGAGATCTAAGTCTTTAGATAAATCACAATTCCATGTAAATACACTTTACTTTGAAAAAGAAACTGTTACTTTTCTTGGCAAACTTTTGTCCTTTTTCACTAAAAATCAAACTAGATAGATAGGATCAATGTTAAATGTCCCTCCTGTTTAGAAAGTAACACAGGACCATCCAGATACTGGGCAAAAGTAGAGTAATCAGAAAAAGAAAGGATCTAAAGGACATATTGCCTTAGTAACCCTTAGGGATAACAAAAGCCCAAAGATACTGTTGATTTCCCAGGAAAAAGCAAACAATTATTATCTTGATTTAAAGGAACACAAATGAAAGTAGAAGAAATATCCACAATGTCTTCAAAATTGAAATATTTCACTGTCTGGCTTGTTATTGAAAAAATGATTTGCTGATCTCTGAGGATAATTAGAGAAAGATTTTCCTAACTTACAATATTAGTGACTTATTAAGCTAAAGCTTTAAAGGCTAATGTACTCCAGCATTTTAAATTAAAAAAAGAAAAAAGAAAAAAAATATTTGGCTTTATAATTACCTGGAAATTTGTCAATGAACTTCCCAGAGAGAAAGAATGTATTTAAAGGAAAATGGTCTCCTTAAAGCACGGAATTTAGGCGTTCAACTGCTATTATTAGAAACACCGAGAGAATTCATTTTTCCTACAGAAACTGATAGATGATTATATTTAATGGCAATCCTAAGAATCTCTGGATACATTGTTTTTAAGGTCTAGGGGTACTATAAAATACTTTTACAAAACATTGAATAAATCGTAGGATATAATGAGGTTAACATTATCTTAAGAAACACTATCCAGTGACTTACTGCTAATATGGTTTTTGTTCTCTATTGATCTATGCTATTACTTAAAATTATATATATTTTAATGTAAGAATTTAATAAGTCAATAAGATAGAAACCATTATATACACATAATTTAAAATTTTCATACTTAAAAACTCAATTGTTTACTAAAATAAATTTGTAATAAAATGTTTCTAAAATTATTGAGAGCTTTTATATCTAAGTTAGTATAATAATATTACATAAAATGCCATGTAATTATTAAGACTGTGATCCAGGACATAGTTTTTCCCTTTTACAGAGTGATAAAATGGAGCTTATTGAGATTATATAATGTATTCAAAATTAAGTTGCTGTCACTGGCAGACCCGAGAATCAAGTAAAGGAGCTCAACTCCAAATCTGTGCACTTAACATTATTTCTGCAATCTCACAAGCAAAATAAGTATTACAGAATCTTATGTAGGCAAGGACAATGAGAAAGTTCAAAACAAAATCTGAAGGTGCCATGATCAAATGGGAATGAAAGAGATGGATTTTACTGGAAAAGTAGGAAGGGTAAGAAAACAAAGTAAAACAACATAACCAGTTCATGCATTTGTAACATAAATGGTTATTTTTCCCTGAAAAGACCTTCTTCTCTATTATTAATATTGGATCAGAGAGAGACAATGGATGACATCTTACTCTTAGGAATTATCAGCTGAAACATAATCATGCTCAGTAAGACCCATGCCAAATAAAAATTCTAGAGGATTGATAGGGAGATGGAACTGTTTTGAGAGTAATCCCTTCCATCTTGTGTTTTCCATAACAAAAGATGCATTATATTGGAGAAAGAATCTCTAAGTTGTATGTGGACCACAGGAATGGAAAAATAATAGGACTACAAGAGTTTTTTTTTTTTTTTTTTTTTTTTTTTTTTTTTTTTTTTTAAACTGAGGTGCCTTAGCAATAGGATTCTAGAATTCCCAATTATGTTCAGAGATGTTAGATATAAGCTGCAAATCTGAATCTGATCATGTTGTATCTTTCTATCTCAAGGATGCAGATGGGGCTCTGAGTGACTTTCTGGACCCACACCACCATTGCTATTTTTGATAAATAATAACAATAACAATGTATTTATATAAACACTCTATATTTTGTGCTTAATTTTAATTCCACAATAAATCTGAAACCTTAGTAATATAATTGTAACCATGGCATGACAAATATGGAGTACTGTGTCTGCATAGCTTATTATTAAAGGGACATGGATTAGGAGTGGGTCCATGCAGGCCAGATGAGAAGAGTGAGGTAACCAAAAATCATATCTACTGCAAAAGGAAAGAACAATGTAAAATAGAGAACAGAATGAGACCTGCTTTCAATTGTTTAAAGTCTGTAACACAAAAGATGGTGCATCCTGTCTATGATGCTTTAATGGGGAGATAGAGTTTTAAAATGTGTAGTCTCCATAATATTGATTTTAAAAAGCTAGGAAATAAGATTTTAATGTTTTTCTTATTTGTATTTGCTGTTTTTAGATATACATAACAATAGAGTGAATTTGACATATCATACATATATGGAGTATAACTTATAATTTGGATGATCACATTCTTGTGGTTGTACATGATGTGCAGTTTCACGGCACATGTATTCACATATGAACATAGGGATTATGTCTGATATTCATTCTATTATCTTTCCTATTCCAATCCTACCTCCCCTTCCTTCATTCCCCTTTGTATAATCCAAGGAGCTTCTATTCTTTCCCTACCCCTTTATTATGTGTTAGCATCCATATATAAAAGAGAACATTCGGCTTTTGGTTTTTTGGGACTGGCTTATTTCATTTAGCGTGACAGTCTTCAGTTCCATCCATTTATGGGCAAATGCCATAATTTCATTCTTTCTTATGGATGAGTAACATTCCATTGTGTATATATACCATATTTTCTTTATCCATTCATCTGTTGAAGAGCACCTAGGGTGGTTCCATAGCTTTGCCATTGTGAATTGAGCTGCTATAAACATTGATGTGGCTGCATATATAGTATGTAATGTAGTATGATGATTTTAAGTCCTAACGGTATATATCAAGGAGTGGGATAACTGCATCAAGTGATGATTCTATTCCTAATTTCTTAGGAACTTCCATATTGCTTTCCAGAGTGGTTGCACCAATTTGCAGTCCCACCAGCAATGTAAGAGTGTACCTTTTTACCCACATCCTCACCAACATATTTGTTACTTGCATTCTTGATAATTGCTATTCTGACTGAAGTGAGATAGAATCTCAGTGTAGTTTTAATTTGCATTTCTCTAATCACTATAGATGTTGAACATTTTTTCACATATTTGTTGACCATTCTAATTTCTTCTGTGAAATGCCTGTTCAGTTCCTTTGCCCATTTATTGATTGGGTTATTTGTATTTTTCGTTTTAAGTTTTTTGAGTTCTCTGTATATCCTGATGATTAATGCTCCATCTGAGATGCAGGTAGTAAAGATTTTCTCCCATTCTATAGGCTCTCTGTTCACATTCTTGATTCTTTCCATGGCTGTGAAGACACTTTTTAGTTTGATACTATCTCATTTATTGATTCTTGATTTTACTTCCTGCACTTTAAGGAGTCTTGTTGAAGAAGTTGGTTCCTAAGTTGATATGATGGAAAGTTGGGTCTTCTTTTTCTTCTTTTAGGCACAGGGTTTCTGGTCTAATGCCTATGTCCTTGATCTACTCTGAGTTTTGTGCAAGGTGAGAGATAGGTGTTCAATTTCTTTCTGCTACTTATGGATTTCCAGTTTTCTCAGCACCATTTGTTGAAGAGGCTATCAATGTATTTTATGCTCAAATGTATCTTTATGGCACCTTTGTCTAGTATAAGTGTATTTACATGGGTTTGTCTCTGTGTCTTCTCTTCTGTTCCATTGGCTCATCTCTGTTTTGGTGCCAGTACCATGCTTTTTTTTTTTTTTTTTTTTTTTTTTTTTTTTTTTTTTTTTTTTTTTATTACTATAAGCACTGTAGTATATTTAAAGTCTGGTATTGTGAGACCTCCTGCTTCACTTTTCTTGATAAGGATTGCTTTGGCTATTCTGGGTCTCTTATTTTTCCAGATGAATTTAATGACTTTTTAAAAAAAATTTTTATGAAGAATGTCATTGGAATTTTAATAGCAACTACATTAAATCTGTATAGCACTTTTTGTACTCTGGCCATTTCGGCAAAATTAATCCTGCCTGTCCAAGAACATGGAAGATCTTTTCATCTTCTAAGGTCTTCCATTTCTTTAAGTGTTTTGCAGTTTTTTGTAGAGGCTTTTCACCTCTTTCATTAGATTGATTCCCAAATTTCTTTGTTTGGGTTTTTTGTTTGTTTGTTTTAGCTATTGTGAATGGGATAGTTTTCCTATTTTCTCTTTCAGCTTATTCATCATTGGTGTATAAGATTGCAATTGATTTATGGGCATTAATTTTATATCTTGCTATATTGCTGAATTAATTTATGAGTTCTAGATGCTTTCTGGTGGAATTTTTTGGATCTTCTACATATAGAATTATTTCCTTAGCAAATAGAGTTTGAACTCTTTTTTTTTTTTTTTACTATTCATATCACTTTTCTTTCTTTCTTTTGTTTAATTGTTCTGGGTAGGTTTCATGGACTATGTTGAATAGAAGTGGTGAAAGTGGTCATCCCTGTCTTGTTCCAATTTTTAGAGGAAATGTTTTCAAATTTTCTCTATTTAGAATGATGGGTGTAGCATGTATAGCTTTTACAATACTGAGGTATGTTCCTAGTATCCCTAGTTTTTCTAATGTTTTGAACATGAATGAATGCTGTATTTGTTCAAATGTTTTAAGAAAAATATTTCTTAACTAAAATATGCTACTTTAGAAATTAGTGAATGCCTCTTCAAAAGATACATTTACATAGTTCCAAGTTGTACAATAACTTAACTTTATTTGTTGGGTTTTGACATTAGAAAATTATTATTTATTCAAAATTTCTGTTTCATTGTAAATTAAGTTAATATTTTTCTGTACTTAATCATTGGGAATATAAGATTTTTTTGTGAGATTGGGTGGTAATTCTCTTCTCTTGATCCCTGAAGCAGTAGAGCATAGACATTAAGATGATCAATTTTGTAGTCATACTCATAATTTTTTAAATTATGACTCATATAAAGCTTTGTAATCATGAGAAAATTGCATAAACCATGGATACATGTTACCTAATTAAAATAGAATATTATTCTAGGATTGTTTTTTTTTTGGGGGGGGGGGGGGTACTGGGAATTGAACTCAGGGACACTCAACCATAGAGCCACATTCCCAGCTCTATTTTTTTGTATTTTGTTTAGAGACAGGGTCTCCCTGAGTTGCTTAGCACCTTGCTATTGCTGAGGCTAGATTTGAACTTGTGATCCTCGTCCTTTAGCTTCCCAAGCTACTGTGATTACAGGCATGTGCCACCACACACGTTCCAAGATTTTTGAGAATATTCAACAAGAGATGGCAAAAAAAATCCATAACAGAAAAAATAAATGCAAGAGTAGTTTTCTATATTGATTGGTGATATATGTTTTTTTGTGTCTTGTTAGCTCTTACACTGGTAATTCAGCAGCCATGACAATGAGGAGACAGAGAGTAGCTGTATATACATATAAATAAACCCACATTCCCATCATTTTCAACACACAAAGCTACAAGAGCTAAAAATTTTATTTACTTAAAAATCTGTTGAGTGACTTATCTCAACTTTCTAGTTATATCTAACATAGGCATGAAAGCAGATATCAGATGGAATGAAAAAATTATATAAAGAGGAGTGACATTGCCCAAAAAACATAGTAGTCAATTTCTTCTTTTTAAAAAAGCAAGATTGCCGGGCGCGGTGGTGCATGCCTGTAATCCTAGCACTTTAGGAGGCTGAGGCAGGAGGATCCCGAGTTCAAAGCCAGCCTCGGCAATGGCGAGGCACTTAGCAACTCAGTGAGACCCTGTCTCTAAATAAAAATACAAAAAGGGCCGGGAATGTGGCCCAGTGGTCGAGTGCCCCTGAGTTCAATCCCTGGTACCACACACACACACACACACACACACACACACACACACAATAATAATAATAATAATAATAAAATAAAATAAAAATAAAAAACCAAGATGAATTATAAGAAAACAATGTGATTGGCTTCAGTTTTATTTTTCTCTAAACTTCAATGAAGTTTTCAAAATGTAATAACGCACATTTTATTTACTTAAAAAATCGAATGTCTTATCTCAACTTTCTATTTATATCTAACATAGGCATGAAAACAGATATCAGATAGAATGAAAAATTACATAAAGAGGAGCAGGTAAGATACTTGGATTATTGTTAGATATGTAGATTATAAATCAGCATAGAATTTATACATGAATGGCCTTTATATGACAATTATTGAGGGCAATATGGTCTTTAATACATATCAGATGCGTCTTAGGTAATTTCAGATAGCAAATTTTTCTGACCAACTCCATCCCCTCAGATCTGAATTTCCTGTGTACTTTTTTTTTTAAAGAATGAAACTGAAGAGGTTCTTATGCACTAATTCTGAAATATTAATATTTTATGGTAAAAGAGGGGAGAGAAGCTCTAAGTAACTTCAATTTTGTGTGTGTGTGTGTGTGTGTGTGTGTGTGTGTGGTGCTGGGGATTGAACCCAGGGCCTTGTGCATGCAAGGCAAGCACTCTACCAACTGAGCTGTATCCCCAGCCCAGTAACTTCAATTTCTTGGTCTTATTAGAACAGAGAATGAATTTAGGTCCATAATTAACATTCATTCTCTTAAAACAGATTTTATTACGGTTACTAATTTCTAGTTCTATTTTCATCTATTAATTTCCATCTATTTCTTTGTAGAGTTTCTATCCATTCACTTCCAGATTGTTCATAATTGCATTATAGAACATTTAAATTCTTTGTCACATAATTCCAATATCTCTGCCTTTTTTGTTTGCTTTTGGTACCGAGGACTGAACCCAGGGGCACTTAAGCACTGAGCCACATCCTAAGCCATTTTTGTATTTTATTTAGAGACAGGTCTCGCTGAATTGCTTAGGGCCTCGCTTTATTGCTGAGGCTGGCTTTGAACTCACAACCCTCCTGTCTCATTCTCCCAAATTGCTGGGATTACAGGTGTGTGTCACCATGCTGCGCCTATCTCTGCTATTTTAGTGAAGGAATCTATTGATTATATTTACCCTGGATATTCATATGCTGTATAATTTAATGATATCTTAGACACTTCCAATATTATAATGAGGTTTGAGAATGTTGGCATTGAAGTCTAGCAGTGATGTTGTTATTTTTATTTTAATAGATAAAAGTAGATACTTAAATACGAAAAGACATATATTTTGTATTATTTGTTTAAAATGTATGAGGTATTAACAAATGTCAAATTAATAAAGTGTTAATTTCTGATAAAAGGATTTGAGATCTGGAAAAATACACTAACACATTTTTAATTTTTTAAAGACAGAATTTCCCAAAACAAAAATAAGATTTTATTTTTTATCCAAAGAAAGGTATGTTTATGTGAGGATTTGTGTTTGTCTACCTGGAAAATATAAGAAACTGGTGAATGGAAATAATAGAATTATTTAGATTTTCTAGGCAGTACACTGTGAAGTGAGAATGTTCATTTTAGTAATTTTCAATTTTTCAATTAAAATATTATTATATGCCAGGACTGGAGGTTCACACCTGTACTTGCAGCAGATTTGGAGGCTGAGGCAGGAGGATCACAAGCTCAAAGACAGCATCAGCAAAAGTGAGGCATTAAGCAACTAATCGAGATCTTGTCTCTAAATAAAGTACAAAATAGGGCTGGGGATGTGGTGCAGTGGTTGAGTGCCCCCGAGTTCAACCCCCCAGTACACCAAAATTAGATAAATAAAATAATATGCTATGATATAAACAACTTGTTTCTCAACACCAAAAAATATATAGAATAAACTGAGAAATGTGTTTTGATCTGTGAGAGAAAAACTATAAAATTTATGAAGCAATATAAAATATAAATAAGTTTGGTGTTATGCCATATTGTCAGGAGAAGTCTCAATAATATGATCATTTAAATTCTCTTCAATTTAAACACTAAGTTTAAAACACCATCCTGATTGCTACAAAAAATATTGCTTCTTTGAAAATTTGTTAGCTGATTATGAAATTAATCTTAAAGCAAAATATTTGGACTTAGCTATAGAATTCTGAACTTAAAAAGATAATTTGTAAAACTCATTTTATCAGATATTAGAAAGTATTTTAAAACCATAATAAATGAAATAGAATAATACTTTTCTATAAACAGGTATAAAAAGACAGGAGTAGACAATAGATACCCCAAGTTACATGTAAGGATATATAATTAAATTAGAAACATAAGCCAGCTTTTATTAATACTTTTAAATATACCAGCACATGCCAGGTAGAAGATAAAAGTGATTTTAAAAAATATGGGTAAAATTCTAGGTTTTAAGACACAACTCACACTTCACTGGAGTAACAGAGGGCAAAAAAAATTGTATATGTGGGGTATATGAGGTTATTTTAGATATTCATGGTGTTACAAAGTGGATGAAATGTGATATATTAGAAGATGCTTTATTTTAATGTGGAGGGATAATCTTTATTAGAAAGTTATTTCTGGATTGACCTCTGATTTGGGGGAAGGAATGAGCTAGGGGAAAACAAAGAGAAAAATTTTAACATAAAGAAAATGAGTTCAATGTTTCAAATATGAATGAAGAGTTCTGTTTGAAGAACAGAAATTCTGTGAGCTAGTTCTGGCAAAATAAATGAGAGTAGAAGTAGGATGTATGGGAATGAGGTTATGGAGGTAACTGGGAGTCAAATCATGAAGTTATAAAGTTCTTCATAGGACATAGAAAAAATGTTTGGATTTTATTCAAGTGTACTAAAAAGCCACTAGAGGATTTTAAGCAACAGTGTGGCAAAGAGGCTGTTTTCTGATAAATGTTTTATTTTTCCTTGTAAATTGAACTCTCAAGTTCTATTAGGATACTTAGCTGCCTAGAATATAGATTACTCTTCCAAGTTCTCTTTGTAACTAGGTATAATCTATAGTTAACTTCTGATCAATGATGTTTGGACTTTGGGCAACCATCTCAGATCATGAAGTAGAATCTATATACTTAGGATCACAGAGCAACACAATTAAGAGGGTCTGATTTTTTCAAGGGCTTAGAGCTGCCTCACTTCTGGTCTGCCTAGAGTTATGCAAAAAAGAAACAAGATTTCACCTTAAGTCACTATTATGTTTTTCTGCCAATTATAGTTGGATTTAATCCTAAATGGTACAGAATACTATGACCTGATTTCAGCTTTAGTGACTGTTCTCTGAACAATATTGAGGTAGGAGAGCAAGGAATGATGATTTGGACTAGGGTTGTAGCTGATGAAATGAAACCAAAGTGGTTTAGCTCAATTTATATTTCTAAGTATGGACTTTTAGGTCTTGTTGGTAGACTGAATTTGGGATTTTGGAATAGAGAATGATTTAGTGATGATGCCATCATCTTGGGGCTGAGAAACTGGGTGGATGGTGGTACTATTTACAGAGATGGGCAAGGATTTGGGGTAATGTTTATGCCAGGGAAAGAGGAGGTATTGGAAATACAATCTGTAGTTCTATTTTAGCTTAGTTAAGTTTGAGATTCTCTGTAGGCATTCACACAACAATGTTAGGTAGGCAACTAGATGTTCAAGTTAAGATATAGGGGTGGGTATGTAGGTTGGAAATGAAAAGTTAAGAGCAATCAATGTATAATTAATATGTGAAGAAAGAGGTTAGATGAAATCATTTAGGGAAAGAATACAGCAGAGAAGTCACTACTGCTGAACTCCACAGTACTTGAGCAATTGAGTGCTAGAGAAGGGTTAGCATGAACCTAAAAAGGAATGTCCAATGACACAGTGAAGAAGACACTTGAGTCTCTTAGAAGGCTGCAGAATAAATTATTACTAGAAAAAGACAGTGATCAATTACATCATCAACAGTAAAATGGCCACTGATAAAGCTATTGATTATTCAATACATGTTCTCATAATAAAGGAATAACAATTAAAATGCATAGTTATATCCATTTATACCTTAATCCAAAATACATTATAGACAAATTATATTTTTAAATATAATGTGATAACTCAACATATTCTTAATGTTATATTATTTAAGTCTAGAGAATTACCCAAGAGTTTTCACCCATTAAATTGTTTTGGCAGGTTTTGAGAATCACAACTTACTTGCTATTATTTTCCTTTGCAGAAGATGTAAAGAACTAAACAATGTCTGGAAATATAACTAACAATTGAGAATATTTTGAATGAGCATAAGAATGCATAGTGGAAGGGAAGAAATATGGAGAACCAATCATATATACATACACACATGTGTGCATGCATGTGCACACACACACACACACAGTCACATATACACAGAAAAGATGTATTTATATACAGGCCTGGAATACAAATAATTGGAAGATCAGATACAAATAGGTCTAGGTTATAAGTATGTGCATAAGTATTTGTAAGGGGGCAGAAAGCATGAAGTTGTTTTTTTACTTGTATGTTAATTCACACCAAAAATCATCTCTTTTGGCAAAGAAACTTAACTGAACAGACAGAAAAGCTTTAACCAAATGCTATGAGCCAGCTTCTGTTACTTATCATCTCAAAACTGTTAAGACAAGTGTAATGGGAATGGGCAAGATGAGTCAGCCAAGGTCAGAGATGGTGGTGAACCTTGGTCCAGCAGCACAGATTGAACTTCAAGTTCAATCTATCTAACACTGGATTTTCCATCTGCCAACAATGTTGAGATGAATGCTGAACTACAATATAGCCATTTAGTAGCAACTTTACTACATGGAGTTTCTCCCCTTTTAAAAGGGCCATCATTTTGTTCTCAAATAGTCTGGTATTTTTCTTGCACTCATAGACTCAGGATATTTGTTGAATAAGAAGTTGTTTAAAGCCTAAATATAGATCACTTTAATAGAAATGCAGAAATTGTAAGTATCATTGGAAAAAATATAATATTCAGGATCCACTACAGTAGGCTTTAGCAAACCTTTCTTGGAAGAACCACATAGTAAATATTTTAATTTTTGTAGACCACGAAACAAAATAGAGGATATTCCATACAGACATACCTTATAGGGAGTAACAAATATCAAAATAATTTGATGGAATTCAAAATATTGCAGTAAAAATTATAGAGTATTTTCGTAATACACATCTAGATCAGAATGTAAATTGTTTTTAAAAGAAGGAACATTTCTCTTAATTGGGATTCAAAATCTGTGTCTTCTGTTTTAAAATTGCTTGTAAATGCTCATCTGCTAATGGTGATTTTTTAGAGAGACTTTTACAGATTCCATCTGTAAAAATGTGTTTTCACATGGATACGCCTTAGGCACCCAAGATCCTCCCCACTGTATGTAGTGCCATAAGTGAAGTGCAAAGTGCCAAGAACATATGTGTTCTCTGTCTCAACTATCTAAGAATTCTGGTATAGCAGGAAAGAAGTCTTAGACAAGACTTAAATAAAGTGATCCAATAAAGTTATATTTATGGACACTGACATTTTAATTTAATTTTCCCATATCCTGAAATATATTTACTTTGATTTTTTTTCCATAGTAAAATATGTAAGACAACTCTTAATCTTTAAGCCACCAAAATCCCATGGGGAAGTGAAATATTAGGGATTTGACCTGCAGATAAGTATCTTACTAAATCCTGTAATAGATACATTATTAACATAAATTATTAAGTTATCACTTATCAAAAAATCCTGAAAATTCAGAATTATTAAAATAGGCACTTATTAAAAATTGTCAGTAGAAGTCTATGAATCTGATGCAAAGCTGAGTAAATGGACATATGTTGGTGTTATCCTAAGGAAAAAGAACTTGCAGAATACAATAGACTCATCATGTGAAAACCTGGAAAGATAGGTTGAACTAGAAATAGAAGTTAATGAATGCATGGGAAGTTAATGGAGGCTTTCCAGAGTTGTAATCAAAAAGAATAGATCTTTATTAAGACAAATTAACCAATCAGCTCTATTTCTGCTTAATAAAGTAGGCATAGTCTTAAGAGGAAGATAATTTACTCCCAGCTATACATTTTATATACAATTCCTGTCATTAAATAAATATTGCAAGGTAAACTAAGTAACAAGGTTATACCACTGAATATCAAAAGGAAAAACAAACTTGAATCAAACTTACAGGTGTTTCAACTACTAGAATTAGATGATGAGGACTTTGAGTGCTTATGAGGTATATGTTCTGGAATACAGAAAGTAAAGGAGTTCAAAGTAACTGAAAATGCAAATATTTTATAGTTAATTGAATTTGAAAAGAACTAGTGGATATTCTAAAAGAGAAAAATATAATAAACTAATTTAAGGCTCATGTCATCTTTAATAGCAGAATAGATATAGGAGAAGTTAGACTTAGTACACAGGAAGATGTCTTCAACGGAAAATATTCAAACTGAAAAGACAGATAATCATAAATGCAGTTTAAAAAATAGACAAATGTGAGAATCAGTCAGGTCTAACTAGCATGATATTGGAGAGGTCTAGTGTGCATACTATTAGCATTTAGAATGGAAAGGGGAGGAAGAATGGGGGAGAAAGAATGCTTAAAGATATACTTGAGGGCTGGGATTGTGGCTCAGCGGTAGAGTGCTTGCCTACCATGCATGCGGCCCAGGTTCGATCCTCAGCACCACGTAAAAATAAAAGCATTGTGTATAACTAAAGCAAATAAATAAATATTTTTTAAAAAAGATATACTTGATTGAGAGTTGTCCCACACTACTGAAAGATAGAGACCCATATATTCAAGATGCTCTGTTGAAACCTAATCAAAATTTGGATAATGTAAACCATAATAAAAGATAATTATTAAAATCAAAGATCAAGAAAAAATTTACATTAGCTTAGAAGAAAACTAAAGGACACATACTCTTCAAAGGAGCAACTCAAGACAGAGTTGGCTTCTCAAAAGAAAAGAGGCAAAACAGAGTAAAAAACATTAAAATTCTAAATGAAATGTGCTGTCAACTCCAAAGTCTGTATCTTGTTTAATGTACTTATCAAAAGTCAATATAAACTAAAGTTAGTTTCAAACACCAAGAACTTTTCACTTACATCTGCAGTGAAATAAATGCCAAAAAATACCCACTATAAGCAGAGCAAATGATTTTAGAGGAAGGGAATTTTAACAATGATTTTTTTTTGACAAAACATAAATTATAAATGAATATTGACTGGATAGTGACTGAGTAAAACAATAATAGTACTGTCTTTGGAGTTTAAAATGTAGACATAAATGAAACTCATAGAAACAGTATGGCAGAAAGAAGAAAATTAAGTTTTTTAATGTATTATGCAGAAGAGCTATAACTTGTATCTAACTATAAGTCAAACATAAATGCTTAGTTTCTAGAGTAAAAACTTACTACATAGTAAAATTATGCAGCTGTGAAGAAAACAGAATAGTAAAAATGAAATAGTAGATATTTTAACACAACATAAGAGAAAAAGAACAAAACGGAAAGGTAAGTCAAACAGAAAACAAATAAGAAACTTGTATATATAATACCAAATAATACACCAATAATATTAAATGTTAAACAGGCAAAAATTTCAGGACATATATAAAACACTGTCAAGTAGATTTTAAAAATGCTCATATATCAAATATATAATATTAAAAATAGAGATCAATAAATTAATACCTTGAAGTCATGTTACCCCTTGTAAAAGAAAAAAATAGCAAAGAATGCATGTGTGTGTCTGTATCTACTGATAATTATTATAATTATTAAATATTATAATTATATATTATATTATATATTATAATTATTCCATAATGAGCTGGCGCAGTTGTGCACACGTATAATCCTAGCAGCTCAGGAGGCTGAGGCAGGAGGACTCCGAGTTCAAAGCCAGTCTCAGGAAATTAGTGAGGCCCTTACCAAGTCAGTGAGGCCCTGTCTCTAAAGAAAATACAAAAAAGGGCTAGGGGTGTGTCTTATGTGTCTCAGTAGTTAATTGGCCTTAAGTTCAATCCCTGGTAGCAAAAAGGAGAAAGAAAGAAAGAAAGAAAGAAAGAAAGAAAGAAAGAAAGAAAGAAAGAAAGAAAGAAAGAAAGAAAGAAAGAAAAAGAAAGAAAGGAGGAAGGAGGAAGGGAGGAAAGGAAGGAAGAGAGGGAAGGACTTTACATAATGAAAAAAAAAAAAAAAAAGACAAATTTGGGTCAGTGGTGATTTCTGCCAATCAATAAAGGTTTTATAACACCAAACTTACAAAATCTAGAGAACAGAAACTTTCTATTTCAATGTGACCAATATAATATTGATACCAATTCTGACAAGAAAAATTCAAGAAAGAAAAATTATAGCTAACTTTCTTTCAAAAATTTAGTTGTAAAATCCTATCAAAGTATTAGAAATTGAATGCAGTGACATTGAAAAATATAATATTTTTGTCACATTGGGTTTATTCAAGGAATGTAAAGCAATTTAACATGAAAATCAATCAACATAATTCACACAATATTAACAGGATATACTTAAAAAAATTCAAAAAGGATCATGCTGGTAGTAGAGAAAATGTATGTGAAATAAACCAAAGATAAAAATCATGTTGACAATATTAGTGATAATGATTATCATTTTCCTAATGGTATGTAAGGAATAAATGGGAACTTCTTCTAATTTACAAAAAAACTTTAATAATATACAGTAAATATCACAATTAATGATGAAATTTTCAGGGCTTTTTATTTGAGATCCAAAATGAGAAGAAAAAAAAAAGATTATTAACACCATTTATAATCAACATTTTATTGACTGGCCGTTGCAGGAAGTCCAGGTGTTAAGGAAGTAAGGGTCGGAATGAGGAAAGAATAAATAAATATTTATGATACACAAATGACACTGTCTATGTAGGTAATGCAAAAACTCATGTAAACAAACTTCTAGAACAGGTCAGTAGAATTTCAGGGTAGGTGATAAAATTCAATGAAATAATAAGGGACAATGACAAAAAAATAAAACTTAGATATCACGTACAATAGTGTCATAATCCCAAATGCCAAAATTTTCAAAACATAAATAAGAATTAATGTAAACCACCTGAAATTTCTGATACTTTACCAGTTTTTGACCAATAGAGATAGTCATTTCATATTATTCAACCTACTAAATGGGGCAATATACCTTTTTTGCAAATTGTAAGTATTTAAATTACAAAGTTTATAATTTAATATATTAATATTTATATATAATTATAAATACAAATGTAATAATAATTTAAACTACACAAATTTCCTCAAATATATGTATGAACTCAATGTAACTCAAATCAAAACCCCAGTACTTATACTGTTTGTGAAATTTACAAGCTGATCATAAAATTCCTGTGAAAATGAAGAAGACCAGTAAAAGCCAAAGAACTTTTGAAAAAGAAAAAAAATATGACCACTTACATTGTAAGTAACAGTTGCTATATTGGTTTTTAAAAAGTTCAACCAAGCACAATATAAAATTATATAAGCAGACATATACAAATAGTCACCAGATGTATGACAAAGGAAAAAATGTAGTGAAGTGAGGAAAACTAAGGATATTCGACAATCACCTTGAATCAATTAAACAGCATGAGGAAATAAGAATTTTAATCTAATGTGATAAAGAATGCACATTTTTTTCTATGTAACTGTTGATTGAAATGTAAAAAGTAAAGTAACGGTCCTGTTTATATTTTAGGAACAAAAACAGGACCCTATCTTTATCATCATATATTTTTTGAAGCTTTGTGATATAAAACAAGGAAATAATTGAAGGCAAAGAAAAATTAAAAATTGGACTTCACTTAGAAGTTTTTTTTTTTTTTTTCTTTCTTTCTTTAAACGTGTTCTGCAGAGTGGCGAGAATGAATAAATAAAGCATAGAATGGAACTTCCTTAAAATGACAGAGAACATTTATGAAAAATCTGTAGCTAACATTATTCTCCATGGTGGATAACTGAAATGTTTCCCCTAGCATCAGATATGAGACAAGGATGCCTCATTAAACATTACAGTCTGTCTTAGCCAGAGCAATTAGGCAAGACAAAGCATATAGATGATATTCAGAATGGAAAAGAAGAAGAAAAACTATTTCTGTTTGGTTTGACTTGGTACAAGTTTAAAATACGAAAATCAGCTCTAAATACATTTGAAATCCTCTCTTCCAGCTAATTTGAGAGGTACAATGCATTGCTGTAAATTAGTTACTCTGTTGTGCCATAACACACCAGACTTAGTCCCTCTTAGCTGTAACATTGTAGTGTTGACCAACCTCTCATCTCTTCTATCCTGTGTTACAGCCTCTAAATGCTACTGTATGCTCAACTTCTATGAAATTAACATTTTTAGATTTCAGAAGAAGATTAAGAATGTTCTTACTACACAGAAATGATAAAGGTTTATTGTAATATATATCCTAATTATTTTGATTTGACTATATACAATATCTGTAAGATTCAAAACCTCAAATTTCAGAATTATATCAAAAAGTAAAAAATTGTAAAGACAAAAATACAGGTCATGTTTCAATACAGCAACAGTGAACAATACAAAAAAGGAAAAAAAAATTCCCATTACAATAGCATCTAAAATGTAAAATAAAACATTCAAGAATAAATTTAACTATGAAGGTGAAAGCATTATAGACTGAAAACTCCAGACAGTATTAAAAATAATTACTTAAAGAGACTGAATGTTCCTCTGGGATGATGAAAATCTTTGAATCTAGAGAGAGCTAGTAGTTGAATGGGATTGTGAAGGCACAAATTTGACTGACTTGGGCACCTTCAAATGGCTTATCAGTTAATTAAAACAATTTATCTGTTATACAAATTTTACCTCAGATGTAATAGAAGAAAGGATAGGGATAAGGAGGAGGAGAAATAGCAGTTGTAATGGTCAGTATTCTGAGAAACCATATGGTAGACATCAAATTGAAGCATTAGAACAAGAATTCTTGATTCTTGATTTGTTTCTTGATTAGGGCATTAATTTGAAAGGTAGTTCACTATGTCAAAATTGTTAGGCTAAATGTTTTTTTTTAAAGTACATGTATGTTCTATATTATGTATAATCTTATATATGATTTATATTTTATATACTATATATTACATAAGTTTTTGCATATGTTATATATATATATATCTTTAAAAGCATATATCTTTGTACTCAATAAAAATGAAAAATGAATGATTTTGAATTCTATCAACAAAATAGATCTCATGTCAAATGAAGCAGCAATTTATAGATAAATATAGAAATCATATTCAATTTAATAAAATTAAAAAGATATTTGTGAAAAAAATCATATGCCCTACAAGTATAGAGAAAGTTATGATGATGAATATCAAATCAGGCTCATAGTTATTTGAATAAGGGCAAAAGGTGTTCTGTGACAGGAATGGGGACACAGAAAGATACACATATGATTTCCATTATGTTAGATATTATTTTTCCTTCTTATAGTAAGTTATTGGCATATACTTATATTCCATATAATTTTGTGTCTGTGATTTTTAAATTTTAGGAGAATAATTTGCCTTGTTTATAGGTGTTAAAAATTGTAAAATTCATTGTATTTTTGACCATCATAACTTTTTTACATGATTGGTTGCCCAGATGCATTTCACCTTTAGTATTTTTTTTTTCAATAAACAGTTTTAAAAATGACAATGTTTAACAAAGTCTCCTGATATCAAATTTAGTGGTACATTTCAATACATAGAGTTGATTCTTTGAAAGGCAAACGAGATAAATGTTTAGGAAATATCCACAAATCTCCAGAATGTCTAAATGTAGTAGCCTCTAATTAGTCATGATTTGTTTTTTTCATGGTTTCAGTTTCGTGTGATCAAAAATCATTGAATATAGTGAATGGAAAATTTTGGAACTAAATAATTCACATGCTATTGTGTTTTATTATATTATAATTATTCTAGTTTATTACTGTTGTCAATCTTTCATTGTGCCCAATTTATAAATCAAATTTTATTCTAGGTTCCTACATATAGCAAAATCATAGTACATATAGGGCTCTGTATTATCAGTGGCTTCAGGCATCTAGCAGAGTTCTTACAACATATTATATTCCCTATGGATAAGGGGTAACTACTATATTATTTCAATGAATCATGAGAGCAATCTGGTGAAGTAAGTGTCATTACATCATTACAAAAATAAGAAACCTGAGATATGGAGAGTCTGTCACCTGACTAAAATTCTCCCTCAGAAGCAAAGTCAGATTTAATCTATAGGCTGTATCACAAAATCTTCGTTCACTTTACTGCATTTTACTGACTCCTCCAAACACCTGATTTTTTAGTTAGTAACAACTTAGGATTTAATGGAAGACATATTACATAAAATAAAGGGAGTCAATCATTTGCTTTCTTATAATCAAAGGATCCCTAAATTCATCTGTCTTTAAAATGAAACAAAAATCATCTAAAATTGCAAAATACTATAATACTTTTCTATTGTAGAAAATAACTCTCTTGGAAGGTTTCTTTTTCTTATATTTTTTTCTGTTCCTTTCAGTGAGCTTCACTTTGATAATTTCCACATTGAAAGTCATTTCCTCACAGACGATAAATCCATAGTTCAGGAGAGTAATTCAATTTTCTTACTTATGCAACATCACGTTCCATGCTGAGTCCTGGCTAGTCCTTTGGTTTCATCATGCTGCACACTGAATCCTAAGCTTAGTTTTCCTGAAAGTTAGACCTTTCATGTCAGATTTAGTAATTGACCCAAGTGCTATAAAAAGAATGTTTTTAAGCATTTGCATATTAGTTAAATAGAGGCCACCAAACACCACAGGTCTATTGACCTTCATTCTTCTTCACCAAGGAACTCTATTCTTGCTTTAATAGAAGTAGAGAGAAATATCAAAGTCATTATTTTGACTTCAGCTGCTTAACCTTGTGTCCTAATCCTTCTAAGCCTGCCATTCACCACTTTCCTGGAAAGTAAAAAAATCTTTTGAACTTCAGAATTGAAGTTGTAATATCATATCGTCCTTGAAAAACTGGAAAAAAGAAACAGAGAAGACCTCCCTTGAATTACTACCAACTGTTCTAGATAGTCTCAGGTTGCAGGGAGAAGAAAAGTGAATCTGAACAATTGCCAAGATGTCTAACAGTGGGATATTTCATAAAACGCTTCTTGGTACATTACCTATTTTCTTTAATTCTGTCATTTTGTTCCACTTGAGGGACCATCATTGTAGCTCATAAGAGTGAATAATCCACTAATGAATACTGAGTTCAAATTAATTTTTAGCATTTTGAAATGTATTTTTATGAAGCAACAATCATAGATTAAGCAACTGTTTATTATCATCAAGCATAATGCTCCTTAAATTTGTTATGCATGTATAGGAAACAACTTTAAAATATTGTTCAGTTAATCTCTGTATAAAGTTGAAGAAGTTTATTTATTACCTTTAAATATTTAATAGCATCTATACAATTATCAAGAGTATGAACTATATGATTAAATGAGTGGTAAAATATACTGATATATTTCTAGTACTGCTCCTCCATGTAGAAAACCTGGTCATGTATTTTAATACAGTTTTACATATTCATTATCATATAGACTTGGTCTAAGCATAATAAAGGTTTGCAAATATCTCAGTGTACAATCATGGATGAATACTCACAGACTGAGTCCTAGAGTGAAAAAATATAAGGCTACTTCCAAGGTTGGATTTTCAGAAGTCAGACAATAATGACACCAAAGACCCAGGGATAAGTGCAGCTTATTGTTCTTTTCTGAGAGTAGAGAGCACTGAGAAGCCAACATTTTAAAGATATCACTTAGAAAATAAGGAGATGTAATTAAATATTTTTAAAAAAAATATTTAGATGGTATAAATGGAGCCAAATTGTTTTGGTTGACTAATAGATTAGTTAAGTACTGCTATATGAATTCAAAACTACTATGAAAATAATTACTAATTATTGCATTTAGGATCAACCTTAGATTAAAACCTTATTCATTATCATTCCATAAAGGATATATTTTTGTTGATATTCTTTAAAATGGTATGTATACAGTAGTAATTTTAATGGAACAATAAGACAAATTAATATAAGTATGCTATGCTTCCCCCAGATGGCAACTTCCCGGTCTTAAAGTACTAACCAGTCTCAGGACTAAAGTATGGGTCTTAGAATTGTACTAATGTTAAGTGATTAAAACAACTTATTTAGTGTATATATAGTGTATAAGTACATGTGACTGCACTAATTTTGACTTGTGTTAATGTAGAAATGAAACAACTGCCCATCATTAGAACTGTTGGCTTTCATGAGGTCAACTGCCCATGTTGACATCATAAAAATATTATACATTCATACCAAATGAAAAAGCAATGACATCATGCAATATTTGAACTTTAAACAGAGTTAGTTATACACTACCCTGTATAAAATCATATCAAATGCAAGAGAGCCTTCATTTTAACATACTTAATTAGAATATAACATATTAAAGAAAGTTCAGTTTCACAACCAAGAAGTTATGTTACTTTGTAGTAGAAAAGTTACCAATAGATAATTTTGTATGATGAGTTTGGTGTTATGATTTTTTTAGTCCATTAAAAAATGAATCAAAGTGTAAAGTAAATTAGTTGGTCAACATTTTCAAGCCAATGTAATATGACCTACTAAAAGCCTTAAATTAAATTTGTAATACTACTTATATTAAATTTGTACATTTATTTTATAATGGAATTAGATACATATGCACTTAAGTTGTATTTTTTTTTCAAAATCAAATTTTTATAATCACTGATTTAAATTTTTTTCTTTTTTACAATAAGAAAATTAAAGTCATAAGAATTAACATTAAATCATTACATTTTAAATTGTCAACTGCTATGAAAATATAAAAATGATTGTTATTCATTAGAAAATATAAACTATATAAATGAGTTTTAAGTGAAGCATCTTTGATCTTCAGAAATTCACATTACAAGCCTAGTGTGGTGATGCATGCCTGTAATCTCAGCAGCGTGGGTGGCTAAGGCAGAAGGATTACAAGTTCAAAGCCAGCCTCAGCTATTTAGGGAGGCCCTAAGCAACTTAGTAAGATCCTGTCTCAAAATAAAAAATAAATGGTCTGGGGATGTGGAATAGTGGTTAAAGCCTCTGGGTTCAATCCCTGGTTCAAAAAAAAAAAAAAAAAAAAAAAAGGAAAGGAAAGGAAATAAGTAAAATAAAAAGATAATTCAGTAACAGTAAATTCCCCACAGACCTTCTTAGGTAACAACTAAACCAATCAACAAATGACTAAAAATCTACTGAAGAAGGTCTAAGACCGAGATAGAATATGTGATTAGGATGGTAGAAGGTGGTATAAACAGTTCCATTAAATTTGTGATCAAAACACACATTATGATCTCTCAGTACACACTTCAAAGATCTTTTTTATTATTGCTCTTTCCCCCTCCTGCTTTCCCTGTATTTAATACCAACCACTCACTGGTAAGTTCCCATATAGGATATGTTAACAAATATTTCAGGACTTCTATATTCTTGTATTCTTTTTTTTTATCTTTTTTATATTTTCTAGCATAAACTGTCTATACCATTTTCTGCCACCCTAAATCCCATAGTCTATGCTCATTCTTGGTTTTTCCACTTCAGTTTCCTCAATCATTTGTTGATTGGTTTAATAGTACCTTTTAGTTGTTATCTAAGAATATCTGGGGGAAAGCATTCATTGCTTTTGTAACATTTTTGGTAGCCACTGAAGAAGCTTTCTGATATATAAAATATTTAGTAGATTCTTTTTTTTTTTGTATTTATTTATTTATTTATTTATTTTCAAAGTCGTATTTATAACAGTAGCATGCATTACAATTCATAGTACACATATAGAGCATCTTTCTTCATAATACTGTTTGTATACAAAGTATATTCACACTATTCAAGTCTTCAATCGTGCATTTAGGATAATGATATCCATCTTATTCTACCACCTTCTTTTTTCCCCCCTCCATACCCCCTTGCTCCCTCACTTCCCCTCCCTCCCCTTTGACCTTTCTAGTGTTCCTCTGATCCTCCTATGTACCCAACCCAACATCACTGTGAATCAGCCTACTTATATCAGAGAAAACATTTGGCATTTAGATTTTTGAGATTAACTAACTTCACTTTGCATTATATTCTCCAACTTCATCCATTTACCTGCAAATGCCATTATTTTATTCTCTTTTATTGCTGAGTAAAATTCCATTTTGTATATATACCACATTTTCTTTATCCACTCATCTACTGAGGGGCATCTAGGTTGGTCCTACAACCTACTATTGTGAATTGTGCTGCTATAAACATTGAAGTGGCTGTGTAGCTGTAATATGCTGCTTTTAAGTCCTTTGGGAATAGACCCAGGAGTGGGATGGCTGGGTCATAAGGTGGTTCCATTCCAAGTTTTCCAAGGAATCTCCATACTGTTTTCCATATTGGCTGCACCATTTTGCAGTCCCACCAGCAATGTACGAGTGTCCTTTTTCCCCACATCCTCTCCAACATTTATTGTTGTTTGTGTCCTTAATGGCTACCATTCTGACTGGGGTGAAATGAAATCTTAGAGGAGTTTTGATTTGCATTTCTCTAATTGCCAGAGATGTTGAACATTTTTCCACGTATTTATTGATTGATTGTGTATCTTCTTCTGAGAAGTGTCTTTTCAATTCCTTAGCCCATTTATTGACTGGGTTATTTATTTTTTTTTTTTGTTAGGATTTTTGAGTTCTTTATATATTCTAGAGATTAGTGCTGTATCCAATGTGCATGTGTTAAAAATTTGTTCCCAATTAGTTAGTTCTCTATTCACCTCATTGATTGTTTCTTTTGCTGAGAAGAAACTTTTGTTTGAATCTATCCCATTTATTAATTCTTGATATTAATTCTTGTGCTACAGGAGTCTTCTCTGTGAATTATAGTGTTAAATATTTTACACTTACAATATACCATAATATATTTGTGGCTGTTGTGAAAGGGGTTCAAATATCATTTCATTTTTTTCTGTCATTGAATTCACCCAGCACTATGTTGTGAAAATACTTTTTAAAATTTTATTTCCCATTGCAACAGTCATGAATCAAGAATGGTTATATTTCAAATAAATTCCATTATCTATTTATCTGTTACTTCTCAAAAGCTCCACAGTTAACATTACCTTGGCTCAAACTTCCATTCCAGAATGTAGTAGACTACGAAGGAAGGAGTCTCTATATCTCTTGTTGGTAGGTTGCATGGTTTTCCTATTTCTTAAAAAAATCAAAAGAAGTCTAACAATTTGATGTTGACCATACTAAAAAAAACCTGTTTTCTTTTTCTCTTTGTCTTATCATTTCCATTTCTATTTTTCCTGTTCCTCCAAAGGAGTCCCTGCAAACAACCCTTCCAAATTAGCAATTAGTGATAAGTTTATGCAATTAAATTAGGGTATGCTTATATTTATATTTTCTTGGATATGTAAATGCATTTAGTGATAAAATGGCAAAGAATAAAGAGGTAGTTATTATTTCTACTATCTGAACATTAAAATGTATATAATTCAAGGCAAGGGATTAAAATGACATACTGATAATGCAGGATAAGTTGACTTTTTTCTAGCCTAGGGAGCTCTAAGATTTACTTTGTGGGTTGAGCTTAGGAACAAAAAGAAATTAATTGGTGGAAAATGTCCTTTACTACAAACAATTTTCATACATATAGGCCATAATTTTACATAAGCTCAGGATTTTTTATGAAAATTATGGTGTACCCCAGATCTAAACATGAAAAATGACAAATTGAATACTAAACATAAAGAGGAAAAACAATAAACCATCCAAAGTCATCTAATAATTTATTACCAAAAAATCATAAGGAAATGAATTTATAGGGCATTGTGAATAACCTAATATTCCAAATACTGATTTTGTAAAATTAAGCTAATACATATTAATATATAATAATATATTATTATCTCCTATGCATTTTAAACTTATGATTAATAAACTATTTCAATTAAAAACAACAAGGAGAGAGAGCTACATGCTCTTAGAAAGCCTGGTTATCTTTCAAATGCCTATTCAGAATAGTCTAGCATTATATGACTATTATTGAATATTATATGAGTATTATATAAAAACTATTGTTTTTTCCCTAGCTCTCAGTGTAGGCCTAAGGCTTAAACTTTCATTTCAAACATCATCTCTAAGTCCTACATTGTGGCCACACTATTGTCCATTTTTTTAAAATGTAAAACAATGGCTAAAAGGCTGCAAAATTATGGAGACTATATATCATATTGTACTTGACAAGTCTATTGATTCGATACGGCAAAGTAGGAAAGGTAGAAATGTTTCCCATGGTAGAACAGCATGTTATTGCAATTCAGAATAGAAATTAAGATACTTTTACCATAAAGACAATATTGCCCCTTGTGACTAGTTGAGATTTTAGAAGAGTACAAAAAGGCGCAGGTGTATCATGAGATAAAGTAACAGTAACATTTTCAATATTTTTCCCTATAACAAAACACTTGCTAAAATAAAACTGAATAAAGCAAAATTTTGGCTTTGCATTCTACTGTAGTTTAGTTAATTAACACTGGTCCCCAGCAATCCTGTTCAAATTTTAGTTTCTAATAATTGTGAGTAATTACATAAAGACACATTTTATTACAGCTATTCTGTCTACAAACCATTATGCATAAAATGGATGTGCATCATGGTCAGTAGCCAGTTACATCACATTTTTTTTTCCTGAAGTCTGTCAATAACTATTTATTGAACATCAATTATTCAACTCAATAATAGCCAAAGGCATAGTTATATTGCCTCCGTATCTTTCAATAATAAACACACATGACATTTTATGAAAATAATTAGGCAAAACAGATGTCTACCCAATGAAGACAATAACTCACTGAAGAAACAAGAAGTGATAATACTGGATATGAAGAAATTTGAATAGAATATAAGCAGACATATAGAAGAAACAGAGGATGGTAGGAATGTTGACAATCTCACCATTACAAAGAATCTAGTCTTCCTCAAGAAATGTAGTGAAGGTGAACTCTTCAACCTAAATGAGGAAGGTGGTTGTGACAAAAATCTGTCTTACAGATTGTTAAGGCAGCAGAACAATTCATATTAAAGAAACCCTTGAAGATATTTCTTGAAATATAAGGCTCTAAGTATAAAATTTTGATAGCTGATCTAAACTTAGAAATCAATCTAACAATTCATCAGGTTATGGAATAGAAATTTATGTTAAATCAAGCATTGTTTCAAACTATTATTGATAAATTTTTCCAAAGAAAGAAAACAATTTTAAATACATCTAATGTTTTAAGTTACAGAAAACAAAAGGAATATCAATTGTACTATATTTCTCCAGACTTATGCACCAATATGAACAGCTTTTCATGTCATGAGGACATTTTTTTTAATTCATAGAAAAATAATTTTTCCTATTATTGTGATCACTTTTTGGTTTCAATTTGCATTTTATTGTTCTGCACTATTGCACAAAGGCTGTTTATGTTTCTCAGTAGAAACATGTTCACAGTTAAAAATGTTGTCAGAAATGCAAAGTTTTCATAGTCAACTAAGAAACTAATTGACACTATTCTTCTTTACATCATGTATTATATATTAGGAATGTTTCTAGAAATAGGGACCCAAATGTTTGGGGAAAAAAAGACTATTTTCCTTTCCAAAAAAGTTAGTGAAGAGTAGAAGCAATAGGGAGTAAAGGAGAAATTGTGATCACCTTTAGCACTGGAAACATCGCAAGGACTATTTGTGTGAACCATTGATTTGTCACCCCTCATTTAACAGGAATTTTGGAAAGGATGTAGAAGTATTTTTAACATGGGAGATATCATAGCATAAATATGTGGAAGGGAGGGTGTGTATTAGCTGAGAGTCATAATTTTAAAATGAAGGGAAAAGAGATCACTTCAGGAGCAAACTTGAACAGATAAGATAAAATGAAATCTATGGCACAGTTGAATGTTTTAACCTTAGATATAAGCAGAAATAGTTCATGCATGGTAATAAATAAATGAGAATACAACAATATAGACAAGATGACATCCTATTTCGAGGTAGGAAGATTAGGCAGTTGACTTAATTTAAAGAAACTTTATTAGTAAGGATCAAGAGAGTAGGGACTTTTTGTATTTGGAGAATACAAAGCTTTAAGACATATACCCCAGACTGACAAATTAGATTGATCATGAAAATATGGCAGGAAATAGCAACGATTTCTCTGAAGTCATAGATTCAACATAAAAAAAAAAATATTTGCCTGGAATACTTCCCCACCAATGTCCTATTACTACTCTTCATTCTCTTCTGTTTTTGGCACAATTATCTATTTAGATATATCAAAAAATAGGAGATATGGCTTTACTAAGTTCACATTTTTTTGAAATAAGTCATTTGAAGGAAAATAAGGGAATGCAAGAAAATGGGGGTTATGCAAACAGGTATAGTAAAGGATCTGAGTTCTCAGTCATATGTAAAGGGAGTTTAACAGTGGTGCTGGACAAGGAAAGGAGGATAAAGTCAAATCTCTGTCCCAGTGCTTTAATAGACTGCATAGTACTAAGCAGAAGTGGTCTAGAACTTGGCAAGTATTGGTTAAAGACTGAGGGTTTAGTAATTGTCAGTAGTGGAAAATTTGAGAGTATCATAATAGAACTGAATTGGAAAAGTTGGGTGGAAGACAAGATCTCACAGTAAAGCACAGAGAAGCAAAAGGCTACTGTACTAGATTAGTTATCCCTAGTGATAGTGAACCTACTTCTAAAAGAGAACTGGAAATTTGGTGGAGAGAACTACAGTTAGGCAGAAGCTAAAATAGAGACATTTAAGGGGATCACAGAGAGTCTAATAGTCAAAAGGAGATTTAGTGGATGGTGGGAACTAAAGATATAGATTCAAAAGCATTTTAGGGAAGGTGGGCAAACAGGACTCTGAAAGAGACAGGGAGGAACAAGCAAAGTGTCTTCACCTCCAGAATAGAAATTTATGGAATTAACCTGACATATATCAGCTGTGGAAGAATGTAGGGGCAGAGCCTCTTTAGGAATTAACATGATTTATGCATTACTATTGTAAATGCTAATAGTTCAATTAAATTAAAAGTCTGATTAAGCCACTGATTATTATTAGCCTAGGATCCTTTGTACACTTCACAAATTTTTCCATTGTACAAAAAGCTATACACTTCATACTAATGCTTTTAAAACATATTTTCAAAGAAATGAGAGTTCTTAAAAAGATTTAGGGTTGTCTGAAACATGAAAATGTCTTTCAAACCAAATATAATCTCCCCACTTATTCTTTGATTTTTAACATAACTCTGTACCACTTATTAATTGGTATCATAGTGCTTATTGTAAAAATAACATTGAAATTGGTCTTTAGAAAAAATCAAGTTGTTTTAGGTTGAAAAGATAACTTTTTTTTTTTCCCAGTGCAGGCCATGATGAATTCAAAAGAATAGAAAACATTATGAAAAATTCAGCCACCTTAATTCGTACAATCTAGTAAGAGGCATACAAACAATAAACACAACTTTTCTTTTTGATGTAACTGACCTTCAGTATAACTACAAAGGGGTTCATTATATTTCCCTGATATTTTTTAAAAACAATTATATTCCATTGGATAAAAACTGCTGAATTTATCATTTGCTATTGTAGGGTTTTGGCATGGCTATTCTTTGTCCACCTCTTCTCTTCTGTGAAGAAACAATTAGAAGATTCCCATATAAACTTCTAATTTGGTGAATTGGTCAAATGGCCAAAATCTGTCAAATGTTTTATTTGTCCATTACGAATGAAATGTGTTTTCCTCTTTCAATTAGTTGTCTTTGTCTCATGTACTAATCAATGGATAATATCAATCAACTGATTAGAAGGAATTTTCTTGTATATGGCATGGGTTATTTGCATACTTGTTAATAAATTAGAGTTCAAAATATAAATTATTAAATTCTTTAAATTCTTAATTCTTTGTTATAAAATATGACACATTTATATGAAAAAAAGTATGTCTAAAGATGAAACCATAAACAATTATCATTTCAGCCGGGTGTGGTGGCACACGCCTGTAATCCCAGCACTTGGGAGGCTGAGGCAGGAGGATTGTGAGTTTGAAGCCTGCCTCATGGTGAGGCACTTAGCAATTCAGTGAGACCCTGTCTCTAATAAAATACAAAAAACGGGCTGGGGATGTGGCCCAGGGGTTGAGTGCCCCTGAGTTCAATCGCCAGTACAAAAAAAAAAAAAAAAAAAAAAAAAAAAAGGAATTATCATTTTATAATTGCTAAGACTTTATAGAATACATGATTTCCATTCTATATTGAATGGTTGATCTTTATTTTTGTGACAAAGACTATGATAAAGCCTGTGAATTTGAATGAAAAGAACAAAGCCTTGAATTTTATTTTAGGAGAAAATTGGTAATTACTACAAGTTCTTATGAATAAAATAAGATTAACATGACTTCTCATCTACAGAACAATAAAAGAAACTATTTTGTTACTAAAATTTATATTTCAAAGGAATACATAATAAAAGATTTTATAAACAAAATATATTTTATTTTGGAATAAGGTGGAATTAAGTGTTCAACTCATTGGTACCTTGTGTAGTGGTTTATTTTGAAGACTTTATAAATCAGAAGTAACAGCCTGTAATGCTATAATATGCAATGAGTCATAGAAGTTTCAAAGTCAAGGAAATAGTAATAGTCACAGCTTTTAATGAGTGTTTGTTGGCTTTAGCTTTAATACAAACCTCTGTTTAAAGCTTCAGTAAATATGTATGAAAATGATTTTTAAATTTCATTTGAGCTGTAGAATACACATAGGATGGAAGTCACAAACCTACTACTCAGATTGTTAAGAAATATTTTACATTCATAAATATTTTTATAGTTTTATTCTAGCAAATATTAACAATGTATTCATTTTGATTAATCATAATATAAATGATATGTATTTGGTATATATTACCTTACTACAAAAGAAAATCCTTGATCAAAATTTAATGAAGTTTTTATACACTATTCCTTTAGGTTTATATGAAGAAAAATTGTTTTTAAGAAGCATTCAATATGATAAACAGATCCATTAACAATACTTTCATCACGAGTACCAACCTTTTTGTTAAAGGAGATGGATCCTATAAATTTAGTAATGGATATGTTCTAGGTGAGCTAGGAATTACATATTTGCTATTTCTAATATGTGGTCACCTGGCTGTTGCTATGGTCTTAATGTTGATATGACCCTCCAGTTCATGCATAGAAACCTAACCTCCAAGGCAAGAGCTAAAGAAGTGGAGCCTTTATGAGGTGATTAAATAATGAAAAATTTATGCCTTCAAGAATATGATTAGTGCCCAGATTAAAAAGTCAAAGGACCCTTCCTTGTGCTTCTGATCCTCCTTTTCACTGTGTGAAAATTAAGTGATAAAAGTGCCTTCTTTGATGCAAAGAAACCTCACCAGACACCAAATCTGCCAGTGACATGACCTTGGACTTTACAGTCTCCAGAACTTCAAGAAATAAATTTTTGTTTCTAAATTGCTCAGTGAGATATTTTGTTATGGCAGCCTGAATGAACCACCATGGTGTTACATTTGGATCTTGAATTTCCCACCAAAAGTTCATGTATCAAAAACATGGTTCCCGACGCAGTAAGGTTCAGAGAAAGGGCTCTTTGAAAATGATTTGATTGTGAGGACTATAACCTTACCAGTAGATAAATCCTTTTTATAGATTAATAATTTGAAAGGTCTACTGGGTGAAAACTGCAGGAAGGTGGGGTGTGGCAGCAGTAATTAGGTCACTACAGACTTGTCCCTGGGGACTGTATTTTTTTTTTTTTTTCCTGGCTTCTGTCTTCTCTCCTTGGGCTTCCCTTCTCCTTCTGCTTCCTACATGTCCTTCTGTGATGGTATTTTTGCCTTAAAGCCAGATCACCAGGGACCATGAATCGAACCTCTGAAACTGTGAGCCAAAATAAACTTGTTCTCCTGAAAGTTGTTCTTGTCAGGTATTTTGGTCACAGTGATGAAAAGCTAACACACATGCCTATTAATAAAATGTACCTATAGGTTTTTCATTATATAAATCAATACATTTAGTCCAAAAGAAAGGAAATTAGAGCAGTATTATAGAACATGCAGTTATATATTCATTTCTTTGCAAAGTGTATCCAAAATATTATATAATTTGGATAAGTATCTTTGGCTTAAATTTTAAAAACCTGTTAGCCATAAATCTCTCCTTTATCCATTACTGCACATTTGCTATACTCTAGATGATTCTAGGCATTTTTCTTGGTGCTGAAATCTGTCTGATTTAGGAGGTAAATTCAACATAATATTTGAGTCCTATGCAGTTAAAAAATAGTTTATTTTTTTTCATATTTTCCAAAAATAACTTAAAAGTGGTAAGAAAACTAAACACATAATACAATAAAGCATTTTAAATATTTCTCATTTGCTATCCTCCATCATATAACTCTTTCTCACATCACAGCCTGCATACTAGATCCACAAGCTCACAATGAGTCTTAGCCACAGCTGACCTTACAATTATCCAGTCTTGAAATTGAGTCATTCAAGAAAATAGTATTTTACTATGCAACCAGAAACAGAATCCAGTGACCCAGAGAGGAATTCTAGGTATTTGTGAATTCCTGGAGTTGTAAAAATATCTACTTATCTCTTTCCCTGCAGTACCAGGGACTGAATCCAGGCTTACTTTACTACTGAGATATACCCCAGACCTTTTTATGTATTTATTTATTTATGCTGGCGTTAAACTTGTGATCCTCCTGCCTCAGCCTCCCAAGTTGTTTGGATTTCAGGTATACACCACCTTCTAAATCTATAGAACTAGAATGTTGGCAATGCTCAAAGGGCAAGTCTTATCATGTGCCATTAATCACTGCCATTAATTCACTTTCACTTGATTTCTGTTCTTCCCTTCTCAATCCAAGATCTTTCTTTAAACCCCAGACTCTTAAATTTTTACATTCATGTTTGTCTAACCAGCTTTAACAACCATGATTCTTTACAATAAGAACATATTCTAACAAGATATTTCCTTTTTTTAAAAAATATTTATTTATTTGCTTTTAGTTGTACACAATGTGTTTTTACGTGGTGCTGAGGATCGAACCCTGGCCGTGCACGTGCTAGGCAAGCACTCTACTGCTGAGCCACAACCCCAGCCCAAGATATTTCCTTTTAATTTATATGTGTTCTAAACCTTTTGTGAGGCTATACTCAGGAAACAGAATTTAATATATATTTACAGATCATCTCAATTAATATTGTTCAGTAAGCATTAGTGTAATCTCCACAGGAGAAATCTGTTTCTCAAAGTCAGTGTTTATAACTTAATTTGTATAAACAGTCTAGTATAATCATATCCATGAGTTAATATTGAATTGTTAAGTAAGCATTAGTTGATCAATTAACTAAAACTTTGAGAAAAAAGTAGATTACTCCAAATCTGCTTTATCACAACTACATTTTGTATCTTATGGACTGTAATTTGTATATTTTGAACATTACAAAAAAACTTTATTTTAATAAAGATGAAAAATATTAAGTAGTTACACTCTAACACAGTTAATAATTCAATATTAAATTCAAGATATTTGGGCCTTTGCTTTATTTCACCTATTTAAAGCTGCTTAGGAAAAGGGCAAAGCATCAATTAGCAGAGGGCTGCACAGCTTGTAAAATATTTTTAAAAAGCTGCTGGGAGCTCCAGCCTCCATAAAGAAAACCAATTCAGTGTTAATGAAGCCATTCCTAAGAAAGGCCTAGGGAATGTAACAGACAAAAAAGCACAGGGATAAAAAAAAAAAAAAGAAAGAAAAAAAAAAGGCATATGACTTGCCAAATTAGTAACTTAATCATTCGGGTAGGCAACTAATCTCTCATTGGACCAGAAATACCATGGAGTGGGACAAAGCTCATACAAAAATAGCTTTCTACAATCTCTTTTCATTCTCTTTAGAAGAAAAGACAACCAAAGTAAAAAGCCTAGTAAGAATTCACCTAAGAAACTTTATCACTAGATATGCTGCATTTAATAGAAAACACTGTCTCTAAAGGCTCTGGGCTATATCATTAGGGATATATGTAAGTCAGGCCATGGTGCCCAAAGAAAACATCTGAGGCATATACCCAGACCTTTAAGTGAACATTCGTACGGCTCAGAACTAATCCGTGGATCTGAGTCTAAAGAGATTATAACTTGTTATTTTAAAAGCCAGAGGTCATTTTGATAGTTTTTTGTTTTTAATCTTATATATGATTTTGGAGATGATGTAGTGCCAGAGTCTTTAAAAAATGGAGGAAAGATATAAACTAAAATAATAAGATTGGCAATAATTATCTCAATTTTAACAACAAGCCTTGAGTCACTGATATGGGCTTGTACTTAATAAAAAGAAGAAAAAAAAACATGGTAGGATGAGATGGATATCATTACCCTAAGTGCATGTATGCAGTCACAAATGGTGTGAATATGCTTTGTATACAACCAGAGACATGTAAAAATGTGCTCTATAAGTATAATATGAAGTGTAATATATTCTGTTGTCATTTCTAACAACTTAGAATAAAAATTAAATTTGAAAAAAGAGTACAGAAATTAGAATTTTTAAAAGAATATTATAGCCATAAAATCATCTTAGTCCTCCATAGTTGTGAAATATTTGTTCTTTTTTTGAAATGTGGAAAATATAAATAAATTTTTAATACTGTTACTTGATTCAAGAGATAAAACTTCCAATACTCAAAAAAAAAAAAAAATTCTTCTGTCTTGCATTTAAAGGATAGCTTGTTAACTTTCTGCTCTCAGGTTAATAATGTTCTCTTTGTACCCCTTAGAGTATTGCAGGACACCTAAAGAAGTAGCAAGAGTCCAGTAGGATGCACAGCTCCCATCCTAACCTAGTCCCATTCAATAAGAATATCTGTATTAATTTTACCTATTAGGCTTTTATCTACTTTACTTGGAGAGACGGGTTTGAAGCTTAAAGATGTTTGAAATTTAGCTAATGTATACAATTACTGATGCTACTGATAACTAAGATTTACTGAGCAATCACTGTTTATTAGGCCACCAGTTAAGTGTTTTGTAAGCATTATATCTTTAATCTTATTTATTCTTAATTAGAATCTAAATACAATTGCCTTCATTTAACAAATAAGGACACTGAAATGTAAAAAAGATTAAAAAGGTTGGCCAAGGTCATGAGGCTAGTGAGTGATGTAGTTAGGCTGATAAGAAATAGTTTATTTTGCATATAAAATAGTATAACTAGCTGTCTTGTTAGTTATGACTCCTATATTAAAATACCATAAACTGAGTGGCTTAAACACCAAGTTTTGAAGGTTGGGAAGATTAGGATCATGGTTCTGGAATACACAGTGATTGATTGGTGAGGGTTACTTCCTATTTGTTAATATCCATTTCCTCCTTGTATCTCGATCCAGAGGTAAACAGGGAAAAAAGGGCTCATTCATGTCCCTTCTTTTAAGCACACTACAGAGTGTGTGCTTCATGCAGGCAAAGCCCTTGTGACAGAAATAACTACCAGAGGCTCTGCCACCAAATATTATCACATTATGGCACATTAGGGATTATTTTTCAACATAGAATTAGGAAGGGGGATACACACTTTCAATCCATAGTACCAGCTCTGATATCTCTTCTTTTAAGATTTTGTTTTAATGTGTGCTATCCTAGCAATATGTTGCTGATCATGATTGATACTCATGAAGTTCATAAACTCTTTGGCATCTCCACTAACTTCCCCCTTCATCTTTCTTACCACCCTCCATTGAGATTTTTAGCATGTGTTGACATTTTGTACAGTTTGAATTATCACTAATTACAATGAATAAATTTCAGTTGTAAGTAACCATGAACCATGTACATAATTACCCAAAAATATAGAGCTTAAATTCATAGTGTCTGCTTAGGAACATTCAATTTGTATTTTGTATTAGAAGACATAGATTTGTTTTAAATTTTTCTTTATAAATTATACACATGGGAAGGCACTTGACATGTTTTAATTCATTGAAATATTTCTGCCCCACCCCAAACCCATATGCACCCATATGCACCTCTTATAATAAAAGATGGTATATTGTGTACATTTTAAAGTTGACCATTCTAAACATACTATCCAAATTTTGAAGATCTATAATGCTTGCTGCTTCTTTGCATGGGTTAAAAAGGGACGGCTACAGATAGGCAAAAGAATTGACATAAAACTAATGACAAATATCATCCTAGTGACTGAGAGTCTGATGGCATCTTGTTTGTTGTCCCTAAGACAGTCAACATTTCTGAAATTTTGAGATTTTTTTATTGATATACAAAAATTATTCATAATAATGGAATTTATTATGCATATTTATACATGCACATAATTAAAACTTCTTGTCTTGGATTCCATGACTTTGAGATGCTTTAAGAGTTGTCCTTCCAAATAATTTTATTGAAATTTCTCAGTTTTTTTCCATTGGTTCATTTTTCATCTACCTCTTCCTAACAGCATGCTGTTCTCTATTCTTTTACTCTCTTTCTATACTCCATAAAACTCTAGAAAATCTTATTCATTAGCAGGCCTTTATTTAAGCACTTACATGTTTTTGACTCTCATTTCTCCCTCTATTGGGACTCCCCATGCTGCAATCACACTGGTCTCCTTTCCATCCATGAAACTTTCTGGGATTTGTTCTAACCTAGGGCCTTTTCAGTAGTTGTCTATGGTAGTATCCTAATACCGTGTAACATTACCACACACAGAGCAGCTTACAACATCCATGTATAAGCTCATGATTCTATAGGTAATAAGTCTTACTTAGTAGATTAGTCTCTCTGCTTAGTATATTATAAAGCTAAAATGAAGGCATTGGTGTGATGAATTTGTTTAGAGATTTTAATAAGAAAGAATCTACACCCAAACTCATTTGAAGGGTTGGTAGAATCTAATTCTTTCCCATTATATGTCTGAGGTTCCAGTTTCCCTCATTATGAGCCAGTCTCAACTCCTGGAGGCTGCTACTATCCCTTGCCATGTAACTCCCTCTGCCTTCAAATCCAATATAGTACATTCCATCTTTCTCTTGTTTTAATCTCTTGATTCTCTGAGATGGACCCAGACTTAGAAGTTCATGTATTAGGCCAGGAATACTTGCAACATTCACATTTCTTAAAACCATTGTGATACATAATAAACTTGATCATAATAGTAAAATTCATCATAATTCATCATATTTATATTCCTGGGGCTATGCAGTGCATGCACATAAAGAGACATAAGTCTTGAGGATCATCTTTAAAATTTCCCTACTACACTGTTTTATCTTTTATGAGTTTTCCTCAGTTTGTGATGGAATCTTTGTTTAACAGTTATCTCCGTAGAAAGACTTTACTGACCACCAAAACTAGTATGCCTCTCCCATAATCTTTCTCCTTGCCTACTCTTTAAGTGTTACCTTATTTAAGCCTAGAATTTTAATTATTTCAGATTTTCTCATGTGTTTTTTATTTGTGTATTTATCAATTTCAATTCACTAAAATCAAAATCACAATGAAGCTTTATCCCTAGTATATAGAAGGGTTGTAAACATTAAATAAAGCCTCACTGACCAAATATGCAATTCCCAAATTTAATATTTATAGAAAATAATTCTCTCCTGAGTTTGCAAGGAAAGTTTTATTCAGTAACTTCCTGAACATATCTATTTCTCTGTTCATCATCAACTGCATACCTACTCTGTAAAAATCAAGGTCATTGTATATATCTGCAATAACTATCTCTATTACTGCCTTGCCTTTTTTAGTTAATGGAATGATATTCCTACCTGACACATACTTAGAAGAATTGAAAAGAAAGAGAATTATCTATAGTCAATTAAATATATATTTAATATAGCTACAAGATTTACTTTACATAAATGCTGAATTTTCTGTTTTTTTTTCCTAATTTTTAAGTACTCTCAAATACATGACCTTGAACACATAAGCCACCAGACATTGCCTCTAATAGTTCCAAAATGTTTCAAATGAGTGGCATTCATTCAAAGCAGAAATTCTAAGGAAAACCCAAAGACAGTCCACATATATGATTACTGTAAAAAAAAAAAAGTCTTAAAGTTCTACAAAAGGAATAGGAGTTAGTAATTTCATAGGTATCATCTAACTCTAGAATTCTAGCAAAATAACAGTTTCCAGATTGGGTGGTTCTGAGAAGAGGAAAGAAGGATCCATTGAAAATAAGGAGGGGAAATTGAAAGTCAAATGATAAAACATACATGTTTTCAAATATTCATTATATAGCAACAAACTTTTTAATATTAAAATTAATTTTTACATAATGAAAGCTGTAATCTAATACAAATCTACATCTATATCTACAAACATATTTATAAATAAATTTATATATGCACTGTATCTTTGAGTTGAAAGAAGGCCTTTAAAAAGTATAAACTTAATTTTTCAAACATTCACTCACATTTTTAATTCTAAACTTATGTCAAAACAAGAAAAGTTAAATGATCTGTTTAAGTGGGTAATAAATTCAGTTCAAAAAGCTATTAATTATATGGACTCCCCTACTGGAAGCTTCATTCCCCACTTTTCTATTTATCTTCGCTTAACTTTTTTTTTTTTTTTTTTTTTTGCATTTCAGTTGTTCATAATATTTTTAAATTTTTGTTCCATTTAGTTATACATGACAGTAGAATACTTTTTTTTTTTTTGTTTTTTTTTTTGTTTTTTTTTTTTTTTTTGGTACCAGGGATTGAACTCAGGGGCACTCGACCACTGGGCCACATCCCCAGGCCTTTTTTGTATTTTATTTAGAGACAGGGTCTCACTGAGTTGCTAAGTGCCTCGCCATTGCTGAGGCTGGCTTTGAACTCACAATCCTCCTGCCTCAGCCTCCCAAAGTGCTGGGATTACAGGCGTGCGCCACCGCGCCCGGCTTCAGTAGAATACATTTTGACACCTTGTACACAAATAGAGCACAACTTCTCATTCCTCTGGCTGTGCATGGTTTAGTCACACCACCGGTTTAATCATATATGGGTATATTGAGTAATAATGTCTGTCTCATAGTAGTTGTAACATCACTTTTTCTGAAAATACTTTGTAAGTCTGTACTTTTGTGACTATGCACAACTTCTAGAGGACATAAATAAACATGAAAAAGTAATTTTCCATTTCTAATCTTTGTACATAGTCACACACCAATGTTTACCTCTTTATCCCAGGGTAAAATTAGACATATTCTTTTCTGTGGAAGGCATAATAATTATACTCAATACTTTAACCTTAGAATCCCAGAGATATTTTTATTTCATTGTCAGGTTATATCTTTCTCTTTTTGTGTCCATACTTCTGTTCATTCTAAAGGAAATTCTGTTCACAAATTGCATGGGTTGTATCACAGAAATAACACTTAAATAGAAAAATATACTACGGACCTGATAAACAAATTTAATAGCTAGCGTATTTTGAACTGTTCTACAAAGGTTTTTATGACTTTTTCTAAATCCTTTTGTAAAAAAATTCAATAAATATAATCAAAACTAAGAATGGTGATCAAATTACCATAAATGCATATACATAAGTGGAAAGTTGGTAAATTTACTTTTGTTGGTTTCTCTATACAGCTGAAAAATTAAGAGGAAATAATTCATTTATGTTTCCATTAAAATGCACAATAGCAAGACTTAGAGATGAAAATTTTCAGTAAACACTACAGATAATTTGACCTTTTAAAAAACTTCTTTTTAGTAACATTGAATAAGAAAATTAAAGACCCTCATTTCTAAGAAATTGCACTTGCTCAAATTCCTGAAAAGCTATCCAATGAATAGAGGTTCTCTAATTAAAGTTTCAGAATTGTGTCTCAAAAAAATAGTGTAAATGAAGTTCTTGTAACTCTTATTCAGCATCATTTTTGAAATTCTAGCCATCATAATCAGGTAAGAAAAGGAAATTAAAGGGACATAAGTAGGAAAAGAAGAAGTCAAATTATCTGTTCGCTGGTGACATCATCCTATGTCAAAAAGTCCCATAAAATCCTACCAGAAGACTTCTGGACCCAACAAATGAATTCAGCAAAATAGCAAGATACAAGATCATCATTCGCAAATCAATTGCTTTCCTATACTTCAACGATGAATCTGTTGACAAGAAATAAAGAAATCAGAAAAACTATCCCATGCACAATATCCAACCAATCAGCCAAACAGAAAAACCCTTGAAAATGAATACATCTTACCAAGGAGGTGGAAGAACTCCACAATAAAAACTATAGGATACTGAAGAAAGAAATTGAAGAACTTTGAAGTGGAAAGACCCCTTGTGTTCTTGGATAGGCAGAATTAATATTGTCAAAATAAATATACTACCATTAGCAATGTACAAATTCAATACACATCAAAATACTGATGATGTTCTTTACAGAACTAGAAAAAAATCTCTTAAATTTCACTAAGAAGAATTAGAGACTCAGAATAGCCAAGGCAATCTTGAACAAGGAGAGCAATGTTAAAAATATCACAATGTTGAACCTCAAATTATACTTCAGAGCTACAGTAACAGAAACAGCATGATACATGCATCAAAAGAGCAATGATTACCAATTAAATAGAAGACACAGGGCTGGGGATATAGCTCAGTTGGTAGAGTGCTTGCCTTATGTGCACAAGGCCCTAGGTTCAATACCCAGCACCACTAAATAAATAAATAAAGGCACAGAGATAAATTCACATAGATATAGACATCTTATATTCAACAAAGAGGCTAAAATCATACTTTGGAGGAAAGATAGCCTTTTTAACAAATGGTGGTGGGAAAACTGGATATTCATATATACAAGAATGAAACTGGATCCTTAAATTTCACTCTGCACAACAGGCAACTCTACATATGTCAAAGACCCAGAAATTAGATAAGAAACATTGCAATTGCTATAAAAAAACATAGGACCATCATTCCATCATATTAGTGAAGGCATCATTTCCTTAACCAGAACCTAAAGCAAGCACAAGAAATAAAATCAAGAATCAATAAGTGAAACAGCATCAAGTTAAAAAAGCTTCTGCATATCAAAGGAACCAATTAAGAGCATAAAGAGAGAGCCTATAGAATGCAAGGAAATCTTTGCCAGCTTCTCTTCTGGCAAGAATTAATATCCAGAATACATAAAGAAATAAAAATGCTTAATATCAAACAAATAAATAATTATATCAATAAATAAGCAAAAGAACTAATCAGAAACTTCTTGAAGAAATACAAACTGACAACAACAAATGTAAGAAAAATGTTCAACACATCTTGTCATAGGGAAACACAAACCAAAAGTACATTGAGATTTCATCTCACTCCAAGGACGTGTGGAAAGAGGTACAATCGTATAATGTTGGTAGGACTTCAAATTAGTACAATCACTCTGGAAAGCAGTATATAGATTCCTCAAAATACTAGGACTACAACTAATCTGACCCAGCTATCCCACTTCTTGGTATTCATCCAAAAGAACTAAAATTAGCATCCTATCGTCACATCAATGTTTATGATAGAAAAATTCACAATAGCAAAGTTACGGGATCAGCCCAGGTGCTGAATAACATATGTATATCAGAAATTTTGCGTTTGCTCAAGAAAACATAGGGCCACATTCCTTCACATCAGTGAAGGCATCACTTCTTTAACCAGACACCTACAGCAAGCACAAGAAATAAAACCAAGAATCAATAAGATATATATACATATATATATATATATATATATATATATATACATATATACATATAAATCACATATGTAAATTTTATTTAGCTATAAAGACAAATGAAATTCCATGATTACCCTAAATACATGTATGAAGACACAATTGTTGTAAAAATACTTTATATTAAACCAGCAACTAGATAAAAAAAAAAGAATGAAATCATGAATAGTGAATAATGAAATTATGGCATCTTCTGATAAATAAATGGAACTGGGAACATAATGCTAAGTGAAATAAGTCATACTCAGAAACTCAAGAGTTGAATGTTTTCCATCATATGCTTAAGCTAGACCAAATATTTTAAAATGGGCAATGGTGAATCCCATGAAAATAGAAGAGAGATCAGTGGATCAAAGGAAGTAGATTAAGGGCGAGGGAGGAGGAATGCAAAAGTTGATGAATCACAGAATGAAACTGATCAAGTTATAGTATGTACATATATGGATATACCATAATGAATTTCACCATTATGTGTGACTATAAAGCACTAATTTAAAAAAGAAAATTAAAATTAAATAGAAGAAAGATAAGTAGAGGAAATGGGCAGGGGGAGGGAGCAGGTGAGGAAAAGTCGAAGTACTAGGGACTGAAGTTGAGCTAGTTATATTAATTGTGTCTTTTACCGTTTTCTATTGTTTTTATTAACTCCTGGAGTATGATTATTATGCCACTTCTTATGGTTCTGAGCATGGACATGGCAGGAGAGACTACATGAAGACCTAGACCCATATTATTCCACCTGCTGAGAATGGGGTATCATAGAGATATCTACAGCCAAAAGACAGTATGTGTGCACAGAGTGTCACAGGCATTTAGTTCGTATTATTTGGTTATGATATCAGACACCTGGTCAAGTGCCAAAAATCACCAAACAATTCCACTTACAGGTGGGTTGGTAAGACTCATCTCCACAATTAAAGGAGGTTTGGAAATACATTCAAAACTTACGAGAAAATGAAACACTTTTCAGAGCTTATATTTTTATTTGTGCATTCCAGTTGTACATAATGTTGGGATCTGTTGTCCTATATTCATACATGCACACTATATATATATATATATATATATATAACATATATATGTTATATATATATATAATATTATATATATAATATAATATATATATATTCATACACGCACACACTATATATATATATATATATATATATATATATATATATATATATATAAAACCGTATAATTTGGCCAATATAATTCCCAGATTTTCCCCTCTCCTGCCCTTGGTAATCTTCAAATGAATATTATGTTTGAGGCTGTATGAACATACATAGTAAGCAAGAATAAGTGTGGCACCGACTTTTGTTACAGTATTCACATCATTATATGTGTATTACTTACTATAACTTTTTATATGAAATTTTCCAGCTGGTAAAAATAAGATTAATGATAATTACATTGGATATACTAAATAAAAACAAGGAGTGATTTTATTTCAGAAACTACTTTAAGGAGAAGAATGCTCTGAGCACAAAGATCTCCAATCTTCTCAAAATTAAACAGAAATGTCCTTTTTATTTGTAGAGGTAAGGAAGGTTAGGAAAAATTGCTGGGGAAGGGGACAAGCTTTGGGGGTAAGCAGAAAGCATGAGTGAAGTGTCTTAATAGAAAATATTTTTATGGTCGTCAAGAATTCTTGGAATGAGCTATTGTGGGGATATTCTGCATATTAGTGCTTAAACTTCAGGGCAAGCCAAAGTTCAAGACTCTATGAAGAGAAGTCTGACCACAAAAGACTAGTCAAGATAAGCTCTTGGGTTAATTATGGACAATTAAAGCATTAACACCTGATAGTTAGAGAAACTCAATGAGATATTGTGAAGCATTGTTTTGCTATTGTTAGTAGAAACTTCTGAAAAGGAGGTTACAAAAGTTCTATTAATGTAACTAAAATTTAATAATAGGATTATGACGGTGCAATTTTTATTATCTAAGTTTGTTCTAGTATTGGTACGCACAGAATTCAGTTTCCCATGATGACGATAGTATAATCAAAATGAAAAAAATTTTTTTTTTTTTTTTTTTTTTTTTTTTGGTTCTGGGGATTGAATTCAGGGGCACTCGACCACTGGACCCCTGGGCCACATCCCCAGCCCTTTTTTTGTATTTTATTATTAGAGACAGGGTCTCACTGAGTTGCTAAGTACCTTGCCATTGCTGAGGCTGGCTTTTTGAACTTGCAATCCTCCTGCCTCAGACTCCCAAGTGCTGGGATTACAGTCAATTACAGTCGTGTGCCACTCCACCTGGCTTGAAGTTTTAGTAAATACTTGGTTTATCTGTAGTACAGGCCCTACTTAAGAATGAGTTCCATAAGTCTTTTGAAAGCTGAGCTTCTAAGTCCATAAAAATATCCTTCCTTTTTAGGGCAATATATAAGAAATGACATTAAATGTCTCCTTCTCAAAACATATTTTTCTCAACGTTTAGGTATAAAATATCTTCATATTTGAAATGAGGTGATCACACAACATACTTATCTGGAGGAAAGATTGACCTTTCCCTTCCTGAATAAATGTTAGCTGTCTATATGTCTGTTCTACACACCCTGATATCTTAAAGAGAAAACAATTGTCTCCTAGCTACAATATTCTCTGACAATGATGTTCACATAATGATAGCCTGCTAAATGAAATATTACAGATGTGAGAGGACATCATTTTATTTAAAATTTTAAAGAACAACACTGTAAGTAGAAAAAACACCTGTGCCAGATGTATAAAGGAAGTATAGCCCCCACCCCCCAATAAACCAATCTGACAAATTTTAGAATTGGAAAATACAGTTTTAGCAAAATGTGATAGTGATATGCAAATCTAATATATTCACAAATGAGTGTTCTTAAATGAGTGTTATTATTTCAGCACTAATAACTCTGTTCAAATATAGTTGGCCCAACCTTACAAGGTTTCCACTGAAAACTGGTTTATGAACTTACTGTTACAAAAAGAGATCTGACTGTGTAAGTAGCCACTTACTAAAAGGCACAGACTATTTTGGAATTCATGAGCTACTAAGATACTAGAGCTCATTTCACCTATTACTCGGAAAGGTTCATGATTCCCTGTTTATCAAATATAAGGCCAATTTTTAGAGCTCAGAATTATTCTGGGGGTGACAATTTTCTACAGGAACAGCTGAGGGAAAAATATTCTTTCACAAAATCACCAGGAAAACAACAACAGAAGAAAGAATGTAATAAGATACATCAAACAGGATTCTACTAATAGGAAAAGAAGTAATTAAAGTAGACAATTTGTGGGAAAAAATTTCCTTTGAATCAGGGGAAGACAAATATTCTCTAGAGTTTTTGATGAAGACTATTACTAAAAAATCTAATTTTAGGCAATTACAAACTGATACTATAAATATCTTCTTTTAATAGTCAAGCAGTTTGTACCTTGAAAATTTTAAAAATTCCCTGATGAATTTAGTCAGCCATAAAAGAGTAAAAGCACAAGTGAGAGTAAGAGTTTAAATGTAGGATTCTTTAATAAAAATGTAAAATAATAATAGATCTCAAAATTGAGTACTGTTATACTTGTGAATTTATGATAAAAGTTTCCAGTTTCAAGATGTTTAGTGGTGTGCAACTGAGTAAAACTAAGTCATTTTACACATTTATCCAACATCAAAAATTAGTTGAGTAAAATATCTGACATATTTGATCATCTTTAAATGTAATTTTTTACAAACTTTGAATTTGGAAAAATGTTAGTGACAAATACAGGATACAAAAATTATAACTATCAATTATTAAAATTTCACATATTGAAAATATATGAAAAACAAATATTTCCTTATGTTGATTACAACAGTCATTACAATGATTTTCTTCCATTTTTTTTCTGTTTTTATAAACAATTTTAAATTAGTATTTTTGTCAAATTTACAAGACCTGAAAGGAAAAAGGCAACCTGGTGCTGAAGAGTTTTGTGTTTAGTGTCAGACATCCCTGGACCATAGGAATTCTGTCAGAGTATACATTACTAATGGTTACATATACCTAGCTTTTGTTCCATAAATACAAAAGGCTACACATAAGCTTCGGATATACTTCTCAATATGGAAATTTGTAATGCAAGTATGATCTATTTGCTAACAAAATCTAAAACAGGTGGCACTGGCAAAGTACTCTTTCTAATTAATTTATTTTGACCAAGTCTAAGTTTTCTCATAGATAAAACAATGTTGAAAACTTACCTCATAATATGATGAGTTTCAAATGTAATATTTCATGTAAAGTGCTTAAGACTGGCTGGAATTATTGGCATTCCATTTATTTTAACATTATTCATTTATGATAGGTGCAAATGTCTCATATATATCTGTTTGGTTAGAGTTTAGTTGTCTGGGAAATTGAATGATAGAGTTTAATTAAGTAATCAAATAAGATGAGGATCACAGAGTATATGAAAAAGACTAAAAAGTGATTATATACACACAGATGGACAATTCAATGAAACAGATCCTTTTGGAATCCTGTTCATCACTGGTTTTGTTACCTGGATTTGCATTTCATTTGGAGCGAAGATAGAACAAGCCCAGGTCATGGCCTAACAACTCAGGCTCATAGATTGTCTCCAAATTGATCAAAGATGAATAAAACAAAGATATACTTGATAGAAGTCAAAAGGGTCAATTAAGCCAACATTTTTCTAGGGAGCCATGATTTAAAGACAAATTGACTAAATATAACAACAATTTCTAAAGACTACAATAAATGAAAGTAGAACCAAAGTTAGGTTCCAATTTGAAGGCAAACTGCTGGAGAATTCCTTCTTTCCAAGAGGGTCTGGCCTTCTTGTTCCTTATGTGCTTCAAGTATCTATTCACATCATAGAAGGCAATAATTTTACTCCAAGTTCACCAAATTCATCATTGATCTCCTTTGAAAACATCTTCCAAATTGAAAATTTTAACCATCAAAAAGGATATATAGAAATAAACAGATTAGTAGATGAATCCAAGCAGAGAACCAGGCAACCTACTCTTACAAGGAGCTTTAAAGTTCATGAAGAAACTCAAAATGTATATTAAAAAGAGTGAGTAATGTGTGAAAATGAGGAAGATTATAAAAATGTGTATATGAGGGCAATTGCATGTTTCCTCTCTTCTCAAAAGCCAACGTACAACTGTGTCTGGTAGCAGGTATAAATATGTCATTGAATATAAAGAAAGGAAAAGCCAAATGTAATGAAAAAGATATTTTCCTTTACTCATGAAATTTTAACAGATGTATGAATACTGGAAATATTTGAGCTCAACAGAAAACCTATTTCATCAGGAAATATGGAGATATCCTTCAAATAGTGACCAGTTTACTGCTCACTCATCTAAGAACAGGCCCGATGTTGATGCTTATCTCTCTGTCCATTTTAATCCCTAATCACAGAGAGTCTAGCAGTTCTAGTGTATGCTTTGAAAGGACAACCAGGTATACACACGTGTACAGTGTTATCAACATATAAGCCATGGGCTGGGTATATAGCTCTGTTGGTAGAGAGCTTGTTTCACATGCACAAGGCCCTGGGTTCAATCTTGAGCACAAAAAAAAAAAAAAATACACACACACACATACACACATATATATATGATACACACACACACACACACACATACACACACACATATATATATACATATACATATGTATATGCTAGAATTCATTAAAGCAACAATTTAAATATTCTTAGAGGTAATAATATTGAACCTAGAATGTTATGCATAAATTATCAGCCATATATATATATATATATATATATATATATATATATATGAAACCAATTATCAACAACAAAACTATGACAGAAATAATGATTACATAAAGAAAACTATGCAACTGTTAAAGATGTAAATTATTTTCTTCTGATATATAAAATGAGTTAAAAACAAAATGTAGAATTGGTTCAACATAGAATCATCTAACTAATATGATTTCCAAAAAAATAAACAAAATTTTTCAATGAAAGGAAATTAAAGAACCCTAAGTGCATGTATGAAGTCACAAATGGTGTGAATATACTTTGCATACAACCAGAGATTTGTAAAAAAGTGCTCTATATGTGTAATATGAAATGTAATGCATTCTACTGTCATTTATAACATCTTAGAATAAAAAATAATTAAAAAAAAAAAAAAAAAACAACAGCAAAAAATAAATAAATAAATAGAACAGAGAATGTGCATGTTTCAAGAGATCACAGAGGTGCTTACAGGATGAAAACACAACGACAACAACAAAACCAAGGTGCTGGGCATTAAAGCCAGGGCCTTGTGTGTATGGAGCATGTGCTATGCTATTGAGCAACATGCATAACCTCAACCCTGTGTGACTGTAAAACGGAAAGAATAGAGAAGTCTATAAAGTTCTAAAGAGAAAAAAGAATTGCCACATGAATGCTCAAAAGAAACAGACTGGTCTCAAACTCTAATCAATGGCATACAGTGCTAGAATTCATTGGAGTAACAATTTAAATATTCTTAGAGGTAATAATATTGAACCTAGAATGCTATGCATAAATTATCAGCCAAGTGATAAGAAAACATAAAGAGATATGAAGGTAGAAGTTATGAGTGTGTGTGTGTGTGTGTGTGTGTGTGTTTGTGTGGTGTCTGAAATTTAAAGTTTCACAGGGTTAACACCCAGCAATTGCTCTTCTTAGTACATTATTTGAAGGTTTGCTTCTCTTGATACTGAAGAATAAGCAAAGGAGGAAAACAAAAGACACAGTGCACATTGTATCCAACCCAGAGAGCAACCTATCCTAATTGGAGCAGAACAGTGAGATCCAGGAAGGAAGCATTTGGGATAAGAGCACATTATTGAAATTATAGGTAGATGAATTTATGAACATGGTAAAGAGAAAAATTTAAAAATGATAATAAGGCAATTAAAAGCAATATAAAAAACATTTAAGAAAAAAATTATAAATGTAGCGTACTTTGTTTAACAATGAACATTTAGATATTCATTATAACAAACTTATTTACTCATTTTGGAAAAAGCAAGTCCAGCTTAAGTAAGATTTTGTATCCAAAAATCAAGATATTCATCATTTAAATTGCCCTTGGTAAAACACAGATGACAAATGATGTAAAATAAAATAAGTAGGTAAAGGAGATAGAAAATAAAGTACAATTGCTATAATTATCTTCAACAGTCAAGATATAATTGCTCTAATTCATAAAAATGTGAACTAGATTTCAAGCATGATATGTGAAGAATCAAAGATAACCAACAGAGAACAAGTTCAAAAGTGAGGAAGGAGAGAAAGGGTGGGTGGTATAGATTAGCTAATTCATTATTTATCAATAGGTAGGAAAATCAATAGGTAATGTTTAAAGTCAAGGTACATCAAGTTGTAATATAAACCACGGTGGTTTCATAATGTTACATTTGGCTAAGCTGTACTACATTATTTAGAATTTACATTCTTGTACATTTCTATTTAAGGTAGGTCACAAGGGAGAATGTCAGGGTATTTAGAGAAAGGAAGAGAAGGAGCAGCCATTTTGCAATTCATATATCTCTTTGTAGATCTGCTAACTGACATCATTGGCATGAGGGTACTGCTATAGTTGCTCCTGAGTCTTCTTCAGCTTCTTTGACTCCTGGGACAGTCCCATTTAGCTCTATACTAGAGTGGCCCAAATTAGTATGTGTCCATAGAGCATCATTATTCCATCCTGTGCTTGTGGAATTTAGCTTGCTCTTGATGTCTCCCCTCTTTCCATACATCTTTCCTTCCCAAATTCATGCCCTGTGGACTGCACACTAGCAGGAGACATGGATCAATAGTTTTCCAGGGATTGTTTAATTAACACTAAAACTTCATAAGGTTAAGTCCTGCAACAAATTAATATTTAAGTGTTTATGGATGTCTCCAAGTGATTCTTCCCTCAATAAAGCCTGAGTGATATATATGTATATATATATATATATATACACACACACACACATATGTGTGTACATGGAAACATATATGTATACATATGTATACATGTATATACTAAATCATTAAGAGGCAGAAATTATTACCAATTATTATATCTGTGATTAACTTTTAAATAAATAGTGGAATGTTATATATGTCTTCGTTTATTTAAGCTACTTTTTAAGGCAGTTAATTGCCCTAATAATTAATCCATATTAATAATTAATCCACACTCCAGGAACAGCCATTTAATATTTCATTATAAAACCTACATTCTAGAAGTTCTTCCTATGAACTCGTTCAGGATTCTTCCACTTCTAAAAATCCACAACTGCCTTTATAATAAAAAATTAATGCCTTTCTAATTCATAAACCAGGTATTAGAAACATTCTCATTGATGAAATCAGTTATATTCAAGATATTTAATATGGTTAAAAGTATTTTTTAAAAACTCTATTTTCTTGGTAGATATAGTGTGAAACTCTTGAGTATTTCACGTTCTCCTTTTAAAATATGCCTGCGGCATGATATCTGTTAAGATAAAATTTCAAAGGATTTGCTTTTCCTAATGTCAAATATAAAGCTGATTGAATTCTTCCTTATATTAATGATTCTTAACCTTGGGTGAGTTGCCTCCCACAGAACATTTGGCAGTATCAGGGTTGTCAAATCTGAGGCTGAGGGAGAAGGCAGGGATCATTGGCATTTAGTGGTATAAATCAAGGATGTAGCTCAATGTACTACAATGCACAACTCAGCTCCACACAACAAGTATCCATCTTAAACTTTTCTATTTCAGGACAGTGATCTGGGACTTGTTTTCTAACTTCAGCTACAGAAGCCATACGTTTTCTTTCTTTAGGATTATTAATAAATATCTCTAATATATGGCTATATGAGCTATCTCTTAGGGCATGAACATTACCAAAAACATATGATATTTAACTTCTATAAATGTCAAATAAATGTGCCATATTATGCAAATGTCAAATAAATCACAATTTCATGGCGTTTTATAATCAATAGAGTAGTTCTAATTAAATAATACACAATACCTACTTCTAGTCCAAATAGGGTAGAATTTAAATATATATACATAATGCTTAAACATGTGTTTAAAAATTTTTCAAAATTTTAGTGAATAATTAACTAGTTCCATGACAAAATAATCTCCATCTGTTTTCAATAGAAAACCTACATAAATTATGAGATAATTATATAAAGAACACCATGTGGCAATGAAAAATAAAAGCAAACTATCACCATAAGTAGATGTGTGGATAAATCCTACACTGACAAAAATACTGAACAAAAAAAGCCTGGCAAAAAAAGAGATGAGCCAGTCATAGTGACTAACACCTATAATCCCAGGGGTTAGGAGGCTGAGGTAGAAGAATCACAATTTCAAAGTGAGCCTCAGCAACTTAACAAGGCCTTAAGCAACTTAGGGAGACCCTGTCTCAAAATAAAAAGTAAAAGTGGCTGGGGGTGTAGCTCAGCAGGAAAACACTCCTGAGTTAAATCTCTAGTAAGAAGAAGGAGAAGGAGAAGGAGGAGAAGGAGGAGGAGGAGGAGGAGGAGGAGGAGGGAGAAGAAGAAATGATCCATGTCTATGTATGTATATAAAAATTAAAAAAAAAAATTGTCTGTGGTGACAGAAACAGACCATAACTTTGAGAGGTAATGATTGAGAAGGAACAGAAAGGTAAATTCTGCTTACTGGTAATATTATATATCTTGATCTGGAAGATAGTTATATTCACTTTTGTATACTTATGACTTGTAAACTTAATTTAATTGATATTATATGAAAATAAAAAATAATTGAAAAAGATAGCTAACTCCTATAGGTTGCACAACCAGCCTAAGAACCCATTTCTGTTGACTTAAAGATGAGTTATGAATGTTTTTCATTTTTATGTTTATGGTAAGATTCATCTATATTCACAAGAGACACAGAATTATATTGTGAGAAGGCACAGGGATCAAAAAACTGACTTGAAACGTGATATTGAAAAGGTGACTTAAAAAAGTAATATGAAGAGTAGGACTCTAAATAGCTTTAGAAATGAATCAAAAAATTTATTTCCCTCACTTTTTTCATTTTATATTTGACAAGTTGAATATAATGATAAAACATTCTAATTAATGTAATAAGTATTTACAAGGAATCTAATAAAGATAAATAGGCACTGCATCATTATTTGCATAGCAATTATTTTTCTTTAATGATACATATGATATTTGTTCACCTTATAATAATTGGAGTCTGAATTTTAAATAAAAACTATATGATGTGGCCAGGTACAGTAGTGCATACCTGTAATCCCAGTGGTTTGGGAGGCCGAGGCAGGAGGATCAAGAGTTCAAAGCCAGCCTCAGCAACAGCTAAGCATTAAGCAACTCAGTGAGACCTTATCTCTAAATAAAATACAAAATTGGGCTAGAAATGTGGTTCACTGGTTGAGTACCCCTGAGTTTAATTCCTGGTACCAAAACAAAACAAAACAAACTATATGATGTAAATATCTATGAACAAATATTTATTTTATACTTACTTTGAGAATTTTTCTGGGCAGAATAAACATTAATGGCTGAAAATGGAAAAAGTTCTGCCTTTAAAGGATTATAAATATAGTGTGATAGATATTGGATTTATTAAATTAGAAGATAAACAGGTGAGAATCTATCAGGGTGTGCTCATTAAGGGCTTATTTAACATTTACAATTAACTCTGAGCCATAAAATGTGATTAGTGTCCATGTCATGGGTCATGATGTTCCACTCAAGTAAGTCTGTGACTCAGTCAAGACTGACACATCTACAGAATCTCAATATACAAAACTTGTCATTGTTTATTCCCCCCTCCAACATCCACATAGGAGAAAAATCATGATATTTTTCTGAGTCAGACATCATGCACAAAGTTATGGTCTCCAGTTTCATCTATTTCCATGTAAATAACATAATTTCATTCTTTATGGCTGAATAAAATGCCATTGTGTACACATAACATATTTTCTTCATCCCATTCTGTTGGGAGAGGGGAAAAAATGGACCATCAGAGTAGAGGAAAAGGGTTAAGGGGAGAGAAGAGGGGGAGCATGAAGGAGTAACCAGGAAGTGAAATTAATGAAGTTATATTTTATTATGTACAAATATGCCACAATGAAAACCACTGTTTTCACCTTTCTGTATACTTAATATGCACCAATAAAAATAAAAATTAATAAAACAGAAATTTTTAAAACGATGACTAGACAAGTAGTTGTGCTAATTTGGATGATAAAGATTTGGTTTGATGAGCAAGAGATTTACTGCTAGGAAGGAGGAGAATTAGATACAAACAATCTCATACAGCAGTACAGACACAGAGTTCTGGAGCCAGTAATGGTCAGTGGAAAAGTGTTCTTAAGAAACAGGTACACACTGGCATAACCACCATGTTCAGTCAATGGCTGGAAAAACACAGAAAGAAATGCATCCTCCACAAAAATGATAGTGCTCTAAATGGCAGTACCTGGGACATTCTGTCAATAATGCTCCTCACAGCAAGAAAACTGAACAGCACATATTCTTAGTCTCTCCAAAAGTCTAATCACATGGAGTATTCTACTAAATTCAGTTCATTGTTAGTAGACTCCAATAAAGATCAAATTCCATAAAATGCTTACAAATTTCTTTAGGAATTAATTTTGTTTTCTCATTGATGGATTTTCTTATTGATGAAGTTTCTCACCATTTCCTCCACATATTTTAGTCCCCATGTTTTCAAATTACATGTTTCTTCCAAATGTCCCTTAGCTCTTATAGCCTCTAAGACTCATCTTAATGAAATAGTCTTCCTCAGTTTTATCTGACCAATTCAAAACAACACATTAACCTTTAAATTTACTCTCTGTGGATTTTTCTTCCTCATCAAAACCAAATTAAGTTTATCTATTGGTCTCCTAGCCCTCATCATGTGCTTTATCATATTGTACATCTATATTGCATTTGCTTGCTTTCTTTCTCCATTAGACCAAGAACTCCATTTTAAATCACATCCTATCTTGTTCAATGGTTAATCCTAAGTATTAGTGTACTGGTTTTAGGATGAGCCTTGTGTGTATTTAGTAAGTATTTGTTGAACACATGAATATGTTGACTGATTGATTAAAACGCAACTACTTAGGTCAGCATACTGCTAAGGCTGAACCTGTTTTTTGCTTTGTTATTTATCCTCATTAGAGAACCAAAAGGGGGGAGGGCATTAAATGAGGTAAAATCACTTCTTTAGGAATGTGAGGCACCTGTGATTGCATTTTCTACCCTCTATGGTAAGTAACCTATCATAGAGTTGGAAAACTCATATATAGGGTGAATATATATCCCAGTTGTCTCAGGATAGACCTAGGTTATGTTTTTTGTCTTCACTATACCTTTCTTTAATGAAAAGGAAAAGATTGATTAATTTGGGTACAGACAATGTGAACTTTTTCGTGAGTGATAATTACTATAAACATCACTACTCAATTTTTATACTGAGAAAATGTAGTCCTTACATAAACTAGTTTTCTAATGTTGCAATATATAAGGAATTTTTTGAAATGTAAAGAAAAATAAAAAGAAATGAACATTTGGTATTGCACTTTGAAAACTAAGGAATCACAATTGCAAAGGAGTTATTTTATCACCCACAAAACTGGTGGAGATTAAAATGATGGATAGCCCTTCAAACTAGGTACTTCTTTATGGGGAGGCTGCCAAGTTTACCCCACATGCTTTCTTTTATGAGAATGGCCTCAGGCACACAAAGCTGTGAATCTAAACACTGGTTCCACACCAAGTTTGCTAATTATTAATAATTCTCTTATGATTCCCAAGAGTGGCTCAGTTTAGACCCAAAAAAAAAAAAAAAAAAAAAAATAGTCACTGTTACATATAACTTTGAGCGGGAAGCTCAAGTCACCTCTCTCTTTATGTAACTAAATTCATCCTCAGTAGGTCATTTGTTAATTCACAAAACTTATAAAACCCATCTTGGGAAGTATAAAAGGAAGTAGAAAAAGGATTTTAAAAGTGAAAATGAAAAGTATAGACAAAATAATGATTATATAAGCCGGGCGCGGTGGCACACGCCTGTAATCCCAGCACTTTGGGAGGCTGAGGCAGGAGGATCCGAGTTCAAAGCCAGCCTCAGCAATTGTGAGGCACTTAGCAACTCAGTGAGACCCTGTCTCTAATAAAATACAAAAAAAAAAAAAGGGCTGGGTATGTGACCCAGTGGTCAAGTGCCCCTGAGTTCAATCCCTGGTACCACAAAAAAAAAAAAAAAAAAAAAAAAAAAAAAAAGATTATATAAAAAAGTTTAATCTTTGAAAAGGCATGATGTATATTATATCTAGATTTAAATGCTTGAAAATATGTTGAGAAAGCTTTGGAAGAAAATAGAAATTACCTAGTAAAGGGTATCATGCTATATTAGTTTGATAAGTTTAAAAAGTAGATCACAAACATTTTATCATACTTTTGCATTTATCTGTTCATAGATGTAGTGTTACATTTTCTTACATTTTGTAAAAATAAGTTCTATTAGAATGCAAAACACAGACAAAAGTTATTTTTTTAACAAAAAGGAAATTATTAATTGGATTAATTTAGTTGCAATATAAATTTGTCAATGTGTATGAAACTGCCAGTAAAATCACAATTCAAATTTTACACTGAGATACTATAATCCTTAAAAAAACTATTCTAAATTTTCCATATTTAAGGAATATCAAAGATTTTTATATTTAATGTTACTGTAGACATTGTTCAACAGGGACCGCTCTCTAGAGAAAAAACAAATCTCACCTTCCCTGATACTAACAATTAATCAGACTCAGAAATATGGTATCTATAGCTCACAGAAACAAAAACCACAATACTTAGATAAGAAAACACAAAGGTGAAAAATATAGGACAAAAAGATATGAACATAATTGTATATGTAGTTAGAGTCCTATTCTATGTTGTGAGATCCAAGAGAGAAAGTTTGTTTTACTTTTGTATTATTAATTTATTCAGTCACTTCTCTTAAAAAAATCCAGATTTTTTCATGAGATACTTGAAGAAATAGTTGTTGACTGGCAAAAATTGATAGTAAAAAGTACATAATATTGTGGTTAAGACCATGAACTTTGAATGCAAGTAGTGGAATTGAGTCCACTCATGTGGTCTTTCCAAGTACTGAGTAAGTTATTATTTGTAAAGTTTTTCTTTCTTGGGGGGTGGGGTGCTACCAGTGATTGAGGGGCATTTGACCACTGAGCAAGATCCCCAACCTATTTGGTATTTTATTTAAAGACAAGGTCTCACTGAATTTCTTAGCACCTCGCTTTTGCTGAGGCTGGCTTTGAACTCATGATCCTCCTGACTCAGCCTCCTGAGCTACTGAAATTACAGGCATGCACCATTGTACCTGGCCATTTGTAAAGTTTTTAACATGTGTACGAAACAGCATTTATAAGTTTTATTATCAATGTTGTTGTTTTTAATGTTAGTGAGACAGTAGACTGAGGTTCTATTCTCAATTTGTTCATTGAGTAGAGAAACATAGGCAAACAGATAAATTTGTTCAAATGAACTACAGTAATGCCACAGCTATAGTCATTTCTACATTGCATTTAGCAATGAACGTAGTGATAGTTGCTCAATAAATGATGCCTTACTAACAATATAGCCGACTTAGATCCATGAGTATATTTGGTATTCTATTATTTTCCACATCATTCCAAGTAATTCTATTAAGTTAAAGAACAAGTAAAACATTTTTTATTAGGGCCTCATGAATCTGAGTTTCATTGGCACTTTGCTTTTTTTTTTTTTTTTTTTTTTTTTTTTTAACTTCCTGCTAATAAAAAGAGATGGTTTTAGTTCATTGTTTTTATAACCATGGTTTGGAAGTGCTGAAAGTAGTGGACACTGAATCGCTCAATTCCAAATGTAATGTAAAACAAATGAGCACATTAGCCGTAAGGAGGTATTCAATCTGTCAGAAAAATAATACACTGGTTTGAGCTTGTAATATACATTTTTAATCACCTAGTGTTTCAATTTCCCTGAAGGGGCGAAAAAAAAAAAAAAAAAAAAAAAAAAAAAGCCTACAGTAAAGATAAGAGACTTACCAGCTCATTGGCTATAGTATTAAAAAATTCACTTTAGTTTTATGAATACACAGCCTCAATTGACCATTACATCAAATTTCTATGGTTTTTATTCCTGAGTAAAAATACATGAGTACATGGGATAAATATATTGAGACTCCTTATACTTGTACCTGTAGAAGTCTACACAAATTTAAAATAAAACAATGTAAAATCCTATCCATCATATTGGGATTGATGCAATTTAGACCTTAGAATTTCTGGTGGTCTTAAATGCATTCCATATGGCTTAGGAAAGAGAAACTATACTTATATATATGTACATTGTTTTCCTTAGAACTCTAATTTGACATTTAAATCATAGTACTTGCTATTATAAATTATATCAAATATTTATACTACATTCTTTATTTCAGACTGTAAGCTTCATAAAAGCAGGCACTTTTCAATTACTATGCACCACAAAGCTAATAAATTTGCAAAACTAGTCAGGTCTACTTCTTAAAATAATTTTACACTATACTTCTTCTAGAATTTTCAGCTATATCCTGCTAATTAACACAGATCACCAAGAGAGCAAAAAGGGACTCTGAGTTCTTCTCACTATCTGGGTTCCTGTCATCTTTTGGTTCAGTAATTTTTCGCTGTTAGTATTTTAATGCTTGAAAGAAATTGTTTTTATTTTACCATATCAAATTTGTGCTTATTTTCTGAAGAAGGATTCTTCCAAAATATCAACTGATTATGAATAGAATCATGCATTTTTGTCATGTGTATTTTAACTTAATATTGTTTTTTGAAATATTTTAGCTATAAGATTATTTGAATATATAAAATACTTGAAAACACTGTTAAAAACGGAATGCAAAAATTTCTTTGTTTTGCTTTTACAAATCGATAAAAGACTGTAAATATATACATATATGTATATATAATATTTTCACTTTGGAGATATTTTATATTTAGTAATTAATTTTAGGGGCATAATCATAAACTTGTACAAAAATCTATTATATTTTATAATAACAAAAATTGAAACAGTGTTCATAGGGCTAGGTAGAGCACATGCTTAGCTTAGCATGCATAAAGCACTGGGTTCAGTCCCCAGCACCAAGAAATAAAAAACAAAACCATAAACAAACAAACAAAAAAAACATAATTCATATCTAAGGTTAATAATTAAACAGATTACAACAAGCCTATATAGTAAAAAATATTAATACCTATTTAAAATATATTTAGAATGTTTCATTTGGCATAATATAAACTCTATCCAAATAATGTGTGATGAAAAGAAATCCACATTTAGAGTTGTTTGTAATTTGGAGAAAGAAAAAAGGAATGAAAATAAAGATGAAAACAAAATGGCAACATATATGCATACTCATATAACTTTAAGTATCATAGTTTATGTATGAAGTGCCCCCAATAGCTTATTTGAGAGACAATGCAAGAAAGTTTAGAGGTGAAATGATTGGTTCTGAGAACTTTAACCTCATCAGTGCATTAATTTGCTGGTAAGTATTAACTGGGTGGTAATTGTAGGCATGTGGGGTGTGGGTGAAGGAGATGGGTCATTGAGGTCATGTCTTGTGGCTTATATTTTTGTCCTTCTTGAGCTCACACTCTGCTTCTTGATTGTCATGTCCTGAACTTCTTTCCTGAATCACACCCTCTGGTTGATGTTCCGCCTCACCCTGGGCACAGAGCAATGGACTGGCCATTTATGGACTGAGACCTCTGAAACTGGGAGTACCAAACAAAATTTTCCTCCTCTAAAATTGTTCTTGTTAGGTCTTTTGTTAACTGCACCAAAAATGTTTACTGAAACAAGCCTTAAAATGTATAAAACAAAATGTTAATAGTGGTTTCACCTGAGTAGTGGGATCGAGTTTTCTATTTCATTTTGTTCTTGATTATTTCTTTATTTTCTAAGTGTCCACATATTACATAAAAAAAAAAAAAAAAAAAAAAAAAAAAAAAGCTATAGTCAAAACACATTATAATAATTAAGCCTAACAATTTCTTATTATCATTCAATTTTTAAAAATATTTAAATGTTTACAATTTTAATAGTTGCATTTGCATTCTATAATATAAACATATTAAAGCCATTTCCCCAGCTATTTTGAAAGGATAACTTTTCTGAGTAAATGTCCTAGCACATGACTCAAATGCTGAAATCATGTTAATTCCTACCCTAATTCCTCCTAAACCAATTACAGATTAATGTCCCCAACCGTGATGATGTGAACTACCTCTATTGTCATCTCTTGCTCTCCTACTCAACAGGTGGCACTCCTTGATGCTCCTCAGTCTGGATAAGTTTTGCCTGTTTACATTTTTTTTCCCATTAAAAGGACCTTTCTTATTCTTACTGTGTTAGTTAAAATCTTTGACTACTTTTTAGGACCCAGTGCAGGTTTCAAATTAAGCCTGATATTTGTAATTCTATTGTTTTAAAAATTCAGAAAAGTTTTCTATTCTAGGGGTGGTCTCTTAATAAAAAACTTGTTTCACTTTGATGTATTATATAGTAAAATATACATTTCCTTCTTTTGTTCTATCTAATTGTGTCTATTGTATAATTTTGCCCAGGACTTTAGATATAAGCTAAGTGCTTTTGAATTAATTATATTCAATCAAATTTCAAGCAATCTAATATTTCATTCTCATTATCTTTTCTTGTAATTTTCATTTAGCACATTGCACCCATCAAAATTCCTAATTGTTGTCAAAGACTAGTGTATGTATGTAAAACAACTAACAATAATGTCAGATCCAAGAGTGGAAGTCCCGTGAAAAGACATAGGTAGAATATTTAGAAACATGACTGGAAGGAGTATCACATAATATGTTGTGAAATGGACAATTTTGCTTTTGTTCTTACTAAAATAAAAATAGTTCATCTGTTGTCAAATTATAGGTGATTATTCATTATTTATTCATTTTAGGTTGAATTAGGCCAAAGCCTCATGTAAAAACACGTATAACACCAGGGGAAGCTGCTATTATGATATGGGCTAGTGTCATATAATATGCTAACACCACATATATCATAGTATATGCCTTTGCCGGGGCTGCTGAGTTATGAATGGGGCCGAGTTCTAAGCTACCCCCCCCTTTTGGGCCCTAAAGGGGGTTTTCCCTCTGCCCACAGAAGGAAAATGTAACTTACCCGGCAAGGATGAGCTTAAGGACAAAAATAGCTGGGTGTCTACCTGTCTGGTGAACAGAAAAACCATGCCACACCCAGGGAGTTTTGTATAGCAAGCGAGAATCCAGAAACTCGGATTTTATTGGCAAGGTGCTGAACTTAAATAGGCCTAGAACTAACCAATCAGCCAGCAGGGCGGTGGGGTCTCTCACGCTAGGTCATAGCCACACCCCTTGGCTTAGCCCTGGTCCTACTAGGGCGTGGTAAGCAGCCAGAGCCCGCCCCCTTGGCAGACATGGAGTCCCAACATGCCTTTACTTTTTTTCATTAACATATTTATTTACTTGCTTGTTTAATGTAGTTGAGTATATAGACATGATGTTAAAGTGCATGTATGTTGATTACATCATTTTTCCTCATGATCCATTCACCTCACACTTCTATACAGGTTTTCTTCTGCTTCTTATCTCTACTTAATCTTAATACTTTCTACATGGAAAAGTAGGATTTACTTCCTACCAGTAGACTTGCTTGACTTTTTCAGACTTCAATAGTCATTTCCGCCAAAAGTCTAATTTATTGTTATTAATAGCTTTTGCCATCAGGCCAATAAAGGCAGACCAATAGCCTCTTTTAAACAACTGTTACCTTGATACTTTTAAAACCAACTTCTAACTTTTATGGAAATGTTTTGGTTTTTAAATGCATATTCTTATGTCTAAGATTATATACATCCTAAAAGCTTATTAAGAAAGTTTAAAATACATTTTAAATGACTTTGTCTTACAAATTTGTATGTTACGTGAAAGTCATTCTCCCTGCCAGTGTTTTCTCCACCATCCAGGTTATCCATGGTTTCTCTGTGCTTTCTTTTCAAACATCATTAAGAAGATCTGTCATTCTGTTCACTAATATATCCTGTGAGTATTATTTGTATGGAATACCTTCAACTTTATCAAAATGGTAGAATATATAAATAGGCTCCTTTCTTAAGGAACAACTCTTAATTGGCACTTGCTGACAAAAAAGCTCTTCTCAACAAATGATACACCTGTCTTTTAACTTTACCCTAGATGTAATTTTTCAAATTTTGAAGCGCTATGGAATCTCACATAACAAAGTGGTACTAATTCTATTGTATAAGTGGCTAAACTCTCACATGAATGTTCAGTACCAGAACAAGTCCTAGAACATACAAATTCATAATTTTTACTGACTACACATTTTTTTTTTTTTTTTTTTTGGTGCTGGGATTAAACCCAGGGCCTTGTACATGTTAAGCATACATTCTATTACTAAGCTACAACCATTTCCTACTAATTTAGGAGCCAGGTCTACAGAATGTTTCACTATTCAGTAATAACAAGTTTCTAATTGTGGGTGGTAGATTGGTTGGTAGTAGCCAAACTCAGTGATTCATTCAGTCAGTCACTAAATGAAAAAATACTTATTGAGCAACAACAGAGCACCTACCATGTACTAATCCCAGCATTAGACAGTGAGATTACAAGAAATGGATTTACTGGAGATTTATTACTGCATTAGTAGATCTGTGAGTTAAGCAGGGGTTAAATCGCCATGAGCTAAAATTAACACAGAGATTAATTAGCAAACATTAATACATTGGGCAAGAAAAATGATTGGTGAGGATGTAAATTACCAGAAATATTTAAATATTGGTGGAGGGTTATTTTCTAAATCTTACTTAGGAAAGCTTGGAAATATCTGTTAAATTATATCCGAACTACAAAATCTATCAATACTTTCCAAAGAGTTGCTCTTCTACATGTTTGTAGAGAGAAAAGCAAAACTATTCAGAGACATTGTTTATCATAACAAAAAAGTAAGCAATCTATAACTCTAACCAACAAAAGAACAGATTAGTAAGTTATACTACAGTAAAATTGTAGAATACCATATTTATCCACATTAGCTATGAAAATAAATGAGCGTGAGGTAAGTATTTCAATGTGGATAAATCTCACAAAACTAATATTAAACAGAAAAGGAGGATTCATGGAAGAATACTTACATTATGGAATTCTGGGTCACAGCCTAGCTTTATCTTCAGTGATAAATTACTATAACCCTTTGTAGGAATCAATAGACCAAGGAATGAGGGCACCTTAAGAAACACCATGATTGGGATATTGGGCTAATTACAGGGCATCAAAAGGGAATATAATTTATATTTGCCACTTCTAATTTCACTTGGCTAACCTCTATACCTTAGGAACAGGTCTAAGTAGAACATATCTATATAGGAAGTCTCTCCATTTGACCCAAGAAGGAAGAGATGGAACTTCATCTGTGTGTAACCCAGGAAACCCGAACACAGATAAGCATTAGGTCAGGCTCATTCAGCCATATTTAGGTCAAAAAGACATTTACATTTGTGCCTGTTGAGTTACACTGTTCCAAACCATCAGGAGCTCTTATCACAAAAGTAGTTTTCATATCAGGTTTATCTATGATCTAAGAAACATTACATTTCTTCTAAAAAGTTTGAATCAAGGAAGGGGAAAATGTCCATTTGTTGTCCTATATTTTAAGAAGAAAACTACTATCTTTAATTCACATGTATTTTTAATTGATACATAAAAATGTTCATAGTAATGGAGTACCACGTATATTTTGTTCATAGTAATGGAGTACCATGTATATTTTGATACGTGTATATATTGTATAATATTTAAATCAGGTTAAACTTTTCTTTCTTCAAATATGTATCACTTCTTCATGATAAAAACATTCAAAATCATTTCTTCTAGTTTTTTGAAATACACAATGCATTATTGTTATCTACAGTCACCCTACTTACTATACAGTAGCACCTTAGAACTTCTGACTCCTTTCTACCTGTGATTAATATCCATTGATCAACTTCTCCCTATCCTTTCTTTACTTCTACACTCCCCAGTCATTGGTAACCACCATTCTACTCTCAATATCTATGAGATCAAATATTTTTAGATTCTACACATGAGATCATGTGGTACTTCTCTCTGTGCCTGGCTTAATTCACTTAGCATAATTATCATGAGTTCCATTGATTTTGTATTACATAACAGGGTTTTATTCTTTTAATAGGTGAATATTACTGTACTGTATGTATGTACTACATTTATTTATCCACTCATCAGATGACAGACACTAAGGTTGCTGCAAAATTATGGGAGGGCAGATGTTTCTTCAACATACCAATTTCATTTCTTTTGAATATAGACCTAGTAGGAGAGTTATTGAATCATATAATAGGTCTATATTTAATTTTTTGAGGAATTCCACACACCATTTTCCATAAAGACAGTAGTAATTTGCATTTCCATCAACAGCATAGAACTATTTTTATTTGTCCATATCCTGTCAAGCATTTATTATTGTTGGTCTTCCAGATTATAGCCATTCTAATAGAGTGAAACTTACTCATTGTGGTTGACTTTCATTTCCATGATGATTAGTGGTGCTGAGTATTTTATCATATAACTATTTGTCATTTGTATGCTTTTTATGAGTACTATCTATTTAGGTCAGGTGTCCATTTTAAAATGAGTCTGTTATTTTGCAATTTAGTATTTGTAGTTCTTTATATATTCTAAGACATAAGCACTATGTCAGATCTATAGTTTGCAATAGTCTTTCAATGAAATATTAAGACTATCATATATAAAAAATTCAAAAGTAAAATATTATGGAAGGTGCATAGGGTTTAAATCATTTTTTTAACTTCTATCTTCTGAGATATTCATTTTTAAACACTTTTCTGTTTGTGATCCTACAGAATAAGTTACATAGCAAAAGACACTTTGAACAATTGCTAACCAAAAATCCACGGATACTATGTACTGCTCTATTTGGGGTGTATAGTCTCAATAAGTTACCCTTTTGTGCTTAAAATAATGCTGATCATACTACTACAATTGTTCTTTGGATTTTCATGAGTTCTGATAGCACTATACCACAGGGAGACCTATTTTGTTCAGGTCTTTAATGTAATTGCTGTAAAAACTGCTATTCTTGTAATATTTTGATGATAGATTCAGAACATATCCAATTTAATGAATAAAGAGTGTGAGTAGTCAATTGCTTAGATACTCACCACTGATATTCATCACTACTGTATAATTTAACTCAGGTTTGGAAATATAGGAAGGCTAGTGAAAGAGGGATAAACATTTCTAGGCAAGCATTAGCAAAAAATAAAGTCTAGTTCAAAATATTAATGTCATCTAATTGTATAAGTTTTAATTAAAGATAATTTAATTAAATGAAGCCAAGACAGATACCATAAAATGACAAATAATACTGTCCAAAGTTAGGATTGAAGTTCCATGAATCCCTAAAATCTAAGTATCATAATAATATATAAGAAAAATTTAAAATCGTAATAAGACAATGGAAGTAAATTTCTTTAACATGTTTCAATACATTCATATTAGAGAACATACTTAAATTAAGAAAGGATTTGAAGTATTGGATATTTGACTAATAGTGTGTGTTTAAATGTGAATATTCCAAAAGTTGTTCTTAGAGGGGACAAAAAAATCAGGATTTTTGCTTCTATTTTTAAATTAACCATTTTAACCTGGCATATTAATAAATGGGAGAATAAAATTGAATTAGTCATCTATTTTAAGAACTTAGATCTTTCATAAAAGCAAATTATATGAAACACAACCAGTTATTTGCAATAAAAATGTATAGAATAATATATTCTTTTTTTATTGGAAGTTGTTGTATATATAAGAGTAGCATGCATTACAATTCATAATACATATATAGAGCAACTTTTTACATAACACTGTTTGTATACAAGGTGTATTCATACTATTAATGTCTTCAATCATGAATTTAGGATACTGATATCCATCTCATTCTACCATGTTCTTTTTCCCCCCCTTCACACCCCCTTTCTCCCTCTCTTCCCCTCCATCCCCACTGACCTTTCTAGTGTTCCTCTAGTCCTTCTATGTTCCCCAACCCAATCCCACTGTGAGTCACCCTATTTATATCAGAGAAAACATTCAGCATTTGGATTTTTGAGATTGGCTAACTTCACTTAGTATTATAGTCTCCAAGTTCATCCATTTACCTGCAAATGCCATTATTTTATTCTCTTTAATTGCTGATTAATACTCCATTGTGTATATATACCACATTTTCTTTATCCAATCATCTACTGAGGGGCATCTAGGTTGGTTCCACAACCTAGCTATTGTGAATTGTGCTGCTATAAACATTGATGTGGCTGTGTCCTTGCAGTATGCTGCTTTCAAGTCCTTTGGAAATAGACCCAGGAGTGGGATGGCTAGGTCGTAAGGTGGATTCATTCCCGTTTTACAAGGAATCTCCATACTGCTTTCCATAATGGCTACACCATTTTGCAGTCCCACCAGCAATGTATGAGTTTTCCTTTTTCCCTACATCCTCTCCAACATTTATTATTGTTTGTGTTCTTAATAGCTGCCATTCTGACTGGAGTGAAATGAAATCTTAGGGTAGTTTTGATTTGCATTTCTCTAATTGCAAGAGTTGTTGAACATTTTTTCATGTATTTGTTGATTGATTGTTTGTCTTCTGAGAAGTGTCTTTTCAGTTCCTTGGCCCATTTATTGATTGGGTTTTTTTTTTTGGGTGTTAACATTTTTGAGTTCTTTATACATTCTAGAGATTAGTGCTCTATCTGATGTGCATGTGATAAAAATTTGTTTCCAATTAGTTGGTTGTCTATTTACCTCACTGATTGTTTCTTTTGCTGAGAAGAAGCTTTTAAGTTTGAATCTATCCCATTTATTGATTCTTGATTTTAATTCTCTTTTGCTACAGGAGTCTTATTAAGGAACTTGGGGACTAATCTGTCATGTTGGAGATTAGAGCTTATTATTTCTTCTATAAGACATATTGTCTCTGGTCTAATTACTAGGTCCTTGATCCACTTCGAGTTGAGGTTTGTGCATGTATAGAACAATAATATATTCTAAAAAAACTAGAACAGGGAGAAGCCACACACACTGAACAGGAACATGAAAAGTTACAACATTTATATAGTAAAATGAAATATTTAAAGAGTATTTCATAGAACTCATGGAAACTATTTGAAATATTTCATACAACAGGTATACATTTTTTAATTGTTATCTGTCATGGAAAACCTAAGCAGCTAAATAGCATAGAGGCAATTAATAAAACTCTCAAGTTATATCATGAATAAAATGAATATTTGCTGATGCCAAACATGCTAAGCTTTGTGTAAATAAGTTCACAGATTCTTTCATTTCCTTCTGATAAAGCTTGTAACAGAAATTTATATGAAATTTTCAAATTATAAGAATATGAAATGTAAATTTCAGATTACAAAAAATAAAAAAAAAATTACCATTTACCTAGGGAAAATTATATATTTACAAAATATTCCAATACAAAATAAACTGAAAGTATTGGCTTATGAAATTCGTTAATGTATTAAATTTCTGTATATTTTATGTAAAAAAAAATTCTCTCTGGGATAATGATATGTGTCAAAGTTAAATGGATTAACAAAATTTAGCATGTTATTGAATCATAAAAGGAAACACATACCATTAATAAAAGTTGAAGAGGCATGTGAAAAAGTAAATATTCACTCCTTGCAAGTCTATTTTTAAGTCAAGTAAATAGAGAGATTTTCGTACAATAGAAAACCACACAATAATCTAATATTTCTGGTGAAAATCCAGGTGTATTTCCATTTAGGTCAAGAAAGGAAAATGCCTATTTGATATTATTCTAGTACTAGGTATTAGTATTAAATATAAAGTAAATATTCTATAAATACTTAAGGAAGGTAAAACTATTATCATTTGCAAAAATTATAATACCATTTATGTGAAAGCCCAACTGATTAAACTGAAACTAAATAGAAATAATAATATGTTCAAGTAAGCAAAGTCCTAATGAAATTCATATAAACAGGATATCAATAGTATTTTATGTAAAAATAGCCATTTAGAAAATGTAAATAAAGGAAGTGCTCTACTTACAATAGGAAAATAAATTATTTTTAAAATAGAAAAATCCGGGAGTTCCCAGTTCAGTGGCTGGCTTGAGTTCCCAGTTCAGCCTGCCCGCGTGAGATCCCGGTTTGGCCTGCGGGCCGTGACACCTATGGATGGAATTCCCAGTTCAGACTGCCAGCGCACTCGCCCTGAAGGAGAGACCCAGCCGCCAGTTTGCCTTGCCTCTAGGGCCCAGAGTAGCAGCTCCCTGCTGCGGCACACAGGAATCGACCTGAGGAAAAGCCCCCTTCACTCCTGTGGGAAGTGAAACCTGCCTAGCTGCAACCAGAACAAGAGGGGAAGTGCAACGTGCCAGCTGTGACCAGAACAAGAGGTACGCACCCGCTGAGCCACTCTTCCTCTGTGCAATTCTGCAACTGGCCAAAGGTGCAGCCTTGACTCCACTAACAGGATCGCTGACTGGACATGAACCAGGTCAATTGGCTTAAACTGGAAGGGAAAAAAGAAGGGCTTCCCAGGGTCCATTTTGTTTCAGACTTGTTCCTGGGTTTAACATTTGTTTGTTTGTTTGTTTTGTTGTTTTTTGGGGTTTTTTTGTTTGTTCTTGCTTTGTTTTTGTTTCGATTGACAGTGTGTTTGTTTGCTTCTGCTCCTCTTCTCTTTCTTTCTTTTCTTCCTTCTCACTTTTGTATTTTTTCTTCTTCCTTCATCTTCCCTATTTATACCCTGCCATTGCATACTCAACAGAGGCAAAAACAAGTTATACGCAGAAATTGGGATTTCTAGAAGAGGTACAATTGAAATATATAGCAAAGTGGTGTTATATATAGTTTATTCTCTATTTTCTTGACTCACTCTCTCTCACCTCTATCTTACACTAATTTCTACTCCTTTGTCTTTTTTTTTTTTTTTTCCTTCTTTATTTCTTCTCTCAATGCTTCATAAGTTGGGTTTGTATATAAATCGGACTTTCCACCTAATCATTCACTCCATTCTCTTTCCTCTCTCATCTGCTGATACTAAACCACTTCCATAAACCTCTCTTTTCATTCTTCCTAAGAAAGAACAATTCAGTGTACTCAATTCCTTCTTCCTAAACATATCACCCCTGTGTCCAATACTTGAAACTATAAAACCCATCAGAAGTTACATAGTAAATTAGAAACAATATCTGGGTTAACTAAATCTGTACATTGTGATAAAACTGGGATTTTCTGAATAGAAAGTGTTTGATTTTAAAGTGTAATGGAAATATAAGGGGATCTGATAGCATTGTACTACAGGAGGAGCAACATAAGGCTTTAAGGTAAAATAAAAATATTCAAGGTCCCACAGTGCAGAAAGATAAGACACACAAGCAATATGAAGAAACAAGGGAAGAAAGTGACACAAACAAATCAGTATACCTCCTCAGTAGATTCCACGGCAAGCACAGTTGGCGAAATGCCAGAGATGGAATTTAGAAATTACATATTCCAAATGTTTGCAGAACTTAAAAATGAGGTGAGGGAGCAAATACAGGAGGTGAAAGATCATTTTGACAAAGAACTCCATAAACAAATACAGGAAGTAAAAGATTACTTCAATAGGGAGATAGAGGCTCTAAAGAGAAACCAAACAGATATTCCAGAAATGAAAGAAGCAATAAGCCAAAATAAAAGCTCAATTGAAAGTATCACCAAGAGATTAGATCACTTGAAAGAAAGAACCTCAGACAATGAAGAAAAAATATACATCCTAGAGAAAAATCTAGATTACACAGCAAAAATGGTAAGAAACCAAGAACAGAACATTCAAGAATTAGGGGACAACATAAAAAGACCAAACTTAAGAGTGATTGGGGTAGAGGAGGGGGGCAGAGTTTCAAGCCAAAGAAATGAGTAATTTATTTAATAAAATAATTACAGAAAATTTTCCAAACTTGAGGAATGAATGGGAAAACCAAGTTCAAGAGGCTTACAGAACACCAAACATACAAAATCACAACAGATCCACACCAAGACACAATATAATGAAAATGCCTAATATACTGAGCAAGGAGAGAATATTAAAAGCCACAAGAGAAAGGAAGCAGATTACATATAGGGGGAAACCAATCAGACTCTGTTCAGACTTTTCAACCCAGACCTTAAAAGCAAGAATATCCTGGAATATCATATTTCAAGCTCTGAAAGAAACGGGATGTCAACCAAGAATCTTATATCCAGCAAAATTGAGCTGTACATTCGAAGATGAAATAAAAACCTTCCACGACAAGCAAAAGTTAAAAGATTTTGCAACTAAAAAGCCAGCACTTCTGAACAACCTGGACAAATTTTTTTCATGAAGAAGAAGAGAAAAATAACAACAAAAAACAACAAAACAACAAAGGGAGACATTAAACTAAGGGAAATACCAACCAGAAGAGAAACCAAATCAAACTAAAGACCATAATACAAATAAAAATGGATGGGAATAAAAATCACATCTCAATAATAACCCTGAATGTTAATGGCCTAAACTCGCCATTCAAAAGACACAGATTATCAGAATGGATTAAAAGAAATGACCCAACAATTTGCTGTCTCCAAGAAACACACCTCGTAGAAAAAGACATGAATAGACTGAAGGTGAAAGGCTGGGAAAAGTCTTATCACTCACATGGCATGCAGAAGCAAGCAGGGGTTTCCAGTCTCATTTCAAATAAGGTAGACTTCAAATCAAAGCTAATCAAAAGGGAAAAGATGAATATTTCTTACTACTTAGGGAACCATTCATCAACAGGATATAACAATCATAAATCTATATGCCTCAAATAATGGAGCACCTACATTCATCAAACTCTTCCCAAGTTCAAGAGTAAAATAGACCACAACACAGTTATCCTAGTGTACTTCAACACACCTCTCTCACCAATGGATAGATCATCCAAACAAAAGCTAAACAAAGAAACTTTAGGCCTCCTTAAAACAATTAATAACTTAGAACTAACGAACATATATAGAATATTTCATCCCTCAGTAAACGAATACACTTTTTTCTCAGCAACAAATGGCTCCTTCTCCAAAATAGACCATATGTTATGTCACAAGGCAACTCTCAGCAAATATAAAAAAATAGAGATACTACCCTGCATTCTATCAGACGATAAAGGGATGAAATTGGAAATCAACGACAAAACAAGGAATAAGAAAAACTACTCCAACAACTGGAAGCTAAACACCATGCTACTGAATGAACAAGGTGTTGAAGAAGACATCAAAGAGGAGATTAAAAAATTCCTAGAGGTAAATGAGAACACAGATACAACATATAGAAATCTCTGGGACACTATGAAGGCAGTAGTAGGAGGAAAATTCATTGCACTGAGTTCATTCCTTAAAAGGAAAAAAAAAAAAAAAAAAAAAACTAACAAATAAATGACTTAACATCACACCTCAAAGCACTAGAAAAAAAGAAGACCAGATCAACACCAAGAGCAGTAGAAGACAGAAAATAATTAAAATCAGAGCAGAAATTAATGAAATTGAGACTAAGGAAACAATTCAAAGAATTGGCAAAACTAAAAGTTGGTTCTTTGAAAAAAAAAGCAAAATTGACAGACCCTTAGCAATGCTAACAAAAAGAAGAAGAGAAAAAACTAAAATTACTAACATTCATGATGAAAAAGGAAATATCACAACAAACACCTCAGATATACAGAAGATAATTAGAAATTACTTTGAAAACTTGTACTCTAATAAAATAGAAAATACTGAATAAGTTGACAGATTTCTAGAGTCCTATGATTTGCATAAACTGGAACTGGAGGCTATACACAATTTAAACAGATCAATTACAAGCGAAGAAATAGAAGATGTCATCAAAAAGCCACCAACATGGAAAAGTCCAGGACCTGATGGGTTTACAGCTGAGTTCTACAAGACTTTTAAAGAAGAGCTAATACCAATGCTCGTCAAACTATTTCAAGAAATAGAAAAAGAGGGAGCTCTTCCAGACTCTTTCTATGAGGCCAATATTACATTAATTCCAAAGCAAGGCAAAGACACATCCAAAAAAGAAAACTTCAGGCCACAAAAATCCTCAACAAAATTCTGGCAAATCAGATACAAAAACATATCAAAAAGATAGTGCACCACAATAAAGTGGGGTTTATTCCAGGGATGCAAGGCTGGTTCAACATTTGGAAATCAATAAACATAATTCATCACATCAATAGACTTAAAGATAAAAATCATATGATTATCTCAATAGACGCAGAAAAAGCATTTGACAAAATACAACACCCCTTTATGTTCAAAACACTGGAAAAACTAGGAATATCAGGAACATATCTTAACATTATAAAAGCTATTTATGCAAGGCCCAGAGCTAACATTATCTTAAAGGGAGAATAATTGAAAGCATTCCCTCTAAAAACTGGAACAAGACAGGGATGACCCCTCTCACCACTGCTATTTAACATAGTACTGGAAACTCTGGCCAGAGCAATTAGACAGATGAAAGAAATGAAAGGGATCCAGATAGGAAAAGAAGAGCTCAAATTAGCACTATTTGTTGATGACATGATAATATTCCTAGAAGACCCAAAAAACTCTACCAGAAAACTTTTGCAACTAGTAAATGAATTCGGCAAAGTAGCAGGATACAAAATCAATACTTATAAGTCAAAGGCATTTTTGTACATCAGTGACAAAGCCTCTGAATAGGAAATGATGAAAACTACCCCATTTATAATAGCATCAAAAAATAAAAAAAACCTGGGAATCAACTTAACAAAAGAGGTGAAAGACCTCTATAAGGAAAATTATAGAACACGAAAGAAAGAAATCATAGAAGAACTCAGAAGATGGAAAGACCTACCTTGCTCTTGGATAGGTAGAATCAATATTGTCAAAATGTCCATACTACCAAAGGCATTATACAGATTTAATGCAATTTCAATCAAAATCCCAATGTCATTTGTCAAAGAAATAGAAAAAGCAGTCATGAAATTTATCTGGAAAAATAATAGACCCAGAATAGCCAAAGCAATCCTGAGCAAGAAAAGTGAAGCAGGGGGCATCACCATACCGGACTTTAAATTATACTATAGAGCAGTAGTAACAAAAACAGCATGGTATTGACACCAAAACAGACTGGTGGATCAATGGTACAGAATTGAGGACACAGAGACTTATACATATAATTTCAGCTATCTTATATTAGACAAAGGCGCCAAAAATGTACAGTGGAGAAAGGATAGCCTGTTCAACAAATGGTGCTAGGAAAACTGGAAAGCCATATGCAACAAAATGAAATTAAACCCTTATCTCTCACCATGCACAAAACTGAATTCAAAGTGGATAAAGGACCTAGGAATTAGACCAGAGACAATACACCTAATAGAAGAAAAAGTAAGCTCCAATTTCCAATATGTTGGATTAGGCCCCAAGTTCCTTAATAAGAATCCTGTAGTGCAAGAATTATTACCAAAAATTAATGAATGGGATAGATTTAAACTAAAAAGCTTCTTCTCAGCAAAAGAAACAATCAGTGAGGTGAATAGAGAGCCAACTAATTGGGAACAAATATTTAATACGTGCACATGAGATAGAACACTAATTTCTAGAATATATAAAGAACTCAAAAAACTTAACAACAACTACAAAAAACAAATAATCCAATCAATAAATGTGCTAAGGAATTGAAAAGACACTTCTTAGAAGAAGATACACAATTAATCAACAAATACATGAAAAAATGCTCAACATCACTGGCAATTAGAGAAATGCAAATCAAAACTACTCTAAGATTTCATTTCACTCAGTCAGAATGGCAGCTATCAAGAACACAAACAACAATAAATGTTGGAGAGGATGTGGGGAAAATGGCACACTCATACACTGCTGGTGGGACTGCAAAATGGTGCAACCACTATGGAAAGCGGTATGGAGATTTCTTGGAAAACTGGGAATGGAACCACCCTATGACCCAGCTATCCCACTCCTGGGTTTATTCCGAAAGGACTTAAAAACATCATATTACAGTGACACAGCCAATTCAATGTTTATAGTAGTACAAGTCACAATAGTTTGGTTGTGGAACCAACCTAGATGTCCCTCAGTAGATGAGTGGATAAAGAAAATGTGGTATATATACAAAATGGCATTTTACTCAGCAATAAAAGAGAATAAAATAATGGAATTTGCAGGTAAGTGGATGAAGTTGGAGAATATAATGCTAAGTGAAGTTAGCCAATCCCCAAAATCCAAATACCGAATGTTTTCTCTGATATAAGGAGGCTAGTTCACAGTGTTGTTGGATGGGGGTACATAAGAGGATTAGAGGAACACTAGAATGGTTCAAGGAAAGGGAGGGGAAGGGAGGGTGTAAGGGGGAGGGAAGGGGGGAAATGAAAAAAAAAAAAAAAAATTGGTGGTTGAATGAGATTCATATCATTATCCTAAATGCATGATTGAAGATCTGAATGGTACTTATATACTTTGTACACAAACAGTTGTATGTAAAAAGATGCTATATATGTGCATTATGAATTGTAATACATACTACTATTATAAATGAAAACAAGGAAAAAAATAAAATAAAATAGAAAAATCCAACATGAAACATCTAGTATATGTAAAACACCTGTATAACTTGCTATATTTGTTTTTTTTTTTTTTTTTTTTCTTAATTAAACAGACATAGTGGTAAAAACATCACACTTTATTATTTCACAGTTTTTATTGTTCAAGTGTTCTGGTATGACTTAGGTGGACACTCAGGTCAACAAGATTGCAACAAATTTATTGACTGGAGTCACAGATACATTTCAAGGTTGACTGGCTAAAGGTACTCTTTGAAGATCACTTGGTATTGGATTAAATAATAATCAGTGTCTAGAGAAACTTGCAGTGAGATAAGAAGGTATCTAAAGAATGTAATAGCAAAGAAAATGGAGAGGGGAAGCTAACCACTTACTTTACCATCTTTTGGAGAGGATCTACACAAAATGAACTTAGTTATAAAGGAATGTTTTTATAAAACATCTGAGGAAATCCACCTGTGCAGTTGGCATACAACCTATCCAATATATTCTTCCTGCTTTTAGGTATAGTGTGGCCCTCCAAGGCACCCTGGCCTGTCATGAAAATGATTAAAACCTCTCCATTGAGTACTCCAAATTCTTTTCTGGGATTGGCAAACAGTATGCTGTGACAGTCTTAAATTGAACAACTGCTTTGGTTGGCAGGATCTCAAAGGGGGAGGCATTTTGATTTGGCTCAGGAGCTAGGAAAGGTCATAGGGTTTGTGGAGAAAATCCTGGGTTGGCCACAAGCCTTCATGTGCTTGGAGGTGACTATTGGGAGGGTTGGGATTACCACGTGAGTATGGGCATCTTGAAAATTCAAAGAAGGGTGTTTCAAGTGTTGAAAGTAGCATCCAAAATAGCTGTGGTAAAGTAAAAGGAATTCAGAGTAGTTGCAGGGAATCAAAAAGAGACAATGCCACCACAATGGTGGCAAATCTCCTGCTGTGTGCATTAAAGTTAGCCACAGACCAAGAGTTAGCCCCTCAGGATCAGCTCTATAGAGTACAAGAAGAGTTAAAACTAGAAAGAGAAGCTAGTTTAGCAGTTTGTCAGCAAGGATGTGTTGTCCTGGTGCTTAGAATTTGCAGATGAATGTCTGTAGATTATGGATTGCAATTATGCTAAACGGAAGGCATATCATGGGCCCAGAGTCCATATTATGGCATTGGTGATAAGTAAATACCAGGCTCCTTAGATATGGGAGCCATTCATTGAGTCCACTAGTTCCAGTAACTGAGAAGCTGAAGTTGAGGATGAAGGTATAATAGAAGCTAGATGGTCCAAAAGTTAAACACCCAGTAGGAACAGCCTAAGGATATTCATAGACAGCTGAATTCGCTTTTATTCTCAGCAGCTCAGCAGCACTTGGAACTTTCTCTAAAATAGATCATATCTTGAAGCACACAGCAAATCTTAGCAAATCAAAAAAAAAAAAAAAAAAAAAAAAAAGGAGAAACAAAGGAGATAATTCCTTGATTCCTTGCATCTTATCATATCATAAAGGAATAAGTTTAGGAATCAATAACATTAAAAAAAAAAACATTTTGACACCTGGAGATTAAATAATATACTTTGGAATAATGAAGGAATTGGGAGAAATAAAGAAATTTTTGGAAACAAATGAGAATAGAGACACAACATATTAAAGTTTACAGCACTACACTATGAAAAAAAAAAAAAAAAAAAAAAAAAAAAAAGAACACAGATTCCAATTAAACAATCTAACATTACACTGGAAGGCACTAGGAAAAGAACAAATGAATTCCAGATCAGTAAAAGACAGGAAACAACTAAGCTGAGTCAAAATTAATGAAATTAAGAATAAATAAATACAAAGGGTCAATGAAACAGAGAATTGTTTCTTCGCAAAGATTAACAGTATTGATAACCCCCTACCCAAAGTAACCAAAAGGAGAAAAGACCCCATCAACAAAATCAGGGATGATAAAGAAGATATCACCATAGATACTTCTGAAATCCAGAGAATCATTAGGCACTATTTTGAAAAATTATACTGCAATAAACTAGACAAATTTCTATACATGTATGACCTCCCAAAATTGAAACAGGAAGAAAACATAGAGAAAATCAAGAAATGAAATTGATGTAAAAATTAAAAGCCTTCCAGCAAAGAAAAGCCAAGAACCAGATAGATTTCCAGCTGAGTTCTATCAGATCTCTACCAAAAAACGAATGATAATCCTCCTCAAATTATCCCATGGCATATAAAAAGAGAGAACACTTCCAAATTCATCTAAAGCCAGTGTCACCCCCATACCAAAACTAGACAAAAACACATCAAGGAAATAAAATTTTAGACAAACTTTCTGGATAAAAAGAGATGCAAGAATTCTAATAAAATAGGGCAATCCACATTCAAAAGCACAATAATAAGAGAGTGCACCATGATCAAGTGGGTTTCATCCCACCTGTGCAAAGTTGGTTCAACATATGCAAATCAATAAGTGTAATACACTACATAAATAGAGTTAAGGACAAGAATCACAGAATTATCTTAATAAATGTAGAAGAAAACAGTCAACATATTCCAGAACCAATTCATGTTTAAAACACTAGAGAACATTTTAAAGGCTATATATAATAAATCCAAGCTCAATATCATGAGTAGGAAAACAAATAAACAAACAAACAAAACTGAAGGCCTTTCCTCTAAAATCAGGAACAAGACATTCTCACCTTTTATATCCAAATAGACCTTGAAACTCTAGCCAGAGCAATCAAGCAAGAGAAAGAAATTAAATGGATACAAATAGAAAAAGCAGAAGTCATATTTTCTCTGTGAATGATAAATCCTATAGTTAGAACACCCACAAAACTCTATCAGAAGACTTCTAGAGCTGATAAATGCAGCAAAGTAGCAGAATATGAAATTAACACATGTAAATCAATTGCTATTTTATGATCTGTTGAGAAAGAAACTGGAGAAATTTTCCCATTCACATTAACCCCCCAAAAAATGGGGGTGGGGAATAAATCTAAGAAAGAGGTGAAAGACCTCTATAATGATAACTATAGAACACTGAAGAAATAAATTGAAAAACTTAGAAGATGGATAGAATTCCCTTGGTCTTGGATAGTTAAAATTATCAAAATGGCCAGACTAACAAAAATATTATAGATATTGAAAGCAATCCACATCAAATATCAGTTATATTCTTCATAAAACTAGAAAGAAAAAACTAAAATTCATTAGGAAGAATAAGAGTCCCAGAAGAGCCAAAGTAATTCTCAACAAGAACAATGCTGGAGGCATAACAATATCAAACTTCAAATTTTATTACAGAGCTATAGTAACAAAACCAGGATGGTATTGACAACAACAACAACAAAAAAATACATGATAATTAATTGAATAAAAGACAGAATCAAACCCTCAGAGATAAAGTCATGTGATATTCAACAAAGGTGCCAAAAATATAAGTTGGAGAAAAGATAGTATTTTTTTAAATCAAATAGTGATAGGAAAACTGGATATCCATATCTAGGAGAAAGAAAGTATATTAATATTTCTCACCCTGCACAAAAGCCAACTCAAAATGGATCAAACACCTAGAAATTTGAACAAAAACTCTGAAACTTCTAGATGAAAATGGGTGATCAAAATTTCAACATATTGAAACAGAAACCAGCTTCTTTTATGAGAAAGCTGAAGAAATTAAACCAATAATCCATAAATGGAATAGCAGCAAATTAAAAATCTTCTGCATGGTAAAGGAAACAAGAATGTGAACAGAGAACCTACAGAATAGGAGTAGACATTTGCCACTTACTCATCAGACATGGAATTAATATTTAGAATATATAAAGAGTTCAAAAAGCTTAACACACCAAAAAATTAGTAATAGTCAAAAGAAATAAACAGAATTTTTTTTTTCAAAGAAGAAATACAAATGGTCAACATGTGAAAAAAATATTAGCAGATTTCTTAAAAAGCTAGGAATGGACCAACCATATGACCAGTTAGCCCATTCCTCAATTTTGATTCAGAAGAACTAAAATCAGCATTCTGTAGTCATACACCCACATTGATGTTTATGGCAGAAAAATTCACAATAGCCAAGTTATGGAACCAGCTCAGATGTCAATTAAAAGTTAAACAGAAAAAGAAATCATGGTTTATATACACAATGGAGTTTCACTCAGCAATAAAGAAGAATTAAATTATGGCATTTTCTGGTAAATAAATGGAACAGGAGGACATCCTGCCAAACAAAATAAGCCAGACTCAAAAAAATCAAGGTCTGAATGTTTTCTCTCAAACATGAAAGTTACACCAAAGGAAATGAAAGTGGGGAATCAGAAGGAATTCCATGAAAATAGGAGATCACTGGAGTAGAAGATGAGGAAAGGACAGCAAATGGGAGGAATGATGGAGCGAAATTGACTAAAATATGCTATGTACATCTATCAATATACCCCAGTAAATTTCACCTTTATGCATATCTTTAATGCACTGATTTTTAAAAATTGTATATAAATAGAAGACCAATAGAGTAGTGGAAAAGGAACAGATGAAGGAAAGAAGTGAAGAGAAAAAGGAAGTCCTGGGAACTGAACTGGAGCAAATTATATGCCATGATTATATAATTATGTTATAATTAATTCCAATATTATGTATGACTGTTTTTAAAATGTACAAAATTTTTCTGTTGATTCCTCCAAATTCTTCCTTTGGAATTGGCAAATAGTATACTGGGGCATTTTCAACCCTGGGGTTCATCACCTAGTTCTAGCAAAAATCAGTCCCTTGAGGTTGTTAGACTAGGGTCTCAGTTTCTTTCTGGCTGCGAGCCAGAAGTTGCACTTGGTCCTTGTCCCATACTCTTCTACATAGGGTATTACACATTATGATCTGCTTTAAGTCAATAAGTGAGACGGACTTCTCATAAATGAAAATTATAATCTCATGTATTATAACCATGGAAGTACCATACCTTCACCTTTGACATAAACTATTAGCTAGAAGCAAGTTATACATCCCATCCACGTCAAAAGAGAAGGGATTACAAGAATGTTAATCTAGAACTTGAAGACCACTTGGAAAGATGTTTTGTCATTCCTAACACATTTAAAAAGCAGTATTTAAATAATGCTGTTATTTAAAAAGAAGTTTGAAACAATTTAAAAATGTTCCACAGTAAAATGATTAGATTATGAGAGTTGTAGACTATTCAGTGTATTAATCCTTTGGTATGGATTAATTGGGAGATAACTAAGCATGTAGAATGTAGATGGAGAAGGTTGGTCACCAGTGACATGCCTTTGGTGTTTACAATTTGTCCCTGCTGAGCAGAGCTCCCTGTCTGCTTTCTGGTGCCACATCCTGAACTGCTTGCCTCCTTTAGTCATGCCCTTCTGCCAGGATGTTCTACCTTACCTTGGGCATGGAACTATGGAATCAGTTGACTATGAACTGAACCTTTAAAACCATGAGGCAAAATAAAATTTTTATTCTGTAAGTTGTTCTTGTCAGGTATTTTGGTCACAGGCATAAAAAAATGGACTAACACAAAATTGGTACCCAAGAAATAGGGTCATTGCTGTGGCTAACATGACTGTGTGGTTCAGAAGCCTTTGGAGCTTGTCAGAGGTGTAGGAATTTTAAGATTTAGAGATACAGCCTGGAGAAGCTTTAGTATGTTTTAAGTGGACCTGAATGGCTGATTCTTGTGGGAGCTCAAAAATCCGTAATGCCCATAAGACTGTGAAAATTAAAAAAACTGTGCTCATGATGTTTCAGAGAAAGAGGATTCTACTGGAAATTGGACTAGTAGCCATTCATATTACGTAATAGGAAAGAAATTGTCTACATTTTGCCTGTCCTGAGACTTTTTGTGAGGCTGAATTTAAAGGGAGATATACTAACTAATCTGGCAGAGAAATTTTTAAGGGAGGACAACAATCAGATGGAAATTGCTTGGCAACTTTTAGACAAATTTACTGTGATAATCAGGAGCAGAAGAAAAACACAAATTATAAAAACTTGCATTATAGCTAAAAAATTGTGAATAAAACTGGAGCTAAGGAAGTTGTGGTTCTTAAAGACATTATAGCTACTAGACAATTGTTTTTAAGTACTGTTCACAGAGATAAAAGGGAAGATGACCTGAAGGCATCTCTGGAATTGGCAATAATCCACCCATCTCAGCCCCAAAAGTATGAAAATAAAAATTTCTTTGAGACGAGACCATGGAGAAACTTTGCTTGTACAGGGGAGTGTAGAAAGTTTTTTTTTTTTTTTTTTTTTTTTTTTTTTTTTTGTTTTGTTTTGTTTGTTTGTTTTGTTTTGTTTTGTTTTGTTTTGTTTTTCTTTTTACTGTGCTTAGTTGCCCAGGTAATCAGAAGCTATTGCAGTCAAGGTTGCAGTCAAGGACTAGGGAGTCTTGGCTATTACTTGAAATAGTGGCAGACATTGGCGTTAACCCTGTGGTGCTAGTTCTGCAGGAATGCAGGATGCTAGAATTAGGCTATTATGGAGCATTCCTCTGAAATTTCAAAAGAAGGCCTGGGAGGCCATGCAAAATCTAGCACCTTCAGATTCCCTTCAGATGTCCCTGGAAGAGTGATGCATGAAGATGTGAAAAGGAAGCTGAAGCTACAGTGGTGACCTGAAATTAAAAGATACATCTCATCTACTGAGGAGAGGAAAACTTCTGGAATTGAGCAGAACAAACCAAGAGTGGCCACATGGGATGCATTCAGCAGTGTCATAAGGATAGAGCTACACAAGACCTTTGGAGAGAACATCACGATGCCATGTGCCCCAGACGATGAACATGGAGTTACAGGATTTGTTTTCCCTGCTGGATTTTCATCTTGCTTTGGCCCCATTGCTTCTTCCATGCTTCAGTTTCTCTCTTGTAGAATGGAATTGTTTACTATGTGCCATTATTGGATATATGTACCTTGCTTTTGATCTTTACAAAGGAAATTATCCATTAGTTTGCCTGAGTCTCAGATGAGGTTGTGAACTTGGAATTTTGAGCAATGCTGGAACTATTAATGGGTTTTCCTGAAAATGGATTAAATGCATATTGTTTTATGAGATGGGCATAAGCTTTTAGGGGGCCATATGTGAGCCACCTGTTTCATATATGAGGTATCATCCAAAATCTCATGTATGAGATAATGCAAAAATGTTCAGAGGTATGGTAATTAGATTAAGAGAGCTTTGACCTAATCAGTGTACTAATCTTCTGGTATGGATTAACTGGGTGGTAACTATAGGCAAGTAGGATGTAGCTAGAGGAAGTAGGTCACTGGGGGGCATGCTTTTGGGGCTTACATTTTATTCCTGGTTAATGGTGCTTGTGTTCTCTTTGCTTCCTGGTTACCATGTCTGAGCTGCTATCCTGTGCTACCCGCTTCTGTCATGGTGTTCTGTCTTATCTGGGACCTAGAGCTATGGAATTGACTAACCATGGACTGAAGCTCTGATACCAGAAAACAAAACAAACTTTTCCTCCTCTATACTGTTCTTTTAAGGAATTTTGCTTACAGTGGCAATAAGCTGACTAAAACAAATGCTTTGGAATTAAAATACTAAATAGTTAATAAGACGATCAATTCTCTCAAAACTACCAATATGATGAACTTAATTCCAATTAAAAGAACCTCTATTTTTCTTGGGAATTGAAAAATTGCTCTAGTTTTTCTATAATTCATGATTTAAGAAGAATAAGAAAATATCCAAGATAAAAAATAGAGGAACAAAAGAACCATCAATTACAAAAACATTTGCAAAATTGACTGAAATTTGTAACAAGAGAGAAAATGAAGAGTCTATTAATAGTCCCAAATACACACATATGTACCATATGATTAAAATGATCTTAAAAACAACATAAATTCCAGATAGATCAAAGATACAAATTACAACTATGAGAAGACACAAACTATTGGAAGAAAGACTGCTTAAATAATTTTATAGTTTTCAGGTATGGAAGGCCTTTCAAAAGATTGACCGAAAATCAGAAGATCATAAGGTAAAATTCTGACAAAGATATTTTATGTTTTTTATAAAGATTACTTTATTTATTTTATAAAAATATCATGGAAAAAAAATAAAATTGGCAAAATATTTGCATTGCATATATTAAACTATAACCCAAATTAAAATGATTTTTCCATGTCTGTTGGAAAAAAATGCCAAAACTCTAGAATAATTCAAGTTGTGCAAACTAACCAAATAAAACCAGCTTAATTTGTATATACGTTAAATAATGTGCTACTCATATGCAAAACAATTAAAACTGTGCCCTCATTTTATACCATCTACAATATCAACTCAGAATGAATTAAATACTTATAGATAGGACCTGAAGCTGCAAAACTCCCAGAATTAAAAAAGGTGGAGTTCCACGAAAATGGTTTGTAAAATGATTTTTTGGATATGATCCCAAAAGCACAGACAACTAAAGCAAAAATAGACTGATGGGATTACATCAAACTAAAAACCTTTTCTAGAGCAATGGAAACATCCAAGAGAAGAGACAAAAAATATTTGCAAACCACATGTTTGATAAGATGTTAATATCCAAAATATATAAGGAATTTAACCTAATAGTAGGAAAATAAATTACTCTATTAAAAATGGGCAAAGGACCTAAGCAGATATTTTTCAAAATACATCATACAAAAGACCAATAGGGACATAGTGCATCATCAGGAAAATGCAGTGTAAGATGACAATGAAGTATCCTCTCATATAGAATGGTCTGTGGCCATCGCTAGCAGGCAGGGGCAATACAGCATTACCGACATGAGGGTGGGCATGGGGTGAGGAGGGATACTGCATTTTTAAGCTGGGCAATAATCAACTTAATGGTCCTTTTAAAATATTTGTGTATTAAAAATTTAAGAATACTGCACTTTAATATTAAATATTCATAATGTCTTGAATCTCAATAATAATGTAGATATTCTAACAACAACATTTGTCCTTCTTAAAATTAAAGATAATTGCTTAATTTAGTCTTTGCTTTAGATAATACAGGTGTATGTTTTGTCCTATGGGGGGAAAAGGTGAAAGATTAACATTAACAAGGATTTGAGTAAAGGGGATCTTCGTGTGATGTTGACAGAAATTCAAATTAGTAAAGCTTTAATGCAAAATAGTATAGAGATTCCTTAAAAAATTAAAAATTCAACCAGAATATGGTCAATAATCATGTGTAAAGGAAAGCAAAACAGTATGTTGAAGAGATATCTGCACTCCATGTTCATTGCAGTATTTTTTACTTACGCCAAGAAATGGAAACAACCTAAGTGTCTATGAAGAGATAAACAGAGAAAACATGATATGCATATGCACACTCCAATAACACACACACAGGAGTACTACTAAGCCTTAAAGGAGGAACCCTGTCATTTGTGACAAAATGGATGAACCTCGAGGACATTATGTCAAGAGAAACAGGCTGGGTATACAAAGACAAATCCTACATGACTTTTTGCTAACATTTAGAATCTGAAAAAGTTGAATTCATAGAAGCAGAGTGTCAAATTTCAGTTACCAGGGGAAGGAGGGCAAGGGAGAGTATTAGAGGGATGGAAAGATGTTGGCCAAAACAACCAAAAGATTTCAGTTAGACAGAAGGAATAAATTAAGAGACTGTACAACATAGTGTTTATTTCTAATAACAATGCATTTTATACCTTAACATTACTAAGATATAAACTTTAAATGCTGTCATCAGGAATAAATATAAAGGCTAATTGGTTGACTAACTTGACTTAACATTCCAGGAAACATCATGATGTACACCATAAATATATCCAATTTTTGTCAATTAAAAAATACAATGAAAACTATAAGGTAAATCCAGAGTATGTAAAGGAAGCAAAAGTGAGTACCTGCCATTGTTCAAAATATATAATATTCTACTACTAAATTGTAATTTGATGACTTTTCCTCTGAACCATACTTATCACTATGCAGGATCCAGAAAGCACACAGACAGGTACAGAGGGATGTGGAGGCATATGATTGGTGGCCTTTTGGAACTGAATCCTAATATGGGTATAATCTTATAGGAAAAAGGTCAGCAAGATTTCTGAAGGGAAGTGTGCTTAACACCTCTTGAGTACTTGAATTGATATATAATGTGGTGATGGATCAAATTAAATAAAAATTTATATAACTTTAAAAGGAAAGAGAAAGTACATATTAAGTAGGGCTTTTATATTATCTATATTTTAATGCATTCATATAAGTAGTCTTATAAAACACAGGAAGGTCTGCCCCTCCTAGGGTTAGCTACTTCTTGGAATTGATAACACATTTACCCAACCCTGATCCTGGGCCTGTATCTCCAACCACTTTATCTATCTGTCTCTCATACTAAGAGCCAGGATTCCCCCATGCCTTACAAATGGAAGGGAAGGTGTCTAACAATTAGGCAGAGTCCCTATCCCCGGAAAACCTACTGAAATTTTCCAGACTAGCCAGTTGTAAATCTGCTTTGCCTTGCTAGTTGCTTGCAATAGAAACCACAGCAAAGGCTCTTGACAGGTGTTGCCTTTGTCTCCTGACCCACCTGCTACTCCCCTGGGTGGCTCCTTGGCTTGCCCTTTTCTCTTGGGATCTGAGCATAATACCAACTTCCTTTCAATAGTGGAAGTCTCCTGATCTCTTGGCCGTGCCATACCTGAATATTAATTAAACTGCATTTTAAAACAAAACTCTTCAGGGACAGATTCAAGAGTAGAAAGAAGATCTCTGGAATTGGCATGAAAATTATATGGAAAAGAAATCGACTTGGATTCAAGTAATAAACTTAGAAAGCTGTGAAAAGTGTAAATAAGAAAGCCCTTCAGGGACAAGTATATTTCTCTTCAAGGAAAATTCAAAAAACCAAGTAATTTGGAAGCAGGGTATTCAGTGCATTCTTTTAGGACATAATGCCAAACTATGATTTGAATACTAAGAAGATATTGAGTGAGGAGAAAACTGAAAGAAGAGTTAATAAATATAACATGTTTACTGAATACATATGTAAGTTGTAGTTTGACCACAATACAATTGTTATTAAAGTACACATCAATAATTGACATAGTATTTTTTTAAACAGGATTATACCAGTGCAGCTTTGTGATATGAAAGGATTATGGAGCAATATTTATCATTGTTAATTAGCTGATTTAATCTCTAAATGAATATTGAGTGTCCATTTCCCATTACTTCATTCTAAAACCTAAGGATCCATAATTAATCCATTATAATCATTATCTTTAAGGTCCAAGATTCTAGTGCTAGATACAAATAAGAATAGAAACTGTGTGAGAAGAAGGCTACAGTAGCACATAAATGGAAGCTTTTTAAATTGAAACTTTTTAAATTGAAATCTAAGCACATATATATGTATATATATATACTAAGCACAGATATATATATGTATATATATATATATACACTTCATGTATACATATATGAAGTATTTGGCATAGTTAAAACAATGTTGAACTAGAATTTATTGTTTCACTTGAATACTAATACATGTGTATAAGTCATTTATCTAAATATCATATTAGTATTTTAAACATTTTTAAATTAAATTTTTAAAAATATTGCAATGGATTTAATTTTCATTAAAGTAAATGATGACTGTTTAGTTTGGATATGAGGTATCTTCATAAAACCTCTGTTAATATATGAGTTACACTAGATTATGAAATCTATAACCTAGGTAATGGATTAATCCATTTGATGAATTAATAATTTGAATGGATTAGTGAGTAGTAACTTTAGGAAGGTGGTGACATCATGGCTTGAAGAAGTGGATTCCAGTTTTCTTCTGCTATGCCCTTCTGCCAAGATGCTCTGCCTCACCTGGGGCCCAGAGCCATAGAATCAGCCAACCATGAAATGAGGCCTCTGAAACCCAGAGCCAAAATAAACTTTTCCTCCTCTAAGCTAGTCTTGTCAAGTGTTTTAATCACAGTGACGAAAAACTAACACAATAACTAAGCCATATTTACCATAGCTGTTAATCAGGCAATAATCTCCTAAGATATCAAAACTACAATGGGAAAAACAATGGAGGACTTTTCTATAGGTAGAAAGAAAATTAAATTAGCAGAACTACTTTTTAAAATGTGATGCTTCAAAACCTATTTGTAAACCTTTTAAATTAGGGTTTGGAAATATGTATTTAGTGACCAGCATCTATAGTCATATGCAAAAATACTAATACCAAGGGATCTAATTTAGGAACTGTAACTGCTTAAAATTAGATGACTTTTGGAAATGTGACATAATTGTATTTAGATTAAAAATCAAGGCACTAAAATTCAAACTAATACCAATATTAATTCTTGAATAGAAAAAGATCATTTTCAACAGGAAAACCACTGATGCAGAGAAACTATGATGTTTAAGGATCACTGACAAATCCCAAGTCAATATGTTTCTCAGGAACATTTTAGGTTTAAATGCATCCTCATTTTCTAGTTTTAGAATGAGAACAAAATTAGTAATAGCTTAATGTATGAGAAAAAAAAGGATTATGTTATTAGGGTTTCAATCAACAAAAACTAACATAAGCAAAGAAAAAATATTTAGAATATGAAAACTAAAAGGCAGTCCTCAGAATATATAATAAGAACAAAGGAATGAAAAGAAGGTTTCTACAGAATATCAGATTAGCAGCTTTGGAAAAATCAACTGCTGTTAGCCCATGTTTAAATTATAAGAGGAAAAAATTACATTGGTCTCTCTAAGACCAAATGTTTACCTCTCACTCAAAAGTAGTAGTCTGTGATCAAACTGTGGTAAATATGAAGAAGCGGTAAGAAATAGAATGTACCTCAATTATTTCTTTGATTTTTTAAAAAAATAATTATACTGCATTTTTGGTGGTCCAATAATAAACTAAAGTGCAAGAAACTTTAAATCGAATTGTACTGTCATTCTTTCTGATTTTTGAAATTGGGTCTGCATACAAGATTTGGAGAGGGATATAATGGTTGATAAATAAACAAAACAGAACAGTTTCTAAAAAATACTGAATAATTAACCAAAATTTAAAAAATCAAATTCCTGTGACTATAAGGGATGCTAAGTGGAAAGCCAGGAAAATCATGAAAATTTAGCAATTAACTCTAGTTTAATAAGAGATAAGTATTGCTTTTATTTCAATTCAGAAAGGATTTGTAGCATGTCCCTTCCACATGAAACCACTCACTAATCAGTGTAAGATCTACTATCTACACATTGTATCCTATCTGTGAGACTCTTCAATCATAGTGGAAGATTTTCTGTGTTAAAAAACCTGTCCAAATTCATTTACTAATTAAACTGATACTTGGGAGCTCTTGAAGGCATGTTCTTCCGGGAACATTGAACTTCGAATCCTGCAGTCTCATCACTACTAATTGTAATCTAGACCAAACCCCAAACATCTGCATGTCAATTTGTTAATTCTCAAACAGCAAATCAGGATGTATGTATTAAGTACACAATCTGAGCTTCAAGAATCTCCTTCCTCAATATGCCTCTTTTCCACATTGTTAATACCTTTTTGCAGGAAGGGAGGAGGTACTAGGGATTTGAACTAAAGGCCTAGCACATACTAAGAGACAGCTCTTGATCACTGAGCTATGTCACCAGCCCAGTAGTACTCCTCTTAAACTGGGTGCTACAGTCAAGTTTGAAATATTTTTTGATAATATCCTAAAATAAAATTTAACTGTTAGGGAATGGTGTGAAAGAAAAATTACCTACAATATTCACACAAAAATCTAGTGAATATATTATACTAATGCATTGTTTCAAATATAAATAGGGCAAGCCTTACTAGAAATATTATTACATCTTATCCTTAGAAGAATTGTTTGTAGGAGAAACATCAATTAATTTAGTTTCTTAATTAGCATTTTAGAGATCATTAAAGAAGTGAGAGAATTTTTGACCAAGAGGGACTTGACATAAACTCTCAGAATTTACCATGTTTATTTAAGGACAGGGGTGACAATGGTGATGAATCATAATCAATGATGGATGGGGAGCCCATTTCCCAATGGAACATCTAATCTCCAAGTAGAGTTAAACTCTTTTTTTATGGGCCTAAAATGTAAACACCATCAACATCAAAATCCATAATTTTCCTAATAGTTTATCTCCTATCCAAATAGAAGTTAAGGCTCATTTTTCTTTTAGCTAGAGAGGAATTCCTCAACTTTGCCAGGCAATATAAATTTTGAAGACTACCCTGGGTTTTCAGTAGGACTATGGAAATGGTAGCCCCAAAACTAGAATTTTCTTGTAAAGAAAAGCACTTAAATTGTCTACCTGCTGGTCAACACAAGACTGCAAATAAGAGATCCAGCAGGCGGCATTGCAAGTAAAATGCTGAGTGTTTTCTTAAGAATTTAGAAGGAAAAAAATGTACACCCCACCAATAAACGTTTCCTTTGAGTCTTCAAGAACCTAAAGGACAGAGCATAAATACTAGTCAAATTGTTTATCAACATTTTATAATTTTATGAACTATTTTATAAAGGGTTAAAAATCACAGGGTTCCCAATCGGTCAGATCTCTGCTTAAATCTGCCCACCTCTACTACTTTTGTGACATCATATCTTCAACCTGTGTCTCAATATCCATAAAATGATCAGAAAAAGATTTGATGAAATAATATGCTAAAGTACCTATCACAGCTCTTGATGAATAATAAGTCTTCAGAAGTATAGCTATTAAAGTCATAATATTATGCATGATTACCAAAGCAAGGACATGAAGAATGGATATAAAATAAATGTATTTCTAGAAATGCCAAAGTAAACTAGATTTTGATGCTTCCCCCCCCCCTCACTTTGATATCCACTGAAGCTTAAGAATGAAAAATCTAACATGGAATTGGAGGTAATATACATTTAAGTACTAAAGTTCACTTGAAGGTGAAGCTTAAAAACCTACATGGTATGTGTTCTGAGATGGTGAAAGGAAATGTCATATTATTCACTGATAACTAAAATTGCCCCCACAACCCTACAATACATAAAATATAACAATATGAAATGAAAAGCTTCTGTGATTCTCGCAATCTCTGTCCCCATCTTGTAAACAAAGCTGAAATGTAAATGAGTTCCTTGTGCCTTATGCCTCTTCTAATGGCACCGTAATCAGACATACCTTAATTTTTCTCTATTAAGGGACATACAATTTACGTAAGTTGAACAAACTGATCCTATGTGATTTGTGTCTTGAGGTTCACTATGCTACGTTAAACTTCTAGTTGAAAATGGGTAACCTAATGTATAGGTTTCTAAGTAATATAGTCATGCAAAACAACCTTTGTTTCCTTATTCTTTCCAAGATTCCCCATTAAAAGACTCAGAGAATAAAAATAGTGAACTTGGTCCTGATCTCTAAGACACTGTAAATTTAAACTCCATGTGACTTTTTAAATGTTAAATACTCCTTATTTATAGTACAAATAAAAACTGATTGAAAGGAAGATTAACCAGGCCTTCACCCCTTTTCAGTCTACATAAGTTAGTGAAAGTGATTTCATTAAAGCATTCTTTGTACTCCTTAACTCAGAAGAAAACAAGTTTGAGGACACAGAACTTCAGAGGGGACCTATTCTGAATTTTCACAATCACTGCCCTATCTAAATTGATGCCTTCTGTTTTTTATATTTCTTTTGTTAGTCAAATTTTAAATATTTTTTATTGTTAGTATTGGCATCCATTTGGTAACTAACTTCATTATAGCATGACTTATCTTCCCAAATGTATTAGGCCATCCTTCTTTACTTTCTACTTCTAGAGATCTGGAACTACAGTTATCTGATAATCATTTGATGATATAGTACATCCTCATTCCCACTGTTTCATAAAAGAGGATATGCCCTGATGGCCTGAAGGTTCACATTCATTCAACTTCTTCTTGGGAATATAAACCCTCATGGCAAATTTATGAATCCTTTTGGAGAGTCTTAAGTTAACTTCACAAACTTTACATGGTTTCATTTTATTTTAAATGCCAGCTAAGGATAGATGATTGCATTTTAAATGTCTGGAGTGACTCTTCTATCAGCTTTAAATTATTAGCTATTGCTAGCCTATGGAGTTCACAACACACATAGAGTCCACTCAGTGGTAGACTAATAAGGATGTCCCCAGGGTTTGCATTACCAACAGATCCTATCAAGTTCAGCTCTGTGGGATCCTCAAAGTAATGTGCTATTTAAATGGATTTGTCTCTATGTGTTTTTATCCAGGATCTTTCCTGAAGTAAATGCACTTTAAGTTCTAAGTTAAAATGACAATTATAATCTTCTCAATTAGCTAATCAAAATCAGAATGAAGCTTATATAAAATCAATCATTTAATTTATAACAGCACTATGGTGCAAGATATAGGAAATAGATATAAGTCTGTAATTTTAGAAATGAATTAATTTTGTGAGAATAGAAAAATATGGCAGAGTGTCATAGTCAGCCTAATTATTTCTCAATCTGGAATGATAACTTAATAAAACCTATATTTTACCAATAAGTCCCAAAATAATCTTTCCCCTTTGTTGCCAAGGATTTATCTCTGTATAGTAATTATATAGTACTGCTTTCATTAATTGCTATGAAACTTCAATAGCTCAATACTAACAACAAAAACACTATAGAACCATCTGTAAAGTTCAGTATGTAACTCTGAGCTTAATTTTCTGCATATTTTAATAGACACTGGTGTCGTTTTAGTACTAATTTGCCAGTCAGATGATAAGAATGTAGTGCTAGAAAATGCAATCAAATCAAAAAGCAAATCAGAGATAATACCAAGTAATTCCTAATAGTATTATTTAATAATTTAACACCCTAGAAGTTTAATTTAATTGTGGGCTTAAATAATGACAATGCTGATTTTGGAGGTGGGGGAATATTTATGGTACCTATTGACAATTACTATTTGTTCTCTACTGATACTGTGTTTTACAAATATCTTGTCTTATTGAGGAGAATTTTCAAATGGCTTCAAAGCAGCATAAAGAACATTATAAAATAGCCGGGCGCGGTGGCGCACGCCTGTAATCCCAGCACTTTGGGAGGCTAAGGCAGGAGGATCGCGAGTTCAAAGCCAGCCTCAGCAATGGTGAGGCACTTAGCAACTCAGTGAGACCCTGTCTCTAAATAAAACACAAAAAAAGGTCTGGGGATGTGACCCAGTGGTCGAGTGCCCCTGAGTTCAATCCCCGGTACCACACACACACACACACACACACACACACACACACACACAAAAGAGCATTATAAAATTACAGGAATAATTTGAAGCAACCGATTTTAAGAACCAGCTTAGGTTAGGAAAAAAGGAATATGAAAGTCTTCTAAATGCTTTCCTTAGCTCTCTAGTTCTAATATTTACAAACAAAATACAATGTGCTGCCCTCTTTAAAAATAAACCTTGAATTTCTCATCACTTTTTTAGAGGATGATTAATTACACAATAAGTAGATGAGCTTATGTATTATTTTTAGGGGAGCCAGGAATATGAATACACAAAGCTTTATGAAAATGAACCTTATATTTCACAATGGCAAACAATAGAATAAATCAGAAACTAAATCAATTGTACTTTCAGTAAAAATGTCACCAAAATATTTGGAAGAACACAGGTTATTAGAAAAGATTATTGAACCTGGAATAAGAACAGGATTCCACTTCAAATTTTGACATGAAAAATTATTTAAATCTATCCACAACTTTCATAGTCTTTAATAAAATATTTAACAAATAGAGGTCTTTTAAGAAAATTCTTTATTAAACTAACTATAGACTTATAAATTAGTTACACAATTCTACAAGGGGTTTTTGTTTATCCCTTCCTATTCCGTCTCTATTATTATCATTTTATATAACAAGAGCACAAAGATCAGAACCAGAAAATGAACTTTGATACAACACTATTAACTTGAACAAAACATTTTGTTCAAATTTTACCAGTTTCCCACCAATTGTCTTTTTTCACTCCAGGATGAAATCTAGGATTTCTACATTATACATATTCTCCTCAGTCTACTAAAGACTGCAAGTAATTCTTTAGGCTTTCCTTGTCTTTCATAGCCATGTCACTTTCAAAATATATTGACCATGTATTTTGTCTGATATCAGTCAATTTGGATGGGTCTGATACTCCTTATGACTGGGGTGTTGTTGTGCATTTTTACTTGGACTGTCACGGAGCTGATGTCGAGTTCTTCAGGGCATCATATCACAGGGTTCATGATGTCAATATGGTATCACTAGAGATGTGACCTGCTCAGTGCCTCCACTGTAAAGCTGTAGTCTTCCCCATTGCAGTATACATACACGCAAACACGCTCGCACCTGCACCTGTCTTGCTTTAAGGGTAGCACTACTTCAGGTTGGTTTCTTCTGTTGTTCAACAAACCACATCTTCTTGAGCATGTATTAAAATTTTAGCATTAAAGAAAGAATTATTAAGAAACTAGAGTTTCCTATCAAGGGTGGGTTTAAAAAGAGTAAAAAGAAGCAAGTATCAGTAATGAGACAGCAGAGTTTAAGAGTAAGTTATGTTCTTATGAATATATAATTTACATGGATAAGACTGCTAGAACCATAGTAATATCCCAAAGAAAACCGTACAATTAAAATCATCCAGGCTGTAGGAAAACCGAAAATAAAATACAAATACTCATGAATAAATTTAACTCTATTTAAATAAACTGGGGAGAAGAAAAGAACTATCATAAGTAACTTTGGAAAATGGTTTCTTGAATGAATACTATGGGATTAAAAAAAAATCTATATAAAGGTGATAATGTATGTTCCTCACAGAAGTGTGGGCTGGGAATTCTGAAACTGCTTTAAGTGCCTACCAGAACTAATCAAATAAATGTATTGTAGCTAAAAGAACAAAGTTTCTCACTGATGGAGAAATAACTTACACACAATCAAATTTGAAAAACCTGAAGTGAACTCTGTGGTATTGTATTATAATTCCAATTTTGGGTATTACTACAAACTTATGGTAAGATGTATATTTATATACACATGTATATTTATATATTTACATACACACTTCTTAATATAGACATTTTTATTTATGTAGATAGTTTACATATTTATGTTCCCTATCTCTGAATACTGAGAATATCTGGAAGCCAGGCCATTCCACTAGTAACTTGAACATTTATAGTACACATCTTAGTGCTTAAATGCCACTTTCCAAAAACAATGTACCCAGGTTTCTTGTGCATCCCAGGATTGTGGCAGAAAAAGAAAATACTTAAAGATCATTTAATATTCTATCTCAAAAATACTCAGTTTTGTTTATTTGATAATAACATCAGTATGTTAAAGAAATTATCTTTACATAAGTTAGCTAGAACTCCCAAATACTTTATTAAATCAATTTATTACTACATGTTAAAGAAATTATCTTTAGGTAGGTTGGTTAGTTAGGACTTCCAAACACATTATAAAATCAACTGATTACTCCATTCCAAAACTATTTTTTAAATATACAAAATAATAAATATCCAGGTTCTACAAAAAGAGAATACTACAACATTAATAGAGAAGCTCTATTTAACAGGTATGGCCCTGTAGCAGATATGCAAAGAACATGCAGAAAATTGTAACAACAGTGCACGTTGGAAATTAATACAAAATCTGTTTCTGGGATACAGATATTTGATTGTAAATAAAAACTGATAGACAGGTACTTTCAGAGAAATGTGGCATTTGAAAGATGACCAAGAATGACAGGCTTTGAAAAGGTCATGAGAATCTCAGGCCAAGAAAACCTAATGTGTCAAGACGACTGTAAAAATGTTGAATATTTTAATATTTCTTGAGTTCAAGGTAATCACTTAGCTATTGTCATAAAAAGGCTACAAAAATTCCTAGAAGTCTGTGCGTCAAAAACCACTGTCATTTATTCATGCATAGCTGATCTAGGCTGGGCAAAGATAGGAACAATTACCTCTGCCCTAAAGGTGTCCATCCTGGTTCTAGGACTAGTAGTTGAAGCAGGGCGTGATTTCCTCTAGTTTTAGCACAAATTTAAGAAAGCAATCCTCAACTTAGGTCATATCTGCCAATGACATAGTAGTCAAAGGAAGTTGTATAGCCAAGCACAAAGTAATAGAAAGTAAGAAATGGGTAACTGAACATTTTCAAAAAACAATCTTGTCTAAAACATTATTTATCAATCAACCAGCCTTTCTGAAATCTATCAAAATTCTTTTGATTTGAACTTGTTATCTGCATGTGTTTCTGAATTAAAGAATAAATATTTTGAATTTTTGTATTAGCCATTACCTGTTCCTCTGCTTATTATTTTTAACTTCTCAAAAGTAGAAATTTATAATAATTAAAGTATACCTTATTTGTAATAGTTCAAGAGAGAGTACCAGCTTTATATCTCATTACATTTATTATTCATTTTAAAAATTTTGCCATAGAACCAACAATGAAAAATCACCAGTGGGAGAAACATACATGGTACAGTTGATTTCAATGGTTCCATAGCTAGCAAATACCATGAATGCCACACATGGTATTATAAAGTATTTTCTATCATACCAGCTATGTGCCTTCGTACAGAACTAAATATAAAGGAAAGAGTTTGTTGGAAGTTACAGAAATGAGAATGAACATATGTCATTCATTAATACACAAACTACATATTGACTGAGCTCTCAAGAAATGTTATGCATTTTATAAAAGGAAGCTAATAGCAAAGACTTATTTTCCACAGTTCAAAATATAACATTTATCTTTACGAAATATGACATTTATCTTTAGCTTCCATCACTGGTTTGAAACATTTTAAACTTGTAAAATGCATTTTTTACTAATTCTGAAAGGAACAAATTGAGAGAAAACTATCTTTCATTACTAAATACATTTGGAAATATGATGGTCTTGATATAATGGTGACTAATGAGGCAAGATTAAATTACTCCAACCCCAGAACATGTCAACAATTCAGTTGATATAAAATAAATCTTCTAGGAAGAAACCTGGTATCCTAAAATTAGTGCCAAGCTGCTGGATTTCCAACTGGATGTCTGAGTACTAATGTTCAGACACTTCATGTTTCATTGATAGCAACTTTCTAATTTTCATACTCATACACATCATTCCATTTATACTATCATGTCCTTCCTGGGGACAATCAAAGACAATTAAAATGTAGATTAAAATATAATATACTGATATGCAGGTCCATCTTTGTTAGGTTGTCATTCTTTGCAGAACAAAGAGTTCAAATGCTAATATAAGGCACTTTGAGCTATGTGTTTAGCTCTTTTAGAAATATGCTTATTTACCTTGCAGGTTTTTTTGCACATCTAAAGTAGAAAGAATACATATTCATATATTTCATAATGTCCTAATTTTAAGAGCAAGAAACATATTTTTCATATAATCATATATAAAACTAAGGTATCTGACTCTCCTAATGTATAAATGATGGAAATCATTAACCTTTTACACAAATTTATTAGGTTTTCCAAATGATAAGAAACATGTGCGTACATGAGTATGAAAAATCATGAAAGACCTGAAAACACAGAACTGCACAATCCCTGTTAGATTTGTATATATGATTTTTTATACAAAATTATTAGATCAAAGTAGACATAGGTCATTATGAATGTTGTGAATCCAGATATTAATCTCCTATTTGTATTTCACTGGTGTTGGATATTCTTCTCATTTTTTTTTTTTTTACTTTCAGGGGTAAGATTATATAAACTCATTCCACAAAAATATATAAAAGTGTTTAAAAATGAGACTCCTTCTTACTAGATCCTTTTTCTGATAATAATATATCCAGTTGAAAGTAAACAATTCACCAGTTACTTATTAGTCATATATGAGCCCATCATTGTTCCTATGATAATCATGCCTAATTCCATAATGTCAGTAGCCCAGAATAGAATGTCTATGAGGGTTTGCATTTTCATTTGTATGAATTTATAAATTTTAAAACATTTTGCTGTCCACTGAGTACTTTGACGACACAGAATGTAAGAAGTAAAATAGAGTATACGACACATCGACTAGTTGCTTATCCTTGAAACGCAATATTTTACTCCCTATATGTAAATACTAAAAAATTATGCACAGTAAGCATACAAAGTAAATGTTAGATTTTGAACCATATATTATTATTATGTGTAACTAAAGCTCTTATTGATATGTCTTGTGTGCCCATGCTATAAGAAAGCCTTATGTATTCTTGCTGACTGAAGACAGTGATATTTTTCTTTACTATTAAAAACATGTTTTCTTCAGCCAGTTCCATGTACTCATGTCAGTGCTAATATTGCAGCCCTTACTTCTGAACAGTGAACAAACATTGATCGCTATGTAACTTCCAAAGTATTAGTTTCAATCAAGTTGAAAATTGTCCAGCAACATTAACTTCTATGAATATGGAATTTGTGGCATTTCACCAAAAACATAGTCCTTATGAATTTTTTCTTCTTCTTCTTCTTTGTATGACTGTAATGTCAAGAAGAACATTTGGGTTCTCTCTCCAGCCATAAGCCCAAATCCTCTTAAAAGCTTTGAGGATGAATGAATGCTGTCACGGTTACTTAGATTCTGAATTGGTGATAGTAGAAGGAGAGCAGTCCTGTCTGTCTGTTGATGGCAGAAACCACATTACAAGCATCAAGTGAATTCCCTACAGCAGGCTAGGTAAACAAAAGTGGAATATTTCTTCTCCATTTGCTTATGCTGTTAAGAGTTGGAAATCTCAGCTTAATGTCATTTCTGTTCATGAATTCTTTTGTTATGAGTCAGTAGCTCTGTGGTTAATGGCAGTCACATTTACAGGAGTCTGGTTTCTTCTTTGTGCCCTTGCTAAGGGTTCTTTGAGAACAAAGAGACAAAGACCTTTCTTTCTCTACATAATTCAGGCTTAATTCATACCAACATTACACCTGGACTTTTAGTTCCTGTTTTTGAAAAGGTAAAGCAATCCATGTGTGTGTGTGTGTGTGTGTGTGTGTGTGTGAGAGAGAGAGAGAGAGAGAGAGAGAGAGGGAGGGTGGGGGTGGGTGGGAAGCCTGCTCAAAGCTCCAAACATCTCCCCTATCATCCCTTGTCATGATACTTTTCCATGGCCACTTTTTATTAAGGCAAAATGAAAAATTCAACATATTAAGCATGTTAATCTTGGAATGGATTAAACATATTTTTAAAATTCATTTATTAACTCATTTATTGAACTCTTATCTATACTGAATGTAAAAAGGAAGCATCTCTGGAGTTAGCATCAGTAAATGAGACAAATGTAATTCTTGCTCTTATGAATCTTATATTTAATGAAAAACATAAGGCAAGCCTATTAACATACTGGGTCATTAAAGAGTAAGAAGACTCTACTGGATGGAAAAGAAGGATAGAGTCAATAGGCACGGGGTCTTTTATAAACCTTTATAGAAGAAGGTGAAATTACTTCCTCTTTGGGCTTATCAATACTATTGGAAGTTTTTCTTTCTAAACAGGGAAAATAAGGTTATAAAAATTCTCCTTTATTATTTGTTTGCATCCTCCCACATACACAGTTTTTTTAAAATGAAAAAAAAAAACACACACGCAATTTTCTGTACAATAAATATGTAACTGAATACTGTAGAGGAAATAAAAGTGGATGAAAAGGACCAAACTGTTGAAAAAGGCAAGTGAATTAGCATTTGAGAGAAAGGAACCTTTCTATTAGGATTCCTCAATGCATGGAAGAACTTGGCATGTTTATACAATAGAAAAAAGACAGTTGGGTGGAAGGTACAATCACTCCCTGGGCTGAAGGAGGGCTCTGTGGTATAGTAAACTAGCAGTATAATCTAATTGGTTTAAAACAATAAAAATTTATTTCTCCACTCATGTCACAGAGCATGCTGATTGTTAGGTGGCTCTCTTCCTAACTGTGCCTCATTGGCTATTTTATCTTTATGCCATTTTAGTGCACAGTGCTTTCAAATTTGTGGCTCAAGAGCTAAAGCATCTGAAGGGGTATTTCCAGATTCTGGCCTGGAAGTCACTTGCTTTCATTCATATTCCATTGGTCACAATTTAATTACATAGCCCCAAACCTAACTGGATGAGAGATTAGGGAATACAGTGTGCCTTGCCTGTCTGCCCAGAAAGAAAAAAAAAATATATATGGTGACACATAGCACTGTCCATGCTACAAAACTCTTCTGTTTAAAATGCCTGAGTATCAGCCACGGGAAAGTGTCAAGTAAGCAGTTAGACAAAGTTATTTAGCTCAAATATGTCCATGTGAAAAAATGAATACCTATTCCCGAAAATCCAAGATCATTACACAATGGAATCCATCTTAAGGTGAAATCCCCTGATGGCTTACATTCTATCTTAAAAATGTTTTTTTAAAAGTTGGCAACTCAGCATTTATTATATTTACACATATGTTTAAGTGAATTCTGTTAACATTAAAATCATTTATGTTCCTTTTGTTTAAACAATTAATAAAGAGACGTTCAAGGTAGGCAAGTTTCCCCAACCCCAGGCTTAAAGTACATTTTCAAAGGACATGGAGATGATGACATAGATTCACATGCTTTATGGAACATAAAACCAGGATGGACTGGGTACATACATGGCAAGGATATGTGGAATGTAGGAACAAAAGCAAAACCAAGTAGTACAAAAGCCTGGAAGTCGTGGCAGTGTATTTTCAAAAAGTTGTGCTGTGTATGGATTTTCCTGGAGCTAACAATTCCTAGTTGAAAAGGCAAACAGCTATTTTGAAGATGCTGATGGTTGCCACATACCCTAGTTCTCTCTGTTAAGCGTGGGTGACTCCAAGAAATAAGACTGCTATTCAGTCTAGGTGAGAAAACAAGTTGCTCTTCCATTCCTTGAGAATTCTGTAGCTGCCCTGTTTGTAAGGCCATGCCTGCCCCTGATATCTCCCACAGTCCCCACAGTAGAAATATGCTCTTGTTTTCTAATGGCATTTCAAATGTCTCTGTAAACTGAATTAAAATTATTTTGTATTTTAACGATATTGATTGTCCTTTTGGTAATAAACTTTGTTCATTGTATGCAGTTGGCATGGGTATGTATTACATGTGGAAATATGAAGACTGAGTCATAGATGCCTCTTTGAATAGTCAGAAATAATAAAACTTCAGGTTATCAAAATAAGAACAAGGAGCTGGGGTTGTAGCTCAGTGGTAGAGCGCTTGCCTAGCATGTGTGAGGCACTGGGTTCACTCCTCAGCACCACATAAAAATAAATAAAATAAATGTTTTGTGTCCATCTACAACTAAAAAAAAAAAGCTTAAATAAACAAGAACAAAAAAAATGAGAATTCAAGACAGTCTAATTGAGACAAATGCAATGGTAAATGTAGCTTTAATTGCAAGCACACACTTTCTGTTGGCCAAAATAAACCAGAAATGATTTCTTCATGTGTTATAAGAAAAAAAAAAAAAAAAAAAAAAAAAAAAAAAAAACTTAACACGCACAAGTATTTAATAAATACTATCTAACTAAACTCAAAGTCCCTATTAAATCAACTAACTGCAGTATACTAATTTTACTAATGTGTATTTTAAAATCTTGAAGTTATTAGTTTTTTTTTTTTTTTTTTTTTTTTTTTTTTTTTTTTTAATTAGCCTCTTCTACTGCACAGACTTTGACCAGCCCTGCAAAATTTAAGCAGATTAGGAATAATTTCTGCGAGATGTTTTTGGACTTAACACATGTGACCATTTTTTGTATGGGGTTTTAAAACACAAAGTAGAAGGTTAATTCTTAAATCATCAATGGAAATATGATAAATCTAATCAATTTCTTAGATGATCTGTTTTTCCTTATGTTAAGAGTTTTTTTTTCTCTTATGTTTTTTTTTTTTTTCTTTTTTTTTTTTTTTTTTTTTTTTTTTCATGGTACTGGTGTCAATTACATTATTTCCTAAATGTTGGGTTTAGCTTTTTTTTTTTTTTTTTTTTATTTTTGATAGTATGTCTTCCAATAAATTTCCCACATCCTTTACTTTATCAAAGTCATGGGCATAGGTTGCTTCATTGTATCCCATATATTTTGTTTTGTTTTCTAACGTTCATGGAATCAGTGATATTAACCTCTTTTTTACATTTGATATTGGTGTTTTTTGTCCTTTTTCTTTTTTTCCTCATGGATATTCTGGTTACAGGTTTATCAAAATTTCATTAATCTTTTCAATGAACCAGTTTTTTTTTTATTTCATTGATATTCTCTAATTTTTTTCCTCATTTCAACTCCATTTAATTTTACCCTATATAACTTCTCATTATTTTCTAGTTGTTTTTTAAGTTGTTCTTCTTTTTCTAGTTTCTGAAAGTTTAGATGATTGATTTTAGAATTTCTATTCTAATATGTAGATTTAATTCTATAAATTTCCCTCTAACCAATGCTTTTGCAACATTCCACAAATTTTGGAGAAATAATATATTTTTATTTAGTTCAAAAAACATGTTCAAAGTTTTTCTTGAAACAGATTCTCTGAAGCACTAGTTATTTGGATGTGTTTATTTTTCTCTCTGGGATGTGAGGTTCCTAAGTGTTTCTCCAATGGTATAGTTTGCTTTGTCCTCCTCCCCTATTCCCTTCCCTACTGCTGCATTCCCAAATGATTTTCTTCAAGTCCTAACTCCTAGTCACCATATTCCCTCTGCCAACTTTGAGAGTAAAGGCCAAAAGCAGCTAGGAAAAAGCCTGTCCTTAGCCAAGACTTGCAGTCTTTCTTCTTGGAGAGGAGGTTTTTGTTGTGGAGACGATTTTGGATTTATTTCATGAGGATCATCTGCCCCTTCTACTTCTGCACCATGATAGCACCTTTCTCAGACCTTAACCATGAAAAGTGGTGTGGTTCTATGAGATAGGTATAGCAGTGTATGGGAGTTCACCTAAAACCAGAGCCTCCAGGAATTTCTCACTCTCATAGTTTATATTCAGTCTTCAGCATTTCGTCAAAACTATCTTTTAAGTATTCCAGCAAGCTTAAGGTCCCAACATACATTTCTCTAGCAATCAGATCTCAAATGGAACTTTCTGGATATATCTGTCTCTCAGCATTTAGGCCTGGCAATGTTTTCTGTGATCTTAGTTCCAGTAATCTTCAATTTGCCTAGATTTTTCTTTTGAAAGAATAGGAATTAAATCTTTCAAGTTCTTTTCTTGATGGAACTAAAATTTGACTTATTTTTATTTAATGAGGTAGTGGAAATGCCGGAAAGGTTTGATGAAATTTATTGACTAGCCTTACTCTGTATCTTATCCATATTTGATATGGGAGGGGAAAATATCATAATACCTCTTTTTAAATTAATATTCAATAAATATTGGCATTTGTTTTGCTTTTTATTAAGTAGTACAGCTATAAAACTGCCAGGCTTTTAAATTCAGCAACAAATCCATATTTGTCACAGTTCTCTTTCCTTGTTAACTATAAACTATTCCCTTGCCTGTGACTTCCTTTCATTATCATATTCACCACTTGCCACTAAATTAATGCAACTCTGAATAGAGAATGCCAAATTGGCAGAGGAGTGACCACCAAAGCTATTCATCTACTTTTTTAAAAATGTATTTGCACTTCAATTTAATAAGTCTTCAAACCTTTGCCATCTGCAATGTAACACTTTCCCCAATTTTGGATGATGAGGCATATATTCTCATTTTATTACATTTAGACTTGTGGGCCCATTTCCAGCATTGCAAGAAGAGAGTACAATCTCGGATCTGGTGCTTAATCCACTTTGGCAAAGTCAGGAACTATTTGGAACCGTAGCTTGACAGATTCGCTGCATGTAACCAGTCAGTGAGGAGGAAGGATAAAAATATGCCTTGTGATATTATGTTTATAGGTCACTTTTTGAGCCTTAGAATGTTTGTTTTCAATTAAAATTTATTTGAGTCCGGCGTGGTGGCGCATGCCTGTAATCCCAGCACTTTGGGAGGCTGAGGCAGGAGGATCATGAGTTCAAAGCCAGCCTCAGCAATGGCGAGGCACTTAGCAACTCAGTGAGACCCTGTCTCTAAATAAAATACAAAAAAGGGCTGGGGGTGTGACCCAGTGGTCGAGTGCCCCTGAGTTCAATCCCCGGTACCACAAAAAAAAAAAAAAAAAAAATTGAGTACATATATTATACTTGAGTATTATGTATATTGTATAATAATTGCATATTTATAACTTTCATTATATGTGGCAGGTGGGGGAGACCCATATCACACTTAGAACATAGACATTGACAAAGCAATTAAAAACAAACAAACAAACAAACAAAAAACCACAAAATAAACACCTTGCAGCAAATAGCTTTCCCTAAAAGAAAGAAGTACACAAAACCAAGCTAAAGGCAAAACTTCACCCCTTCATTTGCTCCAGTGAGTCCATCTGCAAAAGGCAGACACTTGGGAATTCTGAGGCCCTGGTAGGGAGAACAGAGACAAGCCTTGGTTTTCCCTATAAATAGACTAAAGGCAACATTCGGACACGAAAGGCTGAAATTTGTATCAGAAAAAAAAAAAAAAATAGTGTTCAATAAAATGGAAATTGGGACAATTAAATAGCATCCTAATACACACACATTAAATTATCCCTATAGTAACATCCTACAATATGAATTGGAAACATTATGGATGAAGCCACAAAGTACAGCCAAAAAATGCCTGCAGGCCTGAATGGCCCAGCTGCCTGAATTTAAAAGTCTCAAGTGCCCCATGACTCCAGGACATTTTTTTTTTTATGTGAAAATAACTTTTCCTGAACCTTTCATACCTTTCAGAAAGGGAGAGGACAAACTTTAATTACATATTTTGTTTTCTAAATTGTAGACTGCTGACTTTCATGATCCATACTACCCTACATTCATTACAGCTGATAAAAAACTCTTGATCAAAAAGGTAAGTGATAAAATCAGACATGCTTTAGTTTCTAATAGTTTATTTCATAAGCATAAACTTCTTAATTGACTATAAAACCAAAGAAGTTTAAGATAGCATTTATGAAGTAAAAAGAAATCAAAACATTCCATAGAAATATATCATCAAATTTCTGAGCACAGTTAGATGACCTTGTACTGAATGTCTTTGAGAACCGATCTACAAAGGGATATAAATAATTTGCTGTATTGTCATTGTCCATAGTTATAGCTTAATAATTCAAATTCCATGTGTTGATTCTTAGCCCAGTGCTTCTGTTATTCTCATACCATGGTGCTCTGCTCACCCTCATTGGCCACCATGTTTTCCTTTCTGCCTTTAATGACTTGTTCATCAACTGAAGCACAGAAAATCAAACACTGAACACAGATCACTATGTTTTCCATTTATTCTGAATTGGTGTATCTGAGATAATTTTACTTAAAAAAGTGTGAAATGTAATCTTTTGTCCATAGTACCAAATGGAATTTGCTAAAGTTTTCCAACTTTTTTTCCCAAAACACCCTACAACCCAACCCTAATAAAAGATAATGACTTAGCTCACTGAGGCAACAACTTTTCAGAATAAGTTACCCGTATATTCTCTATGCTCTGCTAAGATTTCTCAGAGGTATTCATTTCTGGAACTGAGATACTTCAAGTGTTTATGTAGATCAGAGAGTTTCATAAACAGGACAGCCAGTTTCAATGTTTGTTGGGGGATGGGCATTGAATTGTTCTGGTACTAAATTAGGCAATCTCTTTAAAACTGAGCTTAGGATATAATAAAGAAAATTGTATTTGAAATGTTACCTCCCTCTTCTAAGTACACACAATGCTAAATTCTAGCTTACAACTGATTTTTAATGCCAAGTTATCAATTTTTTTAAAAAAAACAGAGTTTGCATTTAAAATGTCTACATTTAATTATTTTTTAAAAATCCATCAGGTATCTGAGTAATAAGGAAAATATATCTTTAGAGAAATTATCATTGTTTTTTTCTCAAGAATAGGGAACTTTAATGATTATTTTCATATAATATAGTAGCCTTGGCTCATTTTCCTTAAAACGTGCTATTAGAGTCAAAACTACTAAAATAAATGTGTGAATAGCACACTTATGTCCATAACACTTCAACAAGGATAATTGGTAGAAATTGGATCTTTTTCCTAGCCTCTGGGCTACCTGTCACCCACACTCAAAAATTCCAGATATTTCTTTACTCCGTTTTTCTTGTCATGCCTCTTGAAAGGAAAAGAGGCTAGCTAGATTGTGCATACCATCCAAAAAGCTTCCTATATCTAATTGGTTTCCACATACAAAGTGGCAGAAGTTTTAAACAGTAGAACTGACACATAGATACCAGCACAATGCAATGAATTATTTTTAGCTCCCCTTCACCATTCTCTGTTACAGCATATTCTATCCACAATAGCAAAATTTCACAAAGTGAGATGTCCATTATTGTGAATTTCAAATCGCACACTGCTGGAGACTCTGTATCCTTAAGTGCTATGTAACCTATCCTGAGCAATCATTTATATTTTCCCAGTCTATTTTGCTTTTCATTCTAGCCCATTACCAAGTAAGATGGCAATAATAGAAGCAGGAGCACCTGCTTTAGTGATCAAGAGGTTGTAAGTTAGAATTTCACTGCAGCATCCAGCTATAAATCAGTGGCTTAAAATCTGCCATGTAAACAATAGATCACAATCTCAATGGAATAAACAGTTACAATATGGGAAGAAATAATATAGGAGTAGGAGAAAGCCCTTGATTCAGCACAGGAATTGAACCTGAAAACAGCACAGGGAGCCTAGACTTACAACATATTTAAGTACTTTATAAGAACACTGGAATAATGAATGAGGTGGGAAAGAATTATAAGCTTCATGTTTATAATTTTGTGGGTGAGGACAGTCAATAAAATAATCACTGTGTAGTATTATAAAATAAAAAGCACAGGGATTTGTGCCAAATGGCTAAAATATAGATGTTATTCCTTAAACTTGTATGATATTTCTGAAGAATTGTTAGCTAGATTCATTCCTCAGTGACTTGCAATTCCCTGGTAGGATTATTGAGGCAATGTTACAATTACCATGAGCAGAGAACTTGATACACGAATAAGTTCAAAAGTTGGCATAGCAAACAATGAAGACTAGAGAGAAGAAACTGAGTTCATGGATTTACATTTATGTTCCCAGTTTTAAAGAACATTGATTTCCATTTTTAATTTCTTTTTGTGTAGAAATTGTAAGAATTCAAGATTCTGTATGAATGTATATGTGTGATTTTCAACATTGTTCACTGAGGCCTTACAAAAAAGCACAAGGACACAAAAAGACTGAAGGGTGGGTAAAGAGAAAGCTTGGGGAAAATCAAAGGATAAAGATCTAATGCTAAACAGATAAAAGGTTGAGAAAGAAGGAAAAAGTCAGACTAAGATACAATACGCAAGGATATTAAATATCCTGATTTAAGAAGCTAAAGAATACTAGTAGACTGACCAAGTTCCACACATTCTGAATGTTTGTTTGTTTAACATACTAAATAGCCCATTTAATCAATAATTTTACTTACAACTTTCAGACATTGGTAGTTTGGAGACCATGTGGCTCCTATTGCATATCCAAAACTTTTGTTAGTTAGCATCTTTTGTCCATAATGCTCCTCTTCCAACATCACTATATGGTGCTCTAATCGTGACCAAATATTCTAAACACTGCCATTGTTTAGAGGCCCAGGCACAGCATATCTATACCTCCTGGTAGCAGGCAATCCTCAGCCATACCAGTGCTTTCTTAATTGCCATCCCCAAACAAATAATCTCTAGGGAATTCTATCTTGGCATAAGAAATGTGTTTATGGATTACTTTCACTTCTTCCAGTAAATACTGAATATGAAACCAAATATATCCTTTACCTTAGTTCAAGCATAAAACTTTCTAATTCCTCAGCCTCATGGACAATGTCTTGGTTATAGTCCCTTTAACGAACTGGTATTACATTTCAGGCACTTGTATTCTACAGGGAACATTTAATTTTGAAAGATACATTATGCTAATGTTGTAAGACAAAACTCAAGAATGTTTTCCATAACTTGCTTTTGCCATAAGATGTTGCCAACTCAAGTAATCTTCTCCTCTTTTATAATATTACTCCAGAAGTTTATTTGGTAAAATGAAGCTGCACTACCTGATGAGTTCTAACATCCTATTTAAGGGAGATACAGTGGGTACTACAAATTCTCATATCCCCTAAAAGGAGTTAGATGGGATATAGACTCTAAGTGTTTTGTAGATGGGAGCCCCCAACCTACCTTTCTCCAATACTATTGCAAAATCCAAAATCAATAAGCCCTTTCCTCACTTTTCTTTAATTCCAGGGAGGGTAAATGTTTAACTTCTCTTGGTATCTCATATAAGTGCAATCATATATTATTTCTCTATTAATGACTGGCTCATTTTGCTTAGCATAATGTCTTCCAGATTCATCCATGTTGTAGCATGTTTAAGATTTTCCTTTCTTTTTAAGGCTGAATAACATTCTGTTATACCTGCATAAACCACATTTTGCCTATCCATTTTGTGTGTCCACTATGACAAAAATCTGGGCATTTATTTTCTCTGTATCAACCAGGTCAATGTTTGTTTCTTGTGTATCTGTATTATTTTTTATTCAGACATTTGTACTTTACCATTAATGTTTTATAAATGTTCTTTTTGGAAGCTATATTTTATCCTTTCGTGGGAGGAATCTGATTGTAAAAATAAAGTTTTAAATAAATTAACAAGCAAATGTGGAATATTTGTCTACATGACCAAAAATAGGAATATATCCAATGAGTGAAGAAGGCAATGATGAGAGATGGGGTTGGTTGGCAATGCAGCTTTTATCTTGTGAGGCTTGTGAAAAAAGTTCTATGTTAGACACTGCAATGCTTTCAGGAAACCCCAAATTCATGCTATTGAAATATTTGATTATCTTACAGCAATTTTTCAGATTCAATATTTAGCTAAAATATTTGCCCCAAAATATCATCTTATAACTTTTTTGTTTTGTTTTAAAATGCTGGGGATCAGTCCACCCAGGACTTCACACATGCTAGTCTCCTCCTGCTCTACCACTGAGCTGCATCCCCAGCCCAGCTCAACCTAACAATTTTTGTTCTTGAGCAAAATTTTAAATTTTAACATATCATTTATTTCTTCAATTTATGTGTTCTGTATTTCTGTTTTGAGTTTTGTACTGTTTTAATTATGTTATTACTACTTGGGCATTATTTTATATCAGTTTATACATAGCTATATGTATAAAGAACAGAGAAATTATTTTGCATTAACATATATATGTTCTCACCAAATAAGTTGTGTGTTACAAAAGGACCAAAGAGGTCTCTCTCAAAGGAAACTGGCCTACAAGGATAGGAAGGGGAAAGACTATTTTAATAGACTGTGTTTATTTTATTTAATAGATTTCCTGATAATAGCTAAGAGTTTATAATGTATTCTACATGAGTAATAACAGCTGTTGTCAATTTCAAGAATTACATCTAACACTGGGAAAGATATTTCATATTATTTTCTTTCTTTATGTTGTAGCTACTTATTATAGCTATATACAATAAATGCTTCATGTTGTCAACAGGTACTATTAATTATTTCCCATATAGGCAAAACATTTTTTTTTATATTGAGATTTTTTCATATACAGAAAAATCATTAAAAAAGCAAAACTTTGTTAAATTTTCATTCTTTTAGTTTATAATATTTTCCCATCAACTAAATTCCAATTTGAAGTAAAACATTTGATAGAAAATTTCATAAATCTTAACATTATAATATTCAAATTACAAGAACTTAAATTATTAAGCTTCATAAAATATGGCAAATGGCAGCATTTCATATACTACAAAATTATTTAAGCAAATATTTTATCATTTTCCAGCAAATATCATATCAAATGTATACAAAATCAGAGAAAGAAGGAAAGTCTTTTTTAGATAGTATACTTGTTATGGGTAACATACATTCAGATTATTAATCTTTTGCATCATTTCCTTTAAACTCATAATCATTAAATGCATTATGGTCAAGAAAGAAATTTATAACTTGTATATCAAATCATATGATTTATATTCTGAATGTGTATCCTGTATAAGGCATTTTATACTTTTTAAAAGTTCAGCATACATATTTTTCATCTTCACCCTCTTGGAGGATTTACCTCCTTTCTTTTGTTTTCTTTTTCACAAGCAAATCTTTTTTATGTAAGTCTGCAATGCAATTAAATAGACTTTTGTTACTTTTAGACACTTAGTCAAGCATTCTCTTGCATGTGGTAGTTTTACTACTATTTGGTGACTATATAAAGCAGAAACAATTGTTATAGTTAATTTTTTAATTAAAAAAAAAGTGTTATATCCGGGAAAGTTTCCAGCTGACAAGACTGAAATGTCAAATATCTGCCCAGACATTGGGAGAAATGCTGACAAATTGTGGAACAGAAGGAGTTACTCAAACTAAGAAGAAATATTTCTAGGAATAATTCAGAAAAAAAGGAGATATAGTCTTTGGAAAAGAAGATATCACCCTAATAGCTTCAACAACCACAGAGTACAAGAACTAAGCATTTGCTGCTGATATAATTTAGGAATTCAAAGCTACTTTCAAGTCTTCAATAGACAGATAAGAAGCCATAGAGCAAGAAGAAGTTTTATTATATTTTAAGCATATTTTAAAGCTAAATATGTCATAAAAATTCATTTAGCATCCACACTTTACATGTCTCCACAATCATAAGTATTTTATATGCTTCTGCTTCCTCTAGGAGTCTTTCCCATTAATATGTACACAATGAAAGCAATAGAATCAAAGGAAGAACTGTGAGATTTGTAACTTACCAATTAGTTCCATGATGAATAGTCTCTATTTGAAAATAAGAAATGCTATACACATGAAATGTACTGCATATGGTAATTCCATAATAATAATTTTCTAAGAAGAATAACTCTGAAGTAATATCAGATTTTTCAAGACTATCTCTACTTAGAAATCATAAAGTTTTATCACATAAAAATAATATACAGGAAAACATCCCTTAAAATGCCACTGTTAACATTGAATATTATTACCATTTTATCACAAGGGAAATGTAGAACAGTTTTGAGCTCTTGATGTATTTTATATATTTCAATAAGAAATTAATAAAATTTATAATAAATGGAAGATAAAATTCAATATTGTAATAATGGACAAATCGAACTGAACATTAGTCATTTTCATTATTTGGGGTTTTTATCAGTTTGAAAACTGGATTTCAAATTTCCTTTTGTCATAAAAATGAGTTTTTTCATTTTTGAAAAGTAGTATATTCTTATTTTCTTTAGCATTAATATCATTTTCTTTAAAATTATTTTTGATTAGTTCCTGCCTAGTGGTTCATTGATTGAATTTTTTCTGGCTAATCTATCCTTATTTTCCTACTGACTGTGATAAATGTTTCATATGATTTCATTACTACAAGCCAGGAGAGACTGAAGGATGATTTGGGGTCATGTAATATATAAATTCAGCCTTAACTGTTTTCTTAAATATTTCCTTTGCCAACAAAATTTAATAAAATCTACACAAAGTATAATTATCTTTATCCCTCAGTAGAGACTTGTGTGAAACTTGTTCTAAAAGCAAATAAACACATGTAAAGTAATCACCTACATTTTTTACATCAATAATACCTAATCTTGAGTATTAATTCCTCATTATAACACAGCATATGGCAATTCAAATTTATTTATTTCATAATATAATTATTTAAATTAAAAATGAATCAAAGTAGGTTTATGCTTATTCATTCTATTAATATCCAGCTTTGGTGAAACCTCCAGGTCTGTACCTTTGAGAATGATTCTGTTGAGTATTACTCAAGTTGTTGTCCCTACCTATATTACATTCTTATATGCCAACTGTAAAGTGAACATTTCCATTCTCATAGGATTATATTCATTCTAAGTAAATGGTGACCCTATGGGACATCATATCTTCTAAAGCAAAGACATTGAAAATGTTTCCTTAATTCTAAAAATCTGATTCAATTTTTCTCAGTGTTACCTCATAATGACAAAATCAAATTCTAGTACTCTGACACATAAGCTTAAGTATAAACTAAGTTACTGGGATTTAAAAATATAATGCAATCAGTCAGTCTCTCTTTCTTGCCGCATTCATCCTTACAATATCTTCAAATATGTGTGCATACACACAAGGCATCTTTTTAAAATGTAATATAATAAATCAGGATTATACTTTAGCCAATTAAATAAATGGTATAATAAAATGAATTCAGTATATTAAAATGGCTAAATTATAGCCTTAATTGGTGTTTTTTCTAGTATTTGAAGGCATGTTATGAATATCAAAATGTTAGATGCTAGAGGTTGGTTCTGAAAAGACTTTTCTCCCCTTTTTCCCCTCTCATAGAGACTGACAGTGAAATAGACACTCATATCTCAATCTTACTGCAGCTATTTTGGGCCTTGAAATATACTTTTGTGAGACATAAACACAAGCCTGGTATACATTTTTACACTGACCACATATACATACTGTCCCTTGTGGTACTCAGCATTTCTAGTTCTTTAATATATTTAGTTCTAGTTCTTCAATATATTTGGCATAGCGAAAATATATTTATATTTTTGCTAAAAATTTTTTCTAATATATATATATATATATATATATATAAATTTTTCTATACCAAAAATTATAAAGTTTAAACACCTCTGTCATTTTAGGCAGTGATATATTGGTGATTGGGAGGACAGGCCTGTTTGTGTGAGTTATCCATGAATTTTTCTGCTTTTAAAAGTCCAATATCAGCTGGGCGTGGTGGCGCACGCCTGTAATCCCAGCACTTGGGAGGCTGAGGCATGAGGATCACGAGTTCAAAGCCAGCCTCAGCAATGGCAAGGCACTTAGCAACTCAGTGAGACCCTGTTTCTAATAAAATATGAAAAAGGGTTGGGGATGTGGCCCAGTGGTCGAGTGCCTCTGAGTTAAATCACCAGCACCAAAAAAAAAAAAAAAAAAAAAAATCCAATATCCAACTAAGTGTGAAGTTTTAATTTTGAAATTTCTCTTCTATCCATTACTTGTATTAGCATTCTCAAACTGTGCTCTTTCATTATTGATAAAATATTGGCCTTGCAACAACTCATGTCCCCATTGCCAATCCCTTTTCTCTCATAGTGTCCATGGACGTGTGCCACTCAGATGTCCCTTTAGACAAGCTGTGCATGAGGAGTGTATTTGAGTGATGGCCATCAGCTGCCATACATTTGAATCTACTCCAGAATTCACACTGAGGCTGTACTTTCCCTTGACTGCTCCCAGTTATGACTAAGAGATTATTGCCAAATGAAGGCTTTCTCTAATGAGAAATCTTTGCTTGGGGATTACTCATTTGCTGGGATTCATTTTTCTAAGAACTGTGTTGTATTCTAAGGCTTTTCCTAACCACGTCCCCCATCTTCCTTCTCTCCACTTATAAGATATTTTATTATTATTTTAAGAAGATTTTCATGGTCTATTCTTATTCCCTGCCATGTGCCCAGGATATATGAGGAATGAAGTTACAGTATCATGAAAAATACAAGCCATATGATTTTACCAGATTTTTCCATTCCGTTTACTCAGATGACAGTACACTGGAGAAAGGAGAATGCCATACTCAGAGATTTTAAAGACTGTTAGAAACTCTTACTTGACATTGATATCTGTTGAATCTTTTGTTAGAATAAGACCCACAATGGTTATGTAATAAATGGATATTTCAGCAAAGTTTAACTTACACTGGGTCCACTTCCCATGGATCTACCACCCAGTGGTCATTTTTTGAGGGATAATTAAGAATGGTCTAAGTAGCTTATGCAATAAATGCTACCGTAGTGTAGGAAGTTAAACTGAAGCCTCTAAAATTGTGCTCCATCCAGGCCAAGATAGTAAATAAAAAGTATTATAAACTAGAGAAACATCAGATATTAGTGAAGGACTAGAGGCTCTAAGGGTAGTGTTTCCTATCATAAGTTATGAAAAATTACTCTAGACTACTATACATTGGCTAACAAGGTACTGTCCCCTATTGTAACAGCAGTTTAGGATGTAGCATGAATGTTAAATGAACTAAATTCCAGAATATGAGATGTTTTTCTAGTAGAGAGACAAGTACTACTTTTAACTTTGGTGGATTAGCAGCAAAGGAAGGAAATGCCACAGAGGATGGAAACTCTGCTGCATTCCTAAATAGGCTATGTTTTGGTTGTCATGACTCACTAAAATCTTAAAATTAAATCTTGAGGTCCCCAAGATACAAGGCAAATCCTCACTATCCCCCAAACTTAAGTCTTTATCAGGTGTTTCAAAGTAATACACAGAAAGCTGAAGATAGGGCTAGAGAACTAAGGAAGACCACCCTTAGGACACGCCAGGCTTCCAAAACTGTCTTTTCTGCACAAAACTCTGTATCAAAATTAGTGACTTAAGACATTATATATTTATTATTTCATTATTTCTCTTGTTACATAAATAATAAATCCTTAAATGAGTCCTCTGCAGTTGATTTAATTGCAGTCTACACAAGACTGAAATTAAGGTTTTCCCCAGTTTTTGGATCTCATCAGAGGTTTAACTAAGAAACAATCCATAGGTAAACTTCATTCAGCCACTGGAATATTTCATCATCTTCTGCCTGTAGAATTAATAGCAGGTGGCTTTGAAGAGGAGATAGGAAAGAGAAAGAGAAAAAAAAAAATGGTGAGGGGGAAGGACAAACAGGAAGTAACTCTAGAGATGGTTCCAATTTCCTTAGATGATCACATGCATCTTGTTATATTTGCCACATCTAGTTGTTAGAAGAATAACATATCCCGTCTATACTGAATCAGAGGGAATTTCAAAAAGGCATGAATAATAGGAGGTAAGGTACATGGGGGACATGTTCAAATCTGCCTGCCATAGTAAGTGAAAGGTAGCCACGTGTTGAAGCCTACTACTATTAAGAAAAGCTTAAAGAAATTTATTTAAGACACAATAAGACCAAAGTTTTGATACTGAACCACAGACTGGAGATTGACCGATGTGATAGAAACCATAACCCTTGGAGCCTACAGTCCTTCGAAAATAAATGGACATAGTATTTTGTTTTGTTTTCTTTCTTTGTTGATTTTACCAGACCCTAGTCAAAAATAATTACATTGATTAAGTTATGCAGTTATCTTACAGCAGCCTGACCAAAGAAGGAATGTGTCCTTATTCAGGGTAATTATTGACTTCAGTCTCTATTGAGCTTTTACATAGTGTTGAGAATAAAATAATAAAAAGTGAGTCAGTCAACAAAGCAAGATGGTGTAGCGTAAGGACAGGAGAGGAAATACTCAATAAAAGCAGACCAAGAAATGGTCTTGAAAGACTAAGGATTAAGATACAAACTAGAAGTTACTAGGTTGAACAAGTGGAAAGATCTAATTTACAACATGAGGACTACAGTTAATAATAGTATGCTGTATTCAAGATTTTTGCTAAATAAGTAGATTGTAGCTGCTGTTGCCCAGGAGATAAAAATGGATAACTGTGTGAGATGATGAATATGTTCATTTGTTTCATTATAGTCTATACATGTATCTTGGAATATCTTATTATATAATATGTTAGCCAACTTTGTATCGCTGTAATCAAAATAACTGACAAGCACAATTTAGAGGAAGGATTAAATCTGGCTCATGGTTTCAGAAGACTCAGTCCATGGGTGCACTGTCTTCAGGGTGGAGAAATCACTGCTGAAGGGCATGGCAGAGGAAAGCTTCTCAGCTCATAGCATCCAGGAAGCAAACAGTGAGGAATGGGCTAGGGACAGATATATTCCCCAAGGCCACTCCCTCAGTGACCAATTTCTTCCAGTCATTCCCTACCTGCTTACAGTTACCACCCACTGGTCTATTCAAATTCTTTTTTTAAAAAAAAATTATTTATTTGCTTTAGTTGTACACAATGGGTCTTTTATTTGTACATGGTGCTGAGGATCGAACCCGGGCCGCGAGCGTGCTAGGTGAGCCCTCTACCGCTGAGCCACAACCCCAGCCCTCTATTCAAATTCTATCAAATGGATTAATCCACTGATGAAGTCAGAGCACTCATAATCCAATGTTTTCATCTCTGAACATTGCTGTATTGCCCAGTACATACTCTTTTTTTTTTTTTTTTTTTTTTGGGGGGGGGGGGCATTTGGGATTCAAATTATACTGTGTATCATTAATATACATAAGAAAATTTATTTTAAAATAAGACCATTAATAAAAACATAATAAGTAAATTAAATAACAGTGGAAAAGGTTAGAAACACAAATAAACAAATGGAGAATTCTTAGAGAAATCATTTGAGAAAAAAATTAAAGTTTAGAAAAGAAAAAATAGATATTTTGTCAGAAATAAGATTTATTTGACATGACTAGCAACATGATGGGATCAGAAGAGATCAATGAAGTGGAGAATAGGTAAGTAGAAACTATCCAAAAAATACAAAAATAAAAGTGAACCAAAAAAGATTGCTAGAGATTTCTGTGACAAAAATCAAATTGACTGGCATATGTATAATTGGTATATCTAAAGAGGAGGAAAAAGAAAGGAAGACAGAAAAAGTATGTGAAAATATGTTTATTATGAATTATAACGTATACTACTATTATAAATACAACATTTTGAATTAAAAAAAAAGAAAAACATAGTGAAAAACTAACACAAATTCAAGAAATGTAGTAAACCTCAAAGAAGGTAAAAAGAAAAGTACAGGCAGGCATATTTTACATGAATTTTTTTAAAATCAAAGTCAAGGAATATTCTTAAAAGCAGCAAGAAAAAAGAGGATATTCTACAAATGGAAAAATGACCACTGATTTTCATGTGAATTTAAAATGACAATATAAAGATATCTTTAAAGTACAGAAAAAGTAAAATCAAATGCAAAATCATATGTCCAGTGAAATAATTTATAAAAATAAGGGGGGGGGGCTGAAATAAAGATATTTTTTGACAGACACAGTCCGGGAGATTTCATACCTAACTGATATGTTCTTCAATAACTGCTAAATTCCTTAGATAAATGAGAAGTGATAAAAGATGGAAGCCTACATTCATTTAGAGGAGAAGGAATGAAGAAAAATATAAAATGATCTATTTATTATTAGGAAATAATCACATATATACATATGTACATAATCATTTACAGTATATTTATATATTATTGATAGTATATATAATTATATCATGAGTAATATGTATATATTTCCCATTTTATGATGGTTTGACTTATGTGCTCTTATTTTTAATTTTTGGATATTGTGTTTTCACATCCTAACTTGTCTTCAATAAACTACATGAAATGTTCAGCACTTTACTATATATTTGGCTGTGTTTTACATGATTTTGCCCAAGTATAGGCCAATGCTTAAGGTAGTCTACATTAAGCTATCATATTCCATAAATTGGGTGTTTTAAATGCACCTTTGATTTAGGATGAGGTACACATAATTACCTATTGGGTATTTTGCTGGGGTGAGGTGGTAGTACTGGGGATTGAACCCAGAAGTATGCTACCTCTGAGTTATATCCCTGGTCCTTTAAAAAATTTATTTTATTATTATTTTTTTTTTTTTATTTTGAGATAGGTCTCACTAAATTTGCTGAAGCAGTTCTCAAACCTGTTATGGCTCTTTTCTCAGCCTATAAAGTTCCTGGGCCTTTATATTATTGTATAACAAGATATCAGCACTTCAAACTATATAAATATATTATCTCCTAGTATCTATAGATCATGCTGGCCAGATTCTTTGCTGAGAATCTCACTGGGCTAAAATCAAGGCATTATCCACTTTTAAAGTTCAATGAGCGCTCCATGACTTCATTTCCTTCTCATACTTTCCACATGACCCCTCCATCATCTTGTTGGAAATCGAAGGTCAAGATTTTCATGTGCTTCTAATTCTGATTTCCTATTTCCCTATCATCTAGTTTTATGGGTTCATGTGATTATAGTGAACTCCTCTGGATAATCCAGGATAATCTCATTTTAAGGTCAAGTAGTTAGTTACTTTAATACCACAGGCTAAGTTCCTTTTTTCTTGGGACATAACCTTGGGAGTGACTCCATGAGGCAAAGGTCATGGAACCAAAAATCTTCCATATGTTCAAAAGATGAACTACTAAATATTTTAAAGAAAATTTACATATTTAATAGCATTTATAGTATATGTGGAAATGAAATATATGTCATCAAGAGAACAAAGTATGGGAGAGGAGTAAATGGAGTTAAACAAATTCCTGATATTGTTCATCAAGTCTGATAATGCTCAAAATGTTATTTCTATAATCACCACTAGCAACATGGAGAAATAAATCTAAGAAATCTTCTTTGTGAGAGAGCCAGATGAAATACTTTGTTTTCTTTTTGAGGGGATTTGCCAATATGCCAAGAGCATTGACCTCCTGCCATTTTAATAACATTGCAGAAATTTAAGTCTTCATTTCCTACCCTCTGGAGCACTTGTTTGACAAGGTCTTCCATGAGTCATTTTTTTGCTCTCCTATATTATTTTTATGGTATCATCAGTTCAGTGTACCAGGGATATACTGTGGGGTTTTCAGTCTCTGGAATATCCAGATATTATGGATCTCTTAAGATATTATGAAACAGGAAGATTAGTTAATATGACCCTGGGAAGATCTGCAACTGTATACCATTATTGCTTCTAAATAAATGCAAATTCATTCTGACTCTATCCGAATAGTAATGTAATCAAATAAATTTGATAAATCTATAGTCTCTTACTTTGTATCTGAGATCATGTTAACTTTCCCTAATACCATGTGATACTATGGTGTCTGAAATTAACATGATTAAATGTATAATTTTAAAAAGTATCTATGAGGTAAATTCCCAGCCAAATGTAGTAATAGTAACTTTTATTAAGCATTTAAGGAAAAAAGAAGATAATTACACAACTCTCAGACAATTTAGCTAAATGGAACAATACCAAACCCATTTGAAAAGACCAATATAGATTGACATAAAAATCTTATTAGTATATAAAAATAAAATCACAGAATAACTTCTCATTACCATAGATATACAACTCAACAATAATATTAGTAAATTATTTCTAGTGACAAAGAGAGAAATACATCAATGAATGACTGGTATAAAAAAATAAACTGATTTTACATTTAAAATAAATTTAGTTAACATTAATAATATAAAGGAAAAATATTTTATTTGAAATAAAATACTTATATGTACTTATAATAAAAATTGCATAATTTAGAATTTAAAGTATTTACTAGTTTAATAAAGGAAATTTTTAAAGAAAATTTAAAAAAATATCTAGTCATATACTTAAAAATTTATTAAACTTAAAAAATAAATGAGACTCGAAATATATTTATTCATATACTACTATTTATGTGAAAGAATATGCTGTGAGTAATCTATGTTCTAATTCACTGGGATTCACTGACTTCTCATCAATTGAATCTATGTGTGTGTAATGAGCCATTCTAGAAATTGCCACTGCACCACTGCTTAGGAACTAATTGGCTGCCTAAAAGTTTTCTGAGATTGGGTCCCTGATTCCCTTTTCAAACCCCAATTGTTTTCTATCTCCATAAAAATTAAATCACATTTCATAAGGTCTTTCATAATTGGTCCCAACTACATCTGAAACATATTTATTCCTCTTTCCACCCCCATGCATTTCCATTCAAGTTCAGTTTAAATTTGAACTCTAAGATAACTATACCACTTCATATTCTCTACCACAGTTCCTCATGATAGAAGGCATTTATCTTATCCATCAGTGAAACCTAGTAATCTTTCTCAATTTATTTCAACTGTTTCACCTATAATGAATCCCTCCAACAGAACAGATTACTCCTTTTTGTGATAACTCTATGAAAATAGTTTCTATTCTGCATGTAAGATTTTTATTACATTTACATTTTTATGCACAACTTTCCCTTCTAGTCATAAAGTTCTTTACTAGCTATCATTTAGTACCTACTATGTGGTGGGAGTGCCTTTTTCATTCCCTGATGCATGAAATAAATACCATGACAATATGAAGTAAATGTTATATCTAACTTAGACTTTCAAGTTGGAATTCTTCTTAGGGCGATATGCAGTTGTTAAGTGGGGATAGCAGGATCTGAAAAAAAAAAAAAGTTTTTCAAATTTCAAACCTCTACTTTGCATCATTGCCTAATTATAACACTTGTTAGAATCAGACAATATCACACTTTTCATGTCAATACATAATCTAGGCCTTCTCAGAGATATTAAAACTTTTGTATACTCAGAGACAAGATTCGATACTTTTTTTTTTTTTTTTTAATTTTAGAACACTGTGTTTGTGATTCCATAACATATTTAAAGCTAAATGAGTGGGTAAAAGTTTTCATGATCACATGAGTTTACAGGGAAAGGAACAGAGAGAACTCATAAATGAAGATTAGGTATTGAGATTTCAGGCCCAATAAAGGAGTGACAGAAACATGCTTAATGAGTGGAGGACCATTTCAGGTTCCATATGCCAGGTCTTGTTTTAATTATTATAAATGTTAGGTGATAATGAGGTTTTTAGGAAATAATTTTAGTTAGCACTTTGGGCTAATTTCAATATAAACTCCAAATCTGTTTGCAGCAAATGGTTATGGAGCTAACTTAATTTAAAGAAAGTCTATTTAATTTCTCACATTCCAACACATCTGTCAATCAAATTAAGTACTCTTTAATATAAAACACTGAAAAGTGATGCAAAATCTTATTTTTGGGTGTAGTATAAAGATAACAAAAGAGTAATGACACTATTGATTCATTAATTTTATAAGTAATTATTGATTATCCATGATGTGTAGGAGGCCACGATAAACAACAGTTAAACACTGAACAGAAAAACATTTTAAAGAGACATGGAAACAGTAAATATAATAATGTACAGTACTGTGAAGGAAATGAACACAAGGACATGATATAATAATAATAATAATTATAATTATAATTATAATAATGCCTTATACCTGATGAGGATAAGTTTCTTGATTCCTTGTTCAGGAAATTCCTCTTTGAAAACAGGGAGCTAAACTGAGTTTAGAAGGCTGACCAATTCATCTATTTCTCTACATATGGATCTAACTACCTAACTAGAATCCAGAGAAGAAACTTCTCAAAAGAGACATAAATGTGCAAAGCCCTGAGGCAGGAGAGTTGGATATGTTTTATAACTGAGTAAAAACAAGGATGGGAGGATGCTATTTTAAGCCTAAAAATGGCTTACAAATATGATGTTATTTATAGATCAGTCAAAAGAAACTCCTAGCCTACTTAGTTGTCTTTCTGGTATCAGGGGCAATTGGTGCTATGGTTTGCATGTACCCTCTGAAACACACGTTGAAATTTGGTTACCAAGATAACAGCATTGAAGTGGTGGGATCTTTAACAGGACTAAGAGCCCTAACAGAATTAATGCCCTCCTTGTAGAATTCTCAATTACTAAGAAAACTGATTGATATAAGCAAGGCTACCTCTTTACATTTTGTCTCTCACATGTGCTCACTTTCCATTCCATTTTACTACCATTAACAGAAACACAATGTAGGCTTCATCATACACAGCTACTCTATCTTGGACTTTTCAGCTTCCAGAACCATGAGCCAAAGTAAATGTCTCCATACATTACCCAGCCTAAGCTGTTCTGTTACAGCAACAGAGAACAAACTAAGACAACTGGTAACATGTTCACAGTACACCTATTAAGTTTGTGTTACCATGTTGAAATATCTTCTCATTGCCTCCATTCCCTTATAATATAGAAAATGAGTGATATAAATTAAAACTCTTGAGGGGTTTTGTGAGGATTTAATGAGGAAATTCACATCAAGTCCTTAGCAAAATGCATAGTGTACTGTAGTTTTCAATAACTGTTTATTATTAAAGAGGGTTTTTCTCTGCTTATAAGCAAAATATTTCTATAGCCATATCACATTAACTTATACAAAAATCTCTACTCACCATAGTTAAACAAAAATGTATTAAAACTATTCTTTGAACATTAGGCCAATCTGTCTTCTACATTTACAAATGTATAAAAACAAACTATAAATCCATACTGTACAGAAAAATACTCCAAATCCCAGTTGACAGATACCTTTTCCACCTTTTTCATCTCCACAAAAATTATATAGAAACACAGACATGATTTGAAGACCAACATCCCATAATCATATATCTTAATTGAACTTTAATAGAGTAAGAAACAAAACTAATATGAAAACAAAACATGAAACAAAATTATGAAAACAAATTTTCACCAGAAAATTTTTCAATATATATTTGAATAAGGGGGAGTGGAGAGGGAGGGAGGGAGGAAGAGAGGGAGGAAGAGACAGAAGGAAAGAGTAAAAGAGAGAGAGAGAACATGAGTATATATGTTAGTGTGGGATTAGTGTGGGGGAAAGGGTAAGGGAATGAAGGGTAAAGTTTTATTGTTTTATTGGCTAAGATACTAGATAAAAAAAAAAAAAAAAAAAAAAAAAAAAAACCAAAAGGCAGAATTACAGATTTATTTGGATACAGAATTTTGAAAGGCGATTACCAGAATATTTAGGCTTAAGACCAAGTTTTGATTGGTTTTATACTTACCACTAATAGCTAGCATATATTTACTTATTCAAGGTTGTAGAAGACAATAAACTCTGGTTTAGTTATATATATTTATTCATCATAAAATTCTCATAGCCCTGTCCACTTCAATTTCTAATATATCTAAGGGGTACCTCAACATGTACAAAACAATTTTTATTTCTCTACTTTTAACATGCTTCCACGGTTACCTTACATTTCCTAGTAAATAGAAAACTACTCTTTCAGTTTCCTAGGCTCAAATTTTTCAACACATTTTTTTCATCTCTTTCAGTATTTCCCAACCTATCCACCAGAAAATCCTGTCAAATCCATTTGAAAACAAATCCAGAATACAACCATATCTCATTATCATCACACCGAAGCTCCACTGGTTGAAGACTTTGTTATTCTCACCTCAGTCGTTGCCATAGCTTCCAAAATAGGCTTCCTTTGCCCCTAATGCTCTGTTTTCCATCAAGCATCTAGAGATCAGCTCATATCACCCGAACAATCAAGTAGCTTCCCTTCTCATGTACATTAAGACAAAAGTTTTTAATTGACCTGCAGGGCACCAGCTATATCACTGACAATAATTTATCTTGGATCACTTGTGATGCAGACAACTTTGCCTTTTTTCTCTAAACCATTTATCACCACTCTCCATGTAATAATTTATAGGTTTATAAACTGTCTTCCTTTCCAAGGACATAGTACTCTATCAGAGTTCCCTCAAAGAGACAACTTTATGACTACCATCTCAGGTACTCAAGAATTGTTCAAGGTATACTGTAGATGTGCAGTAATTATTTTCTCAATAAAGAAAATAAATTAGTGTGAATAATTTATATAAAAATAGTAGATGCATGGACAAATACAAGTAATAAACAAGAAAAATAAACTATAGATGCAGATTTCTAAGGATAAATTGATATTCAAAAAGAGACCTCCAAGATATTTTGATTTTTAATTTAATTACTTGATACTTTGCCCACAAAATCCATCTTAATTAATATCAATAAAAATATAAACCACTTTATATCTATTCATAAAATTATTGTTTCCCTTATCAGAAATACAATTTGTAATAGTGAACTATCTATTCATTGTTTATCAACAATGGAAGAATACTACAGCTAAGATCAGAAAGGAACTAGACATTGCAGTTTTCAAAGTAATATGGGCAGGAATTTTGTATTAAACAATCTAGAATACTCACTGAAAAACTAAACTCCAACATTATGCAGATCCACAACAAAATAAACATCTGAGAACGATATTTACAAATATTCCTTTTTTAAAAACAATCTTCCAAATTTACCAAAATACACTCAAAAGCTTGAGTAATCCTTTTTTTATAATGATGTGTCATTGTACTTCATTAGCAAAAGATTACTTTTGGAATGTCTTAGCTGACATTCAAGATCTTACTGTCTTATGTTAAATTATTAGACAGAAATTGAGATAGTTAAATTTGAAACATTTATGTATTACTTACTAAATTCTGTATTGTGAATAGTATTAAATGGCTCTTTGATTCATTAAAAGCCCATCAAATCCACCAGGAGAAATTTAGTTATCTATGATAAAGGGTGTGTCTATCCAATTCACCGTGGAAGAAATGTAGAATTATAGAAGAACTTACAAATTAGTCTTGGGAATTTTTCCATTTATTTGTAAAATATGTACCATCTCTAAAACTAAATTAGAAATCACTGAACCTTGTTACACCTATAAGCACATAACCGTAGAAGGTCTAGCTACATAATGCTTTGTTTGATAGAAATTTTTGGTAAATAAGCATGACAAGAAGTTAATTTTAATACAATTTTTCTTTAAGTGGAATGCATAGTTGATCTAATTGATATATTCTTTTATCCAGCTGAGCTATGGTATCTCTTAACAAAACTGATCTATCAAGTGAACAAAATTGATATTTCAAAAATAAAAACAGTAAATAATGTTTTTCCTTTATTTACTTAGTACATTGTGGATATAATCAGCAATATAATAAATAAAGTGGCAAATAAGACTATGTAAATTATGGATTCATTCTTTAATTGAAAAGTTAACTACATTCTATTAAATAACATAATTTTACTTTTGCCTAAAAAATAAGTTGCAATGTAATAATAATGGTTATTTAGGTGTTGGCAAGAGGCAGGTGATGGATGGTATATCTTTTTCACTACCTTAAATAAAAACTAACATCAATGAATAGTTTAGGGAATTCATATGTTCTCATTGAACATGATTTTTCATCAAAATTTATATGAAGAGATTTTTTAAAATATATATTTTTAGTTGTAGGTGGACACAATACCGTTTTAAAAATTATATGTGGTGCTGAGGATCGAACCCAGTGCCTCATGCATGCTAAGCAAGTGCTGTACCACTGACCTACAACCCCAGCCCCTATATGAAGAGATTTAATAGTGATTGATACTACTTGATGGCACCTTCAATAAAAAGTTATTTGATTTTGGAATGTAGGAGTTGGAATCCTCTAAATTATAAAATAGAAAACAGTTTTAAGAAAGAAACCTTTCCCCTGAAGATGATATTTACTTTAGACACTGAAAACCATGCACAATCCTACATTTTGTTCACTAAGAGACATAATCACTTAAAACTAGCAATTGTAGCAACAACAGCCCAGCAGGAAACTATCCAATAGCAACAACAATACACATCCAACTACATAAGAAGATATTCAGGTTCTGTTTGCTATTTGTCTAAATGGCTATTCTGGAAGTTCCAAAATGAACTGTAAATTTTATTACCATTATGTTTATTAATAAAGTCATTGTGCAATCATTTCAAAAGAAAAGCTCATGGTTTCTTTTCCTAAACTTTCACCTTAACATCACAGTTCATTATTTCTACTTTAAAAAAAAAAAAATAGTTGTCAATGGATCTTTTTTTTGTATTTATTTATATGCCGTGCTGAGAATCAAACCCAGTGCCTCACATATGCTTTCCTACTGCTCTGCCACTGAGCCACAGCCCTATTATGTCTACTTTTGAAATCACTATATGTTCTAAGTAAAGTGAGCATGATGTAATTTAGTTTCATAAATAACTTTCTCATTAATGTTTCTACAGCCAAGGAAGCAGCAACATTCACCCAAAAGGGATTTATTCACATCAAAAGACACTTGTGCTTGTAACATAAAATATGCAAAGGTAAAAGAAACTCAATATGCAGGATAGGGTTGTAGCTCCATTTTAGGGCATTTGCCTAGGACATGTGAGGCACTGGGTTCAGTTCTCATATAAATAGATGAATAAAATAAAGGTCCATCAACACCTAAAAAATAAAAAATAAAAAAATTTCAATACAAATAAGTATATGCCTGTGGATGAATAGGAGTATAACCAAAAAGGAAAGGATTGCCTGCTTCTATGATTTTGGGCAAAATTGTCACTATGCCTTTAGCTAATTTCTGCTGATAGAAGTTTTTAACACATCCTATTTTCAATGTAGGTTACTTGAGTGATGAAAAAAAAAATAAGTACTCTTAACCATCAATTTGTCTGAAATTTTCTTTACTGGTTCCTAATTATTTTCTCCCATTTTATACTTGTTGGGTAAGATGAAATATACAACAAAAAATAATGAGAATATTTCATTAATTAATTTAAACATGTGCTAAAAGCGCACATATACTGAGTTCTTATAATGCATCTTAAAATGTACTTAAACTGTTGTAAATAAGTTCCACACGCTATCTATTTTAATTAGCAACACCCTATGTGCTAGCAACTATTATCTCCATGCAAAGAAAGGGTGATAATTCACAGATAAGTAAATCATTTAGGGTCACATAGCTAGTATGGGAATCTCAGTTTCAGATTTGTAGCTATTTTTATTTAACTGAAGATCGTTTTCTCTTCACTGTTACTGTATCAAACCAACTTCTGTTTAAAAAATTCTCAATTGAAGAATTAAAAATCTTAAAATATAAGTACAATGAAATATGTGATACAGTGAAGAAACATTTTCAAATGTTTCAGAACACTAATGTGAATTTAAATCAATATTTTCTTTGATTCATATATTGATAAATTTTAATTTTTATATTCAGGTACTTATTAAATCATGAAGAATTTAAAGAATTCTGCTCTATAGTTATAAAATACTCCCAGAGGTTTAAAATGCATTATTTTGGAAACACAGAATCGATAATGTGCTGTATTTATCCTGACCCTTTCATAACCAGTTACCAAGCTCCTTTGTAGACCATAGAAATAGATGTGGAATTACAAAAACTTGTTATCCTTAAACAGTAGGCTAAGTCAATACCCATGAATTAACTGGGCTTCTCATAATGTAGCTTTAGAAAAATGTTGGAAAAGAAAGAAAACTGAATCATTTTTATTTTTGGTTCTTTTCAGTGCTCTGCCAGAATAGAAATGGTGTCAATATGTTCATTCATTCATACGTGGACACGAAATCATTCTACAAACTATTTTCTTTAGCCAATAAACCACAAAAAGAACAAACAAAAATCCATCACTCTGTCGAATAAAAGCAGCAGAAAGCTAAGGAAAAAAGTGCACTGCTCTAGCCTTAGGGTTTCAGGGTCCAGAGAATTCGATCTTAGCCTGTGTTCGTGCTGCTAATATATAAAAGTTTAAGAAAACAGTGAATACTAGGGTCCAGGTGAAGGGTCAACAGCATTTGGCCCAAATGGTTCACATGGCCTTCTGCCTAGGTTTACATGCTTTGTATGTTTGATAAGCTAAGGAATTGTTTCTAAAATATTGAAAAAATAATCAAAATATTTAATGACAAATGAAAATTATTGGATATAAATTTCAGTGTCTATAATAAGTTTAAAACATAGTCATGGTAATTTCTTTATGCATTATCTGGTGCTGTTTTAAACTGCGAGGACAGATCTAAGTAATTATGAAAGATCCTATGAACTGAGTGCACCTAAAATATTTACTATCTGTGTGTTTACAGAAAGGTTTGTTTCACCTCATATGTGTTACTAACATATGAGACTTTTACTGAAAAACTATCCCAATGTGTGAATAGAGCAAACCATATTGAAATAATTATTTTTAAAAAAAAACTTTTAAAACTCTTTTTAATTAGAAATTCAGATGGTTTTTTGAACAGTGGTGGTGAAAATTATTACAATCTTCATTTAAAAATAATAAAAACAAAGTTTTTTTGTAGTTTTTTCTATTATATCTGTGATATTAACTTATTTAATAAAACTGCCAATAAACAAAATGAAACCTAATACATTCACATTTAAACAGGAATATTTATTTCTCAAAACATGAGCTATTGTCTTAGGATCTATTTTTTTTTAAATCTCCAATATTGGAATAGATTAAATTTGTGAATAATGCTAATGTTAGGTGATTGATCTATCCTCAGATTCCCTGAGAGCAGCTTTTTTAATCCTAATTATATTTTCAGACTCTCATGTCTTGTTTACTTAAAAGAATTTAACTTTCTGTGACTGATAATATTAAGAATGAGATGGATATCATTATCCTAAATGCATGATTGAAGATCTGAATGGTACTTATATACTTTGTATACAAGCAGTTGTATGTAAAAAGATTATACTTGTGCATGATGAATAAGTAAATAAATAATAAAAAAATTAAAAAAAAAAAGAATCTAATTTTTATTGATAACTGAGCTAAGAAACCAAAGGTTTTCTACAGGTAAACTGTAACACCATAGTAGAAATAATAGTTTTGATTCTATACTGTTAGAACAAAGCTCCTTGTCTAGGTTTATTACTATATCAGGAAACGTTCTGGATTGACCATGTGAAACCACAACTAGTTCTAAACTTAAAGTGCATATTTAGAAAAAAAAAAATATTCGCCGGGCGCGGTGGCGCACGCCTGTAATCCCAGCACTTTGGGAGGCTGAGGCAGGAGGATCGCGAGTTCAAAGCCAGCCTCAGCAATGGCGAGGCACTTAGCAACTCAGTGAGACCCTGTCTCTAAATAAAATACAAAAAAGGGCTGGGGATGTGACCCAGTGGTCGAGTGCCCCTGAGTTCAATCCCCGGTACCACAAAAAAAAAAAAAAAAAATATTCTTCATGAATCGGTGCAAAGTTTTTTCATTGACCTTAATTGTACGATATACTTTGACCAATTGTCTATTAAATGGTAAAGCATTCTAGTTAGTATACTCTTGACCATCTTTTCTATGTTTTGTTTTGACTTTATACATGCCCATTTTTCCTTTATAACTTATATGCATGTTTTAATATGCTTTTCATCTATGGACCAATATACCCAAAAAACATGAAGGAGAAAAAGGTTAATTTGGTTCAGTTTCAGTCCACAGCTGATTGACTCCACAGCTCTGGACCCAAGTTGAGGCAGAATATCATAACAGAAGGACAAGGCAGAGAAAAGAAACTCAGGACACAAGAGCCAGGAAATGGAGAGCTCCACTCACCAGGATCAAAATATAAACTCCAAAGTCACACCCCACTGGCCTACTTCCTCCAGCCATATACTAACCTGCTTATAGTTATCTTTTTAATTTGTATCAGTGGATCAGTCCACTGATTAGGTTACAACTCTCATAATCTAATCATTTCACATCTGAACATTCTTGTATTGTCTCACAAATGAATATTTTGGGGATACCTCATATCTAAACTATAACAATGTACATCAGGCTATCCCAAATCTGAGTTGACAGCTTCTCTCTCTTAACAATCAAATCTGTCTCTAAGCATCTGTTGAATATCAACTTTGTATGTTTCCTGGCCAACACAACTCCCTTCATTTTTAAATACTAATTCACCTGGCTTTCTTTCCCTTCTCCAAATTTACTTCACGTTCAGTATGCTTAATCTCATAAAATGGCATCATTGACCTCTTGGTTTTCTGAAGCCAAAATAGAAGCATCATTATACATATTTTCCTCATCCTTCCTCCTTTCAACATTCCTTTCCTCCTCCATATTGTACTGAAATGATTGGAGATAAATATTTATCCATTCTCCTCCTAACTATTTCCCTGTAGTTTCCCCAGTTCAGAAATCACTTCTTTATTTGTTTCATCAACTGCCTTAATTTTTTTGTTAACCACTTAACTAAATTTCTTGCCTAAATGCATTCCCATCCATCCTTAATAATGTTTACAAAAATGATTTAATTCTTTAAATTATTATGACCCCACTGCCCAAAGCAAATCCAAATATATTATGGCATAAAGATTTTTGAGCATCTTTCCTATTATTTTTTTTTTTTCTAAAATATGTCTAGGAAGTTTTTTCAACATGCTAAGCCACCCAGGCACTCAGACGTTGCTGTACCCATGGTCCTGAGAAGTTTGGCCACTGTTCAATATGGTGACCGACCTTGGCCTTAACCAAGAGGCTCTGGTTCTGCAGGAATGCAGGCTTGTGGGATTAGGAGGTCATGGAGTCTTCCATCCATATTTCAAAGGAAGGCTTGGAGGCCCAGTAAAGCACATCAGAGTCAAAGTCCCTGCAGGCCGCCTCTGAGAGGGCAACACATGAAGAAGTGAGAAGGAAGCTGCAGTGGAGACCTGAAGATTCTGATTCCAGTCACATGGGATGTCTGCCAAGGAAAGTCATAGCAAGCAAGCAGAAACAAGCCAAAGGAGAGGCCATGGATGTGGAGCTACACAACTTATTTGCCCAGCTGGATTTCAGTCTTGCTCTGGTCCCATCCCTTCCTTATATGCCTCTACTTCTCCCCCGTGGAAATGCTACTCTGTGGCATTACATATTGGATAGGTAACTTGCTTCTGATTTGTATAGGGGCTCACACTGATTGTTTGCCTTACATCTCATAAGAGGCACTGGACTTAGACTACAGGTAATGCTGGAACTGTTAAGATAATATTAAGGCCTCTTGAAAAGGAACTAAATGTATTTTGCATTGTGGGGTAGGCATGAACTTCTGGGGGCCAGGAGTAAAATGTTATAGTTTGGATATGGAGTATCTCCCAAAAGCTCATGTGTAAGACAATGAAAGAAAGTTTGGAGGTGAAATGATAGTGTTATGAGAACTTTATCCAAATCATTGCACTAATCAACTGATATGGATTAAATGGGTAAAACTGTAGGCAGGTAGGAAGTACTGAAGTAGGTAATTCACTAGGGGCTTGCCTTTGGGGTTTACACTTTGTACCTGGTGAGCAGAGAGCTCTTTCTTCTTCCTGACTGTCATGTTCTAAACTTCTTTCCTCCATCAAGTCCTTCTTCCCTGATGTTTTGCCTCACCTTGGACCCAGAGCTACAGTCAGCAATCTGTAGACTGAAATCACTGAAACCTTGAGCACCAAATAAACTTTTTCTCCTTAATGTTGTTTTTGTCAGGATTTTGGGTCACAGTGACAAGAAAGCAGACTAAAACAGAAACTATCTCTGAGAAAGCTCAAACATTGAACTTAACTAGACAAAGATTAGTTTGCTTTTATGATTCTAGGAGATTCTCTCAAAATTGTTTCCTTGCTATATGGACTGAGTTCACCTAGACTGGAGTTCATAGGCATAACTCATGTCAGTCTCACAGTTTAAACTCTCCTTTGATGTACAAATTGAATGCACTAGAAAAAGATAAAAAATAAGTTGATAGATGCCTATTAGGAGTTTCTCTATGATCATAAATCTGGTTCAAAATGAGGATGGTAATTGCCCAGAAAGGGAGCATCAAGAAAGAAAGTTGTGGATAGAAAGTGCTTGAGGTATGCACCTTTAGAGGTTGCCAGAAAGAGAATTAGTCTGAGACATCAAAGAGTTTACTATACCTCTGAGGAAACATGATCAGTGCAAGTGAAACAAATCAACTACAACACAAGATTCATAAAGTTATACAGGAGATAAAATGCATTGTTGGATATCAAGAGAAAATAAAATATCATAGGGAATGCTGCAAAAAGAGTTAATGTGGGGGGTGAGGTTATAACTCCGTGGTAGAGCACTTGCCTAGAATGTGTGAGGCAATGGGTTCCATCCTCAGCACTACATATAAATGAATAAATAAAGGTACAAAAAATACAATAACATTTGAGAAAAATAACAGTTAATGTGGAATTTTCTGAGTCTAAATAATGGTTAAAGCTTGCAGTGGTGACTCATTCACTTTCCATTGCTGCATTGAGTTCTGCCACATCTGGTCAAATTGTCATCAAAATGTCCTTGAAGTCTGAAACAATTAGTTATATATATATAATGTAGCAAAAAGACATTTCAAAATTATCAGAAGTTTGCATAATTTGATGGATAGGAAAATTGCAGTACCTTTAATGTAATGAAGACAACAAGAAGAGCGGTTCATTTTGAATGTAATATGATGACATTAGGATTAGTCATGCTATGTTTGAAGACCAAGAGGAAGATAGATATAAAAATTTTAGAATTCAGATATAAGGATGAATCTTTCTTAACAATCTCAGAATTTCTGCAAATAAAAGTATATACTCTTCAAATTATCTACTTGATTTTGCTGCATTAACAGATACATAAAAAAATTGTATAATGAACAATGTACCTTTAGCAAATAATATCCTCATTTATGTTTGTAATCACTGACGTAGTAATTGACCCATTAATCCATTTATTGACTATTTGTCAAGGATATAATGAGTACAAAGATGCTGAAGTTAGATGGGTAAATACTATCTACAAACCTTCTGTCTTTATGGAACATACATCATAGTAAAGTTAAATATATGTCAGTCAAGCAAGGTCCTAAAGTTCAATTGAAAAATATTAGCATGTGCATTGCAAAGCAGTCGTCACATACATCACATACTTTCTCCTTTCAGATTAATTTACTGTTAATTTCATAGCAAGCCTCATAGGCTGCCACCAAGTGGAAGCATTTTTACTAGACTATGCAATTCTAAGATGTTCATACTGCCTCTTTATTCGTTTATTTTTTATGTATTAAATATGTGCTGAGTAAAAACTAAGCACCAATCACTGACACATCTTAGGAGTATATCAAGATATATCAGATGATAACCAATGCCAGAAATATTTTATATTGTAGAAAAGAAATCAGAAATTTATACAAGTATGAAACTCTAAATTAGCATACCTAATTAAATACATGGACGATGATCTAAAGGTTGAACTAAATGTTTTAATTTCAATTCTCATATTGTACCAAGAGTAAAATGCTAGGGTTCCAGAATCTTGGTCAATAATAGAATATTCTGAACCAAAAGTCTAGTAAGTAGACCAAAATGAAAGGTATTTTACATGCCATTCCAGTAGCATGGTGTGTAAAACACTAATCATTCTAAAGTAAAAATTATAGCACTTTGCTTTATTAAAACTATTTTTATAATTATATCTCCTTATTTCAAATTTAACACTTTTAGGGATATTGAAGTTAGAAATTATATTTAACATTTTAAATTATAGTAGCTATGTTTACATGAGTATTATAAACAGAAAATATGCATTCATTTCAAAATAAGACTGGAGTGGTTATTATTAAATATCATATGCAAAGCTACCAACATTTTTATTAAATTCCATAACAAGAATGTAATTTGTATGACTAAGATAAGATTATTCTAGGAATTTATTTTGAATTTGTAAGTGAGACATTTCAATGACAGGCAACCTCCACACAGATCATTGCAGGATGGATAGGAAAAAATCCAGGGGACTGGAACCGTGGGAGCACATTGCAGAAGAGACATTGTAAGCAAAGATACAGATGGCATATAGTTTTATTGCCAGAGTGAGTGCTATTGAAGAATATGCTGGGAAAAGATAACAGACCCAAATCTTTAGTCTTTGTACTTGCCATGAGTCTTCTATTGGCAAATCATATTTTCTTATGCTACTGTAGAACTCTACAATTCAATGGATTAGATAGGGCTAGACAGTTGAAATAATATTTTTAGTTTTTTTCCCTCTCTCCTGGCAACATTATGTCTAGCATAAAAGATTTTAACCAAAAATATATTATCTGTTTTAGCAGCAATATCTTAAAGCAAATTTTAATTGACAGACTGAGTCATGGGTCTGTATTTAAATCATTTTCTTATGGATAAGGAAATGCAGTCCCATCTGGCGTGACCTAGGTCATATAACAACCAAGAGCAATCCATACTGCTATCAGAACTGTTCAAATGATTTTGTTTTGTTTCTAATGATGAACAGTAAGATCACAGAAGATTAAAAACATCACAGTTTTCTTTTGTTGTCCTACTTTCATGGTCAAAAGTAGCTGCTAGAAGAGTTCATTTCTTTGTGATCATAAGACTGAAGTCTCCATTTTCTCCCTGGCCACCAGTCAAGGACCAGTCAGGACCCAGAGACTGAGTACCTAGATGAGTGGCTACTTCAACAATATAATACCTTACTTCTTAAGGGAGTTTGGTTTGTTTTTGTTGTTATTTTGTTTTGTATTTAGTATGAATAAATTTGCTTGACCAAATATCATTCCTTAAAGTTTATAATAAGTTTCCATTTACCATGCATTTAGTTAAAAATCAAGGTGTTCTTGATTCACTCACAGTTACTTATGTGTGTGTGTGTGTGTGTTAATTATCATCTCAAAGTCCTTTCTTAATAATTTTTTCTTACATTTACCTTTTCCAAAATCAATGCCTTATTTGTAGGAACAACCCTTTGCAGCTTTTTTTTTTTTTAATAAACTGGGATTTTCCAGCATGCAATAGTTCATTGATCAAAAGCACTGTTCAGAGGTGAATAGCATAAATACCTGTCTTAAAACAGCCTAAGAAAACCATTGAGGAAATGGATAGTTCTAAGAAATTCTTCATTACCCTAAGTACATGCATGAAGACACAATTGTTGTAAAAATACTTTATATAAAACCATCAACTTGAAAAATTGTGCTCTTTATATGTAATATGAAATGAATTGCACTCTACAAACATGTATAACAAATTAGAATAGAAAAAAAAAGAGTCTTATTTGTATGAAGTGTATTCTGAAGATCACATCTAAAGTTTCTCTAAGGTTATTGTTCCTTCTGGGGTAACTTCAATATCTTAGTGTTCCCTTAAAATATCAGTTCTAACATTTAACACATTGTTCTTGCTATAACAAATAATTATAAAGGATATAAAACAGTTGATTGATTTTATTCAGTGTGGTATGGTCTAAATTCATAAAGCCATTTTTGTCCTACATAATACAATGGAATTTTAACTTTATATTTAATTAAAATTTTCAAATACCTTGAAAAAAGTTTCTGTTCAGCTATGCCTCAATTATTCTCCACTTATAAAAATTAGATTCTTACCAAGATATAAGATCCTGTATTCATATCTTCAAAATATAAGTACAATTTGATTCAGAAGTTCATTTTATCCACACAATGCACACTAAAATTACCACTTTCGCTTGCCTACACATATGAAAAGGATGCCTTTTTTATCATAATTTCCAATTATTGCCTAAAATGATGAAGAGTATAGTTTGAACTCAGAATTTTTGTTATGCTACTTCACTACATATGGACATCAGTTTGTTAGTGAACACTTTGAAAATGTATTTTTCTATGTTTATTTATAACCATTTAACCATATTAAACATTTAAATCTTCTGAGGTTTCATTGTAATTATGAGACTTTCTATTGGTTTTCTTATACACATTTGCCTAAATTTCCCCCTCACTTCCTTCAGTTCCTTCAGGTCTTTGCTCAAATACGCTCTTTTCAGTAAGGACCTTCATGACTACCCTCTCGTATTTATAACTTATGTTACTCTTGGAACTAATTCATATCTTCTACTTTATTTTTCTTCATTTTTATATTATATATATTGAATTGTCAAATGTTTCCCCATACTTAAAAGGCAAGCTCCATACAAATGATTTAACTTGCTCTTTTTTAAATACTATTTCTATCACAACTAACAAAGTACTGAGAAAATAATAAATACCGAAGAATATAGTAGATGATTGTGTCTTTTAATATTATAAATCATAATATTTTAAAGAAAAAGAGTGTGCCACACTGTATGAAACCCTGGTTTTATAAAGTTTAACAAGCGTATTTTGCAAGGCGAGAACCATTCTTTAAAGATTCCTTATAAGACTTCCTCAAAGTTTAAAATCAGTTTATTTATCTTACAATTTCTACTCTCAGACTTTCATTATTTCTTTTCATATATTTATTATATTCCCTTTTAAGTAGGTTTGTAATAATTACATTACTGGAAAGAATCATATACAAGTATAAATCAAAATTTCTTTCCACCGTTTTTACTTATAACTCTGATTATAAATAATGTAAAATCTCAAAATAGAAACTTGTAATATTACACAAAATGAATTTTGCACAAGTACCCAATGTCATTTTACTTTGTGTAATAAAATTTCAAGCTCCTAATGTTATTATAGGCATAGATCTGAATTCTTTGCTTGAATATTAAGTTTTTCTTAAACAGATATTAATAGACAAAGAAACTTCAATATATTCTTTTCAATAGCCATGAATATTAACATTCAGATGGTAAAATTCTGCATAAAAGGGAGACTTGTTAAGAGATTTAAAATGCTCAAAGAGAGCATGAATTTCTCTAAATGCATACCAAGAACCATGCTGTATCACAGTATAGAAATTAAAGTTCAAGAACCCTTATAAATGAAAGCAAAGTATGATCACTATATAAAAGTCATTAGAGTTTAGTCCCCCAAAATTAATTTAAAATAATTCCATGTTTGACCTGAAGATCCTTACATTTTGGTCTACATTCATATACTTCAAGCTCCCTTAAGAAATGTAATGAATTGGCTTGTTTTAATATCAACATAAATAGCTAGATGTAGATATTCATCTACGAAACGTAGGATTTATGCAGTTATCACAGTTTATTTTAATACATAGCCAACAAGGTTCTATAATGTACTACTCATGAATTATGCCTTTAAATTAATGTTAAGATAATCATTATTTACTTTTAGATTAATATATAACATTTACTTTCTAATAATACATGTAGCTGCACACTGGTTGTGTAATATTATGCTTCTGTTTTCCCTTTTGATATGAAATAAGGGTATATGTCCCCCCAAAATTCATTTGTCAATGCTCTAAACACTGTACAGTACTTAGATAGTAACTGAGGTTAAATGAGTTATTAAGGGTTGGTCTCTGATCCAATAGGATTAGTGTCATTACAGGAAGACACATCTGAGAGCTTGCTTGTGGATTGACTTTCCCTTGTTCTCTCTCCCTGTCCATTTACATAAAGGAGTCAGGAGAGCCTGGTGTGGTGGCTCATGCCTGTAATCCTAGCAGCTTGGGGCTGAAGCAGGAGAATCAAGTGTTCAAAGCCAGCCTCAGCAATTTAGGAAGGGCCTAAGCAACTCAGTGACACACTGTTTCAAAATAAAATATAGAAAAGGTTGGAGATTTGACTCTCTGTGGTTGAGTGCCCCTGTCATGAGAGCATCCAGGGAAAGGGCAGCTGGATGTAAACCAAGAGAAGAGGACTGAAGTGAGACATTCCCTTGCTGGAACCCTGATCTTAAACTTCCAGTTTCCCACACTATGGAACTTAAATTTCTATTGTTTAAGTCACCCAGACATTGGTATTTTGCTATAGGAGTCCAAGAGAACTAATGCACTGTTGAAATACCACTATATCTCAATGTATGGCCAGTTTTCATCTACTAGAAAGCAGAAATCAGTTGAAAATATACTTATGCATGACTGTTGACTTGCCCAGACTTGATAAGACTCTGCTAAATGTAACTGATTGACAGAGCACTTTTGCTACTTTCAAATTGAAGCATTCCCATTGGAACAATACTAAGCTGAGATCTTACTATTTCATTCTTCTTAATTTGAATATCTAGCTATGGATAAATTTCCTGTTACACTTAATCCTCTTCACCTCTTTGTTCTCTCCTCTTTATTCATTTGTGAAACGTGTCTAGGATAGATTTCTCCAAGTTGTTTTTTGAAAGATTGTAACTTGGGTTAGAACTATGTAAAATAAAACTCAGTTTCTAAAACTTGCTGAACTTTAGAAAGTAAATATTTAAATATATTATACACGAGGATATGCTATGAGGTGATCTTAGATTATTCTAGCCACATTTTCTTTGTTTTTCCTTTTCTTGTAAAGTTTATCATTGGGTAAAACAGATCTTGGAAGTGGGATAATAACTATCTTGACATTTATGATTTTTGCATCTCATTTTAACTTCAGATGTAATTTCTAAATAGTTGAGGATTAAATTCAGCTTTATGATATGTCAATCGCAAGTACATATAAGGTTAGTCATGAACAAATTTCTTCACTGATTTAGTCTTAAGATGGTCTATTACACCTAACTCTTCTAAATTTCTGAGTTAATAGTTCTGGAATATTTTTCTAATCTTAGGTCACTAAGGAAATGATCATCCTTAAGTCACTTTCTCCCCTTGGAATACTAGAAACATACACACACCCGTAGAAATGACACATAATGAATGACAGTTCACAAGTGTTCTCCTATGCATCATACCATTTTCATTTGATTTCCCAAAATATGATTTTAAAAGAATTATATAAGCCATCTTTTATGAATGAAAGGACTATAAGAGAAATAAAATGCCTAAGTTCTCACAACTGGCATATGAATAAACAATAATTTAGGTCTTCTGATTTCAAGTTATCTATTTTTTCAATTAATATTCAACTTGTAAAAATTCTATTTATAATTCCTCTTCACCTAGGGTCAAAACTCAGTGATATTCTCCTCATGATGCCAGCCAGATTTGTCTTGTCTTATAAATTATATCATAAAAACAAAAACAAAGTCACTGATGCCTTTTATTTTGCCTCAACATTGAGTCAGCAACTGTTGTGTACCAGACAATATTCTAGGCATTCAGATACAGGATAACATGACATTCTTTTTTAATTAGCCAATGAATTAGAAATATGTGAAAGCACAATGTGAACTACCAAGAACATACAGATACAGAAGTTAGAGAGTAATGCTAGTAGCAAAGAAAGGATTTGTTGCCAGTTTAAAGCATGAAAACACTCTTCAAAAGTAGAAGAAACTTTGACATCAACTAAAGAAAAAGTTCATAAAGAGAGCAAGGTATCAAAGTTCATGGGATTTTCAGAAAACAGATATATCGTTGGTTATGCTGCTCAAGTTAAAAGTGAGTTGGTAACAAAAATAATAAAAACTGATACTGAACAAACAGGCAGTTTGGTAGAAAGGGAATGGCTTTAAGTTTGAAGCCCCAAATTCCTGCATTTGTATTCTGACTCTGACATAGATTAAACATGTTACCTGAGGAAGGCTATGTAATTATTCTGAAGCTCATTTTTTTTTTCAAATTGGATCAACAATGCCTGCCTGTTATGAGCTATGTGTCTAATGAGGCCAGCAATAGACTATGACAAGTACTGAATAGATATTAGTTATTGGCGCACTAGAATTTAAGGGAAGAGCCATATTTCAAAAGCTTTGCTGTGGATTTTGGGTTCTGTCATGAATTACTCTCAAATGATTTTAAAGTATAAAGTAAGTTGTAGTGTGAATACATTCTGCAACATCTAAACTCAGTTTTATTTTCTTTGAAAAAGAAAATGGCTGCTTTTAACATGTGATCAAAGATCCATTTTCAAAATGTGTTATACTTGTTTTGTATCATTTTTCTTGCTTGGGGCTTTATTTCTATTACATAATTTTAGCTAAAGCAGTTGAGTGTTTTTCCACTCCATTTAATATATACATCTTATGAAAAATTGTGATGATCTCATATTCTTCCTATAGTTGAAAAAAGATCTAAACTATAATATTAAATTTCATAACTGAATATTATGTGGTCTTTGTAAAAAAGCCATTTGCTCACTGTTTAGCATTTACCTCAGAGGAAAACTAAAGGTCTTAAAACTCAAGCACATTGAATCCAAAGATTTTTAATGCTCTGAAAGTGACTACGTATATACTTTAATTTTATGAATTTATACATAATAAATATGAAGCCCAGACTTCCTCCATGATTGATTTATAAAACACATGAATATTTTATTAAAATAGTTTTCCAGTGTTATTTCAGGATAGTCCTGATAATTCATGGCAGTTTCCTTTGGCACACTAGGTATAAGTAATAGATAAACAATTATTTCATTTAGCTTAGAGTGGCACTTAGACATTTAATTCTAATTGTAGGAAGAGATCACAAGTTTGAATTTGCCCCTTTGCTTTTCCAATGCTCTTTTGATGCAGCAGACAGAAAAGTTCAAACAAAAGTAAACATAAATCCAATACTGAGTTCATAATAAATATATACATGAGGATATGTATTTAAAAATTTATATTATGTTAAGTATATTGCTTATATTTAATCTTGTGAAAATATAGTCACCTTCAGATGCTTGGGCTGGTTCCAACACAATTCTGAGAAAGTTAAAGAAGTCTGAAATTGACCTTAATCCTAAGCAAGCAATTTTAATTATCCATCTATCATTTGTCTTTACAAAGGACTCTCTGGAGTTTACCTATCTCAGGCCTAGATCTCAGCTTTTTCAACAATCATTAGTCTTGGGGGTCTCACTACCCTTTGAGAGCAGCAATTCAACACTAAGTTAATTTGGAAAGATTTTCACTCCAACTCTAACCTAGCTATGTACTTTCATAGCCGGATGTAGATCTTTTGACAACCAGGACTCAAATATATCTTCTATTAGTTTTTTATTATTATTATTTTAGAATAACTATATGTTTCAAGTCTTTTATCTATTTTAAGAGAAAATCTCAGTGAAACACCCCATGCCAAATGAATTTTATTTAGATACCCCTGTCTTTTATTCTAATTTGAATCTACAATCCTTGTCAAGATTCTGTTTTTGAGAGTCTCCAAGTCCTTCTGAATTATTTTCTCATTTAGAATCTGAGGCCATTATATCATACCTTAACTCTAAGCTTATTGAACCATGTATTCTCCAAATACAGAGTCAGTTGATAACATTCTGTCACATGACTTTTCTCTCTTAATTTCTTTGTTTGCTTCCTCATTAATGTAGAAAGCATTTGTTGAATGTCAGTGGGCCAGAAACTGAACTAAATTATAGGTCTTGGTTACTATTATTAAAGAAATCAACTGTAAGTGCCAATATAATGTGATAAAAGCCAGGCTAAAGAAACAGTTTGCATGGATAACACAAAGGAGAATGGAGCAGCTTTAGACAGATCAGAAAAGACTTCTTGGAGGTGGTGACTATAACCTGCCCCCAATAAGGAGCATGCAGGTTAGGACAATTTGGAGTGGGAGGATACTACATTAAAAAGCAGAGAGAGCATGGGCAGTGGTGCATGCCAATAATTCCAGTGGCTCAGGAGGTGGAAGCAGGAGGACCACGAGTTCAAAGCCAGCAACAGCAACAGCGAGGCACTTAGCAACTCAAGGAGGCCCTATCTTTTAATAAAATACAAAATAGGGGTGAGGATGTGGCTCAGTGGTCAAGTGCCCCCATATCAAAATAAATAAATAAATAAATAGAAAGCAGAGAGCCTTGACTGGCAAAGGCTGTAGTTACTTCTAGGGTCCTTTATCTCCTCATATTTGAAAGTTTCACATTTGTTTGCCCATCAAGTGCTATGTGATCAATTCATGGGTTCTAGAACAAGCACTTTGAAGACATTTTCTTTGGTGATTTTCAAATATTATCTTTTCATATTGGATTTGTACTATGTACTGGCAAAGAAAACCAGTGTGCTCAGTTCTCAGTGCAGGCAGCCAGCAAGATACTTTCAATATAAGAGAAAATATTGCCAAGAATGTCACTAAAAGACTCAAATTTCTTTGCTTTTTCTCTTTTGCTGCAAGATCACATCTGACCTCTGTAACTTTCATTCCTTCATCATACATGTTCTCTCCAATCAAGTGAGGCATCATGACAATACTGTTGCCAGATTTAACAGTTGTGAAGTATCTTAAAATAAACCTCCAAAATCTCATTTAGTTACTTTTAAAAGTTTTTCAAAGTTTATTTAATAGGGAAATACTAGGATTTATGAACAAGGTTGACATTGTTATTGTTCTTATTCAAAGTTCCTGCATACCTTTCAGTAATTCACTGTAAAATCTGACTAAATTACTTGAATAAATTACTGTGAATTTCAGTTTGTCTATCAGAGAATAGGTGATGATAACACAACCTGTATAAATATTTGGGAAATGATGTAAAGATTCTTACAAAACAAGTTTAGAGGCAAGAGGGTTGTTTTAAAATGAATTAAAAACTCTACACAGACTTTTAGTAGTAAATAAATTAGTTCATTGGGTGTTTGAGTGGTCTCTGACTCTAAAGATGTCAGAATCATGGATATAATTAATAGATAATATATGTATTAAATGGTGGCTGTGAAAATTCATTTGACTCCTCTCTATTCATGCTTAGAATCAGACTGAGTCAAGTCCACTATACTATGCAAATTCAACAAGATGGAGGTAATTTATAGATAAAATGTTCAAGAAAAATAAGAGGCATTGATCAGATTGACTAAGTTGACAAAATTTTAGATCAACTGAATTACTTTTTTTAAAAATTAGATTTATAAGGCATTCTATAGGAGTTGGATTAGTTTCATATAAAATTTGTAATTATTGAATAGTATACACTGTTTTTTCTTCATTTAATTTTCTAAAAATGTGAGTAAAAACCAAGACTGGTTGTTAAATTTAGTATAATAAATGAATATTCATTATGCTAATTAAATGTAATGAGGATGCCCATTTCATTTAGCTGATGCTATAGTGAAACCCTATCCATCCTTTCTAATGGAGACACCTATAGATATTTGGCATTTAATGGACCAAAATAGCTGTAACATTACACTGATTTTGGTTTCAATAATTCACCTTTGAACTAATGGTTGGCAGAGGAGAAAACTGAAATAGTACACCAAACTGGGGATAGTAATATTAAATATCTATAGCTTTTAAATCTCTATTCAGATGCTTGCTGGGTGCATAGCTAAGCAGTTTTGTTATTACATTATTTTGTTTATTAGTTTGTATGAAGATACCAAATTTATTGCTGTAAAATGTTTAGACATACAAGTCTTGAAACAATATAATTAACAGGGCAGAGAATCAGCAAACTAATATAGAGACTAGATGAATTCATTCACACAAATAGTATTGGAGAGCTACAGAGTGGAATAGGCTATGATAGGTAATTACTCTGCAGACATAATCCCTATACTTAAAAATTGTATGGTCTAGTTGAAATACAGAGAAAGTTGAATAAGTACGTGAACAAACAATGAAGTAAATGAAGGAATGTGGTTGAGAATATAGAGTTTATGAGCTATATGTAATTACTTCACAGTAACAAAAATTTTAAGGAATATTAGATAAACATATTAACAAACTTGAAAATTTAAAAACAACTAAATAAATAGTGTTGCTTACCATTGCCAGCTCTTAATTTATTCACTACTACTCTGGGTCATCCTGCTTCACTGTATACTTTAATGGGAAGTATCTGGCCTAGCTGTTGTCTTTTTCAATTATCTGTTTATAATTAAAAGTGAAAAACTCATAGTTCATATGATCTAATCCAATTAAACCATGTATTGAACATCAAGAAGTATGTTTATCATATTTCATTGTGTACTTTTTTTTTTTTCCAGTCACAGTTGATTAGTTTCAATACACGTAAATTTAAGGAGTCCAAGTGATAGTTCTTAAGGAGATTTAGTCTTTACTCCACTGATAATTAGCTTACCAAATAGTCTTTATACTTTCTAAATCCCCATTCTAGGAGTGAACTCATCTCCATGTTTCCTCTATTACTTAATTCTGCAATAGTAACTGGTTCAAATAATTTGTAATGTAACCCCAAATCCCTTTGACCTTACAATCAGAACTCATTTCTGTAACTGTAGAACATGCTATTGATTAGAAGACTTCTTTAATAATTATAATATAAACAAATGTCCTACCTTATAATTTACCAGCTAATTATATTAATTTATCTCACACTTGATCTTAATTAAAACGTATTCAAGCAAGTGTCATAAAATCTCTTTAGATACCAGTGTTAACAATAACAATTTTAAGAGATAAGAATGACTTAAACCTAGTTTTTCTAAATAGCAGATTTTCCACTTCACCATACTGTCTCAGGATTATATAGAGTTGGTATAGGATTATATAGAGTTGTATAACATGTATACATAGAACACAAAGAGTTATGTGCAGTGGGCTAAATATTTATTTTGGCTTTTAATCATTTAATATCAAATAGACAAGTAATTAAGTGTGAATTCAGAAATTAGTTAATATTTAGTATCTCTTGGTCTAAACAAATTAACATTAATGAAGAAATATTGTGGAAAAGAAAATTCATGAGTTTCATTAAAACCTATTATAAATATGAATAAATATATTCAAATGCAAGGTAAACAGTAAAGAATTGTTAAAGAAATCACAATATTTTCTATAAGAGCCAGATACGAAGAATATAATCTATGAAATTAAGACTCATGGTTGCCAACCATCACTTAAAAATAAAATGCATGCATATTCATGTGTTAAAGGTGCTATAACAGAGCAAAAGCAACTAGAGAGTCAGTTTCACTTACCTGTGTTTTGAAATATAAACACAAATAAGTAAATAAACATAAAAGCAGCTGACCTATTCCACTGGCAATCATGAATAATTAAATTTGTTCCTGAACTTCTAAGACAAAAGTGAGAATGAAATAATGTGGCTTCATTCCTCTGAGTAAAGAATAGTTTAAAATGGAATTCTAGGCTGCCATTTTCAAATTTTTATTAAATCATGAAAATCAAATGAGCAAAGATAATAACAAAAGCAAAATTTTAAGGTTTGTGTTTACTATAACAAAAATATTTTTTTCAATTTTTATTTTTTAATTTGTTCTAATTAGTTATATATTACAGTAGAATGCATTTTGACACACTGTACACAAATGGAGTGTAACTTCTTGTTCCTCTAGCTGTACATGGTGCAGAGTCACACTGGTCGTGTAATCATACATGTATGTAGTGTAAAAACGTCCATCTCATTCTACCATCTTTCTCACTCCATATCCCCTCCCATCACTCCCCCTGCCCAATCCAAGTTCCTCCATTCTTCTCTATGCCCCCTTTTGTATTTGTTAGAATGGGCAGAAAATGGTTAGAGACTTAAGAGACTTTAAGATTCATCTATTAAATATATACCCGTGGAATTAATCATTAAATAAATAACTGTAGGTAAACTTGATTTGGCAAAATCCAATGGATAAAGAAAAAATGATTCATACACGGCTTATTTTTTAGACTCACAAAAAGAATGCTATTTCCTGTGTTTTCATTTTTCTCCTTTCACATACTCCTGTTGACAACTTAAAAATTTTAATGTGGGGAAAAATAGATTTCTAATATCCAGGGATACTAGGAGAACACAAAATGTGATCTTAAAAACATATCCTAAAAGCAAAGAAATCAAATTAGTGCCTGTAAATAGTATTATTCCACAAGGAATATATTCGATGAAAATGTATGATTTCTTACCTATAGATATGAAGTTCCATTCTTTCAGGAAGGAATGGTTAAACTGAATTGACTTCATGAAAAATTTTTCCCAACATTTAAACGTTTTGCTTACAGGATCTTGATGCATATGATCTTAGATTTAAATGTAGAATGTGTATTTTTCTCTATTGATTATTAAAGTCATCTCTATTGATGTGTTGTTTGCATCCGTTTTTTTTTTTTTTTTGCTTGACATCTTTGAGACTTCCATCGTGTGCATAAAGAGTCAAAGTCATATTTTGCAACTATTTTAGTATATCAGAGTGACTCACCAGTCTTTCTTAGATTCCAAATAACTATGTGGTACATTACATGTAATAGGTATGAAAGGTATTCTGCCAAGTTAACGGATAGAGAATTTGTCTCTGCATGATGTAAGATCTAGTATTGTATTGTCCACATTCTTGCTTGTCAGATATTATAACACTGATCTTCAGGAGAAATAATTAGACCCTTTTTTAAAGATCATATCTAGATATGCAGTTTGTTAATAATAGTTATTTTAAGGATGATATTTGGGGATTCTACAGAATATGTAAAATTGTATACTTTGCAAGGAGGAAAGTGGGTATTAATAAAAGAATAAGAAAAATCAAAATGGAGTTAAACTAACAATAGGATTAAGTGATGACATTCAAAATCAGTTATTATCTGACACAGAATGTCAAGAACAGACCTTGTGCTTTGAGACCACCCATAGAGAAAGAATATATGACAGAAAAATATGACAACAGTGAATTATTTTTTCTTGGTGCAGTTTTCAGTTTGGCAATTTAAAATCATTATCTAGTTATTTAGAATGGGAGAAAAAACTGCAGTCAACCTTGTCTCATGAATCAAAGGATCGTGCATCAGCTGAATGTGAATAATTATTTTCTTTTTGTTATTGGAGCATTTAAGTATATTTTCAAGGATGTTAATCAATTTATACAATGTAGGTACCATTAACCCTGCAGATATTTACAAATCTGTGAAGAGGAATTAGACCATGTTAGGTAGATAATGTTTATATTTAAAGATACATGTAAGATACTCTCTTCCTCTCTATCTATATAAATTATGCAACATAAAACCATAATTGTTTGTGAGACAGTTATAATTTTACACCTACATTATGTGAATTATTCTAAACTCAGACTTCTGAAACAAAATAATATGCTACCAAGACTGTAGAAAAAAAATCCATTATTAGTCAGGGGCTTAAACTTCAAAATTTCTTCAAATTACTGTTATACTGTTGGATGTGAGGATCTACAAAATTTCCTGCCAATCTGGCTCTAAACAGGGTATTATTATAAAGATTAATTCACATCACTGGTTAAAAAATAAATATGTCTTTTCAACTACTAAACTTTATAAGAAAAATAGGCTGAAATTAACATACGGTTAATCAGCAAAACAAATGAGGAATGAAACTATTGATGTACTAAATGCAACCAAATCAATAAGAGAAAAATGGAAAGGCAAAAAAAATAGTAGGAAAAATGTTAAACCTGACAGAGTAATTCTAAGCTTACTAATAATCCATGTAAATCAGAATGAATTTTATTCTCTCAGAGGAATAAAAAAATTGTTTTAAAATGGTTTTCTAAGAGATATACCTGAAATAAAATGGAGGCATAAAAATCATTTAACAGATAAATGCTAATAAATGTAACTATGGCAATATCATCATATAATGTAAAATTTTGTGCCATCATTAAATTATGTTGTAGCATGAGAATTTTCTGAGGATGAGATGCATACCCCATGTATGCATCTCACAGAAGTGCAGCACTGTTCTGGGATAGACAGGACTCCTTTGTCAGCTTACTTTTACATGAGGACCCCCAATGGCATTACAATTACCTTGTATTACACATAAGTCCAGGATGATCTCACCCCAAATTCTCCCTCTACCCTTCACTCAAAATTAGAAACTGAATCACTGTCTCTCAACAGAACTCTTCAGCCTCTTCTTTCCTATAATGCAGCCATTACAATTAGGGTCACCCTTGTATATTTGAGCCTGTCTTGGTATTTGCATCTTAGAGGACCAAGAGTAAAAGGATGAGACAGAATAAAAGGAAATAAGGAAATTTTATATTCACACAAGTATCCACCACAAGGAACATGAAAGAGCCATGACATTGCATGTACCCAAAAAAACAGACTGAATATATAAAGAATAACCTAATAATAATAATATAAAGAAAAATCTAACAGCAGTGCTAGGATAAATATAGAAGTATATGCTCATAGTTGGAAATTTTAGTCCAACGTTTTAAAATATAACAAGACAAAACATAAATTTGTGAAAAGATTAAAATAACATAAATACACTTATACAAATTGATCCACCTATCCTCCCCATTGGAGGAATAGTTGATACTAATAATTTTTGAATACTTGCTAAATTTTGAAAAGTTAACCTAATAAAACATTAAAAGTTATTCCTTTATAAACAAAAAAAAAGTAAAAAATAATAATAATCTCTTCAAAGAACCACTAAACCCAATAAACAAAAGTCAAATCGTCATAGCTTAAAACAAATTAAAAATATGTTTCCCTTTAATATAAATATATTCTACTCTAAATAATCCTAACAATTGGAAACCATAAAGAAAATTATAAATTAATTTTAAACTAAAAATAAAATCACACACAATAATTTAATCTTAGGTTAAAAAACAAAAAATGTGTTAATTTAACATTTAACACAAATTCTTATAACTCTGATGATGAAACAAACCTTTAAAACTTAGAATCTAGAAAATTAAAAGTAATCTTTCTTTTTTTTTTACTATTGCACTGTTATTTCAGTATTGAATCTTGTAAATGTTCCTTAATGTAATGACCTATTTTGATATTGAGATTTAGTTTAATCAAGTCATAGGCTATTATGAATAATGCTGCATGAAGTTGCATCTGAATTTCTTTTGGTTTAAACAGGTAACACTCTTTGTGCTTATATCAAAGAGTGGAATTTCTGGAATCTAGCACAATCATATATTAACTTCCATAGATACTGCCTGAGAACTTAAGGAAGAACTTATTCACAATCCTAACAACAAACTCTTCCACATTGTTACTGTCAATTTTAAATTGTAGACATTCTGATGGATATATAGTAACATGCCATTTAAATTTTAACATGTTTTTTTCCTGTTCTCTTGAAAAATGTGAAGTTTTTCATATTGGCCATTTAGTTATTTTTTACAAAAGCAATTCTTTATGTATTTTTCCAGTTGTTAAAAACTAAATTCTGTTAATGATGAAAATCTTTATATATTCAAGACGTGGTTCCTTTGTCAAATTCAGTATAGCAATATTCTCCCAGAATGTGGCTTGCCTTTTCATTTTATAATGGTACATTTGATGTAATTTCAAAATTTCAATATAGTCCAGCTAATTACCCTTTACGGCTTTTAGTGTTCTGATTCAGAAAATGTTGTCAACCAAATTGTATGAAATTATTCTTTTTTTCTTCCTAAATGTCTTATTGTTGTTTTACCTTTCATTTTATTGCCTTTTAGTTCATCTCAAGTTAATCTGTGTATATATTATGTGGTAAGGTTTATTTTTTTCCTTACAGTCAGTTGATTGAATAATTTTATATGAATCCTTTTTTCGTTCCTGTTGCTTTGTTCCTTATGTCTGTTTGCCCAGATCATCATAAAGGAGTATTTTAACTTCATATATAGTTTTGATATTTGGTAGTATAAGTCTTCAAACATGCTTTTTTACTGGATACTTTCTTGGCTACTCTAGATATTTTGTAGTTTTAGTTAGTTATTCCTTCTTGTTACCAAAATACCTAACAAGAACAATTTAGAGGAGGAAGAGTTTATCTTTCAGTTTCAGAGATTCAGTACATGGTCAGCCCACTCCACAGTTCTGACCCTGTGGTGAAACAGAACATCATGACAGACGTTTATGGAGGAAGAAAACAACTCAGAACATGGCAACCAGGAAGCAGAGAACACATTCTGCTCACCAGGAACAAACTATAAACCCCATAAATACATCCCAGTGACCTACCTTCCCTAACATTCTCCCTGCCTATAGTTTCCAACCAGTTAATCCATATCAGTGGACTAACCCACTGAATATTTTACAACTCTCATAATTTAATCATTTTACCTCTAACGATTCTTCAATTGTCACACACATGAGCTTTTGGGGGTCAGCACATATCCAAACCACAATATTTCCATCCTGACCAACAGCTCATACCCATCTCACAATTCAAACTACATTTAGTCCATTTCCAAGAGTCCCTATAGTCTTAATAGTTTCAGCATTACAAAAAATCAAAGTTCAAAATATCGTCCAAGACACAAGGCAAACACCTCTTTCCTCTGTAAAGGTCAAAAGAAAGGTACATATATCCATAATGGCATAAATAATTTTATTTCAAAAGGAAGACACAGGGGCATAGAAAAAACGGATGGGAACAAAGCAAGACTGAAATCCAGCTGTCAAACAAGTTCTGTAGCTCCATGTCCAGCTTCTGGGGCACATAGAATTGTGATGTTCTCTACAAAGAATTTGGGCAGTCTACAGCTATGGACTTGCTGGTTACAGCCTTCATGACCTCTTTCTTGGCTTGTTTCTGCTGGATTCCTGCAGCTTTTCCTCAACAGACATTTCATATTACTGGCATCTCTTAATTGCAGGGGTATCTACTGCAACTTCAGCAAATTCAATTTCTTTTCACTTCTTCATGCATCACTCTCTCAAAGGGAGTACACAGGGACTTTGACCCTGCCACACTTTGCCCAGCCTTTCAGGTCTTCCTTTGAAATCTGGATGGAAGCCTCCATGATCCCCCTAACTCCAACATACTGTATCCCTGCAGGACAAGTACCACATTGTGGATGCTAATTTCAGCCACCATACCAAGCAGTAGCCAAGTCTCATGGGATCCTGGCTGTTGCAGCACAGCCTCTGTTATGGTTTAGCTGTGGTATCCTCTAAAAACTCATGCGTGAGACAAAGCAAGAAGGTTCAGATGAGAAATGATTGGGTTGTAAGAGTCATAATCCAATCAGTGATGTAATCCCCTGACAGGGATTAGCTGAGTGGTAATTGAAGTGGTAAGGTGTGGCTGGAGGAGGTGGGAATTGGGGCATGGCTTTGGGATATATATATATATATATATATATATATATATATATATGTGTGTGTGTGTGTGTGTGTGTGTGTGTGTGTGTGTGTACAAATATATGTATATTTGTATCTGGCAAGTGGAGAACTTTCTCTCTGCTTTTTGATCACCATGATGTGAGCTGCCTCCTCCTGACACCTCTTCCTCCATGTTTAGCCTTACCTCCAGCCCTGAGAAATGGAGCTGGACTTCTAGGATTTAGACTTTGAAATCTTGAGCCCTCAAATAAACCTTTCCTCCTCTATTATTATTATGGTCACATCCTTTAGTCACAGCAGTGAAAAAACTAACTAAAACAGCCTCTAAATACATGGGTAGCCAGAATGTAGAAATTATTTCCTAGGCCCTCCTCTGCAAGAATGTTGTTCCCATGGTCTCCTCTCAAAGGAATTTTTTTTTTTTTTTTTTTAACTTTACATTCTTGAGCCTGTTTTGGGGTAAAGTCTCTGTGGTGACTATAATCTCTAATAGACACACCTTCCTTAGTGTCACACTTTAATGGCTGAACTTCAAGATTTTTTAAATTTTCTGCGTTACTTTCTGCAGAAAATGTCTGACAAAAACAAATTAGAGGAATAAAACTTTATTCTTGCTTACAGTTTCAGGGGTTCAGTCCATAGTTAGCCTACTCCTTAGTGTTAACCCTATGGTGAAACAGAATATGAGGTTTCAGGGGAGGAGGACTATTGGAAATTAAACAAGAAGCCATTTACTGAGAGACTAGGAATATTTGGGAATTTGTTTTGTTCTTGAGTGGAGAGTGATTAAGTTAAACTCTTGATAGGTAATTATATTAATTGAGTTTAAATTCAGGAGTTGTAGGTTCAGGGCAAGTTGTAAAGATGTATTCATCTGCAAAAGGCTAAAATTGAGAATTGTTTCTTCTCTATCTTATTTCATCCAAGATTACTAGTTCCCTGCTAAGATTTTGATTGGAAACATTGATTCTGGAAAGATTATTGGGTGTATTAAGAAGTTAGAAGTGTGCATTTTCAAGACATTCTGTTTTAGGATGAGTGTGTGATAATTTTAAATTATCTAATAAGTCTTTCTAATTTTAAAGTGTGGAGCACATTAGAGATTTGGAGATAAGATGATCTTCAGAGGACTTGCAAGGTTACAGTATTGCAATGAGAATGAAGAAAGCTTAAAATTACTCAAACATCTCAATGAGATTAATTTGGCTGAAATTTACTTAATGCTTAATATATGTAGACTTCCTATTTTTTAACTTATAAAGAAAAGATCATTCATTTCTTGAACTCAAATTTTACATGGAATGCTAATATTTTCAGAGAACTCAATGATTTTATTATCTTTTGCCAATCTTCAAATATTTGAAGATATTTTTGCTGCCATTTAGATTCACTATACCACTTATGTTTGGGAATAATTCAAGACAAAGCAGAATAGTGAGTTATATTTCCACTTAGGGAACAGTATATCCTTGATCTATATCAAAGCCTATACCAAGGACAAAATAAAAAACTGCCTTCCAGTGGTTCCAAAAAGATCCATAAAACAATAATGATAGATCCTCAAAAATCTGAATTATATATTTGGATATATGAGTTATGGTCTCTTTTCTCATAAAACCAGCTACAACAGTTGATTGATACTTATTGTAAGACTAACTAATTAGTCTAATATAGTATGCACTACTGACTGAACTCTACAATTATTTATTTGGTATTTACAATTTAGTTGTGACTGAGAATCATTCTGAGATTCTGATTTAATTGGTCAGTGGTAGACCAAGTTGTTGGAATATATTTAAATATATTTGTGAGAATTCTAATATGCAATTAGATTTGAGAACCACAGGGGAAAAAAAGAATGAAGAGTCTAAAGTGGAATTAATTTCATTCCATTACCCTTTTGTTCATTCTTTCTTTTGTCTACTTCTGCTATTTTTGGCAAGTCTAAAACCATTTTTCCTTTCTATGTGAATGTGATATGTATGGGGACTTAAGGAATTAAGAAATTTTAAACTCAGTCTTTGCTGTATTTCTCATATTTTAAATAATCTGTCATCAGAATTCCTAAGTAATATAGTAGTCTATGTGGAAAACTATCAGGGTTGGTCTTTTTCCTATAAGAGCTGAGTGTGTGTGTGTATAAGACAGGGGAAGAGAAAGATGAAAGGTTATAGATCCAGATATGTGGGGCAAAGTTGTAGTAGACCATTTCACTATATGTCTTATAGTAAAACTTGTGTAATTCCACTCAGATACTGCCTTCAGGACTAAAAGTGTTGACTACCAATGGATCACAATTGAATCTCCTGGTAAAGTTTGTTTTAGAGCAAAAGTCTTGTTTACTGAGAATTACTCTTCTTATATTGGGATGGCCTGCTTTTAATGACTATTTTCTGCCAGGGTACAAAGCATTCTTCTCCACTTCCCCTCTACCTCCCAGTTGAATGTTGTATATCTCTCAAGAGATTCATCAGCTTAATATCAAACCATCATATTGGTTGAGAATCTTGTTACAACTGCACTACAGATAAGCTGTTCCCTTTGCCCAATTCTCCTTAATTCACTCTTTTAAAGCTGTTGTTCCCTAAAGTATTCCCCAATATTCTTAAGACTCAATTTTCTGCATAATAGATAAATGACAGAAGATGTCAGGAGGAACAAGTACTCTAAGAGTGGCATTTTGGAAATGGATTATTCATTAGCCTTTTGGAAATACAGCTCTCATCACTAAGGTAGGTAGAATACTAATAGCCTCTGGCAAAAGATAGTAGCCTCTGTGTTCATACCCTCACAAGTGGTGAGTCGAAGTGGCATACCAGTGTAAAGAATGCAGCAAAGCTTCAGTATCTTAGGTGTATAAGAGGTTCAGAGGAAGTAAATAATTATAAGACATATATTGCTTGCAATGTGGCTTGGGTGATCAATAAATTGGAGAAAGACAGAAAATCCTGAGTTAATTCATCACCAACTAAGATGATGTTTACAAGCAATAGTTCCTCCTTGGTAAGGCAGAAACCTAAGGCTTGAAGGTAAAAATGTAGTTATGGCAGTGCAGCACTAGAGAAGATTACTCCTCAACCCTAGTATTTCCATTATACCTAGATCAGAGCTTTTGTGGGGAAGAAATGGGACCCTTTCACTTGAGATGGAAACATGGACATCAAATGCCTATGAACATCTTGAATCTCTACATTCTTCTAAGTTCTGAGGCTGTGGACCCTCCTAAATCCTCTGGGAAAGCTCCATGTTCAAACCTTTCATTTTCCTTCTTTGAATAATCTGCTTTGAATCTCCACCCCCTCCTCCCATTCTGCCCATTAGAGAAATAAAGTGTGCTAAGTGACAACATAACTCAGCTGGGATGGTACTCCATCTACCAAGGGAAGAAGAGGGGAGTAATCAGAAAGAGCTGCAGTATCTAGTAAACATGTACTGACATAAGTCAGAGGACTACATTAGGGATTTGGCACAAGAATCTTATATCAATAAAAAAAGTCATGGCAGAAAGCTGGAAAATTGAGAGTTTATAAATTGGGAACAATCTTCTATGAGACCGGGTTTTAAATTCTGCCAAGGAACAGGAGACCATGCTAAGCTTTTAATATGGCCACTGAAAGACTAGATATGGCATATTTCCTGCAAAAAGAGAGAGAGACACACAAGGAGAGACACTGAGGGAGGGAGGGAGGTGGAGGGAGTGGGATAGGGGGAGAGAGAGAAAGAGAGACATAGAGACGCCATACCCATTATAGTAACCAGTGGTAAAAGGAGTTGAGAAACTCATCGAAATCTCTCTCTAATATGCATATATATTTTTTTAAAATGTATTTTTATTTATAATAATTACAATTCATAGTGCACATATATAGCATCTTTTTACACACAACTGTTTGTATACAAAGTATATTCGTACCATTCAGGTCTTCAATCATGCATTTAGGATAATGATATCAGTCTCATTCAACCACCTTTTCTTTTTTTTTTTTCTTTCACCCCTCCATCCCCCCTTGCTCCCTCCCTTCCCCTCCCTTTCTTTTGACCATTCTAGTGTTCCTCTAATCCTCCTATGTACCCCCATCCAACAATACTGTGAACTAGCCTCCTTAGAGAAAACATTCAATATTTGGATTTTTGAGATTGACTAATTTCACTTAACATTATATTCTCCAACTTCATCCATTTACCTGCAAATGCCATTATAGTAGTCAGCTATATTTTAAAGGAAGTCTGGAGGACACTCCACTTATCCAGACAATAAAGCAATAATTCACTGAGCAGTGGTTTCCCTATAGACTCTGCATAATAGGTCTTACAGTTGGGTAGCCTGCTGCAACTCATTCCTTGATAGCAATGGGAGTAGGACTGAGAGGTTCCTGAATGAAAAAGCCCACTGATAGTTCTTCACCATTGAAAACAAGGTAGATGTAATTATTCTTTTAAGCAATAATGTCTCTACAACTGGGGTGGGACTGACACCAAACTAGAGAAATTTTTAATCTAATACAGCTTTTTTGGGGAGAAAGATATTGACAGAGCTCTACAGCAAAGCAGATGCTCAATCTGTAGAATCCATCTATATAGTCAAGTTGAATCAGGATATATTATCAGGACAGCCTCTTCCAAAGGGTCATTATGCTGCACCCATGTTTTGGTCCAGGGCCAGATAACAGGCCAAAAACTCTGACTGAAGGGAAATCCAAATTCCTTCAAGAAAGGGTCACGAAACACAACTTGTATAATAAACACTAAGATTTCATCTAGTCCCTTTGCCAAAAGATCTATCAATTCAGAAAAAAATATACTAGCAAAATTTAAATACATCAACACTTGGTGGATTGTTGGTCACAGTCATAGTTGATGTTGCTATATGGTACCTGAAACATACTTATTCTTTCTACAGTGGCAGAATTCAGGGACGAGGTAAGGGCCACAAAACAGGTCTAAGTCTGGTTCATGTTGGATTGGGGTCCACTAAATTCACACTTACTACTATCTAGTACTCAAACCCTGAATATAAAATTTAACTTGACATACTTGTCAGAAAACCAATCCCCAGACTGTATATTGGGTAAGGTCTGCAAAACTATTAATTCTCTTAATCAAGTTATTAAATAAAAACATTATCACATACCAAAGGAAATATAAAAGGTTAATTACACTGTTGCCTTAAAAACTCCAGGATTATAGTTTCCATTCCTTTTTCATTTATCCTGTCAGTCCTTACAAAAAAGAAGATCCTAAAGCATGACATCCAACTTATTCAAACTTAAGCAAATAGTATCCAGATTACTATTTGTACCAAAGAAGGTATTTCTGCCTTGGGTACATAATATATATGCATTGACCTGGTCAATCAATTTTTTAAAATATTTATTTGCTTTAGTTGTACACAATGCAATGCATTTATGTTTACGTGGTGCTGAGGATCGAACCCGGGCTGCACACGTGCTAGGAGAGTGCTGTACTGCTGAGCCACAATCCCAGCCCTCAATCAATTTTTTTTAAACCTTACTGTTAAAGAGGACTAGGATCTATTTATGTCTCTCTGGGATATATGAGGACAACATAAGCACTCTTGTTCTCTCATTCAGTGATACCATTAATTTAATCAAACAAGAGAATATGCTATGAGATTGATACACTATATTAAAGGCATGGTAATCAAACCAGCTGGCCCAAAGACGATGCTACACTTGGGATCTGGAATTCCCACAAAGGCCCATGTATTAAAAGCTTGGGCCCCAAGCTGAGTGGAATCTTTAATATTTAGGACCTATTAAGAGAAAATTAGAACATGAGGGGAATGCCCTTAGTGGGGATATTGGGATCCTGGCACCTTTCTTTCTCTTTCTCTGCTTCCTAACACCATGAAATGAATAGTTATCCTCTACCATGCACTTCTTCCATGACCTACTACCTTGCCACAGGCCCAAAGTATGGGCCAAGTGACCATGGATAGAAAGCTTTGAAACTATGATCCAAAATAAACCTCTCTTCCTCCTTAGTTGATTATTTGAGATATTTTATCACCGTGATGGAAAACTGATACAAAAGAAGTATGTTTGAAGACTTGGTAAGATCCATGTGTTCTAGAGGGTATGATATAAACAGTATGAAGCTTATGGGACCTATCATATCAGGGAGTTTTCACAATTCCATAATCCCCAGGTATGCCTTTCTTAAAAGTAAGTACATTAGATGCATTCTGCACCAATTCACAAGTACAAAGGAAACACGAAACTTGCTAGACATTTTTGTATTACGAACACAGCATATTCTATACTTGGTATTGCTGCTTTGATGTGTTTGCCAGGTGATTTGTAAGTGGCTAGCCTTTAGTGAAACTCAGAGAAAAAAAAATGCAGCAACTCGAATGTGGATGCTCTAAGACCCTACAGAAACCATACTACTTAGAATTTATACAAAGCTCTGGTCAGAACATGGTAATGTAAACCTATAATTTAATTAGAAAGGGCATGACAACTAAAGCAGACAACTAGCTACCATATGAAAACAGCACCTGCCATACTACTGTGCATTGTTAAAGATAAAAAACACGATTGAGAAATATTAAGTGACCTTTCATTAAGAATGCCCATCATGAACAGGTCTTGTCAGGCTCTACATCAATGAACAGGTCTTGGGTGGACTCTCATCAATGTTTCATAAGACAGAAGAGTAATATACAGGGTACAGGTAGATCCACAGGTAAAAAGCTGTGCAAGCAATCCAGATTCTCATCTTCTTCAATTTTGCCATGTTATTCCTCATTAATCCACATTTGATTACTTAAAATACTGATCACACTGAGTGGGGTGGGTCACTCAAAACAATGGTTCTCTGCATGGTTCACACAAAAATCAGCTTTTGATGGATGCAAACTTATGGTGTACTCTTTCTGTGCTACGAACAGTCAGGTAGGGCTCTGAAAGCCAATTGTGGGGAATAATTTACTTTGCAGAGCTTTGACTTGATGAATACAAGACAATTAGAACTTTAAGTTCTTCAACCAGTTCTGCTACAATTGGCCTGTGGTAACTCACTGCAGATAAACATTTGCGTTTCTTTCATTGCATCACACTGAACCAAGCAAATGACGTCCATCAGTGAACACATCACAATGAAGAAAAGCGATTAAACTCCTTTCATCTCAAGGATTTTGCAGACATTGTACTGAAGGCTTAAAATCTTTACAGATCAGCTCCTAATCATCCTTCAAAATACAAATATAATATCATGTTCTCAAGGAAGTCCTCCGAAGACCAAATCAAGTATCACTATTGTGACTTTCTTCTTATGTCCTAAAGCTTCCCTCCTTAACATTTATCCCAGTTTGTTATTAATTTACTATTATTTGAATAGTATTTGACTGATATTGGACTATAAGCTCCATAGAGCCAAGATTCATCCTATCCACACTGCTCAGCAGATTGCCTAGGATGAGTCTCTCAAATATTCTTGAATAGATGAATGGTTAAATGGGGCAAAAAGAATCTGCCTCAATGATTTCAAAGTGGTACAATTTGAAAAATAAGACTACTGCTTTACTTGATTATTTCTAAAGATCTCATAAATTAGAATACCATTGAATTGATATTAGGCTATCAAAATATCCTCTTACAATTCTGTATAGAATTTCTTCTTCATACAATCCCATCATTTCATCCAACAAATATTTATTTAGTGCTAAATATGTGCCAAGCATTGTGTGGATAGTGAGAAAACACAAGAGGTAACAGGCAAGATTCATACTTGTTTATAGAAAACAAAATGCATGAAAAAATATTCTAGTTTTCAACAAAATATTAAGATAGTGATATTTTACTTGGTCACATTATATATGAGTAATAGCAACTTTGAGAAGATAAGAAGGTAGTTAGAACAGGTGAATGTTAAGCTGAATTTTGGAGAGACTAGGGAAAGTGGCAGGTCAACTTCTGAAATAGCTTTCATTTATTCATGTCTTCCTGTAATTACCCCTTCATTTGAGTATGAATTATATGCTTCAAGCCAAGAGAAGAGAGCAGAGGTTATTATTGCCCATCACTTCTGTGAGTGAAATACAAAGATTGAATTTCAGGTTGCTAGAAGATTTTCTCTATTTCCTTCTGGGTCAGCATGCTTTGATGGAGCAAACTGCCATGTTGAATAGACCCCTGTGGCAAGAAACTTGAGGCCAACCTGAGCCAACAGCCAGCAAGGAACTAAGGCCCTTCGTTCCAACAGCCTGCAAGGAACGGAAGCCTGCCAGTAACCATGTGACCTTAAAAGGAGATTCATTCCCAGTCAACCCTTTTGATGAGACCCTAGAACTGGAAGACATTCTGACTGCAGCCATATGAGAGAATAGCTAAGCTGGTCCAGGATGTGTGAGCCATGGAAACTGAGATAAGCAATGCGTTGTTTTATTCTAGAGTTTTGGGGTAAATTTTTATGAGAGAGCAGATAATACAGAGTTAACTATGAAATATACAGGAGAAAAGCTTCTATACAGACATGTGACTAGTGAAAATAACACAGCCATTAATGAAATTTGGCTGTTGTGTGTACTATACAACAGCCAGTATGGAGGATGGGTAATGGTGAACTGGACTGTAATAATAGATACATTCAGACAAATGGTAACAACAGATCAAGTAGGATTCTGTAAGCCAATAAAAAATTATGGATTTTTGTATTAAGTGCAATGAGGAACATTTAGAGAATTTAGCCTAGGTGAGTGATGTTTATTTTTCCTTTTGAAAAGATCACTTTGGCTACTATGGAGAAGTGAATCAAATGCGAATGGACGCAATTATATCTGTTAAAAGTATATTAGAATATTCCAAAATAGAAATCACTGCAACTTGGATTTGATGTTTTAGGGGATCTTGGGATGTTGGGAAGTGAGAACATGGGCAGGAGATAGAAGTCACAAGACTTACCATTTAATTGAATCCTGGTATGATTCACTAAAACAAGGGTTCTTGGAGAGCAAGCTGGCCAGGACATGATGATAAAAACACAGAATAGCTTTATATGATGACTGCTTCTGGTAAAAAATTTGTTTCTACACAACTAAAATTTTAATACAGATTTAATTTATTTGCTTATTTATATATTTTCAATTTTTATTTAAAATAATTCATTTAGAAACTAACATTGACTTCAATGTATATATTGGAATAAATAGTGGTTTTTATTTTTCAAAATTGCTGTCATAAACATCATTTCCAATAACAAAAATTAGCACATTTTGATTTTTGTTTTGGTAATAAGGTTATTAGAAATTAGACCCAATAAACATTGTGTGCAAAATTGGTTAATTTAATAATCTTTACTAAAGAAAGACCATTTTTTCTTTTGTGACTAGGTTAAAAATAATGTAATTCAAGTATAATTTCGCAAACTTCATTTTATTACAATATGACTTGGCTAGAAACTTTTCTTATATTTGCCTCACAAGTGACCTGATATAATGTACATAGAGCAATTATGCAGGTATCTAAAGGTAGAAAAGGCCTGGTATCCTAGGTAACACTGCAGGAATATGAGAACTCACCTTCCACCTAGAAAACTAGTTGGGTCAATGTCCAATTTATGAATAAGGTTAAAAAGTAAAGAAGCCATCTCTATTTAACAAAAACAAAATCCCTCCTAAGATCCTTGGTCTTTTTTGAAATGTCATTGATGGATTAGCTTTGGCAAAGTAATTGCTATAGCTGACCATTATTTTATATTTAGACTGTGAGGATTAAAGTGAGATCAAGTAGGTATAGGAGGAAAATGATCACAATTAGGCAGTGATGCTTACATTTATTTTAATTAACTTCTCTTTAGACTTTCTATCCTTGAGAGCTTTCCAAATAAATTTCATGACTGAGCCTCTTATTTAACAACTGAGTACATCCATCTCTATTTCCTCTCCACTTTGATCCACTCTTTCCCCCTTTAGACATTTAACTGTCATCCTTTACTAAAAGAAACGTCAAACATATGTTTCTTTTAAAGATTCATTTCTGAAAATGAGAACAATGTGCTCATGAGTAAAATAAGAGTAGACCATTAGATTTTCAAATAAAACTCAACCTAAGCCAGATATCTTTTAAGATAAACCTATGATAGCATTGTGCATAATGTAAAGCCAATTGTGAAATTTTACATAAACTTAACAAAATTTATGCTACCATCACCATCAGTTTAAAATAACAGTACATATTTTCCTGTAGTCCTATGAAGAGAGGGCATTAGGGTTACATAAGTGTCAATGTTGTCAGGTTGTCTTTATGTTGGAAGCTATGTGAAAGATCCACGTTGGCCCCACTGCATCATTTTCCAAGGCAGAATCTGATAGAAAATTTGAATTTCAGGAACACTTAAAATAACTGGAATAATGGATTTCAAAAATGAATATTTCCATAAAATATATAATTTGCCACTAAGTCACTACAGTTTTCTCTTCATACAATTGTTTCTTGCTGCAGAATGGAATTCCATAGTGTCTCACTCTGTCAATGAGAAATCCTATGTAACTGGCCTATTAGGTGCCTTTTGTAGGGAATGAGATTCTAAAATCATATTGCATGAAAGCTGAGGCATTACAATGTCATTATGAAAGAAAGGAAGAAAGGAGGGTAGGGAAGAGTGAGATTCATATTTATATATGGTAAATAGAATATAAAACTAAGGATTTTTACAGCAGCACTTTCACATTAAAACTGGCAATGTAGTGATCTATGATCTATGTAGATCCAAATTTAATTGAAAAATAAGAATGTTATCAACAAAAAATTTCCCATATTTTAAAAGTCAGATTTTAAATTACTTTATTTGAAAAGCATATACCATGTAAGTTCACCAAGATATCAAAAAGAAAAGTATGTAGCAGTAATAGGAGCAAAGTAAATATATTTGCCATCCATGTGAGCTTAGTTAAATGGTACACGCCAAGACAGTATGAATAAATATAAGAGTTATATAAAACGCAATGGAGATATATTTAGTGGATAAAGTTTAGGATTTGAATTCAGCCCTGAGGTCAGTCATGGTTCTTCCATTCATTAGTTATGTAGTCTTGGATTTAAAACAAAAATACTTTGGAAATTATGTAGAACAGATAAAGGGTAAGCACTCTGCACACTATAAATGTATAAGCTGAAAATACTTATCAATCAATTATTTTTTCTTTCTTTCTATGAATTTTATGTTGTGTTTTCTTTTCAAATGTATGTTTTTCCATTCACACAAATAAAAACATTGGCTATGCACTGCAAAATATTCAAATGCATGGAAAATGTTTATTAAAATTTTTTATAAATATTGGATACATTTTTTAAATAAATTTGGTTATTTACATGATAATTAACTCTAAGGAAATTAATATTTTGATGAGAAAATGTTCTGCCTCTGAAGGCTTAAAAAGGAAATATACTATCAAATTAAAACAAATAATTTCTAAACTATAATGATTTTAATGGTCAGATTTGTTTGTTTGTTTTTTATAGTATGGGGGATTGAACTGAAGTCCTTGTACATGCTAGGCAAACATTCAATCACTTAGTTGAATATCTGTAGCCCTGTTTATCTTTTATTGAATAGAAATACATTTTTCACCAAAAGTGATAATAATATTCTTGTCTGAGGAATGGACTAGGCCAGCCCAATGTTTTCTGAAGTCTCTCTTCTGATCTCTGAAAATAAAGATTCCATAATGTCAAAAATTTTTTTTTTCTTCGCCACTTCTATTTTTGAAATGTTAGTATTTTGAGTCTTTTCCCCCATATCTGTCAATTGACAGAACCTTAGTAATGTTATGATTTAGATACAAAATGTCCCCCAAAGTCTCATATATTGAAGGCTTATTGTCCAGTGCAACAATATTCACAGGTGGGAATTTGGGGAAGTGATTGGATCAAGAGGACTGGCACCTCATCAGTGTACTAATTCACTGAGAGAGTCCGAGCTGAAGGGATTATTGGGAGGTGGTAGAAACTGTGGGGTATGGAATGCAGTTGGAGGAAGTAGGTCCAATGGAGTACCCTTCCTGACTCTATCTCCTCCACAGCCCCATCTTTCTCCCTTGCTTCCTGACTTCTATGACAGGAACACCCTTTCTCTGCCATGCCCTTCCACCTTGGTGTTTCTGCCTTGCTACAGGCTTGAAAGTAATGGAGTCAGCTGACAATGGACTGAAAGCCCTACACCGTGAGCCAAAACAAATCTTTCCCCTACTTCAAGTTGTTTCTATCAGGTACTTAGGTCACCCCCATGAAAAGCTGCAAACATAGTAAAGTCTAGTTTCTAAATCTGACTGACTGACTGACTCAATTTGGGCTTAAAATTTTAGAAGTATTTGATAAAATCTGAGCCCCTAATTTCATCATCATAGTTTTAAGCTACCATGCCCACAAAAGTAGAGTTTAAAAGAAATTAGGTAAAGTTTTAAAAAAATCTTGCAAAAAAGAAATGCAATATAAATTAAAATAAGATTGCATAATTTCTTGGTAATGTTCTAACCCTTACTAATATACATATTTGCATAGAATTACAAAAGGGCTAAAAAAAGGAAAAAAAATAATAAAAACTACTGCACTTCCTAATTAATCATTAGACAGTTGGAAAATTGTTGAGAAATTATTTGACACATACTTCTACCTTCTACGTGAAGACTACCTATGTTAATGCAATTGCAAAGAGGTACTTTATATAACTGAGTGCAACACTAATCTTTATTTAAAACTTAAAGATAAGTACAAGTGTATTCCTGTATGTGTATAAAATTGGCTGAGTTATGAATTTTTCAGCATTATTGCATGCTGACTCTTGGCCCAGGAAACATTATGATTTGAAAAGAATTTGCATTCTCCATAGAACTCATTTTCTATGGGTCAAGATATGCATCTTTTCCTACTTTCTGAATATGGAAATCTCCTTTCATGCATAGAGTACCTTTTCTTTAAGCTATGGAAATTCCTCTCTACTAAAATAATAAGATTCCCTGGGGAAGTGATCTTATGTTAAAACTAAGATTAGCTTGTATTTATTAAGCATTACTGTGTGCCAGAACCTTCACATAAATTCTGTTTAATTCTCAAAAACCTGGACGATAGTGACAGGAAAGGAAATCGAAGCCTTAGAGAGGTGAAGAAATATGCTCAAATTTACACAATGAAGTGAAATCAGGATTAAAAAAAAACAAGGTTATCTAACAGGAAAATCTGTGTTCTATACTCTTCACCTGCCAAAGATCTCAAGGTAGGAAAACTTAACTCTGAGACATGACAGTTCTCCCTTCTGTGCATGATTTTTCTTACCATTTAATGTCATAGTCCTTTTGCAGGAGGTTTTCTTGACTTTTCCCACTAGAAACATAAGCCCTTTCAACTCTACCATCTAGCATCCTGTAAAATTTTTGTTAAAAATGGTTCCAGATGAGGCTTTCCATTTCAGCTCAGAGATATTAAGACTAGAATATGTTACTTCCATGCTAAAAACTGGGAAAAGGGGGAAAAATCTAGAAAAGTACAAATTAACCCCTTTGCAATAGGAAACTAAGGTTTCAAAGCAAAAAAAAAAAAAAAAAAAAAAAAAAAAAAAAAAGGCCTAAAATCTGGTGAGTAAAGGACGGCCAAAGAGGAAAATGGGACCCAGGAATTTTGCTAGTTGGGGGCAAAAGTTGCCAAATGTCACACAAGCCAGAAAGGTGATTAGCGTAGAAACTTTTAAATTAAATTCATTTTTTAACTGTCACAAAACCAAAAATTGTATTTATTAATGGAGTAACATGATGTTCTGGTACATATTATGCAATGTTTAAATCTGGTTAAACATATTTCCTCAAATATTTATATCTTATGGTAAAAAACTTTTGATATACTTTCTTTTTACTTTTTGAAGCATACAGTTCATTATTGTTATCTATAATCACCATATTGTGCACTATTACCCAATACTTCCTACTCCTTTTTAACTACAAATTAGTACCACTAAACCATCTTTCTCCAGCGCACTCTCCCCTCTACTCTCCACAACCATTGGTGGCAACCATTCTATCCTCACAGCTAAGAAACTGTTACCAAATTACTAAGGGTCAAGTGTGGGCTAGCATGAGCTTGTAAAGCTCAAAGAGGATGCACAGATACTTAAATTCATATCCTCTTGAGGACTTTTTCTTGTGGAACCCCAACAGGCAAGAGTATGATGAATAAGAAAAGTCCTGAAAAAGCTTTCCCTGTTTAGCAGTAGGGCAACAGTAGCCACAGCTGATATCTATCTTATCTATCCCATTTTCCCTCTAGGGGGAAAAAATGTTCAATCTGCAAATAGGTTACTGAACAAACAAAAATAACGTGGAAAAAACAAAACTGTAACCTGAAAGTATAAAATCCACTGATTGGAATCCCTATTTTAGTGGGATAAGAAATACATAGGAAAACCAAAAATAAACTCAGCATCTTAGGGAAGGGTAGCAATACATGCTAGGTTTAAAATTGCATCTAGAAAGAGATTGGAACATTTGTAAATACCCAAACTCAGGTATCATAGTATAAGCAAAAGCCTCAAACTCAATCAAAACAAGTAGTGTCTCCATCACCTTCTCCCCAAAGCAGTATTATACTAAAAAGCATCAAATAAAAATTATAGTATAAAATAACTGGAAAAATTAAAATAGGGTGATATTCTTTCAGGTTCAACACAAATGGCCCTAAGCCAACCACATAGACTGAAGGCAAACATTCAGAAAAGTTTACACACTCAGAAAAAACTCTTTAGAAAACTGGCTTTCTCCTTAAACATAAATTAACACTGGTGGAATTTGAAGCTTCTGGTACACTGAAAGTAACCATAGAAATAAGAATTCCAAAATTGGCTCTGTACCTGACTAAATTAACATTAACATACATGTTCAAGATTTCCAAGAAGTAAAATTTAAAAATCGCCTAACACAGTATCTTATGTCCTATTCAATCTAACTTTCAATAGCAATAAAAAGATGAGGCACACTGTATAATTCCAAAACCTAGAGGGATTATAAAACGTTTTCATCTCAAAGAAATGATAAATGTTTAAGGAGACAGATCTGTTTAACCAAATATAAACATTACACGATGTACACATGTATTAAAACACATGTAGCCCCATTATTATGTGTGATTTTGTGTTTTCTGTATCATATCAAAGAAAATTTTAAAAATAAAAAATTTGAAGCCAATGAAAATGATTTTTACACAGTCTCAAGAGACAAAGCAGGCAGGCAGGACAGAGATGTTGAAACTTTCAACAGAAATTTCATGTTATTATATTCTGTGTATAAATGTTCTAATTAAAAAGTTAGATAATGTGTGATAAGTAATTTCAGGAGAGAGAAGAAAACTATGAAAAATCATCAGATGGGGAAGTTATAAATAATGAAAACACAGTAAAAGAGATAATCTTTATCTTTTAAGATTCAGAGGATACATCAAGGAAAGAATTGGTGAACTTGAAGACAGGCCAACAGACATCACTAATATTGAAAACAAAGGGATGTCTTAAATACTCTAATAGTACTAGAAAAAAAAGAAGGAAATAAAATAATAAATAAAACATAAAGTATCAGAACATTTAAAACTGTGGTATAATGATAAAATTTCAAATTTTCACAAAACAGAAGATAACAGAGCAAAGGAAATATTCGAAAATTTTAATTTTTCAAAACTTGTAGCAGACACAATCCACAGATCTAAGAATGGAGAACATCAAGCTCTGTTACATACACACCCACAACCAAATAAACCAACAAACAAAAGCACACCTAGATGTATTACACTTGAATAATATTCAAATTGCTGAAAAGCCCAAGTGAAGAAAAAAAAAAAATAGATGCACTGCCCAACAGAGAAAAAAATGATAAAGCTTACATCAGGATTCTCATATAAAGCATGCAAATAAGAGGGAAATGGAGTAAAAACTATGAAAAATCTGTAAGCAAAAAAAAAAAAAAATACTATTCTCCCTCCAGTTTATACCTAGAATAAACATATCCAAACATGATGAATGCAAACACAAGGAGAAACCTCACTGTATTAATAAAAAGAGCTTCCTTATGACAAAAGACTATCTTGAAGTAGTTTTGCACAATTGCTTAAAAATAAAGAATAAGTCAAATTAGTCATCTAAATTTAACTACCAATTTTTCAGGAAACAATCAAACAAAGGAACAAGTTAAACACAATAGCACTAGAATTAGCAAAACACAGAATGTGGAAAATTGCAGAACGTGGTTTCTTCTACAAAGAAACTGCAAATAAAGAAATAATAAAGATGGAAGCAAAAACTCTAAAGAGACTTAAAAATGAGGCAATGATTTCATAATGACAGTCAAAATCAATCCAACTGTACATTTTAAATATGTGTAGTTTGAGGTGCATCAATCATACCTTAGTAACATCAGAAGAAACAAAGATTTAAAAATAGAGCAAAGACTATTCTCAGAAATACAAAAATAAAAACTATTTCCAGCTTAGCTATTCCACAAGGAATGTTTATGAAGAAAAAGTATGTTACAGGTCAGAATCTACAATCTATAGAAAGAAATAAAAAGTGCTGAAAACAAAAAAGATGATAAAATATATATTTACCTTGGGTTTTTTAAAAATAGCTGTTTAAATCATAATTTGGTTGACAATCTGTTATACTTTATTACATATGAAAATGAGAATGACAAAAATGGCAGGGATAGGTAGAGAAAATTAGGAAAACACTGTCATATGACCTTTGTACTACATACCAGGGTCTAACATTATTTGAAGGTATACTCAGATTAATTTGAAATTCATGTAGGAAATTATACCTAAACTTTGAGAGACCTAAATAAATTAAAACACATGGAATAAATACAATGATAAAAAAATGTAAACTTCAATCTAATCATATCAATGATCACTTTACGTGTCAATGCCCTAAATGGCCAAGTTAAGTGTTTAGGTAAAGTAAGTATCACCGTGGAGAAGGTACATAAAAAATGCCTATTCCTTCACAGAAACAAAAACATCAAAAATCCAGTGAAGTTTTTCTCTCTCTCTCTCTCTCTCTCTCTCTCTCTCACTCTCACACACACACACACACACACACACACACGGAAATAAGTAAAAGAAGATTAAAAAAAAAATATATATGGTGTTTTTACTTGTCCTCAACTTCCCAGATTTAGAAGCTATCTTAAAGACAATAACCTGTGTTTTCACTGTGTGACTCTGATGACTAGTTCCAGAGGAAGCAAAGAAGAAACAAAAGAAAACTTACTTATAAAATATTGTGCTTGTCTTTTTGAAACTGAGAGCTACCTGAAAGAATGATGAAAGATGTTCATCTCTATTTTGCCAATCTCAGAACTCACCCAGACTTGAAAAGCAGCATGTGTTGCCCCAAAACATTGTAGGATGAACAAAAATCATGTAGGTAACTGGGACTGAAGATTCAGTTGTGACATACATGATAGACTAAAGAATGGGAAGGAGAGCTAGGAGAGTATACATAGTCAGTGAAAGATGTGGGCAGAAAAAAAGAAAAAGTATCCTTTACCTGAGCTCTACATTCAGAGCAAGCAAGATGTGAAGGCTAAGCCAAAGTTGCATACACTGGCTGAGGGTTAATGGTTTTTCCCACTAGAAACCCAATAGAAAGATGATAGAGGGTTTTGTTGTTGTTGTTGTTGTTGTTGTTGTTTGTTTTTTTGTTTTTTGTCTTGAGTTTTTGTTGTTCTTGTTTTAAGCTTTTGGTGTTTAAAGAAATCATTATTAAAAACAGCTAAAAATTACCTCAATAAACAGACTTCAATGAACACATATGACAACTAAACTATCTTTGCAAAATTAGTTTGAAAAATCACTAAACAAATGGAGGACTACATTCCTCAACAATCCAGAATGTTGAACTCTGAAGGGAAGAGAATCTGCCTTACAAATTATATAACAATGGTAAATATCAGTTTTCAACAGAAACTTAGAAAGTATACAAAGAAACAAGAATTCATGTTTCATTCCCTGAAAAAAAAAAAAATATGGTGTTTTTACTTGTCCTCAACTTCCCAGATTTAGAAGCTATCTTAAAGACAATAACCTGTGTTTTCACTGTGTGACTCTGATGACTAGTTCCAGAGGAAGCAAAGAAGAAACAAAAGAAAACTTACTTATAAAATATTGTGCTTGTCTTTTTGAAACTGAGAGCTACCTGAAAGAATGATGAAAGATGTTCATCTCTATTTTGCCAATCTCAGAACTCACCCAGACTTGAAAAGCAGCATGTGTTGCCCCAAAACATTGTAGGATGAACAAAAATCATGTAGGTAACTGGGACTGAAGATTCAGTTGTGACATACATGATAGACTAAAGAATGGGAAGGAGAGCTAGGAGAGTATACATAGTCAGTGAAAGATGTGGGCAGAAAAAAAAGAAAAAGTATCCTTTACCTGAGCTCTACATTCAGAGCAAGCAAGATGTGAAGGCTAAGCCAAAGTTGCATACACTGGCTGAGGGTTAATGGTTTTTCCCACTAGAAACCCAATAGAAAGATGATAGAGGGTTTTGTTGTTGTTGTTGTTGTTGTTGTGTTTGTTTTTTTGTTTTTTGTCTTGAGTTTTTGTTGTTCTTGTTTTAAGCTTTTGGTGTTTAAAGAAATCATTATTAAAAACAGCTAAAAATTACCTAAATAAACAGACTTCAATGAACACATATGACAACTAAACTATCTTTGCAAAATTAGTTTGAAAAATCACTAAACAAATGGAGGACTACATTCCTCAACAATCCAGAATGTTGAACTCTGAAGGGAAGAGAATCTGCCTTACAAATTATATAACAATGGTAAATATCAGTTTTCAACAGAAACTTAGAAAGTATACAAAGAAACAAGAATTCATGTTTCATTCCCTGAAAAAAATTAATGGATCAAAGCCATTCCTGCAGAAGTTCAGACAGTGCATTTTTAGACAAAGACTAAATCAACTATTTTAAATATGTTGAAAGAACTAAAGAAAAAAAAAACTAAACAAAATCAATGTCTGAAGAAAATGAGAATATTGCCACAAAGATAAAAATTATTAAAAATAAACCAAATACAAATTCTGGAACTGAAAATTAGAATACCCGAAATGAAAAATTCACAAGAAGCGTTTACCATACAATTTAATCAGGTAGAAAAATCAGCAAACTTGAAGATAGGACAACTAAAATTATCCTTTATGAGGAACAGAAAGAAAAAGAAATTTTAAAAAGTGAACAAATCCTAATAGCACTGTGGAACACCATCAGGAAGACCAACGTATACATTATGGGAGCCCCCAAAAGAAAGTGACAGGCAGGTTCCAGAGACACACACAGAAAAAAAAAAAAAAAAAAAAAAAAAAATACTTGAAACATACATTTTGAACTTAATTGAACATATGAATCTACAAATTCAAGAACCTCAATATACTCTGTAAGAAGCCACTCCTAGGCTATTTGAGTGTCTTTACTTGGCCTTGAGCCAAGGAGATTTAGGTTTGGCATTGCAACCTGTCTTGTGGCTCCTCCCACAGGGATTGTGCACTGCATTGACCTCTGTCTTCAAAGGCTAGGGAGATGAGCTAGTAGCTCCAGAGTTGGTCATAACCTGTTGGAAACTGGACAGCCCACTTCCTACCTCATTTGGCAAAAGAACATTCCATGGAAAAAATCTTTGATGCTTTCCCCATATAAATAAAGCAAAAGCCAGCTCTTGTTCTCTCTTTCCAACCTGGAAGCCGAACCCTAAGTTCAAAGAGCTATACCACCCACGCTTTCTAAAATTACTTTGCATGTAGTGTTTTTGTTTTCTTGGCCTTCTTTTCTTAGCTTTATTTGGCAGACAGCCTATTATACCCAGAGGAAACCCAAATTCCATGCTGGTGGGGGATTTAGGCGAGGTTACTCCAGGTAGGAGAAATAAAAAATACCCATACCATATATTATAATTAAACTTTTCCAAACTAAAGATGAAAGTTTCTTTGAAAGAAACTATTGAAATTAACTATAAAAGAGACAATAGATTTGACATTAACCACAAGTGATCCTCAATTAGATTAATAGCCAATTACTCATCAGAAGTCATAACATATTTGTCCTAAAAGTAAAAACTTGTCAACCATGAATCTGTGACTGAAAAATAGCATTCAAAAGTAAAGAAAATAGAAAATTCCTAAATAAACTGTAATAGAGAGAATTCATTACCAGATCATCTTCCTTCAGAGAAATACTAAAAGGAGTCCTCTAGGTTGAAATGAAAAGTCACAAGAAAGTCCCTTGAAAAAATGAAGATCTCCAGTAAAGGTAATAGTATAGGTAAATATAAAAGTATGGGACTTTTGATTTGTAACTCCAGATTTTATTTTTTTAACAAATTTTAAAAGAGAAATTAATAGAAGTAATTGTATATCTAGGGGATTGGGTACCTTGGTGTAAAGGTGGTCAGTCTCTGACAACAACATGAGCATAGGTGGAGCTGTGTAGGAGCAGAGTGTTCATGTTACTTGAAAGTAAGTGGCCAACAATTCAAGTGAGATTAATGTATATTTAATTTCAGGATGAATAAACAATCTTCAACATAACCAGTAAAAAAATATAAAAATATGCACAAAAAGAAATAAGAACAAAATCATAATGGAAGATTACCAAAACAAAATGTCAGTAACAATGCTGAACATATGTGCCCTTAATATATCTTTAAAATACTTGATGCAAACATAATTAAAACAGATAATCCATATTTATTTGCTAATTAAACACTCATTTCTAAGAAATTGATAGAACTAGTAGACAAAAAGGAAGTTCATAGGAAATATGAAAAAACACTATCAGTCTATACAATGTAACTGGCATTTATAGCACCCTACTCCTCCCAACATCAGAATGCCCATCTTAATGGGTATTAGAACACCCATTCTTCTTGAATGTACATACAACATTCACCAGGACAGAATATAATCAGGTGATAATTTCAGTGTTCTCCAAGTTGAAAATAGGTGTAATAAGAAGTTTGTTCTCAGACCATAATGTATCTAGACTATGAATCAAAAATAGAAAAATATCTGTAATATCAAAATATCAACCTGCTCCTTACAAAAAGAAAACATGAATCAAGAAGGAGCCATGGTAAATTTAAATAACAATGAAAGACAGGACATCACTCTTGTTCCCACAACCACTAAAGAATATCAAGGAGAGACTATGAACAAGTCTATCCTTACAATTGAACTTCTTAGATGAAATGTACTAGAAAATTTATTTGAGAATAAATACTTTAAGTAGTCCTATAAAAGGGGTTTGAGAATACAGAGAAAGTTTATTTCTGGAAGCTCATGAGTTTAGAAAGACTAGAAAATATGGTGGATGCATGGAAATTTAAGTAAATGAATGACTAGGCAATGCCAAGACAACAGAATTTAATTCTATGTCTAATGTGAAAATACTGAATACTATTTTCAAGGGAGTGACAGGATCAGACATGCAGTTTAAAAATACAACCACACTAGTTTTGTGTCTTAATTCTCACCGAGAGTATTGTTTTTGAGCTATATATATTATGAAACACACTCTCATGGTCATTTGCAAGATTTGGTGGTTGCTTACACTAGATTATAGGTTACATATTGAATGTATAATTCCAAGTATCTTACTTTGAGTCCTACCCCTTTAAAAAGAAAACAAGAACCCCCAAAAAATGCATCATTGTTATTGTGTGATATGAAGATATTTGATTGAAAATAGTTAACCTAAGACTATTTCACAATTTCCAAAATGAAGCTTCTCAAATTTATCTTCTAGCCTTCCTCTGATGTACTTCTTACAAAATACCTTCTTCACATTTTCCTTACCAACAAATTGAACACAAACATCTATGAAGGCTTTTATATCTGTCCATATCATGATTATTTCTCATGAATATAAATGTGTATTTCATTATTCCTGTTAATGCACTCACTCTATAATCAGACAAGACACTTTATAGATCTTATCAACTTATTCAAGCTAAACAAGTTAAAGAAAATTTACCCTATCTTGCCCATCTCTTACCTCTCTTCAATTACCATGGCCTTAGCTACAGATTTCTTTGGGTAAAGCCATTCTATCACCACTGCTTTATCCTCATTATCATCATTATGTGCACCTTGCCTTTAAGTGCGATCACCTGTCTCCGCCTATGCCAGGATTCTGTCAGACTAAGCTCCATGGAAGCATCACTTGCTGTCAATCCTAGCCTGCAGAAAATGACCAACATTAACCTTCTCAAATACATTGATGACCTTATTGCTCATGCATTACATATTGCTTTAGTGTCCTCTGAGTCTTCCAAAGGACATAGGTAGGTTAAGAGTACTCAAGTTTCATGTAATAAACTTATTGCTCAGGTCCATTATCATGAACTCTTCTGTAATACTCTGCTAAGGAAGTTCTGGCTTCTTAGCCTCATTTACTATGATTCACTACTAAATGAAAGATACAAGTGGTCCTCCCAGTATCATATTAGTGCTAGCTTCAGGTGTTCACAGTAAAGATCATACTTTATGTCACTCCAAAGTTCCCAGTGATTGCACTTTTACTTCTCTCTAGCTTTGTATTATGTAACTATCCAAGAAACACTCTCAGTATTCACTCCTATACATGTTTCTTCAAATCTACTAGTACATATTTAGTATTTCCAGTTCTGATACTTTTTGGTGTTATACCTTACTTGTAATGAAGATTATATTTCCCTTTTTGAACAATGCTAATATTTGAGCACATTTACAGATTTGAGTCAAACACTGAAGACATGAATGATCTCAAAGGGGGACAAATAGATCATAAAGCACTTACCTCCAATAATTTCTTTTTGTTGTCCTCAAACACAGGTTTGCGTTTGTTTCTCAAAGTTCAGATGAATCACAAATGTGAAGGTGCCAGATTCTCAGATCAATATTTTCCAGTGATTCATGTAAAGTTTTCAGGGGCCAAATTTACTACTTCTCTGGTGTCAGGAAATTTCCACAAGCTGAGTTTAAATATATTTTAGATTTGTTCAATCTTTATGATAAAATTGAGGCCAGTTTTTGTGCTATCTATCCTCCAGTTACAGGTGTTGAACACTGCAAGGCAGACCTTCTGGGCTTTTAGTATGTCCTGAACTAATAGTTGGCTGAACTGAGTCTGGCGTCTCGTTCACTTCGAGACTTCTGGGAAAGGTTAAAAAGGGTGAGCTGCTGCAGGAACCCTTTATATAACTTGCCCCTATAGTGCTCACCGTCTAGAGCTATTCCCTACACCTGTATCTCCTTCCACCTGAATCCCATTTAACTCCATCACTAAGTTAAAAGTGTGGTGGTAAACAGAACCAGCAGTGATTAGCACTTCATTGATCACAGGCAATGAGGTCCTTGTTGCTATTTGACCTATGAGAAGAAAATCTCAGAATCTAGTCTTAGGGGCTATTTTCTATCAATGCTTTCATTACCAACTCTCTTGATTTAAATTCCTATGTGAAAGTTAATCTTGAAACTAGCACTTAGCAGCATGTAGTGTGGGGGTATAGTAATAAAATGAGCTGGAAAATTAGGTGGGTAAAAAGCCAATGATTGAGCACTAATTAGCTGGTGACTGCTGTGGGCAATGAGGGCTCAACCTGCTCTCAGGGAATCCTGTGACACTATGGATAATGCATCCCACCATTATCTTTCTGGAGAACATGGGGAATGAAACATGCATACATTTATACCACTGGTTGAGACTCAATCCCAGGGCATTAAATTTCTTAATTCCTCTAATCATTCCATATCAGAGACACCAGAGTGAGAAATTGATGTTAAATGGCAAGGTTGTGTGATTTTCCATCTCAGATGTTCTGAAATCACATGTTTGGGAGGGATGTGGCAGGGCAGCCTACAGTGCAACAACTGCAGAAGGACAGCACATCTGTCTCCACACAGAGCCTGGTACTTAGTAGGGTGTCAATAATTTTTTTTTTTTTTTTAATTTGCCAAATGAAGAATATATTAGTAACATGCTTTCTAATGAAAGCATATGCTGAAAATATTAATCTAATACCATCGACAAAAATGTATTAAAACTCATTTAGTTATTATTCCCATAAGAGGATGAAGAGATTTTCTCCTTCAATCATTTCTTTAGCTGTAAAGTTTTAGCAGCCCAGAGCTATCTCCTTTACATCATCAATAAACACTTCTCATTTCTCAGGATCGCACTGTCTCATCTATTGGTTTTGTTTTGCATCCTTTATTTCAATAGTGTTTGTTAGTAAGGAGAGCGAATTAATTTTGGTGTGCATTAATGTGAAATGTTCTTGGTATTTTATCCTTTTGAGGCAAGTGCCTGTGATATATCTTTTGACATTGATGTTCTAATATAGCTTATTCATGTCAGATTTCTTTAATCCCCTCTACCTTGGCTGGAAAATCATTTGAGGAAGGCGGGTGGAGGTGGAGGGATCATCTTTATGCTTGCTCATGCTATAATTATTCCAGAGGCTGAGGAAATTTAACAATGTGCTGCGCTTTAAGCACTTTGTGATAGTCATCATCTTTGATCAATGTTTTAAAGCTTCAGTGCTGATAGAAAGGATGAAAAGCAATTATACAGCATTACTGTTGAGCCGTTATTCAAGGTCCATCATGTTTTTCATTCTTTTTCTCCCCCATCCTGTTAAGAAGAATATGTTTTCTAACACTTTGACACAAGCCATCATATTTTATTTGGAGTGTTTGCAAACCTCTTTTCTTCCAATTAAAGCCATTGATAAAGCATCTATGTCTCAGATTGAACTACTATTTATTCTAAATAGGTTACATTTATACTTACTGCAAGACATTTTTCCCCCTTTTTTGGAGTGTGTGTTTGCTATTTCATTTATATCTGCTTCTTAAATATAAAAAGTCATGCAGCTATTTGCCCTTACATAATTATTGAGATAGAAAATGTATAAATTTTCATTATAGTAAAGTGATGAGTCATTGAATATACTGACTTTTCATGTACTTTGAATCAAACAGAAGTAAACATACATTAAACACCAAATATTTCATAGTTAACATATTCAAGTATTAGGTAATGATAGGCATAATAGGATATTTCATTAAGGACAGTAATATAATATTTAATTTTTTAAAGCACAGTTAAAAAGAGTAAAATAAGGTTTAAAAAAAAAACTTTACTATCATATTTAGGCCAAATACAAATTCAGCTGTAACTACAGTAATTTTTATAGTAGGCACATATGTGTAGTTAGCCACAAATGTAGTATTCTTGAGTAATTAAGAAGATCTGAATGGTACTGATATACTTTGTATACAAGCAGTTGTATGTAAAAAGATACTATACTTGTGCATGATGAATAAGTAAATAAATAATAAAAAAAAATTAAAAAAAGAAATATATGGGCTGATAATCATCAAATTTATTAAACATTTATTTAAAAGAAAATGAATATTATTATATGATGCATCTTCAGTGTTAGAAAGAATAAAAAAACTATTTCAATGATTAACAAAGTGCTTTAGAAAATAACAAGGTTAATGCTTTGGTCTCTAATATAGATATTGCCACATCAGTCTTGAGTTTCAGTTAAGAAACATAACATTTATTTTTGCATTTATTTTTACTTCACTACTAGACTCCAACCTTCCTAACTTCTTCCCAAATCTTGGAAACAACTGCTTTCTAAGCCTTCTTGAAGATAGTGAAGACACCTTTTCATTCCTATGTTGTCTATACCACTGGCAGAAAGGTATGTTTAACTTTCTTTCCATCTATTCAATAAATGTGCTTTGGTCAACTTACTATTTTCCCAACAGTATCCTTAAAGAAGAGAATACACTGTGAAACATAACAGGCTTGGTCTCAACTATTTTGTAGCACAATATCTGGGGAAAATATGTCAACGATATAATGTAGCAAACAATGGATAAGGCAAGCCGAGATTGGGTAGTTATGGAAGGCCTCCTTAAGAAGGTAAGAGCTACATGACAATAGACAAATCCATGCATCAGCTTCTATATTGTGTCAGTGGCCAAGTCATACTTATATGCCCCCCAATTTTACCATAAGCTTTGCTAAAATTCAAATATACTTCAGATATTTTATATTCACAAATTGAATAGCTCCAACTCAAAGCAAATGTGATCAGCCTGGCTTGACAATTCTCTGTGAATTTACCCTATCTCTCTTTGTAAAAATCACATATTCCTTTGATTAGTATTCACACTCATCCATAATGAGCTCAGGTAGATTATTTTCACCTCATCTTTAATTAAATGGTAGTATACCTCCTTCTTTTTAAAAAATCAGGCAAAATATCTCTAATGCATGATTTTAGAATCCATTGTTACATTTCTTTTTTATCAAGGAACTTCAAAATACTGTCACCGGTTCAAACTAAGACATAAAGACCTATGTAAGATAACTGCATGATTTGTTGATAGCCCCTCACTTAACAAGTGTCTTTGTTTTTATACTAATAAGGAATTTATTGTGATTAATAGATTATGTATTAGTCAAAACATGCACACAGCATTGCATTTTAGAACTTTGTTTTCTGCTATTTGAATTACATATAAAATTTCTGGGTAACCATAACAATGACAAGCAAACAGGGGATGTGACTTCCTGGTATTATATGGAAGTTATGACTCTGGTTTTCTGGCTCACGTATTTGTCCTCATTCCAAGATCCAAAATGAAGGAGAAGACCGCTATACAATAAATTCCTTTCATGGTGAAGAAAAAGAACCAAGAAAAGCCAACAAAACCTCGCACTGACTGTTGAGGTTTCTACTCAAAATCACCATACTATTACATGTGATTTTATTCCACTATGGAGTGGTGACACACCTGTCTGCTATCACTGAAGAGGGAAGGAACTGCAAGTCAGATAAAAATGAGTGGGGAAATCGAATTTTTCTTAATCTTCTTATGGGTAGACAAGAAACAGTAATGCATTTTCCCACATATCTTATGCTATTAGTGAATTCATAATGTCTTGTTGTATATACTTTTTACCAGAAAGTTTTTTTAAAGAACTTCTCATTGTTTTGAGAAAAATGGCAAGCACTGATTCTCTCATGCTAGACAAGCACTCTACCACAGAGCAAAACCACCAGCCAAGTCTGAGCCCTGTTCATGAGATTTATTCAGGTCTCCATCACTGTATGCTATTCTTTTTGATAAAATTTCTGACCTTATTTATGATCATAAAGGTATGTTCAAAATTCTTAATAATTAAAAGACTTGGATTAATTCCATGAGTCTCTTTGGAATATACAAAGCTTCACAATTCATTGTTTTTAAGTGCATTCATTTGTTTACCTGTCTTTCATCCTCAGTATTCAGAAATTTATCTTTTTACAAATCTGCTTCCTCTGGTATAAGTAAGTCTTATACTCCTTTTCCTCTGCTGAATCTTTCATGATATGATTGTTTTCTTTCAAGTTCCCCATTATTTTATTAATGCTCCAAGATTACTGCATCATAATTAGATAAAGATCAATTGTTGTAGTCTATATGGCCTTGATCTTCACAAAAAATAAAGCTGCCAATAATGTGTAAAACAAATTTATATAAACCACTTTCTAGTTAAATAAAGCATAGAGAAATTCTCCAGGTAAATCTAGTTTCTCACTATTAATATACTTTAACCTTAACCTTTTTGCAATCTGCATTAAGAGTTTTATAAAACATTTCACTTTTGCTGGGCTTGGTGGAGCACGCCTGTAATCCCAGGGGTTTCGGAGACTGAGAAGGAGGATCTATAGTTCAAAGCCAGTCTCAGCAATGGGGAGGTGCTAAGCAACTCAGTGAGACCCTATCTCTAAATAAAATACAAAATAAGCCTGGGAATGTGGCTCAGTCATCAAGTACCCCTGAGTTCAATCCCCAGTAACCCACCTCCCAATAAAAAAGTTTCACTTTCCTTCTATCTTTGGGCATTTAAAAAAGACATATAATATAGACATTTAGCAACATATTTTCTTTTGTATTCATCTTTTAAGCTTTATCATATCAAAAAGTATTAATCCTTACATATAAAATTTCTGTCTCCCTTAAATTCCTCACTTAAGATTATGTTATAATTCTAAATTTTAGTTGAAAGTTACAACCTGCACAGATCAGATGTTTTCATGTGCATGCCAACATTTGTTAGAATTTTCGCTTGCCAATTACGTACCTGTATATATTATGAAGAATTTGGAAATAATTTTTGAAGGGGAAATCATATAAATAGAAAACGGTATATCTGTATGATAATGTTTATTATATTTATTTCTTCATCATAGCTATTTAAGTCTATTTCATTAACTATTTTTTAAAGTTGTTATACCATAATCTAATTTAATTTTTAGAATTATTATTATTAATTTTTTGGTATGGGAGTTGAACTCAGGGGCACTAGGCCACAGAGCCACACCCCCAGCTGAAGGAGCCCCAATTAGGAAGGGCTATTGCGGCTAGCTGGAAGCCATAAGTTCCACCTGATATGTATGTGACGCACCTGTAAATGCACGTGAGGCACCCGCAAAGCTAAAGGTATATAACCGGGTGAAAGCGGTCGGAGTTAGGAGAAAGAAGAATGAATTCATTCGGTCAGTCATGCAGTCGCTCAGTCGGAAGAAGAGTTCGGGTCGGAGAAGAAGAAAAGAATCAGAGCGGCCAGAACGTAGGCAGAGTGGTTACAGAAGAGAAACCAGATAGAAGAAGTAATGGCTGGTCAGAGTTAGACCGAGGCTCCCGAGGAAGAAAGAAGAAAGAAGCAAGAAGCTCTAAAAAATAATCTTTCTCTAAGCTAAGCTCTCTCTATCTTTCTTTCTCTCTCTCTAAGCTAAGAAGACAAGAAGAAAAGCTCTCTCTAACCTTTCTCTCTAAAAATCTTTCTTTCCCTCTCTAAGCTCTCTCTAAGAAAGTAGAAGTAAAAGTAGGAATAGCTTTACTCTGCCTCCGAGTTTTCCTCCCGGCTTTCGGTACCAGGTAGTTTACACCCAGCCCCATTTTGTATTTTATTTAGAGACAGGGTTTCACTGAGTTGCTTATTACCTTGCCATTGCTGAATCTGGCTTTGAACTCAAGATATTAGCCTCAGCCTCTGGAGCTGCTGAGATTACAGGCAAGTGCCACCATGCCAGGCAATTTTTAAAAATTTTAATCCTTATTTTTTAAACCACTTCATTGTGTTGTGATTGACTTGCAAAGTTGTACATATTTAATATACACAACCCAATGGATCTGGGGATAAGTATATCCATATGAAACTATCGCCATCAAGGCAACAAACATATTTATCACCTCCCAAAGTTTTTTCACTCCCCCTTTATTTGTGTGTGTATGAAGGGCAACAGTTAACATAAATATCCTACCCTTTTGGCAAATTTTAAATACACAATACATTATAGTTAGCTATGGCCACTACAGTACATAGAAAATCTCTAGAATTTATTTATGTCTTATAGTTTCAAATTTGTTTATTTTTAATTTAAAAAAATCTTAGGCAAAATAAATATATAGATACAATGAGTTTTGCAAGGAGTTTGAAGAGATGCGAGAAAGAAGAATAAAAAAATAGAAATCTAGTACTTCAAGAAATGAGACTGTTTTTGACAGTTCTGCCATAAAAAAAATAAAATAAATAAAATCTGCCATAGGATACATATCAGTAAAAGAGAATAATTCATCTAGATATAGGAAAAAGAATATTGACTAGACCTGAACAGAAAGAGACGGGATTTTATGGAATTTGTCTTACCCCTTGCAATCAAGGAGACAATTAATAGGCTTAGGTTATTCATTTACCTAATTCAGATGAGGGTTTTTAAACAAATGAATATCCATTTATTCACTAAAATATGATTTTTTTTATTTGTTTCTGCATTTTTTATTCATTCCCCTAAGGTCATCCTAATCATGCCTACTCATAGTTTGGCTTAGGACTGCTTGTAAATTTTATATCACAATTAAATTAAAAAGACACCTGATAGTCTCTGTATTTTTCTCTTTCAAAAACAGTGCCATAAATCAGATATAAAGGTTTATAAATTATTTTCTTATCTCTATATAGTACAGAACCTGGGAAATTCAGCACTGAAAAACAATACTCTGTACCTCCGTAATAAGAGACTTATAGTAGTTGTTTTTACTAGGAATAATGACCCATTCATATATACATTTAATGATATTTAATATTGTCTGCATGACCTAAAAGTAATATTGATTTAATATATAATATTTTAAAAAGAGAAAACAATAAAATGGGGAGAATTAATTTTGGATACCCAAAATACCATAGAACACCGTTTTAAACTTATTTTACTTATATTTTCCATTTTATATGTTGGGATGTGTGTAGGGGGATGATTGATACTTTATATACATATATATGCATCTCTGGGTATTTTTGTGAGCCAGTTTTTTTTAATATTGATTTATTTGGTTTTTAGTTGTACACAATGCCTTTATTTATTTAGTTTTTAAATTTTATTTATTTTTTATTCTAAGTTATTAGAAATGACAGCAGAATGCATTACATTTCATATTATACCTACAGAGCACATATTTACATATCTCTGGTTGTATACAAAGTATATTCACACCATTCGTGACTTTATATATGCACTTAGGGTAATGATATCCATCTCATTCTACCATTTTTTTTTCTTCTTCACCCTTTTGCCCCCTTTCTTCCCCTCCCTCCCAATGGCCATTCTAGTGTTCCTCTGATCCTCCTATGCTCCCTGTCCCAACCCCACTGTGAATTGGCTTTCTTGTATCAGGGAAAACATTTGGCATTTGTCTTTTTGGGATTGGCTAACTTCACTTAGCATAATATTCTCCAACTTCATCCATTTACCTGTGAATGCCATGATTTTATTCTCTTTTATTGCTGAGTAATACTCCATTGTGTATATATACCACATTTTCTTTATCCATTTATCTACTGAAGGGCATTTAAGTTGGTTCCACAGTTTAGCTATTGTGAATTGTGATGCTATAAACATTGATGTGGCTGTGTCCCTGTTGTATGCTGTATTTAAGTCCTTTGGGTATAGACTGAAGAGTGGATAAGTAGGTCTCAGTCAGCTTTTCTCATCAAATTAAGTCATCTTCTGAACCATCATTTTTAATGCTGAACACTATTCCATCACACTGGTACCTTATAATTTATTTAGATATTCCTTCATTAGAAGAAAGTAGATTTTTATAATTTTTCAATACAATAGATATTGTTTGTATTTGTAAACTCCTATGCAAAGTTTTTTATTGCAATTCTAATTATTTCTTTATTATATATTCCTAGTGATAGTATCTAAAAATATACAGTATGAAAGATTTACTTTTAAAGGTATTGACATGTATTTCTAAATTTCTACTTGGAGTTTTTTACCTCAAATGAGTGAGATGACTTTTATGCAGTACTATAACTTAGCTGATATTGTGTATAATCACTTGGGGATTTTGTCTGCTGTACTCTTTTTTTGTCAGTGTGAGCATTCTATCACTTTAATGAAATAACTGAGGTAATAAAATTATAAAGATTAAATGTATATTCTGGCTTATACTTTTTGGAGGTTGCAGTCTGGCCCCTCTATGGTGAGGCAGTACATCATGGTGGAGCTCATGGCCAGAGAGCCAAAAAGAGCAGGAAGGGGATGGGCTGCCACAGTCTCCTTCACAGCACACCCTGATGACCTAAAAACCTCCCTGTAGGTCCCACTTGTAAAAGTTTCACCACCTCCCAACAGCACCACCCTGGAGACCAAGACTTAAATACATGGCCATTGGAGAGAGAACATTAAAAAAGCAAACTACAGCAGGGCCTGGTTTTACAAATGAAAACCAACATCTTGTCATTTTATTATACAGTTTTGTTTCATTTTTGTTTTTAATTAGTACCAAACCTAAAATCTAAAACATAGCCAGTACCTGCCAAGGCCAGAACTAGAGTTGTCCACACACCTAGATGACAGATCCTTGGCAACTAGAGCCTATTTCTGAGCCACCCTTATTGCTTAGAAACAAAGTTGAGTCTGTACAGGGATGGATTCATTAAATAAGTAAAGGCATGTGGAAATCTATCTCCCCTCTGATCCCCAATATTATTCTTAGTAGCAACATAAGAGGTGCCCGCTTCTGGGTATACATTCCTATGATTATCTGTGCTTTTTTTCCCTTAACTCAACTACCAATACTCCCCATTATTCCAAAAATCTTTCTACTGTAAAGCAAAATAACTAGCATACTTAAGAAATATATGTCCTAGTGATTTAACATGTAGAATCAATAAACCTAAAATCAGAAAAATATAAACATCATGCTTTTTTAACAAAAATAACTGAAGACAGATAATTATTTAAACAATGTTGAAAGAAATTTTGTCCCATCATCTCAGATGTGGAATACCTAGAAAAACTTAAATATAGTATATAAAATGTAACTATATAACATAACTATATCACAATGATTTATATTGTGATATGATAATATTAGTTAATGTGCATAAACAACAATATATAAGATCTAGATTATGATTTACAACATATTTTAATGCATCTGGATCGATTTCGTTTGAAATACAGAAGCTTGCACTCAATGGGCTAAAAGATGAGGAAAATAAGGTTTTCTCACACATGAAGTTTTAACGCAAGGTTTAGTGAAAGCTAGCAAAACATTTGAGACTTAATTTGGTGTTTTGGAGAAGGGAACCAATAATACAGGGCCCAGAACTCTGGAGAGAGAATCCTACCTGACAGTTGGTGTTGCCTCGGGATCTTGGATATGATCTTACAGAAATGAGTGTCTAGTTCTAGGAAAGAGGACCCAGCCAGCTGGTGCTGTATCTCTGATAGGATACTATCAGGATGTTTATTAGCATTGCCAAAATTATTCTGACTATTGAATATTAATGGCTGTTATTAGAACCAAATTATGCTGTAGAGTATAAAAGGGTAGTTCTAAGATGGTGATTTTAAGGGTGAGCTGATTTTAAGAGCTTAACAAGGCACATACATTTGTAGCTTCTTTAATAGTTTGGTTGGACACCAATGTATCCTAATTTTAAAGATGAGTAACCTGAAAGTCATAATGATTACTTAATTTTTACACAAGTAACCAGAATTTGAGCCCATGAAGTCTGGCTCCAAAGCTATCGTTTGACTTTTCTTTGGTTTTAACAGTCATATGGAGGTGAAAATGGAGAATAAAAATTACATATATAATTTCGTGTATATATATTTGTGTGTATGTTTGTGTGTGTTGTATGTGTAAGAATACACATATATATGTATATACAAATGATCACTGCAATCTAGCATATCTATTACCTCACTTTATTTTAATTTTTTTTTTTTTAATTTTAAATTTGCAGTACTGGGAAATGAATCCAGGGGCACTCGTCCAATGAGTTATATCCTAGCTGTTTTTATTTTGAGATAAGTTCTCTTGAAATTGCTCAGGCTGGTCCTCAACTTGGGATCCTCCTACCTCAGCCTCCAGAGTAACTGGGATTACAGGAAAGAAATATGCCAGGTTTACATTTCTTTTTCTTTTCCTTTTTGGGAATATTTTAAATCTACTCTCTTAGAAATCTTCAAATGTATATTACAGTATTGTGAACTACAGTGACATTGTTGTACATTAGATCTCCAGAACTTACTCATTTGAAGAATGGAAATTTTATTATCTGACCAATTTCTTTCCATTTCTACTCACTCTGCTCCTGTGAGATTGACTATTTTAGATTTCATGATTAAGTGAGACCATGCTTATGAGACATTTTTCCAAAGGAGAGATATAAATGACCAAAAGGTATTTTTAAAGTTGATCCGCATCACTTATCATCAGGGAAATGAAAATTAAAACTGCAATGTAAAGCATTTCACCCCTATAAGGATACCTGTTATCAAAAGAACAAGAGGGAAAAAGTGTTGTGAAGATGGGAGAAAAGGGGATACTCTTACACTGTTAGTGGGAATGCAAGGGTGTGCTGCTGCTACAAAAGCCAATATGAGGTTCTTGAAAATTAAAAATAGAATGACCATTTGAACCAAACCTGAGCTTTTAATCATTCCTGTTATTGCATCTGTATTACAAATGTTTTGCATCTTTAGATACTTCTTTGAAGATACACTTTTCTGAAGATGTTCCTCAAAGCTACTTTTTTTTTCTTATGTTTCCAAAGCACTTTAATCACAGGAATTTTTTTTTTAGCCAATTACTTTTACAGACAATTACTTATACTTATTTAACCCTGCTTTTAAAAATAAGACTGTTATTTTCAATCCTTCTGCTTATATCACCTCTCATGTCTGTCATCTATTGACCTGCCCCACATCTAAATCCTTTCCTCCATTCTCCCCTTTCTCCCATGATCAACATTGTTAAAATTAAAATAATATGTGTTTCATATTTCAATTAAACTTTATAACATCCTGGGCTCTTGGTTTATGGGTTTCTGCCTCACTAATTCACAATCTTCTGATATGGTCACTCTGTTCAAACTGAAGATGTCTTTCTTCATTCAGAGATACTTACCCCATACACTTGTAAACTTAACCACATCATTCTCTGACTACAATTTCTATCCTTCCAAACCCTTCATTTATTTTGTTCTTATCAATTTTTCCATCTCATAAATCTCCAGTATTTGAACCTGATTATTTAACTAATGTCAATGTATCACTCACTCCTGTCTTCAGTTATTTTGTTATTCTTCATAGATGCCATTTATCATCACTCCAACTAATCCTTTGGAAAATACCTTTAAATTATTCCAGCTTTAATTTTATAGGCAACTCTCAACTTTTTCTGTATCCCTATGGAAGATATCAAAGCCATGTCTTTATTTTTTAAAGTTTTGAATTTTACTTTTCAGAGGGCCTATAGATTTAAGTTAAGTACTTTGTGTCCAAATATACTAACTTTCATTGACATGCTTATTTTTCTATACTGTCATATTAGAAAGAAGATGTGACCATTTTCTTGTCTGCAGTTCCTTTTTCTTGTTCCTTCTTATTACTCCATTGTGTCTATATAGACAATTTTCCATCATTATTTAAGTACACTCATATGGAAAGCTCTAGGGAGAAAAACATCCTTTCATGAACCTGTGTTATTCTACCACAGCCTTATCTTTTGCATTTTTTATCTGCCAAATTTTTCAAATTTGTGTCTGTGTCCATATTCTTCCTTCATCCTTTCTCATGTCAACCTATTCTTGCCTGGCTTCCACCATGAGAATTTAACTAAAATAATAATTTAAATATCAAAAATAACCTCCTGTTCTAGTTCTAGAAATAAAAGAGCATGTATATCCTATTACTCCTATTTACTAAGAATTCCTATAGAAAGATCATTAAGTGATTGATTAACAACTCCAAAAGATGGAGGAAAGAGGATGGAGTTGTTAAGAACCATGGGACTTGAAAAAATTACCCAGTTGCAAATTTCTAGATTCTTCTCTCTTGCCCTGCTCTCTCCCCTTCTCTCTCCTCATATATAATCCATATTAGGTACTGGATAGTAACAATCAGAGATTCTGGAAATGATATTTATTTAGAAATAACAGAACAATGGAAATATACATGCTATAATAAACTATGTATGTATTCCAGGGTGTGAGGCTGAGAAAGTTATCTTCAACCAAGAACAAAAAAAAAAGGAGTAGTTTGTATACTTTGTATACAAACAGTTGTATGTAAAAAGATACTAAATATATGCACTATGAGTTGTACATATTAAAAATTATAAAAATAAAATTAAAAAAAGGAACATAATATAAAATCAGACATAGAGCCATATGAACATAGCCAAAAATATGCCCAATTATTTTTGACAAAAGTATAACAGCAATCAATAGAGGAAGAGCAGCCTTTATAGTGCTGGAACAACAGTATCATTTTTAAGTCAAAAACAGAATTTTTTTTTTTTTGTACTAGGGATTGAACCCACAGGTGTTTTACCCTGAGTTATATCCCTATCCCTTTTTATGTTTTATTTTGAAATAGAAAAAAAAAGGAGAAATTTATATAAGCTGCTTTGGATAAATACTTTATTGGTCTTAGAGACCCAAGGCAGACATTGGTGTCAACTCATTGATGGACAGGCCTTTGCTGGGCAAGTGCTTTAGTGAGAATATTATATCTAAATTGCTGTGGTCTTTTGTTAAAAGTAAATTTTGTTACAGAAATCTGTGTATACACAAAAGATATGCAAAACTGGGAGTGCACGTATAATGGGAAGGAATTTCCTGTAGTGCCTTTAGAGAGACCTTGAAATCATACTTATCTCACAGAGGCAGGCATGCCTTTGATTATTTCTCAACTCTACTTTTGTCTTCATCTGACAAAAACAGTTTTGCCTTGGAATCAGAAATTTTCACATGGAGAAGTCTACTACGAAGAGACATCAAACAGATAAAACACACTAAGGAAAGAAGTCTGATCTCTCTAGACAGACGATGAGCTAGATGGTGGTCCTCAGGGCAGAAACATTTTCATCATCTCTGCCTTGCTTTGAATGAACACTACCAAAAGTAGTTGCATCACTCTTTCTTCTAATCACATGCAGAAATGTGGACAATGTTCTGTCTTCTATCCCTATCCTACAATAATGACCTAACCACACTGGTTATGGATGGAGAATCACCACTAATTTGTACCCCACAATAGACCAGAGGAAGAGACCAGATGCTAATTCACACCATGTAATGATGAGGTTGCATTCTTCTCACTCCCCTTCTGACACTGAAGCTACCGAGGCAGTGGTCAGAGCTCTGCCTACCACTGTTTCCTAAAAGAATGAGGCAGTGTTCTCTTTTCTCCCAACAAAATTGTAGGGCTGGGGAATTTTGCAAACAATATGGAATTGTAGACAAGGATATTTTAAATTTGCCTGTGAAGTGCTGGGGATACCATAGAGCAATGCATACATGTAACCAACCAAATACAAACCAGCAAAAGGTTTGCTACCTGAATTCTGGTGTGGAATACCACAGGTTCCTGTTTCACCCCTAGATAGCACACAAACGAGGCAGACCAGAATATTATTGTGAAGGCAATGAAAACAAAGGTGATATTTCAATCACATCCCAGAAATTAGGCCAGGATGTGTGCTCTGATCTGAACATATTTAATACCTGAGGGAAAATAGATATTTAAATAGAAAGCATATTCCTAACATACTCAAAATGTCCAGGATAAACCCTAAATTTCTGATCATAACAGGAATCAAAAAATTCTCAACTTTCATGAAAAAAGGCAATCCGTAGATATCATTACTAAAATAAAATAGATGTTAGAGTTATCTCCCAAATTTTAAAGTATTTGTCATAAAAAATGTTCAAACAAATACTTATCAACACTCTTGAAACAAATGGAAAAAAATTATCGGTAATAAAATAGAAGATAAAAAAAGGAACTAGTTGAAAATTTATTAGTGAAAAACTACAATAACCAGAAATTTTAATTTCACTGGATTGATGCAATGACAGAATGGAGACAATAGAACAAATGATATTGAGCTTAAAAGTAGATAAGTAGATATTACTAAGTGTGAGGAGCAGAAAAAAAAAAAAATGAAAAGCACATCAGAGACCCTTTTCAGACAAAAACACAAGTTACTGAGTTGTACTGCTTTTACTTGAACCTTTCTTCTCCTGCCTCATGGCTCCCCAAATTCTCTGCCTTTAACATAATCACAAAACATAAAAAAAAAAAAAAAAAAAAAAAACATAATCACAAAAAACAGTAGAGTTTTTCAAAAGCTTTAGTCTAAAATAGTCTTCCCTTGTTCCTTCTCTCTCTCTCTCTCTCTCTCTCTCTCTATATATATATATATATATATATATCTGTATATATATGTAAATATGCACACATATATATACACACATACATAATATATAATATATATTCATATTTTTAAATCTTTTAAATTTTTAAAATCTTTTCAAAATCAATAAGTTTTCTTCACTTAATAAAATTATATTTTCTAACTAAAGGCAAAAGCAGACTAATATCATCAAAGAAGTGAACATAACAATTAGAAAAAACTATATCATAAAATAGAGAAGATAAAGAATCTAAACTATATTAGATATGCATTTTTTATTTGACATGGTAGTATCACCACTAAACTATAATAAATTGCACATTAGATTATAGGGCAGTTGGAAAATTACTACCCTTGATATGAAACATCCTCCATTTGTTTTTATAAATAGAATTTTATAGTTACACAGCCACACTCATTCATTTATGTATTGGCTATGACTGTTTTTTCTTATGTACTTGCAGAACTAAGTGCAACAGAAAATATAAGGCCAGCAAAACCTACCAAAATCCAACACAACCACTAGAAACCTATAAAACAGGAAAATATAATAATTTAAAAATATAAATGGAAATGGTTTCAAAAAGATAATGAATAACAGAAAACTAGAAAAACTGAAACAGTAAAACAAAAAAAATCAAAAGGAACATACAGTAAATAAGTATTATTTATGTATTTGAACAAATAATGTATACAGTCTTAATACCCATTCTAGTTCTATATTTCACTTTTTAAATTTTCTTAGTATCCTGTCATTTAAATTGCTTATATACCTCACCGATTCCTTAAAATTACTTTTCCTGTAACTTAATAGCATTTAAGCTCTTATTTATTTAAATTAATTCAGCAAATACTTATTGAACACTGCTATTTGATGGTTAACTTACTCATCATGTTTGAAAGCATAATAAAACATCTGGGTGGGAGGGGATCCAAGATGACGAACCAGAGGAAGGTAACATTCTGCGTCTCTTGGTGAACTGAGACTCAGTAGTGTGAATACTGCTTAGTTGCAAGCAATACTCTTGCTCCTGTGAAGGAGTCATGGTCATCGTGCCCAGGGGCTCTGGAGCTACAGGCCACAGCGTCAGGGTGGGTCTCCCAGCTACTCACTCCTGCGTGACTGCTGCCACTGAGGACCACCACTACAGAACAAGACCACCTGCATCAGTGGAGGCACAGAATGTTTGGCTGCCCAACTGAGCTGAGAGCACCTACAACACTCTCACATAAGACACCTGGCAATTGCCCATACACAGGAACTCCAGACAGCACTCCCATGTGGACCCCCAACTGCCAATGTGGGGCAGCCACTACCATCTTGGGACACTGCAGCAGTGGAGAAAGTCCCCTACTGAGCAATAGCCTACCTACACCTGAGGAATTTACAAAGCTCTGAAGTCAGTTGACAGCCACACACCAATAGCCACAGAGCTAGCATCCAAACCCAGCGTCCCATGCCATCTCCTGGCTCCCTCCTTCTGATCCAACGTGTGTCACCAGAAAGTGGGTGCCTTCATCTTGGGTTACCTTTCAGTGCCATTTCTCAGGGTGGGCAACTCCCAGCTTGGAACTCCAGCTGACCAAGTACACAGTTTGTAACTCCACCCCCTCTCCCCCAGCAGCCACCACACTGGTACAGTGACTCCCTGGGTACCTTCACAATCTGGAGGGCCAAGATACCAGCTGACAACATAAGACCCCACTTATTGGATGTGAAGGGAAGCAGGGAATCTTCCTTCAAGATTTTGTTTGTTTGTTTGTTTTTGTGTTTGGGCATTTTTTTTCTTTTTGTTCTTTTCTTCTCCCTCTCTATTCCCCCACTCTCACATCCCCAACATATGTGAAATCAAGTACTATGCATAAATTAGAATTTTGAGAACTGGGGCATCTGAATAGCACATCAAAGGTGTTATATGTTATTTTTTTCTTTTCTCTTTTTTACTTTCCACCAATTTTTACTATTTTGACATTTTTTATTTCTCTTAATATATATGTGTTTGTTTTATGTACACCACTGTCTTTCCATTAACTTGTATACCACAAATTACTTCCTCTCTTTTCTACTGTTACTAATCTACCTTCTCAGATTTCTCTTTCACACTTCCTAAGAAATAATAACTCAATATCCTCACCTCCTACCTCCTCAGCATAACATATCTTTGTCCAACATCAGAAATTATAAACCCCTTTACAAGCCTATGGAGTATATTGTGGATAATAGTTGAATTCACTACTTCTGTACATTGTGACCAAACTGTGAACATCTTAATAGCAAATGTCTGGTTTAGGGTGTAAATTGTTCATATGGGGGACTGTTACCATTGTACTACAGGGGGCCTATAAAACTACAGGCTAAAAATGAAAAACCTCAGATACACAGTGCTAGAAGATAAGACACAGAGGCAATATGAAAAGACAAGGCAAGAAAGTGTCCCAAACAAATCAACAGACCTCATTATTAGAATCCATGGCAAACACAGCAGAAGAAATGACAGAGAAGGAGTTCAAGATGTACATAATTAAAATGTTATGCAAATTAAAGGATGATATAAGAGAGAAAATACAGGCAGTAAAAGATCATTTTGACAAAGAAGCACATAAGCAAATACAAGAAGCAAAAGATTACTTCAACAGGGAGTTAGAGGTTCTACAAGTAAACCAAACAGAAATATTGGAAATGAAAGAAACAATAAAACAAATTAAAAGTTCAATTGAAAGCATTACCAACAGATTAGGTCACTTGGAAGAGAGAACCTCAGACAATGAAGACAAAACATATAATCTTGAAAAGAATGTAGACCACACAGGAAAATGGTAAGAAACCATGATAGTTCATTCAATAAATATGGAATAGCATAAAAAGACCAAATTTAAGACTTAATTGGATGGAGGAAGGCATAGAGTTCCAAACCAAAGGAATGAGCAATTTATTCAATGAAATAATAGCAGAACATTTTCTAAACATGAAAAATGAATGGGAAAAAAGATTCAATAGACTTATCAGATGCCAAATGTACAAATTCACAACAGATCCATACCAAGGCACATTATAATGAAAATGCCTAATACATAGAATAAGGAGAGAATATTAAAAGCCACAAGATAAAGAAATCAGATTACATGTAGGCAAAAACCAATTAGATTATGTGCAGATTTCTCAATCCAGACCATAAAAGCTAGAAGATCCTGGAACAACATATCAAGCTCTGAAATAAAATGGATTCCAACCAAGAATCATATCCAGCAAAATTAAGCTTTAGGTTTGATGATGAAATAAAAACCTTCCATGATAAACAAAAGTTAAAAGAATTTACAACAAAAGCCCGCACTACAGAACATCCTGTGCAAAATATTCCATGAAGAAGAATTGAAAAATAACAATAAAAATCAGCAAAGGGAGATATTAAACTAAAGGAAGCACTAATCAAAGGAGAAATCAAGTCAAGTTAAATAACAAAAATAAAACAAAAATGGCTGGGAATATAAATCATTTCTCAATAATAACCCTGAATGTTAATGGCTTAAACACACCAATCAAAAGACATAGACTAACAGATTGGATTAAAAAAACAGACCCAACAATATGCTGTCTCCAAGACACCTCATAGGAAAAGACATCCACAGACTGAAGGTAAAAGATTGGGAAAAATCATACCATTCACATGGACTGCTGAAGCAAGCAGGGGTTTTCATCCTCATATTAAATAAAGCAGACTTCAAGCCAAAATTAATCAAAAGGGACAAATAAGGATATTTCATACTGCTTAAGGGAACCATTCATCAACAAGACATAACAATAATAAATTTATGTGCCCCAAATAATGGAGCGCCTATGTTCATCAAACAAACTCTTCTCAAGTTCAAGATTCAAATAGACCTCAACACAATAATTCTGGGAGATTTTAACACACCTCTTTCACCACTGGATAGATTGTTCAAACAAAAGCTAACTAAAGAAATTTTGACCTCATTAATACAATCAATAACTTAGACTTAATGGACACATATAGAATATTTCAACATTCAATGAATGAATATACTTTCTTCTCAGCAGCACATGGATCTTTCTCTAAAATAGACCATATGTTATGCCACAAAGCAACTCTTATCAAATATTAAAAAAGTAGAGGTACTATCCTGCATTCTATCAGATCATAATGGAATGAAATTAGAAATCAATGATAAAATAAAAAATAAAAAGAGCTACTCCAACACCTGGAGACTAAATAATATGCTACTGAATGAACAAGGAGTTGCAAAAGACATCAAAAATGAAATTAAAAAATTCTTAGAGGGGCTGAGGCTATGGCTCAGTGGTGGAGCAAGAAAAGCCCAGGACCAGATGGATACACAGCCAAGTTCTACAGACCTTTTAAAAAGAACTAATATCAATGCTCTTCAATTTATTTCAGGAAATAGAAAAAGAGGGAGCACTTCCAAAATCATTCTATGAGGCAAATATCACCCTAATACCAAACCAGGCAAAGACACATCAAAGAAAGAAAATGTCAGACCAATATCTCTAATGAACACAGATGCAAGATTTCTCAACAAAATTCTGGCAAATGGAACACAAAAACATATCAAAAAGATAGTGTACCACGATCAACTGAGGTTTACCCCAGGGATGCAAGTTTGGGTCAACATTCAGAAATCAATAAATGGAATTCATCACATCAATAGACTTAAAGATAAGGACCACATGATCATCACAATAACTGCAGAAAAAGCATTTGACAAAACACAGCACACACACACACCCCATGTTCAAAATACTAGAAAAACTCTGGAAAACCAGAACATATCTCAACATTGTAAAAGCTCTCGCTGCTAAGCCCCAGTCCAACATCATTTTAAATGGACAAAAATTGAAAGCATTCCCTCTAAAAACTGAAAGAAGACAGGGATGCCCTCTTTCACCACTTTTAACATAATATTTGAAACATTGGCCAGAGCAATTAGACAGATGAAAGAAATTAAAGGGATACAGATAGGAAAAGAAGAACTCAAATTAGCACTATTCGCTAATGATATGATTCTATACCTAGAAGACCCAAAAATATTCCACCAGAAAACTTCTAGAACTATTAAATGAATTCAGCAAAGTAGCAGGATACAAAACCAATACCAATAAATCAAAGGCATTTATGTATATCAGTGACAAATCCTCTGAAAGAGAAATGAGAAAAACCACCTGTTTTACAATAGCCTCAAAAAAAAAAAAAAAAAAAAATCCCTGGGAATCAACTTAACAATAGAGGTGAAAGACCTCTACAATGAAAATTACAGAATGCTAAAGAAATAAATTAAAGAAGACCATAAGACCATAGAAGATGGAAAGATCTACCTTGTTCTTGGATAGGCAGAATTAATATTGTCAAAATGACTATACTACCAAAAGCATTATACAGATTTAATGCAATTCCAATCAAATTCCCAATGGCATTGCTCATAGAAATAGAAAAAGTAGTCATGAAATTCATCTGGAAAAAATAAGAGACCCAGAATAGCTAAAGCAATACTTAGCAAGAATAGTGGAGCAGGTGGAATAATTATACCAGAACTTAAACTATAGTACAGAGCAATAGTAACAAGAACAGCATGGTATTGGCACCAAAATAGACTTGTAGACAAATGGTACAGAATAAAGGACACAGAGACTAACCCACTTTACAGTTATCTTATATTAGACAAAGATGCCAAAAACTAGATTCAAGAAAAGATAGCCTCTTCAACAAATGGTGCTGGGAAAACTGGAAATCCGTATGCAAAAAAAAAAAAAAAAAAAAAAAGAAAAAAAGAAATTAAACCCCTATCCCCTACCATGCACAAAACTCAACTCAAAGTGGATCAAAGACCTAGGAATTAAACCAAGACACTGTGCCTATTAGAAGAAAAAGTAGGCCCAAATCTCTATTATATCAGATTAGGCCCCTACTTCCTTAATAAGACTCCTGTAGCACAAGAATTAAAATCAAGAATTAATAAATGGGATGGATTCAAACTAAAAAGCATCCTCTCAGGAAAAGAAACAATTAGTGTGTGTGAATAGAGAGCCTACTAATTGGGAACAAATTTTTACCACAAGCATGTCAGATAGAGCACTAATCTTTAGAATGGATAAAGATCTTAAAAATATTAACACCAAAGAACAAATAACCCAATCAATAAATGGGCCAAGGAAATGAACAGACACTTCTCAGAAGAAGATATACAATCAATCAACAAATATATGAAAAAAAATGTTCAACACCTCTAGCAATTAGAGAAATGCAAATCAAAACTACTCTAAGATTTCATTTCACTCCAGTCAGAATGGCAACTATTAAGAACACAAAAAACAATAAATGTTGGAGAGGATGTGGGGGAAAAAGGCACACTCATACTTGCTGTTGGGATGCAAAATGGTGCAGCCTATCTGGAAAGCAGTATAGAGATTCCTTGGAAAACCGGGAATGGAACCACCTTATGACCCAGCTATCCCACTCTTCAGTCTATACTCAAAGGACTTAAAAACAGCATACTACAGAAACACAGCCAAATCAATGTTTTCAGCAGCACAATTCACAATAGCTAAACTGTAGAACCAAACTAGATGCCCTTCAGTAGATGAATGGTTAAAGAAAATGTGGTATATATACACAATAGAATATTATTCAGCAATAAAAGAGAAAAAAATCATGGCATTCAAAGGTAAATGGATGACGCTGGAGAACATAATGCTAAGTGAAGTTAGCCAATCCCCATAATCCAAATGCTGAATGTTTTCTCTGATAAAGGATGCTCATTTATAAGGGGGTTGGGACAGGGTGCTAGGAGGATTAGAGGAACTCTAGAAAGAGTGAGGGAGGGAAAAGGAGGGGGAAAGGGGGTTAAGATAAAAAAGACGGTGGAATGAGATGGATATCATTACCCTTAGTGCATATATGAAGACAGGAATGGTGTGAATATACTTTGCATATAACCAGAGATATATAAAAATGTACTCTATATGTGTAATATGAATTTTAATGCATTCTGCTGTCATATATAACAACTTAGAATAAAAACATTTTTAAAAAATCTTAAGATGGCTACAGTTTATATTTTAAGTTAATAAGTTGACTCCACCCATACTCCTATCATAGGGTCATTAGTAAAATAAGAATGAATGGCAAAAGAAAGTCACTATAATCTCAGAACTAGGGGTCTATTTGTCCCTTACTAAGAAGCAAGCAATATTTAATAATAAAATATTAAATAGCAGTTAAAATGAATCATATTATGCAAGATATATGCAAAATAATCATTTAGTGATGCCAAAGATCAACTGATTAATTTTGCTTAGTGGAAATAGGAAAATGTCTTATAAGTAATAACAATTTTATATCAAAGATGGGTGAATTTTTACTACAAGCAGAGAAAAATAGCAATTATAGAAGGAAATGGAACACATGAATACATGTAAAATCACTCTAATAGGAATTACATTTAAATACAAATGAGAAGTTAGATAGAATGGATATGACTAACCACACAGTGAATGTAATGGTATCTAAAAGGTATGAATGAAATAGATTAGAAGAAAAAAAAAGTAGAAAGAAAAATATTCCAAAGATATGTTGACATCATAAGAAAACTACATGAGTAGGAAACATAATCCAGAAAGGAGTTACTAGGACTGTACTGTAATCAGGAAACAGGTGGAAGGGGGTGCAAATACTTATGTAGGACAATAAATTGGTACATTAGAAGATGTTCTTTAAACCTAAAACACAGAAAATACTATATTACATAAAATCCAAGGTTTATTGTAATCTTTTTGCCCTGATTTAAATAAAATGATGAAAACTCATTAAAAAATATCTCATAGAAAAAGTTTTACTTTTTATTTTCATAACTTTTAGACTATTAGGTTAAAACAAAGTCAAAGAAAATAGAATTGAAGTAAGCATTTTATTTTCAGTACTCACATTTAGAATATTCTGGGTCAAAACATTGATTTTTAAAAGAGATTTTTAAAGAACAAGAATCAATGAGTATGGAACAGTGGGCAGACTATTTTAGACAATAGTTAAAAAAAGATCTACTTTCTTCAGTGATTATGTTAAAAGCAGAGACCATGAGAAGCCCCACAAAGTAGGAGGAAAAAAAGAAATACAGAAACAACATAAAATAAAGTTATTTTGGTGCTTATCCATGTAAAATATCTATGAGTAGTTTTGAAAATAAGAACTCATTTGCCTCTAAAAAGAACCAGACATTGTTAAGAGATCTTATATAACATAATAATTTGATCATGTTTCTGAATGCAGGGAAGAAGATACTCAGCTGATTTCAGCAATCCAAACTTTTATAGACTGAGAAACATGGAATCACCCAGGAATAAAAAAATAATAATAAAAAAATTTTAAATTAAATAACCAAAAAAGACAAAAAAAACTCTGGGCAGATTAAAATAAAAGCTGAATTTTATTATGCTAAAAACCTGATTCAAAGTTGCCAGGGAAACCAATGGAAAAGTCTTCTGGAAAACATATCCATTTTGTTTCTTGTAAGTTTACATTTATTTGTATGGATCGATTGGCCAATAATTTAAATATTAAGATCACTCACACATTGATTCATTGCCAGTGTCCATATGTAAATCTGGACATTATAAACATTTACCAATCTTTCAAATATCATAATTAAAGTTACAGTGATATCATTCATCCTCTCTGAAATTTCTGATATCATTCCTTTATTCAACAAACCATTTATTTTTCCTTTCATTCTATTGTTGCCTGCTACATTGATGAAATATGTTTAAGAATTACAAATCAGAAAGTTTGCATTTGGGTGGATTCATAACATATTGAATAATCTAACCCAGACAGTGCTAAGTAATGGACCACTATATAGCTGAAGGAATTTGTTTCTGACAAAATTTTAGAGTAGATAATGATGGAAAGTGATTTAACCCTAGATGACATACAGCTTTGATGAATGGAAGATTTATCTCCATACAAAAATATTTTAACAAGATGGTGACTAGTGCTGAATCTAGAAAGATGAAATTTAATAGCAGTACAGAGCACATTCTGACCTTAGTTTCCAAAGTCATATTGAGGAATCGTATTTAAAGGAATTGTGACATGGTAGCTGCAACATTTGAGTTGACTTCTTAATTAATGTGAAACAATGTGGCCACCAAAATACCAAATGAGACCTAAAGTTGTGGGATTACAAGAAATACAGGACCCGAAGTAACTTGTGACCAATTACATTCATTTATTACATAGTTATTTTCTCCCTAGGTAAAAAAAAATAATAATAATAATCAACTTAAGAGCAAAAATCTAGTTAATAAGAAATTCCTAATGTTTCTGTGCTCATTTGTTGAAAGAAAAACACAAGATACATGTTGTGAGGAAAGTAAAATAACCTAAAATTATACAACCAATAAGTAATAATAGTTGTTTCTAATTTTTTACTATCTCCTATGCATAATGATTTTTAATATAAATAAAATGACATTGGTTATCTTTTCTAGTACATCATTTTAAGCATATATAAATGACATTATGCAAGATTTTAAAAAAATTCCTCTTACCTCCTAAAATGTTAAATCCATTTTTGATGTTCAAACTACTTAATACATGTAATAATTGTAAAATAAATAATAAATAATAACTATATGATACTTTATCTTATAAATGCTCTTTAATATTGATACTTAGTACTCTTACACTAAATATTTTCTAATTTTCTCAGTTAAACAATAATGTGTCAACTTCATATACATTTCAGATCATTTACTTTTGTTTTATTATCAGAAACTATCAAAGGTAACTATTATTTCAATCTTATCTTCATCATAATGACTTTAGAGAAAAATATTTACATTGATATGCTATCTCAATTATACGTCAGGAATAGACCTTTCTTACATTGCTCTGGTGTCATAAATTATACTCTCCACAAGCAGACACTGAGATGAATACTGCAAAATCTTTATTGAAAATCTACCTTTGTGAATTTCAGAATTCGGAATGAGAAAAGGAAGAAATCAACTGCAATGCAGCAATGGCATATCCTCAGCCAACAGGACAGAAAGTCTGTGAGTGTGTCTTTCTGTTAGACTATTTCATGCTCCCCTGAAATGATCCTTGTATCCCCACCTGACCTAGCAAAGATGTGTGCTTCCATGGGAAGACAGGGCTGGCTGGCTTTCTACAGCTGCAGTCTATTGCTTAGTTATACCATGATTTCTTTATTCATTCATCTGTTGAAGGGCATCTATTTTGGTTCCATAGTTTAGCTATTGTAAATTGAGCTACTATAAACATTGATGTGGCTGCATCACTGTTCCATTCCTGTGTCTTATTCTAATCTTACTCTGGCTACCTTGTAGTAAAGTCTAGAGTCTTTCAACATGAATGCTTTGTTTGATATGGTTATTGCCATCTATAGCAATAAAAACTTAACTGTATGTCCATTCCTAAGAGTTAAGACCAGAGTAGAAAATAGCCAAGATAAGCAACACATTATTAATATATAAATTTATGTTCTATTCAAGGAAAGCAAAAGGAGAGAGAAGCAAAGTGAAAAGGCAAAAACAAAGTTATATTTATATTAATAGGTTACATTAGGTCATTGGCATCATTAGTACACATTGTTCATTGTATTACTAGGCAGATTACAGAGTTAGCAATATTATGCTGCTTATTCCTCAATTACCTACTAAGTTGCAATGTGCAAAATTAGGAGCTTCACCTCGCACTCTTGAGAAAGTCCATTGTACATAGTTACTGTTATGTGCACAGTTTTAGGCTCAGTTTTCTAACAAGAGAGTTCCTTTATTCCCAGGAGCTGAATTTCTGAGATCAAGGTCTAGGCTAATAAGATTCAAGCACGGAGCCTCCTCATGAAGGATATTACCATAGCAGCTATGCATTGCACATATATTAGTTATCTTACCAGATCCAGGGAGAATATGCAGAATATTCCAAGTGTGGAAAACAGGGCACCTATTATCCCCCCTTCCTCCCAGGAGTTTGCTCACCAGAGGAACACTGCCTTGTACATTTCCATAGCCAAAATCTTTACAGTTATACTGTGTGGCAATCTAATAATTTTCACCCACATTAAAAAAATTAGTATAGAAATTTGTTTCCTGACAGATATGTAATAGAGATCAACTCCATTAAATTGATTTTCTGAGATTTTGGACTGAAAAAAATAAAATTTTAATACTACTTATAATTTTAAAATGTATATTTTTAAATATTCATAGTAAATTTAAATTAATTTCTATTTACATATACATTTACCTAAATCATTAATAAAGTTAACTCTGGCTTTTTATTATTATCATATGTTCTAATTAGTTATAAATGACAACAGAATGCATTTTGACACATTGTACACAAATGGAGCACAACTTCTTATTCATCTGGCAGTACATGAGGCAGAGTCACACAAGTACATAGGGTAATAACGTCTGTCTCATTCCACCATCATTCCTACCCCCATACCCCCTCCTCTCCCTTCTCACCCCTTTGCCCAATCCAAAGTTCTTCCATCCTTCCCTAGCTCCCCACCTTATGGATCAGCATCTGCATATCAGAGAAAACATTTTGCCTTTGGTTTTGGGGATTAGCTTATTTTGCTTGGCATGATAGTCTCCATTTCCATCCATTTATCTGCAATGTCATAATTTCATTCTTCTTTAAGACTGAGTAATAGTCTATTGTTTAGTTATACCATGATTTCTTTATTCGTTCATCTGTTGAAGGGCCTCTATTTTGGTTCTATAGTTTAGCTATTGTAAATTGAGCTACTATAAACATTGATGTGGCTGCATCACTGTAGTATGCTGATTTTACCTTCTTTGATTATATAAGGAGGAGTGGGAGAATTGGGTCAAACGGTGGTTCCATTCAAGTTTTCTGAGTCTTCATACCACTTTCTATGGTGGGTGCACCAATTTGCAGTCCAACCAGCAATGTATGAGTGTACCTTTTCTTTCACATCCTCACCAACACTTATTGTTGCTTGTATTCTTGACAATTATTCTGACTGGACAGAGATGAAATCTTAAGAGTAGTTTGGATTTTACTCTGGCCTTTTTAAAGGAAGCATTGGTAATATTGCCTCCTTTTGGGAGGTGAAAAGGTTAGATATTGCTCAAGGAAGACTGCCTGGCACTTAACAAGCATTAGATGCATGACTCTGAGCCTGAACCTATTGCCATTACACTGTTGTGGGGAAAATATCATTCGTGATTATTATCCTCACTTCCCGAATGAGAAACCTAAATTCTTCAGAGAAGGATCTTAGACTGTTTAGCTAAAATGTACTGGCTAGGAGTCAGATCTCTAGATAGTTTGACAGTGGAAATAATAAATTTATTAACATAATTACCAGGATTATTACTAATCAGAAATTTAAAATATTTTTGAATAAAAGCTAATTTTCATTCTCTTGATGGGAAATTTTATTGAAAATCAAATATTCTAAAAATAATTAGATGCATAAAATATATACAGTATACAAAGTATGTAGAAACATTATATCATTCAAGTTTTGTTCAAAATTGTTCTACGCAAAGAAGCATGAGACTTGTAGGGCTCTCTTTCTCTACACACACAAACACACACACACACACACACACACACACATATCACACACATAAATTAAAATTGTGCTAATACTAAATTTGATCCCCAGAAAATACTACAAAAAAAATGGGGAAAAATGTTCAGTGTGATCCTTCATTTTGAAATGTGAGTCTTTCCTCTGCTTTATAGGTATGTCATTCACTGTGAAAACGCTAAAAGACACAGTAGGCTCAGAATTTTTTGAAGTGATTCCTCTGGTTATTTTCTATAAAAAATAAGCTGCCCCACCAGCATGCACAGTGCTGCAGTGAAGGGCTGTCCTTTACAAGACTCTCAGAAGGTAACTGTGTCTCTCAGAACATAGACTTTCATGCTTTAGTGTCTGTGATCAATGACTTGATGAATTCTAATATATATATCAATCATTGAGTACTTGTCTTTTCTTTGGGGCATGAATATATATACTTTTTAAAATTTATTTCATATTTTAAAGTTTGAATAATTATTGTATTTGAACAGGTGATGAAAAGGCTATAGTATATTATCTTAGACAAAATCAAAATTAATATTGGAGTTAATTCTTTTTAGTTATTTACATTTTAATGTTAAAGTACATAAAATTATTCATTTGATCACTGAAGAAAATATGGTATAAGAAAATTAAATGAAAATATGAAGTTACTATGAGTTTGTTTCACCAATTTTTTTAGTTCAAATCATATCCATATCCATTCTATAATCAATGTGTGTTAGAAGCAAGGCTTTTAAGATATTAATTAACTTTCTAAGGATGAAACATGTTTATAGCAGTTTCCATTAAAATTATATTTCATTAGACATCATGCAGTGCACCTAAAATGACTGCTATTCAAATATCTAATGGAACACTTATATCAAAATATTAATATAAATTTACCCAGAATGAAAACATGCTATAGTGCTAAGATTAAATTGCAATGATACACATTCCTATGCATTTTAATAAATGTCTCAGGTATTAAATTAAAAAATTAAGCCCCCTCTACAAGGAAGTAAGCAGAATAGATTTCAGCATAAAACTGCACATGAAGCTAAATTATTTTAAAAATATATTACCTATTAGTTAGTTCTCCCTAAAATCTTTGATGTATTCCTTCTTATTTTTCTTTAATGGTTATTATACCATAATTTTTTTTTTTTTTTTTTTTTTTTTTTTTTTTTTTTGTAACGGGGATTGAACTCAGGGGCACTCGACTACTGGGCCACATCCCCAGCCCTTTTTTTGTATTTTATTAGAAACAGGGTCTCACTGAGTAACTAGGTGCCTCGCCATTGCTGACACTGGCTTTGAACTCACAGTCCTCGTGCTTCAGCCTCCCAAGTGCTGGGATTACAGGAGTCCGCCACTGCACCCGGCTCCATAATTCTTATTCATTAGAGTTGTCTGAAAAGAAATTGATAGAACACCATCAATTTAGTTTACAAATTTAGCAATGGATTAGCTGCAGTGTATTCTTTTTGAGGCATTCATGTCCATTTGAAATCATTGATGACATATTGCTGTCCTAGCTGTTTACTTTGAAAGTCTCACATGATCAAAGTTTACCCAGTCTCATAGGCTTTGACATCCTGAAATATTCCCTTTTCTTTTTACCATAAAAGGAGAAGAAATACATTAATATAGTGGCTACTGGAATCATTATAGTGCCTCTTTTTTCATCTTCTATTCCAAGCTTTACCATATGTTTTTATTCCAGCATGACAGCTCCTTGCCACAGTCTACAACACATTGAATGAAGCTCTTGTGCCCGTGTTGCATTGGATGACTATTGAAGCCTATTAAGCCAAGCAGATGAATATGTAGAACTATGAGGCAAGAGAGATTCTGTGAGTAAACAAGTATCACCCTCTTTATGTCTTAGGCTGATAAACACTATACAAGGCTCCGCATAGTGTCCTTAATGGAATTCGGCCCCAGTGATCCATAATGAACACGTTCACTAATGCTCCCTCTTTGTTCCACTTCCATTTCTTCCACTTTAGTTCTTCAGTGTCAATTCTCAAAATTAAAGCCTGCAATTGTCCATATCCCAAATGGTGGAAAGTAAAGTCTCTGAAATACTCTTGTAAAATCACTGGGATAGATATCCTCTTCTATACTGTGGACTCTCTGTCACTCATCTTAAGGAATTTGTAGTCCTGACCAACAGCAGACATTTAAAAATAAGAATAAAAAGGGGAAAAAAAGCATATGGAATAAACTTTCTGAAGCTAAAGCTACAAAATTTATCTTAAACAATAATATAGTTCAGGCTCAATACAAATTTTAGCTGATTTACAACATGTTTTGCCATCAGACACAGTAGTTTATAGTTCATTTAATATGTCTACCTTGGCTCAGGTGTAATTAAAAACATAGCATATATGAAAAGTTACCTTAGTAATGCACTTGGATTGTTTCTTTATATGGATGCCAATTCCCTATAAAGTTAGCAACCAGACTAAAAATCTAAAACAAAACAAAACAAAACAAAACAAAAAACTTTCATTATCTCACTCTTTTAGTATATATTCCCGATTACTTTTACCGTCAGCAATATTTTAACTGGTCACATTTAGCTAATGAATAAAATTTCTGAGGAAAAGAGCCTTTAATTGCTGCACTAGTCAGGTAATAGTTGTTTTAATTTTTCATAGTCATGACTGGGCCTACATCAACAAGAATTGCCCCAGTAAATATCCTGGATTCCAGCTATATTTCTCTCTAACTGTGCTACTGAAATTCTATCAATACAGAGAAATATGTTAACTCATTTCCCTGGTTGCTGTATCACCAAAACAATACATTCAAAATGAGCAGGTGAGCATCATAATTTTAGGTTCCAAAGAAACTTCTTTCATCATAAAATGAATCCCTTGGTCTAGATTGTTACTATGTGAGGTCTTGTAAGGGTGTTTTGCTGGGAGATAAATTGTAGTGAGGAAAAACAAACCATAGTGTCCCAAGAACAATAAGGAATAATTGTTGTCCCTTCTGAGGTAGAAATGATTCAATGTAAACAATGTTTCCTTAAGTACCTAATTATCATTTTGAAGGATTATAGCACATTGAAGCCTGAATATAGGCCTTGCTTAACACACATATTTTTAATCACATAGTTCCAAAGATTGTAAGTCCAGGTATAGTCTGACTTTGTCCAGTTTTTTGTCAGGATCTAAAGTTAAAATAAAGGTGCCAGGGAAGTGTCTGCTTCAGAGCCCATGCAGATTGTTGGTAGAATCAATTCCAAGTGGTTGTAGGACTGAAGTCATTGCTGGGTGCCTGTTAGCCTGAGGGCTACTCTTAGCTCCTAGACTTTGCCTAAAATCCTTGTTACCTGGTCCTCTCCATTTTCAATGCCAACTATGGAGATCCTCCCTATTGATGAATTCCTGTCACGTTTCAAATCTCTCCCTTCAGGAAGATTCCCATTCCTTTACCATATCACATGATTAGGTCAGGCTTATGGAGGCAAATCTCTTTATCTTAAATCAAAATAATGTACAGCCTTAATTAATTTAGCAAAATGTCTTTTCATATTTAATACATCATTATCATAGGAGTGACAGCTCATTGTATTCACAGGTTCCACTCACATCAAGGGAAGGATACACATGGTTGAGAGCAATTGATCTCATTTTGGAATTTAACACACCATGCTCTTATACTGTGGTTTGCCAGAGACTTCTCCCAAATCCATAGAGATCCACTAAGATGTTTCTTAATAACAGGACATGTGAAGGATAACAATCTGGCCTTACCTCAGCATGCCCACAACACTGGGTATTTAATAACTTCACCAACATTGCTGTCCCTTGAAACTGTGAGGTTCACCTCCCTTGTTTTCACTTATATACAACTTATAAAGATTCTCAGGGTACATATTACCTTGATGCCATTAATTTTGCATACTGTTCTATGAAAGGTCAATATTAACATCCCTGTGGATGAGAGAACAGGAATAGGAATAAAGATCTGAGGCAAGATTAAGTGTGGACTGTGGTCTATCTCACATAAAAGAGAAATACCTTTGTATATTTTTTTCAGAACAAATTTAGAAGTTGTCTGTTAAAAGTTTCTGTTAAAACTTTGGGTATGTGGGCTGCATACACAAAGTTCTGAGCCTCCTGGAGGTACTCCTGGACAATTCAGCTCATTGTTCTCCAGGTCAATCCCTTGACTCAGGGGGCTGTTTACATTTATCTGAGGTGATAAAAAGAAGGGTTAACTGTCCCTCTACCCAGCCCCAAATACTCATCTACTCTTTGGGATGTATTCAGAATGCATCATGGTTATGTCTAGTCAATTTTGGCTGCTTGTTTTCCCTCAAAACTAAATCAGATGGATAGTCTGTCACATTAAGTTTGTTTTTCCATAGAGACTCAGGAATGGTTTTATCCTGTTAAAAGATTTGTTAATCTAATGAAATGAAGTGGGAAAAGGGAAGAAGTACATTGTGGCCTTCCATTTCTACATTCTCTTCTTCCAGAAAGTCTAGAAAGCCTTCTTATTTAATGTGAAGACATCTTTCTCATCTGCATTCCTTCCTGAAATTTCTAATTCCATTCATCACCATGTAAGCCATCAAGCTGGTGTTACAGTGAGCAAGCCCATCTGCAATGGCTCTATTTGGCTATTGTGGAAGGAATAACAGTTCTATCACAATTGCGCCAAAATTCAGTTTCCAGGAATCATCACTTGACTAAGGAACGTCAGGAGTTTCCCCAGTATAGCAATAGTCTTGAGAGCCATTGTTGGATTCCAGGAATGGTTCTCTGATCTGAGAGGTCTCAGAGAAGAAAAATGGGAGGATGGCAAAGTAGTGGAAAGTTTTTTTTGGTTTTTTTGTTTGTTTGTTTTTTTTTCTTAATTCTGAGACAAAAGGAACAATTCTTGCCCACTGTTATGTGGTCAAAAACTCAGAGGTTGTACGCTGTGGGGTGAGAATGAAGAGCCTAGATCTCTAAAGGGTAGTATATTTCCAGAGGACTTCCTCATGCAATGTCTTCCTAGTGATGTTTTCCCTTCCTCCCAATGATTCTTTACCTAGACTTGTTTTAGCTTTCTCGTCATTATCCCAATTGCTCCATTCTTGAAAATTTTTCTCCTTGTCTGTTCTTTCATATTCAGTCTGGGTTTTGTACCAGACACAGAGCATCAGTTGCTGGCAAAACTCCCAGGACCTTGGCCCAGTGCCAACAAACATTAATCTCTCAGACATTCCTGCAGTTCAGGAGGAGAACTTTTCTAATACAGCAGGCTGTCCCCAAATGGAATTAGAGTCTGAAGAAGTCTTTTTAGTTCCTTGAGTTCAGTTGCTCTCATATCCTCTTCTGATGGATCAATCTGGTGTTTTATTTAGAAATGAGACTCCCATGTAACCCTATCCTACTATACCCAGAATTCACAAAAGAAATCAACAGTTAAGTCTCCAGCAATCTCTTAAGACTTAGAAACACTGACTCTTGAGGGGAATCAGTGTCTTCCCAGATACTGTCACATATCTAAGTTTTTGCCAGACTATCATGGGTGGTTTCTATAATATTAGACTGCTTTATCTCCACACTACAGGCTATGGGATATTTAATCTTTTTATTTTCCTTATCTTTATTATACTTACAACTCATAAAAGAGTAGAAACCCATGAGAGGGAGGGAGTGGACTGAATTACAGGCAGGCTTGTCTCCCTATAAACAAAGAAAGGTGTCTAGTCACAAATACTAGTAGTTTTGATCTAGGTGCTCATTTCAGGTTAGATCTACAACATAAATTTTCCTGAAGGACTTCCCTTCTCCCAGGACTGAACCCATTTCATAATAAGTAGTGGACTGCAAGCAAACAGTGCAATAACTAGACAAGTGGCCCTCCCCATAGCCTAGTGTGTTGGCTCCTAGGGCCCTGGTGACCCTCAGACAGAAATAGGGTTAATATCACCTATTATTCCTGTCCTAATGTCCAAGACAGTCCAGCTTTCTATGATCCCTGGCCCTTCGGGTGACTTTACTTCAAACTGAGATGTGTGTCCCAGCACCAGCATAGTACAGATGAAGCAATTTGCTCTATTCAAAAGGCCACCATTGGTACACAAAGAATGTCTGTTAAAAGAGTGTAATAACTCTAATTTTTACCATGGGTTATTATGACTGCTTTGCAAAGTTCCAGCTTGCATAGTAATTTTTGTTGCACTACCATACTTAGTAAGAACTATCTACATAATAATAATTTATGTTTATTTCTACATACTAGCAATAAGCTATAGAACATATTTTTTTAAGAAAAGGAAAGCTTTTATTACAGCAGCAAAAATGTACAATACTTAGAAATAAACTTAACATGTTATTTAGGACAACTATATCCTGAAAACTATAAAATATTACTGAAGAAAATTAAAGGAATTCCAAGTGGAGAAAGATGCAATACTCATGGTGTAGAAGATTCAAACTTTTTATATTTTGGAGTCTCTACAAATTATTCTATTAACTTAATTATTAATCTAAGGAATAGTAAAAAAAAATAGTTATTTTTTGAGAAATGAATTCATATGAAAACAAAAAGGACCTTAAAGAGTCAACTTTTTAATAAAAAATAAAAATTGGGGGAAATGCACTACTGGATTCAAAGTTTCCTCAAAAGCTACAGTAGAGAAGATACTTTGGTAATAAGGAAAATATAGATAGACAGATCAATAAAACAGATTTGAGGGTGTAGAAATAACCTCAACATATTGCCCAATTTTTAACATAACAGCCAAGACAATTCAAATGTTTTTTTGCCAACACATTATGCTGGAACATCTGAATATCCTTATGTAAAATTAGTTACTACTTTCCTCACACCATATACAAAATTAATACAAAATAGAATATAGACTTAAATTTAGCACTAAATTTATAAAGGCTCACATGTAAATAAGATAAAGTTAAAGTGCATTTTATAGATATTTTATTGCTTTTCCAAGAACTGCAAGTTAAGTAATATTTTCTTCTATAATATCTGAACTTTTATTAACACTATCCAGTGTGTTTGCCCATGAGACTTTTTATTTTAATTTCTAGAAGTTTGGTTTTTGTCTTTTTTATAGTTAATATTTGTCTTTATCATACTCAAATTTTCTCCTACCAAAATTCCACAATTATATGAAATATATTCATAAAATCTGTTTTAATGTCTTTTTTTTTCTTTTTTATCTCTGTCATTCGCAGGTCTGTCTCTATTGATTGGTTTCCCCCTTGTTATGGGTCATATTTTCCTGCTTATCAAAATGTCTGGAAATTTTTTATTGGATGCTAGTCTTTGTGATTTTATGTTAAATATCCTTTTCTCATTTTGCTACACACACACACACACACACACACACACACACACACATATTTGGGCTTGCTTAGTACTTGGAAGCATTTAAGTAATTTATATGAGAGCAATTTATCATTTTTCAGGCTTGATTTCAAGTTTTGGAAGGCAAGTGTAAAGCAGTTTTTAATGTATGGCTAATTTGGCCCCATTATTGAGGCTGTTCTTTTTGGAGTATCTACTTGTGTCTCTTTGTGTTGAAGAGATATTTCCATTCCCGTTAATGAGAATATGAAACCACACTCAACCCCTTGGGTTCTCTGATAATTTTACTGCCTATTTTTTTTTTAATATTTCTTTTTCTGACCTCAAGTGGTTTTCTTCTGTGTAGCATTAATCAATATTGAGGTGAATATTGAAGAGAAATACTCTGCAGATAGCTAAATCTCTTTGGGCATTTATTTTTCCTCTAGCATTCTGCCCTGAAAATTACAGATGCCTTGCCTCTTTTAAACTGTAAATTCTATATCAAGCTCTTGGGGAGGCCTCCACACTCTGTTTGGATTCCAAGGGTATTTCTTATTTCTTATTACTGTTTTGTTTTCTCATGGATCCCTTTTTTTACCAATGGTTCTTATCTAAAAATTCTTCCTCTTATATTTTTTCTGGATGGTTAATTATTTAAGGGAAATGAATTGTGTTATTCCATATACCTGGAATTGAAAGTACCAACTTGATAGAGTTTTAAAAATATATCCTGCAATGTAACCATTACCTCAATCAAGATAAAGTCTAATAATAAAAAAATACAAAATTTAAAGTGAGTTTTTTGGTGAACTTATGGCTACATGTTTTTTTACCTATAGATTGAAATTTTTTAAGGACTCAATTTTGTACTGTGAGGAAAAACTTTAATATGCAATTATAAGTATTATTTTTAAAAGTATGTTTTTCAGTGTTTAGTGTTTTACTGTTTTTTCTCTCTTATTAGCACATGCATTATACAAGGTATTTTCTATATAATTGATCAATAAAGCTTTTTTAAACATTCAAAATAATAATAATAAAATTATTTGAACTTTTCATTTAGGTTAGATTGTACAAAGAATAGACATTCTGTGTCAGAGTTATATGTCTATGCTAGGTTTTACTACTCCATTAAAATCCAATATAATTTCCATTACTGCTTCTAATTTTATAGTTTAAATAAATAAAACTTTCAAAAAACCTTTATACAGTTGTCTTTTTGTGCTGTTTTTGAAATCTTAAAGCAGAGATATTCAGAAATGGAAAGACTATTCTAAAGTATATCATTTTTATTTGAAATGAACAGAAAGTTGCCAAAAAAAAAAAAAAAAAAAAAAAAAAAGTTTTGCTTAAGAGAATCCAAGGAATAACAAGAGCAAAGGAAGCTATTTATCACTACATATATGTGATAATTGCATACTATCTTAATGATTGTACTAATGATTTTATGTTTGAGATTTAACAGCTTGGCAAAACTTCTCAAACAAAGAAAGACCTTGGATATGGGTTGCATTTCTCTACAACAGCATTGACTGAGATTTATTTTGAAAATACCATAAATCTTTCTCATTATAAGAATCTGAACTTCAAAAGTCATACCTTAATCTGTAATTTAACCAGTTAAATTATAATCTATAATTATTTGGTTTAGGTTTAAATCTGAAAAGCTTTCATCACAAAGGAAGAGATCATTAATTTAGAAAATAAATTCACAGGTGCATCCGCACACGTATACACACATACACACACACACACACGCGCGATTATTCTAGCTAAGAAGTTTTATTATAACTGGATCATGAAAACTTCCCCTCTTTTTTAAAAACTATTTATTCTTGAGAAATACCTGTATAAATATGGAAATGTTTTGACTATATTACAAGATAATCTGAATTGTAGTTTGTAGCTTATGCACAATGATGACATAAAATGATACTGATTATATTTTTTCAAGCAGATAGATATTACATAATTTCTAAACATTGCAATGATTTTTAAAATATAAATGGGTCTGTACATTGTGGTGTGTACCTGTGATCTCAGTGATTCAGGGAGGCAGAGGTAGGATCACAAGGTCAAGGCCAGCCTCAGCAACTAAGCAAACTCTGCCTCAAAAAAAATAATGGACTAGAGATGTGGCTCAGTGGTAAAGTACCCCTCGGTAGAATTCTGAGCAATGAAATTTACATATATATATATATATATATATATGTGTGTATATATGTGTGTATATATATATATATACATATATATGTACATATATGTATATATATAATTTTAACATACATATTAAAATATTTGATATGTGGTAAGTGTGAAAAATCACTTGTTATCAATGTCTGTTATATGTAGAAAATGCCCAGTTATCTACATGATAGTTACAAATTTGGTGTAACTGTAAACTTGTTTAATCAAAGTTAATGGAAAATGTAAATGCACCTTATGTAATGCAATATCACTTATATATGGTAAATATTTCAACAGTACTCTTTCATGGGGTTGTATAAAGTACTAAATGGCTCATATGACAGTCCAGAGAAAAATAAAAGAAATACATGTTCAGAACTACCACCCATTTTTGAAGTAATACATTTTTATGAGTCTCGTTTTCTTGTTTTCCTCCAAGATATTTTTTAAAATATTCTTTGTTTTCTATCGAAAAGTTAATGACAATGAAAACACACCCATCTCATGCTTCTTTCATCACATAAGTAGACACTTTTGATTTCCTTGTAGACTGTTAACCAACTTTTTATATTACTAGAACACTACTGAATACTAGAATTTTTAGCATTGCACTTGAAAGTTTATATGATTATTGTTACAATGTTTTCTTTTTCACTGTTTAGGAGTGTGTAATTACAAAGCTTATTTGCTAAATTGATGTATAATCATGCGGCAACGTAATTTTAACAATTTACTGTACCTATCATTATTTTTGGCACAGTTTCAACTTTATCCTGTGCCCCATATATTTATGTCTTATTCCATTCAGAATGATATAATAAAATACACTAACCCAGGTGGTTTATAAACAGCAGAACTTATTCCATGCAATTCTAGAGGCTGAGAAGTATAAGACAAAGTTGTCAGTGGATTCCAAGTCTGTTGAAGTCTCATTCTCTACTTCAGAGTGGGCTTCTACTGCTTCACGCTCACGTATTAGAAGGGTCAAACTAACTCACTTAGGCCTCTTTTATAAGGGCCATAATCTCATTTACGAAAGTGTTACTCTTAGACCCAATCACCTCCTAAAAGCCCATTTTATTAGTATTATTCTATTGAGGAGTAGGTTTTATCCTATGAATTTGGGTGAAATAGAAACATTCAGACCGTATAATTTATCAGTAGTGTTACCTTGTAATGCAAATTATAGCACGTCAAAGTTGGCTTAACATTGCATATGATGGTAATAGCTGGCTATCTTATTTGGGTCAAAATAAATTTCATATTTGTTTGCATCAAATATGAACAAACAATATTTATTCCATGGCAGTGTGTTATTGAATTGGTTGAAAAATTCAGTTGAAATGCCAGATAGTCATGCATAAAATCTTGCTTTCTATCAAATAAAGATTTTTAAAGAAATTTAACCATATATTTTTAAATAAAGCAATGTGATGTAAAAATAACTTAAAATCATAAAAAAGGACATAATATTGATTAAAATTTGTGAAACAAATAATTGTTTTATAAAACGCAAAATATAAAATAAAAATATTTATGATTTTTGAAAATATAATCCATAACATTGGTGGTATATTTCTCTAATTAACAGGTTGCCAAAAGTCTCAGCACATTTTGTCATCTTTGAGACATAATGGGACTTGACACATCAGACTTAGAGAAAATAGATTAAAAAAACAAAAATAAACAATACTGAAATCAATATTTTTCATTCTAATGCTTGAGAAAATTAAACACACTAGGTTTCTCAGTGAATGCAACCACAAAGTCTGGATAGGATCACGGAACTTTCTTTGAGAGCTTTGAAAATTATAATTTATGACCTAACCAACTAATTCAGCAGAAAAATGGACTGAGAAATTGAAAACACAGTTCACAAAAGTATAAATGCAATGGCTCATAAACTTTTGAAATTATGTATAGTTATACTGGTATTAACTACACATAATGATGTGTAAAATAAATGACAAATAAAATGAGATATTAATTTTTCACTATTTGATCAGTCAGAGTTTTAAGGGTGGATAATATCAAGTACTGCTAACAGTGTAGAAAATTAAGAACTGACCTTATTGTTGGTGGGATATACAAATTAGTATACACTTTGGGTGGGAGCAATTACATTAAAAATGATCAAATTTAACATGCACTTATTCAATAATTCTCCTTTTAGAAACTGCACCTAGGGAAAAAATACCCACATATGGGCATTATGCTTTCAAAGCTAAATAATTATAGAGTAGTCATGTTATATAGCTTTTATTGAACACTAATTAAATGTCAAGAACAAAGCTAAGTAACTTAATTCCTTTACTCCTTGAAAATTAGTTTACACAGTAAATACAATGGCTATCTGGATTTTAAAGATGAAGAAATTAGAAGAGAGAGTTATTTTAGATTATACAGGAAATATGTGTTGAAACTACACAAGAACTTTGGACAATTAAACCTTGAGAATATGAAGAACATAGATAAACCAAAAGAGAACATTTCTAGATTATATGTATTAGTATTAAGAACCAATAATTCCTTTGGGTATAGACCAAGAAGTGGGATAAAACAGCTTACTACAGGGACACAGCCACATCAATGTTTATAGCAGCACAATTCACAATAGCTAGATTGTGGAAACAACCCCATGCCCACCAATAAATGAATGGATAGGGAAACTTTGGTATATCTACACAATGGAACACTACTCAGCACTAAAAGAGGATAAATCATGGCATTTGCAGGTAAATGGATGGAGTTGGAGAAAATAATGCTAAGAAAGTCAGCCAAAACCAAAAAACTAAAGGTCGATTGATTCCTTTGCTATGATGATACTGAATTATAGTGGCAAGGGAGGAGGGGATGAGAGGAATGAAGGGAATGTTAAATAGAACAAAGGGGAGGGAGGGGAATGGAGTGGGCAAGGGGATAGGAATAATGACAGGATGAGTTGGTCATCAATACAATAAGTGCATGTATAAAAACTCAAATGGTGTGAAAATACTTTGTGTAAAACCAGTGACTTGGAAAACTGTGCTCTTTATATGTAATATGAAAGGAATTGCACTCTGCAAGCATGTATAACAAATTAAATTAATAAAAAAATAAAAAAAAATTAAAAATTTAAAAAAGAATAAATAATTCACTGTACCTCTCATTATATTTGGCACAGGTTTCTCTTTATCCTGTGCATGTATGTTTATGTCTTATTCCATTCAGAATGCTATAATAAAATACACTAACCCGGGTGGCTTACAAACAGCAGAACTTATTTCTTACAATTCTGGAGGCTGAGAAGTGTAAGATGACGTTGTCAGTGGATTTCAAGTTTGTTCAAGCCTTACTGTACTTCTGAGAGGACTTCTACTGCTTCATGTTCATGTATTGGAAGGGTTAAACTAACTCTTATTGTATAAGAACCAATACATATAAACTCCAAGAAATGTTGTTAAGGAAGCAAAAAAAGTAATTTTTTGGAAATATTTATATATAGTGTTATTTCATTGATATGTAAAACCACAAGTTCCCCAGAATTTATGGTTTTCCCTTGCTGAATTTTTCCATGAACTCTCAGTCCTAGTACTTATGACTTATACAAAGGAAGCTCAGTCTAGGAGTCACTTGACCTTCACTCTGCTGTTATTGTGTCATGCTTTGTTATTTTGGGGCTTTTCTCTTTTTTCTTAAAGCTAAATTAATTTGTTGAATAATCCTGACCCAAGATTACTACTGATAAGAGAACAGAGTAGATACTGCAGTTATGTAAAATAAAACAACGAAATCAAATAGGAAGCCAAAATCTGATGACTCAGAAAAAATAAATATAAAAGAATCACTTTATCTATGAGACTGTTGAACTTGAGCCCCAAATTAAAGAAAAATTGCGCTGGACATATTAAACAGTCAAGGAAGACTTTATTCAAGACTACTGGAATAGGGATGGAGACAGACAAAGGGGATTAAACTCAACTCCTATGAAACAAAAGCCAGGGAACTTTTATATACTGGGGGAACTCATGGAAAAATAATTGAGGACATTAAACCAAAGTTTCTTCAATGCAATTAGATCAATTGATTGCCAATCAGCTATATTGAAATTCGGTTCTTACCCTTCTCTGGAGACTGGGTGATAGACTCTTTCTTATTTGATTATATTCAAAGGAATGACAGTGTTCCGGTCCTTGAGAAAGACATTTCTGGGTTTGAAAATTGACAAGGAGCTGGAAGAAAATTTATGTCTCAAATGAGCTGAGAAGAAACTTATAATAGTGTTTCCCAAGCCAATTTCTAAGAAAAGGGAGATCAAGTGCTTATAGTTAGGAAGAAGACTGTTTAAAGTTGAATCAAGGTGAGAATATTAAGATTGTCTTGGTTACCTGTGATCCTGGAAAAGAGCAAAGGTTAATATTAAATTCCCCTAACCCTTTCTGTTGCAGAAAAAAGGCCTACTGCAAACTCTTCCCTGTGTGATTTAAGACTCGTGGATGCTGTCATGTTTACCTGTGACAAGGCCAGATACAAACCCTCCAAAGAGCCATTCTTTGCCTCCTATATGATCAGCTGCATGGCTTGTCTCCTTTGCTCAAACAAAACCAAATGCAAGTTCAACATACTGGTCAAACTTCCCTTATTATCCCAGGCACACCCTCCAACTGAGCCAAAATATAGCACCTCCTTTGCCCTTCCTAAGAATAAGTTCGCCCAAAGATAACTCTCTGATCTGCTATTCCAGCAATTAATGTTGTTCTCTGTAGCTTTCTTACTGCTCCCTGTAAAAGAAAAATCCTTTTGTTTAACCTTTTAATACTTGCAGATATTTTGGTCTATTTTATTCTCCTCATTATAATAGTACCTCTTCTGCCTGTTAGAACAGTCCCTTTCCCCTCTTGCAATCATTCTTCTGAATAAAGTCTCTCTTTAATAAGTTGGATTGGTTTCTTATTTGACACTTAATATATTTAGAATTCCAATTTTATTGTCTTTCCCAGTCTTTCCAGAAATGTCCTTTGCCTTGCTCTACTTGTGCAGGTATACTTGCTCAAACCCACAAACTACAGAACACTTGGACATGTTCCCAGCATGTCCATATATATATATCCTTATAGCCTGCCTTGCCTACCCTACCCTGTGTTCATCTTTTTTACATAAATTTACGATAATTTTTTAAAGTTCTTTTTAGATATTCGTGAAGTGGAGTGTATTTTAACATATTATACAAACATGGAGTATAACTTGTTCTAATTAGGTCCCTATTCTTGTGGCTGTGCATGATATGGAGTTTCATGATCTTGTATTCGTACATGGACATAGAAAGTTATGTCCTATTCATTCTACTGTCTTTTTTTTTTCAAATTTACTTTTTATTCTAAGTTGTTAGAAATGACAGCACAATTTATTACATTTCATATTATACTTGTAGAGCACATTTTTATATATCTCTGGTTGTATGCAAAGTATATTCACACCATTCCTGACTTCATACATGCACTTAGGGTAATGGTATCCATCTCATTCTACCATCTTTTTTTTTCTTCTTCACCTTTCCCCTCCCTTCCCATTGGCCATTTGAAGGTAAATGGATGAAGTTAGAGAATATAATGCTAAGTGAAATTAGCCAATCCCAAAAAGACAAATGCCAAATGTTTTCTCTAATATAAGGAGACTGATTCACAGTGGGGTTGGGATGGGGAGCATAGGAGGATTAGAGGAACACTAGAATGGTCTACTGTCTTTTTTATTCCCATACCCCCTCCCTTTCCTTCATTCCCCTTTCTTTAAGAACAAGAAGCCTGGAGGTTCCGCATGGCAATTGTCTTAAGCCAGCTGGATCCAAGTTAGCTGGCCAAATGTCTTCTAAATGACCTCAGACTTCTTTATCATTTAATTTCCGTACTAATTGACACTCATAATGCCATAATAGATTATGATCACCATGGTAGCAACCAGAAAGGAGAACATAAGGAAAGAAATTGATTGGTGTTTGGATTCCTAGAAAAGCACCACCCCTTTCCTGAAAGCCCAATGAATATTCCACCCCCTAGTTTCTGATGCCCTATATCTATGATTCCACAACCTTCTGTGGGTTGAGAACTTGATTTGCAAGCTAGATTCCTGCTTCTTCATTTTTTAGCCACTAAATAAACTTATGCTGTTGGTGCCCAGATCTTGGTTTTTGTCTCATGCCTGACAACACTGAATAGAAAAAGATCCCTTTTGGGGGTCTCTCTCTCTCTTAAGGAAGCAGTCAGAAAGTTGTTGATAATAATGCCAAAAGAAGAACAACATATTTTAATAAATTTTCAGTGTCTGTCACATGTCAAACAGCATTAAAAAAGAAGCAGGCCTATCTTTAGGGAAAAAAAAATAAAACAATGCAATTTTAAAATATAAGACCTTTTGCAGTGGCATATATGAGTTTGAGAAATGCATTTTTGTAAAACCAATGAGCAATAAGTGCATCAAAAGTATTTTAAAAATTGAAAACTTTTATTATTTAAACTGAAACGAGTAATAATTGTTGGCTGAATTTTAAATTGACTTTATAGTTTTGCTACAATGACCGACCACTCTTTTTGTCAAACACCATAGTATAGAAGAAGTTGTATTTGTCCTCACTCTGCCAAAGGGACCAAAGAACTGGTAATCACATAAGATAGCTCAGTCAGTGAATTCATGGACCTTTATTCAATGAGTTCCTAATATTTTTCCATTAAATATTTTATTACTAACAATAATTAGATGTTTCTGTCTTCTTTCTTCTTGTTCTTTGACCCCTCTCCATTTCTTGCAATTAGTGATTCTAGTAATACATCATCAATAGCAAAATTAGCAAAATTATTAGATTAGAAGTGTTCATAACAAGGCAATGATTTAGGAGATGGAATTTGCTAGTAAATGACAGATGTTCTCATCCTGCAAACATGTGGGAAAATAAAGCATCGGCCATGTCCTTTACTATAAACCCTGAGGTACCACTGTCTTCAAGAAGGAGGGTGTGATCTTCATCCAGCTGACAGGATGAAATGATTCTGCTTTTTAGGCAAAATGCAAAACAATGCCCTTTTGTCAGAATCCATGTAGGACAGCAGTAAACACTGAATTATTTTCCCCAATGGGTCTTTAAAAAGATTCAGGTGTCCTTGGTCCTTGAAAGAAAGGGATACAGTGAATAATTTTACTGGTAGCTAATGAAACTCATGTAAATACTTCTAGGACATTGCCTTATTTATTTATCTAGTAAAACAATTATGACAAAAGATTTTGTGAAAAAATTTAAAAACCCATACAAAGGATGATAGTATAATAGTAAAATCAGAGCCTTTATTCAAATTACAAAGGTAAAGCAAAGCGGGTGTGACTTATCTCTAAGGAAGTAAATAAAAACACTTACTGGGGAAAGAAATTTAAAAAGGTGAATAAAAATATTTTTTAAATCTCTGAGAGGGAAGACATTAAGAAAAACTAATAACAAGCCGAGCGTGGTGGCGCACGCCTGTAATCCCAGCACTTTGGGAGGCTGAGGCAGGAGGATCGCGAGTTCAAAGCCAGCCTCAGCAATGGTGAGGCACTTAGCAACTCAGTGAGACCCTGTCTCTAAATAAAATACAAAAAAGGTCTGGGGATGTGACCCAGTGGTCGAGGGCCCCTGAGTTCAATCCCCGGTACCACAAAAAAAAAAAAAAAAAAAAAAAAAGAAAGAAAAACTAATAACAGTACAGATACAGTAAGAATAAAAATCTCTAAATGAAAACCAATTGCATAATAATCAGAGGGGAAGACTGAAGACTATCTAATAAGCATTGTTCAGGAAGTCAGTTACTATACCAATATGTTGAAGTGGGGGGCCTCCCTTTTCTCTTAGTAGGTGCAGGGTTTCTGGTCTAATTTCTAGGTATTTGATCCACTTAGAGTTGATTTTTGTGCAGGGTGAGCGAGAGGGATTAACTTTCATTCTATTACATACGGACTTCCAGTTTTCCCAGGACCATTTATTAAAGAGACTATCTTTTCTCCAGTGTGTGTTTTGGTTCCTGAATCAAAACTCAATAAATGTGATGGCATCAAACTAAAAAGCTTCTTCACAACAACAGAAACAATCAAGAGTGTGAACAAAGTATCAACGGAATGGGAGAAAATCTTTGCCCCCTGCACCTCAGATAGGCTATCATTTCTAGGATAAACAAAGAACTCAAACCACTTAACACCATAAAACCAAATAATCCAGTCAATCAACAGGGAAAGGAACTGAACAGACCTTTGTCAAAAGAAGAAATGTGAATGATCCACAAATATATGAAAAAAATGTTCAACAACTCTAGCAATTAAAGAAATGCAAATTAAAACTATACCGAGATTCCATCTCACTCCAGTCAGAATGGCAGTTATCAAGAATACAAGTAACAATAAATGTTGTCAAGGATATGGGGAAAGGGGAATGTTCATACATTGCTGGGGACTGCAAATTGGTGCAACCACTCTGGAAAGCAGTAGGGAGACTCCTTAAAACACTAGGAATGGAACCATCATTTGGCCCAGTTACTCCACTCCTCAGGATATATCTAAAAGATTCAAAATCAGCATACTATAGTGATACAGCCACATCAATGTTTATAACAGCACAATTCACAGTAGTTAAGCTATGGAGCCAAACTAGGTGCCCATCAAGAGATGAATGGATAAAACATTGTGAATGACTCTATTACATTTGCCAGTAAATAAATAGGTCTGAAGAATATCATGTTAAGTGAAATAAGCCAATCCCCACAAAGCCATAGCTTGAATGCTTTGCTGAAATATAGAAGCTAAACAACAATAAAGTGGGGAATGGGAATAAGAGAAATTCAGTATATTAGACAAAGGGGAACAAAAGAAAAGAAGGGGGACAGGAATAGAAAATGGTGGTAGAATAAATCTAAAATAATTTCATAGGTACACATATGAAATAACCTAAAGGAACCCCACAATCATGCCCCCCATGAGAATGGAGTCCTAATTAGAATAATATATATCCCATGCTTCTATAATTTTATCAAAATGGATTTTACTGTCACATATAGCTAAGAACCAATAAACTTAAATTCTAAAAAAAGACTATCTAATGAAGTTTAACTGAACAATTACAATAAACAAAAATTTTAGGATTTTACCAATGTGAACATTGAGATTTTATAAAATAATAATGTGTTTGGAACCAATGAGGGAAATGTTGAGGTAGGATTACACACACACACACACACACACATACACACACACACACACAGAGGCATAAGGAAAATATTCAAAATATGAGTAAAATGCATGCTTATTCAAGTGTGTTGGGAAAAATAAGGTGCCCATTTAAAAGTGGAAACAATATATATATATATTTTTTTTTCATATTGATAGTTGCATATTTTGTTTTCTTGCCACGATCTACATGGGGAGGTAATCAGTAAACGTCAGTAAACCACAGAAGTGTGGGCTGGCTGGAAATAAAAGGCTGAAAAAATAGTATTAAGAAATAAAGACAAAGGACACAAGAAATGGATTTTCAGAGGGGGGCTTGACAGGTAGAAAAGTCTGATGGGTCTGACCCTATCAAAGGGAAAAGGCCCATGAATGCTTTATTTATATGAAAACACATCAAGGGGCTGGGGTTGTGGCTCAGTGGCAGAGAACTCGCCTTGCACGTGCGCAGCCCGGGTTCGATCCTCAGCACCACGTAAACATAAATGCATTGCATTGTGTACAACTAAAGTAAATAAATAAATATTAAAAAAAAAGAAAACACATCAAAAGGGGGATTTATTCTGATAAAAACTTTTACATTTCAAGAATAAAACGATGCTAGAAGCTGTAGGCAATTGGTCTGATTGGAGACTTATCTCTTGCACAGTGATTCTTCCTCCTGCAGGCAGCTGGTGCCTCAAGGGTATTTGGCCCCACTGGTATCTCTTTCCACCTGCAGAACTGGGGTTGAGTTTGAACCTAGGGCTGTCTAACCAATAAATTCCACGGTATCACAGAATTCTCTTTCAGCAGGAAGTTGCCAAGGCAGCTCAGTGAGATGATATGCTTAGAGATGGCTCAGACAAGCCCAATATTCACGGTTCCCAACATTGTTTGATCTGTATCTATGATCCTGATTCCTTGATTAAGTCACATATAAATAAGAAAGACGCAGAAAGTTTCACATGTTCACATCTGGGATAGCACTGCCTTTGAAATGTAACAAACTAAGGATAGACCATTGTAGCTAGTGGTTTCTGAGTTATTTTCTACCTTTGCAGACAGTTGCTATTGGGATATGAACCAAATCCATTGGTGGTAATGCTATATGAATGAAAGTAAGAGCAATTCCACATAATGGGAACTAATGTTATTTACTATACAATATGAAAACCTATACTTTTTCTGAAGGAACAGATTAATATGCTGGAATAAATAAAACAGAAAATGTACATTTGGAAATCCGAAGTTTGCATTCTTCTGGGTTATTAAGAACTCTTAAGAAATGAAAGAGTTGTCTCCATTCATAAGATTGAGAGGGTATTTGAGGCAGATGGAGAAACCATGACATGTATCCTATTCTCTCTGTATAAAGGGAAGCTGTAAAGTCAGGATCACTAAAACCTCCATGAAGAACGTTCACATAGGGAAAACAGAGCCTTGCTGCCATATATATCTTAATGGATTTTCTTGCCTTCCTACCAACATGGTAGGCAAACCAGCACAATGATTTTGGAATAAAAACTTAGATCCAAACGTGCTAAATTTAATTTGAAATGAAGACAGCCATACAGCAGGATACGAACATCTAGAATTCAAAAGAAACAGGTAGTGGAGTCACTATATGATGCTATATAAAAACTAAAATGACCACATGGAAAAGTTGGTAAAGAAAGGAAAAAGAAAGGGGCTGAGGCCTAATCCCTGGAGATTCCAACATTTAGAGGTCTAGAAGAGATTAAAATGTGAAAGAAAATTAGGAAGACTTAGCACATACCATGCCAAGAATCCTTGAATAGCTTTGGTTGTACACTTTGGATTATTTATATGTGACTGTGATTTCTATTCATCTCTCATCTACAAACAGTATTTCTACTCACTACACATAGGTTTTATTCTCCCTGACTGTTCTTTGCTTTTCAGTTTTGCCTGAGGTTGGCCTTAATATCATGTTAAAATTATAGTTAAGGTTGTGACAACTTTTCTATTTTTAAAAGTTCTATAGATAATCTTTTCTCCTTTTGATTCTATTGAATCTTTGCAAGTCTAAGGAGTTAAGGAAACCAAATAAACCACTGTTTCTCTGTTTGTTTTCATCAAATGTTTTTATATGTAATACATCAGATTAAATTTAATTATTTTCACATATTGGAGTATTTTTTAAAATTTACTATTGCATTTACTATTGTTTCACAAAGAGACTAAGAAAATTTTCTACTCTGCATTTTTAAAACACCATGATTAATGCCATGGGTTATCATCTTAATATAATGACTATAGGATGCAGGTCAATAACTACTAATACTTTAATGTTATTGCTTTCTTGTAAATTGAAAACAGTAAGAAAATAAAGGAATTTTTATTTGAAGCCAATTACTTCTGCATTTCTTTTGCCAGAGAAGGCTTAAATTGGTATTAATGAGCAGCTAGAGGTGTATTAAAAATAAATACTTAGTTGGGATAAAATTCATACATGAAAAATTTTGTCCAGTTACAATAAACAATACTATGAGTCTTGAAAAATACATAGATCTGAGAAAACTTCAGAACACCAAGATAATTAACATTTCTTCTAGCCTCAAAGCTTACCTAGTATCACTTGCTGTTTCCCCTTAATGCCACCCATAGTTATAGAATAAATTACATGTTCTAGAAATGTAAACAAAGTGTATATTTTGTTTCCCACCCAACTGTCTTTCCATCAATGTAAGGATTTTGAAAATCATCCACTTTTTTGTCTGGTTTCATCCATGTAATTGCACATATCAATAGTTGCTTCCTTCATTGCTAAGGAGTGTGACATTACAGGGATATATCACAGTTCATCCATTGGGAATGCTTTCAGACTTGAGTTATTAAAAAATAAAGCTGCAGGAATATTCATGTATAAGTCTTTGTATAAACATTCACTTTGGTCTTTTCTGGGAGATACCTAGCAGTGAAAGTTTGGGCATCCTAGACAGTTTCAGCTTCATTAACAAAATACCTTAGTCAGGGTAATTCAATAGAAATTCATTTCTTACAGTTCTGAAGTCTGGGAAGCTCAGATCAAAGTCCTGGCAAATTCAGTGTCTGGTGAAAGTTCACTATCTGTTCCATAGACGGTGCCTCTTTCTATGTCCTCACAAGGTGGAAGCGTGGAAGGTACAAACAGGCTCCTGTAGGCCCATTTTTAAGGGCATTAATCCCATTCATGAGGCAGGAGGCCTCATGGCTTCATCAACAGCCCTACACACCAGATCATCCCTCTATTGCAGTATGTGGCACCTTCTGCTGCTGAATCAGGAGCTTGCTGCTTTCTTTAGCACTTTAAGGTGGCAGGTAGAAGAAGCCCTCCAGTGCCTCTCAGTCCCTGCTTCCTGAAATCCAACTAGCACCCCCCAAGCACCCAGACCTCCTACTTGCCTACTCCTACTTGACTGCTTCAAGGCTTGGGCCCATCCCATCTCTTGATAGCCCCAACTTGCTTTAGCAGTGAGGTTGTATGTTACAGAGGTTCATTTCCTGAGAACCCTACTGGCTCAGTGTCTCTTAGCCCATGCTTTTCCCACCCCTACCATTTGTCTCAAATCCAGCTGGCCACACATCCAAAGGGTTTCAGCCCCACTATGCCTCCCTTCCTTGGCAACCCCCAGTCCAACCAACAGGACCAGGTCCATTTTTGCATTAATTCCCAACCCCTACTCCCTTGAACCATCGTGTTAATAAGAAGAGAACATTCATTTTACATACATAAAAATGTGGCATACTGTCTGCCAAAATATATAAGTAAATAGCAACAGACTGTTACTTCTTTAAATTAAAATTTTCCTATATTTTTATAGCATACCCCTTAATGAGATTAATATAAACCATTCCATTGCCTCTGTACCACACAGTTCTCTATAAAGCCATTTCCAGAAGAATCAAATGATGGCCATATTATCTTTCTAAAGAAGTGAAGTTATTTCTGAAACAGCCTGCATATTTTGTCTTATTTTTTATCCAGTATTCCTGTATATTTGCTCTTGGGTTAAAAAGTATTTCCTTGATCTATGCTTAGAAGTATTTGATATTTATAGGCAGATTTCATGTCCCCTGACAAATTTTACTCACTCCAGCTCATAAAATTTGAGAGATTTTAATCCCTTCAATTAGTCCATCTATTCACTCACTTAATCTCTCATATTGCTTTCTGTGTGAGCTCCTGTCTTTTATTTATCTGTCTTTCTAGAATTGGAATGTTTACAACTGAGATATTCAAACAGGGTGATCAAGGCAAACAAAGAAAATGGAAATCATTATTGTCATGTTTGCCTAATTTGACAAAATCTGCACAAACAATAAAGCTCACCCATATTAATTATTCTTCATTTTAACATTGTGATACATTATACAGCATACTATTTTGACAAAACACCAAATTTTATCTTTTTTATATATATTTTCTATACTTTTCTACTTACTAAATAATTTGATGTTATTTTTAATTCTCTCATGCATACATGTGAGATTAAGTCACATGCCTATATCTTAAAATAGTTATTGCTTCAAAAATTCATAAATATTTGACCCCCTCTTTATTAGTATCACTAATATTGCCTCATTGTTCAAGAATGCCTAGCTTTAAAGTCACAAATACATAGGCAGAGCAACTATCACAAAAATAATTCATTGTAACAGTGGTAAGAAAGTTACAGAATGAATAGAAATAATTCTGAATCAATTAATTTAAAAAATAAGAATGTCTTCTGGGTGAAAATTTATTTTTCTATTTATAAAAGTCACCTTGTAAGTGTATATAAATTAAAACATGACAAAAGTTTATGTTTATAATGGTGTTGAGGATTTGACTGGCATATTTTGTGGAACTCTATTTATGAAATTTTTTAAGAGATTAGTACATAGGTCATGACAAAGGAGAAATGGCATTTAAGCTTAACATCAGATCATGTTCTGGGATTCTCTGTGTTATGATTATATCAAGTCAAGATAATTCTCTGCCAGTCAAGATTTGATCTATTTTATATATTTCATTTAATGTTAAGTTCTGATCAGTTCATTTCTCACATTTTTTTAAGTCAATACTTAGGGATATCTATAGTCTTAACAATGTACAAAGCCAAATTAAGTTTTCACTTGAAAAGAAAAAGTTCATCTTTGTAACAAGCCTTTGATTACTACACAAGATAAAAAAAAAAAAAAAAAAATCAACAGAAAGTAAAACAAAACTGTGCTTTAGATAGACTAAAAACTGGAGAGCAACCAAATTAAGAGGCCCAGGAAATATCACAAATATTCATAAGAAGAAAACACTTTTCACTCATGACTTGGTGCAGGTAGTGAATAGGTTTGAGTTTGGTAGCAAGTGAACAAATGTAGAAAGTCATCTCCAGTTTGTTTTTCTCTATCTAGCTCCTTAATTATTCTTCATTTTAACATAATGATACATTATACAGCAAACTATTTTGACAAAATACCAAATTTTATCTTTTATGTATACATTTCTCATTTCCATATTGTTCTATTTATTTAACAATTTGATATTATTTTTAATCCTCTCATGCATACATGTCAGATTAATTCATATGTCTATATCTCAAAATAGTTATTGCTTAAGTTATTCATTAGGAAGAATATTTAAGGAAAGTTTAAAGTTCATATGGGGAAATTCTGTGTAATACATTTTTTAGTTTTCATTGCAAACTCCCCTATCACATGGTTATTGATAAAAAATCCCAGAAAACTATAAAAGAGCACTGTGTTGCCATCAACTAAACTGAGAGATAATCTAATAGTAGAATCTAAGAATAAAAGGCACATAAAGGCACATAAACCTGAAAAAAAAAAAAAAAAAAACAAAACAAAAAAATCCTCTGACTTTTCTTTATGGAATACTAAACCTCTTGAGGGTGTGTCATTATTAAGAGTCCTGCAAGAAACAAACATCCCCAACATGGACTTTTTCTTAAAAAAAAAAAAAAAAAAAAAAAAAATGAGATGAGAAGACTGAAGAAAATCGTTCATGATCCTGGAGATGGTAGGGTTCCTATTTCAGATATCCACAATTCTCCTTGCAGTAAATTAATTTTCCCTAAAAGTTCTGAGAAAATTCCTAACTCATGGCATTTTTCATTTTTTTCCTAGTAACAAGCCATGTACCCTATTATAATAATCTCACATTGTTTAAAGCCTGGTGCCATGTATAATTATATGGAGATCAGTGAATAACAATCAACTTCTCTAAACGATAGCAATGGAGATTTACTTAGAGGCAGTAGCTAAAACCTTGCTTCAAGTTCAAATATTCAAAGAGGTTTTTGCATTCTTCAGGGTGAGATTACTGTTTAACTGCTGTTTATAGTGCAATATCACTGTCCACCCTGTGGCTTCCTTAGATATTACCATAATTATTAGCAGTTAAGAGATGCACATTCACAGTACTCAGTACACAGAAATACTCAGAATACTTCAGAGATTTCATCTACTCTCAGTAAGTTGTATACTGCAGACTTACATGGCAATAATCTCTGACAATCATTTATATTTTACTCTCCATTTTTTTCTCCCTTAAAGCACATAGATACTTTACTGCATCAGCTTTGCCATTCCTTATTGGCTATATGATACTCTAACCTGCTTAAATTTAAAAGGGACATATATTCTGTGCTCTATATGACTGCAAGTTATAATGTGACATTTCTCTTTTATTAAAAAAAAAAAAAGTGTACCTTCCATATTCCCTGTGTTCTAAGATGAGAGTTATGTTCACACATAAAAAATAGTATATAATATGGCTATTTCCAAGATTGTTTAAGGCATACATATATTCACGTCCCCTGTTATTTTAACTCCTAAATAATTTTTAAGTCTTAAAATTTGTTTTCTGATATGAATCATTTAATTATTTTTGTTCTTGCTAATCCTTGTCATTTCTATCGCCTCTCTTTTCTAAACTTCTCTACAATTATTCCTTTCATTCCCTCTTTTCTTGTTCCATGTCCTTTCCCTTCTGATCTCTCCCCCCCCACACACATACACACACTCCTTTCCTTCTTTCTTTCCTTTTACACCTCTTCTTTTCTTCTTTCTCTACATTTTTCTTTTTAACTTGCAAATATAGACAGAACTTTATATGACTTCATTAGGCTCTTCAGAGATACTGATTTTAGAAATCATATTTGCTCCTGTTGATCCAACACGCAAAGAAAAGACTGCCAACTCCAATTTTAAATCAAATTAAAGCAAGCTTATATTGTGTTCACAAAGAGAGATGGCCAGTGGCTGCCCCTCCCAAACTCTGGACTTGGAATCAGCCCCACCCCACCTTCTCCAGAAAGACAAGGTTTTTATAGCTCAAAGAGTTACAAAAAAAAAAATAAAAATAAAAAATCTTGGGAATTTATAGCTAACAGGGTTCAGACATACACAATACAAGGGCAAATAGCAAATTAATGATCTACATGGCATTGCATTCCAAGGTAGGGAGTAAAGTCAGACCCCACATCAACGTTTATGAGGCACCATTAGGTTTCAGAGACGGTTATTATCTGGTCAAGGAGAACCAGGCCTGTGTGAGTTCAGAGCACAGGCAAGAATTCCAAACAAGATTTGCCCCAGAGTTTGGTCAGGCCAAATAAATATTTTAGTAAAACAGAAATGAGCTCTTTTTTTTTTTTTTTTTTTAAACTTTATGGTTCCCAATCTTAGGATAGAATTAGGTTGGGTTCATCACTCCTTTATCAAAGTGATGGTGTATGAGTATTGTGTCTGCAAGATTTTCCTGATTAGAAAAAAATTTACATACAATTAATAACTGTATCAGTTCTTTAAGGTTTTTATCACTATTACATTTTTTAAAGTAACTGAATTATCTTACTGATAGTCCAAAATCCAGTTCAATGGGGTGCATCTGTTTGAACATAAATTTACAAATTTGCAAAATATTTTAAACTCAATTTAAATGTATCTTTGTTCTCAAAAGGACTTTGATTAGTTTTAGAATCTCAGTAACTACAACAGATGTATTTTAGAAGAAGGAGATGAATACACACACGTAAATTCAAAAAATGAAGCCCTTTGAAATTCCATTGGTTTATTTTTCTGTTTTCCACTTTCGTCAGCATTTTACCAGCACTGCATAAAAATATATGAGCATACACAGATGTTGAAACTGTGCATGAGTCCTAATATTTAAAGAACAGATGGCTGAGTAAATGTAATCATTTAATTATATATGTATATATTTACATATATATACTATCTATAAATTCACATTAATCAGCAGCATAGATACTCCATTAGTATCATTTATTTTCATATTAATTTATCAAGTTCACTGATTACCTAGGGAGCTCTCCCCTTGGTGGAATGCTAAAGATAAAGTGATGTTAATAAGAGTGCTAAAGTGAGACAAAGAGAAATATTTGGGGACTATAAAAATGGGACATTATAAACACAGGAAAATCTTTTTTCTCCAGATTTTTCTCCTCAATTTATTCAACAAATTTTTGTTTTCCCTCCCCACCCTATTCAAATCAGGATGATGAAAACCTTAAATGGAAGTTTTCTTGTTTGTTTAATTACACAATAATAAATAGTAGTAGCTATTAGTATAATATCATATTATATTCATTTGCATCCTTACCTCTGATTTATTAAGTTAGAACAAAATATACATATCAATACAATGTAACTTGCCATTAATTCCTTAGAAAGAATGAAAATGTGCTTTTTTTTTTTTTTTTTTTTCCCAAAGTCATCAATGTCTTTCTTCTGTCCTTTAGGAAAAAAAAAAAAAAAAAAAAAAAATGTTTCTATTTTCCTTCCTACCCCATAATCCTCCAGTATCTTTAGGATTTGCTATGGTGTGCCCTTCCTCAAGGGATATTTTAAAATATTTGACACTTCAAATGGAGAATATAACGTAGCAGATTTCTCCTATGTCTTGTTCCTATAGCTATTGTTTAATTTTTATTGGGCTTACTCATTTTTCCTAAAAACAACTACAGAAATATGTGCTGCTGAAAAAGAAAGCTTATAATTAAAAAAAATACATTATGTTATAATTGTGACAAATGTGAGGAAATTAATAAAAGCTAAGTGATAGAAATAATTGGGAGAATTTAAGTGAATAAAATCCTAATGGATTTCCAGGATATCTTATTCATCTGCAACTCCCAGTGTTAACACAATACTTATAACATAGAATATATTTCATATATCTCTTCTTAACTAGAAAGTACTACTATCTGATACCTACCATTGATAGAATAAACATAGATATTCTGAGTGAATAATATGATTTGGCTGTTTCTACATTCAAATAGTCATTTGATTAATAACAAAACTAAACACCAATATACATTTGCATTTTTATTAATATTCGATTACAGAGTATTGGAATATATGTATTTTCATGTAGAGATTAAATATGTACATGTATATGTTATTTATCATTTTATTCTTTTTCATTTTATTCTTTTTCTCATTCAGAGTACTTTGTATCTATTACTGTGATTTTATTTGTTCTTTTCTAACACCATGTGCCTTACTGTGCTTTATGTCATACGTGTAACATATCCTTTATTTTTATATGTCATATATATTTTCATATTCACATATGTCATATACATATGTCATATGTATTCTCCATTGGGCACCTTGTAATTTTTCATTACCTGTGATTCATCTTTATTTCTGGTCTGGAATCTGATGAGGGCAGAAGATGGAAATAGCAAGAGCACATCAGGAGCAAGTGGTCCTGTCATGAGCCCAGGAAGCACAGAGGACCAGATCAGGGTCTCACAGTCCCCTTTGAGGGAATGCCCCTAATGAACTAAGGGCTTCCTGCTAGGATCCAGCACTTAAAGGGCCACAGCGCTTCACAGTGTTACCACCCTGGGTACCAAACCTTTATACATGGACCTTTGGGGAAACTCACACACATGGACTTTTGTGGAAACTCATCCAAACCACTGTACTTTGCCATTTACTTAGCATCTTTTCTGATTTTGGTCAACTGAAAGGTAATATTTGATTGATTTTTTTTCCCTACATTTATATTCTGAATTTGAATTTCTTATTATCTTTCAGGTAAGGAATTTTTAATTATATATTGCATTTAGATTGTTTTTCTACTGTAGGTGTTAAACAAAATGCTTCTTTTTTGTTGTTTATTTTCATTCTACATGGATTTTATGTCCAGTTTTTTTCTGTTAGGTTTATGTGAATTCTGAGGTGTTTTTGGTGTGTGTGTGTGATGCTGTGGATTGAACCCAGGGCCTTGTGAATGCAAGGCAAACACTATACCAACTGAGCTATATCCCCAGCCCAGTTTATGTGCTTTCAGAAAGAGATGATACTTAAATAAATTGAATTAGGCTAAAATGGAATGTTCAATAATCATGTACCAAATGAAAATGAAAATAAGATAAAGACTTATCTAGCAGTGTAGAATTAAGCTCCTAGAATGTCAAATGAGGTAGATTTATAGGGTTGAAAATCACATGATTTTTTTTACCAGCTCCAAATACTTATCCAACAAATAACACAGCAGTCAAATTTCTAAAGAAGAAATTACAGCCAGTAATAAGAAAGACAGAAACACAAGCAGTGCTCACCCAAAATAAAAGCCTTAACCTCATTACTTTAAATCCAAGATATTTCAACTAAAAACAAAAACAAACATGTTAAGTGCAGGGAAGACCTATTAAAAAAGTGAGATGCATAATAGAAAAAAAAAATATATATATATCAACATTTACTCATTAGAAATGTAGAAGTCTTTATAAACACAAAAGAAATATATAGTAATTTGCACAAAGAAGTAATATAGAAGTCAATATTCCATCACAAAGGACTATAGATACAATTCGTCAATACATTAGGTATTGGTAATTTATATTTAAGAAAAAAATTTATTTATTATTTTATTTTATTGTAATAAACTTACCAGCTTTTGCCATCAAGATTATGTTATTCTAACAATTGTTAAGAAATGATACCTGTTTTGTTTTATTTGGAAAAACTCATTCAACATAACTGTTATTTCTTACATTGGAAATATTCACTAGTGAATTTAATTTAGATTGAAGTTTCCATTGTAGGAAATAGATTCAATTTCTTTAATAGATCCTGGAATGACTCAATTTTTTTAATTTCTTCTTTTGTCAGATAATATGATTATTTTCTGCAGTAATTTGTCCATTTCCTTTCAGTTTTGAAATATCTTGGCATATAGTTGTTTACAATAACATGTTATTAGTTTTTGTTTTATTAGTGAACTACTAAGCAACATCTTCTTTACTTTGAGATATTACATTTCCTGTATTTATTTTTTTTAAATATGCATTAATCTTTTAAAGACTCAAATTTAGGATTTCTTCATTTCCTCTATTATTTGTCTGTTTCATTTATTTCTTCTCTTATCTTCCACGTATTTTTTGCCTTTTTCTGCTTTTTTTTTTTTTTGTGTGTGTGTGGAGGGAGTGGTGTGTTGACTGTTTTTATTTTCTAACTTAGAAGTAATTAGGTCCACTAATTTTCCAATCTGCTATTTTCTAATGTACACATTGAAATTATAAATATTCCTTGAAGTTCTTCTTTAGTTGTAATCTAAAGGTGGATCTTTCTATATCATCATTAGTAATTTGTTTAAAATATTGTTTACCTGGATTACGGATTTTTACTTGTTATTATAGTTTTTTCTTTTGTATTTAAAATTTTTAAGTGTATATTTCTTAATCTAGGTACTTATATTGTTTTCTAGTTATCCTTTTGTTAATAATTTCTAAGATGAGTTCATTGTAGACCAAATATGGGCTGTAAATAATTTCAACATTTATTTGTTGAGATTTTCTTTAAGGTCCAGGATTTACCACTTATGGTAATTGACACTTGAGTTCTTGACAGAAAAATTGAAGCCTTCCAGCGTTGGGGACAAGGTACACCATAGGACACATTGATCAAAAGTTTTAATTACAATGCTCAGAACTGTTTCTTTATTAATATTTTGTTTGCTTTTTGTATTTTGTTTTGTTCTCCTTGCTTTTCATATAGACAGGTAGTAGGTTTAATATGTTTTGGATTTATCTATTTCTTACTTTTCGGTTTTCTCTCTCTCTCTCTCTCTCTCTCACACACACACACACACACACAGAGAGAGAGAGAGAGAGAGAGAGAGAGAGAGAGACAGACAGACACACACACACACTTCAATTGAAATAAGATATAAACATAAAACTCACCATTTAAAAGTGCTCAACTCTGTGATTCTTTGTATAGTCACTGCGCTCTGCCACAATCATCTCTACTAATATGCAAACATTTTCAATCATGCCAAAAAAGAAGCCCAATAAAGGGTTCTGTGTTCAGAATGACAGTGTAAGGATTTCTACATAATCATTTCTTGGCAACACAGGTTTTTAAAATATTTTTTAAAAACCCAAGCATTTAAACTCCATAGAAATTGTCCCAATCCATAGAACTAAGAAAATGAGTGATTTCTATTTCCTAATGAGTACATCATCATGAGTTTACTAATCTTTTTACATATTCTTGAAGAAATGTCTTTTCGAAAAACTTGTTCCTTTTATTTGGGTTATTTTTTAAAGTTGTAATAGTTTTTAACCATTTTAGATGCAAGCCCCTATCAGATATATGATTTGTAGGTTCTTCCATTCTGTATGGGTATATTTTACATTGTAAATGATGGTGTCATTTAAAACACTTAAGTTTTTAATTTAAAATATTTCTCTCTTTATTTTGTTTTGCTGTTTTGTTTCTCTTTCTTTTAATGCTACATATAGAAGACTTTCAGTCCAAGATTGCAAGGACTATTACTTAGGTTTCTTCTAAAAGTTTTATAGTTTGAGTTCTTACATTCTGGTATTTGACTTGTTTGAGTTGATTTTTTGTACGCAGCCAAGGTAAGGTTTCAGTTTTATTCATTCGTATCTATATGTCCTATCACTGGTTGTCCTATCACTGCTTGTTGAAAAGATTATTCTTTCACCATTATATGACTTTCTGGCCCTTGTGGAAAACAAATTGACCATACATAGATTCATTTTGGAATTCTCAATACTATTAGTTGATCCATATGATTAACTACATACCAGTACCACATTGTCTTGAATACTGTAATTTTGCATTAAGTTTTGAAATTGGGAAAAGTAAGTCCTCTAAATTAGATATTTCTTTTCAAATTCACTCTTGATATTCTTTATCTGTTGAATTTCCATATGTATTTCAGGTTCAGCTTGTCAATTTCCCCAAAAAAAAAAAATTTAGCTGGAATTTCCATGGAGGTTTTATTGATTCTTTGGATCAATTTAGGGCATATTTTCATCATAACAATATTACATTTTCCAATCCATGAACATGGAACAGCCTTCCATTTTTTTAACTCTTCTTTAATTTCTTTCACCAATATTTTATAGTATTCACAAAATGATTTTTGGATTTTAATAAGCTTATTTTAAATATTTTATTTTTTACATAATACAAATGTAATTGCTTAGTTTCATTTTGCATTTTTTATAGCTACAGTACATGATACAAGTAATGTTTTAAGTTGATTTTGTGTCTTCCAAACTTTGTTTACTTCTAATATATTTTTAAGACTTCTAGGATTTTGTGTATACAATATCACATCACCTGAAAACAGAAATACTTTTGCTTTCTTCTGTCCAAAATGTAAACTTTTTATTTCATCTTTTTATTCTTTAGTTTTCCTAGTTAAAATCTCTAGAACAATGCTAAGAAGAAGTAGGGAATGTATATATTCTTGTTTTGTTTCTGGTTGTAGAGACAAAACAATTAATTGCTTTTCTATTTAGTATGATGTTAGGTGTAGGTTCTTATATATGCCTTTATCAGTATGAGTATGTTCCCAGTTTGCTGCATATTTTTGCCATGAAACTATGTTGGATTTTGTCAAATGCTTTCTCTGAATCTATTGGCGTAATTATGTGGGTTTTAAAATCATTTTTTCTGGGTTGGGGTTGTGGCTCAGTGGTAGAGCGCTCGCCTAGCACATGTGCAGCATGGGTTCGATCCTCAGTACCATGTAAAAACGCATTGTGTACAACTAAAAGCAAATAAATAAATATTTTTAAAAAATCACTTTTTCTATAAATATGGGGTAGTGTCTTGATTTTATGTTGAAACTACATTAAATTTCTGTGATAAATCTTACGTGCTCATATATAATCATTTCTATATGTATCATTGCTCTATTAGTATTTTGTTGAATGATCTATAATTATAAGTATATTGGTTTGCAATTTTCTTTTGTTGTGATGTCTTTGGTTATTAGTATCAAGATAATACTAATTAGCCTCACAGAATAAATGATGAAGTATACACTTCTTTTAATTTTTAAGAAATTATAAAGGATGAGTTGTAATTCTTCTTTAAATCTTTGGTGGAATTCAATCCACTAGTGAAGCTACCTAGTCCTGAGCTTTTAATATGGGGAAAACTGTTCAGTACTAACTCAAATCTTTGATGTATTATAGTTCTACTCAGAAAATTTTTATTTCTTCCTCAGTTTATTTTGATAGTTTGAGGTATTTTAGGGTGTGTTAGTCAGTTTTTTAAATTACTATAACTAATACTTGATCTAAATTAACTTAAAAATATAAAACAATTTTTTGACTCATAGTCTTGAAGGTCGTAGTCCATGGTCAGTTGACCACATTCTTTTTGAGCCTGGGGTGAGGCAGTACATCACAACAGGAGGGTGAAGTTGAGGACGCTGTTCACCTCATATTGTCCAGGAAGCAAAGAGAGAAACAGAGGAAAGGATGAGGATCAAAATATTCACTTCAAGTTTACAGCCCCCATAGAATAACTTCCTCCCACTAAGTGGCACTTCCTAAAAGGTTTTACCACCTTCCAATAGTGCCACAGGCTGACAACAAAGCACATATCTTTTGGGACCACTCAAGATATATACTAGAGCCTACAGTTTTGTCAATTTCATGTAATTTATCTAATTTTTTATTTTCTAGTTTTTCACAATATTTCTTTGTAATACTTTTTTTATTTCAATAAGGATAGGTAATAATCTTCCCTTTTTGATTACTGATTTTAGTAATTACACTCTATGACTACATTACTGTATGCATTTTAGGAAGTCTATGACTCTTCTTAGTCTTCATTTCCAGCTTGTGCTGAGCCTTAAAATCAGTCAGAAGTAAGAGTTGGAGTCTTCTCAGGTCTTTCATATGCAAAATCCTATGCTTGTACATGGCCTTCTAGATTCCCAACATACATGGGAGATTTTCAAAACTTCTATACACACTTCATTATTCAGTTTTACCATAAAAGCATTTGATTAGCCATTGTGCCACTGTTATTCACCTCAGGAAGTCACAATGTTAAAACACTTAATAATTACTTCTAATCTCTGGAGAAATATTTTCAACACTGAGTGAATTTGAGTGAGGTTAAAGGTGTGTTTTTCAATAGTCCACCAGAGAGAACCACCAGTTAGGTCCAATAATGATTGTTGTTTGAAATGTGGCTTTGAAACACAAATCCTCTGTTCCTGTGAGGATAGGAAAATCTATCCTTGACTAAATGTTCTTGAGGTTGCTGCAAACCTTTGGTTAAATTTCAGAGTTCTAAATACTTGATTCTGATAACGTTCAGTTCTTTCCATGATTTTCTTCAGAGGCAAGCTTGGTGGTCTTTACTCTGCCATTTTCATTTTACACATATATGTTTAAAACTATGTTTGTTGAGTATAAATGCATTTAGATTATGATATTTTCTTTTACATAGACTCTCTTATTTTTATAGTGTTCCTCTTTATCTCTAGCAGTATTTTTCCTTAAAGTTTATATTATATTAGCATAGCTCTGTCAGGTTTTATTTAGCTTTTGGTTGATATTTGCATATTGTTCTTTTTCTGTCCTTATGTTTTCTGTTTTAAGTATGCCCCTTATAAAAAACATATAGTTTTTTTTTTTTTTTTCGTAAAACTGAACCTGATAGTTATAGTCAATACTAAAGTATTTAGTCAATTTGCATTTATAACAATTTCTAAGATATTTGGATTTGAAATGCCATCTATTTTTATTTAGGTCTATCTTTTCTTTGTTGTTATTGTTTTTGATTTAAATCTCTTTATACTTTTGAGTTAATAAAAATTTTTATTCTATTTTTTTACTTATTTTCTTATTAGTTGCATTCTCTCACTATTTCAGTGGTTCTAATAGACACTAGTATTTTTATTTTTGAATTCTTATATAGCATACAAGTTATTATGTTTAAAGTGTTAGAATTAGAGGACATTCAAAACATATTTTCTCCATTTTATACTCTGTGCTATTGTTTGCATTGATCTCATTTCTATTTATATTGAGATTATATAAAATATTAAACTTGCTGCTTTATAGTGTCAATATTCATCTGTAGTTTTACCACCTTCCATTTAAGTGGTTTTAATTGTTTACAGTAGTTCCTTGTTTTCTTCTATTATCGTTTTTCTTCTGATGAAAGAACTCAGCATACAGTCAGTCATGCACTTGCAGGAAAAAAGGAAAAAAGGATGAAACGGAAACTTACAATTTACAGAATTAAGATGTAAAATATATTTTTAAAAGACTAAACTTTATCTAGGAACTTTGTATTTTTTTGATTTCCAGTCGTCTAATCTTCAATTTGTGTCCATAAAGAAACTTTTGCCAAGGGCTTGAAGCAATCTTTTATCATCAACACAAGCCGGCAAAAACTAAAGAGCCAAAAATAGAAGTGGTTAAATTAATTGCATCCATCATTTCATGTTATGTCTAAACAGAAACTAACACCCAGTCTTATTGCCTCACTAAGTCACAGTAAAACACAAACAGAAGAAGTTAATGCCTGGTTACCCTTCATCAGACCAAGTTATTTGGAAACCATTGCCTTAAGACTGCACTAATTTATCATAATGCTAAGTTCATACTAAGGGGGGAAAATCTAAGATTTCTAACTCTATACCATTTCCAACTTCAAATGATTAAATAATAAGAATTCCTAATAAATATAAATAACTGATTCCTGTTAGATACCATGCATTTTAGCCTGTGTTCACTAGAAATTCTATTTTTAATATTTGAGTTTGATGTGGTGATGATAAATGCAAAAGGAAATGAGGTGGGGCAAGATTTGAAGCCCCAAGATCTTTCATTTTCCTGTTGGCACCTGTTTCACAAGTATCTAGGAACAAAGAGGCGGGTTTCTAGGCCAGTATGTGACTTAGCATGGAAGAAATTTTCCAACGAACTTCAAGAATTTATATGCCTGGCTATCTACTGTCTACTATTTCTCTTTGGTTAACTTGGAATCCATAGTGAACACCGTACCTTGCACTTCTGGTTTGTCAATGTTCAGAACCTGTGTCATTGTTCAGGAAGCCACATTCCACACCTCCTGGCATGGTACTTCATCTGAGCAGGAAAGTGGAAGAAGAAAGGGAAGTAGTCAAGACCACAAGAAATTAATTAAAAAAAAAATACAGGTAAATGGCATAAAGATCAGGAGAGGGAAGGGAGCAGGGGATGGGGGAGGGGAAGGGAACGAGAGGTACTAGGGACTGAATTAGAACAAGATATTCCATGGTTTTATAATCATGTCCAAATGGATTCTACTGTCATATACAACTAAAAAGAATCAATAAATAAAAAAGGAAGGACCAAGAAGCGCCAGATTGTTTTCTCAATTTTTTGAGAAATTCATCCTCAATATGAATTTAATTCTCAATCTAACCTATAGTGTAGGCAGTGAATTTTATTGAATTTTATAAATATGTAAATGATTCTCTTCAAGGTCTTACAGCTTAAAATTCTGTAGGCATAATAATTCAGATGCAATACATCTGTTTCCAGTCCCAGAGTCATAGTTTGTGGACCATATGCACCCATAGGCTCAGTATTAAACTATGATGATTTAATTAAACAAAATAATGTGTCTTTGGTCAAATAATATTATAATGCTATGCAGGCAGCGTGTCATTAAATGGAACATTTTAACTGAGTGCTTCACTGTTTTATCCCACTTTGAAAGATTGAGTCACTTTTTAATAAAATGTTGCCCTTGTAGAACTTGAATATATAATAGATGAGAAATTGATTGAATTTAATTTGGTATTAGATAGATGAGATTATAGTTAGCATCACAAAGAAACCTATTTAATTATCTAGGAAAGTATGCACATAAATAGTTCTGGAGTCACAGTACTTTTTCTGTCTAATAAAGAATATTATTTATTTAAGGAAGGGGACTTAATAAATACTTGATGCTGAGCCAGATTTTCCTCTACATTTCACAATCGAAATCAGCTTCTCCAAGATTTTGTCCCAGAGATGAAGCACATACTTTAATCCAAAGATGAATTATGGTCCAATATCTTCTGAATGCAACTATCCTGTGTTATATATGAGACAGCAGATAATTAGAAGTCATTTCTCAGTGTTCTAAATGTCCTTTCCTTCTCTGCATCTTTAAATGGATTTAGACCATCTCTGAAAACCATAGATAAGTGAAAGTCACAGCTTAGACATCACCATGGAATATAAGGTTATGATCCCACTTTTTCTGTCAGACCAAATAGTTTTAATTCTAAGTGCTAATTAAATTCAAATCTTTTCTTCTAAGTAACTATAGTATTGTGAATTGAAAGAAGACAACTGTTTAATAGTGGCTTTGGTTCATGAAAATAAGTTGGTGTTTGTAATAGTCATAATTTAATGAAGGTTCATTTGTAGAACTTTGAGTGTATTCCAGTGACCAGTCTTGCCAATAAGACGTCAAAAGTCAAAACAATGATTATAGAGACATGGTATATGATTACAAAGATGTCCCTATCTACTCTGACATAAGACAACTTTCTTACACAAAATATTTAGATTTATATTTTATTTGTGTGTGCATGTGTGTACATTGGGAATGATCTAAGCAATATAGCAGATAAAACAAATGGAAGATGGGAACCTTAACCATAGTTGCTTTATCTTCTTTAGCTTTCACTTTGGTGACATCAATTCCAATGATTTTGTTAATAAATAACATTAATTTAAGTCTATGTCTCAAAAAACTGTATCACTGGAAAAATGAAGTGAGGTGATCTAACAAATTAAAATTATCCATCAGCAAGTTAAATTGGATTTTCTCCTGCTATTTCAAGAGAATCTATTATAAAAAGAGGCTACTCCTGCTTATGGTGGATTCTTGTATTTTTCTATTTTCTAAGTACCAGATGAGATTTACCAATTATAACCTGCTGTTCTGCACTTAAAGTACTAAAACAGCACTAAAACGTACCAAAGAGCTGTACAAAGTTTGGCTGAAGAGTATCTTTATTTTCAAATGAAATAGATATATTCACTAAACTTTTAATGGTATGGTACTGTATATTACCTTCAATTTTGAAAAATACTTTTGAAAGTTTTTGTTTTGTTTTGTTTTTTACTTTTAGTGGTGTTTTCTCCCAAATATTCCCAAATACTAACCATAAGAAATTCTCTGCTTATGATAGCCTAAATTGAAGAAGAAGAACCTATCACCTAAAGAAATAGGTAATTTTTTTAAAGATAAATAAGGTTCATCCAAAATCAAATTGTGTGCAATTAAGTTTATGTTTTCTGAGGCCTCAAGCTTCAGGATTTTCTATTTATAAAATGGTAATAGTAACAATAGTTAATGCTTCAAATATACAATATTTGTAGTAAATATAGGTATAAACATAGTGTTCTATACTTAATAAATTTATTCAATTTATTATTATAATACACTATTAAACTTGCCATGGAATAGAAAAGAATCATTCTTAAGAAATAAAGTACAGGAAAGAGCAGCAAAATAAAACAAATATAAAGAACAATTAACAAAACTCCAGAGAAGATGGATCAGTTAAAATCTAAAATAAAAAAATAAATTTATGGATAATTATAGATAATTCTGTGGTTTCATATGTGAGTTATTTGAATAATGTTCCCAATACTGAAAAAGTAAAAATAAAAAGCAAATCATGAAGAAATTAAAATATAACTTATATTTGATAATATCATGAATTATATTTAGCTAAAATTTAGTAAATCTGTGTCACAATTAGGAATATGGTACTGGGAGAAATGGCAGAATGGAGGATTAGATTTTGAAGGAATCAAATCAAGTTCAGAATTTGATCCTAATTTTAATTATTCAGTGTGTTTTTAAATTATAAACTAGAAAATATCTCTTATGTTTCTACTGACAGACATGTTTATATGCTGATGTCAATTTTCAATTAACTATAGAAGTATTATTAAAGATAACTTTAATTTATAACAAATTCTTGGCTAACTAGAAATAGAAACCTTGGAAACCATAGTAGACAACAACAAGCCAGGATTTTAGTCCTAGAACACTCTGATTTCTGTAAATGTGTTTATATGGATATGGATTTAAATATTTATAACTGCCAGTAACCTTATGAGTTAAAGAACAAAACTAACCTATGGGTCTGGATTGCATTAAAAATGATTAGGCAAAAGATATATTGGGCATAAAAAAGGTGGAATTGCAACCAACAGAAATTGAGATTTTCGTTTTAATTCTTGTCCTCAGTAGCTCAAATAATGTCTGTCTGCAAAAAATTAAGAATATTCTTTCTAAAGTTTATTTACATCAACCAAGAGAAAAATATACCTTTTCATCGCCCATGGTTTTACTCTAAAGATAAAAAAGAAAGAATGTGTAATTTGTGCAACATCCTAAATTAACAGTTAGAATTTCAAAATAATCAGTACCATATATGCAAATAAACTACTTCTTTATTTGTTCTCAGTATTCATTGACTTACTGCATGTCAAGCACTGTTTTAGCTTCTGGACAATTTGAGGTGAATAAAAAGAAAAGATCACTACTTTCATGAAATTTACCTTCCAGTAGGAGAAGATCAGAAATAAACAGAAATGTATCAAGGTGTCTCAGTGGTGGTAGATTAAATAATAAAAATAGAATACATTTACTGAGATAAAGCATGGATGGTCACATCCAGTTGAATTTCAAGGAAAGCCTCCTTGGAGTAAGATTAAATATGCTATTTGAATGACAAGAAGCAGCCAGACCCAGACCAACCAGGACCTGAGAACAAATAGACCAGAAAGTGGGAGAAGGTGACATAAGCGCTTTGGAGAATGAGCAGATGCAAAACTGGAAATCTGTCCAGTGTGATTTAATTTTGTTGAGAACACTGGGAAATACCAGAAAATGAAGATAGCCCTTCTCTGGAGTATTGTTTATTGTTTTTTTGTTTGTTTGTTTGTTTTATTTTGCTACTCTTTCCTGTACTTTATTTCTTATAAATGTTTCTTATCTATACCTAGCAAGTTTAATAGCCTTAGTTAACTTTGTTGGGCTTTGTGGATGACTACATGAAGTTTGGATTTAATTCTAAGGTTAATGAAAAGTCAAAGAGGTTTTAAGCAAAGTATCTCCAAAATATAATTATTTATGGAATGATCATTCTGGATGAAGTACAAGAGATGATTTAATTAATAAATATGAAGTAAAAAAGAGAAATTTTGAATATGAGAAATAGGATAAAAGTTACCTTTCTAATACTGGAAAAGAGCTAAGGATGGATTTAATGAAATGATTGTAGTAAAATGAATCTTTGATATGTTTTGTAAATAGTCACTAAACTTTTCAAATAGGCTATATATGGAAGCATGGGAAACAGGGGGGAGGGAACAGGATAATTCTTGAGTAGTTCCCTAAGTATGGGTATAGAAATAAAGAATTATTTTCTGATTCTTTGTTTGTAATAATTGTTAGAAAACCGTATGCATGAAATACATGTTTGGAGTTTAGGGATACAAAGTACTAGAGTTATACATTTGAGATTGTCAACATATAAATGCTACTAAAATATAGCATGGTGGCTAAGATAACCTTGGAAAATAATTTTGAGAAGAAAGATAAAGAACTGTCATACCAAATTCTGAGATAAAGAGAAATTTCCTTATATTTGGAAATGGGCATTTTTGTTTCTATGAAGAAACTTTAAATAGAACAAAGGGCAGGGAGAGGAGGGGAGGAGGCAAGGGGATAGGAATAATGGTAGAATGAGCTAGACATCATTACCCTAAGTACATATATGAAGACACAATTGTTGTGAAAATACTTTATGTAAAAACAACGACTTGAAAAATTGTGCACTTCATATGTAATATGAAATTAATTGTACTCTGCAACCATGTATAACAAATTAGAATAAAAAATTTTAAAAAATATTCTCAAAATAATACAGGGTATTTCAATCCAAGTGTTGGAGACTCCATATTTCTGTGTGCAGATCACTGAATAAAATGTAGGGCTTGTGGGAAAAAAAAAAAATGAGTCTTTTGGTTTTATGATAGCACCATCAATTTTCTCCTTGACTTGGCTAATCACAAATTGACTCTATATGAAATAAAGACTCATTTTTAGACTAAGCTAGCATATCTACACTAAAGAAAAGTAGTTTAAAGAACAAAATTATTTCTCTCTATTTGGGAATATTATGCATGTAATTTAGATAAAGAGTTATTTGCAAAATATAGATATGAGATATAAATTTACTATAGAAAAACTCAAAAATACATAGTTATAAATTACCACAAAATAGAAGTTTCTCTGTCATATGAGTCTAGAGGAATGCAATCCAAGGCTTTCATGGTGGCCTTGGTATAGATGTCTACAGGAACTTAGTTTACTAATGAGGGGCCTAACCAGGGTCTGAATCTCATTCTGATGTTTTAGAGCACATCTGTGCTTGAGGCAATAAAATTGAAAAAAAAAAAAAAAAGATAAAAAAGAAAGGGATGCAAATATCACTCAGTACCTCTTTAGGAAAGTCCCCAGAGCTGCCACCTATCACCTCTATTTCCATATGTTAGCTGACTATTGTCAGAAATTCCTCCACTCTGCAAAGAGTGATGGAGCTCTTATCTTTTTAAGATGACCATATATGTCACACTATAAATTTTTTCTTCAAAAATAAAATGAGGGTTGGGGTTATGGCTCAGTGGTAGAGCACTCACCTAGCATGTGCAAGGCCCTGGGTTCAATCCTTAGCACCACATAAAAAATAAATAAATAAAATAAAAGTATTGTGTCCAACTACAACTAAAAAACAAATATTTTTTTTAAAAATGAGTGACAGTGAGATCCTGTCTCTAATAAAATACAAAAAAAAAGAGCTGGGGATGTGGCCCAGTGGTCGAGTGCCCCTGAGTAAAAAAGTGAATGGGTACTGAGTTAATCTGTGGTTTCTGCTAATTATAAACACTAATTCAATATTAGCATTTAGTAAAAATATATAATAAATATTAAAAGGAAATAATTGACAGTCTCAACTAACTCAATGAATAGTCCCATTTCCACAAAAACCCATGGATTATATGACTATCTTAATAGATATCAGGAATTATTAATATCAATATTAATTTACTATAATTCTTATTCAGATACACGTTTTGTATCACTTTTGTACCTTAAATTTAATATGAAAATAAGGGAAAAGAGCCGTGAGGTTCTATAAAGAAAGGTGCTATGTTCGGGTATGGTTTGAGATTGTCTCCAAAGGATTCATGTGTTGTGATTTGGTCATTGTGGTGATCTTGGAAGGTGCTGGACCTTTAAAAAGTGGAGCCCAGTGGGGAGGCCATGACTTGCCCCTCCTCAGGCTCTGGCTTGCTGTCTGGCAATGTGTTCTCCCACTCTTGTGTATGCTTCTGCAATTATGATGCCATTTATCATGGGGTCCTTGCCCCACGAACTTCCAAAACTGAGAGTTACCTAAACATCTTTTTCTTAATAAAAATCCAGCTCAGATTGTTTGCTCTACTAATAAAATGCTGATTAATACAAATGTAATATGAATTTAAAGGAGAAAAAAATTATAAGGTTTAACAGCAAAGTCAATGTGAAACTAAAGGGAAATCTGTAGAAAGACTCATAATGAAGTAAAATACTCAAGTGAATTGAAAACGTATATTTAAATGCAAATGCTATTCCAGAGATAAAATATGCACAGTACTATGTTAATTGTCCAGAATTTATTACCCTTCAATAATGATAACTAATTCTTCTTTTCTGCCAAACCAAGAACATACAAATTTTGCTCATGTTACACACTATATATAGAGTCATCCGGAGAATGAATTGAAAAAGGAATATTGGGGTAAAATCTTAAAATATATTCAAGAACAAATATATTGCCATTTAATAGTTAATGTTAGTTTCTTTTTTTTCTCTAAATGCTTTAGTTTATTTGTATAAAAAAAAAAAAAAAAAAAAAAAAGAGGCGTGCTCTCTGAGAATCTCTAAACCTAATCTCAATCTCTGAGTTTTAAAATATGTTCCCAAGATTTCTTTCAGTGAAATTTTGTTTATTGAATAAGGGAGAAAATTTCTGCTTTCACTCAAAGTAACCAAAATTAGGTTGAAATGCTTTCTTCTGGGAAAAAATAGATAAGGAATTCCAACTATTATAACTTTTCCTTTAGTTGTTAATATTAAAAATGATATGATTTTTTTTTTCTAAATTCAAATAGAATAAAAGCTGAGGCAAGGAAAATTAATGAAAAGAATGAAGAGAAATATTTCAAGATTACTAAATGCTTAATCTTTAATTTTGATAAAAATATTACCAATACACTATTTCCTACTTTACTCATGCAGTGATCTCAAATCTGAAATGCACTGTAGATATTTGTTAGTTCAGTATATGACCCTGTTTGTTTGAAAATTACTAGTATTCTTTGTTCAAACAGAACTCAAGGCATATTCATTTTATTTGCAGACAAATATTAAACTGTATTCTGTGGAGTTTATTCTTACACCTCCCAGAAGACTTACAAGTATGGATCTGAGTAGAGTCAAACAAAAACGATTTGATCATAATTTTATGTGACCAATATTGAATATATTAAAATAGATTTACTGTGTACTATCTCTTGTTTTCTCCTTGCCAAAAACAAACAAGCAGAAACTTTTTGTCAAACATTTTTCATACGTTTTTTGTATAAGATCCCAAAAGGTAGACTACATTACTCCCTCCATTGCAAATGTATACAGGTAATTAAGTTGAGTCCAAGAAGTAGTATGTGCTAAATTAAGGAAGTTTCTTGAAAGACCAGAGATGAGTCCCTCCTCTCCTTTCTCTAGCTTCCTGCTCCTATCAGTTTCTCCTTCCATACTTGTAATTTGATTATAAATAGATGGAGCTTACGTAAACATCTTGGCTAGATGGATGAGGGTCATAGACCAAGAACATTTCACTAGAAGTCTAGGAGGCAACCATAATTTACGACATGATGATATTTAACTGATATTTGTGTTAAATTGACTACATTAAAGAATAGAAATAATTAAATATTAAAAATAATTGAAGTTATTTTAAACAATTTTAAAATTTTTACTGTATCTGTTGATTTTCCCTGAAGGAAAATGAAATAATTGCCATATTTATAACTCTTTCCTCGTTTTATCCCTCCTCCCAAAACTTGATTTTTAATCAAATAATCATTTTAAATTGTCATAGAATATGACAATCACTTTCTCTTATGTGATTTTAACTTAAAACATGAGTTTTGCCCTAGTAAAGTTCCATGGAATTATTTTTTTAAGCCACAGTTCTCTATATTCCTCTATCCATCATTTCTAGGGGATTGTTGTCCAGATGTTTTCCAGTAGTTTTCTCAATCAGCATTCATGAGTTTACAGCCTATTGTTCTATTGCCGGGACTGCTGAGTTATTAATGGGGCCGAGGTCTAAAGCTACCCCCCTTTTTGGGCCCTAAAAGGGGGTTCTTTCTGCCCGCAGAAAGAACGTAGCTTACCTGGCGAAGATAGGCTTAACGAGCAAAAATAGCCGGGCGCCTCCCCCCGCCTGCTTGATGGACACACGCCACACCCGGGGAGTTTTGTAGAGGACCAGAGTCAAAACTCAATTTATTGAACAAGGTATTGAACTTATATAGGCCTAGAACTAACCAATCAACCAGCAGGGCAGTTCGGACTCTTACGCTATGTCATAGCCACACCCCCTCGCTTAGCCCTGGTCCTCCAAAGGGCGTGGTAAGCAACCAGAGCCCCATCCCCTTGGCAGACATAAAGTCCCAACATTCTATGACTGAATAAATATTTTTCTGACAATAAAGCTACTGGGCTACATTTGTTTTCTTCAAAACTTTGTTGTATTAGAAGACTATCTGAATGCATAGTGATTTTCTAGTAGTATATTAATTCATTTTCTGAGTAGAGAACCATAGGCCTCACAGGATATATAACAAAGCTCATTTATATCAAATTCATTTGTAATAAATTATGTACTCTGGATCTGTAGTATATTTTAGAGATGTATGTGGATGTGTGTGTGTGTATGTGTAAAATACCTTGAGATGTTTTATTTCCATTCATGTCTTTCTCAAGCACCAATTAATTATAATTTGATTCTTCTTTGTTTCTGCAATAGTTATCTTCTTTCTTTCTTTTTTGTATATCTCTTTGGGGTTGTTCTGTTTTGTTGTTGTTTAGTTTTGTTTCAGTTTTGAAGTGAGGCCTTGACCTTATGAATTAATTGCTTAAGGTAATAGAACTTCCAAGCCAGGGAAATAGTCTCCAAAATGCCATGTGCAATTTGTTACCTTTGTTTCTCCCAAGCCATGAGTGATAGATCAAATAATAAATAATCCATTGCCCTGGGTCCCTGAGTGAGAAAAAAAATTTACAGATGCCATATTCCAACCCCAAATGGATATATAGCATGAATAAGGAATAAAACAGTATATTTGGTATACTAGCAATATTTGAAGATTGCTTTTTACTGCAGCATAACCTATCTCTTCTTGACTGAGAATATGTACAAGATAGTTTTTCTCGTTTATCTTTCTTCGATTTTATTTTTATTATTTTAATTACCTATATTCCTCTATCATTTCAGTTATCATTCTCTTTTACTGTTATATAAAAGTTATAGCTTCTAGAAATATGTTCTATGTATTTAATTTTTTTTCTTATACCTTCTCTATATTTTTATACAATATTTTTGGGTACTTTTCTATGTCTCATTACACTAATTGACTTTTTTGTTAAGAAAATATCTCCATTTTTAGATTTCTAATTGGTTCTTTTTCTTGGATACAATATTCTTTGCAAAAATGTTTAAGATACAAATTACATTTTTTCCAAAGATTTTCAGTTTTGTTCTGTTTAATCAGATTCATTGGGGGGGGGGGTTGTTAAATATCTGTTGTTGTCTTTTATTTTTTGTGTTCCCTCGTGAATTAGTGTTCATTTTGATGGTTTCTGTATCTTCTTAAATGTGTATTTCTTGTTTGTTAGAGTGTGGTTCCTATATTTAATTTTGTAGAGTGAATGGGAGAGTAGCATGATGTGGACATTTTCAGTTCCCTGAATAATTTTCTCATTCTTAAGAGCTAGCCCTGACTGGCCAACCTCTTCACATTACAGCTTTTCACTTAATAACTCCAGTGAATGCCAGAGGGTTCAATCCTATCTCTATCAAGTCTGGGTTTATACATCCCTGGAAATATTCCTACTGTGTCAACAGTATATTTCTGGTATTGATTTAAACTGTGATTTCTCTGGTTTTCTTTTCTGAGCAATCTGTAACTGTGTCCTTCTTTACTAACAGAAATTTCTGGTACACTGATGACACTGTTCCTTGTTTGTCTCTGCAATTATAGCTATAGATGAATCCGTGTCTTTGCTTAAACTTTTCATGGGTTTGGGAGGGTACGTGCAATTGTTGATTTGGGCTTTGTCTGAGAGATTATTCTGTAGTCCTAGATTTGTTTTTTGGATGCAAAGTACAATTTATGTGGAAATTGTGACTACATTTTCCATTCTGGTGTGATAACTTTTTAGCCTGCATATGTGTTTCAGTGTGTTACTGCCAGCTTAAGGTCATTTTTAAATTTCCTTAGTTAGCATGTTTTTCATGTACCCAATTGAATCATTGATAAAAATGCTCAACAAGATAATGTTAAGAACCAAGTCCCCTATCTCAGATATATTCCAAGTTGACCCTAAGTCATTAATCAATGTTCTCTTGAGAGTCTCAGCCAGGACTTAATAAGTATAATGAACTACCATGAGGTAGTCCAGAATGTTCCATCCATTTCTCAGAAATACAAAGATATTGTTGGTCAGTAGTCATGCTAAAATTCAGTGCTTTTCTAAATTCTTAAAATATGATATGTTTTAAGGAGTGGGATTATGACTCAGTGGTAGAGTGCTCTCCTAGCAAGTGTGAGGCACTGATTTTGATCCTCAGCACCACATAAAAATAAATAAATAAAATAAAGATATTGTGTCCATCTACAACTTAAAAAATTATTTAAAAAATGATATGTTGGGCTGGGGTTGTGGCTCAGCAGTAGAGCGTTCGCCTAGCATGTGTGCGGCCCAGGTTCGATCCTCAGAACCATGAAAAAATAAAGGCATTGTGTACAAACTAAAGCAAATAAATAAATATTAAAATAAATAAGTAAGTAAATAAATAAATAAATAATGATATGTCTTAAATTGTTTTCTAATCAAAGTATCATTCATAGCCGGGCGTGGTGGCACACGCCTGTAATCCCAGCACTTTGGGAGGCTGAGACAGGAGGATCGCGAGTTCAAAGCCAGCCTCAGCAATGGCGAGGCACTTAGCAACTCAGTGAGACCCTGTCTCTAAATAAAATACAAAAAAGGGCTGGGGATGTGGCCCAGTGGTTAAGTGTAAGTGCCCCTGAGTTCAATCCCCGGTATCACAAAAAAAAAAAAAAAAAAAAAAAAAAAGTATCATTCATATTAGAAATAGTGGTTACTGGGGGCCAGGGGTGAGGATAGGGGATAGGGAGAAAGAGGTCACAACATGAAAAATTGTAGTTGCATAGGAAAAAAACAATTCCAGAGATGCAAAGTACAGCATGAAAAGTCGATATTATCATATTGTATACTAGGGATTTGTTATGAGAGCAGCTCTTGGATACACCTACCTACTGTGACAGGTAACTATGTGAGATGAAGACTATGCTGATTAGATTATCTGTAATAATGACTTCACTATCTACATGAAAATATAGTTTAGTTTTATACCTTAAATATATACATGAAAATTAGAGTGGCTTTCAAATAGCACTTATACTGTCAAATTTAAAAAGTTATTATAAAGTTTACCATAATTGAGACAAGGTAGTTCTAATCCAAACATAGAGAGGTACATCAGTGGCACAGGATTGATTAATGAATCTAGAAAATCTCTCCCACAGATGTATGGATCTGTTAATGACCAAGCTGATCCTGTAGAACACTAAGACAAGAATGGCCCTTTCAATAAATGAGTCCAGGTAAATTGAATACATTTACAGAAAAAAATAATTTTCACATACTTGGAAATATCACAAAATCCTCTAATGCATTTATATCCTTATGCAGATTTTTTTACAAATAGGTATTTGGTGCTTAAGCACAGAAAAATTTAACTATAATATTTTTAAATTGGCATATTATTAAACTTTGCTCCATTAAGTGACAGCATTTAAAGAGTGAAAACAAACATAGAAGGTGGTAAAATAATTTTAAACAAGAAGTTCAAAACAGAGTTGGAAGCAAATTCTCAAAACCATGTAAAAATTTGCTTAGTCACAGTAGGAATCAGAAAAATCAGATTAAAACCAGAATAACACTTCCTTCCCCCACAAAAGAGCTGAACCTAGAGAATTTAAAAAATTGAAAATATAATACACAATGCAAGGAAGAATGCAGAGCTACTAAAACAATGATACACTGCTAATGGGGTATAAATTTTATACGAACATGGGAAATTTAGTACTAATGTTCTACAAAGGCATTGTCTATGTCCAATTTCACTACAGCAGTAGACTGGAAAAGACATATACAGAAATGATCCTCAAAGCACTATATAAAATAGCCCAACTTAATATGAGCTCATCAATTTCTGATTAAAGGGATGGATATTTTTGGCATTTGGATGGATTGTCCTTATTATGGTAAAATTAGCCTCCTCTAGTCTTCCAGGAACTGTTAGTGGTGTATTCCCCCAGTCATTTAAACATCCAGAGTACTCCATTATATTTTCAACTGACTTCTATAAGGGAAGCAAACACCCTTCATGTTATAGTTAGAATCTGGAGTGTGCCCCAAAGACTCATGTGTTGAAGGCATGGTCCTCGATGAAAGAATGTTGAAAGGTATGACTTTTAGGAAGGGATTAAACCCTGATGGTTCTGATCACAGCAATGTATTAATCCATTGATGAGACCATAATGAAATAGACTATTGGAAGGTGGTAGAACAGGTAGGAAGTGGGGCCTACTTGGGGAAAGTACTGGAGTCATGCTCTAGATAGGTGTATCTTCCCATCAAGCCCCTCCTTACTTTCTCTTGCTTGCCAACCACCATGAAGTGAGAAGCTCTGTTCCACCACAGGCTCGCTGTCATGATGTTCTGCCTCACCAAAGGCCTAAAGTGATGAGGCCAAGTGACCACGGATTGAAACCTCTGAATCCATGGAGCCAAATAAATCTTTCCTCCTTTAAAATGTTATTCTCAGGTATTTTGTCACAGTGACAAGAAACTGACTAACACACCTCCTGATCTGCTTTAACTAAAGGTCAAGGTATGGATAATATGGGAGAATGGTAGACATAAATACAGGATGTGTCACAAAAACACTCAGAGATCAAAATTCTCTTCAGTGTGTCAGAGTGGAACTTCACTCTCAGGATGAGGGTTTTAGGAAGAAAAACTTTAAGGAATATATTGAAACTACTTCAGAAGGTGAATATTTTAAACATTTTCATTCTTATGTTGTAATCCCTTAATTTAGGTATCTGAATATTAATTAAAAAGTTTTGCCGGGTGTGATGGCACACTCCTGTAATCCCAGCACTTGGGAGACTGAGGCAGGAGGATCACAAGTTCAAAGCCAGCCTCAGTAATGGTGAGGCACTTAGCAACTCAGTGAGACCCTGTCTCTAATAAAATACAAAAAAAGGGCTGAGGATGTGGCCCAGTGGTCGAGTGCCCCTGAGTTCAATCCCCAGGACCAAAAAAAAAAAAAAAAAAAAGTTTTTATTTGCACTTTCAGAAAATGTACAGAAAAACATTAAAAAAAAAAAAATTAAGTAACCAATCTCAGAGTTTTTTTCCACTCTAGTAGAGAGAGGCATCAGCCTGATAAACTGGCCATTCTTGATGTAATCAGAATGTAAAGACTGTGTCTGAGGAAAGAAAAAGAAAGATCCAAGATACCAGTGGGTAAATGGGAAAGGACAAATGAACAGATGGAGTCCTATCCTCACCACCATAAGTCTAAAATGAAGGAACTCTCATACTAGTAGGGCATCAGGAAGAAAATGCTTATTGGTTTCATTAACAGGATGGCCATAAATAGCAAGCCTCTTCACCAACTAGCTCTCAACAACAACAAAAAAATAAAAGCATAGGCAGATACATCAACATTGCTGTTAGTGAAGGCTCATGTGGAGTGTGGAGCTAAGTTTAGCAAAATAATGGGCCTCCCAAGTAAATCTTCAAAAGAGGGGAAATTACCCAACCAGTCACAGCCATGGTGAACCTAATAAGTCCTTCCTTGATGGGAAGCCAGGAGGTATAGTTCTCTCCAAGGAACATCTAGCTTGAAAAAGAAAAGGGGCTGAGCTAAACATGTCTAATTATTCTTAAATTTATGAGAAAATTTACTACACATTTTGGGGAAGAAAATTAAAGTGTAGGGAGATGCCTAGGGCTCCCTTTAAAGGTCAAAAGCATATATATCAGGCATGGAAAAGAAGGGTTCCCCTATCCTTTCATATCTGTTTGTTTTTGTTTTTCTTTGACACATTGGGATAACAGAGAGGTCCATAGCAAAGAGATTTGTGGTGTTCCCCTGGCCCAAGTGATTGGCAGTTTAACTGAATAGTAACTGTATCTTTCTTTCACAGGTCCACTCTCTAAACACCAGTAAATATTCCTTTGGGTATCTTCCTGAGAACATCAGTACTCAGTTTTGGTATTTTTCCCCCAAGAAGGTTCTGAATTGAATCCAAATAGTATGCTCATTAAGTAAGCTTTTAAGTCTTAATTTAAATCCTAAAACTATTCCCCCAATTCTCTTAATCTGTTAATTCTTTGTAGAAGGTGTTCTGATGTCTGGTGGGAACTAAAACTTTTTTCCCTGGCATCTTTCAGTTGCTGCAGGGTCCCAGAAGTTATATTAGTTCATTTCTAAGAGTCCTAAATTCTACATAAATTCATTTAAAAATATTTATTACATTTTTCCTGTTTGACAGGTACTCTTCTAAATTCTTAGGATATATTAATGAATAAAATCATACCAAAATCCACTCTCTCATGGATTTTATATTTTAGAGAGTATGGCATAAAATTAAACAAAAAAACCTAATGCATTAAATAAATAATGCAACATTTTAGAAAGTGATATTTAAAATATATTTAAATATATAGAGTGATGTGTGTATGTGTGTGTGTGTGTGTGTGTGTGTGTGTGTGTGTTCAGGGTAAAGGGGATAGTGAGTTTGGAGCTAGCGGCTACATATGACAGTTTTAAATATATCAATTAGTTTATAAGCCTCACTGCAAAGGTATCATTTAAGCATAACTGAGGTAGTCATCCTGTGAAGGTGGGCATCTGGAAGCAGGAGAGGCAAAGTCAGAGCATAGCCCCTCATCCATTTAAGTCATTTAAGAAAGAGAGTTTCTTAGTGTCTAGGTAGAGCTGGAGTGATTTTAGTTGCTTCCCCAGGACCTCACATCAGAATGAGTATGATTCCTTCAAAGATTCAGAAGTTATCATCATTCTATTTCAAACACATATAATAAATAGAATTTGCCTTTGTTTTTCTGGATTGTACAGTTCTATCCAACATCTAATCTAGACAGATTTCTATCTCTTGTTGATACCTTCACTGTGTCTTCTCTTAGATTGGGTACATTGCCCCAAAGAACAAGTGATGTCAGCTTCTACACCATCAGTGGCTCTATTTTGATCTTCTAGGTCTTTCTCTATCAAAAATACCTAGATATTTTACCTCTTGATAAAAAAAAAGTTATTTTATTACAAATCCTCAAACCATAGCCTTCAGAGGTGTCTATGGCTCCCACTTGATCAGTATGTAATTTCAGAATACTCTAAGAACTTTTATTTTTCCCTGTTAAATATTTTTGGGCCTCAGTCACTATTGCTCAATTTCATTTAAAATTCTTATTTTTAATGGCCTTTTTTAAAAATTATTTATTTATTTACTTTAGTTGTACACAATGCAATGCATTTTATGTTTACATGGTGCTGAGGATCAAACCCGGGTCGCACATGTGTGAGGGGAGCGCTCTGCTGCTGAGCCACAACCCCAGCCCTTAATGGCCTTTTAAAGAGCAGTTAGATGTTGCCATCTGAAGCAATGGCCGCTTGGAGCAGCAAAGCCACAAGAATAAGTTTAGAGGCAGACTGGAAACAAACAGGCTTTTTATTTTGCTAACTTCTCTCTCCGGCTCTGACAACAACTCTAACACACACACACACACACACGACCAAACAACCAACAACCAAAAAGCGCCGACCCGCTCCGATCTCGGCTCAAGTCTTGCAAGATCTGGGCCAAGTCCCGTGAGACCACGGAAGGCAGCAATGCCCAAACATCTCCTTGGCCCGCAGCCAACCGCAATCTTAGCCATCTCCCAAATCAGGGCTCCTACAGTTAGACACAGTGTTTATCAGTTCAGCCTTACCTTTAAGATCTCGTTTTCCTTTTGGTTATTTCTAATCTATCCTCTAAGAGCTCAACCTTTTTTTAAAGAATATCTATCTTCTACCAATTTAATAAGACTGACTTATTTTCTTTTGTTAATATTCCTTTACTGCTTCTATTTTCATCACCAGACTGAAGTACTCTTCTAAAATCAGTCTAGTTTCTTTTTCAATTCCTAAGCAAAATCTGACTCCAAGATTCTAAATACTCCAGACTCAGAACATTAATCGTTCCTTATTCATTTGCAACAATTTTTTAAAGTTGTTTCTCTTCTTCAAGTCATAAAAGTAGCATTTTATTTTAATATACAGCTTATTTATGTTTTAATCTACCATGCTTTAAATTATGAACCTCTCAAGCTGATTCATAGAAAATAAACTCTGGATAGAGGGAATGTAATTAAAGAATAGAGTTGATTTGCACCCAAGTATTGAGTAATGACATCTAAGTTTCTGTGGCTGTGCCACATGAATCTAAAGTTATTTAGCCCTTTCATAGTTCCTTCCTTGAACTCCAATGTAGAATTGTACTTGAGGTATCCTATCTAAAGCTTCCAGGTATGCCTGGCACTAAGTTATCTCTTCACCTCCTTCTACCCATCCTATTTCAACCAAGGTGTTAACATTTCACCTTAGGGGCACAGGCTCACTCAATGCCTGGGCCCTAATCATAGGTTTGCTATGCTTCCATTACACCTTACAATAGTATTAATAAAGAACCATTTCATAAAGTTCTTTTTGCCTAGTACATTATGTCCATATTTTACTTAAAATGTTGAAAATCATAATAAAAGATAAACACAGTCTAAAGGAACATAGTAAACATCAGAACAGACTCAACTATGGCAGCAGTTTTGGAATTAGCAGACCAGGAATTGAAAACAACCAGGAATAACAAGATAAGGACCTTAAAGGAAAAAGTAGTCAACATGAAAGAACAGGTGGATAATGTATATAAAGAGAGATTCTGTGAAACAATAAAAATAAATAAATAAGTGCTAGAGATCAAAAACAGTGTAATAGAAATAAAGAATGCTTCTGATGGACTTAATGTAGACAGGACATGGCTAAGGAAAGAATTTCTGAGCTGGAAGTTATCTCAATAGAGAAGTCTGAAACTAAAAGTAAAGAAAAAGAAGACAGTAAAAAAAGGACCAAAATATCCAAGAAATGTGTACTACTAAGTGCATATATTTTTTTAATTTAGTTATTTTTTTATTCTAAGATGTTATAAATGACAGCAGAATGCATTACATTTCATATTACATATATGGAGCACTTTTTTACAATTCTCTGGTTGTATGCAAAGTATATTCACACCATTCGTGACTTCATACATGCACTTAGGGTAATGATATCCATTTCATTCTAGCATCTTTTTTTTTTTTTTTTTCTAAGTGCATCTATGTGTAACAATAATACCAGAATGATGGAGTAAGGAATAGTAGTATTTGAAGCAATACTGACTGAGAATTTCTTTTAAATTAACTTCATATACCAAATCACAGATCCAGGCTTCCCAAAGAACACTAAGCAGGACAAATTCCAAGAAACTATATTTAAACTCTATGCTGAAGTTTACCAAGGTTTGAAATACATACACTCCATTGTTCACAAGAAACAACCTTTTCCTGAAAGTCAGTAGTGAGAATTATTGCAGCCCAAAGGGAATATTTTTCATTACTTGGTACATGTTTGGTTGTCAAACTGAAAGGAAAGTATTACTGATATCTAGTGGGTAGAAGTCAAGGATGCTGTTAAACATCCTGTGATGCTTGGGAGCTCCCACAATGCACAATCACCTAACTCCAAAAGTCAACACTCCCAAGGTTGCAAAACTCTTCTTTAGTCTAAGTCCTTAAATTTGTTTAATATGAAAAATAAAATGGCATGATTTCTGCAGATTAAAAGTGCTTGTCTTGACAACCACAGTTAAAAGCCAGTTGCTGCACCACTGCTCACTCCTGACCAATCTAAAACCTCCATAATCCACCATGCTAAAACCTCCTTCTTCAGAAAACTAGGTATAAAACTACCATATGACCCAGCTATCCTGCTCCTTGGTATTTATCCAGAAGAGCTAAAATCAGCATACTATAATGAAACAAGCACATCAATGTTTATAGCAACTCAATTCACAAAAGCCGAGTTATGGAATCAGCCTAGGTATTCATCAACAGATGAATGCATAAATAAAATGTGGTATACATACACAATGGAGTTTTACCCAGGCATAAAGAAGAATGAAATTGTGGCACTTGCTGATAAATGGAAGGAACTGGATAATATCATGCTAAATGAAATGTAACAGACTCAGAAATTCAAGGGTGAATTTTTTAATTATGTGGAAGCTAGACCAAAATAAGGGGCAGAAAGTATTGGCAATAATTCCATGAAAATAGAAGGGAGATCAGTGGAACAGAGAAAAGGGATTGAGGGGGAAGAAGGGGGGATGGGATGAAATTGACCAAATTATGCTATGTAATATATGAATATACCACAGTGAATTTCTCATGTATATGTAAATAATTTATTTAAAAAAAAAAACTAAAATAAATAGAAGGATGGTCAGTAAAGTAGAGAAAGGGGAATGGGGGAGGGAGTAGGGGAGGGAAAAAGAAAGAACTATAGACTGAAGTGAAGAAAAACCTCTTTAGACATGAAGCACAAGTTTACTTTTTCTTTTCTTTTTCTTTTCTTTTCTTTCTTTCTTTTTTTTTTTTTTTTTTTTGTTGTTGTTTTTGTCTTTTTGGAGAAGCAAAGGCAAAGGACACTAGTCATCCTAGAACCACATATGCTAGTGTTCAAGGAGGGGGATCCACACCTTACTGGTATCTTACTGGAGAAAATTACACTCCATGCATGAATGACTATGTCAAAATGAACAAAATACTATGTGTAACTAGAAGGCACTAACAAAAACATTTTAAAAATTTCCAAACATATATATGAAAAAGTGGAGAATTACACCAATTGTGTCAGTCTTCAGTAGGTGACTGCATCTATCACAAAAAATAAGTATAGAAAATAGGGAAATAAAAGTGACAAGAAACTGCATATCATTTTTCTTATTCCTTTTAAATTTTAGAATTTATATCTTTTGCAGCAGAAATTTATTTATATATCATAAATATGTACTTCGGGTTGATAATGTATAAATATAGTTGATAAAAGCAATATAATATCTAAGTGAGACTGTTTCTGGAGCCAGGATAAGTGGCTTTTGGTCCCATGTCTCATAATTATTGAAGGGGTAATTTTCAACAACTTGTTTACTATATCCATTTTTTAGTCGTTCCTCATTTATAAACTAAGGATACCTGGAATTGTTAATACAAATACAGGTTAATAAATATAAAGTCGATTTCAGAGTGTGTGACATATGGTAAGAATTGAATAAATGTTGAGTATTATTTTATAATATATAAAAAATATATAAATATACAATGTATATACATATATATGCATTATAATGTGTATTGTTTTATAACATATAATATATAAATATGCAACATATATACTATATACTATGTCTATGCAACATATATAATATGTAAAATATTATATGTGCATCAATTGAGGGCATGAGGGTATAGTGCAAAACCTCTTTAGACATGAGGCATAAGTTTTCTTTTCTTTTTCTTTTTTTGTTGTTTTTTGGTGAAGCAAGGGCAGAGGACACTAGTCATCCTAGAACCACATATGACAGATAGTGTTCAAGGAGGGGGATCCACACCTTACTGGTATCAAAGATTGATTAGGAAAAGGTTTATCTAATTCTCAGGTTAGTTATGATTGTCCCTGTCAACATTCTAGGCACATTAGTAAAAATTAAATCAATTAGGAATTTGGGGTTAGGGAGCTTCATAGAAGCTAATTTCCCATCACCTAACTAATTCTTATGACTGGAGAATTAAGAAGAGTATTTAATTTCTAGGACTAGAATTCCTTGGGCTGACTATAGCATTAGAGGAAGAGTAGTGTGCACTGGTACATAAGACTTGATCTTTTCATCTGGGAGAAGCAGTCTTATTGTTTCCTTCTTCTTCCCTTCACACAATCCCTAATCATGCAGGTGTCTTTTCTGTTTTCTAGCTTTGAATTTGGCTAATTATGATTTTGGAATAACTGACTTTACATTAGTCTCACATGATGGTTTTTTGAACGGGTCCTATAAGCCCCAATTTTCTATATCCATTTCAGTGGAAGAGTCAATATCAAACAAACAATACAAACTCAAGTTTCATAGAAACTCACCATGTGTCATTTTCTTTTAGCCCAACTAGCTGTTATAATCAGCACATCAGCACATCACAATTTATCACACTGGATTGTATATTTATCCATATAATTTCCCATTATCCCCTGTATATTTATAATTTATGGTCCCATATTTTATAGAAATATCTAGGCTAAACATTATCAAAGAAGAATACTGTGCATTTGGGTTTCATGAAAATTTTACCACTTAGATTACAACTCTCATCTACTTAAATTATTTGATTAAATGAGGTGAAAATATATTGTTATACCTTACATTAGATAATGTACAATAGGTCTTTGGCAGAACACTGGTAAGTGTTCAAGGAAATCAGTCATGATGGTGAGGGTGACAATTGTGAAAGATGCCTTCATTGTCTCCAGGTGATCCACCCTGTCTTCTTCTCCATTGTGTTCTCTGCTCTGGGATATTGAAGCTTATATGGCCTGAATCATGAATGCCATTTTATGTCCTCTTGTGTCTTCTTGGCTTTGGCAGTAGGATCAGCAATAGATTGGAAGAAGAATGAAAAGTGAAAAATCTTTCTAAATATTCCCTTGGCCTCCCCCTGGAGTGTCTTGAAGGTCAGAATAACACTTCTGTTGGTAACCTAAGGGGTTCCCTTACCCTTACAGTTGGTTTGTCTACAACTAAGGGTATCATTTCTCTTTGTGAAAAGAACTCCTTTGTTTAATTATTCTCAAAACATTCAGTTTTAATGTTGACTATGTTTCCTGCCAGCACTTTGGTATTTTTCTCAATGATGATGATGATGATAATGATTGTTATCCTTGATGCCACAATGATTTCTTTTTTTATTTTTTTAGATGTTGATAGACCTTTATTTTATTCATTTATTTATATGTGGTGCTAAGAATCAAACCTAGTGCCTCACACATGTTAGGCAAGCACTCTACCACTGATCCACAACCCCAACCACAATGAAATCTATAGGGGCAAAAAAAATCATATTTTATATTGCATTTTTCCTTAAAACCTATAGTGTTATTAAAATGCAATGAGGATACAAAACTAAAAGAGTGGATATTTGTGTTTAAATTTGATTGCTATTAATATTAATTCATCAAGGTGGTTTCATTAGATGTTCTACACATTACTAAATGATAACAAGCATGTCAAGCCAGAAGCAAAAATGGGAAACAAATAGAAATATCATCATTTTAATACTGAGGTTTGTAATGTTTCCCCAGAACAGAGACTTATAAGTAAATGTCTCCTACATCAGTCACCTCTGGTATTTGGAAATCGTAGAAAAAAAAAAAAATTCCATTAAGCACAACAAATCCTCAACATAAAATTTAAATAGTTGATAAGCTTCTCATATTGCAATTGTTAGCTTAAGGTTCTTGAGAGATTTAGCTCTGAAATTAGATACAATCACTTTTCTACCAAAGAATATTACACTAATTTAATGAAACTGTCAAAAACTATATCAAATAATATGAATGAAGAGACCAGTTCTTAAAGTTTGGCCTTCAAACTTCATGAATTTGTATTTCAGTGGGAGAGACAGCAAAAGTTTCTCAAACTCTAGTATTGTTTTCTGCCCAGGGAGCAATTCCTTCTCAACAATGAAAGTTCCTTCAGGCCTGTAATCCCAGCACTTGGGGGGCTGAGGCAGGAGGATCACGAGTTCAAAGCCAGCCTCAGCAATGGTGAGGCACTTAGCAACTCAGTGAGAACCCTTCTCTAATAAAATACAGAAAAGGGCTGGGGATGTGGCCCAGTGGTCGAGCGCCCCTGAGTTCAATCCCTTGTACCAAAAAAAAAAAAAAAAAAAAAAAAAAAAGAAGGAAAGAAAGAAAGAGAGAGAGGAAGGGAGGGTGGGTGGGTGGGAGGGAGGGAGGGAGAGAAAGTTCCTTCAGTATCTAAAGCATTGGATCAAGATTTTATGTGGTCACATAATTTATAACCTTTACTGGGACATTTCTAAGAGGATTAAAGGGTTAATAATAACTGAATTGGGAAACAGGTATAAACTGGGACTGTAAAAAAGAAAATTATAATGTTGATCACTCTATTAAGTTCAATCTGAACAGAATGAAATAATTTTTTCTTAGATTTTAGTTTTCTGTCTTCCTATTCTAAAGCACTGCTAGCCCTCAGAAACATCTCTCTTTGGGGTGACTTCTACAGTTTTTTAAGAGATGCTGTTTTTTTTTTTTTTTCCTTTTGTTTTTGGGAATTTATGTGAGAATCAGCCCCTGGGTCTGCTTAGGAATATTCTTGGCACTTTTATTACTCTCTTCAGTAGTCATGAACTAAAAAGGAGAAAAATCTGTGTGGTATGTGTATCTACCAGTATTTTTTTTTTTTTTTTTTTTTTGCTTTGTGACTATAAATTTGATATTTTCCAAAATTGTCTGCATTCCAAATGAAAGCATCTTACAGATAGATTTAAATTTTGGGCAAAGCTTTCATTGAGGTATTTATTATTTATTTCAAGTCTGCTCAAAAATATCAAAATTAGTAACATGATGTAGGGAATGTTCTTTCAAATAAATGTAGCTCACTATAAAATTTTAAGATTTGAAATTTATCTCTCAAGGAAACACAGATGACAAGAGTGTCATATACAAAAGCTTCTTTCTGCAGCAGTGATAACGGATTGAGACAACAGCCTTCAATGTGAGGGTCGGTAATGCAAATAATACAGCATCATAGCATTGAAAACGCTATTGATGCTGCTAACATGAAGTGAATTATATATAATAGCCTTGTAAATGTTCATATTTCTATCAAGATATGAATATTTTTCATGTCATTTCATGGTTCTATTTTGAAGCAATAAATCATTACCTATATACTGCTTTGCCATGATTAAAGTTTAAATGGATGAGCTATATTCCACTGAGCTTAGTGAAACCTTAAAACTGAATATTGAATAACAGCTCTGAGCAGTTTGTAAATAAAAACAATCAAAAGTAAAGCTCTTTCACTGTGGCTTAAAGCAGCATTTTGATATGTAATGAAGGGTAGGTATAATCTACACGTATAATGAACATCTATGCAGACAACTTTATTACACATATTCTTTTAAGCCTTTGTGAATTTATAAAAATACCCTTTCAAAAATTAGTTTGGAAAAAAATTTTAATATTCTGCAAGTAAAATGATGTTCTAGCTAATGCCAACTTAGGACTTTCTAAGCAACATCACAACTCATGATGCAAACTCTTTTATATGCTGTTTCCAAAGAGAAACATCTAATACAGTCTGCTCATCTAAAACATTCTTATCATTGTATCAAGTACATAAATGGAGGGGAGTCCAAGTCATACGATGATGGGAAGTTGAACTGAGGACACACCACTTATTGGAGCTCTGTCTCAAATTGCTTTGTAGTACACAAGTAATCCAAATAGAAAATCCAGGCTTTTATTTGTGTTTCCTTCTCACTCCTTCATTTCTCCATTAATCAATTCATTTGTCCAATAGATGTACATTGTACCTCTGAGATGCAGAAGGTAAATTGTAAGCACAAGCCCTACAGAAGCTCAAAACCAACAACAAAAATAACAATATATTCTGTGTATAGTAAACAGAATGATCATCACAAAGGTCCATTTCTTAATCCCAGTAAATTAAAAATATTTCAAGTTACACAGCAAAAGTTACTTTGTAGGTGCAATTAAGTTAAGGATTTTGAGAAACAAAGATTAGTCTAGATCCTAATCCCAATGTAATCACAAGGAACCTCGTAAGTGAAGGAGAGACATCAAAAAGAGCATTTTAAAAATATTATAATTTTGCTTCTGAAAATTGAAGAAGAGAGATCATTAGCCAAGGAATAAGGTAGCCTCTAGAAGCTAAAATGAAAGAAATAGATTCTCCTTCAGGAGCAATTAGAGTCCCACCAGCTGTGATTTCAATGTGGTAAGACCCTTACTGAATTCCAGTTTTTAGAAATGTTATATTAATTTGGTAATAATTTTTATTATTTAATAAATATTTATGCTGTTTTAAGCCAAGAATTTTATCACAGCAGTAAACGGACATTAACATAGAGCCTTAAAGCAACTGATGGACCAAAAAACTGGTATAAATATACAAATTAACAAAGCAATATAACTATCACTTTGAGAGATAAAAGCATGAGTTATGATGATTAAATACTAATATTGACATTTATCAAGCACTTAGTACCTGCCAAGCACCTAAGGTAAAAACATTCCCACCATTTCTGAAGTTTAAAACTTTTAAAAATTTATTTTACCCAATGTACTATTAATGATTAGAAACATCAGAACTTGAACCTATGGATCTAAAATACTAAGTTCTAAAACCTCACCAAATGTACACAATGAGAATTAAGTTGATTAATACCTGAGAAAGGTCTTGACAAATGAATAACATCTTAGCAGGCAATGAATCTGCATATATATTATTGCAGTGGAGGCATTAGTCCTGAGAATGGGATCAGTAAAAACAAGATTCTTATACAACACCATAAGTATCTTTTTTTAATTTGTTTATTTATTTTTATTCTAATTTGTTATACATGCTTGCAGAGTGCAATTCATTTCATATTACATTTAAGCGCACAATTTTTCAAGTCGCTGTTTTTTTACAAATTTATTTATTTTTTATTCTAAGTTGTTAGAAATGACAGCAGAATGTATTACATTTCATATTATACTTATAGAGCACATTTTTACATATCTCTGGTTGTATACAAAGTATATTCACAACATTTGTGACTTCATACATGCACTTAGGGTAATGATATCCTTCTCATTCCACCATCTTTTTTTTTTTTCTTCACCCTTTTGCCCCCTCTCTTCCCCTCCCTCCCCATTGGCCATTCTAGTGTTCCTCTAATCCTCCTATGCTCCTATCCCAATCCCACTGTGAATTGGCCTCCTTATAACAGAGAAAACATTCTTCGGAATTTGGCTTTTCAGGATTGGCTAACTTTACCTAGTATTATGTTCTCCAACTTCATCCATTTACCTGTGAATGCCATGATTTTATTCTCCCTTATTGCTGAGTAATACTCCATTGTGTATATATACCACATTTTTTTAATCCATTCATCTACTGAAGGGCATTTAGGTTGGTTCCACAGTTTAGCTATTGTGAATTGTGCTGCTATAAACATTGATGTGGCTGTGTCCCTCTAGTATGCTGTTTTTAAGTCCTTTGGTTATAGACCAAGGAGTGGAATAGCTAGGTCATAAGGTGGTTCCATTCCAAGTATTTCAAGGAATCTCCATACTGCTTTCCATATTGGCTGCTCCATTTTGCAGTCCCACCAACAATGTATGAGCATTCCTTTTTCTCCACATCCTCGCCAACATTTATTGTTGTTTGTGTTCTTAATACCTGCCATTCTGACTGGTGTGAGATGAAATCTTACAGTGGTTTTGATTTGCACTTCTCTAATTGCCAGAGATGTTGAACATTTTTTCAAGTATTTGTTGATTGATTGATTATATCTTCTTCTGAGAAGTGTCTGTTCAGTTCCTTGGCCCATTTATTGATTGGGTTATTTGTTTTTTTGGTATTAAAATTTTTGAGTTATTTATATATTCTAGAGATTAGTGCTCTATCTGACATACATGTGGTAAAAAATTGTTCCCAATTAGTAGGCTCTCTATTCACCTCACTGATTGTTTCTTTTGCTGAGAAGAAGCTTTGTAATTTGAATCTATCTCATTTATTGATTCTTGATATTAATTCTTGTGCTATAGGAGTCTTATTAATGAACTTGGGGCTTAATCCAACATGTTAGAGATCAGAGCTTACTTTTTCTTCTATTAGGTGTAGTGTCTCTGGTCTAATTCCTAGATCCTTGATCCACTTTGAGTTAAATTTTGTGCATGGTGAGAGATAGAGTTTTAATTTCATTTTGTTGCATATAGATTTCCAGTTTTCCCAGCACCATTTGTTGAAGAGGCTATCTTTGCTCCAATGTATGTTTTTGGCACCTTTGTCTAATATAAGATAACTGAAATTATATGTATTAGTCTCTGTATCCTATATTGTGTATCATTGGTCTACCAGCCTATTTTGGTGCCAATACCATGCTGTGACAAATCCTATGAAAGGGAAATGAGGAAAACTACCCCATTTACAATAGCATCAAAAAATAAAATAAAATAAAATACTTGGGAATTAACTTAACCAAAGACATGAAAGACCTCTATAATGAAAACTACAGAACACTAAAGAAAGCAATTATAGAAGACCTTAGAAAATGGAAATAATCCACCTTGTTCTTGGATAGGCAGAACTAATATTGTCAAAATGACCATACTACCAAAAGCACTATACAGATTTAATGCAATGCCAATCAAAATCCCAATGACATTCCTCATAGAAATAGAAAAAGCAGTCATGAAATTCATCTGGAAAATGAGAGACCCAGAATAGCTAAAGCAATCCTTAGCAAGAGGAGTGAAGCAGGTGGCATCACTATACCAGACCTTAAATTATACTACAGAGCAAGTATCTTAAATCAGATTTTACATAGCTTATAACCCTAGGCACTTAAATATATGTAATGCTTTTTTTAGTAGTTGGGTTCCTGTTATAGAGGATATTATCTTTTTCACTTCTTTAGTACCTTCCACTGAGTAGCTTGTCTAGCATAGAAATCAGAGAGAGTTACAACATGGTGAGAAAACAAAGAAACACACAAACATAGTAATATGACACTGATTTATTTATCTTTGTGTGTTCACATACAATATCATGAAGCCAAATATATACTGAATACTACCAAATTTTGTAAACAGATGAACTAATAAAGATAAAATATTTTATAGTTTAAAAATCCCTTAATTAGCAATCTAGTATAACACCCTCATGATGAATAAATTCCTTCTCACTTAAGTGATTAGAATCATGCAGTGAAGAATTTATTTTAAATGTCAAAATGAGAAATGTTTATGCTTCTATTGAAACAATGTTACCAGTGAAGATTTTAAATGGAAAAATTACAACATCATAATTTACATTTAGGAAAAGGAGAAGACTTAATTGAAATGCTGATTTGAAATTTTGTTTGAAATATATAGTCTATATTATTGATTAGTATCAACAGAAATGGTAATAAAGGAGAATGTATAAAGTAGTTTTATAATATAATTAACCAATTTTATGAGTGATTAGAATATACTGACTATTGGGAGCAAATAAAAAGATAACTCCAAAATTTTGAAAGTGAGTTACTGAGAGCTTGGTGGAACCACTGTTAGGCATGCCCAGGTGACTTCTTTTGGGAGACTTGTTGAATTTGGGACTTAACTTGGAATAATATCCTGAGGTGGATTTCTGTAAATCCAAAGTTTGGGTGGCAATTAGTATATTTGTTTTCTAATAAGAAAGAAAAAAGGGGAAAGGGATTTTGTATTAAATTAGTTATTGAAAAATTCAACTTACTTACAATAATATTTTTGGAGGGTAGAAATTTTGAGTACTTTTGTATTATAATCACATTTTAATTATAATATGCACCATGGCTAAGAGGAGAATGAGCACCTGACTGCACAAATTTTTATAGCATATATTTTTTAAAGAGTCAAGAGGACATATTTTAGAAAATAACAGGTATAGAATTTCACAGTAAACAATTAAAATAGAAGAATTGTTATCAGGAAAAAGAGAATGAATAAATATATTTAGATTATTTGTATTTAGATAAAAACTGAAAGTGGAGAGTGATGAAAATATTTAAGAGAAATTGTGTAATTTAGAATAAAGAGTGCTGGACAAAAACAGATCACTCTTCCACCTTACAGAGGGAAGCAGGAATGAAATACATACACAAAAATTACAAGAGATAATTAAGGGACTCAGAAGACGTGTGGCATCTTGAAAGGAAAAATAATAATTTTAAATTCTCTTGGCAAGAAACCAAATTCTGCAAACAGGTTTAAGATCAGGAAAAATACGTTTTGGGATCAATTCTCATAAGCCTCTGATTAAAGAAAGACACATCAGAGAAATGATGCATCCAGAAATCAGATTGAAAGGTACTAGAGAAATCTGAGATGGATATTTTGAGTTGGGGATCTATCAAAAATTTTAAGATGTTTGTAAAAATACCAAAAATAGTAAACTGAAAAGGTCACAGATTAGGAAAACTAATAAATGATAGCTAGCCAGGACTTGAACAAGTTCATTTGCTGCAAGGAAGTTATTAAAAAGAGAAAAATTAGATTCAGTTGAGATAGGTGAAGAAAATATAAAATGTCACTGGAGAGATTAACCCATTAAGAGATGCCATAGATTGGTAGGAGCAGGGGTCACAGTGTGTGAATACCATTCTTTTGGTAGAAGCCTACTTAGTGAAGAACAGATCATTTCCTTTAGAAACAGAAAGATATCTTGCCTCAGTCACCTTGTGATTATATCCCAGTGTCTAACTTCTCTCAGTCTTGGTTTTCATATTCTTTTCTTCAAGTGGTTTTTATAGTATAAAACTCTCAAGGGAGGTAAAAGTGACTATTATATAGTCAAAAAGAACCAAAAAATGACATATTCTTTCATTGTTTTGTCAAAAATTTTTTTTCTTCAAAACCTTGTGGTCTATTTTTTATATAAGTAACTTCGGGAATTAAAAGCATGATTACACATAGTTTCTTTATCCATAGATAGTTGCAATGTGGATTTGAGTTGGACTTTTTGGGTGCGGAGTCCCTGTTTGCTTCTTCAAACTGCTCTTACCCTTTTCTATCCTTGCTTTCTGACCCCCTCACTCCCAGACAGGCTGATCTTGGTGGGCTACATCAGTGAGCTCCTTTGCTCTCTGTCTTTCTGTTTGATTCTACCAGTAGGAGTAACTGTCAGGAGACAACAGTATGTGAGAATAGAACAGTCAGATTAAGGTTGATTGCTTCCCTCTAGGAAAAACTAAATTCTTTCCTAGAGCTGCTCTTGCTCTATTTACTTCCCTTTTCTGCTTCAGGCTTTGGAGTGATAATGTAATAGCATCTGTTCCATATTGAAAAAAAGTTTGTCTTTCCTTAATTAAATTATTTTCAACTACCTACTAATGTTTGTCATACATTTCCTCCAAGGACCATGACTGATATAATTGTGAAATATGTATGGCTATATACATAAAGCAGTTTCACATTTGGACAAGATCTCTTTTTTTACCTATACGATAAGATTAAATTCCTTATCAGTTCATGTTGACTCCCATTTTACTGACACTGGTCTTAAGATCTATCCAGTTCAGTCACTTTGAAAAAAGCAATGTAAGCATCTTTAGCCCTGGTAATCATCTAGTCTACCAAGACAGTTTATTCATATTTATAATATAGATGATAGAATTGATATCAAAATAAGTAATATTTATCTAAGATCTTACCACCTATGTTATCTTGAAAAAGTTATTTCTCATACATAAAATGTGGATAATTATTTCACCTAATTAATAGGTTTGCTGAGTAGATTAAATGGATAATATGTAAGAAGTGCTTTGAACACTTCTGTGGAAGTCAAGTTTCTCCAAAGAAGCAGATCCAATAGAAGATATATATATAGAGAGAGATAGTTAGAGATATGGACATAGAGCTAAATACAGATAGATATAGTTCTATATGTAGATATATACATATATCTTCTATGATAAGAGATTTATTATTAATTTTGGCCCATGAAATTACAAAAGCTGAGAAGTTCTACAATGTGCTATTTACAAACTAGAGAACCAGGAAAGCCAGCAATTCATCTGGTGTCTGAAGGCCTGAGAACAAGAAGCTTTGATGTTTGAAAGCAGAAGATGGATGTTTCAGCTCAAGAAAAGAGGAAGAATTTGCCCTTTCTTGACCTTTGTTTTCTATTCAGATGGACCTTCAAAAGATTAGGTGAAGCTCACCATTATAGATGATGGCAGATTTTTGTTCAGGTTACTGAAATGCTAAGGTCTTCCAGAAGCATATTCATAGTCACAAATATTAGAAATAATATTTTCCTGGCCATGTAGGCATACCTTAGCACAGTAAAGCTGACAAATCAAATCAACTATCACAAAAACCTTGGATATGTAGTACATAGAGTAGAAATATTAGTTTCTCTTTATATTCTCTTGTTCTTCTCATTCTTCATTTTATTATTATTATTATTATTATAAATTATTTTTATTGTAACTGAGCATATTATTAATGAGACTATTTTTGATGATAATATTGCTAATGAGAATCCCATGCCATGAGAGACTTCAGTTGCTCAGGGGCCCCAAAATCCAGCGGAATGCTCAGCCTAGATTGATCACTTATATTCTAAGACTGTATCAATGCTACATCTATGATTCTACATATATCTGTTTATCTCAGTCAGTACCAGAAAGCCAGGCTTCCCAATTCATATATTGCCACTTGGAATATTATTCCCATATCGTGCTTTTTTCCTCACAATCAAACCTAATTTCCCTTTATATCTTGCCCCAAAAAATCTCCTAATTGTACTTTTGAAACTCAATTTATCATCTTGAAACATTTGGAAATCCTTCAAACCTTTCATTCCACTCCATTTCCTCTTCACCTTCTTTGTAACCTTGAACCTATTGAACTGATTATGTGAGCCAATGCATTATGTCCATACACACACACACACACACACACACACACACACACACATTGATAACATGTCCAAAGTGTTTAGTGCAGGCCCAAGCTAAAAACTTGTCAGTTCCTTGTGACAATCCTGAGGGATTCCTTCTTCTCTGGAAAACCTCAATCTTGCCTTGAAGGCCCTTCACTGATTTGAGGAGGTCTACCCACATCATTGAGGGTGATCTTTACTTAAAGCACATCAATTATAAATGCTAAACACATCTTCACAACATCTAAACTAGCATTGACCAAAAAAACTGGGCATTATAGCTATCATCTAGCCAAGGTGACACATGAAGTTAGCTATAACACATCATTAAATTCTACCATTTTTCTTTCATCTGGAAAGGTTCCTACACTACTTTATTCTATTTCCAGGTATATTTCCCTAGGTAAGATCAATGAGACCAATCACTAAGGTATTGTAAAGTTCTCTCATTATAAACCTCCAACATATACTCTGACCCTCAACTCCACTCTCAGCTGATAAATATGCAACAAACTTCATTAAGATAAGTGAGCGATCATAAAGGATGCCCTCAGTACCAGATCTATTAAGTAGCTAGTATTTGAATATCTTTTCTCTGTCTTCTCTTCTAGCACAATGGATAGAAAAATATTACCTGCATTAGCTGGTGTCCATTTGTAATTTATAGTCTATTAACTCTTGACTCCTCAAGGTATTTGTTCTGAAAACTGAACCAGCTCACTCATGAATCATTTCCATCAAATGTGTGTTTTCCCCTAAGAACAAAATAAGAGTAAGAACAAATTCAAATAAAATTATTCCGTGGGATCACAGAACATGTGTATGCTTCTGAGGTGTTAGCTATTTCTGAGCAAATTTTACTGAATCTTGAGACTTGACTTAAAAGACAAACCTTGATGGTATAAATCTTGAAAAGATTTACCTTCCTCAAGGTAAGTGTTCAAATTTCAGGGAATATAAAACCCTGGGCAGTAAAATAAGTGGCATACAGCTGATTTTTCCCCATAGAGACATGCATTTACATTCCAAAAGGGAAGAACCCTAGACTCTTCCCTTTTTGTCTCCAAGGAGAAATTGTTGACATTAGAAGTTATATCTTCTCTCAGGAAGGGAGAGAGAGAGTGTGTTTATAAGCACTGAAATTCATATTTTTGGAATGTCTCACATTCAGTGAAGTTTCAGATGAACTCTGTCTCATTGTGTCATCCTAAAAGAGAAAAATTGGAAAGCTTTATATCATTATTGACTAGCACAGTATATATTACACCAATATATAAGAAAAAGGTATCTTGATCATTTTATATATATCTTGGTGAACCCATTTTGGGGTTTTGCTCATATTCTTATTCCTGTTCAATTTAATGTACAAATATTGATGTCCAGTTAATTGTTTCAACTCAACATTTTAAAATTTCTCACTGCATGATAACTCGTTAGGTGGTTTCATAAACCAAAATAGTTCAATAATTTTACAGTTCAAAAATATAACAATAATTTTGGCACACAGATTTTTAAAAGGAAAGAAAGCTGGTATATAAATCATAATAAACTGACAAGTTCCAAAGGCTACAGTTAGGAAGGAAGGATTGTACAAGTGACAGAATGAAGACCAATTATATAATCTCTCTCTGACATAGTTTTATCTTCTATTCAATGAGAATAATATTGATTATCATTTAGAGCTATTGTGAGCACTGAGGTAGGACTGAATGCAGAAAATCGAGTGAACAATGATCTAGCATACATTTAAAGAGAAAATATATCAAATAATGATTATTATGATTATAAGTTGTTACTTAGCAAGAGCTTGTCCCATGCTGAAAAAGTAACATTATTTACCAAGACTTTCTTAACAAATTCAGTTATTTTGAGAATTAGAATAACAATATGCACAATATCTATGAAATTTAGTTTTAGACCAAAGTGAATATCTAAATATCAAAAGTATGGGAAATACACAATGTGACATATTATAACTAAGATAAACTTAAGTAAAAGACTGGATTCAAATTGTGGCTCTACCACTAATTATCTATCCGCTCTTGGATCACTTTGGATATTAACTTTGGATATCAGTTTCAATTTTGATAAAATAGAAATAAGTATAAACCCTTACAATGTTAGTGTAAGCTCTCGTATTCCTTTATTTTATCTTCCAAATAGGACCTAACATTTTTTGCCCATGTTTTTAATTATTATACTTGTTCTTTAATTTTTTTTTAGAATACCACAACTAGAATGTAAATTCTATCAGGAAATATGCCTTGTCCATCATGTTTACATCAATTTGGGCTCATTTGTTAATAGATTGGATGCTATGCTGTTTGTTTACACAGTGTATCCATAAAACTAAAAATTTGTGTACTTTCCATTATAGTGCTTTAAGCAAGTTTAAGTGTTCTGAATATAGAGGCAAGAATATTAGTAATAGATAGTAATAGATGATGACACCACACAGACCTCCCAGGCTATACCAGTTAGAACATGCATAGTGGCTAACATCCTAGCAACTGACTGAACAGGTAAACCAGGCAATGAGAAGAGGTGGATGGTAAAAGGTTTATTAAACTTATTTTTTAAAATATGTTCAACTTAATGCCCTGAGTAGATACTAGTAGAAAACATTTTTTTCACGAAAAATTCAAAATAAAATTAGTCATTTCAAGAAACATAATTATTAGTTTAAAGGGCATCATGATAACTAGTGATTATAAATAATCGCCAATGGAAAGATGGTTTTGTGAAGGCTTTGTTGTAAAGACTAATAATCACATCAGGATTTTTTAGTCATGCTCATTCTCATTCAATAACAACACTATAATAAGCATCAGCTTCAAACATGAAAGGCGTGAATCATAAGAAATCGGTTCTTTCCTCTAGCATAGGTACGATCAATTATGAGTTCCTGGTAAGAACAATAAGATTTGAATTAAGGAGAACTAGATTTTTTTTTAATGAACAGGTTTATTTTTAACATTCTTCCAATCTTATAGAAAAAAGAACTACAATCAATTGAAAACTTTCAGAGATTAAGCAAATTTACCAGATTGATTAATATTGATATTTTGCCAAAGGTATGTGGTTCTTGTTTGTAGTCAAATTATTTTTTATTGATTGATATATTTTCAACAAGCTCCCCTTCCTAGGGAAAGTGTGAAAGCATCACTAGTATTTAAATTCTGGAGCCAGATGGTAAGGTTTTAAATGGGACAAAATATTGGTATATGGTGTATAGGTATAGGTATTGGCATGGGGATGAACAGTAGCAGGGGGGAAGAAGAAAAGGCCAGTTTGAGTTGAAGAAAGGGGACAAACAACTTCTGTAACCTAAGGTCAAATTTATTGATTGATTCATTTATGAATTAAAAATTCCTGATTTTATAGACTGCGATCACCACCACCTTACCACCACCATCCATGTCATAATTGTTCTTAATTTACAAAATGCACAAGTGTTCCTTGAAAATGATTAAATATGTCTAATATAATTCTCTTCTTACTTCATTCCCCTGTCAATTTCCACTCTTCAGAGGTAATTATTATTAAAATTTAAGGTATGCTTTCCCAAAGCAATTTTTGTGATCACAGACAACAAAAGTATTTTAAAATTTTTGCATAACAAAGACAGACATAAATTGAATACTTTCTATGTATCCTGCATTGTCTAAATTGTTTTCGTGTATGATCTCACATAACAAACAAGCCTCTATGACATCAGAGCTATTAATATTTCTATTTTACATGTAGACAAACATAGACTTTAAGAGGTTGAATAGCCTTGTATCTGTTATGTGATCATGCATATTAATATCTGTGTACTTGTCCACATGTATAATCTTGCAAAGGTTGATTTTGAAGGAAGGATTAAAGGTAAAAGAAGTGTCAAATTTTGGTGCTAGCTGGGCGTGGAGGCACACACCTGTAATCCCAGCACTTGGGAGGCTGAGGCAGGAGGATTGCGAGTTCAAAGCCAGCCTCAGCAATGGCAAGGCACTTAGCAACTCAGTGAGACTCTGTCTCAAATAAAACACAAAAAAGGGCTGGGGATGTGGCCCAGTGGTCAAGTGCCCCTGAATTCAATTCCTGGTACAAAAAAAAAAAAAAAAATTGGTGCTATTTTACATTTGATAGTTACTGAAAGTCTTCATCTAAAGAGGCTGAAAAAATATTTCACTCTCACCATCATCTAATCACATATACAGAGGTAATCTATGTCATATCTTTAGCAACACTGGTTCTTATCTATCCATTTCTGCAGTTTCTAACTTAATGATTTTAAATATGGAATTTACTTATGTTTTTTATTTGAAATCATTTGCCCACAAAGATATTGGAATTATTAACCCCCAGCTCATATGCTCATTAGCACTCTCTCTCTGTCTCTCTGTCTTTGTCTCTCTCTCTCTCTCTCTCTCTCTCTCTCTCTCTCTATATATATATATATATATATATATACATACACACATATATATAATATACAGTAAGTAGTTATATAATATACACATATATAGTAAATATTTGTCACTCCATTTTTGTCTTATCTTTGGATTGATTTTGATCCAAATCCTCAGATCACTACAAAATTAAAAAACAAAAAACAAAACAAAACAAAAACTCCTAAAATCGTTCCCAAGTGTTCTCTTACCTCATTAGGAGCCTTTAGAATGGATATCACTCAGGCACACATTGCTTTTTTGTTTTTTGTAGGGGATATAGGGAGACATAGAAGTACCCTTTATGGGGCTGGGGTTGTGGCTCAGCGGTAGAGCGCTCACCAAGCACGTGTGGGCCCTGGTTCAATCCTCAGCACCACATAAAAATAAAAACACATTGTGTACAACTAAAGCAAATAAATAAATATTTTTTAAAAAAGTACACTTTGTGTTCATGTAACAACCTTAAAAATCAAGAAGAAAAAAATCTATACTTGAAGATGTAATTTCTGGCCATTTATTTTAGTCAGCTTTTTCATCACCATGACTAAAAGACCTGACAAGAACAATTAGAGGAGGAAAAGTTTATTTTGGCTCACCATTTCAGAGGTTCAATTTGGAGTTAGCCAATTCCATTGCTCTGGGCCCAAGGAGAAAGCAGCACATGATGGTGAAAAGGCATGGCAGAGACAGGCAGCTTAGAACATGGGAATCTGGAAACAGAGAGCTCCACTCACCAGGGACAAAATATAAGCCATAAAGGTATACCCACACACACTGACCTACCTACTATAGCCACACGTACCTGGTAACAGTTACTACCCAGTTACTCCATATCAGTGGATTAATCCACTGATTAGGATATTCCTCTCAAACCCAATCATTTTCCCTCTGAATATTCTTGCATTGTCTCACACATAAGCATTTGGGAGTCATCTCATATCAAAACCATAATATCCTTATTGTGAAACTTCTTACTTACAATATCCTGTTGAACATAATATAAACTTTAAACAAGAGAAAAATGAAAATGATATAACCTTACTGGTTTGATCATTTAAACTACAGAAGCCCAAGATACAAAATATTCACTTGGAAACCCTTGATTCAAATGATGAAATTGTACTTAAAAAAAAAAAAAAAAAAAAAAGTTTGATTATAGTATTTCCCATACTGTGTGGAAGGGCAGTATCTATAAAGTCATATCAACAATATGAAATATGTATGCAAAGTATTCAGGCACCAAGTAAACACCACCATAAATAAATCAAAAGTTTTAAAATTACCTGCATAATAAATAGAGTGTTTATAAATATATAGTCATTTTACAGGTACAGAGATGCCGCTGATGTTTGGCCATCTGGCAGTTTGGACAGGAGATGTCCTTGAGGCAGGTGCACCTGTAAAATATTAAAATTCCTTTGTAACTGGGAGTTAAATAAGTGGGCTTAGAAGTGTGAATATAATAAGTCTCTGAATATAATAATAGTCTCTCTCCTTCTCACCAGAGACTTTAAATCTGTGCCATGTTAATGTAACAGCTAAATGTATTTGTATCTTCCACTTGATTCAGTGGTTTCTTCTAACACATTTGCTAAAAAGAACAGAATTCTTAGTTGACTGCCTCTAGTAGAGAATGATATTTGGAAATGGGAACATTCAGATGTGATGACTCACACCTGTAATCCCAGCAGTTCCAGAGGCTGAGGCAGGAGGATTGCAAGTTCAAAGCCTCAGCAACTTATCAAGACCCTTAGAAACCCAGTGAGACCCTGTCTCTAAATAAAATATGAAAAAGGGATAGGGATGCAGCTCAATTGTTAAGCTTTCCTGATTTGATCGAGTTCAATCCCTGGTACACAAAAAAAAAGAAAGAAATGAGAGCAATTATACTGACATTGACTCTTGGACTCAGAAAGTGATGGAGGAGGACTATAAAATTAACTAACATCATTTTATAAAAGAGAAAATGGATACTTGAGCATAGAGTTCATAACAGTAATAGAACAGTCATGTATAACACTATACAACTGTTACAACCTAACAGTCATAATATTATCCTTAATCTTATATTGGCATTTGTTCCTCTTCTACATTTATGTATTCTAAGCTTAAAAACCAAAGTTTTCAAATATAAAGTCTATTGTTATTCCTACTACAACATAAAATGCCAGGTAATTAATAAACAGAAATTCAAAATACAATTTTTGGAAAATGCCAAAATATAAAAATCAATTTATATAATATTGACATGGATTTATATTACTGTTGGATTTAAATACAATTTAACTATATTATATTTATAATGTAAATATAATGTATATTTCAAATGAATATAATATATAACTTTATATTATGTATAATATTATATTTCAAATGAATTGGAACATGTCATAATTGTGGGACATGGAGAGTAAATGGAATGACAAGGAAAAAATATTCCTTTTATTTTTTTAAGGAAAATGTATCATTAATTTCACTTGAATACTGTTCATTGCATTTAGGTTGAGAAAAATGAATAGAAAAAGCTTCACAATGTTTTAGCTAAATTAACTAACACTTGAAATAAAACTAGATACAAACAATTTATAGACAAATATTTCTTAACAGAAATCCTAAACCTGCAAAATATGTTGCAACACATATTATTTCTTTTGCTAACAGACAAGAAAACATTTGGAGCCCTGGGGATTTTGACTCAGATTTCTTGTTTTGACTCAGTCTTCTCTCTCCTAAGGCTGAATTTGAGAAATATTACTTCTTTTAGGCAATTCACTTTACCTCCTTTTTCTTTATTCCCATTGCATTTTTTTTCCTTTTCTTCCCTAATATAAACACACATCTGCCGCAGAAAGACAAATCTTGCCTCTAGATGTTTCTATTGATGGTGAACTGTCACGAGAATAACCCCCCAAAAATTAATGTATTTATTATGAATCTCCTTTTGCTATGATTAAAACAGATGCCATTTAACATTTTCCTTAATCTTATGTTGGATTTTGTTCTTCTCTTCTATTTTCTTCAACTATGTTTATGTATTCTGAATATTCCTGCTGACTGGTGACTGCCTAGCCATATGAAACACAGTTTCAACATAATTTCATAACATTTAGTGCAGTAACTGACAAAGAGTAATATCAAATATCTATGGGTTGGATTAACAAGGAATTAAGGATTAATTAAGGAATTAATGCACCTCTTGCTTTACTCTCATGTGGCAAACAAAGGAGTGATAGAAAACACCACAATGAGACCTAAATGATACAGGGCTCTGGGAGTTCATGGTCAACTTTGTTATTTGGTAGCTGACCCAGGAAAGCTCCAACCCATGCTTAGAAGGAGTGCCTTCCGAACATAATGACACAGCTGGGCAGAACATGTGCTGAGACTAAATGGCAGCAGGGAATCCAAACACCTGCTGTTTGGTGAACTGAAAGAGGCAACTGTAAACTAGGAAAACAGATTTAAAAAGTAGGCACCCAAATCACATGTCTTCAAGAAATTGTGCACTGATGTAGATATTAGACAGTGCCCAACCTGAGTAAAGAGTGCATTCCAAAGATCTGTTTAAGATCACAGAACAAATAGATCTGAGGATAATAGAACATAGAAATTTTGTACAGAACAGGCTGTGTGATTCTCATAATATAGATATATACTATAGCACTGCCCTTTACACAAGTCAAGGTCTCCCTCCAGCTGTGAGTTCATTCTGTCTCTCTCCTGGGGTATGTGAGAATGAAAGCTAAGGCAGTGGGAGAAAGGGGATTATCAGGAAACTAAGATGATAATAATGAACTGGGAACAAAACTGTGCCATCTTCTTTTCCTGGTGAATAAGAACTGTCATTCCAAAGCCAATTCTGAATAAGGCCATAAAGCATTCAGTTATTTTCAAGCCAAGTGAACATGAAAATCTGCTCTTACAAAGTAGATGGGAGTTTTATGAAGTGATGTAGTTCCAGAAATACAGAGAAGAACAGAAAAGATATCACTCCAAGATTTTTCACTGGAGACAAGAAGAACAAGAATAGAGTATTAGAAAATGGCTATCAGAAGGAACTAGCAGAGAGCAAGCCTTCAGCAATACTGCTAAGGCATTTGGGATTCTTCATTAAACAGAAACCTAGAAACTTTATGCATTCAAATGACTAAAGGAAAGGGGAAATAAGAAGCATCCTACTCTACTCCTGAGGGTATTTCGGAAAAGCTATTTCCTGATAGTTCTAAAAAAGTAGCTAAGTCTGCTTTTGAATGAAGGGTACATGGGACTCTGGATGTCAGTTATACTAAGAAGACAAACATATGCTGTTTTGTGGTATATTCCAGGAATTCATATGCACTCTGATGTGTCCTGAGAACTACTACTACCCTCCCTCTATCGAATATTATAGTATAACTTTCAATAAAGGTTTTTCTCAAAGATTACTTTTGAGGATAAAGTTGACCAGATGGCTTAGTACAAGTGTCGGGTTAAAGGATGAACTCACTTTAACATCATGAAGATACAGCTCTCCACAATTGCTTGGGTCTGAGAAAAGTCTTTAAAGGGGCCAGGGATGTAGCTCAGTGGTACAGCACTTGATCAGCATGCAGGAGGCCCTGGGTTCCATGACCAGCACTGCTCCTCCACTTCAAATTAGTCTGTAAGGATTCCAGCTCAAGGAAGAGGAGATTACTCTGGAGAGCAGAAAACCAGATGTTTTAGATTTGGTAGCATCAGCTTAAAGCCACTGTGGCTTTGACTAAAGCAAATAGTGTTAAAAACCTCAAAGTGAGGAGCCAGAGTACTGTCACGTATAGCAGGGTTTTCTTTAAACACCAACCTGAGTAAGGGGATTGGAGTTGACTTTTCTGTGATAGTAATCTTTAGTGTTACCTTTCAACTGCTAGAATCGAGGTTTTTCATTCTTAATTTTATTACTAGGAGGCTTCCAGAAGGCATTTAGGAATGAATCTTACATTACCCACCAGTGGCATCAATCTCTGTGACCTACACACAGTGTCTCGGATTTTGCATCTGGCTTCACTATCTATAGTGGTTTTTTCACTGTTATAGTTGATGCTCCCACCATGTCACAGAGTCAATCTTTGTGTCACATTCCAAGATGTCATCGTAGCTACACCAGGTTGGTACATTATGAGGACAGTATATTTATCTGAAAGTCCTGAGCTGTGTACTTGGCTACCCTCCCTCAGGCAGCCCCCTTGGTCAGAGGCTAAAAACAATGCCAACCTCCTTTCCTTCTCAACCTCTGCCAACACATATTTCACCACCACTGTTTTTGTTAACATTAGTATTTTCTGTGCTGTTTTTCAAATAGTCTTTCCTAGGCCACGAGCTCCCTTAGCCTTTGTCAAGATGCCAATTCCCTGCCCCAAAGCCAGGTGCTGAAAATGAGAAAAATAATCTCTCTATTGCTCTGCCAACCCCAGAGGCCATTCTGCAGCCAGAAAGGCTAACTTACTTCTGACCTACTTGACCAAGGTGTTTCAACCTCTCTGGGTTCTTCCCATCTCTTGGCTGAGACCTCACCAGAAAGCAGTTCTGCTTCCACAGTGGTGGCCACATTCTAAATGAAATGAGAATACAGAAAATTAGAAGTTAAATGGCCAATATCAGTATACACTATAAAAGATAAGCCTAAAGAGAACCAAGTCCCTGCATTTTTCTCTTTTCATCTTATTTCAAGCAATTTATTCTCCGGGAAATAAACCTGAAGAGAAGAGGTATCCACTCAATTCAGAGGAAGGGTGCTCAGTGACCAAAAGGAGGATGAATGAATAATTGAATGAATGAATATTTATACAGATTGGAAATAGACAGCATGAGACGACCTTAAATTTTTTTATACACATTTTAAAGTGCTCTGTATTTTCCATAAATGTTTTTATTCATGTTTTTTCTATATTTGTTTGCATTTTCCTTAGTTAGTGTAAAATTTAAACTCATAGAGTTTAATATTTCTGTTCTAAGAAAGAAAATTTTCTACAGATCATAAAGTTTGTTTTCCTCATATTACTACATGTGGCTTTGTATGTAAGTACCTTTTTTCTTCACATCAGATCATAATTATAAAAAGAACATGATATGAAATTCATCACCTAAAAAATAATGATTTTTAGAAGTAAAATAGACAATAATGAATGCTAAGGCAGGCTTTAGGGTCCTTCTTGATGAATGCACAAGAAAATGATCAATCAAGCCTATGATTCAGCTACTGTGATATAGATCAACTCTGCTATATAATGACAGCTCAAATATGGTCTGTATAATCTTGCTCTTTTGCCATAATGTCAGCCAGATTTTTGTGCAATGGTGAGAATATGTTGAACAGCACTTAGATTTAAGTTTCGCATGGTTTTATTGATTCTAAAGTTGAAAATGTTAGCTCAAGAGTGTTTCAGCATCTTGTGGAGTGTGACGATCTTTCCTGCTTCCTAAGGTTATATGAGACTTCAAATGGTGTGGTGATTTATGAGACAGCTGGAAAATAAAGAAAAGGATTTTAGTTTGCAGTGATAGTCACTAGAATTTTATTCCAAACACGTATGGTCATTTGAAGGGGACAGCTCAAGTTTCTCCATGCTAAGTATTGCCGAAGAGCAGCTGCTGGCAGTGTTCAACCTGCAGGAGTCCACTACCCTCCCATCATAGTTCCTGTTTCCCAACGTGCTGGTCATGTGACACACATCACTTAAAATGCCATCATTACCCCCTTCCTTCTTACCATTTTTTTTTTTTTTTAATCTTCTTGGACAGGGCAAATCTACTGCCTCCTTCAGGTTTATAATCAATCTCATTTAATCTGACTAAATATTCTTAAATCAAATGGCTGCATCAGAGAGTTGCTTTGTGGTATTAAAATGGAGCCTCTACAACACAAAGCATCAGTTTTAGATTGAAGAAACCAGTCTCAGTTGAAACAATTAAAGATCATTTTGAAACGTATTGTAGTATATGGACAATACTAGTAAGAACAAGACAAATTAATATATTAATACATTTTCCTAGCATAAGGGCACCTTTTACTTGCTCACGTATTCAATACATAAGTATATTGAAAAATTTTAAAACCTGGTAGCAAGTAGCTATCATTGGGAAGAAAGGTAAGGCAGGCCAAAGGCTATGCTTCATGTCACTGGAACTGGTTCTACTTTTTTCTACTTTTCTACTGTTTTCTACTTTAGAAAGAGAACATAAAAAGAATTTAAAACAAGGTAAAACATAGGAAAGAAAATAGGAAACTTAAGACTTTGTTAATACTGTGAACTTCACTTAAGAAACATTTTTTGCTGATGAGCCTGGCAGCCCTTGGCAATATTACTAGCTATTCGGACATTTTCTTTCCAAAAATACTTTTAAGATACATATAAAAGAGATATCTACATCTTTTATATATTACTAGATATATTCTATAATTTTCTCCATCCAAAAGGATTTACAAATCCTTTGAAAATATTCCTATTTTCATGTAATACCACTCTTGTGGAGTGGGATGGTCTTTCCTGCATCCTAAGGTGTTGGTCATGTGACACACATCACTCAGAATCTGCCATCATTACCCCCTTCCTTCTTACAATTTTTGTTTTTTTAAATCTTCTTGGACAGAGCAAATCTACCTCCTTCAGAGAGATTACAAATCAATAAAGAAAAAAAAGTAACTGCTCACTATATAACGTGTTGAAAGTCATGTACTAATCATAAGATATTTTAAATAATATGAAGAAAACATATGCTAAACACTTGACTAAGGATCAAAGGCTATGACTTTTGAAGGTATCTGAGATGAACACTGTTTTCCCTTATGAAAGATTCACCCTATAGAAGAGTCTAATGGAGCATCTGTTTCCTGTTAATTTCTGTAGGGGGAAAAAAAAAAGCTGTGAAATGTTCTAAACTAAGCTAAATAGTCATCAAACAGCTGTTTTGTGGCAAAAAAATAGTGAAAAGGATTCTGGGCTAATTGTTTTCCTTTAGGGGACCTATGAAAGAGATCCTCTTGTCATTTGCACACTGGCAATGTGATGAGTACACTTACCTTTTAATTGCTTGCCATTTTATCAAAGTTGTTACATGCTAAACAACAGAATGTCTCATCGGATCAAAAATAGTGCAAAATGATGAAGTGACTATAAGAAAAACATATAAGGCATTCCAGTATTTCTAGGTAATCATAAATATTGCAGTTTGTTGATTAATTTTTACAACAGTCTTGGAGAAAAAAAAAGAAATTGGGTTATTAATCCACTTACATAACACCACACATACATGCATACATACACACACACACACACACACACACACACACACACACAATTTATTTTAATTGTCTAGGATACAAACATAAAAAAAGTAAAAGTATGTAGCAATCAACATGTGTAAAATATAAATGAAAGTCAACCGTGCATTATTACTTTTACACATTATACACAACCTGAAAGTGAAAACATGTAATATTCCATCAGACAAAAACTTTTGCAAATTTTTTCATTTGCTAAGAAAATTTCATGTAAATGCCCTGAAGTTCTAATTGCACTATGTCCACTAAACATAGGTGTAGTCTATCAAATTTGTTAGAAAGTGAGCTACATTTTAACAATTAACTTCTGTTCAACCATAGACACAATACTCCAAGAATTATTTATTCAAACTTGTGGTGAAAGAATTAAAATGGTGTTAAGTTATTTGAAGGATTTACCCAAGTCCAAGAGATGCCTATTTTCTTACCCTATTCCCTTGGTAACATGAATATCATTATTCTTAACTGAGAAACAAAAACAATCTCAGAATTCTCTGTAGTATATTTTTAAAGATATGTGAGCCATAGGAACATTTTCATGAAGCAAGAACCATGTTCAAGCTATTTGTGATTCGCTTTTCAGTGCCTAGCAAGGTATTTGCTTATAGTGTAGATACTCACTCACTATTCATTGATTCAATGGACAAAATGTGCTCTATTTCCTCTGAAATTTCTCAAATGTTTTAAAGATTTTTGTTGAAGACTTGACGACTATTTGCCAAAGTTTCTTATTTCTTTGAAAATGTGTGTATATTCATTTTTATCACCTTCAAGTAAGCAGAATTACAGTAATCACAATCTTAGGACTATGATATATTTTTAATATTGTCACCCATATCTCTGCATTCCTTTCTTCCTTCCCTCCCTCCCTCCAACTATTTCTCCCTCCCTCCCTTCTTTTCTACCTTTCCTGTTTCTCAAAATAAAGCAGAATATCCCATGAGACAACCACCTTTTCCAGAGGCCAAGACTTTGACAATCACATTTATCTACCAAGTGTTCTTGTCCCATTCCATCCCATCCCCCACCCACATATCACCTCCCTCAAGTTCTCTGCATTATTTTCTTACTTTACTTTCCAGAATTAAAAAACAAAAAACAAAAAAACCCTCCATTGTAAGTATCTACTTAAAAGTAAATGCAGATAAATGGACACATAGATTTAATTTGTATTGTAACTATATATAAAAGACATATATGTGTGATGGGGTGTATTGCCATTTAAAAAAAAATATTTATTTATTTGCTTTTAGTTGTACACAATGAGTTATTTATTTTTACGTGGTGCTGAGGCTCGAACCTGGGCCGCACACGTGCTAGGCCAGTGCTCTACCGCTGAGCCACAACCCCAGCCCCATATTGCCATTTTTTGTGCTTCTGAGGTTCATTCACAGGAAAACAACCCTGTAGTTTATTAATTTACACATGCTGTGGTATTACCTATCAACATATCTATCCAATCATTTATTATAGGGTCTTTGGATTTTTGCATTGTTTGCTCATTTTTTTAAAATATTTATCTATTTGCTTTAGTTGTACACAATGCGTTTATTTTTACGTGGTGCTGAGGATCGAACCTGGGCCGTGCATGTGCCAGGCGAGCGCTCCACCGCTGAGCCACAATCCCAGCCCTGTTTGCTCATTTTTTACTGAACTTTTTTTAGTTTTGTTTTGTTGAGTTTTTGTTTTTACTTTGTTTTGGTTTTGGTTTAGCATCTTTATAAATTTTGTGTGCACATCTCCTAAGTTGCAAATAAAATAAATATATCTTGGTCACATTCCTAGGTTGGTAATTGTTGAGTCACAGGATACAAGAGTGCTATGCTTTGTGATAACAAGCCAATAAGTATAAAATGGTACCTCTTCCCTGTTGAATGGCATTTCCCTGACTACTGATTAAGTTGTCTTTTGAAAAATAGAAGTCCTTAATTTTAACTTTACTATGTTTATTAAATTTAGAGGGTGACCCTACTGTGTACTGCTTAAGAAATATACTTTAATTATTGGGATAGGGAAGAACATCTTTAACAAAAACACATTCATATTAATTGTAGGTGGTGGTTGAATTCTTCAGAATTATTGTATTTTCTGGGACTTACGCTCTCCTAAATCTTATATGTGGCTTAGCAAATTTCATAAAGTAAGTTGAGATTATGATTAGAGTTTTGTTGATTCTATATATCAATTTAGACATTATTGTGATCCTTATGAAATTTAGCTTTCTAGTTCTCCATTTATTTTAGCTGTTTATCATTCATATAACAATGTTTCATGTTTTTTTTTTCCTGTAAAGATCTTATATATCTGTTATTATATTGATAGACCTGGAATAAAATTGTAAATTGTTCCCTTTCTTCAACTGTTTTGTCTTCATGTTTGTTGTTGGTACAATGAAAAATGGAATTGATTTATGACATATTAATTATATCCAGATACATTTATAAATTGCTCTCCTTTCTAATAATTTGTTTAATAATTTGATTTTCTGTATAAATGTTTATATAGGAACATACATTATCTTCAGATTGATAATTTCTTTTTACTTTTCATAATTTCTAAGTCTCTAATTTCTTTCCTTTCCAGAGTGTGCTGATTGGGACCTCAAATACATGTTGAATGAAAGTGCTAATGGGAAGATTTTTGTGATCTCCATGATTTTTTTTTACATTTTTAAATTTTCTTTTGATTTATACATGACAGTAGAATGTATTTTGACATATTATACATACATGCAGTATACCTTCCCATTCTGTGGTTGTACATAATGTGGAGTTACAATGGTCTTTTATTCATATATGAACATAGGAAAGTTATGTCAGATTCATTCTACTGTCTTTCCCATTCCCATCCCTCCTCCCTTACCCACATTCTCATCTGTCTAAGCTGGTGAACCTCCACTCTCCCTCTGCCTCACCTATTTTGAGTCAGCATCTGCATATCAGAGAGAACATTAAGCCTTTTGTTTTTTGGGATTGGCTTATTTCACTTAGCATTATATCTTCCAGTTCCATTCATTTACTGTCAAATTCCACAATTTCATTCTTCTTTATGACTGAGTAGTATTCCATTGTATATATGGACCACATTTTCTTTATCCATTCATCTATCGAAGGGCACCTACACTGGCTCCATAACTTAGCTATTGTGAATAGAGCTGCAATTAACATTGATGTGGCCATGTCACTATAGTATGCTGATTTTAAGCACTTTGGGTATATGACAAGGAGTGGGGTGACTAAATCAAATGGTGGTTCCATTCCAAGTTTTCTGAGGAAACTCCACACTGCTTTCCAGAGTGCATGTACCAATTTGCAGTCCTACTAGCAATGGATGAGTATACCTTTTCCCCCATATCCTCTCCAACACTTATTGTTGCTTGTATTCTTTTTTTTTTTTTTTTTGGTGGTACCAGGGATTGAACTCAGGGGCACTCGACCACTGGGCCACAACCCCAGCCCTTTTTTTTTTTTTTTTGTATTTTATTTAGAGACAGGGTCTCACTGATTTGCTATGTGCCTCGCCATTGCTGAGGCTAGCTTTGAACTCACGATCCTCCTGCCTCAGCCTCCCAAAGTGCTGGGATTACAGGCGTGTGCCACCGCGCCCGGCTGCTTGTATTCTTGAGAATTGTTATTCTTACTGGAGTGAGATGAAATCTCAGTGTAGTTTTAATTTGCATTTCTCTAATTGCTAGTGAATTGAACATTTTTTTCATATTTTTTGACCTTTTGTATTTCCTCTTCTGTGAAATGTTTGTTCAGATCTTTTACCCATTTATTGAGTTATTTGTTGTTTGTTTGTTTGTTTTGTTTTTGGTGTTAAGTTTTTTGAGTTCTTTATATATCCTGGAGATTAATGCTCTATTTCAGATGCAGGTGCCAAAGATTTTCTCCCATCCTGTAGGCACTTTCTTTATGTTCTTAGTTGTTTGTTTCCTTTGCTGTGATACAATCCCATTTATTGATTCATGATTTTACTTCTTATGTTTTAGGAGTCTTGTTGAAGAAGTCAGTTCCTAAACTGACATGATAGAGATTTGGGCCTACTTTTTCTTCTAGAAGGAGCAGAGTGTCTGGTGTAATGCTTAGGTCCTTGATACACTTAGAGTAGAGTTTTGTGTGGTGTGACAGATGGGGTCTAAGATTATACTACACAGGAATTTCCAGTTTTCCCAGCACCATTTGTTGAAGAGGCTATCTTTTCTTGATGTATATTTATGTCACCTTTGACTAGTATGAGATAACTGTATTCATGTGGATTTATTTCTGTGTCTTCTATTCTGTACCATTGGTCTTCATGTCTGTTTTTGTGCTAATGCTGTTTTTGTTACTATAGCTCTGTCATGTAATTTATGGTCTGATATTGTGATGCCTCCTGCTTCACTTTTTCCTCTAGGGATCATTTTGGCTATTCTGGGCCTCTCATTTTTCCAAATGAATTTCATGACTGCTTTTTATATTTCTATGAAGATGTCATTGGAAACTTACTAGAAATTGCATTAAATCTGTTTAGTGCTTCTGGTAGTATGACCACTTTGACAATATTAATTCAACTTATCCAAGAACGTGGGAGATCTTTCCATCTTTATGGTCTTCTTTAATTTCTTTCTTTAGTGTTCTGTAGTTTTCACTTTAGAAGTCTTTCACCTCTTTTGTTAGATTGATTCCCATATAGTTTATTTTTCTTGAGGCTATTGTGAAGGGATAGTTTTCCTAATTTATCTTTCAGTGGATTCATCATGGATATGTAGAAATGCAATTGGTTTCTGGTTGTTAATTTTATACCCTACTACTTTACTTAATTCAGTTAGGATTTCTAGAAGTTTTCTGGTGGAGTATTTTTTTGGGGTCTTCTAAATATAGAATCATGTCATCAGAAAATAGGTATAATTCAAATTTTCTTTTTTTTTTTCCTATTTATATCACTTCAATTTTTTTTTTTTTTTTTTTTTTATGTCTAATGGCTCTGGCTAGGGTTTCCAGGACTGTGTTGAATAGAAATGGTGAAAGAGGGCATCCAGATCTTTTTCCAGATTTTAAAGGGAATACTTTAAATTTTTCTCCATTTACAATGACGTTGGTCTTGAGTTTAGCATATATAGCTTTTGCAATGTTGAGGTATGTTCCTATTATCCCTAGTTTTTCTAGTGTTTTGAACATGAAGGGGTGCTGTATTTTGTCAAATGTTTTTCTGCATTATTGAGATAGTCATATGATTCTTGTCTTTAAAGTCTATTGATGTGATGAATTATGTTTATTGATTTCCATATGTTGAATCAACCTTGCATCCCTGGAATAAATCCCATTTGATCACGGTGTATAATTTTAAATATGTTTTTGTATGCAATTTTCCAGTATTTTATTAAGAATTTTTCTATCTACGTTCATCGGGGATATTGGTCTGAAATTTTCTTTTCTTGATGTGCCTTTGTCTGGTTTTGTTATTAGGGTGATACTAGCTTGATAAAATGAGTTTGGAAGGGTTCTGTCCTTTGCTATTTGATGGAATAATTTGAGGAGGATTGCTGTTAGTTCTTCTTTGACAGTCTGGTAGAACTCAGCAGATAATCCATCTGGTCCTGGGCTTTTCTTTCTTAGTTGGCTTTTGATGACATCTCAATTTAATTGCTTGTAATTGATCTGTTTAAATTTTCTATATCCTCCTGATTCAATGGAGGAGGTTATATTTCTCTAAAAATTTGTCAATGTCTTCAAGATTTTCTCTTTTATTAGAGTATAAATTTTCAAAATAGGTTCTGATTATTATCTGTATTTCAGTAGTATCTGTTGTGATATTTCCTTTTTCATTGCAAATTTTAGTAATTTGAGTTTTCTCTTTCTCCTTGTTTATTTGGCTAAGGTTTTATCAATTTCATTCATTTTTTTTCAAAGAACCAACTTTTTGGTTTTTTTCTTGATCATTTATTTTGTTTCAATTTCATTGATTTCAGCTTTGATTTTAATTATTTCCTGCCTCCTACTTCTTCTACTTCTTTTGGTGTTGATTTGTTCTTATTTTTCTAGGGTTTTGAGATGCAATGTTGGGTTATTTGTTCACTTTCTATTATTTTATGTAATGAGGTCAATGCAATGGATTTTTCTCTTAGCACTGCCTTCATAGTTTCCCAGAGATTTTGATATGATGTATCGCTATTCTTATTTATCTCTAAGTATTTTTCCATTTTATCCCTAATTTTTTCTGCTATCCATTCATCATTCAGTAGTGTATTATTTAGTCACCAGTGATTAGAGTAACTTCTATTTTTTGTTTTGTTATTGATTTCTAATAACATTCCATTATGATCTAATAGGATGGAAGGTATTATTTCTATTTTTTTCATATTTTCTAAGAGTCCCTTTGTGGCCTAAGATATGGTCTATTTTAGAGCAGGATCCATGTGCAGCTACAAAGAAAGTGTATTTAGCCATTAATGTATGAAATATTCTATATATGTCTGTTATGTCTAAGTTATTAACTGTAGTTTTTTGTTCTATATGTTCTTTATTTATTATTTGTTTGGAGGATGAATCCATTGGTGAGAGAAGTGTATTAAAGTCACCAAATATTATTCTGTTGGGTTGTATTTGTTTCTTGAAATTGAGAAGAAATTGATGTATGTAGATGCTCCATTGTTTGGGGCATAAATATTTATGATTGTTATGTCTGTTGATGTATAACTCCCTTAAGCAGTATGAAATGTCATTCTTTGTCCCTTCTGATGAACTTTGCTTGAAGTCCACTTAATCTGATATGAGGATAAAAACCCATGCTTGTTTATGAAATCCGTGTGAATGATATGTTTTTTCCCATCCTTTTATCTTCAGTTTGTTGGTGTCTTTGCCAATGAAGTGAGTCTCTTGGAGACAGCATATTGTCGGGTCTTGTTTTTAATCCTATCTGACAATCTATGTCTTTTGATTAGTATGTTTAGGCCATTTACATTCAATGTTATTATTGAAATATGATTTTTATTCCTTGTCATTTTGATTTATTTCTTGTTTTAATTTGAATTAGTTTCTCCATTGATTCATTGTTTTTTTTTTTTTGTTGTTGTTGTTGTTTTTTTATAGTGTAGTTAGTCCCTTGGCTGGTTTTAACTTTTATTTTTCATTTTTTCTTCATAAAATATCTTATTAACTATGTTTGTAGTGCCGGCTTTCTAGTTGTGAATTCTTCTAACTTTTTTTTTATCATGAAATGTCACTTCCAGTATGACCATTTATTCAGTTTCCCCGAACTGGGCTGATGAGGGGATTGGAAAAAAGATGAACAAATAGAAACATAAAAAGCAGGGCTTGATGGTTCAACAAACCTCTGATGGAGGAGGACTGACCATGAGCAGGCTCCATGCATTTATTTTATATCAAAGGAATTGTGAGAAAATTACTTTAAAATAGAACTGAGGTCAAAAGTTTCAATAGATAATAATAGTCATCAGTTTGCACCCACAATTCTTCAACCCTAGGTGGCTGGTGTTTGAACCTTAGGTCATGAACTGATAAACCCCATGGCAACCATGGAATTCCCTTCAAATAGGGCATTACTAGACAAATGGGCAGACTTTGTGGTGCCTTTGCTCTGAGAAATTAACAAGGAGGGTGCCAGCTTCTGTCTCTGGGCAGTTGAAAGGCCTATAATTCATTTTCTGTTCCTGACAATGAAATGTTTTTATTTCATTATCAATTCTGAACCTTAATTTTACTGGGCATAGTATTTTTGACTGGCATCCATTTTCTTTCAGAGCTTGGTATATATTATTCCAAGATCTCCCAGCTTTGAGGGTCTCAGTTGAGAGATCAGTAGAGATTCAGATCAGTTTCCCTTTAAATATCATCTGTCTTTTCCTCTGGCAGTCTTTAAAATTCTATACTTATTCTGTATGTTAGGCATTTTCATAGTAATGTGACTTTGTGTGTGTCTGTTGTAATTTTGCATATTTGGGGTGTTGTAAGCCTCCTGTATTTGGTTTTCCATTTCAGTCTTTAGGTTTGGGAAATTATCTAATATTATTTCATAGAAAAGATTGTATATTTCTTTGGTTTGTCTCTCCAAGCCTTCATCTATTCTGATAAATCTTAACTTTGGTCATTTCAGGTTATTCCATATTTCTTGGAAGTTCAGTTCTTGGTCTCTTAAAATCTTTTCTCCACAGTCAATTTTACTTTCAAGATTATATATTTTGTCTTTATTGCCTGAAACTCTGTCTTACAAGTGATCTAGTCTGTTGATGATGCTTTCAATTTTTTTTTATTTGGTTAATTGATTCCTTTACTTCAAGGATTTCTGCTTGGTTGTTTTCAGAATCTTTCTTTTTATTGAAGTGATCTTTCAATTCCTGTATTTTCTCTGTGATTTCACTCCTTCCATTGTCCTTTACATCACAGATCAGCTAAACTTTGTATTTTCTAAACTCCTTCCCTGACATTTCTTCCATTGTGGTGTTGATGGATTGTTACTGGAGTATTTTGGTTTGTTTGGAGCGATTGGTTCCCTTGATTTTTTATGTTGTTTGTGTATCTACCATCTAACAATTTGAATTTGAGGCAGTAGAGTTTTTGCCCTGTGGACATATAGTGTCCCTGAAGGTTTCCACTACCTCACTCTTTAGGGAAAGACAAAAAATAATAACCAATGCAAACAATATAGAGCATTAAACCAAATAGTTACTACTATGAGGTCTATAATATTAATTATCGCCATAAACAGAAACGATATGATCAGCTATTGCCTACCATAAAACAGAAATTTTGCAAAATGGTTTACAATTTCAAATGGTGGACAGGGAGAGAAAAGAAATTATATAGGATGTGATGATTATGAGGGAAGAGGAGAGAAGATAGAAATAAAAAAATTAAAGGAAGAGACAACAATGGAGATTGGCTGGTAGTAGAAGAAAAGAGAAAAGAAAATCAAGGAAAACAGGCAAAATAAAACATATATATATATATATATATATACATTCTATATATATATATATACACACACACATATATATATACACACACACATGAAAACATGTAATATATATGCATACATATATACATATATATGTATATGTGTATATGTATATATGAACTAAATGTTTTTAAAAATAAAAATAAAAGAATGCATATTACTCTATGTATATATGTGATGGCACGACCAATATGATTCTACAACATATACATTCAGAAAAATGAGAAATTATATCCCATCTAAGTACGATACACCAAAGTGCATAAATGCATTCTACTGTCATGTATAACTAAAAATTACTTAATAAAAATAAATAAAAGAATACAAAAGAAAATTAAACTAATAAAACATCCTAGTCCTCAAAAAAACTGAAAATAATTGGCCTCAAAATTGCTAAAAGTGAGGAAAAAACAAACAAACATGAGTATGTGTAAACATCCACATATCATTAATGTCACAATTAAATAAATAAAAGGAAAAATAACCAAACAGAGAGAAAAAAAAATTCAATGAAAAGTTAAAGAACTTGGGCCTGTTGTTGTGGCCCAGTGGTGGAGCACTCACCTAGCACGTGCGAAGCACTGGGTTCAATCCTCAGCACCACATAAAAATAAATTAATAAAATAAAGATAAAAATGTTAAAGAATTCTTTCTGTTGGAGTTCAAAAGTTTCTTAGTTTCTCAGCAGTTTTAGGTGGAGTCGTCTAGAGTGTGATGCTTCACCCTCAGGATTGCTGGAGGGAGAGAGGTAATAACAAGTGGAATTCCTGGAGGCAGGGTTTAGACTTAGATGAGCTCCAAGCTCTTTGCTGAATTCCAATTGTACTGGAGATTTTAAATCAGTGCATCTCCAGGGCCCAGTAATTTCTGGTTCATACTGGAAGACTGTAACCCAGGGATCTCCCTTGCATTCCACTAGGGTTGGTAGAGGAGTCAATTCTTAGTCCACTGTCATCTGAAGACCCCAATTTACCTGATCTTGGGTTTAGTCTCCAAACTTAATCTCTCCTATATCCATCCTTCCAAATTCCCAGTCAGATGCATCTCTCCCAGCTAATGCAAGCAGCTGCATTGGAGGGGAAAGAATAGAGCTGGGTGAGTTTCCAGGACCAGTTGTCCCCTGTGTAAATCTTTTTCCATGTTTCATTTTTCTCCTTGTTACTTAAGCACACTCTATGCTGTGCAGTGTGTTTACTGGACCTGTATTGGGCCTGTATTTTGGGCCAAAGTCAGGTTTGCCAGGAATTGGCTCCCTCTGTTTTAGGCCCCCACACTGCAGCTGCAAAATGGGTCCTTCCTTTGTCCTCTGCACCCTGCCTGTAGAGATGGTGGCTTCTTTCTTGCACAAGGATATTGTGCAGCATGACTTTCAGTTTGATCAGGCAATGACCTTCATCTCTAAAAGCTCCATACTCAGCACGCATCAGGCCTCATAAAAATTCAGGTTCCTTTAATTACCTTATCTCTACACTTTGCTCACAGAGGGACCACTCTGGCTGGTGTTTCCAGCCAGGTGGTGGCAATGGCTATGACACTGGAAATTTCATTATTTTATTATATCCAATCTCCTGAGTCCCTGATCTGCTTTGAATGTGAAGTTTTAGATTCCAGTAAAGCCCCCCACTTATTTTCTTGCTGTTGCTGAGAAACTGCTTATCTGCTCTTTTGGTTTTATGCCACAGAGCAGCCAAGAAAGTGGTCTCCTCTATTCCATCATCTTTAAAACTTCTCTGACCATGATTTTAAAGTAACTTCAGCCATTTCCTACATAGGAAGCTGTTTGTCATAAACATTTTCAATAGGTATTTTAAGATAAATTTATGCCAAATTTTATCAAATTTTATTTCATACATAATGAAATGTTATGTACTTTTACTTGTCAACAGCTACTAGGTCTTATTTAGCCAAATTCATTAATTTAATTTATATTACCAATAGGTCTTCTCTAAGGCTAGTGATTTTATTTTCCCTTTCAATATTCACATAAGTATTTATATTAAGGTGAATTTCAGATTCTTTAGGACCAAGATTTAATCTGGATAAAATTGACATTGCTTTTACTTATCCATAATTATTACTTTAAAAAGCTTTATCCCATTATATTATTACTATTTTTATATTTTACATATTATTCTCAAATATGGACAGATATGTCTAGCAAATAGCTTTCATTATGTAACTGATGATGAAATGCAAATATCCAGTGCATAAATGATTATCATTAAATTCATTATTTAGAGTTACAGAAATACAACCTGAATCCTATTACATAACTTACAGTACTTGCTTTGCAACATTCTAAAATTCATGTACTTTTCATATCATTTAACTTAACTATTATCACATAAATGTTTAATTTATGAGGATTAGAGCCCTGGTTTGTATTAAGTGGACAGGAAATAAAGTATTATTTTTATTACTGTTTTAATCACTATTGGTAAAAGTGGCCTATAACAAACACTAAAAAGAATAGAAAGACAAAATTCAATGTGAGATTTTATAGGAACACCTTAAGAATCTTATACTACATACATAAGTCCCAAACTTTCAAAGAATCTAAAATTGGAAAACATGAGTATTTATAATATATCCCATTCCAAAAAATGCAATGAAAATTTGGGAGTATCCAAATGAAACTGACTTTTTAACTTTTTCTTTAAAGAATCACTGACTATCATCTACAGAGTCAATTTTTGAAGGTCAGTGTGTATTTGCAACATCAACTTTACCTTTGGGGTGAATCTGGATAGATAATTATGGGCTAGTTTGAGTGCTAATGAATGACTGTTTCCATAGATACACAATGGTTAATTAGAATAATGAGATTTTCAAAATGTGTTTGTCCCATGGCTTTTAAATATTGATCTTGTTTGTTATGCATTAGATATATTCGTTTATTTTAAAAACATAATTATCTTATTATGCTTTTAATATCAGTAGGGATTAATGCATAAAGATAAGTTTTTATGAGATTTATATTTTCAGTGATTATTAAAGAAAATGAATTTGAGAGACAAATTGTATGTTCTCTGCAATTGCATTTTGATGGCCTGATTCTACAAATATAATAGAGTTGGACTTTATATGTACTCATTACTTGGGGATAAAGCCATTAAGGATTTAATATATTCTCTGAAGTTTTAGATCCTAAAGAATATTTTTCCATAACAAAATTTATGCTGCCAAGATTCTATAAACCATTACCTTTTGAATGAGTTAAAACATGTATTTTAAAATTAAAAGACTTTTACTTAACCTCCTTCTCTATGATATTGGAAGTTTCCATCAAAGACATATATAATAAATTAGGTCTGAATAATAAATAATAAGTACATACTAAGGAAAAAATTTAAAACTAGAATACTACTTCCATAGGATTTAAAAGTACTTATATAAACCATAGGGTATTTTAATTAGAACAAACATTCAGATTCAATTCTGAGCCTCATGGAAACTACAAAGAAAAGTGAAAGCAGTTGGTTACAAAATATCTAATGCACTTAGAAACATACTATTACATCAAGGTAAATTAAACTCTTCCTTAGTTTTAGAAACAAGCTTACTTATATTTTTGAATTCTTCTAAGGTATGTTTATACTAAGTGCTACATTGTAATTTGTCTTTCCACAGAGTTAAAAGCCAACAAAGTTTCAAGGTCTTTATCTTCTCTCCAGGTAGTGGTGCTTATCAATGTAAAGCACAAGAATGATATGCAGTTTGATAATTTTACTTAATCCAAGAATGTGTATATACATAATCTTCTCTGAAAATGGATGATTTTCAAACAAATTTTTTGAAACAATTTTCCACAAATACCAGTTTATCCAAAATGGATGTTTAAGTAAGTGTAATCTAATAGACATTGTGCAGTCTGTTCGTTATGTTCAATCCTGTTCTTTTCCAGCACAGCCATAGGCAATTCAGCTTTATCCAGAAACCACTTCATCAGTGGCCCCAGCTGCAGCACTCATCTCCACTCTGACTCCATGTTTTTTTCCACAATTAGTGCTTTTCCTGTCCCAGTCCAGAGCCTTTGCTCTGGGTCCTCAGCAGTGAGATAGTTCTCTTCTCCTGCTCTGCATTAATCCTGACCCATATCTGGTGCCATTTTCTGGGGAAAATGGAACACAGGGGAGCTGATGCCTCTTTCTCGCCTTGTGAGCATTGTCACAGTAAGTGAATAAAGGTTCAATTCTTACTTTGGTTTGTTGTATTGCCCTAATTGACCACATTGACACTTGAAAGCTCAACAGACAATTCAATGCCATTTTTTTTTCTTGCTGAAATATGAAGTATAGAGTCAGCTGGCTTGTTGATTTAAAGAAAAACATATTTGAGTTCAATATTTTGAATAGCAGTGTATCAGCAGCAAAGGACTTATTGTGAGCTGGCTTATAGTGACAATGACTGAAATTGTAGTTGAGCCTGTAGCACTGTCATAAAACTGAGAGTAAATGGGGTGTTATAGAACGGTGATCAAAGTGAAATCTTAGTATCATATTATATGAAAACTTTACTTGATCCAATACTGAAGCATAAGTTTGGAAAATAAAATGATAGGCCGTAGTTAAACATGGGGGTCACAATTTGAATAACGCTAGAAAGGCAATCAAGAGTGAAAGCAGAAAGTTCTCAGAAGGCATGATACAGATCAGTTCAGGCAGCACAGTCCAACAAAAGCACTCAGATACCCAAATTTCAAGGAAAGAAAATAAGAAAATAAGCTTCTTGTTATAAAGTGAACATAAAAAAGCAAAAAAAAAAAAAAAAAAAAAAAAAAAAAAAGAATAAAAAACAGGAAGCCATTTGGATAGAGAGCCCACAAGAAAAGCAAAATTTTAAATGAAAAAATTAATATAGAATCTGAGAGAGCAGCAGGAACAAGGAGCCTGGAACTGGCAGTTTGGGTACTGGCCAGAGCATGGAGTTAATTTCAGATATATTGATATATAAATATTGGGTTTAGCAAGGAATTCTGTACTTCCTACTTATATCAACCTAGTCCAGATTTTTTTGAAAACTAACATCAAAATGGCTTTAAAATATAGAAGATTTGGTCCTAAATCAAACTGAAATAGGATTTGATAAGATTAACTTAAACTACATCTTTTTTCAGGGCATTGAGTAATTTCACAAGGTCCTAGTCTTCTCTCTGTCCTCTGCTATGACCTCCCCTAAGTTCATTCCACTATCTAATGTAACCACTCACAGAAATGGTTGCTACAGCACTAACTATATCTCTGTTCACATCCCCAGGTACAATTGGAAAAATATCCCCTTTTCTGAAACTATCATAAGATTCCTTATGACTGAACAGGCTGGATACCATACTCACTTCTGGCTGGACACCATGTTCTCTGGAGCAACAGTGTGATAGAGGCTCTTACACAAAAAAGTGAAAGTTTACTCCATGTAGCTAGATCAGGTCCTCACCCAATGTAACGATTAAATGACTGCAGTGACTAAATTCTGTTACCTTCACAAATCTGAATATTTTTTTTAAAAAAACTTACTTACATGTCTTCTACCATGGAAGATGCCAGTCCCAAGCCATTTTGCAGAAGAGAGCAATGCAATAAGAGATTGAGCAGGTGGTTAACCTGAATGTTTTATGTGGTAAATTGGGGCACGATTTTAACAAATAGTTTCTATGTCAGAAACTAAGGCTTTGGTTTAAAGAAGTAACCAATATTTTACAGTGAGGTCCTGGTTTTCATTATTCTAATCTTACCAGATATGCTGGCGCATCCTGAGCTCACAAGTTAATACAGGGAGACTGTTGAAATTTAGAATCAAAAAGCCAAAAATGAATCCCTTTTTCTCTACCCAACGTGCACAATGAAAGACTGCATGGCAGTACTAAAGAACCATGACACTACATTAATACACTGTATCTAATATGAACTTCAATTGAATTATATAACCATCGGATAGTGTTTCCTATCTATTAATTAAACCATTTATTAGTCAATAAAAATTTAGTCAGAATCCAATGCTTGCTGACTGTTCTGTTAGTTGCTGGGCTACAGAAAAATTTTCTCCTTTTATGAAGCTTCAAATTCATATAGCAAAAACAAAACCAAAAGAAAATGCATCTTTATATATATATATGCATTATCTTCTTGATCATTAATTTACAACCCAAAGCATTGAAATCTACTTAGAAAGTAGTCATTTAAACTTTTCCTGCAGTATCTAATCATCCTTAAGATTTCAGTCTACTCCCCTCTTCCATGAAGCCTCTTCTGGCCATCTAGCATCTTGTCTAGTCTCCCCAGTAAAACTATAATTTCCTAGTAAGTCCCAAGGATATGGGACATGCATATTTTATATTTCTGTAATACATCACAGTAAATGACCTAGAATCCATGATTAATTAAAATGCTTATTAAATTATGCAGCTCACAAAAAGTCAATAGATACATTTCCTAAGGTATGTAAAAGGCACTATGCTTATTTAAGACTCCCAGGAACTAGCTGAATATAAATAAAATATTTAAGCAGATTCTAAAATTTTAAAAAAATTCATCATTTTTAAAATAACTTTAGCTTTTGTATGACATTCCCAAAAGCATGAAGTTAGAAGTCATTTTATGTCATTTGATCAAAATATAACAAATGTATAAATAAATGTATAATATATATATGAAAAGGTAATATTGTATCTAAAGGAAAGAACAAATGACTATGCAGTTATATTCAGGGCTTCTAAATAATGCTGACTTATCCTAACAAGCTTAAGATTCTGCTCAAATCTATTTCTATATGGTAGGGAGAAAAATCTATCAAGAAATAATGAGAGTGAAATTAAGTCTTCATACCTCAGATATAACAATTTTAAAATGTTAAGATGAATGCACTTCAAAATTAATTCTTTTTGCTAAATTAAATTTTAAGACTAGCAATTCCATAAAATAAATTTTCAGAAGTCAGTATGTGGTTGATATCAGTCACTTTGTAAAACTCTGATCAAACTCTTTGGTTAAGGAGTTGCAGCCACATGGGAATATTTTAGGTGATTTCCAGAGCTATATATATTACAAATCACAAATCTATATGACTATCTTCTTCTGTCTAAACTCAAAAGGGGAAATGGTTCATCACATTTTTTTTTGTACATTGAGATTTTCCCCTTGATCTCCACAATATTGTTAATAACAATTATATCTTATGCCATCAACTTTGAAATTAAGGGCTTATGTTAATTTCTTTGAAATTATGTCTTGTTTCCTAACCCTTCTCATATATGCATTGATTGCTAATATTTTTTCATTAGTTTATTTAAATTCTTCTAGAATAATTCATGAGGTTCTGTTATGGTCCTAGATATAACTGAATCACTTGTCATAAGCTTATCACGTTAGATTAAAAAAAAAAACATGAAAAACATGAGAAATTTGTAGACACATATAATTCTGATTAGTTTCACCATATCATTTAAATTTATAGATTTGATTTGGCATGATACATCTTTTATGAGCAATAAAATCCTCAACCTAGAATAATCATAAAAATTAAAATTAACTTTAAAAGAACACTAAAATATTCACGTCATAATCCAACCATGTTTGAAGTTGGAAATGTTATTATAATGTCTCCAAGTAATTTTTATGATATCAAGTATCTTTGCATATATTTATGCCACTGTATTTGTTTGAGGTGGTTGGTGATAACTATTATAATTGTTATTTAAAAACTGCAAATCACAAACTTTCATAATTATTGAGACTTAAGCTGAGGGAACTTGATTGGACAGCCCTACTTTCAAGTATTGATGTGATTCACTCCTTCAGTTGACTCACTTTACTAATTCAAATGTCAATGCCTATGAGAGGATGCCACTGAACTTTGCTATAAAACCACCTAACAAAATATGATCTCATTCTTTCTCTAATCCACCATCCTGACTCCATACTAAATAAATGAATAAAACAAAATTGTAGTGCTTGTCAATTAAATTCTTGTGATGATAGATTCATATTCTCCAGTAGGTTATCAGTAGTCACAATAAGTATTGAGCATTTGAAATATGACTAGCACAATGGAGGGACTAAATTTCCATCTTTGGTTGATTTTTGTGAATTTAGTTTTGGCTAAATTTAGTATGATAAAGCTTTATAACGTTAATCCCAATCTAGCATCTCTTATTTCTTATCTATTTTCCATACTGCAATGGAGGCTTTGTAAGAGAAAGTACTTTTTTTGTTTTGGTTTGTGCTGTATTCTTAGAATGATTCCTGGCTCATAGTAAGAACTCAGTAAATTTTTTGCTGGATAAATAGACATACTAAGAAAATTGTGCTGTGTAATTCAGGCCTCATAGTTTATTTGTACCATGAGTCTAAAAATGTCAATTTTCTTAAAAAAAAAAAAAAAAAAGTCAACCTTACTTTGTACTTTAGATACGTTTTATGCCTATTTTAAAAAAACAGACTTCTAACATAAAATGTAAAATAGATAATAAAAGCTCATAATATTAGAAACAAATAACAGATCTTTAAATTGCATTTACAAGACACACAACAGCATCTGGTAATCTTAGAGATAATGCTGGGTGTTTGTACCTCACTACAGAAGGACTTCAGAGGCCAACTAAAAGTAGAGTCATGAAACTTTTCTATCTCTAAATCTCAGGTGAATTTAGGCTATGGTTGAAGAGAAGTTTGAAATTGTTGACAGTCACGAAGAAGACCATGCAACTTGACTGTACTCTTTTTTATTTTTACTCAATTCTTTTGGTGTTGGTTAGCAAAGTCTCAAAATAAAACTAAAAGCTAAAGCACATGTTTTTCAAATTTTGAAGGGCAACTCTCTTTGCAATTGGTTGTAGCACAAATTTGTGTAGTATTTCCAAAATTAAAAAAAAAAAAAAAATCTGCCTAATTTTACTATCTAGTTTAAAGAAGTAAAGCCACATAATTTAACTGGAAACTATGAATAGGGAGTAGAATGGAGAATATTTGTCCTTAATTTTATCTGATGATGACTTAATTCATTGTTGTCTTTACCAATAATTATCTTTGTATACTACCTGTGGTTGAGAACAATGTTATTTATTGACCAGCTCCTGTTTCATAAAAGAATATGCTCCAGCCAGTCTGTTGCCCCAGATATACTATTAGTTATGCTTTTGTTTATTTGCTTGTTTGTTTTCTTTTCACTCAGAATGATATTGTTATTAATGAATGAGATAAATTTTGAATTAATTCAATGAACTAAAGTATTACTTTTGCTGATAATAATTCAGTTTTATGTGTTTTTCCTTTTTTGTTTAGGCAATGAATCATTCATGAATATTTCATGATTATGGGTACAAATGACAATATCAATATATTTTTATATTGTACTTGCCTTAGAGCAGAATGATTTGTAGACAAAATAACACTGAGTCAGAATTAAAATATATTCCTTTGATTTCCACTCTTTAGTCTTTTCTTTTGGTGTGTAGAATTGCAAGAATAGTCAGACAGGGTGGTGCATGCCTATTGTCCCAGCACTTAGGAGGCCCAGGCAGAAGGATTGCTTAAATTGAGGAGTTTGAGTCCATCCTAGACAACCTAGACAACCTGGACAACCTGGACAACCTAGACAACCTGACTCCATCTCAAAATTTAAAAAAAAAAAAAAAAAAAAACATATAAAAATTTTTCAAAAGCATTAAACAAACTGTATTCAATAGAACAGAAATTTTGAAAATACGACAACAGGCAGTTTATGAAATTGAAGTTTCTCATAGTAATAAAACATTTTCTTCCCATACAGGATAACTGTTAATCATCATGGTTACCATAGACTAAACACAGCTCTGGGGAAAGTAGCTTAAAATTAAAGGAGTAATAAAATTAGGGTATTTGGGAAAATGTTTTTGGTTTGACAGGTCTGTTTTTCACATTATCTAACAAACTATCTGAAAAACGTGGAACTCTGTTAATTAAACTACTGCTTTTATACAGACAGGTATTTCAGATTCATTCTAGTTGATACTATTAAAACAAATTGAATTTGGCTACAGATTCATTCTAGTTGATACTATTAAAACAAATTGAATTTGGCTACACTTGGGCATTTAAGCCAATGAACTATGATATGATGTCATGAAAAATTTCTAATGGGAATTCTTTATTTCTCAGGGTTTTAAATTTTCTTCTGTGAATTGAGCAGATTAATGAAGGTACTGTGACCCCTCTGGAATTGTTGCATCAATTATTTCAATGCTGTGAAGCGGTTAGTAATTTCTAAAATGACAAGTTACAGCATAGCATCTACAAGTGACATTGACTATAAAAGTCTCCAGTAGCATCTTCTGGTTAAGTGAGCTACATATTTGTTATTCAAAGGGGGTGTGTAGGGGGAGAGATAAAAGACTTTCACAGCCCAACAGTATCCATGAATTTTATCAAAATTAAAATTGACACTAAGATAGGTGTCCTCAATAACAAGCAAATAGCCCTTAAAAGTTCACTAATGTACAAGAAACCTATAATCTACTCATTCCATACCACAAGTTCACTATGGGAAGATTATGCCAATAGTCTGCAATCACATCGTACCCAAGAAAACATATAATATTGTTCAATTTTTAAAAATTGAAGAGAAATTCCACTAATCACATCTTATTGTAATTTAAGGGAGCTAACAGAAGTTCATATCACCCAGTAGTAAGAAATCTACAATATTCACAAGTATATCATATTTATAACCCTGATGTTAGGGTGCCTCAAAAAAACAATATCATAACCTGGAGAACTCTCTAATGGCTATACAGGAAATATAGATATTGAACCATGAGTTAACGTGTGTACAGTATTTTCTATGTATCAGGTAGTCATCTAAGTGCTTGTGGTATAGAAACTGATTTAATCCTTGCTGCGATTTTGTGCAAAGAACTATTATTTTTCTCATTTAACAGATGAGAAAATTATTAATATTAAATAATGTACCCTAGGTCACACATCTAGAAAATGGCAAAACTCCATTCAAATTCAGTCAAGCTGATTCTTCTATGGCATGTTCCACATGTTATACTGCCTTGTTTGTGATGTATCACATCTCTCTCTCTCTCTCTCTCTCTCTCTCTCTCTCTCTCTCTCACTACACACACACACACACACACACACACACACACATGCAAAAGTATGTATTTTGAGTAACAGAGTTTGTTCAAACTTTTTTGGAGGGTGGGAGGACTGGATACATTTGTCAAGAATGCTGTTGATAGTGCTTGAAATTTTTCATGAATGTGCAATATCCTTTGGGAGTTTTAACATACCATAAAATTTAGAGTTCATAAAGGATTTGCTTTTTTTAATCTCTTTAAATCAGTTATACTTTCAAGTTATAGAAAGCATGGGAATGTTTCTAGTAAGTTAAATTCAATGTTAAAATGAAAATTATAAATATGTGAGTCATGTGGTGAAGAAAATATGCGACTTTTCAAAATTTTATTTCTCATAAAAAGGCATCCCACAGTGTGTGCTTTGTGAATAAGTGCTTACAAATGGCAATCTAAAACCCCATTACTTCAACTTTTAGCAACAAAGGAAATAAATATTATATCAATAGATTTTTAGTATATGTTCCATTTTATGTAGTAACTCTAAAATAACTTTAATCCATTTTAAAGCTATTATTTAATCTAAGTAAGTTACATCAAAATAATTTTTGAGTCAATAAAGCATATTTCTTACATATTTTAAGATAACCCACATTCTTACATGTTAAATGGGAAAAAATATAAAATATATATCCATACTGAATCAGTTAGAAATGTTTTTGACTGCAGACAATTGCACACAACTCACTCTGACATTTGTTTCCTAGTTCAAGGCTTGAGGCAAGCAATTCTCTGAATCCCTTGGCATTTTCTCACAGACTCAATATAGTGTAGCATCTAAAGCATTGCCATCGCATAGGACATTCCACAGCAAAAGGCAGAGTTCTTGATCCCCTCTCTTTTATCAAGGCCCATAAGCCTTGAGCAGAGATTTTCTATTTCCCTTTGGCCAGAAATGTGTCACATGCCTGTTCCTAGAACAATCACTGAGTAGAGGAGAATTGGAATGTCATTAAAGAATTAAGCTAAAATAATTCAAGCCCTTGGGCTAGATACTTCATTGTGGAAACCCTATTAGAGATCTGTTGGCAAGTACAGAAAAGGAAGAATGGATGTTGGGAAAGGAAGCAAATGTTCCTAACACACATATAAAATACAGTTAAAGAGTCTATTAAAAGGAAGTGAACAACATAATATTTATTTATAATCAACCATAACTGAGATCATTTGTAAAACAAAAGTCTTATTGTATGCCATGAAATACAGAGCAGTTTCTTGTTGGTTTTAATTACTAATGTAATTGAAATAATATCTGTTTTTAAAGGTCTTACCAAATCTAAGAGAATGGGGATTTACTTCGCAATATATGGGAAAAAAAAAATATTATACATGTAAAATGATCCATGCTTCACTTTTGTATTATCTTCATGTGGCCTGTCTACAGCATGTATGAATTGCAAAAAAAATACAAATGTTCTAGCTGACACATTATAATGGAAATCGGAAATCAAACATACTCTCAATATTTCAACAGAAAAAAGAGCATAGGTTTAGAATCTAGATAATTGAATTTTTAGCTCCTACTTGATAAAAAGTTCTGTGAAAACACAGCTCTTATTTCTCTCAGATTTCAATTCCAATAATGCTCATTTGTGATGAGCATATGGATGCTTTGAATACATCACTGTGATCACATGTTAGTCCTGCAGTAGTAATAAAGATCATTCCCTTCTATTCTGGCCTAAAAAGTTAAAATTTCTGTTAAGTAGTGTTATGATTTGGATATGAGATGTCTCCGAAAAGCTCTTGTATTAATGTAAGAATGTACAGAGGTGAAATGATTGGATATGAGAGCTGTAACCTACAATCCATCCTAGTTTAAAGGACTAACTGAGCAGTGACTACAGGCAGGTGATCCTAGCTGGAGGAGGCAGGTCACTGGAGGCATTCCCTGAACAGGTTCATCTTCCCTGAAGTTCCTGCCTTCCTGCCCTCCTTTCTCTCTTATTCCCAGACACCTTGGGGTGAGCAGCACTCCTCTACCACACCCTTCTGCCATGATGTTCTCTGCCTCTTCTTGGGCCCAGAACAAGGGATTTGGCCAACCATGAACTAAATCTCTAAAACCATGATTCAAAATAAACTTTTCCTCTCCTAAGTTGCTCTTTTCAGATAATTTGGTCACAGTAATGTAAAACTAACACAAGTAACTTTCCTTTTCTAAAGGAAAATTTTAAAATTAATAAATACAAGAGGGATGCCTGATACTATGCCTTAGGTAAGCCTGACATTAATAAAACTTTCATATTTGCAATTCTTAATACAGCTAATTATTTTCTTTTCAATGGAGAACACATGCTTATTTCTGGATGTACAGAATTCTTTTAAATTATGGTCCTAATTACCTGTTTGGGGAAACTACTTCTGGCCAATTGGAAACAAGTCAAGAAATATGTCCATAATGTGACTTGGACAACCCACCGCCAGTCCCACGCCAATACACAAATAACTTCAATTCAAAAATTGGGCTTCAAAATAGTTGAAGACCCTAATGATGACATTATTACCATATATTCTGGAAACCTTCATGATCATTCTACCTACTTCCTTTTCCATGTCCATCTGTTGGGTGTTAGTCTGCATTGTTCACTGCTATGTTCACTTCTCTAAATAAGCAATACCTTTTCTTTAAAATATTCCAATATGGTCATATATGTTTTATTTTTTGTTTATATACTTTAAAATTATCTAATATTTTTGACAAAATGTTATTTTTTGTTAAAACAATATAAAGTCTGCATCTAGGAATTATAAAATCACACTCCTCTATGGTAATTCTTTATTTTATTTGGCTATATGTCAAGTTCTCATGCTTTTCTATGCAAATTTTTTAACATTTCAAAAGAGTAATCATCATGTTTGGGGAGTCACTTGTGAAAAAGTTAAAATTTTGAATCAATCTCTTAAAATGTAATTAAGACGCCATTTTTTTCAGGAGCAAATGTTTGCCATGAAAAATGTACATTTCTGATACACAAAATCTCAACTTATTAGATTATTTCTATAGTTACATTAATATGTCTTATGCATATTAATATCTTATTGTATGTTTTATAGATTATAACATTTACTGGGTTTCTGTCCACCTGATGATAAGTGTTTCCCAAATATTTTAAAGTTCTTGATGACATCTGTTAGTAATACAAAAATAATAGGACTCAGGAGAGTTCAAAACAGAGCAGCTCACATTTCAATCTATACATATTCGAGTATAGGCACACTATTCTAACTCACGTTGAATTGGCCAGCTGGTACTTTGTCCCTTTACTGTGAAATTAAGCATTTTTATCAGCCTTGAGACTATAATAATAATTGCCTCCATCAGTCCAATTTTGTCAAAACTTCATTTGTAATTCAAATCACAAAAATAATTTGCCTTCAATAAAGCACATTCAAGGGCACTCAAACTTTTAAGGAAAATTCTCCATTTTCACAGTCAATTATCAAAATTTTCTCATAATTTTAAAAGTTAATAATGATTTCTTCTTTTCCTTCTTTAGTTTTGACTCACTATGTCTATTGTTTGAAGATCATATTCATGATTTCAGCTCACAAGCTTATCTGTTGTTCTTATAGAGTGAAAACAAATGTAATCTCACTGTCCTTCCCCCAAAATGTGGGCCTTTGTGAAAATGTGAAGTACCTTATCACTGTATACAAATTCAGAGTGCCTGGGATTATGAGCCTCATATTTAATGAGAATTCCACTAGAATTCATTGTTTCATTTTTTTTTTTTTTTTTCCTAGCATATTCCCCAAACCTACATAGCCTGAATAGAGAAGTTTAAAAAAAATCTTAGAAAATGATGACTTTGCCCAAACTTCTCTCTGGCATTCACCACCTAACTTCCAAATCCAATTCATAAAACAAACATACTCTTTGAAGTGGGAATATAAAGAACAAATCTTTAATTGATATATAGCCCAAAATATGTGGTGTCTACATATCTTAATTGATGATTTTTCAATCAACTATTAGATTTAAAGGGTGAAATTTACATTTCTTTCACAATTGTAATGAAATAAAACATTCAGTATTGCCTGGTTATTTTCACGTCTACAAGTTTTTGCTTGTTAACTTGCCATTAGATCATTGTTTCTAAACTTGACTGTTAAACCAAAGGTTGCATTTAAAAATTCTGAAGCTCTAAATCCCAGGTCCCACTCTGATTTAATAGGTTGCATTTTGGCCTAGAAATGGTGTTTTTAAAAGCTTCCCAGGTGATTCCAATGTACATTGAGCAATACATTAGATTGTACACCTTTGCTATAAAGGCTTGATGAATGTTGATGAAAAACACAGCCCATAAAAAGAAATGTGAGTCAGGCGCTGTGGCACCCGCCTGTAATCCCAGCACTTGGGAGGCTGAGGCAGGAGGATCGCCAGTTCAAAGCCAGTCTCAGCAATGGCGAGGCACTTAGCAACTCAATGAGACCCTGTCTCTAAATAAAATACAAAAAAGGGCTGAGGATGTGGCCCAGTGGTTGAGTGACCCTGAGTTCAATCCCTGGTACCAAAAAACAAAACAAACAAACAAACAAAAATGTGAGCCTCAGGTATTCTAACCTTTAACCTCTACATTAATAGAGCATGATGATGCTTCTCTCTAATTAGTGGCTATTTTACTATTATAAGTCAAAATCTTCTGACTATTATTTTTCTTAGAGTTTACTCAATTTGATCTTTAAGAGGGATAGAGATGTTCTCATTATTACCTGACGAAAATAATTCTTTACATCTGTTATTCAGAAATCAGACCAGTGTTATGGAAACCTAAGAATACTAGTATGATATTCCTATAACAAAAACTTATTTTAAAAGGATCCTATACTTAATATTTTCCTTACAGATATGCCAATTCTAATATTTTTAAAACTAGACCAGCTTTCTGTAGCAATTGAGCATATTTTTAAGAACTGATAACAGTTGGGAAGATAACTTTGGGGAATGTTTTTAAATTAATTTAATCATACCATTATGTAGTTTAAGAACCCAAATATACTTGATTTCATTTGTACCCCACAGATGATAACAAGAATAATATGGACAATAATTATAATAAATGTTTCACTTAACTCGTATCAAGCCTAGTTTGTGCATTTTATGTTATCTTTAACCACTGAAAAAATCACAAAATAAGGTGCTAAAAATGCATTTAATAGATGAAATAACAGGTTAAATTCAATCAGCTAGAAAGTGCCAGATGAATTTATATAGCTAGTAGAAAGTGGTAAGGACAAATTTCCCTTACTTCAAAACCAGTAATTCATTCACTAAATCATGATCATTAAATATTTCTTCAAAAATAAAAGGGGACTATTTGCTCATTCAAAAGTAGTCTATACTATTAGCTAATAAATGTAGAAAATATAGTATAGTATCTCTTCCAGGAAAATGATTTGCAAATAATTTTCACAATTATTGGGACTCTCCCTTGATCCTTCAATGCTTAAAAATCCCTCTAATACGCACAAATGTATGAAAAAAGTGATCTGTAATCCAAATTTTCTATTCTGGGAAAGAAAAATAGAAAGGAAATAGGCTCAAATTTTCTGATGTTGATTATCAAGAAAAAGAAACAGAATTCCTTATGTGAATCACTCTCAGTATGATATACCTGGTGTCTAGGTTGTTTATCATAAATGACTTTGGGATATATTGATTTATAGAATAAGAAACTCTGAAAATGTAGCATAACATATACTATCATTCTAGTATAAAATATTGGTTTTCCATTACTTAAATTGTTTCCACTAAGTGATGCCCTGAATGTACCACCTATAAATTTGTAAGTTAAATATGGACCACTGTGCTGCTTAATGAAACCAGATAGTATCTCTGGATATGTATTGATAGTTCTACAAATTTAACCTGTGCCTTTCATTTAATTGTACCTTATAATTGGCATGATTTAAATTAATAAAATACAAAAGTGTCTAAGAACTCTGATTTTTATAAGACTGCTTTGACAAGAACCCTAAAAAGGAATAACTATCTGGGCACAATGGTACAAGTCTGTAATCCCAGCAATTCAGGAGGCTAAGACAGGAGAAACACAAATTTGAAGTCAGCCTCAATGAATTAACGAGACCTGTCTCAAAATAAAAACATAAAAGGACTGGGGGTGTAACCCTGTGGTGAAAGCACCCGTGTTCAATGTCTAGTACCGAAAGAAAAGAGAGATAGTCTATGTTTATGGGTAAGTAGACTCCATTGTTTTCAAAATGTCAGTTCGTCCCCAAATAATTTACAGATTCAATTCAATACAAGTAAAATCCTACTAAATATTTTGATCACAAAAACAAATATATTCTAATCATTATGTGGAAAACTCATAACTCAATATATCACTAAAACAGAAGAACACATTTTGATGACTGGCATTATAAAATATCAAGTCTTACAATGAAACTATAGTTACCAATAGTAGAAAGATTTTTTAAAATAAGAGAAATGTAACTAAATGGGACAAAATAAAGAATCCAGAAATATGCCTACAAAATATAATTCTTTTATCAAGCTAATGAAGATATCCATCAGTTCATTTACTCATTTTTTTCTTTTTTTGGTGAGGACATTTAATATATACTCTTTTATCAATTTAAAAATATACATTACATTCTATTATCACAATGCTCTTCAGTAGATCTTTGAAAAGTTATTCCTCCTATCTAATTCAAACTTTGTACCCTTTGATAACCTCTCCTTTTTTATACCTTCTGGTCTTTGATCAAGGAGCAAATGCAATTCAATCAAGAAAAGGCAATCTTTCCAGAAAATGGTGTTAGATTAACATGATATACATATGAAAAAACAACAATAAAAATGAATCTAGATGCAGATGTTATATTTAACAAAATTTAATTTAAAATAGATTATAGACATAAACTTCAAAATTATAAAACTTTTAGAAAATTACAAGAAGTATAGGTGACATTTAAATCAATATGTTGAGCAGAATGTGGTGCACAGATTTGTAATCCTAGCTACTCCAGAGGCTAAGACAGGAGAATAGCAAATTTGAGGACAGATTAGGCAATATAGTGAGACCTTGTCTCTAAGTAAAATAATAATAATAATAATAAAAGGACTGAGGATGTAGTTCAGTAGCAGAGCACTTGCACAGCATGTGCAAGTTCCTAGGTTCAAAAACCAGTACTACAAAAATAAAAATAAAATCAAAAAAGAAAGAAAAAAAGCAATATGTTGAAGATATCTGTACTTCCACATTCACTGCAACACTATTCACAACGGTAAACATATGAAAACACTTTCATTGTCCAATTGTCCATCAACACATGAATAGTAAAAGAAAAAAAAAGTGATACACACACACACACACACACACACACACACACACACACAATGGAATATTCTTCAAGTTTTTTTTTTTTTTTTTTTTTTTTTTTTTGTGGTACCGGGGATTGAACTCAGGGGCACTCGACCACTGGGCCACATCCCCAGCCCTTTTTTGTATTTTATTAGAGACAGGGTCTCACTGAGTTGCTTAGTGCCTCGCCATTGCTGAGGCTGGCTTTGAACTCGCGATCCTCCTGCCTCAGCCTCCCAAAGTGCTGGGATTACAGGCGTGCGCCACCGCGCCCGGCTCTTCAAGTTTTTAAAACAGAAAAATTCTGTATTTTTTTACAACATGGTAGACCGAGAAGACATTCTACTATGTGGAATAAGCCCAGCATAGAAATGAACATGCCATGATTTCACTTATATGTGAAAACAAAAAAGAAAATCAAACTTATAAGGTTATAGAAATGGAGTAGAATGATGATTACCAGAGTTTGATGGGGAGAGGAAGGTATAAAAAAGGAGAGGTTATCAAAGGGTACAAAGTTTGAATTAAATAGGAGGAATAACTTTTCAAAGATCTACTGAAGAGCATTGTGATAATAGATACTAATGTATATTTTTAAATTGATAAAAGAGTATATATTAAATGTTCTCACCAGAAAAGGAAAAAAAAAATGAGCAAGTGAACTGACAGATATCTTCATTATCTTGATAGAAGAATTATACAATGTGTTTATTCATCAAAACATCACATTGTACCCCATAATCATATGCTTAATTATTATTTGTCAATAACATGAAAAATTAAACTAAAAATTTGAATGTGGAAAAGCAATATAATAATAATAAAATATATGGCATCAAAACCATTATTTATGAAAGAAAAATCTTTAAAAGTTTCTATCAAACAGACAATCTTAAGACAATGAAATAAAGCCCCACTAGGATAATATTTGTAAACCACATATCTGATATTTAAAATACCAAAGATTTATTAAAGTCCAACAATAAGAAAATGAACAACAGAAGATCTTTGGGACACTATTAAAAGACCAAACTCATGAATAACAGGACTAGATGTGGGAGAAGAGCAATAGACTGAAGACATAATTTCTTAGCAGAAACTCTGAAGACCAGGAGAACATAGAACAATGTATTTCCAATCCTGAAAAATATAAGTGACAACCAAGATCACTATGCCCAGCAAAGTTATCATTCATAATTGAATATCATTCACCAATTGAAATAGATATAAAGACCTTCCAATTAAGGCAATTCATGAACATTAGACCAGCATAACAGAAGATAATTAAGGGAATCCTACATCCAGAGGATGAGAAAAGATAGACACAACCATGAGAATTCACATGAAAGAATAAATATTACTAGAATATAGACACACCAAAGAGAAATAGGAAAAAATCAATCATTATCAATACAGAAGAAAAACTTTCTAATATGAATAAGAGAGCAATAAATGAGCAGAATATTCAAAACAACCAAAGACACATAATTAAAAGACAGGAACTAGCACATACTTTCAACAATAACCCTGAATATAAATTGTCATAAATCTGAAATTAAAAGACACATAATGTCTAAATGGATTAAAAATTGGATCCTGAAATATACTGTCCACAATAAATATTTGTAAACCAGAAATATTTCATATTCAACCAATGGTTTCATATTCAAACCACAATACCTCATCTGCAAAGATAAAACCAGGCTAAAAGTGAAAGGATGAAAAATAATATTTTAAGCAAATTAATCCAAAAGCAAGCAGGAGTAGCTATACTTACATCTGACAAATTAGATAAAACAAAAATTGGAGAGAAAAAGATCACCATACATCAACCAAGGGAATGATTTAGTAAGAAGATATAATAATTATAAATAAATATAAATTATATATGCCAATTTATAAAACAAACACTGGACATAAATGAAGAGACAAGACCCAATATAATAATAGTAGGCAAATTCAATACCCCATTCTCACCAGCAGATGAACTATCCAGACAAGAAAAAAATCTTTAACTAAACATCAGAGTTAGGTTATACTACGGATCAAATAGGTTTAACAGGTATCTAGATAATATTCCATTCAACAACTGCAGAATACACATTCGTTTCATCAGTATATAAACTTTATCCAAACTACATCATATATAAGGCTATTAAAGCATCTTAACAAATTTTAAAAGTTGAAATAATTTCTTACATTTTATTCAATCACAATGGAATGAAATTAGAAATCAATAGCAATAAAATTATAGAAATTACACAACACACATAGACATTGAACAACACACTATTAAACAATTTCCCATTGAGGAAATCAAAGATTAAGTTAAAAATTTCTAGAATCAAACAAAAATTGAAATACAACATGTCAGAATGTGTGTGATACAGTAAAAACATTATTAAGAGGAAAGAATGTGTGTGATATAGTAAAAACATTATTAAGAGGAAAGAATGTGTGTGATACAGTAAAAACATTATTAAGAGGAAAGCTTATAGCAGGAAGTCCCACATCAACAAAATAAAAGAGATATAGATCTCAAGTAAATAACCTAATGATGCATCTCAAGACCTTAGAAAAACAAGAACAAACCAAATCAGTAGAAGATAATAATAAAGATCAGAGCAGATATAAATGAAACAGAGACTAAAAAGACAATATAAAGCATCAATGAAATGAAGAGTTGGTTCTTTGAAAAGTTAAACAAAATTGACAGACCTTTAGTTAAACTAACAAAAGAGAAAAAAAGACTCAAATAAAATTAGAAATAAAAGTGAAGATATTTCAACAGATACCACTGAAATTCAAAGGATTATTAGGGAATATTTTGATAAATTATATGCCAATAAGTTGGAAAATATAAAAGAAATGGACAGATTTCTGGAAAATATGACCTACCAAGATTGAGCGAAGAGGATATAAAACACTTAAATAGATCAATAACAAGTAATGGGATAGAAATATTAATAAAAATGTCTCCTAACAAAGAAAAGCTCAGGACTGGATGGATTCACTCTTGACTTTTACCAGACTGTTAAAGAACACCAATGCTCCTTAAAATATTCAATAAAATAGAAAGAAAAGGAACCCTTCCAAACTCATTTTATGAAGACAGTAATGCCCTGATACCAAAACCTACCAAGGACCCAACAAAAAAGAAAACAAAGACTATAGATCAATATCCCTGATTAACATCAATGCAAAAATTCTCCATAAAATACTCAAATTAAACTTCACATTTAAAAGATCATTCAAGTTGGTTCATATCCACGTCCGAAAACATCACAGTGAAATTATTAATTTGTACAATTAATACATATTAATTAAAATGCATTTTGATAAGTGAAAGAAGCCCATCTGTAGACTACCTACTATAATATTTCAACCACAAAACATTCTTACAAAGGCAAACTCTAAAGGTAGTAAAGATATTAAACTGAGCAGTGGTTGTCAGGATGTAGCTACGGTCTGGGGGGGGGTGTAAAAAAAGCACAAAACAAATAGTTAGATCAGTTCAACTATTTTACGTTATTGAAATGACAAATACATTGCAATATGCATCAAAAAATCTAGAGAACTATATGTGAAAAAGAGTAAACTTTGGTGTAAACTATTGACTTTGGTTAATAATCATATATCAATATTAGACCATTAATTATAATCACACTGATGCAATTTGTTAATAATAAAGGGAACTGTTGTGGAAGGTGAATTTATGTGAAGCTTGGATCATCAGCTTAATTTTTCTGTAAACCTATTGCTATTCTAAAAATAAAATCTATTAATTAAAGCAGATTCTAATTTGGGCACAATATAGCAGTGGCAGAATTCCATTATTATTCACTGTGGATGACAGAGTCCAAGCGATTTTGTCCAAACCAAAAAGATAAACCCCACCATTGTGAAACATTTGTGTGCCATTCCATACCATCAGTGTCATGCAGTTCTTTTGCCTGCTGTCTAACCTCACAATTACTATCATTGAGGTAATAAAGGCTGCTTTCTGTGACAATGACACAGTAGTATGTGTTCTCTGATAACTACTGACAGGCCTGCCTATGGAAGTGAAAGAATTGGAGCTTGATGGTCACATACACAAATAAGCAACAGAATCACTTTGCTCGTCTAGTTCCTCCCTTCACTCATTGTTCCCTGGATTTGGTGTCCTGGTGTTGTACAACGAATGTATTTCCTATTTTAATATGACCTCCAAGGAAATTAGTTATCCATAATTTCCCTTGAAAAGTTGTCTGTATAATATTAATAATGATAATTATATAACTAATGTAATTAATAACATTGACCTGTTAACATATAATTAATATATGGTGCAAAATTATTCAAGTATAACTATTATTATGATATTCAGTAATGTTAATGATCAGTTATTATGTGCAATATAACCAATGCTTTTTACCATTAACATGTCTTTTATAGTCACAGCAATTAAATGATGAAGTTACCAATGATTATTCTTATTATTTTTTTTAACAAGGAAAGAAACCATGGGTTTTCAAGGCTAAATAATTGGCCTGAAATTTCACAGCTAATAAATTATGTAGCCAGGTTTTAAACTAAGGCAGTCTGACTTTTGATCCTGTGTTTCATAGTGTCTGTATGCTGTACCCAGATAGCTGCTTTCAGATATTCTAGGCAAGAAAATTAAGGTGAGATGCACTGTGGTATAGAGGAGACAGTAATGGCCAGTAAGTCAGAGTTCCTGCATAATTTGCTATGTAGTGGCTTGCTTGAGTCATTAGAAAATTCAGTGCTTTTCAAATGCATAAAATACAGCTAAATCTAAATATCTTCCAAAATATTTTGAATGTCCCTTGAGAACTTTTTATATGAGTGGAAAAAAAAAATACTTTTTTAACTGAAAATCATTATGTACCTGTACACTTACATTGAGATACGATAAAGTAAAAGCACAGACATTAAGGCTATTGGGGAAAGTGTGTGATAAATGTATATATTCTTGTAAACAGAATTCCATTAAGTATTTGGAACACAGCCATCACCCCAAAAGTTTCTTCATTCTCCTTCCTGTTTACTTTTCTCCAGTTACTTCCAAACAGAAGTTCTTGAACTTCATTAAAATGTAATGATATTATCTATACTTTTAGATCTTCTTAGCCAACTATGACACTTCTAAGATCAATCCATTTTTGCATATATAACTGATTATTAGTAGTTTGTTCCCTCTAATTTCTAAGTAGTATTCCATTATACAAGTATAAAAAATTTGTTTTCCAATTGAAAATATTAGTGTTTATTACAATAATTTTCTAAAATTAAGAAAGGTAAAATGAACAGTTATTAACAATGCATCCTGTGGATGTATGTTATTATTTCTTCTCTTAAAATAGTTAGGATTGGAATTGCTGGAGCATAAGGTGGTGTTTAACTTAAAAAAGATACTGCAACTTTTACACAGTGGTTTATCAATTTGACACAATTTCTCTTGGGAATGTATGTGATTTCCAGTTGTAAACTATCCTCTCCAACACTTGGTGGTGTTAGTATTTTAACTTTAGTTCTTATAGATGTCTTGTGATATCCCATTGTGGTCTTAATTTACAATTTTCTGATGAAAATAACATGGAACAAATATTTATGTTTATGAATTCTCAAATAACCTTATTGTGGAAATATTATAGTCATAATCATTTTTGTTAACTTTAATGTAAAGATAAACAAATAGAGTAATGGAACTGAGATAGACTATACATTATATGTAATTCTTAGCAAAGGTACAAATGTATTTAGTGGTTAAAGGAATCTTTTCAACAACCGATTACGTGGAAAAATATTATATTTTCATCCTGGAAACTGGCAAAGATGTCTTATACAAAATGAAGAAGTGCAGACCCTAAAAGAAAAATTAACTTGTCTTCACCAAATTTAAAAATTGTTTCTCATAAAATATATTGATAAGAAAATGAAAAGTAAAGTGGGATAGAGAAATAAGTATTTACATTTCTGATAAGGGATTCATATCCAGGTCATATAGAAAACTCCAACAAACTTATTTTTAAAAGTTCTAAAAATTATAATAACTCCTAAAAACTCCTAAAATCTATATATATATTTTGTTTAAGAAATCAAATTCCATGCATATTATCCTTTCTCTGAAGTCCTTGAGGCATCTGTATAATACTTCTTGAGTTGAAAATTAATACTTGAATGTTGACATTTAAAATTAAGCACTCCAGAAAAGAGAACAATTGTTTTTATTTTCTTCTCTATGACTCTTTCTGGGCAGCCTCACTAGCAAACAAGGAAGTGCTTCCTACATCTAACCACACCATCCAGATATCACCACTATTTACATTGTCCAAAGATTCACCAAAAGCAATGTTTGTCCCATCCCTGGCTGCTATGTAGGCCAACAGTGTTAGTGATTTGTTTAAAATTCCATTTGAATTGTGACTGAAGTAGAAATAGTCTAGTTTTATGATCAACTTTACAAAACCTTTATTTCTGTGGGAAAGCAAGACATTAAACCTTCCAGAGTCTCAGATTTCAGTGAATATATACTCTCTCAACTCCCAGAAACTTACTTGATCTGCCTGATAAAGGACAAAATAGTGGAAAGGAAACTCACAGGTCAATGGGAAGGTGACTTTAAATACAGAAGGAAATAACACATCGTTTCTGATGAAAACACAAGGCCTTCATGTTCCTGGAGTGCAAATCTTACCTTATCTTATACACATGGTTTTCCCTAATAAATATCTTACCATGCCTCTGAACAACCAGGGGAGAGATTGGAGGAAACATCTTATTCACTACCTTTTGGGAGCCATGGTTCTTGTTGCCTTGTATTACATTTTCACAATGGTTTGCTCATTAACTATTACCTCAATTAATTTCATTGTCTTAACTTATTTTTCTCACAAATTATACATTTCATTTTTTTAAAAAATCTGCATATTGGTCCTTTGTCCCAGTAATAAAATTATAACTAGAATTAAAATAAGTAGTCCTTATGTGTTGATTTTTTGATGTAGCATGTTCTACAGGGTTGCTTCCAAAAAAATTTGCATTCCTAAATACGTATATTCAATTATAAACAACTTTGAAACATAATAATTCATAATTTGGAAGCTTATGAAAAAATAAGATGAATTTTATAGATATTCCAAGAAGTCATTTGGTATCACAAGCACATCATAAACCTTTCTTAATAGTAATGTGGGCAGGTACATGTGTGTGAATTTATTGCCACTTCCAATCTACCCATGGCTAAGTTATAGGGATTGCATAACCACATATCCTTAGTCTGAGGATGTTTTTCTTCATTTTGTTAAATACTACTTTTGTGTATGGTAATAAACATAAAGATGCTATGAAGTCTCTGGGTTCTCTGTTATTAAATGATATATCACTTAATTTATTATTCTTTTTTGGACATTTGAGGTATTCATTAAATGAAATCCTTTGGAAAAATTCTAGTTACCCGGATGCAAAGAGGAGTAAGAAGCATCACATTGGATTGTTAAAAATCAATGATTTAGGCCGGGCGTGGTGGCGCACGCCTGTAATCCCAGCACTTTGGGAGGCTGAGGCAGGAGGATCGCGAGTTCAAAGCCAGCCTCAGCAATGGTGAGGCACTTAGCAACTCAGTGAGACCCTGTCTCCAAATAAAATTTAAAAAAAGGACTGGGGATATGGCCCAGTGGGTGAGTGCCCCTGAGTTCAATCCCTGGTACCACAAAAATAAATAAATAAATAAATATCAATGATTTAAGTAATTTAAGTAATCAATGATTTAAGTCCCATAGGTTCTAAGTTACATACATTCAATTATATGGTGTTTATGTAGAATATAGAACAGGAAATTAACAATTTCTAACTTTTAATTTTTCCACTTCGTATATAACTAAGTTCCAAATACGAAGCAGAGTTTTCACTGAGCAAAGTGTGAGGATCAAAAACTTTCAATTCTCTCCACACTGTTCTTGATTCTGACATTACTTCCAATCAGAGCATCACAGAGCTTAAAGGGGCTTTAGAGATCACCTTATCCAATGCTACTTTCATTATAAATTCTGAAATCTCAGAAGGAGGACTATTCTCTAAACAAATATATTACAGAAGAGGAAATATTTTGATTAGGTTTCCAATGAAGTTAAGATTCTAATTAGAGTATTAAACTAATTATTAAAAATATACTCTATAAGCTATTTATTACATTTATTATTGGAAATGTTTCTTTGGAAAAAATGAAATCAGTTATGCAAATAGAATATAGCTGAAACAGTAGTAAAATTTTTCAGCTTAAATTCTGTTAACCAGCAAACTCAAATTTTCAATTAAATAAACTACATATGAAAGCAATCAGCTACAGTAGCTAATAAGGCAAATTCTTTTCTCTTAAATGGAAAACATGAACTTATAAAAATTTTATAATCCTATAGTTTAGGGGGCATATTCAAGGACATCTCTTCTCAGTAAAAAAGCCTTAGAGTCTTCACTGAAACATATAAAATATATATTATTTTTAAGACCTCAATCAAGGAGAGTTTGTGTAACTCTCCTCCGTAATCCATCTCAAGGTTTTAAATCCTTTTGTCAGGAATTTCTTCTCCCTATCTAACCTATATCACTCATGCTTCAGTTGAGTCCATTACTTCTTGTTTTTTTCTCAGTATAAATTGAGAACTGCTGAGATAGAGTTGATTTAGAGATTGAAACAAGTTGACTTGTATCCTGGATTACTATCTCTCATAAGAGAACATTCTAAAAACAGAGCAATTTAAGTAACTTAAATGGAATTAAATATAGTGAATTAAAAACACCAAATAATATTCACTCAATTTATACAAATTTTGAGAAGTGGCAGAATTGGTAATAGCTTAAAGGCTTATTGGTTTAATACTGTCAATTTCTTAGGTAAACATTGGTATATGCTCTCATTATAACAAAAACAACAGGAGGAAAAAATATGTAAGAATATTTTCAGAAATTCCAGAATATATAGAACTCTTTTCTAGACAGAGAACACATTTTTTTTTTTATTTTTTAAAGAATGCATTTCAAATTTCTTTGATTTATCCAAGTTTATTTCTAAAGGAATATTATAGTTTCTATTAAAGTTGATAAAACTTGGCCACCATGTGATTATAACAGCATAGGGAAGATGATAGACACAGGAACTGGAATCAAAAACTATGTGCTTATTACTTACCTGAGTATTTTTGGTCCAACTAAGTTTGCATACATAGCATGATTAGCCCTCTAATTCAGTAGTTCTCTATTTATGACTTTCATTTCTTCTAAGGTGTGAGAAATCTTATCCTTAGAAGAAATGCCACAGAGGGATGTGAAGACCACTCTTTGAGAAAAATGATACTTTACAGTCTATATAAGTCTAGAGATTCCTATTGTACCAACAGTTGATCTGAATATGCATATAACTATGGAGAAAAGTTAGTGAGACTACACCAAAACTGGAACATTTTATCCAAAGCAAGAAAAGCAGAGCTTCAGTAAGAAGGGAAAAGTCACTTTTAAGAGATTAGAATTCAGGCACCCTGGGTTAATCAGGATGCTGACATTCCAAATCTTTTGTACTTGACATGACTTTGCAGGTTCAGTGTTGAAAAGAGAAACTTTTTTTTTTTTCTTTTTTTTTGGCTTCTACCACTGTCCAACTTGAAATCATAATTCTTAGAGATTTTCTCTGCAAAATTTGTCTCATTATCCTTTTGCAGCTACGACATCAGTATATTTTATGCAATCAAAAGAGTATATTTTTGATTCTTTTCGGGAAAATTGTTTTGAACTTTAAAAGAATTTTGTGTGTGTGTGTGTGTGTGTGTGTGTGTGTGTGTACACATATGCATGAGAGAGAAATTTTACATAGAAATATCTCGGACAGGAAATTTCTACAAGATAAAAATTCACCAAATATCAAAAAAAAAAAAAAAAAGGTAAAACAACAAATAACAAATAACTTTGAAATCCAGAAATGCATTTCCAAACCTACACAAACTCTATAATAGAAAATCCATATTTTCTCAAAATATGGATTGTGGACCATTTACCCTGGACAAAAGTACAAGAGTACAAGAATGGGTGAATAGGATCAGAGTGTTGCCCTTTCAGTTAAAGGCAATCAAGTGCCTTATTTAAAGCATAGTGAAGTCTTTTCCAGGTATGACTTGTTCTCACACCTCAAACAATCCACCTACTCAATAGAAGAGAATGATGCGTGGGGGAGACTAATGGAAAATTACCAGCTGAGAATGACAGCAAGCTGTGTTCTTGACCTCTATACTTTTCCTTTTTACAGTGCAATTGTACTATTGTTGCTTTCATCACTGCTATTTATGGTGTTTTTTGTGAATAATTTATTGATGTACTATTATTCTTTCTGCAGCTTTCTTCCTTTTATACCTTCAATTAAGTTTTTCAGATATAATTTTATTAAAAAAATGGCAAGGAAATACTTAAAATGATGAGAAGGTTGAGACTTTACTTGCATATCTTAATGTATTGATTTTAAAGCATTAACTTTTTGGCTGAATTGAGTTCTTCAAAGGGGAAAAAATCAATACCTGGGGAACAAGTGAAACACTCTGGCAAAAGTTAGTAATATTATGGTAAACCAAAGCAAAAAGGTTTATAAATAAGTTTCATAGTCCAATGGTATAAATTCACATAAAATATTCCTATGCAGTAAAATTTCACATTCCAATATTCAGGAAAAAATAAGCTAAATTGCCTGATCTATTTATGATAATTCTGACTTTCTGAAAACTTGGTAAAATAAGATTCATGATTACTTAAAGAAAATATTTTGATAAAACAAAGTGGGAAATAAAATTTTGTAAGTGTTTTAAACTGGGACAATATTTGTAATCACAGCAATGGTTCAAATATTATCACCCTAATTTTCAATTCAAATTTATACACAACATATATTTCAAGTGTTATACACTGTATATAAATGAGGTAAAACCCAATGGAAATCTAGTATTGCCTTCATTAAATAGCATTATTTAACAAACAGTTATTTGTTTCAGAAAACTTTTATTTATTATGTTTTAAATGCTAAGCATTACAATATAGACATTAGGATAAGAATAAAATATATATGGAGTCTTATTGACAGAATTCCTAAGAAATAATTTGTAGATGTGATACTGATTATTATGAAAGTAATGAACTATGGAAATGAAAAATAATTATCACTGTCCTGATGAAGGAATAAAGGGAGGAAGTTTATTGTAAATAACTTTAAAATCCCTGAGATTTTCTGAGAATTCGTAGCAGTCTGAAACAGTTAAGGTACAGAGGAATGGGAGAATTGCAAAAAGTGGACTAGTTCAAAAACTGCTATACTGATGAGAAAACTTAATTCCTTTTTAGTATCAATCTATTTTAAACCTAATCCCCATTATCTCATCTGCATAGACCTTCCCAGGCTTAGACACATCTGCCAGCAAACTGTACTGCTCATCTCTTTGCATCTGGAATATAATGTAATTCTTGTGCATTTATATCATTTTTCCTTCTGAAACTCTCAGCAGAAAAAGTGTAAATCAAGATTATTTTTAATGCCTATAAGTAAAACAACATAAAAAAACAAAACACTCACACACATATACCCACACACAAACATAGAAAGCACTTGAATCCAGTTAGCTATCAAACCTATAAAGAATTCAATCTATATCCCTGACTTGATGGTCCTCTCCAACATGTGATTACTGTCATGCAGTAAAACACCATGATCCAGGCTTACATCTGCTTATTTGTGAGAGTCTAGGAATATATTACCACTTGTGTCAAATGAGGTGAGTATTTGAAACATTCATACAAGTAAGCAGAATTTATGAGCTTAAAATGGTATGCTAATCTCACCTCTGAACATATACAGATATTCCATTTTCATTGAATTTTATATATTTGTATTAAAAATATATCTGAAGTCTCCATTTCTAAGGCTCTTCTAAACATCTCCATTAATTATGGAGGGTGAACTTATTGTTTTTGCCAAAAAACTTGAAATGGAAAAGCTAGAAGCACGCAGTTCCAGTGCATTAGAACATATAGCTAGTAACTCATTTAAATAGTTCCTTTCAGTTTAGAGAGAGTTTTTAAAGATATATTATTTCATAATATTCATATGAGATCTCAATGACAAATATATTTATTGAAAAAGAAATTGAGATCATCAGATTATTCTTTAAAATCATAGTCATGTATGTCAAAGCTCACTCTTAAAGTTTATTATTAATTCATGTATCTTTCTAAAAAATTGTACTCTAGATAACCAAAACACATGAATAATAAAACCAAAACCAATGGTGACATCATTACAAATGGTAATTAGATTTGTTCTGATCTAATAATGTATTATTTGATATTAATTAAAAGTCAGTCCTGTAAATGTTTATCACTCTTATAAATGTTTATCACAGATAACCAAGTTATTACAAAAGAGATTGTGGAGTTCAGGAGAAACAATAACCACTAGTAGATAAAACAAATCCATTTTCATATAATTCTAACAGTTCACCAATATAATTTCAAGAGCACAAGTGTCTATCATTTAGTTATCAATCCAGAATTTTCTATGTATAATAGACAAAAGTTACGCAGAAACATAACAATTTGTGTTAATGTTTGGACTACTATGTACCTCTGCTTGTAGAAATAAGTTTTTTAAAAATTATTTCTTAAATACTTCAACAAATAGCCTTCTCAAAATGTTCTAGCATTTTTATTTTTATTTAATTATTTTTTGTTATTATTGTTGATTTGCTTTGATTCTTTCTTTGGTTTTCCTTAGAATTTGAGTCTGAATTTTAAGCTTATTTTATGCAAACTGAAATTTATCTCCTTATATTAAAATTGATTATTTCCCTGCAGTTCTCCAAATTCCATCAATTAGCAAAATAACTAATTGGCAAAACAAAATTTTCTCAAAGCTTCTGTGGATTTACACACACACACACACAAAAAAGGAGTTTTAGCCGGGCGTGGTGGCGCACGCCTGAAATCCCAGCACTTGGGAGGCTGAGGCAGGAGGATCACGAGTTCAAAGCCAGACTCAGCAATGGTGAGGCACTGAGCAACTCAGTGAGACCCTGTCTCTAATAAAATACAAAAAAAGGGCTGGGGATGTGGCTCAGTGGTCGAGTACCCCTGAGTTCAATCCCCGGCACCAAAAAAAAAAAAAAAAAAAAAGGAGTTTTATATAAGATCTACCTCAAATGTTGTTAATGATCCATGGCATAGTATAACAGTGTGTATGTAGTAGATATTCAATAAATGTTTGCAGAAATAAGGTGGAATTGGTTGCCTGTTTATGAAAGATAAGTGATATTGAATTAAGTGCCCTGTTCTGCATATCAACTTTATGGCAGTTTAAATTATCTCATCATGTGTGATTCACACCCTCAGATGAATTAGAAATAAAACAGAGAAGAAAAAATCAGAAGTAATAATGAGGAAAGATTAATTATACTTCTAAACTTCACGAAAGCAGGAAGTTTGGGGAAAGGGAAGTTTGTACTTTCCATGACCCAGAGCATCCATTTCTAATAACTCCTTAATGATAATTTTCTTTGTAAATGAATCCCTTTTCATGCATGCTATTTTAGATTGATCAGAGAATCCTTTGAAAGGTTGAAATTCATCCCTGGCTTTTAATCAACTTGTATATTAGGACAGAATTTTAGGGTTGATTTGATTCCTTTTCTCATCAGGCTATGCACTATTAACTTAGTCCCAGCCAGCTATAAAAGAAGAAAATATCTGGTCTGTGTGGCTTTCTTCATTGAGATCATATTAAGGACACCATTTCAGAATGGCTCCAGAAAATAAGTACTCAAAACAAGTTTTCTTTTTGTTAAGTGTTTAGACTGAGTTTCCCTACATCTGGGTTTGTTTTGGTTTTGGTTTTTTTCTTCTTCTTCTTCTTCTTTTTTTCTTCTTTTCCTCCTCTAAAGTGCTGCATTTCAGTTCAACACACAGCCAATGAGGCAGCAAACTGTTGACATCTGTGGTGGATTGTTTTTTCCACCTCTATTCTTTAAAACAAACTAATTTCTTCTCTAACAATTTGCTTATTTCTTGCAGTCATTCAAAACACTTTTTGAATGTCTGCTAAGTGCAGTGCATATAAGATATGAAATCATCTTCAATTTAGTGAAGAATTTAGAAAAGTAAACAAATTATTACTCAGTTTACTGGGATAAGAAACTTAAAGAGAAACAAATGAAAAAAAGGACACTGATGGCATAAAGATGTTGTTTTCAGAGAAGTGCATACTTGAGCAGGAATTTTCCAGAGCAAAAGCATATTTGCAAAAGATTATTTCAGCCAGAGATAATAGGGCCTGGAAAGGCAAAACAGTGTAAACAGGATAGACCATTCTGAAAGCAAATGTGATTCAAAATATACCAGTTTGGAAGAATAAGTATAATGTACTTTGTCAACTTAAATTTTATAGTGAAGTGAAGATAAAAAACATCAAGAGGTATTGGTCAGTCAGGAACAATGATGGTAAATATAAAACTGAACAGAAGAAAATATTTAGCTAAATATAAAGTGAGATATTAAAAGCAATGATGAATTGAAAGCTTCAACTCATAAAAAACATATGTTAGGTATACTTTTATCTCAAGATTATTTTAAAGTCAAGTTTGGTATTAAAATAGACCAAATAAAATTTTGAGGTTATTACTTTTTTGCATTTATGGTGAGTTTTGGTGGATTGCAACCACGAAAGTGGTTGGGAAATGGTTTTCATCCTCACAAAGAGGAGGGATAAAACACAACCCTTCCATTATATTAGAAAGCTCTGGTTTCTAAAGATTGAAAACCATCATATTCTTGTTTTCATACCAAACTAAGTGTCACTCTTAAGGAATCTGCATAATCTAAAACTTGATTTTCTTAAGATCTCAGATCCATTCTGTAAGAACAATATTTAAGAAAAATTATTTTGTACAGCATTGATGCAGATCCCTAAATTTGGGATATCTTTAAGTTTTCCCATGTTTTGGAATGCAGTGGTACATAGTCATGACTAGTAAGTACATAGTCATATCAACCGAAACCACCTTATAGTTAATGTATCAGGAATCAGAAATATGTTTTCAAACAAAACTTAAAATTTAGTTGTAGATGGACACAATATCTTTATTTATTTTTATGTGGTGCTGGGGATTAAACCCAGTGCCTCACACATACAAGGCAAACACTTTATCCCTGAGCTACAGCCCCAGTCCTCAAACATAGTTTTTGATACTGAAAAGTCTAAGAGAAATATACCCATCTTGAAGGTTCAAATCAAGAAATATTTGGTATTCAAGGAGAGGGTTTCATAAATAACAGTGCCACAGAACACCCAAGCTTTCCCTAAACTTAAGTCCTGGCCCTTCCCGCCATTGTATCATTATACAGCATGACTATATATCTTCTTGAGATATAGTCTCAAGAAGAGACGACTACTACTATGACTGTTATCTTCTTGAGATAGAACATGAGCTATAAGGTTGCAAAGTAAGCAATCTGATAATGCAGAAAGTGAAAGAAAAATTCGACCAAAAGCACAAGCCACTCACTAATTTAATGGGACTGGTCCTTACCCCTAAATATCATTATACATAAATTTCTCTCTTTTTAATCCTTCCTGACCAAAATAAGTGGCCAATATTTTTGCTGTGATGTCTCAAAAATCTGTCCTTATAATGGTACAGAACATTACCTAAGAAGTTAGAATTCCATTACAACATTAAAATTCACAAAAAATGTTCTTAGAATGAAATTGAGGAAAAGAAAAGACAAAGACTTCAGATTGCACAGTAGCCATCATCTCAAAATCATGCTAAAAGATAATGAGCAAAAGTGCAGTGATAATATAAATGATTTCAAAATGTTCCAGGCCCTCTAGGTAGAATTTTAAACACACACACACACACACACACACACACACACACACACACACACACCTCTAACTGGAAATGATTCAGATTCATTCCTCATGAATAGCCATACTATAAAATTCAATGAGAGACCCATGAGAGCCCAGAAAGCTACTAAATATTCAATTACTTGACCATAGTGCCTTCAAAGTGAAATGTTTGGAGAAAGTTCTCCAAAAGATGAGAGGAAAAGTAGATAGGCCTATTGGTTAGAAGAACAGAGTGGAAAACAATGCCAACCACTAGGTAAGGACTTGCTATCTTTTACCTTCTCTCCTTGCTAACAGATTACAACTCATGGAAAAGACATAGCAAACAACATAGAAAAAGGTAAAAGATGAACAAAAACAGACATTTGTTTATTTCTTTGTTTATATAACACCTCACACATTCTTCATTTATCAACATTTTTCTGTCACTCAACCTCCAAAACATACCCTGTATCAGTTTACTTTTGAGCTATTCACTGGTTACCTGCACCACTTAAGTAATTTCCCAACTGGTCTCCTGATTGTCTGTTCTGTCAGGCTGCCCATCTTCTCATTCTCCATCCAATTTCCAAATGATCTTTTTGAAACTTTAAACAGATAGCTCAACTCCTGTATACAAATATTCCAAGGCCTGTTCATAGCACATTTTTACTAAGTAACATTTTTTACTAGGTAAAATTTGATGTAGATAGAGTAAAATACACTGTTTGGTGTGTGCTATGGTTTGAATTTTTGTTCCCTGCAAAACTCTTGTTGAAATTTAACTGCCATTGTAACAATATGAAGAGATGAGACCTTAAAGGTGATTAGACCATAAAGGCTTCTTCACCCTCATGGGTGGCATTGGTGCTAAGATAAAAAGATGAGTTTAGCCCCCTGTTGTTCTCTTTGACCTTTCCATCTTCTGCCATGTAAAGATTCACCCTTTCTCCCCTCTGGAACACAGATGCAAGGTGTCATCCTGGAAAAAGAACAGCCTCATCAGAGACCAAACCTGCCAGACCATGACCTTCAACTTCCCAGGCTCTAGAACTGAGCCAATAAATTTCTCTTCTTTATAAATTATCCAGTCTAGATTTCTGATATAGAATCAAAAAATAGAGTAGGATAATGGGTATAGTTATATGGATACTCTCAAATGAATGGAGTATTATATCCACCACAAAAAAATAAATTAAAAAAAAATCAAGAAAGAAGGGAAGTAAAGTGAAAGGAGATAGGAATTTTACAAAATGAAATTAAATAAGAGTAATTGCTCAGCTACCTGCTCAGCCTCTGAAGACGATTTTAGTGTAATCGTGCAAATTCTTTAAGCAATAGGCATTTACATCTCAGTAGAAAGTAGGCACTTGAATGAAAAACAATGAGATAGCCATGTGAAAATTTGGAGACAAAGCACTCAACATATAGGGAATAGATTCCCAATGATAAATTGTATTATGTATAAGTGATGGAATGGTTAGTAGGACTGGACTACTGTGAACAAAGGGAAGACCAGTAGAAGATGAGCTTGGGAAGGTGGTAGGTCCAGCTTTTATAGAACTTCACAGATATAGTGAAGAATTTGGATATTTTTCCTAAATGTCATATCAGAGAAGTGGCATATTTTGATTTACTTAGATGATATTATAGCTAGGTGATGAGTATGGAATAAATTGAAAAAAAAAGAGCAGAATCGGATTGTTCAGCAGGAATTACTCTAGTGCTAGGCTGGGTCAGAATCATGACATTTCTAGCTGGTAACAATGAAGAAGATAGAAATGGCCGAACTGAGATACATTTTGGAAGCTTAAGAGAAAAGATTTTCTCTAGGATTGGACAAAATGGTGATATTTGGAGGGGAAAGGAAAGAATGCATTGGTATGTCTAGTTAGAGCCAAAACAATTAGAAAGGAAGACATTCATGTAGAGAAATTAACCCCTATTTATTGTTAAATTTAAGATTTATTCATGACACTGAAATATATTATTGTATGAATCATGATATAATTTAATTGTATTATATATATGTGTGTGTATATATATATATATATATATATATATATATATATATATATAATTTTTTTCAATTCTCAGTTCAAGTGACCCTCCTGAGAAATGTTACTTGGTGTCTCTAGGATCAAGGATATATATCTCTTCTGTCCTCGTATTGCACTTTGTTCATCTCTAATATCCTAAATAATAACAGTCCTAGCAGAGTTCCTGCCCTAGGATACAGTCAGCTAATGGATTTTAAACATCTGGTATTTTTTTCTCATATTTTGATTTTTTCGAATCACATTTTATACAAAGAAAGACATTCTACGTGTAATATTTTGAAAATATCAAAGAATCAGACAACCACATTAGCTTAAAAGGAGCAAAAGCAGCAGGAAATAAAAGACAAACATCAAAAGATAGAAAAGGTTATAACGGACAATTTGCCTTCACAGAACAGTCCAAATGCAGGTAATGCAGATGTTCACCTGATGTCAAATGAGTTGCTTGGCTTTCAATCACTTCATATTTTATTAAATATTCCTCAGAATCTTTGCCTTTATGTAACAAAATACTATCACCATTTTGCCTTTAGTTTTACATTTTTGATATTTAAAAAAATTATTCTTTTTATCTTTTCCCACCCATGTCACAAAGATTTTTCTTACAAACTTCTACTTTTGTTCATATAGAGATTTTTTTTTTTTTCCTGAGACCTTGCAAGATTCCATTTGAATGAAGCTCTGGATGAATGGTGTTCGATTACCAGTTGTTTCTGAACTGACATAAATGGTATAGGTAAAACTATCATTTTCTACTCAATGTGTTTCAATCTTTTCTCTATAATGTGACCCTGACTAAAACCAGAACTACTTTTTTCTACTCTCAAAGAATAGAAATACAAGCAAATCTCAGGATTATTAATACTGATCTTTTCAACAAAATAACTTTTATAGTAGAGTTGATACAGCTAACCTTCATCTTAGGCCTTTAGTAATCCTGAGTTGCACATTTTATACTCAGAATAATGATTTATTAAAGTTGCATGATTTTGTTAAAACACACAGTAAAGACAATGCATTGTAAATTTTAAAATATTAATTACCGTAAAAAGTTTATGCCATCTTGAAATAACATATGATTTATTTTACTTTTATATGTCTATTAGCAATACAAAATTATCAAGGACTTCAACTACACACAACATTCCTGACAGCTCCTACTCATTATAAACACCTTGGCCACAGAAAAGCCCATAGCTCCAGACACACAAGGTTTACAGAAGAGAGAAGGCTCATCCTTTAAGAGAACATCATGGGTTGGTGAACTCAATCAACAAATACCTTCTAATATATGTGACCTTATGATTGTTTTTAGATATTTGAGATTATCAATCTCCCATATTTTCAAATAAGTGATATTTAATTGTGAAATATGTATGGGAAATATGTATGAAAATCAGCAGGAGAGGAGTGATGCAGTCTTATAGCCACAATGGACAAAAATATAAGGCAGTGAAGACAAATGGAATATTTAGGGCCAGTCAAATGACAGTAATTCAAAGCATGTTTTGTCCAGATCAGCAAACCAGTACCACAACATTACAAGAAAAATAGAGAAAAAGAGGGGGGGGGGGGGAGAACATTGAAAGAGAGTGCACTTGAACCATTTGATGAGGGTTTGTCCAAGCAAGTATAAAATTATACTATAGATTGGTTGGCTTATAAATTAGCAGAAATTTATTTCATATTACTCTAGTGTCTGTAAATCCACGATCAAATCCTCAGCATCATTAGGTTCTGATAAGCTCACTCTTTGGTGTTATAAACCACTTTCTTTACCTGGATCCTCACACAACTAAAAGAGGATGAGAAAGCTCTTCAGGGACCCTCTTATAAGGGCAATAATCCCATCTTAAGACTTTCCCCTCATTAACTAATTATCCTCCAAAGCTCCCATCTCCTAATACTATCACATTGAAGGTTAGGATTTCAACATAAGAGTTTTGAGAGGACACAAAAACATTCAGTTCATTGCATTATGGGTAATAGTAACACAAAATATTGTTCTAAATAAAGATGTTAAATCATTTTAAATTAGATACCCTGATATAGAAGAGGCACAGTCAGTTTCTCCTAAGTTTAATATTCTACTGAGAATAGAAGAAAACTCTACAATTGAAAACAAATAACAAAAATATTATTATTTAAATCCTTTGGTAACTTCATTAAAGCCCAAAATGATAATACCTTCCTTATCAAGCTATGTTTTGATTGAATTGTTTATTCATACAACTTGTCTGTAGAGAATAAAGCAAACTGCCAAAATTTAATGATAATTTTGTTTATTTAATGTGAATGAGTTTTTGTGTAATTGAAGATATGCATTACATGACTGCACATGGAAAATGCTTTCTTCAATAAGGTATTGATTATTTATGTCATTAAATAATTAGAGATAATATTTGTAAAGGTTTTTAGAACAGTTTTACTGCTTCTAGTATCATAAATAAAATTATAATCACTGTTTGTAGTGTATTATACTTGGTAATATTTTCCCAATTGCCTCAAATTTTGGGGAGTACCGAGGATTGAACTTGGCCACTGAGCCACAACCCCAGCCCTATTTTGTATTTTATTTAGAGACAGGGTCTCACTGAGTTGCTTAGCACCTCTCAGTTGCTGAGGCCGGCTTTGAACTTGAGATCCTCCTGCCTCAGCTTCCTGAGTTGCTGGGATTACAGACATGCGCCACCATGCCTGGCTCAAATTTGAACCTAAGTTTCATGTTGCAATTTTTCATAGAACATACTAAATCTGTATATGTATGTGTGTGTGTAATATATATATATATATGTGTGTGTGTGTATGTGTATATATATATATGTGTGTATGTATATACGTATATATATATAATCTATATATCTATATAACATAATAAGTCTGTAGATTCTCGAGACTCAAAACCTTTTCATATTTTTTAAAAACATTTAAATAGAATTCAATCTATTCTTCTTATGTTACAAGCAGGATATTATGTGTGTACTATAAATTAAGCACACACAAAATTTTTCTGCTTAGTGATAAGAAAATTTCTCTTTATGACACCTAATTCTTTAATAAAAATAGAACCATTGATTCATTTATAAATATATAAATCATTGATTTATTAAAATAAACACATTTTAAAACTGGTATGTTTCAAGCACAGGTTTCTATTATTAAAAATAACTAATTGATAAATATCAAAACATTCTAAATAAATATCAAAACATTTTAAGCAAATAATTTTGTAGGCCTTTTCTTAAAATTAGTATATATCATTCAAATTTAGCACACAATTGAAATGCAGTTAAGTTGACTGATAGTAAGGTTATATATTGAGGGACATAGGATTCATTTTTTTGTTTCCTTTTTATTAAGTTAGAAGAGTTAAATTGGGCCATCTCTGACATGAAAGCTGAAGTTTTAGCTCTTTATACATTTTAAAATTCTTTTTGGTAGCTAAACTTTAGTGAGATAGTGTGTGTTGCCCAGTTCTACAGTGGACATTGTGTAAGAATCTTATCTTCCAAAATTTCAGTTAGACCCCCATAGCAGAGATATCATGGGAATATAGAGGATATACAAAAAGTGAAAGATAAAAATGAGTGATGCTCATGACATGATGCACCAAATAATACAAAAAATAATTCCATAAATAATGGAGTGAATCCTCATCTTTTTCTGTGTAACCTAAGCATTCAGTCCAGAGTTAGGCATACCCACTCAACACACACACACGCACCATATATAGCAATTCTGAAGATGCACCATTATAAAGCAACTCCTGATATTGTGATTCACTGTGAAAACAGTGAAATATGCAGTTGTCAAAATATTCAACCTGTTTGATCAGAGAATGTTGTGGAAACATATTTGATGTCCTAGTTTGCCAGGCGCAAGGAATTAAAGATGGAGTTTGTCAGTAGCCAAGTTATGGTCTAGGAAGCATCACCCCTACTATCACCTACTATCACCTATTACTAGCCAGGCATCCTACAGGAATACCAGGAATTGGGAACTAGAATGAAATAATGGGGGTGCAGATGGTTATTTTGCTAAAGTGGAACTTTATCTACTACACACCAATGAATATCTTATTCCACAAAATTTTAGCAACAATTGAGGCTTAATTTGATCACTTTTAATGAGGGCTCAAGGAGACATGGGATATGATGTTAAAATGTGCACTCTTCCCCCAGATTTCCAGCTCACACAGGGACCATCTCAGACAAAGAATTTAAACCACCCAAGTCCCTACAACTTATCTCTGTCTGAGCAAAACTTTAAACTTATGCACTACTTTCAAATTTCTGATAATTCATACCGTTTTTTTAATCCAACATGGGCTTTTTTCCTTGTGAGTGAATTGTTAAAAATTTATCAGGAGTTGTTGAATTTATGTTGCCACAATGCTTGAAAGGAAAACAAAAATGAGCTCCAGAATATATGAGCTTCCTAGTTTTATTAATACCTTCTCCATTTCAACATGATAAGTAGTGAATAAATTCCCATTTTCCTAGTCAATAGCTGAAGTCATCACAAAACTTCAGTAAAACCATATTCTAGTAAATCATAAAGGGCCCTGCAGACATTTCTTAATAAATTCTATGATCTGCTATGAGACAACCCAAAAAGAAGAAATTGTGATTTCATGTTTACCTGGTGCCACTGGAATTAGTGTGTGAAATTGACTGCCAGTGGATATGGCTCTAATAGTTATCATTAGTAACTAATAGAAATTGTTTTTCTGAAAAATATTCTATGAAAAAATTACATTAGTTTGAAAGCATAAATTATGTAAATAGGAAGAAGCAATTTGAAAAATTTTTATTGGTGAATTGGGAAAAAGGAGAATTTGGAATTAATTATTAAAGAAGGAAACTTAATATAATATTCAAAATTGATTAAACCTATGATGATACAATCAACTTTGCAATGTTTTCCAGACCCTTGGCTGGCCTTTCTAATTTACACAAAAGTCCTAAGCTCTCAGAGCTGACCCAAGCAGAACGGTTATACACTTATTATATTACTAAGAATTCGCTATGATGTCTTAAAATTCAAGGATTGCAAGAACAAAATCAGTAATCTTTTTAGACTGATTTTAAACCCACATTAAAAGTAATTATATGATCTCGATCTGAGCAAATGTCTGAAAACACACAAAAGAGGAAAGTGCCCACAGATTCTAAATAAAGGTCATGGCATTTTAAACCTGTTTCTAAAACAGATCAAATATGTCAGAATAAAGCTAAATATATGATTTTTTACCCAAAATAGTCCCATAGAGTTCCAAGCTAAGGTTTCCAGATCAAAGTTTTCTGTTAAAAAATGTGCTGAAAAAATTGTGTTGTGAAAAAAACTACAAGATCTAGATGTTGTGTTTTATCAGGAATAAAACAAAAGAGTTGAATCAAGAATATATGTTTATTATAAAGTATTATTGCTTGAAGGACATTAAATATTAATTCTAGATTTAAAACAAAAATGCACCTACACTATTCAGTCAGACATCAAAGTGAGACCTTGACAAGATAAAATATTTATATATAAACAAAAGTGTCCATAAAGGGATTTAAAGTTTATCCTCGCATCTGTCACTCTTAAACTCCAACACCAGAAGGTTGTCAACATGGCATAAGTCGACTTCCTTGACAGAATAATGTTTTGAAAATCACAGGAAGTCCTTTGGTAGTAAAACAATGCAGCATAGATAAGTGTTTGTCATCTTCATTGCTGATTTAAAAATCACCAAATCGTTCATAATTCATAGAGAATCTTAAAGTATGTTACATAATCATTTATTTATTAATTCAATTATAATTTATTTAGAATTCTAAAAACTATCAATCCAAGAGCTAGAAGATGTGTAAAGTTTGTGCTTTACTGAAGTTTACATTCTAGTTGGAGGAAAATTAAGATAGAGAAATTAATGATTAAGAATACTTCAATGAGTCTGAGTTTGTGACTCAGTAGTAGAGTACTTGCCTAGCATGTGTGAGGCACTGGATTCAATTCTCAGTATCGCATATAAATAAACAAATAAAATAAAAAGATCCATCAACAACTAAACTGGACGTGTTTCTTTCTCTTCCTCTTCCACTGTTCCTCCCTAATCTCTCCCCTTCCATAATCTCAGGGGAAACAGGATTACCATTCTTCCCCCATTAAAAAAAAAAGAATACTTCAATGAATTTGAACTTCCATGAAAAAAGTTAATCAAGGTAAAATGACAGGGAGTTACTTGTACAGGATATGGTAGAAATCATTTAAATGTGCCTTATAGATGGGAGGGATGATGTGAGATGTGTACATTATGCACATAAAGCAAAAGTTGATCTGAAATTTTAATAGCAGTCTTAATGACCTATTGTATTAATAACATTGACATATGTTTTCAAGTTAGCTTTACTTAACATTGTAAAATAAGTAAGACTTTGTTTTGTGTTTTTTGCTTGTTTGCTTTGTATTTTTACTAGAAAAGCAATAATTGGAACTTCATTTAATTAAAAGCCGTATCTATGTTCTAATGAATTATCCCTCAATCATTCCTTTCACTGAATTAATTTTTTCATTTAACATATATTTATCAAATGCTTATTAAGTGCTAGGAAGTCTTGAATGGAAACCTGGACACATAAGAATAAACATTACATGCAAAGTCTTTTCCCTTTTTACTTTCATTACAGAACTTGTAGCAATAAAGAATAAATATGTATATTTAAAACACTAGCTTATTTTCTCTCTCCTTCCCTAGAGTAAATTCTCTACAAGTTGTTATGACTTGGATGTGAGGTATCCCTGAAAAGCTCACATGTGAAAAAAATGCAAGAAGGTTCAGAGGAGAAATGACTGGATTGTGAGAGTCTTAACACAATCGGTGAATAAAACCCTGATGGGATTAATTGAGTGGTAACTAGAAGCAAATGGGGTATAGCTGGAGGAAGTGGTTAATTGGGGGCATGGCTATAGGATATATATTTTGTATCTGGAGCTGGAGTCTCTCTCTGCTTCTTGACACCATGATGTGGGCTGCTTCCCTCTGCAACACACTCCGCCATGATATTTTGCCTCACCTCAAGCCCCAAGGAATGGAGCCAGCTTCTCTGGACTAAAATCTCTGAAACCAACAGTGAGCCCTCAAATAAACTTTTCCTCATCTATAGTTGTGCTGGTCAGATCCTTTAGTCACAGCAGCGAAAAAGCTGACTAAGACAAAGTTTAAGGGGTATGTTTATGATGTTGATCACTATACAGCTAATACTATCATATAGTAGTTATTTACAAAAAAAAATCAATGAAGGAGGAATAAAAAGAGAAAGGAGAAAAGGGAAAATGTAAACAAGAATAAAGAATGGAAAGAAGGAAAGAAATCAATGAAAGAATGAAAGGAAGAAGAAAGGCAGAGAGGAAAAGAGGAAGAAGGGAGGGAGTTGGGGTATTTACTATTTATTGGCATTTACTGTTTATTATATAGAAATCTATTAGACAAACAATTCCTGTAATTTAAAAATAATCTAACAGTTTAATGCAAGTACATAGACAATTGAATAGCAGAATGGTTATTGCTGTGGAGAAAACCCCCAAATGAAATCCAGTTATCAAGTTTAAAGGAAGGAGTCCGAAAATGATAGTTGAAAAGGTAATGCTGGTCCTATCTGTAATGCTTATCCTTGAGTAAGTCTAACATAAGACTTTATGAGGTTCAGGTAATTATTTCTAACACTATGGGCCACTCCATAGCACTATAAATTCATTGTGTGCACACTGATTTTCTCATTCTATTCTCTATACATGGTCCTAATGTTGATTTCTTGTATGAGTCAAATGATCACCCATTATTATGGTTTTCTGGACTGTCCCACCAAAGGCTTGTGTGTTGAAGATTCAATCCCCTATGCAATTATGCTCAGAGGTGGTATTTTGGAGAAGTGACTGGATCATGAAAAAGTAATTAATCAATTGACAGACAAATGGACTATGGAGAAGTGATGAAAACTAGCTAGTAGTGGGGCATCCTTGGAGAAAATAAGTCTGTGAGGGCATGCACTATAAGGGTATTTCTTGTCTCCAACCCTATCCTTTCTGTTCCCTGGCTGCCACAGGCTGAGCAGTTTTCTTCTGCCAAATCCTTATTCCATGTTATTCTGCCTCACCTCAGGCCTAAACAATAGAGCCAGTCAATCATGGACTGAATCCTCTGAAAATATGAGCCAAAATAAATTTTTCCTTTTCTAAGTTATTTTCCCAGGTATTTGTCACAGCAATGGACATCTGACTAATACATCAATCTTATTGCTTAAGCCAAAAAACTTAAGAACCTCCCTCATCCTTAGTCCTTCTGTCCAAGTGATTCCTAAATCCTACCAATTTTCATCCTAAGTATGTCAAAAAATCCTTTCTCTCCTTTCATACTTAAATTTGTTCCTGACCTACATTGTTTCTTTGCCAGATCATAATATGACTACTTAAGTAGACTCCCTATCCCATTCTTGGATTTTTCATCCTATAGCATAAATAAAATTTTCAAAATTCAACTGTTTGATAAAGGCTTTAGGACTGACTTTCAGTAAAGATAAACTTAGCTGTTTCTTGTGATATGTTCCAAAATACCTGCCCAATCTTACATTGTCTATGCTCTATTATACTCAATTGCTTAAAATTTTCCAAATAATTCCTTCTTTTTCTCACCTCCATAGTCTTCCTTACGCCATTAATTTGTCTAAAGCACCTTCAATGCTTTACACATAGATGTGTAAAAATACCTTTTTATCCTTCACTTCTCTCAAACTCCCTTGTTTACTTTTAGCACCCATACATACCTCTTCATAGTACTTACACAATAGAGTGTCCTAGTTGATAAATCTTCTCTACTGAGTTGAAACTTCAGTCTTGCTCAGAAGGCAACACATCTTGTTTGAATCACTTATAACAAGGTGTGGACAATAGTTGGTAAATCAATGAAGGAATTAGTTAGTAAATCACCCCATATAATTTAATTTATTATTCTATTCATAAAATATCTTCAGTGGATAAGTTTGTTTCTAAGCTATGCTCCAATTATCAAACTTTTAAGCTTTATTTAAAAAGTAGAAAAATATTCTATTATCTTACATTTTATTGAAGAAGAAGTTCAACTTTACTTTTTTCAGACCAAACGTGTGCATGAAGGTGCTCTTGTAGACTTACTATTCAGAATATTTAGTTTTTTGTAATAAAAAAAAGAATTAAAGAGTAAAGATATTTAAATGCAAAATTATATTGTTAATGTAATTGGTATGTCAGTTGATGATTATCTGCAATTAGAATGTTTAAAACTCTAATATGTGAATAAAGCATTTTAAACTATATTGGGTTTTCTTGCCATTTTATTTTAAGAGAACCCTAAATTCTAATTTATTGCAGGTATAAGCTTAAATTTAGAAATTTAGTTAAGGAGAGAGAGAGAGAATGTTAGCATCAACAATAACAATCTATCAGTATAAATCAGCATCTATTTTAAAAAGAAAAATGCAAGACAGTTCTAAGAAGGAAGTAACAATAACAACAAAAAGATTCTTTGACTGACAGTGTAAACCTAGTCATGCTTTCTATGTCTTGATTAAAAAAAAATTAGTAAAACTTATTTAGGAGATGCTCTTGACACAATAAACTCGAACTAAATATTAAGGCAAACTATTCTATTATCAAGCATATGAAAGGAAAACAAAATAAACAACATTTGGCATTACAAACCCTAATTATGAGAGGAGAAAACGCTCAGAATAAATGAACCAGACAGACTGATGTTTATGGAAGAAAATATAAGATATCCCTACATCACTATTCATCACATACTTAACACCTCTAGACTGAATCTGTGAGAATGCAGATGGAAGAGGAAATCAATTAGTATATTTAAAATCTGGATTTAGTACTTGAGTATTTTTGTAACATGAAACTTTCTTAACAATGCCTGATAGACAAGACTAGAAGCCTTTCTTAAGTGCTCTTACTAATTATTGTATCATGCTGAAGTGAAATTGCTTATTTCCTTGTTTGTCTCCACTTCAGGCAACTTAAAGCCTTCTTCAGGATAGAGCATGTCTTTTTTAGAGCATATTTAATGCTTAGCATTTCCCAGAAACACAATGGGCATTTCTGGTCTTTCATGTCTGTTGAACAAAGCCAAAGATCACCAGAAACACACCTATGTTTAAACAAGTTGGGTTTCTGACACTTGAAGCAAGGGAGACACACATCACAGGGAATGATAGGGTTCCTCGGTAAGAGGATATTAGGAAGGACTTATTGTAGGATTTGGGTTTGTGTTAAATGATTTGGGGGCAGGTCTAAAGAAGCAAGATTTTGCTTTAGGTCAGGAACAACCAGGAAATGGTGTTAATTCCATAATTGGGTGTGTTAATACATCTTATCCAAGAGAAGGTAAGACCCATCAAAGCTCACAGCTATAATCAGTAAAGCAGTAGCCGAGGTTCATATCAATCACATTAGAAGCATACATCATCTTTTTTCTTTTTTCTTGTTTTTGGTTTGGTTGTTGTTCATGTTCTCGCCTCTGTTCAAACATGACTGCTGAGTGTAATTTTTTGCTTATTTTATTTTATTTTGATCTGTCATAGTCATAGAATGGTCTTTTCTATTTTTGGAACATAAAACATATTCTGTAAAATATTTTTGATTCCAAAAGAATGCCAAGACCTAGCCCTGAGTACTAGACCACTCCTACCAATAATGAAGCCTGCCTGATAGTCTCAGGCCAACTGTTGAATGGCAGGGGCTTCCTGTATCATCTTTTTTTAAAAATCAATTAATGAATTGCTTAGTTCTATTTTCCTTCTCAGCAACAGATCCATTATTTGAGGACTTATCAATTGCCCAACAATTCATCAAAAATTTTAGAAGTCCCCTTGTTCAAAAGAAAATATGCCAATCCACTACATTACCATCCAGCAATGCTTTATAGTGGATAGTTTTCAGAGAAGAGCTGTATCAAGTCCTCCCCTACCTCTAACTGCATGCCATCTCATTCATCAGGTAGTAAAGTTCATTTCCATTTTTCTCAACTCTGAGGTAGTTTTAAATTTTGTTATGATCAATGGAAAATAGCTAAAGTAATGCCATTTCATTTCCAGCAACAGGCTTTAGGAAGTGTGGTTGGTTCTCCTTTTTCTTGGAAGACTTCTACCATTCAAGGAGCCTGATTATTCACCTTGCTATAAAGATACCCAGTCTAGCTAGCTAAGAGAGGTTATACGGAGGATCACTGATGTATCACGCACATGAAAGAGGCTTTTTTCATTGTTTCAGGCAATTTTAACCCCCAACTGAACACAAAGGTGTGATTAAACCTATGCAAGATCAATAGAAGAACCATTTAGTCAAGAAACAGAATTGTGAGCAAATAAAATAGTTTTTATTCGGAATAATTCTTACATTGCAATAAATACCTGTACTATCCCAGAAGAAGACTTCAAACTATTTAGGTTTCCTCTTGCCTAAAAGCAAGGTATTTTTTGAAAGTTATAACTATAACAAAAAACAGAAAATTATTTGATTTTTCACTAAGAATATCGATGAAGCATGCAAGTCCAAAACAGTTTCTTTCTGCTACCAAATTGTGGAAGAAATTTTAAGCAAGAAAATGTTAATGTATATCTTTAAGTTCCACTAGGTTCATTAGAGAAAATTTCCAACCAATATGTAAGAATTATCCATTTAACTATTTCTATGATAAGTCTTGATATAAGGGTATAAAAATTAGCACTTCTAAGAAAAACTAATGTGCCCTAAATGAATAACCTTGTGATCTAATATAATATAAGAAGGCAGAACAGAAGTCCTATGGTCCAAGCCACAGAACTAAATAGCAAATTATTTAAGACCAAACATTTTGGTTTGGAGCTATTCTATATAGATGATGGTAAGAAAATAAGACAAAGCTGACAGAGCCACAGTTGGTAGGGCAACCTTTCTAACAGGAATATCAAGAAATTCTAGCAACATTGTTTTGAACTAGAAGAATTCCCCAACTTTCAAAAAAGGTTTACTTTCAAAGATGCCCGCAGATCTGACTAGAATTTTTTTTTTTTTTTTTTTTTTTTTTTTTTTTTTTTTTCAGAAAATAGACCCAAAGCAGCACTTGAGTTACAGTTCCTTGAAAGCCCAGAGTCCATCTCCACAAAAAGTAGAGCCAATCACACTTCCTAAAGCCTGGGCCTAGAAATCAAATGGCATTACTAGAGTATATAATAAAGACGTCATTTTTTTCCAATATCCATTTGGTTTGAAGCTTGTTCATAATACATGTTACCAATTGTCTGATATGATTAGAGAACAATCTCTCAAGAGTTTCTATAAAATATCAATTTCAAAGAACATAATCTCTATCATGCATTTCACAGTTTGCTAAATACAGTAATTGTTAACAGTTTGAAGCTGTATTACTAAGCAAGAGTAATTTTTATTTCGATAACATACTTTCAAAAGCAATTATTTTATGTGTCAAAGTCACTGGGCTAAGGGATGACCATCAAGCTGGTAAACATATTTTTCTGGGTTTGTCAGTACAGGTGTTTCAGGAAGGATATTAACATTTGGATTAACCATCACAATCATCTGATTCATTAAGAGTCTGAATAGAACCAAAGGAAGGGTGATTCTTTTTGAGCTAAGATAACCATCTTCCCTACTCTCAAACATTCTGCTCCTAGTTCTCAAGATTTGGGGTTCAGACTAAATTATCCACTGGCTTTTCTGCTTTCCCTGCTGCAGATAGAAGATCAAAGGACTTCATAATTCCATGAACAAATGCCCACAATAAATCTCTCTTCAGAGAGAGAGAGAGAGAGGAAGAGAGACAGAGAGACAGAAAGAGAGACACACAGAGAAACTGAAGCTACTATTGTTTTCCTCAGTTTGTGTAGCTATTGTGTGTATTAAAGGACCTAGGCTATTTTAGTCTTTGGACATATTTCTGGTACCATCCTTATAATGTAAACCCTGAAGATTGATGCCTAAGATAAATTTAATACAAAGTTTCACACTCCTGCACATAGACTTGGAGACACACAAAGGAACTGGAATGATGTGACCCCAGAGAAAAGGGGGATCATATTTTTAGCCATTCTTGATACCAGGCAACCAAAGCTAATAGCTAGGGAAGTTAAGAAGAATAATTGCAAAAGTTTGTTCTCTTCCCTATTGACTACAGCTTTTTAGCTCTTTAGCTTACTGGTTAAAAAAGAAAAAAGAATCTGAAGTAAGCAAAATGTATAATTTCCCTGTGGCTTCTATTGGCTCAATAGGAGAGGCACCTGAGGTTTTTCAAAAGAGAAAGAAACAAGAAACCACCGGATCAGAGGTCTGGCTGGCAAGGAGGCAGATACTAAAACTGTGCTCCTGGTGGCTGGAATGGAGACAGCTACAGTGTGGTGCTGAGCATGGCAGCCTGAGCACCTTTTAAACCCAGACTGGCAGGCAGCAACTTTCTAGGCATACATTTGCAAACTGCTGAAGTATTCGATATGGAAAAGTTTTATAAGGATGAGAAATACTTTACCTCAAATGGATGCCATTCTAACTTAGGGGCCTGGGGAGAGTTTTGGGGGAGATGGGTCAGATCACAGAAAAGACACAGATAAGTTAAAGTCTTGGTATTACTTTTAATTGTAACTCTGTTTTCAAGATGTGGGAACTATTTTGCCACTTTTGCAGATAGGCTAAAATGAGTGCCATGACCTTGGAGCCCTGTGATTTGTGCAAGCTAATTGGGTTACAAATAATGGTATTCAGAAGACTGGGAATTAGAAATAATTTTCTAATTAGAACAGGTGGCCTTTTACATTTGCAAATGTAAAAGTACTTAATTGAGACAGAAAACTTTAACTGGTAAGAGAAGACAAAAAAATAATTCATTTTGAAACTTCTGATTAAAATATGGTGAATCTATGCATAGAATTCATCCAGGAATGCAGTGTTCTCCAACTGTGGCATTTCTGTCATTCTGGGCACTACATTTCATTCTGACTAAGAACTATCCCATGCATTGGAGGATGTCAGGATTTCTGCTCACTAAACATTGTCTTAGAGCCCACAGTCACTGAGCAAAAGCACTACCAAATAATTTTAGAAAAAGGTAGAGGATGTACCAACTAAATTTGTATTTAGCAAATACAAATTTAATAAATACAAATTCTGATCTATTCATGGTTCCTAGTATATTAAATTAATATGGCCTTGATTAACATATTTCTGACATAATTTTGGTGAGGGTGGAAATGACTTCTGTAGAACAAAACAAATTGAAATGGGGTGGGGGATGGCAGAGCATCTGAATCCTTATGAAGATGACAAGTCCTAAGGAAAAGGTACTTTCCTTTTTTGTGATCTAAAAATTTATGACTCAAACCTACTATTTCTAAGTAAGAGTATGATAAAGCATATATCATCTTTCAATGTAAGAGTGTTAAAATTTCGGTGAAAGATCTCAAAAAAAGAAATAAGCCAAGTAAGAAGCAGCAAAATCAATTATTGATCCTGTTGTGCAATAAATGTCCACCCTCAACTCATATTTTAAAACCCTACCCTCTAATGTGATAGCATTAAATGGTGAGGTCTTTGGACATAACTAGGATTTGGTGTGAACATGAAGGTGGAACCCTCATTGATATAATTAGAATCCTTATAAGAATTCCATGAGTTTGCTTCCCTTCCTTCCATGTGAGCACAGACCTAGAATATGGCTTCCTATGAACCAGGAAGTAGGACTCATCAGATGGTTTATCAGTTAGCTATGTGATATCAGGACACCAGATCCATAAGAAATAAATTCCCGTTGTTTATAAGATACCCAATCTGTGGTATTCCAGTTCCCCCCGCTTACCAAGTGAAAAGAAGAGTTTAAGAATGAAGTGAAAAAAATGTATACTTGCTGCAAATGTTAAGCCCCTGAAAGAGGCACTATACTGAGGCTTTTCTGACTGTGGTTCAAGGATATTTTCTATCAGAGGAGATCGGGCATTTAATGGAAGTGACTCCCTTTATGCTCTATTGGCAACACAAAACCTTTTGGCTTTTGTGCTGGGTGAGAGGTGATCGAACTTCATTTTTCCACATATGGATATCCAGTTTTCTCAGCACCATTTGTTTAAAAAAGACTGTCTTATCTCCAATGTATGTTTTTGGCATCTTTGTCTAATATCAGATAAGTATATTTATGTGAGTTTGTCTCTGTTTCTTCCATTCTATTGGTCTTCTTGTCTGTCTTGGTGCCAGTACCATACTGTTTTTGTTAGTATAATTCTGTAGTATAATTTTGGTTCCCTTATTATAATGTTTCTAGCATTGCTCTTTTTACTCAGGATGGTTTTGGCTATCCTGGGTCTTTATTTTTACAAATGAATTTTAGAATTTCTTGTTAATTCTGTGAAGAATGTCATTGACATTTTGATGGGAATTGCATTGAATCTGTAGAACATTGAAGACCAGAAACTATGCAACTGCTAGAAGAAAATGTAGGCCAAACACTCCAACATATCTCAGCATAGACAAAACTTCCTTAGTAATGAAGCCAGAATTAAAAGAGGCAGTGTACGCTGCCTGTCGTGGCCAGCCACAACGCCGTGGGAGGAAAACTCTTGGAGGCAGAGTAAAGATACTACTACTTTTACTTCTTCTTCTTAGAAAGAGCTTAGAGAGAAAGATTAGAGATAGCTTTTTCTTCTTCTTCTTCTTCTTAGAGCTTAGAGAGAAAGATAGAGCTTTTCTTCTTAGAGCTTAGAGAGAAAGAGAGAGAGCTTGAAAGAGAGAGATTTCTTCTTTAGAGAGAGAGAGAGCTTAGCTTTTAGAGCTTCTTTCTTCTTTCTTCTTTCTTCCTCGGGAGCCTCGGCCTGACTCTGACCAGCAATTACTTCTTCTATCTGGTTTCTCTTCTATAACCGCTCTGCCTAGGTTCTGGCCGCTCTGATTCTTTTCTTCTTCTCCGACCCGAACTCTTCTTCCGACCGAGCGACTGCATGACTGACTGAATGAATTCATTCTTCTCCTGACTCCGACCACTTTCACCCGGTTATATACCTTTAGCTTTGCGGGTGCCTCAGGTGCATTTACAGGTGTGTCACATACATACTTATTATCAGGTGGAACTTATGGCTTCCAGCTGACCGCAATAGCCATCTCCCTAATTGGGGCTCCTTCAAGGCAGTTCGTATAGATAGGTAAATCAAGACAGTTCAGATCAAGAAGGCCAATTTGGTTCTGGGAAGTTGGAGAGGGATTTAAATGTTAATTCCTTCAGAGCCATTTCTCAACCCTAATCAAGATAGCCTGCCACTGGTCCAATCTGTTGCTTAGGTAACCATCCCAGGGATTGTCCCTACCGAGAGTTGTTAATTATGCCCCCTTCCTCCGTGGCCCCTCCAGCCCATCTGCTTCTCACCCTTTGGCCATCCCACTGAGCATCTCCTGGGCCTAGTTACATATGCAGGAAGAAGAGAGATAAGGGGAAGAAAGCAGGGGAACAAAGAAAGCCTAGGACATATAAAAAGGCCAAACACCCTCATTTCTTGGGATACCAGGATACCAGTTGTTGGATTCCAGGCAAGAGGCTGCGCCTCCCAGGCAGAAGGCCACACCTCCCCAGGTGCATTGTGAAAAACTACAGCTCCCAGGATCCTTAGCATGACTAGAAAAAAACTGACCAGCAGGTGCCCTGGCCTTATGACCTTATGACCTCTGGTAGCCTATAAGGCAAGGACTCACTCCAGGGGGCTCTCTGACCCCCCACTCTATTTAAGCCACCCCCGGACTGAAATCGCTCTCTGTTCATGCTTGTTCCTGTCCTTGTCCTTCCTTTCCCTTTCCCTGCCCTTTTGTCCCCTACCACACCATGTGGTACCCCAATAAACCATCCCTTTCCACCATGGCGTTCCAGAGTAACTTCTTGTCCTAATAATTTTCTAACATTTTGGCGCCCACGCGGGGCACATCTGTAAATTCAGAGGACAACCCGTGGACAACCCTTACACCCATCCTCCAACCGCCGTTGACCTTCCATCTCCAAGTCGCCAAATGGGTAAGCCCTTTCCATTTTGAGAGCTCTAAACCCGAGGGGCCTCACACAGTGGAAGCTGACCGATGAATGTCCGGCAGCCCCACCCGCTGACTCACCCGGGGAGGACCGCACCCCACCTAAACCTTCAAGGTTGAAAGTGGACCTCACAGAGCTCTCTCCACCTCCCTTTCCAGTTAAATTTCCGATTACCCAGTCAGTTTGTGTCCCGGCTGCACGTCTACGGCCTACCCCTCCCCCCCACTTCTGCCGCCGCAGCCGCGGCCGCAACACTCTCCCAGCCTTGTCCCGATGCTAGCCTCCTCGGATCTTCTTAGCTTAGCGTCCCTGCACGCACAGGCCAGATCCCCCCCGCGGCTCACAATATGGGCGTGCTTCTCTCGTCAGTACCCCAACCGAAACCCCTTCGACCTTTCTAGAAGAATTAAGACAACCTATATCGATTGAGTGCAATTTAATTACTTCTCCTGGATAATTTGATCAATCTTGGCCTGAGTTCTGAGATAAAGCCACAGAAATTAGTTACGCTATGCACTTGCGATTAGCCAAAATATCCTTTAACAGATCGGTGGCCTTGCTTGGGTTCAGTAGACCCAGGTGCTTTACAGCAGCTGTTTGATTTTTGTTGGCAATCGAGGCGGTGGGAGGAGTTACCTTACGCTGACGTGTTTCTGCTCCTCAGTCGAAACCCCTCCCTCGGTGCTCGTGCCGGCAATACTTCAGCCCTACTCCCATGCCGACCCAAAGAGCCATCCCCAGATGACCCGGACTTCGACCCAGGGTTAGAGGTTTGGCCGTCTCCTTACCACCAACCTAAGAATCCCATTTCACCCTCAGCGCCGCCTCTCATAGATCCGCCATCCCTCTCCACCGGGGACCCTACTCCGCCCTTGGCTCCGCCCCTCATAGATCCACCATCTTCTTCCCTCCCGACCATGCCTTTAGGCCCTCCTCTTCCTTCTCCTCCTCCCTACATCATCCCCTGCGACGAATTCACCCCCTCCCCCCGCGAATTCCGTGCCGACTATATTTCCTGATTCCTCTGCGGCTCCTGCAACTTTTCCCAGTATAATTTCAGAGCCAATTCCTAACCCACAGGCTATCACGCCATTTAATCCCAACTTCAGTCCCCGTATCACCCGTTCAAAAAAGCAGACAGAACAGATGACGCAGACCATAGCAGCTTTGCGTGAGGTAGTGGGGGGGGGGGGAGGGAGTAATTAAAGTTCATGTCCCATTTTCAATGACAGACTTATCACAGGTTGAAAAACGGCTGGGTTCTTATACGACTGATCCCACAACATACTTAAAGGAATTTCAGTGGGTCACCCAAATGAATGATCTTACATTTAATGATGCATATCTCATTTTAGCAAATACCCTACTCCCAGAAGAGCGCAGACAAGTCTGGGAACAGGCAAGAGGCTATGCAGATGAAAATAATAGAACTAATCCAGATTTTCCCATTGGTCCTGAAGTAGTCCCAGAGGGAAAGCCGAACTGGGACTATAATTCGTCAAGGGGCATAACCTTAAGGGACCAGTTTATCACGTGCATAGTTGCTGGCCTTAGGCGAGCAGCTCAGAAACCTGTCAATTTTGATAAGCTATGGGAAAATTTTTCAAAAAAGGGAAGAAACTCCCTCTGAGTTTCTTGATCGGCTCACAAAAGCCCTCCAACGTTTTACAAATTTAGATCCAGAATCTCAAGGAGGGCGTCAAGTCCTTATGACTTATTTCATATCCCAGAGTTACCCCGACATAAGGGCTAAGCTAAAAAAGCTAGAACAGGGGCCCGCAACTCCTCAGACTGAGATTTTGGCCACAGCCTTTAAGGCATTTCATAATCGAGAAGAGGAGATGGAACGTCGCAAGTTTCAGAAACATGACCTTCAAATGCTGGCTCAGGCCCTTCGGAGCTCTGATGCTCAGGCCTCGAGAGCAGGGGTTCATAAGTCCATACAAGGGGAACCCCCAGGGCCTTGCTACAGGTGCGGGAAGGAAGGACATTGGGCAAGAGCCTGCCCTAATCCCAGGGCCCCTAAGCGTCCACGCCCTAAATGTTCTGAGATGGGACACTGGGGTGCTGACTGCCCCAATCCCCGCAGGGGGGCTAGACCAGACACAAACCCCAACTTGCTGGCACTGGCTACAGAGGACTGATGGGGCCCAGGGACTCCTTTCCCGACCATTGACATTGCCATACAAGAGCCCAGGGTTACCCTCCTTGTTGATGGCCGCCCCATAAACTTCCTGCTGGACACAGGAGCCACTTCCTCGGTCTTGAAGGAGTTCTGGGGCCCCCACTACCATAGCACCATCCCCTATTGTCGGGGTAGAGGGAAATGCTATTCACCCCCGCAAGACTCCTATGCTGTCTTGCTGGCTTCATCACCACCTATTCACCCATCAATTCTTAGTAATACCTCAATGTCCTGTGCCTCTACTGGGCCGAGACATAATGGCCAAATTTCAGGCCTCAGTTATATTCTCTAATCTGCCTAGCTTAGCCGTGCTCCCTAGTTCGTCTCACTCCATCTCCACCTCTGTCTTTCTCCTTGCAGTTTTAGAGACCACTAGTGCCTCTGAGGAAACCTCCCAACCCACTACCGATACAAATCCCCAGCCCTCGACTGATACAGACACCTCCCAGTACCCTGCCCCCACTGATCTGGTAGACCCTAAAGTCTGGGATACTCAGACTCCCTCCCTTGCTCAGTGTGACCCCATAAGAATACTCCTTAAAGATCCTCGGTGTTTCCCTAACAGAGCCCAATATCCACTTCCAGCCACCAGCCTTAGAAGTCTCCAACCCATTATTTCAGACCTTTTGCGAAAACGTTTCCTCAGACACACCCATTCCCCTTACAATACTCCTATTTTGGCAATTCAGAAGCCCAATGGCACGTATCGGCTGGTCCAAGATCTTCGTCTCATCAACGAGGCTGTCAGGCCTATACACCCCGTGGTCCCAAATCCTTATACTATTCTTTCCCTAATTCCTTCCACATCTACCTATTTTTCAGTTATTGATCTTAAAGATGCATTTTTCACGGTCCCTTTAGCCCAGGAGTCACAAGACCTCTTCGCCTTCACCTGGACTGACCCTGACATGCAACGGTCCCAACAACTGACTTGGACAGTCCTTCCTCAAGGTTTTCGAGACAGCCCTCATATTTTTGGATAGACACTGGCTGCTGACCTCAAAGACCTTAAATTCGCTGACTCCATTCTCCTACAGTATGTAGATGATCTTCTCCTTTGCAGCCCTTCCTTTTTCACAGTTCGTAAAGACTCTTTCATTCTTTTAAACTTTCTCTCCTCTTGTGGATATCGTGTTTCCCCATCTAAGGTGCAACTTGCTCAGACCCAGGTAGTTTACCTAGGAGTTCAGATTTCCCATCAGTCAAAGGCCATTACTATAGACAGAAAGGCTCTCATCAAAGAGCTCCCGTGTCCCAAGACAAAGGAAAAGATTCTTTCCTTCCTAGGCCTAGCGGGATATTTTCGTGCCTGGATTCCCAATTTTTCTCTTTATGCAAAGCCCCTATATGAGGCAGCTAAGGAAATGGAGGAAAAGTTCCTCCCCAAAAACATTCAGGCTGAGTTTAAGCATCTGCAGCAGGCACTGTCACAGGCCCCAGCTCTTCATCTCCCAGACCTTCTCCAGCCATTCACCCTTTATGTCCATGAAATGAAGGGCTTAGCTCTCAGTGTTCTAGGCCAATTCAAGGGCCCCACCTTTGCCCTAGTTGCCTATCTCTCTAAACAACTTGACCCCATTGTTCGCGGATGGGCCCCCTGTCTTCGGGCTCTGGCTGCTACTTACCTATTCCTACAGGAATCAAAAAAGCTGACCTTTGGTGCTCATATCACTATCGCCTCTCCTCACCATTTAAAAGATTTACTAGCCTATAAGAGCCTTCAAACTCTCCCGCCCTGTCGTGTTCTCTCTCTCCTTGTTTCTTTTCTAAACGACTCTTCAATCTCTTTCCAACCTTGTTCCTCTTTACACCCAGCTTCCCTCTTCCCAGTCTCCTCAAAACCCCAGAACATGATTGTATAGAAATGCTTGAGGCCCTAATCCCTCACCCCTCTCACATCCAAGAGGGACCACTTACTGACTCTCCCCTAATTTGGTTCACAGATGGCAGCTCTTTTTTTAAGGATGGGCAACATTTTGCAGGTTACACTGTAGTCATTGAGGCAGCCTCCCTCCCTTCCAACACTACAAATCAACAGGCTGAGCTAATAGCTGTTAGTTGTGCCTTCGAATTAGCAGCTGACCAAAACCTCACCCTTTACACAGACTCAAAATATGTTTACCATATTTTGCTTTCCCATTCAGCAATTTGGAAAGAGCGAGGGCTCCTGACCACAAAAGGCTCTACAGTTACTAATTCTAAATTAATATCAAAACTCTTGCAAGCCTCTCTTCTGCCCAAATTAATAGGAATTTCCCATTGTCCTTCACACCAAAGTGGGGACTCTCCCATAGTTCAGGGAAACATGAAGGCTGATAGGGAAGCAAGGAAAGCAGCACTATCTTCTCCTTCTCTTCTAGCTCCAGTCCAATCCACTATTCAGACCTCCACGTCCCCCTCACTACAGTCAATCCTCTCCTATCTCCATTCTCTATTCCATCCTAACCCCCAGGCCCTCAAAACTTTGCTACCTCTTTCCTCACCCTGACTCCAGAAGACATACAATTCCTACATCAACTCACCTCCATGTGCACTGCATGTCAGCGTACTAACCCATATACCCCCCTTAAACCAGGAACATTTCCCTCACACCAAGCTCGAGGTCAACTTCCAGGAGCCGATTGGCAGATAGACTTCACCAACATGCCAACTGTCTGGAGACATAAATATCTCCTGGTCTTGGTAGACACCTTCTCTGGATGGGTGGAGGCCTTCCCTACTTCCAACAAAAGGGCCTCCACAGTAGCTTCTATTTTAGTCTCAGAAATTCTTCCTTGCTTTGGATTGCCCGTGTCCATCCAGTCTGACAACGGGCCTGAATTTGTCTCTTCTGTCACCCAAAGTGTTTCTACTTCTCTTAACATTCCTTGGCGCTTTCACATCCCATATCACCCCAAGTCTTCAGGAAAGGTAGAGAGGACCAACAGAACTCTTAAAAATATTCTGATTAAACTCTCCCTGGAGCTTCGCTTAGACTGGGTCAAATTACTTCCCCTTGCGCTCTTCAGGCTTCGAGTCCTCCCAAAGAAACCTTCCTTATTATCCCCTTTTGAGGTTATGTTTGGGCGACCAGTTCTTCCACCTGGAATTTCCCCAATTCGAGGACCCTTGCCCAAAGATCTCTCTTCTCCTCTCTTATCCTTCATCAGACATCAGATATGGACGTGCCAAGATTTCATTCTACCTGACCCAAATAGACTCACTGCTTCATTCCCATTAACACCCGGTTCTTGGGTATATTTCTCCCCTCCACAAGACACAAGATCAGTCTCCCTTGTCCCAAAGTGGACAGGCCCCTTCCAGGTTGTGCTGTGCACACCCACAGCTGCTAAGCTTCGTGAAACCTCAGGAAATTTAACTTCTTGGATTCATATTTCCAGACTAAAACCAGCTGCTCAACCAACTGAAGATCCACAAAAAGATGACGAACAACTACCTCAATATACTTGCTCTTCCAGTCCCACTGATCCCTTAAAAATTCATTTCTCTCGTGTCCCCAATACCAACTCAAAATAATCTTCTCTGTTATTCTTGTTTCAAACCTTTAACCAGTTTTTCTCAGGGACTATCAACTTTAAAAAAACCAACGGATGACTTTCCAACCAGAGAGCCCTGCTGAGTCCTGCCCTTATGCTGCCACCTGATGCTCATTGTGATGTGCTTCACACTCTCCATTGGCCTCTTCACCGTAAGTCCCACCTGGTGGAACACAGGCCTATGGACAATAATCCATCTCACCTTCTTTCCCTTTGTTGCTTCCATAATAGTGTTACCTGCAAACTCGCAAGACCCACAATTTCTACATGCTCTCCGGCTGACTTCCTCAGTGACTTTCTGCAGAAGCCTGGTTTGACACCCTCACCAACCTATGGCTTCAAAGAAAACTTCATCCATCCCATACCTGGACAGATTCATCTTTTCCACGCCTACCTCCTGGGAATTTTTTCACCCTCCAGCTGGACCTGCCTGCCCACATTTCTTCCCCTCATAACACCCCACGTCACCCCACTTCAGCTCTGAAGCAGCCAGATTGAAACATGACGCCCCGCTTCCTAAGAAAACAAAAAGGGGGGAATGTTGGATTCCAGGCAAGAGGCTGCGCCTCCCAGGCAGAAGGCCACACCTCCCCAGGTGCTTTGTAAAAAACTACAGCTCCCAGGATCCTCAGCATGACCAGAAAAAAACTGACCAGCAGGTGCCCTGGCCACTACCTTATGACCTCTGGTAGCCTATAAGGCAAGGACTCACTCCAGGGGGGCTCTCTGACCCCCCACTCTATTTAAGCCACCCCCGGACTGAAATCGCTCTCTGTTCGTGCTTGTTCCTGTCCTTGTCCTTCATTTCCCTTTCCCTGCCCTTTTGTCCCCTACCACGCCATGTGGTACCCCAATAAACCATCCCTTTCCACCATGGTGTTCTGGAGTAACTTCTTGTCCTAATAATTTTCTAACACCAGCTATGGCCCCCTTCTCCCTCCTCTGAGAAGTCTATGAAAGTCTATGTTGCCCCTTTTTAAAATAAACCCTGATTTATATGCTTGCCTTGGCATGCTTCTCTAATGTTATACTTCAACATGTGAGGGAATAGAACTCATCACCCATAACTGGTGGTATCAGTAAGACCCATAAAGTACAAGAAATAAAACTAAAAATCAATAGGTAGGATGCCATCAAACTAAAAAGCACAAGCACAGTAAAGTAAACAATTAAGAGCATGAAGGGAGAGCCTACAGAATGGGAGAAGATCTTTGCCCCTGCACTTCAGATAGGGCATTAATATCCAGAATATATAAAGAAATCAAAAAGCTTAACACCAAGTAAATAAATAATCCTGTCAATCAATGGGCAAGAACTAAACAGACACTTCTTAAAAGCAAAACTACAAGTGGTCAACAAATATATGAAAAAATGATCAACATCTCTAGCAATTAAGGAACTATAAATCAAAATCACATTGAGATTTTATCTCATTCCAGTCAGAATGGCAATTATCAAGTATACAAATAACAATAAGCATTGGTGAGGATGTGGAGAGAAAGGTACATTCATACATTGTTCATGGGACTGCAAATTACAACCACTCTTGAAAGCAGTATGGGAATTAAAAAAAAAAAAAATTGAAATAGAAGCATCATATGACCCAGATATCCCACTCCTGGGTATATTTCCAAACATCTAAAATCAGTATACTATAGGAATGTAGCCACATTAATGTTTACAGCACAATTCACAATACCCATACTATGGAACCAATCTAAACACCCTTCAAAAGATGAATGAAAAAAGAAAATATGATATAACACAATAGATTATTACTCAGCAACGAAAAAGAATGAAATTATGTCATTTGATAAATACATAGAACTGGACACTATAATGATAATGAAATAATCTAGACTCCAAAAGTCAAAGGTCAAATTTTTTCTCTGATATGCAGAAGCTAGTTTAAAATTAGGGGAGAGAGATGAAGAGAGACAGAAGGAGAGAAGAAAGCAGGGGATTCCATCAAAATAAAAGAGATCAGGGGAGTAGAAAAAGGGGATTGAGGAAAGAGGAGGAATGGTATAGGAAAGTGGAATAAATCTGACCTAACTTTCCAATGTACATATATGAATATATTATGCTGAATTTCACTATTATGTATATCCACAAAACACTAATTTTATAAAAAAATATAAATAAATAGAAAGATCAGTAGAGGAAAGGGAAGAAGGGAAAGGAGAAGGGGGTGGGTAAGAGTAAGTACTTGGAACTTAATTGGAACAAATTATATTCCAAAAATTTATAATTATGTCAAAATGAATCCTAATATTATATATAAATATTATGAACAAATAAAAAAATAAAAATAAATAAAAAACTTTCTGGCATTGTAAGTCTCCTGCATGAATACGGATGCTAATTTTATAAATAAAACAAAACTCATAATTCAAGCCACAAGGCAGAGAATAAATTTGAAGTATCTAATCTGTGGGAGATTTTTGTCAGTGGACTTTCATGTGTCATACAGCACCCCTGCTGACATTCAGGAAAAATATGAAGAGTATGGATTTAATGAAATTTGGCAAAACAATTTTACCTCTACCAGCTTACCAGACAATGTGACTTTGTGTCCTTTATTTGTGGAAGTCATGCAATTGGCTCTTAACATAAGGCAAAATCAAGCAGGCAGATATGATATGTCTTAATTCATGCAAAACGTTAAACGTTTGCAATTGATCTTTCTGTAATAACAATTTCCTGAATATTTTATGTTTTAGTGTATATATTTAAACCTCTGAAGTTGAATCTAAAATAATATTTGGAGATATTAAAACACAACATGAACTAATAAGAAATAAATTTACTAGTGTCATTTATGAATTTGAACTTGTAAAACATCATTAAATTGCAAAAACATGAATTTCAGTCAATATCCCACTTAAACTTGGAGTCTAGTTGTAAAAATCTTTAATGATCCTAGATATTTATTTAGTTGTATTGTCAGGAGTTGCAAATGAATCATTGCTTTTAACTATGTAACCCTGGTCAATGAGATGCCTCTCCTGGGAATCCTTGGGTGCAAGGGCACCAGGGGCAAAGCCCATTTGCAGATGACTCCTGTTGATAGGGAAAGTTCCATGCTTGTCTTGGAATTTACTAGTTGAAAAGCCTTGAATACAAATCCCAACTGCCCTGAGGTAGAAGAGATGGGCGCAAACTGATAAGCCCCCAACTAAGCTGTTTTGCTCACAAACTTATCCCTGTTTACCTTGAAGAAGCCTTTTCATGGTGAATCCCTTTGATGTTTAAAACCTACAAAATAAACAAGCTGAGCCTCCATCATTGTTAGAACCAGCCCCCCAGTTCTGCTTTCACTTATAATTGAACCTTTGTCTTTATTTCTTATAATTTCTTATTTTCTTAATTATAATTTCTAATTTTCCTAATCCAACCCACTGCCTGAATTCAGAGAACTGTTTTGTGCTGTGCAGGTCGCAGCACTGTATTTTCTGGCATTCTCATTAGACAATTAAGATTTAGACAAAGACAATAAACATATTTATGTTGTTAGGGGTTTTTAGCAAATAGAGTTCAGCATTAAGGTTACGTGTGATCAATGTCAAGTGACACAGTGAGAATGGGAAAATAAAAGAGATAAAAGAGTTGAGATACAACTTCAAAGGTTTTATCTTTTTGTATGTTTTGTGCCTGTTGCCTATTAACTACGTGAGATTTTATTTGTGACACCAAATACTGTATACCTACAAAGTCTTCAGCATTCTCTCAAGAAATGCTCAGATTTCTTTATTCTTATTTCCTGAATTTCTACTCATAAGAGAAATGTCTAGATTTTAAAGCCAGTTCTAGAATGTTGGAGTGTATAGTCAAAGAAATGGGGAAAAAAGAAAAAGAAAAAGATTTCTCATTGGAGGAAACAACCTATAATTTCATATTTATTCATTGATTTATACTTGCAATTAGTAACATGTAAGATGGTACATTAAAGCAAATGGGAAAAGACAGATATAAAACATTCATTTTTTTAACAATTTAAATTTTAAATACATTGTAAAATAGTGATGTGAATATATAGTCTTCTGGAAAGAGGTCATTTTTCTATTCTGTCAGTTTAGAGCTAATAGGTTGTGCTACTATGTTCTTCCCCATCCTCCACAACTGAGAAGCCAAAATACTGATTATATTGATACTTCTTGCCATTTGTTTCATTTTCCACCTATTATACATATACATACATTATATGTAAGTATTTTATATGAATGTATGTATATTATGGATTATGAAATTTAACTATTAAAATCTCAGTTTTCCCCAACTTAATCTGTAGATGCAAAACAATGCCAGAAAGCTATTTTGAAAATATCAACACAAATTTTCTAAATTTCATATAGAAGGCAGAAAATCTAGAACAGGCAACACAATGCTAATAAAAAAAAAAAAAAAGAACAAAATTGAAAGAATTGCATTTCTACGTCTAATACTTTCTTAGTATAAAGTTATAGTAATCAAGACAGTATACTGTTGGCAAAAGAAAATGTACTCAGAATAATGCAACAGATTATACAGCCTAGAAAAGCAAAGAAATTTAGTATACTGATCTTTTATAAAAGAGCAAAGGCAACTCAACAAATCATGATGGAACAATGGAATATGCTAACATAAAAACATAAGCAAGACACAAACCTCACACCTTTCATGAAAACTAATCTAAAATTGATCATAGAATAAAATGCAAAATATACAATAATAAAGCTTATAAAAGAAAACATACAAGGAAATCTAAGTGATCTTAGACTGGGTGACTTTTTGATGCAATACCAAAAGCACAATCCATGAAAAAAAGTGGTAAGAAAGAAATAAGTCATAGACTAGAAGAATGTATTTGTAAGTACATGCCCAATAAATGATTTGTATCCAAACTATACAAAGAACACTTGGAACTTAAAAGTAAGGAAACAAACAATCCAAGAATCTCATTCAAGAACATATACACATACAAAATAAGACATAAAAAAGATGTTCAACATCATAAGTCTTTAGAGAATTGAAAATTAAAACAACAATGAGATACTACTATACAGCTATTATGAATGGCTAAAATTCTAAAAGCTGACAATACTAATTGCTGGTTAGGATATAGCATAATAAAAGCTCTCATTTATTGCTAGCAAGAATGCAAAATGATCCATAAGTTTTGGAAAAGAGTTTAACATATTGTTACAAAGCTAAACAGCCTCACCATATCTATTTCACTAAGTCTTCCATGAAACCAGTGCTCATAACAGGACTAATTAATATTTTTGATATGGTATCTCAACCAGAGAATTTATTTCAAAAATATATATATGTATATGTATGTAGATAGATAGATAGATAAATAGGCAACTTGTTTAGACCACTTGACTTAATTCAGTAAAATAATTAATAGGTTCATTAAAACAATGCTTACAGTTTATTCAATTGTTTGGGTAGGTCTTTCAAAACTATCAATTTAGATATAGGTACATAAACAAAGATATTAATGTCTTCTCTATATATGCATTATTGCTTTTTCCTCCTTTCCCATTAAATTTATTTTACAGGTGAATTTCTTAACCTTATATGGAAAAACTATTTTACTTATTTACTTGGAGCCGGGCGCGGTGGCGCACGCCTGTAATCCCAGCACTTTGGGAGGCTGAGGCAGGAGGATCGTGAGTTCAAAGCCAGCCTCAGCAATGGCGAGGCACTTAGCAACTCATTGAGACCCTGTCTCTAATAAAATACAAAAAAAGGGCTGGGGATGTGGCCCAGTGGTCAAGTGCCGCTGAGTTCAATCCCCAGTACCAAAAAAAAAAAAAAAAAAAAAAAAAAAAAAAAAAAACTTATTTACTTGGCTAAAAGTTCAGCAAAACCTATTTATATGTATTGGTTCTCTTGATTTGTCTTAGGATTCTATTATTGTCTCCCAAGGTAGACAGAAAAACTTCCCTTATTCCATGATACATTTTCAACAAATTTGTTTGCATCGCCATCACTACATTCACTTGCCTAACAAATAGGATACATACATAAGAGTCCTTCATTTTACCTATGTTGAAAATCCATGCCTGATATTCATTATGATTTTCTTTTGGGTAAATGCAACTTCCTTACTCAAAATACACAGTGGACTTAACACTTGCAACTACGTGAAGCACTGCACATACTGAAATGCTCACAGTCACGTAAAATGCACAGAGATTGTTTTTGTCATTAAATTGCATACATAATAGTAAAGTAAACTCTTCTGAAAGGTTAATTCAGATCCTCTTTTCATGTCATCTCCATTGTGTAAAACTATTCGCTTTTTAGTCTTCAATTTATAAAGATATAAACTTAGAACCCATTTGTAAGAAAATGAAAGTATTAACTAAAAATATTAACTAAAATTATATTTTCAACAATACTGCTTACATTGTAAAGGTTTCTAAATCTATCTGTTGTAGATTTCTTGTGTTGATAAAATTCCTTGGAACAGATTCATCATGTTGCTTTGCCATTGAGCAGCCAAATGTGCAAAACAATTCCCCAAACAAATTTTGCATTAAAATTTTAAACAGAATTTTACCCACTTAAAAAATTATCTCAGTACACTTGCTCAGAGACTAATGAAAAAACAACTTAATCTGTAGATGCAAAACAATGCCAGAAAGCTATTTTGAAAATATCAACACAAATTTTCTAAATTTCATATAGAAGGCAGAAAATCTAGAACAGGCAACACAATGCTAATAAAAAAAAAAAAGAACAAAATTGAAAGAATTGCATTTCTACGTCTAATACTTTCTTAGTATAAAGTTATAGTAATCAAGACAGTATACTGTTGGCAAAAGAAAATGTACTCAGAATAATGCAACAGATTATACAGCCTAGAAAAGCAAAGAAATTTAGTATACTGATCTTTTATAAAAGAGCAAAGGCAACTCAACAAATCATGATGGAACAATGGAATATGCTAACATAAAAACATAAGCAAGACACAAACCTCACACCTTTCATGAAAACTAATCTAAAATTGATCATAGAATAAAATGCAAAATATACAATAATAAAGCTTATAAAAGAAAACATACAAGGAAATCTAAGTGATCTTAGACTGGGTGACTTTTTGATGCAATACCAAAAGCACAATCCATGAAAAAAAGTGGTAAGAAAGAAATAAGTCATAGACTAGAAGAATGTATTTGTAAGTACATGCCCAATAAATGATTTGTATCCAAACTATACAAAGAACACTTGGAACTTAAAAGTAAGGAAACAAACAATCCAAGAATCTCATTCAAGAACATATACACATACAAAATAAGACATAAAAAAGATGTTCAACATCATAAGTCTTTAGAGAATTGAAAATTAAAACAACAATGAGATACTACTATACAGCTATTATGAATGGCTAAAATTCTAAAAGCTGACAATACTAATTGCTGGTTAGGATATAGCATAATAAAAGCTCTCATTTATTGCTAGCAAGAATGCAAAATGATCCATAAGTTTTGGAAAAGAGTTTAACATATTGTTACAAAGCTAAACAGCCTCACCATATCTATTTCACTAAGTCTTCCATGAAACCAGTGCTCATAACAGGACTAATTAATATTTTTGATATGGTATCTCAACCAGAGAATTTATTTCAAAAATATATATATGTATATGTATGTAGATAGATAGATAGATAAATAGGCAACTTGTTTAGACCACTTGACTTAATTCAGTAAAATAATTAATAGGTTCATTAAAACAATGCTTACAGTTTATTCAATTGTTTGGGTAGGTCTTTCAAAACTATCAATTTAGATATAGGTACATAAACAAAGATATTAATGTCTTCTCTATATATGCATTATTGCTTTTTCCTCCTTTCCCATTAAATTTATTTTACAGGTGAATTTCTTAACCTTATATGGAAAAACTATTTTACTTATTTACTTGGAGCCGGGCGCGGTGGCGCACGCCTGTAATCCCAGCACTTTGGGAGGCTGAGGCAGGAGGATCGTGAGTTCAAAGCCAGCCTCAGCAATGGCGAGGCACTTAGCAACTCATTGAGACCCTGTCTCTAATAAAATACAAAAAAAAAGGGCTGGGGATGTGGCCCAGTGGTCAAGTGCCGCTGAGTTCAATCCCCAGTACCAAAAAAAAAAAAAAAAAAAAAAAAAAAAAAAAAAAACTTATTTACTTGGCTAAAAGTTCAGCAAAACCTATTTATATGTATTGGTTCTCTTGATTTGTCTTAGGATTCTATTATTGTCTCCCAAGGTAGACAGAAAAACTTCCCTTATTCCATGATACATTTTCAACAAATTTGTTTGCATCGCCATCACTACATTCACTTGCCTAACAAATAGGATACATACATAAGAGTCCTTCATTTTACCTATGTTGAAAATCCATGCCTGATATTCATTATGATTTTCTTTTGGGTAAATGCAACTTCCTTACTCAAAATACACAGTGGACTTAACACTTGCAACTACGTGAAGCACTGCACATACTGAAATGCTCACAGTCACGTAAAATGCACAGAGATTGTTTTTGTCATTAAATTGCATACATAATAGTAAAGTAAACTCTTCTGAAAGGTTAATTCAGATCCTCTTTTCATGTCATCTCCATTGTGTAAAACTATTCGCTTTTTAGTCTTCAATTTATAAAGATATAAACTTAGAACCCATTTGTAAGAAAATGAAAGTATTAACTAAAAATATTAACTAAAATTATATTTTCAACAATACTGCTTACATTGTAAAGGTTTCTAAATCTATCTGTTGTAGATTTCTTGTGTTGATAAAATTCCTTGGAACAGATTCATCATGTTGCTTTGCCATTGAGCAGCCAAATGTGCAAAACAATTCCCCAAACAAATTTTGCATTAAAATTTTAAACAGAATTTTACCCACTTAAAAAATTATCTCAGTACACTTGCTCAGAGACTAATGAAAAAACAACAATCTTTTTAAATGTCAGATAAAATTTAATTTTTGATATAAAATTATTTAGCTGATATGAAGTTAAATTATTAACTAATTTTCCCATAGAGCATAGTGATTATGAAAGATTACATAGACAAAAATGTGTTCAAATGTTGACTTGCATAATTTTAATGCCTAATTTAATGTTTCATTTATACATTTTGAAGTAGATTTTAATCTCAAAAGGAGAAATATTTAATTTAATACTATTTTTAAATAGTTATGATTGTACAAAAGTGGATCGACAACAACATTTTAAGATTTTAATATGTTAATATGTTGGAGAAAGTACTGTTGCAATCTATTCATTATATTATGTTAGTGGAAAGAGGTAAATATAAAAAAAAATTGAACTATACACATATATTCCTTTTTTCAGTTATGAAAACAATGGCATGGACTTTATTCTCCAATTATAAAAGTGAGACATTGATGTTAATATTAAATTTGAAAAGGTGGGAAAATAGCAAGAAAAAGTATTACTAGAAACTCCTCAAATAAAATGCATCAAAACACACAAAAAAGTCAACATCATTTAAGGAGTTTGGTAATATACTGCTTGTTTATTTTCTCTTAAATCACTCTACTCATAAAAAAGGGAGTTCTGTGTTGTCAATATTTTTTCTCAGTAATATCTTTTTTTCAATATTTATTTATTTGCTTTAGTTGTACACAATGCCTTTATTCTTACATGGTGCTGAGAATCGAACCCAGGCCGCACACGTGCTAGGCGAGCGCTCTACTGCTGAGCCACAATCCCAGCCCCCTCAGTAATATCTTTTCTGGCATATAGATAGCTAAAATTTCAAGACTCTGGCAATTAACATAATTTCTTAGTTTTTGGTAGAGAAAAATGATTTTCTAATTTTATATTCCATCAGTAATTTCAGTTTGCACTTGAAAAACAAAGTCTGGGAGTTCATGTTTAAGTCTACATTATCCATTTTTTTCTTAGAAATTGTATTCTTTTGAAACCTGATGCACTTTTTAATTTTTAAATTTTTCTTCCATATTTTTATTGGTACATTATAGCTATACATAATGGTGGGATTTATTGTTACATATTCATTACATACATAAAAAATAACAATATAATTTTCCTATATCATTTCTCAGTAGTTTCCCTTTTCTACCCCTTCTCCCTCCCTTTGGTCCCTTTCCTCTCCTCATCTCCCTCAGATTTTCATGAGATCCCCCATCACCTTTCTTTCCCTTTATCCTCTGTAGCTTCCACATATGAGAGAAAACATACAACTGACTTTCTGAATTTGGCTTATTTCACTTAACATAATGTTCTTAAATTTCATCCATTTTTCTGCAAATGACAATTTCATTCTTTATGGCTGAAAAAAATTTCATTGTACATATATTTCACATTTTCTTTATTCATTTATCCATCGATGGACTTCTAGCATGGTCCACAGTTTGTCTGTTGTGAATTGTTCTGCTATAACCATAGGGATGCATGCAGCCCTATGGCATGCAGGCTTTAATTCTTTATAATGAACATCAAGAAGTTGTATAGCTGAGTTGTATGGTAGTTCCATTCCTAGATTTTAAGGAAACTTCACTCTGATTTCCATAGTGGTTGTAATAATTTACAATCCCCCCAACAGTGTAAAAGCATTGCTTTTCCCCCATATTATCTGCAGCATTGATTATTGTTTGTATTTTTCATGGTTGTTATTTTAACTGAGTGAGATAAAAATTTCAGTGTATTTTTGATTTGAATTTCTTTAATTGCTAAAAATGTTGAACATTTTTTTCATATATTTGTTTGCCATTTATATTTCTTCTTTTGAGAAGTGTTTGCTTAGCTCATTTGTCCATTTATTATTATTTTTCTCCATTTTTATTTAAAGATCTTGATCTGTTCTATATATTAATCCTCCGTCAGAAGAGTAGCTAGCATGATTTTCTATCATTCTGAAGGTTCTTTCCTCACATTATTACTTCTTCCACTGTGCAGAAGCTTTTTAATTTGATACCACTCTATTTATTAACACCTGGCATTGTTTTGTGAGCTTTTGGAGTCCTATTGAGAAAGTTGTTGCCTAAGCCTATGTGTTGAAATGTTGACCCTTACATTTTCTTCTAGGAGTTGCATAGTTTCTGGTCTAATTCCTATGTCTTTGATTCATTTTGAGTTGAATTTTGTGCAGGGTAAGAGATAAGGGTGTAATCTCATTCTTCTTCTACAGATGGATAACCAGTTTTCCCAGCACCATATTTTTTAAAAAGACATATTTTCTCCAGTGTGTTTTTGCCATTTTTGGAAAGGATCAGTTGACTATATTTTGTGGGGTTTATTTCTGACTTCTACTCTATACCATTCATCTATTTATCTGTTTTAATGCCAGTACTGTGCAGTTTTTATTTCTATTGCTTTGTACTATAATTTGAAGTCACATATTGTGATGACTCCAGCATTGTTTTATATTAGCCTTTAAATTAATTTTAGGAATTTTTTTCTAGATATGCAAAAATTGTAATAGGCATTTTTATGGGGATTTATTTTGGTAGTTTAGCTATTTTAACAATATTATTTATACTTAATTCTATTCATGAACATGGGAGGTCTTTCCATTTTCTGATGTCTTCTTCAATTTCTTTCTTACGTGTTCTATAGTTTTCATTGTAGAGGTCACCTCCTTAGTTACATTTATTTCTAGTTTTTTGTGGGGGTTGTTGTTGTTGTTTGTTTTGCTTTGCTTTGTTTTTTTTTTTTTTTTTTTTTTGGACACTATTATGTATGGAATTGTTTTCCTGGTTTATTTTTCAGTCTATGCATTATAGGTGTATAGGAAAGCTATTGACTTGTATGTTGATTTTGTAACATGATACTCTGCTGAATTTGTTTATTAGCACTAGCTCTTGCCTACTTGCTCTGGCTAGAATTTATAGTACTGGATTGAGAAGGTGTGGTGAGAGTGGACATTCTCATCTTGTCCCGGCATTTGAAGGAAATGCTTTCAGTTTTTCCTCATTCATTAGCTTTGTGTTTTTCTTACATAGCTTTTATCAATTTGAAGTAGGTTCCTTCTATACATAATTTCTTCTGTGTTTTATCATGAATTGCCAAGAACTTCTTTATGGTGATATTAAAATCTTAACTGATTGCAGTAGTATTTTTCCTCATTACTTAAACAAGGTTATTTCTAATAATGTTTCAGAAATGTCTATTAAATGAAACAAGAAATGAATTTTACATGTTTTACTTAAAATAAGTATATGCTTTAAAAAGTGGACTTAAGGCATTTATATTTATTCTTATATTTTAAAGCTAATATTTATCATATTTTCTTTTTTTTCTTACAGAAAATTACTTTCTTTTTCTTTCTTACTATATATTTTTCTATATGAATTTGGACCATTAGCTCTTATTTCTAATTCATAAGTAACTACTAGTAAGTGCAACCATACTTCAATTTATTTTTTCTTCTAATTATGATTGAATATAATCACCATCTCTTTAGCTTCCTCCCACTGCACATATGAAATCACTTAGTATTCCTTAACTTCTAGTTGTACCTGATTTAATCCATTTTTCATTAGTATTTCTATAAAATATTTTTGCAACTTCAAAATTAAATTTACATTTGCATATATTGTTACAAACATATCTATGAAAATACTCAAAGCTTTGTTTTACTGCTTTTTATAATTTATATGTATAATGGTTTTTAAAAAAACAAAAATTTTTGTCATTGCACTTTCTATATATTTTGTAGGTATCCATTAGCCTTTTGCATATATTTAAAAACAACTTTTATTAGTACATAAAAGATGAGTTAACCAGACATAAATTGCTTTTATCATTCACCTTTTCCCTTATATTCATGGAATATATTATATTTCTTACTATCTTCTGTCATTTTATGTTACAGGGGAGAAAGCTGAGAGTTCCTACATTTTTCTTCCTCTGTATATATGACCTTTTTTTTTTAATGGCTGTCTCTTTATTCTTGAAATTGATACTCATACTCTGTATGAGTAATTGTTACATACATCATTTCCAGTAACTGAGACTATGTTGCTATTGGCTAAGCAATTATGTACCTTAGTTAATATCAAATGTAGTATTTTCTATGTAGAGTAGAACAGGAGTTGATTTGTTTAAAATTAGGTGATCAGTTGGTTGGTATTTAGCCAAGAGAAATGGCTGAAAGCCCAAAAGGCATATCAAAAGTAAAAGGAGTTAAGCATGCCAAAATACTACACACTAGCTGAGAATTTTGTAGCCACTTGAGAATTACTTGATTTGCTTTTACAAAATGTTGCTTTTATTATGTAAACTATCATGAGATAAAAAGCAAAAGAACTTTATTTAGTTAAGATGCAAAATTCAAGCTCACATTAATCTCTTACTTATAGAGTTCTAATATAATTATATCATTTTCAATCTTTAACCAACAACTTCTAAAACTGAATGCTTAGTTTATAAAAAATAACATCACTATGTTACCTATTGATTTGACAGTTGTTCAGAGTGGGAGATTCAAATTCACAAAACATGCCTCAAATTGTGACCAAATTCCAAAAAATATGTTTAACTATTATATACAAAGGTATAAAAACTATTTGTTAATATGAAATAAGGAATAAAGAAGCAAGGAAAGAAGGAAGGAAGAAAAAATGTAGTATTTTATTCTTTTTATGTAAATGTATTCACCTCCTGGGAGAGGTCCACTTGTCATGACAATTTTATTACTTCAGTGCTATGCCAGGGGGTCCTAACTCTTGTAGGTGGTGGGTGGGGTGGGAGTCCTACCCCAAACACAAAGTGGAAAAAATGATTGTACCTGATTTAATCTATTAAATTAATTGGGAAAGGAATTTATTCAGTATAGTCACACTGGGAAGGATCAGTGGGACCAACACTCAGCCCTGTCTTTGAGGACTAACAGGAGATTTGGGCTTATATAGTAAATGAGATAGGATAGATAGTAAAACAGGCAGGAAGTTAGAGTGATAGGTTAAAAAATTCATTTTTAAAATGTAAAAATCACTCAATGAAATTAACCTGTAGAAACATTCCAGCCAACCCTTTGTCCCTGAGATATGGGAAAAGGGTCTTTGTCCTGGAGTGGAGAAATGAGTTGTGACAGACCTGGCTGAAAGCTACAAATTCAAAGGCTAATTAATCAAAAGGTCACAGGTCACACCAATAGCCTTAACACTTTCCCAGTACCTGTTTAACACATTTTGACCAAGGACTCAACCTGGTAACTACACTAATCCCTAGACTAGCATACCTAAATAGGAAACCTGCTATCAGTGCCCTTCTCACTCAGTGAGAGCACTCTTCCTTTTCTTTTCACTGGAACAAACTGTACCCTTTTACATTCACCATTCATTGTCCATACATTTCATTCTCCATATCCAGAAAACAAGAACTTAGTTAAAAAATTGGCTGTGAGTTTCTGTAATGGTGGGAAGTACAGACCACCACTGAGAGTTGCAACTTGCCCTCACCCCCATGGTAGTGGCAGAGAAGAATTCAGCTTTGCTGGATGCAACCTGTGGAGCTGACACCAGTGGGCATTTTTTTACTGTGATTACCTGCCAACACTAAAATGGGCTTTCTCAGATGTACTGGGCTGTAATTTACACAGACCCTACCCTCTGGCAGAAGTGGAGAATCTGTTTCTCTCTCAAACTCCATTTTCAATAAGGGAGGAAGAAAAGTGGGGGACAAGAAATATGCATAGTCAAGCAATCTTGGACAAACTGTGGTCTGGTTAGTTGATTATTACTTCAGGCCTGCCCCTGGGGAGCCTTATAAGTAAAAAGAAAGTTCTGCTGCCTGGAGGTATTTTTTACTCTGATCACAAGATGTCTATCGATCAGACATGTTATTCTTGGAATCCATGGTGACCACAGGAGAGAAGAATGACTCAGAAAAGAACAAGTCAGAAAGGCAAGGTGGTATTAGGAAAATGACTTGAGTCCTCCTTCAGGTTTAGGGCAATGACTAGAGATTTCTAGGTGCCACTCCTGGTTTAGAACAGGATGTTGTAAAACCTGGCAGTTAATAATTTAGTGATGATTATGTCCCTGAAAATCTTGCAAATATTTTAGAGGCTTTTTCTCTTGGTGTTTTTAACCAGTTTGAGATGAATAGTCCTGAAATGATGAACATGTCTAGATGCAGAGTTGAGCAGGAATCTGACCAAAAATTTAAGGTAGCAAAGGAGACTGTAGGAGCCCTAATTTAGGAGATGGCTAAGATTGTGGTTAGCTGTGAGCCATAAAGATGTTCAAGCATTACCACCTTCCATGATCTCGCGAGACATGGCCCAGGACATTGCGGATCAGGTCGGCGCCATTTTGGTGTGGTTGGAGGAGTGTGGATTGCGGGTTGGAGTTGTTGTTGGAGCCGGAGAGAGAAGCTAGCAGAATAAAGAGCCTGTTCGATTCCAGTCTGGCTCTGAACTTATTCCCATGGCTTTGTTGCTGCAGGCAGCTATAGCTGAAGTCAGCGACCAGTGGTGGCCCATACGGGGAACTTCGGAGTGGACAGGTAAGAAGTGAAAAGTCTCTAAAGATGGGTTCGAATATAACTAAATTCCAAGTGATAAAGGATATGGAAAGAATCCTTGATATACCTGACTCTGTTGTCAGTGTGGAGGATTTAGAAAAAGGTGAAGGCGATCATGAAAGTGTAGCTTCTGCTGTCAACTAAGACCAATAAGGAGAGTATTAGAAGAGTCCCAAAAATGACAAAAACCCAAGCTCTTAGAGCTATTCGGGATTTATTGGAGATAGCTGAAGGATACTTGCTCTCCATTGAATCTGGGACTCAGGATATTGCTGTCAGTGAAATTAGCAGTAGTGAGGAATCTAGTAAAAGTGATCCTGAGAAAATGAGGAAAAAGAAACTAAAAAAGACCAAGAAAAAGGACCATCAAGTAGAGGAACCACTTGTGTCCTCTACTCCCCCATGGGTGGAATCCATTACAGAAAATATGAAGGGGATTACTAGGCTTTGCAAACCCTAGAAACAGAAATAAAAATCTTTCTGAGCACTTATGCACTCTCAAGGGTAACTCACAGATACATTGGGAACTGCCAATATTTGAAAATGAAAATGGACAGAGGATCCACCAGTCAGTAGATTTCAAAACAATAAAAAATCTCAAAGAGGCAGTAATGACATATGGGCCCCAAGCTCCTTTCATGTTGAGTATGCTGGAGTACCTTAACACCTTTAGCTTAACCCCTTCAGACTGGAAAAGTCTATGTAAAGCAGCATTAAGTGGGGGGCATTACTTGGTTTGGCGATCACAATTTTAAGACCTTTGTATGGAAACAGCTAAAAGAAATGCAGCTGCAGTGTTTGTAGACCATAATATAGAAATGCTCACAGGAGAAGGGCAATTCGCAGACTTACAGGCTCAAAAATATTATGACCAGGGTGTGTATGCTCAGATATACACAGCTGCCTTAAAGGCATGGAAAACTTTACAAGGACCTGGGGATCTACAAGGTAGCTTGTCAAAAGTGATTCAAGGACCTAATGAGCCATATGCTGACTTTGCTGATCGACTTTTGAGAACTGCAGGTAGAGTGTTTGGAGACTTTGATCAAGCTATGCCATTAGTCCTTCAATTAGCATATGAAAATGCTAATAAATACTGCCAGGAAGCCATCAGGCCATGGAGAAATAAAAAGGATCTTTCCATATATATACAACTATGTAAAGATATAAATGACGCCTTTGTCACAGGAAATGTGATTGCAGCAGCAATGAGAGGTGCTTCCCCTCAAAATTTCACAAGGGCTCAACCTAGACATTATAATCAATCAGGATATTCCAGGCAAAATTATTATAATCAAACAGGCTATTCTAGGCAAAATCCCCAAAGAGAAATAAGACCAAGCTCATACCGTGCTCCAGGCCACGGCCCCAGGTGTAAAAAGGGAAACCATTGGGCCAATAAATGCCATTCAAAATTTGACATCTATGGAAATCATTTGTTCAGGAATTCAAAAAACTGAGCACGGGGCCCAATGCCCTGGGGCCCACAAATATATGAGGCATTGGAGGAGGAGTATCCTCAAGCATCCACTCAGATGCTTCCCCGACACAATCCCTACTACCCATCCACTCCCTCACCAGAGGAACAGGAGGAAATGCAGGATTAGACCTCTGTTCCACCGCCCAAATAGTGTTAACACCTGAAATGGGGGTTCAACTGATTCACACAGGGGTCAGGGGACCTCTTCCCTCAGGGACTGTAGGACTTATTCTCGGGCGTAGTCCTAAAAGCTTATTAGGTTTGTAAGTGACCCCAGGTGTAATAAACTCAGACTACAAAGGGGAAATAAAAATAATGTTTAGCTCACCCCAAAGTATAAGTTCCATTAATCAAGGAAATAGAATTGCTCAGCTGCTTCTCCTTCCAAATATACATAATTCATTTAAAATGAGTATGTCTCAAAAAAGGAACTATAGAGGATTTTTTGTTCCACTGACTTAGGACCTATGGCTTGCTGGGTTCAGGATTGTTCAAGGAGGCCTATGTGTAAAATAAAAATCCAAGAAATAGAGATGGAGGGACTGATAGATACTGGAGCTGACTCTTCCATCATTAATCTACCACAATGGCCCAAGCACTGGCCTCTGCAAAAAGCTTCAACCACTTTAAGAGGCTTGGGATATAATAACCTCCTAGAGAAAAGTGCGGTAATTTTAAAATGGGAGGATGATGAAGGGCATAAAGGAACATTTCAGCCTTATGTTTTACCTAACCTACCGGTTACTTTATGGGGAAGAGATATTTTGCAACAAATGGGAGTACACCTTGCAACCAAGCCTGAGGATGTTAAATGTGAAAATCTACAGGGTAATCTTAACCCTAAAAGAAATCATTATCAAAAGGTACAGGGTAATCTTAACCCTAAAAGAAATCATTATCATAAAGGAAAAAGATATTTTTTTTCAGGGCCACTGAGAAAATAATTTTGAAAATACCATGGATTTCTGATAAGCCAGTGTGGGTCTCTCAGTGGTGCCTATCTAAAGAGAAATTACAAGCAGCCTACCTACTAGTTCAGGAACAACTAGAAGCAGGACATATAGAACCTTCCACCTCTCCCTGGAATTCTCCCATATTTGTGATCAAAGAAAAAAAAAAAAAAAAACAGGAAAATGGCGATTGTTACATGATCTTAGAGAAATTAATAAAACCATGCAAATCATGGGCCCTACTCAACCTGGACTTCCTAATCCTGTAGCTATTATAAAAAATTTCCTTCTTATTACTCTTGATATAAAGGATTGTTTCTTTTCTATTCCTCTACACCCTCTGGATACCCCCAGGTTTGCTTTTTCAGTTCGTTCTATTAACAATAATGGCCCTGATCAGAGATATCAATGGAAAGTTTTGGCACAGGGAATGGCTAATAGCCCCAATATGTGTCAAATCTATGTAGATAAAGTTATTCAGCCTACCAAAAATAAATACCCAGAGCTTATGTGCCTCCATTATATGGATGATGTTTTGCTCATCCTAATCAAGAAGTCTTATTCACCATATTTAGTGATATATCAGAAAACTTGAAATGATATGAACTAAACATTGCTAAGGAAAAGTTTCAAATTAGATCCCCAATATTATATCTAGGATTCGAAATTATGGACACTTTTATTAGGCCTCAAAAATATTAATTAATAAGGAGCATTTGGCCACTCTCAATGACTTTCAAAAATTGCTGGGACATATTCATTGGCTTCGCCCTACACTAAACCTCACTACTGGCCAACTAAAACCTTTATTTGACAGCCTTCGCGGGGACCCTTATCCATCTTCACTGCAAACATTGACTCGTGATGCCAGGAAAGCTTTAAAATTAGTAGAAAAAGCCATTGAAGGAGCTCATTGTGATAGATTTGATTTAACTCAACCGCTGATATTGATTATTATTTCTTCACAATATACACCCACAGGAATATTTTGGCAATAAGGGCCTTTATTATGGATACATTTGCCCGTCTGTCCTAAAAGTATAATTGAGTCTTATACCTCCATGGTGGCTAAACTTATTTTTCAAGGACTTAAGACTTCTACTAAAATATTTGGCATTCACCCTGCTACTATTATTACTCCCTATTCATCATCACAGATTGAATATTTATGCTTCAATGATAATGATTGGGCTATAGCTAGATGATCTACTTCTGCAAATTTTGATAAGCATCTTCCTAAGTCTCCTATATTATCTTTTTGTATCAATCATCCTATTATATTTCCAAAGGTAATAAAAAATCAACCTATTCCTAAGGCATTAAATGTATTCACAGATGGGTCCTCAAATGGTACTGCTGCAGTAGTCACTAAAAAAGAAAATATAACTTACATAACTGCACAAAAATCAGCTCAACTAGTGGAACTGGAAGCTGTGGTAAGAGCTCTGGAAAATTTTAGAGAGTAGCCCATGAACATTTTTTCAGATAGCCACTATATTGTACATGCCGTCCCAAAATTAGAGCTAGCAGGACCAATAGCACCTCATACTACAGCCTTTGTTTTATCAAATACAAAAACTTTTGTGGGCAAGAAAAGAACCTCTATTCGTAGGGCATATTAGAGCACATACCAACTTGCCTGGTCCCCTCCATGAAGGTAATCAAAAGGCTGATGCCATTACCCAAACAATCTTTATACTTTCAGTGCTTAGCAAGCTACTTTATTTCACTCCCAGTTTCACGTCAATAGCACCACCTTGCAGTGTAGGTTTAAAATCACAAAGGAGCAAGCCAGAACAATTGTAAAAGATTGTAAATCTTGTATGACACATTTGCCCAATCCTCATTATGGTGTTAACCCTAGAGGATTAATGCCCAATCATTTGTGGTAGATGGATGTTACTCATGAGCCAAGTTTTGGAAAATTGCGATTTATTCATGTGACCATAGATACATGCTCAGGCATGATTTTTGCTTCCTTACATTCTGGAGAAAAAGTTAAAGATGTTACATCTCATTGTTTGCAAGCTTTTGCTGCATTGGGCATGCCCAAAATGCTTAAAACAGATAATGGCCTTGCATATACGTCCTCATCTTTCAAAGAGTTTTGCGCGAAATTCAATATATTCCATAAAACAGGCATCCCATACAATCCTCAGGGTCAGGGCTTTATTGAAAGAGCAAACCGCACACTGAAAATTATGTTATTAAAACAAAAAGAAGGAAATTGGAAAAATCCTAGGGACAGATTGGCAGTTGCCCTGTTTACCTTAAATTTTTTAACTTTAGGCTCTAATGGTTATTCTGCTGGAGACAGACATTGGAACCCACACCAACAACATAAACCTTTGGTTTACTGGAAGGATGTTCTTTCAGATACATGGAAGGGTCCAGATCCAGTATTAATTTGGGGGAGAGGATCTGTGTTTTTCCAAAGCACGAATCCTTTCCAATATGGATACCATCTAGATTAATAAAGCAGGTACCAAATCAAAAGGATCAAGATGAAGTTGTTGAGGAATCAAGATTAATAAAAAAAGTACAAAATCAAGAGGACCAAGATGAAGGTATGGAATAATTCCCTTAAAAGAGTCCTTCAAAATATTTCACAACTTAAGTGTCATTCCTCCCGGCCGGGACGAGGAGATCTCTCTTTAGCGTGCACACAATTGTATTTTTTTTTTTCTTTTTATATATGTCTTTATGTCTGTGCATTTGTCTAAATTTCATGTAAATGTGATGTCACAAATATATGTTCGTAGGTTTATGTGTCTGTCCAGTGTGACAAATAACAAAGCACTTACGAAAATATGTGTATATATATATATACATTGTGTATATAAAATATATATATGTATATATATATATATACACATATTTTCGTAAGTGCTTTTTAAGTATATATATATATATATATATATATACACATATATATATGGATCCAAATAACTTTAATTCCTTTAAGTTTAAGAGTATTCAATTGGGGTAAATAATTTAATAAGTGAAGGTACCTTCAATTTTGATTTATAGGTGTCCCAGGGATTTCTCTTTAGTGAAGAATATGAGTAATGCTGTATAACCTGATATTTTGGTGTTTTGACATAGGAATGTTTATTTGTAATTAACTTTATTTGTTTTATAGCTGATTAATTTGAGTTATTTCAACAGATAATTTCATGGAAGTTTACAGAGACTCAAGGGTTCCAGCTAACAAATTATTTTTCCAAAGTGCCTTTAGCTTTTCTTTAATCTATCTTTAATGCAGTAAATACCCTCAGTCTTTCTTTGTTTTGTTTTGAATATGATATTTTGCCAGCTTATGTTTTTGGGAGCTCAAGCAGCAATGTGTGTGAGCAGAAATCAACTTTAATTTTCTAATCTAATATTTTTATTTTTTAGTTTGACAACTCGCCTCTTGACTCAGTGCTGGAATAGCACTGCCTTTCCTTTAATAATTGATGCTTGAGTTTCTAGGTAGCAGGCCCTGAAGATTTGCCGGTGGCATTGTCTAGACATAAAAAAGACGGCTGCTGCTACAGCTGCAGGGATCGCAGTAGCTGTAAGCATCCCTGCTGCTCAAGCATCAAACAACCTCACCAGCAGTGTGGACTCTGCTCTGCCTGCATGGGGCCTCCTAAATCAACGTGTTATAAGAAGTGGACATTTTGATCTTTCATTGTTTGGGACTTTACGGGACAATGCCTTGCAGGTATTTGTCTAGAGAACTCAGTGCGTTACTTGATGGAACTTAGGGCAGCTGATTTGTTTAAAGAATTTGATATGCTAAGCAACTTGGCTCGTCAGTGGAAGGCTTGTCGCCTTAAAGCCGCAGCATCTCCTAACGATTGGACGGCTGTTAGTTATCATGCACAGTCAATCCTGAAGGGCTCTATTGGACAGCTGGTTAGCCAATGACGGGTAAGATTCCCAGAGGGGGACAACCTAAGACAGGCACAGTCGATCCGGATGAGGTCGTCACCCATCCGCGGGACAGTCTCATGTGGCCAACATATCAAGCTAAGACAGGAGATAAGGGCACAGCCTTGATTATCTGATGACGGGTAAGAATGTTGGTTGCACATGGACGTCCTAGAGCATCCCCTCTTTTAAAACAAAAGTGGGGAAATGCAGGAGCCCTAATTAAGGAGATAGCTAAGATTGTGGTTAGCTGTGAGCCATAAAGATGTTCAAGCATTACCACCTTCCATGATCTTGTGAGACTTGGCCCAGGACATTGCGGATCGGGTCGGCGCCATTTTGGTGTGGTTGGAGGAGTGTGGATTGCAGGTTGGAGTTGCTGTTGGAGCCAGAGAGAGAAGCTAGCGGAATAAAGAGCCTGTTCGATTCCAGTCTGCCTCTGAACTTATTCCCGTGGCTTTGTTGCTGCAGGCGGCTATAGCGGCAGTCAGCGACAGGAGACAGAGATAAAAATGAAAGCAGAAATACCAAGTATTTATCCTGATTTTAGTTACCCATTGGACATCTGGAGGCCCAAGTGAATAGTCAGTATTTTTTTAACTAAAGCAGTCCCTGCTACAGATGAGGAGCTCTGCTTACTAAATCCCCAATGAAACTTACAAAAATTACCCTTTTTAAAACCATTCAAAGATTTTGAAAATGGTCCTCCTGTCCCCTGAACTCAAGCAAATTCAAAAAAATAAATATCTATAAAAAAAAATCTAATAGAATTTGGTAAACAACGTGACATCCTAGTATTTGAACAACAATGCTTTCTCCCACATACTCCCAGATCAATGAGGTGGAAACTTCAATCCAGACTTATTAAGACAAAAATAAATTTCACTCTGTCCCTGCACTCCCCCAACATTCCCCAGGCTCCCAACTTGAGGGCTTTCCTCCCATAAAGAGCAGAACTTTAATACCCCCCCTTCTGTTCCAGCTGCCATTGTAGTTGAGAAGTGGGAGCTCCCTTCTTCCACCAAACATCACTTATGGAATGGAGATTTTGCGTGTCATGGATTGCAATTATACTGGAATCCATATAGCTTTTCCCTGGTTCTTGAAGTAGTTATTTCATACAGAGGCAACCTGAGAAAGCCTTGGGTTATTCCTCCACAGTTCATAAAGTGAGGTGGCTCTTAGAAGATTTCCATTGTCTTCACCCCCAGCTCCAGAACTCTGGCTCATAGATATTTTTTTTAGGGGGGGGGGGTGTGTAGTAGAGAAATAATAAAATACAGTCTAATATTTTCCTAAAAGAACCAATTACATTGTTAACAGTGCATGGAGAAGTTTAAACCTCACAGCACAAATAAAGTCAATAGACGTTTTAGTGATGAGAATTGGGAGAACTTTTATTGATGTAATAAAAATACAGACTAATTATAAGCCTGCTGGTTTTCAGGAGAGAAGGGGGCAGATAAAGCCTCTAGGAGAGGTCCTCCTGAGGTCTGACCTCAGAAATTGTTGTCTATATGTGAAGGGCAAAACATCACACCAGGGACAGCCATGCAGCCAAGAGATTTATTCAACAGCCTTTGTGTCGGTAGCAAAACCAGAGAAGAGGTGCTGTGGTCGAAGGTTGAAGAGGTGCTGGGAGAGGGGAGTCACGGAGAAGGGAGTGTGCAAGCTCTGGTGGGAGAGGGGTGTCAGGGAGAGGGGAGTGTGCAAGCTCTGGACAGAAGGTGGGTGCTTGGTCGCACCGGCTAGGATCTCTGGAGCTATCAGCTAAAGCAGCTGCTGTCTGGCTGGAGGCTGGAGCTGTCAGCTGGGAGTGGCCATCGGGAGGTGCACCAGAGCAACCCCAACGCCATTGGCTTTTTGTCCATAGAACAGGGCAACCTTTAAGCCTATTGGCTCTTGCCCAGGGAAAAGAAACATCCTGCTGAGAATGAAACATCCTGCTGAGAATGAAACAATGTTGCTTCTCTCAGGATGTGGAAAACTCTGGGGGTGGGTAGCCCATCTATCAATATGTACACACAATTTGATTATATTACATTGTTGAGGGCTTTAATGCCCCAGAGCACTGTTGTAAACAATGAACCAGCAATTAGTTAAGCTTAAGAGTTAAGGGTGTTCAGAAAAAAAACCTGAGAGATCTGACAAAATTATTATCATCCCAGGTGACTATGGACCTACCCAAACTAGCACCTTCTTGAGGAGTCAAATTATAGAGACTTGAGGAAAGATGGAGAAAAAATTTACTAAAATAATGCAGCTAGTCAACTAATATATATATATATATATATATATATATATATATATACATATATATATAACAAAAGTTACTACAATATGTTATTAAAAATTAACATTTTGTAATATAGAAGTACTATTCATGAAAAGAAACAGAAAGAGCAAAGTCAAAGAACTACAGTGAAATCAAGCAAGAGAAATTGCCTTTGAGAATACCCAGATATTGGATTTACTAGGAAAATGTTTCAAAGAAACCACTAGAAATATATTCACAAAACTAAAAGAAACCTAAATTAAAGAAGTAAACATAGGCATAATGACAATATTGCATCAAACACAAAATGTAATTAACGAGGAAAAAAATTGAAAAAGATCCCAATAGAAATGTAGCATTAAAAATGCAATAATGTAGACAAACAAAAATGTCAGTGGAGGGGCTAAATAATGGAGAAAAGAAAATGAATGAATTTGAATATTGGTAGTAATTATGCAAGCCAATGAACAGAGAGAAAAATAATGAGGAAAATGAACAATTGTAGAGAAATTTGGACACTATGAAATGACCTAACATATAGGTATTATCAGAAAGATGTGAGAGACAGAAGAGAAATGAAAAAATAATAACTGAATCAAAGTTCATAAATTTATTTGAAAATAATACCTACACATTCAGGAAGTCCTACAAACTATAAGTAAGAGAAATGCAAAGAGACTCACAAACAGATAGATCATAGTAAAACAACAGAAAGTTACAGAGGAGGAGAAAATCTTGAAAGCAGCAAGAAAAAAATGATATGTCACTTACAAGGGAACCCCAGAAATATTAAGAGCAGACTTCTCAAAGAAAAAAACAGAGGCAAAAAATAGCATGATAATGTATTAGAATACTTCAAAAAAGGAATACTACCACCAAAGAATCCAATATCCATTATTGCTGTCCTTCAGAAATGAAATTTAATATAGATTTTCCCAAATAAACATAAGCAGAGAATTTATTAGCAACAAACAAAAAAAAAAAAACTTTACATGAAATTCTATAGCACTTTCTTCAGAAGGAAATAAGGTTACCCCAGGTGGTAATCTGAAAGCACACAAAGAGAACCAGTAATGGTAATTATGTAATTGAAACAGTCAATATTAATTTATGTGCTCCTCCTTTCCATAATGAACCAATTTAAAAATCAATTATATTGAGATGGGTGAGCCTATAACCTATAGAAAATAACAGTACAAAGTGGTTGGGATCAAAGTTGTAATGGAATAATAAAATTATAACACATGATAAAGTAATAATTATATCAGAGTGTCATTGTGTAACATTAAATGTGGGACAATATTTCAAAAACTAGGAAAGGAAGCTATCTAAGAGAAAACTTTTCTATAGTATTGGAAGTAAGTTCATATAAATCTGAAGTTCTTTCTAAGTAAGTTAGTATATATGGTAAGCCACTTATACAATACAGATACAGATAGATTTAATACATTGATGTATCTGTGTAATATAAAATATAAGTGTCAATATACACACATACATACAAATCTGCCCTCATCAGGATTCTCCAGAGAAACAGAAGCAATAGTATATATGTGTATACATAAAGATAACCAATACACAAACACACACACACACACACACACACACACACACACACACATACACAATACTTATAACCAGTATAAATATGTGTGTGTGTCTGTATATATATATATATATATATATATATATGTTTACATGTACAAATATATACATATATAATATTACCTTGTAATAAGAAAAATAATACCTCCTCTAAGAGGTGAACCAGTATATAAATATGTTTGTATATAATATACTTGTTTATATCCGATTTACAAAGAATTAACTTACACTATGATGAAGGCTGAAAAGTTCCAAGATATGCTTTTAGCAAGCTGGATGCCTAGGAAAGCAGATGGTATGGTTCCAATTCAAGTCAAACAGCCTGATAAGCAAGAGAGTTGATGGTTTCAGTTCCACTTGAGTCTAAGCACAAAGACATGAGATTATCAATATCAGCCCTCTAAAGCAGTCAGCCAAAGAAAGATAGAGGGAAAGAGAGAGAGAAAATTCTTCATTATTCAGACTATTTGTTCTATTTAGACCTTCAGTAGATTGGATAAGGTCCACCAATATTATGTCAAGATGACACATAAAATGAACCATAAGGAGTCTACCCCTTATCAACTTAGCACCTGTATACATCTCATATAATACTTGACCTCCAAATAAGACAATAATAAGGTCATAATTCTGCAATTTTGCCTGTTTTGTACAGCTATTCTGAGTACAACTGAAAACATATCCCACCTCAAAGAGAAGAAACAAAGTCCTTGAATGATATTTAATCATTTCATTGATGTCCTGTAACTTAATTACAACAATGAAAAATTAAAACTACTCAAATACTATGATATAATCTCAATACATATGATGGCACATGATAATGGAATAAGAGAAGAAAGACAACAAAGATATTTGATATACTCATTCATCAAAATAAGTTAGAAATACTCATGACAAGTATAGTCTTTTCTGTTACTGGTCACATGACCATAGTTGGTACTTAAAAATCCCTTCTACCATTATTCATTCTGTATATGTTTTGCCTTCAATAAGCACTTTAACTATTCATTGTCATTTACTCGGTGGAGCAACTCAAACCTTCATTCCTGAAGGGTATGGACCATTAATTGTCCTGCCTGGATTTGGTCGCTTCATTTCTCCACTGACTTTAATTATAGGCCACGGGAATATGAAGATCCATCTGAAGAAATTGCCTGTATTTCAGCCATTCCTTTCTTTGCCTCCTCCCGTACTTCCTTCCTAACCTATAGAATTGCAGTTCAATTTTCCCCTTGGTAATCAAATTCATTCATACCAGACAGCACAGAAATTTCCTCTTTGCCAGTTAATGCAGAAGCTTGAGAAGCCTAAAGTGGTGATCTTAACTTCTACTTCGATGGCATGATTGTTTTGTGTACAAAACACAGTGATTCAGTTGAAATGGAAGTTAAGAAGCATTACTACAAATGGAGTAAGCCCCCAGACCAGCAGAGCATGAAATCCTGAGAACAGGAAACAAAGTTTTGCTAATGGGTCACCAGGAGTCAGAGTAAGTGGTACCACTCCCATTTTTCACCCCTTGAATTCTGAATCAGTGACTTCTGGCCGTGGAAGAATAGCATTATATGTTGAACATTAATCAGAATATATACAGTCTTCTGGAGAACTGTGCCCCAGACATGTAAGGTATTACCACCTCTCTGGCTTTGTGAATCTTCAAAAAGTGTTCCACCATTCTATCAAGCCAGCTCCTTCAGGATGTAAGGAAACATTGTAGGACCTGCTATTTCCATGAGCATGGACCCATTACCACACTCTTTTTTTGCTATGAAGTTAGTGCCTTGCAATACTGTATGGAATACCAAGATGATAAATAAAATATTTAAAAGTTTATTGCACGCATAGAAGTTAAATAAGTAACAAATTATACCCTTCACATGATTGGAGTAGTATAATATAGTAAATATTCCACCAAATAGCTGACAAGTCACCCAAGAAATAATGAAATAGGGCCAGGCGCAGTGGTGCACGCCTGTAATCCCAGCACTTGGGGGAGGCTGAGGCAGGAGGATCTTGAGTTCAAAGCCAGCCTCGGCAATGGGGAAGCACTTAGTAACTCAGTGAGACCCTGTCTCTAAAAAAATACAAAAAAGGGCTGGGGATGTGGCCCAGTGGTCAAGTGCCCCTTAGTTCAATCCCTGGTACCAAAAAAAAAAGAAATGCTAAAATATCAGAACCTCTATGTTGGTCTCTCTTTCTGGAGAAATGGGTATTTGGCAGTGGCTTTGGCCAGGTTAACCTTAGTGAGTTTCCAGATTTCCATGTTGTTGTGCCCATATCTCCATATAACCTCCATACCTGCCAAATGGGTACTTAGTTCATGAACCCGCTAGGCAAGGACGGGGTAGCTGGAGAAAGAGCCTTTTTATTCACAGATGGGCCATCCTATCCATTTTATAATTAAAACCCTCTTCTGGTGAGTTTACCCTTTGTTAAGCACTCACAAAGGACAAACATACCTTCATGTGCTTTGCCCATTTAGAGATCTAGCTATGTACCTCTTCCCAATTTCCTTACATTTCCTCCAAAACCTTGACAATCCAGCCAAACCACTGACCAACCCATTAACTGGTACATTAGTGAATGCCTTGACATTTCTCCTTCTAAGTAAATTGGGCAACCAGATTTACTGCTGAAAGTTCTACCTACAAAGAGGATTTCTCTTAATCACCATCATTCATGGATGTCTCAGAGAGGGGTTATGTTGCTACAGCTGTCCAATTTCCACAAACCAGGACTGAGTCTTCTCTTTCTCTGTCAACTAATTATAGGGAACCCTCCATTGGTCCAAAAAAACAAGCTTGAAGAGAAAAGGGAGTGTACCTGAAGTAGTAACCATGGTCTGTGGACCACTTCTTCACATAACTTACTTGTACCATTTGGACTCACTTGTGCTAATCACATATACGCCACTTCCATTTGACAATAAGCTACTGCTAGGGTGCTCCAATTTAAGACTTGGTGATGAGCGGCTCGGAGAAGAGAATGGGAATTAAGTCCAGGCATCAGACTTGGAACCTAGTGTAGGCCCACAATGGTGAAATGTTAGGAGTAGCAAATAAATTATTGCTTTGAACTCCACAGCCTTGGACAGCTAGCCTGCCCTTCTGGGTTTCTCTCAGTGTTGCTGAAAGATATGCCCACTTGCCTATGGCCATTGTTAATGGGATTCCCTTGCCTGGTGTGGAATTTGTGAGCTTGATAGCTTTGAATTTAGATGCCTGCTATCCTTTGGTAAAAGACATACCAGTGCACCTACACAGCCTTGAGGTGCCTGGAGGAGGAAGAATTACTGAGCAAGTGATAAAGCCCCCACTGGGCCAATTCCCCACAGCTTCTAGCTTCTTGTTTACTTGAAGAACCACTCCTCACAATAAATTCCTTTGGTGTGTTTCACTATAAATAAAGCTTTTGCGGGCTTTTTCTTTTGTTAGGATTGGACCCATCAGGACTTTTCCACCTGTCAAGCCCCTGCTTTAAAAATATTTTCCATGTTTTTTGCTTTATTTCTTGATATTACTTTTTCAGTCTTTTATTTCCAGCTGGCCCACACCTCTGAGGGTTACTTATTTCCTCCCCATACAGGTTGTCGCTGAGAGTGAAACCCTGTACTGAGAAGAGATAGCAGCCTCTGTCCCAAGTCCAGTGCTGCTAGATACAGCCCCTTATTCTGCATCAGCCTGGTAACCAAAGGATTTTCCCCCAAAACACTACCTCAAACTTAGGCAGCTGGGTTCAAATAAAATCTTGATCCACTAGAAAATGGGACAAGGAGTAAGCACAGGACATTTCCTTGAAACTCAGTGCCACACTGGCGAAATACAAAACCTAGGGGGATACTTTGGCCCCTGTCTCAAGGCCCTTGTCTTTAGGGAGAAACTCTGGACTCACCTCAGTGCCAGGTGGAGAACCGTGGTCTAAGTTTGAGTTAGGCAAAATTTTATTCTAGCCAAAATCCCCTGTGGGTGGCTGCAGTGATGATGGACTATTAATGCACACAGCTGTAAGGACCTTACTCCCACCTCTGTGCTATGCACACCTCCATGAGCTGTCAGTTTGATGTCTGACCTAGTGTTGCAATGCCCGTAGCCATGGAACTGCCCACCTCATCCTTTCTCTAACTCCAGGTGACAGTGAGAGAGTCATTGTCGGCTTAGGGAAAGAAAATGAAGATAGGTGAATTAGTGGGGCTCAGTGTTGAACAGAATGCACCCATTCCTAACCATAGGCAAGTGACTGTGAACCAGGAAACTGGACTCACTGGAACTTCAGGTAGAGGCTTATGGTGATGGACTAAACATTTTAGGCATTCCTGCAGTCCATAAGAACAACATACCAACTGCAGACTGGGAATAAATTTGAACACGGGGCACCCTCCAGTGCTAAAGCTGACAATGCAGTAGCTGCAGTTTTGCAGCAAACCTGGAATTAAGGTACCATCTAGTGCTGAAATAGTGACAGTGACCATAGGCTCAGAGAGAGAGTAAGCAAGCTGCTTAGAATTTCAGGAAAAGCAGGTATAAATAAAGCCAGATTACAAACACTGGAATAAATACCTAATCTTTCAATGTGCATTCAATTTCTTACACCAACAAACATCAAGAACTTTCAGAGAACCATGATGTCACCTAATGACCAATATAAGGTGGCAGAACCAGATCATATAGTAACCAGTATGTGCAAATATCAGAGAATTCATAATATGTTTTTCAAAGAAATTCAACGAACTTCAAGAAACAGAGGTATAAAAATTCAGTACTTTGTCAGAGAACAGAGAGATGAAGAAATTTATTAAAAGGGATAATAACATAAAACATCCCAAACCTACAAGAGAACAGGGACAGAATGATCAGAAGGGATCAGTTACATTCAAATCAACCCAAACTACCCCAACAAATTATATATTTTCACCAAGCTCTGAAGGGTTTAAAACAAAGAGAGGATTCTCAAAGTAGCAAGAGAAAAGGAACAAATAACACATAGGATGTTACAAATTGCCTCACAGAAGACTTCTCAGCAGAAACCTTATAGGTCAGGAGGGAGTGGTATAAAATTTTCACAATGCTGAAGAAAAAGCAAAACAAGCCCAAGAATGTTGTACCCAGCAAAGCCAACATTTAGAAATGAAGGAGAAATAAAAACATTGCCAGAGGAATGAAAGCTGAGAGAATTTATCACCACCAGACCAGTCCTATAAGAAATGCTAAAGAGCATTCTTTAATCTGAAAGAACAAGATGTTTAGGAATAAGAAGAAATATTGGAAATAACATACTTTATTGGTAAAAGTAACTATGCATAGAAACTCAGAATGAGATACTATTACTAATATAAACCCTATCTATCCCTAGTATGAAGAGTGAAGAATAAAACAATTTGAAATAATAACTATATTAACATGTTAAAATACAGGCAAAATAAAAACATGTAAAAAGGAAAATCAAACATTCAAAATTAGAGGAGGAATAGAGTGGGTTTTTTTTTTTTAACTCTTTTATTCTTGTTTTCTTTTTCCTGTCTTTGTGAACAATGCTCAATTGTTATCACTTCAAAATAGTTTGTTATCATCTAAACATTTTGTTGGTAAGCTTCATGGTAACACAAAGTAAAAGTCTACAATAGATACATTAAATAAGTAAATACTTAAATAAGGAACATACACATTCCCCCCCCCCAAAAAAAAAAAAAATGATGAGAAAATCACTTTGTCACACAGGAAGACTTTAGGTTAAGAAGAAAAAAACTACAAAAAAGTAGAAAGAAGTAACAACATTATTGATAATTACCTTAAGTGTACATGGATTAAAATCTTTAAATAAAAGACAGAGTGACTGAATGGATTCTCTTAAAAGATGCCAAAATATTCTGCTTATGAGAAACTCATTTCACTCCTATGTATATGCATAGAATGAAAATAAAGGAATGAAAAAAATATATTCCATGCAAATGAAGTCCAACAGAAAGCAGAAATCGCCACATATATATAGACATGAAATCAAATGCCATGAAAAGAGACAAGGAAGGTCATAATATAATAATAAAGGAGTCAATTCAGCAAGAGGAAATAATAACTATAAATCTATATATATCCAATATTAGAACACCCAGACATATAAAGCAAATGTTAATAGGTCTAAAAGGAGGTGGATATTCTTGTTACAATGATAGTAGGTATCTTTAAGCCGGGCGCAGTGGCGCACGCCTGTAATCCCAGCACTTTGAGAGGCTGAGGCCGAAGGATCGCGAGTTCAAAGCCAGCCTCAGCAATGGCTGAGGTACTTAACAACTCAGTGAGACCCTGTCTCTAATTAAAAACACACAAAAATGGCTGGGGATGTGGCCCAGTGGTCAAGTGCCCCTGAGTTCAATCTCTGGTATCAAAATAAATAAATAAATAAATAAATAAATAAATAAATAAAAGTAGGTATCTTTAACATCCACTTTTGGTACTTTCATTTAGACAGGAATCAATGAAGAAAGAGCAGAGTTAAATAGCACCCTAGACCAAAGAGACCTAACACACATCTACAGAACATTCCATCCAACAGCTGCAGAGTACACAGGATTTTCAACAGTACATGGAACATTCTCCAGAACAGATCACATGGCAGAAGGCAAACACAATTCTTTAACAAATCGAAATCACAGTGAGTATATTTTCTGACTACAAGGGAATGAAACAATTTGGATATCCTTTATTCCAAGAAAGACTTTGAGAACTAGACAAATAAATGGAAATTAAGCAACATATTCTTGAAAAACCAGTGTGTCAAAGAAGAAACTAGGAAGGAAACTGAAAAATTTCTTGAAAAGGGGAAATGAAAATGGGTACATAACATTCCAAATCTATGGGATATAGAAAAAGCAATACTAACTGAGAAGTTCATAGCAATCAATATCTACAATAAAAATCAGAAAGATTGCCGATAAATATTCTGTAATAGTATATCAAGAAAACTAGAAAAACATGAACAAACCAAACCCAAAATTGGAAGGAAAGAAACAATCACAGAAATAAATGAAATGGATATTGAAAAAATTCAAAAATAAAACAAGGTTATCAAAATGAAGAGTTTTTTAAAGACACTCTTTACAGGGATTCATCCCAGGGATGCAAGGATGATTCAACCTATGCAAATAATAAACATGTTATGCCACATAACAGAATGAAGGAAAAAACTGCATGTACATCTTGATAAACCCAGAAAAGTTATTTGATAAAATTCAACATGCCTTTATAATAAAAAACTCTGAACAAATTCAGTATAGAAGGAATATACCTCAACATAACAAAGACCATATAAAAGAAGCCAACAGCTAATAACATATTGAATGGAGAAAAGCTGAATATGTCCTAAGATATGGAACAAGACAAGTATCTTACCACTTCTGTTCATCATAGCACTGAAAGTCCTATCTGGAGGAATCAGATAAGAATAAGAAATAAAGGGTATCCAAATTGGAAAGGAAGAAGACAAACTGGCATTGGTTGCAAATGACATGACTTTTTTATATGTGTATGCATGTATATGTATATTTATGTATATATATTTATGTATATATATGTATGTATATGTATATTTGCTTACACACACACACACACACACACACACACACACACACACACACATCCTGAAAGCCTGCACTCTAAAACAACTAGAACTAATGAACAAATTCAGCCAATTTTCAGGATACAAAATCACATAGAAAAATCAGTAGTGCTGCTGTACATCTATAACAAATTATTTGGAAAAAAGATATCAAGAAATAAATTCCATTTACAATAACTACAACATAAAAAGCAAAATACCTGTAAAAACTTTTAACCAAAAAGGTTGAAAACTATAAAGTATTGATGGAAGAAAATGAAACAGGAAAAAAAAAAATGGAAAGATCTATGTTCATGGATTGGAAGAACTAGTATTGTAAAAATGTCCACACTGCCCAAATCAACCTTCAGATTCAATACAATTCCTAATAAAAATATTGATTACATTCTTTATAGAACTAAAAACAATAGCACAATATTGGCATAAAAACAGACACACAGACCAATGTGACAGGATAGATAGTCAGGAAGTAAACCTGTGCATCTACAGCCAACAGATTTTTGAGAAAAGTGCTAAGAACATGCTTTGGGAAAGGACAGTCTCTTTGCTATGTGTTGCTAGAAAATGTGGATAGCCACATGCTCAAGAATGAAACTAGAGTCCCATTTCTCACCACTTCCAAAAATCAGTTCTAAAAAGATTACATACTCAAATGTAAAACCTCAAGCTTTAAAACTACCAGAAGAAAACATAAGGGAAACACTCTGGGACAATGGAATAGGCAATGATTATTATTATTTTTTATAAAATTCCAAAAGCACAGGCAAAAAAATACATATATATATTATATATTTATGTATATACATATGTATACACACACACATATATATATGTACATACAGGATTATATCACTTATAAGCTTCAGCTTTTAAGATTGTTTCAAAAGAAACAATCATCAGAGTGAAGAGACAACAGAGATAATATTCCCAACTGTACATCTGACAAAGAGTTAATATCTACAAGATCTAAGGAACTCAAACAATTCAACAGTAAGAAAAATAGTCAATAAAAAGTTTAGGCAATAGACCTAAAAAGACATCTCTCAAAAGAAACATACAAAGGACCAACATATATAAAAAATGTTCAACATCTGTTATAGTTTAGATATGAGGTCTCCCAAAAGCTCACTTGTGAGACAATTCAAGGAAGTATAGAGGTGAAATGAGTGGGTTTGGAAAGCCTTAACATAATCAATCCATTAATCAGGTTGAATGGATTAACTGAGTAGTAACTGCAGGCAGGTAAGGTGTGGCTAAAGGAGGAGGGTCACTGGGGCAAGCCTTTGCAGGTTATAGTTTATACCTGGTGAAGGGAGCTCCAGCTCTCTCTGCTTCCTGGTGCCTTGTCCACATTGCTTTCCTTCACCAAATGCTTCTGCCATGATATTATGCCTTACTTCAGGCACAGAGCAATGAATTTGAATGACTGTGGACTGAGACCCTGAAACTGTGAGCCCCAAATGAACTTTTCTTCCTATAAAAGTTGTTCTTGTCTGGTCATTTGGTCACAGCAGCAAAAAACCAACCAACCAAACAACAACAACAACAACAACAACAACAACAACAAAACAAACAAAAAAAACCACAAAACAGCTGACTAAAACAACATCCCTAATCTTCAGGGAAATTCAAATCAAAATCACAATAAGCTTTTTCTTCAATGCAGTCAGAATAATCAAAACAATTAAATACAACATACTAGTGAAAATGTGGAGGACCCTTACATACTGTTGAATGTAAATTTGTATGGCTATTATGGAAAAAAGCAAGTAGGTTCCTCCAAAACATTAAAATAGGAATGCTACATGATCCAGCAACCCCAAAGGAAATGAAATCAGTATGTCAAAGAGATCTATCTGCTGCCCCACATTTATTGCAGCATTATTCTCAATAATTAAGAAATGGAATTAACTCATGTCCATTGACTCATGAATGCATAAGAAAATATGGCACATATACACAATGGAATTCAACTATATAGAAGCATGATATACTCTCATTTGTTACAATATATATATATATATATATAGAATTGGAGAACATTTGTTAAGCGATATAATCCAAGCACAGAAAGACAAACACTGTATGACCTCACTTATGTCGAATCAAAAAGTTAATCACACAGAAACTGAGGGTAAAATGGTTGTTACCAGAAGCTGGGCACGATCAGAGAGGGTGGTACTGGGAAATGATTATCAATGGTACCCAGTTATAGTTATAGAGGAGTAAGATGTTCTGTTGTGCTACTGCACAGTAGGGTGACTAGATAAAATAATGTAAAATATGAATTTAACTGTATAGTGATGAATTATACAATTGAATGTACAATGACAAATATTCAAACAGAAAGGTGACTATGGATAACAATAATGTATATTCCAAACAGCTAAAATAGAGAATTTTAAATAAAATAATAAATTTTTAAAGAGATGAGTGTAATATCACTTGAATATTACAGTGTATACATATATCAAAACATTACATGATACCACCTGAATATCTACAATTTTATGTTTTTATGTATCAGTTAACAATAAGTTTTTAAAATGTTTACAAATAAGTAAAATTAAATTAACTGTAGTGATGGTTGCATGTATTTTTAATATACTAAAAATCATTGTATTTTACATTTTAATGAGTAAGTTGTATATGGGTATATGAATTCTATCTCAATAAAGCTGTTAAAAACATGTCCTCTTTTAAATTACATAAAGGAAAGAATACACTATACTAGTAAAATATTTAACCCCTCTTTAACATAAATATCATATCTAAAGAAGACAAAATCCAAAGTGACATTTACTAATTTACTATTCTTCTTCTCCATGTACCATCTCTTTCTGTGATGCTGTCCTGCCTTCACTCCTGAAACAAGAAAGAAGCTAAGCTAATTCCCATCATTCTTAAAACTGTTTCAATGTCAATTCACTTGACCCTCCCTGGCAATATAGTCACTAATGCAATTTGTGGGTTTTTTTTTTTTTTTTTTTTTTTTTTTTTTTTTGTATTGTGAATTGAACTCAGGGGCACTTGACCACTGAGCCACATCCCCAGCCCTATTTTGTATTTCCCTTTTTTTATTTAGAGACAGGGTCTCACCAAGTTGCTTAGGCCTCACTTTTGTTGTGGCTGGCTTTGAACTCCCAATCCCCCTGATTCAGCCTCCTGAGCCACTGGGATTACAGGCTTGCACCACCGCATCCTGCTGCAATTTGTGTTCTTGTAACATTGTGTTCACCCCACAAATGTGAATGTTATACCTGATCATAACTGCATATTATCATGTTAGTTTCCTTCAATAAACCATGGAATGCTTTAAACACAGGTCTTTAGTTTTTTTTTTTTTTTTTTTTTTTTCTAATATTCAACATTCAACACAGTACAATGATGCATGGTGATAATGAAAAATATACGAGTTGGAAATAACCTTTCTCTTTCCATGTTTATATGGTTTGGATTATCACATGAATTTCACTTGAAAAAGCATATACTGAATTCACTTTTGTGCAACATCATTCCATGGCACATGAGAATAGCACTACATGAGCTGAAGCAATGGTCTGTTTCTGTCATCGTTATAATTTGTCTTTGTAGTCAAATCTACCCATGTAAATTTGAATGAAAATAAACTTTCCCCAGGTAATTCAAAATGGTGAAAATATACATTGCAAGTATAATATACTATGACATACTAGTTGCATTAATCCAACAATTATTTCGGGAAAAAATTTTTGCTTTTTGCAAAATTAAGTCATTATTTTAATGAGAGTGACTATTTTGTCTTGTAAATCCATAGATAAGATGAATGTATATTTTCATATTTTTTATACTTGAGAGATGGGTACCTTTTGGCTTTATGGTTGGTTATTCCGATTAGGTTGAAAGATTTTCCTCTCTCAAAAGATATAAATTTATTCAACTATGCAGTGTTAAAGAAGATATTTTGAGAAGTGACATGTTCAGGAAATTCTAATACCTTCTAACGCCATCAGTATTAAAATAAATATTTGCCTTTTTTTTTTTTTCATGATGCTGATGAAACTCAGAGCTTCATACATGGTAGGGAATGTTCTACCACAGAGCCATAACACACTCCTGAATATATGCACATCTTTAAAGATTAACATAAAAATTTACATCTGATTTTCATCCAAACTTTGAAACTGAGGGAAACTTCATTCTCTTGATGCCCTGAGCATTGCCAGGATTACTTTGATGATGTCTGTCAGAAGCATTTTCAAATGGAAAAGCAGAAGAAAAATGAACATTGTAGGAAAAAAGTTGAGGCTTCTTTAAACTGTCAATTTGTCATTTTTTTTTTTTTTTTTAGTTATGCATAGTTTGAAGTGGTTTTACACTATTTTTGAAGCTACTTTTAATGCTACTTCTCAGGCTGTGATTTCACTCTATATACCAGAAGTAAAATATTCTTATAAGGCTTATTTTCCCATGGTGTTAAATATAATATATATTTATCCTCTTTAACTGTTTTTAGAGTTTACCTAAGGGAGTGTTTATCTATGATGGCACTTATTTTTAAGGGTTAATTGAGAATATTTTTTGCATCATAAAATAAAATACCTTATTGGAATTCACTGCATCAGTTTGAAAAACTAAGAACTGTCCTTGGTAAACCCATGAAAATCTGTGTCTAATCATAGAGTGTACTGCCTTAAGTAATTTTCACATCGTGATGGGAAAGTTAAAGCAGAGAAAAATATATTTTCCTTTCTTGCTCCTTTTGTGGTAAATCCTATAATTGCCATATAGATAGATACTTTCGCAACATCAAAGCAGCAAATCTACTAGGAACGAAGCAGCATGATTTTCATATTGAAGTGAGAAATACAGAAAGCTTTGCTTTATTTTACCCTTCTATTTTTGGAATCATAAAGAAGCATTTTAAAATAAATGGTATTTATACATAAAGAGATATCAAGAAATGTATCTACGATCTAGTGAGCTGTCAACACAGTCAATATAGTCAGCACAGGTAAATATGAGTTATATTATCTGATTTGGAGAGAAAATGCCTGGGTTCAAATCTCACTTCTTCTACTTACTTGTTATGTGATCTTGAACATGTGCTTTACACTTTTTGAATCTCAAATGAAATAACATATTTCTTCTGTTGGATTATTTTAAAATTTAAGATATGTGTTGGAAAATTCTCAGTTCTTTGGCTCAAAACTGGTGTTGAACAATATGCTAGCTGATTTTTATTTGACAGGATAAAGTCTTGAATAGATTTGATAATGCTGCATTTTTGCCTGATATTCACCATTAGCCCTGTGCTTTTCTCTTCCTCACTTTCCTTGCTCCCCATTCCCCAATTTATAAACATCTCAATCTTCAATATCCATTAGTTCAGAGGAAAGATGATATAATGAAATACAGAAATAGAGTCTTAGCTTTTAAGTTTAAAAACATATTTTGGAAGGGAATAATTTAGAAGAATAAGTGAAATAATTGAAGACCCAGACTAATTACCAAATAATAGATTAAAAAAATAACTTCAGATGAGATTAAGGCAAACCGTAATCCTATCTTCATACATCAAATTCAATCTGGGGAATCAGCTCTAAGTTAGAGTGGACTACAGAGTTCCATATAGATTTTCAGTTTGCAGGAAAAGAAATGTAGCACACTTCTCTTCCAGGAAAATCTGGGTGAGAGGCAAGATCCCAAGGTTGTCTGTAATGAGCGTAAGTAAAATTATAGAAAGATTACATTTTATTTCTAATACAACTGAGATACTAGACTGAGATTTATGTGTCTTAAAAATAATTCATATCACTGAAATCTTTATTCGTAGGAATTTGTTTTCAGTGAAATTAGCTATCAGGAACACTAATGTGCTTTAAAATCAGAGAAAAGTTCTGGAAATACAAAGCTGCCTAATTTTAAGAATAATATTTTAAAAGTCATTTCATTGGAAATCAGACAGCAAGGTATCTGAATTACCAATATTTTGAAAGTAAACATCAAAGTGGAATAAAAAATTGACTGAATCTATTTCTTGTCTGATCAAGGGGAGAAAAAACAAAAGGACAGAGAGATAGAAATGCAGTTAAGTTTCTGCCAATAGGGATTACTCTTGTCTACTGAAGTAATTACATGTACTCTAATTGAGAGATAATGGATTAATTATATTTTGGGGCATTTTGTCTTTGTTCAAACACACAAAAGTAATAACATTACAACCCTCCAGAGATTTTTCTTTTAAATCTCCAAGTATTCACTTTCTAAATCTTTTTTCCTCAAGATTAAAAACTACGTAAATATGAACACCACATAAATAAATTAAAAACTGAAATAAATCGAAATCTAATTATTCAATAAATGTTTGCTACTTTTTGAAAAATATGGTACATTTTGTAAAAAATGCAAAGAAAAATAAAATGTGATGGCCAGAAAGATTATAGTCTTTTAGGAAAATAAGATGTGTACACTAATATCGATAATGCAAGATTAAAAAAAAAGTGATAAATGACAAATGAAGGGAGGTAAATTGTGAAAACTAAGAAATTAAAATAGCACTTTTGGACATAGAAATCAGGGAAAATCTCATGGTGAAAAAAGTAATATATGAACTTTAAAGAATGAATGTCATTTAAACAAGGAAATATTGAAGTAAAAGCATTCTAATAAGAGGAAAAATCAGAAGAAGAAAAATCATAAGTGAAGAAGTGAGCTGTGTAGACTGTACAGAGGAAAGAAAATAATTTCAAATTGTGGGTGTTATACAATGGAACTCTCTGGAGATGAAAATCTTTTGTACACATGTTATCAAATATGGTAGCAACCAGCCACATGCAGCTGTTGAACACTTGAAAAGTAGCTAGTATGACTAAGAAATTAAATATGTAATTATATTTTGTGTTAATAATTTTAAATTGAAGTTGAAATGTAGGTGCTTCTCAACTTATAATGGGATTACATTCTAAAAATCCATTTTAAATTGAAAATATCACGAACTGAAAATGCACCTAATACACCTAACTTACAAATGCCATAATGTAAGAGCCTTAATGAGGAGGTAGCTAAGATGGCGGCTGGCTGAGAGCCAAAGAGGAGGCATTTAATTGTTTTCTCCTGACCTTAATGTAATCAACGAAGAATCTTTCTGTGCCCGTGAGCACTGTGTGATGCACCTGTAAGTAGAGCTTGTGATACGTGTATACTTGTTAAGGTGAAGAGTATTTAACCAGGTAGGGCTGGCGAGAGGGGTGGTTGGAGTTGGAGAGAGAATACAGAAGAGAAAGCAGAGAAGAAGCAAGAATAAAGAACCTACTCATTCCCAGTCTGCCTCGATTTCTTTCCCATGGTATCGTTGCTGCAGGCGGCAACAGCTGCAGGCGGCAACACCATAACTTAACTGAGCCTATCTTGAACACACTCAGAGTACTACATTAGCCTTCAATTAGACAAAATCATCTAACACTAAGCATTGACAATCTCATATAATTTCTTAAATACTATACTGAAAGTGAAAAACAGAGGGATGTATGGATACATTTTTGCATCATTGTGAAGTTGAAAAATGTTAAGTAGAATAATAATAAATCAGGGAAAATTGCTAGTCACATGAGTCTGGTGACTACCATACTGAACATCATAATCTCAGGGTGTGTAAATTAGACTTTAGTAACTAAAGCTGAGTCTGAATTGAGAAACAGAACTGTAAACAAAAGGAAATATTTCAAGTTTTCTAGAAAAGAATATTAAAAGCACAAATGTAGAAAATGCCAAGATGGGCCTGGTAGTATAACACATTGACAAAAAGACACCTAGCATTTATGAGGCCCTAAGTTAGATTTCCAGTATTGCAGAGAAAAAAAAAAAAAAAGAAGAAGAAGAAGAAATAAATGAAACAAAAAGAGGTCAAAGAAAACACTAAGAGAATCAACAAGTGATACTTTTATGAAAGAGTAGACAAGAACAGAACAAACAAGAGGAAAGTGGTATTTGATGGTCACAATTGCTCAAAAAATAAGAACCTCAATTAGAATTATCTAAAGTAAATGGTGAAATGCAGAAAGCAGCTGTGGATCTTGCAGAGATGCAATTGCCAGGTTCTTGGCACGATCTTCTCCAGGAAGTTTTCCCTGACTTCTGATCAATCCCTTCTTGCCTTTTTTTCACTTCTCCCCACCAATTAGGGGTTTCTGTCACTATGATATCATATGTTCTACAAGTTGACAGACTGTAGTTTAAAAGTCAGGACATCTCACAGTACTCTGGAAAGCCACTCACTGCATGTTAATTGAATGGATAGGAAGGGGAATCATAATAACACATTGGTTTTCATATCTGAATTTCTAGAAGGATGGTGATGCCCTGAGCAAAAATAGGGAATGCAGAAAAAAATGTGTATGAAAGGAGAAGCTGGTGAATTAATTCAAGCATGAATTTATAGTTTCTGGCAACATTCAAGAAGTCTGACAATAGAAAAGAATTTAGTTGGGGAGAGAGATGTAATTGTAGAAACAACCCACAGAAGTGTTAACTAAAGTGACAAGTGCCCAGGAGACTGCAAGGAATGTATGTATGCATATAAAGAGAAAGAAATGGATGAAATAAAGGAATAATTGGGAGGCACTTATTTAATAAAAGTAATATTAAAAACAATTGTGGAATTTGTTCTCTATGCACTGTTATCTGTTCTTTCAAACAAGAGCAGCTGTTTGGGGCCTTCTTTAAATCTATGTGAGTGTTATTTTGTACTGAGTTTTGAGGCTATGTAAATGGATGAGTCAATATTCACAGCCATGCTAATGGATATAAATGCACATAAATGTTTTCAGGGTTAGGTAAAAATTATTAAGATATGAGTTATCTTTATTTTTCTAAGGCTAATTAATTACTTATTTATATTCTTTCATGAATTATGTCCTACTATTTTATTTAAAAACATTCCAAAATACATGGTTTAACAGAAATAAAATATATGCAGAGATCAAATTCAGAGGTCTCAATTCTAGAACTGATTTTCAAAATAAGTGATGATTTGATTTTTGGCAAATCGCTATATGTTTGTCAGCACTGTCTTCACCAATTAATGTCTAAAATGAAATATGTGAACTTAAACTTTTATGTTGTGGAAATACATGAATTCAGAGCAAAAACTGGTTATTGAGAAATAATCCATCAATAGTGAAAATAAAACTTCAGTCTAAATACCTTTTTTCTGTAAACATTGTCAAAGATTGTTGATTATGTTATCAAACCATAGCACATCATATTTTTTGTGTTTTATTTGTACCACAATCTGAAAGATAATAGCTACTGAAGTATAGATAGATGCATACCACCAACACTGGTTGCTATCATAATGTTGATTTATTATGTAAAGGATGAATGTACCATAATTAGAAATCTTTAAACATGAAGAGAAGCACATCTGTGGTATTTCAGCAATTTTAATCCACATTCCAGTAAAAATAGTTGGTCTTTATTCAAAGTCTTAGAAAAAACAAAGTGTGTTATTTGTGAAAAATTTATATCCATCAATTTTTCTATTACTCATATTTGATGATTCAAGGAGACCATCAAAGAAGACATGATTGATTGCAATTTAAAATATGTGATAACTGATGAATAGAGATAACTAAAACTAGGAAATCTATTAAATTAAATAATAAATTTTAAGAAATTAGTTTCATCTTAGTGATCATTTTTCCTGACTATACACAGTATCTTTACCACAAATGAGTCATGTATGCCCTCCCACTACTATCTTAAAGAGTGAAAGTAAAACATTTTTGTAAAAGTTTTTCTATTAGAGATTAAGATTTTTATTCTAAAAGTTTTATATTTGTAACATGTTACACATCAGTGTGTCTTAGTTCATTCAGACTGCTACAACAAAATGCCCTAAACTGAGAAACTAAAAAACAACAGGGATTTATTTCTCATAGTCCAAGAGACTGGGAAGTCCAAGAACAAGGTGCAGCAGATTCTGTGTCTGATAAGGCCCCACTTTTCAGCACATAAATGGCAGTTTTCTGTGTCTTTACATGGTGGAGAGAAGGCAGCTTGTTGGGGCCATCTTTTATAAAGGCACTAATCCTGTTCATGGTCCTGGAATGAAATAGGCCACTTTCAAAACTGAAACTTATTTTTACCTGTTTGTAATTTTTATGGGGTACAAGATTTGACAATGCCATCCATGTTTGAAATGTGTAATGGTCAAATCAGGGTAATAAGCACTTCCAGATTTTCAGAGATTAATTATTTTCTCTACTGGGAATTTCATATTCTTCTTTTCTAGTTTATTTTAAAACAGCATAGATTGTTGTAACCGTTGGTTGCCCTACTATGCTTCAGAAAGCCTAAACTAACTCTCTAAGGGTATTTGGGTGTATCATAAGTAACTTCTGTTTGTTCCCCTTCTTAAGCCATGTGATAATGATGACTATTTGGTTGTTTTCAATATTTCAAAGTTGTGCTGCATGTACCTATTCTTGAAACAATATATTGGTGGGAATAATCTCTCAAGGAAAGTTACTAGGAAGAGAGTTTCATAAATTTTGCTCAATTCTACAAAATGTCCTAGCAAGAAAGTGTATAGTGATTAACATCTAAGTAGTAGTAAATAAGTACCCAGCTTTACCACCACTTCAAACTTCTGCCAAACTGTTATGGGTATAGGATGGAAGAATCTCCTTTTAAATTCAATTATCTGTGAAAGGTAATAATTATTCATAGTAATTTTTTTGAGAAAAGTCTCCTTATATTCTCTATTTGTTTAAGTAACTTTATATTTCCTTAGTTACTAATACTAAAATTATACTTATTAGCTTTTAAAATTTTAAATTCAATTTATTTTTAACAAATATATAAAAATTATGCACATTTATCGGGTAATGTGATGTTTTAATATACATATGCACTGTGTAACATTCAAATCATGGTACACACATCTACTTCCACAAACATGATCATTTTTTTAAATTTTTTATCTGTGCAACATTAGTACCCATTGATCAATCTTTCTTTATCCCTCCCTACCTCATACTTCTCCAGGCTCTGGTAAATACCATTTTTCTCTCATCTCCTGAGATCAATGATTTTAAAATCCACATGGACTGAGATCATGCAGTATCTGGTTTTGATGTCTGGTTTATTTCATTTAATGCAATGATCTTTGGCTCCCTCTATGTGGTTGCAAATGACAAGATTTCAATTTAATTTCATAGTTGAATAGTATGTCACTGTGTATATGTAACACTTTTTTTTTTTATCCATTCATCATTTGAGGGATTTTTAATTTCCATTTCTTGACTCTTGTGAATAATGCTGCAATGAATTTTGGAGTACAGATGTGTTTTTGACATGCCAATTTCATATCCTGTGGTTTATACCCAGAAATGGGATTACTGGGTCATATGGTAGTTCTATTTTTAATTTTTTGAGGAACCTCCATACTGTTTTTCATAATAGCTATAATAATTTTCATTCCCACCAATAGTGCACAAGTGTTTCCTTTTCTCCACATTCTCACCAGTACTTGTTTTCTTTAGTCTTTTTGTTAAGAGCCATTTTGATTGGATTGAAGTGTTAGCTCAGCATGGTTTTGATTTGCATTTCACAAATGATTAGTGATATGGAACATTTTTTTTCTCATACTTGTTGGCTGTCTATATGTCTTCTTTTGAGAAATGTCTATTTAAGTTTATTGCCCATTTTAATTTTTGTTAGTGTATTATAGTTATACATAATTTTGGGTTCATTTTGACATAATCATACAAGCATGGAATATAATTTGCTCCATTTCAGTCTCCAGTACTTATTCCCTCCCCTCTTCCATCTCCCTGTTCCTTTTCATCTACTCTTTTGATCTTTCTTCTATATATTTATAGTTGTTTTTTAATTACTTCTTTATAGATATACATAAAGGTGAAATTAACTGTGGTATATTCATATATTTACATAGCACAGTTTGGTCAATTCCATTCCACCTTTCCTCTCTTTTTTATCACTTCCTCCTCCCCTCAATTCCCTGCCTCTGCTCTACTGATCTCCTCTCTGTTTTTGTGGGACACGCCCCTCCTCAGGCCTTTTATTCCTTTGTTTTGTTCTAGCTTCTGCACATGAGAGAAAACATTACATTCAACCCTGGACCTTCTGAGTCTAGCTTATTTCATTTAGCATGATGTTCTCCAGTTTCAACTGGAGAATTTCAGAAAATACCTTAATTTCATTTTTCTTTATGGCTGAGTAAAACGTCTTTGTATCTATATACCATGTTTTGTTCATCCATTCATCTGTTGATGGGTACCTTTGCTCATGCCATGACTTGGCCATTGTGAGTTGTGCTGCCATAAACATTGATGTAGCTATATTACTGTAGTATGCTGATTTTAGTTCTTTAGAATAAGTACCCAGGACTTGGATAGCTGGGTCATATGGTGGTTCCAGTCCTAGTTTTTAAAGGAATTTCCATACTGCTTTCTAGAGTGCTTCTACCAATTTGCATTCCCACCAGCAGTGTGTGAGTGTACCTTTTTCCCTGCAACCTGGCCAACATTTATTGTTGCTTGTGTTTTTGATAATTGCCAATCTGACTTAAGGAATTTCCATACTGCTTTCCTGAGTGGTTGTCATATTTTCAGTTCCATCAAGAATGTACAAGTATACCTTTTTCCCCACATCCTAGCCACTATTATTTTTTGTATGCTTGATAATTGCCATTCTGACTGGAGTGAGATAAAATCTCAATGTAATTTTGATTTGTATTTCCCTGATTGCTAGGGATGTTGAACAATTTTTCATATATTTGTTGGCCATTTATATTTTTTATTGTGAGAAATGAATATATAGTTATTTTTGTGCATTTATTCACTGGGTTATTTAGTTTTGTTGTCATCATTTTTTGTTGTTGTTTTGGGGTGCTAAGATTTTTTAGTTCCTTGTATATTCTAAATATTAATACCTTGTCAGAGAAGCAGCTGGCAAATATCTTCTCCCATTATAATTGTTTCTTTTGCTGTGCAGAAGCTTCTTTAAGTTTGATGCCATCCCACTTATTGGTTTCTTATGCTTTCAGAGTCTCTTAGGTGAGTCAGTGCCTGTGCTAATATGTCGGAGTGTTGAGCCTATGTTTTCTTCCACAAGTTGCAAAGTTTCTGGTCTAAATCTTAGGTCTTTCATCTACTTTGAATGACTTTTGTGTAGGGTGAAAGACAGGGATGTAGTTTCTTTCCTAACATATGGATATTCAGTTTTTTCCAGCATTATTTGTTAAAAAGCTCTCTCTTCTCCAACATGTTTTAGGGACCTCTGTCGAGTATTAGACAGATGGATTATTTGTTTTTTGCTATTGAGTTTTTTTTTTTTTTAATTCCTTATATATTCTGGATATTAACCCCTTGTGAGATATATGGTTTTTTAAATATTTTCTTACATTCTGTATTTTGTCTCTTCATTCCAGTGATTGTTCTCTTTTCTGTTGCATAGGATTTTTGTTTGAAAAAGTCCCAATTGTCCATTTTTGCTCTTGCTTCTTGTACTTACTGCGTCTTGTCCAAAACATCCTTGCCCCTTCCAATGTACCAAAGTGTTTCCCCTGAGTTTTCTTCTAGTTTCTTGTTGTTTCAATTCTTACATTTATGTTTTGAACCCATTTTGAGTTTACTTTCATAACTGTTGAGAAAGGGAGGTTAGCGTTTTTGTAGCAAATATATCAGTATAGTTAATAGTAACTATTGAACAAGGTTTCAAATTCTCATAGACCAACATAATACATATGTTTATCACTATCATAGCACCTTGTTTATTATTCAGACAACATATAACTCATAATGTGTGTTGCAGGGGTCTTTCCAGAGAATGGAGTCCCTATCCTTTAGGACTAAAATCCTCAGGTTTTTAATGTCCTGTGAATCCAGCAGAGAAAGGAGTCACCTCCCTGGTTTCTTAAAACTCCTGGACTAGAAGTGAAGATGCATGTATGCTCACCTTTAATTCATTAGGATTCATAGGATTATAGGATGAAAAGGAGACTGAGAAACACCTCCCTTGGCAGGATCCGTTCCATGTTATAAAACTGAAATATGGACTTTAATGAACATGTGAAATTATCTGCCTTAGAAATAAAATACTGTGCTTTAGCCTCTTACTGGCCTTTGAATAAATATGGAAGCTTTAATTCCATAGGAGATGCTAATTATCCAGTCACTATTTAATGAATAATATGACATTTCCCAAATATTCTTATCTTTATATTTGGGAGTCTATATATAATTTGAATAGTCACATGACCATAAAAAATCAGTAAATTTTAACTTAAACTGTTTTTGAACATTTTATAGTTTGTTTCCCTTTAATCTAAATTTGAAATATTAATATATACTTACTATTTTTTACTTCTTATCAACTAATACTTATTATATGTTACTAACTTTTCTCCAAAAATTATTTAATAGTTGCATATCAGGTTGTCATAAATGTATCATAATTTATTTGATCAGTTACTACTAAAGGATATGCATTTGCTTCCTTTTATTGAAAATTAAAATTCTGTGTAATGAAAAATCTACTTTTATATAAATATATGTGTACTTTTCTAACTACTTCTATAAGACAGGTGTCTTGTATTGAATATTAAATAAAAATAACTGAACAAATGCAAGGTCCTTGGCATTTCTTATCAAATCAACTATAAAAATCTCAGTTTAAATTTCTCTTTTTGAATGAAGAAAACAAAATTTTTTTTTTTACAAACTTTTCCAAACTGGGTAGTATTTTTTTAAAATGTAGCAAATGAAAAGTGAAAAATATATGTATACTGTTGATTATATATCCTGGTTCTTTGCCTTCAATTTCCATTGTTTGTTTTAAGCCAGGATTTTTGTTTTAAGTTATGCAGGAGTTTAAATTTTTTTTTAAATATTATTTTGGCTCTAGGCCTATTTTTGTTATTATTTGTGAAGAACGATTTATATGAAAAAGTATGAGAGGGTAACGAGCACTCTGGCAGAGCAGGTTCTTGCTCAGGAGGTGTGAGCCACCTGGGAAAATAAAAAGTCTGAAATAATCAGTAAGAGATAAAGACAAATCCAAAGATTAAATCTAAGAAGCAGGGCACCTGATGGGTCTTCCAGCCCCAATAGAAAATGAAACTGAACAACAAAAAGGCCCCAATTCTTTATTTAAGGGAAAGCACATCAAAGGCAGGGACAAGGTTTCAGTGTGGGAGGACTCTTTTTTTGGTGCTTGGCAGGTTATGCCCATCTCAGGGAGGCTGTTTGATCCTAAGGCTGTGAGCTAAGACAGGATATTAGCATTATCTGGGCTTTCTCAAACTGGGGAATTTCACCTTGGAGTTCCCAGATAAACAGCTTCCCTACCTTATGTTGGCTCCAACAAACCCATAATCCATATATGGCTTCCAACATAGAAGATAATGATTTACTTGTCAAATGAGTTGCAAAGATTTAACTTGTAATTTTTCATTAGTTTTTCTTCTCATATTTTTGACATGAGAATTTTCTCCTTGTCTTAATGTAACTAATCTGCCAATCTATTTGAGTCAATTTTTTTTGTTTAAAAATATTTTCCCATTTTAATATTATATAAATATTTCCATATCACATAGCACTATAAAATACTTGGCTTAAAATATTTTTCAGTTCTGTTCATTCAGTTTAAAGTAACATAACTAAATGCCTTTGTTTTTTTTTTTTTTTTTTTTTTTTGTTGTTGTTGTTGTTTTTGACAAGAGATGTATAATGGTCTCCGTAGGAAAATAAATTATTTTACTCACTATTGTGTTTTTTAAATAAGTACAAAATTTAGAATCATTTTTAATAGATCAGGGAAGTTTATCTGTATTTAATATTATATTGGGTTTGCTAATTTCATCAAAGAAGAGAGTTTAACTAGGAAGCATGCAATTGAAATTACTACATTATCAGAATACATGCTTAAAATACAACTATTGTACTAAAATAGACATTTATTTTTAATGTATTATTGTTTTACCTCTTTTACAAGGCAATTTCATTTTGGAATTTTTCACTTTAATAAATATGTGTGCTACTTTAGGTTATGCTGGGTGCTAGGGCTGAAACTGTGTCACTCTGCTAAATTTATATAGTGTAGTCTTAATTCCAAACATGACTGTGTTTGGAGATAGGGCTTTTAAGGACAGTGTTCTAATCCAATAGAACTGATGGATTTATAAAAAGAAGAAGACAGAGAAGAAACTATGCCAGTGCATGCACTAAGGAAAGGCTACAATGAGGGCGCAGTGAGGGGATGGCCATCTACAAATCAGGAAGAGGTCTTCATGAGGAACCAAATCAATCAACACCTTCATCTTGGACTTAGCATCAGAACTGTAAGAAAATAAGCGTCCCAAGTCAATGATATTTTGTTCTGGAACTCAGTGAATTCAATACACCAAAGATTACTTAATTTTTACTTGATATTTTATCATAATAGTTTACTCAGTGGCATATATATATATATATATATATATATATATATATATATTTCAAAACCTTGAAGATACTAATGAATAATAGCAATTTTAGGCTAACCCATCTTCACTCCAAATTTCCTCTTCCAATAGACAACTGAAAACTCTTTAAACTGTTTTTCCTGATATTTATATCTTTATTTCTATTAGCATATTTATTCAAATTATCTTTTGGGGTTTTTTGCATGCCTTCTGCTTGCGGTCATTTATAAGTAAGGCAACTGCATCCTTCTTTCCTCATCTGTTCACCTATGTCTAGTTACCTGTATAGTTTCCCCTCAGTGTATTGACTTAATATATTCTATTAACAAGCCCCGATATATTTCTTTCCTTTAAAAAAAAAAAAAAAAATTCTTTCTGATGAATACTGTCCTGTATCATGCATTATGCTATTCCCTTTAGATTATTCATCATAATCTTCACTAAAAATGTTATGATTTTATATTTCTTTCAGAGAATAGCAACTAAGGCAATCCTAATAGCCTTGCTAAATGGTATACATAAAATCCTATTTGCTGAATGAGCCAATAATTAAAAAGACAAATATTGGGGGCTGGGATGTGGCTCAGCGGTAGGGCGCTCGCCTAGCATGTGTGTGACCTGGGTTCGATCATCAGCACCACGTAAAAATATATGCATTGTGTACAACTAAAGCAAATAAATAAATTTTAAAAAAAAAAGACAAATATTGGATTTGGATCAAGTTATGTTTCAAAAGTTTAATATGGTCATATAGCAAAAAAAAAAAAAAAGGGGGAGCACTCCATCATTAGCCTATGAAGACTTTCTTGCTTGTTAAAGTTTCCTTCACTACAGTGTCCTCATAACTTGTCTTCAGTATCAAAATGGAGGTTTGTTTATATCTTCTGACTTTAACATATCTTCCAAATCTTTCTTTACTCCTTAAAGCCCTGCTTTAAAAAATCAAAGCAAACCAAAAAACCCTGCCAATCTATAGATGGTGTACCATTTACATAGGCCACCTTCTGTGTCCACATTTGCAAAATCACTCTTAACTGCCATTTTCCTTTCCCTTATTTTAATGAAAGTCATCTTTCATAATCAGGGTTTTTCAAAACATCTAGATGACTCAGTGTTCATGTACATGATCATACCAACACCCTGACTTCTCAGTTAATGATCTGTTCATCTTTAAGAGAAGGTTTTAGTTTCTTCAACTTTACCTGCATCCATGGCCATATTATAGACAGTATCATGACCCACTGAACTGTTTCATCTAGTTCAATCATTTTAGTTCTCCAATTATGTTTGCTCCACCTTTTCATTAACATAATAAAGACTCAATCTCTACATTGTCCTCTCTACCCTTGATTTCCCTTTCCTATCCAAATTTATTTGCCAGTATCCCTAATCCTATTATGTATTCAAATGCAAGGAGATTAATTTGGAAGTTTGCAGCAATCTAAAAATAATTAGAAGATAAAATTCGAAAACTTAGTAGATAGTTGAACAAATGTTATGAGTGATATCACTTTCTCATAAAAGCAAAATGTCAAGAGAACTTCATTTTTGCTTCTTTGCACTCCTAAACTTTTACCATGTAAGATTTTGGATTTCATCATCCTTTAATTGCCACCCCTTCCCTGATTCATCAATAAAAATATGTCATGGATAAATTCTACTCATATTTAAAGTTCCAGATGAAAGATATTTTCCTGACTGCAAAAATGCTTTTGGACATGCTGTCATTGAATCCTACAATCTCTATGATAATGTCTATTGTAATCTTCTAGGCTTCTGCTTTTACTTGTCTTACACAGGACTATAAATTCCCTAAAAGCAAAAACTTGCACAACTCAGGTAGTAATGGCATAGTGTCTAATACATTGAAGTCATGAAATAATGACTTTTTCTTAAGTGAATTAATGAATAAATTAGATTAAATGGTTAATCAGCATTACCTCAGTATTAGATTAATAAATGTAAAGACTACAGAATCCATTTGAAAGGAGGTCACTAAATTAACATTTCAAGAGTCAGAAATCATTGAAAGTTTAAGCTAATGTTCTAAAAACAAGAGATCAAGCCTTAGATTTGGGCAAATTGCACTGAAATACTACTGATTAGACTGGCTCAGCATGTGACAAACCCATGCTAGGGTATTCAAATGCTAGAAGTTTAGGGCCACCTCAGGGGGCTTGGTGAAGTACACTGTACTTTTGCCACCTCCAGCATAGTTTTTCTTGGTTTACTCCTGCTCACCTGTAAACCTAATTCCTCCCACTTGTATATGGCTTGAATTATATGAAATCCTAACAAGGTGTTTTCAGTTTAAAGCATAACTTAATATGCAATTTTAGGCAAATGAAATGTTTAAAATTGACTTAAACTTACTACTTGGTGTTGTATGACCACAAAATTTAAATAACTTAGACAGGTTTTATTTATTCCATTAAACTCTGCTAATAAAAGGGATGTCAAATTGTTCTAAGTTAGAACTTACTTACTTTGAACTTACTTACTTACTTACTTACTTACTTACTTTCTTACTTTGTTCTTCTTTAATGATACAAATCTAAATTATGGTATCAGAAGATTTGGTACGATAGGTTATATTTTTATCTAATTGGTAAAAATTAATTTGTCTTCTTAAGGTACCTCAAATTTTATGTTGAAATAAAATGTCCTAGTTTGACTAATATCAAATGTTTGTTTCTAATACTGCTTAAGGTTGTTAAGATTTCAGGACAGCAAATGTTTATTTACAGTGCTATGATTGTAAACTATTACAAAATAATAATGCACTCAACTTTATATAACTAATAGTGTTCATGGAGACAAAAGTAAGCTCTGAGTTTTATGTAAAAGAAAAATATAATTAATATAAATTAGATAAAAATGAATTTATTTATTGTAAGACTTAACTAGATAAATAAATTTAAGGCCACTTCAAACAATGGAAAAAATGTGAAATGTGAAATAATTATTTCACAAGGTGCTATGGTCTGAATGTGCCCACCAAAATTCATGTGTTAGAAATGCTTAATCCATCATCTAACAGCATTAGGAAGTAGGACCTAAAGGAAGGATTTTAAGTTACAGGAGCAGAGTCTTCATGAATAGATTTATACCACCATAAAAATGGCTTACAAGAGTAGGTCACCCCTTCCATTTTCTGACTCTGTGAGAACCTAGTATTGTTCCTCTCCAGAGACTGTGGCAAAAAAAGCACCATCATGGAAACAGAGACAAACCTGCCAGTACCTTGATTTTGGGCTTTGTGGCCCTTAGAACTGTGAGAAATTACTTTCTTTTCTTTATAAATGACCCACTCTCTGATAGTCTACTACAGAAGCACAAAATAGACTAGGATACAAAGCAAAACTTACTGTCATACAAAGAATACTGCTAAAGGTTCTTAATCTGTGGATAGATATAAATTGTCTGTGCTTTGTACTTTAAACCAGGTTTTCTCAGGAAAGACATTGAGACAAAGATTTAAGCCCAAATAATTTATAAAGGAAAAATGTTCCTGTTAGAAACCAGAAAAGGGAGTTGGGGAAGCAGAGGCAAGTGAGACACTCACATCAGGAGCAAAATAATAAGGGAACATTATAAAACTCAGAGATTGAGATAAGTCATTTTAATACCATGTCACATACAAATCAAAATAAATGGAAAAAAGTCATGAAAAGCAAAATGTGAACTTTAAAAATAAAGGCACATTTCTGTGTTATTCTTTGTTTTATAAATATATTATTATGCAACAGGAGAAACAGTCTTCAATCAGCCTAGATTTCCCCACCCACCTGCCAAGTATGTTTATGACAGATGACAATGGTGTACAGAGATGGAACAACACAGGATTTTATGTTGCCACTGTTTATTACAATGCTTACATTAGCTTTTTCTATTTGGTTTAAAATATAGGATAATATTTTGATAAATATATGTATATACACACAATTCTCCAGTGTGGTTCAGCATACTATAGTAAGATAAGGAAGAAAGCTAAAGAAAGGTGGGATTTTAGGCAAAATCTCAGATCCAGCATAAACTCTGTAGAAACGCCGGAACATGAATTACTCACCAAAGTTTGTTTATCTTGAGACAAAAGGACTGGGCTTCCTACCCACATATCAGCAAAACATTGGCAATGACCCATCTTCAGGACAAATATTCTCAGGTACTTCAGTTTTTCCATACAGATGCCCAAGGACAGTGGTCTCAAGAAGGTAGCAGTGCAAGTCTTAACAGCAAAACTCACAGGTACTGTGGAGAATAACAGCTGGCCAGGACAACAATTAACTTGGTTCGAGTGTCAACTACATTTGTTTTAAGACCTTCAGCAAGCAAACTAACCTTCATGAAGATAAGTCATATCTTGATTATCCAACAGATGGGTAAATTACCCATAGGTAGTAAATTACCTCACCATGTCAAATTCAGGTATCTAACAATAAGGTAGTAAATTACCTCACCATGTCAAATTCAGGTATCTAACAATGTCCACTAATAGGATGCATAAGGAGAGGAGCCAATAGGTGAGCCAAAATGGGTTCTGAGTAACTAAATATTCCAAATTGTACACATGGAAACTCATATACTGTATTCATAGTCATGTTTGTCATTTTCTAAAACTGTATTACTTATTATATTGAATGCATACTACAGAATATAGTTTTGAGGTTTGTAAAATCTTGCAGAATTAGAATAAACAAATAAGGTTGGAAATAAACTACTCAGACAGATATATATGAAGGCAAACAGCTTGAAGGGAAAGAAATGAGAAGTGATCATTTTTCAGAAAAGTATGAGTTACAAAAATGTTAAAAAGCATAGGTAATTGACTCCAACTATCAAATCATATGTGTTTACTTCCACATTCACTGCAGCATTATTCACAATAGCCAAGAGATGGAAACAGCCAAAGTCCCATCAGCAGATGAATGTATAAAAATATGCATGTGGTATAGATACACAAGGGAATACTACTCAGACTTTAAAAGGAAATGATTCTGTCACTGTCACCAACATGGATGAAGCTGGAGGATTTTATGGTAACTGAAATAAAACAGATAGAGAAATAAATACTGAATAATGCCATTTTTATATGAAACCTAAAAACATCATACCCACAGAAGTAAAGAGTAGAATGATGGTTATCAGAGGCTGGGATGGGGGAGAGGTTCAGGGTAGGAGTAATGGGAGGGGAAAAGAAAGATGTTGGTAAAACAATACAAAGTTTCACTTAAAAGGGATGCATACTGCTCATTTATTACATATCATGTTGCTTTAGTTAATAATAATATATGCTTCAAAATTGTTAAAAGAGTAAATGTTAAATATTATCACCATAAAGATCTAAAGAAAGAAAGAAGAGCACAACTATATAGTCACTTGGGATAAGAAGTTGTGATGGCCAGGAAGTGGGTTCATATAGCAGAGTCAGAAATGAGGGATTCTGCCCATCCTCATCCATGGACACTCATGACACCATGTTATAAGATCACCTAGCTCCTTCCCTCCTCACAAGGTCTACCTGGATATGAACTTCTGAGACTGATCTGAAGAACACATACTGTATCCACATCAATGGAGGGGAGGCAATACAAGCTATGGATTGTGGTTGCTACAGTATGCTCAGGTAGAAAGTAACCAGGGACCATGAGACTAGTATTGGACCATGGTTTTGACACACCTTCCTGAGAAAAATAGTACCTATCTATAGAAAGAGAACTGATTTCTCGAGACCCAGATTTTTTCATCTACTTAAGAATTCTAGAGAGTACACAACCGGAAATGGGTCTTAAAATTTGTCCTAAATTCAATTAGAAAACTCCTCAAATATTAAGCTTTTTTTCCATCCATTTTGACCTGACAGACATTATCAGACTACTACCATTTTGAAGAGTAAATAACAGAAATAAATTCTAGCTAGCAGATTAAAAAAATAAAGGGAATTTAATAAAGTGAATTCCAGAGATTCTGGAGTAAGTCACAATTTTAAAGCTAAAAAGCAAAACAAACAAATGAAAAAGACTTGTAAAAGTCTGCCAGGTAAAATTGGTAATAAGATGTAATTACAGAATTATCTGTTTTCTTCTACTACGATAAAATAACTTCTAATAACTTTTCAGTTTTTGTGACACTCTGCTTAAGATTCTTAATTTCCTAAGTAAATTAACAAATCAAAAAAGTAATGAATGAATGAACACAATGAACAAAGGTAGGTATGTTCTCGTGCATGGCTAAATATGCTCAAAAATCTTGACAGACAGCTCCATAAAGACCACAGACAGTGCTGGGATGTAGCTCAGCAGCAAAGCATTTGCCTCCCATTCACAAAGCCCTGGGTTAGATCCCCAGTTCCAAAAAAGAAAAAAGAGATCAGAGATAATAAAAATGAAGAATGAAGTAATAGCTTAAAAAGTGATAACCAGGAAAAGGGAAAGCTGAGATTATGTTATAAAAACAAAACAAAACAAACCTGAAAAACAAAAATAAGATAAATAAAAACATTGTTTAAAATAAGTCTCTCAAAAGCTATTAAGTGCACATTTTGCTTAGACAGGAGTCATTTGCAGTCCATAACAGAGGAATTATATATCTGCTGATAACATCATGTAGAACCAGGGACAAAATGAGAGTGAAAAATAAGCAAGTCAGAAGCACCTAAACTGTTTAGGAGAGTTAAACTGAAAATGGAATTCAATTTTTTTGGTAACCAGAGCATGAGAGTCAAATCTAAGATTCACTACACAGAAATTGATTGTAATGTGTACTATTTACATCATCAAAATGATTGTAAACATAGGAAGTAATGGTGCATTTTGGAGCAATTCTTGTTCATATTTATATTAATAATTCCTGCTAATGCTTATTTTAAATGTTATTTAATATTTTGGATGATACTTAAATCTATACCTTCAGCTATTTGAAAAATTCTATGATTCTAGGAAAAAATTTCCTAGGAGTTATGACCTAAGAAATAAATTACTGTAATTTTGGCATAATATGTGTATAATACTGAAAACTTGCCATGTCAAAATTGCATACATGATCTATAGAAATATTAGGAATTGATTGAGTTATCCAACTGTACAACACTTGAGTGTAGAGTTCTAAACATTTAATGTTTAGAACACATAGAATAGGGCATTCATTAATTTTTCTAAAAAAATTAATATGTGAAATTTTTTCTAATTAATGTAAATTTCAAAAGTTTCTGATTGTATATTACTCCTGAAATAAAAACTGGTTTGTTCTGCATAGCGTAAAGAAAATCAAAGCTCACAGTTGCATTAGATGTTTGGCTGTGCCAGTGTATATGAAGATTGACTGTCAATTTCAGGCTTCTTCTGCATGTACAATTTCTAGGCAGAGCCAAATAATTGATTCAGACCTGTTTATTTAAACAGTAGCTTAACTATCAATAGTTTAGCACCATGTTCTTTTTCCTGCTCCTTCCTGTCCTTACTCACCCAGGATCTCTACATCATGCTAGCTAATAATATGATTTCCAGATTTTATAACAGCATTTCAAGAATCTGGTTTTATAATTGTATTTTTAAAATGAGTTATTTTTATCTATGTGACCCAGTTAATTATAACAACAGGTATGTTTTTCTTAGATTTTCCCATTCCTTAAGTAGCTCATGATACCTAGATATTTCCTTGTGTGAATTTCTTTTCTGAAACACTGACTTAACTGAAATTCGTTATCTTTTACAAAGAAGCATGTTAAAATGTAGACACCTTGCTGCCTTCCTCTGGATTCAGAAGTCTTGAGATGTGGCCTGCTATAAGGTAATAAATTCATCAGGTCATTTTTATGGACACCAAAATCTTAGTTTACCTATTTATGGGACAGAAAAAAATCTAGTTACTACTTTCAGAGAGAAAACCACTGAGCATTACCAGAATTTGACTGAAACAAAATATTAATCTGCCAGAAAATAGTGATACTGTCCTAGTATCCTTTCTAATATTTTTTAGATTGATTGGCAGGAATCTCAATACACCATAAATAGGAAGGCTTTCAACATGATTTCTACAACATTAGTAAATTTGCTATGTTATCTTGCATACTTTATTCTTACATGTTCTATCTTCTCAAATAGTCTGAAGAGAAAATAATACACTTTGTTTCCCTGACCAAGACTCTCCATATATTTTTTCTACACTTAAGGAGAACACCCTGGACATAATATATCTTATCCATGACAGATCAGACAAATGCCAGACAAAAGGAAAAGCCAGCCACTTGCCTCTGTGTATAGTAGCAACTCAAGAGAACAAACCAGCATGAGTTCTGTCAATATTAAACTAAATTTAGAAATAAGCACCCCACCTAACTGCCCTCGGCAGTCCTTATTTTCACTGATTACAGGGGTGGAAGACCTTTAATTGATTAGGGTCAAATTACTTGAGAATAATTACAAAACAAAATGAGAAAAAAGTTATTTTTTTTTCTGTCACCAGGTATAAAATCATTTTCTTGCTTTTGTTTACAAGAAAGTCTCTACTTACCCACTATGCATTGAAAACTTTCCTGCCATTTTCACTATAAATCTAGTTTTCAATTCATTCATTCACAAGATTATGCACATGTTCTTACAGGAACACAGAAAGTCATTTTGTTCAGAACTAGAAGAATAAGAAATAAGTTCTGCAAAAAGAAAATAAAAGTTCACCTGAAATTTGATTTGAAACCTATTCTTAGGCAAAATTTTTATTTGAAACCTATTCAGCAGAAATAAGGTTATAACTGCCAGGAAAAGGAAGAAGCAGCATTTTGTAGCAATGCACTGATTTTTTCCCAAATGTTTTGAGGATAGTCTTAAATAAAGAGTTTGGGCAATTTTAAGTAGGAAGATAAAATGATCAGAACTATGTTTTAGAGAGATCACTTCTGAGTAAAGGAGTAGGGGTGGAAAGTATTGAGAGCTGCACAAAGCCAGTGATCATAAGATTCATAGAAAGGAACTTGCTTGTAAGATATTAAGAAAATGGGAATCAAAAGAAATGGGGGAAAGGGAAGCATAAGGAATTGCATCTTGGGTTCTAGTTTTACACCTGGCTGGGAAATCATAACACAAAAATTTTGGACTTAAAGGTTAAAGTGACAAAATACAAGGAGAAATATTTGAAAAACTCTTGTTTTCACAATACATAATCTTCAGAAGCAATTCTGTTAAACTATCCAAAACTGATCTTGGTTTTGGGTCAAAGACCCAGTATGGTCATCCATAAAACTAGGCAGACACTTAGTCAATATTAATAAACCAGAGTCTACCATGATTTGCTTGTCGGAAAACTAGCAATGCATCCATTAAATAATGCGAAGGGCCAGATAGGTCTTCCTCATCCTCCATAAATGAATTATGACTAAGACAAAACCAAAAGCTGTTTAAGAGATAACAAGAATTAAAGAATTTGCAGCAGATGGTACCAGCTGTGCACATTTAATTCCAGCTCAAACAATCTGCCAAACAGTTAGACAGAACTGCTTTTGCATGTGAAATTGGAGTGTCTCAGAGCCAAGGAAGAAATGAGAGAAGTCTTTCTGGCATTAGTTATCAAACCTTTTATTATAATTAATGTTAGTGGACACAAACCTTTTTCTTTCACTGCTTTCTTTGCACTAACATTCTCTCTCTCTCTCTCTCTCTCTCTCTCTCTCTCTCACACACACACACACACACACACACATACACTCACACACACAGATACAACCATTTTCTATTTTCAATACACACACACTACATGCATATACACATACACACACTGATGTTTGCATTGATTAAATAAAAAATAAACTCAAAGGATTGATTTGTCAAAATTGCAGTATACTATCATTCAATAAATATACACTATGTATGTAAGATAAAAAGAGTTTATTGTGGATATTTTCTAAGGTAAAAATTTAAAAGACCAAGATACTTCAATCTATTTGTAAAGACATTACCTGTAAATAATAAAGCAAGAGTAAATCAAAGTAGTATAAATGTCATAAGATAATCTATAGACTTAAAAAGAAGAATGCTTTGGGGTAAGATTGTGGCTCAGTGGTAGAGCGCTCGCCTAGCACGTGTGCTGCCCGGGTTCAATCCTCAGCACCACGTACAAATAAACACATTGCGTACAACTAAAGCAAATAAATAAATATTTTTAAAAAAGAAGAAGAATGCTTAAAGTTCATTAGAATGCATAAATACATCAAATCTGGAAAAAAATATATCAGAATTCAGAGTTGAAATATGGACTTTGGACAGGCCAATAAAAGAATAAGCAAATTTGACAAGCTAAGGGAGCAATATTAACAAGTGCTCCAGTGAGGAAATGTCAACACAGAGTGCACACTTAGTGGAATGGACTTACCAGATGGAGGAATATCTTTGAAGGGTCTTAACTATAAGATTTAAGACAATAAACTTATCCTGAAGATAATGGGAAACCAAGGTTGATGGATAAGATAAAAGCCATGGTGAAATGATTACACTCAATAGAATGGAGCAGGAATGGTAACCCTGAGAAGAATCAAAATGACAGAGAGGTCCTTGCGATAACACATGCATGAGATAACCACTCTTTGGGCTCAGGTTATGGCAGTAAAGTAGACAGAAAGGGACACAGAGGAATCCCATACAAAGGAGACATTTTCAGGTAAAAGGATGGGACACATGCACAAATAAGTTTCTGGTTCTGAGAAATTCGTAAGACAGAGGTAATAATTCCAGAGTTCAAAAAGAAGCAAGTTTAGAGATGGAGAAGTACATAGAAAGGATAAATGCAATGTTAGCTACATTGATTTGGAGATGTGGGGAAACACCAAAATGGACATGGCCAGGGCTCAACCTAGGGTTTGGTAGTGCTCGATCATACATAGATGTTTATGTCAAACTCATCCTAAAAGAAGTAATAGTCATAAGAATACACAAGTGTTTTGAAATAAAATATTAATGAAAACTTTGGAGATTTCAGTATTTTACTGTGACGACTATTGACATTCAGTGGGAATAGGAAGCAAAGACTCCATCAGGGGGAAGAAGAATGGACCCATCACAGATCACATTGAAATGTAGTAGTCATGTCATAAGACCAGTGACCAGCGCCATTGGCAGTCACATTCACTGTAGTAGTCTCCCAGGGCTAGCATGGCAAATTACCAGTAGTTCAGTGTCTTAAATCAATAGAAATTAATTATCTCACAGTGTGAAGAGAAAATGTCAGCAGATTTGATGATTTTTTTCCTGGAGGCACTGAGAGTGAATCCATTCTATGTCTCCTAATTCCTTATGCTTGCCCAAAAGAAAAAAAAAAAAAAAAAAAAAAGAAAAGAAAAGAAAAGAAAAAACTTTGCCTTGTAGATTCATTCCTCCAGTTTCTGCTTTCTTTTTCACACTGCCTTCTCTTCTGTGCCTTTGTGTCCCAAGTCTCTCTCTGCCTTTTTTTATAAGGATACTTACCATTCTATTTGGGGCACCCCCTAAACTCAGAAGGATGGAATCACAATATTCTTAGGATAGTTACATAGGCAAAGACTATACTTTTATTTTAACTGACAAATAATGATTGTATATACTTATGTTGGATAATGTGATATTTTAATACATGTATACATGTAGGGTGATCAAGTTAGGCTAATTAATATAGCCAACACCTCACATAATTGTCACTTTCTAAAAACAAGATCCCATTCATGGATTCCAGGGACTAAGACTTGGAAACATCTTTTGGAAGACTAATCTTCAACCCACTACTAAAATCGTATGCAGGTACATAGTAGTAAGGTTATAAGGAAACTTATACTACTTTTATGTCATTTGAAAGAATGAACAAGAACTCTCTGAGACAAGCAATTTTCCCCATTTCATAGATGAAGAAAATGAGCTTGGAGAAGGCATGTAAGTGTAACCCTTCTATTATTCTCCTGTTATTAAAATGGGACAGCTTACCATAAATGAATTCTGAAATGCTCTCCCAAAGAATTAGGCATGTTGACCCAAACCAAGTGAAGTATTTACAGTATTTAATTTTATTACTATTTTTTTTTTCCTTTAGAAAGGATGAATTTTGATCATGTTTCTTCACATTCTTTGGAACCACTTAGTGTACAAATTTTCTAAGCAGATAAAGAGTTTTTTTGGTTTGCTGAATTTTAGAGTGGATTTTTCTTTGGGGTTGCTATTGTTTTGTTTACTTTGTTTGTCTTTTGATTTGGAAAAAAAGGCAAAGTCAATTGGGAAAAATTGGATTAAAATTCTTTCTTGTCCCAGGAAATGTACACTATTTAAAAAATTAAAGAGATCAAATTACTTAATGATTACACTGTAATTGTTTTAAAATGTAACCTCCTCAGGGATATTTCTGATATAATATCCATATAAAAATCTTATGCCATGTATTAGATTGCTTATCCATTCAAATTTTTCAAATGTGAAATCTTCCAAAATTTAGATTGATATTCATATACTAAATAGGTAAATTTGAGTACATTTATAAATACAGTGTACGTTTATATTATTACTACAAATAACCACAGATAAAAATATATGTGTATGTAACTATTTATTTATATTTACTTAATTATTATTTAACCTTACTAATTATTGAAGTATGTTTATAATAAATACTTGATGTCTTCAATTAATTTGAAGTTTTAAATTGATTCTTTTTTATAAACCTCTGTATGCAAAAATACCAAAACAACAAATTGATTTGCTTATTGAATTAAACAATTCATTGACTGAGTTGTTTAAAAATTACCACTGGAAGTTTTATATGAATTGACCATCCTTTACGGTCTCTACAAGAAGCATAAAAGTAGGATGCATTGCAAGGACTCTGATTCCCAATTTTAATCTCTCCCTGGCTATACTTCTCTAACCTGTCATGTGTTTTTCTAAAGGCATTATATCCTAATTGACTAAATTTTAAATATGCATATAACTTTCCTAACTTTACTCTGAATGCATCTGGAAAACAGTCTCCTTACTAAGATATTTCCTGTCAAGCATCCTCACATGATTCTAGAAAGGCACCAATGTTTTTCTCTTCCATTAAGGTTTCTCAAATTCCCTAACTATATGCCTACAATCATGGCATTTTACAGGACTCTCTCAACATGGTTATACTACACTGACACTACTGTTACTTGAGAATACATTCTATTCTATTACACCTTAAGCTCCTTGAAGACAGAGTGATGTGTAATTCTGGTATTTATTTATTTGTAACTGGAGTGCAAAATGGCGTCTTAAATAAAATGAATGAACACACAAATGAAAATGATACTAGCTATACAAAGAGTAAAGATGAAATTGACCCCTGTCCAGATGAGTCAGATATTTGTACTTACAATCCAAATTGGATTATGTGTAGCCAAACCAAAATCAGCTACATTGATTTTCTTTCTTTTTGTAGCCAAAATGATCATTCTAAGTCAAGGTCATTGTTATCCTTCTCTGAAAAAAATCAAGGTTTACATAGTTTGGCTTCCTGTGCTCTTCTTCTGGAAAATCTTTCAACATTTATTAATGTTAAGATAAATTTGAGGGCTGAGGTTGTGGCTCAGTGGTAAAGCGCTCGCCTAGCACGTGCACAGCCCAGGTTCGATCCTCAGCACCACGTAAAAATAAAGGCATTGTGTACACCTAAAACAAATAAATAAACATTTTTAAAAAAAGATACATTTGAAAAACCAAGGAGATTACAGAATTGTTGGTGGTCATGTGGGAAGTTTAAAATTAGATACAACCATACAGGACAAATATTCATAATATTAAAGTGGTTCAAACATAAGAACATATGTGAATTACAGACTTCAAACTTGTGAAACAAGTTTTCCAATTTAATGGTTCCTTTCATTTAATAGTTTTAAGGACTTAGGAAAATTAGCCTCATAATTAAAAGTTACAAAAAGGTAATAAATTCTGGTCTATCACCAGCAGAGCTCAGGGGAAATGTACTTGCTTTCTACCTGTGGGCTGTGTTTTGCTTAGTTGAGGCTTCTGGAATTATTATCAAACATAATTTAGAAACAAATTCACTTTTCTAGAACTGACTTTCACTTGTAAAATTGTTTATTGAAGATGTTTAAATCTCACAACAAAAAAATTTAAAAAAACCTCTCTTACTTAAGAATAGGAATGAAACAAAATATACAGAAGATCTTCCACATACTACTTAATTTAGGATACACTAGGAATTTACAAAATAAAATGTATTAATGGTTTTACTGTGTCCTGGATGTTTGAAAACATGTATGTACCTCAAGAAATTGTCAATTTTTAAAACTAGCAGAGAATATGTACATGAAAACTTCAGATTACTAAGTTTTTAGGAGATAACTATGACATTGTTGACAGATAGTTTCAGGGCATAAAATCAAATGTGTATTACATTTTGATAGTAATTTTGATTAAATTGACATACTGTGACATACAAAAGTACATACTGTACTTTTGATGCATGTTCTTTAAGTATTTATGTATTCCCAACTGCATTTGAAATTGATAGTACATAACTATATTAGAGAAATGATGATAAAAATGTCTGGTGCACTGGGAATTAAGACAACTTTATTACTGATAAAAGAGAGAGGCCTAGATTATTCTGATTATTTAGCAAAGATACATTTTGCTTAATTTTTTTGTTTAACTTGTATTTTTCCACAGAGATAAATGATAAGTGCCCCACATGATCAAGAAAGTGAAACCCACTCAAGACAAAGAGAAAGGTCTGCTATTTATTTATTTACTCACTTATTTACTTATTTTGCAGTATTGGCGATAGAATTCAGAAGTGCTTTTCACCCCTGATCCATCCCCTGCCGTCCCCCTCCTCCACACCTTTAAAAAAATAAACAACAACAGATTTTCACCATGTTGCTGAGGCTGGCCTAGAACTTGTGATCCTCCTTCCTCAGCCTTCCCAGTCACTGAGATTACAGGCCACCACCACTGCACCCAGCCAACATGTCTTTACAAATTCTAACCTCTTTTCTTTCAGGATCATTACCCACCCACATGTCCCCTAATAACACACCACAATTCCATCATTTTGGTAAACAGGGGTGGCATATAACTTATATTAAACTATATACATATTATATATTGAATTGTCTATACTTAGGAAGGCAGCAGTTGAGAAAACAAATTTAAATGTTCTAAATTATTAGATGTGTGGCTCATGTCAAAAACACACCTTTTGCATGTTCTAATATTTGTCTTTGTCTTGTTTTAGTGCATTTCTGTTCTCTCATTCTTTAAAAGCCAATATTGTTATCCTTATGTGACATATAAACTTCAGTGACTTTCTTAATTTGGTAGAAAGCTTTAAAAGACTGTGATGCCTGTTGCACCTCTGTATTAATGAAATTTCTCAGAGGAGTCAGGTGATAAGAGGGATGACCCCTAGGAAGGCACACATGTAACACTTAAAATCAGCTTTTCTCTACACCTCTCAACCATGTTTCCTGATTAGCAGAAAGAAGGACAAATACCATAAGACCCACCTGATTTATTTTGTTAAATGTGATTGACTTTTAAAAAGTTAGTTTATCATGAACATTAGGTCTCACTTTTTTTTATCTTCTTTCAAATAGGGACTGTTACTAATCAAGACAATGCATAAACTCAAACTGGAGTTCCATTATTATTCAAAGCCAACATTTAAATTCAAATATTTTATTTCCTAAGAGTTGGAGAAGTCAGACATGACTGACCCAAGAAAGGACATCTATATAAAATTTGAAATTCCATTCCTATTTTTCCCCCTGCTTTCCTGGCAGTATATTCTATTAAAAACAACAACAACAACAAAAACAAACAAACAAAAAAAAAACTGTGAAAGAACAGGGAAATGCCTATTGGTCATATTTAAATAAAGAGCATTTGTATTTTACTCTAACTTAGTCATTGGATTTTTTTTCCCCACACATACCCACAGGTTTGAAATTGAGCCTTTTAATTGATCAATGCATACATACAATCAGTGAGTATTCAGCTTTAATAATCAGGAATACTTCTGTAACAAAATAAAGACTGCGCTTGCACAGTAAGCCTTATATAAACCTGTATATCTATAACATGAATGAGGAAAAACACATTCTAAGTTTCAGTCAAAACACATTCTAAGTTTCATTCAAAAATACAAATACAAAAAAAAGTATGAATACACATTTCCAGAATTAAAGGTAATCCCCTTGACAAGTTATTAGGGTTTTTCCTGTGCACTTATTCTGTTTTGATCAGGTTATTTATTTTCCTGTGATGTGGCCCCTGTCATGCTCAAAGAGTAGAAGAATGTCAAGGGGTTATGATAATATTGAGCAATTTTTGGAAAAAGGCTTATTTTCTCCCTTTTAGTGCAAATTCATCCATGTTTTAATATCAAAGTAAATTGTATTCCATAGGTATTGGGGGGAAGAACAGAAAAGGAATGGAATTCTGGAACTTGCAATTTAAAGAATCTGTCTGTTTCTGACCTAAACCCCTTTTAAAAGCTCTTTACAGTACTTAATCATTGTGATTGTCTTGACTATCTTTGCCAAGTCACTCTTTTCCATGACCTGTATGTGAAAAGATCAATAGGCTACATGAAGTAGAAAAAGGAAAAAACAAAGAGACTGACTAAGAGAAAAATTTAAAAAAGAGTTTTCCTTGTATGTATACATATTTTAAAAATTGATCACTATTATATTATCTTATAAATCCTTGCTTTTCTATAATTACATGGAATCACTACAGAAATATTTTTGTTGCTGTTATTAAACTTAAAACAAACATCTTTGGAAGCTACCATAGGATACAGTCTGCAAGCATGTGGACTTAGAAATCAGTCATCATGCGTTCATCGTTTCTAATATATATTACTTTGGGTAAATCAAGAATGTTAATTTCATTATGTATAGATGTTTTCATCTCTAAAATGAAGATAATGTGGTCTTAACATGTTGTAGTGACGACTGAATGAGATATGGAAGGTAAATATAACGTAGTGCCTAGTATACAGTAAGTACTCAATGTTATATTAGCTATTCCTTCTGTTTTCTCCAATAGTCTTAAATCTACATTAAACTGTGTTGCTTCCCTACCGATCAGCTACAACAAACTATTTCTTCCTTCCAAATATAGGTATTATATTTTCCCTTCTGATAAATTGGGGGATTTCTCATTTTGAATTTTGGATGATAATTTTAAATTTATGGAATACCTTCGGAAATACTTCCTAGAAGAGAAGGCTGTTGAGCATGAAAAGCAAATGTGATCCAGCACTAAATGTGTTGGACTAAAATCCAGGGCTTCCAATGATGACCTTGGATAAACCACTTCATTTCCTCATGCCTTAACTTATTCTGACTGTAAAATATGATTTTCTATCTTGTCTCAGAAACTGAAAAATGTGAGTGAAAAATGGTTTGAAATTTATGGTGAGCTATAGAAACTAAAAACCAATGTATTATAAGATACCTGATAAATTTTTTTAACAATCTCGCACTGAAATGATGGGCAGGGAAAGATAATTGAATTATAGAATTAGCAATGTGTTTGAAAATAAGTATCAGAAATTGGTGTCTTTGCAGTAGTCTTCATGGTCCCATAATCAAACTATTTTTGCACAATAACTCCAATGAAAATACCTCTGTTTTTTTGTTGAGAAATTAAGTTTTTTTTTTTTTGGTTTAAAGTCCACCTGTGTGGATATGTAGTCATACGCTCAAATAGACTGCATAAAGCCAAGGTTTTTATTTTCTTTTAATAAAAAGTGAATTTAGTTGAGGTGACTAGCCTCTGCACCCATGGGAAGGAGAGGATTGTTATATGCCCTTATTAAGTCCAAGGACCTGTTTGCATCTAACTCATTGTTCAGCCCAGCAAAAAGCAAAGCAGCAACAACACACCCTGACATCTCCACTGAAATCAATGCCAGAGCCACTGCCAAGGTGGCTGAGCAGGCTAATGACGTTTTCAATGTTGATCCTCCCAATCACAGTCTAGTCCCAACCTTGTAGCCTACTCCCTTTAGTAATCTGCATATGCAGACAATAAAAGAGCACTGTTGGGTAAGAACAATATTCTGCCCCATCACTCTCAAATGTACCTCTTGGAAATTAATGAGGTCACTTAGGCGTCTACAGCTTTTGCCTTTTGCTATCTCTGCCCAGGACAGCAATCCCTCTCAACACGCACATGCATGAACACGCATATGCACTGCAAAAACATACTTGAGAAAACACCTACACAGAAAATCACACCTTCCATCATCTTCCATCAACAAGCACCCTTTCCCTCATTACAGTGCCAGCGTTCCTTTGCTGGCTTCCCACCCCCGCAGCCCCCACCCCCGCTTCTCCCTCTTTCTCGCTTCTTGAATGGCAGACCCACACAATGCCACGTACCCAGAGAGCTCAGAATCCTTCTGGTAGATTGAACCTACTCGCCACTCACGCCTAAGGATGCTCTCACAGTGCCCACTTCCCAGAGGAGAACTCCCGCCAGAGGCAACCACCTTGGTCCATTGAGCCTGCAGCTCCAATGCGAGCCCAGGAACAAAAGCTGGCCAGGTTGATTGTGTGGTTTACGGGACAGGATCCATGATTTGTGGGCAAGACAGGGAGCTGAAAACTCAAATTGGATAGTCTTTTTTACTAAATCCTGTACAAAAACGCTCATCCCCTCATAGACTCCGGCAAGCGAGAAGGGCCACGGGCAGCAGCAATTACCTATTCCAAAACAGCACTGCAGCCCTCCCCACCCTGAGATGGGACCAGATTTCCGAAAGGTCAGATCACCAATCCCGCGCCTGGTCTAAGGAACATGCTCGTCGAAAGATTTGGGCCAGGACTGTACCAAAAAAATATTAGGAATCTGGCATACAGAAGCAAAACACGCTGATCTCAGGGACGCAGCTCCTGCACAACATGGGATAAGAGAAAACAGGGTCCCTGGTAGAGTGAAGGAGAAACGGGTGGCTTGAAGATACCCAGTAGATGGCGCAAGAACTCTTCCTTTGTACAATCTTAACCCTTCAGGGGTGTATGGGACTGCCAAGTCCATATGTATAGATATATACATTTTGCGTTTTGGAGAAGAAGAAGAAGAAAAAAAAAACTTCCATTTACATATTTGGGACAGATTTAGAATTAAGACAAATGAGTGTGTTCTAGATAACGACCACAAATAAAGTACTTTAACTGCAGTACATATCAGCTGAAAGGGAGTTTGGGAGGATGAAAGGATGAACTATTTGGGGAAATGACTCTGACTTCCCTCTACACCCCACCCCCGCCCCGGCCACGGATGAAATCCGTTTACCGAATCATAAAAACCCAGTTTCGGGTTTACACGTAGGTATTTGAATATGTAAATGCATGTGTGCAAATAAATTCTTCTGTGATTTCCTTTTTCAATTAAATCAAAAGATAATAAATGCGAGAAGGGTGCCTGAAATATACTGCAACTACAGTAGTAACACATGTTCCATTATAAAGACGTGGGCATCGATGGAGCCTGCCTGATTCATTATCATCAAAAGCAACGCAGATCTTCCGATTAAAATGTTCCTTTAGCATGCTTCTGAATTCGCAGGCTGCGATGGAGAGCTCACTAACATTATATTTCTTGAGCTGTTTTTACAGGCAGAATTGATCTATTCGGGGGAAAAAAAAGCAAGCCCCTTAATTTCAAATATTGTGGGGAGTTTATCAGAGAGCGTAGCTGGGCTTTAAGAGTCTCACTAGTGGTTTCTGGTGGTTGCTATAACGAGCTAGAATTGAGGTAGATTTTAGTGGAGGGGAAAAAACGCACAAGAAAAGACAGAATCCAGAGTAGCCGAGACTTTGTGCCCCCGTTGGAGAGATGGTTGAGTCCTCGTCAAGGTTGCTGTGGTATCCCAGAAACACCATTCACTCCGAGCTGTGACCGCGCACCAACAACAGCAACAACTCCACTGCGCCGGGCTGAGGAGCAGGAATTAGGAGCTCGCGAATAATATGAAAGGGATCCGCAAAGGGGAAAGCAGAGCAAAGGAATCCAAACCCCGGGAGCCTGGCACGCGAAGATGCGCTAAATGTGGCCGCCTAGACTTCATCCTGATGAAGAAAATGGGGATTAAAAGTGGATTTACGTTTTGGAACCTCATCTTTTTATTGACGGTGTCTTGTGTGAAAGGTAGGTCGGCTTTGAGGGGACCCCCTCTGCTTTGGATGAAGGTGGGCTGACTTGTCGCTTGAGCGAGGCTAGCAGCTTACTTTGTAATTTGCACGGATAAAATAATCATGATAATACTGATGAAGGAGTTGATTCACAGCTCTTTCACCCCCCTCAGATAGGAAATGCATTTTGCTTGCCAGATTTGGCGTTCAATGCGGTGATTGAGCTTGTGCTCAATAAATATTCTTGCAGTATGCTCAAACGAATACGTGAGTTGGTTAGTATAGCCTCTAACTAGTGGATATCCAGGCAGAATTCCTCTGCAAGACTTTCCTTGGTGGTGAGAATTACCTTGGTTTCTTGTCAAATTAGCAGGGTTTGATGTTTCTGGTGAAATATATGTATTAGACACTCTGGTGTAAATGCTTTTTAACCCTTTTAGGGAACAAAGTTACCGATATGCTAGGAAGATGTTGATTTTAAATGCATTAGGATACAAGGGTCTTCCAAGCATTGCCACACAACATGAACGTCTGCATACATATTTGAATTATTTCTACATGGGCTCCTAAGCAATGATAAATGTAGGGGAGCTTCCTTAGGTCCTGTGATAAAGGTTTAGCCAAAACTGGAGTCTTTAAACCGTCTGAGATGCCACAAAGTGTAAAGATCCACCTTTGAGGATGAATGAAGGTAGGAGGAAAGTCATTAGCTGATGACCAAAAAGAAAATCCCCAGCAAGTCTCAGCGTTCAGACAGGTAGAGAGTGAGTGTCACATGTACAGACAAGGGGAGGGGGTGAGTGGGCTGCAAAATTTATTCCTAAGCAGGAAGGCTAGGGACAGTCAGGATCTTTGGAAGAAGAGCTGTCCTCGGGAGAAAATACATCTACTGCTCTCTTCCACAACTTCTGCACCCTAATGCCCATTAATTGCTGCAAAGAATACTCAGGAGGTGTTTATGACTCATGCCATCATTTTTGAACAATCACTTCTCCATACTCATGGCAGCTCGAATAGACGCGATAGATGTCGCTTTTAGTGGAGCTGGTTTCAAATCCCGGGTGTCTGTGCGTTGGGGGCGGTGGGGGGTGTTTTGGCCCAGGCGCGCCACTGCTGTCAACACAAACTGGACGCTTCTTCCTTTGTAAAGGAGTGCCTCTCTGAACCGCAATCCGGCCGCGTCTCTATGAAACAGTTTATTGTCCAGCTTGCAGCTGGCTGTCCCCCCACAGAAGCCAGCACATTTGCATTCAGTAGAAATGATAATTCATGTTTTGGGAGGAGGAAACTGGAGAGGTTACCGCTCCTTCTACTATGACCAATGATGGGTGGCATGTCTCGAATTTTAATTTACATCCCTAAATGGCAAGAAGTCGTCCCTAGTCTCTGTGGCAGCAACTGCCTTAAAATCCTGACCTGCTCCTTAAAGCTTGTTCGTGTGTGTGTGTGTGTGTGTGTGTGTGTGTGTTTTGAAGCCTCAGCGTAGCTAGCTAGCTCTGAGATAAAACCCTTGTCCTAAGCTGTGTATCGACAATGCCTAGTGCGCAAAACGCGTCTCAGGTTGCTTACAAGGGGTTTTCGCCGCTAACTCGACGTGTGAAGAACCACACATTTATGCTTAGTTTGCCTGCCACTGGGAGTCTGAGGTTTATGGATGGCCTTGGGGCTGCCTGCTAGAAGAGCGCTCCGCGTGGGGGAGGCGCAGGGAACTAGAAGCAACCCCGGCAGTAGAACGTAGGAGTGTCTCCTTCGAGAAGATGACCGGGGGTTAAGTGCGAGTTTTCACGTGATACCTGTTGAGCCAAAACACATTTGGGGGCCGATGAGGGGGAGTGAGTCTCCTAAACGGGGCGAGCATTACAGTCTGACAAATGCTGAGCGGCGCTGGCTGCAATTACAGCCCCGGCAGCCCGCACCTACCGTATTTTCCGAATAAAACGCGCCACAAGAAAGGAAGGGCGCGTTAATTTGCTTTAAATGGCACTGGCAATGGGACCCCTCCCCTCTATTCACAACGATCATACTGTGGACTGAAATAATTGATTTCTTTTGAGTATATTCCAGCTTTGGGAACACTGGGGAGGAGGGACATCAGTCTGCTTTGGCCCTTTCCAAAATCAATGTGCTACAGATCGTTAAAACATTTTTAATGGTAATAAAGTTCTTCATTGCCATACATCTGGTTCTTGGAGGGCATAGCCTACATTTTAAAACTTGAAACGCTGTCCTAAAATTCTAAGAAACTTACATAGGTTGTATGCTTTAGATCTGCGTCCAATCACAGGATGGTGCCCCTTTTGACAGTTGTTTCTCATTCTCCTTTTAAAATTTTAATTTCACCTCAGTCTCAAGGTTTTCCTAAGACCAAAATTTCTACAATGTCTTAAACAATGTTTGCCTAAATGTCTATTATTCCCGCTTTTGTCTTCCACACGGTTTCTTCTGGGCTTCCGAGCCCACAGCAAATGATTGAGAAGTCTTTCCGACGGTTTTGCAGGTCCTGACCTAGGCTAGTGAGAGGTTTCAGGAGGTCTGAGGCGCGCTGTTTTCCACGTGAACAGCTTCGGCCATGAGAATTCCACCATCTGTCTATAGTTTTCATCCCTCCACCATCTCACCTCTGCATGCAACATCAATGACAAAGAGGTTCGGTGGGAGGAGACGCCTCAGAGTGGCAAGATAAAGTGGTCTTTGGTAGGCCTGAACCTCTAGGGTGGGGCTAAAAAGGAAGCTAACCTTCCCTGGATATTTTATCTCCACAGTCGTCATCTGGAATAAAAGGCTAAGCAGGGCACCAAATTGGAGGTAGCGGGGCCGAGGCTTCTTAGACTTGCTTCCTGTCTATTTCTAGCCGAAACAACACACACACAGAGAGAAACAGACAGACACGAGGGCAGAGATTTTGAAATGCAGCTTCCAGCTGCAGTGTGTCTGTTTAGGTTTCACCCAGACAGAAATTGTGAATCTCCAAGTCATACTTAAGCGCCCCGCCCATGTAAAGAGACACCAGTGGGGTGCTTTCCCACGCTCCTTCTCAGGGGATCCCGAGGGAGCCCACAAAACGTGAGGCGAAGGCACTAAATTCACAGTACTTATGGTCCGCATCAGGTGGGAGCCTGAAGCAGCTTCCTACACCCAATGCCAAGACGTGATTCCAGAGACTCTCGCAGAACTCCGGACTTCAAGAAAGATGTACGTTTCTGCCTTGCTCTGGGACTCTAAGGCGATAAAACTTGGCTACAGAGCTTTTCTGGAAGAGTGGGGATGGCACCCTCTTCCTATGTTAATTCCTACTGAAAAGGGTCGCGGGTGTCCATGCGGGGGCGGGGTAGAGCTACGGCTGAGCTCATTAGCACATTTCACCCACATCCGGGTGGCCACGCCTGGAGGTCTTAGCCTCGCTGGAGTCCGCGGGGACTGACACCCTCACTCTCCAGCCTCAAGGCAATAGTCTTAACCTGTTGTCAGGAAAAGACAAGTAGTATCTTGAAAGAGATTTTCCAAGGGGGCAGGGGGCACACGGTAACGTCTACACCAAACAATGATACCAAACAAAAAATTACCCAGGGTCATCTTCACCGTCGTCATCAACACCCTTCCTCCAAGATTAGCATCATTAATAGACCCGACGGGAGGTAATCTTTGTGTTCGAAACTGGGTTTGGGTAGGTGTTCTTCCCTTCTTTTATTTTCTCTAGGGATATTTAGTATTTTTTTTTTTTTTTTTTTTCTTTCCTAGAAAGCCAGACTCCGCGAAATTTCTATGGACCAAACCAGGTTGAAGTTGGAGAGTGGGTGAAATGTGTGTGTGTGTGTGTGTGTGTGTGTGTGTGTGTGTGTGTTGGTGTTTTGCTGGAAGAAGGGAGTATAATGCATTGACACCAAAGAGCCTTCAGGAGGCCTCGCGGGTAGGTGTGTGTCCTGGGCGGAAACGCGTGGCGGGTTAACTGTACATTAATTTTTCCTGCACTCCAGATGGTCCAAGGAGCTGCAACCACTGCGGTCGCACAATCCAGCGAAGTCACGGAGAAAGAAGCCCCTTTCTCCCAGCAGACCACATGCTTACCCTCAAACAACTCCTCTAAAAGGCACTCAAGAGAGTTCAGAAATCTCACTGGGGAGAAAAAGTAATGGGGACTGAAACACCTGCATGTTGTGCTTTCTCCCTACCACTCGGTGCCTGGGGCACCGGGAGGAAGGAGGGATGCACCATAGTTCAATCCCAGCAACCACTCAGCAGGACTCTCTCAGGCGAGAAATGAAGCAGCAAGGAATCATCCCAGTGGCTGAGGTGGTCTTCTTGCAGTCCTGCGTTTAGAGGTCAGTTGAGGGCTGAAAAACCGACACATAGGAGGGTTGCTGCGCATTGCAGAATAATAATAAAGCAGAAAAACCCCAAAGAGAAAGAGCGACTGGGGATTCCATTCTCTCAGAATGCGGCATCCACAGGGAGGCTTTGCAACAACTGAGTTGCTAAGCCAAGCCCATACACAGGTCTGACAGGGCTTGAACAGCTCCCAGAATTCGGAGCTGAACTTCCCCTGAACAGTTAACTCTTTGGAAACAACCAGAAATGTCCTTTTGCATCACTTCACTTTCCTGAATCTTCTGGGTGGGGGGTGGGGATAGGGGGAGATGCTGAAATAAGCCCTAGTTGGAAAAGTATGTGAGCAGAAATAATTAAGGAAGCAAGTTTCAGTATCTTGAAAACCTGATGCCTGCTCCCTTGAGATCCTTCAAGGAGAAAAGGGTTAGAATTACTCTATAAATTAAGTACTTCAGGAGCATAGGCTTAGTTTCAGTAGTTATTACTGTTCATGATATTAATTAGTGTTTCTATTTGTGGGTTAGCTGAATAAGTTTTGGATATAGATATCTTTTCCCTGAGCAGAAATCTGGTGTCTACAGAAACAGTGAAATGAAATAAACTGGCAGCATCTATCCCTACATGTTTCTAATATAGTAAAATTAAGATCTGATAAATCAACAAAGAGAGGTAGAACAGTTAGCTTTGTACTCCAATGGAAATAAACCCTGATGTAAAATGCTTGCCTAAGATCTCAAATTGCAAATAAGTGAAAGATACTGAACTTCCCTTCCCCTTGCTGCAAATGTCCTTCTCCATCTGTCCCAAGAGGTGACTTTCTTCTACTTACTTAACAGAAAGATTTTAGAATATCAAACACTTCCAATATTTTGTCTTGTTGAGGAATTAACTTTAAAGTACCAAACAATATGTTTAGTTAGGTGCCTGTTATGGTTTGGATGTGAGGTGTTCCCTGAAATCTCATGTATGAGACAATACAAGAAGGTTTAGAGGAGAAATGATTGGGTTAACCCAATCAGTGAATTATTCCTCTGAGGGGGTTGAGTGGTAACTGAAGGGTGTAGCTAGAGGATGGGGGTCCTTGAGTAAAATTAAGATCTCATAAAACAACAAAGAAAGGTAGAGCAGTTACCTTTGTACTCATATGGAAATAAACTCTGATGTAAAAATGCTTGCGCCGGGCCTGTTGGTGCACGCCTTTAATCCCAGCACTTGGGAGGCTGAGGCAGGAGGATCACAAGTTCAAAGCCAGCCTCAGCAATGGCGAGGCACTTAGCAACTCAGTGAGACCCTGTCTCTAATAAAATACAAAATAGGGCTGGGGATGTGGCCCAGTGGTCAAGTGCCCCTGAGTTCAATCCCCGGTACAAAAAAAAAAAAAAAAAAAAAAAAAAAAAAAAAAAAAAAAAAAAAAAAAAAAAAAATGCTTGCCTAAGATCTCAAATTGCAAATAAGTGAAAGGTACATTTGGAGTATATATTTTGTATCTGGAGACTTCTCCCCCACCCTCCTTCCTGATGATCATGTGTGCTGCTTCTCTCTCCCACACCCTTCTGCCATGATGTTCTGCCTTGAGAAGGAATGGAGTTGGCTATCTATGGACTGAGACCTCTGAAACCATGAGCCCTCAGATAAACTTTTGTTCCTCTACAATTACTCTTGTCCAGTCTTTTAGTCAGAGCAAGTAAAAAGCTGACTAAAACAGTGCCGGTTCCTTTAGGCAACATTATTATTTGAGAAAATATGCCATCTTGTACTTTGAATTTCAAGATTTGGGAGATTAGAAGTAAAATGATTGCAAATGAAGAAATTTTAAAATGTGTAAGATATAAATAAAATGTGAGACCATTTTTATTTTATCTACACATACATCAAAACTTAGCTTTAGCTACTTTCTCCTATTTCTTTTTTCCTTTTCCTTTACTCACGATCCAAAGGGCTATATGTAGTTTAGGGATACAATTAAAGTTATGATTTGGATTTTAGATGAGGTCTAGGGATAGTACAAGCCCTATGGTTATGGAATTCACCTTTTCACTTTCAGTGTGCAGGTGGTCGATTCACTGTATTTTTCCAGGTACACCTACCTTCATGCCCACTCAATTTTCTCAGAATTAGCTTCCTCACAATACTTTTATTCTCATTAGGGACATTACTTAAATGAGTGTCACAAAAAAAAAAAATCAATTTGTTGAATACCTTCCAGTGTTCATCATCTCTGTACTAATGACCATCTCTCCTTCTCTTAAGGCTCCAATCTTGCAGCCATCAAATATATTTCATGTCATCAGGCTAAGCTACTGTTTTATGCTGATCTCAGGATTCCTAAGGGTTAATATTTTCTATATATGATAACTTGTTGCCCACAACCCAATTTGCGATCTCCTTTAAGAGTCTGAGTTTACAATGTTAGAATGTGTATCACATAACTTGTGAGTGGATAAAAAGAATATCAATGGTAACCATATTGCATTAGATATCATATCATTCTATTGGTTCTTAAATGTTTATAATACAGTGATTTTCAAGATGTCTCAAACAAGTAGTACCAGTATTTTCTAGAAAATTTTTAGAAATGCAAAGTCTGATTCCTACCAAAGGTCTGTTAAATTAGATGCTCTGGAAGTTAGGCACTATTTGTGTTTTTAACAGTGATGTAGCAATTCTGATGCACTCTAAAGTTTAAGAATCATTCCAGTATAGTGGAATAAAACAAGGCCTCTAAAGCCACTAAAATCTGAAAGTTAAATCATGATTTTGCCAGCAATTACCTTTGGACTAGCAATTCAATTTTCAAGTTTCATTATCTATTAAAAAGAGATTAGAATATCAGAGGATATAATATATTGGGAGATTATGTATATCATATGTGTAGCCCAGTGCCTGTATAGTAGTTGTCATAAATATGATGAAAATAAACTTGTACGTGCAAAACCAGTATGAACTGCCACGCACTTCATCCCTGGCACCAGTGTCTTAAGTTTTCCATAATAGTAAATACAAAGTGTAGCTTCTTCTCAGTAGCTATTATTTCATTTTGGCTAAGTTCCCGGGCTATTATACATCTGAGAAATACTCTGAAACTTCTGCTTATCACCATCATACATTTACTTCTGGTGCTGGCTCTATGAATCAGGAGCAGAATGTAGCTAAAAAATGTTACCTCTTCTGCTGGGCTGATTTTATCCCTTGCATTCTGATACCGATTTCTTTTAATATTGATTATTTAATGTGCTTACATGAATTTGTTCGTTCATCTTGTCAAAAATTATAGCATTCATGGAGCTGGAGGGGTCTTTAAATATAAGTTAGTTCACTGCTCATATATTATACAGTAAGTGCACATGCCTAGAAAGGATAAGTGATTTTCACTAGGTTTCAAAGATCATTAGCTCCAGAAATGAGACTAGATTACTGGGTAATCAAGTTTATGTTCAACTCTCTTTCTCCTATACCCTATTGGTTTTACCACAGAGTTAGCTCAGATGGGACCAACAAATACAATCTATCACAAAAGTTAACACTGAAGAACTATATATCAACTAATACCACAAAAGAGTATTAATGATATGTTTGTGGTAAAATAAAACAAATAGTAACTACTTGTTTAGTAGAAAACAAAAAGGTAAATAGGGAATAAAAATAGTTTCTAAGGTTCATGTAATATATGCATCAAATAAACAACTAATCATATTTTCAGTAAAGTCTATTCAATTTTTATGTTACAAGTCTACAAATAAAATCATTATATAGACTATCACATCCCAGAAAGAATTTGAGGGGTAAACTTGCAATTAAATTCTTATTTATGTCATATTTACATGAGATTTATAATTCTATCATCTGTATTTTCATCAGCATAATTTCTTTCACATTTCTTAAACAATTCAATGATATGATTCAAAACTTCTCTAGAAATAATAACACATTTTACAAATATTGTAACTGCAAGACAAATCAATAATGTTAAGAGGTTATCTTCAATTTTAGCAGTATGTGAAATATTTTAAAAGTCTCTTTTAGATATGGGAGTAACATTTGCAAAGATAATGAATTCTGTTAAATTTGAGGAGTTGAAATGTTCAGAAAGTGATTGAAAAATGTAAAAGTTAATGAGTGATTCCCTTAAAAGCTGAGCTCATAATGTTCAAGATTGTATAATTCTTTTTCCCCTGTCTTATGTTAGTAATTTTTAAAGGATATTTATGATAATACATTTTAAAGACTCACTGAGTGCTTTTATTAACTATGACATTTAAAAAAATATGGTCAAATACCACTTCGAAGGAAGTTTATAAATGGAAACAGACTCCATAGAAGTAGATTTATTAAATCCTAAATAATTTTGAAAAAGTAAAGCCTCCTGCTATAATTTTCTGTCCATATGATTATCTTCAGAATACTCAGAGGTGTTTGATTTATAGAGAGGATATGATAATATCATATTTTAGGAAATGGTACTAGGATAAAATTCTTATTTTAATTTTAATGTATAGAGCTATGTGTAATGTGTAAGCCCTATTTATATAAAGTTTTATTTACATCTCCAATCGTGGTTTCCTCCCTCATGTTACTGACCTGAACCTTAAAACAAGAATCTTGTAAAATAGCTATTATCTTCTATGTACAGATTGTTATCTCCATTTACAAATAATCTGCATTTTTCTGAGTGCAGAGAGGTGCAATGTCTGGCCAGAAGCATGTCATTACCTAGTGGTTAAGTCAAATATGAAATAATATTAGCTTCTTAATCTCATAGAATTATTAAAATCAAAAACATGTAAATGATTAAATTACTAATTAAACCTCTTTGCTTTTAAGAGAAAAACTGAGACCTCATGAATTTAGTTTAGAAGAAAGCTTAAATTAACATTCATGTATACACACACACACACACATATATATAAATCATAGTTACCATAAAATTAAAAACCTAGTTTTGCATTTTCAACATCTTTTACCTGCCAAGCTTTATCCTCATAATGATTATGTATAATAGACATAAACGCTATTTTCATCTTTTATAAGCATTAGTAAGTGAAGCAAATGCATAAATAACACATAAATTAACATGTCACTATAAGATATCAAATTAACATACTAAGTACAAAAATAAAAGCACACTAAGTACAAAAAAAAAAGAAATTAAACTAATAATCCTTAGGTCCTAATTCAGTGCTCTTGAGTAAAATTTAAAATTATGCATGCAGATGAATTTATGGAATTAACATACAAAATAATTTGTGGGTATAAAATGTTTACCAATTGTATCACATGCCTTGGCAAATAAAATTACTCAATTTAGTACCTTAATCTTCTACTTAGTTCTGCATAATTTTAAGGATGGGGAAGTTCTTAAAATTCATTAGTCTATTGACTGACCACTAGGTCTGATTCATTAGATTTATTTGCAAAGGTAAACAGATATTTTTAAGGATTGTAAAATACATCTATCACAGCTTCATTCCCAATGTCTACTTCCTTCCAAAAATGAAACCTGGTTAAAAGTACTGCTATAAGCTTGGTATTTTCACATAAAAGAGGATACAGCCCAGAGTCATGAGACTTACCCAATCAGAGGATGCAAGCAAGTCTTTAAATTCCCCGTTTAATGCACTTTTTATTTTTATTAGATAATATATTATCATTTTTTTAGTCCTAATTGGTTTGTGGGAGAGACCACTGTGCCTATCTCCTGGATGCAAAACAATACTCTTTTGTATCTGACTGGATACAAAACAATACTTCCTGAAGAAATGGACGAGTATAATAATATAGGTAAATGAGAATCTTAACATGCATTCTGAAGAATAAATTAAACATTGAATGGGGACATTTAAAATTACATCAAAATCTTATGAAGAAACAATATATGTATTAAATTTCACTTACATGTCCAATTTTACACTGTGTTTTCTTGTGTAGGTGATAAAATATGTTTTTTTTTTTATATAGGTATTTATTATTGTCTTTTCTGAACTTTATACAAGACTCCCAATATAAACTAGCCTTTTTATACTTGCATTATTAAAGCTTTATTTGTGGGTATATTTTCAGAAATGACATAAGCCTAACTTTTCAATTTTAAGGCTAAGATATCCTAAGAATGTTCTAACATGTATTATTTATAAAATATGTTTATTGTATTTAACATTTTTTTTTTATGGGACACTCCTATTTAAAGAGTTTAGATTTCTCCAAACTTGGTAAAAGACCTTATGGATGAAGGTCTACCTACAATTTTCTCCAAGTCATTTTCTTACAATTATGCACCTCACAATTTTATATAATGTTAAAAATGGATGTTACCAGCTAAGTTCTCCATTTTAAAATCAATATTATTATTGGAATAATTCGCTATTTTATTGAAGTTTTAAATTACAAACTGACTTGACATTTCATTTTCATGATCTTGGTGAGAGGATATGGGAAGCAGACTGATGATATCCAAAATGTCTCTGTTTATATCCATATTAGCAACTGATGTCTTAACTTATAGTTAGTTAATAAAATCATGAACTAGACTTAATTGTTTGATATTATTTTAGTTTCTCAAATAACTATTTCATTTTCTATGCAGTCACATTTTAATTTTTGGATTGTTTTCCATTTGGAGGTTGTCTGATTTGAAATAAATCTGAGGAAAACAATGTTAATTTAATTTTTTCCTAAAATACCATAAGAATGTGTACATACATAATACAGTTTATAACTCCATTAATAATTCAAAATTATAATTTTAAGTTATGTTTTATTATGAGTATTTTCACTCAGAAAAGTGAATATAACTTTACTTTATTGCTATTCCTGTAAAGCTTAATAAGGTAGTGTCAAAAGAATCTACAATATTAGCTAATTTGTAATTTTTCGAAGTGATTTTTGTTTTCAGTTTTTAAACTATATTTTTCACATACAGAGATGACTTTTTAAAATCTATTATTAGAAACATAATTTGACTCTTCCCCAAATGCTTGGTAATGAAACTATGTGGAGCTACCTGCATGTTCTAATATTAAACTTTTTATGGCTAAAGGCTGTATTTGCAAAATAACAGATCAAAGTTAGGAGAACTGGCAAAAGAAATACAACAGAATTTCCAAGAGACAAAACATTTTATTCTGAATTTATTGGTTCCATATTCTAAGTGACTGAACTAGAGAAAATATTTAGTCAGTTTTAACATAGGGGGAAACCCAGAGTTATGGCATTTTTTGTTGTTGTTTTTGGTTTTATTATTTTTATTTTTTGGCTGTTGTCAAAAATAAAACAGCTAAACTGAGTCAAATGTTTTGTGTTAACAAACTTGCATTTAGACTACTAATTTGGGTGCCAACTTTTACCTTTGAGTAGTTTCTAAGATGATGACGAGGATAAATTCTCTTGAATGAAGTGTGCAAGGATAAAATTCGTGTTTGATGCTCTTGTGGCTTTAAAAAAAAAGCTTTCATTCATAAATCTTAGCAGTACTTGAATGCTCTTCTGTTAAATCTTTTTGAAGGTGGTCAAACAGAAATTCTGAAAATCAATTTTCTTGCAAAGTGCTAGAAAATCATTAATATCTGTATTAGCTTGACAGTTTTCATTAATATATTAATAGATGAATATCAAAATGACATTTTAACTTAATTTTTAAATATTACCAATGTGTGAGTCATTAGAAATCAGCCATTTTCAACAATTTGAAGATCCCTACTTATTTTTACCTGTCTTTGCAAAGGTTATTGAAAAATCCCTACTTTAGAAATACTATAGGCTATAATTATGTAATTATTTCAAAACCCACATTTTCTAAGAACTGACAAGAAATTGGAAGATGTTAGAAAGATTATGTTGTATACTATTTCATGTAAATATCAACTTAATTATTTCTATCTTTCTATCAATAAAAGTCAAATTCCATTTCTTGTATATTTTATTACAATAGTATCATTTTTTATTTTGAATTGAATATTGTGGCATTGATATCAATTAGGTTATGAAGGTAGATTTTATTTTCACAGAAACATCCAGTGGCTTATTTTGCATTTATGAACTAACAACCCACACATACCTTCTACCATCAATCAGTTATTGAAGTCTACCTAGTACATGTCAGTCACTTGCCTAGACTTTGAAAATGCAAAGATGAAAATCGAGTCCCTACCCGAAAAGAAGACTTAATCTTTTGTTTGAAACAGGATTCTTTCAACATAATACCAAACCAATCTCACTACTATGAATTTGTTGTTTTTTCAATGAAATTCTCCTCATGAAAATATCAATATCATTAATGTAACATTGGTTTACATATTATATATATTATATATACATATATATATTTTATATATATATGTATATATATATATATATATATATATATATATATATAATCTTTACTATTCTCTGATGGGTAAGTATAACATCCTATAGCCATTGTTTGAAACTTGTCCAAAGAAGGCATCATATTTGTGATCTAATCTAATTCTCCCTTATAATTTTCAATTTAAATATCTATTGACTCTCATCTGTTCAGGCAACTGGTTTAACTAGTTTAACCAGTATTAATGAAGATCCCTCCTGTATTTCTGCAATAATGTAAGTACAATTTTATAAGTGTTTGTGATCAGCAAATCTTGCTTCATATCCTTTTTTTCTTTCTTTCTTATTTCTTGTCTTAGAACTTCTCCCTGGTTTCCTAGTATTTTCAATTTAAACTCAAATTTTTTTCCATCCCTGAGCAAACTTATTAAGATCATTATATGCAAAGAGGAAAAATAAAGAAAATTAAATAAAAATATAACAGGTTCTTTCATAGTTTGTCATATTCCATATATTTTTGTATTTATTTGGAGATATGTTGGGGAAATACAATTTTTCAATAAATAGATTATGTTTTGTTTTAATCTATGATGTGAAGAGCAATAGAATAATACATAAGTAATTAATGGGGAAATATTGGCATTTAATTAAATGATCTATGTTAAAAGTTTAGGAGAGTCAGCAAATATCATCTGGTATATTTTCATTTTTCTCTTTCCTCCTAGGTATATTACTTAGTTGATTCCTGTTATTTTGACATTTGTACCAACACCTTATTTCCCAAATGCCTAACCATTTCTCTATTCCCATTCACATTCTGTTAAGCTTGTTTCTTGGTGACATCATATTAATTTAATGTGTAAGAAGCTAGATTTAACATTCATTAAGGCAACAAACACTAAATGTTCTTCCTATTTTTAAATCTCAAAATCTTGACTGTTAGTGTAAGAGCAAAACTATGCATTTCCATATCTATATGAAGTATAGTCTCTGTTTGATTACTTCAAAGAATAATGTAAGAAGCTTGAGATAAAATGGGTTTGGGTAACCTGCATTGTTTTACTTAACTTGGTGAAACTGAAGGAAAACAATTTCCATGTGTTCCAACATTCTTCATAATAAATATCACTCACTCCACTTATTTAAATCCCATGCTAATGCATGTGGGATAATTTTTAGGACATACTAACATGGTTCCACCAACATCTCAAGCTAGTGTTTAAAATCCTTCTCAGTTTTCAACAAAACAAAGACCAAAATTGTCCTTTTACGTTTCACAAGGCTAATATTACATGTACACACAAATAACCAAGGCCTGAGCTACCTTTGAATTTACTTTCTTTTTTCCTTCTTAAGTTATGAATATTTTATTTTTGAGGTGTCACTAACAATTTACATATAACAACATTTCATAACAGGGACTCTTGCCAAAAATGCAGTGGAGTGGCTCTCCAGCTACCTTGTTTATTGTTAATACACAAGAGAATCTCAGAGAAGCCACCTGTAAGACGTACAGCCAGCCTTCATGAAAACTAGCAGGCCATTAAAAACATTTTCCTTTTCTTTCTCTCTCTCACATTGTCCAGGTTACATTGTCACTTGTCCAATTTTGTGCATGGTTGCTTTTCTCACCTCTGCAGATCAGCTTGCTGGGACATGATCTTGTTTCTGCTCTCACAATCTTAACTGAGGACTTCTGCAGCAAACTCTACATGTCCCTAAAACTTTATGGTAACACAGAATCTCTGATTTATTTCAAATTTATAGGTAGATACCACAATGACTGGCTTTGACTGAAAGAACTATATAAAAATAAGTGGATTCAGGTTTGGTTCAAGTGATGCTTATTCAACATGTTATCTGAGAAGAGTGCTTAGATAAAAGGGGAAATTTTGTTACACATGCTTCAAGTACTTTTTAAACCTTACATTAAATGTAGTCAACAAAAATTTATTAAAAGTGAATGTACAATAAATCATATCTGCATTCTTACTAATTGCATATTTAATCACAAATATTTATAATTTATGAATTCTTCCTTCTATGTTGTGTACCAATCTCTATAATAGCTCATTTTTCTCCAAAGAACTGGTGAAAACACTTCTATCAGAGAGAAAAAATCATTAGGCATTTCTGATTATTGTGCATCTTCATTTCTTTTCTCATCTTCATGGCAGGAAAAGAAACTAATATTTGTTATTGCTTGAGTCATATATATTAGTGCCGTCAATAGTGAGTGCCTCTCATTAAACATCTTGACCTTGAGTGATAGGAATACTAAACTCCTTTTTAAATTGGAGGAAGCAACTTTGAGGAAATTAGCTTGCAACTAGAGAATACCAGATTCTTCCTGTTTTAAAATGAATTTTATTACATATATATATGCATATATATGTGTACATATAATACATATGCACACACACAGATATGTATATTTTGTACTAAGTATTGAACTGAGGGGTGCATTACCACTGAGCCACATCCCTAGTTCCTTCTATTTATTTATTTTGAAATGGTCTCACTAACTTGCTTAAGCTGATCTCAGAATTCTCCTGCCTCAGGCTACCAAATTGCTAGAATAACAGGCATGCACCCCCGTGCCCAGGTATATATTTAAGTTATACAACATGATGTTATAGGATACATATAGATATCTTAAAAGGTTATAATAGTCAAACAAATTGATGTTTTCATCATCATTTTCAAACCAGGACTGGCCAAATCAAAACTCTTGCTCCTTTCATTACCTCAAACAGGATTTCATAGACTCGGAGAGAAAAACACTGCATAGATTGGGATGTCTTCAGAATTCTTTCACATGTATAAGGGTTTTTGGGTTCCTGGAATCATTTGTTTCTGAATATAGAACAATTTATTTTACATGCAGCAAAATGAAGGAAAGCAACAGAAACAGGAGAAATCAGGGATTGTGCTTCAGAAAGTTTCGGCTTACTACATGGTCAAGGGACAGGCCTCATGTTACTGTTTGGACATGCTTTTGTAGGATCCTTTATTAGGTTAGTTTGCTGTCAAAATGAAGACAAAAATGAGTATTGTTGAAAAGACTTACGTGTCATGATTATATTTAGGCATGGTTTAATGTTGTTTGATAATGCATTTTTTCTTTTATACAAATTTAAACAGGTTTAAAAACTGGAGCCATGAGTGCAATGTATGTACAAGATATCATTTCATATTTATTCATATTTTCCTTTATTTTAAGTAGTCCAGATGTCATGGAAAACTTTCTGTGAATTCATTTCTTAGAAATGTAAAAGAAATATCTTTCTTTAACTCATGACTTTTACTGAGCAAAAAGGAGTATCACAAAAAATTTAAAATTACCTAGCTGGCGAAGAAGGCATTCCAGCACCTGCTGTCTGACAAGGTCGCAGCATGGGGAATACAGCCAGCCGCAAGGCCACTGTATCTGGAAACCGGAACCACTTGATTTAATAATGTGCTTTTTTATTATTGATACTTATGATGTGGATGACAAGAGATTTGCCAATTCCAAGGTAGAAAACATGTTGTTTGGACATGCAGAAATATTCCCAGAATGGGACTAAAAAACATAATTAAGAAATGTCCACAGGTGTGCAATGTTTCCCAAAGAAATGAATAACAACAATTTTTTTTTTTTTTCTTGAAAGTTCACAAAAACAAAATTACAGGTCAAGATTTCTGGGAGAAACTTGGGCAACAGGAGTTGTTTGTCCCTTAGTTAATAATTCCTATTGAGCCTTTTGTTCTAGGGCCACCACCCTTGCAAAGGCCTAATTACAGAGAAAGAATTATTTTGCCCACAGTTCGGGGCCCACCATACAAATCTTACTTGATTGAAAGAAAATTATGGCATCCTCCAACAGACCCTCCTTTACCTTACACAGGGATTTGTGATGAGGATGGAAAACACATAATTAATATTGATGGCAAATGGGTTGACATACAGGGTTGACTTACAAAACTTACCTTTTAGTCAAAGATTACAAAGATTTAAGGCCTTGTGCACTTTAACAAAAGAATAAAGAAACTCTCTGAGAAAGCAGCTCAACCAGTTTTATGAGAACATAAATGTAGGCACTAATTAAAATAAGTTTTATAAGATATGTTTTTAGAATAATGTGAGAAATATTTTCAGATTCTTAAGTCTTTAGGTGTATGGGTTTCTTTTTAAAATATTTAATATTTATTTATTTGTTTTAGTTGTACACAATGCCTTTATTTTTACATGGTGCTGAGGATTGAACCCGGGCCGCACACGTGCTAGGCGAGCGCTCTGCTGCTGAGCCACAACCCCAGCCCCCAGGTGTATGGGTTTTTAGATTCTTTAAGATTATAGATTTTAGGTTATAGTTTATAAATTTTAGGTTATCATAAGCATAAGAAGATATGCTTATGATAAGGGACTTTTAGATGGGAACCTTAGATTAGAAATAAAGTACAGATGTATTTAAAGTTAAAAATTAATGATAGGTTAGAAGACAGAGAGTCTGGTTACGTAGTCTGGCACCTGTTAAACAAGGAACTGTTACAATCTGGGAGAATTACACATATCTGTAAACTGTAAATCAATTACGTATTTTGTTAGAATAATTCTGTACCCATAATGAAAGAAAAAATCATATAAATAAAGACCCAGAGAAAGCAGGGTTAGCTTTCTCTCTGGAGATTGCTCGAAGAGAAGGAGTCCTCGTCCCATTCCTTACGCCGAGGCCACTCATCCTTCAGGACCTCCGGATCAGAGTAGGCACCGAATAATTATTTGGAGACTTTGGCTATAGATAATTTAGTTTAGGTCAAACTTGTACTCATAGACAAATCAATTTCTATTGCCCAAATCTTTCAGTTATAATATACTTCACATATTTATAACTCCCATCACCAGTAGCTATTGATATTGATTTAGGTAACCAGTGTATACTAGGAAATAAAATCTGTAAGAATGTTACTTGTAGCCGGGTGCGGTAGAGCACGCCTGTAATCCCTGCACTTGGAGGCTGAGGCAGAGGATCACGAGTTCAAAGCCAGCCTCAGCAATGGTGAGGCACTTAGCAACTCAGTGAGACCCTGTCTCTAATAAAATACAAAACGGGCTGGGGATGTGGCCCAGTGGTCTAGTGCCCCAAAAAAAAAAAAAAAAAAAAAAAAAAAAAAAAGAAGTTGTTTGTATCCAGTTGAAAAAGTATGACCCAGTTGTTTTTATGAGAGGTAAATTCCTCAGCTCAATGTATCACTATCTACATTATCATCATAGTAAAAAACTTCCCAAAATTGTTCTGCCCTGATCAATTTGCCTTGCTATCAGAAATAATTATTCATCCTGAGCCCCTTCAGAACTTATTTGAAAGCAATACTTATATACAGAGAAAATTAGTTTAGAAATATTTATTATGATTTTTTGAATCCTTGATCTTGTAGGAAAGAACATTTGTACCAATACTAACTGCATCCTTACTTTCTTAATGCACAGCATCTCTTCCAGGATAAGCTTTCTCACCTCTTATATATTCTATAAACTTTGCAGAATTGGTATACCAAATGAATCAGTATATGAAAGCATTTTTTGAATGAAATGGTGCATTGCCACTAATTATGACTGTTGCAAAAATTACTACCACTTTTTTATTTGAAAATATCCAAGCATTCTTATTTCAACTTATTCAGTAATATATTAAAATAATAAAATAAAATCTACTTTTCAAACATTTAATGAGACAATTCAGGTTTTAAAAGGTCTTTTGTATGCATTCTAACACATGCTATTGAAGATGATTCTGGAGGTAAATAGGAAGATGCTATTATTTTTAAATCAGTAGACACTTTCATAAAGTGAGTAACCACAATTTAAACCTAAAGATTTAGTTTTGTAAATCAACAAAAAGTTGTGTATTGGGTTTATCAAAATAGATGGCCTTTCCAATTAATTAAAAACATTAAAAAGGTAATTTCTTTTTCAGAGTCTTGTATTTGGGTTCATCCTGCAAACTCACACATGCATAAAAATCTATTTAAGTTCATGATACCCGTTTTTCATGCCCCATTTTCCCTCCTGTCTTCTCTCCCCTCTCCCATTCTTTCTCTTCCATTTGACTTCAAAAGGTGACCTTCATACCATTTTAGAGTTTTAATTAAAAATAAATATTAAAATTCATTGATCATTCTATTGGTTTAAATAGCAATTACATATTTTATTTACCATTTTTTTCCGTTGCAATATTGTAGTATATTAATCACTTGACCTGGGTAATGACAGCCTTGCAGTCTTGGGATACAACTTGCTTCACCTGTGTTGGCCAGTCCTTTCACATATGATTGTAATCTATTTGCTAATATTTAGATCATTTTAACTCTGGATTCATCAGCAAGTATTTCTTTCTTTTTATTCTTAAAAATTTGAAGTATGAAAAGCATGTTCCTTAAATTATTTTCTTGAATATTTTCTGGGTTTTTTTTTGTATAATATTTTGCATCAGTTTGGACATTTTATAATGTGCATATTTCTGTAACTAATTGTATAACTGTGCTTCTTTCTATGAAGAATATTCCTCTAAATGCTTTGTTAATATTCATATAAGTCTTCATCATAACTTACTTTCCTCATTTTATTCTTATACCATTTTACTTTATTTTGAGTTTAACTCATATTTCAAAATTTTTATTGATTTTTTTCAGGAAATAAATTTCTAAGCATAAATACAAGGCATTTTCCCAAATGTTATTTCTATTTTGTTTTACTATTTTCATTTTCTTTGCTTTTCTGCCTTAGGAATCTTTAGGGGAAAGCATCCAGTCGTGTTTGTATTTTTCTGTCTTAGTATGACACACTCATCATTTTTGAAAAGTACTCATTTGAAAATATATAAGTTTCACTGTTTAAAATTTATTTAATTATTTTACTTTTAGGTTATGCATCTCCTCCTTCATTTAACGAATACTCATGAGGATTATTTTATTTCACAATTACAAATGTATTGTTATTTGTATTTAAGACATTGTATTAAGATTTAAGACGTGCGCGGCCCAGGTTCAATCCTCAGCACCACGTAAAACATAAATAATTGTGATTAAAGTAAATAAATTATTTATGATATTATATGATGTGCAGCAAGGCTTTCTGGCTTACTAAACATACCCATGTTACCTAGGATATAAATAGTGTTTTAAAAGCATTTACATAAATTTGAGACCAACTTAATTATTGCCTCACTTGTTTCTTAATTCCTCTTTATGTCAGCATAATTTTTCTACTGTATATATTACAGTATTATTGGAGATCTCCAATTTTTAGTACATATCTCAGTCACTGTTCTTTTTATTAGTATTTTAAAGCATTATCTTAGGATCTTATCTATAATAAGATAATATAAATTTTAAGTTTTAATGGGATTTTTGTGACATTTTCACTTCTATAAACATTTATTAAGCTTCTATTTTCTAGTCTACTATTAGAACAGTAGGATTGAAAGGGTAATAAAAAGATGAAAAATGATCTGTCATTGAAAATTTCACAATTCATTCTAATGGGTAAGAAAAGTAATTTTAATATACTGTTATACAGGGAGATAAAAGCAGTACGCAAGTTAGAGGACAGAATGATAACTGTGATGAGAATGAAGAGGTGAATTTTATGATAAAGTCATGATTTGAGCAGTGGGCTTTCCAAGAAGGGAACACAGAGCATGCAGGAGACTGACACTCCAGACCATGGACTCTAACATATACTGTTTTTTGTTTGTTTGTTTGTTTGTTTGTTTATCCTAGCACTCACTCACAATCTATGCCCATCACCAAGCAGAGCTTTCAGACAAAGTAGTTTCTCAAAAAATCATCAAATGATGTTCCTAGTCATGACTCCTATGGTAAACTTTCTAAAAATGTGTATCATTGACTTTCACTATAAATAAATAAATTGGATTCATGTATATATATATATATATATATATATGCATGCAATATATGTATATATGTATATATGCACATATATGTACATGTGTATATATATATATATGGAGAGAGAGAGAGAGAGAGGGAGAGAGAGAGAGAAAGAGTTTAGATCATTGCTCACTTTTTAATGCAGGAGAAAATTTGTATCCCTACTCAACCAATCAACATTTACCAAGATGGCCACAGCTCTCTAGCAGGTACAGAAGCTATGGGGCTAATGCAGTTCTCTATAATTCTGCAATTGGTTGCTCCCGGCCAAATTTCTGTTTAGTAAGTTGGTTCGTGTTAGAAAGTTTTACACAGATGAACCATGGAGTTCTAATTTAAATTATTGCTTTGACCATTGATGCATTTTTTTCCTTCTGTTTTATTTCTCAATATTGTTCTTGAAATATTGCTGAGTGATTTTGGGGGCTAAACATAGTCTTCCTACATATGACCTTTGATTGCTTAGTGGCTCACAATTATGGGGAGTATATGAAGGAATAGTGACTCTGAACAATGGGACAGAATTTCATCATTCCATCAATTTGCACTTAGTACTAGTGATAGAATTTAATTCTTCAAACAGCCTTCCTTTGTCATTAGTTTCTTTCTTTCTTTCTTTTTTTTTAATGTGTGTTTACTTTGCTTTTTCATTCTATTTATTTCTAGAGTGGATTCTTTTTGTTGTTGTTGTTGTTGTTTAAAACCTCTTTGTGATATTCAATACATTTCATAATTGGACTCTTGCTCCAACCATGTATTTTAGTACCACTGTAAAAATTACATGGCCCAGTTTCACTAGTGGAGTTGATGTTTTCTTAAATCACTACACATTTGTACTGAGCTGCTCCCCTGGTCTATCCATCTTGTGGAAATGCCATCTCTTATCCCCTGATACAGTTCTCTAGATGTCTCCCACTGAATTTCAACTCTCCTGTCTTCATATTTATTGTAAATTTCATTTGTACTAGAATTGTAGTTCTGACCATAATCTGCCTCACATTTGATAGTGCATTTTTATCTACTTCATGTAACAGAGAAATATGGAGGTCAGTGTCTATATTCTTAACATCTCATATCTTCATGGAATTTTGCACAATGCTTTAAAGAGTTTGAAATTTAATATATGTTGATTATTTTAAATTAGATCAAAATACAAAAGAACTTTAACTGACTTACCATTGAATGACATTTTAAATATTATTTTGTATATTATTTTACTTTTCTTAGCTAAATAATTACTGACAAAGTTTCTCTTTTCTTTCTTTCTACTCTAAACTTATTATATTGGGTTTTAGTTCTCACAAGACATCTTCCAATATACCATTTGATTTAATTTTGTGCCATTAAGCCTATCCTTTATTAATGTTCTAATTACTCTTTGCTTGTCTTTTGAGAATCTGAACTGCCTTTTGATATCTAGCTTGTATTTCTGACAACTTAAAGGCACATTATTATACATTTCTTACTTTTGAAAAAGAAAAAAAATAAAAAGGGATATCCTTAGTGTATCCTAAGAAGTAATACATGTATTACTTCTATCTTCTTAGGTACTTCCAATTCTTGAAGATGTCACCCCAATTCCTCCATAAGCTCTTATTTTCATGTACTTATATTTTTTCTTTTAGGAATAAAACAATACCAAGTATTTGATATATATTTGGGTTGTGCTCCTGAAATATCCCCTATGTAATTTTCTACTACATTAAAATTGTCTTTCAGGTCACAAAAAATATTTCTCCCCATTCATGATTTTTTCATTGCTTTTATTTTATACCGTCTCCACTTTATTGTATTTAATTTGTGGGAGTTGGATAGGTATTTAAAATCCTGTGCAATTTGAAAATTTTGCATCTGTATGTTACAGTATGACTCATCAAAATTTGTCTTTTGTTTTTGCAATATTTACTGCATGAATTTTCTTTTTTTAATTTAAAATGTAAACAAATCATATTTCTCATTTAATTTTTTTCCCTTGAACATGGGATTTTTTGGAGGAATGGTAATGTTATGAAATATTTTACTCTGAGAGGCACTACTGCCTGTCTGACATCTGACTGAAGTTGATTTTTTGATTTACTGATTTTTTTTACTTTTCTTACTTTCATTTTTTTCAGTGCTGGGAATCAAACCTAGGGCCTTGCACATGTTAGGCAAGCACTCTACAACTGAGCTACATTCCCATCTCTCCACTTTTTAGGGGGTTGGGGGGATGGGGGCACAGAATCTTTCAGTTTTCCTGGCTGCCCTCAAATTTATAGCCCTGCTGCCTAGGCCTCTGGAGTAGCTGTGATTATAGGCATGCAGCACCAGAGCCAGCTCTTTTTCCTTCTTATCTTGTCTATAAGCACCCAATAATATATGATAATTATCAACACTGCTTATCATTCTGTAATGTGATTTTATATTTGTAAGTAGATGCATAAACAAACATGATAATCATCAAGTTTGCCTATTTGATACTTGATGCCAGTTTATGATTGTTAGCTTCCCTCTTTATTCCTGATTCTGAATACTAAAAAAGTATCTGCTAAGTCATTTAAACTGACTCATTTTGCTGTAAAAAATAGCTTTAGTAAAACAACACTGCTGCTACCAGATGAATGGTTTATAATAAGCCAATAGCATCAGTGAAAATGCTTAAATGTAAGTCTGTGCTTTGCCCTTCTCTTGCTCTGTTGTGACTGACTTCTTGGTTAAGTGGGAAGGAAGCAGAAGGGTTGAAAGTGGTATATTTCAGCAAATGTATTCTATACCTGTTGCTTCAGAAGCACTGGGAATATTAAGATTTCAAAACAAATTTTTAGTGCTTGGGTGGATGCAACAGGTGAGTGATTATTTTCAAGGCTGACATAGTTTATAGAAATGGAATTATAAGTTTCCCACAGCATGAATGAATCTGACATTTTGTTTTAGAGATGCAATAATTTCCAATGCCAAGTTTTCAACTTTAAAAATTTAATGGATTGCATAAGACGGCCTAGTGAAAACTACTGTTATATTTTAATGTTATTGGCAAGCAGCATAAAATAGCTGTAAAACTGACTTATAGGAAGAAAATTCTGTACTTTTATAGAACTACCACCACCAACAACAAAATGTAGAAGAGAAAAATTTCAGATATTAGAGTTTGCTTTGACTTTTATTCCTATGTTTAAAAATCAGAGCATCATTTGCTGTATCCTAAAAATTGGATGAAAAAAGATTTATTTAAATCATAAAAATTGATTTAATTTATATATCACACAATGTTCTAATATAACAAAAACCACTTAGGACATAATAAAAAGAAAATTAAGCATTTAAACAAATCTTATTCTTGATTTACATTTTTTTCCATTCTGTTAAATGTGATATAGCTGCTATTTTAGGATACATTTTATAATGGAGAACTTAAATGGTCTACAGCATAGAACAGTCAAAAAAAAAGTATTAATAGGTCATTTATATTTTGCTTCAATATTTTAAACTGATTTTGAATTCGTACTTTGGCATCCTCAGGAGAAATTTACTATTACTTTTTATTAATATTCTTAATACATATTCAAGTTACATATTAAAATTAAGGGAAAATTTGTTCATAAGAGAAAATGACATCCCTAGGCCAAAATGCAAACGATATTGTATAATGAGTTTTGAATCATTTTTTTTAGAATTATGCTTTTCAAAACTGCATTTAAAAATATTTAGGATTTTTTATTGGCACATACTAATTATAAGGTGGTGAGTTTCATTGTGGCATATTGACATATGTATACAGCATAATTTCATTACTTTCCCCTGCAGTAACTCTCCTTACCCTCTCTTCTCTCTCTGGCATATCCCCTTCCTTTACCCCATGGTCTTCCTTCTACTTTCACTACATCACTTATTTCCTTTTTATCTCTTAGATTTCACATATGAGAGAAAACATATCACACTTGTCTTTCTGAGTCTGGATTATTTGCTCTCCAGATCTATCCATTTTCCTGCAAGTGGCATAATTTCATTCCTCTTTATGGATGAATAAAAGTTTATTTTTATATATACCACATTTTATTTTATCCATTCATCTCTTGACTGACACCTAGACTGATTCCATAATTTGGCTATGCGAATCATTCTACAACACACATGGGTGTGCATATATTTCTAAAGTATGCTGACTTTAATTCTTTTGGCTAAACAATGAGGAGTTGTATAGCTGGATCATTTGTAGTTCAACTTTCAGTTGTTTGGGGATCCTCCACACACATAGTGGATATACTAATTTACATTCCCACCCACAGTGTAAAACAATTCCTTTTCCCAGCCCAGGCATCCTCACCAGCACATGTTATTATTTGTATTCTTGATGATTGCTATTCTCAATGGAATAACATGGAATCTCTGATGGCAAAAGATGTTGAACATGTTTTCATATAATTGTTGGCCATTAGTACTTATTTGGAGCCATGCCCTAAGGTAAAAAATTTTCTTGGAAAATGTACCAAGATTAAAATGTTTTTGATATCTGCAGAACATCCAGAATTTATACAATGTAGAACTTTTATAATTTGTAGAAACTTATATATTTGAATAGCATTTGAAAATCTAATTTTAAGTAAAATGTCCATAGTCTTGGAAAGCTTTTTTTTTTTTTTTTTTTGTCAGGAAAACAAAAATATCCTGGTATCTGTTTTCTTTTACATTGATGCTTAATCCTTTGTAGAATTTATCATAGCCCCCATTTTACAGGCCTGGTATTTAAACACTGGATAACCTGACTCTATTCTGCTCTCCTCACAGTTACACAATAAAGAAAGTGAAAACACTAGGGAGGGCCAGACTCTTGTCTTCATTTAAGATTGTTTTTAGTTCCACACACACATACCTATATTTCACTCTTCAATAAATTGGCTTTAAGACATGTGAAACTCATTAAATACAAAAGTAACTTGTGATTTCTAATGACCCAAATTCAGGATACTGAATTTATATCCAACATTATATACTTTCATCATGCTGCCACTTCTCCAATCCAGAAAATGGAAATCCAATATTTCTCTTTCTTTCTCTGTGTCAGTACTCAAGGTTGCATGATAATAATATAATGAGATCTATCTATGGAATCTCAAAATTTTTAGTAGCAATTTATTTTATTATTTTATTTTTTTATTCGAAGTTGTTATATATGACAGTAGAATGCATTACAATTAATAATACACATTTAGAGCACATTTTTACATATCTCTAGTTGTATACAAAGTATATTCACACAATTCGTGTCTTCATACATGCACTTATGGTAATGATATCCATCTCATTCTACCATCTTTTTTTTTTCTTTTCCCCTCCCTTCACTTCCCTCCCCATTGACTTTTCTAGTGTTCCTCTAATTCTCCTATGCTCCCATCCCGACCCCACTGTGAATCAGCCTCCTTATATCAGAGAAAACATTTGACATTTGGATTTTTGAGATTGGCTAACTTCACTTAGCATTATATTCTCCAATTTCATCCATTTACCTGTGAATGCCATTATTTTATTCTCTTTTATTGCTGAGTAATATTTCATTGTGAATATATATACCACATTTTCTTTATCCATTCATCTACTGAGGGCCACCTAGGTTGGTTTCACAACCTAGCTATTGTGAATTGTGCTAGTAGCAATTTAAAATAGTAGAAACATGATAAATTATTATTTTTTTTCATTTCCCATAATCAATATAAAAATGGGGTATTACTTTTTTTAATCCCTAAAAATATTCATTTATTTATTTATTGAGACATGATACTTGTACATCTTTTGAGGATACATTATAGTAATTCAATACATGTATATGAAATACAATAATCAAATAACAATAAAGATTTCTGTTTTTTCAAACATCTCTTCACTTTAATGTGTTGGGAATTTCATACTCTTTCTCAATTTTTTGAAATATATCATATGGATCCTTTTATCCAATAATTACCATATTTACTATAGAAAACCAGAACTAATTCTTATAAAGTATTGAAAATCAAGTGTATATTTTTATCTTCAGCACAATGCCTCAGATATTAAAGGTTTATAAAAATTTTTTGATCTTTATTTAGATATCGTAAAATTTTATGGTCAAACAGTACTTCATAACAAATTATTTCAAAGGTAATTTTTAAAATTCTAATAAATAGGTTGTGATGAAGTATTTTATTATTGTCATCTTTTACATTAACAAAATCTATTCATCAATTTTTAAAGAAATTGATTTGTCATGACTTAAAAGCAAAATTATACTTGTTTCATAACTAATATCCAATATATGCAAATTGTTTAACTTTTATGTAATCTGTTCTATTGACATTGCATTGAATTTGCTGTTGTGTACATTGAAATCAATTATAAATTTATTTGTATTAATAAAATATTCTTCATATTCTTATTAGAAATTTTGCAGTCCATTTATTAATCACTTCTAACTACAGTAAGAATATTATGGTTGTTTATTCAAGTCAAAATATGAGAAATCATTATTATTCCTTTGCAGCACAAAATACTCATTTTAAATGTAAATTGGCTTATCTTTTTTGGAAGTTAGCAAATTAGCTTCTCCTTTAGTTGATGCTTAAAATTTGGCTCAGACATATTTTCTATGAGATCAGTGAGGAAACATAAATTACACATTTGATTTTGGTCTTTGATTATTGTATGTTCTTCAAATATTCCTTTTGTTTCAAGACAAGTTTGAATTGGAACATAATGGTAAATATTTGTAAAATTCATCCACAACTCATCAAGAATTGGCAAAAACACGAATCTTTGAATTCTTTGTCTTCTCTTGCCATCGATAGTTTTATAAAACTATAATGATTCATGGATTGTACATGTATATATTGAATAGTTTTTAAAAACTATAGCCATCACACTGGAATGATTTACTATCTCTCACTTTAAAATTTTAACAAATTCTGATATTTGAGATACTATCATTAGAGAAAACTATCTGTCATGATTGAAACTATTTAAATCTTTTTTTTTTTTTGTTCACTTCTTTAAATTAATTTATTTTCTTTCTTTTTTTTTTTAATTTTTTTATTATTTATTTACTTATTCATCGTGCACAAGTATAGTATCTTTTTACATACAACTGCTTGTATACAAAGTATATAAGTACCATTCAGATCTTCAATCATGCATTTAGGATAATGATATCCATCTCATTCAATCACCAATTTTTTTCCAACCCCCCCCCTTACTCCCTCCCTCCCCTCCCGTTCCGTTGACCATTCTAGTGTTCCTCTGATCCTATGTACCCCCTTCCAAGAACTCTGTGAACCAGCCTCCTTATATCAGAGAAAACATTCGGTACTTGGATTTTTGAGATTGACTAATTTCACTTAGCATTATATTCTCCAACTTCATCCATTTACCTGCAAATGCCATTATTTTACTCTCTCTTATTGCTGAGTAAAATTCCATTTTGTATATATACCATATTTTCTTTATCCACTCATCTACTGAGGGGCATCTAGGTTGGTTCCATAACCTAGCTATTGTGAATTGTGCTGCTATAAACATTGAAGTGGCTGTGTCACTGTAATATGCTGTTTTTAAGTCTTTTGGGAATAGACCCAGGAGTGGGATGGCTGGGTCATAGGGTGGTTCCATTCCCATTTTCCCAAGAAATCTCCATACTGCTTTCCATAGCGGTTGCACCATTTTGCAGTCCCACCAGCAATGTATGAGTGTGCCTTTTTCCCCACATCCTCTCCAACATTATCGCAATGTCATTCTTCAAAGAAATAGAAAAAGCAGTCATGAAATTCATCTGGAGAAATAAGAGACCCAGAATAGCCAAAGCAATCCTGAGCAAGAAAAGTGAAGCAGGGGGCATCACCATACCGGACTTTAAATTATACTATAGAGCAATAGTAACAAAAACAGCATGGTATTGGCACCAAAACAGACTGGTGGACCAATGGTACAGAATTGAGGACACAGAGACTAATACATATAATTTCAGCTATCTTATATTAGACAAAGGTGCCAAAAATGTACAGTGGAGAAAGGATAGCCTCTTCAATAAATGGTGCTGGGAAAACTGGAAATCCATATGCAACAAAATGAAATTAAACCCTTGTCTCTCACCATGCACAAAATTCAATTCAAAGTGGATCAAGGACCTAGGAATTAGACCAGAGACAATACACCTAATAGAAGAAAAAGTAAGCTCCAATTTCCAACATGTAGGATTAGGCCCCAAGTTCCTTAATAAGAATCCTGTAGCACAAGAACTATTACCAAGAATTAATGAATGGGATAGATTTAAACTGAAAAGCTTCTTCTCAGCAAAAGAAACAATCAGTGAGGTGAATAGAGAGCCAACTAATTGGGAACAAATATTTAATACATGCACATCAGATAGAGCACTAATTTCTAGAATGTATATAGAACTAAAAAAACTTAACACCAAAAAAGCAAATAACCCAATCAATAAATGGGCTAAGGAATTGAAAAGACACTTCTCAGAAGAAGATACACGATTAATCAACAAATACATGAAAAAATGCTCAACATCACTGGCAATTAGAGAAATGCAAATCAAAAACTACTCTAAGATTTCATTTCACTCCAGTCAGAATGGCAGCTATTTAAATCTTATTGCTTTGCATTTTTTATTAGACAGGTATAAATTTTGTTTAAAAAATACCCTAAATAACCAAATTCATGAAATAGCCAAGTTTATATTTCCTCAATAAATTTGGAAGTCCTTTGAACAAATGATATCTCACTACAATTTGTGCCGTATCTCATATTGTGTGCTACCTCTAAAAGTAGAGTGCATGTCACTTTTCTAATTTCATATCAGTTGAAATTTGATATTAGAAATTCTTGAGTTCTACCTACAATTATTTGCTTACTTCAGTGAAAATCTTTACTTTTTGCTGATGAATTTTAGTTGATTTTAGTCTTTGCCACATACTTTTCTTACTAAATTTTGTTACTGAACAGGTGTGTGTGTGTGTGCGCGCGTGCGCATGTGTGTGTATAAATTTAAGAGTCATTGTATTTTTTGTCTTTATTTATTTATTTTTATGTGGTGCTGAGGATTGAACCCAGTGCCTCATCCATGTGAGGCAGGCACTCTACCACTGAGCTACAGCCCCAGCCCAGAGCTGCTATATTTTGTTGATTTAAGTTTAAAAACACTAATATTTTTTAGATCAAAAATATTATGATAAATTTAATATTTTAAGTTTATTATCAAAGAACAGTTTTTAAGGCATCAATTTAATTTGTGCTTTTTGACTACTAAAATATTTAGAGAAGCACCTTAAAATCGTATAAGAGTGCTTAGGAAAAAAAATAATTTAAATTGTGTCTACCCATTGGCATTTAGATCATGTTATCTATAACATTTAAAATGCTGCACACACTGTTGAGCAATGAACTATGCTATTACAATTACATGCTATTTGATTAATCAAAATGAAATGTAGTGTTACCAAAATAATAAAGTTGTATTTAACAGAAAAAAAATTAACTCTGTTTTTTTTTTATCTTGAAGCGAGTTAGACATGTTAAGTAAAATAATTACAAATAGTATCTAATAGAAGAGATAGCTGTACTCCCATGTTCATTGCAACACTAGTCATGATAGCCAAGAAACAACCTAAGTGACCAACAGCTCATGCAGATATAAAGAAAAGGAAAGGTTGATGAGTGCAGTTAGATAAAGTTCTGGTGTGCTGTTGTACAGCAGGGTCACTATAGATAGCAATCATGTTGCATATTTCAAAAAACTAGAGAAAAGGATTTTGAATGTTTTACAAGAAATAAATGATAAATCTTTTAGGCAATATATATTTTAATCTAATTACACATGCACACATTTATTAAGACGTCACATATTATTCCATAACATGTAAATTTTTTTGTGTTTTTATATATTGGCTAAGAATAAATTAACTTAAAAATCACATTGAATAAAAAAGTTTTAGATTCTGCTGACTTTTAAAAAGAAATAATTTTTTAAAAGTAGGCTATGTGTCTTTACAAAGTGATATTTCAAATAGTATTTTTAAATGACTCATCTCATTAGGTAATGGTAAACTATTTCAGAATCATTACGATTTAATTTATAACTCTAAAGTTGACCAAAGATCCATTTTGTAATTAAAACTGAATAAATAAAGTTTCAAAGTAGACTTGGTTGATTCAGATAGAGATGGTTAATTCATGTGTCTTTTTAATTATATATAATCCAAAAGGGATTGCTATTTCTTCACTTCTGTTTGTGATGACCCTGGCTCCCATGTATGATTATGTGCATATGTGAGAGATAAAACAGGCTGGGGCTGCAGGTGTAGTTCAGTGGTGGCACACTTTCCTCACAAGTGCAAGGCCATGGGTTCATCCCCAGCACTCATGTAAGGCAAAAATATTTGGTCACATTGTACATGTGTGCAAGGAAGAAAGAAGGGGTAAAAGAAGGGAGATAGGCACAATATCATCAAACACTTTTATACTGTAGTTTTATGTAAGAACAGGTGAAATAATACATTTGTGAAACAATCGCTTGTACTAGAAAGAATGATATCTCCTATACATACATTAAGTATGAAGTTAATAAATCATCTTTCATCATTCACTGAGTTCCCTTTGAGCTTGGATGTTTCAGTTTATAAAACAGTAAGAAAGCCCAAATCATTTACAGATTAGTAAAGCTTCAAACAAAGAGTTTATTTCATATTTTTGTAAATTTTAATTTGTTATGTATGGCAGCAGAATGCATTACAATTATATTACACATATAGAGCACAATTTTTCATATCTTCAGTTGTACACAAAGTAGAGTCACACCACCCGGGTCTTCATACATGTACTTAGGGTAATGATGTCCATCTCATTCCACTATCTTTTCCACCACCATGCCCCCTCCCTTCCCCTCCGTCCCCTTTGCCCTATCTAGAGTTCATCTGATCCTCCCATGCCCCCACCCCCTTCATCAACCACATTATGATTCAGCATCCTTAAATCAGACAAAACATTCAGCATTTGGTTTTTTGGGATTGGCTAACTTCACTTAGCATTATATTCTCCAACTCCATCCTTTTACCTGCAAATGCCATTATTTAATTTCTTTTAATGCTAAATAATATTCCATTGTGTATATATACCACATTTGCTCCATCATTTATCTACTTAAGGGCATCTATTTTGGTTCTACAGTTTAGTTATTGTGAATTGTGCTGCTATAAACATCGATGTGGCTGTGTCCCTGTATTATGCTGTTTTTAAGTCCTTTGGGTGTAGACCAAAGAACGAGATAGCTGGATCATTTTTTGAAAAGCAAACAAACGTGCATATGTTTTTTGTTCTTGGGGGAAGGTCAACCATCTTTAACTTTCCCAACTTCTCAACTCTCCAAGTCCACCCAGTTCAACCAATACTGGTTTCATGTAGGAAAGACAAGGCAGAATTACAGAAAAGATTCTGAGAGGTGAGGCCATCTTATCCATTGATAGTGTTATGAAATTTTAATGTCTGAGTTAATGCTCATGTAAATATCAATATACCTCAAGGTTAATCCTGGCAAGGAAAAATAAGAAAACACACAGATATCGAGTTATTTGTGCCAAGTAATGTGTTATCTATTGCATAAAGCTAGTATAACATCAAACATTCTACATTCTATAGGGCTTACATAAGATCATTTAATCATAACAGCAACACTGTTGATATATGTATTGCATCCTATATTATAAATAAAAACACAGGGGCACAGAGACATTATAACCTGCCTTAAGTCCACTGGTAGTAAATGGTGGAAACAAGATTTCAACCTAGACAACTTTTTAAACTTCTAAGTATGTAGTCCTATTGCTGTGCTGCAGATAAGGACATTTTGTAGTTATAAAATTGGATTTTTTCTTAAAAAGGGAAAAGATTTTCCATCATAAAACTTACATACTATACCAAAAAAATCTGGCTGTATCCTATTGTCACTGAAGAATTAGTTTAGAAATCCAACATCATCCATTATATTTAAATTAATGTGGTTAATTTGGTTATGTAAGTTTCATATTTCCTTTGGTTTAGGGTGCTATAAAGTCTATAAGCACAAGGAATGAACATTTTTTTTTTCTAGTTTTAGGCATTTAAAAGCACTGTGTCCTAATTTTGAGAAACTACCTCAGGTAACTCAATCTTAGCAAAGTGAACAGCTTACTAAAATTTACAGCTTTAAAACAATCCAATCATAACTCAGAATTAATAGATGTAATGATCTGTATTTTTATTAATGGGAATGAAGAAACAGAAAATTTTCTTTTTTAATGAGGGTGTTTTTCAGTTTTAAAGATCTATTTATTTGATTGGGAGCATAGGTCAGAAAAGAATGAGCAGCACAGATGATTTCATGCTGTCACCCAAGTCCTAGCCTAACAATTTTCTACTAAGGTTATATTGGCTGCAGTGTCTCAGGGGTTGAGCTTAAGTAGACTATCAATTGACACCAGGTGTACCCAGAGGCAGCCAGAGAGCACCAACAAATGCTTGATAATCAGCAATTTCTCCTAAGCTTAAACAATTTCTTCTGACATGTTTTCTTAGAAGGAAATGATTGTACTGTTCTCCTCTAAGAGGCTATTTGACAAATAGTTTTCTTTCTCCCTTGAAGAATTTTATTTTTATATTTATAAAGTAAAAGTATATTTTTCCATAAAAAGTATAAGATTGTAGGTATAAATCTGATTTTGTCTAAAACACCTGTAGAATCATTTGCAGATCACTTAACCTCAATCACCTAAACACTCTGGACTCTACTTGCCTTTTCTAGAAAATGAAGAATTTGGACTAGATGGCCAAACTTTATTTGTAGCTTAAATATTCTGTGTATAGGGACTGGATATATTGTACTTAGTAATCATATTTACTCTACAGATCAAAACATTTATGGCCTATGATTCTTCTTTAAAACAATGTTTTCTTAAGTTAACTGATAAATTTTAAGTATTTATCATGTACAATATGTCTTGACTATATATATATACATATATATATTTAAGATATATAATGGAATAATTAAATCTAGCTAACTAACATAGGTGTTACTTCAAATAACTTTTATTTATTTATTTTTGTTAAGGACAGTTAACCTCCACTTTCATGTGTAAATAATTTACACATGAAAAATTAAGTGAAAGGAATTCTGAGACAAATTACATGGGGGTAATAATAAGAATTGGCTGTTGGGAGGGACAACTAGATTTTCAGAGATTCTTTTGAGATGCTAGAGAGACATTTTTCATCAATATTGAGTGAAAAATAGAAAATGTATGTTTTGGTGTCTGGGGAAAGATCATAATAGTCACCGTATTTTGAATGGGTAGATACACTTCAAAGCTCTTTGCACATTAACTCATTTAATCCTCACAGCAATCTTGAATTTGGGTAATTTCTCATATAATCATTATTATTCTTGAGTATAATGAGTAGTGGGAGTATAAATAATACAAAAAGTTTAAAGTGTCAAGGACAGGATTTTGGGGATATTCCCTTCCTAATAGTGACAACTAGGTGAAGCGGAAGAAGTGATAGAGGTTGTAAGGAAGCCATGAGGGTTCACTGTAGGAAAGATAAGATGTACAACACTGAACACTTAAAGGTTGAAGGACAGAGAGGACTTGGAAAAGATTATTGGACTTGGTCATTGATAAATAAGCTCTTTAATAAGCAGTCTCAGTAGAATAGCGGAAGCATAAATCAATTTGCAAGAAATTAAAGAGATAGTAGTAGATAATATACATACACAATAGTATCTTTCCTATTGATCCTCAAATATAGGCTATTGAAAGGGTTAGCGGGGCAGAATTTACAGGATCCCTGGTAGTTATAACATCTTAAATATATTATACTAATCACAAAACAGAAAAACACAAAAACAAACAAGAACTAACCATACATACAGTGTCAGTATCTGTTTGTATGTGAAGAGAATTTATCATGCATAGAACATAAGGAACATGTGAGCAGCCATGATGATTGATATAAGGAAATGAGTCATTTAAAAAAAAAGCTAAATGTACAAGATATTTATTTATGTAAAAATGAAATAATTACGACTATTTTGGGTTTAAAAAGCTACTAATAGAATGCTGTCAAGGTTAAGGCTGACAAAAAGAATTCCAGTCTATTAATTTCAACAATGAATTAAAAATGTCATAAGATTAAGAAATTGTGGTTATCTCTGTGTCACTGATTAAAATAGGTACAATTTCAGTTTTTATTATTTGCCAGGAGCTGCACTAGACATGAATACCTAGTGCTGACCAACACATACTTGTGGAATTCACAGTGCCTCTTTCTTCACAGTCAAGCTACACAGCAAACCAGAACTTGCCTTACTGTTTCTATATAGGAATAAAACAACTTAGATCATGTGGCAAAATGTCTCATCATAGAGTTTTTCCAGGGTTAAAGTACTATTAGCTCTGGGAGTAATGATTGTATGATTATATCTGCAGGTTTTATTACACAATGCCTTGTAGTTCAATGCAGGCCTTTAAAAACAGATTGATGTCCTCTAAGTTATCCACTCATTAATGCTGAGCATCAAGTCTCTAGGCATGACCATGCTACCACCTTTCTAATTAGACAAAAAAAGCAAGTGTCGACATTATAATTATATACTCTAGAACATACACTGAAACCTTGCTTCTTGATTCAGAATTTTGAAGCTAACTTCTAAAAGGAATTTTATTATGGCAGTTGTTACCATTGCTCTTATAATCTTCACAATCTTTAGATTCTCCTTCAAGAGGGTCTGTCTAATATTTGTCATGCAGGCTATGCCACTTTCATTTGACTTTACACAATAACTTTCTTCACATCCTCCAATCCATTTGCATATAAACTGCTATATGTAATTTATTTGGAAACTTAGTTGTTTCCCCTATCATCCCAACAATTTAGTATTATATTCAAATTTTAAAAAATATTTTATAGGACCTACCTCTTTTGTTTCATCTTTTTAATTAATAAAAATCACATGACATCACTTTGCAGTTTATAAGTATTTTCATTTATAAGTAGTGTTTAGACTGACAGACAATATGATTCATGTTTTATTGATGAAAAAAATGTAACATATTTCTAAGAAATTTGTCCAAATCTGCCTACCTCTAAAATGGCAGACATGTGATACAAATATAATTATTTTCATGAGAAAACTCACACATTTCTGAATACAAAATTCCACCTCTGATTAAAAATGTTGGAATCATATCATATTTTTGCATTGATTTTATGCAAACTCTTAATATTAAGAATAATGATGCACATATGATAATACTCAACATTCCTTTCATGTTGTTGAGATTAAATTCAAAGAAAGCCTCCTTTATTGATTTATGAAATTGCTAAGGGAAGACATTTTTAGCAATGTATTAAGTTATCATCAGTGACTCAGATTGAAAATCCTAGCATATCTAGAGTTTAAGTTCTTCATTAACCACAAAAATATTCATTAGGACAGGAATCACTTTGGTTTTAATTATATAACCAGGACCTAAGTTATTGTCTTACATATAAAACACATAATTCATATATTTTTGTAAAGTACTAAATTATTGTAAGCTTGATTCGTTTTATTTTTATTTGCAAATTATAATTATCTATCAGAGTGAGAGTCATTATGCTATGTGTGTACATACACATAATTTGATGAATCTTATTCCCTAGTACCTTTTTTTCTATCCCTTCCACCCTCTCCCTGATCTTCTTGCTTTACTCTGCTGATCTCCATTAAATCATTATTATTTATTATTTTAATTAGTGCATTATAATTACATGTATATACATATATAATTCTTTTTGATGCTGGGGATTGAACAGTCAGGGCCTGGGCTAAGCATATACTAAGCATATGCTTATCATATGATAAGCTATATCACTGAGCTATAGTCTCAGCCCCTGTTTCTTCAATTTTTGCTTTTAAATGTAATAGGAAAGCACTTTCTTAATTAACTACTCTAGCAATCAGTAGTATGCCATTGATGTTTTAGTTTTTGTTCCTTTGTCTTTTGTCTCCTCCCCAAATGCTTAAGTCATGTTTTTTAGCAGGTACACAGGAATGTGTTCCTGTGTATATGGCATATATTTGCAGGGATGGGTGAGTAGGGGTGAAAATGTCTGCTGAATAACTGATGGGTTACCAGATATCTTATTTCAACAGATATCATCATTTCTTATTAGAATTGTAATATATCTGTTCCCCTTTTATTGTGTACTATCTCTGTAGATAACAAAAAATGTAGATTGAGAACTCACTAAATCAAGCCACTTAAATAGATGCTAGATAGAAAAAAGGAAAAACATCTTCCCTGAGAGAAATTTAATGTCAAATTCTTCTGTGATGTGTATAAAATTCCTATAGTTTATGTATAAGTTTATGTTTATTCATTTTTGATGGTTGTGTTTTTAAATTCATGTTTGTTTATTGCATGTTTATCAAGCTGTTTTAAACAACTTAGAACATGTTGAATTTACCCATGATTACTATTCATCAAACCAGGGTAAGAGAAATTCATTATTACATATTATATTGTATATTTTATTTATTTTCTTATAAACATACTATTTACATGTCCTGAGCCTTCTTTTTAAATTTTTTTTTTTGCATAGCATTTTTTTTTTCCACCAGGGATTGAACCCAGAGACACTGATACATCCCTAGCCCTTTTTATCTTTTATGTTGAGACAGGGTCTTGCATGTTTTAAATCCACACATATATTTCTTTGAATTGGTTTTGAGAATTATTTGAGGGGTTGGTCTTTTACTCCCCTTTCACTGAAACTAAAACTGTACCTGGGAAAAGAACATATGGCATTTTTGGTTTATCCATTATACATCAACCACTCTCACATCTCTTTGGGAGCCAGTGTGATTGTTTCCATCATTTGGAGTTGAAAAGGGCTCTCTAATTTCAGCCACACACAAATGTTTGCAGAGACAAAAATGATGTTTGATTGGTGAGACGAACCTTTATTATCATAATTTCAAAAGAAGTATTTACTTTTACATTTGCTATAGAGGAATTTTAAAACAGCTGTTACTGGGTGTTTCAGAAGGATTTTTCACAGTATTAATACAAAAATTGCTTTCCCTTTAGAACTTCATAATCATAGGAAGCAATCATGTCTTATTACTGCTTTTTCTTTTATATGTACTCTCAAAAGAGAAAGAAGACCAGATATGGGAAGATTCCAAAACTCAGCCTGGTGCTATTGCTAGATTTTCTATATAGTTTGTCCTTTTTTAATGTCTGGATTTTTATTGACTTGAAATGTATATATTTATACTAAAGTCTCTTTTTTTTCTGGACTCAAAATCACCCATCAGATGATACATTAAAAACAGAAAGAAAATAAAATTTAAAACATTAGATTTTGAATTGAACCCTTGTTTTTCTACACGAGTGTTCTGCATTACTCTAGTGATACTATCTTTTAAAGAAGACTTTCAGAAATAGAGCTGTCAAAATTAGCCATTGGTTGTTTAATTATTCATTATATTTGTAATACAGAACAGTTTTTCATTAGTTAAAATAAAAAAAAAAAAAAAACTATGATGAATCCTAGAGAAAAAGCAATGCTAAAATGGACACAGCTGTGAGTTTATTAAATCCAATTCATTCCTAATTTAGTAAGAACTCCCACTGATTCTAAAGATAGTTTTGCCTTAGTAAGGACTGAAAAATTGGTCTTTACATTCAGAGAGTGCAATTGTATTTAATGCTTGGATAGTCATTCTATTCTGTCTTGAAGTCAATAGTGCACCTGGATTATAACTTAATGTTTAGAACCAAAACATGTTCCCTGAAAAGAGGTAAGCTATAAAAAATGAATCACCTACTTAAAAGCAATATTTCATTATGGCTTACTGCTGTTATTTTGTTTGTTTAATAAATAATTTACTAGTAAAATAAAACATTTAACTCTATCTATGAACATCTTACAGTTTGTCTCTAAAGTTATTTACTTTATTTTAATATCAATATGTATGCATGCATTTGAGAGATGCCCAAGTTTTTCAGAGTAAAGGTGAAAACACTCAGGTTTTAATGAAAACATTTTCTTCAAGCTCTACAATCAGAGAAGAAGCCAGCAATATTGAGAATGATAATGATGATCGTAAATAAAATTAGGCCAGAAGTTTTCACTTGTATTAATGCATACCCTTAGTAGATTATTAAATCCTGGGACATTATATCCTCAACACCAGTTTCCTGGATAATGCTTTGGGATTGAGCTCTTTCTGTGAACAGAATACTGAAATGAGTATCAGAAAACCCAATTTTTGCCCAAACTTTGTCACTGCAGCTTAAATGACCTCAGCAAAATAATAAATTCTTTATTCTTTATCTATAAAGGAGATTTCAAGCTTCCTTCCTGCTTAAAATTCAGCAGGTCATGATGTTAACCAGTGCTGGGTGGCTACACATCCCTCTATACCTCCATAGAGTCTTAGGGTCTTATGCCTGTAACTCTGAGCAAGTAGTTGAGGACACTCAACCAATGTCCTCTCTTCACACTGTTCAACAGAACTAAAACAACTACTTTGTAATGATACTTTAGCAAGTCACTAAATACATGTTAGATATTAATAAACATAAGTCATTAAAATGTCATTAATGGTTACTTTTTTTGAGGAGGGGTAGTGCTAAGGATCAAACCTAGGGCTCACACACACTAAGAAAATGCTAAAGCACAGAGACACATCCCCAGCCCCATGCTACTATTCTATTTATTTTTATTTTTGAATTATTGATGGATATTTATTTTATTTATATGTGATGCTTAGAATTGAACCCAGTGCCTCACACATGCTAGGCAAGTGCTCTACCATTGAGTCACAACCCCAGTTTTCCATGCTACCATTCTTGATACCTGTGAGTCAGGTGCTGGACCAGACACTTTATATTTGCTTTGTCTAAGCTTCATGCAACCCTACTTTTAAAATATTAGCACTATTTGAAGAAATAGTAACTGAATCTTAGAGAGATTACAACATATTCTTAGAGTCACATAGTGCATGTTGGGACCTGATTACCAAACTATTTCTGTAATTTTTAGACATATGTTCTTTCCTGTGGTACAATGCACTCAAATTTCCTATCTTAAAACAATTACCACAATCACAAATCAGACCTAGCAGTGAATTCCAACACTATTTGAGGTGATACGTTAAATGCACATATGAAATAGATTCTCTTATTATTTTTCCTTCTTGAATAAGTGGAGACTTAGAAAATTGAATTGATTTTTCTAGATACTATCATCACAGAGAAAAATCATTTTCTATTTAGGATCTAATATCAAAAATCATGAAAACTTGACAGCAAAACAACAAAAATATGATGAGAAAATGGGCAAAAATCCTCAGAGGTTTCTCAAAAGATCATGTACAAATGACCAACAAATGTATGAAAACAAAAAGCTCAACATCTCCAGTCTTCATGGAAATGCAAATCAGAACCAAAACTAAGATATCATTGCACTCTATGTGGAATAACTATATCACAAAAGACAAAATAAAATAACAATAGCTGATGAGAATATGGAACAATAATAACACTGACAGTTAAAGGGAATGTAAATTAGTACAGTCCTTATGGAAAACAGGAAAGTGGTTCCCCACAAAAACTAAAAAGATAATTATGATTCAGCTGTCCCTCTACTGGTACATATAAAAAGAAATGAGGTCAATATATCAAAGATTGTCAGCATTTCCATGTTTATTGTGGCACTATTCCCATTAGCCAAAATATGCAATTAACCTTATCTTGATAGAAATGTTCATCAATAGATGAATAGATAATGTGTCATTATTTCCATAATGAAATACTATTTGGTCACAAAAAGGAATAAAATTATCTCATTTGCAGCAACATCAGTAGTCCTGGAGGACACTGTGTTAAGTGAAATAAGCCAGGCACAGAAAGACAGAAAGACAAAAACTGCATGTACTTGTTCATATATGGAACCATAAAAAGTTCATTTCATAGGAGTGAAGATTAGAATAGTGATCATCAGAGGTTAAAAAGTGGAGGAGAAAAGAGAAAGATGGAAGTTGGATAACAGGTACCAAAACATATTTTGAAAGGAAGAATAAATACTAATGTTCAATAGCACAATAGATAACTATAGTGTACAATAAATTCTATATATTTTGTAAAGACCTAGAATACATGAGTTTGAAGGCATAAAACCAAAGAAATAATAAATTTTTAAGGAGATGGAAATGCCAATTAAACAAATTTGATCATCACATATTGTGGACATGTATTGAATTATCACATTGTACCCCATAAATATGTTCAAATATTAGATCAATAAAACAAAAACTACACTTTTAATATGTATTTTACAGTGCTTCTATTTCATCTATGAGCTATTATCTATCTCATATAGGATTCATATACTAATCATTTCACTCTTCATTTCGTACTAAGTGAAAAGGCTGTGGAAGGAAGATTACAAGATTTGGGGGCAAAACAAAACAAAATATTTTTTTTTTTCTAAATAGGTACAAGTCCTTTCTTTCTAGTATTAATTGTGCACTTTGAGGCTGGCTTTCTAAATTCCCTGAAAAGCAATTTCCACTTTTATGAAGCAATATAACATAGGCTTCTTTCAGGATCAAGTGAGAAGATATAACTGCAACTGTTTCACCAATTGGCACAAAATATATTTGTTTAATTTTCTATGTCAGAATGATTTTCTAGGTCATGTCCTATTAACTGACAAGTTAGGTGTTTCAATCTTCCTGTCATTTACTATATGCCTTGGTCAGATTTTTGTTGCTGTGACTAAAACAACTGACAAGAACAACTAGGAAGAAGAAAAATTTATTTTGGCTCATGATTTCAGAGGTTCAGTGCAAACTCCATAATTCTGAGCCTGAGGTAAGGCAGAACATCATGGCAGAAAGGCATGGAGGAGGAAAGCAGCTCAGGACATGGCAACAAGAAGCAAGAAAGAGAGCTCTTTTCACCAGCCACAAAATATAAAACCCAAAGGGATGACCCCAGTGACATACTTCCTCCAGCCACATCCTACCTGCCTATAGTTACCACCCAGTTAATCCATATTAGTGGATTAATCCACTGATTAGGTTAAAGCTCTTATGATCTAATCATTTTACTTCTGAACTTTCTTGCAGTGTCTTACACATGAGCTTTTGGGGGCCGCCTCACATCTTAACCATAATAGCATATGAGAATGAAAGCTGTTTTTGTTCCATTCTTATACATTAGTATATCCATCCATTCTCTGTGTATGTTCTTTGCTTAGATGACTTTTGAAATTTTGTTTTATTAGTGTGTGTGTGTGTGTGTGTGTGTGTGTGTGTAAACTTTAGCCACTTCACCACTACCTCATTTTTTTTTCTGCCTTAATATATATTGGTTGCAATGGCTTCATTGTTCAAATCAAAATCTGTACAATCCTAGAACATCCAGGATTTTTATCCGCATACCTATAGCAAATGCTACAATTCACTGCATATTATAAGTAGTTGATGAATGTATACTGATTAACTAGATTTCATTTAGTAATCTACAGTTAGTTTTCTCAGTGAAGAAATGGCTAATTTAGGGCTGGGATTATGGCTCAGTGGTAGAGCACTTGCCTAGCATGTGTGAGGCACTAGGCTTGATCCTTAGCACCACATAAAAATAAATAAATAAATAAAATAATGGTAGTGTATCCATCTACAACTAAAAATATACAAAAATAAATGGCTAATTTATATTTTGAACTTTCAAAAGTAGAAATTTGAAATTTAGTAAATCCCATGTCTATGTGTAATAGATGCTATTGTACAATGGTGCTATGCAACAAACTACTCCAAATACAAATGACTTGATATAATACACCTGTTTAACTCACAAGTCTAGAAGGTAGTTCACTTTTTCTTTTGGTCTTAGCTGAATTTACTCACATGATCATGAATTACTCTCTGTGAGTGAAACTAGGATAACTCAGCCTGATATGTGGTTCTAATCCATCTGCTTCAACTTCCAGAAAAGCAAACATGGGCATCTGGTTATAGTGATGGCTAAGGCACAGGAGATGAAGTGGAATTGTGGGAGTGCTCAGTCAAGTCTTCACATGTATCACATCTATTAATATAATACTGGTCAAAGCAAATCACATTACCAAATTCAGAATCAGACCAAAGGAAAATAAAACATATCACTTAGGTAAAAGGAACAACAGTGATATATCAAGGATTGTATGTACAAGCAGTGGTAAAGAAATCAGAGTCCTTAATGTAACCAATCTTCATTAACTCAGATGAACTCCTATCCTACCTGTTTTATGTATATAGGAAATGGCCATTTAGTTTTGAGCTTAGTAGAGATTAAATGCTTTATGAAATAAGACATTTCATGTTATTTCATAAGTTCTCACTATCATTCTGATTTTCTCAAAGTAAGATATTTTAATATCCAACTTTATGAGACAAAGTCTTTAATATTTTTTGCATATCTCCAATGTTTTTGGCAATATATCTTTTATGCATTACTTTTAATCATACAGCAGTCACGGAGAAGTGTCGTATCTTTCTATTTTAACTGTCATGTTGCAGTTTATTTTAAGTAGACAATTAATCACTTCTTTGAAACGTGAGCTTCTTAACTTCATTGTATCAACTTTATTTGTTGAGTCTTTTTTTTCAGTAACTGTTTTTCCAGTGATACTTCCAAAAATTGATATTTAAGAAAATTTACTGTGTATACTGTGAATTTGTCTATGAATTTGCAGCCAAACTTAAATTTACACTATTTTACTTTAAGCATTTGTATAGCATATGCGTTCACTGTTAAAAATTAGGGGAGAATGTACAAATTAATATTTGTAAATTAAGAAAAACATGAGCTCTTCCTACACTAATATTAATTATTATGTATCACTCATTACTGAAAAGATAAAATGCAAACTCTGTTGATATTTTAGCAGTAGAACTTCACTAATTCTTTCAAGGTAGCAAGAAATGGCAAATGTAAGTGAAAGAAAAACATAAAAAGTTGGTTTTAGCTAATTCATTTCCAAATTGAGAGGTTGAGCTAAATTATGTGTAATGACAACTCCAAAGTTCTATAAATTTGTGTATTACTAATAAGATAATTTTAGCCAGTAAAATATTTATGATCCATTAATCCCACTACTGGTATACATCCAGAAAAAATGAAATCATCATGTACATATACATGTTTAATGCTGTACTATTCATACTTCTCTTAAAATAAATAATTTATGTATGAACTAAGGAATAAAGTACAAATTTTTCTTAATGAATCAGTAAATATAGACTGTAGAAACTCATATAAAATGTTATTTATTCAGAATTAATTCATTATGCCAATATTAATTAAGTATCAATTAAATCCCAAACAATAGTTACATAATAGGTATGATCTTTACTCTGACAAAACATAGAATGGGTGGGGGAGTCAGACATCTAATAAATATGCCCCCACATAAGGATGTTACTAAAACATTGAGAGAAGTATTATGAAGGAAAAGAATAAAAAAAATGAAAAGGGAAAATTAGTATTAGTCAAAACAAGATACCTTAGCAAGACCAATCAGAAGAAGGGGCATTTTAACTTTTATCTGAAAGATGGTGAGATATTACACAAAGAAATCACTGAAAAGTATTCCCAGAAGGTGAAATGTATATTTCATTTATATAACACATATGCAAACATACCTTGCTGAAAATAAAATAATATCTTCGAAAATTTACAAATTTTAGGTAATAAAAAAAAAGAAGAAAATCATCAATAAACCCATGCTATAGAAATAAACACAGGAAAGATTTAGATTTGAATAGCAATGGCCTCAGTTATCCAGAATCATTCTTCCTAATTAGATCATTCTTCCTAATTATTTTGTCAAAAGCCTTAAGCATCCATGCTTATTTTCCTACAAAATCTGTACATACCTTGACAATGTACCCTGAGTATTTCTCATTGGGAATAATTGTACTTTGAAAACCCTAGTATAAGGACTATAACAGCTTTATATTATGATATATATATATATATATATATATATATATACACACACACACACACACTGTTACATATTTATATATATTATGTATTTTATATATTTTATATTATGTTATATATGGACAGCCATAATGTCCAGTTCTATGTCTGTACCTAATTTAATATCTTTCTATACATTCTTTTATTTGCTAAACACTTAGGTGGTTGTTCTTGCTATTTTGACTATTACTTCAAATATGTCTTGAACATAAGCTCTTTAACCACAACTCTGATTTTTTGATTAGATAAAAATTCTCAATGAGATAATAAATGGGATAAACAAATGGCCAGTTTTAAAGTTCTCAATATTCATTTCTCAATAGCAGAGTATGAAGCACACATTTCTGTAACTTCAATAATATCAGATATTAGCATCAAAAGATGTATGTGCTAATCTGATGAGCTAATCATAACATCCTATTTAATTCACATTTCTTTGTATGTGAGTGAGAATAAAAGTCTTTTCCACCCAATTGTTATTTCCTTCAAGAAGATTTTTATGTTCTCAAATTATTTTTAATGCAAAAGATAGGCACATTATAAATCTAACTTTGCTAAGAGATAACATTTTGCTTAACATTTTTACATATTTGAAAATAAGAGCTTTATTTACTTTTCCTAATTTATTTATAAATAATAAATAAGCATATTAAGTAGGTAGCAAAGGATGGAAAATTTTAATAATTACTTTTATTACTGAGTACTACTTAAGTTCTTAGGTGCTTTTTTATTTAATTTAATTTGTTATACATGATTTTAGAGTGCAATTCAGGAATTGCACTCTTAGGTACTATTTTAACTCTAAAGTTAAGTAATGTTTCTAGAAAGTAATGGTTCGTCTTTTTTTTTTGGTACCGGGGATTGAACTCAGGGGCACTTGACCACTGGGCCACATCCCCAGCCTTTTTTTTTTTTGGTATTTTATTAGAAGCAGGGTCTCACTGAGTTACTAAGTGCCTCGCCATTGCTGAGGCTGGCTTTGAACTCGAGATCCTCCTGCCTCAGCCTCCCAAAGTGCTGGGATTACAGGCGTGTGCCACCACGCCCGGCTATGGTTCTTTAATATAAAAAAATTTGTTTTGGGTCAACTGATTTGAACAAAATACAGAAAGCTAAATTCTACTCAACTAATCCTGGATTATCAATGAAACTACTGAATGTGGGCTTAAAAAAATGGAGGGGATACTGCCTATCAATAAGACTTTTTTATTTGCTTAAAATAAGAAGCCACTGCCCAATGAAATCAAAACTATGATAACAGTTTTACTATCTGAAAGGAAAGCACTGTAAAAAGTAACATTTTTTTTTTCAGAATGAGAGTCCAAAATGATTACTTCAGCTAAATTTATAATAATTTGACCTAATTTTTTAGCATTAATTTTTTTTATGATTATAAACTCATGAGAACACTATTTTAGCAACTTTGGCAAATCAGCAAAATTTCCCTTACATTTTTTTTTCTACATAAAAGTTATTGTATATTGTATGTTATAATTTTTTCCCTATGTTTTGAATTGAAACAAATTTAAGGAATATATCAGTTTGATAAGCTTAGATTTTTTAAGCAAGTAGTATTATTTTTTGTCCATAATATACAAGTAAAATGGCAATCTTGGGTTTGGAACTTGGTTTTTCAAGTGACAATATAACAAGTTAAGTACCTATAATATTCTGTAACCCATGGAGAGTATAAAATAAATCATATCCTGTAGTTAAGGCTCATAGTGAGGTGAAAGAGAAAGTTAGGCAAATGAAACAAAATGGAATTAAATAATTAATGAGTAGGGGTGGGATTCTTCCTGGAAAAATACCACTGAAAAATGTTACCTGGGAATTAGTATTCAGACTCTACAAAATTTGGAAACACTGCTATCATTGGGATTGTTTAATGCTTTTGTTACCTCAGGTATATACTAGTGTGATTTGTAAGTTGTGTCAGAACATGAAGAGTTTTTGATTCCCATAGTATTAAATTTTTATGTTATAATCATGAAAGGAAGATAAATCATAAGTTTTAAATTTGAAATAAAATGGAGGGGATACTGCCTATCAATTTATTTTGGGTTTTAAGACGATAAATGACATTATGGAAATAATATACTGATGAAACAATGACAACAGGTAAAGAAAATGAATGCTTTGATATTGGCTTAAGTGAGATCTATGCAGTCTTTAAATGAGATATAGCATGTACACACACCAAAAATTAAACAAACAACAAGCTGACATTTGTATGTGTGGAAGAGTTGAAGATGACAGATGATGATAATTTGAATGATTTTGATGATACAAAATATTTTAAGCATGACAGATAACAATGTATTTTAGATTTTTCAAATGTTTCTTTCAAATATAACATATTACTGTCTACTTTATTGAAAATATTTTCATTCTTATTATTTCATGAAATATATTTTGACTGATTAATAATTGTCAATTATATCTAATTTTATATAACCCTGAAATATTGTCACTGTTTCCAAATTCTCATCTCCACATCTACTATTACCACTATCTACAAATGATGTCATTCCTATTTGTTTGAAATAGACATTTGAAAAAAAAGTAATTTAGTACCCTGTTTTCACTTGAACTTTCTGTTTTTGTTATTCTTTAAATTTAGTTACCAACGCCTGTAGTCCCAGCACTTGGGAGGCTGAGGCAGGAGGATCATGAGTTCAAAGCCAGCCTCAGCAATGGCGAGACACTTAGCAACTCAGTAAGACCCTGTCTCTAATAAAAATACAAAAAAAGGGCTGGGGATGTGGCCCAGGGGTCGAGTGCCTCTGAGTTCAATCCCTGGTACCAGAAAAAAAACTAGTTATTAAAATACATTTTATTATGACAAAATCAGTCATTTGTTTTTCATATTACAATTGCTAAATAATCTGTTTTATTTCATACAATTCTGTTTTATATTTTCATAATATACTTTCACTTTCTTTTTTCTTTCTTTCATGTTTTTCTCTTTTAAATGACGCCTCCTCTTTGGAATATGTATGAGCTGGAGCCACAACCAAATATATCTGCCTTTGATTCTGTGGCTCTTTTAAATCGCTAACATATAATTCCTGTTCCCACTTTGTCAGCCTTCTTGAAAGGCTGACACCAATTATTTTCAATTTGTTTCCTCATCAGTCATTCCTCATTGTCTTGTTGGGTGTCTACATGTCTCACAACTTTTGTGGAACTATTGTATCAAAGTCCCTGAACTGTTGGACTTGCTGACAGCCTTGGCTATTTCAGAGCAGCTTCTCTCTGTTGACATTGTTCATTCCCTTGCATACTCTGATGCCCTTAGTGGCTCCTCATCTTCCTTTTGCTGGCCTGAACAAACAAAATACCTTCCAAAATTCTGTCTCTATCTATTTAAAGTTCTGCTTATATCCTTTTTTTTTTTCTTTCTTCCTCCTGTGCTGTTTCCTTTAATAACAGTATTCCCTTTTACATTTTCAAATGGGTTCCACATCATCCTCACCCTCTCTCTCTTTTTTTAGGCTTTCTCAGTCTCTACCTTTACTTCCACTGTCTTATAGTCATATTTCTATTTCCAAAGCCATTTTTCTGGAGGCCTAGCTGGTTTCTTGAACTCAGGGTATGTAAATAAGAGTTCATCCTCCTTTCCTAAATCTATACCTTTTTCATAATTCTAATAATGAAGCTACATCCTTTTCATCACTCAGGATTGAAACCATGTTTAACTTTTCCTATTTATTGTTGTCTATATCTATTTACTTTGGTAGATCTTGCTTCTATTTATTTGTTTTGCAACCATTAGTTCTGTTTTCCCAATATTTTTGGTTCTTCTTGCATCTGGAAAAATCATACATCCTGATCTCTTAGTGGCTGAATGAAGAAACTAAGTATGGTGTCAAAGTTTGTGTGTGTGGGTGAGACAGGCAGAGGGACACTGGTTGTAAGTATTTAGTTGTTAGCATGAGAAAAAAAATCTTAGATTCCTATTCTGAAAATATCATTGCCGTCGCTCAAAATGGTGACTAGATTTTTGAGAGTCTCTGATGTAAAAACGTATTTTCCCTTGATGGAGACTTATTACTTGTGAGCAATATACCTTCATCATTCTAAGCTACTTTGCATTTGAAGATCATGTGGTGTTGTGTGACCTGGCTCATGCTATTTTGTAACTTAGGCTTTTTCCAATTCTTTCAACTTCCACATTATTTTAAGTCCATATTACCTCTTCTATCAACTACAGTTGGAAAAACATCCCAAGCTAACTTTCCAAACTTTAGCTTGATACATTCATTTCTGTTTTTCTACCAACAGTTTTTGTTTTCTAAATATTTTTATGTTAAAATATTTTTATGTTAAAATCATAAAATATTTTATGTTAAAATATTTTTGTTAAAATTATCTTCAGTAAATATTTTCCTTCCCTACTGATATTTCAGTTGTTTTTATTCACTAGAAGTCAGTATAATGACTAATAGAAAAAAATATATATATCCATGAAGTTACTTTTTATGGCATTTACTTGTTCATTCAATGTATATGTATTAAGTACCTTCTGTACACTGTAACTGGCATTGCAGCATTGCATAAACATCATAATGTTCCTGTCCCAATACAAATTACATTCTCATTTCATTTAAAATGAACAAAAAATGTATAATCAAATTAATTGTCCAAAAAGGTAAGAATATTGAGTAATTTATGATATATACTATTTTATTAAAATATTGTATAATCTCTAAGATGGTGCTTCTTCACATTCAATTACAGTACAATTCAATGGTTAAGAATGTGGACTTTGAAGTCATTAAAATATTGACTCTATTTGCTACTATATTTGTTTTATATGTATTATTTAAAAATTGTGTCCAATAGTAATATCTACATTAAGAAGCTGTTGTTAATATTAAATATGATCATCTGTGTTTAAAGCCTCATATGTAGTAATTGCTCAGAAATGCTTGCATATATTGTTATTATTTCTTTTGATGATATACTTTACCAAATTAAAGTGTTATTTCTAAAGAATATTTATTAATATGTGAACATTCTCAGTGAAGCAATGTTAATTATAAAATATAGCATCAAGTCTTTGTGTATATTATCATCTGAATTTCTTTAGCTCATAAATATTAATAAAATTGTCAATTTATTTAGTAAAAGCAGATCATAAAACTTTATAGATCATATAATTTGTTTAAAATATTTTGTACATTTTATTTTATATCTTCAGGATTTTACCATAAAATACATTAAACAACATATTTTGGGCAGTAAATATATGTGGTGGATTTGTTAGATTTTTATTTACTAGTTTATTTATTTACTTCCTCCATGAAGAAAAAAAGATGCATTTTGTTATGTTGTATTTCATTTTTCTATTTCAAGCAAAGTATGTCTATAACATCTGATTCTACATGGATCAAATACAGTGTATATATCTTCTGCTTTATAAAATAGTAATGCTACCAACTGTTGACTGAACTACATAATTAGGTAAGAAATCTGCCAAAACTAGAAAATTTTACACTATAATGAAATTGTTATTTTGTAAGCACAAATTTTGCATGGCACTAGCAGTGCAAACTGGTCTTGAGAAGCAAAAACCTGCAGCAGATACTTTATTTTCTAACATTTTGTTCACTAGCACATTATAAAATAAGATTTTAAAAAACTAAATAAACAATGAATTTCAACCCCTATAGTTTAGCTAATCTTCATCCCAGTTACTTTGGGATGAACATGGAACATGGATGAATATGGAACAATTTTTTTTTTTTTTTTTTTTTTTTGGTACCGGGGATTGAACTCAGGGGCACTCGACCACTGGGCCACATCCCCAGCCCTTTTTTGTATTTTATTTAGAGACAGGGTCTCACTGAGTTGCTAAGGGCCTCGCCACTGCCGAGGCTGGCTTTGAACTCGCGATCCTCCTGCCTCAGCCTCCCAAGTGCTGGGATTACAGGCGTGCGCCACCACGCCCAGCTGGAACAATTCTTATTATGATTCTTTTCAGACTCTGAGGGGCCTACTAGAACTTTGAAGCCTGAAGGTAAATATCTTAAAATTTGATAAATATGAATTGTATTTTTAAAATTTAGAAACTATAAAGAAGTTAACAATGGCATTTGACTCACCTAATAGTGATAATATGTGACATGTACATGATCCACCCACATATGTATAATGACAGCAAATCATTTTTTTAAAAGCAGGAACAAGTTAAATGCCTTTGTATATATATTTTTATCATCAATGACTAATTATAGAGTTTATATGAAATCAAACAAATTTTAAAAACTCTAAATAAAAATAAATACTAGACACATAACTAGGGTGACTTTTTTTCCTTACCTTAATATCTCTTGGAAGTTGCTCAACCAAAATTGTGAAACATATACTATAAATGTAATACCTTTCATAGAATCATGTGACCTGAGGATTATAAAAAAATCTAACCACATATTTATTTCAGTGGCCTTCCAATTCAGGGAGACCTTCTGTTAATGTTTCTTATAATATTTTCTGACTTCTATCTCATTCAAGATGTCAGGAGGTTTATAGGGTTCTTCCTCTTCACCTTCAAATCCTCCTAGTCTCTTGTTCTCTAAATGTTTAGAGTAATGCTCTATTTCAATGATCTCACAACAGTTTTTCATACCATCTATATTGGCCCATAGTAGTTTTCTTACATTTCAATTAGATAAACTCTAACACAATTTTTAAAATTTTTTATTTGTTAACTTATGGCGCAGATGGATTATCCTTGGTCCACTCAAACTTAAGTAATGATTACAAATGTTTTCCAAAGCACAAATAAAAAATGTAAGTGATGTTTAGAATTCAACTCAATTTCTAACACAGAGAAAATATACACCTGTTTCATCTAATGAATCTTCTGGTTTTATGCTGTGCATATATATATAATGTAGCTCAAAAATAAACGTTTCTTTTTACTTTATGTAGTCTCATATTTTTCCCCATATTAGTGCTTAATTTACACAAACGACACCTCCATGAACATAATGCGCTGCTGCTATCCATTTCTTGCTCTTCTCTTGGTCATGTTAATTATTTTTCCCTGTAGTTGAATCTATAAATGTGTATATTAGAATTGCTGAAGAATATCTGTAGTGCCCAGCTCAGATTATACTTTTTAAAAGTCAACTGCCACTTGAAACTCAGAAATTCATTTTTTATGAAGTAGCTATTGTATTTATTTTCATGCAATTTATGCATTATTTTATCTCCAAATTAACATCGCATGCAAACTTGGTTAATCTGAATAGAAATATCACTACACAGTTTACACAAAGCTCAAACTCTATCATGATAGCCTTTCACAATATTACCAAAGATTGTTATTCAGAATCTATCCAAAAGTTATATTCTTTATAGAATGAAGATAAATGTAATTTTAGCCATTCCAAGTAATTAACAACATATGCAAAAAGGTGTACAAATTATGTTGTGTTTAACAAAAGAAATCCTTATACTTCCTTTTAACCAGATTAATTAAAGTATGATTGACATATCATACAATTCAGTTTTACAAGGTATAATTCAAAGTTTGAATATATTTACAGGTTGTATAACAATTTGCACAACCTAATTTTAGAACATTTTTTCATCAAGAGAACAGAAACTCTGGATCTACTAGCACTACCAGGCATTCTCCCCTTACCTTCTCTGCCAGCCCTAGGCAAATATTTATGTAATTTTTATCTCTATACATTGTCTATTTTGGAAATTTTGTATAAATAGTGTCATAAAATATGTAATGTTTATAACTGGTCTTTTTAACAAAGCCAAGGGTTTTCATCCATTTGTAGTATATATATTTGTATATATATTTGTATATATATATTTGTATATATATTTGTATATATATATTTGTATATATATTTGTAGTATATATATTTCATCCATTTGTAGTATATATTTTCACCTAATTGCTTTACATTAACAAATAATACTTATTTAAAAATTGATTCATTAATGTAAATTTGGGTTATTTTGACTATTTATAAATAATCCCACTATGAACATTTATGTTTAGTTTTTTTGTGAATTCATATTTTGATATCTCTTGGATATATCATTAGAAGTGGAAGTGTTGGGTCACAGAGTAACTTTATGATTAACTTTGCTTTCCAAAGTGGCTTTACCATTTTACATTTCTATCTACAATGCATATTGAGTATTAATTTCTTCACTTTATCATCAATACTTTTTTTTTTTTTTCTTTAATTGTAGATATACTTATTGTTATGGTTACAATTTTAACTACTTTACTAACTAATGAGGCTGAACTCTTTATTCACTCAACAAAAAAAGAATACACATAGATCATTTCCATGGTTATCTTTAAGTTTTAAACACAGGCCCACTCCATTAACTTTCATCCACCTCCCAAAACCATTCAGTTCCATCTCACATTTACTTTTTCTCTCGTCAAAGCTTTAGATCATATATTCCTTTTAAATTTATAAAATATTTTCATCCAAATTTGACCTTGTTCAAGAAGTCATGACTGAAAAATAATGAGATCTACATTGCTAAAGTGCTTTGGGGAAATAAACTCAGTTGTCTGCATGAATTGAAAGTAACCATATTGAAAACTACTAAATATAAAAACAACTTTACGAAAATAATCCAGAGTGAACAGAGCAATACATAGTGGTGTAGATGGGAGAAAAAAAAAAAAAAAACATTACTAAAATCCTACCATTTATCCCACAAATCACTTATAATTTTAAAGATATATTAATTGAAATAATTATGAGATTTTGGGGGGTATTGACAATTTTTGTGAAGAATCCTCTTTAATGTGGACCAGAAAAATGTTAAAAATGAGAATAAACTAGGGAATTACCTTTCCAGATATTATACTATAAAGGTACAGAAATTAAAATGTACTATTAGTGTATTAATATTAATAATTATAGTAACAATAAATAGAACAATGAAACAGAATAGAGTCCAGATACAGACCCATGTTGTAGCATTTCAAGTCAGTGATGAACATAGGGTGTACTCATTAAACAGCTTTGGAACAACTGGCTATCCTTTGGGGAGATAAAACAAACATATATATTGCATACCTCAAGCCAAGCATATTCCAAAAGAATAATCTAAATATGAACAATAAAACCATGAAATTACTAAAGGAAGATACAGAAGAATGTTTTGCAATCCTGGGGATGAGAAGAATTGCCCAATTGATAAAACCTCAGGTCCATAGATAACAATGGCTAATATTTACATAGCATTTGCTATGTGCCAAAACATTTCCAAGAATTAAAATATCAATCCACTTAACCCTCACAACCTGTAAGTTATACATATACTACACATGTACACAGGAAGGAGTTCTATAAATTAAAAAGATAAAGGCAACAACATAAGATAAAGACAAAGAACCCAACAAGAAATTAGGTAAAGAATATGAGAAATGATTTTTTAAAAAATCTAATGTGTACAAAACATAGGAAAGTTACTTAATTTTATTAAGAAAAATTAGATTTAAAAAAGTGATACATTTTAATACTCATTGAAAAACAAGATCTAGAATTGGAATATTGTATAAGGCATAGAGAGTACTATCAATAGAATTGGCAGTGTATAAATTGATGATCATATAGAGGCTGATTTTTCCAGTTCCTAAAAAAATGTAAAATAGGCATTATCTTTAATGAAATATCCATTTATTTATTCTTTCAACAAATATTAGACACTCTATGCCAGGTCTATATTCCATGTGCTGAAAATAAAATAGTGAATACAAAAATCCCTCTAGTGCATTCTATATTTTAGGCTGAATAGATGGGCAAAAAAAAAGTAGGGAAATAAATTATCTGCTAATGATTAATGTTATAAAGAAATATAACATGCGATTTTACAGAGGATGATGGTACTCTTTATGTTTTGTGTATTAGAAAGTTTACATTAGACAGGACCTCCCTGGTGTTCCTTTAAAGCAATTCTTTTAAATATTATAATTTGGTAATAGTTTATCTACTGTTAATAATTTATTCAGAAAAAATATTGTATATAAGTGTTACAGAGATACAAAATATTTTGGCACCTGAAGATTTTAGTCTATATCAAAAATTTTAACCAGGAATTTTATTCACTAGTTGAATTTGGTAGCTGTCAAATGATATATTTGCTGAATAAACGGAATACTTGTTTATTTTCTGTGTATTAGAGTGGAAGTCACAACTCGTTATCCATATGCTAGGACTGGTGTTTTCAAATTTAGAAATACCCTGATTTATTATTCTCTGGCATAGTGCATTATTACAACTTTGAAATAGTTCTCCTAAACTCCCAAATAGTTCCTGGTTAATATCCTCATATCCCATTGCCAGCCGACCAACTCTGTCACATGTGAGGGTCACAATTCTCATACAGAATGTGTGGTCCAGTTCATCTAATAGCTCCACAATATTGCATAAAGTAAAAACTTAATTAATGATTCCCAATAGGGGATCTTGTTTCACTACAAAGTTTGAGCACTACAAGGTATATTGAAAGCATAATTAAATTCCTGTTCATAGTCATCCCTTTGAGACTACTTTAAAAGGAGGAAATATAGCATATTTAATGTAATTAACTATGACATGGTTAGTGGAGTGGACACCAATTGTCATTTGGAACTCCTCTCCTCAATGATTTCAATTTGAGTTAGGAGCAAGAAAACCAATTGTTATTGTTGGCAGGAGACAAAGAACTGATACCCAAGCTGGCTTTGCTTCCAGGACTCAATTACTTTTGTATTTGAGTAGAAATAAAAGAATCTTCACAGTATTGGGATAGTCCTAAAAGAAAGCATTACTATTTAAAAGGTAGCTTAAATAAAGCAAGAAAAAGTAAAACTTATGTACAAGACCAAAGAGTGATAGTGAAAGAGTGAAACTAAGTAGTGAAACAAGTTAAATGCCAGAAAATTTAATAAGTCTGTATTAGCTACATATAGCCAGTTGCTAAAACAATCGCATACTTATTTTTGTATTTTATTTTTAACTTTCAAACTTCATATTTTCAGGCTGGGGATGCAGCTCAGTGGTAGAGAACTTTTCTAGAATGTGAAAGGGTTCAATCTCTAGCACACGCTTACGTGCACACATACACATACACAAAAATGTTACATTAAACTTTTTTTTAAAGAGAGTCAATTCAGACATTGACACAACCATCACTGAATGTGGGGAGAGAAAAATGCATAAACTAAATAGTTAGCCTCTTAAAATGTAAACTATTAATTACTTCATAATTTGATGTCAAAATTTGTTCATTATTTGCAAACAGTTTAATGATTTCATAAAATATGAACAATATTACATTGGATGAATTCAAAAGAAATATATATGGCTTTTATGTAATTTTTGCCATTTCATGAACATATACTATGACATATTATACCTCCATTCCTTTGGATTTGTTTTCTGTATATTATACCTGTCTTTCCCTTTTTAATCTTCTGATTCCAAGTCATCCTTTAAAGGTAGCCTCAAAATCACATATTTCCAGAATTTCTCAGCATTTTGTTTATTCCAATATATTCAATTTCTTGAAGACAGAATTTCTGCCTTTCACCTGTGTATTGATATTATCTGGTAGTTTCTTTTATAAGGTAAGCAAACAAATGTTCATTTGCTTGAATGGTACAAGTCACCTAAGATCAAAGCTTACTGAATTTAGTTTACAATTTTCCTTTGATACACTAAAGTGAAAAATCACTTTTAAAGGCAAATATTTTTATTAAAGTTCATTATCCATACATAATATACTTTAAGCTGAAAAAGATGTGTTAGTAGGTAAACCTTACTTTATAATATAAAGCATATATATTTAATAAAATACTTGAGGATACACTACTTCATTTGCTCTTACAAATGTAATACTACACATTTCCTTTTTTCAGACAGATGCAGTAAAAAGGCTTCTCAAAAGTCAAATGTTATTTTTTCGTAAGCCAAAAAAAAAAAAAAATGATAGCTTTCTTGACTCTGAAAGACTTTCAAACCCATGATTTCTTTCCCTATTTCATGTATAGGAGAGGTAATACAGATGAATCTGATAACTTTTGTTATCTATCATAAGGTTCATAAGCTTCCAAGTTGTATTTGTTAACCTTGGAACTTAATAAAATTGGATCAACTGTGATACTAGTGTGGGGCTGTTTCTTTTTCCTTCCTTAATGACTTAACAACAGTTTATAATTTACGAGTAGCATGATTTGTCCACTATGACCTTGGGAAGATTTCTTCAATTTCTTCTTAATATTTTGAAATAGAAATAGTAGGTATCTTACTTTGAAACAGATCATTCAAAATTTCTGCAGCTCCATATTGCTTTTCAAGTTAAATGCATCTTTCAGTATAAAGGATAGGTTGAATTTTTTGAAATTAGTAGTTTTCTCCTGGTAAGTCTCTTTTATGTCTTGGGAATTCTTTTTCAGTGCAAAATCCATGAGCCTTAATAGTTTTGAGTATTGTTCAATGGATTAGGAGATAAGAAAGACCTTATCTAACATGCTTTCAAAGAGCTTCTCAACAAAATTTCAGATTATCAACAGTATCTATCAAGCACACTATACCCTTTAGATTCCATAGTGTACAGTAATAATGTATGAGACAAAAGGCTTGTTCCCAACCTAGATGGAGAGAAAAGATGTATACTTTCAAAGAATGCCAATATAACATATGATTACATCATAAACTTTTACAACAAAGTAGTCAATTGTGCCACAACTTAGAAAATGCAGAATATGTGGTATTATGTATGAAAATGTGGTATTTATGTATGTACAAACTAGGCATAATTTACCATAATTTCTTAATGTCATTCAGTGTCACAGTTATGGCACTGCTATTTTAATGCAAATAAAGTTCTAAAGTCATGGAACTCTGTAAGGAATGTTAATTATCCCAAGTCACCACAATGGGAAACCTATAAGAACATTTTTACACATTTGATTTGCTTTTCTAATCATTTCAATGCTTTATCATAACAAACTGATTTGAGGAACACTTGTAATGTCTGAAATGTGCATAAGCAGGGCCTACTCTGAGCCTTTATATGTAGGTCAACTTTACTTCGCTCGACTATAGATATCTTCTGCTTACTTTCTTAATATTTAAAGATATTTTTGCTGAGTCTATGTAAGTATATATGTACTAAACTCAGTCTATATAATTTTAATAGGATGTCTGAGAATTTTCCAGTATTTTTTTTTTTTGTTTTTTTTTTTTTCCAACCACTTGTAGTTCCTATTTCTCTAATGCATATAACATTATGAACTACTGAAAATAAACAAGTTGCCTTTTTAATTCTGCTACTAAAATGTAACATCTTTTCTTTGTTTTTCCAAATATGAAACTTTCATATTTAGATAGCATTTAGAAATGTTATTTTGTAGTCATACGGCTGCTTTCTAAAATTGTTAAGCTTTGGGGCCTGTAAATAGGACCTCAAACATTTTTCTGACACATTTTGAGTATTAAAAGTGTCACTGGAATAAACATAAAAACTCATAAGAGGACAATGCTAAAAGACAATGCCTACTTGAACATATCATTCATTGTTTTATGTAGTTATTTGTTGTTCAATTATTGTGGGCTATTTTTAAGTGCTAGATCCTTGGTTGAACAGATGCATACATAAAAGAAAGACAAGTCATTTCCTTATTTATCCATGAATTTAACTTATCATTAAAGGAGTATTTTTCTATAATTATAAATATACCATGTAAACTTCTGAAGGGGATCATGGTCTGGTGTTAAATAAAATTAAAAGACAAATTTAATTATTTTACTACACTTAGAATGTAATGGCCCTATAATAAAAATAAACAGTGCAGCATGATTATTCTGGAATTTTAGAAGACATTCAACAGAGGAAATATTTTATCTGGGTACTAAAATATAATAACATTCCTCCATATTAATATTTTCACAGGAAAAATTCTACAGAAAGAAAACATCATGAACAAATGAGATACCATATTAAATTCTTTTGATATTGTTGTGTTGACTATATAGATGTGGGGGCAATGACAAATTTAAAAGGGAAGGTAGATATAAAATTCAGAGGATAAGATAAGTTTTGTTGAGAATTTCTTATTGGTAAGATAATTTACAATCATTTTTTTCAAATAATGCTTACAGAGATTTAATGAGGAAAATATTAGTGTACCCCCATTTCAAAATGAATGATCGAATAATAACGTGGTGAGAGTCTAATAATTTCTATAGTTCACAAGGCTAAGAATGTGCAGAACCAGATATAAAGCCTGGAATATCCTCCCACTACACTTGCCTTGTTTCTACCCCATATACTGTCTCAAGAAGTTCATTAAAGAGAAGAAAGAATCTTCTATTAAATAATGGATGCTTTATTAAATACATAACATGGAGTCATCAAAGTTTATTAGCAAGAGGGCGGCATTATCAGTGTAGGTTTTATAAAATAACTTACCCAGTAACACACATAATGAATTACAGCAAGGATGTTTCAGACAAGGAGGATAAAGGAGAAAATAATAATAATAATAATAATGACAAAACAATTCAGTTATTGAATACTCATTATGTGTTGGTCATTATGCTAAGTACTCTAAATGTTATCAATTAACAGTTAACAAAATTCTTAGAGATGGGCCCTTTCACTATGCTCATTTTTCAATTAGGGAAGGTTGATATGTTGTTCCAAGATTGTCAGAACTGTAGCCTAAAAATCATGTATTATGGAAAAGTCCTCAGTCCCTTGCAAATCAGGGTAGTTGCCATCTTCACTCTTCAATTGATTAAGCAATTCTCCCAGGATCAAACAGCCAGCATATGGTGAAGACAAAATTTAAATTCAGACCCTATGACTTTGAAAACATGTGTGTCCTTGGAAAAGTTACTTAAACTGTTTGTAATTTAGGTTTTTCAAGGACACAAGATAATATCAGTTTCATCTTCACAGACTGTTTTCATGATGAAAATAAAATTATATAAGCCATACATGTGCTTCAGCCAATATTTGGTACATCAAAATTGTTGAAAAGATGTTAGCCACTTTATTCACAATTGTACTATTTCATATAAGTATTGTGTGGGAAAGATAAAAGAATAAACTGATGATGGAGAACAGAGAGTAAACTAAGAGCTTAATTTGTTGTGGCTTTTGTGTTGGTTATTGTTTTTGCTGCTGCTTTAGCTTTAGAGATTTTTTGTAACTTTACTACTTTAGGAAGAACTTTCAAAGGATAGATTTGCTTAAGAAAAATAATATGATTTATGATAAAAATAGTTCATTCAAAGTACAAGAAAGTATTCATTTTGTCCTGATTTCATGCTCTCAGTCTATTTCAGTCTGTTAAAAGTAGGAATTAGCTATAAGCGGAAAGGTCTCCACAGAGCAAGCAATACAAATTTAATATTAATCCCAATAGACTTTCACTATTTTGTTAACAACTTTAATGTGGTAAGTTGACATTTTACATCTGATTTATTTTCACAAATATCACCCAGTAATGAGGCTGAAAAAGAAAAGGGGAATAGGAAGAGGAGTGACTATGTCCTCAAAGACAGCTGTAACTCAAAAAACTTCCAGGGCTCATAAATTCACACTATAATTATTCCCATGGTGTTTTAGAAATGCATGATAAACAGGTATCTTATTTGATTACCAAATATGTCACAGTAGCTAATATCTGTCTGCTAAAAATAACTCTGAAATGAAAGTCAATGAAGCTAAAATTGTGAAAAGAGCAATTCAGATAGCTGAAGATTCCTTTTCTAAAATGAATGCATGCTGGTAAATTCAGAACTTTCACAACTGTAATCATGTAAATGTTTCTCTTTAGATTGAGTTTCCTCATTGGGAATTTTGTTAGCTTGGTAGTCTATTTTATGGGTCATCTTATATATATTCAGTTCAAAATAATAACCATATATGGATACCCATTCTGTGCCAGACCATTTAAGAGTGGTGAATAAAAATTGTCAAAAGTTTAAGAATGTCAGTTTCCTATGCAAACTCAGTCAGAAGGTTCAGAGAAGGTACTAAATAATTCATTGGGATACGTGCCAAATCAGATGGTCAGAAGGCACAAAAGCAAATTAATTACTTTACACTTAAAATGGTTTTGTCATGGATTCATCCAAACAAGAAATCCAGTCTCTCTCCTTTGTGCTCCACCTCAAATTCATTAATATCCTTCATCTCCGCTAAGTCTCTATGCCACCTCTTCTCATCATATTGGTATTCTTGTCCATGAGAACAATTATGCTTGACTTTGGCCTCAACCCTGAACATAAAATGAAAATATGATTATGGGATATCTTCAACTTAATCCTTGGATTTTAAGTTTATTACTTAAGTAGTATATAAAGATAACAAACATTGGTTGAATGAGTAACTCCATTCCCTGTTGGCCTATCCAAGCCTACATTGACCCTCCCTCAAACACAGCACTTCATACACTCTAACAGATACTGGCTTTCTGAATGTGCCTCAATGTAAGAGGATTCTGGGATTTCTATGAATGATACTGCTCTCCTATCCTCTCAGTCACATTCACATTTTGAGTTCCTTTTCAGGTCTCCTTCAGTATTTCACCTTCCCTCACCATCTCCAGAAAGATATAAAATCCCCTACTCTCTGCTGTTTGTTGGGATTGTTTAATTAATCATGAACAATTTGATGGCTGGGATTTTTGTCATGCCCACCTTTGTTGTTCAGTGCCTCATGGTTCCTTGAATATCTGGAGATTATTAAAGATTTGAACAAAATGGACAAATGATGTAGAGGTACTACTGTATTCACAAAAGTCATTTATGAGTTCATTACATCTTACAGTTTGCAGAAAGTTTTGCAGACATTATCTCATTTCAGTTTTATTGATATGAGGTCACTTACAGGGATGGTAAAATGTAACTACCCTAAAGTTTAATGAAGAAATTTTTGTCTTTCCCCTTCCCTCCAGTGCTGGATCCTTAAGAATAAAGTCAGAAAGTACATGTACAATTATTGAATGTAAAAAATACTTGGAATTTTGCTATCCAAATTATCACTCCATTTGTTTTGAATTTTCCTTAAATTACTACAGAATGGTCTTCTTATGTAAAAACATACTTCCAGTTCAAAATGTTCTTTGCCTTTCTGGTCAAAAAGATAATTTTTTTCCAAGTTTTAGTTTTAAAATATGATCTGGAATATTTCATAATGTATCTGTTCAAAACATATGCCATCACTAAAAGTTCCTTTCCCTCATGCTATTCTTTCGTATAAAGTTTGGATCTTATTTTGTTTTCCACAAAGATTTTTTGATTTAGTGTGCTTGAAAAGCATTTGAAGTGATACTTAGAAATAAAATCCATAGGCTTAATCCAAATAGTCTGTTTTCAGTAAAACTGGGTGGGGTTCAGTAATCTCATTTACCAACCAATGAAGCTTTTTCTGAGACAGTGGTTTGTGGATCTCACTGAAAAAGATTAGTGAATGTAGTCTAATAGCTGTGATTGGCACTGAATACTCTATTGTTGCTTTTGGGGCTAAAACATTATGACTTTCAGGCCTTAATTCTATTATTTGTAAAACATGGGGTGTCAAATAAGTATATATAGAGGGACAGAGACATATCTCTAATAGTATGTGCCAGTATTGTGCTAATTATGAATACAGGAAATAAACGTAAATGCTGTTATTTATTAGATGTTTCCTATGTGCAGGTCGTGATATAAATTGTTTTTGCGCATTGACTTATTTGCATTCAAAATCACCTTGTGTAGTGACACATATTTTTTATTCTCATTTTAGAGAAAAGGTAGTGAGTCATAGGGAAGATACATGATTTGCCTACTAGCTAAGCTTACAAATGGGCAAAATGAGACTGAAATACAAGAAGTCTGCTTTATAGATATTCACTACCTCCATTCTTAAAAACTATGTTTGGATTCTGCCTACAAAATAAAAATGGTAGATAGAGGTAGAAAGAGGAAAAATGAATACTGACACAATTAGGGTTGCATTTCCATATGTCTGGGATTTTCCAAAATAGGTTGTATTTTTGGCATAATATTTTTAAAATTTTTATTAAAATTTAAGGCTGTTTCAGAGGAACAGTTAGAACCAATGTCATTGGAGATTTTCTATGACCTATATCAACTTTAAATATTCATAAAGATGTCTAAAAGCAACATAACAGCTCCCAAGTAAAATTAATAAACATAAAGATAACTTTATAAAGAAAAACTAAAACATCTAAATATGACAATACCATTCAATTGGATTTTAATAAAAACACAAATCAAAATGGCAATGTGATAACAGTGTTCATCTTTCTTGAATTGCACCTTTTAGTGTTTTCCAATTTCTTCTTTTTACTTTTCAGCTTCTGCCCAACACTCTAAATATTGTTGCTTCCCATCTACCATTTGAGGCACTTTATCTGTTTCTGTACAGTTCCCTTGGGAGATTTTATCCTCTCCCGTGATTTCCAGAAAATGTTGAAGATTCCACAAATTCTATGGCCCACCTTGCCATCTTCTCTGAGGTGCGGACTTACATTTAACGTTTTTATTTTTTTTCCCCACAAGAAAAGTGAAAAACAATAAAGTGTTAGGCAATGCCATGGAATGAAGTCAACTAAAGGTTTATTTGATTGTGGTTTTGGGTATCAAACTCAGGGCCTCAACATTGCCAGGCAAACAATATTGACTAAGCTATAACCCCAGCCCAGCACAAGTGTTGAGTTGCTTCTTCTTCTTCTTCCTCTTCTCCTTGTCCTTGTTCTTCTTCCTTGCTTTTTCTTTCTCCTCTCCCACCTCCTCTCCTTCTCCCTCCCACACCCACACCCTCTTCTTGGTAGTATATTACTGATCAGTACTGAAACTTGGCATACCCTTGGTGAACTCAGTGAGTTTGTTTATATTATACATTACATCATAAATAAAGTCTTGGCATAAAAAAAAATCTGTCGTTAGCATTTTAGGACACTGGTAAATAATTCTTTTCTTTTACTTTTTTTCTGAATAAGTATGGTTTTTATTTTTATTTTTTTTTCTCAGAATGCTTATTATTTATTTTATTTATTAGGATCCTAAGGTAAATTTTTAGGTATACTCTAAGCTCCAAATTTATCCATTTTGTCAATTATTAAAAAAAAAATCATGCTCTGTTTTAGGTTTCTAGGGTAGAATTATGCAAACTAAAATTATCCCTTTTCAACAGGCTTTCTTCTATTTTCTACAAGTAAAATATGCTGAAGAGCAAATGGAAATAGGAGGAGAGCAGATCCTTGAGTTTCCTCATTTTCCTCCTTTTCCTGGCAGTGTAGTGGAGTATAGATATTGACCTCAGCAACTGCATTCATTTCATCTTCTAGATTCTCTTAGCACTTCCCAAAGCAACCTCATCATGCTTTGTCAGAAGTACCAGAGCCAGCAGAGTGATGCCTTCTTCCACAAGATTCAATTCCCAGATCTTTCAATCCCTTCAATGAGCTTCTGAGTTCTATTACAGCCAAATTCTTCTCCTCCCTTCTCTAGGTCTAGAGATGGGACCTGCTGTCATTTCCTATATGATACTTCAAGATTGCACTTTGTTGTTTAACATCTGTTTAACCAAATGCCCCATCTGTGCTTTCTCTTCAAACAACTAGTGTGTTTTTTTTTTTTTTTTTTGTTCCTGACTGGATCTCAAATGATCACTGTATTCAGAGATTCTCATTCAAAACCTTAAAAAATGAATCATGGATTTTCTCAGAAGAAACAGATTCACTTATTAAACAAATTTTGAGCATCCTCCCAATGTCAGGTATATGAGGATTTTTTTTTTCTTCAGAACATTCCAATATAGTAAATGCCAATGATTATTATAGATTATGACAAAGGATGCATAGTTTAGCTTTAAGGGTGGAGCATTGAATAAAGCAGCAGGACACATTTCTATCTCAACCAAGTGTGCATTCCTCCATATCCTCTTATCCTGGGAGTTGCCTGCATTAAGCCTTCCTCACAATTGTAGAAGGGGCCATTTTAGTAGGCTTATGATTTTTTCCCTTGGTTTTTGTCAAATATCTCCTTTGATCCTTGAAAATATATCTTTCTATAGCATAAATTTACACAGTTGACCACTTTGTTTAGTGCTTTAGTCATTTAAACTGACTTTGGCCCATCTCTCCACTCTTATTTGACAACTTTCCTAATTTTCCTATACTTTGTCAACCTGCAACTATTCAAATTTCTTAACACCAGTATTCTTCCTTTTATCCACTGCACCTAAATGCTGTTTCCTCTCTGTGGAGTGACCATTCTTCCTTCTTATTCTAACCCGTGCTTTTACACTTTCTCTCTTTCAATATTAATCTCAGATTGCATTCCCTGAAATTGTAGAATGCTTAGCAAGTATTTCATTTTTTTTGTATAGAAGTGCCTGACACATATATGTTGAATAGAATGTCTGGGTTTATGAGCCTTCTAATGTAGATACAGGATTTTTATTCTAATACTCATATTTCTACATTTTAGTATGTGTTCAAAAAAAGATTTCTAATGTCTTTTTAAATTTTTGTTTAAAATGGCTTAATTATGTTATTATCCATTTGTTTTTTATACAAAATATCACAAAAATAATGAAGAGAAACACCAAACTTCCCACCCATCCCAAATGATATAGAATTCAAATGGAAAAGTCACTGAATAAATAGAAAAGGATAAAAAGCATAAAAATTAAATGAATTAATTAAAGATTAGATAGGGCAAAGCCATAATATTTTTATTAGCAAGTTTTAATTATTAATAAATCATATCAAACGATTTTGTACAAGTAATTCTTCATTTAGAACTCCAAGTAAATGCTTAGATATGCAGTCCAAGATGTTTGCTATTGTAATACTTATAACAAAATTTTAAAACCAAAATTCTCCAGCAACAGGAGGATATTAAATGCCTTTTTTCAGTCAACTAAAATATGTAAAACATATTAAGTAATCTTAGACACTCATGTAATTAAAATGAATAAATATAAATCTGAATATATGATATGATCATGAAAATATCAAAATTGTATTGTAGTTGATGTTGATGTATTGTAGTTGTAGTTGATGAAAAAAAATAGAATAGGCTGTTTCAAAATTATTAACATATTTTATCACTGTGTGGTGAGATTGCAAGGTGTACTTTTTCATAATGCCTTTGTGTATTTCCTAAATTTTTTAGATATATTCCCCCTAATAAAATTGCAGCTTATTTCCTTTAGTGAAGTGGCCATTTTACTATTTAATTAACGTGTTTTTTGCCCTCCCTGACCATAGACTGCAAGAAACATCCACCTTCTTTTTCAATCATCACTGTATCTCCAGAAATTAACATGTGAAGGACATTAAGGTGCTTTAAATATCCCTTTAATAAATACATGATTAGACCATGCTTACAACAGTTTTCCTTCTTCAATGTGAGACCCCAAGCAGAATAAACTTCAGAACTTTTAAGTACTTGGATCTCTCTCTGCTTCTTGAATATTCTTTATTTCCATTAATTTCTCTTTTTCTCTTTCATATGTTAATGTTTTACTTCAGAGAATCCTTTGTAATTCCTGCGTGTCCTATATAAATTGATTCCCCCAACTTACCTTAATTATTCTATGAAAACCACTTGTGCTCCTCTTTCCCCTAGCATGTACTAAACTATTTTAGTTTACCTATAATAATAAATTCATATCAGTTGTGCAAATAAGGAGAAAATATCCTAAAATAATTTGACAACTTTATTGAAGAGAAACGTCTATTTTTGAAGTCAAGAAACATTGTGTAAGCTTGGCATTCATATATGAAGGAGGAGTCTAGGATCTATTCCTAGCCTGAAGAGCTAACTGCCTGGAAAAGGCCTGAGGGAAGAAATGAGAAGCAGCCCTCTGAGGTTTGCCTTTTTCCCCCTCTCTCCTTTTTTGCTTTTCTGACTTATTTGTTTTCCAATAGACTAGAGAACTTCAAGACATTGTTTTCTGGTTACATTTCCTATCCTACAAAACATTTTGTCTCCTAGTAGCGCACATCAAAGACAACATGGGAATATAATGCATTCCTTGGGCAAGATGGAACTTTCCTTTGGTGACTTACTAATGAGCTAAATGCAATTGCTTCATACAACAATTTGCTTGTGTTACAGAAACAAAAATGATTTCAAACATTTTTTGTGTTACTATGGAGGTGATCAGTGGGGGCATTTAGGTTTTAAAATTGGATGTGTTAGTAAATTGTGGTTGATTCTCATTTGCAAACTCTATGAAACTGGCAGCAGTTATTTTGTGTTCAGCAAGGCTTGTATTCAAATCCATTTCAATAAAAGACATTCATGCTAGAACTTATTTTTTAATTATTTATATATTTTCCAAATTAAAAAAGAGAGGAAACACACATGCATTTCTTTGCATAAATTTTTCAATGATAATTTTTTTTGGGAAAAAAAAAAATAGCTCAGAGATGGTATTTTCAACTATATTTTATCCATGAGTTAGTTTGAGAAATTTAAGGATATGATGGCAAATAACTTAAATTTGCCTGGGGAAAAAGTACATTGTTAAATTAAAATGAAATAAAGGAAATATGTGAAAAAATATTTGTTCTCACCAAAGGCAAAATTAAAACTCTAATGGAAATATCAAAATAAACATATGTTAAAAATTTTATTCACTTTTCAGTCAATGAGGGAATGGAGCAGATGTTAAATCAGCTAAAAAGATAATCCTTCACAGAATAGACATAAACCAGGAATATTGAAATGACTACTCAAATGAAGGCATGATTGGCTTTTTCCAAAAAGTGGGTGGGAAGTAAATTTAACATCTATAGGACAGGAATGAATTTGCAAGCCCATTGAAAAAAATTATTTTGCTTTGCTATGTCAGTTTTCTATAATTTGCAGACTTGTAAAATGATTTCCATAGAACTGTAAGCTGATTAAACTGGAGGGGTTGTATTCTAGTGTTTAAATAGTGTGTAGTTTTTCATTGACACACAAATTTCCCCTACGCATGTAAACACACTGATATAGAGTTATTTTCTGTTTAATGGCTATAAGATAAATCTAACTTCATTCAAGAATATAAAACACATAACAATCATGTTACTGGAATAAGTCTCAATAAAATTCAAATGCTAGTGAATTACCAACAGGGCTGGAACATTTAAGGATATAGATCCATTATAAAATAGTTTTATAAGCACAATCTTTACTTCATTACTGGCATCTGACCTACTTAGGTACTATTAGGTATTTCTAACCAGCTACTTTTTCCTCATTCTACACAGTCACTTAATTACCTACTCCCCAATTTATACCTGCACTATCTTGAATCCTCCCAGTTCACTCAATTGTCATTGCCTCTTTCTTAGACCAAACCTGTATTATTTATATTCACCCAGACTAATATAATATCCATGCTGGGATTCTAAATTTGGTTTTATCAATGATTATTTTGCTATTCATAAAATATTCAAAATATATGTATATATTTTTAATTATCAGAAAAACTGTTATCATAAAAACGGGATATGCAGATTGGTAACTTTTCTTAATTCTGTGGAAAAGAAGATAATGACATGGTATATTTGCCCAAATGGATTCACATTAATTGTAATTTGCTTGTTCCCCTTAAGAATATACTTACATATTCCTTTTATTTTTTTAAAAAAATCTTTTTATTGGTCCGTGTTTTCCTGAGTGATGACTTTTTAAAAGTGTAAATGAAATATTATTATCTTATTTACAACTTGATGACAGTTCACTTTTCTTTTTTTAATAAAATGAGATGCAAACTCCTTATCACTGAATGTGAACCCCTTCAGAATCTTTTCTTTGTCTATCTCTACAGTTTAATTCTGTAGCACTACAGTTTGGGGTAGCTTGCACTTCTTTGCAATTCTTGAGAATTTCTCAAGCTTGGCTTCCTACAAAGGCCTTTCTCTGCATTGTAAGATATTTAATAGTATTCCTATCCTTTACCTACTAGATGACAGTGTTAATCTCTGTCTTTTGTCTCTGTCTCTCTTTATCTCTCTCTCTCTACAGACACACACACACATACACACACACACACAAAAAAAAACAAAAACACTATACACACTCAGTTGTGACTACTAAAGATTTCTTTAATCATTGTCAAATGTCCCCTGGAGGGCAATATCTTCTCTGATTGATATCTGCTGCTTTTTTTTTTTTAATTTTAAAGGTTTTTCTTTCTTTTTTTAATTTATTTTTTATTCTAAGTTGTCATAAACGACAGCAGAATGCATTACATTTCATATTACACATATAGAGCACATTTTTACATATCTCTGGTTGTATGCAAAGTATATTCACACCATTCATAACTTCATACATGCACTTAAGCAGCAAACATTATTGCATCCAGATAATCATAAGGGAGTTTATTCTAAAAGCAGTAGCTTTCATTAAAGTCTATGGATGGCTGGGCCTTCTTCTTTATCTCATAAAAACATCTCTTATTCTGAAATGCCATTATTGTCCACACTAATCTAGAACTATTATTTACCTTTATTCCCTCAGGATTAAACATTCTCCTTTTCTTTATGCAATTTACCATACTATATAATTAAAATGTTTATGTACTTAATATGTGCCTTTTCCAAGAAACTATATCCTCAAAAAGGACTTCAGTTTGGTTCACTATTCGGTCAGTTGGTTCATTATTTTATTCTGAGGTCAGGTTTACTCTTTAGACAATATCTGTTTTGAAATTCTCAAATAATACTTGAAAGTAGTAAATTAATAAATTTAGCAACTAAAACATTGTTCAATACAATTTGTTATAATTTTTGTTGAAAGCTCATTTTTATGCATAAAGAAACTGAACTGAACTGACTTTCTCTTTTTGAATGGATCTCAAAGCTTGTTAACATGATTGAACTGAAATGCAGATGGGGCGAATCAGGCTGATGTTTTTCCAAATAATAATTTCCATTATTTGTAATGTATATAGATATAGAGACAGAGATACAGATAAAGATATGGATATGTTTTTATAAAATTTGTATACAGTAAATTCAAGTAGAAAAATTTAAATATGTGCTTCATTTGGGGAAGAAAATTACATAATCCAAACAAACTAAAGTTCAGCTCTCAGCTGTCCCAGAAGTTGAAATCCTAGCACACCCACTAATTTACATTGTGATGTTAGTTCTGTAAATTCCGTTTTGGACTTATACATATCTCATAAAAAATAAAATGAAATTTAAAATTTACTTATATAGGTAACATTTCATAGATGGAATGACTTTTTTGTTATATGTGAATTAATTTTATTCTTATATTTTAAAAGAAAAGGAAAGTAGATTTTCTTTTAACGAGTTTTTAAATATTGATTTTATTTTTTTTCAAATTTCTGTTTTTTATGTCAATTGATTTTGGACAGCAAAACCAAAAGTAACATAGGAGGACAGAATTTGCCACATACTATTTTTGTTTATTGTACATATTTCTCCCAGTTTGTTGAATACTTAAAATGAAAGATTTGGTACACATCTATCTATTTGTTATTAGTATTATTTTAATCAAACATGAGTTGCTAAAAAATAATTTTTGAATATGCATTTATTCTTAAATATCTGCATTCATGTGAGAAAATATATCAAATTATTAATATTTCTTTAGTACTTTATAAGGGGGGAATATATATTTAAGAACTAGATATTTGTGTGTGTATATATATTTATATAAATTTGTGTGTATGTATATATGTATATGTATATACACATTATTATTATTATTATTATTTATCATCATCATCATCATCATAGCAGGGATCAAACCCAGAGGCACTTAAACATTGAGCCGCATCCCCAGCCTTTTTTATGGTTTATTTTGAGAGAGGGTCTTGCTAAATTGCTTAGGCTCTGGCTAAGTAGCTGAGGCTAGCATTGAAATTGTAATTCTCCTACCTCAGACTCCCAAGCTGGTAGGATTATAGGCTTGTGCCACCACGCCCAGCTAGAAATTTGTATTTTATATCAAATAACAGTTATGTTTTAAAGGTTGTTTGGAAGTATTTTTCTGTTCCTCAGGAATCTACCTTTTTGGTATATGTCTATCCTTTCAAATTTAATTAAATGTCATCTTCTATGTTCAATTGAACACTTTTGTAAATGTCTATGTATAAAAGGCATTGAGTAATCATATTATAATAAGGAACTTGAATTAATAATATTAAAGATGTTGCTAGATCAAACATGCTTTATTTATATTTTAAAACTATATTTGATTTATTTTCAAGGTAGTGTTAAATAAGCTTAAATGCTCTTATGTGTGTATAATACATTTTTAAACCTTATTTTCACTTCACTATCAAATTATAATGCTACATAAATGAAGAACATGTTGGATTTTAGGTAAGATTTACATCTTACCCACTTCTTATAAGGTATTGCTTATGTTTGCTTATACTGCAGTCGGACTGCAATCATTTGGACTATAGCCAAAGCAAATACTACAACCACATTTAGAAGGGTCTTTGAAGTTTTAGCCATATGAACACAACCACGTTGTAGCCTAAACACGACTGGACACTGTGTACAAGTATAGAATATATACATCTCCAAATGTTATTTAACTCAGGAGGAAATAAGCCCAACGGTAAAATTAGTTCAAAAAGCTTTTTTGATGCTAAGAATTTATTGGTGCTAAAGAAAACAATGTATTGAAATAAATTGCAAGGCTTGGTACAAAAGTGACTAATATGATACAGGGAAGTTAAGACAATCACCTGAGATTATCTTTTTTAAATGATAAAATTATCTATTTCTTTACAGATAAAATAACTATTTTAATAGATAATTTCATAGGATGTATTCTTTAATCATTTGTTAACTGAGAAAATAAAAGTTCTGTTCACAGAATTAAAGAACACTTGTTTGGGCCTCTTTGACAACGCTGTAGTATGACATCAAAAGGACACACTACCACCTTCTGCCTTATTTCTAAAATTTTGGATAAAAATCCCTTTATAACAAAGATTAATTATGTATGACTCTGCTACTTATTTAAAGTTTCATTTTGCTAAGTAATTAATAAAGACCTTTTCCTAGTAGTTCCAGTTTAATCTGACTTGCTCTTATTTCCTTCCCAGGTTATTTTCATTTTTATGTAAGTCATTTCTATCATATATTATATTCTTACATAAACAACTCCTATATTATGTTAGTAACTTTTAAAATCAACTCTTAATATTATATATATGTATAGACAGAGAAAAATGAGAGTATTGTCTATATCATACATAGAAATATAGTCTACATAGAGATGTATTCTATATGAAATATTCAGCAACTAATTGTTCTGGGGAATAATCTTTGTTTATTGTTTTTTTTTTTTTTTGTTCTATTGCTAAGGCAATTTACCTTTTTTGATACTCTTTGCAAAGTATTGGTAGTTTATTATTTTCCTGGGCATGACCTGTGTACATATGAGTGTGTGCTAATCTTTAGTTTTTAATCTGTTTTAGAGTGCTTTCTACTAACTGCCTCTGAACTCTGACAGTTCCCTTCTATAGGAAGGGGAGTAGGAAATAGCTTCCAGATTATTTTCTAAACTCAAAGTGAAATTTTACATATTGCATGTATGCTCTTAGCAACTTCTAGTATTCAGTCGATATGGTATGTATTTGTTGACTGCTTGATAGCAACATGGACTCTACTATATATTATTAATTTTCTCTTCTGATAGAACAACTATTTATTTTGTGGTTTATATAAGCAATGATTTGAAAGAAACATGAAGAATATGTTATTTATTCCCAATATGCAATTGTGGAATAGCATCATTTTGCATTTTGTAAGTGAGGCTAATCCATATAAATTTTTGATGGAATTCTACATATATAATATAAACTCCCATTCTTTCCTTATGTATAATAAAATGGGAGTTCACAATTTTCAATTAAATATTGTTTTATGTGTCAGTACTATAGACCACTGTCTTCCATCTGTGAGCTCGATTATTGACTTCCAGGAATAATAAGGCTGTAAGCAACATTAAACCAACCCTCTTGCTAAATCCTTCTTGTATTGTGATGTTTCTTTTGTTGAATGTTTTTCACTTTTTAGCAAAAAAGGACATATGGGAATGTGCCCAAAGAAGAATTAAGTAGCTGAATCTTAATAAATGTAAAATGATGAAATCACCCACTCCTGCTGAGTTTTATTAGAAAAGCTTCAAATACCCTCAATTCCTCCATAGCTGGGCTCAAAATGTTAATAGATAATATAGGTGTTGGATTTAAAAAACAGTATGAAAATGTTCTACTTGAAAACTACATGATTTACTAGTTCTTCTTACTTGCAATCCCCACCTTTAATCCATTTATTCATATTTATTGAATATTAGTTTATGAAAAGGACTATGCCTTGGAGTTTCTACATTGGCTTTCAGATTTTCTTTTAAAATATAAAATCATGAAGGAGACATTAAATATTCATCTAAAACATTTAATGATAATTTAATTATCAAAGGTCAATAAACTAGTTAGTCCAATAATAATCAAATATAACATTTGAATTTTAATAGGCAATGACCAATGAAAACAGACTGAAGGTAGAGTGGGGTTGTGAGAGTGGCATGAGAGATGAAGAATGCAATTCAAACTTCTCTCTTTCTCGGTATTTTTTTTACAGACTTCTTAGCTCCAGAAAGCCTTTAGGGAAGCTAGGGTAGGATTACCAAGATCCAAATAAAATTTCAAACTGTCTCATTCATCAAACTGTTTTTCAAAGACAAGGAATGACAATGCATCCTTTATATAGGGTTTAATATTTTATTTCAAATCTTGATTTACATTGCCATTTATTCTTTGTCCAATATCTTTTTTAGTCTATCAGATAGTAAATGTTTTCAAATAACTTGTTAGTATGTGTTCTGCAATGTATATACACATTTGATTGTGTATATATGTGATTGTTCTGTGTTACAGAAATACTATTCACATAAGTACATTTTTACATAAAAGTAAATATGGATGAATATTCATATAGATACACACAGGTGTGTTTATAAACATATGGAGAGAGAGAGAAAGATAGAGAGAGGAGAAAGAGAGAAAGAGAGAGAGAGAGAGAGAGAGAGAGAGAGAGAGAGAGAGAGAGAGAGAGAGAGAGAGAGAGAGAGAGAGAGAGAGAGAGAGAGAGAGAGAGAGAGAGAAATTGGTATAGTCCTAATAGAGAAATATTTAATTAGGTTTGAATTTTAGGGACATAATTAGTTAAATGTTAATTCATTAACTCCCGTTATGACTTCACAGAAATGAGATGCCATGTGGTTCTTCTTTCATATGCCTTTGGTGAAGTTGATACACCTAAAATACAGATGACTCTCCTAAAAGGGGCAAAATAGATTACAGGGAACAATAAATCATAGTTGATATCCATTGGTATCTTAGCCAGGTGAAGTAGGCATAGTTTTCAGGTCTTTCAGCAACTTTATATGGTACTTCAGATAAGTGATAAATGCTCTGGACTTTCTTATCTTTGTTAATGATTCAATTAAAAATAAGGAACTCCATGGTCCTTTCCCGTTTTGTGATGCTGTTAATATTGAGAGAAGATTTTAAAACAAAACAAAAAATTGATGATACTTAAAAATAATAGAAAATTCAATAAACATTTTATTTTATATGTACCTATACACATATGTATGTACATACAAGCAGAACACATTAGGATATGTACATTTGCATACACATGCATGTTGAGCAGGTTCAAATCCATATATAAAACTGAACTTAAAAGTGTCGGGAGACGTACAAGGCATAAAGAAATAGAGGATAAAAATAAAAAAGATTCTGTGTGTTTTTAAAATCAAAGATAACATCAGCAATTATTATATTTTCTATTAGATCAATAAGAAAATAATTTTTCAATTGAATCAATATAGAAAGAATTTTATTTTTCCCTAGTGGTTTTCAGCAAAATTTAAAACAGGTGTTATGTATGAAGGCCAGAACATAGGAATACCATCTGTACACGTCCAATTCCTGCCAAAATCTTTTCCTTCTCTGTTATTGAAAGATTAGAGGATTTGATTCTGCTTCTTAGTGGTTGTTGGGACTAGTGGCTAATCCTGATGAAGATAAAATGAAAATGCTAATTTTAAACAGTAAAAATTCTATTATATACTCAGACCAATTTTACTTACTTCATAACATACGTCTATATTTTTGCATTTAAAAACTGGGGATAAATATACTTTTCCCATGTTTTTAGAATGGTGGAAAATAAAGCAATTGGATTTCTATGATTGTGTGTCAAAATCTATGAGCTGCTGTATTTCTGGGGATAAGATGGGGACTCCCCCTACTGGCTATATGCCTGGTCTATTTGCATTCAAATCAGGATGTAAAACACTTATGAATATCTAAAAATTTAGCAGAAGAATAAGTTAGAATCATTTAACCCAGCTCCTCATTTTAAGTATGATGAAATTGAGGACCAAGACATTAATAGATTAATTCTTGTATTCACCCCCTATAGCCTCAAACATCTAAACTATGGGGTCAAATGAGTTTACAAATTTACAAATAATAAGCTAAGTGCTCAGGACAGTAAGAGAACAAATAATATTAACAGTAGATCTGTGTGATAATGTGAATATATTAAAAATAAAATTGTATGATACTTTGCAGAATTTTTAAATTACAAGATCCTTTGAGGATATAGCCTGTTTTTTTACATTTAAAATTGTCTTCCCTAATATTTACATTACCAGGAGAAAATTGCACTTGACCTTGCATAGTCACAAATTCTAAGTGAATACTGAGTCAGTGGACTTGATTATCTTGCCCTCACTTTAATTTTATTTAACTTGTATGGGACTATAGACTATCACTAACCTTTTACCAATACTCATGTGAGTCTAAAATACTTCACATTATTTTTCTGTTCTACTTGTTGTAATTTTGTTTTCATTTGAATTCTCCCATATGAGCAATTTCTGTTCATATATCTGAAAGTGTTAAGTTCCTTTTTGGCTTTTTGCGTTACAAGCTTATAACCACAATTCATTCAACCATTCCTCACAGAGCCGATTTTGTTGATGTCTTTGGAATTTCTTGAGAGTGTTTATTTCCCATCCCAAATTGAGTAGCTGACACTTTCCTCCCCTGCTTGAAGATTCACTTTATAATTCTTAGATGTAATTGATCTGCAGTTCTTTCCTGCAACCCACTCTCCTTTGTTGTTATAACCTTCTACTGGCATTGACTTACATTAAGCTTATGAGCACTAACACTGAGCTTTAGTGCAACTGTCATCTAAAACTAAAAGTAAGCAATAAGAATATGCTTGATTTTCATGGAATATATAGTTGAGAGGGAAAAGAAAATGTCAATCTACCTCTGTTATCATTAATGGAATTGTTAGAGGCAACACAGACTGTGCCTTAGCAGATACTGCAATGTATATGTATTTACTATTTCTGAATTATAATCTACAGATACATAGGACAAAAGTTAAATGTATAAAACATTAAATATGTCAGTGCTGCATTCAATTTATTCAAATTTTCTTCAGTAGATATTTGAAAAAAAACTAAAAAATAAATATTGGTTTTATTCTCAGAAAATATAGATGAGAGCTATGAGATGATAAATACATAAACAACTATGATAAAAAAATGGCATATTCATTTAAAAATATCTAATTGATGTGAAATAACATGAATTTTGTGAAGATTCCTTTTCAAATAATTGTAGACACTTTCAAACTTAAACAAAATTAGAGAGTATAATATAATTAAAGTCCATGTATCAAAAACTTAGGTTGAACAATTGTCACTTCATGACCAAGCTTATTTTATTTATTTTTTACCCTTCTATAGGTTATTCTGAGATAAATCCGTAGAATAAAAGTAATCCGTTATTAATTTCAATTGTCTTTCTAGTATCTAATTTTATAATAAAGTCAGACACTTTAGAGCTGTAGAAAAACAAAATAAAAGGCAAAGCATAAATTCCATGGAGATCTGGAGACAAGTCAATAAATACTGCATTTTAGGGTACTAGGATGAGAATATATCAACAGAGATGGGAGTTGTAAAAGAGACTTTTTGCCTTAAGAGTACAGTAAAGCCACTGAGAAGTGAATGGATAATATATTTTGGAAAGAAGTAATGACCTAGATAAAGAAAGCATATGCAAGGCATCTTGAAAAGTAGGATGAATGGGTTTGTGGTTGGCTTTGTATGCCACAGTTGGAGTTTAAAAGTTCTAATAGGGAAAGACAAAAGTTTGCAAAAAATTTATACACATACTCCTTTCTTTTTCTTTCTTTCCTTTTTTTTTTTTTTTTTTTTTCGTGGTTCTGGGAATATGAACCCAGGGCCTTGTGCATGTGAGGCAAGCACTCTACCAACTGAGCTATATCCCCAGCTCATACATATAATCAATAAATGATTTATGATGACTTTCACGTCATATACTTTAGTGAAGGTAAGCTTTGTAATAATTCCATGATTGAGTATAGAATCAAACACTTAAGTACAACCTGACCATCATTTAAATCCTAGTTTTTGAAGGAGATGCTGGAAGTAGAAATGTGGTCAAGTGGCTATGTTCAACTACCAGCCACTCTAGTGTGTCATACTATTCCATGCTTGCTTGTAAATGTCAAGAATCCTTCGATATATTTATCAGAGAAGAAACTTCTTTCTCAGGGCAACAAAGTGGATTCAAGATAAATGTTAGTAGCTAGAATACATCTAAGAATTTGGATCCCAAAATTCCATTACATTTTTTTCAAAACCATGATCTTTATTAATACCAGCACACAGAGTCTCTGAAGCTGCAATACATTGATTAACAATGATGAAGGTTAAATCCTTTTCTACTTGAAACATTATTTAAACCATGGTAAAGAATAAATGGAGATTTATTCTACCAACACAATTAACATTGGAATGAAAGTGAAAAATATTTTGCCTCATTTGCTACCACTTGGCACAGTATGTTCTATCTATGAATAACTTTGGAGGTTATTTTCTATTAAGATGCACTGCTATGAATGTGTCTCACCCATAGGGTTATCTTTTGGATTAGTGAAGCAATTATTGCTTGGTGATTTTTATTCTTTTGTGGTACCAGGGATTGAATCCAGGGGCACTCTACCACTGAGCTATACATATCTCCAGCCCTTTTAATTTTTTTTTTTTTTTTTAATTTTGACACAGGGTCTCACTAAGTTGCTGAGGGTGAGCTTGAACTTGCTATTCTCCTGCCTCAGCCTCACAAGTAGCTGGGATTACAAGTGTGTGGAACTCCATCCCTGCACTTGGTGATTTCTAATAGTGCTGGTTCTACCTTGGCAATCTCAGTGTACTTTTTCCTAGGAAATATTATCTGTATTAGGAAACACTTAAGATCTATAAAGATTAAAGGAGAATCAAAGTAGGACTAAATAAACAGATATAAATACTTAAACATTACAATACTACTTAGTGATGCTAAATGTAAAATTGGGGTATTTAAAGACCAATGATGAGGCTAGTGATTCAAGATTATCCAGGACAAAACCTATCTTTTTTTTTTTTTTTTTTTTAATTCTTGGAAATGGAATTCTGGATTTGGAACCTGAGACATTTCTTTCTCCAAAGTTTGCTTCAATATGTGATCTTACGTGAAAAAGTTCTCTTATAATTGTACTAGGAAACATGAAATCAATATTAATCTAAACCAGGAGAAATATTGTTTTAGATGCTTGGTAGCCTGGAAATCAAACAAATTATACCATTTTGTGGACAAAAATATGTGAGGAAAGGAAATTTCCATTTGATTTCTTGAGGAGGAAAAATAGGAAGTAATTATTTCATTATTTTATTCAACAAATATTTATGTATCCCCTAATATTGTTAGTAGCAAATCAGCAGGTAGCAAGAGGACTCAACCCCACAGTTTCTAATTCATTGTTGGGAATGAAGAATAAGTATGTAAATGAATAAACAAAATAGTAATAATTATGGTGAAGAAAATAAAAAGGACTGTGATAGTGAGTGCCCAGAGAAGTATCAAATCCACTTTAGATGTCATGGCCAGGGAAGGCCAGGGAAGGCTGTTCTGTGAAAATATGGTTTAGGCTGAGACTTGAATTATGAAAAGAAGACAGTAATAAAATGTTCAGGAAATTATCTTATTCCTGACATAAGATAATAACAATTAAAAAGGTTCTGAATAAAATATATTGTTTTTTTTTTTAAAGAAATATAAGGGAATCAGTTACAAAGAATATAAAGAACAGGTTTAAAATGAATTTACACTAATAAGTAAGGAGCAATTTATGGAACACCTTTTTAGGGCATAGTAAAGAGTTCAGATTTTATTTGAATTCCAGTAAGAGAGCTTCAAAGTCTGGAAAAATCATAATTGTGATTTAAATTATAACAGTTAAATTTATGTATAAGACATTGCCCGAGCAATATCTGAGCTTGGAGAGAATGTAAATGGAGAAATCTATTATTTAAAATTCTAAAAAGTAAAGAAAATATAGCAAAATCCTGATGGGTATTTGTTTTATTGTCTCTGAAATTGACTGAAAAAATCTTCACGAAGAACTTAAAAATTTGCAAAAGCACTATACCAGATGAAAGAAAAGTGGTGCAGGACTGATCAAACACACACCTGGGATAAGAAGCGGGTTTATTGTCAGGAGCCTGACAAGGCTGCTCTGCGCAGAGAGAGGGAGAGCAGCTACAACTCTCTTGAATGTTACCTTTTATAGGCTAGAATTATGGCCGCACACTAGGGGCAGGTTAAGTCTTGACTGCCATAGTAAGCAACCCTCATCTTGTGGAAGCCAAGTTTGTTTCTTGGAAACAGAGACAGGCAGTTTTCCCATCTCTCAGAATAGGGACAGGAAAACCTGCATGTCCCTTTATCTCCCAAGGAGAAAACAGGGAAACCAGTACTTCCCCATCTCAGTGGCCAGTAATTTGTCTCCTATCTCTTAATAAGAGAACAGGGAGGGACCAGCACATCTCCAGGCCAGTAGGTTTTATCTCAGGCTAGTTTCCACTTCTTGGGAATAAGAACCCTATTCATAAAGTGGGGGTGAGAGAAAAGAAGATGGCTACAATTATGCCAACACCAGAATCCATGCTGAATGAAATAATAATAACTAACAAAGAAAACCTAAATAATATGCTGTTGTTTTTAAACAGGGATATTTATTGTAGACTTTATTTGTTGTATTTATTTTATACAATAAGTATTACCTAACAACAACAACAAAAAAAGGTGTATGGTTTGGATCTAAAAGTGTTCCCCGAAGAACTCACCTGTTAGGTACTCTAGCAGTGCCCAGAGGTGAAATGGCTAGATTACTAAAGCTCAAACTTCATCAGAGCTTATGGCTTTGGTGTATTATATCACTTATTACATGATGTATTTATTATGTATGTATTTTATAATATATTATGTATTACACCATCTATACATACAGATGGATTAACAATTTGAATGGACTACTGGGTGGTAACTAAGGGCAGGTGGGGCATGGCTGAAAGAGGTGGGTCACTGGGGGCATGCCTTGGACACTATATCTTGTCCCTGGCTCCTCCCTCTTTCTGTACTTTCCTAACTGACATGAGTTGAGCAGTTACTCTCTACCATGCCCTTCTACGATGATGTTCTGCTTCATCTCAGACATCCAGCAATGGAGTCAGTTGACCATGGACCGAAACTCTGAAACCATGAGCCCCAAGTAAACTTTTCCTCCTCTAAATATGATCCTGATGCATTTTGTCTCCTAAACAGTGTTTCCAAAATTAAATTTTCAGGAAGCTCTTTGGTGAGGTATGAGATAAAGGGTTTATTTTCTTATGTCTGGAATATTATAATCTCTTGAACTTTGTATTACTGTCTTCATAATTCAAGTCTCAACCTAAACCATATGATTATAAAATAGTCTTCCCTGGCCACCTCATCTAAAGTTGACTTATCACTTCTCTGGGTACTCAGGTGTTTTGGTCACAGTGATGAAGAACTGACTAACATACAAGCATATATTCAATTTAGAGAAATACTAATTAGACTCATTCTCCTCTGGATGTGGATTACAAATCTGATTTAATTGAATCAATTACACATTGAACTTGGCCTTAGAAACTATTCATAACAATATATTTTGAAAGTCATTTTATAATCTTAGCTTGAAAAAAAATTATGTTATTTCAAAAAGTATGGATTTTGTCTGCGTTTGGGACTGGGGATTGAACTCAGGGGCACTCGACTACTGAGCCAGATCCCCAGTCCTATTTTGTATTTTATTGAGTGACAGTGTCTCACTGAATTGCTTAGCATCTGGCTTTTGATGAGGCTGGCTTTGAACTCAATATCCTCCTGTATCACCTCCTGAGCCCCTGGGATTACAGGTGTGTGCCACTGCGCCGGGCTAAAAGTATGATTTTGATTATATATTTAAATGCTTCAAAGAAAAAAGAACCCCTTTACTTTAACACCAATAATTTACATCACTCTCTCTCTTTCTAGTACATTCACTCTATAAACATAATTTGTTCATGGCTAGAATGACACCCTAAAATATGGTAGATAATTAACATATAATAGATTATATTTAACAGTTTATAAAAATCTTCTAAATCGTACAATGTGTAAATCTGCAAATTTTGTCAGGGTCATAAACATACATGGTAAATATGAATATCTTTTGGTTTTCTCAAGAAATTACTTTGTAAACAAAAAATATTCAAATATGCACAAAATTTATTATTAGCTGTTGTCAATTCTGATCTAAGCTGAAAAAAAGAAAATTTGCATTTTAAATTATTAAATGGGAAGTGGGAGGATGAAGAAACATGCTTAGTATCACTATTGCACATTAGAGAACAAGATGGTTTTAAAAAACAATATTTGAGAGCAAATTTAGTCCTAATAAGATTTTGGTTTTCTTTTCCTCATAGTATTGCAAGGTATTTTTCTTTACAATTGTGAAACTTCAAGGGGAGAGGCATTCCTCAATGCCTCTTTATAAGAATAAAATTAATACTTTAACAATCAGTGTTTCTCTTTCAGATTCATCATTGTGTCTCCTAAACAGTGTTTCCAAAATTAAATTTTCAGGAAGCTCTTTGGTGAGGTATGAAAAGCAAGGCCAAAGCTGCATAAAGAGATTCTAACACCTGAATAAATAGAAGCAAACAATGCAAAGCAAAGTTGAGGCAATTGGATTGTTAAGGACAATAGGGAAGACACCACTACTTGGTGTAATAATATTTTGGTATCAAATTTTAGATTATTATTCATTTTGTGTTTTGTTTTATATTTTTGGATGAAATTATAAGTGCACTCTTAGAAATAGTTGGTATGGGGAATATACCAACTATATAGCATGTGGATAATAGTATTCTTGACTTAACATAAAAAAAATTGGTTAAAGTTTCTAAAGAAAGTAATTATAATTAGATTCTTTTTGTAATTTTTTTGTTGTTTCAGTCAGTTTTAAGTATTCAACTATAAAACAATAGAAGTGATACATATTAAAATTATAGATTATGTGAATTGAGGGAAATAGAATCCTGACTCATTAAAATTAAGGGCCATTAAAGAAAAACATTCCCATTATTTTATAATAATGAATCATTATTCATTATAGATGAATCAGTGGTGCTGTGTCAGAAAGGATATACAGGTTCAAGAGAAAAAAAGTCCATATTAAAATCTGGTTTTTGTTTTCTGACATTGAACATTTGTGTGTGTTAAATCACCATAATGAAAACATCTCAACAAAAGTTTATGAATACTGAATGAAAAAATGTATATGAGCTACTTTTTAAATTTAAAAAGTCTCACAAAAATCCTTTGTAAGACTGAGTTTAAACATATTAGTTTTAGTTCTACAAGTTTCTTGACTAAACATTCTGACTGAAGTTAACATGGAATTAGATAAAATTTAAACTTTGATGTAAATGCTCCAGCTCCAAGCACTTATGTATTTCTTCTTTTCACTGAGTTACAAATTCATTTCATGGTAATAATATTTTAAAATTATTGTTACTGCTGAATTATGAAAACATTATTTTTGATATATCAACTTCATGAGTTATGGTTAAAGTTATTTTCTCAAAGACTAGAGCCTATTGAAGAGTCTGATATTATACTTAACAGCATCTTAGTTTTCAGCACTTTGGGGCTGATTCTTTTCTTCCTTATTAAAACAAGTTATTTAAAATTTGCTTCTGTTTACCTTCACTCTAATTAATGTGAAAAGCCATAAACCCTTCTTCATTTCCAGTAAGGAAAGTTTATGAGGCTCCTACCTAAAGAACAGTTATGTTCAAAATTTCACATAAGCATGTTCCAAAGGGATGGCGTGTGGCTCAATGGCAGAGCTTTGCCTAGCATGTATGTGTGACTGAGGCCTTGGCACTCAAAACCTAAACCTAAATAAATAAATAAATAAACAAATAAACACTGCATTCTACAAAATATTGGTCTCTTGAGAGATACTGAGAGATGTTCCAGGGAAAAAGGATTCCAAGGACACTTAGTTTGAGAAATCTAGTGTATTATAAATTCCCATTTTAAACCCTACATAATAGTGCTCTTCTGAAACATGTTTCCCAAGTGACATGGATGCTGAATTTCTGGTCTCCAGATCTGGGAGAGATATTTCTGTTGTTTTAAGCCATCAAGTTTGTAATAATTTGTTACAGTGAGAAACTATGACCCTATGTGGAAGATAGTAAGAGAATAAAACAAATCAAGGAATGGGAAAATGTCTTTTCAAAATCTGTATGTGATGAGGGACTTGTATTGACATATATGAAGACTGATATAAGGAATTGATTTGATATGAAATATGTTAATTAATTACACATCCAATAAACTATTTTGTGTAACTTTACAGGGAACTTCAAAATCAGAAACTAATCCATACTCTGTTACATAAAAATTGTCAATTAACCTGATTAACTTAATGGAAAAGTGACCAAACTCAAAATCCAGACATACCTGGGATCATATTGATATACCAATCATTAGTAATAACTAATTTTATAAATTACTAAACTTGCATAAAGTTCAGGTTTGCCATTCTGAATAGGGGAATATAATAGTGTTAATGGCAGAATATTTGTATAAACAAGAAATAAATTCATACATAAAAAATTTTAACACAGTACTAGTACACACTAAATTTTCAATACTATTATTTTACTTGAAAACTATGAATATTACTTTACAATGTTCAACTATATGTTTTATTTTCACACATTTTAATAAATCAAATTCAGAAAATATTTTGCCTGTGAATTTCAACTTTAAGTGGACACTCTTCATAATGTAGTCTAGTCTATGGATTTGGCCTTTTTCTAGGGATTCTGTTTTATGGTAGCACTAGCTGCTAGGCAAAAATAATTTAAAAACTTCCTGTTATACTCCTAAAGGTTTTCATGTAAGTGATGGGAGGATTGTCTGTATGAATATTTCGATTACATTTATTCATGTAATGTGCTACTAGGAATAAGATAAAAAGTTAATTACTTCTCCCCACGAAAATCAATTGAATAAATTTAGTGTCTCGTGAATCACAAATGTTACTTCTGCGTGGATGGGTTGTGCATTAGAAGTACAAAATGAACATGGGCTCTTTCTATTGGGAAGTTAGAGAACATAACGGGATGAATCTTTATCACTGCACCTGCACATTTTGTGTACCTATTTTGGGCAAGCATAAGCACATAAAAGCCACTCTGCAGTTGTAATTGAAGTGTGCGGACCCTAAGCAGCTGCAGGTGTCTTGGCCAGTAAACTCTTTGGAAATTGGCTCTCCTAAAATGATGGAATGTCTTTAAGGAGATCCAGTATCCAAATCCTAAAGAACCCTGGCAAATGAGTTCATCCTTAAAGTCATATATATATCATCATGAAATATGATTCACCTAAAATGAAGCCCTTTCATAATGACATAATTACATAGGGAGAGGGATGATTATGAGGTCAGGAACTTGAGCCAATAGCACCACACTATCCTAATAAAGGAATCCCTTTCCTAGCAAGGCACATCAGAAATTATGGCAGTGGGTTCCTTGAAATGAGGAGGAATTCTCCCGGCTTTGTTTTATATGGCTGCAACACCCTAGTATGTATCTACTACTCAAGTTAAAAATCATTTTATAACATAACTTGCTCATTTTTTTGTTAATGTACTTTGCTGACAGCATGATAGAATAAGAGCTTAAGTAGAATATTATGAATATTAGACTAGTGTCTTTCTTTGGAGACTTGTATTTCTTGCCATTAATAAAATGGCAAGGGGTTTTGTTAATTTTATGAAATTCTTTTGTGTTTATTCTTTTCTTTTGCATTTATTTTCATATTTATTCATTTAGCAGGCCCTTACCTCCTTGTTTTTTTTCTTAATTTCACATATTCATCATACAAAATGCTGTTATGAATTATTTCTTTTGAATTTTAGGAGATATAAACTTTGAAGTAAGTTTCTAGTTTCTTTTTTCACTATAAAATCAAACTTAATTTCTCACCACTCCTTAGGAACAATAAGAACTGATTTTTTTAATTCCATATTTCTTGTTACATGTAGGTAAATATATCTTTACTATAGATTTTTTTTTTTTTTTTTCCCTTTTCAGTGCTATGGATGGAACCCAGCGCCTCATACAAGTGCTCTACCACTGAGCTACAACCCCAATTTAGAATCATTTGCTTTTTTATCATTATTTGTGCTAGCTAGTATTATTTTCAATTAACGTAAGTCTATACTTTGAAATTTTTCATAGAAATATTAGGAATTTTTTCTTCCCTTGATTTCTAGGTCAGAACATGGAAAAGCAGTCATAACATGAAAATGATGTATTATTTTCCAACACTTGAATGCATTATAATATAACTATTTTTCTCTTTAAGGTTACTTTAAAAGTTATAATAAAACATATTTCTATGTAGTTATCTGTTGTAATCATAACAGCTTTTCTCAAGTCCCTAGATATGGAACCATAGTTACAGAATATGAACTTCTGATGGTTCTCATTACTCTCCACCCCCAAATATTTTATCGATTACATTTCCTACATATTAAATGATAGTGTCATGGTTCTAATGGCACTATATACATTTTGGCTGTGTTTTTATGTGTGTTCTATTTTTATTTCTCACTGGCATACAAACTGTCAGTGTATATGAGGTATTCTTTTGCTTAAAATATATGTTACAAATATCTTCTTTTCATAATTTTGTATTATTGACGTTATATATATTTATGACAAAGTTTAAACTATTATTTGAGAACATTTTATGATGCCCAGATTTTCTGAAAAATGAAAGAAAATTTTGCATACTATTGTGCAAGCATAGAATTTTTCTATTTTAATGATAACTCCAAATTTTAAGTACAAAGGAAGGCCATTATTTAAGGAAAAATATAGCATATTGAAACAAATAACAAAGCATGAGGGAAGTTTTAAAAAAAACTTTACATTTTGCTAAATTATATATCAGGAGAAATAAAAAAAAAACTGGAAAATTATCTCTCTGAATCCTTTTGTCAAGTGATAAACTAAAAGAAGACAAAATAGAGAGCTAAAACTCCAATAATTTGTGGATTCTCCATTTCCTCTGATTAATATCCACAATATATTTTGGTATTTAACACCTGTGCCAAGACTAAATCTTTTGTCTATATTATCTCACTTTATCCTACCTAAATCATTATTTAATCTTCAAACTGATCATATGAGGTAGTAATGTTAACATCCATATTTTCCAGTTAGGAAATCATAATTAGAAAGAACTTTTGCATGTTCCTCTAAGTGATGAGAATTGTCATGGGTTTTAGGCTCAGACGCTCTAAAGCAGCATTTGTTCTGAACCTCTTGAGAAAGGATGGTCCTCCCACTCCAAAAAAATAATGAAGCAATATCTCACATATATCTTCCAATGTTTAAAATTATTTTTATATTATATATGCAATTGAATTATGAATTTAAATATGCAATTGGATTTTTAATACACATTACTCATTTACTGAATAGGTGGTTCAAATATGCAAAACAAACATTATGTTGCAAGTAACTGATATTTTAGGAGTAATATTTTGTGATTTAATAGAAATAATAACCACCTTCAGAGAACTGAACACAGCAAAAATTATCCAGGAGGAAGGTAATAACAATAGGTCAATGTCGTGACTGGTTTGAACAATATTTTTAAGGAAGTGAAGACTCAACATCTCCATCTTTTTTATATTGGGTTTCAACATTAACACCATTAAAAACTTCAGGATTGCTGGATTGTGGAAGAAAATTCTGCCTTGAAAATTTAAATACACAGGAGTGAGCAGCTAACTACTAAGTAGATAAGAGGAAAAAGTTTATATATATATATATATATATATATATATATATATATATATATATGTTCAGTTTCTTTCCATATACATGAATCAGGTTAAGTCACTTTCTCATTAGAACTGGGGAGTGGGACATTCAGAGAGGACAGGCACATTACATTAAAGTAATGAACAAATGTCACATAGAACAAAAACTCTCAAGAGTAAAGAAGTGTCTCCCATAGTGCTTATAAAGGGGGAAAGATGAAAATACTAAGTGGCAAGAGAGAAAGCTGTTATGCCTACCTATATAATTTGCCTTGGGCTTAAAAGTTCTCATTAAAATAGTAAATGATACTATTTCACACTATGATAGTCCTGTTACCCCCAGGGCACCAAGGATGGTGACTTTCTAGCTAGGAGGGAAATGTTCTCAACTTTTATGCAAATGCTTTTTATTACAGAGAAGTATGCCAGAAAGTGTCATTGAAGATCAAATACACTTACTTTTGATCATGAAGTTTACCTAATGGGAAATATTTTCAATTTTCTTCTCTGCTTCTTCTCTGTGGCCTATATAACTCAGTGCCATCTTCTGTTCCTCTAATTGTAAAATCCTATTTTTCTTTTTATCTCTCTTTAGGGGAAAAAAAAAAAAAAGCCTACGGATGTTGAATTTGTGGGTTGTATTTTATTTATTTTTATATGTTTCAGTACTAACAGAGTACCTAGAACACAGTTTGTGCTCAATAATTATTTTTGAATTCAAAATATCTGGCTTACTGTTTAACTGCAGTTTAACTTCAGTTGCATCCTTTTCAAGTCTTAGACTCAAATGTCATTTGAATGGACACTTTAGAGAGAGACACTTTTTGGATAATGTATTTATATGAATTGTGGACAAATGGAGCTTATATTTTTATGAAAATCTACATTCATTTCCTTTTGAGGTCAGTCTAATTAGTAATATACATGCACATGTAAAATTGGATATAACACTGAACATTGCTTAAAGTGGTCAATGAAGCAGCATGATTATCTCATACTAAGAGTATATTTCCTGCTTAGTTGCTTAAAATTACAATTTCACATGTATAAGTCTGAGTGACCTATGGTGTTACTAAGACTACATTAGCTTTTAATTATTTTTAAAGCCACATGACAGAAGAAAAGGGTTGTCTTTTCTAACTTTTTTTATGAGAATTTATATAAAACAAGGAATTTTAATAAAGCAAGAATTACATATCAAATTTTATTTCTGCCAAAGAAAGCCTAAATTATTCAAATATAATGAAGGTATTCAGTGAACATTGTAGAAAATATTCTTGTTAAGAAACTTTAGGGTTATTTCTACATCTTCATGTCTTCTTCCATTAACATAATTAATCTCAATGCTTTAATTCCCAGCTTAAGAATTCTGTGGCTTCAAAATATGTGTGTATATCATGTTACAAATCTTTTTTGTTGTTGTTGTAAATCATTTTGTTCATTAGGTGCAAAGTTTTTAATGATGAATAAACAATTACATTCACAGCTACTGTTGGGGGTTGGAGGAATCAAATATGAAAAAGTATGATTACAACAGATTTGCAGTGAAATCAAAAGCCAGTAGATGGAGCTTTTCAGTTATTGTTATATAATCTTTAGTTAAGGCTGCTATTAAAAATAAAATACAGGGCTGGGATTGTGGCTCAGCGGTAGGGCGCTCGCCTAGCACCTGCGTGGCCCGGGTTTGATCCTCAGCACCACGTACAAATAAACGCATTGTGTACAACTAAAGAAAATAAATAAATATTTTAAAAAATAAAATACAGGAAATTTAGAAATTCCTTAATTTTTTTATTAAGACTATTCATTCACTACTTACAAGTGAATTATTTTTAGTGGAATATTTAAAGACTGATACAGTTTTATTATATATGCTTTAATTTCTGTGAGTCTATCAGTTAACACATTGCTGGTTAGAAAAGGAAATCTCATTGAGACTGAAAACACTTGGTACTTTGATACTTAGGTAATGAATTTTAATAATGTAATTAATTTTTACATGTGTCCTAGTGTTTACTGACATATCACTAAGTCAAGATGGATATGGTATTCCACCATATGGACATAGCCTAAATAAATCAATGAGTGTGGACTCTGAACAAATCTGATGTGTCCTAATTTATCTAAAAATGATGATGATGATGATGATGATGATGATGATAATTATATCTCCTTTTTGATATTTGAGAGAAACAAAATTTTAGATGCTATAATATAGGCTCAAAATTATATAGTGATTAAATGTTAAAATGGTATGTTAATCCTAGTCTGTCTGAATCTAGAAATACTACAGCAATTCCTCCTTTGTCTTCCATTTTCTTTCTGAGATTTCATTGCTTTGGGTTTATTAGCATTATTATGGCTTCATGATCCTCCTTTCTGAGATATGATCTGCAGGTCAATAATAGCCTAATGCTACATCATAACAACTATGTCATTTACCTTACTTCATCTCAACATGTAGGCATTATACCATTTCATGTCGCAAGAAGAAGGGTGAGTACAGAAATGAGAAAGAGACAGATACCACATCCACATCACTCTTATTGCTGTATATTTTAGAATAATTCTATTTATTATTATTTACTATTATTAATCTCTTACTGTACCTAACTTATAAAATAAACTCTAATAAGCAGGTTTGTATAAAAAAAACATAGTATATTCAGGACTAAATATTGTCCACAGTTTCAGGCATCCACTGGATGTCACAGAACATATTTCCCTCAGATAAGGAGGGACTACACTATTCATCATTGATATTAGATTGCCTCTATATATTTTTGGTAATCTCTGTCCCATCCCACTACTATCTCCACTATTCTGGAGTCCTCCAAAATGCTATTTGAGAAGCATTAAATATATTGTGAAAATAAAACATCCAAGCTGATTACAGTGGCACACACCTGTAATCCCAGCAGTTAGAGAGGCTGAGGCAGGAGGATCATGTGTTCAAAGCCAGCGTCAGTAACAGGGAGGCGCTAAGCAACTCAGTGAGACCCTGTCTCTACATAAAATACAAAATAGGGCTGGGGACATTGCTCAGTGGTGACTGCCCCTGAGTTCAATCCCTGGTACTCAATAAATAAATAAATAAAATAAAACATCAAGTATATTCAGCAAAGGTGTTAAGAACAACACGAACAAAGTATTCATTCCTAGAGCAGGTTTTAGGCAAACCTAAAAACTTCATTATAAAACCCTATGTTTGTCTTATGTATAAACATAAATTTATGAACTAAACTTCTCCTAGAATGGTGGGTATATATCTCAGCTAACCCCAAACAGCCTATCACATTTTGAAGCTACACATTTTTGCTTGCAGAATCTTAAATCTGAACACTCTATCCAATTACAAGTGGGTTGTATTCCCAATTTTCCCCCAATTCAGAGTCTACAATAGTAAGCCACAGTTCACTGTAGAATAAAGAATATGGGCCTAAAGACTTCCAATTATTTTGAAGTACATAAGCCTTTATAGTTAGGGTAAATCATTGCTTGTAACATCACTATGGATTAAGAGAAATGGCTATCTCAGAAACAGAGCCTACAAAGATATTTAACTGCCTACTCTCATTTGGATACTGCCAAAGGCTAGATAAAGTTCCCTGTTATCTTCTTCTGTCCTTTTTCTGAATTGCCAATCCTGCATGAGATGAGGCTTTAACTACCTCCCAAAGGACCAATCCATTTCCCCCTTCCATCTGATCTATGTCCATAACTTGCCCCCATTCAGTTCCCTCATCAGAGTTCAGGTGGGCTCTTAAGCACTCCAGAGAAAAATTGCACTTAATGCTTGTTTCACTAGATAATGAAACTACTCACTCACTTTCCTATGATTTTAGAAACATCTCCAGAGAATCTTGAGTATTTTACAGATGAACAACTTGAAAACCACTTGGGAGCTAATGACTACCTTGAGAGTCAAGGCACAAATCTATGACTTGTGTTTTTCTGCTTAAAAAAAAAAAAAAAGTGATTTCACCTATAAGTTGAGAACTAAAAACGTGATGTAACATTTGATTTACTGGGTCAGTACATCATGTAATGGTCATACATGGCCACAGTAACAAGTTTAGAGACCATTCAAAATTATTTAAAACAATGTTTTTTTCTTATGTAATCCTGATATCAGGTAACAGCATTCACAGATTCTTTTTTGATTATTGAAAGGAAAGTACTTTCCAAATTTACTATGAATTTGCTGAAATGTGTCTCTTAATTTTATTCATTTTATTATCACATACTTTTTAATACAATAGTTTTTTTTTTTTATTCATTGTTGTTTTATGGCAGTAAATTACCATCACCAGTCACTGAGAAACTTGTTTCATGACTTCTAACAGTCTCTCACTCTCCTCCTCACTTCTCTTTTGGTTGAGCTATTCTGCTTGCAGATCTAGCTTTTTTGTATTTCCACTTGATTCTCTATAGGTAGGATTTGTTTTAAGTTTAAAAATTTACTCAACTTATTTTTTTAAATAGAAAAATAAATTTACTTGTATATGTTTAAAATATCTCAGATTTGTTTAAGTGAGCTATATAACTAACATTATAAACTTTTTTCCTGAAAAAAAAAAGTCATGTTGTAGATTCTATATATTACATCAAGGAACAAATGGGTTATTTCTTTTGGTTGCATTTCAGAATGTTCATAGAAATAATTACATCTTTTAGATAACTGCAGTTTAGATGTCATTACCTTTCTGTAACAAGGTCTGATTTAGAAATATTCTGAGTGGTAGAGTACCACCAGATTTATTTGATATATTTGATACATTCAAACTTAGTATGACACATTATTTTATTAGATTTTCATTTTCATTTTGTAGTTTGTTCATTAAAGTATTCATTTTTCCATTTATTCAATACATTTTTATTGAGTGCTTATTTTTCCTTATAAAATCTTGGTAAAAGAGTGTGTAAATAAGAATCATTTGACTATTTCTGGTTTTCCTGATAATGTTGGAAATATTTTTCATTTTTTTGAGATTCATATCTCATTTACAAGAAGGCTGAACACAGATTTTGTGAATGTATCTCTCTTGTAGCTCAGAAAAGACCTATATCTTCTTTTCCTTTCTGTGAAAAAGAAAATTGCCTGTTTTTCACACCTGCTTGGTCATTTTATTCATTCATCTGACAGATTTTCTAAGTGTCTATTTTACGTCAAATACTCCTCCTAGAACTGCAGATACATCAGCTACAGAATATATAAGTCTCATGATGTCTATTTTGAAGAGGAAAAATATGTATATATATGAACATATTACACAGCTTCTAAAATGACATATGCTAAGAGAGCAAACATAAAACAGGTAAAGGTAATTGGAGAGTATTGGACAATGTGGAAGAATGACACAAATGATGGATGTTGAAAACACCCTTTTTGAATTTATCTCCACCTACCCATTTTCCAGTTGCTGTAATTCAAACATTCTGACCAGTAGAAAAGTGTTTCAAATTTCTAATGATCATTTTTATCTGAGTATGATTTTATAGGAATAAAACATTAAAAATTTTCCATGATCAAATATGATAAAAAAACATGACATATTATATCTCTTAGCTAGTCATTAAGCATATTAGTACCTATTAAATGAGAAATTCTATAGTAACAAAGACCTGTAATTCATTTAAGATGAATTTTCCCAACACAGTATATGGAAAATTATTTTTCTGAAAATTCTAGTAATATATCAAGAGATAATAGCATCATTGAATAAAGTATCATTTGAAGTTGGTAAAACTTTATTAGCTACTGTCATTTAAATTTTAGAATAAAGATTTCTTTTTAGACTTAAAATCCTAACATGATTGTAAGCTTTCTTCATATCATTTATTCTTAAGTATGATTCTATTTCAATTCAGATTTCAACTAATATTTATGGACTGCTGACATAAATGCCCAAATATAAGCTGATATTCATTAAAAGGTATCTCACATTTCCTCACTGAAAAACTGTATAAATAATTTGTTAGCTGACAGATCCTTATAGCTGATATATACAATAGCCATACATAAATTTGTTATGGACTAAATGTCTGTGTCCCTCCCAAGTTCATGTGCTAAATCCCTAATTCCAAATATGATTGTATAAAAATGTAGGACTTTTAGGACAGAATTAGAATTATATTAGGGCATGAGGGTATGGACTTTGTGGTGAGAGACCAGAGAGACGGAAAGGAAAAACATGTCTCATATATGTGTGTGTGTGTGTGTGTGTGTGTGTGTGTGTGTGTGTGTGTATGAATATATTACATAGTTTCTAAAGTGACATGTGCTAGAGAGCAAACATAAAAACAGGTAAAGGTGATTGGAGAGAATTGGAAGATGGGATTAATACGAGAGAGACTGAGAGAGAGAAAGGGAAAGAGAGGTGGCAGGGAGATTTTTCTTCAACATGAAAGAACAAAGAAAGAAAGAGGTACTCTGCAAACCAGGAGGAAGTTCCTTTACCAAATACTCGATGTAGTAGTATCTTAATACCTTAATCTTGGACTTCAAGCCTCCAGAACCACATAAATATTTATTGTTTAAGACACCCATTATAATGATTTTGTTTTATAAATGACAGAACTGACTAAAAATATATATCACTCAAAGTACACACACAGATACATTATTAAACATACAGGTGGAATTGTTAAGTAATTAAAGGCTGGTTATACACGTATTTAAGACTTTATAATTCTAAGAGTAATATTGCCATGGAGAAACTTGATAAGTATTTACTTTGGATTGAGAGTGAAATGGAGAATATAAGAGTTTTTTTTTGTTCTATGTTACATTGGGGATACCAATTTTACATTGTTAAATACCCCATCCCTGTACCCTCACACATACACCAAATAAAGATTTTTCTTAAAATATCCACGTTTAATAGGACAATATTCTATCATTCGTTAACTTATATAAACCTTTCATTATTTGATTCCCTTCTTAGTCTGTAAGGTTGACCCTCCACGTCTTCAGATTCAACATGTATAGATTCAACCAACATGGATAAAAAATATTTGAAAAAAATTATATTTGTACTGAATATGTACAGATTTTTATTGTCATATTCCCTAACCAATACCTCATAACAACTATTTGTATAGCATTTACATCATATGATGCCTTCCAAGTAAACTGGAGATGATTTCAAGAATACTAGAAGATGTGTTTAAGTTATATGCAAATAACACACAATTTTATAAAAGGTACTTAAGCATCCATTCATTTTGGTGTCTGTTGGGGACCCAGAAACAATTTCCTATGTATATCCAGGGACAATTGTACTTCTTTTTCAGAAAAAAATAATTTTGTGATCCATCATTTTTATGCTTTATCCAATGTTTCTTTAAATTCAAGGAGGTTCCTCTAGATAGAGGAATAAATTCACACTGAAATTATCCTGCTTCTAACTCAGATTGTATTTTTTTGGGAGTCTTACTTCAAGCATCCAAGTTAGGGAATGCAAAACTAAGTTGACAAGTTTTGAAAAAGACTCTGTTAAAATAATTGTATGCTCTGGGAATGAGAGCATTATATAAAAGCAGAAGTCAAGGGGACATTCTCTCTCTCTTTGACACTGTGAATTCTGATTTTACCTGGCATCTGCTTTCACTTATATACAGTGGTCTTTCATTAATTTAAATAGATGATTCACAAATGGACAAGAACAATCTATGTATACTTATAATTTTTTATTCATTAGTAATTATAGTGACAAAAATGTTTGCTAAGAGGAAAACAGATAATATGAAAAAGCTAAGCAAAAGAGGAATAAGTTAGTCCATAGCTTTAAAAAGCCAAGTAGGTCAATGAGACAAGCAGAAAATGTGCATTATCTTTTTTAAATGAAATAATTCTTAAAAGATATACTCTAGTCAGTGATTTTCCTAAAATAGCATTTGGTTAAGCCTCAAAATCATGAAATATTATTTATAGAGTAAACCATTACATGATTTGAGGAGGAAAAAAATGCCCTCTCTAGTAAGTGTGAAAAACTGATAAGGAATAAACTCATTGTGTAGAACTAGTGAGAAAGACAAAAACATTTCCCACAATGGAGTAGAAATAGTTTTGAATAAACTCCCTTTGAATAAAATAATTCCAGATTTAAAACAAGTCTAAAAATGTCGATGCAGAGAATGTACCTAAAACAGGCACAGAGTAAAAAGAATGTGAGGTTAACAAATTTGAGGCAATTGAATAATTTAGTGTTTCAGTGTTGTATATAATTACTGCTCTTTATAGTCAAAGGGATATAAACAGCTCAACTGCAAATTGGTCTTTTTAGAAGAGTATTTAGTACAAAAACCCTTTATCTACCATTCTCCCTACAGCCTCTTGTTCCCAACATTCATATGCAAAATTTTAAAAATTATGAGTAGGCCACTATTATTCATGTATGCAAGAATATTTCTGAGCAACATTTCTTAATTCTCTCACTCCAAGTTACTCCCTTTTCATATTCCCCCTATATCCTCCAGTATCTTTTGCAGAGATTTGATGTTATACCTTCTCTCTCCACATCCAGTCCATCAGCAAGACAAGACAATTATCACCTCTACAAGATTACTCATAAGACATTTCTCCATCACCATTGGCACTAAATCCTCTCCTGAATAATTGCAAATGCCTGTTTTCTGTCTCCCTCCTTCAAGCATTTTAGCTTCTAGCGTTTTCCACCAGTTTAGTAATTAATATCACCTCTTTCAAACATGAATTGAGACCATATATTCTTATGACCTTGTCTATTCTACACTTCTAGTACCAAATACTACAAAATTTACTGCTTTCCCTTAAATTGAAAATATCATCCAAATACCTCAACCAGCTGCAGTTCTCTTCATTTCCCCATGAACTTCCTAATACCTATGTTCTACCACCCATTGCTCTTTAACTGCACTGGCTTACTTTCTGTCCTTCAAACATTCATTTTAATTTTTTTTCTAGTCTTCATGTCATGAATTCCTTCTAGTTATTTTTTTCAATGCTATTTTATTCAGAGATAAATATGCTTAACTTTATTTAAACATTACATAAAAATATATAGGTTATGAAAACATGATATAGTACCCTTCAGATATGTAGAGATTTTTTATATATTTACAGATCAGTTAATAAATAAATAAATAAGGAATTAATAAATTAATAGGATTAATATATTCATAGGATATGTATAATTGGCTGAACTAATATCATTGACTTTTCCAAACATTGAAAAGTCTCATATGCTAAACCCAAGGTCAACATTATTCTAAATGGAGAAAAATTGAAAGCATTTTCTCTAAAAACTGGAACAAGATAAGGATGCCCTCTTTCACCACTTCTATTCAACATATTCCTTGAAACTCTAGCCAGAGAAATTAGACAAAAGGAAGAAATTAAAGAGACACAAATTGGAAAAGAAGAGCTCAAACTATTCCTATTTGAGGAGGACATGATTCTATATTTAGAAGACCCAAAACCCTCCACCAGAAAGCTTCTAGAACAACACAGAAACGAATTCAGCAAAGTAGCAGGATATAAAATTAACATCCATAAATCAGTTGTATTCCTATACACCAGTGACAAGTCAGCTGAAAGAGAAATCTGGACAACCTCTTCTAGTCATTTTATTGTCTTTTCCCCTCTGCTTAACACACTCCTGGTCTAATCCGAAGTATCACTTTTTCAAAAGAGGTTTTAGCAACTATCTAAATAAGTGAGAAAGTCACTTGCTTCTTTACCCTGTGTATGTCATTGTTCATGGCAGATGTATGGAAATAGGAACTAGGTTGTTATCTCAGGTAACAAATTACCATAACCAGAAGCCTGAAATAAGGATGTTAGCAAGGCTATGTTCCTTTGGGAAAATGTCAGTTTTACCTTTTCCAGCTTCTGGTGGTATCAGGTGATCCTTGGTTTATGACAAAATAATTCCACTCTGCCTCCATCTTAACATAACTGTTTCCCTTGTGTCTCGATGTCGCTGCCTGAAGCGGAAGTCGCTTGGAGCAGCGAACGCCACAGGAAAATTCGGAGGCAGGATGAAAATGAAAAAAGGTCTTTTATTCTTCTCCTCTCTCCAGCTCCAGCAATCACTCCAAATGCTCTAACTCCAACCACCACCTTCTTCTTCCCCACACACACTAACGAACCTCACCCAGTTATATACATATAGCTTTAACAAGGACACGTGCTTACAGCTCGAGCTTACAGGTGCGTCACGCAGTGTTCACGGGCATACAAAGATTCTTTGAATAATGTATCAACATCAGGTGGAAACTAGAACATCTTTTATGGCTCTCAGCTAACCGCAATCTTTAGCTATCTCCTTGATTATAGGCTCCTTCATCTCGATGTGTCTTTTCCATTGCTGACTCTTTAGTGTTGGATTTAGGGCCTACTCTAAAGCAGGAAGATCTTTTCTCAAAATCCTTAACTTAATTAAATAAACTCCAATAAGAAATTATTAGAAATAAATTTTAAACAAAATAATATCTAGTAAGAAAACATTCTGAAATTCCTAGTACAACTCAGAGGGGCCACTATTCAACCCACTGCAGGATGATATTTTCTGGTAATTTTAATGTCAGGCAACACCTGGAAATATGTTAGGGTCTTATGTTATTTCTTGCAAATATGCTTCAGGATATGACAGACATTCATGGAAGCTTCAGCTAAAGTCAACCCAAAGTGCTAACAGGTTTGGTGTTGCTTTAGTAGTAAAAATCATTAAGTATTTGAAGGGAAAGAGTTATGTTATTTTTGAAAATATTCTTGTTTTCAGGGAATTCCATCATTTAATTTTGTTTTTCATTTTCATTCCTGGCAAGAAAGCAGCCATTTCAACTATAAACATGGCAGTGGCTCTGCTGGTTAGTAACTGTGTAAACATGAACAAATTTTATCATCTACCTTTTTTTTTTAAAGGAATACAACAGTCTTTGTCTAAAGTTTTTCTAACAGTGAAACTAGATAATGTCTGCAAAGCACTCAGTGTAATATTTGGTGTATAAGAAACACTCAACCCCTGTATCTCACTATTTTTTCATTTTAATGATGGACAAATTTAATTCTATGATAAAAACACATTGCTTAATATGATCTAAATATAGCTCTCTTATATTATCAACATTTTTTCTAGGTCATTTTTTTAAAATATTGTGATCAAATTGTAAATCATCTCATTCTTATTTTATTTCCTAATGTTTATATAAAAGTATTACCATATTTATTTTGTACTCAAGTGTAACCCTGAGGCCTATTTCTATTGTACATATATGTAATCACTTCCCCTTTTCCCCTAGATATATTCATTAAACTGTTTTGAGTTTCAGTCTATTTTTAAAGAAACTATTTTTATAACCTGTTATAGAGAAATCATCAAAATAATATTTGTAAAGCACTTTAAACTTTATAAAGTTCTTTCACATGCATTTTCTATTTCATTTATAATTCACTCACTCAACCAACAGGCACTATGTTTGCTAATATTCCTGACACTAATCTGTATGCGCAATAAAGAACTAATAGCCCCCATTACTTAGGGAGTACACTAATGGAGTGTGGTAAGTGCTTCTATAAGCATATATGCTAGTGCTGTGGTGACCTGAAGAGAGGTAAATGGTTCAGATGTTTGTTCAGGGTATTATGAGTCAAAAGGGTACTGAAAGTGTTTGCTCTTTTAGAGTACATAGAAATTAGGAATGAGGTGAAAAGAAAAGTCTTGTGAGAGAAAACAAGAAGTGTGACGGCACTAAGGTTCAATACAGGTTGGAGTATGGGTTTGAATGAAGGGCATGGAGTAAATGAAAGAAGAGGGGAAAATAAGAATCATATCCTAGAGGTCTGGAAAGTCATGCTGTGGATGTGGACTTAATTCTTAAGCTACTAGAAAGACACTAAAGATTATTGGTTAGTCTGGGACATGATTCCATTTCTATTTTAGAAACAGCATTTTAGAAGTCAGAAATAAACTGAAGATGACACGCACCAGAGGTAGAGGAGGCAGGGGCTGTTTGGTAATCCTTGAGAAATATCAGGAAGGTTTCTTTGATCTTTACCTATCAGTGAAGTTGAAAGGAAGTAAATGGCTTTAAGAGACATAATTAAATTAATAGGCATCCAGTTTATGAGATCAGTGAATTTAAGAGACATGCTTAAGTTCATTTGATTAGTACCTATTTGTTCTCTAAACACAGCTCTTCCTAATTTATAGTAGCAGTTTTGATCATGTTGCCTTTGAATAAAATATCTTTATTTCAGGTCTAGAATCCCTGAAGATAGTTTGAAGTTATGCTTTAGATTCAATTATTATCTTTATTTCCTGTATGTTTCAGTTCACAATTGCTCAGTGGGAAATTTTGCCCCAAATGTAATGCCAATGAAATATTATTTCTCACCATTCTCTGGGATATCTGGGCTCAACTTGGTTGATCTTCTCACCCATGCAATGTTGTTTGGGGTAACTCATGAGGTTGCCATAACCTGGGACCTCTGCTGGGATCCCAGCATCAAAAATTGCTTAACCCGTGAGTTCTGGACCTCTTCTAGGGAGCTACAAAGGTTGTGGTTGACTGTGTCTTTTTTTTGACAAGTAGTTAGATTTCTGTCAGAGCTAAGCCAAGAACTGACTCACATTTACTTCTGTTGCCTTCTACTGGAAAGAGCAAATCATATAGACTGCCCAAAATAAAGGAGGGGATGTAGATTTTACCTCTTAGTGGGAGGAATGGCAGAGATGAGAGGAGATATTTTGAGATGATTTACTATATTGCATTTTGGAGCTGACCTATTTTTCAGATTATCTGTGAAAGTAGATATGTTTTTCTCTAAACTTATCTACTTTGAAATAAATAATATCAGTTTATGGGCATGTGATAACATGCAATGCTTACATAATAGGTTATTACTCAGAATGACAATTTAATATAGGTGTATCAGGAACTTTTAATGTTTTCTTTGTATATTCCTATAAGGCATTCTGAGACACACAGATTAAATATCTCTATGAATGCATTAAGCATCTATGTCATTTAGTACATCCTCTTCACTTTTAATAGTGATGATAAAATTTCATGAGCTGACAATTCCTTTGCTATAAGAGAAATTTTATAATCATTCCATGCAGGAAGGAAAATCTCCTAATATTATAGTATTTTAGAATTACAAACATTAAAATGAGTGGTTTATAAGTCCCTTTGGCATATGCTGATCAGTGTTAGAAACTGGTAGATTGAATATATAAAACAAATGCTGAAAATAGAATCATTAATTTTGTAAGGTCAGTAAGGAAATCTCCCTACTACAGATAGAAATGTGTAGCTATGAGGCTTGGTGGGTAGGGTCTATAGATGCCACTATTAACTGATATGAGTATTCCTCTAAAGGGATTAATATACATCACAGCACTTTGAGGCACCTGCTATTGTTATCGTCATTTCACAGAAAAGGATACAGAAGCACAGGAGCTATAACAAACTAGAAACACCATTCAGGAGCTGACATTAACCAATATATTATATTATTTGAACAGAAAAGCACATATTTGAAAGAGGCAGAATTATATGGAGTTTATTTCATATTGTTTAAGCGTCCTAAAATGAAAGCTTTTTAATTGACAAACTCATGGAAAATTCTATATGACACATATAAGCCTAAAATTGAAGAGGTTGGATTTTATTATAGCTAAACCCCTATAGAATCAAAAACAAATAAAGGAAAAAGTAAAACCCACAAAGAAAACATTCCTTGGCTAATTCTTTCTGTTCAGTTCAATACCTTCTGCATTGGTAAAAATAAGCCCCCTTTAAAGCTTGTTCAGTTAAAAAAAATAGATAACTAACTTGATCTCCAGGGCTGATTATGTTAGTCCTGAGTAATCAAAATATTTATTTTCATCTTTTCTGTTCTTAAAGCTATGTGCTTGATAAAGAGAACCATCTTAACATTTAGAATGGTTTCACGTTTTATAAGGAAGCGTCACTAAATGTTTATCAGCAAGGGCTATAGGTTTAGAATGCCTCTGCTTGATTCATGATTCTATTACATATATAAAATTGTGTTATCTTGAGAAATCACGTAAACTTTCTGTACCTTCATTTCTTCTTCTGTAAAATGAGGATAACAATACTTTTCCCCTCAACATCTACTATTAGGTTTCTAAAATCTTAAGAAGAGGACCTGACCATATATCAATTAAAAATGGACTTCAACCTCATTCGTGATTAGTCAATATTCCAGGGGCAATATCAGAAATATCAGAAATATGCTAAGTGCACATTTTGGTCATTGGCATATTAAAACTACCTCAGTTTTCCTTTTTTCTAATCTGATGAGAGAGCTATAGCTGACTGTCTTTCTCAGTTATACTTATCTGGAACCTTTGCTATTTTCATTGACAGCTATTATACATACAAAACCAAGCAAAACACTAACACTCCTTTATAAGGGTTTATTTTTCGTGGCACTACTCACCTCCAGGACATAAACTTATCTCCCCTTTGCCGTCATCAGCCCTGCTTTGGACTCTCGGATACTCTTTATATGATATATGTGTTAAATCTCATTTATTTTTATTATCCTTTGAATTACTCTTTTTAAAAATGTTGTTTGGTTAACATGAAAGCTTATATCTTGACAGTAAGTTTCAAATGTATCTTCTTGTTAGCAGCCATCTGTCAGCAGGTTGGAACTGGACTGTCACTACTGTTAAACTGAAATATACTTTCAGTGGTGTGAAAACCAATTCAAAGTCAATTTATCTTTCACCTTCTTTATTCCCCTCCACAGCGTCATCTACAGAATTGTGTCCCCAAATGGTAATATCATCTTACCTGTCACTCATACTTTTGCTTTCCAAACCTTGCATGAAAGAAAGACTGCAAGGGAATTTAGAAGTCCTTGTGATTTGTTTGCTGATGTGCCAAAGGCTCTAACCTGTAAGTTTTGGAATCATAAAAAGCCTGAAATTTCACCTTTACACGTCTTTCATTCCTTATAAAGTAAACAGTGACTCCAGGCCTAAAGGAAGAGCAGAGGTGTGGAAGGAGATAATAACCAGAACAGTTATTATTAGCACTAGGTTAAGATGTGTAGAGTAACAATAAGAAGAAAAAAATACATTATTGCTGCTAAGGGGAAGAAAAATAAGTGTCAAAAGAAAGACGAATTGGAAAATACAATCATGAAAACCTTTCAGTTATGTTATTGATATAGAAATATTTTTTTCTGCTTTTTCCAGTTCAGTGCTTTCTTGCAAAGTTTTATTTATGTATTTTTTAGAAAGTGTTCAGGAAGTAACACATGACAGGCAGCTCATGTCTGGAGTGCTGTAGAAACCTGTGGGTTTTGTAAAGTGTAGGGGAAAGGGTGTTGAATTCAGAATACCCCCAATATAGTATTCCAGATCAATTCCACTGCCTAGAGCATCTTTATTTTTTTCATAAAGAATGGATGGAAAACAAGTTAAATGTCAGATACCACAAAAATTCAGTGTTTTCTCCTCTGGTACCCCAAAGTCTCTCTAAAGGATAGAGAAAGGGATACTTGTATTTATCCTTAACCCTAACAAATCATCAAATCAGTAAAGCAAGGTTCACTGTCACATTGCTATAAATCATGTCATAATTTTATGATTTGTTTCATCCACCGAAAATTGAGATAGATTTAGGACTACCTCACAAGGCTGTTGAAAAGAAATGAAGTATTACAGGTAAAGTGCTTAAATAAATAGAGGTAAATTTCCAGGGTAGGTGTTTGTCTTTCTTTTATAAACACATGTAAATTCAATAGTAAATAATACCTTGAATAATCCAAATGGGGTAAAACTTGGTTGGGTATAAATTCAGTAAAACATCTAAGAGGACTTTCTTTGCTGGGTTACCACTCCACTCTATTAGAACACGTGCTTAGTTTTGTCTGTTCAGATAGTTTGCTTGTTGGAATGTAGTAGTGAGCCCACAAATCAAACATAATACTTAGTATACACAATCATATTAAGGGACAATGACTTTTATTTTTTTCCTCCTGAACCTTTATCTCTTGCTCTGTCTCAATCTGACCAAACTTACATGGAAGCTGGTAGGCCAGAGAGCAAAGCCTGAGAGATACAGTCATAGGTTGGTCTCTGAGGCGTAAAAGTGGTACAGGAAAAAGGATAGAGACATATGGGCATGGAAAATGAATAACTAGCATATAGATCTTTATGAACTTAGGGCAATAAATCATTTATGTAACCGCCCAGTCACTGTGAAAATTAAATATAAAAACATAGCTTATTACCTTGAGCCTGGCATGGTGGTGCATGACTGTAATGCCAGCAGCTCGGGAGGCTGAGATAAGAGGATCATGAGTTCAAAGCCAACTTCAGCAATGGTGAGGTGCTAAGCAACTCAGTGAGACCCTGTCTCTAAATAAAACACAAATTAGGGCTGGGGACGTGGCTCAGTGGTTGTGTGCCAATGAGTTCAATCCCTGATACCACCACACCAAACAAAAAAATCTAGTTTATTGCCTTGAACTGTAACACCACATATAATACCATATATATATATATGTATATATATATATATACATATATATATGGTGTTTATATATATATTTTTATATATATACATATATATATATATATCATAGCTCAATTTCTTTGAGAAAAATATAAACTCTTAGAAATATTTTAGAGCTTGAATAAATTTAAAGATACATAAGTAAGGAAGATTCAAATCCAGACATGTACAACTGGCATAATTTTTAGAATATTAATTGTTACATTCCAAATTTTCTAGGATTCCCAAACATTATTGCTAATTTTCACAAGTACTCTCAAAGTTTGGTGTTATTATGTTTGATCTACAAGATGGGAGCAGTCTCAGAAAGGCTAATTATATTCCCCAGTATCACATATCTGTTAAGGGACAAAGACCAGTTCTGTAAAAATCGAAAAGTTACTGAGTATAAACCACACTAAAGATGATGAGACAATACAAATAAGTAAACAGCATTTCACTTAAAGGGGAACAGAATGATATGAACTCAATATCAATATTAAAACTTATTCAGAATACATATGGAACAGTCTGGAGAGAAGAAAGGGCTTTAAGGCATTTTTAGACTATTCTTCCAAATGCATTGGAATTGTGCCAAAGGCATTAAGTTTAGGGCACATAAATTTCATGGGATATAATTAGTTATAATTAACATTCACTTTAGTGGCCAAAGGTCAGAATAAAAATAAGGTGTTAGTAGCAGGAAAATATGATGACAATCATTATATTAATTGACTTTCTTAAAAAAAAAAAAAAAAAAAAACCCTTCCTTTTAGTTCAAGGGAAAAATATATAATTCATATGGCTTTGCGATAAAAATGTGATGTATACGGTGCCTATATGGTAAAACTCACGACTTCTGAAATATTAAATTCGCAATGCTACTATATCTTAATCAACATGATATCTTATTTTGGCTAAAATTTTTAATAACTAAATAAAGTATACTTACCATTGAACATTTCTTTTTTTATCAGATCAACTTAAGTCATGTATATTATAAATTTATTTTTTTTAATTTTACCTTTATAGTAATATCCTGATGAACTCTTTATAAACCTACAGGTGATGCCATAAAAACAATTCAATTTTCATGATTTTCAGCTAGACTATTCATTAATTTACAATATTAATTCTATGCTTCTGAAAATGTACTAGTAAATCATGTTTTCAAGGCAAGAAACAACAGGAAACCATCTAATCTTTCCCTTTGTCAACAGGCTAATATTTATAAGGATCTAATAACATTTGTCTGTTTCATTTGCCTGATTAAAAGGCTTTTCTCCTTTGGTTAATTATTTCTACTTCTTCTTACTGTTTTTATTTTAGAATTTTCAAATACCACTACAAATGTGTATAATTGTTCTACAATTCTAGTACTTTATTATGGAAAACAGTGAATATCAGACTAAATGGACCATCAACACATGGAAGTTGCATTATAAAGATCCTAATGAACTCAGGAAAGTAAAAGTATACCTTTCTTTCTCACCATCAAGAAGCAGAAGAATAGATGTTTTGCCCTGCAAAATAATATGAGTAGCCAGGATGGAAATTTGAGGTTCAGTCTGGAACATGAGGGAGGACCAGTATGACTGATGCATTTAAGAAAATACCACTTGGACAATCATGTCTTTCACCTTACACCTAAAAGACATTGATCTGATACATCCAAAACTATACTGAAAATGAAATGTGAAATAACTTTAAATATCAGCTCAAGTTTTGATATTTCTTTATTTTCCTTACCTCACATCTTCATTTTATTATTATTATTATTATTATTATTATTATTATTATTATTATTTTGCTATAGTTGCAATGATAGTTTTATTTTAAAGAACACAAATCAGGAACAGCCAAATGAAGAGACTCAGAGGGTGAAGTCTAGGAGTGCCCTAAATGCATAGTTCCTGTTCCTATTCCCTGTGGAATCAGGGTAGATCACCTTCCCATCACATCAATGTGTTCATCAAGGGGGAAGCTTTACTGAACTTCAGTGCAAGACTTTTATGTGGAATTTCATTATGTAGGTATAACTGAATAATTGGCCATGTGCTTAAACTTAGTCTCCAGCTCTCTTTTCCCTGGAAGTCAGACTGGCTCAAAGACCCAACTCTCTAATCACACAATTGTTCTTTCTGGTGACCAAACCTACTCCTGAAGCTGTTTACTGGTCCACTCTGAATCACTGATTTGCATAAATTCAGGTGTTACCTAAGGGGCCTGTAAATAGCAGACGCTTGCATTATTGGGGGAAACTTACCCAATATTTTCAGATAGCCTTTCATAGACTTCCGTAATAATTTATAATATGTGTTTATAATTATTTGTTTATATGTGCTCCTACCACTAGATTCTCAAGCTCAGATGTTAAAATACACCTCACCCCTGCTCAGTGAGTAATAAATACTGCCTTAAACTGTTGAGTCTTCTGGTAGTTGTTTTTGCTTGAGTGATTATTTGAGATGTTCATTGTACTATAGTTTAGATATAAGTTTTTAGAATTTAAAATTAGATTACTTGAAGAAGATGTGGAGAGGTTGGCTGGTGTGCAAGGAATAAAGATTTAAAAAACACAGGACAATTTCTGCTACATCTCTGACATGATAGTTTATATTGAACAAATGCTTCCATCAAAATGAAGGATGGAATCAAAAGTTTTTAATAAAATCAGGCAAAAAATGTATTTGTTGCCAAAACTAAATTAAAATAAATACTGGAGGGAATTTTTCAGGCACAAGAAAAATAAACCTGGGTGGAAGGACTAAAATGACAAAAGAGTAAATATGTAGGTAGGTAATCTAAATTTACATTGAGGAGTCAAAATAATTATAATGTCTTTTGGCTGTTTATAAAATATATATAATGGAAGGGCACAGAAAGTATAAAGTAAACATCAGGGATGATGTGAAGTTAAAATGCTCTAAATGAAGAGGTTCTGCGAATCAGCCCAGGAGTGGGATAGCTGGGTCAGATGGTGGTTTCATTCCCAGTTTTCCTAGGAATCTCCATACTACTTTCCAGATTGGCTTCACCAATTTGCAGCTCCACCAGCAATGTAAGAGTGTGCCTTTTTCCCTACATCCTTGCCAGCATTTATTGTTTGTTTCTTTGATAGCTGCCATTCTGACTGGAATAAGATGAAATTAAGATTAACAAGTTGTTAAAATTAACAACTCTAAGGAGTTGTTTTGATTTGCATTTCTCTAATCGCTGGAGATGTTGAACATTTTTTCATATATGTGTTGATTGTTTGTATATCATCTTCTGAGAAGTGTCTGCTTAGTTCCTTGGCCCATTTGTTGATTGGGTTATTTGTTTTTTGTTTGTTTTTTTTTTTTTTTTTTTTGGTGTTAAGGCTTTTAAGAGCTTTATATCTCCTTGAGGTTCATGTTCTGTCTGATGTGCTTGTGGTAAAGATTTGCTCCCTTCTGTAGGTCCTCTATTTACCTCACTGATTATTTCTTTTGCTGAGAAGAAGCTTTTTAGTTTTAATCCATCCTATTTATTGATTCTTGTTTTGAGTTCTTGTGCTATAGGGGTCTTATTGAGGAAATTGGAGCCTAAATCAACATGATGGAGATTTGGGTCTACGTTTTTTTCTATTAGGTACAAGGTCTCTGGTTTAATTCCTAGGTCCTTGATCCACTTTGTGTTAAGGTTTGTGCATGGTGAGATAAAGAGATTTAATTTCATTTTATTACATGAGGATTTCCAGTTTTCTCCACACCATTTGTTGAAGAAGCTGTCTTTTTTCCTGTGAACATTTTTTGGCACCTTGTCTAATATAAGATAACTGAAGGTGTGTGGGTTCATCTCTGAGTCTTCTATTCTGTACCTTTAGTCAACTGGTCTATTTTGATGCCAATACCATGCTGTTTTTGTTACTATTGCTTTTTAGTACAATTTAAGGTCTGGAATAGTAATTCCACCAGCTTCATTCTTCTTGCTAAGAATCGCTTTGGCTATTCTGGGTCTCTTATTTTTCCAGATGAATTTCATGATTGCTTTTTCTATTTTCTATGAGGAATGATATTGGGATTTTGATTGGTATTGCATTGAATCTGTATAGTGCTTTTGGGAGAATGGTCATTTTGACAATATTAGTTCTACCTATCATGAACAAGATGGATCTTTCATCTTCTAAGATCTTCATTAATTTCTTTCTTTAGCGTGCTGTAGTTTTCATTGTAGAGGTCTTTCACTTCTTTTGTTGATTCCCAAATATTTTATTTTTTTGAGGCTATAGTAAATGGGGTGGATTTCCTAGTTTCTCTCTTTCTGAGGATTTGTCGAATGGCAGCTATACAGAAATGCCTTTGAAAAATGGGTATTGATTTTATATCCAGCTACGTTGCTGAATTATTTATTAGATTTCTTAGATTTCTGGTGGAGCTAATTTTTGGTGAAGTCAATCTATGAAATAGTATCAGATTGTCTGCAAATAGTGATAATTTGAGTTCTTCTTTTCCTATCCATATCCCTTTAATTTCTTTCATCTGTCCAAAGGACTTAAAAACAGATTACTACAAGGACACAGCCACATCAATGTTTATAGCAGCACAATTAACAAAATATCTAGATTGTGGAACCAACCCTGATGCCCATCAGCTGATGAATGGATAGGGAAACTTTAGTATATATACACAATAGAACACTATTCAGCACTAAAAGAGAATAAAATCATGGCATTTGCAGGTAAATGGATGGAGTTGGAAAAATAAGGCTAAGTGAAGTTAGCCAATCCCAAAAAACAAATGTTGAATGATCTCTCTGATATGAAGATACTAACTTATAAAGGCAAGAGAGAGGGAAGGAGAGGAATGAAAGAGCTTTAAATAGAACAAAGAGGGGGAAGGGAGGGGAGGGAACAAGGGGATAAGAAATAATGGCAGACTGATTATCCATGATTACCCTAAATACATTGTATGAAGACACAATTGTTGTAAAAATACTTTATATTAATCCAGCAACTTGAAAAATTGTGCTCTTTATCTGTAATATAAATGAAATGTACTCTGCAAATGTGTATAACAAATTAAAATTTAAAAAATTTTAAAAAAGAAAAAAAATAAACAAAGAGGCTCAGAGGGTGAAGTCTAGGAGTGCCCTAAATGCATAGTTCCTGTTCCCTCTCCCTGTGGAATCAGGGTAGATCAACTTCCCATCACAGGAGGGTGACAAGTACTAAGTGTTTTTTTGTTGTTGTTGTTTGTTTGTTTTTTACAAATAATGAGGGATGCATAATTCACTCCCTATGGTCACCACCAATAGAATATGAAAAAAATGGATATAATGTAGTACGTTTATTGATTTGCATAGTTTGAACCACCCTTATATTTATGGGATAAATCCTCCTTGATATAGTGTGTGTGTGTGTGTGTGTGTGTGTGTGTACACCCTGGAGGAAGAGGGTCCTAAATGCCTAGTTTCTATTTCATCTCCCTGTGGAATCGGAGCAGATCACCTCCCCATTGCATTGATTTGTTGTTCATAAAAGGAAATTCTCCTAAACTTTAGCATCCAGATTTATGTGAAATTCCATTTTGTAGATATAATTGATTAAATCATTGGGATTTGGGTATGTGACTAAACTCTGTCTCTAACTCTCTTCTCCTCCCCAGAGGAGAAGACCCAACCCTCAATATACTGGATTTGATTTGCTGGTATTTTTTTTTTTTTTTTTTTTTTTTTTTTTAGAATTTTTGCATCTCTATATAGTCATCTGTAATTTTATTTATTGTTTTGTTGTTGTCATTATCCATTTTGGTATTAGGGTATTTCTGGGATCATAGAATGAGTTTAGAAGGGTCCCATCCCTTTTGATACTCTGAAATAGTTTGAGATAAATGGCATCAATTCTTTAAAACTTTGGGCAAACTCTCCAATGAAGCTATCTGTTTCTGGGCTTTTATTTTTTAGAAAACATTTTATTATTGATTGAATCTTGCTGCTCATCATTGTTAATTCAGGTTTTCTATTTCTTCATGATTCAATATTGGTAAAATGTACATTTCCAGGAATCTGTCCATTTCTTCTACATTATCAATTTTTCGTATATAGTTGTTTATACTAATCTTTGATAATTCTTTGTATTTCTGTGATATCAGTTGTAATGCCCTCTTTTCAATGCTGATTTTTTTATATATTTAGATCTTCTCTTTTTAATTCTTTCATCTAGCAAAAGTTTTCTCAATTTTGCTTATCACTTCAGAAACCAACTCTTCATTTCATTGATATTTTTTACTGTTTTTAAGTTTCTATTTCATTTATTTCTGCTCTGATTTTTGCTATCTCTTTCCTTCCACTAATTTGAGGTTTGGTTTCTTTTCATTTTTCTAGTTTCTCCAGTTGCACCATTAAGACATTTATATGAAATCTCTCTAATTTTTTTGTTTGATGTAGATGCTCATTGCTATAAACTTCCCTCTTTTGCTGCAACTCATAGGTTTTGGTAAGTTATATTTTCACTTTTATTTGTTCCAAGAATTTTTAAATTTTTTTCTTTTGATCCACTGGTCTAAGAATTTTGTTTAAATCCCCTGTATTTGTGAAGTTTCTAAAACTTGTTTTATTGTTGGTTTCTAGCTTTATCCAAGTGGTCAAAGAAAGTACATGTTATGATTTATTTTTTTTAAAAATTATTGACATTTATTTTGTGGCCTATCCAAGAGGATGTTTCAAGTGTTGAAGAGAAGAATGTGCATTCTGCAGTTGTGGGGTGAAATCTCCTATAAAAGTCTGTTATGTTCATTTGGTCTCCAGTATAAAACTGATTTTCCTTTGTTAATTTATTTTTGCTTTGATCTTGACAAATTGATAACAGCAGAGTATCAAAGTCCCCAACTGTGACTGTATTAAGGTCCACCTCTCCTTTTAGATTTAATATTTTCTTTACATAATTTTTATTCTAGTGTTGGATGCACAATATTTAAAGTTGTTATTTCCTCTTGTTGAATTGATTCCTTTATCATTATATACTGACCTTCTGGAGGGGGGGTCTCTTTAACAGTTTTTGATGTAAAGTCTGCTTTATCTAATACCCGTATAGCTAACTACTACACTTACTACACTTTATTTTTGGTTTCCATTTGCATGATACATATTTTGCCATCCCTTCACTTTTAGTATACATATGTCATGTGTCTTTACTGGTAAAGTGAGTTTCTTATAGGCAGCATATCATTTTGTCTAGTTTTTTTTTCCTTTTCAAATTCAGCCAGTCTAAATATTTTAATTTATTTACATTCAAGGTTATTAATGGCAAGTAAAGACATACTCCTGTCATTCATATTAATGTCGTTGGTTCTTTTATATACATTTTATTCCTTCCTTCCTCTCTTTTTCATCTTTATGGTTTAATGATTTTTCTATACTGATAGAATTTAATTCTCTTCACATTCCCTCTTGTGTATCTACTCTATGTGTCTACAGATCTGGTGGGGGAGCACATCAATCTGAGGAGAATATAATATCTACATGGCTCTATGTAGCAAGAGTGTAGGGTGGAGAAAGACTTAAGTGGCAATGAAGTGGTATGGAAACGAGCAGCTCCCCAAAGTGGCCTCAGAGCTACGAAGGTTGCACAGTTCTCTGGCAGAATATCGTTCAGGGGATGTGACATAATTAGGGACTTCCAGAGACCTCCTGCTTACTCTTTCCCTGCTAAAGGATGTACGTCTTTGTTCAGTGTTGATCTCAAAAGATGGAACAGTTGCTGTTGTGTGCTGAGTTTCCTTCTTTAAAAGGAAACTGTATTTCTCCATGATCTGTAATGCCTCTGCTATATTTCCATGACACTACAAAGCTGTGTCTCAAACACTCCCATGAAATAGCTATTTTGTTTTGTTTTCTGTACCTGTTTTGGTCATTTGTTGTGAAGGAGAGTGTGCCAAGAACAGTCACCATTGTGATGTCACTTTCCTTGAAAGGAATCCTATACTTAACAAATTTGTAGGTATAAGTTTAGAAAAATTAGAGTTTTTTTTTTCTAAGATGAAATGAAGAATTATGTAAAAAATACCATGTACAGAGCAATTTTATGATACAAAGGAATAAGTTTTATCCATGATGTGAAAGTTTTTAATAAATAAGTTAAAAAAGTCATCTGAAAATGATGGGGTTAAAAATAAGATTTTGGAAGAATGCAGGCTTGTTTAGAGCCATTATTGTGATTAGTGATATATCCCTTCATTAATTATTTCTCCCATTCCATCTAAGTCAATATAACAATTATAGTTCACTTGAAAGTATCTTTATTTTCGCCTGTATAGATATTTTCAGTAAAAATGAAAATATACATAGGTTTCATCACCAATGAATTACCTATCAATTATATATAACCAAAGAAGATGCATTACAAATGTAAGCCATGGATAGACACAAACCCAAATATTAGTATTTTTAAGACTTCTATATATTGAATAATTGGGAAACATTAATAAATGAAGTATCCAACCTGTCATTTATCTGGAAGGAATATTTATGAGAAAATCAGAACCTCAAAATAATTTCTTCAAGTGAGAGTAAAATTTAAAAAGAGGAAATATGTTAATAAATTTTTAAAAATGACATGTATACAGTTACTTATAGGAGACATTTAAATTTGCATATTTAATAATTTCATTGAAATGTTATTCAGATACAATTAATTCCCTTAAAGTATACAATTCAGAAGTTTTTTAGTATAGCCAGATTTGTGCAAATATCAACATGGTTTAAGAACATTATCCTAAAGAAAAAAACTTCTCTTTCATCAGTCACATTCTATCCCACCCAATCACTTAACACCTGTCTACCTCTGAGTAACCACTAATCATTTTCTGTCTATAAATTTGCCAATTTTGGATATTTCATATCACTGGAAATTTTGAGCATGTTTTGATATGCTTATTTATAAAAATGTATCAGAAAATTACTACTAAATGCTTTATCTTTTTCATTTTGTTGTCTTTATTGCAGTTTTAAGGCTTATCTTTCTGTTTTAAATATAAGTGCTTTATCAGACATAAATTTCGTCTCATTCTGAGAGTTTTTCTTTCACTTTCTAATTGCTTATTTAAAAATAAATATTCTATTAATTTGTTGTATATCACATTTTTTTTGAAATATTGTATATATAGTGGGAAAGCTAAATCTAGTTCTTTGATATATGCATTACATCACAGAATACTTAGTACTTATGATATTAACAAATTTCAAGAATAGAACACATTTATATTAAGTATAGTCACCATGTTAAGCAATAGATAACACTAAAAGTATTCATCCCACATAATAAAAATTTTGTTATCTTTCTATCAACATTGTCCCAACCACTTTCCCCCATTTTTCACTTTCTTAATGGTATCTTTTGGAACCTAAAGTTTGTAATTCTGTTGGAATTCATTTGTGCTTTCAGTGTCAGATCTAACATTTTACCTAACTCAAAATCAAGAAAATTTACTTCTATGTATTTTCCTAAGAGTTTAATATTTTTAACTGTTCTATTTAGGATTAGGAGTCATTATGAGTTAATTTTTTATATATGAAATGACACTGGTGTCTAATGCCATTCTTTTGCACTCAGATATACAATTGCCTAAGCCCCATTTGCTCAACGAAATAAAATTTCTCTATGAACATTCCTTGTCATTGTTTTAAAAAGTTAGTGGCCAGGTATCCTATTCCAGGAAGAATAATAATCAATTTCTCATACTAAGAAGAGCTAAGAGCCCTGAATGTTATTTGTAAACTCACCATTGAAAGGTTGGGGGAAAATGAAGGTAGACTGAATGGGGAAATTGAAAGAACAATTTTTTTAGCATGTCTATGAATTTTCTTTTTGTCTCATATATCACAGTCTTGCAGCTAAAGAAACAAATTGGAAACACTGACGGGCACAGTTTTAAAAAGTATCAATGAATGCTGCTTTCTGTGCCCAAAGGATCAGGGAAAGGGCAACAGAGAAAGAAAACTTTTAGTTAGTAAGTTCTGTATTTCAGCCATACATTACAGAAAAATGTGGCTTCCATTCTTATCCGTGACTTTAAAAACTGAGTGGGAGCCTGTATTTTCATGTTTATCAGATCATAAGGAGGTATCCAACACTCACTGGCAATGTTTTAAAGAGCCAGGGCACTTCTCTATGGTGCAACCCTCCACTACAACTATGTGTTAGTGCAAACATGGTAAGAACCCTGCTTTTACAACCCTACTCACAGGAACAGGGTGCTCTTTCTGCTTCTTGCTTGAGTGGTATCCGAAGGGGATAGTGTAGAGTCAGAGGATCATTATCCCAATTACAGTGATGATACTTCCTTGGTTGTTAGTGGACACTACTGAAGGAATGTGGATTTCTCCTTTAAACTGAAAGTAATGAGGCAGCCATCCCACCCCATTTCTTCTACTGGGTAGTCTCAAAAAATATACATAAAATGGGCTGGGGTTGTAGCTCAGTGGTAGAGTGCTTGCCTAACATGTGTGAAGCACTAGATTCAATTCTCAGCACCACATATAAATAAAATAAAGGTACATTGACAAATAAAAATGTTTTTAAAAATATATACATAAAACAAAAATTAAAATCCAGAGTCTCACAACATAATATAAAAATGTCAAGGTGCAATAAAAATCACTTGTTATATCTAGCACAAGATTTAAAACTGAATAAAGAAGACAATCACCAGATACAACAAATTTCAAATTTTTCTAACAATTATTTTAAAGCAGACTCAAGAAACAAATCCACTTACATCAAAATTTTCAATAAATCTGTTATCAGCAAAGAAATCAAAGCTCTCATCAAAGAAATAGAACACATAAAGAAGAACTGCATCAAAAGGTTAGACATGAGAAGTAAAATAACACAAAATGAAGATCACAATGAATGTGCTCAGCAGTAGAATGGAAGAAACTGACAAAACAATCAATGGACTAAATATAGAAATTACCTAATTTAAATGACAGGGAGAAAATAAACAGTAACAATAATAAAAATCAAGAACCTCTAGGACTGAACAAAGTAACTAGCATTCTTGTCACTAAGTCAGGAAAGAAGAAAGAGAGAAGAGATAAAAAGGTACTCAAAACAATAAAGAAAAAACTTAGAAAATTTCTCAAGAGACAGACCTACTGATTTGAAAAGCTGATTAAACTTCCAACACTCGATTCACAACATTTTAGTAACATTACTTTCAAGAGTTCAAGGAACATATACCAAGTTGGATCATATCCTGGCTAATAAAACTTATACAAATTTAAAAGAATTAAGATGGTATCAAATGTGTTGTTTGAGCACAATAGTATTAAGCTGAACATCAGTAAAAGAAAGTTAATGGAGAAATCACATACTTAGAAACTGAACAACTCACTTCTATAATAACCATGGGTCAAAAAGGAAGTTTCATATAAAATTATTAAAATGTAATAATTTGAATGAAAATGAAAATTCAGCCTATGAAAAAGAGAAAGACACAGGTAATTGAATAAGAGATATGTTTTGCAGGACTAAATGCATGCATACAAGTACCAATGAAAGAGGAGAATTACAATCCTACATACATCACGGATATAAGAAAGGCATACTATTAACAGCTCTGTAGATGTCAATTTGACATCTTTGTACCAACTTATAAAAATCCACCATTTCTCTGATATGAAACACTATTGTGTATATTCCTGTAACTCTTAAGGAAATTGAATGCACAATTGCAAACTCAAAAAAAAAAAAAAAAAAACAATAAGTAAATAAAAAGAAAGAACTAAGAAATCCCTTGTCCAGATTGATTTACTGGAAAGTCTTATTAAATGTTTAAGCATATTTAGCACCAATTATTTAACACCAGAAGAGGAGGAAAACTTTACAGTTCACTTTATGAAGCAGGTAAACAAATAAACCAAAGATGCCAAAGCAAAATAAACACACTACATAAAACTATGTAGCAATACTCTAAATAAACATGAAGGCAAAGTCTTTTAACCCCTTTTATATATCAGCAACATATAATAAATAGTTGTATGTTATGACCAATTAACATTTTCTGCAAAAATAAAGGGTGGTTCTATATTTAAAAAAATAATCAATGAAGTCCATCATCTCAAGATATGAAAAGTCACACAATTCTAATGCAAGAAAAAATAATATAAAAACAGTAGAGATAAAGGGGGAAAAACAACTCTTCCTAGTAACAGTTGTTATAATTGGTGATTGTGTAAGTCAGCTTTCTGTTATAATATCAAAATACATGAAATAATTAACTTATGGGAGAAAAAAAAATTACTTAGCTCACAGTTTTGGAGATTCCAGTCCAAGGTCAGGCAGACCCATAGAGTTGGACGTCTGGTATGGATGCTGGAGTAAACCGCCTACCTCATGATCCAGGAAGCAAAAGAGGAAGAAAAGATCAGTGTCCCAAAAGTGCCTTCAAGGGGATGTTCTCAATGATCTAAGAAACTCCCACTATGGCCTACCTCTGAAGTTTCCATAATTTCCCAAAAGTAATACCCTAAGGATCAAGCCTTTAACACAAAGTCTCTTGGGAAGCCTTTAACTACAAAACTGTAGAAACTATGTAGAAAGTCCTATAGATTTACAAACAGACTCATAAATTTAATAAGTAAGCCTAGTCATGTCACAGATACAAAATAAAGATTAAAATTAAATTGCAATTGTTAACATATAATAATAATGAACATGGGTACATTTAAATTAAAATTACAATATCAGTTATAAATCTTATAAAATATGAAATACTTAGATTCTAATCTAAAAAATATGTCCAGGACTTCTATTCTGAAAAAAATATACGAGTATGATAAAGATAACAAAGAATATGTTAATATATGGAGAAACATACAGTGTTTGTGGCCTAGTAGTCTCAACACAGTAAATCTATCAATTCTCCCCAAACTGACATATAGGTTTAATGTTATTCTTGCCAAAATCTCAGCAAGATACATAGACATAGACAAGATTATTCTAAAATTATTTTGAATGTAAATGAACCAAAATAGTAAATAATTTTGAAAAAGAAAAATAACATGGAAAGAGTTAGTATATGTGATATCAAAAAATATCATATAGCTAAAGTAATCAAGAGTATGTGGCACTGGCAAAGGGGTAAACATATACACCAGTGGAACTGAATAGAGATCCCAGAGACAGACTTTTAAAAATTACAAACTGATTTCAACACAGTTACAAAAACATTTTAAGGAAAGACAGAATTTTTAGGCAAATGGGGATGGATCAGTTGCACATGCACAGGCAAGAAAATAATAATAAGGTTCTGATACAAAACTTAAATCACAACTTAAATGTAAATGTGAAACTACTAAGAATAGAGAAATATAAATAGGAGAAAACCCTTACAGCACTAGGAATAAGCAAAGAACTCTTAGCCATTATAGTAGAGCATGATTCACAAAAGGAAAAAAATGATACGTGGAATTCATCAAAAGCAAAAATTTTGCCACGTTATACACTCTTCTATACAGATGAAACAATAAGTCTGTGTGGAAAACTATTTGGAAATAATACATTGGATAAAAATCTAGTACAAAGATTATGCTAAACCTCTGAAAATTCAACAGAAGCAAAATAACAATTCAATTACAAATTGGGCAAGTTACTTTTCAATAACTAGATGTACATTTACAATGATCTCAAAATAAGTTTTCTTTTTAAAAAAGATTATTCACTTCCCTTCAGACTCTCCCATTCTTCAAATCAAGTATGTATACATGTAAGATTTTATTTTGATGTTTGAAATACTACTCACTAAAGGTTTATTTAATCTTTATGCCAGTAGTGTGCTATGTTAATTTGTGTTGCTTCAAAATATATTTCAAAGTAGGATTTGGAAATCATCCAACTATTTTTAAGTTGTTGAGTCTTTCTGGGTAATTTGAAATGTAATACAAATTTTAGCATCTTGTCAATTTCAGAAAACAATTTATTTATGACATTGTTAGTGATGGCTTAAAATAAGTGGATTCATTTTGGGTGTATTTGCCATCTTAAAAATGTTTTCCTCCAATCTATGATCATGGGATTTCATTTATTTCACATCTTTTATTTATTTAGGTCTTCTTTAGTATCTGAACAGTGTTGTACAGTTTAGAGTATGTGAGTCTTATATCTCTGCTGTTAAATGTGTACATACATAGTCCTTTATCACATTATAAATTAAATTGTTCTCCTAATTTTGGTTTGTTCACTGCTAGTGTATAGAAATATAATGAATTTTTGTTCATTGGTATTGTATTTTGCAAACTTACTGAATTTTTAATTCATTCTAATAGTTTGTCATGGTTTCCTTAGGGTTTTCTGTGCAGAGGATCATACCGTCCATATGAGTGCATTTTACAATTTTTTTCTTGCTTTATTGTCCTAGCTAGAATCTCAAGTACAAGTTGAATAAATGAGAGCAGAATGCATTTCCTTGTCTTTTTTCTGAGGTTAGAAATGAAGCAGTGAGTCTTTTACCATTAAATTTGATGTTAGTCATCACTTTAATAACACCTGTTCTTTGTCAGGTTGTAGAGATCATTCTATTATTAATTGTTACCTTTTATAAAAAGAAGCATGTTGGACTTTTTAGAATATATCACAGTTATTGGTATGATGTGTGGATTTTATTATTTATTTCACTAACATGATATATGATATTAATTTATTAGAGAATGTTAGTATAATTTTACTTTTTTGGGATAAGTCCCATTTGCTTACTCTGTGTAATTATTTTTATATGTTACTGAATTCAGTGTTTTAGTGTTTCTTTGAAAGCATCTGTATAGTTACAAGGGATATTAACTAGTCTGTAGATTTCTCATTTTGTAATGTCTTCTTTTATTTGGTATCAGAGGAATGCTAGTATCAGAAAATGATTTGGGAAGTTTTCCCTCCTCTTTCATTTTGTAGAAGTTTGTAAACACACACACACACAAACACACACACACACACAAAAAAAAAAAAAAAAAAAAAAAACAACTGTTATTAATTCTTCTTTAAATGTTTGGTAGAACACACTGGTGAATCTATTTGGACCTAGGATTTTCTTAGAAATTTTTCATCAGTACATTCAATTTCTTTGCTCATTATGGGTCTATTCAGATTTCTATTTCTTCTTTGGTCAGTTTTGACAGTATGAGTCATTTCAGTTAAAGATCTACTTATTTTATTCATAGTATTATGATCTTAATTAATATGAGTAGTGATTTCCCCTCATTTACTCCTGATTTTAGTACTGTGTCTTTTCCTTTTTCTCTTGGTCAGTCTAGATAAAGGTTTGATAATTTGTTGAACTTGTCAAAGACCCAACATTTGGTTTTGCTGATTTTATTTATTATCTATTACATTTTCTATTTCGTTTCTCTATTCTTAACTTTGTGCTGCCATTTTGATTCCATTTCATTTGCTTTTCTTTTTCTAGTGCTCAAAGTAGAAATTTACTTACTTGAGTATTTTTTTTTAATATTGGTGTTTACTATTATATATTTACCTGTAAGCACTGCATTAGGTTCTCTTACATGTTTTGGACTTGATGTCATTTTTATGATAGAATCATTACCATTAGGGCCCAATTTCCATAATAATTTGCATGTTATATATTTTCCCTTCATTTAATTTTTCAAATTTGTTTTGGTAACTAAAGTGCATCTGAATTTTTTGATCCATCTGCTATATCTGCTTTTAAATGCAATGTCTTTTCCATGTATATTTGATGTCATTGCTGCTAAGGTAAAGTATATGCATGTCATTTTGCTGTTTGTTTTCTATATGCTTTACACATTTGTTTCTCTATCACTTGATTCCTGCCTTCTTGTTGTTGTTAAGTACTATGTAGTGTACAGTTTTAATTATTTTTTGGCAATTTTTAATATATTTTAAAGATATTTTTCATTTATAGTGAGAAATTACAACCAGCATCTAGCTTCAGCTTTCTAATTGAATACTAACTTAATTTCTACAGTATTCAGAACATTTGCTCAGATATACCTCCATATTATTCATTTTCAATATTATTAATATCACACAAAATCAATGTCTATATAAGATGTTCAACACAGTTTTATAAGGATTGCTTTGTAACTCAAAAATTTTACTTAGAAAAAAGAAGTTACTAATATAATTTATGCTTCTTTGTTTACCTGCAGTTAGTTATCCCACTGGTGCTTTCTATGTCTTCCTATGGATTTGAATTACTACCTGATGTCCTTTTATTTTATCCCAAAAGACTCATTTGAACTTTTCTTTTCTTTTTTTTTTTTTTTTTTTTTTTTTTTTTTTAACGTGGTGCTGAGGATCGTACCCAGGGCCGTGCACATGCTAGGCAAGCACTCTACCACTGAGCCACAACCCCAGCCCCAAGCATTTTTTTTTTAAAGACAGTCTGTTAGTGAAACATATTTGCAGGTTTTCTTTTTCTGAAAGTGTCATAATTTCTCCTTTATTTCTGAAAATCTCTTATATAATTTAATTTTAATTTTTTCAGCACTCTAAACAGATAATTTCATTGCTTTCAGGTCTCAATAATTTCTAATAAGAAATCAGCTATTAATCTTACTCTGATTCTTTTAAATGATGAATCATTTTTCCCTATTGCTTCTTTTAATATTTTCTCTTTCTTTCAACAATTTGTGAGTATCTTAGTATGGCTTTCTACTTGGAACACTGATTTTCCTGGATGTGGAGAATAATATTTTAAATTTGTATTTTGGAGGAATTCAGCTACTGTTTTAAAATGTTCTTGATTGCCTCCTGTTTACTTTCCTCTTCTTCTGGGACTTCACTATGCATATATTGGTACACATAATGATGTTTCGAAGGTCTCTGAGGCTGTGTTCACTTATCTTCATTCTTTTTTCCTTATGTTTCTCTGAAAGGATTGTTAATCTCAATTGACTTATCTTTTAGTTCACTGATTATTATTTTGAAGTTCAAATCTGTTTTTGAATGCCCTTAGTGAATTTTTCATTTCAATTACTATAATTTCCCAAAATTTCTGATTATTTTAAAATAATTTATCTTTATCAATATTGTCCATTGGTGAGACATCATTCTTGTACTTTCAACTAATATTTAGTCATGATTTTTTTTTGTTCCTTAAGCGTATTTATAATAAATAACTTAAAGCCACTGTCTGAGTTTCTTCAAGGATAATTTCTGTTTATTGATTTATTTTTTTCCTTCTACATGAGCCATATTTCTCTATTTCTTAGCATATGTCATAATTTTCATTGAAAACACAGTGTTTTGGGGCTGGGGATATAGCTCAATTGGTACAGTGCTTGCCTCACATGCACAAGGCCCTGGGTTCAATTCTCAGCACCACACACACCCACAAAAAAAAAAAAAAAAAAAAAAAAAAAAAAAAACCAGTGGTTTTAAAAACTAAACTGTATCACTGGGAAAATCATACCCCCCGCCACACCCCAAATCCAGGCTTTGTTGCTGTATATGTATTCTGTTTTGCTATTTGTTCATGCATTGAAACTTTTAGGATAATTTTGTAAAGGCTATAGCACTTCTAGTACATGACTACTCAAGCATTTGCTCAGTTTGTGAACAGCATATTATGGACCATATATTTTCTCAAATGTCCTGAACCAGCACATCTTCCTCCCCATTCCAAGGGAGTTCTAAGTGTTCATGCCTATATTCAAAATTACAAAGTTTACAAATCTGTCTTGGCTTACAATTCTTAAGGCAGGAAATAAAGTCATTTATTTGTAGGTGGCTTGGGTCCCTCTCTTCTCTTTTCTCAATATGCACATAAGACTACACATACTCATATTCTCCAGAGTATATTAGAGCTTTTTAAAACCTGCTATGAAATATCTTTCTCTAGATTTTCCTTTTATGTTTTGACCTTGGTTCTCATTTGTTCCAACTTAGCAGCTTCAAGCAGTTTCAATGTTAAACATTATTATTATTATTATTATTATTATTATTATTATTATTATCATTTACAAATACTCTGGGTATAGGGCTTTAACCATGGGGTGACTTCCATGTCAGGTCATATAACAACATCTGTGAATAGTTTTCCAGGTAGCAGCAGGATAGGCTAAATTTGACAATATTCTGGGTGAGAAAGAAATTTGTTAAGAAACCCTGAACCTCGTTTATCCTCCTCTTGCTGTAATGCTGCTGTTTTTCATAGCCACCATGGTTGTAAGGCTACTAGTTTTCAAATTTACTGCTAAGAATACATGCAGTTGTATTTTGAGCTACTATACCACTGATGATGTTAGTAAGATCAACATTTTTCTATTCTAAATTTACTCTCATAATAGAAGAAAGAATATTAATACAGTCTTCATAACAGCAATATGCAATCTGCCTAGTTAAAATTAAATAAATTCATAGCAAATACTATCTACTTAAATTATCCTTTGAATGATTTACATTTTTTAAGTTTTTTTTTAATATAAGTTTTTGATGGGGAATCCCGTGTTACTTAGAGTTTTGGAAGCTATTCATTTTTTTTGACAATTCATTATAGCTTCTCTCAAACTTCCAAATTTAGGTACAACCTAAGGAAACAATTTCTACTTTTTTAAGGTTTATTTGTATTTCTACCATTAATGAGATCATTTTAATAAATTCTTCCTAGATTTTTCCTAAAATATGTAAGGGTAAACTGATTCAAATATTAAAAGCTTTATGGGCAAAAAGCTTGAAATGTCATGGCCATAAATTTGGAATGGATTTTAAACATTACAGAATTAATGGTCTGAAGTCTGTAGATTTTATTTCCTCTGGGGATAAGGGTCTGAAAACACAGATTCAGCAGAAAGTCAACAACATAAATGTGTGCAGTAGAGTTTATTTAATATCACAGGATAATTTGAATAAGTTAATAATTCAGCGATCCAAAGGAGGAGACATACACTAATATGTTTAACAGATAAAACTCATACATGTTTCATCAGCTATAAAATATACAGTATAAGCATATGTGATCTAACAAGCTTATTGAGAAGATTAAAATTGGAAAATATATGTTCCTGGAAAATAGAAATCTCCGTAAATGAATACTTTAGTGGAAGCTTTGAGTGTTTTACGTTTCTTTCTTTGTGGATGTTATGGTGAAGATCACCAGAGAAACAAATAATGGAAATCAGATTTTTTTCTTTATAATTAAAGCAATAAATCGACACGTTTTTGAGAAAAATAAAACAAAGTGCCTCCCATAAAGGCAGAATGGCATCTAGGCCAGCAGTATTTATGATCAAACAAATCCTATCAACATATCTAAAAAAAAATTGTCAAAGAGAAGGGTGTTTATTTAAGTTTTGTACCAAAAATAAATAAATAAATAAGATAGAATATAAGAAGTGAACATTAGCATTATTCATCATAGTATTAACCCAAGGAGTAAATGTCTGTATTCGGGAGGTAAGCATAAACAACTAGCAAATTAGGTACTATATCAACATTTGAAAGATAAACATAATGCCTCTTACTCTGAAACGATGCATTTTAATTCATTTCTCTAAATCAATTACAAATATCTTATGATTTAATAGTCTTACTGAACTTTGTGAAATAGAAAAAACTATTTTAGTAGAAAGAAATACTGGCTCAGTAGTTGTTCACCTCAGACTCTATGCAATTACTTATTGTAAGTCTACTTCTGATGGATAGACTCTTTACCTGTGTTGCTTATTCAATTTTCTGATAATCTGAGGCTAAGATCTGGATTCTGCATTATGAAATGTTCACTTAGGAAATTCTCTGGGACTAGAAGAACATTTTAGAAGACAGCAAATGTAGCTTAAGCTCTAAACAAACATTTTTGGCACATAGTCTAATACTTTCTCTCTAAGGATTGTACATAAAACTCTTTTCCACCTTACAACTCTTTCATCATCAGGGAGCTTTAGGATGAGCAAGATACTGAGAGATGATATTGAAACTGGCTAACTCCCTCTTACTAACTAGAATGTATTATATCCATCATACATATTTGGGAAAAAATTAGATATATTTGTTAAAGTAATCAAGAAGAAAAGAGATCTGAGGGGCTGGGGTTGTGGCTCAGCATCGGAGCACTTGCCTCGCACCTATGCGGCCTGGGTTCGATCCTCAGTACCACATAAACATAAATGCATTGCATTGTGTTCAACTAAAGTAAATAAATAAATATTAAAAAAAAAGAAAAGAGATCTGACATGTCCTTTGGAAAAACATATGTAAATTTCACTAAGTAAAATAGGCTATCTTATATTATTTATCAGTGACGGAAGATAAATATTGGACAGAGATTAATTCAAATTAACATTCAATGTTTAGATACTTTTCAGTGCTAAAATAAAAGTAGTTTAAATAATACATATTTATGAAAGAATGCAGTGATAAAATTTAAACTGATTTTTTTTACATTATTTCTCTTGCCCCTGGGAAGTATTTTTGTTTTAGTGAGAGCTGTAATTCTTATAAGCAAGGTGTGGTGGCACATGCCTTTAATTTCGGCAACTCAGGAGTCTAAGGCATTAATTTCACAAGTTGGAGGCCAGCATCAAAAATTTAATAAAGCAAAAAACAACTTAGGGAGACTCTGTCTCAAAATTTAAAAAGGGTCAGGGATATAGCTTAATGATAAAGTGCTCCTAGGTTCAATCCCCAGTACAAAATATAAAAGTAAATAATTATATGCATATATGTGTGTATATATATATATGTGTGTGTGTGTGTGTGTGTGTGTGTATGTATATAGAGAGAATACATTTATACTGTATATATATTATATATTTATATGTATTATATATTTCTTATGACTACATTTTTGTTGTTAATTTCTGAATAACACAAGCAGGATTATTTTGAAGCCTTAAGCAAAATACATGCTAGTGTACTTTAATTAATCAAAACTCACATTGAACATGATCCTAAAAGAAACTAAATCAGGTTGAGCTTTAAGTTAATTTTAGGCTTCAAATAGACTGATCTAGTTATATTACTGGATAATCAATTAGTTAATTGTTAATATTTTTGCTAGTAGTAACAGAAAATAAGTTGAATTACAATTGAATAACATGAGGTATTTGAGTATTTTATTTTATCATTTATCTTTCAATTCATTGCTTTAGTTAAAACTGTCTACGAGAAACTATATGGGGCTTTGAAGATACAAAAAGAAGCAAGACAGGCTGGGCGCTGTGGCACTCAAGTGATCCCAGAAGCTCGGGAAGCTAAGACAGGAGGATTGCGAGTTCACAACCAGCCTCAACAAAAAGCTAGGCACTAAGCAGCTCAGTGAAGCCCTGTCTCTATCAAATAGAGCTGGGGATGTGGTTCAGTGGTTGAGTGCCCCTGAGTTCAATCCCTGGTACCAAAAAAAAAAAAAAAAAAAAGAGAGAGAGAAAAGAAAAGCAAGACAGGTGAGCCACCAAATAAGTAAAATAATGATTTCACACAGTGATTAATGGTTCAAAATGTGAATCAAAGTAAAGTAATAGTTACTGAAATGGGGTAAGATGGTCAAAAAGATATCTTTAAGTTTAAAAGGGCCACCACGAATTAATATTTTTTCACAATGCATTGAATGTGGATCAATTCAATTAGCCATGTTAATTCTTCCAAGTTTATCTGTAGATTCAAAGTAATCCCAATCTCAAATCTAATCTCTTTCTGTTTTTTATACATTGAGAAATTGATTCTATGGTGTTTATGGAAATGCTATTAAAAAAAAAAAAACAAGCTATCTTGAAGAAGAAAAATAATAATAAAGGACTTGCATGACCAATCACAATAATTAACTTAGTTTAGATAATGTGGTACTAACCAACGAAACCAATATACAGAAACAGGCCTACACAAAATCTCACATTTATTGACAACCAATTGTGGGTAGGAAAGAGTGGACTTAAACATAAACATAGCTGGGTGATTTGTATATCCAAATAGAAAATAAATTAATTCCATTCCTGTTTCACCTACAAAAAAAGATTGATTACAGATCTGAATATGATACAAAATGGACGGAAACTTAGAAGAAAATATAGGAGAATTTAATTGTGACTGAATATAGAAATGCATACATATACAATAAAATTTTAAATAAAAGTTCAGAAGTCACATAAATCTTAGGATGATGGTTAATTCAAGAATGAAGATATTGTGATTAAAAACAAATGACAGAAGCATTTTAAAAAGTGTAATAGTTTTATTTCTTGATATACTTACTAGTAACATGGATTTCCAATTTTAATTAGGTTTTTCATATACATCCATTTACTTGGTGTACTTTTTTTTTTTTTTTTTTTTTGTATCTAGCTAAAAACAAAGTCCTTTCTGAAGCAATATCTTTTATGTATTTATTTAGGTAACGGGGATTGAATTCAGGGGCACTCGACCACTGGGCCACATCCCCAGCCCTTTTTTGTATTTGATTAGAGACAGGGTCTCACTGAGGTGCTAAGTGCCTCGCCATTGCTGAGGCTGGCTTTGAACTTGTGATCATCCTGCCTCATCCTCCCAAGTGCTGGGATTACAGGCGTGTGCCACCATGCCCAGCTGAAGTGATATCTTTTGAGACTTTTTCATATAACATATTATAATTTCCTGAAAGCTTTTTGGCATACTGGAAAAAAATATTGTTTCACAATGATTGTTATTAGTTCTTATAAAGGATTTGCAAATGTGTTTTTTTCTATTGGTAAAAGATTTAAAAGATAAATGCACATACTGCTACCTTTAAAAATGTTTGTTATTCAAAAATTGATTCCAAACTAAAATACTATGCTATTTGTATCTAAGCTTTCTCAGTATGGAAATTTGTGAAGTCATATGGTTTCTGCAAAGAAAAAAATATCAGGAAATATTTGAAAAAAAAATTACTGAATTTCTACTAAATGCTTAGTTCTGTATCTTGCTGCCATGATATTTAAACAAATTTTTGAAAGACTTAAGAGAAACAGTTGTATAAAAATATATCATAAGTGATAAACATTTAAACTAGAAGTATCCATGAGAAAAGCAATAGATAAATGGAAAATGACACTTCACCTCAATGTCTAATAAGTGATTTTTACACTGAGGACATGATGAACAGCTATGGACATGTGCCTCACTCTGCCTGGAGGAAAGAGTTGTGAGTCCACTTTGGAGATCCCAGATCACCTGCAGGAATTAAAAATTTGGTTCATGGGTATAAAATTAAAGATGGATCATAGCTCAATAAAATGGGGGAAAATCGGTAAGCTGAGATGTAAGGTACACAGAGAGACATGTGGATGTTTATTGACAATGAGAAGAAAGTCAAAGAATATTGTCAAGTAAGGAAGGGACAGGATTTGGCTTGTATTTCCTTGAGATGACTTTAGAAGCAATGTGGAGAACTGAGTGGATAGGCAAGCTCATGAAGCCCAGCTGGGTGGATTAGATATTGCTAAAATGCACCAGGCAGCAGAAGAGGAAGAACTGAAAGAAAGCCAAAGAATTTAGTATAGAAAAACAAAGAAGGGTGAGAGATAGATTTGAGAAAGTTTAAAGAATATACTGATAGAATTAGAGAATAAGAAGAATCCCAGTGTATATGATGACTAGTCTTTGACATGGTATGTTACATCTGTGTAGAGATTAGAAGAAAAGTGGCAATATAAAAATGAAGATATGTAGTTTTCATAGTTTATAATCATAAATGCTACACTATGCCTAGTCAATAGTTGTTTGTATGGTTGCTGAGAGAACTGTGAATGTTGAAAGAATTCTAGTAAAGGGATGGTTTTAGAAATCCATGAAAAGGCTGGGAAGATGGTAAAGTGCTTGCCTAGCATGTGTGATGTCCTAGGTTCAATCTCTGTTCCACAAAAATAAATAAATAAATAAGTAAGCAAGAAAGTAAGTAGAAGTCCATGATATCAGAGAAGAAGTGTATCATCATGAAAGCAATTAGAAGAGATTTTTTCAAGGCAAAAAAATTGGTCAGCACTTTCAAAAGTATGAAGATAACAAAAAGGATAAAAACGAACTTGTTTTGATAATGAGAAGGTCACAATTAATTTTTGCAATAATCATGTCAACACAATTGAGCATAGAAATCCAGTAGCAGTAGTTTTAAAAACTGGTTAAAGAAAGTGAACACAAGTGTGAATATTACTGTGTCCTCGACCTTGGGTAGCCCCCAAAATAAATAAATAAATTTTTAAATGACATTAAAATATCTAAAATAGTCACTACTTTGTTTTACATGTATAGGAAAGATGAAATAAGGGCATGGAAGAAAAATAAGGAAAAAAAATTAAAAACCCATAAAGTTAAAAAAAAAAAAAACCATTGACAAAGTAACCTAGTAATGAAAATTTTAGTTATTTTAAAATATAAATCAATTCTTTCAAGTGAACATTAATAATGAAGATGTGAAAAATATAAGTTACCAGAAATTGTCAAAGATTGAATCTGGAAACATTGCAATGCCAGTTTTTGGAAATGATTTTCCATAAATTTCAGTAACTTGTCTAAATTATCATTTGATCCCATGTGTTCTTTTAGCAAAGTGTGCCTACCCAGATCATAGAAAACAACTTATTCTGCAATAATAGCTTAAATATTCTTGTTGTCTCACATTTTAGTTCATCAGGTCCCAGAAGACAGCTTACAACAATGGCTTTTCTATCACTTTACCCCCAAGGCATGTTATATGTTTTAGTTTGCTTTTAATCACTGTGACCAAAAGACCTTACAAGAATAACTTACAAGAAGAAAAAGTTATTTTGGCTCAAAGTTTCAGAATTTCAGTCTATTGTCAGCCAATTCCATTGCTTTTGGTCTGAGGTAAGGCAGAACATCATGGTGAAAAAGTATGGCATAGCAAATCATCTAAGAACAGGACAACCAGTCAGTAGAGAGCAAGCTCCATTTACTGAGTTCCCAAAGGCTGGCCTCAGTAACTTATTGTCTTTTGTCTATCTGCCCACAGTTACCACCCAGTTAATCCATACCAATGGACTGATATGTTACTTCTCTCATATTTTAATCATTTTACCTCTGAACATTCTTGCCTTGTCTCACACGTGAGCTTTTAGGGTCACCTCATACCTAAACCGTAACAATGTATGTGATGAATGGATGAACGCATATGGAAGAAGGATTGTCAGAGGAGATAAGTGGAAAAGGAGATGATGATCCACATGTATGATAAAGAGCAATAAATGGTTGTGATTTCATGAGAGAAATGAGCAATAAATAATGAGCAAACTTGTTTTATTTAGAAGTGCACATATGAAGGCAAATACAGATTATCAATGAATCATCACAAACCTAAGCAAGTGTTTACTGAACAAGTGGTGAAAAATGAAAGGTATCCTTTGAAAATGTGGAAATAATTTAAACAGGCAATTCTTAGGGAAAAATATGAAGTGATGAAAAGAATGTAGCAAAATATATCAAAAGTAATCTGAGAAATGGAAAATAATATAATAAAATAACATTTACAATTTTTTTTTAGTTGTAGATGGACACAATATCTTTATTTTATTTGTTTTTATATTTTATGTGGTGCCGGGGTGCTTCATGCATGATAGGCAAGCCCTGTATCTCTGAGCCACAACCCCAGCCCTAAAATAACATTTTTGCCTTGTAAAATTTACCTTTCAAAAAGTCTCAAGCTCCCAGAATTGGGGCTGCAAGTAGGAAACACTTCATACTATGGTAGTAGCATATAAAATTTTGCATTTATTAAGAATAACTTGGCTGTAGCTATTCTAAATTCAGCAGTCCCACTTCTTGGACTCCATCTCAAAGACATATTTTACAAGTGCACAAGGATATGTTTCCAACATTGTTTTGTTTGTTTGTTTGTTTGTTTTGGTACCGGGGATTAAAATGAGGGGCACTCGCCACTGGGCCACATCCCCAGCCCTTTATTTGTATTTATTAGAGACAAGGTCTCACTGAGTTGTTAAGTGCCTCGTCATTGCTGAGGCTGGCTTTGAACTTGGGATCCTCCTGCCTCAGCCTCATGCTGTTGTATGTACAAAAATAAAGTTATCAACTGGGGATATAATTCAGTTAGTAGAGTGCTTGCCTCACATGCACAAAGCCCTGGATTCGATCCCCAGCACCACACACACACACACACACACACACAAAAATGTTATCAAAAGACTGATAAAATAAATTGTAATACAAGCATACTATATACTATGTAGCTATGTAATCTTTAAGAAACAAGGTATTAGAGCTAAGGAAATAGCTCAGTGTTAGAGTGCTTCCTTAGGATGCACAAGGTCCTGGGTTCTATCCCCAGCACTGGGGAAAAAAACATAGTACAATTGTATAGCTGAACCAGAGCATATCAGCGATATTTTAAAAATAAATATAAAGACTCAGAAAAATATACATATTATTACTGAATTTATTTCAAAAAAATTTCAAATGCACAGAAATACATATGTGTGCATGTTCCTAGAAAAAGCCTAGAAAGGCAAACATTGAACTGATAACAAGGAACAACCCTGGGAGGCATAAGTGAAGGAGTTTATTTTAATACTCTTTTAAAAACCCTATTTCTGATCTTACATGACTTTTTAGTGCAAATTTTAATGTTACTGTTGCAAAAAATGTACATATTATGAATAATGTCATTTAATTTAATAAACAAAAACTAAAACAAAATAAAGAATACAGCTAGGGAAGCTTAAAATAGGTATAATTCCTAATCTGCTTAAAGAAATATAAAGGAAGAGAAAGGACTTGAAATACATAAATCAGTGTGCTCTTAAAAAGTTACTGGACAAAGCCGAGCATGTTATTTTAGGACATATGTCCTTTTCTAAAGCCATCAGGGTTATGGGGTCTGAGAATATATAAAACAGACCATAGATTAGATTGTAGCTAAAGGGATTCATGCTTGCATTTTGTTATGAAGTTCAAATTGGAAGTTGTTCAGGCAGAAAACTAATAGAAATGGGTGATAGCTAATTAACCTAAGGCTTCAAAGTAATTGCTCTGCAAGAAGCAATTTAAAAGGGACCTTTTATTTATTTATTTATTTATTTTTGAAAATCATAAAATGCCCTATTTGACTTTTAGCGCATGAGCAAAAATATGTGAATATATACAAATATTTGATTTTTTTTTAAACTTTCACCTGAACCAACTTCTTTGTAAAATTTTTTTTAAAACGGCAATAGAATAGCAAGAACTATGCTTCATAGCCTAGGCTTAGTACTTTGCCATATATGGAGATAATAGGAGTAGATCCCAGAACTAAATACAGCTCAGAGTGTGGGATTATATTTATTCATCCAGTACTGAGCCATAATCCTTACCACTAGAATCAAGAGAGTCAGTTACACCAGACAATATGACTGCTTAGTGGAGAAGTGACTCCCATACAATGAGATTTTGCTGTGAATGGAATGAATGTGTGACATCCAAAATGAACTTCTATCTGCCACAATGTACCAACCTGACCTCTAAACTTCTGTGCACAGTTTCTTTTCAAGAAGATGTAGACCTATATAAAATCTATTCATTCCTTCCCAGGAAAAGGAGTCCCAAATTTCCTGCATTTCTACAACTAGTTCCAAAAACTGATGTTTTGAGCAATGTACTGTTCTCTTCCTCAAATTTGCTTGTTATCTGTGACTTCCAGTTTCCTGGAATTTAAGTTTAATATGAGACTCAGAGATGTGGATAATAATATCTGGGTGAAGAGTTCTCAACAGAATTTCTGATCCTGATTATCTGCCTGTAGGTCTAAGCTTTATTAGCATGTATTCTTGATAAATCCTGGGACTGTCTTTTGTATTAATCTTAGGGTTTTTACATTACACCATTGGATACAGTATAGTATATATTTAAATAAACTAATTCCTCAAGAAATATAGTAAGTGTTCTAGATATCTCCAGGACTCACGCTTGCAATCATTTAAACCTCCCATAGAGTTGGTGTAGAACTCAAGATCTCTGCTGTCAGTTGCCCAGGATCCTTATGTTCAATACATTTCTCCCAAACTTCAGGATTCATTCTGATGCACTTAATTTGATTATACCCAAAGTGCACCAAGTTCTCTGATCAAAATTATATAAAATCACAATAGATATTTAAAAAATCTCCTTTTTATAATCAAGGTGGGTCAGCATTTTTAAAATAAATATGAGTTACATGGTAGAGATGTGGACATGCCATAAAATTATCATGCTTTGCCAAGAAAAGGTAAGATTAATTTGTTGAGAATCAATATACATCCTATAATCATTCAATTTTCAATGCTGTAAGTTTCCACAATTAGATCATAAACTACTTAAAAATATCATTGTATTTGCTGGAATATGTAATGGATAATGAATCAGACATGTTGGATGACTTTATTTCACCAATTGGTTTATAATTATTAACCTCAACATGATAAATAAGTCTAATATTTGGTCACATATATACATATCTAGTTTAAATCTGAAAAGTCATTTAGAAAATTGTTAATATCAAATACTTTTCGAAATAATATTTCCCCTGGATTGTTTTTTGTTTTATATGCTGTTAATATCTGTTTATTTGTTTTTTGTTGCAGGATTTATTTATACATGTGGTGGAACTTTAAAAGGACTTAATGGCACTATAGAAAGCCCCGGTTTTCCATATGGATATCCAAATGGTGCAAACTGTACATGGGTAATAATAGCAGAAGAACGAAATAGAATACAAATTGTTTTTCAGTCATTTGCACTAGAAGAAGAATATGACTACTTATCCTTATATGATGGACATCCTCATCCTACAAACTTTAGAACAAGGTTAGTGTATTTTGAATGAAAGAAGGGAATAAATATATTTTATGGGTAAAATTATTTTACATGTGATATAGTTATAATAAAGTTATAATGGCCATCCAATTATTATTCATTTAGAAATTCATCATTCCATAAAAAATTATCTCCATAACTCTTACCTTCTAATACTAGCACATTATTACCATTTCTCAAAAAGATGAATGCAATTGTGACCACTTTAGAGTGGTTAAACATATTTTGGGATTTAAAATTATTATCTCCAAACTTCATTCATTATGGGAATAACTCTTGATAAAATGAAAATGAAAGCATATTATATAATGTGTCTTTCAGTGGTATGTATCCAATTCTAATTCTAATATACAACAATATACAAAACACAATTACAAAATATCATACAAATACATTATTCAAATATTGGCAGAATACATTGATTTCAGATAATGTGTGCACATATATGAATGGTACATCGTTTCATGTCACAAACTGGGACATTGACATGTCTGCCCCTGCAAATGAAAGTATTAATTTTTAATCTAGTTGATAAAACATGTAAAAATTAGCTAGCATTCTCTATTAAAGTTATTCTTCACAATTTTTTCTTGGCACCTAGTTAATCTAAAAATCAAATCACTTTTTGGTGTCTTACACAAACACTCAATTTAATCATCAATCAACTATAACTCAACCAAAAAATTTTAAATGTCAGGCATTACATTAGTCCTAGATTAATATACCTATACTTACATAATGTTTTTTTCTTTTTAGTAAATATTTTCAATTTGCAATTTAAAACATTCTTAGCAGATAATATGTAGGAATTAATGTCCTTTTACTAAAGAATACTTGGCTGTATTTGAATTATGATTCTGTGAGTCTGTCTTTGTTTCTAAATATTTATATTGTTTTCTTGCTTCCCTGTTCTACAGGAGGCAGATTATCAATATTAACATTTTATATATTTATCAGCCTTACATATTAATTTGCATTAATTTTTTTTTCATTTTAAATAAATTTTGTTTATTATCCTTCCACATTTAGTAGTGAAAAACATGATATAGTGCAGAAAATGATTGGCCCAGAGGTAAGATTTACATCAAAGTGTGAGGTTTGTTGTTCATCAGCTGTTTGAGCACTCCATTCCCTCTCTGCTTAAACTGGGAGATGGTGATACTAAGGGGGATGTTTACATACATTTCATTGTACTCTTTTAACAATCTTAGAGAAAGCATGTGTGAAACAACCACATGAATATAAGATCTTATTAGTACACATGTGAACAGCTTCCTGTCAGAAGGACAGTTAAAAATGCTTGAGTTGTTTGAAATCACATATTAATGCAAATAAAAGTTCACTATATTGATTACAGGTAGGGTTCTATTTTCATTCATTCTTTTTCTCTTTGTTGATTTACTGGGTATTTCTGATTTCTTCCTCTTCTTACACTGTTCAACTCCTTCTATATAAAAAAGTATCCTGTATGGCATCCACCTATGACCGTGTTCAACATCATTTCAAGTATGATCAAATGCTGGCCCACGTTTGCCAATGACAGCACTAAGTCAAGACAGAAATCCTGGAAGCACATATGCACGTGTGCTTACCTTCAGTAGTATATGTGTGTGCAGGGGGAGGGAGGTCTTTCCATGTAAGGGTTTTGACCATGGGAATATACAGGACAGAGTTCTTCTGGTGAGCAAACTCCCAGAGGGTACAGGAGCGGTGTTCCCCACCATTGGAATATTTTGCAGTATTTCCCAGGCACTCTTACGATAACCATTGCATGCTTGGCCGGAGCACATGTCTAATCATAAGCAAAACATCTTATGTTGTGACCAAATGTAACCTATTGGTATAAATAAAGCCAGCAGCTGGGATGAGCAGCCATTTTGCCATTTAGCCATTCTGCCTCTGCACCTTGCTTCTATCTCCCTTTGATTTCTTTACACTTATACACTTGTGCATATCCAGTCAGACTATAGGCCAGAAAAAAAAGTGAAGGTGCAGTCTAAAATTTTGAGACATCTAAAAGGATGCACATAAAAGTACACAGACTATTGTGTATTTTCTTTACACCAGCAATGCATGCTCTATAATTGGTATAAACCTAAAAAGAAGTAATCCCCTTAACATTGTCTGCTAGTTCCTATAAAATTACTGATAGTATTGTTATATCTATTCCCTCTTGGTCCCCTTGCAAATTAGAGAAGATTATTATTTTATCGCTGCCTTTTTTAATAAAAAACAGATGTAGCCTCTGGAAAGTTGAAAGACTTTGAGAGATTGAGATAACTATTGTTCTCATTCTTTCCTTACTAATATGTAAATTGGTAACAATAGCATTTAGTTTTCAGAGATTTTGTGATGATTATGAAGTAATAAAAGCTCAATAAATCTAACTCTTGGCAATTATTTAGTGATTTCTCTGTAGCTGACACTACCAGATGTTTTGTATTCAACACAGTATTTAACTTCTCCTCTACCCAAATGGTGTGAAATAATAATTACTTTTATCATTCTCATCATTTTACAACTGGGAAAATGAGGCTTTAACTACTTGCCCAAGGTTAGCATTGTTGAAAGTAGCATGAAGCAGGGCCACCATAGCAAAACAAATGTAGCTCAATTCTGAGTCTATGTTGCTTAACTCCAGTTATAACTAATTATTTGTAACCCTCAAAATTTATGTATTTATGTTTTAATTAAAACTTATTTTTCTTTACTGTATTTAGTAAAATTTGATAAGAAAAATCATGAAAATAAATATTTCCAAATATATGTAATATAAAATATTGGAAAGATAATCTACAAATAAATTCTTGCTATTTGTTTTATAGGCTGTGTTCTAATACTCTTAAAACATTCTGTTCCCTGTAAGATGTTTAATGTATCTATCTGTTGATCTCTGTGCTTAAAGAAATACAGTTGCTAATGTTATAGCTTATTTTAGTTAGCAAGACTGGGGAAAAAAAAAAATCCAATGTGTAACCTTCAGCCTCTTCCAGACTGTGTTTACATGCAAAATCTGCTGTTTGATTAGAAATTGAAACTGCTGCTGGCAGAGTTAGATTCATGTTTGCATCTGTTTCTTTGACTCACTGTTTCCAGCTTTTTGTTTCTCTCACATGGGATCATATTCTCACTTAATGCATGTCCTTATGGTATGTCTGCTGTTCTCTTTCTTCCAGGAATTGAAACTTGTTTTTTGTTACTTCTCATGAGTTCCAAAGGTTTTGTAAAAAACAGCTTGCTATAGTTGCCTTGCCATAATGCAGAAAAGATGGTTTGTGGGTCTTGTCATCTTTACAAATAGAGACACATTGGGATTTGTCACCAGTTCTATACTTTTAAATTTCTTCTCTAACTTTCCAACTATTGATGATCCTGCTTATTTCCTATACATTTTTTATTTGCTAAATAAAATTGACATTGGTGATTGAATGAATACTTTCAGCAAGTCACTGTTAGATTCCTTTCTTGGTTATAACTTTAGCTTAGAATGAATGCTTGAGTACTTAAACCAGCATTGGTCTATTTTTATGCACAAAAGTATTACACGGATTTGTTTACTTTGTTTATGGTAATAGCGTATCCTCAATAATAAAAAATATACCATAAACTAAAACAAAAACACCTATATCATGAGATAGAGATGGACATATTCAAGTAGTTAGAATCATCCTATAAATGCAATTTATGTTCATATTCAATCTCTCTAGTTTATAAAATACATATATCACATGTGATTAGAAATTTTAGAAGCATCAATTTGCTTGCAGTATACTATAAGGTAATTTCATTATTCTGTTGTAAGATAGTTTGTTTTTTTGTTATAATTAGTTCAGACATCAGTATCTTCATAAATAAATATTTTCTATATCTTAGATTAGTTCCTTAGGAACAGAATAAATATTTGAAAAGCCAAAAATAATATTTTTCATATTACTACTCTTCTTTTTCAAAAGCTTACGTTAATGAGTACTATTGTGAGTAGATGAGTGTACTCGATATTTCCATTTAGTCTTTGCAGTCTTACGTCTTTTATTCTCAGTTTTATTACTTTATTTTCATATATTTAATTATTATAGGTCTCTAACATTTTCCCATGTTTGAAACTACACATTTTTTTCTGTTAATTCCTTGTGTCTATATGTCACTGTCTTTCTTGATGACTTGTATAATTTATTCATACTTAAATATATAAATATTTGTCCTGTTCTATGACAAAAACATTTCCCCGTTTATTTATGTCTTATAAAGTCTTGGTTATTATTTGAGCAGTATATTTTTACAAAGTTAATTAGACTTTTCTTTGTTATGTCTCTTGAATGTTACTGTAGGCAGGAGTGACAATATGGGTGACCATATTTGGCTGTAAGAGAAAACTGTGACTTAAGCAAAAGTGGGTTTGTTTCTCTCAGATAACAGTGACTCTATTAATGTGTAACTACTCAAGAAAGCAAAACTTTCTCAAAAGTCCTCAGAAGGATTGTTCTTGCATATGATTGGCCAGAACAGCCTTGTAACAGTATCCTTTGGTGAGAAGTATTCTGGATGAAGACCAGTCCATTTTTAACCTCATCTATGCTAATTGCCATGTGAAGGCTGAGGCCAGACAACTGACAAAAAACCAATCACAGTATCCTAATAGTACTATTCATACTTCTTATTTTACTGTTATAAATCAAAGTTAGGTTTTAAGAATGCTAGATTTTCTAAATAAGTTACTCCTAAGGTTGTCATAGAAAAAGAAGTTAGCTCACAAATTCATAGTGAAAGTGTCATAACTACAAAATAAAGTTTATGTTCTTGAATTATAAAAAATTATAAAATTATAAAAATTATAAAAATGTCCACAAATTAATAATGTAAAAAGGTAGGTAAAGATACAAAATGAAAATTAAATATAAATGTAAACATGACAAAAATCTTATTGGCAGAGGCAGAAAATATTAAACCATAAAACCTGCCATAAAGAAATAGATAGCTAGTTCAGGCAAGGAGAGTTTTCTATTTTAAATACGTCATCAGGGACAAGTAGACAGAGAACCAGGGACATCTTGGAATGCATGATGGTAATGAGAAATTTCTAAAAGAAAGGAAAACCTGTACAAACATTGCAGTTCTGTAGCATGCATGTGAAAATATGTAAACAAGGAAGGCAGAAAAGTGGTGTAATAGACAAGGATAATACAAGGCCTGGTGACTTCTGTAAAGACTGAGTTTCAAAAGTTTTCCAGTGGAAATGTGATAAAACTTGAGCCACTGCCAACCATATTAAGGGGAATAACCCCACAATGCACAGGGTTGCCAGGCCTGGGCTGAGCAGTGCAGCTTCTGCTGTTTGTGCCTCTGAGTACTGTGTCAGTGGGGAAGTACTGTGCCTGAGTCAGGCAGGGGAAAGGAGAGCTTTTGTGTAATACCTTCACAAGTTTGGATCTTTTCTTCAATTCCCCCCAGTAGTGGGGCACAGTTTTCTAATTCCCACAATTCATGGCCCTGTTATAATCTCAAAGGATCATTTAAGCTGCCTGAAGAACAGATTCTGTCAATTCCAAAAACAAGTTGTAATTCATTGGTATTATGAATTTTGTGAGAGAAGTTGATATGGGGAAATATCAAGAGTTACATAGTATATCATTATATAAAATTTAATATCATTATATAAAATCAATATCATTATATAGAATTCTGTGTTTATATTCTAAGAAGACATTTTATGCCAAAATTTAAACTATTTAAATAAAGTTAGAGACTACAAATACAAGAAGAATAAGGAAAATAAAATGCCCAACAGTATAACTTCTCAGAAACATAATGATGTAAATATTTTTGATTTTTAAATACTTGTGAAATGGGAAATTATCAGTGTGAAAATTTTCCAGATCCCTGTTGACATTCAAATTTTTTTATAAGTGTAATCTGTTCCTATCAGCTCCTTTTAAAGGCAAGTGCATCAACAAACAAAAAATCTAATAAAAGAATAATGTATCATAATTATAACACTGAGGGAGTAAGGTGGCATATATCTATACTCCCACATAGTTAGGTGGTCAAAGCAGGAAGATTGCTTGAGTCCAGGGGTTCGGTTCAAATGCATCCTGGATGAGTTAGTTAGCTTTTTTTTTTTTTTTTTTTTTTTTTTTTTTTTTTGTCTCTTTGACTAAAAGATCTGATCAGAACAATTTTAGGGGAGGAAGTTTATTTAGGGACTTATTGTTTCAGAGTTCTCAGTCCATAGACAGTAGGCTCCATACCATGGGACTCAAGGTGAGGCAGGATATAATGGCTGAAAGAGTATAGCAGAGGGAAGCAGCTCACATGATGATCAGAAAGCAGAGAGAGAGGTTTCCACTTGCCAGATACAAAAATATATACCCCATAGTCACCCTCCATAAACTACTTCCTCCATCTACACTCCAACTGCCTCCAGGTACCACTCAGTTAATCCCATCAGGGATCAATTTACTGATGAGATTAAGGCTATAACCAAATCATTTCTCTCCTCCAAACCTTCTTGCATTGTCTCACATATGAGTTTTAGGGGACACCTCACCTCCAAAACATAACACAGAACAACTCCCAAAAAACAATGTCACACTGATTTAATAATATTTTATTACATATATACATGTGAATGTACATGCATATACATATGTATGTATATATGTGTGTGTATATTTTTATTAAATTTTAGCCTTTAAGATAATAAAAGCAGCTGGGTTGATGTTCATAGAAAATCATGTGAACATTTTGACTGTACATTCTTGATAATATTCCCACAACTAAACCAGAAATATAATTCCAAAATGTGATAAAGAATATCTCTTAATCTCTTAAACTAAATAACAATAAGTCCAACTTTAGCTTTTATTTAAGTATGGGTTATGGATGGTAAGTTTTACTTATGTTAATTTAGTACAATATAATTATAATTTCTATTTCATTAAAATTTGAAGCAGAGCAAGAAAATAGGAGATATCATACAATTAACTAAAATAAATGAATTATAGAAACTTAAATGATATAAACAGAAATATTAGTTCTAAATGTTGAAAAACGTACCAAATTTTGATTATAGATTTTATGGTTGTATGCATAGAATACCTTGGATAATTTCCTGGAAATCTAAAGGATTAAAAAAACTAAAGAGTGTTGACCAGTGTCAGTATCACATCAAACATCATTTGGAAAAATAAATATTCTATGACAAATAGCCCCCGAATTAGAATAGCAGAATGGTTAAAGATAAACTCCATAAGTATCCTATAGATCTATAATAAAAAATTATAATTTAGTGCCAAAAGACATAGAGTTGGAAAGCAGAGAACCACACTGTGTTCATGAGTAAAATGACTATATTTGTAAGTATCTCAACCTTTGAAACTATAGAGATTCTGTTCAAATCTCTTAATGTATTTTAGGTTACTTGGAAAAAATGACATAATTATTCATTAAACTATCACAGCATAATAACCAGGAAAATATTTAATGCAGGAGTAGAGAGTTTACTTATTTTTCCATATTTTATGGTATATTATAATTGCACAAAATGCTGCAATTTGTTTTTACACATTCATACATGTACGCAATATAACATAATTTGACTAATAGCATTCCCCAGTTTTCTTAATTCCCTCATCTCCCCCCTCCCAACTGGTCCTTTTCCTCTAAGACTATAGAGTTTAAACAATTTTTGGTGGGGGTGGGAAGTACTAGGGATTGAAGCCAGGTGTTTTATCACTGAGCTACATCCTCAGTACCCTCTCCCCCTTTGTGAAATTAAGTCTCATTAAATTGCCAAGGCTGAACTTGCACATGTGATCCTCCTCCTGCCTCAGTAACCTAAGTTGCTGGGATTGCAGGCTTGTGCCACCGCTCCCAATTGAGAGTTTAATGATCAAATTAGACTCCAATCAAAATAAAATCTAAGTAATTATCAAAAAGAAATTACTTATAAAATATAAAGGTTTGATGTGATTAATATAAATAACTTATAGTAATTAACATGAAAAAATATAATCATATACAGAGAAGTATGTAAAAAATGCTAAAATACTAATATACAATAAGAAAACAGTAAGAACAGATCTCATTCTGAGAAAAAAAGGAAATAAAGGTAACATTTTCAAATATAAAATTGGTCAAAACTGTTATAAACACTGTAAACACTGCATTTTGATAAAGATGTTTAGTTATTTTGTCACATAAGAAATGGGAATACCAGTTTATGCGTGATTTTTGAAGGATAATTGCATAAGATGTCAAAAATTTTTAAAATATATGCTAGGAATTTATTATAAATAACACATTAAAATACTCCCCTCTCCAAATTAGGCACAGACATGCATAGATATAAATTTTATACCAGGGATTGAACTCAGGGGCGCTGAACCACTGAGCCACATCCCCAGCCCTATTTTGTATTTTATTTAGAGACAGGGTCTCACTGAGTTGCTCACTTTTTGCTGAGGCTGGCTTTGAACTTGTGATCCTCCTGCCTCAGCTTCCTAAGCTGCTGGCTTTACAGGAACGTGCCCCTGCTCCTGGCTTACAGCTTTTCTTTGCTGTTTTACTGTTTTTATTTATAATTTTGAAAAATAGCAAAATCAAGAATGTTTAAAGAGAGAGAGTGGTTACTAATAAATGGAGACAATACAGTAATGAGAGTCCTCTTCTTCATAACCTCTTGAGTCCAGTCTTTACTGTCCACTGTCCTGGTGGCATTCTGGTCATCTGAACTCCCACCAGAATCACCCAGTAAGCTCTGCTTACAACATTCTAAATCCTTTCCAGCTTGCATCTTTAGACTTTTCAAAATTCTTACCCTAACTAATCAGCTCCAAAGTTTCTGAACCACATGGTTAATTTAGTCACAGAAATAATCTCACTTCTCATTACCAATTTCTGTTTTAGTCAGCTTTATTGTCACTGTGACCAAATTCCTGAGAGAAAATGTTTATTTGGGTTACAGTTCAGAAGTCTCTGTCCATAGATGGCCAGCTCCATTGCTCTGGACCCAAGATGAATCAGAATATTATGTCACAAGGATGTTACAGAGGCAAGCAGCTGAGAACACGACAATCTAGAAGGAGAGAGAGCTTTACTCACCAGGGGAACATATGTACCTCAAAGGCAATCCCCCAGTGGCCTATTTCTCCCAGCCACACCCTACCTGCTTATAGTTACCACCTAGCTAATCCATTCACGTGGATTAATGCACTGATTAGGTTAAATCTCACATATGCCAAACATTTCACCTCTAAACTTTCTTGCATTGTCTCACATATAAACATTTGGTGGATATCTCATATCTAAACCATAACAGTTACCTCAAGGTGATTCCCTTTTATGCAACTATTTGATTCCTAAGATTTTTACTTTGAATAATCAGTGTCATTAAAAAACAGCAGTGTAATTTCCTTACCTCTCTTCCTATCTGCAAGGTTATTTTTCATATATTTATCATTCATTGATACAATTTAAAATTCAAACTGGAAAGCATGAATATCATAAAAATGAGCTGTGGCTAAGTCTATTATAAATAGTTTAGATCTTCAAATAAATCAAAACTATATTATGAAACCATTTTAAAACTTTAAATTTATAACCAATTTTTATACTTTAGTAATAATGAAAAATAAATTCCAAGAATTGATATTACTTTGTACAGTTGTAAAATAGGATATGTAAATGATTATATAGGCCTGTCCATCTTATTTTATTTTCTAAACAATTTCTTTTCTTTCATGGTTCACAGAAAATCCTAAGTCAGTAGGTTCAAATCTTTGGCACATATGTTATTCAGAGACATCTTGTTTTCAGTGTAATTAAAATAGAAAACAATTGAGTTTCATTTTGAAGTAACAAAAATTCATTATTAAAATGTAAACTTTTAAATTGAGGCACACATTTTTCCAATAGCTCAGTATTCAAATCTTAAACATACAGTTAAGTAAATTTTGACAAAATGTATATAAACTCCTGTAACATACAACCTACTTAATATATGAACATTTTTATCATCCCAGAAAATGTTATTTCTTTCCAATAATAGGTATCTCCCCAAATAACCACTGTACTTATTTTTTTTCTGCGTGAATTACTTTAATTCTTTCTAACATTCATGAAATTTCAATGACATAGTATACTCTATGTCTGGTTCTTTTTCACTTAGCATAATGTTTTTGAGATTCCTTTACATCATTACGTGCATCAGCAACTTGTTCCTTGTTTTTCCTCAATAACATTAAATTTTATGAATTATTTCCCTGTTAATGAATATATGGATTATTTGAAGTATGAGCTATTCAGAATAAAGACTCAAGAACATTAAGAAATATTTTGGAGCATGCATCTCCATTTATCTTAGTAAATGCCAGGAACAAATTGTTTGGTCATTGGATAGACATAGGTTTAATTGCATAAAAAACTGCCAAACCGATTTCCAAAGCTGTTTTCCTATTTTATAGTCTACTATCATTGTACAAGAGTTCTGTTTGCTCCACATCTCTGCCAACATTTGAAATTGTCAGTCTCTATTTTAGATTTCTATTTTGCATTTTTGTGATAATTATTACATTGATCCTGTGTTCATTGACCATTTATTTATGTACCCTTATGAAGTGTCCATTGAAATAATTTTGCCTATTTTAATTACATTGCTTGATTTGTCTGAATATTATTGAATTATAAGTCTTGATATATCTCATATCTTTGACAAATACATACAGTGCAACCTTGTTGAATCTGTGACTTGCTTTTTCAAATCCTTATATTAGTGTTGATGAGTCAAAATTTTTAACAAAGTCCAATTTATCAATAACTCATTTAGTAAGTGCTTTATATGTCATCTGATAAATATTTGTTTATCCAAAGATGAAAAATTCTACTGTATTTTCTTCTGAAGTTAAGAGTGTTAGCCTTTGTAATTAGGCCTACAGTTTGTCAGGTATGAAGGAGATTAGGCTCATTTTGTTCCCTTAAGGTATTTAAAACTAGCATGGTATATATTTTAAGGAGTCATAGAAATGACAACTAATACAGTATGTGTCCTAGCTGGCTGCTGTTGGGCATAATTACAATTGGGTATCTTTCGATAATTTTTTAAAAAATGAGTACTTGTTCAAATTTGTTAGAGAAAGCGCTATTCTTTCTCTTCAGTTCTGTAATAAAATACCTGCACTTATCTTTTACTATGCAACTATTTATAGTCTGTTTTATACTTTCTTGACCATAGTAATAGACTATACATTATTACCATGGTTACTATGGTTATGGTTAAATTTTCTGAACTTTTGTTTTGATCACTGTATTGAATAGCAATTATTTAACCAGCATTTTTTTCTCAATTAAGTGAGGGATAAATATGAAATAATTTGTCACAATTTCTTACTTGCTATACAAACTTGCTCAATTCTTGATATAATCATAGGATTCACAAACCTGAATGATGTAAACTAGGGATAGTAATTGGAATGAATAAGCAGCAATATTTAGCTTAAATTCCCATATGTGTAAATGATAGACCTTCCTTCAGAAAACGTTGGCAGTGTTCCATAAATGTTCCTGGAAGGTCAGTCTAGTTCTTTTCTTACATAATTTATCTTATCTCCTTCCTTTTTTTTTTTTTTTTTGCTCCATGAATTTTCCATGCAACTTTTTAACTCTCATGATACAAGTATTCCTCTTCCTACTTTCTGCTCTTTTCAATGACATGCAATCATCCATCTCCTTTCCTGTAGGTATAATAAGGTAGAGAACATCTTCCCCATGAAAATTATTGGAATATATCTAAATGGCTAATTATATCATAGAAACAAACAACCACAGGGTATATTTTATGGCAGTGCACTCTGGTGATTTAACTCACCTTGATGATATTTCTTCTCCTGCCCCTGTCTCTAGGCTGTCATAAAGGTTAGATTGAGAATGACAGAACTCAATCCAATTTGCTGGCTCTGAAGATTTCTCCCTTTGGAGCTGGAAGCAGCCCTTATATCCTAATTATTTTTCTTGCACAACAAAATGTCAGGGAAATGCAGAGGCTTGGCTGCCTGACTTAATGCCATAGATGGTTTGTGTGTATAGTTGTCTGCAGAAATTGAATATGTGATATAAACAACTATTTATTCAGTAAATAAAGTGAAGCAATACTATTGTTTTCCTTCTGTTTCTGTAATATAAATTTTGTTTCAACTATGACTTTGGTAATAGTCTTGTATAGAAAAGAGCCCAGAAAACAGAAATTTATTATAGAAATGTTTTTTTTTTTTTTTTTTTCCCTATGGACAAGTTTTTGAAATATGTTCTATTGTGGTTAGAATCCCCATCCTCAACATTCTAATTTACTGAAGACGTAGTGTGTTGTCATTGGGTACACAAGTGAATTAGGGAAAAAGTCAATTAAATTTTGATGCATTTTAGGCAGTTAATGAGTCTTCCCTTTAGATATCATCACTCACTTTGGAGTATCCACATTAATGATTGGATAGATTTCAAGGACAGACAGGATTTCTAAAACTTTTTGTGAACATAAAAGTCTCTTTCAAATCTGAGGAAGGCAAGGATTCAATAGTATAAACAACTATCTATTGTTTATACTAGGCATGTTGCCAAAAAGAATTGAGGCTACTTTTGGTGAAAAAACAGACTAAATTAAACCATTGAGGTTGAGGTTAAAACATAGAACAAGAAATGACAATAAGCAAGTTTTAACTTTTTTCCATGGATTATATTTATTCCATCTTCATATCAAATTTATTTCCATTTGCCTGCTTTTAGTAAAACAGTACTGATTTACTGAAAGCAAAATGTACATGGTATCATAACTGACTAGTGATGTTTCATATGAAAGGCAGTTACTCTTTGTAAACTTTCATCATCTCATCTGTACAATGGCATCATCAAAATGCCTATTTGATTATCTCACAGAAAGCAACTTGATGCTTTCAGAATTATGTGTTTTTAATGACATAAAATTTCATTTTGGTAATCTGAAATTCTAACTAAAATGTTAGGTTAGGCATTTAGATAAACTCTTTGTGAATTCATTCAGATTTGCTAATATATGATACTCTAAGACACAGTTACTCTGTAGCTGTATAAAACTAATAATTCTGAATCCACACTCTTTAAGACTACTCATGCTATTCTTATGACATCATTTCTAAAATTCTTCCAAATATTCCTGTTATACACATGAGAAACTCAAATTTCAGAAATGTCAGTAATTTTTCCAAGATTAAAATGTTAGTATTTCTAGAGACTGAAAATTGAAGCTAAATTAGTTAGTGCACAGCTCATTACTTACATTTATTTTTTACTTTTCAATTGTACCATTTTGGAAGTGACTGACTAGAAGATTTACTTCAATATTATTAGTTTAATTTTTACATAGTCATCTTACTAAATATTAATTGAAAGGTCAAGAATGTTAAATTGCACAAGAAAAAGCACCACATTTATATGTGTCCAGTTTAAAAATAACTCACCTATTTGATGTTAAGACAATATGCATCCAAATAACTATTACACCATAGAAATACTCATATAAAGAAGAAAAATATTCATTCAGAAGTTACTAAAGTCTGATGTTAACAATAAACCTACATGATATGAATAAAAATTAAAGCTAACAATATATGAACTTGACTAAGTTCATGGCTTCCCAGTTTGTCTTTCAAAACACTGAAGACATTCAATTGTATTTTAAATGGTATTTTTAGGAAAAAATAACTGTTTAATTAAATATGAATTTTTAATTTTTTTCTTAAAACTTCATAATTTATATTGATTTTATTCTATACCAATTTTGGTTAAAGCTTGGGATAACAAGAAGAAACTAATAAGGATTAAAAATTTTTACGTATTAATTTTCTCAATAGTTTTCCTTACTAAGTACAGATTTAAACACACTAAGTTAATCTTGAACAATGGAAAGGATTATTCGATTTTACAAATAAAACACACACACACACACACATGCATATACAACACCAAATATAAGGGTTTACTAAAGCAGCAGCAGAAGTAAAATATAATCCTCAACCTATTTAAAATCTGTGTATTAGAGTAATATATTTCTTTTTTAAATTGCTTTTTTGAGGCATTAGAATATAAAAATAAAATAAAATTTCAGAATCCCATTATATATGTATATATGTGACATTCTTTGATGCATAAAACTAAAATGTTGCAGATTCTACACACACAAACACACACACACACACACACATAGAGAGAGAGACAGAGCTAGATTTTATATACATATTTAGGTATATACAAAATAACCTAGGATTGTGGTTAAAAATTGCATGAACCAAACATAGCAGCTTTATTTACTTTATTTTTAGATAATATTTTCAAATTATAAAAGTCAAATTATTTCTGGGTAAAATGTAATAATTAAAAAATACTCAACCAAAAAGAAAATTAATATATAAAATAACAAATAGACATACCATATTCATTGGAATACTAGTATTAACTAACTCTTAATGCATTCAATTATATTTCCATATGAATTTCCTATATTCTCTCACATTCTCCTTAAAATACATTACATACATAATATTTTATTAAGTAATATACACAAAATGCAATAGAATAAATTGGGCATCAATTCCATTCCTCTGACTTTTCATAGTCTCACTCTGACTTTACCCCAACTATATTAGTCAGCTTTCTGTCACTATAATGAAATACATGTAATCATCAACTTATAATGGGAATAGGTTTCTTTCAGGGATGAGGATATAATTCAGTGGTGGAGTATAAAGCACTTGTCTTGCATAAATGAGGTCCTGTGCTTGATTAATAGCACTACAATCAAAGAAAGAGAAAGCGAGAAGAGGTTTGTTTGTTTTGAAATTTTGGAGATTCCAGTACAAGATGGTGTGGACTCATTGCTTTAGACCACTGGTGGGAGTATCAGGTAGAAAGGGTGAGGCACATAGAGCAGAGTAAACTGCTGACTTTGTAAGCCAGAAAGCAAAGAGAGAGATGCACAGGTTGGGATCCCACAACCTCCCTCAAAGAGTATATCCCCAAAGACTTATAAGGCTTATATGGTCCCACCTCCTAAGATTCTACCAGCTCCCAAAGTACCATACTTGGGACTAAACATTTAATACATGGACCCCCAGGGGATATTTATCAAAATCATAGCAGCACAGGAAGAAGCATCCCCATGTTGTGACTGTCATTCCCTCCATCCATTATTTTTCTAAAACTATAATGACACACAAATTTATCTCTAAGCATCACAATATTTAATTTTGATAATTTTTAAAATTTAAGAATGTTTTCTGGGACTTGTTTTTTTATGTTTTTTTCAGTTGTTGATAGATCTTTATTTTATTTATTTATACATGATACTGAGAATCGAACACAGTGCCTTATACATGCCAGGAAAGTGTGCTACTGCTGAGCCATAGCCCCAGGCCCTGGAACATTTTTTTTTTTTTTCAACTTAACATATTTCTAAGAGTCATCCATGTTTTGGCATATTGGTATGATTCATTCATGCAACACCCTTTATTAAAGAATACAGTGCACTTTATATTCTATTTTTAACACGTAGACATTTATAGTGTTTTTAATTTGTTATTACAAAGAAATGTACTAAGCATAAATCTGCACATATTTTATGTAGAAAATGCAAGAGATTCACCCAATGTCAGAGGAGAGAGTGATTCAGTGTATATAGAAGATGCAATCATTAAAATTTAGTCATATCTTCCACAATGTTAATTGTTTTCCTAAGTGTAAAGCAGAGGCCAGACAGGTAAGCGGAAACCAAGTGAATAAAGTATCCTGTGGAAGGTGAAGAAAGCAAAAGGAGGCATGAGTAGCTATGACAAATGCTGAAGCCAAATGTTTTCCATGTTCAATGGAGCATTGCTCACTGAATTTAACAATATAGAGGTTATTTTTATAAGCTGTTTTTTCCAGCATTACTGGGATCAAGAGTCTGATTGAAGTGGATAGGTTCAGGAAAGAGTAGGAGAAAACAAAATGGAAACTGTGAGTATTGACTATTGTTGAAAGAACTTTTGATGTAGAGCTAACAAAATGGAGATATAATCTAGAGGGAAATAAGGAACTGACAGAGTTATTTTAGTTATATATTTATTTTACCTATTATATTTATTGGATAGGAAATAAGAAATCACATTTCAGGATTGAAGTTTGATTTGTAATACATTTTTATATTATAATGTATTTGTAAAGACAAGTATATTGTAATATATTTCTAAAGGCAGACAATATTTTCCCACTTACTAACATTCTGATATTTTCTCTTGAATTAAAAGTTTAATAGTTTCATGATACACGTTCAAACTTGCTACAGAAAGTAATAATGGGTTTTAAACAATGCTGTGCCAGACCAAAATTAATCCTCAGATTTCTAGCCTATGATGTTTCCTTAATGCCAATCGTTTGACTACAAAACCAGTACAACACATTTTACACATTTATTATAGTAGTACAATAAATAAACAGCTATACCATGAATATTTTTCAAATAGGCAGAAAGAGCAAGTTAAATTCTAGCTTTAACTCTACCATAATTATTAAAAAGTATAAAATATTCTAGATTAAAAATAAGATGTAACCAAGAATGCAGAACAAATTCGTAAGTCATTTTTGAGACCGTTTATTAAAATTCACTTGGTCATTCTGCATCTCTTATTCATCAAATACACAGACACTCACCAAAAATATGTGTTAAATATGATATGGGCTACTGTTTTCAGCAGCACTGATTGACTATGAGCCAGAAGGTCATGTGAATTGTTTTCTAAATGGAAAAAAAAAAAAATTTCCTGCCTTTTACAGATTGCATCAGTTAATATGAACACAATGAGAAAATATTTGCCAAAAAAATAAAAGTTCTTTTCACTCCTGTTTTCCTTCAACAAGTTGAGCAAAAGTAATGAGTCATGGACATAACATTTTGATACAGGCAGTGAGTACACATATTTTCTCTAGGTGAATTTCTATTTCTTATCTTTTCATTTTTCAGTCTCTTCTGTTTGCTATCTTCTCTGAAATCCTCGTTTACAGTCAAAACTTGAACCCTTCTTTGTACATCTTTCACCTCTATTGTCTCCTGGTATTTTACTAAACTTGTTCCCTAATCTTAATGCTCTCCTCCATCATTCCCCACTTTGCTTAATCCATACTATCCACAAGAGTGAGGGGCTAATACAAGGATTTTATCTTCTCTGTGGATTTCTCCTTCAGTCATTGGACAATAGAAAAGGAGAATACTAAGGTTTTGCATCATATAGTGGGTAGTTACTATATTATTGACTAATTCATAATATTACAATTAATAATACAATTATTGTTGATGGAAAGTATATAATCAATTTTTGATGATGGAACTAATATGCTGATATGTTTCTTCTTTTTGGTTAATTTTTAGCTCAATAGTGAAAATAAAATTTTCAAAATAATCATGTAAATTCATACCTGAAGTGTTTACAAAATGGCATAAAGTGACTATTATTACATTGATGACTTTTAATTCTAGAAAAATTTTCATTTATTTAAAACAAGTAATTTAAAAATATACTTAACATAATACTAATATAATGTATATATTCAATAATATTTGCCTTAGGTCAGATGACTGTTAGCTTGAATAAAATAATATTTTCATTTCCTTAATTTATGAAAATTAAACTTGAACCAATCTTGGGATGACTTAATAGACTAATATATATTTCATATCTGATTTATTACAGCATCAAATTGGTAGTTAATTTTTTCACATTTTAGTTTTCATAGTTCTATGAATTGATTCTAATATGAAGTTCCAAATCTTACTTTGACTTCCAAATAAAATATTTTCAATCATAAAACTGAAAATACACATAAAAAGTAAATGTGTGAGCAGATTCTGGTTTGTATGTTTACCCTTGAACTAAAACATGGACTAAACTACTAGAATCTTGTGATAGGTCTTGACAGCTAAGCATGTATCCTCTCTAACTTTGTAGCATGTTAAGTTCCTAAAATCAGTAAGAGCTACATGGAAATTCTTTTATCCAACTTAATATATGAAGTTAATAAAATATAATTTAACTAAAACACACAAATTTCATAATTTATATAAGACAAAATTGTTTTTTAATCTTGTCAAACATTGATATGCTTTTCTTATCACTGCATAGAAGCACAAGTATAACTGACATTACAATTAATATCATTAAAGAATAAGGCTAACATATTATTGCCTATCAACCTCCCTGCATCTATAAAATTCTTATTTTTGGATTGTGTCCATCAGGAAGCAACCAAAGCCCCCAATTGCTTATCCAGGTGTTCTATGGGGTTTTGCCTTTGATATGTGTTGCCTGATTTTATGGTTCCCATGATCTTGCATTTTTATCAAAGAAACAGGAAGAGTTTATCTCTGCCCACTTTCTAATATTCTGCGTATCTTACAGCAGAGCATTTAGGGGACAATAATTGCCTTGTTTGTATCAATTATTTTGTACATATGGACATTCCTTCTACAATCTGGTCACACATCTACTTTCAATGCTATCAAGTAAATATTTTATTTAGAATTTGAAGAAAGCTTTATTAGTTCCTCTCTCTTCCACTTCAACTCACATATTTTTTCAGCTACTAAATTTGTCTGTTTTTATCATTTTTTATTTATATACTTACTTTCAATTTGCCTGTGGAAAATTTATTTTTGAATAGCATTGTTTTTGTGATAATGTCTTTGATAGGAAGACATTTTACTCTTTTAATACCTAATTCTAAATACCACTCTTCTTCACCTTCATCTTATATCTCAGTTGTGGTAGTAATAGTCTATACCAGCAGAGCATGTATTTTGCAGTCAGGAAAAACCTCTACTGAATTCTAATTCTCTGACTAAATAAAGAGAATGCAGTGAACAAATCATTTAACCTCTCTAAACTTTATGGGAAGTAGGAATATAAAAGTAGGAATATACATCTTCAGAGTATTTTGAACATTAAATGTATAAAATATTAATGTACTGCATAGCACAGAACAAAGTTTTGCATAACCTTTAATGGTGATAATTAAAAAATCTTGGCTTCTATGACCCTGCCTTAATACTTATGGTATTATTCAGTTCTTCACTTTCTTTTTCCACAAACCTATAATAAGAATTGCCCTTTGTCAAGGTGAATGTCAATCACATTATAGTTCATATTGTTTTCATAGTTTCTTAAAATTATTGGCAATAAGGGTATTCTGTATTTCCTCTTTTCATTTTTCTTATAATAATCACTAAATTTAATTTACTACCTCATTGAAGCTACTCAGGGCAAGGTGATCTTCTAATTGTCTGATCCATGGATTAGTTTTTAAGCACTCACATATACTTCCAGTGTCAGAATAATTTGGATAAACTGGCGAAATCATTAAAAATTTAGCCATACTAATTGAGAGTCCTCACAGAAGAGCAAAAAGAACATGACTTTAATTTCTGACTTTGTCATTTACTAATGATGTGGTTTTTAACAAGAAATTTCTGTTCTCAGGCCTTTGGTTTCTTCATTTTCAAAATGAGATAATAAAAACAAGGTCACATGTAGACATCCAGGTCATGGGAAATAATGAGAATGCATGTTAAACACTTACTTTGTAGTAGACACTTAGTAAATGGTAACATTTAACATCATTTCATTAGCTAAAATAGTTTTTCTTATTTCACATCAAAACTGTCAAAAATGACTTCATTTATATAAATATTTTAATTTTGAAATCATGGTTAATTTTCTATTTCAAGTAGTTTGACTGCCCTTGTTCACTAAAATTATACTAATTCACATATACATATGTATATGTGATAATATCATGCTTAATTATTGTAAGAAGAAGTATCCAATGGCTCAGAGAGAACTGTGAACTTATATTTAAACATTATTCAGAAATAATACAAGGACTATATACATATAAATATAATTTCAATGAACTGGTATGGTGGTGCATGCCAGTAATTCCAGCAATTCAGGAGGCTGAGACAGGAGGATTACAACTTTGAGGTCAGCCTCAGCAACTTAGTGAGGCATTAAGCAACTTATTGAGACACTATCTCAAAATTTAAAAATAATAACAAGAGCTGGGAATGTAGCTCAGTGGTAAAGTGTGTCAGGATTAAATCTCCAGTGCCAAAAAAAAAAAAAAAAAAAAAGTTAGTTTCAATGAAGATAGCATATCATATTTGGAGAATATATATTTACCTAAGAAAAAATAACTTTTAAAATAATCCTATTTTGTGATCAACAAGATAGTGCCCAGTTAACTGAAAATGAGAGTAATGTATTTGTCTATTAATTTCATTTCTCATATTTTCTTCTTCCTATACTTTTGTGGGAAAAGATAAGAAAATCACTTTCTATGAGTAGCCATCTTCCTTGATTGTTTTTTTCAGGATTCAACTAGAAAAAACAAATAAATGAAATTTAATCCAGGAACCAGTAGAGATAAAAGCATGCAAAAGGGGAAGAAGAAGGAATCTAGATGTTACGTATATCAGAAAGGAAATAAGACTAGAGAAAAAGACAAATGATTGTCCCAAAATATAGAATACATTGACTGCTGTGCCACACACCATGTTATTACCATGGAAGTAGGTGGCACTTACCAGAAACTGGGGCTTATGTGGCTGCCCACCCCTGGAAGAAGCTGATCCCACAAGGAGTAACCATGTACCCACTACTAGAACCACCAAGGAAAGACTGCTACCACTGCAGCTGGAATCAACAAAGCCAGGAAGTCACTCCACAGTTGCCAAAAGCAAATGAAGATAAAGAAAGAGTAAGGACTTCTCACTACTCTTGAATTTCTGATATTTCAATTTACGTTTCTGGTATGTTTGAAATGCTGATATGGCATTGAAGTAATGGTATCAAATAGTGATCAGATAGACAGGTGTGGGGATCAGATAGGATTAAACATTTCACCTGTTGAGTGATAGCTATTATGATGTTTAGAATTATATTCCTTAGTGGAAATAGTGAACTCCTATCTCTGTCCATGTGCATTTATATGTTCATTTAAAGTATCCAGGTAGAGTGAAAGTGCCACAGTTGTAAAGATTTATCACTGGAACAAAATGACAACGACATGGGTTTTCAAGGATAAGTATTTGCATGTGTGTGCTGTAGATTGAACTCACACAATCTCATACATGCTAAGCACATGATAAGCACTTGCCTTGCAAGCATGAGGCCTTGAGTTCAATCCTCAGCACCACATAAGAATAAATAAATAAAAATAAAGATATTGTGTCCATCTACAACTAAAATAATTACTAAAAAATTACACTATTGAATTATTTCTCAACATTTAGAAAAGTATAATGATATAATTTCAATATAAATTATTTTTGTATTTATGAAAATAATTGTTTAATATGCTTGCCAGTGTTTTCTCTTTGAGGAATCCAAGAGCTTATGAATTCAATTGTGTTTCTTTGCTTCTCATTTCACTCTATATAAGAATAAACTATTTCTATAATTTCTATGTTATTCTATTTGGGTGCAAAACTACATCCAAATTTTAGAATTATATAGGTCCCACTAGAAATAAAAAGGATAATTACATTATAAAAGATTTTGCTTTATCATTCTAACTTTGTTCATGACATGTAAGTAGAAACACCTTGAAAAATGAGAATGTAAATAAGTAGTTTTTTATTATTTCTTAAATTTTCACTACAAATAGTCATTTACATCTGTCTATTGGTATTTATTTTATTTGCTTTAGATTTTTCACATTAGAATAAACACTTAATGCAAACAAAATGTACTCAATTTTTGCTTTAGAGATGATGGTACAACACATTGGATACAGATGATTCATTTTTTCCTATTGCACCTTATAGTATCTGATCCTTTGGTGGCTGTTAGAAGGGGCATAAACATCTTTGGTTCTCAGGGCCATTTTATGTTTTTCTTTTCCCAGTGTTTTCACTAAATACTTTCAAGGGATTCCCAAATTAGTAGAAGAAGGAAAACACAGATATATGACTATCCATTTGCCTTACAGAAAATATCAAGTACTTTTTTTATTTCTTCTATATAGTATCCTTTTCACATGGGAATTTCATTAATTTATTAAAGAAATACAGGATTCTTAAAGGACCTTTCTTCACTTCAATGATGAAAATAAAATTGGAATTAATTCTCCTACTGTGTTCTTATCATAGCTATGGAAATGTTAAGTAAATTGAATTATTCTGATGAGTTGCTTTATTCTAATCTCATGAATGTTAGTAAGATAATACCAATACATTGATAGGTACTGCAGGAGATTCGTGTTTAAAGCAGATAAAAAGACATAGTGCAACATTGTGAAATATCAAATTGTATATCCAAGTTTTATGAAATAAAAATGTATATGTTACAGTTCATTAAAACACCATTGAATTGGTATTTTCCATGTTAGTAAATACCTCAAAAGCATTTATAGGGATGTTAAAAAATGTAACTTTAAATTACATGAAGACCATATCTCTAAAATAAAATAGTTTACATCATAATATAATTAATATGCCAATGTTTATTGAGCTTAATCATCATGAATATTATGAAGTGGAAAACTTTACAATTAATTCATCCAAATTGTCTAAAAGAGTAATTTTTAAAAATACTTCACATAGAGCAAAAGAGTTCATATTATCATAACAGGTAATTTATTTAACAAGTTGTCCAATTTAAAATTATTTGAATATGACCTATAATTATTATTTTAAAACAGATTAAATGAACGAGTTTGAATTTTACAGGAAAAATGATCAGTTGATAACACTAATTCATAAACATTATCTAAATTCACTAATTGGGTAGATAAATGACTGTACATGTTCTATGTTACTGCACTGTCATATTAACAATTTTTATGATGTACTTAAATGAAGAAAGATTATAGTTTCATTTAACCCAAAATGCTAGTAAAAGAGGTTTTTGAGATGTTATATCATACTCAAGTTGTAGGGAGAGAAGCATGTGTGCACACATATGTGCACACACACATAACTGATCATCTCAAATGGCAGTGATGATAAACTTATAAAGAAGTGGTATTGTCACAATGGAGATAACTAGTGTACTATGTATCTTGTAAGCATAATTATAATGTTCTCAATTATATCTATCTGACAATTTTGAAAACAAAATATTCACTTAGAATAGAATAAAAAGTATTCCGGAACTAGGAATGTAGATAAATGGTAGTATGTGTGGAGCCCTGGATTTCTACTAGCAGAAAAAAAAAAAATCTGGAAAACTACAATCATCATTTTTATAAATATTAATGTGTCTAGATGAAACTGTATACTATCTTCATTAAAAATCTTTAGTCATTGCCAGGCGTGGTAGCACAGCGGCTCAGGAGGCTGAAGCAGGAAGATTGCAAATTGAAATCTAGTCTCAGCAACTAAGCGAGGCCTTATGCAACTTAGTGAGACCCTGTCACTAAAAATATTTACAAAGGGCTCTGGATGTGGTTCATCGGCTAAGCACCCTTGGGTTCAATCCCTAGTAGCAAAAAAAAAAAAAAAAAAAAAAAAAAAAAATCATTAACATCATAAAGCTTGATTCAAACTTAATTTTGTTAGCAATAAGAGTTTGTTCTAATGTGAAAAATCTAAAGCAAATAAGTACCAATAGACTAATGCTAATGACCATTTGTAGTAAAAATTAAAAAAAAATACTTATACATTCACATTTTTTCAAGGTGTTTCTAATTACATGTCATGAACAAAGTTAAAATGATAGTATAATCCAAAGAAAACTTTCAGCCTTTGGTTTTTTGGGATTGGCTTATTTCACTTCACATAACATTCTCTACTTTCATCCATTTACCTGCAAATGCCTTGATTTCATTCTTCTTTAAGGCTGAGTAAAATTTCATTATATATATACATGCATATATATATATATGTATATACCATATTTTCTTTATCTATTCATCTGTTGAAGGATATCTAGGTTCATTCCATAGTCTGGTTATTGCACATTGAGCTGCTATAAACATTAATGTGGCTGTGTCACTGTGGTATGCTGATTTTAAGTCCTTTGGGTATAAACTGAGGAGTGGAATAACTGGATCAAATAGTGGTTCCATTCCATGTTTTCTGAGGAATCGCCATTCTGCATTCCACCCTAATTTCACCAATTTGCAGCCCCACCAGCAATATAAGAGTGTACCCTTTCCTCCACATCCTTGCCAACATTTATCATTACTTGATGATTGCCATCCTGCCTGGAGTGAGATGGAATCTTAGTTTTGATTTGCATTTCTCCAATTGCTAGAGATGTTGAACATTATTTCATATATTTGTTGATCAATTTTATTTCTTTTTCTGTGAAGTGTCTGTTCAGTTCCTTCGCCTACTTACTGATTGGATTATTGTGTGTGTGTGTGTGTGTGTGTGTGTGTGTGTGTGTGTGTAAAGGGAGGGGGGGAGTACAGGGATAGGAAAGATAGTACAATGAATCAGACTGGTGTAATTCCACATCATGTACAACCAGAAGAATGAGAAGTTATACTCCATACACATAAGATGTGTCAAAATGCATTCTACTGTCATGTGTAACTAATTAAAATCAATTTAAAAATGATAGCACAATATTTTAAGCAAAATATACAGCAGGTTTAGTAATTAGCATTTCTTTACCTTATTACTGTTCATGTGATCTAGGTATTGAATTAATATTTTTATTAAAAGATTTTTCATAGTTTTTACATTATAATATAATTATCCTTTCTAATTTTTGTGGGGCCTATGTAATTCTGGAATTTGGATGTAGTTTTGCAGCAAAATAGAATAACATAGAAATTGTAGAAATAGTTAATTCTTACATAGTGTGAAATGAGAAGGAAAAAAACCTGCTGTTTTTGTACAATATAATACTTATTAATTTATATCTTACATATCTAAGTCCACAAATCTGGTGAGTAGTATAGAATCTAAAAACTTTCCTATAATTTTTAGTTTTAAATATTACATTTTCATATTTAGTCTCCCTTAAATACAATAGATACATTGTGGATTTTGTAATGACATAGGTTGTATTGGTTACTCCTATAATGTTTGGAAAAAATAAAGAAAATTCACACTTCTAATATATACACACTTTAAATGCATAGATTAAATAAAACAAAATATGCTACATTTATACAAGTATTGCTTAAAAATAATACTCTAAATATGACTGTGGGATAATTCCTACTATAAACGTTGTCTTATTCCTAGTAAATTTAGGATGAAGTCACCACTTACCCAATGTCAAATTCCTATTAAGTAGCTAAAAACATTTTTTACAATTATATATGCCAGGATATAAGGTCATACTTTTCAACATAACTGTTTCTCAGAAGCCTCAAATCTTATAAACATGTTTATTAGCAGGTGTAAATGCAAGGTGAGTACACTTAAAAACAGATTCAACTGTGTCTGACAATTAATTAATTACTCAACATAATTTCCCTCATTTCAAGTGTTCTCAGTAGTTCAACTAGACTGCCTTTGGAATTATGGTCACTTGAGTCCATGAATGAAAAGAAAGAAAGGAAAATGAGATAATAAGGTGGTTTTGAAGTGTTCACAGAAGAAAGAAAAGGGATTGAAATGGTTTCTTTTTGGACAAAATGTCTGGCTTTATATTTCATAGGTCTGGATATAATGTTAACCTTGAAAACCAAATACCAATCACTGGAAAGAATGATTTATGATAGCAGGGTACCTCTAGATATAGTGAGCTAAGGTATTCCCAAGATCTGCTTTTAAAAGAAGGAAAGGTTTTCTCCATGGAATAATGGTTTTATAGTCTATGGAAGGAAGGAGGGACAGAAGCAGGGATCAATGGAAAGATGGAAGAAATAAAATATTTCAAATAGGAACATATTTAATAACAAGAATTCTAAGCTTAAGACTAGGACGTGAAGTTTAAGGAGAACCTTCACTAACTTTCAGGAAATCAGGAGTTTGAAGGACTTGGGAGGGAAAAAAAATCTACCACTAATGAGCTCATTTCTTTGCAGAACCAAAATGGTAGTTTTGAATAAGATATCTAGTAAGCAAATGGGGAAAAAAATCAGCTTTGATTCCTGAAAAAGTCCATTCACTACTCACCAAGACATACCAATGGCTTACACTTGTATTCACATCCTAAAAGTTATGGAAGTGTCTTCATTGATAAAATCTAATGAGGAATACTGTTGGCAATGAGAGGTATTCTGACAAAAGAAGCTTCAATACAGTATGGAGAAAGGAGTAGAAGTGAATACTGGGTGCCTACTTTTCTATCTTTATTGACAATCAAGCTTTCTACCCCAATCTCAATCAAAATTCATTTTTACACCTCCACTTTCTTTTTTGAAATATTTATTTATTTGCTTTAGTTGTACACAATGCATTTATTTTTATGTGGTGCTGAGGATCGACCCCAGGCTGCACAAGTTCTAGGCCAGCGCTCTACCTCTGTGCCACAATCCCAGCCCCTATACCTCCATTTTCATATCAACATCTATATCCAGCACATGTTTCTAAGGTGATGAATTCACCTTCCCACACAAGATGCTTTTTCTGGGATTTCATAATCATGCATCACTTCTTGACAAGTCTGTTCTGAGAAATGCATCAATATGTGATTTTGTCATTATGTAAATATCATAGGGTTGTTCTTTGAGAAACCTGGCTGGTATTGCCTACCATACACCAGACTACTGGTTTAGCCTGTTATTCCGGGGCCAGAAATATGTATAGTCTGTTATCATACTAAATATTGTAGGCAACTATAAGACAGTGATATCACTAGGCAATAGAAAGTTTTTAGCACCATTATATAGGACCACTATCATATATGCTGACCATCTTAAACAAAAATGTCCTTATATGGCTCATTATTGTATATCATAGGATCTTCAGCTCAAGATCACTTTTTCTCTACAAATAACATGTATAATTATTCAAATATTGCAACAGCCATCATTTTTCCTTGATACTACTCCTGATACCTTGACATAACCATGAATTATTATGGTGTACTTCATGTTCCCATGCATTAATAGATATGCATGATTTATTCTCATGAAATAAACAATACTTTACATAACAGATTCTTCCCATGATTTCCCCATTCAGTTTGAAATTAAATAGGTTAATATTGTGTTTCAGCAGATAATTCCTTGTAAATCCCTGCCTCAATTTTTAAGAACTGTCAAACCAAAGTACAATTGTAAGATAATACATATCCAAAAATCTTACTGTGAATAATGAGCAATCACTGTGAGAATGCTGGTGTTATAATACAATTTATCTTAGCAGTAGCATGTCACAGAATGTAGAGGAAAGAACAATGGATTTTGAGTCATAGTACTAATAAATCTAACATTTAATGACTATGTTTTAGGGTCTAGAAACAATATCAGGCTATGTAACATAAATTATTTTTATTTAACATTCATAAAATCTTGAGATTTCAGTAATATTTTCACTTTTATCTTAACATGAAACTCTCCTCTCACTCTTCCTCACTCACTGTCTTCCTCATTTCCCCCTTCTCTCTCTCCCTCTCCCTTTTTCTTTTTCCCTCCATATCTATTTTTTTCTCATGTCATTACAAGAAGTAGTATGCTATGATCCTTTAAATTTAAAACTATTTTTTATAGTCACTCTTCTTTCTTGAGAAAATTTAAAAATTGTAATCACCTGATAGATGTATTACATTTCATTTATTATATATTTATATACATGCATATACATTGCATTTTATATATATATATATATATATATATATATATATATATATATATATTTAAAAGTTCTTTGATTACCCTGTTAGAGATAATATAGATCAAGTCATTCTTGATTCTCAAGGTTTCCAGAATTAACATCTTACAGTGAAAAGTCAATAAACATATTTAAGTGGACAAGTATCATTCTTATTTACCAACCCTGACACTTTAAGGTTTTACATCACATTAAGCTATAATATGGTATATAAACTTTCATCAATTAGAGAAATTCCTTTTATAAACAACCGATTATTTAAAGACCATATGCACTGACATTTTAAATGGCTTTCTTGTAATTTCAATTTCTGTCAATTGTGTATTAATTACCAAATACCTATTTTAGTACTTTTCATATTCATAATTGACATAACGTTAATTATTTAATTCTCCCTGTAACTAGTTACTCATTACAGTAGGAACATTAATAATGTTCTAAATCTTTATAAGAAAAGTGCTACAAGGATATTTTCATGCAAAATTAAGAATGACAACTATTAAGATTGCGTGCTTTAAATGTGTGTTTGTTAATACATATAACAAATAGCTCTTGATGAGTGTCTTTCTCAATAAAACATAAAATGCAAAGATACTGTTGGGTATGTCTGTAGGAATAAAGAGAAAGAGAAATACACACTATCAACTAGAAACTATTAAATAAAAGATGAAAAGAATGATCCAACACATTGTACCACCTTGTCAAATGAGACAGTATTCTGGAACAATAGCCTTAGACTAGACCTGGTCCATAACAAAATATTCATGAAAAAGCAGTGAAATATGAAAAATACAGGAAATGATGTGAAATTTTCACGAAGGTAGGTGAATTATCCTTTAATCTGAATTTATGTGCATTTTCAAAAGCCAATTTTCTGGTAAAATAAAATGGTGATTGTTACAACTACACAAAACAAAGTTTCTGCTTACCAAAATGAATGCATCTCAACCCTTTATTAGCTGGGTCTTCCCTCTCAATTTTAAAACTTTAATAGAAACTAATATGTGCAGGAAATTTATATTTCTTTACTCTATGGCATACTGGATATATTTTAGCTAGTGGGAAATATCTTTGCTAATTACTGATTTTTTTTTGCTCTAAAGGTATCAATAACTGCAGTCAGACAATGGTTCCCCTTTACCTTCTTCAACTTTAATTGCATGACTATATAATCATGATCCAGTCTTTGTCATCCTCAAATACTTAAAGTAAAGTGGTGGGTAAAATGATGTTCTTAACTATTCTAAGCATTTGTCAAGAAACTTCTGAGTTTATGGAGAAATAAAGATGAATTAGGAGTGCATTTGGTCTCCATAGAAAAACATTTCCCTCTTGGGAAAATCACAGTGAGAAAAGAAATAGATTTGTGTTGGAAGTTATGGGTTTGTTTCTTCACTTCACTACCTACCAGCTATATCAATTTGAACAATTTACTGGTCACTCTGAGCTGTCGCTTCTTCAACTGCAAGTCAGAGAAAATATGGTTGCACTCTTGTATTGTACTCTTTTCAAAGAAACAAAATGCCATCCACTGTGCAATTTCATCATGCATTAGTGTAAAAGAAAATCATATTGTAATAATATAGCCATATATACAAAATAAAAAAATTCTCCAATATCCGAATAAGAACAAATGACACCATGGAAAATATTAACATAAAATATTATGATTTTCAATTATTTAGGAAATGTAAATCCAGGTAAAATCTGTGAATGTGAGTGTGTATGTTTTGTGTGTGTGTGTGTATTAAACATACACATATACTTACAAAACATGTAAAAATGTTATAGCAGTATTATTTATAAAAAATCCACAGAAAACAAGGTTTACCAACACATACATTGGATAGAAGTACATTCATAAAATGGAATCCTGTAGGGCAATAAGTCAGAGTTGTGGACATCTTTAAGGAGGAGTAGGATAGTAATTAACAAAGGAAACTAAACAGGCCTTTATCATTACAGGCAATGTTTTATTTCTTGATCTGAAATGTGTTCAGTTTGTGGTAATTCAGCAGTCTTTAAGTTTTTTATTCATGTTAACTTTTGTATGGGTGTTATAGTTCATTAAACATATTTATAAACAAAACACAAGGTTTATGAAATTAGATTCCAAATCTATATGTTATACACATACACATATACACTAGATAGATATAACATAACCCAAGTACATTCTGGTTATAAGTGACATATCTAAAAAATGAGGATGCCAAAGTTTGAATATAAAAAGATGTGGCATCTCAATTCTAACACATAAAGGTTGAGGATATATAGATATAACACTCTTACAAGATAAAAAGATTAAGATAAAATTTTATTAGAAATAATTTTTTGAGCCCAGCGCGGTGGCGCATGCCTGTAATCCCAGCACTTGTGAGGCTGAGGCAGGAGGATCGCAAGTTCAAAGATAGCCTCAGCAAAGGTGAGGCGCTTAGCAACTCAGTGAGAACCTGTCTCTTAATAAAATACAAAAAAGGGCTGGGATGTGGCCCAGTGGTCAAGTGCCCCTGAGTTCAACCCCCAGTACAAAAAAATTTTTTCAAATTATAAGGAATTATAATTTAAACTTTTATGCACCTAATAATGTAGCCCCCAAACATTTTTAGATGGATATAAATATAAAGAAAAAAGATTAAAATCCAAAATTTTATCCACGATTTTTGTCATATTCTTTTCAATAGAAGAAAATCAGATTCAAAAGTACAGTCAGCTTAGAAACTATTTGAATATAATAAGTTTATCTTAAGTGTATATTGATCACCATGCCTAAACAATCCAAATAGTCATTATGACTGGTAGAATAATGGTCTCAGAGTAATGGTTTCCCCAGTCCTTCTGAATCTGTCTATCACTTGGCATAAGGAACTTTGCAGGTGAAATGAAGGTTATAGATATTAAAATACAGAGTTATTTGAATTATCTATTTGGGCATAATATAATTGCTTGAGCACTTAAAAGCAGGAATATTTCTTTACTTGGAGGCGGAAATTGCAGAATCAACAGCATAGAGGTGAGGCAAAAAAAGGGAGGACAGAGATATTTGAAGAATGAAAGTAACTTTCCTTGCTGACTCTGAAGATGGAGGAATAAATGCAGGCAATCTCTAGAAGGCAAAAATAATTTCAATTCAATGGGCAGCAAGAAGAAAGGGACATTAATCTTACAATTACATGAAACTGAATTCTGACACCAGCCTCATAAGCTTTGAAGACATAGCCCAGAGCTTGTGGCGAGCTATTCAACCCTTTAATTTTAGCCCTGTGAGACTCTAATCAGAGAATCAGCTAAGTTATGCTCTTCTTACACTTACATAACTGTGACATAATAATGGATGTTAAGTTTGTGGTAACTTGGGCCAGGAATAGAAAAATAATACAACTATTCTTTATAAGAAAAGCAGGTACATAATAAAAAATTTACAATATCTGGCCCATAAAACAACTTCCAATAAATTTCAAAGAATTAAATTCATGGTAAGAAATGTTATCTTACTATAATGCAAATAAGATGTGCATTGGTAACAAAATATAAATACAGGTAAACCATATGCTCATAATTTAAGACATATATCTCTCACTATGGGCCAAAAAAGTTACAAATAAATTTGGAAAAGTGTTTGATGTTCCTTGGAGGATGTATTTTATGTAGCAAGAAAAGGAAAATTAAAAGTTTTAAATGTTATGTACAGTACAGTCTAAAGAAACTGATACAAAAATGTGTAAGAGAAATGTGTAAGAGTGGAATATTAAAAGTATGTTGATAGAAGCACAAATTATATATAACCAAAATGTACATTATCAGTAGAGTGAATTAACAAAGGTTAGTGTGCATGTGTGTGTATACACACACACACACAATGGATTCTTAAACAGCAGTTGTCCTCAAAATATGGTCCATAGATTCCTGAATGTTCTGAGACATCTTTAAGTGGTCTACAAGGCCAAAACCATTTCCATAACAATATTGAAATATTATTTGTCTTTTCTACTGTATTGATATTTAGCCTCAAGTTACAAAAGTAATGAAGGATAAAACTGCTTGTGCATGAGCAAAACTCAAATAACAGCTTCAAACTACACCTAGTCACCAGTCATATTTTTATTCTACACACAATACAAAAAAGAAAAAAATCCAGTTGTACTTAAGAATATATTAGTTGACACTGTAAACAATTATTTATTTCATTAAATCTTTACACTATACTACCCTTTAATGACTAGTGTGTTACTAAACAGGAAATAGTCATAAAACTCCCAAAATAGGATTGTTGTCTAAAGGAGAAATAGTTACACAATTGTTTAAATTGTCAGTGAATTAGTCACTATTTTCATAGAACAGAATTTTTACCTGAAATAAGGACTGAGAGGTAAGCTATAGTTATTTACACTTGGGTATTTTATATATATTTTCTTACATTTGTATTTTCTCCAATAAAAATAAAGCCCTTAGTTTGACACTTCAAGGAAAATAATGTTTTTGATTTATTGTCAATAACAAAGCTAAACTTTTGAGAAAAAATAAGATGGAAAATTTTAATCCAACAACAACCTACCATTTAACCTTTACAGCTTCCCCACATTTAAATATTTCTGAAGAGATCAGTAGCAATACAAATAAATGTGCCTCAGTAACTTAGCAAGACCCTTTCTCAAAATAATAAAAGGGCTAGGGATATAGCTCAGTGGTATAGAACCCCTGGGTTCAATCCACAAAACTGCAACAACAACAAAAAAGATTTTTTAAAAAAATATTGTGTCATGAAATATAACCAACATTTGGAAAAGCTCTATAACTCAGTGAACCATCATTTTTCTTTTTTTTAAATATTTATTTTATTTACTTTAGTTGTACACAATGCAATGCATGTATGTTTACGTGGTGCTGAGGATCGAACCCCGGACGCGCACATGCGAGGCGAGCACTCTGCTGCTGAGCCACAACCCCAGCCCGAACCATCATTTTTCAATGACTGATGCATAATGGTTAAAAAAATGCATGAGTTCAAAAAATTTCATTACAAGGGAAAGGCGGACCAATGAATTTTAATGTTACAGAGTACAAAGTATTCATTGATACAATTTTGAATTCTATATTTAATTAACTTGTAATGCTTTTGTGTAGAATTAAGAAAGAGTATCCACTTGTATTTGCAAAGGTATTAAAAGACTTCTTCTTCCAATTATGTATCTAAGTAATGCCAGGTAATCTTCATATTTATCAACAAAAATTGTATATTGCAAAATAGTGAACAAAGAAGATATAAGAATCTGAATGTTTTCTACTTAGCCAGATATTAACTTCACAAAAATACAATTCAATGTATTCTTCTCACTTTTGTTTTTGACATAGTTATTTCTTATTAAAATATCATTAATTTCAACATGAAATGGACTTAGTCTGGGTATTTACAAGTGAAGCAATAAATTCACATTGTTTTTTTGTTTTAAATTTAATAGGGTCATATTGATAAGTCTATAAAATTTCTTTGGGATCATCAATAATTTTTTAGAATGTATGAAGACCTCAGAAAAACAAACTTGAGGAAAACAATATAGCAATTAAAATATGTAGTAATTTCAGTATGAATTAATCCTACCTACATATTATTAGGCAAAAAGGCAGGTATGTTAAAAAATAGTATAATTCAATTGTATACAATTTTTATTTACATTTTAATAAGTAAAATAACATAACAATTAGAATAACAAGTAATAAGTAAAATAACATAACAATTAGAAATTTTAAGGATGTTAAAAAATCAAAATGCAATCCATAGAAAATTCCAAACTTCTATTTTTATTAGCTTCAGAAAATTTTATATCTCATATATGTGTGTGTATATATATATATATTATATATATGTGTGTGTATATATATATTATATATATAAAAATTATATATATATTTAATATATATTATATATATACACACACATATATATTTTATATATATATATATAAATTATATATATATATAATATATATATATATTTTGTGTGTGTGTGTGTGTGTGTGTGTGTGTGTGGTACTGGGGATTGAACTCAGGGGCACTTGACCACTGGGCCACATCCCCAGCCCTTTTTGTGTTTTTATTAGAGACAGGGTCTCACTGAGTTGCTAAGAGCCTCGCCATTGCTGAGGCTGGCTTTGAACTTGCAATCCTCCTGCCTCAGCCTCCCAAAGTGCTGGGATTACAGGCGTGCGCTACTGCGCCCGGCTATATTTTTCTTTCAATATTTCTGTCAATCACTAGAAAATATTTCAATTGTAAAGCACCTTTCATATAATTCAAACTTGTATTATATGCAATAAATTATTAGGAAAATAGGTAACAGTATAGGCAAAAATATCAAGAGAATATTTGTTATACAAATATGTGAAACATTAACTAATGTCTAATTTTTAGCTACTTACTTTAATAGCACTTATTGGAATTATGGGAGAAAGTGATAAAAACAAAATCACTTTTTTATTTGTAGGCATTTCAGTTTCAAGATTTTATATTTAGGTCACATCTTCCTTCATTATAAAATTTAAATATTTTCCATTCCCCCCTCCACATATAGAAATATACATAGACAAATTGATATAGATATGTAGCAATAAATGTAATTCTAAACCATCAGAATAATCCATTTGAGAAAAATTTCTTCTAAATTTTCTGTTGTTAAAACTAATGAGATAAAATATGCTCATATATTCTCATAATTCCTCATTTCCAAACTTTGAATTAATCAAGATTTTCATATAGGTGATACATGTGACAGATATTTTAAATATCAACACACATATGTGTACATAAATTAACATATTTTCATATATAATTACAGTAATTACTTTTGATGAGTGTGTTCTAAATGTAATGTCATAAATATATTCATGTATATTTTACATAAAGCTTGGGTATTTAATAACATGACTGTTAATTTTCATTACATTCTATTAGGTAAAATGCCTATGTCACTGACAATTAATTCCATTTTGCTTTTAGGTTAACAGGATTCCATCTGCCACCACCAGTGACAAGTACCAAATCTGTGTTCTCACTACGTTTGACCAGTGATTTTGCAGTTAGTGCACATGGATTTAAAGTATATTATGAAGGTAAGTGATGATAATATCAAAGGAACCACTTCCCAGTTTAATGTAGCCAAAACCAGAACTCTTCAGGAGTATCAGTAGAAGAAAATCAAATGAAGGAGAAACAATTCATATGATTATCTCTAATCTTGTCACAAGATTCACTTTCTTATTAATCATTAACGCTCAATAAAGTTAGTAGACTTTGCTGTTTCATATCACAGTGCTTAAACATAGGAACATCTTGATGTTGAATTTTCTTCAAGGATGAGACCATGAATTACTATAGGGTTAGGCATTAAAAGAAAGGAATGGAATGTGAGACTGAAAGGAAGCTAGATCTGATTTGTGATACAGCTATCATAGACACTACATTATTCTTTCCTGTGTTGTGTCTCTCATAAAACTAAAGTTGTTTTTATCCCTTCCCCTAGAAGATTAGTACAAGCTCATTTGGCATTGAAACTTGACCTGAACTAATTGAAACCCATTTATAATCTTTATCTATGTCACTTAGTATAGACACTGATATGTTTGATTTTGGAAATAACATTTGATGATGGAGTGGTGTCCCAGGTTGTGCTGAGGGTGTTAAAATATACAGAATCTACAACTTTTTATATGTGGAAAATTCTAATGGCAAAACATCTGTTCCTGAAGGCTTCGGATAGAAATGGATTTTTAATAGTTTTCTGTATGTGATTTACTGATAAATTTTACATTTAATTTAGGAAAGAGACCTTTGCTTATTCATAGTGATATCATGTCAAACTTCAACTCATATCTCTAGGACCATATCATCAAAATTCACATCACCAAACGTAACATTGCCATAAAGAGATGTACAAATATAGTGGAAGGTGCAGTTACTTAGTAACTTTCTTCATTTTTTTTTTTTTTGTTGTTGTTGTTTTCCCCTTTATTTGGTATGCTGAGGATTAAACTGCCCCAGCCCAGGAGCAGTTAATTTTCAAAGCACATAATTTAAAATACAGTCCATTTAAAGGTCACATTCAAAAATAATCATAAATAAAAATAGAAATGTTACAGTGTGAATTTTAACACTGTGCATCTGGGAAAAGGTATAAACTAAGCCTCATTTCATGTAGTAATATATTTCTCACTAAAAAATACACCCTTTACTGAATACTAAATAATTGCACAAAAATATTTCTCAAATTTACATTGCAAATAATGTAAATTATTTAAATGCTATTTTGTGCCTAGTATATGTGTAAACTGTCTTTAGTGTAGGAAGGGAGCATATGTTCTGACTTACTTTCTCCATTATGATGATAATGACTATTAATTTTCTAAGGTGTTTTCATAATAGCTGAGTAATTATTTTAAGGTTGGCAACTTAATTCATACATACTCATTACCATAACCACAAAGGTTTAAGTGTAATTTTGGCAATACTGAAGAAGAAGTTAGTAATTTAATAATTTTCTAGTAGAAAACTTGTATTCATTAAAATATAAAGATAGTTTAGGCTAGTTTATTCATTCAGAAAGCCCTAAGTATATTGAAAATTTAGTAACATGGCATATGAATCATGGTGTTAGATGTTTTCTAGTTTGGCTGTCATGTTTCATGTATTCATATTCAAACATATTTTTGTAGCTCCCTATTGTGAATAACATAAATAATATTAAACTTCTGTCCATCCATTCTGCTTTAGGGGAAATGGGTTTATATATTTTAATGAAATTTAAATGTATGTTTGGGATGCCCTAGCTTTAAATGGATACTAGTCATCCAGCTAGTTTTAAGGAATTGGCCAGCATGCCACAGAATTACCATATTTGGGTTCTGATGTATCTATTTTACCATGTATATTAGCTTTATGTTGCTGCAAAAAACTACCCAAAATTTAGCAGCTCAGCAGGCATGGTAGCCACACCTCTAATCCCAGTGGTTCAGGAGGCTGAGGCAGCATGTTCACAAGTTCAAAGCCAGCTTCAGTGACTCAGTGAGGCCCTAAGCAACTTACAGACACCCTGGCTCAAAACACACAAAAAAAGGGCAATGGATGTGGCTCAGAGGTTAAGTATCCTTGGTTTCAATCCATGGTACATATATATATATATGTATGTATATATATATACATACATATATATATATATATATAGCAGCTCAAGATATACAAAATATATCACAATTCTATAAGTGAAAATCTTGGTGGTTTTTGCTAGATTAATTTTTCAGTGTCTCACAAACTTATAATAAAAATGTCAGTAGAGTAAGCCCTTGTAAGAAAGCTTAGAGAAAATCTACTTTCTAGCTCATTTTGGTAATTGGAAGCATCTAATTCCTCACAGTTGTAGTACTAACATCCTTCTTTTTTTTTTAATTTATAATAATTACAATTCATAGTGCCCGTATATAGCATCTTTTTACATACAACTGTTTGTATACAAAGTATATTTGTACAATTCAGGTCTTCAATCATGCATTTAGGATAATGATATCCATCTCATTCAACCACCTTTTCTTTTTTTTAAAACTTTTTTTCTTCTTTTCTTTTCTCTCCCTCTCTCCCCCCTTGCTCTCTCCCTTCCCTACCCTTCCCTTTGACCATTCTAGTGTTCCTCTAATCCTCCTATGTATCCCCATCCAACAATACTGTGAACTAGCCTCCTTATATCAGAGAAAACATTTGGTACTTGGATTTTTGATACTGACTAACTTCACTTAGCATTATGTCTTCCAACTTCATCCATTTACCTGTGAATGCCATTATTTTATTTTCTTTTATTGCTGAATAAAATTCCATTGTGCGTATATACCACATTTTCTTAATCCACCCATTTACTGAGGGACATCTAGGTTGGTTTCACAACCTAGTTATTGTGAATTGCGCAGCTACAAACATTGAGATAGCTGTGTCACTGTCATATGCTGTTTTTAAGTCCTTTGGGAATAGACCCAGGAATGGGATGACTGAGTCAAAGGGTGGTTCCATTCCCAGTTTTCCAAGAAATCTCCATACTGCTTTCCATAATGGTTGCATCATTTTGCAGTCCTACCAGCAATGTATGAGTGTGCCTTTTCCCCCACATCCTCTCCAACATTTATTGTTGTTTGTGTTCTTCATAGCTGCCATTCTGACTGGAGTGAAATGAAATCTTAGAGTAGTTTTTATTTGCATTTCTCTAATTGCCAGCAATGTTGAGAATTTTTTCATGTATTTGTTGATTAATCATATACCTTCTTCTGAGAGGTGTCTTTTCAATTCCTTAGCCCATTTATTGATTGGGTTATTTATTTTTTTGGAGTTAAGTTTTTTTTGAGTCCTTTATATATTCTAGAAATTAGTGCTCTATCTGATGTGAATGTATTAAATATTTGTTCCCAATTAGTTGGCTCTCTATTCACCTCACTAATTATTTATTTTGCTGAGAAGAAGCTTTTTAGTTTAAATCTATCCCATTCATTAATTCTTGGTAGTAATTCTTGCGCTACAGGATTCTTATTAAGGAACTTGGGGCCTAATCCAACATGTTGGAGATTGGAGCTTACTTTTTCTTCTATTAGGCGTATTGTCTCTGGTCTAATTCCTAGGTCCTTGATCCACTTTGAATTGAGTTTTGTGCATGGTGAGAGACAAGGGTTTAATTTCAATTGGTTGCATATGGATTTCCAGTTTTCCCAGCACCATTTGTTGAAGAGGCTATCCTTTCTCCACTGTACATTTTTGGCACCTTTGTCTAATATAAGATAGCTGAAATTATATGTATTAGTCTCTGTGTCCTCAATTCTGTACCATTGGTCCACCAGTCTGTTTTGGTGCCAATACCATGCTGTTTTTGTTACTATTGCTCTATAGTATAATTTTAAGTCTGGTATGGTGATGCCACCTGCTTCACTTTTCTTGCTCAGGATTGTTTTGGCTATTCTGGGTCTCTTATTTTTCCAGATGAATTTCATGACTGCTTTTTCTATTTCTTTGAAAAATGACATTGGGATTTTGATTGGAGTTGCATTAAATCTGTATAATGCTTTTGGTAGTATGGACATTTTGACAATATTCATTCTACCTATCCAAGAGCAAGGTAGGTCTTTCCATCTTCTGAGTTCTTTCTTTAGTGTTCTATAATTTTCATTATAGAGGTCTTTCACCTCTTTTGTTAAGATGATTCCCAGGTTTTTTTTTTTTTTTTTTTTGATGCTATTGTCAGTGGGGTAGTTTTCATCATTTCCCTTTCAGAGGCTTTGTTGCTGATGTACAAAAATGCCTTTGACTTATGTGTATTGATTTTGTATCCTGCAACTTTGCCAAATTCATTTACTTGTTGTAAAAGTTTTCTGGTAGGGTTTTTTGGGTCTTCTAGGTATATTATCATGTCATCAGCAAATAGTGCTAATTTGAGCTCTTCTTTTCCTATCTGGATCCTTTTAATTTCTTTCATCTGTCTAATTGCTCTGGCCAGATTTCCAGTTCTATATTAAATAGCAGTGGTGAAAGGGGGCATCCCTGTCTTGTTCCAGTTTTTAGAGGGAAGTCGTATGATTTGCCTAAACTAGAACTGGAGGCTATACACAACTTAAAGAGATCAATTCCAAGCGAAGAAATAGAAGACATAATCAAAAAGCTACCAACAAGGAAAAGTCCAGGACCTGATGGGTTTACAGCCAAGTTCTATAAGACTTTCAAAGAAGAACTAATACCAATGCTCTTCAAACTATTTCAAGAAATAGAAAAAGAGGGAGCTCTTCCAGACTCTTTCTATGAGGCCAATATTACATTAATTCCAAAGCCAGGCAAAAACACATCCAAAAAAGAAAACTTCAGACCAATATCTTTAATGAACATAGATGCAAAAATCCTCAACAAAATTCTGGCAAATCAGATACAAAAAAATATCAAAAAGATAGTGCACCACGATCAAGTGGGGTTTATCCCAGGGATGCAAGGCTGGTTCAACATTCGGAAATCAATAAACATAATACATCACATCAATAGACTTAAAGATAAAAATCATATGATCATCTCAATAGACGCAGAAAAAGCATTTGACAAAATATAACACCCCTTTATGTTCAAAATACTGGAAAAACTAGGAATATCAGGAACATATCTCAACATTATAAAGCTATTTATGCAAGGCCCTGAGCTAACATTATCTTAAATGGAGAAAAATTGAAAGCATTCCCTCTAACATCCTTCTTTCCTTGCTGCCTATCATCTGGAGACCACCCATAGCTCCTACAAGTCTCTTTTGTGTCCATGAGCCCTACATATCTGAGAACCAGCAACTAGTTGGTCCTTCTGAGAATGGTATCTCTGATTTTCCTTTGTAATGCATCTGTACTTCAAATACTTTCTTCCTCCCCTCACCTCTAACTCCAGATTGAGATCTGTTGGTTTTAAGGACCCATGGGATTAACATGGGCCCATCTAAATAATAGAGGTTAATCTTCCTATCTTAAAGTTTTCAACCTTAATTATATCTGCACAGTTCCTTTTTCAATGTAAGTTGACATATGTTTCAGAAATGTACTTTTTTGTTCAAGAGAGGGGTTGTCATTGGCCTACTGCATTATGTGCAAGTCTATATAACAAATTCCAGCAGAAGTAGCTACACACTTACTAAGGCTTTATCCTTAGGTACTAGAATATATGAGGTTTCCATTTATCAGTGATGTTATGATTTCTTACATTTATAACACTGGATCATGTGCATAATATTTATCTGAAGAATATACTGAAAACTCCACAATAGATTTCTTATATATCCTGAACCCAATCCTGTAGTATAGCCCAGGACTATGCATCATAATAAGAAACTACTGATTCTTAGGTCTCCTAAAAGTATAAGTTCTATCTAGCTATCTTCCTATCCCTGGAAGAGATTAAGATAAGCCCAACCAATCTGTTATACAAAGAAGATAACTAAGGAAATATCTGTTGAATCAGTATCATTATAAAGATATTTATCCTGGACAAAATATCTAATCTAACTAAACTTCATTATTTCTTCTATAATATTGAAGTAATAATTCTCCTTACTTCATACATATACATTTATGTATATATTTCTGCATATGACTAATGATTTAATGTTTCAAATATGACAGGTCTTCAATAAAAATATGTTAGTCTCACTTGAAGTCCTGTGCTATAATTACAATGGAATCTTTGATTTCAAGATAATTTCATACACTGAAGTTAATTTAACTTGTAGAAGAGGAGGGAAAATAAGTATCTACTTGTACTTATTTGCTGTCAGCACTATGATGAAAGACCAAGTGCAAATCAATACTTTTATAAAGTACAAAATAATTCAATTAAATATTGTAACAATGTCAATTTGCTTAAGTTTTTACATGTTTGCTCTTGATTTCTATTGTTATTTCATAGTGTGCCAGTAAGGAAATTATTCACAAAAGCACATTGACCCCTTTAAATGCTTGACACAGAAAAGAATAATTACACTATTTGGTATTCTATTTAGTTATTGGTCACATGTTTATTAAAAGATTATCCATGAGAACATAAAAGGAGTTTAGTGCTTTTTAATTTTAGGGGTAATTTTCAACTCCTATGCTTTAAAATTTTAACTACCCTATCATGAAATTTAATGGAGAGATTAAAACTTAGAATCAAGTCAATTATGTTTCTAGCAAAACAATTGAGTTGCAGCAAGATGTTCATGTTATAAAATTCCATATATTATATAGTTTACAGCAATAAAGGTAGGATAGGTTCATAAAATAAGTTAATGAATATTGATTCTTAAATACTTTTAAAAGTAAATGAGATTTCATATTTCAGAAACATAACACAAGGAACTATCATACATCCAAAGACTTTGTCCTGGCCTTTTGTCAACTTAAAATATTTTGTCTTTGGGGTTCCATAGTCAACCTGATTAGGTATTGAAACATCTTAATAGTAATGTGACCTTTGGTAATGTGTATGTTTGCTCTCCCTTTTAAGCAGTTGGAAGATTTCAAAATCCCAGTTCAGAGAATGAGACAATATCTGTTCTGTAAAGATCTTGTACTTAAAAAGACACCGTGTTATAATGAATATGTGGATTTGGCTGTATTTACAGAAGAATTTATTAATTTTCAAATAGTCATATATCTATTACCTGATTTTAATTACTTACTGTACTCAAAAATGTTTAAACAGTATTATGAATACTATGAATACTCTAAAAACCACAAATAAAAACACTATTAATTCTTTTAGATATTAAGCAGTTAACATTTTTAAACATTTCTTCCTTGTGCCCATTATAACACATACTACCACTACAACTACCAACCTCTCTAGTGTTGTTTCTGGCCATGGTATCAAATTATAAACTGTCTTAAGCACATATTAACTTTATACACATACTCTCCTATTTAACTCAAACTTAATTTAGTTTCTCTTTTCTACTCAGGACACCCTGTGCACACTTCTTTTATGGCCTGCTTAGTTATCCTTCCAGACCTTTTGCAAACCTTAATCCTCTTTAGAAAGTCATTTATGGAATCCAAAATCGGTCTCAGTACTAAAAGATCTTTCTCTGTGTCCTCAGATATGTGCACACCTTGCCACACAATACTCTTTCATTTTAGATTTTTGGCTCACAGTAGCTGTGAGAACACTGAAAGTATTAAACATGTTTTACTCATTTTGTATACATGCCTCCTATTTTAGCACATTCCTAGCATACTGTAAACACTTAAGAAATGTTTGTTAAAACTCAACTTTAAAGGGATTAAAACCCCAGTGAATGTCTTAAAAGGAAGACATGGGCTATATTTAATAACTTCAAATTTGTAATATGCATAGATGATCACATTAAATAGTTAAACTTTAAGAAAAAATATTGACCTTTTAGTTTTTAAAAAGCCATAAGTACACAAATAATACACAATATTTATACTTCTATAAATATATTATTTGCTTAAAATCTTTTCTTTCCTTGATTAGCTTATTTATGAAGCAATTTAAAAATAAAAAAATCCCCATAAAAATAAAAGCGAAAAATAAGAAATTGCAAAGTCAGTGATATATGTTCTACTTAATCTGTAGGCTTCATATGGCAGAGATGGGATCACATTAAAGGTTTTCTTTTATTCTTCAGAGTAGAAAAATTAAACAGAACAAAGTGATAATCCCATTTTGCTTTGAATTTCCTGCTTTCATGTATGTCTTTAAATGTGCCATATCTGCCAACCAATATGAGTTACAATTTTGATATGAATGCTAGAATGTAGTAAATTGAGGAAGTGATTAATTTAAAACTCTAATTATATGTCAACAATATTTTGCTGTTTTCACACAAAGCTCACAGGTTGTGATGACTATAATAATCAATATTATACAATTAGGGGTTTAAAAGAAAACCCCTAATTGGTTTAAAATTGTTTTTCAAATTTATTTGTCTCTGTCCCCAAAACATAGTAATTCTGATGTTGTCTATCAGGTAATCCACTTTCAATTGGAAATAAGGGAAGAAATGATACTTTTCACATGTGCACATGTTCTTCTGGTGCTAAAGTTCAAAACCCTCATTGAAGCTGAGAGAATTATTCCACTCTAGAGTTACCGCTCTGAGCTAGCAGGTCATTGCTAGAGACAGGACTGAAGTATAAGGCAGTTGTTCCAATGCACTTGAAAAAAGGGCACAATGAAAGAATGCAAAGTCTTGTGTAGAAATTAATTGAAAAATATTTGTTATAGGGAATCCTTTAAGCAAGTGCACAAAGAAAAATTAATAAGAATTTTCTTGATAACTATAAGGTCCCTGGACCGAAGTACAAATAGCCGGGCACAGTGGCGCAAGCCTGTAATCCCAGCACTTTGGGAGGCTGAGGCAGGAGGATCGCGATTTCAAAGCCAGCCTCAGCAATGGCAAGGCACTTAGCAACTCAGTGAGATCCTGTCTCTAATAAAAAATACAAAAAAGGGCTGGGGATGTGGCCCAGTGGTCGAGTGCCCCTGAGTTCAATGCCCGGTATAAAAAAAAAAAAAAAAAAGAAAAGTACAAATATCTTTATATAGACATTTTGGTAAAAAAAGGTAAGAACAAAAACTAAAAATAACAATTTGTGCCAAACTATATCAAGTATTATTTCAGTAATTTTGAGAAAGTACAATTATTAATTCCAGAAATACAAAGAAATATCAGAAAATATTTACCTATATGTATATTCTTTATTTTATATAGTTACATATTGTTAAGAACTGTGAAGCTTCTGAGATTTTATTCTGCTTCAAAGTTAACAAATCAATCTGCTATAGTTCTATGTCAGAATACACATTAATATTTTCAAGGACATAATACACAAAATTAGATTTAATCATGCTCAAAGGACTTTTTTACTTATACCAACAGAAATAGCCAGAGTACCAAAATTTGTGTTTCCAAAGCCTTGATTCCCACAGGCAATGAAAAGAGGGCCAAGTAACATTTCCCAACATGGTAGGCTCTTATGGGAGAGAGCAATTCCGAGCTTAGGGAACCAGAATCTTTTATATTAAAAAGTAAGCACACTTCCCTGTGGTCGGGACAGAGATAATATTTCTTTATTGCCACAAGGGAGTCAGCATCTCTGCCTACAAGATTGGAAAACATAAAAGATATATAGAAAATTGTTTCCCAATATATGTGTATGTGTTCTACCACAACAGCATCTGTATTTGATGTATCTTACACAATTTTCAATAATATTTGATAGTACCAAATTAAAGATTCCTTTAGGGATTATTAAAGGAAGATTTTTCAAATGAATAGATATTATCTAAAATCTAAAGATTTTAGTGGTCATATTTACTATTGTTTTTAAAAAGCACTTAAAAAGCAATAGCATTTTACACACACATTTGAAAAACTTAGAAAATATCTTTTAAAAATAGTGAGTGTCATTGCTCCTTCATCCTATCTTTTATAATTCTGGATATGCTGAACTTTCTTTCTATAATGTGAAATGTGCTTACTTCATCATGATTTCATAGGATTTCTCTATCTACATTTTCTAATAAATCCAGTCTCTCCTTTTATCTTTTTGCACTTTATTTTCTGTGTGTGTGTGTGTCAATGTGGTTTTATATCAGCATAATATTAGATAATATGATGACAGGAGTAGTATTTATCACAACATAAATTCTAGATGAAAATAAATAATAAATCATAAAAAATGAAAATATGTAATTCATGAAGAAACATATTATCAGATCATGGGAGACAAAAATATTATAACAACAAAAGCCCAAAGGAAAATATGTCACTAAAGAATCGATTGGTAAACAAAAGTGAAATCTGCATAATGTAATAATTTAAAAATTATTCTTATATTAAAAAGGAAAAGAAAATGAACATTTAATATTTGCAATCTGTGGGGCAGAATACACACACACACACACACACACACACAAAACACATAATTATCACTATTGCCTCTGATTTAAAAGTTGATATGAATTGGAAATTTACTAAAAAACTAAAGAGACCAAGAGTATATAAAGACTATCACAGTAGAAATTTATCATTACTACTATCATTATGTTTAGAATTATTGTTAGTTTATGGATAAGGGAAGTTAACAAATTGATTTTCTTAAACTTAATACACATGATGAAGAAATATGAGATTAGATCAAAGCAATTAAAAAAGATAAGTGTTCAGATGACAGATTTATTAAATGAAAATTTTCAGATAGGTGTAGATTAAAGTGAGAAGAGAATTTATCTTTTTATCTATACATTTTCTTATGAGTTAGAGAAAATTGGAAATATGAAAACAACAGATGTTATGTTTTGATTTGTATTGAAAAAATCATAACCTTTTAATAAAGGAAATCAGAATTTCCATTTTTACATGTAAACTTGTTGCTTTATTTTCCCATAACTTTTTAAAGCAGTCCATCTGTGTGTAACTTCAAATGCTTCACATTAATTTAAGTAATTAACCTGAAAGACCTTTAGATTATGTTTCAGTTATATTTAAATTTCTTTAATTATGACCCTATATTATTTCATTTTGCTCTCTTGAATCAAGCTGATAGGATTTTATAGAGTGGAAACTATGCTAACAATATCATTAACTCAAATCTTATATTTTCCCAGTAAACCATATATATCATTTCACCAGCAGCTATTTACAAGGCATTATAAATCACATTCATCACATGAACAAAAGTACTAAATGGGTCAGATGAACTAAATTACTAAATACAATAATATGGTATTTTCTTTTTTCCATCAAAAATTATCATTAAGTGTGCCTTTTTCCCACATCCTCGCCAACACTTATTGTTGTTTGTATTCTTAATAGCTGCCATTCTGACTGGAGGGAAATGAAATCGTAGAGTAGTTTTGATTTGCATTTCTCTAATTGCTAGAGATGTTGGACATTTTTTCATATATTTGTTGATTGATTGTATATCTTCTTCAAGAAGTGTCTGTCCAGTTCCTTGGCCCATTTATTGAATGGGTTATTTGTTTTCTTTGGTGTTAAGGTATCTGTGTTCTTTATATATTGTAAAGATCAGTGCTTTATCTGATGTGCATGTGGCAAAAATTTGTTTCCAATTAGTAGATTCTCTATTCACCTTAATATTGTTTCTTTTGCTTAGAAGAAGCTTTTTAGTTTGAATCCATCACATTCACTGATTAATGATATTAATTCTTGCACTATAGGAGTCTTATTAAGGAAGTTGGGGCCTAATCTGACATGATGGAGATTAGGGCCTACTTATTTTTTTTTATTTATTTTTTTATTTTTTTCTTCTAATAGGTACAGTGTCTCTAGTTTAATTCATAGGTCCTTGATCCACTTTGAGTTGAGTTTTGTGCATGGTGAGAGATAGGGGTTTAATTTCATTTTGTTGCATGTGGATTTCCAATTTTCCCAGCACCATTTGTTGAAGAGGCTATCTTTTCTACAATGTACATTTTTGGCACCTTTGTCTAATATAAGATAACTCTAATTATGTGGATTAGTCTCTATGTCCTCTATTCTGTACAATTGGTGTACAAGTCTATTTTGGTGCCAATACCATATTGTTTTTGTTACTATTGCTCTGTAGTATAGGTCAAATTTTTTTTAAAAAGGCACACTCATACATTGCTGGTGGGACTGAAAATTGGTGCAGCCAATATGGAAAGCAGTGTGGAGAATCCTTGGAAAACTGGGATTGAACCATCATTTATCCCAGCTATCCCACTCCTGTGTCTATATCCACAGGACTTAAAAACAGCATACTACAGGGACACAGCCACATCAATGTTTAATAGCTATTCACAATAGTTAAACTGTGGAACCAACCTAGGTGCCCTTTATAATAATTAAAGGCTTGTTGGTTTATTTATATGATTGTAAACATTTCCCCTGAAATGCTTCTGAAAACTTCATAATAGTCATTGAAATCTCTAGTAAGATTAGATCCAACAATAGCAATTTAATATTATATTGACTTTTTTTTACAGTAGTATTACAACATGTATAAAAAGTGAGGACTTTTATTCAAGCAGCAATGAAAATGTACATTAAGCAACATAAACTATTCAATAGACAAATTATCAGAAAAATTAAAATAGACAACATTAGACCAAAGGTATAAAAGGAGAATATCACTATTTATAAAAAGTTAATGTTGCCTATTATAAAATTAGTTTTATTAGAAATATTTACTATGTCTATTAGAAATAATACTATGATGTGAATTGACCAAATGACTAGAAAATAATACCTTATTTTATTATAATTAACCAATTAGCAATATTAGACAGGCAAGCACACAATTTGTTAAGGAATTAACCTGACAGACTATAAGATTACAATTTGTTAAGGTTCCAGGATTGAAGGGCATGATTCCGATCCAATTCAGAATACTACCTTGGGGTACATAGTATTTGTTTATGTGAAATTAGAAATGTGATACACACTACTGCAGGTCAAACCCAATACTTGTGTGCTAAATTTTAGGGTGGAAGTTTATTTATTTGCTCAGCAACATTGTTTGTGCAATTATCTTCTGTCTTTTATGTATGGTCAATTTGTTTCTAACAAATCTTACCCATTATTTCCCATAAAGTGTGTGGTATTACCTCTATAAGGGCAAACACAAAACAATGACAACAACAACAAAAATCTCTCCTGACTCTCATTACCTCCAGTTGTTTTTCCATCCCTCTTGGTTCCCCTTTTATAAAAAGTCCTCAACAAATTATCTATATTTTCTGCGGCCATCTTTTTCCATTTCTATTCTCACCTCCTTGATTATATTTTCATTAGAACTTTGACACTACAATTTACTTATTTTCAAGGTCACCATTGATAATACCATTCCCACATTTCAAGATCAATTCTCAAATTGCTCTTCCTCTCCTAAGAAGTTAAGACATTCTATCTTTCATTTCACCTTAATGGATTTTCTTTGCTTGCTTCACAGGAAGCTTTTTTCATTTATTTACCACTGATATACATTTATTCTTTACCCCGCTTTGATTGATTCTCCTGTTTTTAATATCTATAAATTTGAGTAGCACAGTGCTCAGCTTGGGGCCTCTTCTCTACATGCACTCATGCTCCTTCCACATGGGCCAATCTGTACCAACATTTGAAATCACCCTCGATACACTGAGGAGATCTATCATTTAACTATTCTTATAAAATAAATTTTCACAAAATCTCAGGGTCATTCAAAATATCTTAATTGTTCAAGCTTCTGAGGGTGTTGGCTATGTCATTCTGTGATCTTGGCAGGATTCACTCCTGTTTCTGAGTGTAGGCTAATCTGATCAGCCTCTTTTCAAAAAATTGAGGTAGTTTAGCACTTCTGAAACTTTTCATACACTAGCAAGATATTCTAAGCATAAGCATATTCTCATATGCACAGAAGAGGTGGAAGCATAAGGAAATTTTAATAAAAAAGGACACCTTTTTCAAATTCTGACTGATCAGTCTACTAACATCCCATTGGCTAAAGTCAGGCACATAAACAAACCAAGGGTCAGATCACAAGGGCACAACAAGGTTATATGGCTTAGGTCCCCATGTATAAGTGGAGCGAGAAAGGGACATTTTTGCAATTATTTTCCAATCTACCTATATTCTACTCTGATGTCTTCCCCAAATTTCAGTGTCTCATTCCCATGTCTTTCTCTTATATTAGAACACCATTCATTCAGGTGCACAGGTCCAAACAATTTGAGATTATGCTTTATTTCTCCCTTTCTTATCAAATTACATCCAATACATCATAAAAAAATTAAATTAAAATATATTTTGAAGCTTACCACTTCTCACACTCTCTACTATTAATATTTGAGTCTCAATTAATATCACGTCTTTCCTGGACTAGGCCAGACTGGTATAGTAACGAAATTCATAGCTTTCACTCTTTATATTTTTCAAACTCTTTATATTTTCCAACAACAGCTCCTAAAACACTTTCCTACACAAAACCTTTCTTTTTTATGGGCTTTTCAAAATTATTTTTAATTGATCAGTGATACTTGTGTATATTTATTGGGTACAATATTAAGTTTAAATGTGTGTTTACACTGTGGAGTTAACAAATTAACAAATTTATCACCTCATATACTTATCATTTTGTGGTAAAAACATTAACTCTATTTTAGCAATTTTTAAATATACATTATTGATATTCCTCATGTCTAGCTGAAGTTTTTACCCTTTGATCAGAATCTTCCCTTTCCTAATCTGCCCCATTTTCCTAGACTAAGTAGCAAATACCCTACTTCTTATTTCTATGAATTAAATTAGTTTAGATTCCACTTATAAAAGAGATCATGTGATATTTGTCTTTCTGAATCTGTCTGGTTTATTTCACACTGTACTACGTTCTCCCAGTTTATCCATGTTACAAAACACAGAGAGGAGGAATGCATTCTAATGTTCTAGAGCATAGTGGGGTCATCTTAGTTCACAATAACCCATTTTATATTTTATGAATAACTAGAAGAGAGGAACTGAAAGCCTCCAAACAGAAAATAATGATAGGAAATGGAAATTAATTACCATAATTTGACTAGTGCACATTATATACATGCATTGAAATATCACATTGTACGCCATAAAAATGCACAACTAAAATAAGAAAAAATTGGCTTTGACAAGGTAGCAGAACATACATAAGACTAGAACCCAGATGTTATAAGCTTGGTTTTTTTTAATTTTTTAAATATTTATTTATTTGCTTTTAGTTGTACACAATGCGTTTATTTTTACGTGGTGTTGAGGATCAAACCCAGGCCGCGCATGTGCTAAGCGAACGCTCTACCACTGAGCCACAACCCCAGCCAAAGCTTGTTGCAGAATTATTTACTTATTAAATATTTATATTAATATATTATATTCACTTACATTATTGAAAGTATTTTTTACATTGTGAAACTATGCTATATTAGTATTTCCTCTGTGTAGGCTTTAGTTTTCACTCAAAGATTGATATTTCATAAATTACGTATATAAATTCTACTTATAAAACATTAAAATACCATATAAAAATTCTCCTTTGACTATGACTTTAAATGAACAATTAAAAAAGTGTATTAAAATAATTTTATAGTCTATTCTTTAACACAGAATATTATTAAGTATATTGATATTAATTTAACAACATTGTCATGTTTGACAGTTCAAAACGTTCCCTTAAGTATTTCTTGGATATAACCCCTTTTGTGATGCACAAGCAACAAGATCAAGAATAAACAAATGAGATTTCATCCACAAAATATACTTCTGAATGACAAAGGAAACAACATAATGAAGAGACTACTCACAGACTAGAACATAAAATTTTAAGCCACACATCTGGTAAGGGGCTAATAAACAAAATGTATGAAGAACTCAGATCATTAGCAATAAAACAAATACTGTAATTAAAAAAATGGACTTAAATACACATTTCTTGAAAGAAGACATACTAATGGCAAAAATATATGTGAAAAAAAATGCTCATCATCACTAATCATTAGAAAAATGCAAATGGAAATCACAATAAGAAGTCAACCCACACCTGTTAGAATCACTATCAAAAAGACAAAAGATAAGTGTCAACAGAGATGTGTACAAAAGGGAACTCTATGCATTCAGTTTAAATGAAGTTAGTACAACCATTATGGCAAATAGTATGGCGGTTCCTCAGGAAAATAAAAATTAAATTACCATATGATCTAGCAATTCCACTTTAGGGATTATATCCAAAGAATTGAAATCAATGCATTAAAAAGATATCTGCATTTGATGTTCATTGCAGCATTATTCACTAAAAGATATCGAAGCATCCTAGGTGCCTATTATCAAATGAAAGGATAAAAAATTTAATCACTGAACTTAAGTGTATATATATATATATGTATATACATATATATACATATACATATATATGCAAAATAATACCATATATATATATATATATATACATATATATATGCAAAATAATACTATTCAGCATTAAGGAAAAAGTAAAATTCTCTCAAAACTTTTTAATGTCTTTACCTCTTTAAATCCTTATAGACTTAATTCATTTCAAATATTTGATCTTCCATCTCTAAGATGTGATCTTTATCCTCCTAATTCAATTTTGTATATATAAATAATGTGTGTTCCAAGAAGCAGAATAAATAAAGGGAAGGAAGATGAGCAAATGGTCTCCCAGGAAAAGTTTTAAGATGCTGTGTCAAGATATTTCTGCTTGCTGGGCATGATGGCAAACACTTGTAATCCTACCAGCTCGGGAGGCTGAAGCAGAAGCCTTGCAAGTTCAAAGCCAACCTCAGCAACTTAGCAAGGCCTTAAACAACTTAGCAAGACCCTGTTTAAAAAAAAAAAAAAAAAGAACTGGGAATGCTGTCCAGTAATTAAGGACCCCTGGATTCAATCCTTGCTATATATACATAAATATACATGTGTGTGTACATATATACATGTACACATGTATATATATTTATTTATTTATTTCTGCATATTTATTTCTGCTTATGCTCAACTAGCCAAAGTATAGTCACACCAACCTGGGGTGCATTGCGTATTGGAATATAATGTTTATACTGGAAGTTAATGCAACCACCTAAATTTCTCTTTTTTTTCTTTCTTTCTTTCTTTCTTTTTTTTTTTTTAACTGTGAATGAAAGACAGAGGCTAATAGGGAAAAACAAGCAATGTGTCATTGTGTCAGAATAAGAAATGGCACATATTCTTGCTCAACATCCTTTTATAAAAACACTTTAATTTTAACAACAAAAATTGCATGAGGCACAGTCTTATCCTTTTGTTAATGCAATCCAAAATAAGTATTGAGCACCTACCATGGCACTTGGTGTTAGCAAATCTTTAATAAAGCTCAGATGCTTATGATTTGGTACAGGAAAAGCAAACAAAATAAACTAATACCCGAAAAGCTTACAGGTGTATTTCATATCATCTTTATGTTGACACAAAATAATTATGTAAAATAAATATTATTCTTTTGCTATTCAGATAAAGAAAAAATAGCATAATTGAATTACTTACAGATGGCAGTGTGCTGGAGCCAGCTCAGAGATCAGAAGTGCAAATTGTTCACTTCATCTTCTTTCTAACTGCATTTAGAGACTTTATATAGATACCTTAAAATCAACTATGTTAGGAGTATTTACACTATAGGAATCAGCAAAATTTAAAAAGCAATATTGCTTTTTGGTTTTTCCAGAGAGCTAGTTGTTACACATCTACCAATCCAAGGTTGTAAATGGCAGGCTGACTGAAACTGATGTCTTGCTCTCTGCCTTCTGCACTTCTTTCTCTTACATTAGTGTTAACAGTCCTTTCTACACTTAAATGTTCATAAGAAACACCTGGTGATCTTTCTAAAGCGTGAATTCTTATTTGGCACACGGAGAATGTTGTTCAAGTTCCTGCAGTTCTAACTGAATCCCAGCTGATATCAATACTTCTATCCCAAGCACCACAAACTAATTGATGCAAATATCTTTTATATTTTGTTTTAAAATTCTTAGTTTTTGTTAAATTATTCTAAAAGTCCATCACTAAGCCACATTTTGGTGGTTTCAATAAAGGCAGGGATTTATTGCATCCAAATTATCCTATTCTTCCTCATGTAACACGGCTGAAGTTGATGTTAATCACTTTTCATACTTAGAAATAAAAATCAGCTCAAATGGGGTTTTGACTCCACTCAACAGCCTCAAATTTAATTATAAAGAAATAATCCCATTCTCAAAAAATTATAAAGTTCTTCAGATTTCTAGTTGTTGACTTCTACAAATACTGTTATAAAGCTATAAACACTAGTTTCTAGTGAGCACATTGTAAAATGAACCTATTATGCCAGCTTCAATTAGTGGGATACCATTAGTCAATTTTGCAACTGCTATTAATTTTTTTAAAATTTTTTATTATTGATCTAGAGAAATAATGAAGATCATTGGTGCTGATTATGCAATTCTATATACATATGTATATATAGAATTACAAATTCAAATTTTAATGGGAAATATCAGCATACCTCTTAAGTGTCATATTCATTTTAAAAACAAATGGTGGCACATGCCTGTAATCACAGTGGCTCAGGATGCTGAGGCAGGAGGAGGATCTCCAGTTCAAAGGCAGCCTCAGCAATGAAGGAGACACTAAGCAACTCAGTGAGACCCTGTTTCTAAATAAAATGCAAAATAGTGCTAGGGAGGTGGCTCAGTGGTAGAGTGCCCCTGAGTTTAATCCCCAGTACCAAGAAAGAAAATGATTTGGATTTGCATTATACTCTCCACTGATTTTTCCTGAACATAAATCTTTTTAAAAAAATATTTCTAGCAACAAACCAAGTATCAAAGAATGTGATACCTTCAAAAGTTTAATACAGATTTTTACTTCTGTTTCTTGTTTCTTCCTGCAGTTGCTTCTACTAAAATCTCTTTGTCCCTGGATTCTCTAAGAGAATGTAGGACAGTCATGTAGTGCACTTTTCTTCATGTGGATAAGTGCATCTTCTGATATAATTATCATATTAACTACAATAAATATGTTAGACAAAGAATTGGAGGTTTAAATAATGACATAGTTTACGCATAAATTAATTACTTTATTTTATCCCTTAAACTAATTATCAATATACTATAAAATAAATGCTAAAATATCAAATTGAGACATTTAACCTCACAAACTGTAAATTCATACATTAGCTGTCATATGGTCTGGCATTTAATATTTTTAGGAAACACACTGGGAAATATTAGATATGAACACTTTTAAAATTACAAAATCTGTATATTTTTAGTTTTAAAATTTGAGTAGTTTCAATAGTTATTAAGGATTTAGAATATATTCTGATTTTAAATTTAGAGCCTCCTCTCACTAGTAGGAATAACTATGGTGATTTTATTATTTTCATTTTCTAATGTAATGATTTCAACTTTAATAATCAGTAAGGATAATTGTTCTAGTTGGTGATAGAACACCAACATTTATATTTTAGAATAACATTTATACTTGCAACTTTTTTCAGCTAATTATAAATTAAACAAAACCAAATAGAAAATAGAAAAAGTGTTGCTTCATCATTTTTTTCCTACAAAATCTTACGTTTTAGCTCTTTATCATTATCAAAATGTGTTCATAGAAATATTATCACACATGCTCTTTTTAATTTCTAGTACATTAAACATTCTCTATTTTATAGCCTTACAACAAAACAATGAAAATTTTAAAAAGTGAAGAATTAGAGATCAAGCATTGGGAGAAGTCATTCTTGCCCATAAGTCACAAAGCTGAAATTCAGAACCTAGTCTCAATATCTTGGTCAGTTCTCTTTCCAATTATAGTGTTAAATATTAAAATATTTACATTTTTTGCTTTTCTAAAATCAAAATATTTACATATTTTGCTTTTCTGTAGTCTAAGGCAATATTGTTGCTCCTTATTTAGGATACTCATTCAAATCTTTTAAAATAAATCTTCATGACACTCAAATGAATGCATGACCATACATAACTAGAAAGATAAGAAAATGTTCTTACCCCTTCAACGCCATCTCCATTCTTCCACTTGCCTTCTAGAATCCAATCTTCTTGAAATAATCATTTTTTCCAACTACACATAACATTTTCATTCACCTGAATGTAATAAATTATTGTTGAATGCATATTTGGATGATAAATGCCATAGGTGATGCATGATGACTTCATTATTGTGTCTTACTAGAAAACAAATACAGTGTAAGATATTAGATTTAAAAGAAACCTGAAATTTTCAGATAAGTAGAATCCTCAGGATTATCACTCCATTTTTATTTTTACATCTTTTATTTAAAGAGAAATGAAGAAATTTGTCTTCATTTTAGTCATGTAAAAGTTCAATTATACCTCTCCCTTTTTAGTCAGAATATTGGCTTCATTATTCAGTATTGTAAGGAAATATCAAAATCTGTGTTTTAAACTCTTGGTGAAATTTAATAGCCTTTTCCATGGTCAAATTCATTTTTATGTTAATGGGGCATTTTGTGGAAACTAATGGATCATTAGTCTCCTGTGAATAGAAGTTTCTGGTAACACAAATGATGGGAATTTATATGTAGTATCCAAATATTATAAGCTATCTTTATGGTACCTTAATAAAATGTGTGGTGAATGATGGAGTGCTGAGACTAGGTGTACCCTGTGAATATTTGCAATGCATGTATAAAATTTTCTTAATGTTACTTATTTTTTTTGTTTAAAGAGTTATAATGGTGCTGATGTTTAAACTTTATTCATCAGATGTGCACTAGGTGCTTTCAGAAAGTTCTAGAAGGGTGGAATGATGAGAAATAGCTTTCAGCTATTTTATTTTATTTTATTTTTATTTGAAAATGGGGAAACAGGTTAGTGTTAGCAAGTTCCCTCAGCTTTCTAGTCAAATTTCAAGGAAAAAAAATAATTTATTAAAACTTCCAATTCCATTAAGTATATATATTTTAATTCTGAGCAATGAAGTCAAAGAGAAAGCCCACTAAAAATTCACAGACATCTACAAAATTCACAGGACAAGAAGTCAATAGTAAAATATACACTTTGTTAGGAAATTCACAAAAAAGTAAAGGGTCAAAATTCTAGTTGTTTGATTATTAGAGACCCTTCTCCTAACAAGTTTCATAATATTGATAAACTAAATATGTTTCTCAATTTCAGATATAAAAAGACGAGACTTAGCTAAATGGCATCGAAAATATCCTGCATATATTAATTCTTATGAACTTTAAAAGTAAAGGATAAAATGTATTGTTGAACATGCCAAATTCCTTTTCAAAAGATGTTGAAGACTGGGGGAAAAGTCCATTTTAAGGTGAATATTGGGTAACAGCAAGAAATTTTAAGTATGTCATCATAAAGGGTAGCTACAGGGTTTAAAAAAAGGCAGCACAATAGTAAGAATCAGGTTATTGCTTTGCAGACACACTGGAAAATGTATAGCAGGACATCAAGTAAGATATGGACAATCAGGTCACACTAAGGATATTAAATAGAATATTGTATTCTAAATAAAGGTGTTAGTTTAGGTATTTGCAGGTCTAAACTAGGTGAAGTATGTGGAATGACATGATCTAATTGTAGAGGAACTGGTCATACCAGTATCAGGAAGGGATATATATATATATGTATATATATATATGTATATATATATATATATATATACATATATATATATATGTGTGTGTAATACACATAATAGATAGATAGATAAATAGTGCTCTGTTCATGAGATAGATTTGAGTTCCTGATCTATTGGGTCAGGAAGTGCTGGCCTAAACCTTCTAATTTCATCTCCTAAAGCAGAACACTTCTTTCCCATGCCATCATTCTTAAGAATGCTTTTCATCGTCTCTATTTACTTGTCTGCATTGATTCATGACTACTGGGAGTTTTCATTATATTATCTCTTGATGTGATCTAGGAAGCTAGTGGCAACTTCAAGTACTGATCTTCCCTTAGTTTGCTTTGTCTCATCATTCATGACATTTTTATATTTATCTGTAAATTAGATTCATGTGCTGCTGATCATTTTCAGGAAAGGGCTTAATATTTTAGCAAAAGATGGCTTTCAAAATATAGCAATTTTCTGTCAAAAGATTTTCCTAAATTTTGAGTTAAATATAAAAAATGACATTGGTTCAGTCATAATACAGAAATTCATGAAAATTTGAAAAAAATGAAGAGATAAAAGTTTTTCCCTTTTGCTCTACTGAGCTTGAATTAGTTGTAAAATATGTAGATACTAGAAATAATTGAAGGTTTTCTGAATGGAGATTGTAGAAAAAGGAAAGGAAGGTGAAGATATTCTCACTAAATTAGTAAGGAATAAAAAAGAAAATAGTGATATTTCAAAAGTATGTGCACGTGCAAAAACTATGAAGAGAGAATTGTTACTCCTTTGTGGATCATCATTTCTTACTGGTGATAGATGGCACTATCAGTGGTTTCTTTAGAAATGACACTTTCTGTGAAAACCAGTGTTCCAGACATTGGTTTATAGTTTATGGTTATTGATTCCATCAGGGAGAAATTGAAGATTATTGATTTTGACAAGTGAATAGAGTCAGAGAAAGGAAAATCACCAATAGAAAAGGGATTAGTTGAAATTAACATGGTTGCAAAGAAAGAGGGAATATTCTTTGAAAAGCTGATTAAATGTTTAAGGACCTTTTTTATCTCAATAGCAACAGTATAAAAACATAAATGTAGTTAATTTTACTTTATGATATCTATGAAAATTTTAGTTATAAAATTTGAGTATCATAGGGAGTGCAGATTAGACATCTCATTTTTCTGGAGTATTTGACCAGGCTATTTTTTTTAATTATTTTACAAACATATTTTGAAATCAATGAAAGTTTTGAGGAGAAAATATAAAATCCACTTTTAATTTTTACATGAAGTTATGAAAACTGTCAAATGAATTGGGGCAATGGTTAGATGGGGAAATGAGTTCACTAAAATTGAAGTATTTTCATCTCTTAATTTTCTGACATGTATCCGGAAAGGGATCAAAAATGTACATCATATTGGTTTATCTATATTAATGTTCCTTTTATCACCTAACAGAGTCCATGAGTGAAACTTTGGGATACCAGTATTTTAAAACCAGTATTTAGGTAATACATTACTTAACTTAATACTAGAAGATGGAACATTCCAATGCCTCATGGAGATTCTAAAGCAAATACAAATTGAGGAATATCTTTTACTTTAAAAGATTACATGTAGCCGGGCGCGGTGGCGCACGCCTGTAATCCCAGCACTTTGGGAGGCTGAGGCAGGAGGATTGAGAGTTCAAAGCCAGCCTCATCAATGGTGAGGCACTTAGCAACTCAGTGAGACCCTGTCTCTAAATAAAATACAAAAAAAAAAAAAAAAAAAGGGCTGGGGATGTGGCCCAGTGGTCGAGTGCCCCTGAGTTCAATCCCTGCTACCAAAAAAAAAAAAAAAAAAAAAAAAAAAAAAAAAAAAAAAAAAAAAAAGATTACATGTAAGAAGACCTTTTCTCCCTAATGAGGAAATTAATATTAATTTTATTTTTATTTCCCTATGCTTCCTATAAAAATAAATAAGTGAACATCAAGAAAAGTTTCATGTCTCAGACCATTTTTCTTTGACTTAACTCTAATTGTAAAACCAATTTGAAGTTTAAGCCACCTTCTACAGTAGAGGCTTAGAAAAAGTCAACTAATGAAATTAATATTTACCCATAGGGCTGGGGTTGTGGCTCAGCCATAGAGGGCTCACCTAGCATTTTCGAGGCACTGGGTTCAATCCTCAGCACCACATAAAAGTAAATAAAATAAAGGTATTGTGTCCAACTACAACTAAAAAGAAAAAAAAATTAAAAATCCACCCTTAAATTTGCCTATATCTATAGTATGACTTTTTGCTTCCTACTGCCTCTCTTTGTCTCTCCATTATCATAATCAGGGTGTTGATATTCAATGAATTAATGACATTGATTATTAAAAATATGTTATCCTTCTACATGCTTATAAATAAGCTCCATAAGGTTAGAGGTCAGAGATATTTCTAATTCATTATTGATTATTATTTTTAAATAGTTGTTAGTTGTATATTGACACAATACCTTTATTTTATTTATTTATTTTTATGTGCTGCTGAGAATGGAACTCAGTGCCTCACATATACTAGGCATGTGCTCTACCACTGAGCTATATCCCCAGTCCTCATTATTGATTCTTATTCACATTTTGTACATAATGATACCGAATAACTTACAAGAAACAAAGCATGAAAAGACAATATACACATTCTTCATGTAATCTACTATAAATAATGTTTTTCTTGGTTAGTTTGACTCCTACCTAATAATTATTCTAATTAGGGTGTGATTTTTATACCTTCTTAAACTTCTTACATTTCTCTTTTATTTATTTTTTCAGTGCTCAATTCTGACTTGGCTGTTTTCCCCATTGGATGAACCAATTGCTTTAGCTTTGCTATTTTCCTATGATGCTGTAAGCAAATATTATAGTTCGAGTAGACTGTATCCTAGTAAATAAGACTGTTACTGTTACACTTTTACATTTGAGGTCCTTTTGACACTTTCATATTCTTTTTTATTTTTAATTTATTTTTTATTCTAAGTTGTTATAAATGACAGCAGAATGCATTACATTTTATATTACACATATAGAGCACATTTTTACAAATCTCTGGTTGTATGACACTTTCATATTCTTTATCTACCATATCTAATTCATTTTCTGCATCTATATCCTAGAGATTTTTTAATTTATTATCTGCACTTGATGATATTTCTCCCATCAGACACTGGTCTGTTTGATACCAGGTCCCCCTACCCTGAACCCTAAGCACAGAGAACTTCATTTAAATCCAAACTCCACTTGGTATCTATTGAGATCTTTTTAAAATGCAAATCCATTCATGCCCCATTTAGTTTAAACCATCAGTAATTACCTTATTGTTTCTGAATTAAATCCAAAAATGTTTATGATAACATCTAATCCCCCACAAAATCTTATTACTGTGAAATGATTTTTTTTTCTTCCATCATTACAGTATACTTCCTGGATGTTTTTGCATTTTCTCCAGAGAGCCACACTCGAATCTCATAACATGTCATTCTTTGTATAATAGCCACAAAATTTCTACGTGCAAGAATGTAACTCTCTTTGCTTTTAAGTGGACTAAATAATAATAACAAGTACTGTCTTACTTCACAAAAAGCCAAAAATTAAGTTTGGAGATTCTTCTTTCACCTCTGTTACTTGAGGGGGTGACTGAGTGTGTTGTTAGAAATGAAGTCCCAGAGATGCAATTACATCTATTCCTGCTTGACACCTCTCTGACATTCCATGACACAAGCTCAGAAAATGGTTGTCTTTGTTACACTCTGTTCTGTAAACCTTATACCTTAAACAGACAAGCTAAGGGCCTGATATTTGTTCTGTTTATTTGTTGAGTAAGCCAAAGTGTTTATGGTCATAGCTTAACTTCTTCTGTATCTTTAAGCTGAATGTACACTTCTTCTTTGAGGTCTGTTTCTAAATATACATACACAATTATAGACTTGTTTTCAAGTTGGTTGTCTGTCTATCTGTCTTATAAAGTACTCTTATTTTTTTTTTCTTTTTATAATACTATTGTCATAGATCAGTTCTTTTTCCAGAAAAAAAATAAAATAAAGGACCACAATGACATACTTTTACTTATGGCAAGTGGAAGCACATGAAATACTTTAAAGTCCAGGTAAATAATGTGATAGTGTTATGGTAAAGAGTTTTGGGAAATCAGAGAATTTGTGTGTGACAGGGCTACCCCTGTCAGGTTGATCAGCAGGTACTAGATTGCATAGGAGTATGAAGTTCTCATGTGCTATTGCACTGTAGCCTGACTATAGGTTAACAATTAGGTATTCTGTATCTCAAAAAGCTAGAAGAAAAGATTTTGAATGTTTTTACTGTAAAAAAAATCATAAATGTGAAGAAATAGATATGTTTAACATGTTTTAAACATTATACATTGTGTACATGTATCAGACCACATGGTATCACATTAATGTGAATAATTTTCTTTTATGTCTGTTAAAATAAATTAGATTTAAATTAAAAATAATAACTATTGTTATTTCAAAAATAAAAAATAAACAGCATAAAAATTCTCTGCCCCCAAAAAGCTGTTAATTATATTGTATGTACCACCCAATTTTCACTACTGAAAATCATTCATGACCTATGAGCCCATGCATTTTTAATAGTTGTATAATTTTTAGTGTATTGCTATTTGGTTTAACATATAGAGAAAACCACAATAAAGTATGGATTCCTTCAAATGAGTATAACTGTTCAATAGAGACCTAAAACTCAAGGGGAACCATACAGCTATTCTCCAAAACCATTGCTATAAGAACTATCTTTCCCAAAACCACATGGAACACTTTTTGTAAGACATAAAACCCAAATGTTTCCGTGTAAATTTTTCTTTTTTTTTTTTTAGCTAGACTTTCTAAAATGTTCCTATTTCCATGAAGTATACCTTAATATATAATATGAACAATTTTATCTTTTTCCCCCTAAATACACTTTTCTTAAACTGACATTTTCAATTGTTGCAATTTTAATTCTTTTAAATTTTTATTTGTTCTTTTTATTTATACATGACAGTAAAATTTGTTTTATACATTTATACAAACATGGAATGTATCTTATTTTAATTAGGATCCCAGTCTTGTGGATGTATATGATGTGAAGATTCCTTGTGGTGTATTCACATATGTACATAGAAAAGTTATGTCATATTCATCCCACTGTCTCTGGATCTGAGACTATCATGCTAAGTGAAATAAACCAATCCCCTAAAAATCAAAGGTCGAATGTTCTCTCTGATATGTGGATACTAACCCACAATAAAGGGAGTGGGAGAAGAATAGAAGTTTTGTGGATTAGACAAAGGGGAATGAAGGGAGGGGGATAGAAATAGCAATTTCAGTTCTTTAAGAAAAAAAAGTAAGCTATTTTCAAAAGAATTTAATACATCTTCAACATCATACAAGTTTAAAATAATTATGCTTAACAATTCATTTCTTCCATGTGTTCATATAAACAATAGGGATTTTAAATATTTAAAAAATTAACGTTCATTTTAATCTAAATTACTTTTCTTTGCAAAATGGTACTTATGAAGTAGATAAATTATGCTTTGTTTCTGTTTTTAAGCACTGTGTACGACACTTTTCCGGAAGTTCAGAAGAACTTCAGAAGAACAATTTAACACTTCACTTTAAGAATCCAGCTATTTTACAAGTCCAGTTGATGCCACCAGAACAAGTTAGATACCTGGCATGATATTCCATAAGTGCCTCCTGAGAGTCATGTGCAATCATCTTAAGTGTTTTTCTAAAGTTCTTTAAAATCTGTTTCTGCCGTATTTGTTTCCTCAATCTCTCACCTAGTCAGATTCAAGGCAGAAAATAATATGATCTACTTCAATAAAACTCCTATCATTTACAAGAACAGAATTTTATCACAGGTTTTATAATATTTCAATTATGTTGGTAATTATTAATATAAGAAAATCATGTTGACAACTTTCCCCATGTAACTATTATAATTTTAATTCAGTTATATTACTAACAGACAGTATAGAAATAATATACATTACTAATAAATTTATTAAGAAACTGTTTTCAGAAGAGGGACATAACAAATCAATGTAGTAAACCAAATCAAGATATTATCAATAAATGGTTCTTCCAGAAATTTTTTTCTCATAAAACACTGGTAAAAATTGATTCTTCCAGAATTTTTTTCTCATAAAACAATAAAACACTGGTAAAAATTGTTACAGCGAATTTTTTGACAATGTAGAAAAACAAATCAAGATGTCATGAATAAATGGTACTTCTAGAAATCTAATCTTTATGAAAGTATCAACAACACTGACAACATTTGTCAAAATAACTATTTTTTTTCAGGATTCTGAATATTAAAAATAGACTTGCAACAAACTAAGGAGTGTTTATTCAAGAAAAGTGGTTGAATCTCATTAATTTCCTTGAACTTTGTTTTAGATTAACACATCCAAGTAGGATAAAACCAAGGAAATATGCAACTAGACAACTCATTGTCATGTTGAAAGTCTGAAACAAAAATAAACTTGAAAGCAGAAAGATATATATCAAGGTATATTTCCATCTCATAGGTATAATCCAAGAAAATTTAAAATGGGATTCTAAATAAAATTTTTGAACATGATAGTTCATAGTATAACTTTTCAACAATAGAACCCAAAAGTAGTAACAATACAAGTATCTATCAACAAATGACAGGATTAAAAAAAAAAAACAGTATTTTATACAATGGAATGTTATTTAGCAATCAAAAGAAGAATGATTCACCATTACTTGCTACAACACACACTAAACTAGAAAATATGAAGAGACTAAAACTATATTATTTCTTTTATAAAATATGCTGAGGAAAATATTATTAAATTAGCAGTGACATCTCTCTGAATACATTAAAAATCACTGATTTATGCAATTTAAAATGGTGAAGATTTTGTTATACGATTATGTCAATGCAGATGTTATTTTTTAGAGAAACTCTAAAGAGTGGAGCTTAATATATATCTAATATATGTTATTTCTAGGGCTTATGTATATAAAAATAGACAAAAGAAATAGAAACTTGAAATAAAACTTAAGAATATAAGTTAAAAATCATTTTAATCATCTTTCAAATTCTTACAGAACTTCTGTAAATTGTTGCCAATTTGTCTTTTATTTATTTAAATTGGTCATGACTTTTTAAATAGGCTGAAAAATTCCTGAGATTTAAAAAATAAATTTATAGAAAGAAAGGAACCCTTTTACTTATTTGTCCTGAAAATTACAACTAGTTAATAAAGAGTAACTGAGAATTCTGTTAACTTTATTTTTTTTAGGTACAATCTATGCCCCATTATATGACTTAATAAAGAAAAATATATCTTGTGCATAGTGGAATTTCACTTCTTTAAATAAAGTGAAAATTTGCATTTAAATATTCCATGTTTAAGTATTGTATATATGAGCTATATTCCTTTCTTACCCCAAATCTATACTAAAATCAATTACTAGCCCTTAAAAAACAAAACAAAACAAAACAAAACAAAAAACAAAAAACTCAAACTCCTTTCTGTGACCCAATAGTTAGATTTTTACTATAGGAAAGTATTGTTAATGGCACAGTAGAAACAGAGCACAGTTTGATGTTAAAACTAATCATTTGTTTTACATTTTTGGTGTGGTAAACTTCAGCCATTCTGGTAGCTGCCCACAGCATTTTTAGTCTTTTATAAGTAGTTGTATCTTACCATCAAAGCCACAGTGTTAGTACAGAATTAGTATATTAGATTGATATAAGTTAAAACACAAAGGATTACTCATCATATGAATTTACACCTGGTAGCATTTAGATAAAATACAAACCAAAAAACCCTCTTCTATGCTAATGTTTTATTGTACTCATTGCCTTAAAATGTACATAAGTGAATAAACATCCCTAAAAAGCAAGACTAACTCTAAAATATTGCAAATCTTCAGATGTTAAATACTATACAACTTTCTAGTATATTCTCATTAATCATTTAGTTTTCACAATTATCCTTTTATTAAAATTTTAAAAATTCAGTTTAATTGATAATTTAGTTTCTCAACTTCAAGGAAATGTTGAAAGCATTTTGTTTTATAAATACAGAGGTACTACTATTCCTAGTGTAATGTATATTTTACTTACCTAAAAGTGTGTGTGTGTGTGTGTGTGTGTGTGTGTGTGTATGTGTGTATATATATATACACACATATATTAGTTATTTTCCCATAAATATTATTTGTCTTGGCCATGCAATCTAATATTCAGGGCACACCAGGAATATCAGAAGAAAAGAAAAAAAAGCAACAATAAAAAAATAATGCCAGCTATTTTCTGGTGGCAGCATGGATGCTTTTCTGAAAAAGGCAGTGATGTGTGTTAGAGAACAGGATGGAATCCCCACAGTCAAATTTTATTTTTCTTTTTAAAGTAACATCTATTCTTTGAAATTTCTAATACCTAATGCCTTAGGCACAACTTGTTTTATTGAGACTCTAAAATGTTTTCCTTCCTGAAAAACTACTTCCTAACTCTTATTTTGCAACTTTGCTTTTTGTACAAGAGACATTCATTTTTCAGCAAGGCTTTAGTCAGCAAGGCTTTAGGTATTCAAATGTGCAACATTTACAAATAGAATTTAAATAATTTATCAGAATAATGTTATATTACATATATAAACTAGCATGCAATAAGTTTTTCTTAATATTTAAGATTGCACAAATAGATTTTGTGAAGATATTTATGATGAAATAGGTCAACACAAACATACCTATTGTTGTTTTCCACTTATCCATTCAGAGTCCCCCTGCTTGGTACCTTAAATATGTATCAGGTATGAATCTCATTCATTGGTCTCAGGTACAATTGGAACATAAATTTTCTTCTGCCATTGTTGCCCTTGACATGGCAAAAGCTAAATTTATTTCCTTTACTAACATTTTCTTCAGGTTTTACAGAGGATGGGAATAGTCTGTGTACTTTCTCTTCTTGTTTTTCTTATTTTACATCAGAAAAATCCCAGCATATCAGAATATTTTCTGGTTTTATTCTGGTCATCCTTCCTAGAAGTCTTAAAATATAAACTGTTTGAATGAAAGAAAGAGAAAAGAGAAAATACATGGAGAAAAATCAAAATTATATAGCTTAATATCTTAAAAATATGATTCTACCCTGTAAACTAGTTTATTCCTCCAACAATCCCTAATGATAGATATGTTTTATTATCCACAATATCTAGGTGACAAAATACAGACTGGAAGAGATTCAGTTACTCACTAGAAATCAGATGGATGTGGTGTGATGGAGACTAATCACAAATAAATGGTATAGATTCTACATATTGAGAAGCGTATACTTTCTGCCATTCACACATATCATTTAAGCACAATGTTAACAAGTTTTCCAAGGTTAAAAGGTTTAAAAAACTTTGTTCACTTGGCTAAGCCTGGGCCCTTAAAGACACAGTAGATATCAGTTCTGCAGGTTGACATCCTTCTGCTTGGAGTTCTGTTCCTTGTGGCCTTCACCGAATTCTACATTGCACAAATTTAACAGATTTGATGCCAGTGTCTTCCATTAAGATTAATTTAGGGTTGGGTTTGTGGCTGAGCAGTGGAGCACTCACCTATCATGTGTCAGGTCCTGGGTTTGATCCTCAGTACCACATAAATATAAATAAATAAAATAAAGGTATTGCCTCCAACTACAACTAAAAAATGATTAATTTGACTGGTTGACTTGACAGGGTACTCAAGGGGAAATTATCCTGAAGCTAAGATATCACAGAAATTAAGAGTGGCTGATATTGGGAGATAATTCTTAATGTATCTCTCAGATTTTTGTATGTCTTCTGAGCAGTGATATCAATTGCCTCTAATCTGAACTATCTTTGCAAGGAAGATTTTGTGGTAAAGAACTTTGGGAAACAGTTATCTGGGGCAAAGGAAATGTATGTTTATTGGCTATTATAAAAGATTGAGTTTTCCATGGTCAGAGATACTATATTGTAAAGATAAAACCTACTGATATTCAATTATTAACTGGATCTCTTCACATCACAGTGTAGGAAATTGGGTTCCTCAAACTGGTTCAAGGAAATGCTGAAACTCTGGCCACTCCTATTGTTCTGTTAATAATCTGTTGTCTCTCACTTACAAATTTGGTGTTCCCTGCCAGGAGCTGTGACAAGCTAACAGCCTATAATACAGTAAAATTTTAGACCTTCCTCAGTTCTTGACTTGTTCTATCACCAATCATGCATTTTTCTAATTCTTCTTTTATTTCCATCAATTTTTGCTTTCTACATTTGTGCTTTTGCTATTAGGTTAAATACATATTCTGAATTGTTTTATCTTCTAGAAGAATTAGCCCTTCATCTTTAAACATTATCTCATTTTTGAAACTATGCTTCTTGCCTGATAGTGTATATTGTCATCTATTAGTCAATACAGAATATTTTCCTTTATACTTACAAATTTCATATATGTGTGTATACAAACATACAAGTATTTCTTAGAAGCAGTGTGTACTTAAGTATTTTCTTTGTCCCATCTGATTATGTTTGTCTTTTAATATAATTTACAGGCTGCTTATAGTTAATTACCTATATACTACAGTTAATATTTGCTATGTTCTTATACCACATTAATATTTAATTTCTATTTGTTTCACCCATTTAATGTTTTTATTTTCTTTTCCATTGTTGCTTTTTTGGGGTCAAAATTGTTTTTCCATTTCATTCCTACTTATTTATAATATTTATACCATTCATAATTGATATTCTTATTTGGTTGTAAGTACATATTTTTTTAAAAAATCTTGAAAACTGAAAATATTTTATATTTAAGGGCATATTTTATATTCATATTTTACCAAGTATTGAAGAACATATCAATATTAAAAGGAACTGAAAGATCACTACCTGTGTGATACAGCAGGTTCCATCATGGCATTATTTAGAAATAAATCAGATGTATATAACCACTGATATCTGAGCAATTATCAGTGAATATGAATTATCAATTGCATATGAGTTAATTGGATATGAGTTATCAATAAGTCATTAAAGTTTCAATTTAAATGTTAATATTTATTGGTTAATTAGAATAACTTTTTCATTGATTTCTTGATATTATACATAATTTATTTTCTGAAAACAGGAATATAAAACCTCCAAATATTGTGGAAAGATGAATTAATGTTACAGGGATCAATCATTAAAATTTGCATCTTAACTTTCTGGAACCACAAAGTCTAACTCACCTTTATTCTGACTTTTAAAAATATTGCTAAGGAGAAAAAGTAAAAGGATAAAACTAAATGTTCCACCTACATACAAGAATAATGTTATGAAACATTAAATCTGTCACAGTTGGAAACACATTTGTGGGAGGAACACTTACAATCAAGTTACACAGACTGTTTCCTTTTTTTCTAGTTTAGGTTGAGTTTTTTTGAGAGTAATGTTTGTAAAAAAGCCAATGAGCCAATAAATGGCACTTATGGGTGATCAAATAACAGAATGAAGATGAGGTACTTGATTACCTAAAAAGTTACTCTCCAGTACCCTGTACATAACTCCTACTATATAAGTTGATGTACATTTGATGATGAATACTATTTTTTTCAACGAGCATGACAGGTACAAAATTCAAGTTTTCACTTTGGCATTTATTGTTATTCTAAGCGGATATTCAAAATAGAATCAAGAAGCAGCATCACATGTAGCTTATCAGAATGAAAATATTAGCCGGGCGCCAGTAATCCCAGCCACTCGGGAGGCTGAGGCAGGAAGATCTAAAGTTCAAAGCCAGCCTCAGCAAAAGCAAGGAGCTAAGCAACTCAGTGAGACCCTGTCTCTCAATAAAATACAAAATAGGGCTGCGGATGTAGCTCAGTAGTCCGGTTCCCCTGAGTTCATTCCCTGATACCAAAAAAAGGAAAAAAAAGGAAGGAAGGAAGGAAGGAAGGAAGGAAGGAAGGAAGGAAGGAAGGAAGAAAGAAATGAATAAATGAAAATATTAAGTCTCACCTCAGACTTTCTAAGGTATCATGTTTTAATGTGACTTCAAATAGAAAATAAGTTCAGATAAAGTCTAAGTGCACTGAGCACTACTAGGTCAAATTACAGTTAATAGAGTGTAGTCATCAAGGATGTGTAACCAATCTAGGGCTCAAAGTGAAGAGGGACCAGAAAACTTTAGGTGGGAAAAACTCATGGACAAAGTTTCAACAACAAGTGAACAAATGATATATCTAATATACTTAAAGTTTGCAAAGTCTTAAAGGTTTTATAGAGGTACATCCATGTCAGAGTTATACTTTTTAATATATTTCTGCTTGCCAAACTGCAGTTATGCTTAATTCACTATTTTATAAACTTTATGAGCTCAGTTTCCTTTGCCATACTCCCTCACAATATTTGCATCTCATTAGAATAGTGTCTAGCATTTACTGAGGCTCTTAAATGAATAAATACAGCAGAGTAAATATGGTTTTGTGTTGAAAAAGATGTGTAAGAGACTTCACATTTTAAGAATTCTCTTTATTGAACTTATTTTCTATTTCAAGTACCAACATAAAACATTTGCATGATCCTTAGTCTTGAAGTTACACTCAGGCCATTGAGACTGCTGCATATATAGACTGTCTACTTCCATGAATTACATCACAGTACCATTCTACTCAGGGCTCATGGATATCTCTATTTCCATTCCATATACTGCATTTCCTGTCTGTTTTTATCCCTATACTAAATTACTACACTGTTTTGGGATACATAAGTGTTGAAGAAAGAAAGCCTCATTGAAAAGATGTATTCCTTTGTTCCTAGGATAAGAATTATGTTACATATATCTCAATTATGCCATGAGTGGACCATTGCATATGTTGTAAAAATCCTGTGTAACCTGTAAGTGTAGGTGATGACACTCATGGTAAAAAGTGACTTGGTTTTTGACACTTTCAAAGGAATGATTTTAACTCACTGAGAGAGCGGAACTCAAATTTCACACTTGCTCATTTAAGACAAAGTAGTAAATCATCCAGAAAGCCCCCCAATATTTGTGCACATTAAGAAAACACAGTATCTGTGCACATTTGTTTAAAGATATATTGAAGGGTTCCTTCAATACTTTAAACAAAACTTCTATTCAAAACAACTTCTGAGATATGCACCTGTGTAGAATAAATTCATATTAATCATATAATTTTATGCTTTACCGACTACTTTTCAAATGTAACTGTAATGCCAAACATGACTTCAGATATATTACTGAGGCAGAAAAAAAAAAAAAAAAAACTACTGATACTTTCTGTCAAATTCTATGTTCTCTATTGTTGTTCTTTTTACACCATTTAGAAGATATTATACAATATAAATAAAGGAGAGATGCCATTAATAATGCATGGTTATGTATTGTAGATATAACAACATATGAAGAGAGCTGGAGTGGTTAAATTCTTGGGCTTGCTAAAATATTGTCTTGCATATTGAAGTTGTGGGAAAGTTGTATGGATAGATAGGAATCTTATACTTTTCATAGTTCTCTAGTACCCATTCTTTTGCATGAACTAGGAAGAAAATTTCACTATCCTTTTACAATGCTGCATGGCCCAAATTCTTCAAGAGTGACATCTGCACATCATTAAGTAATAAATACTTAGTAGTGGGTTCCTGATTTTTGTCACACCCTTTAGCTATCCTTGGAAGATCAGAAGACAGAGTTCAGTATGCCAACCAACAGAATACACAGGAGGCTCAGAAAAAGCACCTATGTACATACATATAAGTATAGGAACATTCATAGGTTTTGATTATTTTTTCAAGAAATTTAAATGAAATATTTCATTTAGAAAGTCAAGTTTAAATCACATTTCTTAGCATTGAATATATATACATATATATATATATATATATATATATATATATATATAATCTTTTATGTAATAGGGATTGGGCAAAGCACCACATAATCATACTTGAGCTTTTGTAACTTTTATTTACCAGATTTTTTTTATTTAACTTTACCAGATTCCTATAGTTAGGCATATATAAAGAAAGAAAGGTGGACCCTTGAATATGGGGAGTAAACATATTAAGGATGTAGGGGGGGAAAACATATCCTCATACATTGTTGGTGTGACTGCAAATTGGTGCAAACACTATGGAAAGCAGGATAGAGATTCCTCAGAAAACCTGGAATGGAACCACCATTTAACCCAGTTATTCCACTTCTTGGTCTGTATCCAAAGGACTTACAAACAGCATACTACAGTAACACAGCCACATTCATGTTTATAGAAGCTCATCTCACAATAGCCAAGCTATGGAAACAATCCAGGTGTCCTTCAGTGGATGAATGAATAAAGAAAATGTAGTATATATACGCAATATAATTAGCCATAAAGAAGAATGAAATCATGGCATTTGCCGGTAAATGGGTGGAGATGGAAAATATCATGCTAAGTGAAATAAGCCAATCCCCCCAAAACCAAAGGCCAAATATTTCCTTTTACTTGTGGATGCTAACCCAAAACAAGGGAGGTTCATTAGGGGAATAATAGAAATTCATTGGAATAGACAAATGGAAATGAAAGGCAAGGACAGGAAAGACAGTAGAATCAATTAGTCATACTTTCCTACCCTTGTATTTGTATTCACAATCAGGGCAACTTCACATCATGTAAGACCACAAGTGTGGGAACCTAAATAGAATAAGTTATACTCTATGTATATCTATTCTGCCACAATGCATTTTACTGTGATGTATAACTAAAAGTAAATATATATATATTACGTATATAAATATATATAAATATATAAATATATATATATTACGTATATAAAAAGGCAAAACCAAAAATTGCAAATGATTTCTGAGAAGATAGGATAAATTATCAAAAAAATCAATAAATACCATAACTGATAGCCTAGTTATGATATTAACAAGCAACATACCAAAGAAAAAACAAGAGGCAAAGGATAACATAAAGCAAAATCATTGGTATGAGGGACAGAACTTAGAATATGACTGTAGAACACAAAAGTAGAAGATAATTTTGACCAGGTAGCTTGAATATATAGTCACCTAAAGACAGACTAATTTTAGGGAGATTTCCATGAAGATCTTGTTTGCTGTCACTACCGAGGTTCTATAAAAACATGGGATATTTATTCTTGATATTCGTTAGTTATATTTCTTTAAAATTTGTAAATTTAGATTCTGATAAGGGATCTGGTGAGCTAGATCAGTGCCAAGGATTTTTCTTCATCCTGTCCACTCCAATCTATTGATGAAATGAGGCCCAGGTCCTAGAAAGATGAGTCCCCATGGCCTCTCCTGATTTACCGTGGAATTCTTCTATTGGCATTGTTTTACAACAGTAATTATTGACGAACTCTTCCATAGTACTTGATTTTCTTCTATAAGACTAGATTTATTATGCTAATATTCTTTTGTTCTTTTTTAATATTTTATTCCTTAGTTGTAGTTGGATACAATACCACAATACCTTTATATTATTTATTTATTTATTGTTTTATTGTTTTATGTGGTGCTGATAGCTGGGCGCGGTGGCCCACGCCTGTAATCCCAGCACTTGGGAGGCTGAGGTAGGAGGATCATGAGTTCAAAGCCAGCCTTAGCAATGGCGAGGCACTTATTAACTCAGTGAGACCCTGTCTCTAATAAAATACAAAAAAGGGCTGGGGATGTTGCCCAGTGGTCGAGTGCCCCTGAGTTCAATCCTCAGTACCAAAAAAGAAAAGAAAAGAATTGTTTTATGTGGTGCTGAGGATCGAACCCAGGGCCTCACACATGCTAGGCGAATGCTCTGAGCAACAACCACAGCCTTTCCTTTATTCTTGTTTTCTCCCCTTTTTCTCCTTTGTTTGAGAAGTGGCTGAATGATAATGAAGAAAAAATAAATTTAAAGTTAATGTGGGCAGTATATAGAAAAGTAAGACATCAAGTACAAATCACTCTGCATATTTTTAAAAACCTGAGCAGTGCTATTTTTCACTTTATTTGATCCTGGTAAAATATCTATTTCTGTAAACAATAAATGTAGATAATATTAGGCAGAAGTGATCCAATAAATTTAATAATAACCATATTATGTCCTATAGCACAATTTTCAAAGTATTCCTGAACATTTCATATTTATATTTATAATATCCTTATGTAATATGGAAGAAAACTATTATACCGATTGTATCGATAAGGAAAGTTTCAGGGTGGTAAATTCTTTTTCTAGGCGCCTTAAGGAATTCTGCTTCAGGAACAGGAATAGAATTTAAAGGTATCTGAATACCAGAATGATCTTATCTTCTTGCTGTACTATGATTTCTTTTCAGAATCTAGAATTTGTGTTTCAAACAGTAGATCATGTGCTGACAATTAGGACACAACAGTTTATCCTTTATAGGAAAAAGAAATGCCTGAGTTGATTTCACCTGTTATAGTTGAACACTGCCTGGACAAACCCATCCACAATGGCCAGAGAAATTATCCAAGAGATAGACCATATGTGTGACAGAAATAACTCTAGGTCAAACATCTGCTTTTTTTACACAGCCTCATAAATGCCATCTGTGGAACTGTTTTTCGATTTGAAAGGATAAGGATGCAATATACATTTGCAAAGTAAAGTTACAAGTGCTTATGTAAAGTTATCTAAGTAATATTGTAACTATATTTTAAATCATATCATGGCCCTACTAATACCTTCCAATTTTAATATTTGTTGGAGCAGTGGTATTAGTTGATATTCATGTAATATCTTACATATGAGGATTTGTTTACATCAAATTCACATTCATTCTGATGACTAAAATACTATTGTATTTATTTCTAAGAATGAAGAAAAAAGATAAATCACTATAATAATATAATACTAAATTTGTAAAGAAATTTGTGTTTGGAGACTCCCAGAGACAGCTTAAACTGAAAATGTTCTTCATTCTCTAAATTTCTGTTTCTCATTTGTGTGTCTACTTGTCTGATGCTCTTATCAAGTGTTTTTAGTAAAGTGCTCTCAAAGAAATCTGTATAGCTAAGAGTATCTTTTCAATATATCAAGTTTTGTTACTGTTCCAAGAAGTAAATAGAAGTAGAATGCATTTCATGGAAACTAAACTGTCAGAACTCCTTAGCATATTCAGATTAATTGTTACTGATAAGATAGAAAAGATTGGAAATCACACTAGTGGGAAAGCAAAAACAAGGAACTAAGAGCTAATGATGATAGAAAATGAAATAAAGCACACCCACAAAATGAAGGTTTTCTTAATATTCTTCCTAGATAATTTCAGTTAGGTACTTCAAAGGTACCGGTCTTTCCTTTCCGCAATTGTTTTTGGCTCCTTTGACAATCGTTTTGATAACCCTAGAGTTTTATTAGCACCATTTATTTTGCATATCTTCTTTACAATTAGCATAAACACATATTCAATCTAGTATTGGGAAAGAAGATATAATCAAGTTGTACCTCTTCTGAAGTCTTTATTTTCATTTTTTCCTATTGATTGGAGTCATAGTAAGATTAAAAGGGAAAAAAATGGTAATGCTTGTTTTTCTTTCTTTTTGTTTTTAGTTTTGTACTAGGGATAGAACACAGGGACCCTTTACCACTAAGATACATCCCCATCCTTTTTTTTTTTTTAAATTTTGAGACAGTGTCTCACTAAGTTGCTTAGGGCATGGCTAAATTGCTAAGGCTGGTCTTGATCCTTTTGCCTCAACCTGCTGAGTCCATAGGATTATAGGTGTGTGCCACTGTGCCTGGCTTTATGTTTATTTTTCTCCATGTTATTGAGATAGAAAACCTTTATCTTTCAAGTTGAATTTTAAGTAATTGCACACAGATGTTGAGGTTCCATTTCAATAAGCAAATGAACCCTGATATTATGAAGAATTTATTTTCTGTTAGACCAAAATAAGAACAAAAGGCAAATAAGGTAAAGAAATCCAAAAACTTAAAGAAACAAATTTATTCTGCATCTATAGAGCTATTCTTCTTCTTCTTCTTCTTTTTTTTTTTTCTCGTTGTTGTTGTTGTTGTTGTTGTTGTTTGGTACCTGGGATTAAACCCAAGGGCCCTTAAACACTGAGCCACATCCTCAGTCTTTCTTATTTTTTGGTTTTGAGACAGGGTCTCAAATAGGTTGTATGCACCTGAAGAAAGAGCTGAATCTGGCATTGCACCTATGATCCTCCTGCTTCAGCCTCTTGAGCCACTGGGATTATAGGCATGCACCGCCTGCCCAGCTCATTTCTACTTTATTCATGTCAAAGGGATAAATAGTTAACATATGCACATATTTTGCAGTTAATTGTAATGATCCATGTTTAAGAGCATACTGTATAAATATGATTTAGGCAAATTAAAATTAGAATGTGATATACATGTAATAGCGTATTGTGCTTGCCTCAAATTACATATTATTATTTATGAAAATTGTAAGTTCAAAACAATATCTCTTCTATGTATGTATGATATGTCAAAATATACTTTACTGACATGTATATCTACAAAGAACATTTTTTTTAAAAAAAGGGGGACTGGTGATTTAGCTCAGTGGTACAGCACTGGACTCATACATGTGAGGCACTGAGTTTAATCCTCAGCACTACATAAAAATGAATAAACAAAATAGAAGTATTGTGTCCACCTACAACTAAAAATATTTTAAAAAGAGAATAAACTTCCAAGAACACATGTTTAAATGTTTGATGTATAATTATTATGCAAAAGTTAATCAGCATATAGATGATCCAAGACTTTGATATGTAATTCAACAAGTAAAATTATTAATTATATATTATAGGAGCAAATCGATAATTAAAAATATAGACTCAAGGAAAGTTAATGCTACCCATTTACATACATGACACAGTCTGAGGATACTAATTGACATAAATGGATTTTTGTTAAAGATAATATCTTTCTATTTGTATCTTTATGACATATGCTTGCTTTTGTTGGGGAATATAAAACCCTGATTATAGCTATCTATACATGAAAGTATAATTAGACTTTGAGAGATGAATCAGTGGGTTATTGAAGCAAAGTAGAGACAAGATAGCCAGTTGCAGTAATAGGCAAATATAAAACAAAGAAAAATAATAAGCTAAAGCATAGTTAGTATAAAAGTTAGAGGTACATTAAAACATTAAAAGTTTAAGATTTAGCCAGGTTCAGTGGCACATGCCTGTAATTCCAGCAGCTGGGAAGGCTGAGGCAGGAGGATTTCAAGTTCAAAGCCAGCCTCAGCAAAAGCAAGGAGCTAAGCAACTTAGTGAGACCCTGTTTCTAAATAAAATACAAAATAGTGCTGTGGATATGGCTGAGTGGTTGAGTGTCACTGAGCCAATCCCTGGTATCTCCCCACCAAAAGTATAAGGTTTAAATAAATTAGAAACTAAAAAAAAAAAAAAAAAAAAAAAAAAAAAAAAAAAAAAAAAAAAAAATTAAGCACAGAATTCAGAGAAAATATGATTTATCTAAAAACCAATAGCACAGCACTCCATCTTCTTGTGAACATTGTGGATATGCATTTGAAGACATGAATTATAAGGCATCTTTCTGATGGGAAGTACATGGTATCACCATTCATTTGCTTGATCATAGACTAAATGCTGAAATGATGTGCTAGAAATTTTGTGGATAATTACTTTCATTTTCAGACCAAAGTCATAATTTCAGTATCCCTGGTTTCTTCTTGGTTATACTTGTACACTTGCCTGCCATTATTAACTAGCAGAAGGAAATATCACTTTAAGTCTACTAGTGGTAGAATCATATCTTCTATACCTTTATACTTGTATTTCAGACCAACATACAAATGCACTGTTTTATTCAGCTTTTGTGTTGCTGTGACCAAAAGACCTAACAAGAACAATTTAGAGTTGGAAAGTCTATTTTGGGTCATAGATTCAGAGGTTCTGTCCATGGTTAATCACCTCCTTATCTCTGAGCCCAAGATGAGGTAGAACATTATAGTTAAACGGTGTGGCAGAGAAAAATAGCTCAGGACATGACAGCCAAGAAACTGAGAGAGAGCGAGAGCGAGAGTGAGAGAGAGAGAGAGAGCACTCTGCTCACCAGGGCAAAATATAAACCCAGGGCACGCTCCTAGTGACCTACTTTCTCCAATCATACCCTACCTGTCTATGGTTACTACCCACTGAATCTATATCAGTGGATTAATTCACTGATTAGGTTAAAATTTTTATAATCTAATCTTTTTTTACCTCTGAGCATTTTTGAATTGTCTCACACATGAGTTTTTGGGGGACATTACATATTTAAACCATAACACACATACACACACGAAAACATGGTAGGTTTGAGATATGCCTAATATTATGGTGTGGTCATACACATCTGTATTCTCAATTACTTGGGTGGTTGAGGCAGGAGGCTTTCAAGTTCAAGGACATGCTGGAAAATTTAGTGATATCCTGTCTCTAGATAAACATTCAAAAGGGCCAGAGATGTAGCTAGTGGCAGAACACTGAAATTTAATAATATTGTATATTATATATATATGTATATGTATGTATATAATAATATTGTATATTATTTTTAAGAAGAAGCAAATTGAAGTAAGTGTTAGGGATTCGATAACCAGAGGAGCATATCTCATAGTTCTTGTTTTCTATTTATTTATTTATTTATTTATTTATTTATTTATTTTACTACCTACCCAAGTGTGTGCTCACCTCAGAAAGTATTGCTCCTATCTGAAGATAACAAAACAAACAGAAACGTCAAAATTCAAGAACAATGGAATGCACTAATAACATTGATTGAAGCTCCCAATTTCTTTCAAAGTATGTCACATTGTCACAAAGCCATGGGGATAGTTATACCAATGTTCTCACATTAGGGACAATTTGGGTCCTAGGGCTCTTGTAATAAACAAAGACAAAGGCCTGATCTCTTCGACTATTATTCTACTACGGGAGATCAAAAGTATACCAATAAATATAAAATAAATCAGATAGTAGTATGTGTTTTGAGAAAAATAAACCAAATTTAGGGGATATAATTGAACTCAAGTATCTTTTGGAATGGAAATGTTTCTCTGATAAGACAATATTTGAGGACAGACCTGAATAAATAAGGAACAGAATATGTAAATATCTAAAGGACGTGTATTCCAAATTGAAGGAAGAACAGGTCCTACATTTCAGGTGTGGGTATTTACTTGGGTTATATGAAAAACAGCAAGTTGATTAAAGGGAGAAAAATAGCTAAAGTACTTAGAAGTCAGCCTCAAAATAACTTGGGATCTCTCTACCTTGTTTTACATTATTTTTTTAAAAATAAATTACAATGTAAGTGCAAAATAAAAGCTGGTTAAAAAGTTGCCATATAACCTTTCTTCAAAATGGCCTCTCATCAGCATTTAGTGCCATTTATTTGTCCTGGCCTCCTTGCCTATGTGTGTATATGCACACATGCACACACATGTTTTCCCCAGGCCATTTGAGAGTAATTGTGATTCTTTACCACTATTTCAAGGTTCATTTCCTTAGGGATGTTTTCTGACATAATCAGAGTACAGTTTTCAACTTTGGTAAATTTAACATTGCTACAATTCTATAATCTATCATTTATAGTACAATTTTGTCACTTAACAAAATAATGCCCTTCCTTGAATTTTTCATCTCTAATTCAGGACCCAAGGAAGGATCAGGTATTGCTTTTAGTTGCCATGACACTTTAGCTTCCTTAAATCCGCAACATTTCCTCAGTCTTTCATTATCTTTTATGACATTGACAATTTTTGAAGACTATAGTCCTCCCATTCCATGTTTTTGTTTTTCCAAAGGGAACAGTTGTCATAGTGTGTTTGACTGATGATTCTCGTGATTAAATATAAGCTCTGAAATCTCAGCTCAGATGTAACACGGACAATTTTGTTTGGGCCTTGTCAGGGATCTGCATCTGGAGACATGTAGTATATATGAAGCCTCCACTAGTGATGCTAATTTTAACTACTTGAGAAAGTCTGATTGCTCCATTGTATATTTACTGTTATTCATTAACCCACTTGTAATTAATAAAGAGTTTCCTGAGACAAACTTTCAGACCTTAAAAATATTGTACTGCTCATAAAAATTTCTCTAACCCCTAATGATTTTTGATTAGCTCGATCTTTGCTAGGATAGTATCATCACATCTACCAACCAATACTTGACTTTCTACCATGAGCAAGAGACTTCCTTTCATTGTTATTTATTAAAGTATTTATCATTTTTTATAGGTATGGACACATTCATTACTTTTGCTGCAATTCAACATGATTTTTAATTCACTAATTATTTTTATACTCAATAAATTATTTAATATTTTGGTGTTCAATTTTCCATGAATTTCATAAGTTAGAATACCACTCGAGCTCTTGTATCCTTGTGATATGCCTTAACTATATTTTGGGAATGACACTCAAAACATTCTAGGCTCTAGAACCTATTCTTCATTAGCTGTAGAATCTACTATTTATCTCCAAGGAGTTCTGGTTTCTTTTAATGGAGAAGGTAAAATAATACATTTTGGCCAAAAGTGTGGTCATTTTGGTTAGATTGACTCTGCTTCCTGGCTATTGCAACACAGCTGATTTTGGCATTCATACCTGCAATTTGTGATAGTGTCCATTTACTTGCAACTTAATAATAAAATAGTTAATTAATCTTTCTAATTTTTTCCAAAGTGTTGAGTGAGAAATTGAATCTCAGTATAATCATGATTTATATGCCTACTGTGGGTGAAATTGAACACTTTATGTATTTAAGGCCACTTTCAATATTTTTTCAAAAACTCTACTATCATGTATAATTAAAAAGAACAAATAAAATATTTTTTTTCTGATCAACTCTCAGCAATTTAGCAAGGCCCTCAGCAACTTAGCAAGAGTTGAACTGTCTTAGAATAAAAAAAAAAAAAAAACATATATAAAAAGGGCTAAAGATGTGGCACAATGTTTCATTCCTTGATAACAAACAACAACAACAACAATTGTCTGGTCATGACTTTGTACAATCTCTATAGAATTTATAATAATTATTCTCTCAAATTTTAAAAATTCTTACAGTTAGGAATAAAAATGTTTTATCTGTAATTATGCTTCAAGTGTATTTCTCCAGATTGTCCTTTGTATTTTATGCTTTATCATAATGATTTTCCTGTCAATATGTTTCCTATTATGTGGTTAAATATATTAATATTTTATCATTGCTGAGGCTAAGTGGTAGATTGCTTGCCTAGTACACGTGAGACAGTGGGTTCAATCCTCAGTAACACATAAAATAAATAAAAGGTTTGTATCTGTCTACAACTAAAAATATTTTTTAAAAAGAGTTTATAGAGGAATTTAACCATATTTTATTGGTTATTGCATAATATTGATTTTACATATCATTGACTGTCTCGTCTTTTTTCTTACGTATTGTTTGAGGCAATTATCTCACCTTTTCCAAAGAGCTATTCAGCTTCTATAACCACCATGTAGTCAAAAGATCACATTTCCCCAGTAATAGGAGATATCATCTTCATCACCTATTTAATATTTTTATATAGTTAGGTCTATTTCTGGAATGTCTTTTTTATTCCATTTAAAATGAAATTTCTCAATGATTATATCTTCTAACAGGTTATTTTCTGTACATGGGTTGATTTTTGCATTTAGTGTTATATTTTACTAATTTGCAAAACTTGTAGTTCATCTTATTAATGTTTCTCTAGGGACTTCCAGATACATTACAATGCCATTTGCAGACGGATATACTATAATTATTTCTTTCTAATTGTCATATTTCTTCCCCTAATAGAAATGACTCTTTCTCCTTTAAGATTTTCCTTCAAATTAGATGCTGTTTTTATGTATTTATATTTTTATGGATTTTTTTAATTTCATGTGTTTAGATATACATGTCAGTAGGATGTATTTTGACATATTATACACATATGGAGTGCAACTCATTCCAATTTTGATCCAATTCTTGTGGTTATACACGATGTGGAGTTACAAAGGTCATGTATTCACATATAAGCATGGGAAACTTATGTCTGATTCATTCTACTGTCTTTCCTATTCCCATCCCACTCCCTTCCCTTCATTCCCCTTTGTCAAATTCAGTGAACTTCTATACTTACCTTCCCTACCCTCCTTTGTTATGGGTTAGCATTCACATACCAGAGAGAACATTCAGCCTTTGGTTTATTGGAACTGGCTTACTTTACTTAGCAAGATATTCTCGAGTTCCATCCATTTACCAGCAAATGCCATAAATTCATTCTTCTCTATGGATGAGTAATATTCCACCATATATATATATATATATATGGATGAGTAATATTCCTCTATATATAATATATAGTATATATAATATATAGTATATATATATAGCAGATTATATATATATATATATATATATATATATATATATATACACACACACATATATGGTGCCTTTGTCTAGTATTACATACACACACACACACACACACACACACATAACATTTTCTTTATCAATTCATCTGTTGAAGGTAACCTAGGTTATTTCTATAGCTTGGCTATTTTGTATTAAGCTGCTATAAACACGGATTTGGCTATGTCGCTCTAGTATGCTGTTTGTAAGTCCATTGGATTTGGACCAAAGAGTGGGATAACTGAGTCAAATGGTGGTTTCCTTCCAAGTTTTCTGAGTAAACTCCATACTATTCTCCATAGTGCCTGCAACAATTTGCTGTCCCACCAGCAATGTATGAGTATACCTTTTTCCCCACATCCTCATCAACATTAATTGTTACTTGTATTCTTGCTAATTGACATTCTGACTAGAGTGAGATGGAATTTCAGTGTAGTTTTAATTTGCATTTCTCTAATTGCTAGAATTCCTAAATATTTTTTTCATATATTTGTTGACCAATCATATTTCTTCTTCTGTGAAGTATCTGTTCAGTTCCTTTGCCTATTCGTTAATTGGGTTATTTGTATTTTTGGTGTTAAGTTTTTTGAGTTTGTTCTATATCTTGGGGATATGTGTTCTATCTAAGGTGCAGGCGGTAAAGAATTTTTTCCCTTTCTGTGGGCTCTCTGTTCATATTTCCTTTGCTGTGAGGAAGGTTTTTAGTTTGATGTCATCCCATTTATTGATTCTTGATTTTATCTCTTGTGCTTTAGGATTCTTATTGAGAAAGTCTTTTCCTGTGCTGACATGATGGAGAGTTTGGCCTACTTTTTCTTCTTGTAGGTGCAGGATCTCTGGTCTAATGCCAGGATCATTGATCCACTTTGAATTGATTTGTGTGCAGGATGAAATATAGGGATTCAATTTCAGTCTATTACATATGGATTTCCAGTTTTCCCAGCACCATTTATTGAAGAGCCTATCTTTTCTCCAGTGTATGTTTATGTATGAGATAGTATGTCTAGTATGAGATAACTGAGTTATTTGGGCATGTCCTTTGTCTAGTATGAGATAACTGAGTTATTTGGGCATGTCCATGTGTTTTCTGTTCTGTTCTATTGCTCTTCAATTCTATTCTTGTGCCAATATCATGCTGTGTTTGTTACTAGAGCTCTGTAATATTATTTAGGCTCTGGTGTTGTGGTAATGCCCATTTCACTGTTCTCTCTGAGGATTATTTTGGCTATTCTGGACCTCTTATTTTTCCAAATGAATTTCATGACTGCTTTTGAATTTTGGAATTTTAATGGGAATTGGCTTAAATCCGCATAGTGATTTTTGTACTATGGCCAGTTTGACAATGTTACTTCTGCCTGTCCAAGAACATGGGAGGTCTTTCCATTTTCTAAGGTCTTCTTCAATTTCTTTCATTATTGTTCTGTAGTTTTCATTATAGAGGTCTTTCAACACTTTTGTTAGATTGATTCCCAAGTATTTTTTTTAAGCTATTGTGAATGAAATAGTTTTCCTGATTTCTCTTTCAGCAGATTTGTCATTGGTGTATAGGAATGTAATTGATTTGTGGGTGTTAATTTTTATATCCTGCCATTTTTGTGAATTCAATATCAATGTGAATTATTATAAAGTATTTTCCTTTATATGTTATATTTTTATGACTTTTGATTCCAAAATTTATTAATGTATTTATTTATTCAGTAATATTGGGAGCTTATGTATACTGGTCAAGCACTGTACCACCGATCTATATCCTAGCCCTATTTATCTAATTTTTGATTGACATATAACAATAAAAAAACTATGAGGTATATATTTATGGGGTACAATTTGATGCTTAGATTTATATACATTTTGTGATTTTTAAATTACAGTAATTAGCAGAATCATCAGTTTATTATATCTTTCAGATGAGAAAATTCTAAATAATCTCTTCCAACATTTTTGAAATAAATAGTACATTATTGCTAATTATAGTCATCCCACTGTACAATAAAACACTAGAACTCACTTCTCTAATATAATTACAAATTGTATCCATCACCTACTTCTTTCCACTCCCTTTTTAGCCTATTTCCTGAACCTCTAATAACTACTGTTATATTCTCAACTTCCATGATATTAATTTTCTTAGATTCCACATATGAGGGGAGGTAGTATGGCACTTGTATTCTGTGACTGACTTATTTCACATAACTTAATATCCTTTAGGCTCATCCATATTGTCCCAACTGACAGGATTCCATTCATTATTATTGAGGAATAATATCTACTTGTATTTATGTGTCATGTTTTCTTAATTCATTCATCAGTATTTGGGCATTTAGGTTGATTTCATAACTTGGCTGTCTTGAATAGTGCTGTAATCAACATGTGAATTCAGGTGTCACTTTGACACTGATCAAATATCCTTTCAATGTATACCCACACCGGTAGAACTTGCTGGATCACATGGTAGTTCAATTTTTTTTATTTTTTAAGGAAATTCCTTAATGTTTTCTTAAAAGCTTTACTAGTTTACATCCCCATGAACAGTGTACATTCTTGTTAACATGTTATCGTTTTTCTTTTGAGAATAATCCTTAAATTGAGTATGAGGGATAGTCCACTGTGGTTTTACTTGTATCTCCCTGATGGGGAATATAACATTTTTGGATATAGCATTCTGAGTTGACACATAATTCACCCTTCTAACCCTTGCCTTTTAGCATGTCAAGGATGTTACTTAATTCCCCAACTCTCATATCCATCATTTCTGATGAAAATTCAGTAATATTCATAGCATTCCTTTATAAATATATGTTTATTTATTTATGGTTGTCTAAAATTTTCTCTTATATTTTTCTTTTTTTACAGTTTTTCTATGATGTTCCTAGGTGTGGTTTTCTTGCAATCAGATTACCTGGCTTTCATTGATATTTTTGGATTTTTAGTTTTATTATTTTGAATAATTTTGATATTATTGAGGCTATCCCTTCTTTTTATTCCATTATATCCCACCTCTTCTTGTTAGAGTCCAGTTCTGCATAAGTTAGACCTTTTAATATTGCCCTGTATAACCATAAGGCTCTGTTCATTAAAAGTGCTTTGTTTCTGTCTTTGCTTCAGGTTAGGTCATTATTGTTCTGTTTTCAAGTTCACCAATCTTTTTTTTTTATTACAAATTACAGTATAATGTTGTTATATTAATAAATTATTCATTTCAGATAGTGTAATTCTCAATTCTAAGATTTCTAAATTATTCTTTTTTTGTAGTTTTAATTTATCTGCTTAAGTCCCTCCCCCCATTTCTTAAATCATTATGTCTATCTGAAAGTTCTTATTATTAATTCCAATACTTGTGCCATTCCTTGGTTTGTTTCTATCGAGTCTTCTTTTCTGCAATTATGGATCAAAGTTTTCTTCTTCTTTGTATGACATATAAAATGATTTTATTTTATTTTCATAGAAGGCAATTGTATTACATTTGTATTATATCATGTTTTTATTTTTTTAAAGATTAGTGAGTTTTGTTCCACCAGAAAATCCATTGACATCACCTACTTTGGTTCTTAGCTTATTTTCTCTATGTTCCTCAGGAATTACCCCGTTTCTATAACTTGCTATTACTTTAAGTTTTAGCTTTCCTTAGATCTCAACTAATTTTCTGAAAAGATTCAGTGAAATCACTTTACTATGGCTGAATTTAAACTCCAACAGTTGCATGGGTTTTGGTACTTTGAGTCAGTTCTCACTCCCTTGGTAACATTACCTATGAAGCTTTGTGGTCTCTTTCCCTGCACAGGGCTTGACACAGATCCATATACACATTTGGGATCCCCATCTCAACTTCCTTCTCCTTAGTGTCTTTGTCTCTCTTTTTAGTCCCCTGTCCACTATTCCAACCACAACCCCTTTACATTTCCATGACTTCTCTTGTTAACCAGATTTGTTATTACCGCACATCTCATATACCAAGGAAACTGGTAAATGTGGTTCTCAATTCAAATGACGTGTTTGTTTCAAGGATTATGGTCCTTTACACCTTGTCATTCAATGCCTGGAAACATTGTTTCATATATTTTGTCCACTTCTAAGTATTTGTGGTGGAAGAGTAAGTCTAGCACCATTTAATATTTCATGCACTTAATTCTTTCTAAAGCTACATTAATTTTTAAATTAGAATAAAGTATTTATTATCACAACTTTAATGAAACAGAATTATTAGAACCCTTGCCAACATCTCACATACTCATTTCCAGTTCAAAATTTCAATGTCAATGGCATAATGTACAAGTCTACTTTCTATATTTCACTACACATCTGAACATAAACATAATTACAGAAAAGATATGCTTTATTTTCATGTTTTTAAACATATAAGCTTAGCATATATATAATTTAGCAGATAGTATTTCTTTGCTAATAAATATATCACGTGCATCATTAATACATATATCACTATTTTATTGTACCAGTAAACAATAATTAATTCAACTATTCCTTGTGGACATTTTTTTTTAGATTTTTGATATCCTCAAACATATTCAATAAACATTAAAAAATTGTTCTTGATGTATTTTTCTGTATGATAGATTTCTCTTTGTGAGATTGTGGGGCCAAAGGAAAATATATTTTCAGATCGTTTTCTGCAAAACCATAAGAAATTTTCTTCCACCAACCAAGTATGAGAATATTAGTTTTCTTTCCATCTTGATAAAAGCTACTTGGAAGTTTAATATGTTTCATTTCTGCCAAATTTCTTTTTAAAGTATTTATAAAAGGTTAGCTTGATTGATATGGTTTTTCCAAGTATAATGAATTGTTAAAAATTAAAAAATAAAAGATGACATGTTGTCACAAATGAATGAGAAGATTTGATAGTTACATAAATTAGTCTAGTATAGACTGAAGCCACAAAATCATGTAACATGGAAGAAAAGAGCAAACATACGAAGATTTATCAGGGCTTTATTTTTTCTTTTACATGTGTTTAACTTGTCTATTTAAGGATGGAAATGTAATTTTAGTGTGAAATTGATTCATTGACATATTTGTTTGAGAGTAAACAACTTTCAGAAAAGAAGATTTGCAGTCATGAATTAATGACCCAAAGTCTGGCTGAAATTATTTTACCTACAGTTGAATGTCCATTTGGAAGATAATGATTTTTGCCAAGGTCAGCTACAATTAATTTGAAGTCATTTCCATTTTGATTTGCAATTTCACTGACATCATTAAAAACAAATGATCCACCAGTCTGAGAAAGGTTAAATCTACAAATCTATTAAGTTGTATAGAACAGCTTGAGTCTACTTTATTAATATTTAGCTTTCCTTTTATTTTTCTATGTAAGACAGGAAAGTATTAAACAGAAACTCTGGAAACCTATGTCAACTAAGTTTTGTTTTAATATTGAAACTGATCAATAAAACCATTTCAGAGTTGTTGTATGTAAAAAGATACTATACTTGTGCATGATGAATAAGTAAATAAATAATAAAAAAATTAAAAAAAAAATTAAAAGAGATTTCATGAGATTCTGTTGTTCAAATCTCAGCCAAAAAAAAAAAAAAAATGTCAACAAGTGAACTACATTTCATATTCTTCTTTTTTAAAGGCATAAAAGTAATATTTGATTAATATATGAGATTATTTTATGGCATATTTGTGTGAAATATATAAAAATAAGTTCATCTACACTCTGGGAAAACTATCTGAGTAACAGATTTTTTTCTCGATTAGATATCATATCAGTTATCACCTGATTGCATATAGAATTCTGCAATATTTCAAAAGCTATAGGTACTCTGAAGATCATTTCACTTAAAAATGCCAGACAAATCACATATTAGATCTACTCTACATTTTAAATTCAAGACATCTTTTAAAATTTAGTTTATCTTTCAGAGATAGAGAAAAGGTTTCTTTAGGGAAACAGAGGCACATGAAAGGGAGAATGTGATATATCTTTGATGAGAAGCATTAGGGTAAAGCAAGGAGTACATGTTCTAGGAAGAATGCAAGCCAACTGAGACTCAGAGGCTCAGGGAGAGGCTGCCAAATTTTTGCTTAATCAAATAATATTTTATCATTATATGTATTACATAAGTTAATATATACACAATAACAAAATTAGTGTGAGTATATCATTATGCTACCCATTCACAATAGTATTTTTAGACATTTCTCTTGGGATTGTGTCAAAATATCCTTATCATTTCCAGGGTAGTGAAGCATTTGTCTTATATTTTCTTCTCATAGTTTACAGGTCTTCCATTTAAGTCTTTTTTTTTTTTTTTTAATTTGAATTGTTTTTATAACTGGTGAAAGATAGAGATCTACTTTCAGTCTTCTGCATGCGAATATCCAATTTTTCCAGTACTCTATTGAAAAGATTATCCTTTCTCCAATATGACTTCTTAGGGTCTTTGTCACATGCATCATGGGTTACTTCCAGACTGTTCAATTCCATTAGCCTCTGTGTCTGATTTTATACCACTGTCACCTTGCTTTAGTTACTATAACTTTGAAGTATACTTCATAGTCAGGTAGTATAATGCCTCCTGCTTTGTTCATTTTGTTCAAGATTGCTTTGACTATTTCAAGTGTGTGTGTGTGTGTGTGTGTGTGTGTGTGTGTGAGTGTGTGTTGACTCCACATAAATTTTGAGACTCATTTTTCTAGTTTTCTTAAGAATGTCATTGGCAATATGGTAAGGAATGCAGTGAGTCTCAATGTAAAATAAAAAATAGGAAGTCATTCCATTTTTGTTATTCAATTTTCTTTCATCAATATTATACAATTTTTATTGTAAATATCTTGTAGTGCTTTTGTTAAATTTATTTCTAGTTATTTTCGTATTTATTAAAAAATGGGATTTTAAAAAAATTCTATTTCAGATAATTTGTTATTGGTACATAGCAATGTTACTTACTTTTGCATGTGGGAATTATTACTGAATGTAAGAATTAGAAATATATATATAGACAGAGATCAACATTTCTAGACCATTTTCTTAGAAGTGATTTCAGGACTTGAATATGGATGACTTGGAAGACCAGAAGGTATATTTTCGTTATGGAAATCGTGTCCCTTCTATATTTTCCACAACTGTATGATACTGAGGCCAATGTCATTAGTCAAATGAAAAAATACATATTAACAATTTACTAGGTGCTTAGGTTAAAGAGCTGCCATGAATATGCAAGAAACCCTACATCTGTTCTTCAATTAAGTCCACCATAAGCACAACCCTTTCACAAAAAACAGTGGGAAAGGAAAATAAAAAATAAATATTAAAGGAGTCATATTTGTAGTTTAAAGTAAAATAAACTTTAATATAGACTAGAGAAATAGACTAGTTTATTAAAATAAACTTTAATATAGACAGAAAAGTATCTCAGAGAAATAAAAACCCAGAAGACTCATTTTATTCTGGTTTCTATGAAGCATTAGCCCATCAAAGGTTTTTCTAACTTCCAGTCCTATTATGTCACTTTCTAACCATTTGTCTTCATAGCATTTATTATTAACTTATGCACCAAATTTATATTTATTTGTATGTTTTTAAGAGCAGGAATTTTTATTAGCACTCTACCTCCACTATCTCTGTAATCTGACTCAAGAGTGCATTCTGAATTAACATTTGTTTATAGGGAAGTATATAAAAATATGCAACAGTCTAAAATTAGCATTCATATTATGTGAAGAATTTCTATAAATCAATAAAAGGATATGATCTATTTTAATTGAGAAAATAAATACATACAGGTAATTCATGAAAAAATAAATCAAAATGCTCCATAAATAAGGGAAACTATGCTCAAAGAAAGTTTTCCTTTGTAAGGCATTTTTAAAAAATAAAAATCATTGATATTTTTTCTAAGGTGGATTTCACAAATGTCTGTGAGGACTTAGACTTCATATTATGATGAAATAAAACGACTCTACTGAATCTAAATTCACCAAAAAAAATTTCTCTGATTAAAAATTAAATGTGTACTTAGATTTCATATAATGACTTAAATATTGCAATTTGGATCACAACAAAAAATACAACAGAAGGACAAGCTATATGAATTTTATTTTCCTGTTGCTCTCTTTTAAACCAGAAAAAAAAACAATGTTATTATGAGTTCACTTTTATCTTTTGATCAAAGCCTAAGATCAAGAAGGTGCCTTCTGTCCATCATTCCTGGTTTTTCTCCAATGGAGGTGCAAATTAGATTGTTTTCATGCTGTCATGTCATCCATATTTAGAGGCTTCTCAGTGATTTTTCTTGCCCTGTCTACCACAGATTCATGGGTGACTTTCAGCTGACTTACTCCAGAGCACTTGGCATTTGTGAAATATTTTGAGGAAAATGAATTTTAAATCCCACCTTCTAGGAAAAAAGAAGTAAAATTTTAGATTTAGTTTCTATTACTAAAATCTATTTTGGCTTGCTTGCATAAGATTTTCTCAACTAACATTCATAAAGCTTTCAAAGGATAAAATAATCTCTAGATTCCATCAAAGTCAGTAGCATATAATTGTGGTAAGAAATCATTTGTAATCATTTCACAGTTCCTTCCCAGACTGGTACATCTAGTTTGATGTTCATCAGTAGTTGATACATGGTGAAAGAAAGCTATAGTTCTCTGTGTTCCCTCTGTTACATTTGTGACAAACATAAAGTAACTCAGATAATTTATTTGACCAATAAAAGACAAATAAAATAAGAAACAAAACCTACTCCAACAAGTGGAGACTAAATAATATACTACTGAATGAACAATGTGTTGTAGAAGACATCAAGAACAAGATTAAAAAATTCTTAGAGGTAAATGAGAACACCGATACAACATATCAAAATCTCTGGGACACTATGAAGGCAGTACTAAGAGGAAAGTTCATTATATGGAGTTCATTCCTTCAAAGAAAAAAAAAGTCAACAAATAAATGAACTAACATTACACCTCAAAGCCCTAGAAAAAGAACAAATCAACACCCAAAAATAGTAGAAGACAAGAAATAATGAAAATCAGAGCCGAAATCAATGAAATTGAAAAAAATAAATAAATTGAAAAAATTGACAGAACCAAAAGTTGGTTCTTTGAAAAAATAAATAAAATTGATAAACCATTAGCTATGCTAACTAAGAAAAGGAGAGAAAAAACTCAAATTACCAATATCTGTGATGAAAAAGGAAACATCATGACGGATACTACGGAAATGCAGAAGATAACTAGAAATTATTTTGACAATTTATACTTCAATAAAACAGAAAATAATAAAGGCATCAACAAATATCTAGAAACATACAATCTTCCCAACTAAATCAGGATGATATACACAATTTAAATAGATCAATTTCAATCAAAGAAATAGAGGACACCATCAAAAAACCTACCAGCCAAGAAAAGCCCAGGACCAGATGGATACACAGCTGAGTTCTACAAGACCTTTAAAGAAGAACTAACACCAATACTTCTCAAACTATTTCATGAAATAGAAAAAGAGGGAACCCTTCCAGACTCATTCTATGAGGCCAAAATCATCCTGATTCCAAAACCAGAGACAAATCAAAGAAAGAAAACCTCAGACCAATATCTGTAATGAATATAAATGCAAAAATTCTCAATAAAATTCTGGCAAATCGAATACAAAAACATATCAAAAAAATAGTGCACCACGATAGGGTTCATTCCAGGGATGCAAGGTTGGTTCAACATAAGGAAATCAATAAATGTAATTCACCACATCAATAGACTCAAAGATAAAAATCATATGATCATCTCAATTGACGCAGAGAAAGCATTTGACAAGATACCGCACCCTTTCATGTTCAAAATATTACAAAAAATAGGGATAACAGGAATATACCTCAACATTGTAAAGGCCATCTATGCTAAGCCCTAGGCCAACATCATCCTAAATGGAGAAAAATTGAAAGCATTCCCTCTAAAAACTGGAACAAGACAGGGATGACCTCTTTCACCACTTCTATTTAACATAGTTCTTGAAACCCTAGCAAGAGAAATTAGATAAAATAAATAAAAGAGATATGGATAGGAATATAAGAACTCAAATTATCACTGTTTGCAGATGATATGATTATATACATAGAAAATCCAAAAAATTCCACCAGAAATCTTCTAGAACTAATAAATGAATTTGGCAAAGAGGCTGAATATAAAACCAATACCCATAAATCAAAGGTATTTCTGTACATCAGTGACAAAAAGAGAAACTAGGAAATCCACCCTATTTACTATAACCTAAAAAGTAAAATACTTGGGAATCAACTTAACAAAATAATTGAAAGACCTGTATAATGAAAACTTCAGCATACTAAAGAAAGAAATTAAAGAAGATCTTAGAAGATGGAAAGATCTACCTTGTTCATGGATAGGTAGAACTAATAATGTCAAAATGACTATGCTACCAAAAGCACTATACAATTTAATGCAATCCTAATCAAAATCCCAATATCATTCCTCACAGAAATAGAAAAAGCAATCATGAAATTCATCTGGAAAAAATAAGAGACCCAGAATAGCCAAAGCAATTCTTAGCAAGAAGAGTGAAGCTGGTGCCATTACTATTCCAGACCTTAAATTGTACTACAAAGCAATAATAACTAAAACAGCATGGTATTGGCACCAAAACAGACCTGTTGACCAGTGGTACAGAATAGAAGACACAGAAACTAACCCACATATCTACAGTTATCTTATGTTAGACAAGGGTGCCAAACACGTACAATGAAGAAAAGACAGCCTCTTTAACAAATGGTGTTGGGAAAACTGGAAATCCTCATGTAATAAAATGAAATTAAACCTCTATCTCTCTCCATACACAAAACTCAACTCAAAGTGAATCAAGGACCTAGGAATTAGACCAGAGACCTTGCACCTAGTAAAAGAAAAAGTAGGCCCAAATCTCCATCATATTGGATTAGACCCCAACTTCCTCAATAAGACCCCTATAGCACAAGAATTAAAACCAAGAATTAATAAATGGGATGATTCAAACTAAAACGTTTCTTCTCAGCAAAAGAAACAATCAGTGAGGTAAACAGAGAACCTACAGAATTGGATCAAATCTTTACCACAAGCACATCAGATAGAACATTAACTTTAAGGCTATCTAAAGCTCAAAAACCTGTACACAAAACCAAAACAAAAACAAAACAAAACAAAACAAAACAAAACAAAAAAAAAACAAACAAAAAAAATCAATAAATGGGCTAAGGAACTGAACAAACACTTCTCAGAAGTCGATATACAATCAATCAACAAATATATGAAAAATGTTCAACATCTCTAGCAATTAGAGACATGCAAATCAAAACTACTCTAAGATTTCATCTCACACCAGTCAGAATGGCAGGTATCAAAAACACAAACAACAATAAATGCTGGCGAGGATGTGGGGAAAAGGGGACACTCATACATTGCTGGTGGGGCTGCAAATTGGTGCAGACAATCTGGAAATCAGTAGGGAGATTCCTAGGAAAACTGAGAATGGAACCACCATTTGACCCAGCTATCCCACTACACGGTCTATATCCAAAGGACTTAAAAACAGCTTACTACAGGGACACAGCCACATCAATGTTTATAGCAGCATGATTCAAAATAGCTAGAATGTGGAAACAACCCTGATGCCCATCAATAGATGAATGGATAGGGAAACTTTGGTATATATACACAATGGAACACACTACTCAGCACTAAAAGAGAATAAAATCATGGTATTTGCAGGTAAATAGATGGAGTTGGAGAAAATAATGCTAAGTGAAGTTAGCTAATCCCAAAAAAAACATAGGTGGAATGATTCCTTTGCTATGATGATACTGAATTATAATGGCAAGGGATGGGGGATGAGAGGAATGAAGAAATGTTAAATAGAACAAAGGGCAGGAGGGGTAAGGGATAGGAATAATGGAAAAGTAAGTTAGACATCAATACACTAAGAACATATATAAAAACACAAATGGTGTGAAAATACTTTATGTAAAGACATTGATTTGAAAAACTGTGCTCTTTATACATAATATGAAATGAATTGCACTCTGCAGGCATGTATAACAAATTAAAATAAATAAATAATTCAATTTTTAAAAAAGAAATAACAAAGATAAATTTGAAAAGTGCTGATAATTTATCAAACAAATTGAACCTATGTTATTTTATATCACCACTTAATGTGTTTTCTTTTGTTACTGAAGATGTCATTATACCTTCCTTGTTCCTCATTTGCTTCTCACTATTCTGACCACAGTAAACTTTCTTATTGTATTCATTAAAATTTCATCAATTTTCTCTTTCATAACCAATGATGAGTCAATCTCTCTATAATGGGCTCTTCTGAATCCTGACATGAATAAATCAATTCTACATATAGGACCTTTACATTTTAGTAATTTCATAAACTTTTAAACATTGTCTTCTTTGACCTAGTTTTAAGGTATATCACAATAGAATTATCTTGATATCAAAGTGATAATACTTCAATTTTTAGTCAATAATTCCTTTATTATTTTTATATATTTGAAAATTTGCCCGAAATGTCTCATTAAAATAGGCAACACTCAAAAGAGAATACTCAAACACATGTTTTGTATGTGATGTTTTGTTATACCTTATATATAATTAATTATAACTTTCAAGTATTTAGCATGGAGAAGCAGCACATGAAATCCTCTAGGGAGGCAGCATAGATAGCCAGAATGGAGGTTCAGAGCTGACTTGGGGAATCAAGTAACCCAGGCTTTGTTTCATTTACTTGGAATCTCTTCAAGCTTTTAAATTAGTGCATGTCCCAGTTCCCTTATGTCTATAAAATCAGGAACATAATAGCTAATTTGGGGGTAGTTGGAAAATTCTGTGATCATGGGAGCAAAACATTTAACAAAGAACCTTGCATACAGTACGCTTTTTCAATGTTAGACACTTATTCTAATGATAAGGGTAGTGGAGACACTGGTAATAGTGGCATGAATATCATAGTGTAAACCAAAGACATAATGAATTGGACGTTTAATATGTATTTGTCCATTTAAATGTAAGTTTTGAGAGCATGGATGATAATCAGTTAGGATTAAGTACTCAAAAATAATATAAAAACTCACTTATGCTTCCTCCAAGTGATTCTATACATTATTATTTTCTAAAACTGCATTTTGTGTTTGTTACAAAAAATAAGTAAGACAACAACTGGAAACAAATCTTCCTTTTATGCCGGTAGGTTACTTTTAAGACAGCTTAAATTTCAGCATAAAAAATACTGTTGAAAGATAACAAAAAATAATGAGTATTTCCTTATTTAAGTCTCCTGAGATACATAAAGTTCATTGGAAGCACAACATTTTATTAGCATTTTTAAAAATGTATGACAAAAGTTATCTACACTCCACCATCATAACAACCTTAGATAATTTCTATCTACTAGGCATTACAAATTCCTTGAAGTTATATCTCAACTTTAAATTGCCTATACTTCCAATAACTGCAAATATTTTAAAATTTCAAGTCACTTAATACATAAATCCTGGAATCAATATTTTTTATAAGATTCACCTGGTTATTAGGTAATTTATATATTTGGCAAATCCCTGAAATTTTCTTTATTTGGTAGCTCTTAGTAGTGAACAGGAGACTTTTTAATAGTATAATTATAACAACATATGAAAATAGATTATTTCTAAAAATCAGAAAAATGTGATACAACATTCCAAAACTTCACAGTGTATTCTAAATGATGTTAGATATTTTAAAATAAAAATAAAAAATAAAAATAAAAACATGTTCCATCCACAATGTGGACTCTGAGTTGTTTAAATATATTTTCTAACTACTTTTATTTATTTATTTAATGTGGTGCCAAGTATCAAACCCAGTGCCTCACATGTGCCATGCAAGTGCTTTACCACTGAACTACAACCTGATGTTGGATATTTTTAAGATAAAATTTTCTCCTTTAAAATATTTGATATGTAATACTTGTTAAACAAATCCCACCATCTAGTCAGTTACTTTATATAATTTATTCCATTTACTTCTCATCAAGGCTCTCTAAAGAATTACTGTGCTTATTTTATGAAGAAAATACAAACATTTAATGATATGCTAAAGGTCAGATTTGACCTCAATTCTCCCTGACACTTAAATAAAGGAAAATTGAAATAACCATTTATTTAGAAAGTAAAGAATAAGCCGGGCGTGGTGGCGCACGCCTGTAATCCCAGCACTTTGGGAGGCCGAGACAGGAGGATCGCGAGTTCAAAGCCAGCCTCAGCAATGGCGAGGCACTTAGTAACTCAGTGAGACCCTGTCTCTAAATAAAATACAAAAAAGGGCTGGGGATGTGGCCCAGTGGTCGAGTGCCCCTGAGTTCAATCCCCGGTACCACAAAAAAAAAAAAAAAAAAAAAAAAAAAAAAAAAAAGAAAGTAAAGAATAAAAGCAATCTTTACTACATATTCCAAAATTATAAAAGGAGAAACAATTTTCTATCTGTATTTAAATGAATTTCTTATTTAAATTAAATGAATTAAATTAAATGAATTTCTCATTTAATTGTGATTATGAAATTATGAATGATTTAATGTCTTTTATTGTGAATTTCTTCCTCCTGATTCCTAAACAATTTTCTGGTCCTTTTCAGGAACTTTTAGAGGAAATTTAAGATCCAGAATAAATTTGCCGAAAAAAGAAAAAAAAAAGTATAGCATAGTATCTAAAATGTTTTAATATTGTTATCAACCATTCTGGCTAAAAAAGAGGCAATTTTTAACCCAGAAAGATAATCATCCCTTCTACTTACAATGAATAGAATTATGCTTATAATTTAGCATATTACATCATCAATGTATGCCAGTATGTAATATCTACTCTGGAAGTTTATTGAAGTGGAGAGAACAAGAACTTTCAAGGAAGGGAAACAAGGGATTAATCCAGGTTCTTTGATGCCTTGTGTGGTCTTGGTCAAGTTAATCAAACTTTCTGAGACTCAATTCTGTCCTATATACAATAAAAAGTGTAATTTTAGTTTTCAAGTTTCTAATTATAAATTAATTAAAATAAATAAAATAAGCACATTTAGTTTCTAAAATAATCGTTACCACTATTTGGTGTTTTTCATATTAAGAGTCTTACAATGAAAAATAGATTAGACATATTTTAAGCTTAATTTGTGAAGAGAATTATTTTAACAAAATCAGAATCAAATTCTTTATCTAAATGTTTTCATTTAAACTGTTTAAAATTATGTAGTAGATATTGTAATGTTTTCTTACTCAAACCCCACAAATCTGAAATTTCATCATAGTGTTTGAGATCAAGGAGAATTTTCTGGTTAAGAAACTCAGATGTGGGCTGGGATTGTGGCTCAGCGGTAGAGCGCTTGCCTAGCGCGTGGGCGGCCCGGGTTCAATCCTCAGCACCACGTACAAATAAAATGCATTAAATAAAATGCATTGTGTACAAATAAAGCAAATAAATAAATATATATATATATATTTATATATATATATATATAAAAAGAAACTCAGATGTGCTGAGCACAGTGGCACAAGCTTGTAATCCCAGCTTGAGAGGCTGAGACAGCAGGATCATGAGTTCAAAGCCAGCCTTAGCAAAAGTGAGATACTAAGCAACTCAGTAAGACCCGGTCTCTAAATAAAATATAAAATAGTACTGGGGATGTAGTTCAGTGGTCTAGTGCCCCTGAGTTTAATCCCAGGTACCACCCTTCTGCAAAAGAAAAAAAGAAAAAAAAGAAGCTCAGATGTGAAATGAGATGGCTATTTAATAAAAGCCAAAGATGCCACTTCCATTCTTGAAGTGGATAGTTGTTAAAAGGAAAACATGATATTTTCAGTAGCAGGAACTTTTAAAATCCAAGAGTTGCAAAATAAGACATTTAAAACTAGAAAGCACCATGAGTCATAACCACACACACACACACACACACACACACACACACACACACAGCTTTTATGAGATGTAATGCTGTCTAGTTTTATAAACTGGGTCAGTTGTTTATGTGTATTTGTTTGGCATGAATGGTTTTAATTATTCAGTACTTTTCTTTTTTAATTAATGTGCAAAAATTGTACATATTTATGGGGTAAGGATAGATTTCTTGAAAAAGGTAAAGGGAAGACAGAAAGTAAAAGCATTTTTAAAGTATATTTTAAAATAAATGCAGATATGTAAAAAACAATGAATGTATATAATACAGATTAATTAAGCTATGACTATTGTGGACACAAATTCATTCTGGATAAATATGACATTTTCTGAAACATTAATTACCTTTGTTTGACTCTACTAATTTTCATTTTTTAATTTAACTCAATAAAATAGATAAAATTAACTTCTCTTAAGCATTTATTTCCTTTGTGTTTTCTGCTTCATAAATTGGGAACTCATAATTAATTAGGGAAATTGGAAATCATATATATTTCTTTTTTTCCTCATTTCTTTGCCTATAGCATTAAGGTAAGAAGGCAATAAATCACCAAGTCAATCTTAAAGCAGGAGATGAAATTTTATTCACCAGTTGGTGGTCCGGATCCACCAGCTGGTATACCAAGGGGAAGGCTGCAAGTCTACACCCTTCGCCCCCCTCCAGGGGTTTGAGTACACCTTTTATAGTCCAAAACCTTATTAAAGCATAAGTGGCTGTTGCTATGATTCAAAGCCATAAACAAACGTCATGAGATCTAAAATCATAAGCAGAAAAGACAGTGGGCCAAAAAGTCCCTAGTTGTGTACAAGTTAATGGATGGTTACTTACGTCTAGACAATCAATCTCTGACAGAGTACATTGTCCATGAAAAACGGGAACCAAAGAGAGAACACTTTCATATTGCATAAGAATTGCCATATTGTGTTGCCAAACATGCTATGCTAAGCAACTGTTGAGGGGTACAGAGGTGGGCCTTCCCTGGGAGAGGCATTTCTTACATGATGTAGAGTCTCAGGCAAAATGGAGTCTGTTTTGTCATTGCCCATAGAGCCTGGCCCATAACAATAGTTCAGATTTAGTTGGGTTATTTAGTAAGACTTGTGCTGTATTTATTTTGTAAACTGGCTTCCAGATGAATTTATACCTCTAATGTAGATCTCACATTAACACAGTGAGATTTCCTTGAATTCCCAAGTCTGGGAGAGGTGTTTTTCTTAAGTATGGCAGTTACAATGCTTGTAATACTCTTGTGGAATTTGTAATAAGAGTTATTGAAAAATCTTGCACCTAGGATATAATGGAGCAATTCATATCTTTAAAGTAAGTATAATTTCTAACTAACTTGTAAATACCCCCCACTACATTACAACCTTTTAGAATACAGAGACCACAGGTATCAGTTCACACCATATCACAAACACATTGGCTGCTGCAGTAGGTGTCACATCCTTGTGGAAAGGGTAAATCAAATATGTCACACATTGAGAACTTCTGCAGATGATTTTCTGCCCTTTTCCTTTTGACATGCATCTAAACATTTAAGAACATAAATCATTATAATTTTTCAGCTCTAGAAAACAATGCTCTTTTTTCTTACAAAGAATCTGTACAAGATATTTTAAAGTATATGATATTCTACATTTTATAAAAGAACATAAATTAAAAAGGACTTTACTCTAGAAAGATATTTTTAAAGAGATGATGTAATTTAGTAAGTGGAAAAGTACCTTGCTCTCTTTGATAGGTTTAATATCTAAATTTATTTAAAGAGAAGAAAATTTATTTAGGTTTATAAATACAGAAATATATATAAATACATACATATAGTACATATGAACTCACAATCCGCAAATATTCATATATATAAAGTATTTATTTATATATACACATAAATTTATCTTGCTGTTTAGAAAAGTCAGAATAGTAAACTTTCTCTTTATATGGTTATTTGAATTTCCAATTTTTCTTTATTTGAATATCTTAAGAAATACTCCAGAAATTATGTTGACAAATTTTAAAGAAACATTTCAAACCTATATGTAGGAAGAAGTTCAAAATAAGGTCTCTTCTACATATATAATATTATAACATGGACAAAAATAAACATTACAAAAAGATACTTTTATTATTATAGAAATGCTTTTAACATTTATTGTCTGGTTATTATGTACCTGATATTATATATACTACTATCCCACTGTTTCATTCACTTCATATATCCAGTCTATAGAGTACACTTTGGGATAAATTATGCCTGTTTTGCATAAAAGAGGAAACTGAAGCAAAGGGAGAAGAAGGAATTTGCCTCAGGTCACTGGTAATTGGTTCAACCTTAACTCAATTCCAGAAAGTTTAACTTCCTGCTCCAAGTTTCTGACCACTGTCCGATTAACATCGCTGAAAACATTGCACTATGTAACAAGGAAATGATTCAGAAATCCTAAACATTAATGGAAACTGAATTTGTTATAAGAAATGCATGCAATTTCTCCATAAGGTCTTATTTATCAAATTTGTTTTATATTTTTATTAAATAGCATTTTTAAAGTTAAAGAAGTTTCAGACAGTTGAAATGCAGTTATTGTGGTTATCAGTGAGCCCAGTTCCCAAGATATGATGACGCACCTGCAGCACTCCATGACCTTCCTCTGCAATGTTGTAATTTAGACAAATATACTCATCTCAATATGTGATGCTGGATATATCTCACAATATTTGAATGAGTTATTTGTTGACCTGATTTTGGATCTTTGGGAACACTATATAACACAGACATATCTGTTTACTTAAATGGCACTTGTTAAAAACTTTGCAAAGTCGTAGTTCCAACTTTATATTTTTATTTTATAAATGTGCAATATTATAACGAATTAAGAATCAAACACAAACTGAAAAGTAACTTGCATTTTTAGTTATTTCCAGTCCATGGAATTTATAAATAAAATTCCTTAAAATTTTTATTTGACTAGTCAATTCTACAACTACATATTTTTCATATTTACTCGGCATAGAGCTAATTATTGATGATATAAGGATATAAGACCCAAATTTTCCCTGAATACCACTGAGACATGAAAGTGTTTTCATGAACTGTAGCAGGTGTTCCAAATACATTGAATTTGTTTTAAGTTTATTTTGTCTTATTCTATTCTTTGTTGTGTTGGGGATTAAACACAGTTCATTGTGCACCCTAGGCAAGTATTCTATGATACTGTCAATATCTTCTAAATGATTTGGTTTTTTTTTTGACTTGATTAGATTTCTGGAGGAAAATAAGTTTAGAGTTTAAAAAGAATTCTTGTTGAAAAGGAGTTTTCCAAAAATTGTAATTGGAAGCCTTGAGCTGACTAACACAATATGAATAAGAAAAATAAACGTCCTAAAAGAGATCCCAAGACAAGGCAATGTTTGTTCCAAGGAAGAAACGCTCAAATCCTGATAAAGGTTGTCAGTCAAAAAGTGTGGGAAGACGCTTTGTAGGTGTTAGAAAAATTGTTGTGGTTTAGTAAACGTTAAGATCACATAGAGAACTTACTGACAGGCAGGTTCCTGCTCTGCATGCCAAGCCCTGTGAGGCAGAATCAGTGCTTAGGGAACATTAGTAGAATATCGTACTTGAGAAATACTTGCTTAAAAATAAAGAAAATATCATGAGATATCTCTTTTGTAGATCTAAACTTGACAATATATGTTAATATTTGTACAAAAATTTTATTGCACATATTTTTTGTGCAAAAAATTGGTTTGGAGTTGATGACAACCTGAATATCCCTTGATAGAGAGATAACTGAATACATAATTTTCCCATAATACATATGAAACAATTAAAAGTAGGCTCAGATCTTCACAAACTCATCTAGCTAGATTCCCAAAGTGTACAGTTCCATGAGGAAATGTGTACATATGTGTATATATAACTATATGACTGTACAAGTCTGAGGAAAAAGTCAGAAGGATAAAAAAATAGGCAAATAGCTTGGAATTGAGGGGTTTTAGGATTCTGGGAAGGTAAGGACAAATAAAAATTTCAACATGAAAATTATAGAATAATTAGAAATATTCAAGACAAAATAAAAATGAGAATATGAAATGTTTTCCTATGACAAGTAGGTTAAATTGAATATGCACATTTATAGGGACAAAAAATAGGTAAGTGAAATATTGTTTTATTCTTGGGCTAATTGATTACCTTGTTATTAATTATAAAAATATAAAGCACTTAAAGATAAATGGTAAAAAAGAATAGAATTTTGATGAATTTCAATAGTTATGAAATCACATATAAGTGGATGGACATCTCATCTAAAACATACATTTGTATTTATGTGTCATTATGAAAGATTTTTAAATAAATATAAAGACCTTAAAACCAATAAATGAGGAAATTGTGATTTTGCAATTTGTCTAGGGATTTTCCAATATTTTCAACAAAGAACCAAAAATAAACATTTTAGACTTTAGAAGCCATTTAGTCTCTATAGCAACTGATCAATTTTGCCCTATTAGTGCAAAAACAGTCGTTTGTGATAAGCAAATTTGCTAGTTGTGGTCCAGTAGAACTTTATGTACAAAAATAAGTTGATGAGTCAATTTGCCTAGAAGTCCACAGTGGTCCACAACAAAAATAATGATGGTAAGGATAAAAAGGTACACCTTTATTATACATTTATAAGAAGAAAAGTATAACAATTATTGTCCATATTCAAATCTAAGGAAATGTGCTAAGGGGCTAATATAAATGTCAACCTGTAACTGCAATCTAATGAAGTTATTTGGATTGTATCATGAATATAATTATACCTGGAGTTTCCTTAGAGGGTGGAGGAGGTAATAAAAAAAAAAAACTATGACAAATTTTCTTAGACACCTTCAATTAAAATTGTCATTAAATAACAAAGGTGTTTCACTGTGTCACTTGTTCACTTTAAATATTCTATTATTTTGTTTACTCTCATTATTGAGAATTTGAATTTGAAATTTTTTCTATGTGTTAAATTTTGTAGAGCAGTTTCTGAGCAGATTTAAGAAGTTAACATTCACCTGGGATAAATGTCAGACACTGTAGATTAAATCTGTGAGGTCTTTGATACAGGAAGCTCTCTCATTCTCCTCTAGTCTGTAAATCAAGTCAACAAAAGCTATTTATTTTGAACCCTATAATGAGATAGCACATTTTAAGACAGTCTGGAAGAGTTTGGATAGAATTGAAAAATTTAGAAAAATTTCCAGGAAAAATCATACACACACACACACACACACACACACACACACACTCACATATATATACCTCTTCATGACAGAACTAGAACAGTTTTAGGGGGAAAAACAGATTCATAAATACAGAATATTTTGGAAGTAAAAAAATGATGTGTTTAATAAATGTGTATAGTAGAAACAAATGTTTGCTCCAAGAAAAAAAATAGTTAAGTGATTTAATTTCAAGTGACTAATAATCCCATGAGTCTAGTCATATAAACACTAATCATTAATATAACTAAAACTAGGCATAAACTATGTGAAAAAAGATAGGGGAAGAGGAGGCAGTAAATTTTAGGTGTGAAACCCTTATCTATGTAAAGTAGATAAAACAAGGAAGATAATTTTCTATATATTATTTATAAAGTTTTAGTATACCATTGAGATTAAAAAGAAATCTAAAACTCTTAAAAATAAATTGCCTCTAGGGAGCAGTGCTAATAAGTATATCAGCAGTGGTAAAAATGTTTGGATAAAGGAATATAATTTTTTATTATGAGCTACTAAGTGGTATTTGATTTTTAATTATGTCATTGGCTAAAAATTATGTCCTTTATAAATTGGATCACCAAAGAGAACTTAAGCTTCTGTAATTCCATAAATCACCAATAAACTAGTGTGGTTCTAACAAAGTGTCAGAAACTTGGAGCATGGCTCAGGTGAAGTATATTGAATTCAAGGTTGATACAAGTAAACTTTCTTCTTTTAGCTTGATTAAAGAACTACACATTCAACCCCACTCTAACTTGTTATTTATAAACTCTATACCTATAAATAGTTTGATAAATCATTATACTTGGTTTTAGTCAGCTTTTGCATCACTGTGACCAAAGTACCCCACAAGAATAATTCAGAGGAGAAAGTTTATTTGACACTCACAATTTTAGAGTTCTCAGTCCATAAATGGCCAACTGCATTGCTCTGGGCCCCAAATGAGGCAGCACATCATGGAGGAGCTACTCAATGGAAGAAAGATGCTCAGCTCATGGTGTGGTCAGGAAGGAGAGAGAGGGCACAGGGAAGATGCAATCTTCTAGAGCATACCCCAGTGACCCACTTCTTCCATTTGTGCCCCACCTGCCTATAGGTACCACCCAGTTAGTCCATTAAACTAGAGTGGACCGATTAGCTCTCACAATCCAAACACTTTATCTCTGAATATTCCTGCATTAACACAGGAGTTTTTGAGGGATGCCTCCTACCCAAACCATAACACTCATGAATGCAAATTGAATAAAGCCAGAAGTGGAAGTTTAAAATTAAGAAGAAGAAGATCTAAATTAATCTTTCTATAGGAGTGTGCCATAATCACAACAGGTTCTGAGAATAATTTTTAACAAAAGAAAAACAAAACAAAACAAACAAACAAAACAAAAAACTACACAGACTAGATTTAAGAAGCACTTACAAGATGTACTCATTGTCATTTAAGAATAGTGATAATAATACTATTGGAGATTCTGGTGGATAGTTTCAGAAAGAAAAAGAACATCAAAAGTATGTAGACCAATCTTACTAAATCTTACAAGAAGGCATTTCCAAGGTGGTATTTTCAAGTATCATCTCATCATCAGAGTGCCCTCTGGAGGCCTAGTCAAGAAATTTTAGTCCCTTCTCACTTGGAAGTGAATAAAGACAATGGAACTTCATTCAGTTTCTAAAAGAGGCTTTTCAGTCACTGGCAGCAGCCTGGCAACAGTAATTTGCAAACCCTGCCCTTTATTAAAATTCATTGTTGCTTTCAGAGTTAGAGAACTATAATTTGAGAGATCCGAGCAAGACCAAGAAGAAATAACATTTTACATAATCACTTTCAAGAGCTGCTATATAATTAAACACATGTGCAATTAATTTTAAGCAAAAACAGCAGCCATTATGCAGTAGAAAGTTGCTTTATATTAGCCCTGGATTATAGCAACAGAATGGATATGATGTCAAGTGTTACGATTTGGCATGATTCCAGTAAATTTACAATTTCGTTAAAGTGCCATCAATAGAACATTGTTTTTGCTTTACTTTACTTTTCTTCAGCTTTGTGGCTCTATTGAAGTAGCAAAACATGTGGCATATTAGTTGTGGCAGTTTGGGATAGAGTTGTAGGGAGTATAATACCAATAAATCTATTTTACAATCTCTTTCATAATAAAAACTAAAAATAATCCCACTGTACTGGGGAGAATAATACATGAAAAATTGACTATTTAATTTTTTCCATTCCTATTACACAATTTATTAAATGCATTCTAAATTAGCTAATCATGAAATAATTTGATTTACATTGGATAAAATAAAAAAATAAATTACCTGTTATATATTTTTAAAAACACTCAATTTTAATTTTATAAAGTCATGTCCTATCTCTATGCACAATGTCAGGTTATAGTAGTAGCCACAATTGAAAGGTATGCCCACCTTGAAAATATTATAATGTTATATAATTATTTTTATGAATTTATTTATTCTAATTAGGTATATATGACATCAGAATGCATTTTGATTCATTGTACACAATTGCCACACAGCCTTTCTGGTTGTTCATGATGTAGCATCTTACCATATGTGCAGTCATACATGCACCTAGGGAATGATGTCCATCTCATTCCACCATCTTTCCTGCCCCCACGCCCCTTCCCCTGTCCTTCCTCCCTTTTGCCCAATCAAAGTTCCTCCAATTGTTCCCATGCCCCCTCTCCCCATTATGGATCAGCATCCACTTATCAGAAAGAACATTCAGTCTTTTGTTTTTTGGAATTGGCTTACTTTGCTTAGCATGATATTCTTCATGATATTCCAACTCCATCCGTTTACCTGCAAATGTCATAATTTTGTTCTCTTTTAATGCTGAGTAAAATTCCATTGTGTGTGTATATATATATATATATATATATATATATATATATATACCACAATTTCTTTATCCTTTCATCTAAATGTTATATAATTCTCATAAAAATTTCAAGCACAAGTATTTTATAATACATTCCATATATACTAGTATCCTTCTCACACAAACCCCTATCAATAAACAGGCCAATAAATAATTTTAGTTCAACATTTAGGTTGTTTTTAATTTAGATCATTCCAAGACACCTGAGAGAAAAGATTGGTTGAGTACAGCTCTGATCATAATTGCAAAATCTGGTATTTCCAATTTGAATTAACCTTTAATAATGAACTACAAGAGAATTCTGAAATTGTATAATACATGAGGACAACTATTATAAAATGAAGGCAACTCAATTCTCAGTGAGTTCACTTCTTCATTAAAATGGTACCAACAAAGGTGCAGAAAATAAAGAACAGCAATAACCATCTCTGAAATAAAAAGAACATGTTTTAGCCTTTTAGAATATTTATGGCAAAACTACAAACATAGGGCAAGATTCAAATCCATAAATAAACTACATGCAATGCAATGTAGACCAAAAAAGAAACAACAACAAAAACAAAAATTATGGAAAGCTTTACTGAAGTTTGTGGTTCTAGAAGTAAGAGTAATGAGAAATAAGAAATGATGGAAAGAAAGGTGCCTACAATTTAATAGTAGAGCTTACTTCCTTGTGAGTTTTGAACATCAACCTAATTAATTTAGCTAGCATTTACTTAACACTTTGTAGATGCCAGGCATTGTTCAGTGCAGTAGAAACTATTAATGAACAAAATAGTTATAGCCCTTACCCTGAAGAGATTTTTATTCTCCATATATAATAAACATGTAAATGTCAAGTTTAGTAATTATTTTCCATAAAAGCTTTGAAGACAAGATTTTTTATAAAGGGGAAAAACCTATTTGAGGCAGTGACATTTAAGGTGAGGCTTAAAGGAGGGAGGAAGTGTAGGAATGGATGTGTTTCAGGAACTGGAAAAGGCCCATTGAGTTTGAGTAGAGTATATTTGAAAACCAGGACAACTAGGAATTTTAGCCCATGGATAGTATTATAGAAGAAATGAGAGTCAATCAAAAGTTAAACTGGGGGACAATGCTCTGATTTGCCTTTTATGATTATCATTCTTGCTGCATAGACAAATGAATTTCAGGTAAGGGGGGGGGGGGGCTAAAATGGGAATAGACTGACCAAGTAGGAGCAAATGGCAATGTCTAGATTTTGATAGTTCGAAATTAAGTGGTAGAAATAGATATGGAAAGAGGGGGATCAGATATGAGATATATTTTTGGTGCAGATATAGTAGAATTTGCAAATGAATTGCAAAACAGAAAGAGAGGAGCCCCAACTTTTCCCCCAAATTTTACTTTCTATAACTGGAAGATGGTGCTGGTTACTCAAGATGAAAAGTTTGGGGAGAAAAACATGAAGTCCATTTTGAACATGTAAATTTGAGATGCCCATGAAGTGTCTAACTGAAGACATTAAATAGGCAGTTGGGTGTATAAATCTGAAGCATAGAGAAGAGATTTGGGCTGGGGAAACTCATGGGAGTTGTCAGCATATAATCAAGCCCTGTTCTCATTACACATGTTAATAGCCAAGGCCTTCCACTTGGAAGAGCAGGTCTAGCAATGAGAAGCAGCATTTTTGGTTCTAGTTATTTTTCTCCTTTTTCTTCCTAACACTTTACAAGTCAATTTTATTATGTGTTCCATTTTTTTCATAGACTTCTTCTAAAGTTATAGAAATTATTACAATGACCATACCAATGATATGCAGTATGGCATAAGGGGTAAAAACTATTCACTTCACATAAAAAAAATATATCTATCAACCACTTATTAACACTGTGGCTTTGAACAGTTTGCTCCATGTCTCTGAGTCTTTGCTTTCTTACCCTTTAAGAATAGGAGACTAAAAATATCCTCTGGACTTATAAAGCAGGTGTGTGCATATTTGCGTGATAGAAATCTAACCTAAAATACTTCAGAGTGAAAAAAGAAAGGATAAATCAGTTTTTAACTTAAGGGCTTATTGAATTGAACTAAGGCTTTAATACCTAACCATAGTTTAAAATGTTATCCCATCCAGATCATATTTGTATACTAGAAACCCTCTGATTTAAAATAATAGCCATAGCAACTTACAGAGTACAGAGAGCTTAAGAGTAATCCATATGATACCGATTGTTCTCAATGAGGCATAAAGGCTTTTCCAATATTTTGTGCATAAACCATGCCACTCTGAAAATAATTTTTGCTTAATAATCTGGAATCTAAATTTTTACTGAGCTGTACGCTTTAGTTGCCCTTAAGAATTATCTAAAAGATTAACTTACTTATAATGGTCAGTGCTTTAGTCATTGATAACATTTTGATAAGTAGCTATTAGGAAAAAAGCAATTGCAAAAATATAGATATATATACATATGCAATTTAAGTATATTCATACATATAAAGTTAATACCACTGTTAAAATTAATTTATTTCCAATTACCATGAAGAAAGTCATACTTAACATCATCTATTGAAAATTGAAAATTATGGAAAGATATTATTCATTCCAATCAGAAAATAAAATGGTTTGTTTACAGCCAAGTAATTTTAGATTATAATATCTTTACCATTGTCTCTGTTTAATAATTGTGGGTATTTTGACAATCCTGAATGTTATTCCAAATTAAATAGCAAAGGTATTAACTAGCAAAGTAGGGGAGATAAGCTGCAGTTTCTGAAATGGTCAGCAGAGAGCCTCAGTCAGGTTACTGTGGTTAATCTGATTCTACAATCTGATTCATATTAACAACTAATACTGTGAATTAATTTCTTAACCTCTAATTATATAAATCTAGCACATCCCATCTCTGTGATAGCAAAAAATAGCAAATAAAAATATAGGATGCCCCTGTAATGCTTGAGAACTGCTTATAATAAGTGACTATTTGTTGTTTATTTAATGTTAAAATTTAGTTGGACTTCCGGTATTTTTTGTGTAAATACTACTCAATCAAGAAAATCATAATTCTCACAGTGATGATTACTTTCTTCTGGCCCACAAATTTCATTTAATGCTCTGTTATAAAACACTTTCTTTGTGATTTGTAAGACCAGTTTTATTTTTTTAGATTCAAGCTCTTTCAACAGTCTGCTTGTGTTCCAGACACTTCAACAGCATGTTTTTTTTGTTTTGTTTTGTTTTGTTTTTGTTTTTCTGAAATACAAAAGTCTTTAGCAAGTACCTAAAGCTTGAAAAGCACAAGAATGTAAGGTATACTTAGAGTGGGGGTTTGGCAGCATCCTGGGAAATAGTTCTCAATACTGAGTGGTCCTTAATAAGAAAGGAGGAAGGAAGGAAGCAGGAAAGGAGCATAAGAAAGAGAAGTAGACGGAAAGAAATGAGGGAGTGGGGAGGAAGAAAAAGAAAGAAATGTAATAGTTCAAAAACTCCCTTTTACACAGATAATATAAAAGATTATGTAAGAACAATCTTTTTTTTTTTTTTTTTTTTTTTTTTTTTTTTTTTTTTTTTGTACCGGGGATTGAACTCAGGGGCACTCAACCACTGGGCCACATCCCCAGCCCTTTTTTGTATTTTATTAGAGACAGGGTCTCACTGAGTTGCTAAGTACCTCACCATTGCTGAGGCTGGCTTTGAACTTGCGATCCTCCTGCCTCAGCCTCCCAAGTGCTGGGATTACAGGCGTGCACCACCACGCCCGGCAAGAACAATCTTTAAATATAGTTGATCTCTTGATATCAGAGAAGCAGAGGCACAGTGGTCTTTAATACAACAGTGGAAGTGAAGTGGGAGAGATCAGGGACAATCGAAGAGGAAGGTTTCATAACCTGTAATATACATAGAATCTAATGAAAACTATAATACATATATATTTTCTTCACTCATTTAAACAAAGTCAAAGACACTTGATTGCAAGTTATTTGTAAACCACTGTAGAAATTACAGCAGGGTTAAGATTAAGAAGGGCTATTGAAATTTATGGCATCAATATGAACTATCATGTTTTTGTTTCATTTTTTTAAATTTTAACACCTTAGTTTCTAGAGCAGTTTTCGGTTCACAATAACACTGAATGGCAAGTACAGAAAATTACCATCTATTTTATTCCTCATCACACACACTCTCAGCCTTTCTGCCTTCTCCACTATCAACATCTTATATCAGAGTAGTAAAGTCCATAGTTTACATTAGAGTTCATTCTTGATTTGTACATTCTATGGGTTTTGACAAATGTAAGTTATGAAAAATTAAATTATTTCAATACCTGAAAAATCCTCTGTGCTCTGGCTATCTACCTTTCTTACCCTTCTGTTATTTATTTAAACTTCGTTTACATGTTTGATGAATACAATCTGTTCATTTAGAAGTGTACTATATTAACAATAGGAACAAAAATAATTATATAGTCAATATCATTTATTGACACATTTAATTAAATATTACAGTAATGTGCCTTGCCAATTTCATCATCCAGATTATCCATAATAATAATAATAGGATGACTGAATATAATTAAGGGACAGTATGGCAGTATGGCATTACCCTTTTCTGATTTATTATGTTAAACATAATATGAACAAGTTTTAAATACTATGATTTTTTTGGCATAGATTTTTTTCTACAAAGACACTTGGTTATTGACTCACTGAAGTTTTTTTGTTTCCTCAATATACGAAAGCCAACAGATATTCAATCTTTACAATTTTAATATTGCTTATGCTCTTTGAACTCATAAGGTGAAACAGAATATAAATTCATATTAATTTAATCAAAATGAGTCATATGCAGGCAGATGCAACATATTTGCTAAGTTATTAACTCCAAATCCTCTAGAAAATTTACATTATTATAAAGATTTATAATTATAAACATAATTACATATTTTTAAATATAAGAAACAATTCTGTGGGTTTAAGATCATACAGTATTTTTATTCCTTTGTAACCTAATTTACAATATGCTTAATAAATTATGTCCATTTTACAGTTCATCTAATCAATTTCCAAAGATCATGTGATAGATATAGAGCTCCATATAAAAATTTAAAAATTACTTTTTTTTTTTTTTTTTTTTTTTCAGTGCTGGGGATTGTACCCAGGCCTTTATGCGAGTGAGGCCAGCACTCTATCTGTAGTCTACATCCCCAGCCCATAAAAGACATTTTAAATAGCACCATCTCATAAAAATAGACATAATGCCAAAGACCAAACAAACAAGACTGTAGGAACAAGTAATCAGGTAAATAGTGGTAAGAGACATAGAATTCACCAGAAGGTTGAATCTTTAGTCACTAAAGGGTAACCAAGAAATATTCCAATTTATAACTCCACATTCCCAGAAGTCTCATGAATGGGTGGTGCCAGGAAGATGTTTTTTTTTTTTTTTTTTTTTTTTTTAATATATATATATTTTTAGTTGTAGATGGACACACAATATTTTTATTTATTTTTATGTGGTGCTGATGATCAAACCCAGTGCTCACACATGCAAGGCAAGCCCTTAACCACTGAGCTACAGCCTCAGCCCAGGAAGTTTGAAAATAGGCAGTGAAGGTCATGCTTTAAAGAGGAAGATTGGCTGGGTATGGTAGTGCATATTTTAATCCCAGCAGCTGGGGAGGCTGAGGCAAGAGAATTGCAAGTTCAAAGCCAACCTCAGCAATTTAATGATGTCCTAAGCAACTTAGAGAGACCCTGTCGCAAAATAAAAATAATAATTTTAAAAAATGTCTAGGGATGTAGCTGAGTGGTTAAGCACCCCTGGGTTTCATCCCTAGTTAAAAAACAAAACAAAACAAAAAACAAATAAACAGGAAGATTACTTGAAAATCCAATAAAGAAGCAATAAGAGAACAAAACTTGTACAGTTAGGCAAATCCCCTCTCTCTTTTCCAGCTGAATGTTGAGGATTTATTCTCTGAAGGGAGTAAAACAGTCTTTGGATGGTAGCTGTCAGATACCATTTAAAACAAGTACAATATGACAATCAGGTGGATTAATTAAATGTTATAAAAAAACTGTAACAAAATATTGATGTGTTCAATACAAAAGTTATTCACAAATTTGCCCACAGAAAGCTGTCATCTAGTTATGTACTCTCCAAAGTGGTGACTGAGAATTCTTTTATAGAATATAAGCAGATCAATAGAAAAGACATGTTGTTATATAATGAGTCCTGCAAAGAAGTAATCAAGACAATTACCCTATGGTGAAGGGTGAATGTATCAAAATCCACCTATGTACTCAGAGCATCTATCAGCTTTTTAGTTAATTACTATACTTGTAAATAGTAAATATCACCTGAATGCTGAAGAAGTTCTCTGGCACAGAGGCTAAAATCCAAAACAAATAGAATAATTTAGATATAACAGGAACTATAGAAATAGAAGCAAACCTCAAATAGGAAGAAGCAAACAAACGAACAAAACACTATGATGACCATTCTCTAAAGATATAAAACAAGAACATAATAGTATAGAAGAAGTACCAGTACATATTATTTGAAATTAAAATGTAAATGTATATGAAGCACTCAACAGAAGTACTTAAAGATGACACTGAAGAAAACTTCCAGAAAGGAGGCAGGAAACAGAAGAATTAAGTTTGAGATCTATTGTACATTAGGGTGACTACAGTCTATTAACAATAATGTGTTATGCATTTTAAAATAACTAAGAGTAAATTTCAAATGTCTCACCATAAAAAAGATAGGTAATCAAGGTGACAAATATATTAATTAGCTTGATCTAATGGTGCCACATTGTATAAATTTATCAAAACATCACATCATATCCACAAATCTATAAAATTATGATTTGTCTATACAAATCTAATAGAATCTAATCTAATTGCTTCTAATGAAAGCCATTTACCTTAGAATTTGGTGGGCAAGGTTCAGGGTCAGCATTGCTCTTTTTAAGAAATTATTAATGTTTATTAAAATAAATACACTTTATTATCTTATAATATAGTTAAATTATAAAGATACTTAAATTTATAAAATGAATCTAAAATAAAATATTATATTTCAAAAATCAACACTGTCACAAAGCTTGCTTTTTAAATCCTAACATAAATGGTTTCTATATTAGAATTCTATCTATATATATATATATATAAAAGCAATTATGGAGTTTAAGAATATATGAAGACATACACAGGCATACATTATTATCTCTTTGATATTCTCATGAAGATACTGGTGTTTCTCATATTGTGGGATATAGGAAAGAAAGCATCCAACTAAGAAGTTTAATGGAATATCCAGACAAATTCCTTATAGTAGCAACATAAAACAGATATCAACTAGTCAAGATTAAAATGTTCTGACTTTTTTTTTTTTTTTTTTTCTAGGAGTTGAAGTTGAATCCCTGATAAATCTAATTGTATTGAGGATAGATTCAGATAGTTGGCAGAGTTTGAAGTTGAATTTTTACTCAACATGAAATAAATGAAAAACAAAAGAGGAAATTATTAACTGCAAGGAAAAAAAAAGACTTATTTAGTAAAGAAAAATTGTCATGCATAATATATAGTTTTGCTGATAGTATTTACATAGTTACAGTGATGATGCAAATGTTTCAACCACAATTAAGGGCTAACTATGTAAAAAGAGTACAGTTTGGGAAGGTGAAAGAAAGAGTAAATCTTTCTTTTCCATTGTAAGGAAATAATTAATATGCCAAAGCAAAGACAAGGAAATCATTATAGAAATGTATTTTTTGAGGGGAGTAAACATCAAATGAACAAGTTGAACAAACATTTAGAATGGTTTAAAAGTCTTAAATCATCTGGCCCTGTTTTAACATCTGCCTTAATCCCTGCCCAGCTTTCTTCAGTCAGTCCTTTTTATCTGATCTGAAGTAGATTTTTACTCTTCCAGGAACACTCAAGCATTCTACACTCAAGTCTTTTCAGTTGCAGTTTTTTGTTGTTTTTTCTTTCTTTCTTTTTTTTTAAACTGGAATGCTTTATCAAATCTTCCACTCCCCTTCCTTCCTTTTTTTTTTTTTTTTTGACACAATACATTTACTTTTGTATTTATTTATGTATTTATTTATTTATGTTCTTAATGTGGTGCTGAGGATAGAACCCAGTGCCTCACACATGCTAGGTGAGTGCTCTACCACTGAGCCACAACCTGAGCACCTCCCCTTCCTTTCTTAATATTTCTTTTTGATAGTTATTATTATCTAATAATATACTAAATATTTTATTATCTGGGTCCCAATTCCACCACCTGCTCACAAATTCAGCTCACTAATTCCATGAGGAAAGGGACATGTATATTGTTAACTCTTGTATCTCCAGTGCCTAGGCCATTTGTGACTGTTAGATAATTATTGTGACACACAAATAAACCAGTCAGGGTCACTTCAGGTAAACTGGGCTGGCATGAAATAATGACACACAGACAGAGAAATACCTTTTTCTTTGGGTTCTGACCCAGCTCCCACAAAGGAAGTAAGGCAGGCAAGAAAGAGAGAGAGCATTCCTCGAAACCGGGTTTTATTAATGAGGAAGCTAATCCATGGAACATTCTATAAAAAAAAAAAAAAGGCAAAAGGGTAGGATTACAACAAACAGGTGAATATAATTGAACCCCATCAGGTGACGCCCACTCCCAGAGCAGAGGTAAAGTCCACTTGCATTGTAGGGTACAATACTAGTCCAGTACCTCTTTACTCTGAACTTAAAAGTGTGTGCATAGTTCCTGTTCAGGGTGGTCCCCAACAGATAATATTAAATGAATGGACAAATTAAAGAAAAAGATAAATTTATAGCACAGAGTAAAAAACATTTTTAAATGTTTAAAATGGCAAAATAAAAGAATAAATCTCATTTTCATGGATAAAAAAATTGAATTAGTTATATTTTGGTGTACATGAATTCTTTATATTCCCAATGAAATATTCCCTTTGTATATTCCATATATATATACATGCATATACATAAAATCTCAAAAAATGAAATAAAAATGAGCAGATGTAATTACTGATGTTCTTTTGCAGGAGTTAATATATATAACTTGTTCTGATTTTTTCAAAAAGAAATATTAGGGAAGAGGAGTTCTGAGATCTGAGCTATTTTCTAGTCTGACATTTCTTGTAAGATTACATTTCATTAATAGTTTCATTATGCAGAAATCAGTTATTGTCATTCAGAAACAGTTTGGAGATATATGCCATTATACAGTTTGCATGCATAAATAAGCATATTATTAATAATCAATGACAATTAGCACACAATACACTTCCTCTTAAATTTAATTATATGCTTGATTTAGAGTGTTTGGGTACTTAATTAAAATAAGAAGGTCCAATGATACTTAATTCTCTCTTATATTCATATTACAATCCTAATAACTTTAGTCCTCACTCAAACCATGCATAGCCCCTATTAATTTTAATCAGAAATATGCTTGCTCACTGAATAAAACCTGAAATGCAATTGGGTAGGTCACATCAGGGGAAATTGTATGCAGTGTGACAGTATAAAATGAGGGAAGAGTCTAGTGCAAGCAATTGAACAGAGAGATAATTGTCATAATTGGCTTCAATTAGTTTTTCAAAGCTTTGGTGAAGCAATTCTTATTGTACTATACCATGAGCTATAACCAGCAACAAAACTAGTTAGCATGATTAGTAGGTGTCAATGCTTAAAAAGGTAAAATACAGTCTAAATGTTAAGATCTCAGTGAAGATAAATGAACTGCATAACAGTATAAATGCATCATTGGGAAACCTTTGCCATTGTTAAATGTGATGTGGTTTGAATGGAATGAAATCAGACATACCTAATAAACTCAAGCCTCATAAATACATATTTTGTAAGGAAAATGAGTTCATGCACAAATGGCCATCTTTTCAGCCTGAAACAAGTGACCATTAAATAAACATTAGAATGTGGTGATATTAAGAAACTCACAACATATTTAAAAATCATAGTAGCTTCTATTAGTTTGCCTAAGTAACCTAAATACATCTTAGTAATGTAAATCTTAGTAATGTGGATGATACCAAAAAATAAACTGATGTATTAAAAGCCTCATTGAGCACATACTAGTAAATGGCAGATACAGGATTCAAAACCAGGTTTATTTGATTTCATTAATGGAACTTCTTCCACTACATGTTATTGTCTAATGATAAGTTAACTACAAAATGCAAACCAAATGGAACAAGCTCTTCTATTTGATTTTAGTTTTCTTCCACACTTTAAGAGCTGCCCACGTAGGGAGGGAAGGTTGAACATTACTCTGTAAGAGTAAAATCCTCAAGATAGATTGTTCTTCCTGCCATCCAGGAAATTCATGTCTCTGTTTTCCACTTCCCGACCACTATTGCACCCACAGGGATAATACATTGCACTTTGCTTCAATATGAGATTTAGAAAAGGTTTGTTTTTGTTTGTTTTGTTTTTGTTTTTTTCTTAAGGGGATTTAATTCCCAAAGAGATTCAAAATCATTTAGGCCTTTTCATATTTTCCTGTCTCTCCAATTCTTTAAATGAAGCTAATTCTTTAATCATGAAATGAAGAACTTGGAAAGGCTTGTTTTAGATATTGAAGGACAGGACTATCTGTACACGAAGAAGAAATAGAAGGAATTTAATGAATGTTGAAAGCAAACCTATGAAATAAGAATACATATCACATATTAGGTGGCAGTGAATATTTGAAATAAAACATGTGAGTAAATTATGTTCTTTCTGATCCTTGAGTTGTAACCTCCAGTGATTTTTCTCTAGTTTTTTCCTGTTGTTCAGATGTTGGGGATGAACAGTTGGCCAACTCTTGATAAACTTAAATTGCAATGGTAGACTCAGGGTAGTAGTACTCTTACAGGGCTAATTCAAAATTTCTAAGCCTACATCCTGTTCCTAGAAATAATATTTAATTCATTTATTTTTAAAGAGTGTTTTTTTTTTTTCTGTCAATGATGAAATATTTGTACTGGAAATGATGTGTTAAAATAAAAATCTAAAATGTGTGTCACTGCTTTTTAATTAGGAATAATAGCAAGGGAACAGACTATGAGTTGGGCTGCTAGTGACTCCTGCATGTTAAAACAAGTGGCAAACTAATTACTTAGGACAATGTGGAGGGCAGATCATTGGGGCTCTGGCTCCAAAGAACGAGGTTAAAAAGACTGTAGTAAACTATACTGTCTGTCTCTAGGCAGGTATTACAACAAAGAGAAAAGATCAGAACTAAATGTGCTATTTTCAAGGAAAGAGTGAAGAAAAAAAACTGTAACATTCTGGTGACTTATAGATTGGAAGAGTCAACTGCTTCTATACAGGAAGGGATAGGAATAGTTTACCAAAATCTTATATTGAATTTCTTAATCCAAGGATGAAAGGCAGCTGGAGGCTAAAGATCAGATTTTTAAAAAATGTTGCATTCCTGAATAAACTTATTATATTAGATCAGCTTAAGGTAGTCCTAACTGAAATGACAATGAGACATGGTTAGAGATATTGGGGGAGAGCTATTGGGGGGGGGGTGTCCACAGAAGTGTTCATTGCAACATGAAAATAATTAGGAGCAAATAAATCAATTTCTATTAAGTTATTGGAATACATTTTATCCAAAATAAATTCTATATCTCATCCTGTAAACCTCTTTGAGTGTTCAACCCCTAATTAGGCAATTTTGAACACCAAACATGCATTAGCAATGTACAAGGGTACACTCCCAAGGATAATCTATCCTCCCCCGCACACACTTAATATTGTGCCACAAAGAAGGTGAACAAAGACGAAGGATCCAAAAGGAAGTGCAGGATACAGATCATAGGAGACAGAACCAGAATCTGCCATGGCAGTGACTCTTTGTAACTTCTGTCCAGCAGGATCTATTCATTTCCTTGACCACCTGTAAGTAAGTGTGGAATATTCCCCTTTCCTCATTTTTTTTTTTTTTTTCACATGGGGGTTATATATTGTGACCATTCTTTTTTCTGCTCAACCAGGTCTCTAATTAATGAGGAATTATAGTCGGCCTTAATGAAAAAAACACCAGCTCTAATGTCTAAAACTCCTAAAAAACTTGGAACTGGAGTAGGATATAGTAATGACAAAAGGTTTTGTCAGCAGTTAAGGGAAAGGAGGAAAGTTTCTTTTCCCTACCATCCCACTTTCAATCCCAGTATCCTAGAATTCAACATTTGCAGCAACCCAGATTTATCTTGCAGACAAAGGCAATGCCCTAGGGGATGATACCACAAAATGGCAGAAACATGTGTCCCTGATGAACTGGTCTGATTTCTCTTTGACTAGACCAATGAGAAAGTCACATAGAGAGAAATAATTACTATCATATGTAAGCTGTTTCATTTTGGGGCCTTGAAGCAGCAGCAGTAGCACCCTAAAACAGCTATTTTCAAATCTCTCCAAAGTGTAACCCAACAATACTTTTCTGAAGTGCATTCTGCATCTCCTCATGTGTATGTCATGCTATTCAAGCTGACATGTTTTGTATTACCCTTGACCACATCTTGCATGTTCCTTCCTATGAGTTTTATTAATATGATCTATTTGACTCTTCTTTTAATTCCTCTCAACTAAAATTCTATTTATTTCATATAATAATCTTCCTTTTATATATGTAAAGACAATTTTTTTAAAAATTTCAGTTTATGGAACCAGTATTTTTTAGTCTTTAGAAGGTCATATTATGCATGTCTTGTCATTCCAGATAAGTTACAAGTTTCAATAAGATATAAATGGTGTCATATTTGTTATACCCCTTTGACATTTATGCCTCAGGCTTCAATAATTATTCAGTGATGGATTAATTGCTAAAATACAGTGGCATCTCTCACTCATCACATTTGATGATTAGATAATCCAGTAAATTATCCGTGAGTAGTTTAACACATCTTTTTGAAGAATTAAATTACTTTTATTCCAAAGTTTTAATACAGATACTTGTCCCAATTCTGTCATAAGGGAAAGGAAGTCTTTTTATATTTCTCTGTTAATCTGAATCAAACTATCAAATGCTATCCCATGAAAGTTACAGCATTATTCCATTTTTAGAGATATCAAAGTGAGAATGGCTGCTAACAGGCCTCCTTTCTATATTATTATTCCTTTTGCTGAAATAATTTTATGGTACCTATACTGAATGTAGTTAGGTTCTAATAATGACATTTTTTTTCATATTTCATGACACTTTCACTCAACTCTCTTAATACATAGATGCACAAAATATAATATCATTTCCATTCATTTATTTTATTTGATAAAATTTATTTTGCAAAAAGGCATTTATTAACATTTGGGATTGAAAGAACATTAATTGCAGCATATTATTGATTACCCTTCATAAGTCAAAATAACATATCAGCAGCGATTAGTCTTTGTATATCATGCAAAGGATTTCCTACATTGCATCTGTCCATTAATCTTGAACTGAGTCTCAAAACATTTCTCTGTGTTGCCAGTGAACCCTATTTATAGATTTTCAATATTAAAACAGTAAGATGTTACTTAGATAGCTGACATCTTTATATGTTTGTCTTTGTACTAACTCTTCCACTACTACATTCTTTCTTACTTTGAATATATCTAGCCAATCCCAAGATTTATCTTCTTCTTCTTCTTCTTCTTCTTCTTCTTATTATTATTATTATTATTATTATTATTATTATTTTGTACTGGGAGTTGAACCTAGGGGCACTTTATCACTGAAATACAACCTCTACTCTTTTCATTATTTATTTTGAGGCAGGGTCTCTCTAAATTGCTGAGGGTCTCACCAAGTTGCCAAGGCTGTCCTCAAACTTACAATCCTTCTTTCTGTCTCAGCCTCCTCTTCCTGAGTCCTGGGATTACAACAGCCACGTGCCACCATGCCTGGTGTTATCTTTATAATTTAAAATAATTGTGACAATAGACTTTTGTCTTATTGTTGGAAATACATTTTAGTCAGGGTTTGTCCCCTTGCCCCCAAGTCAATTTAGTAATTATTTTCATCATAGGCAGAATAGCTTAGTTTCTTGTTTATTCTAACTTCTTTTCTAGCAGCCAATACTTTATCTGGCTTACTTTTAATTAAGATCATAATAAACATTTGTCCTTTTGATTAGAAACTCTGACCTGTTAAAGTTTCACCATTACTTTCAAAACAGCAAATGTGACCTGATATTTTCTCCATCTACAGCATTTCGGTGAAGCCCCAACATGACCAGAATCTCTTGAATTATATTCATGCATAGGAAATGGCTTACAGAAATGATTGCATTTTCATAGAATGGTGTAACTATGTAATTTCACCCATACAATATCACATGTTGCCAATGTGATCTAGTGAATATAGGACACATATTGAATTCATGATATGCCCTACATCTCTATTTAATGTTTCCACTTGCACTCCACTATTTTTTTTATTTAAACTTTTACTCCTAAAACTCTGTATGATGATCTTTTATATTTTTCTACTAAAGGAGGTACCTAACTTAAAAGTCTTTGTTTTGCTAAGAACACAGGGTGCTAAATGATGAATCAGTGTCCCTGTTCTCAAGATAATCAGCCTGGTGAGGAAAGACATACATAAATAAATGAATAAATTTCATTCAGTTTTATGTAGTGAAAGAAGTCCAGAGAGGCATGATAAATGCCATAAGTGATTCAAAATATTCACAAAATATTTGCTCAAATCTAATCCCCAAGTGAATTCTCAAAGTACACTGTTTATGTTTTGCATGAATGAAATGGTTCAGTATCTATAATAGAGAATATTTTATACACTAAAAAAGTTAGAAAATGTATTAGTTTGTTAAGTGCTTTGAAGTCTCAGGCTGAGAGGTACTAGGTACAAAACATTTTACTTCAGTTGGATATTATGGTTTCCTAAATTATTTTTAATCATCTGGGAAATAAAACCCTGAGATTAATTTTTTGTAAGAAGTACAAACAACTTGATTTTACTTCCCTTAGTAGATATAATTTTACAATGTTTTAAAGCATTGTTAATTGATCTCAGCAGGATCATGCTTCATCTATTTGACAGAATAATTATGCAGTTCTGTAGTCATGATGTCCTTTATCTTTTCTTTCCATTTTTCACTTCAATTTTCAAGGTCAGTCCCCCCCCCCCACCACCGCAATGATTTGCTAAATGTCTTGCCTTTCACAACTATCCATGTGCTCCAAACAAAATGAAGATTTGTGTTTTTGGAGTCAAGGCTATTTTATTAGGTTTATTAGTGGAAATTTTTCATCTCTTTCTAAATTGCTTGACAGGGTTTTATTCAATTTCTCTAAGACAAAATTTCTGTTCTCTTATGGTACTTTATGTATGTTATCGGGATTTATATTATTTAGTGAACTTTTAAATATTGTTAATTCATCTGGTTTTTGTTAATTGCAATATGTAAAATTTATTGCTTGTTAATTACTTTGCCTGGCATGGTACTTGATCTAACAGACTAATCAACAAATGAATGAATGCATCAGAGACATCTATAGGGAAGTTCTTGTGAATTTGATAATGCAAGTCTTCTACCAAAAATTGAGGTTAGACCTACAAATTTATTTGTAACTTAAAAGCAAATTTTTACCCTTGACTACTTTACTGTGTTTTCATTAACTTTAAGACATCAAGAATGAACTAATATAGGTAATTAGCATTTAATGAAGATTTACTACATGATAATAGATCATAACATAATCATAGGTAATTAAGGTGTCTCAAATACAATATTGATTATAATATTAATAAAGTTACAATTTGAAGTAATAATATTTGTTATGTATTAAGTCAACCTCAGCTTATATATAAGCATATAAATGACTTATGTAAGTTGTTTTATGTATTCATATAAATATGTATTCATATAAATATTCTTTTCAATGGATATTCCAAATAATATGTATACATAAATTTAGCTACTTATATTTTTAAAAATTAATTTTGGTGCTTCAACAACACAGTTTTCCCACTAAAGTTTTAATTAGTATTAAATGAGTAAACATATACACAAAGATGTATATAAGCATGTATGCATATCATGCATGCTTATGAAAATCTCTGCTCACATGTACATTTAGAATGGAAGTCAATTATATATTCTTATTATTCCATTCTGAAGAGCATATAGAATCCCACTAACAAACTTTTAATAAATAGTTCCACTTTATATTCAGGAGTCTATACAAAGTATATATATTTTAACAAATAGTTAACAAACTTTAATAAATAGTTGCACTTTATATTCAGGAGTTTATACAAAGTATATATATTCACTATATGAACCTACCTATGAACAACCATTTTTAAATATTTTTCCCAATCCAGTTTCTACCCTACCACATTCATAAAACCTATATTCATTCTATTGCCAAATCTAGTAATTATTGTAATATTTTGATTCTTATACATTTGATTTTGAATATACTAGTTAATAGTTCTTTTAATTTTAAATGATTTTGTTAGTATGTTATAGTAATACATAATTCATGCATAGAATATAATTTACTCCACTTCATTCCCCAGTACTTCCTCTTTCCCTTCTTTTGCCCCCCTTTCTCTACTGGACTTCCTTCTATATATCTATAGTTTTATTTTTTTTTTAATTAGTGATTTATATAGATATGTATAAAGGTAAAAATCATTGTGGTATATTTACATGTGTACGTAGTATAATTTAGTCAGTTTCATTCCACAGTTCCTCACTTTTTTCTTCCTCCTCCTTCTCCCTATACCACCTATGTCTATCCCACTGATCTCCCTTCTATTTTCATGAGATCGCCACACCCTGCCACTTTTTTCCTTATTTTGTTATAGCTTCTACATATGACAGAAAACATTCAACCCTTGATTTTCTGAGTATGGCTTATTTAACTTAGCATGATGATGTTGAGTTCCATTTTTATCCTACTTCAGATCATAATTTAAACCTTAATTTATCAGAAAATGCCTTTGAGTTCTCCTCTTAAGATAATTAAGTTTTCCCATTATATGGTTTTATAGTAACTTTAATAGGTTTCCTTTATCCCACATACTATATAACAACCAATACTTTAAAATCATCTATTTCTTTTGGTTGCCATCCAGTTATAAAGCCCAAGAGGGCAGCACAAAATCTGTCTTTTGAAAGAATATATCTTCAGAGCATTTTCAAAGATAGATGTTTAATAAACACCTGAGGAATGATTTTATTCCCTAAGTAATAATATATAATATTGACCTGAGTTAAGGATTTTAGATTTAGGAAACCTAGACTTGAACCCCGAGTTTACTATTTATTAGTTTGTGGAACTGGACAAGTTACTTAGTCTAAGTCTCAGTTTTCCTTTCTACACAATGGGGATAAGCATATATGATGGAAAATGGGAGAATTTTTCCGATCCTATACTTGTTTTATTTTAGTCATCTGAGCATTTTTTAAAATATTTATGTTTTTGTTGTAGTTGGACATAATACCTTTATTATATTTACTTATTTATTTTTATGTGCTAGGTAAGCACTCTACTGCTGAGCCACAATCCCAGCCCATAGTCATATGAACATTTTGATCAATATACTGATGACATTTCCTGGTAAAAGTGATAACCAGAGCCTATTTGGCAAGTCTGCTTTTATTTATATCACAAAAAAATGAGATAATAAGTACAATATAGATATCTTGCATATACATTTATTATATCCATAGAAATTCTTCATTTTTTTGCTTAAATCTATGCATTCCTTAAGAATGATTTCATAATGTTTAAACAAAATCACTACATGTAAATACTTCAAACATTCATTAATATATTGATTATTAGTTTACATTTTCTTTTATTGAATGTGTTCAGATATTCAAAATCTTGTTGGCTTATAGAAACAATGTCTAAAAATTATTGTCAACTAGCCATTTTTAAAACTGTTATTATTTAGAAGTTAATTTGATTCTAAAGCTTGGTATGGAGTACTATTTATTTTAAAAATCAAAACCAAAATGTGCTGTTTAGCTGAAATACAGTATTTTTTGATGATGAGTTATATAATTCTTCAGCTGATATCACATCCTTTTTGGCTCTGAATCTTAAAATGGACACAGACAGTTTAGAGAGAAGTCCCAAAATAAAGGCTTGAGAAAGGACAAAAAAAAAAAAAAAAAAAAAAATAGAATCCATGAGTAATGGCTATAGAATCAAGATGTATAAAACCTGGAGGAACATCGAACTATCTTCAGGAGTTATTCAGTTAATAGAGTATGATGGGCAGATGTTCTTATTGGTGAAGTTGATAAACAAGGGCAAGCAACAGCAGGAATTTCCTGAAGGTGAGGACCATCCATGTTTTGGAATTATCTTCAGTTTCATTTTGAAACAACCTAATTTTTTATCATTTTGTGGGTTTAGAGAAAATTCATCCACAAGGCAGGAAATTAGGTAATCTATTAAGATTCCATCATTGTTATTAGTCATTCACTGCTTCACTTGATATGTTTTCCCTTTTTACTTTAGGTACTTTCTCCTGGGTAACGTTTTCTTATTCATTTAAATCAAAGTCAAATCTGAGAATAACAAAGAGCTTTCTTCTCTTTGCTTTTCTTTACCTAACTGCTTCCTGTGGAATAATTTGAAAATTACTTTTCTCCTAAATATATAACTTTATGATAATTGAAGTCTTGACCTTAATTATTTTTTAGAGGGTAGAAGGGAGAGGAGTGGATTGATTATAAGGCCAGAAGTGGTAGTTTCATTAAAAGTATTTCCTTTGTTATTACTATATTCAGAGAACTAAATTCTTATTCATTTTATCAAAACATATTAACCTCCCCATCTATTGGAGCAAACATCTCATCTATTCATCAAACACATTTTAAAAGAAAAACGAAATATTTCAACAAACTGCTGCATAAATTTAAGCATTTAAAGAGCTCCTTAAAATTCACAGACAATAAATTTGTTTTACATTTTACTGAAAATACACATATAGAATATGTCTTAGAAAACTAGTAAAATAAATGGTTAGAAATAATTATTCTTGCTAACATTTTAAATATTTTTCATAGTATCTTTTCATATTAAGGAAATTATATAATATTTATAGAAACCATTCATAGTAAATGTCAGTCAAAATCTTCACTTTTCTAGATGTGAGAAACCCAAAATAACAGATTTCAAACTAAAAGTATATTTTACCTCTAAAATACAGTCAAGTTTTATGGATGTCCTCTTGTCAGTACATTTTTGTTTTTTCATCAATAAAGGTGACTTTGTGTTTACAATTACTCAGTGATTTTTTTTTCTTTTACTAGTATTGGAATGCTTATAACCAAAATTAATGTGAGTTCAAAAAATCCTCCTGAAATTGCCAAAAGCTTATTGTAGATAGATAATCTTATAGAGATAAAAAAATTCTCTCTATATGTAATTCTTATGCTAAGTATCCATTATTTTTGTAATTGACCAACTACATATTATGTATCATTTTGTATTTTGATATTTTTCCTTAATACTAGCATTGATACTTTCAAAATTACAGCAGTTTGTAACCACTTGGTTTAGCAAAGACATTGCATGGAACTTACTGCACAAATGGGATAAACATCAAGGCAAAATTGGAATGTGTTTTGATTTTACATCACAATGTTTCTATCACAACAGCTTTTCATTGTACAAAAACGATACAGCTCACATACACTTTCACTTATATTACTTAATATTAACTGCTTAAGAAACCATAGGAAAGTTATCAAAACTAGGAAATTAACATTTGCATAATACTGTTAACTGAAGTATAGACTCTACTCAAATGCTCATTTAGTCTATCAATTTGTCTTTTATTGATCTTTATTTACACTCTAAAGGTAACATAATATGGTGGTCATATAATAGAAAATTTAGAATACAATATAAGGAAAAATAATTTATCCCAAACTCATTATTCTGTAAGTTCTGCTATTTTTATTTATTTATTAATTTAAAATAAAACTGGAATTTTTCTGAAATGAATATTGATTTGTAAAACCTCTTATGTTTATATGCTTGTTTACTTTTTAGCATCCATTACTAAATAAAATAGCAGTAAGTAAAATATTCTGATCCATCCCGCATTTTTTAGATATTTCACATGTTAATCTACTTGTATGCACTTATTATAACTATTGTATATTCAAGTGTAAACCAATGCTATTCTATTCCAAGATTTTTAAATTCAAAAACCATATTCATTTTCTACCGTACTGTGTTTCTTGTTTAAATAAAAAAAGAGAAAAAAAAAACAGTGTTGACTTAATATAGATTTTTCCTGGGTAAGTACTCATGGCTTGGGGTTAAGTAGATGCATCAAAATACTGGGGATCATATTAATGAAAATGAATATGCTTGTTTGAATACCTTGCTATTTAATGTAAGTTTGAAAGGACAAATAAGTGATATTAACCTCAGTTTTAATTGCCTGCAAAATATGATTAATACAGACTTCAAAGATTGTTGTGAAGGCAAAATAAACTAAAATATCCAAAATTTTTTAGCACAAATAATTACATATAATACCTATGCAATTGTATTTATTTCCCTTCCATTCCATATTTATGGTTATATATATTGAAATAGAAGGCATTTTTTATGACTCTTCTCTAAAGGAAAAAAGATATCTGTATTTATATTGTATTTTATAAATCTAAGTACACCAAAATATGTATTAAAATAACTCTACATTCTCCTCTCCTTATCTTCTATAGAACTGCAGAGCAGCTCTTGTGGAAACCCTGGAGTTCCACCTAAAGGTGTATTATATGGTACAAGGTTTGACGTTGGGGACAAGATCCGCTACAGCTGTGTGACTGGATATATCCTCGATGGCCACCCTCAACTCACCTGCATAGCCAATTCAGTTAATACAGCCTCATGGGATTTTCCTGTTCCCATCTGTAGAGGTAAAAATTATATATATTTTACACTGACTATAAATTTGTTTTACATAATGGAAACCTGTTATACAATAGTATATTTGAAAGGTGTTTCTTGCTTGTTTCTATAGAGTATAAATCATGTATATCATATATTGCTTGACAAATATAGAAAAATACTAAATAATTGATGACAACATTACTTTGAAATGAGATATTGAAATACTTCTCTATAGTTTATATTTACTTATATAATGTATGTGTATGTATTTTTATATTTGTATAGAAAACAATATAGAGTTTACATTTAGAAATGTAATTGGGCTGTCAAAGCAATTATTTTACTTTCATTGAGAAAAATGGACTACACCTTTTAATCTATTAAAGATTTCTGGTAGATAGCAGTATAAGAATTTGTGATATTAATAGTATTGCATGGGTTATTATTATACTAAGAGTAGTATTAGTATTGTGGGAAAGTATAAAAATTATAATAAGATGATATTTTGGAAAACGATTCAATACATAGCCTGGAAAATAGAACATGTTCAACATTAGCTAAAGACAGAATAAGCTTTAGGCTGGAGATATAGTTCAGTTGGAAGAATACTTGCCTCACATGCACAAGGCCTTGAGTTCAATCCCAGCACTTTAAAAAAAAAAAAAAAAAGAGAGAGAGAAAGAATAATCTTATCTGCAGAAATGCTGGAAATCAACATTGTTTTCTCTCTCATCTTTCTTTCCTAATTGTTTGTTCTCATTTATCTTTTAACATAGATTTCCATAATCCCTCTATAAATAGGAATGTGAGAATGTCCAACTATATGGTCAGAATTACTAGCTTCCTCCCAAACACATGATTGCAAATCCATGCAGTAGTAACCCAAGGAAATCAACACAGTTGACATCTTATTCCAGCACCTTCAGTTAGCATGTGAATTATCTCAGGCAAATCATCAACAATTTGAGTCTCATATGTCTCATTCTGTCAATGAAAAAAAAAAAAGAATCCCAACCTGTTTTATTTGTCATAAGTGTTCTTTCAATGTTGGTTCAATGTTGGGCCGCTTTGTTGCTTTGCTTCTAATCTTCCTGCTAATGTTATTGCTATTGCTGCTGCTGCTAATGGTGGTGCTGGTATAATTGCTATGGCTTCTACTATTAGCTATTATTTATTTCAATACTAAATATGTGTTAAGGACTTTAGAAGCACTACTCCCTTTAAATTTCACAATAGTAAATTGAAGTCCAAATATTTAAAAATAATTGCTCAAGATTACTCAGCTAGTAAATATTAGAAACTATGAGAATCTCAGATTTTACACTATCTAAAAATTAACAAGTTTCTCTGCCATAGTTTTTTTGAATGGTGATAAAAGACACAAGACTTTAAGGTCAGGTAATAAGGATGTTTTATTATTGACAGCAGTACCTAGAGTCAAAGTAACAGAATTTATACAAGATCCTCAAGCCTCAATTCCCATAGAATGCTATGAAGAGTATGAGATATCATCACACAGAGTGGTATTATAGGAGATAAACCCTGAGTTAAGGAACCTGAATCTTTTATAATGGGAAGCAAGCACACCAACTCTTTGTTCTAGAGAGACTATTTCCATCTTACAGGGTTATAAGAAAATTTGTCTTGCTGTGGTAGAACCTTTATTTATATTGTTGGAGGCTATTTTCTATACAATCATCATTAAGAGTCTGATATGAAGAGCAGAAAGATAGCTAGAATCTCTGCTCACAAGATATGCAGAAATATAAGAATGAACCAGTTCTCATAAGAGTAAACAGGATGTGGAAAGGAGGCTACGTTTGAACCATTCTCTCTAATTCCAAAGCCTGAGCAATGTTAAATTTGAAACTTCACAAAAAATAATTTGTGACTCTTGAATGTAGTTTATTATATGAGAGGAAATGGAGTACTGTGAATCAGCCAAGAGAAATATAGGATTTAAAAGTAATAAATCATCCCAACTAAAAAATCTTGTTAAAATACTTAAAACCAAATATTTTAAAATGTCATAAGATACATAAAAACAAAAAGCATTCTATGTTATGGAGCTCCTTCTCCATCTTAATTTAAATGATAACTCTTATTGTTACCTTATTCTAAATTTATTGACTAGAGTATTGAAGAAAAATTTGCATTATCTTGGAAACTATTTCTTTAGTTATAGCGAGATGAAGAGAGAAAGAAATAACTAAATCACAATACCGTTAGAGTTCAATGTACTAGCAAAGTAGGTACATACTAAATTATTATGTATTTATAATTTATTTATTTTACAGTAATAAGTAAACTATTTATTTACTCAATAGTAATAAATAAATTATTATTTATGTTAGCTCTATCTTCCCACTTTTCCTTAGTACCTATTTTCCATATCCTCCTCCCAAAAAGGATATGCAGCCATCAAAACTAATTTGAAATGGATGATTTCAACTATCTTTCTGTCCAAATCTAAACCTATAGCCAACACTTACACTATTTTGTTGCAGTTTCCATTTATTTCAGTGTTAAACTCTATTGCCAAAGTGTATACCCTACTTCCCTACTACTCATTCTAAAATAAATCCCTGCAGGCTTATTTCCTTTGACTTTCACTATAACCTTTGTAGTTTTTCATCTATCAAAAAGTGGCACCCTCTGTGTTTGGAAAGGCTGCCTGTTTAATTCCAGTCTGCCAAGCTCACCTTTTCTTCTCCTCAGCAATAATACTAATGAATGCATTTACTTATTCAAGTGTATTCATTAAAGGCCTACCCTGTGAAAAGCAGTATTTCAAGTGCTGAGGATCAAAAGATTGATTAAGAAACCATTTCTGCCTTTAAGAACCCATGGTCCAGTGGAGCCGATTGTAATGTAATCAAGTAATTACAATAATGTGTGATCTTTGCTTTAATGTCAGGATCTTGACACCATGAAGAAGCAGGCACATTGATAAGGAAGGTATTAATATCTCCCAGTTCAGTGGATGGAAGTTCATCTAGGGACAACGCTTTAAGAGAAGAATTTCACAGAGGATTGCTAAAAATACAAACTATATAGAGCAAGAACATTTGAATGAGGCAATAATTCATGTATAAAGTACTTTTTTTTTTTTTTTCTTTTCAGCCTCAAAAGTAGTTCTCATGTGTTACTAATATTCACTGGCTTTGGGTAGATTCTAAGCCATACTTCATAGAGCACATGATCTAATTTTCTAAGATGCAATTTATCTCCCACTAACCTTTTTTTTTTTTTATTAAAACTTAAAGAATGGAGGACTAGAGTATTTGCAATGTGTGTTGTCATCATTCAGTTCAAGGAAAAGATAGGAGACTACTCAGTCCATGCCTTCTCTTTCTGCTCTTTGCCACTTGATAGCATACTGATTCTTTAATTTATAACTTTGCAGGGGGCTGATAACTCTGTAATGATCTGCTTATTGCTTCCCCTGGAGCTTACATAGACTCTCTCCTTGATGAAACCTTTGCTTTTAGTGTTCTTTGATGCTTCCTAACAATGATAGTTTAATTAAGAAAAAAAAATGAATGCCATATCAACCTAGAGGGTATGATGCAAGAGTTTTTGTATTTGTTCACAGGCAGGATGAATTTTATCAACAACATCTGCTAGTATTTGTAAAAGGCAACTAACTGCCTGCTGCTGGGCTAAGCAATATTCTGTAAAAAGTGAAGCCTAATGACTATGCTGTAAATCTGGAATGAAAATACCTGGAGCACTTGACTTTTCTGCACCTCTTCATTCAGACACTACCATGACATTTATTCTTACTGTTTGATGTGTCCTCAGAGTCCTTCTCAACACAATGCTCCCAACAATGATTACTAATTCAGACATTTGACAAAGTAAAATGGATATGCTATTCCTAGATTAAAACTTCTAAAATCCATAATGATAGTCTGTATTCAGAATGGCATTTTTATATACATATTCCAGGGAAAACTAATGAAACCATATGTAAAAGACACACCTAAAGTATAGTGTTCTCTGTAAACCCGAAATTGAGTTCACATTTTTTTTTTTTTAACAATTTACTGCAAGAATGAATGTATTAAGACTTAAGAACACAGTCACAGAAAATTTAAGGTGGTTTTAGGAACTTACAAATTTTGGATTAACTAAAGAAATTTTTAGAAGTGTATTATACTGTCTGAAATATTTGAGTCTATTTTTTAGGCAAAAATAAACATCTAGGAATTCACATGAGGGTTCGGCATAACATTGCTCAATGAAAGACTATGATGCTTTAAAATGTCCAAGGAGTTAATTTTGATCTTATAGACAATATCCTTTTCGGAGAAGGCTTGGATGTAAGTAATGTGTACATGTCATGTGGTACTTTGTGACCTAAATCAAGTATTTGACAGTAGAGATAAGCAAAAGGTCTAACAAGGGAACTATTACCTCCAACAAAGCAACATGAATTTCAGTTAGCAATGAGGAATGAAAAGGGCTTTTTACTCTTTTTTGGATGTAACACTAGTTTCCACTACACCATGGTGTATAAAATGACTTCTAAGAGTAGAATAGTAGGCTGCTTTGTCACAATATACTATTGTTTTCCTACTGGAAAACTTGATCAACAATTTTGGATCAAAGTAATAGTACCAAAACATAGAATTGGACAGAGTAAAAAAAGACAATAGTTCGAGAAGTGGAAAGAAGAGAGAAGAGAGCTTTAGCCAGATACTTTCTTTTCTATTTTTTTTTTTCCTTTTGGTATTAGGGATTGAACCCAGAGGCACTTAACCATTGAGCCACATCCCCATCCCTTTTTATTTTTTATTTTGAGACAGGGTCTCACTGAGTTGCAACTAGGGCCTCACCAACTTGCTAACTCTGGCTTTGAACTTTCCATCCTCCTGCCTTGCCTCTTGAGCCACTGGGATTACAGACATGCACCACCTCACCTGGCTAACCAGATACTTTCTATATGCAAATTATAACAAAAGCCTTCGAAAAGAAGTAGTGAATTAACTAATGTAAGGATGCTTATTGTGTTTCTATCTTCTGTTATTGTGCTATATCCAGTATCTGAAAACCATTTTAAAAAGGCATTAGAAATTAAAAAGCACCATTTATTCTATATCTTGATTACACATGCATAAGTGCAAAATTCATTTAGAAATATGATACTACCTTAACAATAAATCACTTATTGCTAAAACTCAAGTAAAAATAATTTAAAAAATAGAAAACTGCAAAATGCTTTATTGAGTTAAAAACAAAACACAAAAACAATGTTTCATACTTTATTCATTTCCACATAATACTTAAGATAACAATATATTACACATTTAAAAATATAAATATATTGTATTGTGATATTTTAAGTACTAGATCAAAATAGTTCAGTTTTGTTTGTTTTCTGTAACATGAATTTTAAACATGTTTGTTAATTGAAATCTACAGGTGTTTAAAAAGAAAAGCATTTGATTAAAAAATCTTGTAAACTGATCTTTTTCCTTAAATCTACTTCCAAAGAAGATAATATGTTATTGTAATTCCCTGAAACATAGACAGAATAACATCAGTGGTAAATTGTTTTATTATGTAAAAAAAAAAAAGAACTCAAATACACCGTTGAATATCAAAATGTCATGAGTCACATATTAAGAACTCATTTTGAGAATCCAGGCATTGATGGTTTAATTTGGTTAATTTTCAACCTGTTATTTTAAATATTATCTCAGAAAATATTTTAGCACAGATTTTGAATTTTGCCACCATACTTGCCATTTTAATCTAAGAACATAATTTGGGCATATTTTGCTTTCATTATCCCTATCATTTCATAGAAAAAGATCTAGTCTTTTAATGTGAACAGAATACTTGATGCTAACAAGGAAATCATTTTGTGCATACCTTTTCATAAGCCAGCAAGTTAGGTATGCATCATTTAGTAAAAGGAGTATATTATCACCTCAAACCCTGCCAGCAAAATCCCAGCGATATTAGGCCATCAGGAAAAATTTACAAGTGTCACAAGTCATTTTCTATGTCTTCTTCACTTGCTATAAAATACAATCTGTTTCTATTATTATTCTAACTAAACTAGGACAAATATGCTGATTTACATGTAAAGATGTATTTTTATAATTTTATTTTAATTATTTTTTTTATGTGTTGCTGAGGATCGAACCCAGGGCCTCACACATGCTAGGCAAGTGCCCTACCACTGACCCACAACTCCTGCCCTTTTAAAGATATATTTTTGACTATGAAAATCATATGGAGAGATGAGTTATATGAAAACTGATAGCATCAGAGAATGATATATCTAGTTTTGAAGATTTTACAGACAGTAGAATTAATTTTCCTCAGAGCTATAATGATTAAGGGAAATTTTAGTCCCACATTAGCCTATTAAATTAGATTGGGATCAGCAAGTAATATACATTATTGGTGAAAATATATTTTCCAATATGTTTTAGAAATGTGAGCAATTCTGAGTTACTCACTTATTGAAATTCCCTAATTTGAAGTATATTAAATAATTAAAAATGTATTAAAAACTATGTACAAACTACACTACTAAGAATGAAACAGCTCTAGACTTCATCATACAGTGTATTGAATATGGAGGTTTGCATTTAAAAAATGAACTAAAGGATATATTTTTTGTTATTGCCCTAATATGTGTATTTTAACTTCATGCCAAAACAACAACAACAGCAGCAACAACAAAATAGAGTGGTATACTTTTATAAGCAATGCGTGCTAGCCTTTCACAGGTTACTTCTGTTGAGAGGAGAAAACTGGGCTTGTTATTTTACCATATAATCAGTCTGTGCTCTGCTGCTGCAGTGATCAACCATAGCTTTAACATTCCACTCATACATTATTTTCTCCAGTTTGTATTTGTACCTTGTGTCTTCCTCCATTCAGAAAGTCATTTACTTTTTTTAATCCATCATGTATATAATAACTCAAACATTCTTTGTTTTACTTTATTGTTCCAATTTTTCTGCTTCTTCATGTATCACTTTTATTTTAAATTCATCCACTTGTTTTGTCAATGAAGATATAATTAGATCTATATTTTTAGTATTATGCTATTATAATGTATTATTGATTTAGACATTTGTTGTTAATAGGAGAAAGTTTCACTTTCTTTTTCTGTGCAATTACTACAAAAATACTGACAATATATATTTTTTAAATCAAAGACAAAAGTCAGACTCTTTTTGAGGCAACTTTATCTTGTTTATGCCAATTCTGTGTAACTGGGAGCCATATGCTTCTTTGGAGGTTTTTGTACTTTTGAAGTTTTCTTTTGTTTTGACAAGTAAGCATTTAAAAAGCAAATTTAATAAATATCATCTTCAAACTGTTAGAGAAAGTTTATATGTTTGAAGAAGATACAAAAATATTATATTTTCATTTAATACATACAGATCTCATATAATAATGTTCTCCAATAAATACAATTTTATAAACATTAAGCACTTTTTCTAACATAAATTTACATTTTACAACATACAGAAAGAAAAAAAAAAATATGTATTTTTTTGTTGTTCAACAAAGTGTTCATATTGTGACATAGGCTTATGTCTTTAAATGATGGAGTATACTTAGCAAAAATATATTGACAGCTTCAGAATCCCCTGTTATAAAATAGACTGTTTGATGCATGATAAAAACCTTGAAAAGCAATCATCTAACTTCCTGCTAGGATATAAACTCAGTGAACCACAGCAATGACCATCTGGTATTCTGTTGCTATTTGTAAAACCACCTTACATGAGGTAAAATAATTCAGGATAAATGAATGGAAGAAGGAGAATGATAGCCACCAAAGAAATTGTGTAATGCCATGCTACATATATTTTAGTAGAGTGCCTCCACATGAACAATTTCATGTTTTTTCATTAAGAGAGCATAATGATAATTTTTATATGAGTAACTTGGGAAAAACACTATACATTTTTTTATCTTGGACTCATTCTCCCCTGTGCAGTTTTGCAGGTTGCCTACTAATTTCAGAAGTTACTTGAGGAGTATACTATTTTGAGGCATTTGATGATGAAAGTACTTCCAGAGTTAATAATAGAGAACAAAATCTGAATACTGAAACTAGGTCACTACAAAAACTCAACTTTTAGTCTATTGATTAATGTGCTTCAAATCTAAAACCTTTCTATATTCACTTTCTTTATGCTTTTTCCAATTTATGTTCTGACACACACAAAAATTAATTTTCTTTTTATTATAAATTTAATACAGACATAAAACTGACTCTAAATACTTGAAAGATTGAAACAAGCTTGGAAAAAACCTAACATTTTCTACAGTTTTGTTTTTGTTGTTGTTATTTTTCTTGTTATGAACTAATTCCTTGTGTTTTTACCAAGGCAATATTCTCTTCATTTACTAATACTTATATTTATATTATATATTAAGGTCACTCATTGTATACTAATATTGAATTTATACACAACGTTAAAAAGCAGTTTATGCAGCCTGAAATTTGATACATTTAGCAAACAAGGTGAATTAAGTGCAAATAAGAAAGCTATATTAAGGAAAATAATAGAAAAGTAAAATGAAGCCAAGAGCAAGATTAACACACAAAATTCAAGTTCTGATCTCTTATATGCTTGTTGGACTCAGCATTATATTTGGCTTTATTTCATTTGACAATCTAAACAAATCTGGAAAACATTATTAGTTCAGTCTCAGAAAGTAAAAACAAACAATTTAGAAACTATGTTTTGTAAATATGTCATGTAATGTAATTTTTGATCTGCATTCTCTATAATTCATTACTATAAGCTTTTGGAATGATATTCCTAAGGCTGCAGCACATTGATTTTTACTCACATTTTTAACTGGTGCATTATAGTTATAAATATTGAGAGGATTTGTTGGTACATATTTGTACAGGCACACAATATAACAATATAATTTGGCCAATATCACCCCCAGCACCTTCTACTTCCCTCCCTGCTTCCCCATCCTTTGTCCCTGTCCTCTGATCTCACAATGTTTTTTTAGGACATCTATTCTCACCTTTCTTTTCCTTTTTCCTCTCCAGCTTCTGTATATGTAAAAAAACATATGACCCTTAACCTTCTGAGTTTGATTTTGCTTTAACATGATGGTCTCTAGTTCCATTGTTTTCCTGCAAATGCCATAATTTCATTTTTTATGGTTGAATTGTAGCATATCTTTTTAATGATATAGAAAATGGGGTCTTAAGTACATGTATGAAGACACAAATAGCGTGACTCCAATTTGTGTACAATCAGAAACATGAAAATTTGTGTTCTACATGTACTATGGATTGAAATGCATTCTGCTGTCATGTATAACAAATCAGAATCAATGAATAAATTTTAAAAAGAAAGAAAACGGGTTCTTGATATTAAAAAGACTGAGGATAATATTCATGGAATAAGTATAATCAAAAAAACAGGTGCTATGCCTAATCTCACTGGCAATGTACAACCCAATAGTCTAAATTTAGTTCCGATCCAATTTTTGCATATTTAAATAATTGAATGTCTTTGTTGTAAATTTGTAATTTAGCCTTCAAATTATTCATCTAAAAACAGAGCCAAAAGAATAATGCTTTGCATCAATATGCTCTTAATTTTCTTTCCTTTTTATCATCCAAAGAATGCTTAATTTTAAAACTAAGTATTTTATATTTTCACAATTCATACAGAAAATCCAGTATGATTATAGTTGATAAAGATGTTATGCTTAGTGCTAATTTGTAACTCCTTTTTATAAATCTAATATCATCTTCATATTAATATTCAGCATTTCTGAGATTGTTATATGATTGCATTTCTCACTACTCTTAAAAATAATTATTGTGGCTAAATATTTGTATCTACCATAAAAGAAACAAAGGAGATGAAGTCATTGTCAATGGAATTTGTGATCACATGTTACAAAGTACTATACCTCAATAGTAGTATTGGGCATTGTACTGTTCTAAGTTCTTTTTCAAAACACAGATGATGACTAAAAGGTTAATGATAAAATTTAAAATTTATAACAACATATTTACATATTAATGGATAAATATAATATTTGTATTTACACTCATAACAAATATCTGTTAATTGAAAATGAAAAGGAAGAGGTACATTGCAATTGTTGATTTTAAAGAGCATATAACTTAAGAGAGATGTACATAAATATTCATGGTAGTAAAATATAAAACACCATCCCCATAAAAGGTACAGAGAAGATATTATGGAATATCATAATCAGCTTCAAAGTTTATCTTAGAGGGAGATTAATACTGATGGAAATTTAAAGAATATGTTTATTGCTTCCCTCCTTTTCATCCCTTATATTTTGAAACTCTGTACATATATTAACCCTTTTAATTGTCATACACTCTACAGTGGAAATTATCTGGATTCATGTTTTATTATTGAGGAAACCGGGGCACAGTGAGGCTAAGAAAATTTTACAAGGTGGCATAGTCATTAAAAGGCAGAACTAGGATTTTAATTCAGGCAATTTGGCTTCAGCTTCATGTTCTCAACCATTGTATTATTCTCCTTTTCTAGATATTTTGATTGGAAAACTTTTTCTGCTTTTTCTTTAATCTAAAGCCTATGTAAAATTTTCTTTTAATAAAATCTAATCAACCATGTAATCATTTTAATGTAATAACACATTTTCCTCTTAAGCCACTGCCTTTTTCTTCCACTTTATTTAAATTAAGCATTTTTCAATAATAGTCTTTGATTTTGTCTCTTTACCAATCACTTTATCAACCATTCAAGGTATTTCCATGGGTAAAAATAGAAAGACAACCTTTTATAGTTAGGGAACAATTTAACTCATCCTATATAATGTGTAGATTGCAAGTGTTTATAGCTTTTGAAAAAATAACCCTTACATGAGATACTGAAAGTGAATTGACTTTTGCTGATTGAGATGAATGAGGGGAGGACAGGTGAATAACAAGATTCAATAAGAAGATTAGCTTCATCATTTTTTAGACAGTTTTGGAGCCAAGGCTAAAGAAATTGAAACTTGTCCTCTAGGCCTGGGTAAGACGTTAAGGATATTTGAATTTTTTTGAGATGGTAAGCTGTTCTTCTGATGCTAATGCAACTACTATTCATGTGAAAGTATCCATCAAAAATAAGAAACCATGAGCAATAGATAGGTGGTTTGTGTACTCCGTTTTTGTATGTGTGTGTGTTTGCGTACATACACATTAAGTATGCAGAGAAGTTGAGAATAGTTGAGGGAATTTTCTACTTACCATCTCAACAGAAATAACATAGCTAGTATTTATTTAGTGCATGTTCTAAGCATAGTTAAACCTTATATAAAAATTACTTTGTTTTATTTTTACAAAAACTTATCAATTGTGTATTATGGTTTTCTTCTTTACAGGGAATAAAACTAGCTGGAGGAAATTACAAATTCTGCCAATCTTCACATTAAATTAGGAATTAAAACCTAATAAAACTATTTCAATAAAATCTTTGTAAGATTCTAGAACCTGTATAAATTACCAATTATGGTGATATTTCCAATGCACAGTACTCTTAATTACCATCATTCCCATTCTTCTAGCTGAATCAATGGTAATTATCTATTGTGCATTAATAAATTTTTCATTTTAGGAAATTTATTATTGATGATAACATTAAATAACATTGCTGGATTTTTCTCTGTATGATTGTGAAAGAAAAATTTAGTAAGATTATTTCTCATGTGATTGTCATACAATGTATGGATTCTCAATTATTCACCTTTAATTTGTTGCCAAATTTTATAGAGAGACTCAATTGGAAGTATTTAACTTCATAACTTTAAATTGTGCTTACTGAACTCATTTCTATCAATTTGTGTTTTCACATAAAACAGTGAGTCTCACCTCCAGTCATTTACAAAACTGTCAGTTGCCTCGTTTATTCACTCTCACATGCAGGATTTTTAGATTTGTTTTTCCTGAATACTACCATTTTGATGAGCTTACAAGTGGGGAAGTTATCCCTTCCATACTTACATTTTGACTGAGCTGCCAGCAGGGATACTTGCCAGAGGTTACTCCCATTGTTTTTGTTTGTTTTGTTTTGGTCATTTGAACAATAATGCAATCAATTTATATCCCATAGAATTAATCCAGGGACCTTTAAGTATATTTTATATTATTTCATTAAAACCAATTATTATTGAGGAGTACTTTAATTGTTTAATGAGAGCTTCAATTTGTTACACTGACTTTTTAAAATTAAACTTAACTCCTTCTATCCTCATGGATAAGATCAGCTCAAGAGATATTGTAATGGATTTCTTTTTTTTTTTTTTTTTTTTTTTTTTTTTTTGGTACCAGGGATTGAACTCAGGGGCACTCGACCACTGGGCCACATCCCCAGCCCTTTTTTGTATTTTATTAGAGACAGGGTCTCACTGAGTTGCTAAGTGCCTCGCCATTGCTGAGGCTGGCTTTGAACTCGCGATCCTCCTGCCTCAGCCTCCCAAAGTGCTGGGATTACAGGTGTACGCCACCGCGCCCGGCTGAGATATTGTAATGGATTTCTAAGGAGATGTTTGAGATAAAGTAACTTTGGTTTAGGGGAAAAATGTAAAGGCTTGAGAAATGTTAAGAAATTTTAAAAACCTCTTATTTTTAATAAATAAAAATTGAGTAATTATGACTTAGATAGAATAAGTAAAGTCACATGGAAATAACAAATAACTACAATCTCAGTAACTTCATAAAATGAAGGTTCATTTCTTTGCTCAGTCTTATCTAACTAATGCTGTCAGACACATGGACTTCACTTGCCACAAGTCACTGGGGAGCTCAAGATCATAGAGACCCCATCACAGGACATGCTCCTTTAACTGCTAGGGCAAAGGAAAGAACAAACAACAACAAAAGCAATGCATGGTAATCAGACACTTGTTTTTAAAATTTTGGTTAGGAGGTGAAACAGGGAAAGCTCTTTTATATTTCATTCACCCAAGCAAGTGACACCACTGTGTAATTCAAAAAGGGCAAAGATATACAAGCCTAGTCAATGTTCAGAAGACTCAGAATATTTGAGAACATTCCCAATACTTCCATATGGCTTCAAAGAATAGACATTATACCTGGAATCCCTAATGTCATTTTCTTAATTGAAAAGAACCATCAGTATTGCCTGAACAGATGAAGGGATTTCAGATGTTTGATTAATATGGGGCAATTTCTTTAGAAAATCTTCCTACCTTAAAAGATGATTTCATGCAATCTTCTTCATTTTTGTCCATTATTTTTCCTTCTAAATGTTGTGAAAAAGATTACTCCATATATCAGAAATATTTCAATGTCATTGAATTATTATCATGTACCCATTTAAAATGTTATATATCTATATATCTACACACACATACGCATGCTGGTATTCTGGCCATATATCTTTTCATAGTGTAATATTTTATATGGTGCTCCCAAAGCAGATGGTTATAAAGACCTGGAAGCTTTGACCTGTATACACATGAAGGGTTTCTGTGTCTTTAGAAAGAATGAAAGAAAATACCATTAGCGGTTTCAGTTTGTTCCAAGAATAAAAATGGGTAACTTGACCAGAGTGCCGCTAGGCACAGGCTCCATCCAGTCCCGCCGACCTCCGCCCCAAGCAGGAGACAGCAAGGATAGAACTGCCAACGCTGCCTGAGCACAGGCCGGCCCAGGGTAGTCCCTCGGACCTTCACCCGAGCGTGGCCAGCGCCAGGTCAGTCTCGCTGACGCCCGCTGGTATGCGACCAGCTGCCAGCCAGCCCCACTGACCTCTGCCCCAGAGCAGGAGACAGCAAGGACAGACCTGCCAACTCTGCCATAGCACAGGCCAGCCCAGGGCAGTCCCACTGACCTTCACCTCAGTGGAGTTAGCCCCAGACCACCACAGGAGCTCAGACTCAACAAGTTCAGCCAACGCCAACCAGTGTGAAACCAGCTTCAGGTAGCATACTTTGAGGGTCAGTGGCTGGTTTTGATAGTCCAGCAGTAAGGGGAGGCACAGACAACCTGCAAAGGCATTAAAAATATAGGAAAGAATCTGTAATAACACAGATCTACACTGCAAAAAGTAAAGCAAATAGACATCATGAAAAAACAGAGGAGGAAAATACCCCAGACAAACCAGGATTCTACAATAACAGAACCCATGCTCAGTGAAGTTGAAGAAATGTCAGAGAAGGAGTTCAGAAGGTTCATAATTAAAATGATCTGTGAATCAAAGAATGACCTAAATGAGCAAATACAGGCAAAAATTGACCACTACAACAAAGATATAAGAGAGCAAATACAGGTAGCAAAAGATTACTTCAAAAAAGAGATTGAAACTCTGAAAAAAAAATAAACAGTCAGAAATCCTTGAAATGAAGGAAACAATTAACCAAATAAAAAATAGAATTGAAGGCATCACCAACAGAGTAGATCAACTGGAAGAAAGAACCTCAGACAATGAAGACAAAGTATATATTCTTGAAAATAAAGTTGACCACACAATGAAGATAGTAACAAACCATGAACAGAATATCCAAGAAGTATAGGACAGCATCAAAAGACAAATCTAAGAATAATTGGGATAGAGGAAGGCACAGAGTTTCAAACCAAAGGAAGGCACAACCTCTTTAATGAGAAAATATCAGAAAATTTCCCAAGCATGAAGAATGAATTGGAAAACCAAATACAAGAGGCTTATAGGACACCAAATGTACAAAATTACAACAGATCTACACCAAGACACATTATAATGAAAATGCCTAGCATACAGAACAAGGATAGAATTTTAAAGGCCGCAAAAGAGAGGAATCAGATCACATATAAGGGGAGACCAATTCATATCACAGCAGATTTTTCAGTCCAGACACTCAAAGCTAGGAGATCATGAAACAACATATTTCAAGCTCCGAAGGAAAAGGGATGCCAACCAAGAATCTTATACCCAGCAAAATTAAGCTTTAGATTTGAGGACGAAATAAAAACATTCCATGATAAACAAAAGATAAAAATAATTTATAAGTAGAAAGCCAGCATTACAGAACATCCTCGGCAAAATATTCCATGAAGAGGAAAAGAAAAACAATGATGAAAATCAACACAGGGAGTTATTACACTAAAGGAAAAAAAACAATCAGATGAGAAACCATGTCAAGGTAAATACCAAAAATAAAAATGTCTGGGAATACAAAACACATCTCAATAATAACTCTGAATGTTAATGGCCTAAACTCACCAATCAAAAGACATAGATTAACAGATTGGATCAAACAGACCCAACAATATGCTGCCTCCAAGAGACTCATCTCATAGGAAAAGACATCCATAGGCTGAGGGTAAAAGGTTGGGAAAAATCCTACCACTCATATGGACAGAGGAAACAAGCAGGGGTTTCCATCCTCATATCAAATAAAGTAGACTTCAAACTAAAGTCAATCAAAAGGGATAAAGAAGGACACTATATACTGCTCAAGGGAACCATACACCAACAAGACTTAACAATTATAAATATATATGCCCCAAACAATGGAGCATCCATTTTCATCAAACAAACTCTCCTGAAGTTTAAGAGTCAAATTGACCACAACACAATAATTCTGGGTGACTTTAACACACCCCTTTCACCACTAGACAGATCTTCCAAACAAAAGCTGAACAAAGAAACTATCAAACTAAAAAATACAATAAACAACTTAGACTTAACTGACTTATATAGAATATTTCATTCTTCAACAAGTGAATACACGTTCTTCTCAGCAGCACATGGATCCTTCTCTAAAATAGACCATATACTAGGCCACAAAACAACTCTGAGCAAATACAAAAAAGTTGAGATTCTACTCTGCATTCTATCCGACCATAATGGAATGAAATTAGAAATCAATAATAAAATAAGAAATAAAAGCTACTCCAACACCTGGAGACTAAATAATATGCTAGTGAATGAACAATGGGTTGCAGATGACATCAAAGAGGAGATTAAAAATTCTTAGAGGTGAATGAGAACACAGACACAACATATGGAAATCTCTGGGACACTATGAAGGCAGTTCTAAGAGGAAAGTTCATTGCATTGAGTTCATTCCTCAAAATAAGAAAAAGTCAACAAATAAATGACTTAAAATTGTATCTCAAAGCTCTAGAAAAAGAAGAACAATCTAACACCAAAAGTAGTAGAAGACAGGAAATAATTAAAATCAGAGCTGAAATTAATGAAATTGAAACCAAAGAAACAATTGAAAAAATTGACAAAAGCAAGAGTTGGTTCTTTGAAAAAATAAATAAAATTGACAGACCCTTATCCAGGCTAACAAAGAGAAGGAGAGAGATAACTCAAATTACTAATATATGTGATGAAAAAGGAAATATCACAACAAACACTACAGAAATAGAGGAAATAATTTGAAATTATTTTGAAAACTTGTACTCCAACAAAATACAAAACACTGAAGGCATCGACAAATTTCTAGAGTTGTATGATGTGCCCAAACTTAAGTAGGATGATATACATAATTACACAGACCAATTTCAAGTGACGAAATAAAAGATGCTATCAGAAGCCTACCAACCAAGAAAATCCCAGGACCAGATGGATACACAGCTGAGTTCTACAAGACCTTCAAAGAAGAACTGATACCAATGCTCTTCAATTTATTTCAGGAAATATAAAAAGAGGGAGTACTTCCAAACTCATTCTATGAAGCCAACATCACCCTGATCCCCAAACCAGGCAAAGACACATCCTAAAAAGAAAACTTCAGACCCATATCTTTAATGAACATAGATGCAAAAATTCTCAATAAAATTCTAGCAAAACGGATACAGAAACATATCAAAATTATAATACACCACGATCAAGTGGGGTTTATTCCAGGGATGCAAGGATGGTTCAACATACGGAAACAATAAATGTAATTCACCACATCAATAGACTCAATGATAAGAACCATATGGTTATCTCAATAGATGAAGAAAAAACATTTGACAAAATACAGCACCCCTTCATGCTCAAAACACTAGAAAAACTAGGGATAACTGGAACATGTCTCAACATCATAAAAGCTATATATGCTAATCCCCAGGCCAACATTATTCTAAATGGAGAAAAATTGAAAGCATTCCCTCTAAAAACTGGAACAAGACAGGGATGCCCTCTTTCACCACTTCTATTCAACATAGTAATTGAAATGCTGGCCAGAGCAATAAGACAGACAAAAGAAATTAAAGGGATACAGATAGTTAAAGTTGAACTCAAATTATAATTATTTGCTGATGATATGATTTTATACCTAGAAGACCCAAAAAAATTCACCACAAAACTTCTAGAAATCATAAATGAATTCACCAAATTAGAAGGATACAAAATCAACACCCATAAATCTAAGGCATTGCTATATATCAGTGACAAATCCTCTGAAAGGGAAATGAGGAAAACTACCTCGTTTACGATAGCATCAAAAAAATAAAATAAAATAAAATACTTGGGAATCAACTTAACCAAAGATGTGAAACCTCTATAATGAAAACTACAGAACACTAAGGAAAGAAATTATGGAAGACCTTAGAAGATGGAAAGATCTACCCTGTTCTTGGATAGGCAGAACTAATATTGTCAAAATGCCCATACTACCAAAAGCACTATACAGATTTAATGCAATGACAATCAAAATCCCAATGACATTCCTAATAGAAATAGAAAAAGCAGTCATGAAATTCATCTGGAAAAATAAGAGACCCAGAATAGCTAAAGCAATTCTGAGCAAGAAAAGTGAAGCAGGTGGCATCACTATACCAGACCTTAAATTATACTACAGAGCAATAGTAACAAAAACAGCATGGTATTGCCACCAAAATAGGCTGGTAGACCAATGGTACAGAATAGAGGACACAGACACTAACACATATAATTTCAGTTATCTTATATTAGACAGAGGCACCAAAAATGTACACTGGAGAAAAGATAACCTCTTCAACAAATGGTGCTGGGAAAATTGGAAATCCATATGCAATAAAATGAAATTAAACCTCTATCTCTCACCATGCACAAAATTCAACTCAAAGTGGATCAAGGATCTAGGAATTAGACCAGAGACACTACACCTAATAGAAGAAAATGTAAGCTCTAATCTCCAACATGTTGGATTAGGCCCCAAGTTCCTTAATAAGAATCCTGTAGCACAAGAATTAATACCAGGAATCAATAAATGGGATAGACTCAAATTACAAAGCTTCTTCTCAGCAAAAGAAACAATCAGTGAGGTGAACAGAGAGCCTACTAATTGGGAACAAATTTTTACCACATGCACGTCAGATAGAGCACTACTCTCTAGAATATATAAAGAACTCAAAAAGCTTAACACCAAAAAAAATATATATATATAAATAAAATAACCCAATCAATAAATGGGCCAAGGAACTGAACAGACACTTCTCAGAAGAAGATATACAATCAATCAACAAATACATGAAAAAATGCTCAACCTCTCTGGCAATTACAGAAATGCAAATCAAAACCACTCTAAGATTTCATCTCACAACAGTCAGAATGGCAGCTATTAAGAACACAAACAACAATAAATGTTGGAGAGGATATGGATAAAAAGAAACACTCATATATTGTTGGTGGGACTGCAAAATGGTGCAGCCAATATGGAAAGCAGTATGGAGATACCTTGGAAAACTTGCAATGGAACCACCTTATGACCCAGCTATCTCACTCCTTGGTCTTTACCCAAAAGACCTGAAAACAACATACTACAGGGACACAGCCACATCAATGTTTATAGCAGCACAATTCACAATAGCTAAACTGTGTAACCAAACTAGATGCCCTTCAGTAGATGAATGGATAAAGAAAATGTGGTATATACACACAATGGAATATTACTCATCAATAAGAGAGAATAAAATCATGGCATTTGCAGGAAAATGGATGGAGTTAGAGAATATAATGCTAAGTGAAGTTAGCCAATCCCAAAAAGCCAAATGCCAAAATTTTTCTCTGATATAAGGAGGCCAATTCACAGTGGGGTTGGAATGGGGAGCATAGGAGGATTAGAGGAACACTAGAATGGCCAATGGGGGGGGGAGGGGAAGGGAGGAGGTAAAAAGTTTGAATGAAAAAAAAATGGTAGAATGAGATGGATATCAAGTGCATGTATGAAGTCACGAATGGTGTGAATATACTTTGCATACAACCAGAGAGTTGTAAAAAAGTGCTCTATATGTGTAATATGAAATGTAATGCATTCTGCTGTCATTTATAACATCTTAGAATAAAAATAAATAAATTAAAAGAAATGGGTAACTTGCATTTTATAACTATGTCTTATGACAGAGTCAATTCCAATAATTATTTCAATTTTATTGTATTTTGTTCTTTTCTGTCTCTTGAGAAAAGTAAAATTCAAAAGGCAGAAATAACCTATGGGCATCTTCCCTTTTGTATGTATAGTCTACCACGATACAAATGTTTGTCTCTTGTTCCTGCCTCTATGCTCATTGTGGAATCAGTAATGTAAGCTCTTCTTTCTGTTAACATATGCTGACTGATTTGATTGGTTTTCTTTCTTTTGGCCTGGAAGTATTGTTATCATGTAGGTTTAATGCAAATCTGACTTATTCAATCACAATTTTCAGTACCCTTAGTGGTGATAGCGATATACTTTTTCTGCCCTGGATGTTTGTGGACAAATACTCTGTGTTAAATTCTACCCATCATTTTCTTATCTACTTGTGTTTGGAAATTATTTTAAAAGCTTTAATGATGAGAGATGATTTATAAATCTATTCCAAGAATTGCATTTCCCCATGTACCTCACTAGAATTGGAAATGTTATGGCTAAAAATTCAGAACAATGCTTTATTTAGCATTGTAACTTTTCAGAGAATAGCATAAATTTGATTTCTTTGCTTTTCTCTACAATGTAGCCATTTTTACAGCTGTCACCAAATTAGATTAAATTCAGCATAGGAAGTTGTGTGTTCAGAGAGCTAGGCTTATAATACATATCTCATCTTCTGAAAATTTAACTACTTCCTTATTTTGAGTATCTATTTCTGAAATGCTGAATATAAACAGAAAGCATATCAAATGCACTGTTATTTTATTTTTCAACTCTGAGGTCTTTGATAAAAATTTTAAGAAAAACAATGAAGTGCATTTTAGTGTTAATAATAAATAATGCTATTTAAAACATTAATATTTTTTGCTGGGCACGGTGGCGCACACCTGTAATCCCAGCACATGGGAGGCTGAGGCAGGAGGATCGCAAGTGAGTTCAAAGCCAGCCTCAGCAATGGCGAGGCACTTAGCAACTCAGTGAGACCCTGTCTCTCATAAAATACAAAAAAGGGCTGTGGAAGTGGCCCAGTGGTTGAGTGCCCAGAGTTCAATCCTCGGTACCAAAAAAAAATAAATAAATAAAAAAAGTTAATTTTTTGAAATAAATAAACAGCATCAGATGAAAAACTGAACCGTGTACAAATTTCCCGGATTTTCATACAAGTTTGAAGAAATCAAAAAGAAAAAAAATATGACATTATCCAAAATGATGAGATTTTAAGATTTTGCCTTATTTTGCCACAGCATGAGACTCCTGGATCAAAGACAAAGGACTTTATTAATCTAAGAACAAACAAACAAGCCAGCCTGAACTGCACCCTCAAATCAAGTCTTTTAGCAAAAGTTTCCCTTTGGAAATCATAAGGCAATAAGTGTCTCTGATGAATTCTGTTATTCAGTGAGCTTGTTTCATAGCTGAGGAATCCTGAGTTTAGCAAACCCAAATATTGTTATGTTTAATTTTTTGAAGAACAGCCATACTCTTTCCATAGCAGCTGCACATTCTTCCCAACACTGCACAGATATTCCAATGTCTCCACCTCTTCTGCAATACTTTTAATAGTAACCTAAGGAGTGTGTGTTGATCTGTTAGTGCCAACTGAATATAATACAAACATACCTTGGTTCTCTAACATCCTTCAGAATATGGCATTCTCCTTTAGAGTCAGAAACTGTAGAGTAGTAAATAGAAAAACTAGACAAGTTATGAACATTTACTCATTGTTTTAGTATGCTAGACAATAGGATATAGCAATAAAGCAAATGATAACAGACATAGCTCTCACTATCATGAAGACGACAGTCAAAAAGAAAGACACTTGCACATAATAAAACATAATTACAAGTTGTGATAGCTGGTACAGAGGAAAAATTCTGTAAAAAGATAAGTTACCATTACAGCATATCTATTGTTGATCAGGGAAATATTAAGTCGCTCTCATATGATAATAGGTTATAAAGAGATACTGCAATTGTGTTCAATTTCACTAACAACATATTTCTATTTGGCACACTAGGAAACAGAATGCAGAGATAATCAGTATACACTTGAATTTTATTATATTATTGAAAGCAAAAGTTGCTAGGATAGAAAAATTACTTTTATAGGATAATTAAAATTTTTAATTTTATATGGTTAATAAAGTAATTTTTCTGTGTCAGCAATTTTTGCTTTTTGTTTCTAATATATGCTCCACTTAGTCTGCCAAGCTCAAAATGCTTACTGTTGGCTTGTTGCCCATTGTAAAGTACTTAATGATGGAGAAAAAAATAAAGAAAATGAAATGAGTTATCACCTATAACCCTGATTCTCCAACCCTTGATTCCGGGAAAGAAAAGAATCTTTCAGAACTCATTATAAAAAAAGCAAAGCAGCTGGGAGACTTCATAAACCCACCTTCCAACAGGCTTTGCATTGCCTACATATATTCTGTCAGTTTGAGAAGCGAGAAGCTTAAACCTAGTCATTTATCACTCAGTATGTGATTATCTATTGCATACACCTATACTGGACTTCCAAACAAAACTCTTAGGACCAAACTTATTGTCAGAACCAACATGATCACAATTAATTAAATATTTTCTAAAATAATTAAGATGTTTATTTGTAAGTTTATAACACTATATTGCTCATTTGGAATAGATTTCAAAAAGATTAATACAATATATATAAATTTCTTCTTGACTTGTACTTGTACCTCAATCCCTTTCCCCCTACAATCTTTTCCTTGAATACTCAACCCTGTGAGCTTGCCCAGGGGGTGGTATGTTAAAGACTTCATGTATTTTTACGTTTTCTACACTCAAATGGTAATTTGTACTATTTGAATTTCTCATTCCTTGTTTGCTTCAGAGATAAAAATGCTATCTTTGTGTTCTACAATAATTAACTTAACAACCACAAAAAGAAAGATCAAGAATAGCTGTTTTTAGTGAGTTTCTACTTACATATCAGGCACTATGCTTGGTCAAACTGGTCCAATAAACTCTTGTTGTTGTTGCTCTATAAGGTAGGCATTATCTTTTTTATTTACAATGGAGAAACTGTGAAATGGTTCCTGGATTACAAAATCCTAACAGTTGGTGAGTTGGGCATTTTTACATTATACCTAAATTCAAATATTTTCTGCTATCTTACCCCTTGAAGGGTGTCTCTTCTCCACATCAGTAATAATTTTCATTCCTTATTTGTTACTTTACCAGAAATTGTTAGAATTATTTTCTTTCTTTGATTCCCATCTTGCTTAGTCTTAAGCAAAATTTTAGAGGTGGTTTATCATATTTTATTTTCCATTATTAATTTCAGAGCTAATCCCCAAATTAATTTATTTGCTCAAAGGTAAGGAAATACATATTTATCTTAAGTTTAGCTTTCTGAGGAAAATGCCCCAATCATTAGAGCACAAGATAGATAACTTGTTATTTAGTAAATTCACATGTGAAGTGATGAGAGTTTAACCAGGTGTGGCAGCAATGGAATCGAAAAGAAGGGCATGACAAGTATTGCACATTCAACACATCCCTCCATCAACTGAGATAGGCATAGGGTATACAAGACATTTCAACTTGCCTTATCACTCTTCACCCTTAAGTAAAAGCTCTGGGAAGCTACTGTTGTATTCAGCATGTATTTCTCCATATCATCCCTGTACCATTAATCTCTGCATTCTTCAAAAACTGCACAATGTCTACCTCTGACATTCATTGTATTCATTTTTCTATTTCTTGAATACAAGTATTTATTTACCTAGACTGATGACTGTAAGGTTGTGAGCTCCCTGAAATATGTTATGTGTGCTTAACACTTACCTCACAGTAGTTCAATAAATATTTATTGAATTAAAGTGAATTTCAGAGATTTATAAAAAATGATTATTTTCGAGGGACACAGTTATTAGGTGACAATGCTACAATGTAAAGACATGTATTCTGACTATAAATCTCAGACTTCTAATCACAAGTTTGATGATCTCTGCTTTGCTTTCATAAATTTCAGTGACCAAAACTTTTATGATATTTTCAAGCCAGGTTTTATATTACTTGTACACAGATATGCTATTCAGAATCATTACTGTCAAACTGTTTGGTTTATAATTATTCAGTCTGAAGGCAATTTCCCTTTTTAAAAAAATGAAATCACTTATTCACCTATGTATATAAAATTTGTTTTGTATGGAACTTTTTAAATAAAAAACATGATCACAATTTTAAAAAATAAAAATACAGATCAAAATGAAAAAGAATAAACCAGAAAAATTGGCAGTAATGTATATAATTTACATTTGTGCACCAAACTTAAGTTTCTTTGAAATACAGATTATCTTATATTGAAATTGGTATCTATTTTAGAATGTAATCATAATGAACTGACTCATGCAATGGATACATTATTTTCTTCTTATAGCATCACGGGCTTAACAGAAACCTTGGAAACCATCTAATTGAGTATTTATGGACATTAACTATCTTGAAGAGAAACATGAAAGACATTTGTTATCAGAGATTCCAAATTAGAAGGCAGAGGTCAAAAGAGCACAGTTAGTGAAAAATCTAAGTGAAAACCTCACTTAGGAATATTGAAATATGATTAACCTCTATTGCATCCTTGGTATTTTTGAATGGCCTAATAACTATGAAATCACTATCTTCAGTGGCAGGTATTTCACTGTTTGGACAACTCTAAATAGACAACTGTATTATGTTTGTCTGAAATTCTTATGAATTTTATCTAGTGATTCCATTGAAACCTTGTGCCATTTGTTGCTAGACAAAATGTTTTTTTTATTTATATATGGCAAATGAAGGTCTTTCATCCTTGGTAAAATACTAGAAAACATTTATCATGGTCTCCACTGTCCCTTTAGTAGTATTTCCTCCTCCAGAACAATTGTGTGTCTTTTAATTATTACCCTCATTATTACGAATCTTGGTATATTAACGTGTCCATTGAATTCTCATTTAATAGGTGAGACTCAACCAAAAGGAATCTCTCAAACTGAAAAGGGAATGAATAAAGACAAGTTTTCTAATCAGTTGAAAATATAGATTAAGATATATTATCTTTATTTTTTTAATTAATTTCTTGTGGATGTACATGATGGCGATGTGGATATACACTGTGGTATATTCATATATGTATATAGGAAAGTTATGTGAGATTCATTCCACTGTCTTTCAATTTCCTACCCTCCTCCCTTCCTTTCACTCTCCTTTATCTACTCCATTGAACTTTTATTTCCCTCCCCTTATTGTGGGTTAGCTTCCACATATCAGAAAAAACATTTGATATTTGGTATATTAAGTTTGTCTTAATTCACTTAGCATGATAGTCTCCATATCCATCCATTTACCAGAAAATGTCATAAAGTCATACTTTATGAATGAGTAATATTCCATTGTGAATATATTCCACATTTTCTTTATCACTTCATCTGTTGAAGGACACCTAGGTTGGCTCCATAGCTTAGCTATTGTGAATTGTGCTCTATAAACATCGGTGTGGCTGCATTACTATAGTATGCTGATTTTTAAACCCTTTGTATATATATACCAAGGAGTAGGATAATAGGGTCAAATGGTGGTTTCATTTCTAATTGTTTGAAGAATCTTCATACTGCTTTCCAGAGTGGTTGCACCAGTTTGTAGTCCCAACAACAACGTATGAGTATACCATTTTCCCAACATCCTTTCCAATATTTATTGCCACTTGTATTTATGATAATTCCCATTCTGACTAGAGTGAGATGAAATCTCAGTGTAGTTTTAATTTGCAGGGGGAGGGAGAAGAAAAGGGGAAGGAGAGGTACTGGGGTCTGAATTAGAACAAGATATATTCCATGCTTATACAATTATGTCAAAATGGATTCTACTGTCATGTAAAACTAAAAAAAATAAATAAATAAAAAATAAAAATCATGTTTTATGCCCAGTTTTGAGTTTTGTAGACTTAAAAACATATAAATAAAGTTTAATTTTAAATTTGAAAAAAAAAGAAATATTATCTAGAGGAAAAAGTTGTAGTGTTTTAAAAATCTGGTCCCATCTCCTAATTTTATTTTGCCATTATTAATTATTACTTATAGCTTAGGTATAGAAGATTGAGTTAATCATGGTTCTTAGCCTTACAGCACTGTTATCAGAATTCTTTGCAAGAATACAAGATCCTTTTGTTGTAGGCATGCAGTTAATTATATGTGAATACATATGTGTGTGTGTATAAACACAAACACATTCTTATTTAGTAATTATTTCTAAGCTGTCTTGAGGAATGGCTATACCTGATTGTGCTCTGTTATATTTTGCCAAAACTTGGCATAATCAAAAATTCTAATATTTTCTAGAGAAGTCAAGTGCACTTTCTCAATATCATATAGTAAAATAATGGCAGAAATATAATTCACATTTAAAAACATTTGACCTGAAATGTAGGTCATGACACTTTATCAAAGTATCTATAAAATATCATAACTTGTTTGATTCTATTGTTGATCTTTTATCAAAATACAATATCAATTATAAAATTAAACTCCTCTAAACTGATGACAACTTCTGTTAAATTATATTTTAAAATTAAACAAATTCATTTTCTCTTCAAATCTGTATTTCTTGCTAGTTTGTATTATGTCATTATCATTTCATACATTGCTGTATACATTATGTATTTTTTAAAATGTTTTTGGCTTAAAATATGATTGACCCAAAGAGTTTCCACTGACTTCCCAAAGGGACTTTTTCACAATCTTATAATTCAGAAGAAAAAAAAATGGGTAAAGACATGTAACGGTAAACATTAAAAGGCTAGAAATAAAAAAGACTAGAAAAGGTAAAGGTATTTCATTATAAAGATGTGAAACATTAGATTGTATTCCCTAAAGCAGAGAAACAAATGTGTGTTAGTGATGAACACAGCAATGTGGCAGTAGTTTTGTTTTGTTTTGTTTAGTTTTTTAATCCACAACTTTTATGTATTCTCCAATGTTAAGAATAAGTTATTTAACTATGGCTTCTAACATTTTATCTTAAATAATTACTTAATTATTTTAATAGGAAATTACTTGGTCTCTCAAAAGAAGATTTACCTTTTAGGTGCTAAATACCCCGAAATTATGTTATTACAAAATCTTATATTTTCCATAGAGTTTCTTTTTTCTTTTTAATTGTACTATGAGTTTACTTTCTCAGAGTTTATGTGCATTCTACAAGTTGAGGTTGTTTTCACATACAGATGTGGAAGCGAGATGTCAGATCACAATTCTTTCCAACATTATTACATTTCTTTACTTTTATGGACTTTCTGTATGAAAACTTAAATCACTAGTATTAATATTCATAATATAAATCCATAAATAATATATACTATCCAAGTATGTATTTGTTAATAATTAAGGAGAGAAAGTGCAAAGCTTATCCCCTACCTTATTTGTTTTTCTTTTACTATGTAACAAACTACTAGAAATTTAGCAGTTCAAAACAAACAAAAAAAATCCCATAATTTCTGTACGTCAGGAATCTGGGCACAGAATAGCTAAATCATCTCCTCAGAGTCTTAACAGGCTGAATTAAGTATCCAGGTTTGCAGTGTTACCATCCAAGATTACTGCTGTTGTCAAAATTCAATTGCTTGTAGCTTAAACTGAGGCTCTTAGACCATACAACTACCTGATATTGTCTACCACATGATATTCTCCTCACTATGTTGGTTTGCTTCCTTAAATCCAACAGGAGAGCATTGGCTCTTTATTTTGTCACTTACATGAGCTCATTTGGCCCACCAAGGATGCTTTTTTTTAAAAATTAATTCAAAGGGAACTGATTAGGGACTATAATTACATTTGCCATACCCTTTATCATGTAACACAAAATGATAATAAAAGTGATATCTCCTCAGATACATAGGCTCAGCCCATATTCAAGAACAGGGGATTAAGAGTAAATGTACACCTCTGTAGACTATTCTGAAAAAGCAGGTACAATTTCAGTCTTGTTTGTTATTGGAGTCACGGCACTATGATAATGCCAGGCATGACTCAATATTTGCTGAATGATTGAATAAATGAATGGATGAAAGTACCTTCTCATAGCTAGTTAATTTTGCTACTGTCCTAATAAAATATCTGTGGCTCAAAAACAACAACAACAACAAAAAAAAAAAAAACACAACTTTCTTGGCTGGGTATGGTGGTACACACCTGTAATCCCAGTGACTTGGGTACCAAAAAAAAAAAAAAAAAAAAAAAAATTGTTTCTCATGAAACAATTTTCAGACTATTTAATGAAGACCAACCTATTTTGTAGGAACTTAACAGTATTCTTTTTGTGGGTTCTGACCTAATCCTAACTTTTGAGCTTAATTTCTGTATTGATGGCATGCATTTGCTATTGGAACTTGATTCAGCTTAGAGATGGCTCCACAGCTGTTACACCTTGGAGACTCTATGAGAGATAACATATGTGAAAGCTCAAGTTATCTCCAAAGGAGTTTGCTCCTTCATAAATGGTTAGATTAAACATTAGGGAAACACACCATTTTCATTCTCTAGCTAAAAGTAGAACCTGGTATTTTGCTAGGTTCAGTTACAAGACTTGGATCTACTTGACAGTGCATTATCAGGCTTAGGGAAATATTTAAATAGTTGCTCTGAAAAAAAATACATTTTGAAGCTTTGGAAATGTGAGGGATTGCATATATTTAAAGGAGAACAAAACAATGCTGTGAATTTTAAAATGAAGGATTTGAATTTGATTAGCACTATCCTGAGCAGTGATTTTAGACTTTTTTACAGGCAGTATGATTTTAGAAGTGGAAAAAATTGATTGCTGAGAACATCTATATTAATAGGCAGCAAAGAAACAGTAAGGAAGATGAAATATCAGGATGCAAAGACAAGACCATGTGTCTTTGATTAGGGACTTCGCTGTGGCAACAGTGAAGAAGCAAAGCATAGTCTGTGATTACAAAATTGTGCTGATCATTTTCCATGTTCTAGTTATTGACAATAATATAAATGAACACATAAAATGCACTTTTCAAGGTATTAAAATTAGGTGTAAAATTATGGAGTTCCATATCTCTTTATAAGTTCATCATTCACTCAGATTCTAAAATATTAACCTACACCTCAGAAGATTTTGATCTTAATTCTGTAAAATACTTATTTTCAGAATGTCATATCATGCATAACCAGATATGACTTGCTAATTTTAAATAAACCTGCATGTATTTGTGTGTATGTATGTATGTATATATATATATATATATATATATATATATATATATAATCCACTGATTCTACTCACAAAATCTTTAGAAAACCATAATTATATTAAATATGAATACATTTTATGAGGACTTAGTGTTCCTAGTTTTAATTCTTTTTAAAAAAGAAATTGGATTATTTTTGACAAGTTAAAATCTATTATTTTCACATGAATGAAGAAACCAACAAGATTTCTGTTTTAGATTTGTTTTACAAATTGTGGAGAGGCATACTTGTGTCAACACTTTCAAATAAGGCAAATCCAAAATGACAGTGTGAGATATGTGCTAAATGGTATTTATATTCATTATTGCTCATTTCATTTAAGCCAGCATTTATTGAATGTTTTTTCTAAAAACAATAAAAATGTCAGAAACTAATGGAAAACAAAACTATTCAAACATTTGCTCTATATTAGGAGCTATTACCACACTATTCATACTAGACACTGGAAATACCTGTTGGTTATGGATCCAACAGACATATTCCTTGCCCTCATAGAACTTACTGACCTGTAGAAGAATCAGATAAATATATATATATTTATATATCAGATAAATATATATATATGTATATATATATATATGTATACATATATATATATATGATATATTTGTACTGAAAATGCAATTACTTTAATCATATCAGGTGTGATATAGGACAAGATCCTGTGAGTCACATAACTTATCCACAAGGTTAGGGAGGGCCATCGGGGGAAGAATTTTCAGGCCCACACAACAGGAATAAATAAAGTCAACACACAACACAGCAGGATAGTCTAGGAAGCAGGGGAATACATTGATTAAAAAAAAAAAAAAAGACCAATTTAAGAAGATGTAAACTAATGTGGTAAAAAAATAAGATGAAGTGTTATTTTATACTTTTGCAGAATTAAAAGAATCTAGAGAATTTGGAACATAGTAAGTGGGAAGTGGGGAAATGGACGATATGGATGATGGATGTAAAATTATAGATAGAAGACCATGCTTCAGGGCATTTTGAGATATTTTAAGATTTTTTCAATTGTATCCTAAGAATGGTGGGAAAACACTAAATAATTTGTAGGGAGGGAGTGTTCTAGTGTTGTATGATAGAATCATATCTGCATTTTCAAAGAAGATTCACTGGCCAACAACGCAGGGTGAGGGGCTACAAGAAAGCAATTGTGGTTCTGGCAAAAAAAGAAAAAAATATAAACTAATGGTCTGAATGAGTGGTCAAAGGGAGTAGTAGCAATGTGCTAGATTTGGAAATATTTGAAAAGTGGATTAACGGAAATGAGAGATTTTTTATCCATGGGTGTTGTGCATGAGTGATGAAGAGTTTTCTAGGAATAGGACACAAAAGGGGACAAATGGATCATTCATGGAGAGAAGGAATGTTGTAAGAAAAAAAGGATTTGAACTAGAAACATTAGTACACTTTAATCTTGAGATACCTTTGAGACATACACAGTAAAAATCAAGCAAATAAAGAATAAAAAGAAGAAGTTATGTTGATCTGGAGCTCAGAACAGAGAAGTACAAGCTGGAGTTATAATCTTGGAGAAATTTTAAACATGGAACGGAAAGAGAAGTGAATCCAGGATTATATCCAGTAGTGGGGGACTACATAAAGACCTACAATAGATGGGAGATTGAAGAAATAAGAAATATAAAAACTCTCAGAGTCACTAACACACATAAAAAACAACAACAAAAACAACAAAAACAAACAAACAACAACAACAACAACAACAAAAACATAAAGTATGATATCCTGAAAGCAAAGAGAGTGTTTTGGAAAGAAACATTTGACACCTGTCAATAGTTAAGTTTAAAGATTACAACTACATCTAAGAATGAGACCATAGAAATTTTTATGCAACATAGTTTTTGAGGAGACAGTCTTCTTTATCTTCATCATCTCTTACAGATCTCAATAAATGATTATAAACTAAACTGGAAATATAGTAAATTATCACAGAAATCCCCTCTTCAAATCATCTCCCTTTTTTCCTATATAAAGAAAACTATTAGCATATGCAAACTGTATAAACTGTAGCTTAATTATTTATTACTCAGTAGTTTTAATTGTGCTGAAGAAATCACAATTGAAGATCAGATTTGTACAGCTATAAAATATATAGTGTTTCATGTTGTATTTCTGTTCTATTTCATAATTAAACTCTCTAGTAGTGCACAGTAGAAGTGCTCAATTTTGCATATCTTTTAAGTACAGTAAGCCCAATTTAGCTATCAATTAAATTCATAGTGAGTCTGGCCCTGGTTGATTTTTATTATACATGAATTTCTTTCTACCTTTTATTCATCAAATTTCAATCTTTTGAAAATTTACAGACTATGTTTCAGTAATAATTTTCATATTCCTAATGAATGCCTTCTATAATTTTTCACATTACCAAAGACCAATATTTCCACACATATAGGTGTATAAATAAATGACATCAGTCAGCTTGCTGTAGTACTTTTCATTTCTCAATATCCACGCCTTCTTTTCCAGTTGCATATTTATTATTTGCCATCCTTAATTTGTTCATTCTGGTTTGTACACCTTCCCCATCATGGCTTTCCTCTTTGCCTTTGCAAATCCATATTCTTTCCTTTAATCCCAATACTAAATAAAATGCATCTCATTTTAGGAATTATTCAAATTAGGTTCACAAGCTGGAAATTGATTGTTTCATTATTTATTCCAGTTCAACTTTTTAAAATTTGTTTTCTGATACACTAAAGGACAGTCCAGGGGACCTACATTAGAGTGCCGCCAGAACCAAGTCAGTCCCACTGACCTTCAGCCCAGCATGGCCAGCCTCAGGTCAGTCCTGCTGGCATTCCCTCCAGTATAGCTAGGCTCAGGGATGTTCCACCAACCTCTGCCCAAACACCAACAGCTTCACTGACCTCTGCTCAGAGGACTGCCTCTTCCAAACAGCAGACCACCACAGGAGATAAGACTCAACCAGTTCGACCCACACTAACTGGCGTGGACCAAGCCCCAGGTAGCATACTTTGAGGAACAGTGGCAGGTTCTGGTAGCCCAACACTAAGGGGAGGCACAGACAACCTGTAAGGATATTATAAGAATATAGGAAAGAAACTGTAATAACTCAGATCTACACTGCAAGAGAGTAAGGCAAATAGACAACATGAAAAAACAAGGGAGGAAAGCACCCCAAACAAACCAGGATTCTACAGTTACAGAACCCCTGCTCTGAGAAGTTGATGAAATGTCAGAGAAGGAGTTCAGAAGGTTCATAATTAAAATGATCTGTGAACCCAAAAAAGACCTAAATAAGCAAATACAGGCAAAAATTGACCACTACAACAAAGATTTATATAAGAGAGCAAATACAGGTAGCAAAAGATTACTTCAAAAGGAGATAGAAACTCTGAAAAAAAAAAAAAAAAAAGTCATAAATCCTTGAAATGAAGGAAACAACCAAATAAAAAGCACAATTGAAGGCATCACCAACAGACTACATCAACTGGAAAAAAACTTCAGACAATGAAAACAAACTATATAATCTTGAAAATAAAGTTGACCACACAATGAAGATAGTAAGAAACCATGAACAGAATATCTAGAAGTATGGATCAGCATCAAAAGACCTAATCTAAGAGTAATTGGGATAGATGAAGGCACAGAGTTTCAAACCAAAGGAATGCACACCCTCTTCAATGAGATAATATCAGAAAATTTCCCAAACATGAAGAATGAATTGGAAAACCAAATACAAGAGGCTTATAGGACACCAAATGTACAAAATTACAACAGATCTAGACACATTATAATCAAAAGACACATTATAATGAAAATGCCTAGTATACAGAACAAGGATGGAATTTTAAAGGCCACAAAAGAGAGGAATCAGATCACATATGGGGGAAACCAATTTGTATCAGCAGATTTTTCAACTCAGACACTCAAAGCTAGGAGATCATGGAACAACATATTCCAAGCTCTGAAAGAAAAGGGATGCCAACCAAGAATCTTATTCCCAGCAAAACTAAGCTTTAGATTTGAGGACAAAATAAAAACTTTCCATGATAAACAAAAGTTAAAAGAATTTACAAGTAGAAAGCCAGCACTAAAGAACATCCTTGACAAAATATTCCATGAAGAGGTAAAGAAAAAAAATGACGAAAATGAACAGAGGGAGGTAGTACACTAAAGGAAAACACAATCAGAAGAGAAACCATGTCAAGGTAAATACCAAAAATAAACAAAAATGGCTGGGAATACAAAACACATCTCAATAATAACTCTGAATGTTAATGGCCTAAACTCACCAATCAAAAGACATAGACTAGCAGATTGAATAAAAAATAAATAAATAAATAAATAAAAACAGACCCAACAATATACTACCTCCAAGAGACTCATCTCATAGGAAAAGACATCCATAGGCTGAGGATGAAAGGTTGGGAGAAATCCTATCACTCACATGGACTGAGGAAACAAGCAGGGGTTTCCATTCTCATATCAAATAAAGTAGACTTCAAGCTAAAGTCAATCAAAAGGTATAAAGAAGGACACTATATACTGTTCAAGGGAAACATACACCAACAAGACTTAACAATTATAAATATATATGTCCCAAACAATGGAGCATCCATGTTCATCAAACAAACTCTCCACAAGTTTAAGAGTCAAATTGACCACAACACAATAATTCTGGGTGACTTTGACACACTCCTTTCACCACTGGATAGATCTTCCAAACAAAAGCTGAACAAAGAATCTATAGAACTCAAAAATACAATAAACAACTTAGACTTAACTGACGTATATAGAATAATTCATCCTTCAACAAGTGAATACACTTTCATCTCAGCAGCTCATGGATCCTTCTCTAAAATAGACCATATACTATGCCACAAAACAACTCTCAGCAAATATTAAAAAAGTAGGGATACTACCTGCATTCTATCCGACCATAATGGAATGAAATTGGAAATCAATAATAAAATAAGAAATAAAAGCTACTCCAACACCTAAAGACTAAATAATATGCTACTGTATGAACAATGGGTTGAGATGACATCAAAGAGGAGATTAAAAAATTCTTAGAGCTGAATAAGAACACAGACACAACATATTGAAATCTCTGGGACACTTTGAAGGCAGTTCTAAGAGGAATGTTCATTGCATTGAGTTCATTCTTCAAAATAAGAAAAAGTCAACAAATAAATGACTTAAAATTACATCTCAAAGCTCTAGAAAAAGAAGAACAACCTAACACCAAAAGTGGTAGAAGACAGGAAATAATTAAAATCAGAGCTGAAATTAATGAAATTGAAACAAAAGAAACAATTGAAAAAATTTACAAAACAAAAAGTTGGTTCTTTGAATAAATAAATAAAATTGACAGACCTTGAGCCAGGCTAACAAAGAGAAGGAGAGAGAAAACTCAAATTACTAACATATGTGATGAAAAAGAAAATATCGCGACAAACACTACGGAAATTCAGAAAATAATTTGAAATTACTTTGAAAACTTGTACTCCAACAAAATACATAACACCGAAGGCATTGACAAATTTGTAGATTTGTATGATCTGCCCAAACTAAAGCAGGATGATATATATATATATATATAATTTGAACAGAGCAATTTCAAGTGATGAAATAGAAGATGCCATCAGAAACCTACCAACCAAGAAAAGCCCAGGACCAGATGCATACACAGCCAAGTTCTACAAGACCTTTAAAGAAGAATTGATATCAGTACTTTTAAATTTATTTCAGGAAATAGAAAAAGTGGGAGCACTTCCAAACTCATACTATGAGGCCAGTATCACCGTGATTCCCAAACTAGGCAAATACACATCAAGAAATGAAAACTTCAGACCCATACCTTTAATGAACAGAGATGCAAAATTTCTCAATAAAATTCTGGCAAAACAGATACAAAAACATATCAAGAACATAATACACCACAATCAAGTGGGGTTCATTCCAGGAATGAAAGGATGGTTCGATATATGGAAATCAATCAATGTAATTCATCACATCAATAGACTCAAAGATAAGAACCATATAATTATCTCAATAGGTGCAGAAAAAGCATCTGACAAAATACAGCACCCTTTCATGTTCAAAACACTAGGAAAAACTAGGGATAACAGGAATATATCTCAACATCGTAAAAGCTATATATGCTAAACCCCAGGCCAACATCATTATAAATGGAGAAAAATTGAAAGCATTCCCTCTAAAAACCTGAACAAGACAGGGATGCCCTCTTTCACCACTTCTATTCAACATAGTAATTGAAATGCTGGCCAGAGCAATAAGACAGACGAAAGAAATTAAAGGGATACAGATAGGTAAAGTTGAACTCAAATTATCATTATTTGCTGTCGATATGATTTTATACCTAGAAGACACAAAAAATACCACCAGAAAACTTCTAGAAATCATAAATGAATTCAGCAAAGTAGCAGGATACAAAATCAACACCCATAAAGGTAAGGCATTTCTACATATCAGTGACAAATCCTCTGAAAGGGAAATGAGGAAAACTACCCCGTTTACAATAGCATCAAAAAAAATAAAATACTTGGGAATCAACTTAACCAAAGACATGAAAGACCTCTATAATGAAAACTACAGAACACTGAAGAAATAAATTATGCAAGTCCTTAGAAGATGGAAAGATCTACCCTGTTCTTGGATAGGCAGAACTAATTTTGTCAAAATGACCATACTACCAAAAGCATTATGCAGATTTAATGCAATGTCAATCAAAATCCCAATGACATTCCTCATAGAAATAGAAAAAGCAGTCATGAAATTCATCTGTAAATATAAGAGACCCAGAATAGCTAAAGCAATTCTTAGTAAGAGGAGTAAAGCAGGTGGCATCACTATACCAGACCTTAAAATATAGTACAGAGCAATAGTAACAAAAATAGCATGGTATTGGCACCAAAATAGGCTGGTAGACCAATGGTACAGAATAGAGGACACAGACACTAACACATATAATTTCAGTTATCTTATATTAGACAAAGGCGCCAAAAACGTACATTGGAGGAAAGATAACCTCTTTAACAAATGGTTCTGGGAAAACTGGAAATCCATATGCAAGTAAATGAAATTAAACCTCTATCTCTCCCCATGCACAAAATTCAACTCAAAGTGGATCAAGGATCTAGGAATTAGACCAGAGACACTACACCTAATAGAAAAAAAAAAAAAAAAAAAAAAAAAAAAAAAAAAAGTAAACTCTAATCTCCAACATGTTGAATTAGGCTTCATGTTCATTAATAGCACAATAATTAATATCAAGAATCAATAAATGGGATAGATTCAAATTACAAAGCTTCTTCTCAGCAAAAAAAACAATCAGTGAGGTGAATATAGAGGCTACTAATTGGGAACAAATTTTTACCACATGCACGTCAGATAGAGCACTAATCTCTAGAATATATAAAGAACTCAAAAAGCTTAACACCAAAAAAACAAATAACCCAATCAATAAATGGGCCAAGGAACTGAACAGACACTTCTCAGAAGATATACAATCAACAAATAATTGAAAAAAATTTCAAAATCTCTGGCTGTTAGAGAAATGAAAATCAAAACCACTCTATGATTTCATCTAACAACTGTCAGAATGGCAGCTATTAAGAACACAAACAACAAAAAATGTTGGAGAGGATGTGGAGAAAAAGGCACACTTATACATTGTTGTGGGACTGCAAAATGCTTCAGCCAATATGGAAAGCAGTATGGAGATACCTTGGAAAACTTGCAATGGAACCACTTTATGACCTAGCTATCCCACTCTTTGGTCTTTACCCAAAAGACTTGAAAACAGCATACTACAGGGACACAGCCACATCAATGTTTATAGCAGCACAATTCATAATAGCTAAACTGTGGAACCAACCTAGATGCCCTTCAGTAGATTAATGGATTAAAAAAAAATGTGGTGTATACACACAATGGAGTATTACTCAGCAATAAGAGAGAATAAAATCATGGCATTTGCAGGAAAGTGGATGGAGTTAGAGAATATAATGCTAAGTGAAGTTAGCCAATCCCAAAAAGCCAAATACCAAATATTTTCTCTGATATAAGGAGGCCAATTCACAGTGGGGTTGGGATGGGGAGCATAGGAGGATTAGAGGGACACTAGAATGGACAATGGGGAGGGAGAGGAAGGGAGGGGAAAAAAGGGTGAGAAAAAAAAGATGGTAGAATGAGATGGATATCATTACCCTAAGTGCATGTATGAAGTCACGAATGGTGTGAATATACTTTGCATACAACCAGAGATGTGTAAAATTGTGCTCTATGTTTGTAATATGAAATTTAATGCATTCTGCTGTCATTTATAACAACTTAGAATAAAAAATAAATAAATTTGAAAAAAAAAAACAGTGAGTAGAGAGAGAAAGGGGTCACAGGAAGTGTTCAATCCTTCCAGGACACACCCCCCATGACCCACCTCTTCTAACCTCACATCACCTGCCTATAGTGACGTTCTAGTCAGACCTTTCAAACTAGGATGGAATGATTAGGTTACAGCTCTCCTAATATTAGCATGTTATTTCTGAATACTTCTGCATTAACATGACTGTTTGGCGGACGTATCATATCCAATCTATAACTCAAATATCTGCATTTCTGCAATTTATATTCTATTGAAAGAAAATTTCAGAGATTAGTAATACAATATATAATACTTCAGACTTTATTTATCCATTTTAATAAGATTTTTTACCTATCCACCTGCAGAAATACCATTATGTTTGTGAATTAGATATCAAGATAAATATGATACTATCATTACCATCAATTTATAAAAATACGTCTCCATAATTATAATACATGTCAAATAGTAAAATACCCAACAATAAAGATAAGTTTGGGGAAATTCAGAAGAAAATAGAATTCTGATAGTTGGCAATAAGCCATGTGATTTAGTGGGCCCTTGAAACAATAAGATACTATGTAGATTGACACTTGCACAGATAAGCATACTCTTACTTTAGCACCTAGGTGCTTGCTAGTCTCTCAGCCTCCAAAGTCTTTTCCCAAACATCTAACAACTCATCTATGTCCATCAAATTTCTTAAATATCACTGCAGTAGATATGCCGTATTAGGTTTCCTTTTATAAAACAGAGCCAAGCATTATCATTCAGTTTTCCCATCTCAGAATGTATTGTTTCCCACAGTCTTTATTATCTTTTTAAACAACACTACACTTTTATTTCTTTTTCTTCTATTAGAATGCAAGCTTCAGAACTGACTGTTTTCAGTCAGTTTCAGGGTTTAGACCAAAACCTTACACATAAGCTTCAATAGAGTTTGTAAAGTGAATAAATATGTAATGTCCCTAAATCTGGGAATGGAAGACATTCAAATAAAATGGTCAAAGTAAATTTTCTTTTGCTTACTGATAGTGAGGATGAGGAAATCATAAAAAAATATTTGATTAATTCAAATGAGAAAAACTAATAATTTGACTAGATGAAGTAAAATGTCTATCTGCTCTAAAGTCAAGGGTATAGTGGGGCAGACACTGAAGGAATATTGTAATTGTTCGTCCACCAAGGGCCACTTAGAATATTTTAAGGGAAGGTTCCCAATGAAAGGTAATTTTACCATAAAAAAGGTGGGGATTGGAAAAAAGTGATGACTATGCAGCATTATATATGCTTATTATAGTCACTGAAGTCTACAACATACTAAGGACTTTCATGTTATACAATAAACTATTATTTTGATTTATCTTTAATTTCTAAAATTGACAAGTTTAAACCTTAAATACAAGTAGTAAAAATAATTATTACCTTGTAACTTTAATGAAACCTATATTTTGAGATAATTGTGCATCCATTTGGAGTTGTATGAAACAGTGCAGATATTCCAATACCCTGTCCTAGTTTCTCCTATCGAAGTCTTGTAAATTTATGGTACAGTATGACAGCAAGGATATTATTTGAATAAGATACAGAACATTTCCATCACCATAGGATATGTCATGTTACCTACCCTTTTATAGCCAAACTCACTACCTTTCCTCCTCCACCCTCTGCTTAACCTCTCACAATCACTAATCTGATCTCCAATTTCAAGAAAGTTACATAAATGTTTTCTGAAGGATATTATATCTATATTCAAGAAGAATCTTTATATTTCAATGATCATTTTCTTCTTTCCTTTCTTGGAAAGATTTTATCTTTCCCTAGTTTTGATATCAAGGGATATTGTCTTCATAAAATTATTTATCAAATATTCCTTCTGTTATATTTTCTAGAAGAGATTTTGTATGATTGATATTACTTTTAAACAGTGGGGATAATTTTCCAGTGAAATCATGTAGACCTGAAGAAGTCTTTTTTTTTTTTTTTTTACTATTATCATTTTAAATGTAATAAATTAATCATTATAATTAATGACAATAACTTCCTTAATTTCAACAAAATTATTCATGTTATTGATTTCACATTGTGCAGGTTGGTGATAATGTTTTTTGGGGGATTGATAAATTGAATCTAATTTTATAAATTTATGCATGTAAACTTATTCACAGGATTTTCTATTTTCTTCTTGGTATCTGTAGACGTCTAATTCCTAATATCAATAATATATCTTCTGTCTTTTTGTGTAATATTTCTGATTTTTTAAAAAATCATACCTTTTTTTCACTGGATTTCTACATTGGATTTCTGTTTTCAATGTCATTGATTTGTGCTCTGTGTTATTTAATTCCTTTTGCTTATTTTGATTACACATTACTCTTCAGGGTTTTGTCTTTTTTAGTATGTGTGTTCAATAATATAAAATTTCCTCTTATTGGTGCTCTTGCTGTTCCCAGATTATTTTCATGCGTATATTCAGCATGAAATAATTTTCTTTTTTCAGTTGAGGCTTTTTCTTGAACCCTTGAATATTTGGAAATGCATTGTTTAGGTTCCAAGTTTTAAGACTTTCCTGTTATCTTTGTGTTACTGATATCTAGTTTGATTCATGTGTGGTTACAAAACATAGTCAATGTGATTTCTGTTCTTTTAAATTTTTTGTGTTGCTCAGACTAGGATTTATCTTAGAATATTATGTTTCCTGGTCATTTGAAAGAATGCATATTCTGCTCTTGTTAGATGGAGTGTTCTATAAATGTCAGATCCTGTTCACTGATGGTGAGTTGATCTATGTTCTCAGTGATTTTCTGTCTATCTAGTCTATCAAATGTTGAAACTAGTGTTAAAATTATGAACTATTATTGCAGTTTTGTTTATTTCTCTTGTCAGTTCTATCAGTTTTTGCTTTATGAAATCATTTTTGCAGAACTTATTTTTGGTGTGCATGCATTTTGGACTGGCATGTTTTCTTGGTGATTTCCCCTGTTTCATATTATATAATGTCTCTATAATGTGTCTATATCTAGAAATTTTATTTTCTCTGAAGTATATGTGATCTAATAAAAATACAGTTGTTCTATCTGTCTTTTATAAACAGGCCCAAGATAGAGCTTTTTTTTTTTTTTTTTTTTTTTTTTTTTTTTTTGTGGTACCAGGGATTGAACTCAGGGGCACTTGAACACTGGGCCACATCCCCAGACCCCCCCCCCCTTTTTTTTTTGTATTTTATTTAGACAGGGTTCTCACTGAGTTGCTAAGTGCCTCACCATTGCTGAGGCTGGCTTTGAACTTGCGATCCTCCTGCCTCAGCCTCCCAAAGAGCTGGGATTACAGGCATGCACCACCATGCCTGGCTCAGTTAGGTGATGTTTTGAAATCTACTCTTCCAGTTTTTTTTTTTTTTTTTTCTTTTATTTGGTGTATTAATCACTTACATTTAAAGTAATTGTGATGTTAAGGCCTAAGTCTGCCATTTATTAGTTGTGTGCTCATTTTGTGTATTTCTTACTTTATATTTTTATCATGTTTGAATACAGTTCAATCCAATAGTGATCTGTGGGGAAAAAGCCCATTGTCTTGGATGAGGCACTGATAGTTTTGTTTTGGAAGGAACCAAGTTAAAAAACAAAATTTGGTTGTAAAAATACACAAATTGACAGTAACTACTCTTGGAATTTATTTTTGCCTAAACATTTGAGAACTGTTAGTATATAAAAAATTATATTTAAAACATACAGTAAAAAGGAATTGCATATTCTCACTAAAATTTAGCATCTAACTCTCCTTAAACTCGGGTAAATTATGTGGTATTTAAAACTACATTCTACTCAAATCTTTGTAGTTTTACTAAGCCATTTTGATGTAAGGTCAACTCTCCAACAGGAATATATAACATGTACTAATTGATATTAATAACCAAGGAAATCATTCAGATTAAAAAATCTTAACTGGGGTTACAAAACTGAATTTACAACTCATAGATTATTTCATTACCTATACATAGTTTTATTGTGTGAAATTAAACTCAATCATTTTGATCATTCATTTTATTATTATACTCTATATAATTTTATTTTTAAACTTCATATAATTTCAGCTGTTGGAAAGAATGCTTCATATAGGTTCATTACATACTCCATCATTAATTTGGAAATTGTGTTTATATTGCTGTGTGCATACATATAGCAAAACTAGTGTACAAGTTATAATTTACAGTCTTAATACATGTCATTTATCAAAATGCCAATGGTTGCTTTAAAAACCACAACTGGAGTAAAAACTTGAGTACATACATATATAAATATAAAGGCTATAGAAATCCCCTACCTAGTTTACTGACATTATATAATAAAATTGTAAAGATTTTATATGTATGTGCATGTATATGAGTAGAGGTTTGTGTATGGTAGCTATGTATATATGGAACACACAAATATGGAACATATACACATGAGACCACTTTAATAAGATTATACTTGCCATTTATATCCCATTAGTTACTACCTGTGTTTTAACAGGCCTTTTTAAACATAAACTTTTTCTGTGAACAGGACTGGTTTCATGAATTTCTGGTGGGATGCACATTGCTGTCACCTGGAATCACACTCTTAAAACAGAATGTATCCAATGCACACTGCACATTGAGCCATTTTAGAGTGCTAAATAAAGTGCTTATCATTTTTTAATCCTTCTAAGAAAGGCTTGAACCTATAATGAGGCATTCTTTCCAAGAGCTGAAATTATAACAAAAGGTGTTGATGCCAACATGACATTTAGTCAGCTTCCCTACACCAGGCTGATGAGTGGACTGGAAAAAGATAAACACACACAAAAATAGAGAAAAACTGAACCCAGTGGTTCAGCCAACCTCCAATGGAGGAGGACTGACAATGAGCAGGCTCCGCATGTTTATTATATAGGTTTTCACATCAAAGGGATTCATTGTGAAAAAGTTACTTTGAAATAGAATCAAGGTCAAAGTTTGAACAGCCCAATTATAGTCAATTATTTGCACCCACAATTCTCCAACAGCAGGTGGCTGGTGCCTGAATCTAGATCATGAACTGATGAACTCCATGCAACCACGGAATTTCCCTTTGAACAGGGTGTCACCATACAACTGGGTGGTTTCCTTGGCACTGAAAATTTCCCAAGGGAGGTGTCAATCTTTGTCTCTGGGCAGTTAAAAGACCCATAATTCATTAACCACTGCTGACAAAAGTGGGATAAAGTAGAAAGAGAAATATTTTTCCCAATTAACAATTTAACACAGGGTATCAAAAGTATTTTGACATTTGATCATATATAAGTTCATTATCTTTTAAACCACTGCAGTCAGGTAGTGCCCACTGTGGCATCACTGATTTTTTAAAATTATACAAAAAATGTATAATAAACTTCACTGTCTTAACTATTTTGTAGTGCACAATTCAGTAATGTTAACTATATTCACATTGTTATGAATAAGTTCTCTAGAATTTTGCAAATATGAAAGTCTACACCCATTGAACACCTTCTCCTTTCTCATTCCCCCTATACTTTCATAACCACTAGTCTGCTTTCTAGGAATTTGACTACTTCAGAGAGTTCACATCAGTGGAATCATACAATATTTATATTTTTGTGACAGGTTTATTGTGAGACAATATTTCCTCCTTTTGAAAAGTTAATAATATCCAATACTCTCTATCTCCCATTCCATTTATCCACTCATCTGTCATTCATGGAAATTCTGTATCTTGGCTGTCATCAATAGTGTTGCTTTGAATAGGGATAAGCAAATATTTCTTCAAGCCCTTGCTGTCAAGACTTTTGGATATACATCCATAAGTGGGATTGCTGGATCATATCGGAATTCTATTTTTAATATTTTTTTAAAGATTGATTTTTGTTTTGTAATGTGGAGCTGAGGATCAAACCCAGTGCCTCACATGTGCAAGGTGGGTTCTTTGCCACCGAGCCACAATCTCAGCCCCTATTTTTAATATTTTAATGAAACTCCATACTGTATTATGTAAAAGAGGTATCATTGGATTAAGATGATGTTTTAATCTTGAAACTTCAGAATGATCTTTGTTTTCTTTATAAGGAGGTTTGTTCCTCACTTGGGGAAAAAAAAAAAACATTCTGAGACTACTGGATAGACTTCATATTTTTTAACAAAGGAATATTGAAATATTATGTAAATGTCTCCTTCCCAATGCTCAATGCATAGTGTTCTTGGGTGCTTTCCACTTTCAGGATATGTCTTGAATATTATGAATTCTAATGAATTCATTGGAAAACCCTCTATCCTTCTATTTGGCAAACTTGTATTAATCCAGTGATGCCTTTCCTATTTTCTCCTAGGTGGCTCTTTCTTTAATCTGTCATTTTCTATGCAGATTAATTGTATTTCACTTCCCTTAGGAATATGACTACAATGCATACAAAGTTCTTATACAGGATATGTCATAAATTAAACTGTGTATATGAAAATTCCACTATATTCAGCATTTTTCTAATTTGTATATTCAACAGTTCATATATGTCATTATCATTGATGAGAAAGTATAAAACCTCTACTGATTACATACAAATAGAAGACAATCTAGTAACAGATCACTTTTTCAAATATGCTTAAATATTTCAACAAACTCTTTTGAATTAAAATGTATTTTGAAATTCAACCTTAAAAATTCAACATTAAAAAAGTATGGTATTATTTGAGCTTTTCTCCATGCCTCAGAAACTGTATTCAGCTAGTTCCACACACACTACTTGAAAGCATTCAATCTATAGCTATGTATTAATTTGAAAATAACATGAAAATGTGAACAAAATGTTCAAATTGTTCCTGGAATTATAAGTCGTTATTGGAATTGTTTATGTATTAAAATGTGTTCAGAATTTTAATCATAAAGACTCTGAGTGCATATTAACTATATATTTTGCAGTTATTAAACTAAGTTAGACTAAACATACTTTGGAGTATATTTTAAATATATTTATGATTTATTAATGATTTAAATGAAAGTAGGCAAGTCTTTTTCTTCCATACAATTTCAATAAATTTTTGCCTTCTACACTTTATATAATACAGCATTTAAAAAATAATTTGATACAGCCACTGAGTGATAGAGAAAAAAGTTCTACACTCAAGTTTTATTTTCTATTTTTGTTTCATTGGAGGAAACAAGCTTTATTTGTTGCTGAAGATATGTTTAAAAGAGGAATATATTTTAGGAACTTCTCTTTAAGAATGAGTTTCAGATTCATGCTTTCAAGAAACAAGACTGAGCATTTTTTTTTTTTTTTTGGTACACACAAGAAAATATTAATGGCATTTCTATTAATCTTTAATCTTTCCCTTTCTTGGAATGATATATATTCTTCACTTTAGATAAGTGATACTTAGAGCAATTCAGTGATGTAAATAAAATATTATGGCCTACACATAGCAGAGGACACAGTTGAGAGGCCCAAATATCAAGGATGAAGCCAAACTTCAAAATGCTGATTGAGAAGTTATCCAGCAGAAAAGATTTTTCAGAAGCTTAGGTTGCTTTCTCTTGTTATCATAGAAAAACCTGTTCTTCCCTATATCTATCATGCTTTCAGATTCTTTAGTCTCCTCCTTTTCCTTCAGTGATGAAATTTACTGTACAATGAGACAGTCATTGAATTTTATTCAGAGAGAAATTTTTAAAAATTGTATTATGTTTTAAGAAATAAACAACGAATCATAAATTATAACTGTTTATCTCTTCTTGCTACACTCCATTCCTCTTTTTCCTTTTCCCTTTATCTCTTCATTCATTCATTCATTCATTCATTCATTTTCTCATTCAAAAAATGTATTAGCTTCAACTATATGTCAAGCAATTTGTTAGGAATTGAGATTCACCAAGAAACTCAACCTATTGAATTTCTATCTTTCTGGGGCAGCAACAACAATAAGAACGACGACAACATAAATTACTACAATTACAAACTGTATAAAAATATTTGTTTCTTGTTTCATGAAAGAAGCATGGGGCCATTTCAGATTAAGTGGTCAGAACAGACCTAATTTATTATCTAATATTTAAACCAGTTTAAAAAATAACAAAGAACATTCTCAATGATCAGGGCAATAAAGAAAATAGGCAATGACTTAAAGTTAGAACTAGGTTAAAGTGTTTGATGAAAGGAAAGAAGACCACAGTGGTTGGGTTGACTTGGAAGCAAAATAAGTGGAGTAAAATTGGGGGACCAGGTCAGGCAGACCCTGGCACTTAGAAACAATTGACATTTTGAAGTAAATGAAATCAAAGTCATTGAAGCATTGTACGAGGGAAACAATGTGCTCTGATTTATATTTTCAGAATTCCAAATTTTCTGCTACATGGAATATGGCTTGAAAGAGATTAGAATTTAAGTAAGGGCATAAAGGAGGAGAATTTAATAATTAGCTAAGTGATCATAACTTGTATCAAATGAGTGAAACTGATGAGGTGAAGAAGTTGACATAGTTGGGGTTTATTGAAGATAGAATTAAAAGGACTTGCTGATGACAGGTGTGGGGAGATGTAGTGAGGGAAAGAAAATACAGAAGGTTCTTGTTTGAACAAAAGGGTAGGTGATGGTGATGGTGCTCCAGAGATATTTAAGTACAATCTGCCACAAAATCACTACTAATAAATGTTAAATGCATGAATAGACAACTGAATGAATGAATGTATGAAAACGGGAGAGGGATGTTGAAGAAAATTATGTCTTTATTTTGTTGAAGTTAAATTTAAAATGTTTATGAGATGTGCTGGGTGCAATGGCACACACCTGTAATCCCAGCAACCTGGAAGTTGAGGCAGGAGGATCAAAAGTTTGAAGCCAGCCTCAGAAACTTAATGAGGTCCTAAACAACTTAGTGAGAACTTGTCTCAAAATAAACCAAAAAAAAAAAAAAAAAAAAAAAAAAGGACTTGGAATGCAGCTCAGTGAGAAATCACCACTGAGTTCAATCCCCAGAATCAAAAATTAAAACAAAAATTAAAAAATGCTTATGATATATCCTAGTGAACTAGACAAGTGATTGTTGATATGTAGTTTTGTAACTCTGATTTCCAAATTGTGAATCTTTCTTCATTCAGTAATTTCCTTTCCATAAATGAAAACTTAATACCTCTTAGAACACAGTCTAGGAGCAAGGTACTCTCATAGTAAAGAGGGAATTGAGGTGTAAGGCATAGCTCTTTTCTCAAGTGTCCCTGGTGTCCTGAAGACAGAAATAAAGATATCACTAAAGGTAAAAACTACAGTGTTATGCAAACACCTAGGGGAAACTGACATCTGACCTAGAAAGTCAGAAAGTGATTCTCAAGGGAAATAGTAACTGAGATAATGTTAGAACCCAAAACAAAGTGTTATGTAGTTAGTAAAGGAGGTAAGTGGGGAAAGGATTATGTAGGAGAAGGCAAAATGAGGCGTTCACTTGTGCTGATGTTAGAAGAAAGTTTGGTTTCTTGGGAGGAGGGAAGGTATAAAAGAATTGAAATGTAATCAAAATCCTCTCTGTTTTTCAAATTGACTATAGAAAATCAGTTAACAATAATATATGCATTATTATATTTTCACACACATATGTGTATATTTATGCACATGTTTGAGGCTGTGGCTATTCAAGTATTCTTCCAGTTCTTTCCCCTAGCATATTAAAAGCCCTCAGAAAAAAAGTTTTAAGTTTTCATTCTCTGCTTTAATTCTCTGTCTCTAATTCTGTGCTTGTAGCATGAAAGTCTAGAGCTAGACTACTTGGATTTGAAACCCAGCTTCATAATTTCTCAGCTATGTTACATATTTAACCTAACAGGATTTCCTAGAGTTGATTGAATGAAATAATAATGTGCAAAATCTCAATTAGAAGTTATGCCATTTTGCTTTCAATTGCATCATTACTATAGTGAAATAATTATACTGAAACATCAGAACTCTGAAAATTTATTGTGTCTTTAGGTTTTCCCTCTGGCTTGGATCATATTACCATTCTTATGCACATCTACCTTACTACATATCCTTACAAATAATTGCCAGACTTTGATCCACCTCATTCCCTTTTTGTTTCTGATTTCTCTGTGCCTATTTAATAAAATGTTACAAGTGTTATTATTCCCAAACTCATTTTCCTCCCTTCCCTTCAGATGAGTTCTCTAAAATTCATCAATGACTAAAAGTCATCTGTGATACCCAAGTTGCCAAATTCAATACCCAATATCCAATTCTTTTTTTTTTTTTTTTTTTTTTTTTTTTTTTTTGGTACCCAGGATTGAACTCAGGGGCACTCGACCACTGGGCCACTGGGCCACATCCCCAGCCCTTTTTTGTATTTTATTTAGAGACAGGGTCTCACTGAGTTGCTAAGTGCCTCGCCTTTGCTTAAGCTGGCTTTGAACTCGTGGTGATCCTCCTGCCTCAGCCTCCCAAGTGCTGGAATTACAGGTGTGCACCACCGCACCTGGGTCCAATATCCAATTCTTAGTCATCATCTTGAAACACTTTCTTTAGTTTCTCAAAACCCTTACTGTCTTGATTTAATTTCACTTTGCTGTGCACTCCTTTCCACTTTTCTCTACTATTTATTTCTCATCTTCCTCAACTACCACTTTAAAGGAAATTCTATTCTTGGTATCCTCTCTTCTTTATTCCATTCCTCTTACTCCCTCTCTCTTTTCCTTTCCAATTATCTTCTCTGCTTTTCTATATCCACATCCATTGACAATATGCTCTCATAAAGCTAAATAGCTTTAATGCCATCTTTATGCTGACAGCTCTCAAATTTTTATCTCCAGTTCTCCCTGCTGTGGCCTGTGTGGGGAGGGAATAAATAACCCTAGGAGGTGTTGGCCTGCTGGGGAAAAAAACAAGTCTGAAAAGTAGTATTAAGAAATAATACAAAAAACACACAAAAAATATTAAAAGTGGGGACTTTATGGGTGGAAGAGACCTGATGGGTCTGATCCTAACAAAGGGAAAAAGCCCAGGAATGCTTTATTCATAAGGGAACACACCAAAGGAATTTATTGTGAGGCATGGTTCTTCAAGGTAAACAAGAAGCAAGAAGCTGTGGGGAATTGTCCAGGTTGGGGCCTTATCACTTGCACAGTAATTCTTCCTCCTCCAGACACCTTAAGGCTATTTAGGCACAGTGGTATCTCTTTCATCCAAGGCTAGCAGGCATCTAAATTCAAAGCTATCAAACTCAAATTCCTTGCCAGGCATGGAATTGGCCCCATTAACAGAGGCCACCTGCAGTTGGGAGTGTCTTTCTACATCTTCATATGGAAAGATTCCCAGATGCAGCAATCAAGCTGTCCAAGGCTATGGAGTTCAAAGCAATAATCTATTTGCTGCACCCAACACAGTGCCATGTCCATATTTGAACCGTAGAGGTGAATACCCTCAAGAAATCTGTCTAGGATTGGATACAAATATAAAAGTGATAAATGTGATAGCATATATTGATGGCACTAATGAGACATTAAACAGAAGATTCACATAAACCAGTGGGCCAAAGACACTTCGGGATTCTATTGGAAGTCATCATGTAATTATTAAGTATAATATTTCAAGCTCAAAAAGAATCTCCTTTTCAGAAAATTGTTGCTCTTGTGAGAATAAATTCTGAAGCTATGAAGGGTGAAAGGAGAACTTTAGAAAGTAGAATGAGAACAAAAACTCAAAACTAAAGACATAACATGGAATGGCATGCTATGTTCAGAAAGATATATTTCAGTAGGGTTTGTAGGGTATCATATTTAGGCTTCAGTCTTCATGCAGTGGGAATAATGAACAATATGAAGGCAATAGCATGATCAAATATGTATTTTAGAAATAGAATACTATTGTAAATTCATAGAATGACTGACATTTTTGACAAAGGTGTCTATTATTTCTGTAAGTGAGATAATAGCAATAACATAGAAATATAGAGGTGCAAAGAGAAATGAGAGATTGCAATCATGACAAAAATACTGATATGACAAGGTTTCTTTACAGGGAATCATCCTTATTAAGTTTCCCAACTATTAAGACGTGATCATTCTTACTACAAACTTCATTAGATACACAAAATATTTGCAATCTAAGTATTTTCCAAGGACTGTGACTTCTAACTTAGTCCATTTTCACTTTATGTTTGGAGGAAGAAATACTTAGAAGAGAATTACTTACTATGGTCAGTGGAATAAACCTCATGGGGTCATTTTATCACTAGGCTTATATGAGGGATATAATGAGAAATGCTCTCATGAAACTTTTTCAATATAGCATGTTGTTTTTATTATACAGTGACTTGTTGATATGTAACCTAAGAAAAATCATTTGATTCTTAGAAAACAAAGTAATAATTTATATATGTCACACTGGCTGTGTGTCATATGGATTATATAAATAATTAAAACTGATCATGTTTATTCTATGATTCTTAAGACATGGACCTCACTTAGCAAATAATAAAAGACCTCACAGTATGCATTTTGTACATTGACCTTATACACCTTTACTGTTTGTTTTTTGTTTCAATTTCTTTTTATTCTTATGGAGGTAATATAAGCAAGGCAGCTAACACATGATAGGAAAGTATGAGCAACCACGAATTTGAAAGAGATGCAAAAGGGGGAGGAGGAAAAATAAGCTAATTTTCAAATTTTTCTATTAGATAGGGTTTTTGGTGGTTATGGGAGACAACAAAAGAAGAGATTGCCCAGTGTAGATTAGAATAGGGTGGAGATGGGGTAAAATAAATAATGCAGTAGATTTTTTAAGAGTAAGGTGTCAGCTCATTTAAGCAGAGACAGGCATTTTGTAAATAGTTGCTTGGATGGATTCAAAGCTCAACAGACATATTTGGATTCAAGATAAGCCAAGTGGAATCTATATTCAATAAGAGATTAAGTGTGTACTTAAGTATAATGCACTCTCTACATACACAAAAGTACCTCAAAACTACACAAAGTATTCAGTTGCAAACATTAAAAAACACGTTGGTACATCTGGATTTCTTTTGTTTGAAAGTAGAATCACAGGTTTAGAGGTGGTTATTTAGGATAGTATGAAAATGAATATTAGAAAATACATTTTGATCCTATGACTAAAACGAGATTTATCAACAATTTTAGTGACCAACGTATTATCATACCAATAATGCGTGTGAAATTACATACATGACTTAGAATGTAATATGCATGTGTGAAGCATTTACAATGCCTCACTTTAGCTTTCCTTAGAATTATATAAAAAATTTTGCTATAGATCAGGGATTGTCAGATTTGTCTATAAAAAGCAAAGTGCTTAGTGAATGTTTCAACGTTGTGGACCTTACCATGTCCATCAAATCTACTTGATTCTGCTATTGTAGTACAAAAGTAGCCAGAGACAACATGTAATGAATGTGTATGGTTGAGCTACAAAAAAAAACTTTATTTATAGAGTAGGCAAGAGGCCAGATTAGGTCAACAAGCCATAGTTTGATAAATTAATATTGATAAAGCATAATTTTCAAAAAGGCAAAATCATGACTATCATGCAAAAATAAAGTGAACACATGGCAAGAATTTTGTTCAGCTTGTTAAATAATGAGGAAACCAGTAAGATGTGAAGGTCATCCTAGGAGCACTAGTTTCTCTAACTAGTAGTGTTTTTTTTTTTTTTGTTGTTTTTTTTTTTTTTTTTTTTTGGTACTGGGGTTGAACTCAGGGGCACTCGACCACTGGGCCACATCCCCAGCCCTTTTTTGTATTTTATTAGAGACAGGGTCTCACTGAGTTGCTAAGTGCCTCGCCATTGCTGAGGCTGGCTTTGAACTCGCGATCCTCCTGACTCAGCCTCCCAAAGTGCTGGGATTACAGGCATGCGCCACCGCGCCCGGCACTAGTAGGTATTTAAAAGCAATTTTAAAGCAAAATTGCTGAATTATATAGACACTGATTATTATGTATACATGTCAGTATCCATAAACTTGGAGCAACATTTTCCACTATACACAAATTACTGACTTTTTTTATACTGAAATCTAAAAGTTAAGTTGTAACTTCACTAAATCCGGGTCATTAATAATAAATAGTCCAAGTAAACATTGGCTTAAGTCCATTTGTGGGCCTTGAGCCATTGACTTTTAAAACACATGCTAGACTTTTTTCCTCTCTTCCTTCCTTCTTTTTTTCCTTCCTTCCTTCCTTTGCTTTCCTCCTTCCTTAGCCTTATTTTTTTTATCTCCCCACTTCTAACAGTATTGAGATTTTATAGTACAGACTAGTAAATCATGTTAAATTTTTACATTAATTAATATTGCTATTTTAAAAATTACCACAAATATAATGTCTTAAAACAGAAGAAATTTCTCATATTTTAATTTTTTAGATAAAGGTTAGTTACAGGTCTGACTAGCCATGGTTTTGGAAGGGCTGTATTCCCATTTGGAGTCTATAAGAAAGAATCTGATCCCCTCCCTTTTCCAACATCTAGAAACAATCTAAATTCCTCGGCTCCTGTCCTTCTTCTTTGGTCTTCAAATCCCACAGTATTGTATTGCTTTCTAATTATTCCTTCTGACTCTTCTTCCATTTCTTAAGGATTCATGTCATTAGATTGAAACCCGTTGGATTCCTGGGTGATCTCTTCATTATATGATCAGCAACCTTAATTACATTTTAATTGCACCAGATGATTAACAACCTGAATTGTATCTTCACCCTTAATTATTTTTTGCCAGGTAAAGTAATAAATTCATAGGTTCCCAGGGATGATATCTTTTGAGGGAGATATCAACCTAGCATACATTGTTTACATCATTTATCTAAATCCAGATGTTTTTATTTATTCATGGTGTAATAAGGATACATTTATTAACCTCAAGAGGGCCTATGAATAGACTTAAATAATGCAAGTAAAGTGTCTAACAGTATTTACATATTATGTATGTAATTCAGTGAAGCTACTAAATCCAATGTGACAATTAGTTGTGTTCCTATAGAATTTAAGGGGAAAGAAAGATGATGTCTACAGGAGAAAACAAACACATAATTGACATAAGAATCTGAGCTGATTTATTTTCTTGATGTAGATCTAAGAGGGAACTGAGAGGTATTAAGCATAAAAACAAAACCTCAACTATATAATACCCCTTTCTTTATTTTTTTTAAATTGTTGATTGACACAATTCCTTTATTTATTTGTATGTGGTACTGAGGATTGAACCCAGTGCCTCACACATGCTAGGCAAGCACTCTACTGCTGAGCTACATCTCCAGCCCCAAATACCTCATTTTTACACATCATCTTCTTTTCTATTTCCTATTGTTTAAGAGTAACACCAAAATAATATTCCCAAATAATTCAAATTCAGATTTAAAATATTAGATAATATGAGAGGTTTTAAAGAAACATTTACATAAAATATCTTTGTATTTCAGTTATAGTTCTTTTGAGAGCCTAAAATTTAGCACACATAAAAAATATGTTCTTTATGAATTGTGAACAAATTCCTACTTATTGTAGAACTTGTGATTTAATGATCTCTTTTTATTTAGTATGATTTTCTTCCTATATTTTAATCAACAATTTAGTTAATAAGCCATTTAGGGAAATGATTTACTATTTGATAATTTTTGTTTGTTTGTTGCTTGGCTTGAAAATATCCAGCCATTACATAGCATTTTTGAGGTTATAGGCTGAGCCTCTTCAGCTGCAAACTGAGAAACAGACTAAACTGTTGGAAAGAAATCTCTGAATCTACCTGTGCAATTATATAGCACAGGGTACTGGATCTTTTACCTACCCACCTCATGAGTAGCATTTTAAGTAGTGGAGATAGGAGCTTCTAATAAATCCATCTTTCTAGAAAACAGTGGTACACTCAGAAGCATTTAATAATATACACTGGAAGTATTAACACTCCACCCTGATAGCTTTTCCTGAAGGACAAGAGAAGCAGATGTTTTTTTTTCCCTGTATTTAACACAGTTGATTGTGCATGACTAATTCTTTTGCTAATCTTGTCTGGTGTCAATCTTTTGGTTTTTAGTGGAGGTTTCCTTGGGGATTTAGTAGCACACATGACTGACCTGCATGCTTCTTTATCTCCAGGGCTCTAGTAAAATATTAGCACACAAAGCTAAATTGATTTGGAAACATAAGGCACAAAACAGCCAGTTTTATGCAAATGTTAACACTGTATAAAAAAGCCCTTGGACATCATTTAAAGTGCAGCTTCACCTTACTAACAGGCTCACTGACATTTGGATATATGCTAAAATTAACCATTTAGAAAAACATAAGCATTACTCTTTCTGGGGTGCTGCATGTAAATATGGGTGGCTCATACCCAGGTTCACCTCTCATATGGCTATGCAGCCAAATATTCATTCTTCATGCCAAGAGAAAAATTATTCAAAAGGAGTATGTACCCAAAACTCATTTACATTTGGCTTTGGACTTACATTCTCAGTTATAATTGGCTTCAGACTCCATAAAAATTAGTTTTATTCCCTAACTGCATAGTACTTGCCATCCTGAAAAGGTGACCCAGATAAGTAGTAGGTTGCAAAATTTTGGATGAACAACATGCAGCTTACAATCTACAGCTGAGCTACTGATTAACTGTAATTTTTGTTGTGTCTTTTGGCTAAAGGAAGTTTTATTGTATATATGAAACTGATAAAGATTTCTTAACACTAATACCTTGCACAAAATCAATGCAAAAATTGCTGATTAAGAGAGTTTACTTTCATATGTAGTATAAGTCATTACTTAGAGCATTAGAATTTTTAGTTTCTTCATAGGACTTAATTTCAAAATTACTCAGATGAAAATCTAATAAACATATGCACACATATATAATAAACCTACTTGTTTTGAAACAGGAAGTGACACTATTGCTAAAGGGCAATCATAAACTAAAATTCTGTAATAATATAAAAATCATTTTCTATTTCATTTCATCTCATTTCATCAAATAATTGTTGACAACATCATTACCAAAAGAGAGAGAGAGAGAGAAGAAAGAAAAGATCAAATAGAATCATTTGAACTCAGCCTGAAAATACCTGTTGATGCTATTGTTCAAAATGTATATTTAAAAATTCAGAAAATACAAATGTAGTTTAGAATAAATAATAAACAGAGAAAAATACACTTTCAAAGTCAAAATTTGTCCAATTCACTTAATTTTAGAATGAATGTATTGGTGCAATGGGAAGAAATTGTTAATGAAATGGAAATATTTCAATATCTTATATACTTTAGCAATGCTAAATACATGTATGAAGACACAATTGTTGTAAAAATACTTTATATAAAACAAGCAACTTGAAAAATTGTGCTCTTTATGTATAATATGAAATGAAATGTACTCTGCAAACGTGTATAACAAATTAGAATAATAAAAAAATTAAAATCCTATAAAGTACAATAATAAATTTTCACAAGAGTATTTTGTATGTCATATCTCATAATATGATTGGAAATATTTTTAAAACTTAAGATGCCTGAAGCAAGTTATAAGTGAATCCATTATAACCCACATTTTCTTAGAGAATTTTGAGGTATGTGTGTACATTTGTGCAAATGTATACATACATTCATGTTGCAGTGTCATTTTAGGAACACACTTTCTCAATTTTTAATTTAAAAACAATTAGGAAGCCAGGTGCAATGGCTGAGGCCTGTAATCATAGCAATTTGGGAGGCTGAGGCAGGAGATATGCAAGATTGAGGCTAGCCTCAGCAACTTATGGAGATCCTATTACAAAATAAAAATGAAAAAGTGCTGGAGATGTAGCTGAGTGGTAAAGAGCTCCTGGGTTCAATTCCAGGTACCTAAATAAATAAACAACTAGGAAAGAAACACATTCTATTCATGTAATAAATATGAATGTCTTATGTGATTTATTAAATACTTGAAAATTTAATGTAGTTTTTAAAAAAAACTACGTTTTAGAAAAAAGAAAATTACAGTAACTTTTAACAAATTCAATAGAAATAGAACAATGATAGTTTCATTTTCCTAAATCAGCATTTCCTATAGTTATTATTTACTAATAGGACAAATATGAATATTTAACATGCATTCTACAATTCTATTGTATATCATCCAAAATTTTGCATTATATTTAACTATTTTCCCTACAGATTCTAATTTGAATTTAGCTAATTAAAAATTATATAGAAATTTGCTAAGCACATTGGTTATTTTTGTAATGTGTGCTTTGACCTTGTAGGGAGGGACTCTGTAAAATAAGTATAAAGGACAATACTTATTCTCTATATCTTTTGTTTGTTTTCCTTCCCTCTTTGGGCATCTTCTTCCATTTCCCTATGTCATCTCTGCCATTGCATGTGCTGGTGTGCTCTACTCTTGACTATTTTATTTTCACTCTTAATATATCAATGTACAATGTATTCATTGTTTGAGGCTATTCTCTTAGATGGCTTTCTTTAAAACTTGGCTCCCCCAATTTTTAACTTCATGATCTCGAACAAATTACTGATTTTTCTCTGCCCAATTTTCTTTCTCTCCTATGAAACAGGAGAAATAATTGTCTTGTTCTGTTTTTCTCTTAGAGTTATTATTAGGAATAAATTTAAGGATTTATTTCATTCTTTAATTAACATCCAATCATTGTACATATTTATGGAAAACTCAAAATGTATATTTAAAAATTTCAAAAATACAAATATAGTTTAGAATAAATAACAAACAGATATTTCAATACAAATATAAAATGTGTACTGATCAAATTTCAGTAATTGGGGCTGGGGTTGTGGCTCAGTGGTAGAGAGCTTGCCTGGCATGTGTGAAGCACTGGGTTTGATTCTCAGAACCACATATAAACAAATAAATAAATAAAGGTCCATCAATAACTAATAAAATATTTTATATAAAGACACTCATTAAAAAATTCAGTAATTATCACTTCCATCTCCCCTTTCTTTTTTCCCAGTACTGGAAATTGAACCCAGACCCTAGCACAATAAACTGCATTCCTAGCTCCTTTTTCCTTATTGTTTTTTTTGTTGTTGTTATTGAGACATGTTCTCAATCAGTTACCCAGGCTGTCCTCAAACTTGTAATCCTCTTGACTCAGCCTTCAGAATACCTGGGAATGAAGCCCTGTGCTGTCACATCCACCCACCCAGCTCCAACTCCTTTTAGACAATCTAATAAAAGACTTAGAAAAATGCCTTTCTATACTCAATAAATATTAGCCATTGTTCACAAATAATTGTCTAGTTGACACCATATTTCCTTATAAATATATTTCCTCCTGAATTTCATGGGAGTAAAATGGATTCAAAAGTAAACTGGTAGCCGGGCGCGGTGGCGCACACCTGTAATCCCAGCACTTTGGGAGGCTGAGGCAGGAGGATTGCGAGTTCAAAGCCAGCCTCAGCAATGGTGAGGCACTTAGCAACTCAGTGAGACCCTGTCTCTAAATAAAAAATACAAAAAAGGGCTGGGGATGTGGCCCAGTGGTCGAGTATCCCTGAGTTCAATCCCCGGTACACACAAAAAAAAAAAAAAAAAAAAAAAAAAGTAAACTGGTATTTAAAATACAGAATAGAGGAGCAAATTGAGGGGAAATCAATGGTTAAGCAATCAGGCTCTGCAGAATTCTTCCAATTATACTAAAGGGGGGGTCTTGTACTTTGCCTTTCTTTTGGGGCTTCTCATGGCCAACTGTGTGTCTCTCCTTTTGTTTTTTTCTTGCTTACTATTATCTTCTCACTACTCTATTTTGTAGCAAAATGAGAAACAAACAGCAACCGTGAACCTGTCACTTAACTAGAAGAGATGGCTAGAGGGAAATGAAATACACAGGACTGAGTCAGCCTTCTTCATTCCCCCCTGCTAGGGCAAATTTGCCAGAGGTAGTAAGAGTCAATTCTGCCATCTCTTTACTGGAAACTCTTCTCAGCTGCAGAAGTAAAAACTCTAGTATACTAAAAAGAAAAATATAAATCTATACCTAAGAGACTGATGGCAACATTGAAGCAATAAACATGCACTATCAATATAATACTACATTTTATTTATTCATTTTAGTTATATACAACAACAGAATATACCCTGACATAATCACAAAAGCATGGAACACAACCTGCTCCAATTCAGTCCCCAGCACTTCTTCCCTCCCCTCCCTCCATGCAATGGATCCCTCTTCAATCCATTTACAGTTTATTTATTTTTTTTTTATTTTACAAATGAGAAAACAGTCGAGAAGTTTAAATAAATTGATGTAGGTCACACTGCTAGTGTCAGATTTGTCCACAGATCTCTATGATTCTAGAACACCCAGTTTGAAATTTGACACAATACTTCTAAAATAATTGTCCAGGAAGGTGTATGGACATACTGACAAATAAAAAGTACACCCAATCAGGTAACATATTGCTTAGATACATGCCATAATCCAATCTTATTCTAGGTACTTAGGATAAAGCTATGACTATTACATTAGGAATATTTTAGTAATGTAGTCAAAATTTCATGGCATTTATATTCTAGAGGTAAAAGAAAATAAAAATAAAAAAAACTGATGGATAGTGGCAAGTTGAATGAAGAAAATATAATAGGATGTTGTGATAGAGACTGATGAGGGGATTATTTTTGCTCATAAAGCTATTAGTCAAGTTAAGCCTTACAGGTTTGAAGGACATCATGTCTCCATCGATGGACCTTAGAGAAGTCATCAGGACTAACAGTTCCTAAGTTAGAAAGAGCTTTGTTGAATTGAAGAAAATTAAAAATGTGCATTGCAGCTTGAATTTACTGATAGGTCTATGAATTAAGATAATTTAAGATCATGGTAATCATACTGATTTTATTCAAATTCTGCGAAAACCATTAGTATGTTACAAACTGGAAATTGTATATGACATGATTTAACTCCTACTTAAAAAATACTCTTGACTTCCCTATTGAGAATAAATTATGAGGCTACAGAAGAGACAGAAGAGACGGATGCTAATGTTGATAGGTATTAGTTTGATCCCACTGGAGAGTGATGGAACCTAGATAAGTGACCAGCAAATAATATATAGAGAAAGGTTTATATATAAAGTTAATGGTATAGTCACTGTCAGAAAAAGAATACTCAAATTGTTGCTAGTATTAATTCTATTATTTATAACTTCTATCTTCAAAGAACTCAGTGCCTATCTGAAAGATTGGAGAAATAAATGTGGTTTAAGTTTAAAAAATGTTTTTAATCATTTTAATAATAATAATGAAGTTAAATATGTGTTTTCTTTCTCACTAAAAATCATGTGTACCTTATATCAGGAATAATAAAATCAAAGAGTCACTAAGTTCAAATTGGAGAAAAGAAGTACTGTAATTTCATATGAAATCATTCACTGTCCATTGAAAAGTCAATGACATCCTCCAAAGTACTTTTTATTCAATATTTTTTAAGAAAAATACTTAGGCCACCTATTAGGTACCAAGTATATGAGCACTGAAGATAATGGTGAGAAGGATATACATTGTTTCTGTCCATAGTGGGTTAAATTTTTATTGTTTTAATGACAATTTCCTTCCATAATATTTTATTAACAGATTTGCACAAAATTTCAGTTTGCCATTTTCAATTACACTAGCCTAATCCTCTGTGATTTTGAATATGGCTGCATGAGATTTATAAAATCTACAAAAATCATGAGTTATCATCTAATTATTTGGCATGTGAAGCAGAACAGGGAGAAAACTACTCAATCATATATGAAAAATAAATTCTAAATTGGAAATTACTTATTCCTGAGAAATTATTTTAAATTCTCTTGACATAATGAATTCTAATGGGAGTGAATTCTCTTTCTATATAACTAACATCTCATGCATTACTAATAAAAAAAACCTTGATATCTAATTTTCTAATTCAATAAATATTTATTTCTTACCTATGCTGTAACCATTGATGTTTACATGACCCACCTTGATCTTATAGCTATTGTCAGTTCTTATCAGTGCCATTTTAGTGAGAGGTCTATGGATTAAGATGGTTTAAAATCATAATAAAGACATTTGTTTTCTCTCAAACTCAAGAAAGCTATTATAATGTTATAACATTGCAAACAGGAAAGTATGTATAACATGATATGATTTTTAATTTTAAAAGACTCTCTAGGTCTCCCTTTAGAGAATAAATTATAATTAGTGGCTTAGTCTAATGTGGCTTCTATAAGAAAGTGCCTATAAACACAGAATTTTATTTCTCATACTTCTATCTGAGAAGTCTATAACTAAGATCCCAGCAGATACAATGTTTGGTACCTAGTTGCTTTCTGGTACCTAGTTGGCACTTTCTTTCTGTGTCCACACATAATGGAAATGAGGGCCTGCCCTCACAAGTTAATCACATCTCAAAACACGTTCAACTCATCCCAACAGCTCCAAAAGTTTTAACTCATTATACCATCAACTCAAAATCCAAAGTCTAGAGTAACATCTAAATATCACCTAATCAGGTAGAGATGAGATTCAAGGTACCATTTATTCTGAGGTAAATTGCTTTCCGTATACATATGAAATCAAACATATTATGTGCTTCCAAAATAAAATGGCGGGGCAAACTTTAGATACATTTCCATTCAAAAAAGGAGAAATATGAAAGAAAAAAAAGGGTAACAGATCCCAAGTAAGACTAAAACTTAAGAAGGCAAATAACAATAAATCTTAAGGCTGGAGAATTATAACTTTAAATCATTTCTCTAGTATTTTACTGTAATTATTCAAGAGAAGCCACGCTACCTCTTTAAAACTTTGATTTTAGATTCCTTTATTAAAATATAATATATCACAAATTCTACCCTCCTCAAAACACTAGTATATAAATATAAGTCTGTCAAAATCTTTTGCCAATTTACAGGGATCAGTTTTCCTCTAGTTTCCAAAAATTTGTTCCTTATCTCCACCTGAGGCCTCATCAGAATGGCCTTCACTGTCCATATTTCTAAAAACATTCTGTTTATGACTACATAGATATTCTGTAAAAAGCCTGAAGTTTTCCTATTGTTCTCTTTTTCTCTTGCTGGAATCTCTCCAGAATTGCCCTTAATGCTCCATTCCTGGCAATGTAGGCTTCTTTTTAGCATGCACTTAAAAACTCCTCCATCCTTTATCCATTACCTAGTTCCAAAGCTGTTTTGATATTTTTGCATATTTGTTAAAGTAGCATACTCACTTCTCTCTAGAGTTTTCTGCCTTAATCCATACAAACAATTATTTCTCACAGTTCTGGAGGCAGAAAATCCAAGATAAAGTCACTGGCTGGTGAATGCCCACTTTTTGATTCTTTGTCTGTGCCTTCTTGCCAGGTCCTCAGATGATGAAAGGGGTAAACAACTTCCTCATATATATTTTATAAGAGCACTAGTCTCACTCTTAATGATTTGCCCTCATGATGTAATTACTTCCCACAGGGCTCCATTCCCTAACTCTATTGCTATAAAGGACAGGATTTCAACATATGAATTTTTGGGGAGACAATAGCATGGGACTAGAGAAAGACTAAAGACATGGTGTAGTCATTCCTAGAACAGAAGAGGATTTCAAAAGATTAGCTTCAGGGCATCATCTTAATTGCTTTATTGGGGGTGGTACGCAGTCTTGCTGAGAAAATAGAGTAATAAGCACATACTGTTTCTTCTCTCTGACAATATTTTCAGTCTCAAGTTTCCTGTGTCTAACTGCTAACAATTTATTCTTTTACGTGTCCTTAGCCACTGCTTCAAACTGCTAAAGTTTCTGGGAGTCTCCATTAAATGAGCATCAAAAACTCTGCCCACTAAAACTTATGTAATCAATAATTTGAAATGAACTAAGATTTTGTAAGAGATAATTGTTATCCAAACAAGTTTGTATGTTTTATATATATTCAAGATTTCTTTCAAGCAGTTTAATGAGTGGTTAAGAGCATCCAGCTGAATGACACAAATTGGATCATCATTACTATATGTTGAGGAAAGCTTAAATAAAGAAAATAGCACCATGGCAGAAAGCATATAGTTGAACAATGGAAGCCTTCAAAACACTAATGCTAACATTTCTCACAGAAAAAGAGAAAGCAATAAGGTAAATGCATATGAAGAGCTAGATACATATAAAGATAGTCAAGATATATTACAAACAAGGCAAAAAGGAAATTTCTCAAAGAAATTAGTTAATCAGAATTTTAAATGTCAAAACTGTGAACAAGTATGTGTTCAATAGAAACTACTCGTGATCTTAAGAAAAGGATTTTAATAAAAAGTTTCACAAAAGGAAACACTGTAGACAATTAAGGGCTCAATGAGAAGTAAATAAGTAGAAATATTAAACAAAAATAAATATTATGAGATTTGAAAAAGGAAAAATACTGTTAAGAAAATAAAAAAAGTTAAAGACATCAAATAGTTTTAAAATTACTAATTCCCTATTGCTAAATAATAATAGGAATTTTCCAATTATTCTGTCCTTTTGTATTATAAAGCTTCTAACTTACAAAATACAAAATGTTTTCAAAATACATTTGACAACTTTCTTAATTCTCTTACTTTATTTGGCTTTTTGCTTCATTTATTATGCTATTCCTATGTTTTTCATATAGTTATATATTATTTGAGTTTTTGTTTTTAATGTATTCTGTGATAGCTTAGAAATCAGGATATCATCTATTGATTAATTTAAATAATTATATGTAATTATTTTCTTAGTTCATATTTTACTAAGTAAATTCACGCAAAGTTCCTAGTATATATCATAATTTTTAAAAAGCAGAGCTATAACATGAACAAAAAGGGACATAATCACTGCCTTTATGGCATCTACAGTCTAGAGGGAAACAAATTTTAAAACTCAGGCTGACAAAAAGACTCTGCCATTATCAATACGTAGCCTGTGAAGTTGCCCAAGGCCACAACATCCAGAAAGCAAGAGAAGGAAGAAGGATAATCTTTTAGGAGGTTTATATGACAAAGTTTGCAATTCTATCTGAGTGGTCTGACAGTCTGTCAGAATTCAGTTACATGACCTCACCTAGATGTAAAGAGCACTGAATAAGTTTGTCCTAGCTGAGCACCTGCCTCCCAGCAATAACCTCATTCATAGCTATAATAGAAACATGACTTCTGGGGCTCAGCTTATTGTCTCTGCTACACCGAGAGAGAGAAGGAGACACCACACACACACACACACACACACACACACACACACACACAAACATACACACACACCCAAACTGTGACTCATATCTGTGGGGTTTTCATTTTCACCAAATTTGGAACTATTTTCAACATTAATATTCAAATAACATTTTTTTAATTTCATAAACAGATACTGATTGATCTAAGCAATACTTTCAAAACTGCAAAAAACCAAGACTATATATATATATATATATATATATAATAGCCATATATTATATATATATATAATAGCCATATATTATATATATATATAATAGCCATATATTATATATATATATAATAGCTAATTAATAACAGTATAATGAGTAAGTAGCATGTTTAATTAAAAGACACAACAATGATGCCAGTCTTGGGAAGGAACAGAAAGCTCCACATAGATATCAGTTTCACTTGAATTGGGCTGCTAAAAGTTTGAGATTTAACAAGGGAGATTTGTAGAAAAATGTCCCACAATAAAGTTTGAGAATGGATTGAATGTGTAGCATTGTGGAATTGACCAAGTGTACACATCTCCTATAATTTACAGTTCATTTCTCTTTAGTGACAAACAAACAAACCTATTTCCTGTGACCCACCTCCCAACCCTAAGCTATTTCAGAAAAAAAAAAAAAAATGTTTATTTTAAATATTTTGTTCAGCTCTAATATTTTGAAGGCAATAATATAAATTTATTCACTAATGCTGTTATATAAGCTATTTCAACTTAAATTGTTTAGAAAAATCTCCAAATAATTTAAACTTGATTGACTAATGCTTCTATTTTTTCTTATTCAGAGATTCTGAGAAGTATTTAAAGCTGAATGTAAACACCCACTTCCATACATTTATTAAAACCTTTCCTTAGCACAATCTCTTATTTTTTCAACATGTATCTTCAAAAGGTAAATGGAAATTAACGTAGGATGTTTGCTTAAAAGTATATTTGCATATTTAAGGATAAATCTACAGTGCTGAGAGACCATTATACAGTATACTAAGCTTTCTCTGAGGTATTCTTCTCAAGGAGTGATGAATATTTGTTATTGACCAATTACATAAATATTTTTTCTTTAATTTCATCTGTTTTAGTATGAAAGGAGTTATAGAAACTGGACTGAGAAATTAAAATGATGAGAAACCTTAATATTTCTTCATTATCATCAATAATCCACTTTTCCTTTCTTTAAAAGTTGAAAAACTTATGTTGTAAAAAAAAAATGTTTATTTTAAATATTTTGTTCAGCTCTAATATTTTTGAAGGCAATAATATAAATTTATTCACTAATGCTGTTATGTAAGCTACTTCAACTTAAATTGTTTAGAAAAATCTCCAAATAATTTAAACTTGATTGACTAATGCTTCTATTTTTTCTTATTCAGAGATTCTGAGAAGTATTTAAAGCTGAATGTAAACACCCACTTCCATACATTTATTAAAACCTTTCCTTAGCACAATCTCTTATTTTTTCAACATGTATCTTCAAAAGGTAAATGGAAATTAACGTAGGATGTTTGCTTAAAAGTATATTTGCATATTTAAGGATAAATCTACAGTGCTGAGAGACCATTATACAGTATACTAAGCTTTCTCTAAGGTATTCTTCTCAAGGAGTGATGAATATTTGTTATTGACCAATTACATAAATATTTTTTCTTTAATTTCATCTGTTTTAGTATGAAAGGAGTTATAGAAACTGGACTGAGAAATTAAAATGATGAGAAACCTTAATATTTCTTCATTATCATCAATAATCCACTTTTCCTTTCTTTAAAAGTTGAAAAACTTATGTTGTGCCTTGGCAAATGAATCTAGCAATCTAGAAGATATGCTATTCATTTGCTTGATTTTCTTTTCTTTGAGATAAAAAGCACAAAGATTCACAAGGTTGAACTACTACATATCAATGAGGACAGTTATAACAAAATGATTATATATATATATAATAGCTATATATATATATTAATAAAATATATATAAAATAATCATATATATAATATATGATTATATATATAATAGCCATATATTATATATATATATAATAGCTAATTAATAACAGTATAATGAGTAAGTAGCATGTTTAATTAAAAGACACAACAATGATGCCAGTCTTGGGAAGGAACAGAAAGCTCCACATAGATATCAGTTTCACTTGAATTGGGCTGCTAAAAGTTTGAGATTTAACAAGGGAGATTTGTAGAAAAATGTCCCACAATAAAGTTTGAGAATGGATTGAATGTGTAGCATTGTGGAATTGACCAAGTGTACACATCTCCTATAATTTACAGTTCATTTCTCTTTAGTGACAAACAAACAAACCTATTTCCTGTGACCCACCTCCCAACCCTAAGCTATTTCAGAAAAAAAAAAAAAAAAAAAAAAAAAAAAAACTAATAGTAGGGCAGAGCACAGTATGAGATCAGTATCTGAAAAGATGTGTTACAGAAAACTGTTTTAGGAGATTTTTGAAGCCACATTCATTTTTTTTTTTTTTAACAGCTATGCTTTAGAGAAGTTCCAATTTATGTCACCTTAAATGAAATGTGTGGCCTCACTCCTAAAGCCAAAACAAGGTCACTTAGTTTCAGTATCTAAGTAATTGTCACAGAGATTAAAAATGAATAAAAATTTAATTGTAAGAAAAAACACAATGTGGAAAATATGAAACTAGATTTTTAAAGCTTTGCACTAGAATACAACTAATTTTTATTTCACTACTTTTCACTCTGCTTTGTGGACTAGAGATTAAATAACATTGCTTACCAAATTTATGTAAATTCAGCTGTTTTAAATTATTAAAGTAGGAGTCATTTGATTAGCAATTTATAATATTAGGATTAAACAGATTTAATAGTATGTTAAATTCATCAATTATATTTTTAATCAATATACTTGAGGACATTAAGAAATTAAGAGACAATTGATAATATTTCTCCAGAAAATTAGAAAAAGTCCAAAGTTCTAAACGATTAACTTTGTCCTTATTGAAAGTCCACATTATCATCATTAATTCCATTGGATAAGTTGGTGTTTTTTTCATGTTTTACAACAGACATACTTTGCAAACATTTTAACAAGTGTGTTGCCGACATCTAGATTATATATTGGTGCATAGATATATAAAAGATCAACCCATTTGAAATATCATAACCTATAATACTGCTCTTAGAACAAGAGTAGGGCAAAATCAACATTTTTGTTATACATTGTACTTTGTATATGTTAAATAACAACATTTTGTAGCCATCATTAATTGAGTTAACCTAAATGTATTTAATAGTATTGCTTTACCATTTAGATGAAAAAATATTGTTCTTAGTGACCTAAGGGAACATACTAATTTATTTTGCCAGGATGCTATTTCTTCTAGCATGCCTATAAATACCAAACTAATCCTCTGAAAGTACTAAGATATAAATATCTTAATTTACTTGAATAAACAAGAGATGATTTATCTTTATGAAGCAATAAATCATGCAAGAATTTCTGAATTCTTAATTCAGCCCCCTAAACTGCATCAATTCTGGCTTCCTTCTTCTCTCATCTTAAAGTGTAGCCAAATAATATTTTCAAAACCCAAAAGTAATCATGTCATCTCTCTATTGAAAACCCTTAGATAATTTTCTACTGCCCTGAATCATTTCCATCACATTATCAGAAAGATCTTCCAAAGTCTAACCCTCCATTGTCCTTATAATTGAATTCCACAGACTCTAGCACCCAGGCCCTTTTCTGTCAGGTTAAGTGTCAGTGAAACTGATGGAAGACACTTTTCTCTGCTTATCATCCAGTTAGTGCTTACTACTCATAATTTGAGCTACTAATCTAGTGTCTGTTCCCCAGGAAATTATTTTCCTAAATTCTGTAATTAGTTCAAAGCCCTCAAACTTATGATGTGGAGTTTCACTGGTTGTATATTCATACTGATCATAGAAAAGTTATGTTCAATTCATTCTACTATCTTTCCTAAACTCATTCTCCCTCCCTTTCCTTTATTCCCCTTTGTCTAATCCAATGAACTTCTATTCTTCCCTCAGCATCTTCCAGAAATGCAATTTTATGCATTTATTTTGTCATTTCCTTCGTGTTTGACTAACCACTCATCAAAATATTCCATGAGGGCAAGGGTCATGGTAACTTTTGATCATAATATTAGCTAGACATACTAACATTGTTCCTCCTGGCACTTGGAACATCTCAATGAATATTTTTAAACCAATGGCCAAATAAACTTCAAATTTCCCAAAAAGTTTTTACAAATAATCAATATGATCCCATGTGTGTCTTGAATCTCTTAAGAAATATCTTTATTGAAAAATCTGTGAACTTGGCTCTTTCTTTGAATTGACACATGGAAGACATTGCAGACAAAATTAAAAACATATCAATCTTAACAAACAGATAAAACAGAAGCCAAGACAGAATGATATTGAAAGAATAAAGATTTGTATCCTGTATTTTTAACCAGAAACCAAGCAATGGTACTTAGCAGAGCAGCACAGTACTGGATTCAAGAGCTCCATGGTGTTTCTAAGGCTGCTTTTATTTGTTCTGACTCTGCTGTAAAATGTTTTTAAAAGACACATATTTAGATAATATATCTTGCTATAAGAGTTCATGATTACAGAAAAAATGTATTGTTCTTGCAGACACTGTATTTATAAGACCAAATCACAATACAAAGTTTCTTATATCCAAGATCAGCCACCAAGCCAAAAAGTTCTGTAGGAAACTACCTATTTCACAATTTTTTTGAAACACAGATTCTATAATTGTCTCTGTCATAATAAGGAGATCAGACAGAAAGGCTGAACATAGAGCATACAATAATTGGCAAGATCATTGGTTTGATTACTGAAGGAACTGAGTCTCCATCTTTGTTGTCAAATGCAAATCAGTCATGTTTTGGGGTAGAAATTATTTTCCTATAAAACGAGGATTTCCTTGAAGTGAGATGTTTTGTGAATTGCTCTCCATTCCATTTCAGAAGTTTGCAGATATTTCTCTCTAGATGTGAGTTTAGAATGGGGAAACTCCAGGAAATCATGTTGAGAACTGATTTATACTCCCTGACACTTGGACTATGCAATGTTGTTAAAAACATTCCCAAAAACCCAAAGGCTGCATGTTTCCTCTGATATGTGGTTGCTAGTACACAATAAGGGGGGAGAACAGGGAAGAATAGAAGTTCATTGGATTAGACAAAGGGAAATGAAGAAAAGAGAGGGAAAATGAGATTAGAAATGACAGTAGAATGAATTGGACATAACTTTCCTATGATTATGCATGAACACATGACCAGTGAAACTCCATATCATGTACAACTACAAAAATGGGATTCATGTCAAAATACACACTACTATTGTGTATAGCTAAAAAGAACAAATAAAAAATTTTAAAAATTGCTGAAATTCTTAAATATTTATTATAAATTCAGAGGGATCCATTTTGGAAGGGCTTCATCCCACAGATAATGAATATAAGGGCATGTTTTCATTTAATCAAATGCAGTGGTCCTGAAAAGTAGTTCTGTATTAGCATCGTGTTAGATCTTTCTCCACCTGGAAGGGTGGGAGAACATAGTATGGGAATGTGCTCTTTTACACTTCTGGTATGAAAAAGGAATTTCAGCAGCCAGCCAAAGAGACATATTCAAAGCAAGAAAACTAATGGGGATATGTCTGAGAATTCCATGAAAGGGCCCTGAGCAAAAGGACCATCTTTCTTTAATTATCTGGTATCTGGTATGAAACCAGTGACAAGGAAATAAAAGATTCGTGTCACCTGATCATTTCTACATGCAACCTCATGAGGATCACAGGGAGCTCCTTGAGGAGGATAAATAGAAATTTTAGCAAGGAAAACTGGGAAGAAGACACCAATCTTCTCTACCTCACCAAGCCCAAACTAAGGAGAGCAAAAAAGTTTAAAGAAAATGAAGTTAATTTCTTCATGAGTACATAGTATTGGACACATTAATTGATGAACTGAATTTTTAATTTAATTAATTTTTAAATAGACAAGTAAGAATTATATGTATTTATTTTGAACAATATATTCTGAAACACATTCATGGACTGTGTATTGACATTTTAGTCACTTGATACGTATTTCTAGCTTATTTTATATACACATAAATATATATGTGTATACACACACACATACAATACTAGTCCCAAAAGATTATACCACCTAGAGATATAATAATCATTTTAATTGTTCTAAGTACATGAAATGATAAAATCATGATTTCTCAGAACATGTTCCCATCCTCAAGTGTGTATAACTTATGATATGTAATAAATTACATACTTAGCAATTTTTGTAGAAAGAATAGTTCAAATATTCTCTTTTAGCCAAAGGAATTTTTTTCTTTAAACTTAGTGTGAACCAAAGTTTTATGTGTCTGCCTGAGCTTTTATATAAAGGCAAGAAAGTAAATAGATTCACAGGGCTGGTTTAAATATATTTTGGACCAGTTTCACTATGAATATATAGTTTTGTAATATTTTATTCCCAATATAATATTTAACCTTGGTGTTGATACTGAGAAGGCTTAGAAGTGATTTGTGTTTGGGGGTGGGGAGCAGCAGGACAAGTTTACAATTGTGGTTTCTGACAAGAAGACAGTTGTATTAATATGCTACATGTTTTAGACAGGACTAGTAGTTCATTTTAAGTAGGGTACACAATAAAAATATAAAAGTATGTACCATATTTACAATAATATATATTAAATGTTAAATATATTTAAAGGAAATACATTTATGCTTTCAGTTTATGAATTATGTAGTTAAATAAATAAAGAGTGAAGTGGCAAAAAAGCTAATGCAATTTGTTTCATAAAATAGAGTAATAAAGTTATTCTCAGTAACAAAGCATTGTGTTACTCTCTTACTATTGAGAGTTAACTAGAAAGGTGTTCCCCTTCCCTATTGACTAAGACTCCAGATTTATCCATAATATCAAATAAAAATTGCTCATTAGGAACACAAATTTTTTTCTCAAACAACTTTGAATTAAGGGAATTCCCTGAGTGGTCAAGGCAACAACACATATCATGATAGAATTCATTGTACAAGCAAACATGTTACCTATTAGATTGATTGGCCTAAATGGTGGTACAGTAAGGCAAATGTTATAATTTCAATTCCTTTAGTTTTCTTATATTTTCACACCAAACAAGGTGTTTGTTCTAACCTGATAGTATGTATCATTAGCATAAAGTTAACTAATGGAAAATATATGTCTTATTTGGAAAATCATTATCATAGGCCTAAATATAAGGTAGGTTGAAAAATTATATATGATATTATATATGCATATACCATTTGAATGTTTAGTTTAAAAATGACATTGTTTGGCGGAGTTGAGAGAATATGTTCCTGAAGATATATTAGTAAATGTATTATTTTTTCTAAAATTAAAGTATCCTGGGTATGTGATGTCCTTTATTTTGAATTGCATGCCCAGGAACATTTTTCAATAGCTTTTGAAACATACCCCTGACACACTATATTATATTGTTCCTTAAATTATGTCTTTATTTTGTATATATTTACATTATAAATTTAAAATGTTTTGCCATTGACAAACATGCACAAATGATTAAAGATATCCCGTCACAGACATAAACATGTTTCCCTATTTTCCTCAATTCATCACTTACATATGAAAAGAAAATTTGGGTTCTATCATCCTGAGACCTAATTTTAGAGTATGCATTTTCACATCTGTTCATTGATATTTCAACCAATGGCTATAAAAAGTTTCTAATGTATAGTTTATATATGTGATTACAAATTTCTTCATAAGGCTCTCATTTAATCTCTTAGTATAGTATGCACTTGATATCACAACATTTGGACTATTGTTTTTATCTGAAAATGTTGAGTTGCCTCAATTACGTTTTCCATTAATAATTTAAAATTGAACTTTTTGTTATTGTTTTCAACAGCTGAAGATGCTTGTGGAGGAACAATGAGAGGATCCAGTGGTATCATTTCCAGCCCTAGTTTTCCTAACGAGTACCATAACAATGCAGATTGCACTTGGACCATTGTAGCAGAGCCTGGGGACACAATTTCACTAATATTTACTGATTTCCAAATGGAGGAAAAATATGATTACTTAGAAATAGAAGGTTCTGAGCCACCTACAATATGGTAAGTAAACAGTTTCTATTAACTTAGCATTGATGTCATTGTCTAAAGCAAACTGCAGAACAAAGAACTATCCTTGGCTAATTGGTTTAAATATATAAAAGATCACATAGCTATTGGAATGTTATAAGGAACAGTGTCAGATCTGAGAGATGTTTTTGAGGACCAAGGTACTGAAATAACATTGAAAATTTGAAATGTGGAACTTTTCGTCAGTATTATTTTATCACTCAGTCAATGAAAAGAAACCTATGAATTGATTACAATGTAAGGAAATAAAAGTTGTTCCTGCTGTCATATACAGTTGTGTTCCTTAGCATGCTATTCCATACTTGGTGGTTTCTTTCAAATTAAGTGAATAGTCTTGGAATTAATTTGTCTTTGTTTATGTAGATAGATCTTGTTATGTGATGGCAAAAATTAAACACAATCATGTATTGAGCATGGTCTATTTCTTTCAAGACTTCAGACATGGTCCCATGAAAACTGCAGAGTATTCACAACATGGTTTTAGGGTATAATTTCTTTTTAAAATAAGATGCTTAAACTAATATTAGATATATATCTTTTGATATCATTGACCAAATTATGAGTCATTAATTGAGTAGGAGAATTATATCAAGAATGGAGTGAAGACATAAACACAAGAATAAGGAGGACCTTTTAAAACTTGTTTAAGAACAACAGAAACTTATTCAAACATGAAGAGGTCTGAATTTTTAAATGATTATTCTTATTGAAGTGTGGAGTTTGAAGTGATGTGGGATTCAATTAGTATAAGATCATTTAAGAAGTGATTGCAGTAATCCAAGAAAAGATCACAGCAGCTTGGATTAAGGTTTTATTGAAATGAAGACGTAGAGTAAGTTGAGATATATGTAGGAGATATCATCAAAAGGATTTTGTAGTGGACTGAGGAGTGACAATGAAGGTAGTATTACCTTCATTAAAATAAAACCTGATTTTCTGACTTTACCAAATTGTGAAGGCAATAGTTATATTTGGTGCATTGGAAAATGTTGAAGGAAAGTCAAGTTTGGAGTGGGAACCCTATGAATATTGAGATTTGTTTTGGATACATTTAGTTTCATGTCTCTTTGAGACATGTTACTAATGCTCCATATGATTCAGAAACTTAAGAGTGGAAGAATGACACTGATGTTAACTGAAGAAAAAGGGAGGATAAATTTTCTTAGATAGAGACAAAATGGAATGAGAGAACAAGCCAAACTAATACTTAGTGTCAGTAAATTAACATCAAGAACATACAAGGCCCAGGCTCAGAAGGATGATACTGCAAAGAAGACTGAGGAAATGCATTCAGTTAGGAGCAACTTTCAGGGGAAAAGAAATCACATAGATAAGGGAAGAAGAGTTTGAAGAAGGAAAGTAGACACACTTGTTAACTGCTGCTGAAAGCACAGTAAGTAAATGTTAAAAAAAAAAAAAAAAATTGAACTTGGCTCGGTTTCAAGTAATGCAGGTTCCATCATCAGAAATCTTACCTTTTAATAGGACAAAAGTGACACACATATCCATACTCACATGTTTTCCCTTCTACCTTAAGTCTTCAATACTCAGTTATGTATCTGTACCTCTTTCCATGCAAAATCTTATAGCAGAGTGCAATGAAACCCAGCAGAATTCTGGTTTCAAATGTCACAGAATTTAAAAATTATTTTAGAATATTTTATAGTGATTCATATTCTCTTCATATTAAGATGGATGATGATAACATGAATGTTCCAATAATTATAATATTCCTGCTATATATGATGTCATTAAAACAGTAATCTTTAAACTTGTGAAATATTTTAATAATAGATATAATGAAGAAATTAGAAACACTATTGTAGTCCCAGTTTCTTTGCTACCACTGAATTCCAGGAAAGAAATTTAATGCTCTTATGGTGTGGATCATAATATCCCTATTTAGGTTCATATGGTCACTTTCTCATTTTACATGAAATGTTCTTAGTAATTTTTTAAAATTATTATTTCAATATATGTTGCTGCAAAATATAGATTGTCCAGAATCCACAAGTTTCTTCTCTTTCCATTTAATCCTTTAAATGACATTAAACTACTGTTATTTATTTCCCTGTTTCTCAGGAAGAAAATAGACACCAAGAAATTCAGAGTTTCGTTGTAATTTTCAATTAGTGTTATAGTAAATGTTTTAGTTAGGCTTGTTATATGGCAAATCAACAATAAGTTCATTTGGCATGTTTCAAGAAAGTGATACAAATGTTTTAAAGTTGTATTTCTATAAATGACAATAAAAAAACAGTGACAGTAAATAATTATATTTTACACAGTTACTTAAATATGATAACAGCCCTCCTTTTAAATTGTATTAGTTACAGAATTGATATACAAAATAATCTATGAATAATTAAAGCAAAACTTTTATCTCTAATTCTGACCCTCTATTCCTTTTATATTCTTTAATTTTCTCACATAATTTTAAAGATATGGTCATCAAAATGACAATATATTTCAGGAGGGATTATATTAATGGTTCTTTCTTATAAGTATGCACTGTTCATATCACATTTTCAATTCATAATAGAATTCAATAGAAAAATGTGAACAAGGAGACATTCATGTTCTTTTGATTAAAATTACAAATGGTTTCATTGACTTCAGATCTCTCATTCAGAGACCACAAACCTGCCAGTAGCTATTTTATATTGTGCTTTTGCTCTGAAGTTCAGAAAGTTAGGTAAGGTTTAATGTAGCCTTAGTTTGACTCTGGCAACAGACCAGGCCAATCATCATGCTTCATAAAAGATAATAACAGCCAGCCAATGTCTCACTTCCATGCTGTATATGGTGAAACAAAAGGTTCTTGTTTAGTATAAAATGCTTAGTAGCATCATGGCATGACCCAGTAGGAATGCAATAAATCCACACAGTTATCATGAAATGTTAAAACTGTATTATACTTGGTCATGTCAACTGATTCCACTGTAGTGAAATGAAAAATTACAAGACATAAATGTTTGTATTCTGGTTTCAGCTTTGACTCTTTTATCATAGATGGCAATGAGTTAGTCATGTCACCTCCCTAAATCTGACATTTCTCACTTGTGACATTCAAGACTTCTCTTAAGTCTAACATTGTATGGCATTATCTGCTCAGGTACTATGGCAGGGGAAAAAAAGGTTAAAACTAATTAAATATTGCTTTATTAACAAAGTCTTGGATGCAAAAGTGTAGTGTATTCTCTTTAAAATTATTTCCCAAGACAGGGCACGATGACACACACCTGTAATCCCAGCAGCTTGGGAAACTAAGACAAGAGGATCACGATTCAAAGCCAGCCTCAGAAACTGTGGTGTTCAATGTAACCTTAACCCTGTCTCTAAATAAAATACAAAATAGGTTTGGGGATATGGTGCCCCTGATTTCAATCCCTGATACTTCCCCAAAAATTATTTTTCAAGTTATTTACTAGAATTTTATTTGTTCAATATTGATTTTAAAAAGTACTTATTGGTAAATCATCTACACGACAACATTGTTCTAATTCCTTCCATAAATGAAGTAACAAAGAATCCTGTTCATGTAGATCTTACAATCTGTCAAGGGAGAAGAACAATAAATTTTACTAAAACAAATAAGGTAAATGATACCTAGTATAGAGACACTGTTAAGAAAATAAAGTTGGAAAAGAGGAAGACAGATCAGAATGGTAGGGATATTGTGGTGAGTGTGTAGCCTACATGATGGAAAGTAAGGGATTCAGTCAAGCAGATATCTCAGCACTGAGAATTCCAGAAAAAGTGTATCAGAGAAATGTACATAAAACATAGTGTGCTTTATTGTGTTGTGGCCATTGTGGCTTCAAAAGTAAGACTATGGGTGAAATGCAATATCCTTCAAGGGTTTTGAGCACAGTAATGGCATAATTGAATTTATCATTTAAAAAAAATATTATGGCTATTGTGCAGCAAACTATAGGAAGGAAAGGAAAAGGATTGAGATTATTTGTAATATTTAGAATTTAGATAATTATAAGTTATGATTATTGGAAAAGAAATAGCAGCAGAGGTGACAAAATTTGTTGGATTTTCAAGATACAAGTTGAGAGATTTTTCTTAATGAGATGTGTAATTGAAGAAGGAGAAGAAAATGACAACTCTAAGTGTTTTGACTTGAATAATTAAATAAAAAATTATACAAACTAATTTTGGGAATGCTATTGATCAAATATTTCTTGAGGAATCATCTGGAATGTAATTTTGGATATGAATAGTTTGAGATGGCTAATAAATATTTAGATAATGATTTCAAGGAGATGGTTGGATATGACCTAGTTTAGAATCAAAGATGTGGGTTCGAGAACTAAAAGTATAAGTGATTACTGCTACAAATAGAAGACATCATTAAATTTAAATAAAAAAAAAAAAAAACTGGGTTGTTTGAAGGCATTTCAACACTAAAATGTAAGCAAAATTAGAATGAAACTGTAAAGGAAATTGAAAATGTGAGTAAAAAATAAAGTTTGAAAAAGTAGACAGTGTGTTTTAGTAAGTTTTTTTTTTGTTGTTGTTGTTTTGTCTTTTTCTTTCTTTCTTTTTTTTTTTTTTTTTTTTTTTTTTTTTTTGTCACTATGATCAAAAGACCTGACAAGAAAACATAGAGGAGGGAAAGTTCATTTTGGCTCACAGTTTCAGAGTTCTCAGTTCATAGATGGCTAATTCCATAGCTCTGGGACAAGGTGATGCAGAATATGATAACAGAAGAACAAGTCAAATAAAGCAGCTCAGGACATGGCAACAAGAAAGCATAGATCTGTGCTCACCAGAGAAAATTTATAAACCCCAAGGCACGTCCCAGTCACCTACCTCCTCCGTCACACTCGACCTGCCTACAATTACAACCCAGTTAATCCATCAGAGGATTGATCCACTGACTGGGTTATAATCACCATAATCTATAATCATTTCACTTGTGAGCATTCTTACATTTTTCTCACACATAAACTTTTCAGGGACACCACATCCAAATCATTTAAATAAGGTCTTCTGGAAGCCAAATAAGAAAATATCAAGGACTTGACCAATTATGTCAGTGTGGATGATGTTGATAACATAAGCTCTCAAACTAATCACTGGATTTAATGACTTGGAGTACATAGGCACAGATGAAAGTCACTTTGTGGGTGACAGTTGCAGTAGTGTTAAGAGAGAAACTGAGAGGTGATACTGTAGGCCATTAATATAAATAAATCCTTCTGGGAATTTTACAAGCAAATAGATAAAGGAGGAAGTAAGGTCTAGAAAAACATTTTTGATTTTTATGTTTTCAGTAACTGGGAGTGACCCATCAGAGAGTGAAAAAAAATGGTCATAGGGAATGGGGAGAATAATTTGAGCAAAATGAAGAAACAGATATAATGAAATTAATCTTCCCTTTAAAAATCCACTGGTGATAAAATGGAGGGAAAGAAAAGTAATTAGAGAATGAGGCAGATGAAGATAGTGAAGGTTAAAAGATCATTTAATTTTGAAGATTTTCATATAAAAACAGAAGGACTGATATATTGAGCATGAAAGATAAATAATAAGTTTGATGTTTAAGATGTAGGTTGAAAATTAAGTAGGATTTCCACAAGAACATGTTCCATAAGTGTGACATAATTATGACATATAGTTTAAAATAGGAGTAAAGATATGTAAGTCATGCTGGGTGTGGTGGTGCACAACTATAATCCAGTGACTCAGGAGTCTGAGGCAGAAAGATCATGAGTTCAAAGCCAGCCTTAGAAAATTAGTGAGGCCCTGTTTTAGAATAAAATATATATAAAAAGGGCTGGGAATGTGGCTCAGTGGTTAAGTGTTTGTGGATTCAATCTCTGGTACTAGGGGAAAAAAAGAAATTTCTATGTTGTATAAAATGAAGTATTGACTGCAGTCAAGGAAATGAATGCAGTTATCAAGATCAGAATATAATTGAAAAACATATCATTCAGATTTTGACAGAGAAAAAGTGTATAATCATTCAAATTAAGAAAGAATATATGTAATGCTTTTGTCTTACATTATTTTTCATGTGTATTTATATTTATTAATTATTTAAATTAATACTACATATTTAGATTTATGCTGATAAATGCAGTCATAAATTTCTAGTTAAGGCTACCTACCACCTCAAGCTGGTCCTTCCATTTGTACAGATCCTATGGTTTCTTACCTGAAGAGTATCATGCCTGTAATTTTCTTAATTCTTTTCTACATCATCAATTTTTGCTTCCTGACTGATTAATATTCAAGTAGGTATAGCTTAGTTTATTTAATCATTTCTTTGTAATTGTCTTTTACAGAAGACCACTGACTCCTAATGACTGATTTAAAACTTACCTCAACTTAATTTATCGCAACACTTCACTTTGTTTATCATTTCTTCTTTATCTATACATCCTTATGCATTGGTGACTGTGAAGTCCCTTTCTCCACCTTTTTCTATTACTTGCTGAGTATGTGCTTTCAAAAATATTCTGTGTGGTTTTTCTTTCTTCATTCTTTCTATATACACTGGCATCTGCTCAGCTTTTTTTTTTTTTTTTTTCTGTTTTTTTTTTTTTTTTTTTTTTTTTTTTTTATTTCTGTTCTCCCTACTTTGGCATTTGCACAAAATCCCCTGGCTCCAAAAATTTAAGACTTTGCAATTTTTCTTTACTAATATTTACTCTGTTGCTTTGTCTCTATTTGCATATGTATCTTCACTAAATTTACAGAATTTTAACCAGAGTTGGATCACAAGTTATACATAATACCTGTCATTGCTCACTTTACATCTTAGTGTTCCATGTACATTTGTGAAATGAATAACTGATTTTAGTGCCTCATAAAGAGATATATTAGTTGACAAGCTACTTTCAACTCTTCCTGTTGTTATTAAAAATTTAATCAAAACATAAACAAACAAAAACAAGAGGCTTGAATAAGACAGAAGATTTTGCTTGTTATGAAAAATTCTGGAGATAGGTATTCTCGGTTTTTATTCCTTCTCTCCTAATTATTGAAAACTCAGGATCCTTGCATATTATTATTCCTTCCAAGATCATATAATGTCCAAGATTGAGTCAAATGTTTCATTTTCTACTACCACTTATAGGCCAATGCCACAAGTTAGTTATATGACCCCCTTGCTCTAAGAGACAATGGGAAAATGAATCCTTGGTCTGGGTTTTCATTGCCCAGCTAAAAATCTATTATGAAATTAAATGTAGAGTTATTTGGACAGAGCTGGCCACTTCTAACACACTCCTTTAATTAATGTAGTACCTCCAAGGAAAATGTGTATAATGTAAACTTACTAGTATTTTATATACATCGAGTGTGTGCATGTTTATATGTGTGTTTACACTAGTATGTGTCAATATAGGTATATATCTATATGCACACAAATATGGGTATTTATGTATAGATACAGTTGTGCATTGCTTAATGATAGGGATGTTTTCTGAAAATCCGTCATTAGATGATTTTGTCATTGTATGAACATCACAGAGTGTTCTTACAGAAACTAAGACAGCTATAATGTCAGTAAGTGATAAAATCTCATGGGGCCACCATCATACTTGTGGTACCTAATTGATCAAAACATTAAATGGCACATGACTATATATGAATATCTGTGTGTGAATAAATATTTTGTATATATGCATGTGAGCATATAGACATGCATACTTATATGGATGATCTGTATACCTATACCTCTATATGTGAATTTATATGCAGACATAAGTGTATCTTTTGTATATGTACATATTTCTAAGCATGTGTATATACACAAGTATTTATGTGTATGTGTGTATATACATATAAGTTACAAAGCTGATAATGTACCTTAGGCAAAATTTCTTTAGTACTTCTTTTAATATCTACATCAGAAGTGCCAGCATTATTTTTTAAATTGCAAATTTGTTGGTTTAAAGTCTATAAGCATCAGTTCAGGAAATCTGCAAACCAGGTTGATTCCAATACATATTAAATATAGACTACTATAGCTATAGAAATTAATGCCATAATTTTGGTTTCTTCAACATTACAACTATGTCATGTGGTTGTCCTATAATCATCCCTCAAGAACTGAAATATATCTTATTATTCAAAATTTGAAGGACAAATTAATATGATCTAGCAAACTAATCAGGCTAATTATGTATTACAAACATTATTTGGCATAAATTTATGTAATGAATAGGGCAAAGATTCTTATAGTAGGTTAGCACATTGTCTAACTAAATAGAATAAGTTACTCCAGAGGCAACTGTCCATAATCTTCATTCTGCACAAATAAATAACAGAGACATTAATCTGGTCAAACAGACATTACTGTTTACTTCTTTACTTGTGACAATTATTGAACCAGAATATTAACTAAATCCATTGCTCTGAAAGTTAATATGTATCTACAGTGGCAAAATAACTTAAACAGCTATTATGATTTTGTAATTTTGAACTACTCCCCTTTTAACATGATAAATTGTAAGGCTAAGATGGATCCTTAAGATCATGCTGCCTAGCTTTCCAATTTGAGGAAGAGGAAACGAGGACTCCATGTGTATACTGAGAATCAAAGATGAGAATTGAGATATTTTAATACTTGATCCAGTATACTTTTTCATTAAACCATCTCTTGTTATTAGGCACACAACTAGGATTTTATTCACATATAAATATAATACATAAACATATTGCATTTGTCTTAAAACCATGTTTAATAGATATTTATATAGTACATATGCATTTATCTGTTATATCTCATTGACATTTTTCATGACATCAAACTTCAATATGTAAATATTATAGTATAAATTAATATTTGAAAACATTAAACATTAAATGTGCCCACATAAATTGCATGAATACCTAAATCTATTTTTTCTTCAAGCAGTTAGAAATTCTTTCATATTATTGAGAATGCCTCATATGGCAAATCTATCATTTTTAGTATCTTTAAATATATTTTTCTGCTTTAAGGAAAACCCATTTGGCAGTGTAGCAAGTGACAATATATAACAGAAGAAGAGTTGCATACTGAATGAAACTTGAATTAATACAAGTATCAGGTGAATATGGAAAGAAGTATATTTCAGAGGGTTTCCTCATCTAAGCAGACCAGTTCAATTTAAATATCAAATATTTCTTATCATATTCTGAGGTGCAAATTTTTATTATTACAAAGTCTACCTTATGTTTTTCACTTAAAAATTATGTAAATAAAATTATAAATGTTTTATACATTAATATGAATATATACAACTTTCCCATTTATTATAAATAAATGTAGGTATGATACATTCATCTCATTTTTTAAATTTTTTATTTATAGTAGTATGTATTACAGTTCATTCTATACATATAGAGCATCTTTTTAAACAAAACAGTTTGTATACAAAGTATATTCGCAGCATTCAAGTCTTTAATCATGCATTTAGAACACTGATTTTTAACTATTAGTGCAGAGAAAAATAATTCTTCAGTGATGTTTTCATATCTCTAAGAATTTGAACTTAAATGTGTTATTGAATCTATAGTAAATACATTTTAATTCTAAACAATACCTAGATCTGTACAAGTTAATGGATGCCTGTACAGCTTTTAAATCTAAGAAAGTGATTACCTATATAAAAAATTTTAATTAGTGCATACATTATCCAAAGATATATTTAAATTTCTAAAAGAAAAAGATGTACATCTGTCTTCTTTTTTTAATCTTGTGTGATCTTCCAAAAAGATATAATAAAACATTGTGAAACTAAATAAAACATAGGCCTACCATACATAATATGACTAATTCCATGACCTTATTCAGCCCATTTAAATTAAACACCAACTGTATGTCATCATAACTCATTTGGAGATTCCAATATGCATGCTTCATAAGTCCTTGCTCTCCTTACTTCCTCTCTACTTCCATAAAGTACTTTCATGAATATTACCCAGAGCCACTACAACTCTAACACTCTAAATTCCAATATTTTTCTTGTTCACTCCATCTGTTTTTTTAAAATTTAATTATAAATTTGATGTTTGATCATTTTGGCAATTTATGAACCTATGACTTGACATTTGCCTAGTGAAGACACCATTTCCATTTTGACAGGAGAAAAGTGTGAAAGAAGCAATGTGTCCAATATAAGTTTTTAACTACAGAGACAAGAAAATGAGCTACATTCCTTCTGGTAGTTTTTATTTTCACCCTGAAGGAAAAGGCAAGGTCAATGCTGCACGTGAGAAGAAATAGTAAGTTAGGATATTTTAGGAGAGTGATAGTTATTTGAAATATCTTCTTTGGAGAATGAGGAAAGAAGAATTATTGGGCAATGTTCTGAATACACTTGAGATTTTACAACATGAATTTGTAGTAGCAACAACTTATAAATTTTCAAAATATATCTACAACATGGCACAGCAACTTTGATGTGAGATACAACAAGGCATTATTGGGTCATGGGATATTATGAAAATCGAGAAGAATTTGAAGATGTTGGCAGAGCACAGCCAGGATAAGGAAGGAAAGAATTTCCAATGGAGTTTGCCTCTTCTAAGCACATGGAATTTTATTTATAAATTTTATGACATAAAACATTTATTCCTGAGAGCCTATATTTTTAAAAAGTGCTAATTATAAATGTTAAAATCTCTAAAATAAGAGAGAATATGAAGTTTTAATAGTACATTGGTCATATGTCTCTAATACACAAAAATCTTTGAATTTTTAATAAACTTTGAAATTTGTCAAATTCATTCAATTTAGTAAGATGTTTTTCTAAAAATAATTAAGTCCTATTAATTCAACTTAAGCTATGATTAAGTCATTTACTTGGAATGTTATCTACTATAATTCTCCTCCTTTAGCATGATAATTTTTATGAAACAAGTCTATTCCCAAATAATTAATTCCCCTAATATGTTTAAACTCTTATAGGTTGTAAATATTTTATCCTAAAAGTGCTTTGATTTTATGGATTCAAATTCAATTATCCAATTCATATATAACATTTACATGCATAGTAAAAATAAAAGTTAAATTTAAAATCTATTTTTGAACTCACTTCTGATTGAACAATTAAAGATGATTACAAGTCACTCCTCCCTTCTACAATGCCTTTCTCAACTACAATGACTAACATCTTTCTTGAACATTCATGTTTTGTTCAACATGCCTTCCTGCATTATCCCACATACTTTAAATACAGTCAAGTAGTCACAATGATTAGGAAATGCAGGCGTTTTCTTTTTCTTTTCCTTTGTTCTTTGTTTCTTGGCTTAAGCACAGACGAGTGGAGAGAATGGACCTTGGAAACTGATATGAATTTTTGATTCAGGAGAAAGCAGAGGGCACACTAGAAACTAGGAAGAGGTAAATAAGGATTTGTCCCTTAGAGTTCTGAGAGAAAATGTGGGCCCATTGACCTTGGATTAGGTCTTGAGAATCCAGAATATGAGCAAAAGATTTCTGTTGTTTAAAGCCACCCACTGTGTAGTACTTGGTTATAGCAGCTTTAGGAGATGATTAAACTAATACTGATTTTCAGAAATGTGTTTGATTTTCAGAGAACACTTAAGAGGATAACTAAGCTCCAATCTTTCATAGTGTATAACACTTAAGGATTCAAACAAAATAATAATATTCAATAAAAATATGGTGTTGTTACTTATGTTTCCATAATACTTAAGTAAGTTGAACGTGGGCAAATGAAATATAAATTTTCCAATTCTAACAACAGAGAACTGGAAGGTATACTGGTAGCTTTTACTCATTTTCACTTTTATTGTATAATAATACCAGAAACAATGACATAAATGAGAATTACTGATATTGAAGTAAGATGTGATCAAAGTTTTTTTTATTGTGTTTAAATCTCAATTAGAACTGAAGGAAACATATGTATAGGATCAAAATCATCTCTTTTAGTCAAATTTGGTTTGTCTAACTAGAAACTACACCTAGGGAAATAGCTCTTCTGTAGATGTGATGAGCAAACATGTAATTTTTTCCCTGACCAGTTGCTTTTTGTAATGAAAATATTAACACTAGTAGAAAATATTATTATGTCTTCAGAAGTAATGACTTCCTTATCTGGGTTTTCCTTATCCTTTCTCCCACATATGTGTATTATAATCTTCACCATGACACAGTAGGGAGTTTATTCTTTCTGTTCTGCTGTACACTGAACTCCTCAAATACCAAAAAAAAAAAAAAAAAAAAAAAAAAAAAAAGGATTATTCCTTCCTGAGCCTACAATAATTTTTGTCCTTTGGTAGGTGCTGAATAAATATTTGTGAATTCAAAAATATAGAGCTTTATATTGTTGTTTAGAATCCAAATGCAGTTTATTTTAAATCCATTTTTCAAACAATAAAAAGCTTAAAACTCTGTTTTTCATGGACATTGTTTCATTTTAAAAGGCAGGTATAATTTCATTAAGCATTTATCATGGGGTTTTAGTTCAATCTTCCTCTGTACACTAATGAGTGACTGACAATGTGTTTTAAGAGAGTTGAAGTGTACCTATTATTGCAAACATCACTTAGCATGAACCAGAGTCCAAGCTAAGCATTAAAGAACCATAACCCTGCCCTTTCTCACAAAAGACATAAAAGTGAAAATTTCAAAATATAAGACAGGTACTATGTAAGCCCAGAAAAGTGGTGTCTCCACATTGAGATGGTAGAATGTGGAGGAAAAAAATTAAATGCCAAGGCTACTTATTAATATATAATAATTATAATTTAAGGCACTTCAAGATCCCATCTTCATGGCTTGGAAGATTGGAAATAACTACTCCATGTTTCAATGTAACAGTGCTCTTTTTTTTTTTTTTTTTTTTTTTTTAATGTCTACACCGTTCAGCATAGACACATTTTTTTTAACACAATACCTTTATTTTATTTATTTATCTTTATGTGGTGCTGAGGATCGAACCCAGGGTCTCGCATGTGCTAAGTGAGCACTCTACCACTGAGCTACAATCCAAGCCCTGTAACAGTGCTCTTGAATATGAGTGTTTTATTATAAGTCATCAGAAAGTCCAAATACTATAACAGAAACTGAAATAGTGATCTCAGTGACATGTGAAAGAATTTCAAAAATTAATTTTGAATGATAAAGCACCTTTGATAAGCACCTTATCGTCAATAGTCAAGAATTTAGGTTTCGTCCTTCTACTATGCCATTCCTTACCTATGTCTCATTTGTATAAGTTGCTTTCATCTAAGTGAACAGAAAGTAATGCTTGGTGTCTTCATTTTTCTCTAACATCAAATCCTTTAAACTCACCTCAAAATGCAAACTTTGTGTGAATTTAAATTCTGGTAGTGGCCAAGATATAATGTCCTCTCAACTCAGGAAGCAAAACCAAATGCAACCAAGCTGAATGTCAGAAAAATCAAAGTGTGATACTAGGGAAAGTTGTTCTGGTTATTGTCTCACTATTGCCTTCAAGTTTATTTTAAGGAGTAAGATTACCTGTGGTATATATATAAATGTATATTTTTATTAATACAAGATTTTTATACTTGTTAGTCTTCAAATATATTAATAATATTTGTCATTTCATTTAGTATGTATTGAATAATGATACTTATTCTTTTACTATTCAACTTTACTGCAGTAGTCCTCCTCTATCTGCGGTGGATATGTTCTAAGACTCCCAGTCAATACCTGAAACCACAGGTAGTTTAGAACCTTATATGTGCTATTTTATTCATACACTGTCAACCCTTGGTATTCCTGGGTCCACATTAATGGATTTAATCAACCTCGAGTTGAAAATATTTGAAAAACACTGTTTCTGTCCTAAACGTGAATAGATGTTTGTTTGTTTGTTTTTTGTAATTATTCCCTAAAAAGTATGATATAACAATGATTTACTTAACATTTACATTGTTTTAGTATTATTAGTCATCTAGAAATAATTTAATTATATGGGAAGATGTACATAAGTTATATGCAAGTGTTGAACCATGTTATATAAGATAAGGGTCTTGACAATCTGTGATCTAGGGTATCTGCAGGGTTTTTGGCACCAATCCCTTGTGGATACCAAGAAGTGGTGCATGCCTATGATAAAGTTTAATCCATTAACTGTAGGAGCCTTGTTTGGGGAGATGGCTTGAATTGCGGTTGACTATGAGCCATGGAGATTTGGGCATTGTCGCCTTCCGTAGTCTCACGGGACTTGTCCCGAGATCTCGAGTGACTTGGCCGAAATTGCTGATCGGGTCAGTGCCATTTTGGTGGTGTGTGTGGCGTGTGTTAGTCGTTGTTAGAACCGGAGAAAAAAGTTATCAAAATAAAAAGCTGTTTGTCTCCAGTTTGCCTCTAAACTTCTTCCCGCGACTCCGTTGCTCCAAGCGCTTCAGGCGACAACAATTAACTAAACAGAGGAAGAGATTAACATAACTAAAATTAAAATAGAATGATTGTAATAATGTGCTGCAATAGTAGTTACATAAAACTTTGAAAATATTTATTCTTGGAATTTTCCATTTAATATTTTGAGATCCTGTTGACTGCAGGTAACTGTAACCAGGGAAAGTCATAGTGGATAAAGGAGGATTACTATATTTGATTTTGGAGGACAAATTAAAATACTTAAAGACATAAATATTTAAGAAGAAAATGAATGACAAAAACTACATTCAAATGTACTTTACTTTTCTCTCTCTCTCTCTCTCTATCTATCTCTATCTCTCTCTCTCTCTTCTTTCTTTTTTAACCTGAATAAAGGTTGCTAAAAAGTCATAAGAATGATCCTTGCCCAAATAATTTTCCTTTTGGTTAAAAAATATTCTGCCTGTGAAACAAAAGTTTTTTCTCGCAGGCATTGTTTCAGTAATCTTGGATGTTTAGAAATCACTGAGTACATATTAACTACTAACCTTTCATCTTAGACTCCCTGGATTCAGGAGTCCTGGCTTGGTTTCCTGCAAGTAGTGGTCTGGTTCTGAAGATACACTATGAGCAATGCTCTCTGTAGCATTTACATGTAGATGTGGTGCTTGGGATGATTCTATTTAGCTGTTACACTGTGAACAGGGCAAGAAAATGATACAGTAATTTTAGCTACCTCTTGATATTTTCTAATTGGTTTTCCCCACAGAGGAAAAGAATGGAATTTATAATGAAGATTTCCACCTTCATTAAAAGCTAACATGGTGTTCAAAAATTAGCCACAAGTGAAGCTATTAAACCTTTCAAATTTATGCAAAAGTACAATGACTAAGTCAAGACTAAAAAAGTCATGATACAATGTAAGATTTTTTCTCATGTATTTTAATAAAAGGTAGGCTAAGCTTGCATATAATTGCCTTCTGATTTTTTTTAATGTATCTTAGGGCACAGAACTCTGTTCATATTTAATTTACTAAACTGAAGTCATTTAAACAACAAAAGCTACATACATGGCAATGGATGTTCATAAGGATTGGTACCACATGAGACAACTTAATATTTCTATTTGATCATTAATTTGTCTTAATGGGATTTTTGTGGCAAAAGAGAGCAACTAAGAGTATATTTCCTACACCACCAAAGCACCAAGAGCTGTGCAGGTGATACAATGTACACCTGTAGAGGGCTGTGATCACATCATACACTATATAAGGGTACAGCTGAGTATGGCAACTGAGTGCACAACCTGACATGGAATATGGTTTGTTGTTTCAATCCTGACTTTGCCAGGATTGTTTTCCCCTGCCCTGGCTGCACTTGTGTCAGTCAAGTTTTATCTCATTCAGTTATTTTTGATGAGTTAAGAAATGTCTTTTCTAACTTCACACTTTCTCCTTTGTTTCAAATTTTAATATAATTTCTCTCTAGAAATTGCAATTAAGCATCTGAGAAACCAAAGATAAGATCTTGAACTGCAGACAAGTATTCTCACTATTGTCTCCCACATTCAAAATGATATAATTCTCACATCTAGGCCTCAAAAATTAGTCCTGATTTCTGTTACTGCTCGTTCAAACTAGTTAATTAGCAAACAACAAATTCATTCCTTGCCACTTATTTCTTATCAGTTATTTCCTTTCCTCATGGCACTACTCTAGTCTCTTTACCTCTCTTCACATTGTGTATTGGAGTCATTTTCTAATAATTGTTCTTATTATATTCTCTCACCCTCCTCTTATTGTGAGTGCTGTATTACTTTATATTTTTCAGATTGTAACATGTGGCTAAAATCTTGAGGATTCTATTTCTTTCTGAATTAATTTCAAACTCTTTAGGTAAAAATACAAATCCCTAAACAATGTAGATCCCTTACTACTCAGATTTTAATTGCTACTCAAGGATCTTTTGACTAGCATCAAAAGAGTACTTATTTTCTTTAAACATGCTGAGCAAATCAACTCATAATTAATTTTCACAGCCTTTCTCACCTTAAATAATCCTCTTCCCAAAACATCACATTGAGACCAATTCTGCTCCTATTTTTAACCTTGAATGTTCACCTTTTGCAATTGAAAGTATATCTTTTCTTGATGCTTTTTTGTATACAGTTTGATGGCATGTAACTGAGGGAAAACCTAAATAAAGCTTCACTTGCTTTTAGTTGACTTTAAAAAAATCACTGATTTGGGAGGTCATGCAATGGAGCAATGTATTATTAGTCTCCCACCGCTTTGCTGAAAATGACATCTTTGATATATAGGTCATGGTGATAATGGTTACCTGGGTTACTTTTCAGAAACTTTATGGAAAGCACTGACCCTTGGGCCTGAAAAAGTGTTAGATGGGTAACTAAAACTGGGTGAAAAAGCTTGGCATCTCTATTTTATTATTGTATCTGTGCCTTTTGCTACCTTAACCTTTGTGTCAGATTTATGCTCAACTCTACATGTAGATGAATTTTCATTTAATGAATGTGTCAGGGAATGGTAGTACAAGATTTATTTGCCCTAAATTTACCTAATCTCTCTCTTTCCCCTTCAAGGCTGAAGACACCAAAACATAATTACGAAGATATATGCAAGCTTTATAGGGACATCATGAACCTGTGATTATGTATGTACCAAATGGTACAGGTTTCACAGAAATTACCAGGGTTTGCAATATCTCCTTCCGGACCACAGGAGTGGTATCTAGAGGTCTCCAGTCATCAGTCCTCTCCTAACCTAATTGCCCCTACTTTCCCTCTTGCCTAAGGATAAAAGCAACTTGAAACTTATGTTCAAACTCATCTGTATTGGCAATAGTATGACATATTCTTGATTTGCTGGCTTTCCAAGCAAATCTTTCTCTTTCCCAACAACATGTCCTGGAATCATTGAGCCTTTTCAAGTGGAAAATATACAAACTTGGTTTTAGAAACAAGCATAATGCTTTTATTACAACAGTTGCTTTTATTTTATTTTAATTTTTTTTTTTTGCTTTTAGTCATTTTTTATAGAATTTTAAAAGTGTTACTTTTTATTTGAGATAATTACAGATTCATATTCATTTTGGTATATAGTTGAGAGATCCTGTATTCCCTACACCCAGTGTCCCTAATGGTAACCTCTTGAATAACTAGAGTATGATATCACAATAAGAAAAATGACTTTGGTGGAATTCATCAAACCAATTTTTATTTCATCACTTTTATTTGTACGTGTGTATGTGTGTGTGTGTATGTGTGTGTGTGTGTGTGTTTAGTCAATGTAACTTTATCACACATACAGATTTGTGAATGCCACTGTGGTGGTAAAGCAGTTCTATCCAAAGCATTCTTGTACTGCCCTTTCGTAGCCATAGCCACTTGCTTTCTTCTCCCTAACACCTGGCAATCATGTCCATGGCTATAACTTTGTTATATCAAGAGTACTATAACTTTTAAAAACACTTTTTGATTTAAAAAAATACAATGAATTCCTAGTTGAATTATTTAAAACTTTCACATTTTTGTGCTTCCAGTAACACTGTAGATATAAATTGTTTTTCTAGATTTCCCATAGAGTAAATCATTAGCAACATTATTATAACCATAGTTTATAGTCATATTACCACCCTTTTATCTGGAACCTATTTTACTTTTGTATCCAAGGATGTGCTTGAATGAAAAACAAATTTGCTTAATTTTTATTTAGAAAAAGTAAGGAAGAGCATTTAAATATTTTAAAACAAAAAGCATTCCTATATAGCTCTGCCACTAAATTACTGAGTGATCTTATGCAAAATATTGTGTGACTTTAATATTTCTCAATTTTTTATGCTTTTAGACATGTAATTAAAATAAGTTTTCTATTTTATGATTATAAAACTGCTTCTAAATGACAAAATTTTAAGGTTGTTTTTTGGGTATTATGGCCATGCCCTCTATCTTTAACTTATTGTTTAATTCAAAATTTAAATTATAAAAGATTGGACAAATGTTATAGTCAGTTTATGAATTTTCCTTTGACAGTGAAAGCAAGGATATATCATAGACAAATTTGATTAATAAGCATTAAATTCAAAAGGTTAATTGTGTCTCCAAATATTCTAAATCTAGATAACTGTTATAATTTGTTGTACACATAGTATCCATGAATCTACCCTAAATTCTAGTTGAACAAGTCTTATTTCTATGTTTTTATTTCTACGACACATATAATGACATCCATGAATTCATATTCAACTTAAAAAATACATTTTGCTGTTCTTCCCTTAAGCTTAATTTTCTAGTGAAAACGTTTTATAGGAATACAATAGTCAAAGATAACAGAAGAAACTGTGACTTGTTCATTCAGATTTATTATTATTATTATTATTATTATTATTATTATTATTATTATTACTATTATTTTGTGGTACCAGGGATTGAACTCAGGGGCACTCAACCACTGGGCCACATCCCCAGCCCTCTTTTTGTATTTTATTTAGAGACAGGGTCTCACTGAGTTGCTAAGTGCCTCGCCATTGCTGAAGCTGGCTTTGAACTCGCGATCCTCCTGTTTCAGCCTCCCAAAGTGCTGGGATTACAGGCGTGCGCCACCGCGCCTGGCCCAGATTTTTTATTATTTTATCTTCCTAAATCATCTTTATGTAGCAGAATTTACGAGAGTACTCAGTCTTCATATTATCAGTAGAAAATTTTAACCTTTCAGTTTATCACTGGCACTTTCTATGAGTATATTATCATTTATAACCTTGGCATAATATGCAAAAATGTTTTCAAGTATCATTTTTTTTCATATAAGGGTCAATATCCATAAATAACAGTCATGACTGTCTTATTACATAGGGAGACATCCTAATAGATTGATACAGAATGCTTATCCTGAATGCTGCAAGCATAGTTCATTACCTATCTTCACTAAGACACTTGAATTATATAATCCTATGTTTCTCTGCTTCTGAGAAATGAGTTAGCCACAGCCCTAGTAAGTCTACTGATGTTGACTATATACATATATTGAAGCTATTTCAAGGTGACTACCTGTATAAACATTTAACTCTTGAGATAGTTAGAAGAGACCATAACAGATGTTTAAATTATTGATAATCTAAAAGGGTTATACTTAAGGGTTAAACAAGGTTATACTTGTTTGAATAGATGAAGTCAGTAGTTATAAATAATAGAGGGAGTGAATTAGACTGATAAGTAGACATTACAATAATTAATACTTTCCCAGTAAGTTAACAAGATGTTAAGATCTTTTCTTTGAAAGACATATACAGAAGATAGACAATTGATTATTGGCAATAGGGGATGCATGAAGTCAATAGTGATTGTTATAGTATTATTAAAACATCTTTTTAATTCCAGGTTTCCATATTTATTCGCAATCTCACCAGTATTTCCCAAATGTTATTAACATCAAATAGTATGTTCACCAAATAAAAATTCACTTGGTCTTCATTTTACTTAGAAACAATGCTCACTACGACACCAATTGTTTAGCCATACATTGATCATTTCAACCATTATAATACAGGCCTTTTTCAAAGCAAAATTATAATAATATATAGTGTCTGTAGTACTAATTTAATGTAATTTTCAACTAGCTGACAAAAACATAAAACACCATTTGATTTTTGCACTCCCTAAAGATAATTCCAAACTACAAAATAATCCTGTTTTGATATATGAAAGCATGGTATGAAGAATGTAGTTTATGCCCTTGAAATTTTTCTGGAGAGAGTAGACATTTTTAATGGCTTTCATTTTAGATTAAGGTTGTGACTTAAGGAACACATTTGTAAAATATTTGTGAGAGGTTATAGGGAAACTCTATAGCCATAAAACAAAATTTTAAAAAGTTATATACAGTGTCAAAAAGGTAATATGGCTTTAGTCTCCTTAGGTCTGTTGTCTACCAAATGTTCTAACTAACTATAGTATGTAAGATTATATAATATAATTCCATTTATTAAGCCTCTGATTGGAGCATGCAAAAATTTACATTCTAATTTTCTAGTTATCTAGATTTCTGCAAATGACATACTATTAAAAACCTGGTGGAAAGGTCTGTCTTAAGGTTATACATCCCATAGCTCTTGATAATATTCAGTTTCCAAATTGAAATAACTTAATTACATTCTCTAAGGATCCATTTTCCAAGTAGGTGCAGCTGTTGCATTTTCTTTTTTAGAAAGACAATTATAATTACGGGCAACTTGCTTAAGAAGATGGAATTAATAATTCATTGCAATTTTAGAAAAACTGAGAATAAAGTGTAGCTTTGTAACATGAAAAAGAGATAGGTGGTGGTAGGCCAACTGGAAGAAAGGTATTCTGCATGTGTGTGCTTTAAATAACCCTTTGAAGAGATTACAAGAGAATCTACCAATAATTTCTTATAGAGTGAGTCATATAGTATTTACAACATTTACTACATACCAGAAATTGGCAAAAATAGGAACAATATTCAGCATGAACATTAAATTTGGGAAGGAGGACGTGTATTAACAACTCATTCCAGGAGCAGTTCATGAGATATGTATAAAGCATTAGCTGAAACAATATAAGAGAAGACCACATCAAGGATTTAAGAGAAACTTTATTAGGGGAGTACATTTCAGCTAAATCTTAAAATAAAGCTTATAATTAATTAGGGTGACAAGTCTGGGGAGCATAAAACTAAAATTAAGTGATATTACAAAAGGAGGATATTGTAAAGAACTGAATAATCACAGATTGTGTCCTACTTGTCAGCTTACATGTTAGCTTACCACATTTTTCCAATATGAAGGAGCAGATATAAGGCACTGAGTTCAACAACAAGGCCCTTTATTAATCGTTGCACAGCAAGCAAGATTAACTTTAGACTGTATAAGTTTCCCTTACTATATATTTTATACAGTGATATGATGAGGAATGGCTAAAACCTGCATGTGCAGTATGTTCAGGAGAGAAACCCTGAATAATAGTGTGTAGTAAAAAATCACCTGTCCATTCTTCTAGAGTAAAACACTGTCTCATTTCAAGGATATAAGTAATATTACCCTTTCCACTAAGGAAGGCACTATTTCCATTTTCCTCAGATATTTGTAATTAATTAAAAAAAAAAACTAGAAAAGATAGTTTGCAGAATTCTGTGTATCTACATTTAAGGTGTACAGAAATGAGAAAGAACTATGGAATGACTCCTAACAGTAAAAGCTCTATGACAAGAAACAGTATACTGCATCTTAAGAACCTCAAAATGTCTCATTTGAATAGCATGATTTATCCAGTTTATCTCAGGATGAAGAGGTTGGCATAACATATTGATATATTTGACAGTTATTCTGAGGTTTAATTGAGGGCAAGGGGACCCTGAATGATTATAATGCAGGTGAGTAACATAACAAGACAATTGGAAGGATCATTGTGTCTGGTGAGTAAGAATGGAATAAATGTGGGAAAGGAAGACAGCTCAGAAGCTTTGAAAATTAGCACCTAAGGGTAATGATAAGAATAAGAATTAATAATAAAATAGAACATGTCAATTAGACATAAGATAAAAGATAAGAAGTATTAGCTAGGATATGGAAAAAAGGGAACCCTTGTACAGTGTTAGTAGAAATGTAAATCAGAACAGCCATTATAGAAACAGTGTGGAGGTCCCTGAAAGAATTATAAGTAGGGCATATTTCCAAAGGAAATAACACATATACACACTCCCATGTTTCTCTTCATTGCCTTATTATTCACAACATATGAAAAAAATCTTAATGTCCTTTGATGAATGAATTTTAAAATATTATATATGGCCAGGCATGGTGGGGCATACCTGTAATCCCAGTGGCTTGGGAGGGTGAGACAGGAGGATGGCAACTTCAAAGCCAGCCTCAGTAACTATGGGGCACTAAGCAACTCAGTGAGACCCTGTCTTTAAATAAAATTCAAAATAGCGCTGGGGATGTGGTTCAGTGGCCGAGTGTCCCTGAGTTCAATTCCCAGTACCAAAAGACAAAAACAAAAACAAAGTTATATATGTATACATACACAGACACACACAAATGGAATGTTATTCAGCCTTAAAAAATAAGTATTTTTACATTACAACAATGTGAATAAATCTGGGGAACATTTTGTTAAGTGAAATAAGCCAGATGCAGAAAGATAAATACTGCATAATCGCACTTATGTGTAGAATTTAAAATAGTTGAACTCATGGAAGAAGAGAGTAGAGTGCTAATTGTCAGAGATTGAGAGGTGAGGAAATGTATTTCTTTACCTCCCCAGTTGTTTCCTTTGCTGTGAAGAAGCTTTATTAGTTGATGCACTCTTGTTTATTAATACTTGGATTTATTTACTGCAATGTAGGAGTCCTATTGAGGAAGTCATTGCCTGTGCCTATATGCTTGAGTGTTAGTCCTACATTTTCTTCTAGTAGTTGGATAGTTTCTTGTATGACAGAAAAATCTTTGTCAGCTACTTTTCTAACAGGATTAATATCTAGAATATATACAGAACTCAAAGAAATTTATACCAAAATTCAAATAATACAATTAATAAATGGGAAAATGAATTAAAAAGAAACTTCAAAAGAAAGACATACAAACATCTAACAAATATATGAAAAAAATATTTAAATCATGAGCAACTAGGGACATGCAAATCATAATTACACTAAGATTTTATCTCATACCAGTCTGAATGGCAGACATCAACCATACAAAGAATAATAAATACTGAAGAGGATGTGGAAGAAAAGGAACATGCTTACACTGTTGGTGGGATTGTAAATTGTCAAAATGACAATATTACCAAAAGCATTATACAAATTCAATTATTATTGAATATGGAAGTCAGTATGAAAATTCCTCAAAAGGATAGGTATGAATCCACCATGTGCCCCAGCTATACCACTCCTTGGTATTTATCCTGAAGTCATCATACTACAGTGATACAGGAGGCATACCTGTGTTACAGCAGCACGATTCATAATAGCCAAAGTACAGAACCAATCTAGGTGTCCATCAATGGATTAATGGATAATGAAAATGTAGTATATGTCCATAATAGACTTTTATTCCTTCATCAAGAAAAATGAAATTACATTATCCGCAGGAAAATGGATATAACTAGAGATCATTGCATTAAGTAAAATAAGTCAAACTTAGAAGGTCAGGGGCCATATCTTTTCTTTCATATGCAGAAGCTAGAGTGGAAAATGAAAAATCAAGTTGGGGGAAGATCTCATGGAAATCAAAAGGATCAGTAGAGGAAAGGGATCAAAGGGTATGAGTAGGGAGGTAGGGTAGAGTGTTGGGGAGTGATACTAACCAAATTATATTGTTATATTGTGTGCATGTATAAATATGTAACAATAAAACCTATCATTATGTTCAACTATAAGGCACCAAAAAATGACAAAAAATAAATGTACTTCACCTCATAAATTAGTTAAGGACAAGAATCACATGATCATTTCAATAGGTGCAGAAAAAGCCCTTGACACAAACTAGTCCCCATTCATGTTAAAAAATGCCAAGCAACTAGGAATAGAAGGAAATTATCTCAACATTTTAAAGACTATATATGACAACCCCAAACCAACATCATACTGAACAGAGAAAAACTGAAAGCACTTCCTCTAAAATCAGGAATAAATTAATATGTCCTATCACTCCTATCTAATATAGTTTTGAAACTTAAGCCAGACCAATCAGGCAAGAGAAGGACATTAAAGGATTATAGATTTGTGGTGGGGAGGAGAAGTTTTTTAGAAAAAAAAAAAGTCAAATTTCTGATGCTCATGACATGGTCCTATGTTCTAGAAGACCCAACAAAACTAGAGAGGAAAAAAAAAAAAAAAAAAAAAAAGAAAAAGCAAACAGAAAGACTTCTCAAGCTGATAAACAAATTCAATAAAAGTAGCAGGATACAAGATCAACATACAAAAATCTATAGCTTTTCTATATTCCAATAATGAATCTGCTGAGAAAGAAATCAGGAATTCATAATAATAAAAAAGTCTTGGGAATAATTTTTATCAAGATTGTGAAAGACCTCTACAATAAAAACTATAAAACACCAAAGGAAATTTGAATAGGTTATTAGAAAATTGAAGACCCCTCATGTTCTTGTATGGGCAGGAGTAATATTGTCAAAATAGACATGTTCCCAAAAGCATTATACAGATTCCATGCAATTCCCATTAAAATATCAAAATACTCTTCACAGAACTAAAAAACAGAAACAAAACAAACAATTTATAAAATTCACATGGAAGAATAAAAGACCTGGAATAACCAAAGCAGTTCTGTGCAAGAAGAGTAATGTTGAGGTAATCACAATATCTGATCTTAAATTACACTACAGAGCTACAGTAACAAAAACAGCATGGTATTAGCATCAAAACAAACAAGAATACCAATGGAATAGAAAACACAGAGGGATATAGTCATAAAATACTCAACAAAAGTGCCAAAAGCCAATGATGGAGAAAAGGTAGCCTTTTAACAAATGGTTCTGGGAAAAGTGTATATCCATATGCAGAAGAATGAAACTAGATATATATCTCTCACCCTATATAAAAGTCGAGTGTAAGTGGATCAAACAATTAAGAATTAGATCAGAAAATCTGGAACTCCTAAAATAAATAGGCTCAACACTTTATTATATTGGCACAAGATGCAATTTCCTTAATAAGACCCCCAATGTTCAAGAAATAGAACCAATTATCATTAAGTGGGGCATAATCTTTTAGAGAAAAGGAAACAAAAGCATGGAGCAAGATCCTATAGAATAGGAGAAAACATTTGCCTGCTACTCTTCCAGTAAAGAGTTAATATATAGGATATATAAAGAACTCAAAAAGCTTAATATGAACACAAAACAAAAAAGGCAAAAACTGAAAAACAAATAACCCAGTCAGCAAATGAGCATAAGAACTAAACAGACATTTCTCAAAAGAAGAAAACACTTTTTCCCCCTCTGTGGGAGAGCTTAATATAAGTTTAAAAAATCTCTAAAATGAGCATATTATTGCCCATTTCAAGCCAATATGTGATTATATAATAGAGCTCAGTGAGTGCAGGAAATATATTTGTTGGATTGTGTCTTCTAAAATTTCCTATGTGGAAGTCCTAACCCTCAGTACCTGTGAATGGGACCTTATTTGAATAAAGGGTATTTGCAGAAGATCTGTTAAAGTGAGGTTATTAGAAGGGGCCCTCCTAATCCAATATACCTGGATACTTATCAAGGAAGGTATGGGTGATACCTTAATAGGCAAAGAAACACCAAGATCACCAGCAAAGTAGCTAAGGAAGAGACATGGAACTAATTCTTCTCACAGCCTGCAAAAAGGAGCTAGCCCCATTGACACTTTGAGTTTCTAGCCTCCAGATCTGTGGGTAAATAAATTTTGAAGGTTTAAGCCATACAATTTGTGGAACTTTGTTATAGCAGCTTCAGCAAACTAATACAAAATGTGAGGGCAAGTGATTCCTTCCCAATAGGCCAAACAAAAATGGGGAGACTCCCTGAGTGGATTAGAAGAGATAATACAAACAAAACAAAAAGTCTTGAGCAGAATGGACCACACACATATAGTAGAAATGGTGTTACAATGAAATTTATCAACATTTTAGTTCCATCACTTATTTAGATTTTCTTTACTTCAGTTTTCTTAGCTCTAAATTACCATATTAATGCCTACCTTGTGGAGAATAAAGAGTTGTATAATGAAGAACTTAGCATGGGCCCACTTTAAATTTTAAATTTTCTGATTGTCCAAATATTCCCTTCCTTCTTTGACATTGAAGATTCACATTAGGAATCATTACTAAATATGCCCTATAGGTAAAGATACATTATTTTACAGAAAATTCACCCCAATTTTTTAACTTAATCTACAGTACAGTTGGGGTTTTATATAAAACTTGTTTTATGCACCACTTTTTCTTTTTTCACCCAGAAACAAGATTTCACACGAACAGTTTGTTTTAAAACATTGAACACCTCACTGAACAATAATTAAAGTCATGAAATTTTATTCTAAGTACCTAAGTCAGTCCCTTGTACTCAATTAGGTATCAGAGAAGTGCAATTATGTTTCAAACCACCAGGGCACATTTAAGCCACTGAAGCAGAATGTTGCCCTGGTGATTTTAAGATAGTGGTGTGGGAGATTTACTCAGGCCATTTATTATCTTCAAGTTAAAATCCATATTAACTCATTAAAACCATAAGCACACCATGCATTAACTAGTACTAGCACTCTTTTCTCTCATTGCTGAACTTAGAAAAAAGAAACATATAAGATATTTTTAATATATTGGAAAAAGCAGTAATATAAATCAGATAAAATTTTGACTGTTTCTTTCTGCTGTAAAATTGTCTGTCCACTTACAAATATTTCAGTTTTGAATTTGCATGAAACTGTGTTAATATAATGTATTCAATTAGTATACCTGTTATGTATTTCAGACTTTAAACTATGTAAGTTTTAAAACTTCACACACTTTAACCCATTGTATTCCATAATCCCAGGAGTATAAACCTTGAATGTAGCATATAATAATATAATAATAAGAATATAGTTATGATGATATAAATTAATATTATATATATATACTTATGTATGCTCTAGATTATGGTTTCCAACCTATTTTAATGCACTTATGTCAATTTCATTGAAATATTTGCATTATCAAAATCTTGGGACTGAATGGGTTAAAGACTGGGGTATTCTTAAATTTATCTTAAATTTCTATGCTGTAATTTCATACTATTCTATATTCAGTACAGCTTGATAATTATTGATGGTCACCTGGCCAGGGCCTATTTATTGTCTAAATACACCATTTTTTTTCTTTGACACATAAACCCAAATATTGCACTGTAGTATGCATGTAGTTGACAGTGGGACCAACCATTGAATTTGTGAGAATTTTTTTCTGTCTAAATAATCATTACCAATTTGCCAATCATTCAGTGTTTCAGTAACTTGTACTGAAGTAATGACTTATTCAAGCATGTTATGCATTCAAAGAATTTTGGAGTCCTTACCTCTTCAATATATCATTTCAGGATTAGTCTCTCTATCATCTATTCTTAATATCTACTCATTGATATAATTTGAGCCAACTTCATACACTTTTGTGTTTAGAAATTACTGATAATATATCATCACATTTTTTTAAAGGCCATTTGTGCATTTGTAGATTGTGATCCAGTACTGTTCTAGTATGCCATTTATTTGATAAATGTGTAATAAATGTTTACTGCATTCCAAAACCATGGTGTCTGACATAAATTATATATAATTTCTAATTATGAAAATTATTAGACATGCTTATATGTGATCAATAACAGATCAAAATTATTTTTCTTATGATTAAACTTCACATAATTGCTGATTTTACTGGTTTGAGAATTTTATCTTCATTTAAAATTTAATTTTTTAAATAGTGATTAATTTAATTTTTTTGTTTATTTCTGGCTTGGGAATAAAGCCTAAGTGTTTAAACTATGTAGTTTTAGAAGTTAAGCTTGAGAACTAAATATATTGGTTTAATCCTCTTTATATTTTTTCCTACAACTGTACTGTTTACAGGTCTAATACTCAACATAGCTTCTCTTTTCTTATTTTCCTTTTCACAGTGGCTGCAGTATGTAGATAGTCCCACCCTCCACCTCACTTCCCAATAGTGCTTCTCAAATTTCTTTAAGATATTTCAATAATTTTAATATTAGATGTTCAAAAATTCCTGTAATACTGAATAGATTCATAACATTAAAATAATTTCAAGAATACAATAAACTACTGTTTCTTGATTTATTTAACCTACCACCCATTTGCTGCTGAAAAACTAGTTCTCCAAAATTTCATAATTCAGCTTTGGTAAGTTTCTGTTCAAACAGAATACCCTAAAATGGCCTATTTAGCATATTTATATTTTAGATGAAGTATCTCCTTTAATTGCATGCCCAGATACATGGTCATATTATGTATTTATTCATAACAAAAATGTATGTAAACATAACAAAGTATTCGAATATTTATAAATACAAATATATAAATCTAAATAATATCAATTAAATATTAATAAGAACATAAATCTAAATACTATATACATTCATATAAACATAAATATATAGGTTAACTGTACTTTCAACAGGAAATAAACAAATCCACAAATGCAAATGTAAATAATCATTTGGTTCAGGATAATCTATGTAAATACAATGTAACAGAAATGAGAAAAAGCTTACTAGACTTTGGAAAGAACTAAGCGATGTTGAAGTACCTAATCATATTTCTGGTAATATGATTAATAATATGGTTTAAGTGCTGAAGTCTGAAAACTGAAAATCCTAGGTTTAAGCCCTATTTCCTCTACGGTTAATAATTGTAAATGAACAGTTTAAGATTGTTTTCCTCATATGAAAAATTGAATGGTCATAGGACTTTACTACTTGATTAAATGAAAAAAAAAAAAAAAAAAGAGTAAGAGTCATTTAACTCCATGATCGACTTGAAGGAGCCCTAATTAGGAAGGGCTGTTGTAGCTAGCTGGAAGCCATAAGTTCCACCTGATATGTATGTGACGCATCTGTAGGCACCCGCAAACCTGAAGGTATATAACCGGGTGAAAGCGGTCCGAGTTAGGAGAACAGAGAATTCAGTCAGCCGGGCAGTCACTCGGTCGGTCAGAATCAGAGCGGCCAGAACGTAGGCAGAGCGGTTACAGAAGAGAAACCAGATAGAAGACAGAAGAGAAATGACTGGTCAGAGTTAGGCCGAGGCTCCTGAGGAAGACAGAAGACAGAAGAAAGAAATAGGAAGAAAGAAGAGAGAAGAAAGAAGCTCTAATCTTTCTCTAAGCTAAGCTCTACTCTAAGCTCTATCTTTCTCTCTGAGAAGCTAAGAAGAAGCTCTATCTTTCTTTCCCTCTCTAAGCTCTAAGAAAGTAGAAGTAAAAGTAGTAAAAGCTTAACTCTGCCTCCGAGAGTGTTCCTCCCGGGTTACGGTACCAGGCAGCTTACAATCGACTAAAACATGTGCTTCTATTCATTCAATTTTGGAACACCTTCCTTATTTACATGCTTACCAGAGAGTATATCCTACAGCTTTGCAGGCACATCATTGACAGACAAGAAGTTGATCATAGGTAGCAATACACTAGAACTTGAGAATTTCATTTTAGAAAAGGGATAGAGACTCCTATTCAGACTAGATCATTATGGGGTTGTCTGAATTCAGATAGAATGTGGATATAAAAGAAAATAATATATTTTTGCTTCCTTATTTTTCCATAGCTCTTGTTTCCCCAGGTAAACTATGTAGCACAAAAAACACAACATAATTTTAAATATATTGATAATAATAAACATTTGCCATTACAGCTATAATGAATAATATGGTTTAAGTGATAAATGCTAGGCAAGTCCTTTAATATATTGTATTTTACAGTACTCTGCCATCTCTAAATATACCATTTTCAAGTAATATTACACTTACTTACATTTACTCTCCTTTAAATATCTATAAGGATATTGGAATTTTCTTTTTCATTGTCATTTAATGAGGGAGCAAATGTCCATCTAGGGGCCTCCAAAAATGGCTTGCCAGGATCTAGTCTTTAATATTTGCTAACTGTCCTCTTCCATTAGGAAAAAAAAAAAATGGGCTCACTCCCATTCCATTCCTGACCTAATTTACTATGGAATAGTATATCAGCATTACAAAGCAATATTTTTCTTCATTTTGCCCTGTTTGAGAATTTAAATCAACGGAATGTCTTTTTATATTCTACCTCTACTTTGTCCAGAGATAGTCCATGATTCCTGAGGATTCTTGCCAATGGATCTCTTTCTTATATTAAAAATTTGTCTTGTATACAAACAGTGCTATGTAAAATGATGCTTTATATGTGTACTATGAACTGTAATGCATACTACTATTATAAGTACAACTTTGGATTAAAAAAATTTGTCTTGAAAATTAGAATCAGGAATAAGGACAGATTCTGATTTACCCCATATGTAGTATACGTGGTTGATATTTGTGAGGCATATTTTCACACATTTATAATAGGAATTCCAGCCCAAAAGTTATTCTGTAGATGCTTCTTTTATACTGCATTATTGATTTATATTTTTCTTTTATACTGCATTATTGATTTGTTTTATATTCATAGATTTATTTTAAATTTAATACATGAATTCAAGGACTTGTTTTTGGTCCTGGGGATTGAACTCAGGGGCACTCTACCACTGAGCCACATCCTTAGCCCTTTTTTGTATTTTATTTTGAGAAAGGGTCTCACTGTTGCTCAGCACCTCCCTGAGGCTGGCTTTGAAATCAGACTCCTCCTGTCTCAGCTTTCCAAGCTGCTTGGATTGCAGGCATGAGCCACCTTGCTGGCTCAAGGACTTCTTAAGCCTAAGTAACTACATAGCTACTTAAGAATTTTTGATGGTGAACACACAGTAAATAATATAAAACTATCAAAACAATTTTAAATATATTTATTATAATAAACCTTTGCCATTATAGCTATAATGAATAATATGGTTTAAGTGATAAATGTTAGGCGAGTCCTTTAATATATTGCATTTTACAGTACTCTACCATCTATAAATATACCATTTTCAAGTAATATTACACTTACTTACATTTTCTCTCCTTTAAATATCTATAAGCATGAATTACTGTTTAAGTAGGATATCTTAAACAAGCTGAATGAATGAGTGTTTGGTTTGTAGGCACATTTCCAACAAATAGAGGAATGAAGTGCTGCAACATGGATCAGTAGTTCTCAGACTGATTTATTCAAACAGTGTGTGGCTAACAAGATGGTGTCCCTGAACAATGTGCTTGTTCTCTAGGTCAGGATTTTAAATATTCAAAGAAAACCAAGTATATAACTAGTGAGCCCAACATGGCTTGAGTTGCTATTTCATCAGCAAATTAAACCTAAGCCTGATAAGGCAATAAACAAGTGAGTTATTTAAGATTGGGCATGCTATTTTTAGTATGAATTGCAATATGTACTCTAAATGAATATAGTTTCTGAAGAATTCTATGAAGTGAGGACATGCTTTGAATAAATGACTTGTTGATAGAGGAATGACTCAATGTTAGTTGAATAAAGAGTATTACGGAAGAAAGCCGATTATCCTATTCTAGTACAAATTGGAAGGGATGTAAGGAAGTCTGAATCCTGATCTTAATTCTATCACTATAAGGTATATTTTTCTTTTTTTTTTTTTTTTTGTTTTGTTTTTTTTTGTTTTTTGTGGTACCAGGGATTGAACTCAGGGGCACTCGACCACTGGGTCACATCCCCAGCCCTTTTGTGTATTTTTATTTAGAGACAGGGTCTCACTGAGTTGCTAAGTGCCTCGCCATTGCTGAGTCTGGCTTTGAACTCGCAATCCTCCTGCCTCAGCCTCCCAAAGTGTCTTTGGTTTTTTATTTGTCTAGTTGGATTCTTTTACTACAAAATGAAGGAAAATTTCAAATGCAAAATGTTTGTAGGGAAAATGGATGAGTTGATATTTCTTTTTGAAAAAAAAAATTGAAGAAAGGAAAAAATGTTTATGTAAACAGCCAAATTATTATGCAAATTAATTATTACTTGAAAGTTGGCTTTTAACCAAAAGGCAATCAGAAATCATTAAATCTTGAGCAGTACACAATGTACACATTTCAAAGCATCACATGGTACCTCATAAATTTGTAAAATTATTATGTCAGTTATAATGAAACTTAAAAAAAATCATTAAACTTACAATAAGGTATAATTCCTTCTCTATTTACATATGTAAAACCCCACCGAGAATTCCTTTGTGTAGCTTCAGAATAAAATGATAATATATACATCTTTGCAAAGCAAATTTCCAGACCATAGCTTATACCACACTTAGTATTTAAAGGCTTAAATAATGAGCCAAGAAAACATTCAGTTTAAAAATAGACAGTACAAATGTTTTATGATGTTGTTCTTTTCATGTCACAGTTGTAGGAGAAACAAAGTTTTCCCATAACTCAAAATGAACTTTATTTAATGTGTTTTAGATTGTCTAAGATATTATATTCCCCCAAAATGGCTTTAAAGGGTATAAATTGAAACAAGTATCTTATACTACCTAAATTAGATTAAATAGTCTCCACCAATGTTAAATATAATGTTGAAGGGAACTTATGAGAACAGGTACCTTTTTATGATCTTTTCCTCATCCTTTGGTAAAAATTTGCAATTTCCCCCCCCCAAAATAGGCTTTCCATCATTACATTCAGCAAACACTTCTGAATTTTCCTCTGTTTGTTCATCAACAGTTATACCTAAGATTTGCCAAAGAAAAAAGAGGAATTAAATACAAGGTATATATGCAATAATTTAATGGTATGGTTTATTTGGCTAGTCTGTGCATACACAGAAGTACTTTTAAGCTTATTTTACTCTTTTTTTTTACCTTTATTTTATTTATTTATTTTTATGTGGTGCTGAGGATAGAACCCAGGGTCACACGTGCTAGGTGAGCACTCTACCGCTGAGCCACAACCCCAGCCCCTTGACTACTTATTTAAACCTACTGCTTTGTTCCACATTCTGTATTTGTATTTACTTTTTGTAGAAAGCAACAATTTTAGTTGTAGAAACCATCAGAATAGAAGCTGCCTTTCCTTAATGCTTTATTTAGTCAATTTCCTAAATTAGCAAGCATATTTTTTTATTCTTTGACAAAATATACCTAATTATCTCTGTTGTGAAATAAGCTCTTTTAGTTAGCAGACCACTCTAGATTGTCTAATAATTTTGTTTCCACAAATTTATATTCATGCTTACTATTATAAGTTGGATATAAGATGTTCACCAAAAACTGTTGTTAATGCAGAACTATTCAGATGTAAAAAAGATTAGAGCTGCAACCTAATCAGTGCCATCTAGTTTGAATAGACTACCTTCTTGGTAACTAGCAGTGGGGCATGGGTGAAGGTGGCTGGTAACTGAGAGCCTGTCCTGGTAGGATGTATCCTTCCTGTGACCCTTTTTCTTATCCCTCTCTCACTCTGCTTCCTAACCTGGTCATGTAATGAGCAACTTTCCTCTGCTGGGTCCTTCCTCAGTGATATGCTGCCTAACCTGGGCCCAGAACAATGGAGTTGTCCATCTATGGACTGAAATCTCTGAAATTATGAGCCCCAAATAAAATTTTCCTTCTTAAAGTTGTTCTTAGGTATTTTGGTCACAATGATGCAAAAGCTAACTAAAATAATGTGGATTCAGTTGTTTCTATTTCGAATGTTTTTATGCTTGTTGGAATTCACTTTAATATCCATATATGTAATTTGATGCAATGTTAATTAATAAATGATGAAATTTGTATGTGCAAAAACCAATCTGAAGGCTATGGGAAAACATCAAGTCACTAAAAGTTCATTTGAGTGAGGTGTAGATATTTTTTAAAGATAGGAAAACAATAGAAAATATTTAAAAGTGGAAAATAATAGAAATAATAATAATAAAGACAGAAAAGACTTAAAAGAGGGGTTGTTTAGTAAGTATTTTTAATTTTTACTCAACTTCAAAGAATTTAGAATGATAAGAAACTATGAAAAACAAACAAACACACAAAAAGAAACTATGCATCATGATTATGTATAAGGAAGACATAAGGATCATAATTATATACATTTAAATAATTTTTCCTGAGTCTATAGCAGAAGATATATCTGAATATGTTAAGATAAAGTAAAATATTTACATTATTTATTCTTTCATATAGTATTCAATACCCACTTTAACTTTTTTTGTTAAAACTATAATGACCAACCAATAATGTTGAATAAAAATGCTTTCATCATAAAACATGCATGAATTCTAGAAGTATAAATTCAAGAGTTAAAACAATCAAATAGTAATAACACGTGGGGAAATAAACCAGTCATAAATCAAACAACTTTATGAAAAATTCCATTTGATATATGTGAATACTTAATTAAATACATATAGGCATGCTTTTCTTCTTACTACTTCCAAAACACAGGGAAATTTCAAGGCTTTCCCCCCACACACACACTCTGTACTTCATATTTCTTTTTCTCTTAATCAAGTATCCAGATCATGTTCCTAGGTCTTCACCTAGGATTTAACATACTGAATCATATATTTACTCTGTATTATAATTCCAACAATTGTCTTGGACAACTTTAGTTGCCAATGTGGACATTGATTTATCTAGGATCCTAGTAAAGTATCTTTACATTAAAGCTGATGTTCAATCTCTATATAGCAGAAACCTTGAAATAGTTAAATGTTACAGAGAGTGTGTACCCTCCAAAGCACAATAGTGATGAACATACAGCTCCAAACAACAATGCAGAACAGAGAAATATGGGAACACAAAGGACCTGAGAAGAAGCAGACATAGAGAGGTAAAGTTGTAGGAGTATTGGCCTTATGAAGAAAGGACCTTGTTCCCAAAAGCCAACTACTCTGAGAAAGCAAGGAGTATTTTGATCAAAAATCTCCAATTGGCTTGTGAAGTTAGTGATTCAACTAGATCTCAGTGGAGTGCTGCTACTTGAAGTCAGATCACAATGAGTTGAGAGAATTGTATAGAAAAGAAATGGAAATGATGAAAGTATACACCATTCTTCAGGAGATTTCTTGGTGATGGTGATTATAGGGATTGTTACTCTACTTGATGTAGCATATAGAGAAATTTCATTTATTTTTTCCCAAACCATATGATTTGAAATACATATGCAATCATTTTCCTTTCTTAACTATTTTCTCTTAGAAAAAATATAAATTAATGGCATTTCTTAATACTATAGAGTAGTTTTTACCAAATATATGAATATTATCACTTAAAGGTAAAAATTTAAGTAAACAACAGATAGAAACAGGCACTTCTGTTTTTATCTTTATAGTTAATTGTATTTTGTGACCGATTAAATAAGCTCGGGTTATGGTATTTTGTTCCAAAGACCCACAGTTCTACAGAGTCTCACATAAATCTTGGCATGAAAATAAGGTCTTTAAAGCCTTCAGTTCATACTGCTAGGTTAATTGCCTTTGATTAACTTATATATCTTATTTTTAAAAACGTGTTATACTTGTTTCTATCTTCTGGTATGTCTCAGGTGCTTCTGCTTTCCTATGCAGTCCAACAATATTTCCAGAACTGTTTCCAGTGAAAACCCAGTAGAAAACATGGCAGCCCCATCTACACATTATTACCTTTCTTTCTTCTTTGTTCCCATTAAAGCAAACTTCATTAAGAACAACTGATATCTACATAGTGATTAATGGTTCTGAAACTGAATTAGCTGACTCTTACAACCTCAATTTTTTTTTTTACGGTTTTAGCAACTTTTAGAATTTATGAAAACACAAAGCAATTTTATGTAGCAGTTTTCTTTTAGTAAGTATTTAGCAAAAAATATTAGCATGTTCTATGTTTAGAGCAGCTGTTATTAGGACACAATTTCTGGATAGTTCCAAATGAAGGCCACAGTATCAGAGACAAATCTTTCCTTCCTTACTTTTCCATTTGCCAGGTGCTAGATTTCTGTCTCAAAACAGAAGTCTAATAAGTTTTGTTTCATACAGTGATGAAAATGTAAATTTTATGTTATATAACCTAAATCACACAAAACAAAAACATCCAAATTGCTTCAAGATGCCTAGAGAGATGAGCTTTTACTGTCCGTGTCTAAACTGTTTAGATATTTCAACCATTATAAATGTCCTTGGGGAGTTGTGAGCAGATTTTGTGCCATGTATTATAAAGCATTAAGGTTACTTTATGTAATTTTCTTGAATAAACTTACTAATTTCCAGATTGCTATAGAACCACTTACCTTTTGTCACACTAGCTATAATGTGTTTTGTTAAGTTACCAATCAAGATAAATTATAGATCATTTGTTGAAATCTGTATTGTTTTTTTTTTTTTTTTTTTTTTTTTTTTTACTTCATTTGATTGTGTAGGATTGCTTTAGTGGGTAGAAATGAACTTTTAATTAAAAACCGGCCAGAGAGCAAAAGTATAATTTTGGCTTCTTCAGCATTTTAAAATAACTAAGCTACAAGTAAGTATTGGGTTACAGGTATCACTAGGGAAATTTCTTCGTTATACTTATGAAATAGTTTTAATTAAAGTATAGACAGTACCTCAGGGAATATTTGACTGTAAAAAATTACAATATAAATAACTCTATGTTATTTATTCTCAACCCAACATCTTTAATTGTATCATTTTTGTTATGCATGTTTAACAAAAGGATTGAAATGTAAATAGATGAATTAACTTGTTCCTTATTATATAATGTTAAACAAAAAACAACTTAATGGATGGGCTGTATTTCCAACAATTCTCTGCATTATCCTAGATTATAAATTAATCTTTTTCCAAATAGATTTTTTTTTTTGTACTAGGGATTGAAATAATGGGCATTTAATCACTGAGCCACATCCTAGCCCTTTTCTGTATTTTATTTAGAGACAGGGTCTCACTGAGTTGTTTAGGGTCCCACTAAATTGCTGAGGTTGGATTTGAACTCTTGATCCTCCTGCCTCAGCCTCCCAAAATGCTGGGATTACAGCAGATTTGAAAGGAAAAAAGAAAAACCTTCAGGGACTGATATTTTTGCAGGGGGAAAAAAACATAATATTCAAACTTTAAGGTATGGATATTTCATTGGCTTTAGCTGAAAATGTTTAAAATCATGCTGTGTTTTAATGCAACCCTAGATTCATGATGTTTTCAATTGACTATGGAAGAAAGGTTACTAGATAAAAATAATAATAAAGAAAATTAGATCAGGATTCTTAAAGGTTTATCTGACAGAAGTAAAGAGATGTGTTTAAATTTGTGTACCTGATATAAATTTCTTATAGAATTTTAAAAAACATTTCTATATAAAAATCCTAAGAATAATATAGAGTGAAATAATCAGGATAAGGAAAGGTGTACAAAATATGATCACAGCTATGTAAAAAAAATGTATATTTTCCAAAGTGCTTATAGTACCTGGATTTCAGTGGAATAATTTTTAGCTCATTTCTGATGTCTTATAATGTGATTACCATTTTTTCATTAAAATGAAAAAAATCTGTACCTATAAAAATCTTCATTTTATGAAGAACATTCATGTTTAATTTTAAAATTTCCTTTCAAATTATTAATATTCTGCTTAGTAAGTTAAAAAGGGCATTTTCTTTAGTGCTTCTTAGGTGTGAAAAGTAAAAAAAGAACTTTAATTTAGTTTTTATTAAGACATGTTTATTGCAATTTTGTTTAGTTCTTCAATTATCAAGATAAATCAAGATAAATGATTTTTGTTTTTAAAAGCTTCATGTCCTATATATCTAATTTTGCAGTTCTTAATTCTATACACCATTACTTTTTAATAGTACTAGTTATTTTAACACTAATTCCTCTTTAGGGAAGAAATAGAATTAAAAAATGTTTTCCATTTTATACATGAAATATGGGAATGTTGATCATTGTCTCATTTAAATATATCCTTCATATCTATTAATACTACTAATAACAAAATTCTCTTATGCTTATTTCAAATGCAATTACTGTATGTTAACTAGTGTTTTTTAGATTTGTGATATGGATAACTAATGATAACAATATTGCCAAAATTATACTTATGTAAATAACTATGAGTTTTTCTATACCCATGCTTTGGTTGTATTTTAACTATAAAGAGCCTCACATTGATGTCTTAGCACTACTGATGGAGTTAATATATATTTGTTTGACTGAAATAGAAAAAAAAATCTTTATTAAAATTTCTATTCAATCCAGTTTTCATGTTTATTTAGACTTTTAAAACTGCTAAATAAGACAGACAAAATCTCTACTTGCATGAGCCTGACATTCTAACAGCCAACTTTCTAAAACTAATATATTAACAAAATTTAAAGTATTTGCAAATACTGAAAAAATATTAAAATTGATGAGCAGAATAGTGAGGATCTGTTTTGAATCAGAAATTTCAGGACAGCCATATGAGGAATAATAAATTTTTGACTGAATAATGAAAAATGAAATTGGCTGTCCAGAGGACAAACTCAGGAAGGGCACTTAAAGCTTAGAAAACAGTAAGTGCAAAATCCTGGCATAGGCAAAAATAAATGTCATTATAGCTAGAAAGCAGTGAGGGTAAGTTTGCCTTGTGGGAGATGAGGTAAGAAGTAGAAAAAGACCAGAAATATCAGGTTTTGTAAGGCCTGAGTAAGGAGTCCAAATTTTGTGAATTTAAGTGTGATAGTGACACATAGGCTGTGAAAAATGCTTTGGCTATTAGGTGAAGAACAAATTGTAGGAGTGCTGAATAGAGTCAGAAGAAGAGGCTATAGAATTTAGGAGAGACGTGGAGGACTCACAGGCATAACAGCAGATACAAAAAGAAAAATGAACAAAATCAGGAAGCATTTTGGAAGTAGAACAGGCTTTGCAATTAAATATCTGGTGGTGAGGAGTACAGCACATTCAATGATGACTCAAATGTTTAGGCAACTGGTGTGCAATGGTGCCATTTGATGTGATACTCAAGGATAGAGAAAGACCATATATGTAGAGGAAACATCAAACGTTTTGACTGGACCATCTTACTTTTGAGACATCCTCTAGAAACCCAAATGGAGTTAAGCTGATAATTGTAATAAAGCATTTAAATATAGAGAACACTTAGACATGGTCAATAAGAAATTTTCTTTAATCTTTTTGGTTTACTGCTGCATGATAACTAGGATGCTGCTCAGTTTCTGCTATCATTAAAGACTTTCTGACACTGCATTCAATAGTTTCTGGAATCTACAAAATGGGTTCATATTGCAAGGAGTTTCTACACTGTAACTACTATTGCTTGGGTGTTCTATTTCCTCTGCTCTGGATTTACAGGAGACCTCTGTGACTTGCCATTCTTTGCGTGGTATTTGAAAAGGCTCACTTTCTAACTAGAGGAGCAATACTTTCAGTTCTCATAACAATGCCAAATTTCTTACCTCCTCTATGCAGATGTAAATATTTAATAAGTGCTAAATTTTGAAATTTTGGTGGCTCTAAGAAAGTTACTTTTCCTACTTAATAGCCCTTTCATGTAAACAATAATAAATGCTACCTATTTCATCAAGTTTTGTTTCGAGCTTGGAACCAAAATGATAAAACAAACAAACAAAAAAATACCCTTTATTCTGTTTTTTGGTCTGTGTTTGCAATAAACCATGATGTTGGAAATTAATATGTAATTCACATAATTTTACACACATCTGAAACTCAAGAAAAAAAATACTCAAATAGGATTTAAGTTATATTCTTGGAAGTCAACAGATGACATTTAAAACCTTAGGACTTGGTGATACTGCTTGGATTAATGATACACACTCAGAAAATAAGATGGCCCTAACCAAGTCTCAAGGCATTGCACTTGGAACATTTTATAATGGAAAGAGTTAGCAAACTGCATTAAAAAAAAGAGAGATTAATCAAACAGAAGTAAAAAATAGCCAATGAGGAATGATAGGATCATATGAAATACTTCTCAAAGGAGGCATGTCAATTATATTAATCCTAATGAGGGGTTGGGTAATATTCAGATGAAAAGGGAATTTGGCAATGTTGGAGTTTGATTTATTTACCTCAGTCTGAATCTTACAATGTTTAGTGATATTTACTTTTTTGCAACAAGAATATATTCCTAATTAAATCATATAATTTTAACAGGGACAAAGCTTAATTTAGGGAAAGTTATACTGTGTACCAGATGGATGTTGGTAGGCTTTTTGTAGCTAGGAAGAACCAAAGGACAAAAGGAAAAAAAAAACAGTATTGCAATTATGGTACCAGGAAGGTGGAATGAAAGAAGGAAGATATACCTATCATTTAATTAAATGCTCTACTTGTCTTTTTCTTTCCTAAGAAGGACCTGGAATAACATCCTTTTGTATTGGGTTTAGAGTGTTGGGGTGGCAGTGAGCCAAGTAGTGGAGCCTACTTGGCAGCATTAGTCATTGACAGGAAAAAAAGAAAGCCTAATCTATTGATACATTATCATAAATGCCCTTAATTTAAAAATTAATTTGAAATGTGAGTTTATTGAATATAATTCAGCAAGATGTACAATCAAGTGATTCTTGAAACTTATAAGGAAAATGTTAATTTCACATCAGTTCTATTATATCCATATATAGTACTACCTTAGTAACACAATGTTAATAACAATGTAGATCAGTAGAGTGCTATTTATCTTGATTAATAATTCTTTTACTTTTCTTATTATGCAGTAAGTATATTTGTAGAATCAAATCCTGCTGAGTATATCCTTTACTTACAGATAACTAATTTCTCTTTTTCCAGTTGGAAGCCATAGATTGTTAAGATTGAAAAGTAGACAGGAGGAGAATCTCACTTACTTATTCTAATATAAAAATATTATTCCTAATTTAAATAAATTGAACTGAAATATTTTTATAGTTTTTCTTTGGACAGAATTTTTTTTTAAAAAATGAAGCTTCACATACAAATCTAATTCCCATCTGTGGTGGGGAATTACTTTAGAGCTCATAGACAATATTATTTTTAAATGTTTATTTATTAATTAAATATGTAATTATTTTAAAATTAGCATTTATTAAAATTTTTATTCATAACTCAAATTCTACTAATAATTAACAAATAAAATTTGACAAGTTATTAGAAATAGATCTCTAAATTTATTATAATGTAAAAAGTGAAGGTAAGTTTAGAGTGAAGTCCTGAAAAAAATTCTCTTTCCATAGTTTGTTATTGACATATCATCTTGTCACATTTGCTCTTTTCTTTGATGGGAAAAAGTGATGGCTTTTTCTTGAAGGTTAGGTGTTGACATTTAATGCAATTCAGCACACATTTACTGAGCACCTGTTATGTGCTCATGCTATAAGCTAAGTGATGAATTTCAAATGAAGGCCTGACCTTCAGAAATTGTAATACACTTGAGTGACCAAAGTGGTTAGTAGTGTCTTTATCACAAATACAGCATTTTTCACTAAAGTTAATGTATTCGACCTTAAAAATCTTCAACTGCAAATTTACATTTAGGTGGTCATTCACTAAGCATGTTTAGCAAGTCCATGCATAAACCTTTTTTGATGCATAAAGGTGAGTAAAAAAGATTCAAATAGTACAATTTAGGAATATATAAATAGAGCTTTTCACAAAAATATTCACTTAATTAGTTTCTTTACCATGAAAACATAATATAATCTGCCTTTAGAAGAGTTTTGCTTTTGACACAATGGGGAGAACAGAAATGTGTATGTACCTTAATAAATACCTAAGGTATTGCTTTTGAAGACATCAGCATTTAATGAAAACAGTTACCTCATTTGGAAATCAAAAATAGAATTGATAATAATCTATCTATTCAGAAAATTTCAGTTCTCACTGGAAGCAATAGGTAAAATGATAACAATCTTAGAATAATCTTCCAGCTAAGGTAACCAACAATGTCTTTTTGAATATAAGACAGAAACATAGCATTTACTTAGCAAAACATCAGCTTCATAATATGCATTTTCAGTATATTATGGTAAAATTGTTAGTATTTTTCACTTTTAATGTTGAATCTTTCCTAAATTGTTGAAATGAAATTGGAAGATGACATTTTGGAAATAATCCCAATTCACAACACCCCCTTTCTCACTTCCCGTCTCCCACCAAATGTTATATAACTGTTGCTAGATCTGGAAGCTTCATTCTTTGGCAGAATTTTAAATTGATAAAAAATAAGAATATATATAATTTTATCCCCAAATTACATCGCTCAAAGAATAGGTAATCATGGAACTGTATATGAAGTATTTTGATTTGTATGTTTTAGAATGATTTACATGCTTAATAGTTTTAATTTAAAGTGACTTCATGCATATTTATCTAAACAGATTTGCCCCTAAGACATCTACATTCAGAGAGCAGTGACTTCTGGGCACAAATCACAAACCTAAAAATATTCTCTCAGATTCTACAAGCTTAAAATAAACTTATAAATATGTAGAAATATATATTTTTAAAATTTTCTTTAATTTTCAGTACTGCTCTGTAAGCTTGATATGAACATTCTGGCTTTGACATGTGTGTTTTTTTTACATCACTGGGATAGTTGGATAATTATTTAATGCCATTTTCTTATTTAAGATGTGGCAGTCTTTTTTGTTTCTGATACATTGCCTCTGAACTCTGCTGGCAAGCTTATAAATCAGATCACCAACCATACATAATTTATTTCTGTAGGTAACTGAATGTGCAGTGTAGAATACAAATATGTTTCAACAATATTTCTGCACATCTTAAATTTGATAGTTTTAAAAGTTTACATAATAAATCAAGTCATCTTCCTTTCATTGTTTTATTATTCCTTTCCCCTTCATCAATCATATTTACATAGATTATATAGCATGTATGTATATACATAATATATTATGTGCATTCATGTAAGTCATATATATATACATTTATTAGATATATGCATTCAAAGATGTATAAAACTTGTCATACCTTGCTTTTGAAACTTATGCTTTAAATACATATTTTAATTTTTGATTTGCATTAAAATTGCATGTAAATTCCTAAAGGAAGCAAATTTGTTTTCATTTCCTCCACAGATAACCAAATGTATGTACTTGTGAAAAAAAATCTTCTTATAAGAATTTCATTTTATCCATTGCTAGTTTTTTGTAGATGAGATGTGCATCATATGATAGATGCTGCAATGTGAAATAGTTTGGCCCTTTTTGGAACATCTGCCCTATTACACAGTATGTGTAATGGATACATAATATACTCATGTAATCCCTGAAAAACATTCAATCACAATTTACGTGGGTATGAACAGGAAATATTCCAAATTGCTTCCCTTAAATTTTTATATTCCTTCCTAAGCTCACTTCAAAAAATATGTTGGCATCAAAACCTGCTTATTTAACAAAGCTTTGCATAATACAAAATGTCAACATAAAAACATGACATGTAAACATAAACAAAGGATATAGTTGCCCTTTTACTTCTGTGATGTTCCTATTTATTTATTTGCTTTTGTTTTGTGCATATATTGTATTTGTATGTTTTCTGTTCTTAAAAATATATTCATTCATGTCAGTTAATCCATCAGTGTTACATACAGTAAAAGCCAGTTCTGTAATAAGCAATGGAAGGCTCATTAAGAATAATAGCACAACTGATTTGCATATTAGAAGCCCAGAGCACTTTCTTTTAGTAGAACAGGGAAAATAAGAATGCAACATATACGTGGGATATAGGATCCTGAGCACTTTGCTTGCTGCTCTCAATTATCTGCTAGTTTTTGAGAGTTAGGACAGGTACACAAGTCAGACTGCAAGCATCTTCTATTAGAGATTTCTGAATCATTAAACACTGTATATTCCTTGGTTTTAAGAATTGTCATAAAGATTGTGAGAAAAAATCTTCAGACTTACAGATTTTGAAGACCATTAATTCAGTTTAGTTACCTATTCACACTTTAGTTTGCCGACAGAAAATAAAAAATGAAGGTAGACACAGGACAAGAAAGAAGAACCTTGCCAAATCTTTCATGGGTTTTATGCTACTGCTGTCATCTTAGAATTGAATCACAAGGATAATGCAGATCCATAGAGCCTAACTGACATGTAAAATCCTTATAATGAATAAATGAGATTATATGTACTAAAACATTATATGAAATTTTAAGGAACATATAAATATTTACCCATTTGAAGTTTTAATCCACAGTAACTTTTCAGAAAATGTTGCTTTGTGTCATAAAATATTACTTTTTTAAGACTTTACTATAACTTTGACAGAAATTTAAATTCTAGAAACTGTAAAAAGTACCCATAGAAATGCTGCTTATATTCACTTTATGCAACTTTTTGCCAAGAAGAATACAGTTACATCAAACTGCTTCGCAGTACACTATGCTAAGTTGACTGTTATTCGAGGGTTGCCTTATTTCTTAGGAAGTCTGTCCTGCATATTTGGCAAACTGGATAAGCATGAATATAATACAGATGATATAAGATATGGATCTAGGTTCAAAGAATGTTATGGCAGTATTTTGAAAACATATTGTGCATTTTGCTGCATCAGTTATGATTTCTATACTATTTGATTATGCTGACAAGGTGTAGGTGACACACAACCAGACCTATGCTGATTATTCAGTCAAATATCACTAAACAACAATTAGTAATAACTTATTCCACTATTCCTTAATTGTCTAGTACAATATATTTAAGCACACATCAGAAATCAATTCTCAAAAGAAATTAAAAGTCCTGAAATAACTACAAATAATTTGTTTATAATTTCTAGGATAATTCCCCTGATTGTCAGCACAAGATACTCACAGGTTTTTAAACAAACGTTTCCAATTAAGGAAATTTGATGAACATTGAAAAGCAGTATTTAGTTGCTCAACATTTTAAGTTTTTCCTTTTTCTTTTTTTTTTCTATTTTTCTTTTTTTTTTTTTTTTTTTTTTTTTTTTTTGGTACTGGAGATTGAACTCAGGGGCACTCGACCACTGAGCCACATCCCCAGCCCTTTTTTGTATTTTATTAGAGACCGGGTCTCACTGAGTTGCTAAGTGCCTCACCATTGCTGAGGCTGGCTTTGAACTCGAGAAACTCTTGCCTCGGCCTCCCAAATACTGGGATTACAGGTGGGCGCCACCACCGGCTTAAGTTTTTCTTTTTCGTAAAGTTAAAAATAGTAAAAAGTTAAAAATTTGTAAAGTTTTTTTGTTTGTTTGTTTGCTTTTTTTTGTTTTGTTTGTTTGTTTTTGTTTTTGGTACTGGGAATTTATCCCAGGGGCACTTCACCATTGAGCCACATCCTCCACCTTTCTCTTATCTTATTTAGGCAACTCCTGCTGAGTTGTTTAGGGCCAACTAAATTTTGAGACTGGCTTTGAACTAGACGATTTTTCTGCCTCAGCCTCCTCCTGAAGCAGAGGGATTACAGGCATGCGCAGCCACTGCTCCCTGCCAGAATTTTTTTGGACAAGATTTAACAAAGAATATACTGACCACTGACCTCTGGCTAACTTTGGTTATGTAGAACCAATTACCGCTTATGTTATTGACTTCCTTTAAGACTAACACACACAATAAACGAATTTGTTCATTCCAAATTAATTATTAATCACATTATCTGTGCCAGAACGGTTCTATATTTTAGGAATATATCTGCAAATAAAACGGACAAAACCCTTGTCTCACAAGTCTTACTATTAAGGTGAGAGAGACAATAAAAGCATAACTAAGTGAATAAGTGGGTATTTAAATATATGCATACGTTTATCATATATATGTTAAATATAAGAAGGTGGTGAGTGCTCTTGAGAAACCAAGAGGAATAGGTGCATGGATGATGCCCAGACAGCCCAGAACTTTCTCTGCTTCATAAGGATCTGGGCTTTTGCTGCTTGCTTTCTGCCATTCTCCCCGAAGGCCCTGGCTAACTTACATGGACACTCTTGAGCTGAAAGGCCAGCAGAGGGGTGGGAGGGAGAAACAGAATGAAGTCTTCTGATGCAGAGCTCTGTGGAGTTGCGCTCCCGGCCAAAGGTGCTCTTGGACCTCACCAGTCATGGGTGATCCTTGAATAAATTTGTTTTTGTTGTTGTTTTGTACCAGGGATTGAACCCAGGGACATAATTGCTGAGGTGAAGCGCCACATTCAGACTTCAAAAACTGGCCCCTAACCCTTGGTAAACCTAGGTCACATCCAGTGTAAAACATGAAAAATGGAGAAGAATCCACGGCCTTACAACCCTGGGAGTTGGAGAATTCGAGGTCCCACTGCCATGAAGTCCCTAACTTGCCAGTTAACCTCTTTCTGGGTTCTACAAGTACAGCAAAGGCCGGTAAAGTGGCGGACGCAGAGTGGCCTTTGATTGCTGCAGTTTGAAGCCGGGGGCGGGGCTTCAGCAAGGCAGTAACCAATCAAATGTATGGGCGTGTGTTCTGGCCTGTAAGGCTCTTCCTCGAGAAGATTTGGCAGACATGCCACCGAATCGATGGTCGTATACGTGGTGTCGGAGGCGGGATCACTTGTGATTGACTCAGAATGAATAGCGGTAAAAAAGACGTGGGGTAGGAGACCATCAATGTTTCTCCTTTGCAAGAGCTGTTGGATCTCCAGGTCCATTTCTTAGGGGTACACCCGGATGGCAACAACTGTGGAGAACGAAGATTAGGACTTCTTGGAGGCCATCTAGGCAAACAGGACTTTTCTTCCAAGAGGGTTGTGAGGCTTCCTCCTTTCCTGTGGTAGCTGCTTCCTGTGAGGATTGGGGACTCCCTAGACCTGCATAAGGTCAGACATGTTTAGTCAGCATCTGCCTGAATTGAGAAAATTAGTGAGGAAAGATTTGAAGGAAGAAACTAATAAGCAATGGTAATGTTTGGTGGAAGAACTTTCTAGAGTGATGGTCCCGGTAGACCAAATGTTCTGACGATTCAAAATTTCTTTTTTGGAATAACTTCAAAACAAGGTTGGTTGGTTTCTGTGTTTATAAAACATTGAACATCCCAGCAGTTCAGGAGGCTGAGGCAGGAGGATCAGGAGTTCAAAGCCAGCCTCAGCAAAACTAGGTGCTAAGTAACTCAGTGAGACCCTGTATCTAAATAAAGTACAAAATAGGGCTGGAGATGTGGCTCAGTGGTCGAGTGTCCCTGAGTTCAATCCCGGTACCAAAAAAGCAAAACAAAACAAAAAGACCCAAAAAACAAAACAACAACAACAACAACATACTTCAGTCATTTAAAGGCAGGCAAAAGTAAGAAGTAATCATTAACATTTTTTTTTTTTGGATGTTTTGGTCTAAGTCCATGTAAAAATATAATCTGTCTTACGAAAATACTTATTTTAGGACTTGGAATAAAAATTGGTAGTTTTGAATTTGTATCATTTCATCTAAAACTTTCTTTAAAAAAACTGAAAGGAAAGCAAAATAATGTGCCTACTGTTTCCTACTGGTTATGTACCTAAGTTGAAGTTTGTACTGAAGAAGTACATGAAAGCATTTGTGATTATCCATATTAACAGAGGTGTGTATTCTCTGAATCACACTCCACTTCCAGTTTCTGGTTGTAGTTCGAAATGAGACAAAAGTTTCATGATTAATTTGTAAGATTGTTAGATTCATAATTGCTATATTAAATAGTTAAATTAAGTATGTTTTTGTTGAGTTAGGGTAATATAATCAATCATTTTGACTTACAAATTATAGACTAGAATAGAATTAGAGTTAAGTGGCATAAAATCCAAGCTGTCTTTACATATAAAAGATCATACATTTAGAAAAAAGTCAGATTTACTACAAATACTCTCAGAGGTTGTGTTAGAACAATAAGACAAAACTGAAAGACATTCTGTTTGGAATGAATAAAATTATTCAAAACTTACAACTATGGGAAAAGCTATGTCAGGAAGGATTGCAGGTACCAATTTGAATAACTGTGTTAAGGTATTGTAGCGATATTCAAACAAGTGTCAAAATATAATTGATTTAGGTGTTCTAAGTGTTTTTTTTTTTTTTTTTAAGCTCATTCATTTAACAAAGTTTTAAAGTGTGCTGTATTGTGTAGTGGTCTTTGTTTCTCCATCTTAAGGAATGCGAGACATGATTTTGTCGTCATTGCTATCTAACATAATACAGAGTATTAGGGGATCAAGAAGAAACACAAATTTCACAGAGAAGTGACATTTGAGGCAAATCTTTTAAAGAGAAAGTAGCAGTTTACCAAGCTGGTTGGGCAAGGGCATTTCAGATTGAAGAGAAAATAGCATAAACAACACAGGAGTATAAATTGCAAGAGATAGTTGGGAGACAGGAAAGATGAAAATGAATAAGAGAAACTGATAGGATCATATATATATATATATATATATATATATATGTATATACACACACACACACATACACACATATATATGTACATATATTAAGTCAATATGTATATGTATCTTAAATGACTGAAGTTAAAATACATAAAATGAAAGCAAACAATGCTATAGAAGGTACAAATAAATATTTATTTAATTTCTGAATAGGAAAAGACCTGCTAAGCATGAATACTACTTAGAAAAAAATCACAGTAAAATAATATATACAGTGCTGCATGATTATATTTTCAGGAAAAAAATGAAATAAAAGACAGTAAAGTGGGAAATCGAAGAGATTTTGTACTAGGTTTTTCTTTTTGTGTGTGTGATTTTGGGGACTCAAACTAGGAGAGCTTTCCCACTGAGCTAAATTCCCAGGTCTTTTTTAAATTTTGAAAAAGGTTCTCTCTAAGTTCCTCAGGCTGACCTTGAACTTGCAATCCTCCAACCCCAGCCTACCTTGTAGCTCTGATTATAGGAATGAGCCATCAAGGCTGGCTGAGTACTGTTCATATAAAAATAATTTGTACCAATTTATAACAAAAACAATATGCTTTAAAGTTGGGCCTAGTTTAAACCAAACTCTATGAACTCTTTAGGTTTGGAATTCAAGCAAGGAAAAAGCTCCCTATCACTAGAGTTTCTTACATGACTTTCATAAAGGTTCATTTGCACTAGAGTTCTAAGTGACAGTCTTTTGTCACTTAGCAAGAACAGGTAAAGAAGGAGGAGGAAGAATTAAGTAATTGTTCCCAGTGTGGGAGCAGCTCACTGACATGCCAAGGCAAGGGTATTAGAAAAGCAAAAGAGAATTCCAACCTCTCCTTCCTATTTGTATTCTCCATATATATATATATATATATATATATATATATATATATATATATATATATATATATATATATATATATATATATATATATATATATATATATATATATATATATATATATATATATATATATATATATATATATATATATATATATATATATATATATATATATATATATATATATATATATATATATATATATATATATATATATATATATATATATATATATATATATATATATATATATATATATATATATATATATATATATATATATATATATATATATATATATATATATATATATATATATATATATATATATATATATATATATATATATATATATATATATATATATATATATATATATATATATATATATATATATATATATATATATATATATATATATATATATATATATATATATATATATATATATATATATATATATATATATATATATATATATATATATATATATATATATATATATATATATCCAATCCAAGCCAGGTATCTCTACCTGCTAACAGAGGTAGGAACTGAAGGTTGGACCCACACATTGCATTGTTGGAGAAAAATTTCTCTGAGTTGTTCTACCTCTTTCTCTCTCTGTAGTTCTTCGGGGTTGTGCTTGCAGATATGGAATCAGAAGCAGAGCAAATTCTGGGTATTCTCTTTATTTATACTTTGTGACTGTATCTACAAATGTGATTTTTAACGTCTTATATATACATTGATGACTCATAGCCACTGAGTATTCAATAGCTGTACTTGTGCTTCTGAGCACTGTAAATTTAACATATCCCAAACTGTATTCCTTCTATTTCTCCCAGATCATCTGGTGTTCTTCCATTTTACCTAGGAACCCTCCATCTCTTCAGTTGCTTAGGATAAAAAATTAGGGATATTTTTGGCTCTTTTCTATTTTCACAAACCCCATTGGTTCTCACCAGAATTATTCAGAAAGCAACCTTGCTATCCACCCCCATTGCTATCAACTCTATTCCCAGACTATATCAGAAAGTAACATGTGATAATTCAAGTAGCTTGCCTTTTCCTCTACAGTTGACAGCTACCCTATTCTATTGAACACATCAACTCAAATCTTTTATCAGATGCAAATTAGACTTGACACTCCTCTACTAAAAATGCTCTACTGGAATCCATCCCACTTAAGGAATAATATAACTGCAGAACTATATGATAATTCCGCAAGATCCTTAACAGCCTGGCTGGTTTTTATCCTTCCAATATCATCTGTTAACTAGAGTCTTTCTCAGTCACTCTGTTGTTGCCAGAGTACTGCTCAAGATTCTGTGTTTAAACTACACTTCAGATAACTACATAACCTCTGCCATCACTATTTAGAGTTCTGCTGATAGGGTCATTATCAGAAAGGCATTTCTCTGATCTGTCTAACCATCATCACTTTCTATACTTCTCACATCCCTTAGTATCACCCATAGTGTTTATCACTGCCTGGTGATATATACTTATTAATTCATGTTTATTTTTTCCTTTCAAACAAAATATAAGCTCCTTAATGTCATGTTATCTTTATTGTTTCAGTAACTATTTACCTAGGATGGTGTCCATCATATATGTATTATGGTTAATTAATATTCAAAAGAATGTTGAGTGAAAAAATTCATTAAGGAATAAATTAAAAGGTTTGCACTGCAAGTCATTCCGGAATATGGCCATATATCATTTTTACCTATTCGAATTTTGGATGACAATAATCTGACATATTCTTCAATAATTTATTTTTCATTTATATAGACATGATATGATTTTTTAAATTTATTTTTTATTCAAAGTTGTATTTATAATAGTAGTATGCATTATAATTCATAATAAACATATAGAGCATCTTTTTACAAAACACTGTTTGTATACAGTGTATATTCATACCATTCAAATCTTCAATCATGCATTTGGGATAAAGACATCCATCTTATTCAACCACCTTTTCTTTTTCCCTCTCCATCCCCCCTTGCTCCCTTCCTTCCACTCCCTCCCCTTTGACCTTTCTAGCATTCCTCTAATCCTCCTATGTACCCCGACCCTACACCACTGTGAGTCAGCCTCCTTATATCAGAGAAAACATTCGGTATTTGGATATCTTAGATTGACTAACTTCACTTAGCATTATATTCTCCAACTGCATCCATTTACCTGTGAATGCCATTATTTTATTTTCTTTTATTGCTGAGTAAAATTCCATTGTGTATATGTACCACATTTTCTTTATCCATTCATCTACTGAGGGACATCTAGTTTGGTTCCACAACCTAGCTATTGTGAATTGTGCTGCTATAAACATTGAAGTGGCTGTGTCACTGTAATATGCTGTTTTTAAGTACTTTGGGAATAGACCCAGGAGTGGGATGGCTGGGTCATAGGGTGGTTCCATTCCCAGTTTTCTAAGAAATCTCCATACTGCCTTCCATAACGGTTGCACCATTTTGCAGTCCCACCAGCAATGTATGAGTGTGCCTTTTTTTCCCCACTTCCTCCCCAACAGTTATTGTTGTTTGTGTTCTTAATAGCTGCCATTCTGGCTGGAATAAAATAAAATCTTAAGAGTTGTTTTGATTTGCATTTCTCTAATTGCCAGCGATGTTGAGCATTTTTTTCATGTATTTGTTGACTAATTGTGTATCTTCTGAGAAGTGTCTTTTCAATTCCTCAGCCCATTTATTGATTGGGTTATTTATTTTTTTGGAGTTAAGTTTTTTGAGTTCTTTATATATTCTAGAAATTAGTGCTCTATCTGATGTGCATATATTAAATATTTGTTCCTGAATAGTTGGCTCTCTATTCACCTCACTGATTGTTTCTTTTGCTGAGAAGAAGCTTTTTAGTTTAAATCTATCCCATCCATTGATTCTTGATATTAATTCTTGTGCTACAGGATTCTTATTAAGGAATTGGGGCCTAATCTGACATGTTGGAAATTGGAGCTTACTTTTTCTTCTATTAGGCATATTGTCTCTGGTCTAATTCCTAGGTCCTTGATCCACATTGAATTGAATTTTGTGCATGCAGAGAGATAAATGTTTAATTTCATTTTTTTGCATATGGATTTCCAGTTTTCCCAGCACCATTTGTTGAAGAGGCTGTCCTTTCTCCACTATACATTTTTGGTGCCTTTGTCTTATATAAGATAGCTGAAATTATATGTATTAGTCTCTGTGTCTCAATTCTGTACCATTGGCCTACCAGTCTGTTTTGGTGCCAATACCATGCTGTTTTTGTTACTATTGCTCTATAGTATAATTTTAAGTCTGGTATGGTGATGCTACCTGCTTCACTTTTCTTGCTAAGCATTGCTTTGGCTATTCTGGGTCTCTTATTTTTCCAGATGAATTTCATGACTGCTTTTTCTATTTCTTTGAGGAATGTCATTGTGATTTTGACTGGAATTGCATTAAATCTGTATAATGCTTTTGATAGTATGGACATTTTGACAATATTAGTTCTACCTATCCAAGAACAAGGTAGGTCTTTCCATATTCTGAGGTCTTCTATAATTTCTTTTTTTAGTGTTCTATATAGTTTTCGTTATAGAGGTCCTTCACCTCTTTCGTTAAGTTGATTCCCAGTTTTTTTTTTTTTTTTTTTTTTTTTTTTTTTTTTTATGCTATTGTAAATGGGGTAGTTTTCATCATTTCCCTTTCAGAGGATTTGTCACTGATGTACAGAAATGCCTTTGACTTATGGGTGTTGATTTTGTATCCTGCTACTTTGCGGAATTCATTTACTAGTTGTTAAGGTTTTCTTGTACAGTTTTTTGGGTCTCTTAGGTATATTATCATGTCATCATCAAATAGTGCTAATTTGAGCTCTTCTTTTCCTATGTGGATCCCTTTAATATATTTTGTCTGTCGAATTGCTCTAGCCAGAGTCTCAAGTACGATGTTAAATAGCAGTGGTGAAAGGGGACATCCCTGTCTTGTTCCAGTTTTTAGAGGGAATGCTTTAAGTTTTTCTCCATTTAAGATAATGTTAGCTTGAGGCTTTGCATAAATACCTATTATGATTTTGAGATATGTTCCTATTATTCCTAGTTTTTCTAGTGTTTTGAACATAAAGGGTGTTGTATTTTGTCAAATGCTTTTTCTACGTCTATTGAGATGATCATATGGTTATTATCTTTGAGTCTATTGATGTGATGTATTATGTTTATTGATTTCCGAATGTTGAACCAACCTTGGATTACTGGGATAAACCCCACTTGATCGTGGTGCAATATCTTTTTGATATGTTTTTGTATTCGATTTGCCATAATTTTGTTGAGGATTTTTGCATCTATGTTCATTAAAGATATTGGCCTGAAGTTTTCTTTTTTGGCTGTGTCTTTGCCTGGCTTTGGAATTAATGTAATATTGGCCTCATAGAAAGAGTCTGGGAGAGCTCCCTCTTTTTCTATTTCTTTAAATATGTTGAAGAGCATTGGTATTAGTTCTACTTTGAAGGTCTTGTAGTACTCAGCTGTAAACCCATCAGGACCTGGACTTTTTCTTGTTGGTAGTTTTTTGATGGCGTCTTATATTTCCTAGATTGAAATTGATCTGTTTTAATTGTGTATAGCCTCGCGTTCTATGTTGGGCAATTCGTACTACTCTAGAAATCTGTCCATGCATTCAGTATTTTCTATTTTGTTAGAGAACAAGTTTTCAAAGTAACTTCTAATTATCTTCTGTATATCTGAGGTGTTTGTTGTGATATTTCCTCTTTCATCACGGATGTTATTAATTTGCGTTTTTTTTTCTCTTCTTCTTCTTGTTAGCATTGCTAAGGGTCTGTCAATTTTATATATTTTTTTCAAAGAACCAACTCTTAGTTTTGTCAATTCTTTGAATTGTTTCTTTAGTTTCAATTTTATTAATTTCAGCTCTGCTTTTAATTATTTCCTGTCTTCTACACTTAGTGTTGATTTGTTCCACTTTTTCTAGTGCTATGAGGTGTGATGTTAAGTCATTTATTTGTTGGGTTTTTTTTTTTCATTTAAGGAATGAACTCAGTGCAATGAAGTTTCCTCTTACTACTGCCTTCATAGTGTCGCAGAGATTTCTATATGACGTATCTGCATTTTCATTTACCTCTAGGAATTTTTTAATATTCTCCTTGATGTCTTCTTCAACCCCTTGTTCATTCAGTAGCATGTTGTTTAGCTTTCAGTTGTTACAATAATTATTTTTGTTTCTTGTTTTGTCATTGATTTCCAATTTCATCCCATTATGGTCTGATAGAGTGCAGGGTAGTGTCTCTACTTTTTTATATTTGCTGAGATTTGCCTTGTGGTATAATATATGGTCTGTTTTGGAGAAGGAGCCATGTGCTGCTGAGAAGAAAGTGTATTCACGCACTGAGGGATGAAATATTCCGTATATGTCAGTTAGGTCTAAGTTATTAATTGTTTTAATGAGTCCTACAGTTTCTTTATTTAGCTTTTGTTTGGATGATCTATCCATTGGTGAGAGAGATGTGTTGAAGTCCCCTAGAATAATTGTGTTGTGGTCTATTTTACTCTTGAACTTGAGAAGGGTTTGTTTGATGAATGTAGGTGCTTCATTATTTGGGGCATATAGATTTAAAATTGTTATATCTTATTGAGAATGATTCCCTTAAGTAGTAAGAAATATCCATCTTTGTCCCTTTTGATTAGTTTTGGCTTGAAGTCTACCTTATTTCATTTGAGAATGGAAACCCCTGCTTGCTTCTGCAGCCCATGTGAGTGATAAGACTTTTCCCAGCCTTTCACCTTCAGTCTATTGATGTCTTTTTGTATAAGGTGGGTTTCCTGGAGACTACAAATTGTTGGATCATTTTTTTTAATCCAGTCTGAAAATCTGTGTCTTTTGAATGGTGAGTTGAGGCCATTAAAGTTATTAATTGTTTTAATGAGTCCTACAGTTTCTTTATTTAGCTTTTGTTTGGATGATCTATCCATTGGTGAGAGAGATGTGTTGAAGTCCCCTAGAATAATTGTGTTGTGGTCTATTTTACTCTTGAACTTGAGAAGGGTTTGTTTGATGAATGTAGGTGCTTCATTATTTGGGGCATATAGATTTAAAATTGTTATATCTTATTGAGAATGATTCCCTTAAGTAGTAAGAAATATCCATCTTTGTCCCTTTTGATTAGTTTTGGCTTGAAGTCTACCTTATTTCATTTGAGAATGGAAACCCCTGCTTGCTTCTGCAGCCCATGTGAGTGATAAGACTTTTCCCAGCCTTTCACCTTCAGTCTATTGATGTCTTTTTGTATAAGGTGGGTTTCTGGAGACTACAAATTGTTGGATCATTTTTTTTAATCCAGTCTGAAAATCTGTGTCTTTTGAATGGTGAGTTGAGGCCATTAACATTCAGGGTTATTACTGAGATGTGATTCTTATTCCCATTCACTTTTATTTGTTTACCGTATTTAACTAGATTTGTTTTCTCCTCTGGTTGGTATTTCCTTTAGTTTAATATTTCCCTTTGTTGATTTTCATTGTTATATATTTTTTTCTTCTTCATGGAATATTTTGCCCAGGATGTTCAGAAGTGCTGGCTTTCGAGTTGTGAAATCTTTTAACTTTTGTTTGTCGTGGAAGGTTTTTATTTCATCTTCAAATCTAAAGCTCAGTTTTGCTGGGTGCAAGATTCTTGGTTGACATCCCTTTTCTTTCAGAGCTTGAAATATGTTATTCCAGGATCTTCTAGCTTTTAAAGTCTGAATTAAAAAATCTGAACATAGTCTGATTGGTTTCCCCCTATATGTAATCTGCTTCCTTTCTCTCGTGGCTTTTAATATTCTCTCCTTGCTCAGTATATTAGGCATTTTCATTATAATATGACATGGTGTGGATCTGTTGTGATTTTGTATGTTTGGTGTTCAGTAAGCCTCTCGCACTTGGTTTTCCCATTTATTCCTCATGTTTGGAAAATTTTCTGCTATTATCTCATTGAAATATTACTCATTCCTTTGGCTTGGAACTCTGCACCTTCCTCCACCCCAGTCACTCTTAAATTTGGTCTTTTTTTTGTTGTCCCATATTTCTTGAATGTTCTCTTCTTGATTTCTTACAATTTTTGCTGTGTAATCTACATTTTTCTCCAAGATATATTTTTGTCTTCATTATCTGAGGTCCTTTCTTCCAAGTGGTCTAATCTGTTGGTGATGCTTTCAATTGAATATTTAGTTTGGTTTATTGCTTCTTTCATTTCGAGAATTTCTACTTGGTTTCTCTTTAGAACCTTGATCTCCCTATTGAAGTAATCTTTTGCTTCCTGTGTTTATTTTTGGAGTTCTTTGTCAAAATGATCTTTTACGACCTGTCCTTGCTCCCTTATATCATTTTTGAGTTCATTCTTAAGTTCCATAAACATTTGGAATATGTAATTTTTGAACTCCATTACTGGCATTTGACCAACTGTGCTTGCCATGGAATCTTCTGAGGAGATATGTTGTTTTGTTTAGTCACTTTCTTCCCTTGTTTCTTCATATTGCTTGTGTGATTTTTCTTCTAGCACTATGGAACCTCGGCTATTTCGTTTTTACCTTAAATCCTTATGATGCTCCTGTAGTACAATGCTATCAGATCCCCTTATAAATACTTTACACTTTAAAAACAGATACTTTCTGTTCAGATAATCACAGTTTGATCACAATTTACATATTTAGTTAATTCAGATATTGTCTCCAATTTACTCTTTATGTTTGTGATGGGTTTTATAGTTTCAAGTGTTGGACACAGAAGTGATAGTTTTAGGAAGAAGGAAGTGAGAGTATTGGGTTGATCTTTCTTAGAAAGTGTGAAAAGAGAAGTCTATGGAAGTGGTTTAATATCAGCAGACAAGAGAGGAAAGAGAGTGAACTATTTAGTGGAAAGACCGATTTATTTATACACCAAACTTATGCAACTGTTGAGAGAAGAAAAAAAAGAAATATGAAAAAGAAGAAGAAAGAAAAAAGAAACAGAGATGACAAAGAAGTAGGGATTAGTGTAAAAGAGAGGAAAGAGAAAGTGAGAAAAAAAAGAGAGAATAAATTATATATAATACCACTTTGCTGTATAATTTAGTTGCCCCAGTTCTAGAAATCCCAATTTCTGCATATAACTTATTTTCACCTCTGTTGAGAATCCAATGGCATGGTGTAAATAGGAAAGATGAGGGAAGACTAAAGGAGACAAAAGTGAGAAGGAAGAAAAGAAAGAAAGAAAAGAGGAATAAAAGCAAACAAATGAAAAAACGCACAAACTTGGGGCTGGGGTTGTGGCTCAGCGGCAGAGCACTCGCCTCGCACGTGTGCGCCCGGGTTCGATCCTCAGCACCACGTAAACATAAATGCATTGCATTGTGTACAACTAAAAAGCAAATAAATAAATATTTAAAAAATGCACAAACAACAACAACAGAAAAAAAAACTAAAAAAAAAAAAAAAAAAGATAAATAAAAATAAAGATAAAAAATCAAAGTTGAACCCAGGAACAAATCTCTGGAACAGATCTCAAACAGCGCCCTGTGAAGTCCTTCTTTTTTTTTTTTTTCCCTTCCAGTTTAAGCCGGTTGTCCAGGATCCCGTCCAGGCAGTTACTGAGAACCTGGGATGCTTGCAGGCTGGGGCTTTTTCTGCTGGGGTGTAGCGCTGGGATCACCTCTCTGCACATGGCCGGCTGGGAAAATCTGCTGGCAGGGGCCTGCCTGGGAAGCTTGCAGGCCCATGCTTTTTCCGCTGGGGTCCCACGCTGGAATCGCCTCCATGATATGATTTTTGTTCTCTCTTTTTCTTTACCTTAAAAGCCCTCCTTACTTGCACAATCCATATATACCACAAATGTCTTTCTTCTATTTCCAAAAGACAAAATGCAAATGAAGATACCTGAAGGCCATAAGAAATATATACAATGTGATGTTATCAGTACCATGTAGTTAAATGCTTGACTCTGTGTGAATGTGTGCAAGAATATGTTTATATTATTTTTTTCATATTTATATCTGTTGCATAAATTCATAAGCAATTTTGTACCACATTGTACCTTCTTAAAATGACTAATAATCTATAAGGGTCTTCTCATCAAACATTGAACTGAAATTTGGTGATATATTTATAAGATTATATTTATAAGATATATTTATAAGATTATAAATAAAAGTATTCATAACACCCTAACAATAAATATAAATGCCTATATTAAAATTTATTAGCACATATGTTATCCTTAATTCAAAAAGAAGGGAAAAAGATGATTAAATTTATTTTATTATAGTTGTTATTTGGTGAACATTATTCAATAAATTCATAGATTTATATATCATTACATATAACTACTATGATGTTTTTGTAGTGAACATTTCTAATTCAAAGGATTTTATTGAATGCTATACCATAAAAATCAATTAAAATACATTCTATTTTTTAAAACTACATTTAGAACTCTCTCAAGGAACAAAATTGTATCTGGGATGAAATATGATACAGAAGAGGAGAACTCATTCTCCGTTTGTCATGTCAATAGCTATTAGCTTTAAAATAGGATTAGGAGATAAAATGACATGAAGAAAATGGAAATATTCCAAAAGAAAAAGCAATCATTTTCTGCCTCTAAACATTATAAATTGTGTCAGTTTGGAGGGGGAAATATAAAGGAAAAACAGCATGTTGGAAAGGAGGGGTTTAATATTATATCTTCTCCAGAGTTGTTCTTCTTTTAATGGGTTCCAGTCAGGCACTCCTTTCTTTTCACAGGAGTGAAACTATATGGACACTTCTGCTGGACATTTTCTAAAGCTGCCAGGATGTACACAGTGACTTTGCCAGAATAATTTCTCCTAAGTGTGTCAGAGGAGGTGAGAAAATGTACCAAGCCATTCACCCCTGATCTCTCGTATTTTATTATGCACATAATTTTCATTTTGATGATAATCTTACTAATTTTAATTATCTGAAGTTTCCTTGAATGGAAGAACTGGCACTATATCTGTTGTGTTCACTGATAGATCCTCACTCACCTAAAGTATGTGGTATATAGAACACATTTGAGAATTATTCAATGATGGCTTTTTAGCTTAGGAAAAAATACCTCAATATAAGCATTATTGGTTTGATGACATTTATGTCAACTTCATGAACATGAATGACTTTATATGTTCTATTATATATGTATTCTATATTCAGATAAAAGTTTTCTTCTATTGTTACTACTATCTCATCTTTGATATGCTTAATAAATAAGCTCTTTTAGGAGAATATGTATTAACCAGCAAATCCTGGGGAAATTCATTATCTATATGAATAATGAAAAATTTTAATTCACGCAACACATCATATACCTACAGATTTCTAAATAGAGGACCAACTAAAGGCAAAACATTTATTTATCCTGCAAAATTTCTACAAAAGAATACTGGAAATCATTTTGTAACATTACAGTAGGAAAGAACATATTTTAAAAGACAAAACGAGCAAAAACCATTTGGGAAATAATGACAATTTTGTCTGAAATGAAAATATTGTGTGAGGCTAGAAGAATGTAAAAAAATAAAATAAAAAAAAAAATAGCAGAGGAAATTTCCAATCCACATAAATTACTAGAGGTTAATATGCTGACCTACACACAGTGGCATACTCCTGTGATTCCAGCAGTTTTGGATTATTTTTTTGTTCCATTTAGTTATACATAACAGTAGAATGCGTTTTTACACATTATACATAAATGGATTATAACTTCTCATTCTTTTGGTTATACATGATATAGAATTACATGGGCTGTGTAATCACATATGCACATAGGGTAATAATGTCCTATTCTTCCTATTATCCTTCTACCCCCCATAACCCCTCCCCTACCTTCACTTCCCTCTTTCTAATCCAAAGTACCTCTATTCTTTCCTAGCCACTCCCCATTATGAATTAGCACCCAAATATCAGAGGAAACATTGGCCTTTGGTTCTTTGGGATTGGCTTATTTCCCTTAGCATGATATTCTCCATCTCCATCTGTTTACTGGCAAATGCAATAATTTCACTCTTATTTAAGGCTGGGTAATATTTAGTTGTGTATATATACCACATATTCTTTATTCATTCATCTGTTGAAGGGCACCTAGGTTGCTTCCATAGTTTAGCTATTGTGAATTGAGCTGCTATAAACATTAATGTGGCTGCATCCACTGTAGTATGCCGATTTTAAGTACTTTGGGTATAAACCAAAGAGTAGGATAGCTGGGTAAAATGGTGGTTCTATTCCAAGTTTTCTGAGGAATCTCCATACTGCTTTCCATAGTGGTTGCACCAATTTGAAGTTTCACCAACAATGTATGGCTATTTTGTGTCCCTACCCTTTGTCCCCAGTCCATTTTCAACCATTTACTATGCCTTATTTTCTGCAGACTACCTTTCCTTCTGGCCTTCATTTGGGTTTAGCCACTTCTAGAATTGACCTTGCCCCTTTAACAGTTCCAAACACCAGCTCTCACTGTGTTCAGGAATACCCATTTATCTTAGGGGAAGACTTTTCTGTCTGATAACCCTGAAGCTGTTAAATTTCTATTCCCAGGAATGTAGAAATAGGAGTTCTGTTTAGAGATGAACGAACAGACTATCAAATTCAATTTTTAATTCATAGGTAGTCATGTTGTTTTCCTTAGCATAAGAAAATTGATGAGAAAACTAAAAATTATATTTTATTCACTTGAGTAAGTATCCATTGGTCATGTATTTTATATTCAGTGTTTACTATTTTCTTTAACTGCAATAGTTCTAAAATTGTGAAATAAGTAAAGATGAAGTCTAGATCCAACATAAATATGCATTTCATTCCATCAGTTCATTGAAAATGATTAATGAAATTATTAGTTAATTAGCTTACATATTTTAAAACTTTCAAACATTTGATTTTCAGACCATTCTCCTGGTGTCTGTATCAATTAAAGAGACCCAAAGAAAAGTCACTGTAAGCAATGACTTACTTAAGGCAATGATAATATGTTGGGAATATAATTATGGGAAAATAATGAAAGTATTCCTAGACTGTGAAATTTAGAATATTTATAATTTAAATCTGTATTTGATATGTTAGGATTTAAAGTTTAATTCCTTTTGACAAAAAAAAAAAAAAAAAAAAGGGTCTAACCTTCCCAGAAAATTTAAAGTAACTTCCTACCCATTCCTTTCTGAGAATAAACCAATTTTGTTCCAAGTGTATATTTCGAGCACAGGAAAGATGAATATTATTTGGGATTATTACCGATAGGCAAAACAAAATTTTCTCAAAATTATTTTTGTTTCCTTATTGCGGTATAATTAATGTACTATATTTTGCCTTTTTAAGCAAATAGTATTATGTATTTTTTACAAACATACAATCATGTAGCTACAATGAAGATATTGAATATTTCCCTCATTTAAATATTGCCTCATGACCCTTAGTAGTTACTTTCTTCTTCCTTACTTGATCCTTTGGCAACTACTTTGTTTATTTCTATGTATATGGCATTTCCTTTTGTTCAGAATATCATAAAAAGAATCATAGTATGCAGCCATATGATATATATTATATGTGTTTTTGATTTCCAGTGCTTTTGAGATACATCTATGTTTTTTAAGCTATCAGTAGTCTATTATTTTCTATTCCTGAATAGTATTAAATTGTATAGTATTAAATTGTATGAATATACCCAAATTATCTATTTATTCACCAGTTCTTATCAAGTTTGGTGATAATGAAGATACTATAAACATTTGTATTCAAATCCTTTTATGAACTTGTTTTCATTTATATTTGGTAAATAATTAGAATTGTTATTACTGGGTTGGATGGTTAAGCGTATATTTAATTTTATAAGAAATTTCCAAACTGTATTCCAAACTGGCTGAACTGCATTAAATTCTCACCAGTAGTATATAAAAGTTCAGGTTTATCCATGTTAGCCTTGAATTTTTTTTTTTTTTTAATCATAGTCTTTTAAAGTGTGCACAGTAGTTCTCAGTGTGGGATTCTAATCACCTGTTCTCTTAAGTGGATAGTAGTAGGTCATTTTAGTTTGTCCTTCCCTAAGGACTAATGATGTTGAACATCTTCATTTACTTCTTTGCCATTTAAAAAAAATCTCTTCAGTAAAGTGTTAATGAAAGTTTTTGCTAATTTTGTTTATCTTTATTTCATTTTTAGTTGTGAAGTTTTCTTTCTATATTGCAGGTGCTTGTATGTTTTGAATATGTTTATAAATTATTTCTTCCAACCAGTGGCTTGTCATTTTAGTTTCTTAATGATGTATTTCCAGGAACAGAAGTTTTTAAACTTGAAGTCCAATTTACAAGTTAAAAAAATGATCCAGATCCATCATTTAACCAAGATAAGAAGTAATTTTATGTTTCTGCTAGAAATTTTAATAGTTTACTTTTAAGCTAAGTCCCTGATCCTTGTTGAGTTAATATTCATATTTGCCATGTAATATGGGTAGATATTTTTATTTTTACATTTCTTTTCTTTAACATATAGAGTAGTTCCGTTATCATTTGTTGAAGGGATACCCATTTTTCATTGAATTACCTTGAGCCCTTTGATGAAAATGAATTGATTATATATGTAGATTTATTTATGCAGTGTCTTTTCTGTTCCTTTATCTGTGTGTCTCTAAGTTGAGCAATACCATATTATCTTTATACTATAGTTTGATAGTCTAATAATATAGTTTGATAGTCAAACTATCAAGAGTAATCTAAAGTTTTTTAAGACCTGTGTTGTTATTCTAGGTACTTCATATTTCCACATGAATTTTAGGATTGTACTATCAACTTCTAAAAAAGGCATTTGGGGAATTATTTTACAACCATTGTGTTGAAACTAGACACCAATTTGGAGAAAATTGGCATCATAACAATGTTAGGTCCTCCTAACTTTTTATTTACTAGGTTGTATGTGATTTTGTTTAGACTCTGAAGTTTGTAGCATACAAAATTCTCATGTTTTCTTAGTTGTAACCTTAACATTTTCAGTTTTATTTCTGATGATTCTGGAAGTGCCATATTTTTATTTTCTAATTGCTCATTGCTAATATGTACAAATGCAATTGATTTTTGTACATTAATTTTCTATCCTCAAAAATTGAATAACTCATTTATGAGTTCTACTAGAATTTTATAGCTTCATAAAGATTTTCTACATAGACAAACACGTCCTCTGTGAATAGAGAAACTTTTATTCCTTCCTTTAATATCAGTAGGCCTTTATTTATTTTTCTTGCTTTATTATACTGACAAGAAGTTCCAATTCAGTATTGGATAGGAATGATAAGTATTCATATCCTCAATTTGTTTGTGATCTTAATAAGAACTTAAGCTATACCCTTTCCTTAGGTGTCCTTTGTCAGGTGAAATGAATTGCTTTCTATTGCCAGTTTGCGAGACTTTCTATTGTAGGAACTATAGAACTGAATTTTGTCAAGTATTTTTCTTTTCTGCATCTATTAATATGATCATATGTTCTTACTTTTAAATGTGTATATATATAATGTGTATATATATAAAAATGTGTGTATATATATAAATGTGTGTATATATATGTGTGTGTGTGTGTATATATATATATATATATATATATATATATATATATATATATAGTTGTAGATGGGCACAATACCTTTATTTTGTTTATTTTTATGTGGTGCTGAGGATTGAACCCAGTGCCTCACACTTGCGAGGCAAGCACTCTACCACTGAGCCACAACCCCAGCCCCATATTTTTTTTAATTATTTTTTATTCTAAGATGATATAAACGACAGCAGAATGCATTACATTTCATATTACACATATAGAGCAGTTTTTTTACAAATCTCTGGTTGTATGCAAAGTATATTCACACCATTTGTGACTTCATACATTTACTTAGGGTAATGATATTCATCTCATTCTACCATCTTTTATTTTCTTCACCCTTTTGCCCCCTCCTATCCCCTCCCTCCCCATTGGCCATTCTAATATTCCTCTAATCCTCCTATGCTCCCCATCCAAACCCCACTGTGAATTGGCCTCCTTATATCAGAGAAAACATTTGGCATTTGGCTTTTTGGGATTGGCTAACTTCACTTAGCATTATATTCTCTAACTCCATCCATTTTCCTGCAAATGCCATGATTTTATTCTCTCTTATTGCTGAGTAATATTCCATTGTGTGTATATACCACATTTTCTTTATCCATTCATCTACTGAAGGGCATCTAGGTAGGTTCTACAGTTTAGCTATTGGGAATTGTCCTGCTATAAACATTGATGTGGCTATGTCCCTGTAGTATGTTGTTTTCAGGTCTTTTGGGTAAAGACCAAGGAGTGGGATAGCTGGGTCATAAGGTAGTGCCATTGCAAGTTTTCCAAGGTATCTCCATACTGCTTTCCATATTGGCTACACCATTTTGCAGTCCCACCAACAATGCATGAGTGTGCCTTTTTCTCCACATCCTCTCCAACATTTATTGTTGTTTGTGTTCTTAATAGCTGCCGTTCTGAGTGGTGTGAGATGAAATCTTAGAGTGGTTTTGATTTGCATTTCTCTAATTGCCAGAGAGGTTGAGCATTTTTTCATGTATTTATTGATTGACTGTATATCTTTTTCTGAGAAGTGTCTGTTCAGTTCCTTGGCCCATTTATTGATTGGGTTATTTGTGTTTTTGGTGTTATGATTTTTGTGTTCTTTTTATATATTCTAGAGATTAGTTCTCTATCTGACATACATGTGGTAAAAATTTGTTCCCAATTAGTAGGCTCTCTGTTCACTTCACTGATTGTTTCTTTTGCTGAGAAGAAGCTTTGTAATTTGAGTCTATCCCATTTATTGATTCTTGGTATTAGTTCTTATGCTACAGGATTCTTATTAAGGAACTTGGGCCCTAATCCAACATGTTGGAGATCAGACCTTACTTTTTCTTCTATGAGGTGTAGTGTCTCTGGTCTAATTCCTAGATCCTTGATACACTTTTGAGTTGAATTTTGTGCATGGTGACAGATATATGTTTAATTTAATTTTATTGCGTATGGATTTCCAATTTTCCCAGCACCATTTGTTGAAGAGGCTATCTTTTCTCCAATGTACATTTTTGGTGCCTTTGTCTAATATAAGATAACTGAAATTATATGTGTTATAATTCTCTGTGTCCTCTATTCTGTACCATTGGTCTACCGGCCTATTTTGGTGCCAATACCATGCTGTTTTTGTTACTGTTGCTCTGTAGTATAATTTAAGGTCTGGTATAGTGATGCCACGTCAATAGACTCAAAGATAAGAACTATATGATTATCTCAATAGATGCAGAAAAAGCATTTGACAAAATACAGCACCCCTTCATGCTCAAAACACTAGTGATAACTGGAACATATCTCAACATCATAAAAGCTATATATGCCAATCCCCAGGCCAACATTATTCTAAATGGAGAAAAATTGAAAGCATTCCCTTTAAAAAACTGGAACAAGACAGGGATGCCCTCTTTCACCACTTCTATTCAACATAGTAATATGCCAGAGCAATAAGACAGATGAAAGAAATTAAAGGGATACAGATAGGTAAAGTAGAACTCAAATTATCATTATTTGCTGATGATATGATTTTATACCTAGAAGACCCAAAAAATCCCACCAGAAAACTTCTAGAACTCATAAGTGAATTCACCAAAGTAGCAGGATACAAAATCAACACCCATAATTCTAAGGCATTTCTATATATCAGTGACAAATCCTCTGAAAGGGAAATGAGGAAAACTACCCCGTTTAAAATAGCATCAAAAAAAATAAAATAAAATAAAATACTTGGGAATCAACTTAACCAAAGATGTGAAAGACCTCTACAATGAAAACTATAGAACACTAAAGAAAGAAATTATGGAAGACCTTAGAAGATGGAAAGATCTACCCTGTTCTTGGATAGGCATAACTAATATTGTCAAAATTACCATATTACCAAAAGCACTACACAGATTTAATGCAATGCCAATCAAAATCCCAATGACATTCCTCATAGAAATAGAAAAAGCAGTCATGAAATTCATCTGGAAAAATAAGAGACCCAGAATAGCTAAAGCAATCCTTAGTAAGAGGAGTGAAGCAGGTAGCATCACTATACCCATATGTTTTTACTTTTAAAATTTGTTCACAGTGATATATGTTGATTAATTTTAAAAAGTTGAGTCAGTCAGACTTACATTCCCCATGGTATGGTTCTTGTTCTGGTAGATTAAATTTGTTATATTTTGTTCAGAACTTTTACATGTGTATTTTTTCATGGAGGAGAGTATTTATAATTTTATTGCCCTGTAATGTCATTGCTTAGCTATATAATCAGGCAACTTTTATCCTTGTGAAATTAGTTGGTAAACATTTACTTCTGTTTTCTGAAACAAGTGTACAAATGGTATTATTTCTTTCTTATGTGGCAAGGTTTTGAATATAAATTTTATTTGTAGAGTACAATTAAGACTATACACAGTATCCCTTTTGGAATGAGCTTTGGCTATACATATATATGTCTCAAGAAATTTCATACTTTATTTCTCTTCAAATCAATTAGCAGGAAGTTGTTCACAATATTCTTTTATTGTTATTGAAATATCTTTATGTGTCTAATCATAATCCTTTCATTTCTCCAGTAGTTTCTAATCTTTCTGTTCTCTCTCTCTCTCTCTCTCTCTCTCTCTCTGTGTGTGTGTGTATCTCTTTATTTGATTAGTAAGACATTTATGAATTTTACTAATCTTTAATTTTTCTCTGCTATTTTTCTTATTTCAATTCCATTGCTTTTATTTCTTGTTATTATTCCTTTCTTTTCACTTAGATTGGGTTTATTTTTTCTGATTTTTAAAAAGGGACTTTGTCAATTTTAAAGTTTTTTTTTCCCCTAAGGCAATAATGTCATACTTTAAAATTTCTTCTATTCTCTGTTAAATTTCTGTTTGATTGTGTAAGCTCTTCAATGAAATGCTTATTCCTGTCTCTTTCTCATTTTCTGAATGGATTACAACAGTGGAGTTGGGAATGCTTTATATATTCTAGAAAAAAAAGCCCTTTGTCAGATTTGCAATGTATAAATGCTTTGTATTTTATAGCTTATCTTTTCATCTTCTTACTCAGTGCCTTCTGCATAGCAAAAATATTTACTCTTGATGAGAAACAACTTTTCAGTTTTTTCCTTTTTATGAATCAGTTTTCCGGATTCAATTTTAAAATTCTACCTGACTTGGTATCAGAAAGATTTGCTCCAGTATTTTTTAAAGCATTTTACAGTGTTACATTTAAATCTATGATTAATTTTGAGTTTTTTTTTTTTTTTTTACAATTTGAATAAAGGTGTGAAATTTAGATTGAGTTTATTTCTTGCCTGTGGTTGTCCCATTGCTGTAGCACAATTTGTGGACAAGCAATCATTCCTCTCCTAAATTACTTTATACAATTTAATCAAGCATCAATTGAGTATATTTGTTTTGGTCTATTTTCTAGGTTTTCTGTTCTGTTCCTCTAATCAATTTGTATATTAAGCTTTGAGAAATAAGTGAAAAAGAATGCTGTCATTTTATTTTCCTTTTCCAATTTTGCTTTAACTCTTCCTGGTTCCGTGACTTTCCATATAAGTTTTATAATGATTTTAGCAATGTTTACAGAAAATAAAATTTCTGGAGTTTCAATAGGAGTTGTAATAAATGTATAGATAATTTTAGGGAGAACAGAAACTTTTTACTGTATTTCTTCCCATTTACTTAGATCTTGGATTTCTTTCATTACATATTGCAATTTCCAAGTACAGAGCCCAAAACAATTTACTAGATTTATACATACTTATTTGATTATCTTCAGATTAATTGTAAATTTTATTGTTTATTTTATTTCAATCGTCACTTGTTCATTGTTAATGTGCAGAAACATGGTTGGTTTTTGTATGTTCATATTATATCCTACAATTTGGCTGAGCTTATGAGTTCTAATTTTTTTTTTTTTTTTGGTGGATTTCTTAGAATTTTCTGTGTAAATGACTGTGCCATTGCAAATAAAGACAGTTTTACTTCTTCTCATTCCACATGTATTCATTTTTCCTCATATCTTATCACCCTGGCTAGAACTTCCAATACTGTGTTGAATAAAAGTAGTGAGCGAAGACATCCTTGATGTATTTCTGAACTTATTGGGAAAGCATCCTGTGATTCAACATCAAGGATGATGTAGCTTTTATTTGTGTATGTACTTGATCAAATTAAGAATGTTTCTTCCATTCCTGATTTACTGAAGAGTTTTTGTCATGAATGGATTTAGGAGATTATCAAATGCTTTTTCTATCAAACTATTGGTTTAATTTGATTTTTCTTCTATAACTTCTATATGATAGATTATATTGATTGATTTTCAAATGTTGACCAGCCTCATATAACTTGGGAAAAAAAAACCTCACTGGGTCATATTATATAATTATAGAATGCTAGATTGAATTAGATAATATTGTATTGTGGGTTATTTATTGTACAGGAGTTCACAAGGCATATTAGTCTGCAGGTTTTTTCTTTTCTTTTCTTTTTTTTTTTTTTTTGGTGCTCGGTATTGAACTCAGGGGACTCGACCACTGGGCCACACCCCCAGCTCCCCCCCCCTTTTTTTAAATTTTATTAGAGACAGACTGGGTTGCTAAGTGCCTCGCCATTGCTGAGGCTGGCTTTGAACCAGTGATCCTCCTGCCTCAGCCTCCCAAGTGCTGGGATTACAGGAGTCTGCCACCACGCCCAGCTCCCTATTTTGTATTTTATTTAGAGACAGGGTCTCACTGAGTTGCTAAGTTCCTTGCCATTGCTGAGGCTGGCTTTGAACCCATGATCCTCCTGTCTCAACCTCAGGAACCACTGGGATTACAGGCATGCACCACTGTGCCTAGCTTGCTCTATTTTTTAAAAAAATTTTGTACTGATTTTGTCTCTTCTTATTGCTAGAATAATACTAAACTCATAAAATGAATTGAAAAGTTTTAGTCCTCTTCTATTCTCTGGAAAAAAGTAGGTAACATTGTTAATTCCTTATCTGTTTTGAGGAGTCATCTCCTAAAAAACATCAAGGTCCGGAGATTTGGGGGGATAGAGTTTTAATTACAAATTCAGTTTTTAAATGATTATAACATCATTTAATTATTCTGTTTTATCTTAATTAAATTTTGATGGTTGAATATACATACATATGCTAAATCTAAAATTTATGCAGGAATTCTTCTGAAGCATGCATTTAGATAAAAGTATTCTAGTCTAAAATATCCAACATTTCCAACAAAGTAAAATTATAAAAGAATTTAAGAAAACATATTTAAAGACTTAATAAATCCAATGTGGATCCTCAACTCAACTTCTTATCATTTATAATATGGATAATATAGCAATATGAAAGTTGAGAAATGTAATAGAAGAACTTTAACAAATCTGAAGCATAATTATGGAAATGAGTGAGAAGTGAGAAACCAGAGTAGGGTAACAAATGGTATAGATAGCACAAGGAACATGTGGGTAAAGGGGAGGAGGAGAAGGAAAGGGAAGAAGGGAAGGAATTTGAGAATAGTCTATATTCTCCTTTGCTTTGTGAATACTTTCTAACTTATGGCTTTCTAATAATTGGATTGCATATCACAATGCTTAGCTTCTTAATGCTCTTGATTCTTTTTCAGCTTAGTGACTTTTGCATATCTAACCAAGGATGCAGATTCCTGTATCAGGCAAACACAAATTGTTTAGTGTGGATCTCTGTATATTCCACATATATCTTATTCATAATTTAATATGGTACAGAAGATTAATACTTTTGGGGGAGTACTGGTGATTTAACCCAAATTAATTTTACCCCTGAGTTATATCCCCAGGCTTTTTTTTTTTTTTTTTCTTTTGAGACAGTCTCACAAAGTTATATAGGCCTTGCTAAGGTGTTGAAGCTAGCCTTGAATTTGCAATCAAAGCCTCTCAAGCTGCTGGGATTACAGATATGCACCAGTGCACCAGGCAGAAGATTAATACTTTTAATGTCATCACATACATGGAATAGTTTAGCTGCTAAAATAATTTTCTAACTTATATTACCCTGTAGAGCATAATAGAAAGCTTAGTAATTTTTGTTTCTTTCTTTCATTTTTTACAGTTTTATTAACAAATGATTGTATTTTTTAGGACTATGAAATACATTCTATCCAAACATTAAATATCTTTATCACAATATTATTTGTTTCTGAAATGGTTTATATGAAAATTATACTACTTGTTATTTGCTATGATGGAATATCATGGAAATAAGAAGGTGTTTTGTTTTATAAGTTTAACACATTCTCAAATAAAACAACAACAAAAATCTTTGAGAATATGTGGTTGCAAAAGAGCAATTCAAAGAATTATTGGTCAGTGAAACTTCACCACAAGGCATTTTTGGTAGGTAATGTTTAGAGCACAGTTTGAGAAATTTGCAATAGGATATTACTTCATTTATTTAGTCTCATCTACAATTTGCAATGTGCTTATGAATTTGATAAATCCATGTGGATTCTAACAGAACTTCTTATCATTTACAAAATGCATAATATAAAACAGTGAAAGCAATGAGATGTGTCACAGGAAGAGAAAAGTGCTTTTTTTCAGAGAGTAGAATGATAACCATCAGCCAGGGGAATTGAAGACTTACAAAGGAAATAGAATTTTAGATGGATCTTGAATAAAGAATGAAAACATTTGATAATGGTATGAAGTAGAATTAATGACATACATTATGAAGAATATGAAAAAAAAAAACACTTAAGGTATTAAAAGTCAGTACATGCACCAAAATAATTTTCATTTATTTATTTTCTAGATAAATAATGCCAGTGTAGATCTACTATAAATCATTGGGCTAAGCACCAGGGATATAATGAGCTACAAAAACAAAACAAAACAAAACAAAAATGTAAAATAGTAGAAGAGATAGCAAACTTACTACTATTACAAAGTAATAAATGACAGGATGAAAATATGCAGAAGGGTTTTGTGGGAACAGAAAAAGAGAATAGGTGTTGATTTTAGCCTTAGAACTTGAAGTCTTGCTTCCCTGAGAATGATTTAGTAAGTAAAGGTAAACCAATTTTATTCATTTCATTCTCAAAGTGAAATACCAGAAAAGGCCCTGAAATGACAAATTAATTTGAGGGATTAATTGCAACTAAACACAGGACAATAAACTTAACAAGGTCATGGGGAATAGAGTATTCCTGAGAAGTACATCTTATCTCAATGACAGAGAAAAGAAGAAGGTCAAACAAGTAAAAGAGCCAGAGAGAGCAAGAGAAGGGAAGAGACTAATAAAATTTGGAGAGAGTAAGAAAATTGTTGTATGAAAGTGGGACTTCAGAATCAAGGAGTAGATGATGTGAAAAATCCTGTATTGAAGGTGTGACTATGTCTGTGACTACTAAAGTTGAGAAAATACAGATCATTACTCTTGAATGATTTTAGAGGAATGGAAAGATTAAAAACAATAACAACAGACTTAAGCTCCACCAAAGATGATACTGGTTATTGCAAATTATAATTTTGAGAAAGTTGAAAAAATGAGGGCCAAAATAGGGAATCAACAAAAAACATTTAAACTAAAGCAATAGGATCGGAATAGTTTTAGGGACTTCTGAAACAATGGCAAATGCCTGTATTTTCTTAGATTTGTTAAATTTAACTTACTTTCAAAAGAATATTATCATCATTTTCTCTAAACTATTGAATACCAAAGAAAATAGTGTATCCAATTTTAAATATAAGTTTATGATTTCTTTATCTAGATATATGGAAAATTATATGCATAAAAACAATTTTTGAAAGATTAATTTTGGCAAGGTACATTGTATTATTATTAATATTTCTTCATGGAGTAAGCAGTGAAATTTGATGTCATTTTTCTATCATGTCATTTCAATAAGAAAGACATGTTGAATTTTTTTAAGTGCAAATGACTACAGTAGATTAAAATTTTTGACAATTATTATAATTATGATTATGATTATTTTGGTACCAGGGATTGAATCCAGGGGTGCTTAACCACTGAGCCACATCCCCAGCCTGTTTTTGTATTTTATTTAGAGACAGGGTCTCATTGAGTTCCTTAGGGCCTCACTAAATTGTTGAGGCTGTCTTTTAACTCATGATCCTCCCACCTCAGCCTCCTGAGCTGCTGGGATTATAGGTGTGTGCCACTGCTATATTTTTTTCTATGATATAATTCTCTTAAAATCTAAATTAGCAATTTAAAACATACAATGGCTATGGACTTTTTAATCTTTTTTTTTTGCAGCATTTATATTTTCTTTGTTTTAGATATACATGACAATAGGGTGTATTTGAACATATTATACATACATGGAGTGCAATCCATTTAAATTTTGATCCCATTTTTGTGGTTGTACATGATGTGGAGTAACACTGGTTGTTTATTCATATATGAGCATAGGAAAGCTATGTTTGATTTATTCTATGGTCTTTTCTATTCCTGTCCCCCTTCCCTTCCCTTTATTCCTCTTTGTTTAATCCAATGAATTTTCATACTTCCCCTCCTTACCCTCTCTTCTTATGGGTTAGCATCCACATATGAAAGAGACCATTCAGCCTTTGTTTTTTTGGGACTGGCTTATTTCACTTAGCATGATATACTTCACTTCCATCCATTCACTATCAAATGCCATAATTTCATTCTTCTTTATGCTGAGTAATATCCCATTGTTTATATACACCATATTTTCTTTATCCATTAATCTGTTGAAGGGCACCTTGGTTGGTTCCATAGCGTGGCCATTGTGAATTGAGCTGCTATAACCATTGATGTGGCTGTATCACGGTAGTGTGCTGATTTTAAGTTTTGAGAGTATAAGCTGAGGAGTTGGATAGCTGGGTCAAGCGGTAGTTCCATTCCAAGTTTTCTAAGGAGTCTCCATATTGCTTTCAAATTTCATTTCTTTATCATATCCCTTCTTTTTATTTATTTTTTGTGTATCATTGGCCACCATCTGAAATTTTCTTACCCATTTTTTTATTTAACTTTTTAATTTTCACTTTGTAAAAAGACCATGGACTTTTTTCTTTTATAGTACTATGTTTCCAACCATTGTCATTATTGCTTGTCATAGCATAAATGTCTAGGAAAAATCTGTTAAATACCTAAATATTCTCTCCATTAGCTTTATATTGGAATCTCATTGACTTTATATCAGAATGAACCCACATTCGTTTACTCTGAAATGACCCTAATGATTGGCATAGGAATAATAATGAGTTATATTTAACAAATATCTCTCTTAGTATTTTAAGAAATCAATTATATATATTAACTTGTTTAATGGAATCTTTCTAGTTGGCATATATTCTTTATTCCTCACTTTATAATTATCCTGATAACATTAGAAATAAGGATCAGAGATATATAGATTCATTTACTAGATTGTTACATGTGTTTAAATAATGAGAATACTAAAATGTAAAGCTCATGTGGTTCCATTAAACAAAATACTGTAAATTTCACCTTTGATTTTAGAGGAGTATTGTGGCATAAGTGACCTATAGTTCAACATCTTAGACTATCTAATGTCCTGCTTCATACATTGAGACATCAAAGGCTGTCAGAAACATATTAGTCCTCCCTCACATGTGGTTTTACTTTCTGTCATTTCACTTCCCAAATCAACAGTGGTCTGAAAATACTATGTGGAAAATTTGTAAAAATAAGCAACTCATAAGTTATACATTGAGTGTCAATTTAAGTAACATGATAAAATCTCATGCCATCCTGTGCTATCTGCCCACTTATCTCTTTTCCTGGTGTATTTACACTGTATATGTTACCTCCTCCTTAATTACTTAGTATCCATTTTGGCTATCATATAGACTTTCATGGTACTGCAGTGTTGTGTTCAAGTAATCTTTATTTTACTTCATAATGGCTTCAACGTGAAAGAGTAATAATGCTGGCAATTCAGCAATTCAGATATGCTGAAGAGACACTGTAAAGTGTTTCCTTTAGGTGAAAAGTTTAAAAATACAATAAGTTTTTAGAAGGGAAGAGACCACATTCATATAATTTTTGTTTTTACAGTATATAGTTATAGAAATTTTGAGAGACAACATTCATATAAACTTTTTTTCTACAGTGTATTGTTACAGAAGTTTTGAGAAAGAGATCACATACATATAAGCTTTGTCTTTACAGTATATTGTTAGAGTTGAATTTTATTATTAATTATTGTTGTTAATCTCTTATAGAGTCAAATTTATAATTTAGTCTTTTTGATAAATCTATTTTATAGAAAATATGTATGTAGAGTTTGTAAGCTTATATCCTTAGTTCTTTGTGTTCAGTGTAGTTCTTGGAATCTAACATACATTGATATGAGAGGGACTGTTATTCTCTCAGTTCCTCCTCTGTTTAACTGCCTCCATTTCTACATGTTATGCACATTCTGCCTTTTGTTTCTGCAGCTCTACTTTTTTGAGTTTCTCCCTTTTGGATTTCTAAAAGTGAATTCAAGTTACAAACTTTAGTTGCATAATAGTTATCACTTGCCTTTGGTGTACTCCATTGGTGAAAATATCTTTAGGTGTCCTTGGAAAAGTTGGAAAGTTTATGCTTTTTTATTGAATTGTTCATTTCATCTTCTTTCTCCTATCATTTTTCTTAATGTTATATTTCATCTCTTGGATCTTTTAAAGGGTCTATTTAAAAGATCTAGTTCTTTTCCGAACTCTGTGCTTCAGTGTTTTCCCATCATCCATGTACTATATTCTCATGACATTTAGAAATGTGTGCCACCTATCAAAATAACTTATACTTCCATAACTTATACATAAATTACATAAATTGGATATTTATGCTAGTCAAATTGGGGAATTGATCAGAACCTAATTTTTAATCAAAATCTGGTCTGAGCCATGCCACTCTATTGAAAATATAATTGAATTAAATCCAAATATTTTTTCACAAAATTTCAGCTTGAACCAAGCAAACCAACAAATGCAGAAAAAACATAACCTGGATTTTATTTTTTAAAGTAATAGAATAAAATATAAAACTTGAATCTTAAAATTATACAGGTATATTGCATATCTTTATTTACTAAATTCAGACATGAAAACAATCAGACAGCTGAACCAATGAAAAGAGAAAATAGAGGATTAATAGGAAAAAGAAAATTTCAACCCAAGAATGGAAATGAGAAATATGCTTGATAGAGCCCAACTTGTATAGGGTGGTATCAAACATTCTTTTTACAGCAGACACAATGATGCAGTAGAAGTTAATTTATATTCAGTGAGCATGCTTTAGAAATAGTGGCTAGCGTCTAAACATCCTAGGAAAGGAGAGTTTTCAGGGATAAAGTTGATTGATGGGTGTTGGAAAAGGGTCTTTGCATCAAAACACAAACCCATCATCTCTAATTATATGAGCAGTTACAGATTTTACCTCCTCTTCCTACCAGGTCCCTAGTATAACAGATTGCCAAGCACTGAGAGGAGAATTGTAACCCCTTCAAACCACCACACAGACACAATCACAAACTGACAAATCAGCCATTTTTCCTTCTTAAGAAGAAAGGTATGAGCTTAAAAGAATGGTGTAGAGGAAGATTTTACTTGGAAGCCTTGGTCTAAAACTCTCCTGCAGTAGGTGATAGTCTTGCTTTTGAGAATCTTTTACCATGATTTTATATCATACGCCTAGAATTTAAATGTTTAGGTACACAGAGGAAATATATAAGGCAGATTTTTCTTTATTGAATGAAATCAGAAAAAACTGCCTTGCTGGAAATTGTAAAAAGATTATGAAGCAAAAATTTCTCCATATTTTAATCATGACTAATATCTGGAGCATAAATTCAATATTTTTACTTAATTTGTTTTAAGGAGATTATTAAATGCCACCTTTGTGACAAAATATGTCAAGACTAGATACATATTCCAAACAAATGTTTTCTGACTATCCATTGGAGTAGGCCTCTGATAAATTATGGTAGTATAGAATATAAAGAAAACTAATTGTGAAAATTTATGATATTATAAAATTTCACTCAAGTGATCCTTGTCTACAAAAAGCCATTGTGAGGGGCTGGGGCTATGGCTCAGCGGTAGAGCACTCCTCTGGCATGTATGAAGCCCTGGGTTAAGTCCTTAGCACCACACAAATAAAATAAAAGTATTAAAAAAAAAAAAAGAATGTATCATTTTTTAAAAAGCCATTGTGAAATTTGAATCTAATGTAAAATACTAGTATATAGGTATTTAAATATATGGATTATATGAAAAATATTTAATGTCTCTCTGAACATAGGATATCAATTTCTTTGAAGAATTCCCATTTTGTAACTATATTTTGTCAATATGTTCATGAGGAACACAATGACCAGCATGATCAATTAAGCACTAATTTTATTTATTATTATCAATGTAGTAAGTATATTATTAGTGTAATAAATATGGGTGAATCAAAAATCATAGGTGGTTGGAATTTTACAGTTTATTTTATTAACATATGAAACTTAATTGGACCATAGTGTTTGAAATTGTGCTATCCTATGATTAATTTTACAATGCATAAAATAAGTTTCACTTTTTCTTAAAAGTTGACAACACAAAATCATGTAATTTTTATACAGGTTGATACTTTTTGGTCCCAATTCAGTGAAAATGTTTACTGCTGAAAAGCTTTTAAAAGTTTTATGTTGTTTTCTCTCATAATTCAGGTTATCTGGAATGAATATACCACCACCAATTATCAGCAACAAAAACTGGCTCAGACTGCATTTCGTTACAGACAGCAATCACCGCTATCGTGGATTTAGTGCTCCATATCAAGGTACATTTAATGACTACCTTCTTCTCTCTTGACGTGTAAAATGATTTTAGTATGCACAACTGCATTTTGTGATGGAAGAAAAGATATCAACATAAATTTAACATTTATATGTGGTAATTTGAATAGGCAAACGTCATTCTCTTGCTGAGGAAATAATGTGATCAAAACTAAATTGCAATATTAGAGTTAACTGATTTTTACTGCACAATATCTAAATTAAAGAATCAGATGAATCAAAAAAAACACAATATGTAACAGATATAATATTCTGATTTAATATGGTATTTAAGCAATTGGGCATGCTACTAGAAACTGAACCACAAAAAATGTCTGCAATTGTAACAGGCTCTTCATCACTTGAAATCTATTTCTATATGCAATGTGTGATTGTTAGTTTAATTAACCTTGTTAGGAGTCTTCTTTACCAATTTTTTAAACAGGCACAATTTTGGATAAGTAGAATATAATATTTATGTATTAACTTTGAGAAAATCATTGAAACGAGATTATTACGAAGATAGAGTACAAATGAAAAAGTATTTTTACTTTGTTTAGTTTTATTATGTGGGTTTAGTGTGCTTTATCCTAATATTGCTTATGTTAATAATTTATTTCATTCTTAGTAGTGTATTAGCAATTGTTCAGGGAACAGTGAGTATTGCCACAGTTGCATTTGTTCATATATCTGATTTTTGCTTTTGTTTAAAAAATACTTTCCTCTTTAGTAGTCTGTGGTCATTAGCACTTTGCACTTTAATATGGTGACTTTAGGAAGTTTATAACTAGTAACTAAAAGAGCATTAGACCATAGTTTTCTAGACAATGTATTTCAGCACTTAATTTACATTTTGAAGATCAGTAACCTATCTACAGCTGTTTGGTCACATTTTTGTAAATAACAGCAGCAGATTAATGTGATTTGTAATTTGACTCTCATAAAACTACATTAGGTATCATTGTAATAACGATCCTTAAGATATTAACTTAAAATTAAAATTTTAGACATAATCTACTGCAGAAAACCTATAATAATTTATTTCTAAAGCAGTTAATTGGAATGGAAAGATGAGTGCAAATATGCTTTTAAAGTTATGTGATTTATTAACATGTTTCATTATGTCAGTCATAAAATGTTATATTTTAAAAAATTAAAAGTATTTATAGAAAAATAAATTTTCATATATATTATTAAAATAACTACCTAAGCACAATAATTTGAATCTGACCAAATTAAAACAGTGTCAATTTTACATTTGTAAAAATATTTTATCCAGGTTCCAGTTCTAATTTCTTAAGTCTTTGTGCACTTCAAAAATCAGAGGACATTTGATTGAAAAGAAATAATTATTGCAAAGCCTCTTTAACTCTAGATTGACTCCTTTTCTTGTAGAGTTGTTCAACCACATGATTTTATGGCTCTGATTCCTTTCTGCAATGAGGTAAAGCAGATGGCATGGCAGGAATTCAAAAGACTATCCCCTTTGATTCATGTGGTGATCTTTTCTATTAACTTCATGGAATCTTTCAGTTGAATATCTTCTACTTTTTCTGAAAGCAAATAAAGTAGCAATCATTTTACATTTCAATATAAAATTTGGAGAAAAATAGATCTATCTCAAATATTAAATGGCACTTAGTTTATGCAATCTAATTTTATGGAACTTATTTTCAGATAGGATTGTTTTGCATTGTAAGACAACAGCACAAAACTGCCACTAGATTTGTGTATTTAATTATTATCTTCAATATTCCACTCATTGGTCTTAAATTGACTTTTATGACATTTTCAAATCTCAGTTTGATTTTCTAGCATGGCCTGTTTGGTTTTAGCACTGAAAAATTACATAATCAATTAATTCATAACAATACAATAAAAAGGAGGTGTTTTATGGGGTATGACTTACCTTCTATTTTCAGCAGGAAAAAAGACTTAAAATAGGGTAGGTTTTGGTGTAATCTTTATCTATGGAGCACAGGAGAAATAAAATGGTCTAAGAAAATGGAAACTAAGATTTTATAAGATGAAGGGAATGTTTTATTACCTAAAAGTGTGCTTTTGCATTGTATCCTTTTAAAACTTTCCTGATCAGGTTTAATTTTTCTAATTGTATTATATCCAAATAATATTTTACCTAGACAGCATAAATTCTTTTGGAGAAGTAATTTTTGAAATCAGAATCAAATTAAGAAATTTGTATTAAAAAGTGCTGATAAGCTGACTTAAATGTCTGCAAAACGCATAATTCTGACATGTAAAAATTATGTACCCTAGTATGAAAGAGTAATCCTGCTTTTTACATTGTTCCATACTACTATTTCATTTCAGTGGTATCTAAATTAAGATCAATGTAAATGGAACATTTTGTGGAATATATTATATAAAAGTCAAAATCAAGTCTATACAGCTCAGCTTCTTAATAACCCAAATGCTGAGTTATTACCAGTAATTATTATTGATTTAATTATAATTTTGAATTCATTTAATGTTTTAATGGAGCTCCTGATTTCCTAAGTGTGATTATTTTCCTTATAACATTTTATTTCATCTGTGTCCTTTACTAAATACCATGAAAATTAACTGCAATCTACTAAAGGGTTCAGTGAATGCCATTAGCTATTTTTTTTATAGTTTGTTCCATAATTGATGGAAGAGGCATATAGGTACATACCAATGTCCTTTTTCAAAAAGAACCACCTTTAAGTTGTATCATAAACTAGGTTCTTGATTAGCTTAAATATTATCCTTTTAAATAGGGTTAAGTAGAGGATGAGACTAAAATGCCAAAAAATATAGTTCTATTCCCATTCAAAAGTACTAAGAAAAGTTGTGATTTAAATACCATGCTTTTTGATATATAAAACATTTTCCTCACTGAGGTTTTGCATTGAGTATGTCCACTCCTACAGAACATAAATAAAAGCATCTCTTTTTTTCCCCTGAGTTTATTTATACTGAAAATATGTTGTTTGGAAACTCTTTTTATCATCATTTTGATTTAAAATTTTCTTTAATTTTCAGCTCTTTGCCAAAGAAAAATCATTTCCATATTATTTTACTATATGTGTCATTGTTTATAAATATCGTTACCATATTCAAATTACACCAATTTTTTTTTCTAATGAGAATCTGAATTGTTCTATTTTTCACATAAATATTAAAACTTGTCTGAAACTTTGGTTTTTGAATGTCTTCTTACCTATTTTTAAAGGATTAATATTGTTGTCATTTGATCTACATATAGACCTAAAATCTAGTTCTTTTCCTTTCCATGCACACAAAATCATATTTTCTTATTTACTGAATTGGAAAGGGATTTTTACACAATACTGAATTGTTCAGTACATAACATGTTGCCTCTAGGAGATGTTTATAGAAAAGAATTCCTGTCTTTATTATTTAATAATAAGTATTATTACAATATTTTAATTTTAAGTTTTGGATAATCTACACTTTGCTCTTTTAATGTGCAATTGTGGAAGCTGTAGCTATAAGAATCATGTAATTATCTTGTATATGTAATTTTAGGAACTATACCATTTCATCAATTCCAAATATTTAAATATGTGAGTTTCTTGATATTCTAGATTAATGTTTCTAAACTTCTGTAGGTTTTATCACATTTTGATTTATCCCCTTTTTTCTCATGTTGTTGTGCATAATGCTTCTTGTAATAGGTAAATAGTTTCTAGATTCTTAACCAAGATATATTAATAGTAATACACAGTATTTTAAATTTATGTAAGAAAATATTTTGTAGATTCTCAAATAGATTATTTTTATTTAGGAATCAATTGGGCATCTCTATTGTTAGAAAAACATTTTTTGGACTGAATTTTTAAACCATATTGAAAATCACCTCCTGTAAACCTCATCTATACAGAGGCAGGCCTTTTACATTGTAGATGCCTGTCTTTTAATTGAAAAATAAATAACTTGGGAATACTTACCCCAATTTTTTTTTTTTTTTTTGTATTTGGGAGGATTCTAACATAAATGTATGTATACCTTTACTAAACAAAGACAATAAAATTATTGGGGATGCAGCATATGATTTTCAGGAAAGAATAGGATTTATGTGGTCAGAGGATTAGAGTTGAATCATGACATTATTATTTGCTCTTTGAGTTCTCTGAGCCTTGGATTTTTCATGCATAAAAATAATCACAACAGCCAGACAAATTATTGTTCAAATCCAAAGGTATTAAGACTTCTTGTAGTAAAAAGCAGATATGCAGTAAATAAAGATGCTTCAGTGGCAAGAGATCATCAACCATATGGAATGGTTGAGAAAGCATACATGCCAGCCATGAGGAACAAGTACTTTAAATATTGTGATCAAACATAATATTTGAATCCAGGAACCAAACATAATATTTGAATCCAGGAAAAAATGCTAAATTTTACATTTCTCACTAACACAAATGAGAATGCTCGTGTTTCTCAAGGGAAAAGCAGTTTTCCTTGGAATCAAGTTTAAAACAGAATATTTTGTGAGTAAAACCAACAATATCTATAACAGATTTTGATATCATAAATATAGGCTAGGCTTAATAATGCAACATAGCATCAAAGCAAATTTCTGTAAAGGTGATCCTGCTTTAGTCTTTGACTTTGCTGTCTCTTGACACATTTAGCTATATTTTTTCTTTGTTTACACGTAAGTTTTTCTTACGTCTTCACAAATTCATTGCAAAAAAATAGGAAGTGATATATCCCACCATGCTAATTATGAAGCCCCTCCTCTAATCTGATAACTCTCAATGAGTCATATTTATGATTCCAGGTTTCTTTTGGGGGAGTGTGACATGAAAAGACCTTTTGGTCTCTGGACACTTTACTTGTACTTTACTGTCATGGAAATGTTGGACACTGGTGAATAACTTACTTTCCTGTTAAATAGAGTAGATGGAGCTTTGTTAGTGTAATTCAAGAAGTAATTGATAAATATACATTTTTATCTTTAAATAATTGTATGGTATGGGAAGATTGATAAAGAATATATTTGAATTCTTTTCTCAAAATATCATTTTTCATAGGTAGACCAACTTCATTATTTAATATTATGAAATAATCTAGTTATTTTTACTTCCTGAGTTTTGAGAGAATAAGAATTTAAGTTTCATTGGTGTATAGTGTTTGAGAATAATTTCTAATCTGTACCTTGTTTTTCTTGTTTTTATTTTGATATTATTATCATCTATTTCTTTAAGTTTCCTTCCATTCTAAATAATTACTTTCACTGGGAAATTCATTTTTAAAATTTTATGTTGAGTAAAAAAATTGCTTCTCGTTTTGTCTGGTTTATAAGATCCATTTTTTAATTAGTACTGTGCCTACAAAAACAGCATAGATAATTAGAATATCTTAATGGTCAAAATTGTCTATCTAGATAATCCTCTGCCTTTATAAAGTAACCATTAAAAACTCCCTGACAACATTCTTCTATGATATAAACATTTCATAGTCATACCAATATAAAACATAAGGCCTTATATCTTCCAATAAATAATGAATTAGAATTAAATTAAATTCTTTAACAACTATATATGTATATATATGTACATATATGTATTATTTTATTTATGTTTTATGAATTCCATTGATTTAATTTAAAATAAACCAGTAATCCTGGAAATTTTCTAAATGTAAAGAGGTCATTTAAGTTACATAGCAATATTGAAACTGAAAATTTCAACTACATACTTAATTAAATACTAACTTTTATAAGAATCTTTAAAATCTTGCTACGTATCTCCAACCCTTAATTTCTATTCATAAATTGTGGATATGTTTAATGGTAAACTGGCTAGTTATTTCCTTTCAAATTTCTCTGAAGTAGAATTTCCTTTATGAAATGAGTATTAGTGAGCTGAGAAAAGTTTTGTTATCAGAAATATAGTATTAGCAATTATTTTTGCCTAATTCTAAACAAATATAACAATTTTCCATAGAATATATAATCTTACTAAACATTTTAACAATTAATTGAAAGTTAAGTCATGTGATTGTGTTTAAAGTAGAAATAAAGTTTTAAAATATAAACTGAAGTTCCATAAATGAAGTAGAACTTTACTAATAATGTTGGTTGTTCCTTTATGTTGCCTAGTTTTATAATCCTCTTTATTTTATTATGAACTAACAATATATATTCACATTTAGAATATTTAGAATTATTGGTGGACATTATTTGTGAAAAAAAAGTGTTTTCATTAAATTCAGATACCAATAAAGAGGATTACCTAAAATTGGATTATGATAGATTCTGATGTAAAGTATATCAGGGAATGTAAAGATAAAATGAATGTACTTAAAATAGTCACAAAATTCAGCATTTTAAAGATTTGATAAAGATTTTTGTTTAAACTTGAGTTGTTTTCTAAGGAATTAAATCAATCTCTGTAGCATTCATTTAAGGGTGACTTTCTTGTTTTAAGAAAACAACCAATGTTTAATGATTATGCTTATTGTGTTCTTTTAAAGTGAATATTATATATAAATATATGTTATTTATTTATCGTTTTATCTATCTATCTATCTATCTATCTTGCAGTGCTGGGGATTAAACCCAGAGCATCTTGCATGCTAGTCAAGCATTCTACCACTGAGATACATCCCCAGCCCAAATGCTTTTTATTGATATTCTTAAAAATTTAAAAAAAATTTCTATTGACTTATTGCAATCTCACATATTTTGTGAGAATCCAGAAATAATTTAGTAAAATGATTGCAATTTAGATTACCATAATAAAGTATACCAACTATCCTATCTTTTATGAATAAGTTAATCTATCAATATCAAATTTTCATATATATATATGTATATATATATATATATATATATATATATATATATATGCACACACACATATGCATGCATGTGTGTTTTCTGAAATATATAGTAGGTCCAAACATAGTACTGGACATCTGTAAATCTGAAAAAACAATAGATAGATAATTCCTTGTAAATTTTTTATTAGGCTTATATATGCCTGATGATGATAGAATAAATTTAACACTTACCAATCTCTTCTAGGATAATAATCTTTTTATTTGTATTGAAATTTGGTCAGATAAATGCTCAACCTTTTATGGTTAAGATCTCCTCATTCTTTTTTCAAGAAAATGTCTATATATGTTTTAGACTATGAGTTTTAATAATATAACCAATTTTTCCATGTATAAACTGTCATTCTCACTTGTGAATATTAGCTGGCTTCACTAGAGGTATTGCATCTTATTAGCTTAGGATCCTGTAAGCATCCATTGCTGGTGTGCACAATTATTTTGTGGTCCATTCTCTTAGCATGTTCAGTTATTCACTTTTGACTCTGTAATACCATTTGCTCGATTTTCCATCTACTCTTTAGCTGAAGCTTTTTAAATCATATTTTCTACCACAAATTATCTTTTTTTTGGGGGGGGGCATACCAAGGATTGAACTCAGGGGCACTCAACCATGGAGCCACATTCCCATCCCTAGTTTGTATTTTATTTAGAGACAGGGTCTCCTCACTAAGTTGCTTAGCGCTGGGATTACAGGCATCCTCCACTGCACCCGGATATAATTTACCTTTACTACTGTAGTCCCATAGGAGAACCCTAATACTGTATTAACTCACTTACACACATATGCCACCTAGGATCATTCCTTGATGAAGAATGCATTATCATCTAGGTGAATGAACCTATATTATTTTTGGCTTGCTGCTTTTATCTGCTGAATGTGAGTATGTCTTTAAGGGCCTTAGATTTTTTTCCATGAGTCAATGCCATAAGATCCAGAAGAAATAGAGTTTAAAATATTTATAGAGGTATGGGTGACCTCTCTCAATAATCCCTGCCCTCCATAGAGTTTTTGCAGAAAGGTGTAGCTTAGACTTCTTATTGTTGTTCATTTTAGTTATACATGACAGTAGGGTGTATTTTGAAATATTAAACATACATGGAGTACAACTTCCCATTTTTTTGGTTTTACATGATGTGGAATTACATTGGTTGTGTATTCATATATGAATACAGGAAAGTAATGTCCAGTTTATTCCACTATCTTTCCTATTCCCATTACCCACCCCTTTACTTCATTACCTTTGTCTAATCCAAAGTACTTCTATTCTTCCCTACCAGCTCCTTATTGTGAGTTAGCATTCACACATCAGAAAGAACATTTGGACTTTGGTTTTTGGGGATTGGCTGACCACTTAGCATGCTAGTCTAGTTCCATCTATTCACTGGCAAATGCCATAACTTCATTTCTCTTTATGGCTGAGTAATATTCCATTGTGTGTGTACACCACATTTTCTTTATCCATTCATCTTTTGAAGGACACCGAGGCTGGATCCATAGTGAATTGAGCTGCTATACACATTGATGTGGCAGTGTCATGTAGTATGCTGATTTTAAGTCCTTTGGGTATATACTAAGGAGAGGGATAACTGAGTAAATGGTAGTTCTGTTACAAGTTTTCTGAGGAATCTCCATACTGCTTTCCAAAGTGGCTGCACCAATTTGCAATCCCAGTAGCAATGTCTGAGTGTATCTTTATCCCCATATCCTCACCAACATTTATTGTAACTTGTATTATTTATAATTGCCGTTCTGACTGGAGTGAAATTAAATCTCAGTGTAGTTTTAATTTGCATTTCTCTAACTGCTAGGGATGTTGAACAGTTTTTTTCATATATTTGTTGACCATCTGTATTTCTTCTTCTGTGAAGTCCCTGTTTAGTTCCTGATTGGGTTATTTAAATTGCATTCCTATATATCAGTGATGAATCAACTAAAAAATAAATTAGGAAAACCAGCCTATTTAAAATCAACTCAGAAAATATTTGGGAATCAATCTAACAAAAGAAGCTATAGACTTCTTGTTGTTATCAATGGTGGGAAAGGTTTTTATTTGTGATGCGCTCAGAGCTCACTAAATCAGGATTTTTTTTTTTATAAAACTCTATTAGCTGAGTGTCCCAAACTTTCTTTCTGACCTAAAAAGGGAACTTTTTAAAACTTATATATTCCATACTCTCTCTCAACATAGCATGACTCTCCACAAATATAATTTTCAAAGTTCTATAGGAACTCTCATAAAGCAGAGGAATTTAGAAATTGGGAAAGACCTTTTTTTATGTCTGTAACTCCAGAAATTATTATAGGTGCCCATTTAATGTTAAAATTAGTTAAATGTTATGAATTTTGTAAAGTATGTGCAACGATTTACAAAATAATTATATGTGTGTTATTTCATGTACTCTTCATACTATCTCATTCATTGTATCATCATCTCTACTTTGCCAAGTAAGATTCAACAGCTCAAGGACAAATTATACAGACATACCCTGAAGAAGGACATCCAGCCTTGTTTGTAAGGGGAAGCTGATAAAAGTCTGTGCAGTTCTTGCTAAACTCTATGTTTGATGTTGTATCCATGCAGAGAATGATGTACATTCTATCTAAATGAACTGCAATACTCTAAAAGAGCATTAAGTCTAAGGTCTAAACATTTAGAGCTTTGTTCTTCTCAAGTCAATGCTAATTCTCTAGCCTTAGTCATCCTCAAATTTACAAATATCAGAATAAATCTTTTTAGAAAAAATGAAAATTCATTGGAAACCAAATTTGAAAATAAGTGAATAATGTGGAAATATGCTATTCTTAATTAAAAGTGACATGTTCAAAAATGACAGTTGTTAAATTAGTTAATATATTGAACAGTGTCTGGCAGAGCATAAGAAGTTATATAAATTATTATCTGTTGTTATTATTATCATCATCAGTAGCAGTAGCATGAGCAGCAGCAGCATCCTTACTGTTGGACTAAAAATTATTTCAAAGGCAATTTTACTTATTTTCTCCATAAATGGAGCATTATTTGAAAGAACAATGTCCTAGCCTTTCATAGCAATTAGTTGAGGCTTATATATATTTTAACTACATAAGTGCTTATCTGTTGTTTCTTTAGAATAGTAACACAATTATAGGCTTATAGCTGACTGATGACACGTGCATATCATCCTAACTACTGAGGAGGCTGAGGCAGGAGGATCACTTGAGCCAGGAGTTAGAAACCAGCCTGAGGAACATAATAAGACACTGTATAAAAAAAATTATAGATTTCTTCTATACAGTAGCTATGATAATGAAGATTATTCCCATAAACCATACCAAACTTTTAACAAATGTTTTACAAATTAACTCTGACATAGCTGGCGACTATATCCATTGCTATAACATGTATGCTGGTGAAATAAATATTAAGAACTTCTGCTAAATATTTCTTAAATTAGAATTCTTAAAATTATATACTTATTTAATATTTTCTTAGTTCAGGAAGTACTGACTATTGATGGAAAATCCAAGAAGGAATCTGTAGTTAATAAACAGCTTGGTTTGAAAGAAGTAAAAAATCTTAATGGGAAAAGTAATGATTTCATAATACCCAGTGTACTTTTGTTGAAAAGGTTCAAATTAAAACATCATATTATTTATCTAACAAGAAGATCACCTTGTTGCATTGGATTATGTCCTCCCTTCCTACAGAAATATTCTGTAACTAACATGGACCTTTCTATTTTCTGGTCATTCATCTGTCAGATTTCCAAAAAGACATTTATTTTTCTGGTTTATCAGTGTAACAAAAAAATGTAGCACTCTTTCTCAAAGTAGGTGTTTAAGTAAGAGTTTATGGTAATAGAATCTTCAATTAGATTAAGAGCAGCGAGAAGTGGATGAGATTCTCAGGTTTAAATTTTCCTTCACACAGTAGTGTTCTGGAAAGAGTAATAAATTAGAAGTTGGTAAATTATCCTACAGACTGCACTGTGTGAACTGAAATGAATTCCTTAATATATCAGATTATGAATTCTTTCCAGATCTATACAGTTCTTTAACGTAAAATCTGTTCTTTGCAATGCCAGTAATCCATTGAAGTTGCTCTCATGATTGCCTTGCTTTGCTGTGAAAGGTCTTATGTGATCATGGAATTCCTTATCTTCTAATTTACTGATGCCTAGTCCTATACCTCTTAGCACAGCACTAACCAAAAAAATAAATAACAACAATAATAATGACACATACATCTATAAAATTTTGAATCCTACTGTGGCCATGTAAAATAGTAAAAGGAAAAGCATATTTGATTTTAATTGTATATAACCAATATGTCAGAAAATTAGCACTTAATCAAGTTGTCAATTAAAATACTACTGACATATTATACATTCTTTTTTATTAAATTTTTAATGTTTTGGTGGTATTTTATATTGATAGCACATCATTTTGAACATAGAATTTTATTTGGAATTGTTGATCTGCTTAATAGACTAGAAGAATCTTTTACTAAAATTTTTTAAAAATATTTTAATTTATTAGTATTTTAGTTAGCTTTTATATAGCTTTGAGCAAAATACCCAACAAGAACATTTTAGAGAAGGGAAAGTTTATTTGTGGGTAAGAGTTTCAGAGGTTTCAGTCCGAAGGTAGTTGACTCCATTGCTCTAGGTCCAAGTGAGGCAGATATTATGAGGGAAGAACCCTGTGTGGATATCTGGTCAGTTCATGGCCAGGTTGGAGGAGAGAAGAGGAGAGGGGTTCACTTTCCAGGGCACTGCCCCAGTGACCCAACTCCTCCAGTCATGCCCCTCTTGCCTATAGTTCCCACAGCCAGTCCATTCAAAAGAGGATGGACTGATTAGATCACAGCTCTCAAACTGTAATCATTTTACCTCTGAATATTCCTGCACTAACACAGGGATTTTAGGGAACACCTTCCATCCAAACCAAAAGAGTAAGCATTGATATAAATTTGACGAAAAAAATTACTAGACAATGTAGAGTGACCTGCTAACTAAGAGTTCATTTCACTATAGAGATAATTTGATATTTTTTTGAAAGATGTAAAATGTGCTTTCTAATTCAGGAGTTTGATTAAATAAAGCATTAAGGAAAGAAAACTTCTATACTGATTATTTCTACAATTGAATTGTTATTTTCTGTGAAAAACAAATGAAAATACAGAAATGTGGAACAAAGCAGCGGTATCAAAAGACATTCAAATGAACTCTCTCAGTGCAGTCACTTTATCTCTGACACTATCTGCATTAATGCAGGACCTTGTGGGGGATACCTCAGATCCAAGCATAACCATGAGCAATTATTATTTGCTTAGATATGACTTTGATTATTACTGTCTTCATAAAATAATTAAATAAACACATTTAATGTTATAGCAATGTGTAGTACAGGAAAGAATGCATGTCCTAACACCTTTACTACAATACATGCAACAGCTGAAATGTAGTCTAGTAAAAAAATAACATTATACTTCATAATGAAAAAAAAAAACATTTTGTAATGCCTTTATAAATTTAAATTAAAATTAGTTAAACTTAAAAATTGAGCTACTTTTCGGATACTCAAAAGCCAAAATTGGCTAGTTGGTACTATATTAGACTGTATAGCACTGTAGACAAAATGTGCAGACCTCTTATGACAACTAAGCTAGAGATATAAAATTATAAGGAAGCAGAATACTAGTTCAAAATTTACAACAAATACATTGAGAAAATGTAATAATGTCATTTTTATAATTTCTTCTCAGCTTTTAATTGTTATTATTCACTGTCTTTAAGATTTATTGTGTATGATTATTGCATTTCAATTCCTGCCACATTCCAGAATTTTAAAAGTCATAGTTAGTTTAAAAAAATATAATTTCCCTTCATGCTCTATGCAGTTTAAAAGAAATATTTAGAATAAAGGCATTTAATAAAGTTCTGACTTTCCTCTTTTAATACTTAAAAATATGAATTACTTTGAAAATTAATTTCTTTTTTCTTTCTTTTTGGTACCCCCAAAATTGTGCTCAATCTGTCAGACACATAGCATAGATCTGTTTTATTTCTACAATAAAAGTATCAAAAAGATACTGAGATATTTTAGAACTAGGATGAATATTACTCTTCCTTTATATATTAGTTGATGGATTGATGGGAGAATTGATAGTATTCCCTGATGCTATATAGCACATGCTTGGTTTTGTACTTTTCTGCTTGTTTCATTTTCCTGATAAAAATATTTGTTCTTTGATTGGAAACTATTGTGACTATATGCAAAGATTAAATTATTTAAATGTTTTTAAAAAAACCTACTAAACATGTCAACCACTAATAAATACTTTATCTAGTAAGTTGAAACGTTACCTTCTGATTTACCTACCAATCACCAATCGGCCTAAAAATTCTGCATAAGAAGTGCTCAATGGACTTTATTTATATTTTACTTTTTCCATTGAGTTAAATTATCGATTCTACAGCCACAAAATAAACTTCATACAAAGATTCTTCTAAGTGAAATGATCATACCACTACCACTGACTAGAGGGAAAGAAAAGGAGGTCAAGATTGTTTTACATGACAATATTATTTGCCAACTAAAAGACAAAGATATTTTAAACTTCCTCTATATCATTCAATAATTCTTCTGTTTTCTTTCATGCATTCTTTCGGATATTGAATGCTGTTTTGGTTATCTTTGTGAATAGATGATCCTATAATACATTTATCTCCCTATGAGAATTCTTCTCTAATTTATAATGTATCTTCATGCTACATTTCTTTGCTTCTTTTTCTATGAAGCTTACTTAATAGCCCTGAATAATGCATTTCCATTTAATTAAATGATAAGTAGGACTATAGACCAAATCGATTTGTATCTGAAGGGAACAATTTGTTTCATATCCTACAAGAGAATTTTATTCCATAGTATTTTTTGCATAGTATATTTTCAACACATTTGAAAAGTGGTCAAAGTTCCACTGTTAACTTAATTGAAAATTATATTAAAAAGTCTACACATGAGAACCTCTTTAATCAAGATGATGTCATCAAAACCAAGAAGAAAAATGTAACATCCCTTTTAGAATAAGTTGTATTGTTACTGTTTATTACTATTATTTGTTTCACCATTTTCTTGGTTGGGAAAGGCTGAAATATATCAGTTGGAAAAATAAACACATCATATCTGTTGAGGCCAATATCTTCCTGGAAGTGATATACATACATTGTCAAGATTTTACTTACATGACGTATATGTTGTATAGAATTTGATTTATACAATAGGAAAATATGCAGTTTCCCATGTGGTGTAATTTGTAGGTAACAACAATACTGGCTTCCATAGCATAAAAGAATAGTGTTTCTGGACCAAGCCCTACTTTGTCACTCAGTCCAAAATTATGATTTTTTTCTCATTTTCTTTTCTAAAATATTTTATTAAAAGTGCCAATTGCTGAATTTGTTCTTTTCTCCTCTGTTCTTAATACCTTTCTTTAGTATTCTCTTTTTTCAGAGCCTTTTTTAAGTTTATGCTAAACTAATAAAATATTATTAAGATATTAAATTATCATAATAGATAATTTCAACTTTCATATAAAATGAATGTTATCCATGTTTTAGTTAAAGAAACTAGAAAAAAAAGACTTTTATTGTAAGTAATACAGAAAAAACATTACTAAGGAAAAATGTTCACTAAAATACTCTAAATTATTCTGATTTTTAGAGTGTGAATAAAGGATCAATCTTTTAAAATTTATTTTTAATTAGTACATTATGGTTATACAAAGTATCTGGGTTCATTCACACATGCATGGAATTTGACCCACTCCATTTCATTCAGTTCCTCTTCCTCCCTGACTCCCACTGCTTTCTCCCATTCCCCTTCCACTACACTGATCCTCCCCTTGCTCATCCATTTATCTATCCTGGATTGCTACTTTCCTCACACACACATATGTGAAATTCCCTGTGGTATATTTATATGTGTAATAATGTGATTTTGTTAAATTAATTCTGCATTTCCTTCCCTTTTCTGTCCTTCCTTTATCCCTCTTGATCTCCTCAACTCCACTGATCCTCCCCTTATAATAAGGGATTGATCTTTTGATGAATGAATATGAAGGAAAAAAATAAAACAGGAAATATTAGTAACGTCAGCATAAGTTAACTCATATTGATTAAAAATAAACACTGTCCCTCACACTTATCATGGTTTATTACCTCAGGTAATTATTTAAACATTTTTTCACAAATTTGAATATGTAAAAACATGGAGGGCAATTATGATAGATGTCAGATGAATACTGACATATTACTTCGTTCTCAGACCTTCAGACCAACCTGATAAATGAACAAATTCAGTTTTTATTTAGCTCTCTAAATTCTGGCTTCCAGCCTTCTCATCAATACAGCAAAAGCATATCCAATATGATACTTGAACATTTTGACTATTTCAAAATTTCTTCTTAATTAAAGTTGATTTCCTCACAAATTCTTGGTAATTATACTGATTCTTTTTTTGCTTTTCAACGAATGAGTTTTGTTTTGTTTTGTTTTTTTTTTTTTTTTTGAGGGGGATACTGGGAATTGAACTTAGGGCACAAGACCACTGAGCCACATCCCCAGCCCTATTTTGTATTTTATTTAGAGATAGTGTCTCACTGAGTTGCTTAGTGCCTCTCTGTTGCTAAGGCTGGCTTTGAACTTGAGATCCTCATGTCTCAGCCTCTTGAGCCACTGGGATTACAGGCGTGTGCCATCATGCCCTGCATGAATGAGCTTTTTTATTTTTCTGATTTCACAAACATTTTAAAAATTCGTGGTTTAACACAGTGATCAAAAAATTACTTTGTTAGGATAAATAGAAGATAATCTGAATAAAATTTGTGAGTGGTAGATCCTTTTATAAGGTTTGTGATCATGGGGGTAGACTCTTAATAAAGAAGATCTAGGTTCTAATGTTATTTTCATGTTTTAGCTGTCCTAGGTCCCTCATAACCAGTTCTTTTAACAGTAGAGATATTAATTAGAGAGGTTTCAAAGAACTGTTGTAGTTTAGCACATTTTCTCATACACAAAAAGAACTTAAAATGTCTGCTATTATTATAATAATAATATCTACCCGAATAAATAAGATATACTTCTATGGACCAGCTAAAATATTTTGTCTCATTGTTATCTATTTCCTAATCCTATTAGTAGAGTTCCTTAACAGACCACAGTGACTTCACTCCCAGAATCTTATTATGATTTGCCCACATTAGTCATGTACCATCCATTCATTTATTATTCAGTTTAATGAGTATGTCATGGCATATTCTGTGTGCTGTGCTAGGGAATAGGATAGGAAGGGAGATGGGCCAAGTCCTTGCTTTCATCACTTTTACAATGTAGTTGAAATAGTGAATAAAAGTAAATGTATGTACGTGTAGATAGATAGATAGACAGATTGGTTATAGTCTGTGTATATATGAGTATACACATTAAACCAACAGACAAAAGAAGAAGAAAATATAAGTGTCAATCCTTCTATAAATGAAAAATTGAAGGGGGCTAGAATAGAGACTAAGAAAGAAATACACAGATTAGGTAAGTAGCAGGAAACAGATCTCACTGACAAAGTGATGTTCAAGATGAGAGGAAGCTTGGCATGAGAAGAGCATGGTGGCAGTGGTGCCTGGTCACCAAGATTGAGAACAGGCCAGTTAGAATAAAAAAGACACTTAACATGTTCAAGGAATTTAAACAAACCCAAGTGGTGAAAACAGTGGGATTGAGTGAGACTGACCTGAAGTAGTCTTGCAGGATCATCTTTTCAAGTCACATTGGAGAAAGACAAAAATTTTTAAGCAAAAGAGAGGAAAAATATGATTTGCTCTTGGAAATTTGTTTTTCCTCAGTGTGGCCTGGGTATAAAATACACCATCGAGGTGCAAGAATGAAATTAGGGGAAAAAAAGAAGTTTGTGTTGCATTGTCCTGGTGAAAGAAAATGATTTACTGGGTTAAAGTGAACATGAGAACAAAAAGGAAAGAGAGATATGTTATATATTTGATATGAAATTGATACTAAGTACTAATTGTTAGAACATTAATATGCAAAGGAAAAATAATTTAGAAATTTCTGATTTGATTATCTTGATAAAAGACATTAAGGAAAAATATTTGCTTAATAGGGGAAATAATAGAAAAATGTCCTCTTCTAGAAGTGCTATTTTTGATTTTAGAACATATTTGTGATGTTACAAATAAAGTGGGTATATTAAGAAGATGGATATTTTAGTCTGAAGTATAGGATGAGTTATAAGTTGGAATCACAAATTTTTTAAAAAAAGAAATTTTAATAATGTACTTAAGTTTTTCTATTAATAGATTACTAGATGACCAAATAATGTGAGAGATTAAATATAGGGAGCAAATATCTAACTTTAAAAAAAATCTTCAATATTAGTATTTTAGCCACTAATGATCTCAACTAATGCAGAATTAAATAAAAATGAAGCTATAATATCATTTTGACCATCAAATTTTAATTCTTACTTATATTTAAGAGCTTATGCTTATTCCACAGTTGTAATTACCTAGTCAAAAATTATCTAACACCTGATTATTAGCTATTATTCACACAACAAATATTCATACAACTAAATTTCATAGAGCTTCTTGTATGAGGAAAACAGTTATACATCAGGGAATCATAAACAATTAATGCACCCTATAACTTTGTATGAAATGACTGATTACTTTTAAATGTGCATGAAACAGATGCTTAAGAATGAATAATTTAGAAATTGTGCTTTCAGTTCATAGAATGATTTCAACTATGTTAAATCTTTACTCAACAGCTGGAATATAACTTAAATAGAAGAAAATAATTTTGTTCGTTCCCATCACTACCATCAAATAAACTCAGCTTTTCTTCTCTTCATGATCACTGGACAGTATTTATGTGCCAAATATTTTGTTCCTTATATGTTATTTTATCACACAATATATGATGTAGTGGCTTTTATTTTCCCCATTTTATAAATCATGAAGTACAAGATTTCATGGATGCTGTTTAATTTTCTGAAGGCTTCCCAACTAATAAGCATCAGAGTAGTAATTAATCAGCCATGCCTGTCTAATGTTCCAGTCTATGTTTTTACTTAGTCTATAAAAGAGGGACAAAGTGCTTTATGAATTCCATCAGAAATCAATTGTATTATTTATTGTACTATTATCATACTCATAACATCTTTCATGAGCTAGAAATACTGATATATTATATCTTACAATTTAGCAAAATGAATTTACCTCTTTGAGGTAGAGTTCCTCTCTAGCCTAAAGCTGATTGGCTGTTTGTAAGCCAGCGAAGGTAAACACGTGCACATACATGCCTGCAGTGCATACATGTGCACACTCACACATACATACTCCCTCATGGTTGTGTAAGATATATCTAAAATTATTGGATATTTTAACAGATATGCTTGAAACATGTTTCCCAAAACTCTTGTCAAAAAATCTAAGTGATATCCATATCAAAAATCTGTATTTGTTGATTTCAGCAAGTTGCTTACAAACTGAGTTGCTACACATTTATATTTCCCACAAAATTTGAGGTAAAGTTGGTATTTATCTGCCTTTGCCTACATGTCTCTCCTGTCTCTCCCAGAACTACAAAAGCACACATGGTCACTTTCAAAGTCACCTTTCTCTTCATAGACCTTATTAAAAATTATACTCTGAACTTATTTTCTGATGTATTTATTTATTTTACAGATAATATTGTAGTTATTATATACATTACTATTTTGAAGTATACATATGCACTGTATAATGTTAAATCTAGCTAATGTGTATATTACCTTATATAGTTATTTTTGTGGTGATAGCACATGTCTACTTTCTTAGCATTTTCAAGGAATACAGTGTATCCTAAAGAACTATAGTCACCATACTGTAGGATAGACCTCCTGAATTTATTCCTCCTATATAACCGTAATTTTGTATCCTTAACTAACCTCTCCCCAGCCCCTGGCAACTACCAGGGGCTCTCTACCAGCCCCTCTGTATTTCTATAATTAGATTCCATTTATGAATGAGATCAGGCAGTACTTTTCTTTCCATGACTCATTTATTTCACTCAAAATAATGACCTCTAGGTATCTGTGTTGTCAAAAAAGACAGGATTTTCTTCTTTTTAATTGCTAAATAAGATTCAATTGTTTATATGAACCATAGATTTTTTTTATCGAAGAGATAACTGCATTCTCATATTTATTGCCATACTATTCACAATAGTCAAAGTATGGCATCAACCTAAGTGTCCATTGATAGATTTTGAACTTATTTTAGTGAAATAATATATGCACAGAAATAAAATAGTCTTATATGTGAGACATAAAATAGTAAAAATCGTATTAATAAAGAGTCGTATAGTGGTTACAGGGGCCTGGAGTGGGTTGGAGTTTAGGGAGCTGTTGGTTAAAGATACAAAATTTCAATTGGTAACAAAATTTTAAGAACTCCATGATACAACATAGTGACTATAGTCAGTATTAACATCTGTTCTTGAAAATTACCCAGTGAGTAGATTTGTTTCACCACATACTATAAGAAGCTTGTGAGTTAATTCATATACTAAGAAGCTTAGTGTAGTCATTTCACAATGTATGCATATTTCAAAACATCATGTTGTACATGATAAATATATTTAAAATATTTTGAAAACAATAAAACTCCCAAATCTCTTTTCTCATAACAGAGTTCATGAAATTACATCCTGAACCTCATAAAATAGAAGAGAAACCTAATCCCCATTGAGATAGAAAAGCAACCTAAACTGTCCTGTCTTTCCAAGAGACAGAATATGATTTCTCAATATGTCATCCTAGCTGAAAATAGTAAATACAACTACAGATATACCCATTTTAGCTAGATATTCAGGAAACAAATTATAGTTTAGAGGCCAAATAATCTAAATACCATGGAGATGTCAAGGATGTGAAAATTTAACACAAGGTCTTTCTTTTATTTGACTATTTCCACTTCTCATGATTTCATAAAATGTTTTATGGAATAAAACTCTAAGACATGGTTATACAGAATACTTTGGTTATTCATTTAAGGGACTTAATTATTTAGAAGTTAAATAGTTAAACTCCTTAGTTACTTAAAATTTCCTAATGTAAATTTTAACTGAAATATTCATTATACCTCCAAGTAAGACTAGAATGAGAAATTAGACATAAAAGCTAAGAGATGTGATAGGTTAAAACCCTTCAAATTAATCTCTGATTCTAGAATTATTATTTCTGGGTGGTCAGAGAGCAACAAATATTTGCTTAAACTACTTGATATCTTTGAAGTTACCATTTGTATATTCTCCTTTCTAATTCCTCTCACATTATTTACAGCAAAATGGAATTTACTGTCATTTTTTACATTTTTCCATACCCCTTCATACTTGCACATACTTTTCTTTTGACCTGATTTGCCCTCTCCCACAGTTGCCCACATTATTCAAATGCAAACTGTTCCATAGTTTTCCTTATATAACAATTTAGATATAATATTTCTTCTTCCTTAGTCTTCCTTTGATTATAGCTGTTTTGTGTATATCCTGTAGTTCCTTTAAAGGAAAATTTATGCTTTATTAACACTTACAGTTTTTGGACAAAATATAGTGCCTTGGAAATCATAAATTAAGAGGCTATCCTTTTAGAATGGTTACCTATAAATTTTTATTTATTAATTTTGTTCACAGAGTATTTTACATTGGTTTTACCTTATGTAAGTCCAGACTCTTTCAGATATTGTTTCAAATATAAGAATAAAAAACATTCATATAAATAGTAATATATAATTCATTATTTTTAGTTGAATATGTCAATATTCTTCAGCATTTAGAAGGAAATTAACTGAGATGCTTGTGTATGTATTCTAATTTCTAATAAATATGGCTCACATGCACAATCTTCTACACTGATCTTCATTATAATATAAAGAATGGCTTAATAGATGTAGGATGTCAATTTAGTATAGAAGAAATAACATTTTTTTGGATTTGGAGACAAACCCTTCACATTTCCAGCCCTTGTAATCTCAATTTTTTGAGTTATCATACAAAAATAATGATTTTTAGTCTGTAATATTGTAATACTTATAACCCATGGCATTTTTCACACATGTAAATCATACTTTGTACTATAAACATACTGGGAACTCACATAGCTAATTTCCAGTTTATTTTTCATGGAAAATGTTGGAAAATAGCATTGTATATCTTTTGTCTTTCTTGTATTTATTTTATTCTTTTTTATTGGTACAATAATAATGGAGTATGTAAGTGTGGTTCTTTCAAATTTTCTGTTACTCTTTGCGTCTAGTTATTTTTACAACAGCCTTTTTTCTGCTAGTAGCTGGAAGTGTATACCCTACTTGAGGTGGGCACAGCTCATGAAAGTGTAGGATATGGCTTCATATATGCAGTCTATTTGCTCTCAAAAGTTCTTTGGTAGGTGTAGTCAATAAAATATTATACTTGTACTTGATATTTGGAAGAAATATAATAAAATAGAATATAACTTAAGTCATATTAGTTTTAATCATCTTGTGATTATTGACTTGCCTCTGGAGTCAACCCACTGTCCCTATTTATTATGAAATATTATCTCTATCTTTTATTACTTCATTAGAGTTTGCTTGTTAGGTCTGTTACCTAATTTTATTGCTTGTCTATAAGCCATCTTCCAGAGAATAATAGGGTGATTTTTTTTTTTAATAGAAGCAAGGTCAAACTCAAAAATCCCACCACAAATTACTAGCATATTTAAGATACACCTGACTATTTGCTGCTGCAGGATTAACTCCTACGTGTACCACCAAACTCACCTCTACACTTTTACTCTCCTGTGTCTCAGCAACATTGACCATCTTTCTTGAATTATTTTCCAGTAAACCTCACATGGTTGGCATATATCTATATCTATATATCCATATTTGTATATATGTATATGTATTCAGATGTATATAAATACATATACACATATGTGCATTTATGTATTATGTATGTGCATATATATATATATATATATATATGTATGTATGTGTGTGTGTGTGTGTGTGTGTGTATCCTCTTCTCTAAGTGGCCAACTGGCCTTCATTGACTAGGTACCAGTTATGTTATGCAACTTTAAAATTTTTCTTCAATTGGAATTTTCACTTTGTTAATTCATTGATTTATTTTCTCTACACCCCCAGCTGAGTTCTTTAAAAGGAAGACCTTACATGACTTTTTATTTTATATCCTCAGCATAACAGGGCTTAGTTTATAGTAATCTCAATAAATATTTTTAAAGGAACCACCCAAAACTACCTTTCCCATCAGATATATCAATTTATTTTCTTAATTTAAGTATTAATACAAATCATGCCATTCTGTAGAATGCCATGATCCCATTTTATTTTCATATCCCATTTTAGTCTTTGCATCCTCGTTTTTTAGGACTTCACATATGAAATCTTCTGATTATTTTGGATACACTTTTCCAGCATGCATGATAGGCTAAGGGTCACAGCATTATTCATACTCATATTTATGAAGTTACACTGGCTTCCCCCTGCTGCTTGCAGCATCTGTTTCTTTCAGGGATTGTGCTTCTAGGCTTTTAGCATTCCCCTCACTTCATCTGTTATTTATTTGGAACACTGGTTTTGATTAGCCATTTGGATATTTTTAAAAGCTCAGTAGTCATTACATTTTCCATATCTTCCCAGGCAGTTCCTCATTCTGCATGGACCCTGATCTTAGCTCTTAGTGTATAATCTCTGCTCTGATATGTTTACTTTTTTGACCTTTGCAAATGTGCCTTCTGGTGCAGAAGCTCCATAATAGTAATTTTTATACTTTTTCTTCTTTGGGATGCTTTCACAGCGAAAAGGGTCAGTCTTATGTTCTTTCACATGTCACTGTGTCATGTATTTCTCCTACTTAGAACAAACTATCACTATCGTGAACTCCTTACATATACCCAGACAGCCACACACACAATACAGGAACATACACATACACAGAGACAAATAGACATGTTATCCATTAACGGCAAAATTATTTATTTTACACTTGAATGATATCTTCCCTCTTCACCACTGTCTTAGAATAAATTAGTAAATAAAGCCCTAACTTCTAACAATGGCGTACAAGCCCTAGATTTCCTAATACTTAACATTTTGTTGTTATTGCCTTCTTGGACATACCATGCGCTACTTTGTCTTAGGTTCTGTATATTTCCTATTCACTCCAAAGAGAAAATTATGTTCCCAAATCTTCTCATGAGTAACTTTTTTAGCATTCTCTGGTGTCATCACAAATATTTCCTTCTCAGAAAGGAAAAGGTAGTGTAAATTGGATTACCCTCAACAACCCAGACATTTACTACCATCACCTTTTGCATTTATACTTTCATGCACTCACATTCTTAAAATTACAGTGCTTTTTAGTTTTTCTTCCTTTTATCTCTTGCTTTCATTTGATCATTTCCACCCAGAGCAATGCTTGAAATGTAATTAAACTGTTAATATAGTTTGTAGAAAGAAAGAAATAGAAGAGAAGGAGAGAGGAAGTGGAGAGAAGGAGAAGAAAGAAGAAGAAATGAAGAAAGAAAAACGTAAGGAAGGGAGGCAGGCAGGCAACATATTAAAATAAATTAATTATATAATTAGATTGAATTCTGTATCCTCATAGATTTATTGAACTGGAATGGATCTTAAAAATATCCTAACCCAGTGAATCCCTAGAAAAATAATTATGGTCCATTTTTATTTTCACTATTAAATGTTTATTTAAGATTTTCCATTACAGACTTTCCCCTGCCAAATAAAATAACAATTTTCTTTATTTGGCACTATGATTAAAATAATGCAATGATGGATTATCTACTTAATGGTGAATAGAAGGGCTGGCTAGGAGGTGCCAGTACATTTTTTTTAATTACCAGATATTTCTTACTGCATAGTTGTTGCAGCTTATGACAAGGTAGAAAATTTCAAAAAAATATGTTTTGTAGGGAAATATAATGAAAATTGAACTTCATAATAAAAATTTTGGTGATTGTTAATTCTTTTCCAACTGTTTATAAATGAGGAAATTAAAGCAAATTGCCCACAGTTTTCTTCCCAGTTTCAGCATAGCCAGTACTGACCCAGAACTAATTTCAAATAAGTATTATTTATCATGGGAAATATAGCTCATCTGTGATGTGGTGCTAAAAATTGTAAATAATCATATTCTTCAAAAATAAAAAGTGTTTGTAGTAGCAGTATAAATAGTTTTTAATTACTGCAGATCAATTTACTGATCCAGGACAGGAAAATGCATCATATAATACTTCTGTATGCAATTTTATGATCATATAACAGTATTTTTATGTATCTCATGTTTTGTTTCTGTACACATAAAATCTCAGTTTATTTTACTGACTAAACTGGAATATTAGTTTTTAATTCTTTTTTCAGTTTCAAGACATACCATATTGTTTCATCTCAACTAAGTTCTAGAAATTATTTATCTGTGTATGAAAGCATTTACCCTCTATCAGGAAAGCCAGTACTGCACAGATGCAGTAATATTTCATAGCAGAAATCATCTTTCTGAAAGAAAAATTCAATTTTGGTTAACATAATTTGAAATATAATTGCACATAAAGATATATGCCAGCTGACCATTTTGTAGATAGACTGTCGTTGACCATATGGCATGACTGGGGGCTCTGAGATTCCCTGATGTCCCAATAAATCCTATGCAACCTTCTAGACAGTGATTGAAATTCTAGATCATGATTTTCATACTCTCACAAAATACCTTAATCAACCTTTGTGTGAATCTTATTTTACCAGTAATACATATTTTTAATTCCTCAAACAATTTTACCTACCATTAAAAAAGAAATGATAAAGTAAGTTATTGAAACAATAGCAATGGAAATTTGAAATATTACATCTGGAGGAAATGAATATAGACAGATAATTCTTATGAATTAAAAAGTCATTTTAAAATCTTTCTTTGAGATGACCACAGATAACCACATTTAGGAATACATAAAATTTTACTTTTTAATCTCAAAAATGCTTTTTATGTTTTCATCAGTGGGAAGAGAATTAATCCTATCACAGTACTACACATTTGATTCTAAGAAGGAAAGAGAAGAGATGTATTGCAAGGTAGAGTGGAGCTGAAGAAGTGTGTTGGCTTTCGGCTTTATAAGAAAGTTCAAGTATCTTCTCAAGGCTTGTCTCATAATCTGCTGTAGCTTATTATCATAATACATCCTCTACCTGAACATTTAGCCTAAGTTCTTGTGCCATCTGTGCTTTCTTTTCCATACTAAGGAGACTGTAATTCCTAGAAACTAATAAAATGTGACTTGCCTCAGGTCTTTGAAACATAAAGAATACTCTCTGTGGACTATTTCTTTCCTTTCTCTTCATCTTGGAAATCCCAATTCATCTTTTTTGGGTTAAGTCTAAATATCACATTCTCCAGAAAGCCTGTCTTTATTAAGTTCACCCTTGAGACCAACTTCATGCCTCTGTTATATATTCATAAAAGTCTGGCATTTGACTTGTTATATCAGTTAACCATGGTTTGTGAAAGCCACCCCGAATCTTAGAGGCTTAAAACAGCAAGGCCTTATTATTCACAATTCTGATGATTGCCAAGATGCTTCTATGTTCACACATGTAGCTCCATTCAGCTGGGGAGTTGTCAGGGAAGAAGGTCCAGTGAAGCTTCACTCAGAGTAATATTCACTGGGCACTTCGGTTATTTTCCTTGTGCCTCCTATCTTCCAGTAGGCTCAATGTACTTTCGTAAATGGCAGTCTCTGAGAAGCATTGTAAGACAGCTAAGGCAGAAACAGCAAAGAAACAGAACTCACACAGCATCACTTTTGCCCCACTCTGTCAGTCATAGCAAGTCATGCAAAGAGCCCAGACCCAAGGGGGTGATAAATGAATTCTGCCTTTTGATATTAAAAGTTGCAAAGAAGTAGTCAGGTATAGTGGCATATGCCTTTAATCCCAGAGGCTCTGGAGGTTGAGACGGGAGGATTGCAATTTCAAGGTCAGCCTTAGCAATTTAGTGAGGCCCTAAACAAATTAGTTAGACTCTGTCTCAAAATAAAAACAAAACGAAAATTTAAAAAAGAGGGCTGTAGCTCAGTCACTCAATAAGCATCTCTGTATTCAATCCACAGAACCCTCCCACAAAAAAAAAAAAAAAAAGAAATTAAACTTGCAAAAAGTTGTGGCCATATTTAATATAACAACATAATACCCTCATATTTTGTTATTTTTGGTTTGTCATTTTGTTTATATTACCTCCTTTGCTCACCTTTGAATCCTATCATGTTATACTACCTAGCAAAGGGTTGAAACTTAGTACATATGTATTAATTGAACTAGAGAAAGTTAGTGATGCTATTGCTATTGGTTTTTATTACTAAAATATGAAATTCAAATATTTTAATTTCAAAATATATTATCTTCACTGAAAATAAGTATTATTTCACAGAAACATACAGCACAAGAGACTGTGGAGCATAGTTATAAAGAAATAAGTTAAAATACACAGGGATAACTAAAGAGGAAGCAGTATATCACCAAGATTAAGAATAGAATCTTCCTCCCTCCCTCCCTCCCTTCCTCCCTCCCTTCCTTCCTTCCTTCCTTCCTTCCTTCCTTCCATTTGATGGCTCTTACTTTTAATTAAGCTCTGAGTTCAAAAGTCACTTTGTGTTCTATCAATTGCTGCTGTGTTAATCTACCTATTTTTTGTCTCTCCCATTTGAATGTAACCTTTCTTAGGAGACACACTGCAGTGTTCACCTCAGAATTATCTAGTGTCTGGCAAAGAGTAGTCACTCAATAAATTCTTGTTACATAAATATGTGGATGAATGAATAAGTGACCTAGACAATAAAATAATTATTGAGTGAATGTGTAATGAAAGACCTAAATCAAGTCATTCACCCTCACCTATGTTAATTATAATAGTATATACTCAACATGATTGTTATGATGATTAGATGGAAAGTATTTATAATGGAACTTGCAACAAGTGATCAATAATTGTCAGGCTATGATTATCAGAACTTTGAATCACTGAGGAATAGTTGTTGAGGACTAATGGACTCCTGTTTCTCTGGGATAAAAGTCCTCATAGTAAAGCATCCACTTCCTATCAACAATAAAATTGATACATGACCAAAAAAGATTGCTCCCTTGACATTTTCTGATGTATGGAGAAGCCCTTGTATGTAAAAGTTAGAAACCAGAAATTTGCCAACATTTTGTTCATGACAAAATTGGAGAAAGATAAACCAAACTAGCAATATTATAAAAAGCCTCAGGAATGATATTGTGATTCTTGTAACTATTGAGTAGACAGAAATTTTCAATGATAAGTGAAGTTAGAATTCTGTGAACTGTTTTGTGAGAAGAAAAACTCAAATTGTTAAAGGAAAAAAAATTAAGAACACAGAAGTATTGTATATCAAGCAGAAACTAAATCATTTACAAAACAGCAAAAACAAAAGCTGTTGAAATGTGCTGTGCAATTTTTATGTATTTACAACTTTAAAGAATATGAGATGTAATCAATACATAGATGTGGATGGATAAGAATATGTTACTTGGTTCTCTTAGATATACTTGATAGTTCCCATATATTTTTACAGGAAGAAAATTCTGTTCAGATCTTTGTGTGGTGGGGGTCTAAGAAGAAACACTGGGCACTTTCCTCTCCCTTTGTGTTGCACATGAAATTAAGAGGCCTTTGTAAATGCCTGAACAATGGGGAGAAAGACCTCTAGTCATTGTCCTACCCACATTTCCTATGAAGGCAGATGATCCTGTCCTTCCCATGAAAAGGCCTGAGTGAGGCAACCTTTAACTGAAGGTTAGAATCCAGATTTCTAGACTTTCCCATTTTTCTTAGAGGAATAAGGGAAGGAGTGCATATATCGGCCTCATTGCCTATGCCCAACACCTATGTCCATCTACTGCAGTCATTCCTCTTCTCTCTTGACCTCATGTGATCCCTGAAGTTCAAGACATCAGGAAACAAAAGCTACAGAGGGAATTTTCAGAGAGCAGATTTCTTTTCTAGCTTTTGGGGATTCCCCCATGAGACAAGGGAATTACTGAGGAACCTTGAAGCAATCAATCTGTGCTGAGAATGGGGGTGATGGGAAAGAAGGTGAAAAGAAAACATATAATATGCTGATTCAGGTGAAATGTTTTACATGTTATATTGGGTAAGCTAAGTAGAAGTATACTTCAGAGGAGGTAGGATTGTGGTTTTGAGATTTCACAATTTAGGTTCATATCCTGGGTTAACCCCTTACTAGCTATATGAATCAGTGTATATTTTGAAAGCATTGGGTTTTTCTATCCTCTAATCATAATGTGATTTTGAGGACTGAGTGAATTATATAGGACTGTGCCTCCCACATAATAAATGCTGGTTGCTCTTTATTCCATGTTTGTTTAAATACTTCTACTATCTAGTTATTAAAGAAAACATATTGGGATGCTGGATCTGTCTTAATCACCTCTATTCAGAAATTTGGAAAGATACAAAAATATCTTCTCACAGATGAGTGGAGCAAGACTTTATCACCCTTATAATGTTTAAAAGTCTAATTCCAAAAAAATTGAATATTCACATTATTACCTTAATTGAAATATACCAAAATCATCTAGGTACATGTAAACCTTTGAATATTTAATCATTCAAATGATTAAGAAGATCTGTTTTACTTTAATTAATCATTTTCATCAAAAAGTCAAAGCAAATAAAATATATGTGATGTTGATCAAACATTCAAACATTTTTTTCAGAATGCAGACATTTATTTATATATGTTATCTCTTTATGTAGATATAGATAGATATGCACTTACAGATATATAGTCTCATATATGAGATATTATTAGATAATATACATATTACATAGTCTATCTGTATTGAGAGAAAGAGAGAAAATCAAATTTTCTGCTTTCCATTTTTCATTGTTGGTTTTTGTTGTTGTTACTGGAGATTGAGTCCAAAGCTGCTTTACCAGTAAGCTATATCCCAGCACTTTTAATTTTTCATTTGACACAGAGTTTAAGTTGCTCAAGGCCTTACTAAATTGCTGAGGTTGGCATCAAACTTGTGATCCTTCTGCTTCAATTACCCAAGTTTTGGGGATTACAAGTGTGTGCCACCATTCTTGGCTCCCATTTTGTATTTTCTATCACCTTGAGAAAACTAACAAGTCACAAACTCTTACTTCATTCATAATTTAAGATTGACAACTTTATTGAATATTTGTTATCATTTATGGTGCCTTGATCCAATTCAAAGTCTAATAAGTTATTGCTGGAAATAGCTTCAAGTTCATATAGATTGAATTGTTAAGAAAACTGGCATTTTTTCATGTGAGTCATCTATGGATTTCATCTTCGATAGGTATTTTTTAACTCAAGTAGAGAATATACATAATGAATAGAACTGTAGAGCATTAGATATTTTCAATACAAAAATAATAATGTAGGATTTAAATATGTTTAAAGTTAAAAGGTCGTAGACCAGTTCATTCAACTTGCCTTATTTTTTTTTAAATTTCATTTAGCAAAAAGATGCTTTCATTAATTTTGTCTAGATGTCCTTGTAGTGTCATTACTCATCCCTGTCATTCACACATTTTCACAGGATTAGTCAAAGCACACTTACAGCAAAAGACTCAATATTTGCTATTAGTTTTTACTTATTTGTTATGAGTTTGTAAGAATTACTTTCAAGGTATGGTTTCCAGATTGTCCAGTAAGCTCAGTTGAATTTGAATTTCAGAAAAATAATGCATAATCTTTTAATTTTGATCTATAAGCAAAACAAAAACAAGGTTATTGTTTATCTAATATTCAAATTTAACTGAGTGTTCTGTTTTTATTTGCTAAATCTAGTTACTGAACTTCAAAGTGATCATTTTATGAGCTCAATGTTCATCCTGCCTTTAGTTCATGTTTCTCTTGTCTACATTATAGCAAGAACAATCTAAAATGCCAGTCTTGTCGTACTGCTTCATATCCTTCAGCGATGCCTCATCTTTCCAGGCAAAGTTGAAATGTCTTGACTCTTTAAAGCTTAGTGTCTGTTATCTGTCTCTCTCTGTGCTTGCCATGGAAGATAATTTTCAATTCCCTGAAAGTGTTTTGCCTTTTTCTCAGCAGCACTTTTTAAAGCTGTTACCTCTGACTAGAATGTTCTTTTATTCCTCACATAGCATGAAAAATCTACTCATCCTTTAAGCTCAATACCAATGGCTCTTCAGCTAGAATGTCTTCCTGGTTTGAGTGAGCATAGTTAAGGGTTTTTCCAGTTGTTTTTCTAGTTCTCTGTGTATCCCTCTATAGAAAGTATCATAATCCTCTGATTTTTAAGAAAAGTTGTTAGCCTGTTTATTTGTAAAGAAAGGTACATAGTAGTGGATACATTGTAGTGATACATACTGGTGAATTAATTCATGTTTTTGAAATAACAGGGAAGAGGGGGAGAGAAAATGAAATGTACTGCTTTTTATTAAAATATTTTAAATGCTATTGAAACAGAAAAAAAAAATCCTCATTCTCCTTGGTGTGGAAAGCATATAGAAAGATTCACAAAGTTATCAACTTTTCCATTCTCTGTGATTTTTTTCAATATCTACAAAGATAAAATCATAAGTAGTCTGCAGAATCTTGTCATTCATATTTTCCTTCTTTCTTCTGTCTTTCCAAGAAAATTCTGTTTTCAATGACATAGAATTTCATTGTAATTAAAACAAAAATTGATCTGTCTCATCTCCAGGGAAACTTTGAGTAAAAGAACCCTTAATTAACCTTCTGATTTATATCATTCTGAGGATCAAACTCTCTACTCCTTGAGTAGAAAGAGTAAAAGAGAGTTGTGCAGATGTCAAATGTGAAAATAGATAATTTCTGAGATCCTTCTGGGTCAGATTGCTGCATTTTTTGCCTAAATTTTAACATCATCTCTTGCCATAATCAAAATAAAGAACTGAACCACACTTGACACCAAATCTGTTTCAATCAGTGCAATTCGATGTAAATTTCAACCATTAATTTCATAATTTATTCATGATATTAAAACATTTTTTTAAACATATCGTCTTTAAAGGGGAGTATTTGAGAAAAGGAAATTGGCAAAGTAATTACCTGAAAAAATATAAATGATTGCCTATAAATATGGACAAATATGTAGTAAATATACTAACTTTTAATTATATGTAATAATCCAATATAAAACGTATAGATAGATTCCCCTTTAAGGTTAATGATGACGTTTAATAATAGACTTTTGTTTCTTACCATGTCTGAAGGTTATTATTTTTTCACTCCAACATGCTATTTTTCCATGCCAAATTTGGTTGGTATTTATTTTCAGACTAATCCCTCCTGAAACTAATTAATTTGCTGCTGTAAAATAAAAAGTCTTCTACAGAGTGTATGGTACAGGAAAATAAGACTTTTTTGGCCTGAATTTCTTATTAGGCTGCTTTAATGTAGCATATTTAGGCAGAATCTCATCAGTTGCTCAGCAACCCTTCTACAATCAACACCATAATAGTCTTTCCTCAAGAATGTTATCCCTTTCCTAGCCGCCTACACCTCCCTTACACCCCACATGTTAATAATGAAACCAGTTCTTGCAATCATATGATAATAACATGGGATCAGATATAAATTTATGATGAATGCCTCAATGAGCATCACTAAATGTTCTTATGGCAGGATTCACATTCCTCCCCCAAATAGGTGTCTCCTAAACATCCCATAATATTTCTTATGAGAAGAGGATAAATTTATAATAAACTAATCCAGGCTGGATACTTAAGAAAATGATCTTGTATGTGTGCTTTATCAACCAGAAACTTGTTTTTCTGATTATCTAATTTAAAGCCAGGCATGGTGGTGCATGATTATAGGCATGCCTATAATCCCAGCAGCTCTGGAGGCTGAGACAGGAGGATCATAAGGTCAAAGCCAGTGTCAGCAACTTAGTAAGGCCCTAAGCATCTTAGAGAGATCCTGTCTCAAAGTAAAGTATAAAAATGGGTTGGGAATGTGGCTCAGTGGTTAAGTGCCCCTGGGTTCAATTCCTTGTGCCAAATAATAAAAATAATTATAAATATAATTATAAGAATAATTTTGGGGAGGGCAATACTTAATACTAAAAAAATCATCTTTTTTAGCATGTATTTTGTAGCATCTGGGTACACAGAAAGAACTACACCTTTACCTTCCTTCTGCATCTTCTCCTTCTAAATAAAAAAATACTATCATTATAAATAAGTATTTTTTTTGAAAAGCATTATTGGGAATGCTAAAAAGGGGGAAAATGCTACCATCATTAGAGAAAACACCAAAAAAAGAGTAATTTACATGTTCTTGGATACGTTTTACATTCCTTTTCATACCTCAATTCTGGAACATGCAATATAAAATTTAATTATATTGAAATTATGTGTTTATATAGCGTTTGAACATATTCCAGGTTGATTGCTTACTTATGTTTATATTTAGCACTCAATAATTATTGATTAAATATAAAACATTTTATTTGGGGGGAAGGAAGACCATAGTACATTTAACCACTTTTACTTATTTATTCTTCCTCACATGTTTGTTAATACTCAAGGGAAAGTATAGGATAAACATATAAAGGATATTGGCTGTGCTTTCAAAACAGCATGGATAGGTATGCATTATTACTGACAGCAAGAATATGCAAGTGAAGATGTTCCTGATATGACATCCTGGAATAAAATATGTAGAGTATCCCTTTTTCTTAGTAATGCCCTTAAATCTTCTATGAAAACTCACAGATATTCCATGAGATTTTGTATGGAAGGAAATAAGTGTATGCTAAATGTACTTTTGTTTTAGTGTGGGGAAACTACAATGGCATATGCTTGTACTCTAACTGATTAAAGCTGTTGCAACAAAGAAGCTTAAAAATACAGGATTCTGATTGATGGTTGCAGTAAGATGTGGCAGGTGGTTCTGTGGCTTTCTCTTCTTGTGAAATATAATGATGCCAATGAAACTTTTACAAAACATAGATCTTTAAATTTTATTGTCAATATTATGATTCTATGGAAGATAATTATACTTATTTACATTAAAAAGACTTGTTTATATTTGGTGGATTTCTGAAAGTGGTGCATGTGTTTGTGAGTGTGCATATTACAGTAAAAAATGACTCTTGGGATCCACCACTGCATAGATGGGAGACTTCTGAAATGTAGGAAAAGTAGTGTTAAGATACTGAAATTTGGGCTGAAGCTGTAGCTCAGTGGCAGAGCTCTTACATAGCATGTGTAAGGCAATGGGTTCAATCCTTCCTACCACATAAAAATAAACAAAATAAAGGCATTCTGTCCATCTACAACTACAAAAAATAAAATAAAATAAAAAAGATGGTGAAACTTGTTTGGCTTCATTTTAATCACCTTGATGGAGCAAGAAATGGTCATGAGAGGACCAAGTATTTTAACTAACTTTTTCTACCTTTATTAATAGCAATCAAAACATTTGCATATGTAAATTTTATGGCAACTTTAGACAAGGAAGGGGATTACCTTGGAGCTTCTCACAACCCTCTTTTTAGAATAGATTTTCCCCAGCATGCTCTCATTATTTTTAGTGCTATGAAATGAAATGGCTAATCTTTCACATTTTTATGACAAAACTGTGATGGTATTTAGTACATCATTCATACATTTATACATGTATACAGTTTTGTCATGATTGCCCAACACAGCATTTTTATGGCGTTGTAATAGGTTTTATATTTCCATATATCATTTGCAAAAAGTTATCATTATTTGGTATGTGAGTTTTTTAAAATTTAAAACAACTGAGAAATTGGGGTTTTTATCTTGCATGTAAAACAACTTGGAATACAAAACAACATACTTAAAATTTGTTTTACAATAATTTGTTTACTCATAGTAAGTGTGCTTTTAGTAGATGTATCACTAAATTTACTGAAAAAATCTTCCTATAATCAATATCAGCTTGAGCTGCAAATATTTTATTTATTCATTTATTGTTTCACATATTTTATCAGTAAAAGTACCACTTGTACTTTTAGAATAATAACAAATCCACTTATAAAACACAATACTGGTTTCCCATTCAGTGCTTATAATTTTAGATATAAATATATGACATAAACAAATGTAAATTTTAATATCAACATGTTAACAAATTCAGAAAGTATATGTTTAAATTCTCAGTTGCATTTTCAAGTTAGTATTTGCTTAATTCATTAAATTAGAAAATCTGTTACTTGTGTCACTGATCTTTTTCTCATCAGTAACATGAATTTTTTTTCACATTTCAACATCTCAGAAACCTGGGCATGGGGTTATACCATTCTTGCATTGTCATGTCATGGTTTAAATGCCAGGCTATTAACATTATTTAATAATATAAAATACCACACTCGAATGTAGTTTTAATATAAATTCAGTATTTTAATTTAGTTATGTGTAAGTATTCACATAACTACAAATTTAAACTATCAGCCACGAAACTATACATATTTTAGGATAATGGAATTAATAATGTCAAAATACAAAATACTTTAGCTATTTTCCCAACTACCACATGCTTACTGAAAATGGTAACATATAATATGTAATAAATCTTAGCAATGCTTTATTTCACACACATAATATTACTTTGGAGTTGTACTCATATATTGGCACATTTCCCTTTCAGTTACATTTAAGTATTGTTAAATAAAGGCAGAATACAAACCATAAATAAATTACTTATACTAAAAGTCATAGAATATCCAAATGATGACTAGAATAGAATTGTTTCATTAGCAATATTTTGATATTATTTTGTTATTTTGTTTTGGATATATAACCTTTTGTTTTGCTTATTTTCATTTTAAATGTTTAATTAATTTTGTCATTACATACTGTTTTGTTAAACTTCCATGCAAATGTTTCAAATGAAACACAAAATTAAAAGAAACAGGATATAGCCAATTTAGATACAATATGTCCCAGATATGAATATATAAAGTCAACTTCTCTGAATATAAAATTATTTTAATGTGTTTTTATATATATGTATGTTTTTAGCTATCTCCTCTTTTCTATTGTTCATCTGTGATGAGTTAGACAATGAGTACAGAGCAACACAACATAAAATTTGAAAACAATTCACACGTTTAAACATTCAAAAACAGGAATTTCAAATGGAATCCTGATATGAAGTTTTATTTTGTACATTTTCTAAATGATACATTCAGACTTATTCTTAGTCACTTGCAGATATATTGCTAAAATAAAAAAGCCTTAAAAAACTAAATTTTCATTAAATTATGTAATCAAATCCTAATCTAATATTGTCTGCAATACATTTGAATAAATTTGCTAATTTCCATTGTCATAATCCCAAATGTGACACATAATTTTGATTCATAGAAACATGTTTATATATGTAAATCATTTTATTTTATTTTTGTTATTTTAGGAAAGGTTTTGTTAAATAACATTTAAAATTATATTTCAGGTCCTTTTTTATTGTAAGCATTTTATTCAAAATATATCTCAAGCAATTTAATGACAGAGTAATCTAATTGTGGTAAATTACATCTTGTATATATGATTCAATTTCAAATGAAGAACGAATTTTCTGAATGTACATTTTTTTCATTAATTTGATTTATATGTCTTGTATGCATTTAACTGTATCAATCAAAGACAATGTTGACATAATTATGAAGCGTAATTCATTTGGATGCTATATATAGTTAATGCTAGGTTGTCTCTATACTTACTTCTGACTTTTCCCAACATTGACAATTACTTCATAAAACAGTATGTATGCAAAAATTTTTAGTGTATATATATATTGTTAAACCATGAATTTTAATGATTCAAAAATCTGTGTTTCATACACTGATGATTTAAAGTGACACCAATATTATTATTCTAAATTGGTTTACATTACAAATAAAAAGTTTATACACATATGTCATAAAATTGTATGGAGATTAGTGATTTTATTGCTTTATAAAGGAAATGAATATTATTTATTTTTATTTCCACTATACACATCAAACATATCTATCTAAATTTAGATGCACTTCTACTTCCTTCTGTCATTAAGTCATATTTACAACTCACCTTACAAAAATTTGAACATCCTAGTAAACTCATTTCACACTGACAAAGTTTCATGTTTTTCATGTTTGACAACAGTAAAAACAGCTTGAAGTGATTCTTATTTATACGACTAAAACTTCACATTCCATACTTTATCAAACTGCTTTTTATGGAAGTTAAAAAAATAATTTTCAGTTTTCTCTCCCCTTTTTAGAATTGAGTTTTGATTTATGTCAATGTGAAATGTGACTTTGCTGTGGTAAGAATGATAATCATATTTTGTTTCTGTTTATCATTTTTGTTATTGCTAATATGAGATTAGGCTTATTGTTGAATTCATTCATTTATGTAGTATTTCTTTGGATGAGTGTTTCTTGAGCATCTGCTATGTGCCAGAAAGTGTTGTAGATAGTAGGAATTCAAGGTTGAATAGCAAAACAAAAACAAAAACAGGGCTGGGATTGTGGCTCAGCGGTAGAGCGCTCGCCTAACACGTGCGCAGCCCGGGTTCGATCCTCAGCACCATGTACATATAAACACATTGTGTACAACTAAAGCAAATAAATAAATATTTAAAACAAAACAAAACAAACAAACAAACAAAACAAACAATAAAACCCCTCAGTCTTCAGGGAACTTGCATTCTAATATGGGAAAGGAAAGACTATGATGTATATTAAATCATGAGAACTGGTTAGTAAAATACTTGGTTGAAGTATATATTTTGTTTCATTATGGTTATTGAAGAAATAGGTTTTTCATTCTCTATTTTAGCATTAAATCTTATCCTGTATTCAGGATAGGAGAATAGTATAGAATCAGTACCTCTGTTGGTGGAAGTTACACTTCTAAAGCTGAAGTTTTGTTTTGTTTGTTCTTTTTAGATATATGTAACAGTAGAGTGTATTTTGACATATTATACATACTACATACATGGAGTATAACTTATTCTAATTAGGATCCCATTCTTGTGGTTGTACATCATGTGGAGTACACTTGTCATGTATTCATATATGAATATACACCTGAAGATCTTAACATTGGGGTTGCTAGCAAGGTACCAATCTAAACTCTACTAAACATCAGTTATTATTCTCACATTTGATGTGGAACTTTGTCTGTCCCCTGGGAGTTTCAAGAATATAGGTATTTGTTATTTGTTTGTAGGTTTGGGGTGACAAATTACAGAAGCAACCTAAGTCTGTTCTCAAGATTTGCCAGAGAATTATTGACTAAAATCCAAAAGACATTTTTTGATATTAATCATAGTGACTCATGATAGAATGTAGTAATTCAGTTTACCTCTTTGTTAAAAGTAGAAATAGTTACGTTTGCAATAACGTACAAATTTTATTATTTCTCATGCTTTTAGTTTTTAAGTAGAAGCACATGTTTATAGTTCAGTTATTCCCTTGTTAAATCTGAAATCCTGGAAATTTTGAAGACGTTATAAAAATATTAAAATGTCAGTTTTTCATTTGACTTTCGCATGTCTTTTCAAAAATGGAATGCTCAATTAAATTTCTAGTAACACAATATGGACCAGTTTTCATAGCAATGAGAATATGGGCATCCCAAATGTAAAGTTTACATGAGACCAGTTTCTGCATGTTAGTACAGTAAGTAGTCATTTATTAACCATGTGATTAAAGTAAACCCGTACTAGATATTATCTTAGTAAACACCAAAGGCCGATTTGCATAAACATTATGAATTTAGTAGATTCTAATCTTCACAGATTAATTTAGGTAAATATTTAATGGTGGCTTTTTCTGATTGATGTTTAAAATATATTAATATTGGAAATAAGGTGGTAATTGTCATACCTCATTTACCTCTGGTTTCCTCAAAGCATAATCATCATTTAATTCTTATGAATTTTTATATCAAATTCATATAGAGTATGACAATTCAGGCTGAAAGAATTAATAGCAGAGAATTGCTTTTATTTTTGTTTGTTTGTTTGCCTCTCAGTGAGGAGCCCCATATTTAACTTCCTTTCTTCCTTTTTGTATTTAAGGCAAAGAGCAGAATTACTAGTCTACTAGTCACCTGCCTATATAGCATAAGGCAGAGCATTCTCAAGTCATATTAAGTGATGTTACATTTTTCCTCTTTTAGAATGGTCAAAGTATGCCTGTGCATGTTTATCTATCTAATTAAGTATTGTGGACAGAATTTTGAAATGTTGAAAAAGTATATAAAAACACATACCATTCATTGGTTTTAAAAATATTCAGAAGTTTTCTAACCAGGACCAGACTATGATTCCTAATTAGTAGTTGCAGATCCAAAATTCAATGCTTTATCTTGCTAAGCATTTTAGATGTCAAGGTATTTTTAAATATATTCTCATTCAGTTTCATATTTCTATTATAAGATTACTTATTTATTATATAAGAATCATGTACTACCAAATATGATCTTTTAGAAAATTATAGTGCAAAGAAAAAGAAGATCATAATTTGGCATTATCAATAAATATTTTTAAATTATACTAAAACTTTGATAAGGATGAGAATGTGGTAATATTATACATATAATTATATCTTAGGGTAATATGTACATGGTTTTATATATATATACACACAGAAACAAATAGACACTTATATACATATGGTGAAAATGCTAATGAGATGTTTAGACTCCCCAATCATTATGTAAGGCTAATATTGTGTGAATATAAGTTCCATATTGACTAATAATTTCAGCCATTTTTAAATTAAATAATTTGTTTAATTTTAATTAGTTCAAAATTGGTTAATTTAAAATTTTATTTTTAAATAGTAAAAATATTAACTAATCTTTAAAAATGCATTAAATTTTAAAGTATATATAGCTCATGTCATTGAATATTTTACTATGTTGGAAGCTTTCTGGCAAATGAGGTTAAGATTGATATTTACAGATAGTAATATCAGTCTCACTTTTTCATCATTTGGTTTTCATTTTTGTTTTGATTTTAATTTTTTTCACCTGCTTGCCTTAAAAAAGAAAATTTTGATATGATTCCCAGAAGTTATAAAGAGATATGGTACAGAATATTCGAAGCATACTTTTGAGTAAAGTAGATTACTTAGTTACAATTCCGTCAAAACCTGTCACTTGCCAGGCATTTGTTTCTAAAATTCTGTGTGGATTAAAAAGTAAGAAGAAAAAGATTAATTCAGTACCACATGAAGGGTTTACTCTTTCACCACCCCCTTATGCTTTCCAGTAAAAATGTATTGCATTCTGTATGTGATATTTATCTATAGGTTGATTGATATAGAAAAAAACCTACAGATCCGCTGTGGTTCACATTTTAGTGGTGTGTTTGTGTTTTGCCTCTTCATGTTGATTATTCTTAAGGTAATAGAAGAGAATATAATTTATTAAACTTATCAGAAAATTAAAACAACAAAATTTAAAAGAAAGAGTTAGCATCTAGTGCTACTGTGTCCCACAGGTTCTTCTACATTGACCCACACTACCTCCACTGGTGAGTTAGAGGAGCATAACAGGACTACCACTGGTGCTATTGCTGTTGCTAGCACACCTGCAGATGTTACTGTATCCAGTGTTACAGCTGTCACCATCCATAGACTTTCCGAGGAACAGCGAATGCAAGTTACGAATCTCAGAAATTCAGGTCTGGACACCAACACGTCCAAGGATGGGCTCGCTTCTCATCAAGCAGATACACAAAGTACAAGGAGAAGACCAAGAAATGCTGAACAGATAGAAAGAACTAAAGAGCTTGCAGTTGTTACTCATAGAGGTATTGGATGTTATTTTACTTGTGCCCATTTAGTTACAGACAAAGATATCTTTTGGTAATGATTATAATTAGAGAATGAGCTAAAAGAGAGCCATGATATAGAAAGAGAGAGTTCAAAGTAGCTGAATAATATAGGTAGTAAAAGACAAAACAGGAACAATTTGGAAGCACAAAAATTTTTAAATAATTAAAAAGTACAATGTAAACATTGGAGGGGGTGGGAATAGAATAGAAAGAAAAGACTGCATTAAACAGATAGTAAAAACTAATAGTAAATACCTATTACTTGTTACATATCATTTATGATGTTGAGGTAACAGAAAAATGAAGTAACCACTTTATTAATAAGTGCACATATATACGTAGTCATTTATCACATGTAGTAATTTTCCATGTTTGCATGGGATTTTATGTCATACATGGTAATTGTACTTGAGAAAAATAGATAATTTGATTGGAAAAATGGAAACCTGTCCGGTTATTGTTTTATATAGTTTATTAATTTTATTTCTAAATGATCTATTGCCTGACCCATATGAATGTACTTAAAGCAGGTATCCCATGTTGGAAAGGAAACAGTGATTAATTGTTAAAATAACTCCAAAATTAAAACATACCTTAACTTCTTCATTTTGTTCTTTAGAGAAAAAGAATCATAAAACTAAAAATCATATATGATAATTTTATACTTAATTATTTATGTCTATCTTTTAAAAAATTAGAAAGTTATGCAAACATGTTTTTTTCTGTTTCTTAATGGCAAGTTTCACAGATTTCTTTAGGAAAAATATAGTGTCAAAAATAAAATTGTTCATTTATATCAATATATGCATCATTGGAAGCATTAATTTATTGTGCATATATCAAGTATAAAAATCTATTTCATTTTCAACTCATCATCATATATTCTTTTAACTGGCTATAGTTTATATAGTGTAAAGATTAGGTATTGCTTATGCAGACAATGATATGAGTATGAAAAATCATTCAATGCTAAGGGCAATCAAAAGAGGAAAATCAAGACATTTTTACATAAATTAATTGAAAATCATACAAAAATATCTTAGAAGTTCATTTCCATTAGAATATGTACTGCCTGTGTTACTTTAATTTTCTTTATAATATACATATGCTAAAATGAATTTTTATCATTTGGTAATCTGACATCATCTTGCTTCTCTATTCACTTTAAAGTATTAAACTGACATCACTTGCTTCTCTATTCATTTTTCTACCATAAATATTGCTACTCAAATAATATAAGAATAATACTAAATTAATAATTTACTTAAGTAGACAGTATCTTATTACTAGGAAATAAGAATGGGTAAAATTTTTATTAAAATGTTGATTATGAAGCAAAAATTATTTTTCCTTTATTTGGAAAACTTTAAGAGCTAGCTAACATTGACAAACTATCCAAAAATCATTTTATCACCCACCAAATAGACACAGGATCATTTATTAAATAAGTCATTTGTAAACATCAACTATAATGTGATTAGTGCTATTGTGTTTTGTGAGAAACTCCATAATTAAAAATTAATATTTTATAGAACTTCAATTTTATAAAATAAGTCAATTGATTTTTATTGATTAAAAGAAGAAACGATAGTAATACATTATCAGATTACATACAGTGATTTTAAAATGATTTGAATATAATTTTAAAGTATATTCATATAAGTTTAAATTAAATATTAAGAGTGATTCCTTGATTGATTCTAAACCAGTGCTCATATTTTCTTAATTACCAACATAATCTTTCAATTCAGTTTGAGAACCCATACCTGTTGCACCTTTCCCCACATTTTTTTCTAAATGTTTTTTTCTGAATGTAAATATATTATAAATAATATTCATTCATTGGTGCCATCTACTTTGGATAAAAATTCTTCATGTATTTATATTTAAATTGTGTGAAAAATATAATATGGAGAACACTTTAAATGTTCTATTTATCATTCACAGTGAATTAAATTATTATACAGTTATCAAACCACTATTTTAAATAAAAATGGTCCTTCTATTTCTTTCTTCAGTAGTCTACTACTATTTCAATAATTTCTGATATTTACCCATTATGCTTTAGAACAAATCTATTAACATTATGGTGTGAAATTTGTCAATATTAAGGGTAAAGGAAACCTATGATTCTACATGTGTTGTTCAATGTTTTAAAAGACCTATAATTTTAGACATAAAACAATATTAAGACTTGATCCCTAGCAAGTCTAAATACCTAAACTGGAACTCACCATCATCAAAACAGTGTTCTTTAAAAAAGAAAAGTACAGTTTAAACAATGTGCCTAAAGTATTTAATGAGTACCACTTTTTCTTCTAGGAGAAATAAATATAAACACTACATGATCCCCTCCTTCAAGGATTGAAAGATAATTGAAAACAGAGAAAAATCATCCTGGTGTTACAAGGAAATTTTGTTAAATTCATGGTCAATCAGAGTGTACTTAAGGAATAATTGGATATATACAGGGAGTTAGTTAAGTCATTTTTAAAGTAAGAGTCAGTATAAGTGATTCAAAAACGATCACAATTTTTCTATATGTTTAGAAAAATAATTCTTCTAATCCATTCTCTACAATGTAGTCAAAATGACCTTTAAAACATTAAATTTATAAAATCCCACTTTTAAAGTTTCCTGCAATTTGTCAATAACCTTAGGAATAAAGCTATTATTTGCTGGTGATTTGACAACCTGCATCATTTGGCTTTTTGCCCTTACTCCAAATTCACCTCATATAGCTCCCATGATCACTGTGTATTTTCAGCTAATCAGAACTTCTTTAAGTTGTCAAATATACCATGTTCTTTTCTACATTGAGCCATTCTCATAAGCTATTCATTCCATCTTTCAACCAGATCATTCTAATTCCCTTTCCAGGATTTCTTACCTCTAGGAAGATTAGATCTTTCACTTAAAATTAACCTCCACTTTCTCTACCCTTGTAATTACTAGGCATATGGCTTTCCTGTAAATGTTAAGCCCTCCCAGGAAAGAAGTGTGGGGTCATGTAGTTTATTCATGCTGCATTCCCAGTTGCTGACCCATAGATGCATATAGAAAATCCATGTTAAATTAATGAATAAATATTCACAATGTAATTATCTAGAAGATTCATTTAAATTACTAATCTTATTAAATATAATAAAATATCTATATACTTCAGTATTTAAGGTAACTGTGGACTTCACCTTGTCACAGTTTACCAGTGTTTTTTAAAATATATTTTCAAAGGCCACAATATTTTCATGAACCCACAGCAATATATTGCTTTTATTGTATTACCACTTCAAAATTCACAACATGAAGTAGTATGTCTTTCTTATAGCCTTTGTATATCTATAAAAAGAAAAGAAATTATAAATCAAGCACAAGTAAACTATAAAATCAATAAATATAATATTAAAAGTGTTGAAGTATTTCAATAGATGTTATTTAGCTGAAGTTAATTATCATCTAAAGCATGAATATGACAATGATTGGTATGTCAAAGGTTCCTTTGATGTCTGCAAGTCCATGCTTATTGCACTCTGAGAATTTATTATTTTGCATTGTTTTTTTTATTTACACTGTAATTAAACTTTTATTTTATAGTGTTTTTGATCACTACTAGTTCCTAATTTGTCTGTTTTCAATAACCCATGGCAATTAAAATATTTTAATAGACATCAATATTAATGTGAATACAAAAAATATAGAAACTAAAATTGCATAAGTATTTGGTACTTGGAACTTTGTATGTATGTGGACTCAACTCTATGTGTTAACTTATGAAATGGAGTCAGCTCATTCTATTTCATATAAGTAACAGCTGTGAAGTTAGTGAATAATCTGAGAAAGAAACTTGGGATATTAGTACATGATCCTTCAATCCTCTATTGGGCATGATTCTAATTGATGTCCCTATTATACTATAGTGAAAACATCATTAATTCCATTTAAATTATTTTAAGATAAATTTTTCTCTTTCTATCTCTCAGTAATATAAAACCATTTCAAGTTTTGTTTCTTTTTCTTTTCTTTTTTTCGTTTTTCATTTGGAAAGAATCTTTGGCCACTGAGGTCAAAAGAAGTAAAAGAGAAGATTAATAAATAATGTTTGTTTAGAACTTTTTGAAACTATGGATTAATACCATACCACACTCTACTATATCAATGTCTTTTGTCCTTAAATGAAAATACAGATTTTATTGGCTATATTTTAATCCACTTTTCCCACCTATTATATATGAGAGCTTCTTAAGTTCAAAGAAACTATTAAAACTCAATATCCATATCTGTAAAATAGTTAATGGAGTATCATATTATTATTCCAGGGTTACTGTGAGGATTAAAGGTGTTAGTGGGAGGAAGTACAAACCTATCTTCAGTGTTTTCTATCAATGTAAATATAAAACCAAATTGACCTCCATCAATGTTGAGTTCTGTGGTCAGAGAACTAGGCTGAGTCTGCACTTTGCCCCTTCTTGTTTTTATGGTCTTGAGAAATGAGTTCAGTTCCCAAGCCACAGCTTAGTAACTGAGAATAGCTGTCTCGTAGTGTTATTGGAAAAGATTTAGCACCACTGCTGAGATAAGTGTTTAACACACTCTAATTATTATTATTATTTTTATTATTATTAACTAAATTTGTTTCAACTTTTGCTACATACATGACACTGTACTGGATAGTAGGAATATAAAAATGAACAATGCATCTATGCCTGAGAGTTTTGCACATAATTAAAAATAATTAAAAATTATTGTAAGAAACACTTCCCTAGCAGTATTTTTTAAAATGTTAATGAAGTGCAGTGGAGGGACTGATTACTTCTGAATGTTAAAGTCAAGGAAGGCTGCACAGAAGATATTTGAACTAATCCTTGAAGGATGAATGAAAGTTTGAAACTAGTAAATTTTTTTATATTACTAAAGTCCATAGAAAATGCTGGATATTCGTGTTGACTAGAAATATGAGTGTATTACCAAAATGAATAAATGAAATGTTCAATAATGTTTAGATGAAGAATTTCATTAACCTAAGCAAACCTAAAAATAATTGATATTTTTGATTCATAAAATATCCAGATATTTATAATTAGGTAACATTTAACTAGATATATTTTTAATTTAATTAGTGTTTTTTATTGTTTTAACTTTAAGATCTCTTTTGAAATTATTTCTTAATGTTTATTTAAAATACCTTTTTCAATTATTCCTTAAGCCTATATTTCAGTATTTTAACCCTAATGATTTCACCTCAAAGTTGACCAAAAATAGAAAAACTTATGTAGTAATATGGCTCATATATAATAAGAAAGTATCTTGTATTTCTAGATTTATCTCCTTTAAAATTAGAGCCAGGCGCAAATGCACAAGCCTATAATCCCAGGAGACTGAGCCAGGAGTATCATGAGTTCAAAGCTAGCCTCACCAAAAGTGAGGCACTAAGCAACTCAGTGAGACACTGTCTCTAAATAAAATACAAAATAGGAATGGGAAGACTAGTATTCGTTCATTCTTTCACTAATTCAAGATTTACTTATATATAAAAAACTTTGTGTTAAATGTTGTTAAGTTTAACATGGATCATAAACTTAATTTTGTTGTTCTTCCTCAAGAAGTTATTAGTCATAGCAATTTAAAAACAATAATTAAAAAGTGTTTTATTTCACAGAGATTTAAGGTTTATTTTCATAAAGATTGTAGTAGAATGATACTTATACTTTTTTTAATATGTAGACAATTTCTGTCAGTTATTAATGTGTAATCCTGGTATTTGTTTTTTAAAATACAAAATAAGCATCTAGTCTGAAAAAGTTCCCATCCACATAGATAATAATTATTAATTTATTTTTATTTTATTTTCTGATAGAAATTTAATTAAATTACTAGAAAACCTTGTGAAGTCAAATATGTTATGAAGTATTTCTAGACATTACCATTTTTTTGACAGAGTAGTCAATTCTTTGACAGTATGTTTATTGCTAATATTCATATCAATAAAGTATTAGTTTGGTTAGTAAAGTAACATGAAAAAAATATATATAGCTGATATTGAATTTTATGTAGATTTTTCTTTCAAAGCTAGAGGTTAAAAGGAAATATAAACCAAGCATGGCAGTGCATGCTTGTAATCCCAGCGGCTTGGGAGGCTGAGGCAGGATAATCACAGGTTCAAAGCTAGCCTTATCAATTTAGCTAGACTGTAAGCAACCTAGTGAGACACTGTCTCAAAATAAAAAAATAAAAAGACCTGAGGATGTGACTAAATTTTAAGTGCCCTTGGGTTCAATCCCTGATACTATTAAAAGAGAAGTAAATACAACTTAAGAATCAGTTTTTAAATAAGAAGTACATTATTATTTTCAACTTTAATAGAAGAATGGTTATTTCAGCATTAAAAAATTCATTTAATGTCAGTGATTTTATTCCAAACAAAAGCAGGAACTTTTCATCTTTATCATGTTTTATTTTTTAAAGTAAGCTTATTTGAACAGTAGGAAAAAAATTCTAGGAAAATGAGAAAACAGCAGACTATTAAATAATTTATTGGAGAAGTTGAGATTTTATGGTTAACAACAACTTTGTTTCAAATACTAGACAGACACTGTTAATATAACAAAAATCCTACTGTTTGAAAGTAAGAGTTCTTCAGTGTATACTATGTGCCCATCACTAGATTATATGGTCACATATAAAATATGTTTAAAATATAATCAATTATTTGCAAGTAACTAACACTGTTTTCAAAAATTCTATTAATACTATTGTATGAGTGTGAAATTGTACATACAAAACATGCTATTTCAGTTTTGTTTTGTTTTAAGCTACAGAAGCATTATAACATTGAAAAAATTAATTTGTGGGTGGTTACTTAAATATATCTTGGTGAGTACTGGTTGATGTTCATAAAAATAATCATTATTTGGGTCTTATTGAGTATTTTGTCTCTTGCTTAGCATGTGAATTCCAAAGAACATTAGATGCTCTCTAAATTCTCAAAGGAAAATTGTAGAGATAGGGATTAGTTATCGGTCAATTATAGGCGAATCAGCAAAGACTGAGCATGGTATCTAGATGAGGATGAGCTGTAGCTTTAATAAAAAATGTGATACCATGCTATATGTAAAGAAGGTCAAACCTTTCCTCTGTCATAGATTGTAGAACTTAGTGCATGGACCCACAGAATAATACAAAGCAACATATAATAAAGAAGACTCTTCTACCATTGGGTTTTGTTAAAATATAGATTGTGTGTTTTAGGAAGTAGGGAATTCCTAAATTACTAATAAGACATTCAAACAAAGGATGGGCAAATTGGGTATTCAGAAAGAATTTTTTCATATCACTGAATACTTTAATAATGTGCTTGGTACTACCCCATCTAATCCTGAAAATCCTGATTCTATCTATACTGTATGTTAATTAAGATAATAACTATCACCCCATATTTTCTCTTGGTTGAGTTGACATGTTTTAATTTTTATGGTTGGTTATTTAATTTTATAACTGACATAAAAATAATCCTAGAAGTAATCAATACTATTATCAAGAAATTTCAGAGATTGAGTGTGTTTACCCTTGTAAATGTGAACTTAGCCACATGTACATTTTTCCCTGGGCTCAGTGCAACTCAATACCTGAAATTCCAAATGTTTTCTATTTGGGTTCTAATCCTAACTGGTCTTTTAGACATATTATTTCTAAGAACAGATGAAAATATTATTCTTGTTTTCTGTACTGCCTAAATTTCTACAATTTATTTATTCATTCAGTTTTTTCTTGCTCTTTTTCTCTCTCTGTTATTTTTTATCACTCTAATTTTTTCTTCTGTCACTTCGCTCCCTCCCCTTTCCTTCTCCTTCTGCTCCTCCTCCTCCTTTTTTTTTTCTCCTTCTCCTCCTCCTCCTCCTCCTTCATTGTTGTTGTCCTTTGTGGTCATCATCTTCTCTCTCTCTCTCTCTCTCTCTCTCTCTCTCTCTCTCTCCCCCCCAACCGACCCCCCTCTCTCTACCAGTTGTTGAATATACAGTGTTGAAGAAAGTTATGCAGATCCTCCTTCATTGAACTTTTAAGAGGGGGAGGAAAAGACAATTATTCAAATAATTATATGGTTCAGGATGGAAAACCAAAACAGGTTGTGTGAATGTGGGTAGCTATATAGGTTTGGATGGTCAGGAAAGACCTCTGAGGAGCTGAATTTTACACTGAAGTCTAAATAATAGGGAGGGGATATGTATGCTCTTGGAGGTATGCTCTGCCATGTTCTGGAGTCAGGAGAAAGTATACCAAGCAGATTGAGTTAATAAGTTTAAAAGATCTTGAGTTTTATATGAGGAAAAAGAAAGTCTAGTATTCCTGTAATTCACTGCACAGGGCAGAGAATGATGTGGATTAGGTGGAAAAGATAGGGAGGAGGTTTTGGTGAAGAACTTTATTTTAATCTAAGCACTGGTGGATTGGATAGGGAAATTATATTATCAAATGTACATAAATAACATTTTTAAGAATTTGAAGAAGGAATTTGAAGTAAATAGGAGTAGGATAGCATTAGTAAAATATTCAGAAGTGAAATTCACAGTTGATAGTGACATGGTGTCTGTTCTTAGAAGCTTTTCAAATCTCACTGTGGTCACAAATCATCTAATAGTCTTTTTGAAGTTCAGATTGTGACTTTATGATATTGAAGTGGGATCCAAGAGCCTGCACTACTTCTAAGTCTTGAGTTTATGCTGATACACAGAATGGTAGGAATTTAGATAAGGGTGATTATAATTTACAGTGGCACATATGAAACTCAGTCCATTCCCAGCGAAATTTTTTCTCCACTAGAGTAATAATGTTGATAAACTATCTTGGTAATGTAGTTAAAGGTAAACTTAAATTCTTTAAGAGGGACTCTAAAGGAAGAAAATTCATGAATCCAAGGGATATTTTAGGCCAGATGCGTTTTTGGATTAAACTTGATGAAAATTCTTCAACTCTTATATGAATGAGTTGTTGACATCCATTTTGATTTTACTGGAAGAATGAATGCATGCTTACCTGAATGATGAAATAAATACTGTCAAATTTTAGCCCATGATTTAAGTGTTACCCTAAATTCTACAACCTTCATATGGATATTATTTTAAAATGTGTTATTAAGTTATAAAAGAAAAAAAACAAGTTTTAGTTTTCCCTTAATTACCATATTTCTAATCTCTGAAAGCATAAATGACAGGTAAAAGTGGAAAAAAGTGATAATAAGGAAACAAGAATCTATTATCAAATAAAATTTCTCAAATTAATAGTTAAGCATTATCTTTATATTTTATATTAATAGTGAACTTGATTTTACCTGTTTGAATTCCAATGTCCTTCTTTATGAGACTGATAAATATATTTTAATAGCATCTTTAAAGTTTAAATAATAACAGATGGAATAATTTATTACTTTTAAAAATAACTACATGATTCTTAAAAGAATATCTTCATTTAGTTAATTATTCATTTGGAATATAAAAACTTGAATATTGGTAAAATACAGAATGCTCAATATTTGGGGGTAGAATTACATATAAATATTGGCTATGTATTTCATGCTTTGTCAATATTCTGTCATTCGGGTTTTTTTCATTGTTCTCTTGACTTTTCCTTCCTGACATTATTTTGTGAAAATTGTGTTCAATGTTTATATCTGTAACAATAAATCTATGTCCAGGATTGTGCCAATTTATTATTTTAATACATGATTATTTATTGAATATCATTCTCATTTTCTATTACATTACTCTATTTCATCACATCGGTAAAATTATCTAAACAGTGTCATTCATAAAGGTAAATATATTTTTCTGTTTCTGATTCTCTTATGTTTTGTTAAGTAATTTGATTTTTGGGACAAAGAAGAGAAAAAGTAAAATGTTAGAATTTACTTGTTAACAAGTTATGTAGTTTTTAAAGTTATTAGATAAAAATAATTTGAATGCCTGAGGATTTGTATGACAATATTAACCAATGAAAATTTATTTTCTATCTAAATTATGAATCTACAAGTAACCATTTTAACATTTTTATCCAATGCTCCCCTTCAGAACCATGCTTTTGAATTAGCCATCTGTATAGTGCAGAGATTTTAAGAATTTCTGGTGACCCAATATTATATTGATCTTTGAGTAGATTTTTACATTTTTTTTATACTAACTCCTTTGACTCATAGTAATGGCCTTATTTCATAATTTTTTTTCTAATTCTTATCCACATTACCAGGCTCACCAGCATTATTCAAAATGTTAGTACCTTATTCTCTACATTAGAATATATTTATCATTTTAATAGAATAGGAAAATAAGGAAAGATCATAAAAATATGTATTGAATGGATCAAAGAGACAGGTTAACTTTAAAGATCAGAGATGAAAATGGTTTTATGTGTAACTGATTTTCTCAAATCATTACAAAGCTTTTTCTACCTGTGAATGAAATGATCACAGTAAATGTGATGTATACAACTTTTAAATCTTTTTTCTTGTTAAAATATTTTGAAGGGTCTAGACTTTCTATTTGTGCTTAAAGCTAGTGCCAAAGCGGACTCCTCTGCCTTTTGGAATAGAAGAAAATGGTCCTGTGTTAGAGACATTTTTATGTTGTTCAGAATTATTTCAGGACATTTTCACCCACTTTTGCAACAAGCTGCTTTTCTTGAATGTAGTTTTCTAGAGCATATGGCTGCCCTGCTGTGCACAGAGTGAAATCACACAATTAATTTTTACAATTTTAGGAAGAGCAGAACCTTCATATATGGAAGAATAGCATGGTGTTAGGTTTGGGGTGCATTGCATGTAATATTTTTCTCTTCACAATTACATCATTTATATTCTAAATTGTGGATTATTGTTTTTTCATGTTGACACATTCTCTTCCTTTAAAATGTTCTTTAAATGGCTTTTCTTCATGGTATCAAACCGGATAAAGTGATAGAAATTTCTCAATTAATATTATCCAGAGCCTAGGGAGAATTTTTTTATTGAGTAGGCATACATTAAAAAGAAAGACTTTTCATCAACTCTCCTGAACTTTCCCATTAGAAAGGAATGCAGCCAAAGATTATTTTTCTAAAAATTCTAGATGATAAATTGAATTTCACATAGCAGTTGGCTTATGCTGCACCATTTTAAATTCATGTGTTCATGTTCTTAAAGTATAAATCTTCAAGTCATGAGATTATACTTGGTGCTATAGGCAAATAATCAATGTCTTTATTTGATATCAGTTCCAGTCAATGTGGCTTCTAAGCCACATTAAAACAAAACATACTAAATAATATATGTTGTTAATTATTTAAAATTTTATAATAGCTTTGAATAAAGAAGAATAGGTTGAACATCCTATCTGCTTGTATTTTTCCAAGATATTCACTTGAGAGTTCTGATTGAATATGTAGAATGATATTATTCATAGTTAGATGTTGGTACAGATAGTAGTATTAAATTGTCCAAGTAAATGAACGTACTATGCTAAAGTATATATGGCCTTGGATAATCCACCTACCTTCTCTTCGTTTTCATGTTTTCATGTGATAAGAAATAGAACTGATTTTATTTGCCTATTTTGTGATTTCATTAATAGATAGGCATAGGGTAGCCAGTAATTTTTATATATACTATGAACAAGTGTAACTATCCTTTTCTGGAGACTTTATAAGAAGACAATATACTCTAGTATATAAAAAAAATAAACTTCCAAGATAAAGAGAAATGAGAACAAAGTAAGAAAAAGATAAGCTCAGATTTTAAGATTCTTAGGTACCATATTTCCCTAAGGATAAAACAGTTTAAAGTAATATTATACAGTTAAAGTAAATCTTAGCCAATTCTAATTATTGAAATGGTGAGGTAACCTATGTAATAAAAATCTTGATCTTAATCATTAAAGAGTGTCATAAACAGGTATATATGGCTCAGTTTAACATTACCAATATTGCTGTTATGTATAAGTTGTATCGAAGTCATATGTAACATTTCAATTCATCTTGAATTTTTAAGATATCTGCATTTTATTTTTCCCTAGTTTCACCCTTAATTCAATTACTTTTCAAATTCAGTCCAGTTGAATCAATTTAACTGTCTTTTTAGTCTCCTCTCTCTTTGTGAATTTTCTGTTTCTTTGGAAAATAATTGCTAGAAAAGAGCCCATATGTGTAGCCTAGGTCTTCAAAACATTTTGTAAGGAACAATTGAGCATGGCTGGAATTATAGTTCAGTAGTAGAGCAGTTTGCTAACATGTGTGAGACCCTGGGTTTAATCCCAAGCACTGTGAGTGAGCAAGCAATGATAGGATTATTAGTAATAATCATCTGATAATTCTATGTACTATCCTTTTAAATATGATGGTGGTTATAAACAAATAAAAAATGTTGTTGAGTATAATGCCTGAAAACTATATCTAAAATCAAATCATGTAATGATATTCATGTGCCAATGGAATAACTCACAGTCCACTTGAAAACAATGGTACATTGTGCTTATTAAAGGAAGGTGCTTTCAAGGGGACTATCACTAAATAAATAAATTAAAGAAACCACAAATCATGATGCTTTAACCTAGAGTAATAGTAGAAGAACAGACATGATTCCCAATCTATGGGATAAAGAGAGTGAAGTGTTGGACAGAGTCAGCAGACTGACTTGAAAGGACTTGGACCCTTCAATTAAGAATCTTAGCCAATTCCAATCAGTGAAATGGTGAGGTTCTCTATGGAATAAAATTGATCTTACGTTAATCCCTTCTTCCATCTTTCTACAGGAATCACCCAAAGAATAAGGGAGTAGTGCTTTAAAAAATTAAATGTTAATAAGAATCACCTGGGAATTTTGTTAACCTTCAGATTTTGATTTCAGTAGGTCTGGAGTGTTTCTTACTATTCTGTTTTTCTTCTATTGCAATACCAGAATTTGTGAAGCAAGAATCTAGGCTATTCAGATCAATCTGGGCAGAGGTCAAGGAAGAGGATGAGAACAGATCAGAAAAGGCATATGGTCATTAGGACACAGATGATTTCTGATGAGTGCTTTGCTTTCATAAATAGCCAAAAATCTAGCTGCATAGCCCTGCATTAAATACAACTATCAGAGCTTATCTTTATTTTAAACAGAATTTATGTACTGATATATAGTTTTCTAGTGAATTTCTTAGATAAAATATAAAAACCTAAATCACAGGAATGATGGAATGTCTTTATTTAAGTAATCCAATTTTCTGTTTTTATAATTCTTCACTGCACTAAGGAATTTTGTAGTGGAAGGATAGATTCATTCCATTGCCCTGATGAAGAGAATCATTAAAGTGGTTACTATTATTAAAACAGTTGCTTATTTCCCATTTTAGAAGGCAATATAGTGGACATAAATAGTCTTTGAAATTGGAAATAAAACAATTATTTGGTGTACATTACTTTATCTTAGTAAGAAAATATTGTTATCATTTTACATGTTAACTTTATAGTAAAATCTATGTAAAAAGAGAACAAAAGTTATAATTAAAACAAACAAAGCCATTTGTATTCAAGAAATTATGTTGTATCAACCAAAACAGGGCCTAAAAATGCATAAATTGTGTGGATTTTAATATATAATTATAGGACAAAAGACACTTTATAATATTAGTTAATTTGAAGCTGGGACAAAATAAAGATTAAAACCTTAATTAAACTAAAGATTGAGATAGTTCTAAAGTGTTAAAAGTATCTGAAAACTGTGTCAATGGTAACTCTTCCATATGGTGACTTTTATTATGCCAAATTATCAGAATCCCTATATATATATATATATGTATATATATAAATCCCATATTTTTTACATAATCTTGACATTTTAAAACACACCACAACTGTTACGCCAAGCATAGCGGGTACATCTGCTGTTATCCATGCAAGCGTTATGGATTTCTGAATTTGTTCCATTTCTAGGAAGGAAGAAAGCCCATATGTAATTTTTTAGAGTCTTTATCCAATGATTAATTATGTGATTGTTTTTCAGCCAGTTATTTAGACTGTGCACCATATCCTAGCTTCCCCCCCCCCACCAGCAGTGCTGAGAATCCAACCCAGGCTCTCACATATGAGAGGCAAACAATCTAGCACCAAGCTACATCTCCAGCCCACTGTCTCCTAAATAAAAAGTAAAAAAAAAAAAAAAAAAAAAAAAAAAAAAAAAAAAAAAAAAAAAAAAAAAATACCATCTACAAGGCATGTGAAAAAATAACAAATTGTTTTTATAACACATGATGTTTCCTTATCATTCTTACTACTCCTTTCAGTTTCCCAAGTAAAAGAATTACAGCTATTTCTATTCTAACATGGTTGAAAAGTTTGGGAATCAAAGTCAATCTAATTTCCAATTTTAAGAACTTGCTACAGGATCTTTTGAAAAATGGAAATGGGCTGATCACAGGTCCATTGTTTGTTAAATAATTGTTTCATAGGTCCATATAACCTAATGTCATTAATTATATATTTAAGGTCATTTCTATATATTCCTACTAAATTTGTTATTTAGGTCAAACATTTGGGGAGGTTTCTAAGTGTATAAAATATAATTCTTGAAATTATATTCTTAGAAATGCAGGGGAAATAGGTGACAATTTGCAAAGTATTTTTACATAGTGAAAAAAAATTGAAAATAGTTGAAAAATATTTAGGATATTGTATCACCCATTGGAATGGCATCTGAGATTGACTAATTATAACTGATGACAACTGTCATATGAATAACTAACATTTAGAGACTCTTGCTATATGATAGTTTAAGAATTTATTATATTACAGAAGTTAAGCATGGTGGCAAATTACATAATTAAATATTTTCTTATTAAAAATTGGACATCACATATATTTTACAGTTACATATTCTGTATGTGAGAATAAGTGCTAGCAACAAACTAGTGCTGGCATATGTAGAATTTTAAGATCTAAAAAGCATATTGCGCCGGGCGCGGTGGCGCACGCCTGTAATCCCAGCACTTTGGGAGGCTGAGGCAGGAGGATCGCGAGTTCAAAGCCAGCCTCAGCAATGGCGAGGCACTTAGCAACTCAGTGAGACCCTGTCTCTAAATAAAATACAAAAAAGGGCTGGGGATGTGACCCAGTGGTCGAGTGCCCCTGAGTTCAATCCCCGGTACCACAAAAAAAAAAAAAAAAAAAAAAAAAAAAAAAGCATATTGGGAGGGCTGAAGTACATGTAGCTCAGTGCTACAGCACTTTCCCTGTGTACATGAGGTCTTGAGTTCAATCTCTAGTAACACAAAAATAGACAAACATAATGCAGTATTTGAACCTTATTACTTATCTCTAGTATCTTTTTAATAGAAAGAGTACATTAAAATTTTAAGTAGTTATAAAAATTAATGTATAGTATTCACTTATATATTTTAAAATACAGAAATTCTATTATTTTGAATTTGAAAATGTTTTAGCTCTCACAAATCCCTATTTTATGTTTTTTTCTATGAATGAAGTTTTCTGTACTTTTGAACATATTTAGTTGCATCACTGCTTTTGTTATCAAGTGGTGGCCATTATTATTTCCTTGATGCAAATTTTATCTTTATTTTTAACATTGTTATAAAATATTTTTCACTTGAATTACTTGATAGTATGCTGTTGAATTTTCTATTATACTTTCTTCCTATATACTCCAGAAACATGATATAATCACAGCATACTTCTAATCACATTTTAAAAAATTAGACTATAGAAACATTGATAAAGAAATATGATTTTTCTCAGAAGTTTGTATTATTAATCCAATGATGAATCTTACAAGAAAGTTGGAAAACCAGAAAATGCAGGAATATTGTCCAGCTTTTACTCTGACATCAATATAATTTATCAGTTTTTCCTCTTCTAAGGATTCTATGGAAGAATTCATCAATAGAAGTCCCCAAGCTAAGCATACTCCCAAGTGTTTTGTTCAGCTAATATAAGATGTTCAAAAAATGTTAAATGTTATTGTTTGTAGGCTTGCAGCATGAGCCACTATTTACCTTTAAACAAACAAATAAACAAAACCTGTCCTCTTAACACAGATAATTACTTTAATAACCTCTAAATACATTTTAATTTCCAGGTTAGAACTGAGGGTTCTAATGAGATTTGCCTGTCTTTCTTAGGTCCAAATTTTCTTTCCAAATAGTTAAGGCTAAACAAATGAACCTTCTAGAACTCAGTGGAGAAGTTAACAAATGTATCATGTCTTATGAGGCTAGAAAACAGGTCAGTCACTTCCTACTCTATGGAAAATAATGTAACAAAATAACATTGTTTAAACTGTAATACAACTAGTAGTCAGTGATCAGATTTCTCAGTAAAAATATAAATGCTAAAATGTGCCATCTTCTCAAAATCAAAACACATATCAGATTTTGAATATACAAAAATTAAAAGAAATTAATTTTTCATTCATACATTCTACTTATTGAATACAATGTTAACATTATAATTAAATTCAAAATAATAAGTAGTAATTACAAAATAAAAATTAGATACCATATCAAATGGTTGTATAAAAAGGGGAAGATAAAGACATTATTGAACATTTGAAAATAAATGTTACAATAAAGCAGAGATAACCCCCCTAAATCAGTAGATACCAATGACTTGCTCATGAGAAATTATTTTTCATTTCAAGAATCATCATAATCTGATTGAATCATGTGTTTATAATGCAGTCATGACCACTTCCAGAATATTTTATTGTCAAAATAAATACTATAAACTTGAAAGGTCAAAGTGAGAATGTTGCATTCATTTTACCTTAATTATCATATTATAATATGACCTAGGTAGAAACTGAGAGTAATTTTAGGATTTTCTAATGACACATAATACATAATGGTACTTACTGTCTCCTAGGAGAAGACCACACAAAATTGAATGTAAATTATTTCCATTTGATAAAAGTGTTTTACTAATACAAATCATGTGTCTTTGTTTTCAAAGATAAATGTTCTCAAAATTTAGAATTTTTTGTTATGTATATGAATACCAACTAACAGAATCATAAATTATAGATATTTAATTTTTGAGACTGTGTGGTAAAAAATCCATCAAGTTTCAATAAAGAACATGAAGGCAGGAGATATTTTGTGACTATATTATAGAAGCTGTATAATAGAAAAACCACATAATAGTTATCTTTTCCAAATCTGCAGATGATGTTTGAATTCCCTCTATCACATCTATATGATATGCTTAGTTTTCTAACAATAAAAATCAACACCAATACTAATTCAACTGCATCCTAATCTATTGCTTCCCACTAATACCTCATGGTCTTAATTTACACTAATCAAGATTCTCTAACAAAAAAATAAAGCCAGATGACACTTATTTATTTAAAAAAAACGTATTTAGAAAAAAAATCAAGGTCATTTTCACATCTGTACATATATCTTCTTTTTTGTAATGAAAGTTATTTAATTCATTTTGAATAACGACTTCAGCTGATTAACATGAAAGCAAGGCTTAAATAAATATTCAACATCACTTTCTTTTAATATGTTTTTAAAGGAAGTTTAGAATTCGAATTGATTTTTGAGAATAACAGAACATGAGCTGATTGGAAGATACCATAGTGCTAATCCATTACAGTGGTTTAAAACTGATCTAATCAAAATTACAGAAACAAAGGAGTTTTTCAACTAAAGGAAGATAGATTTGATTGCTCACATGTTATTCTTTTCTGCCTGACTTTTCACATATTAAAACATACTTCTATTATGCAGAAAATAAAAGAGTTAAACAAAAAAAAAGTTAAAAAAAAGCAAAAGTGATAAAAAGAATTTGGCATATAAAAATATAAGAAAACAAAGGAAATGGATCTTTATACATCATCCCATAGTTCGTACATGTAATGCTTTCTTCATTTAATAGAACATACATAGTTTTCTGTATTTAAAAATTGCTTCACAAATGATCTTGAGTATTCAGTTTTTTATCATTTCCATGTTTCCTAATTCAAGATTAATAAAGGAAATTCAACAAAATACCCTTAAATGACCAGAACTAGTAATATTGCATATATTTATTCATCACTTGCACAACATGAGCAAAATATTTTTTTCCTGCTCTTGAGGAGTTCACTGAACAGTGCAAGGAATTTTCACAAATAACACACTGTCTTTTACCATTTTCTTACTTATAAATAAAATTATAATGTATTTCAACATTGATTCTTTATTGTATTAATAAATTTTACATGCTTATTATTAAAATATGTAAGTTTCAAGAAGTCAGTTTTTTTTTTTTTTTTTAAGTTAACTTTGGTCAGTAGAAACACTCTTTGGTGACATCAGATTTATTTACATTTTTATGGCATGTATGTGATAGTAAATCTCTTATAAAAGATATAGGACAGGATCGTATATTCAAAACAGTATCAAAAGCTTAGATTTATCATAAATATATTCATGTTCTTTCTATAAAAATTATAAAATGTTCTAAAGTATTTGTTTACTTACATTTTGAAATTTGTGTAAATTTAAATTTTACATTGTTGTTCATTAACAACCTTTTATGTCCTAAAATGGATATTTTCCTGACCTTCCATCTTCTTTATCTATATTACAGTTATTATCATTTTTTCTTTTAAAAATTTAGATTTAAAAAATAATAATTTGATATATAGATGCTTTTAAAAAGAGAAAAAAAAAAGGTCCTTTTAGAGTCAGAAAAAATATTTTAAATTACTAATCCAAGTTGATGTTCTCTTGGATAAAAGCATTCACTTGTTTTCATATTCAGGTATTGTCCCATACCTCAACCAAATAATTCAGATTAGATATAAGCATTCACACAACCTGTTCTTCTCCCCAAATACATACTTCTCCGTCTCACACATGTACTATTGAAACTTTATTTACAACAGTGAACTCTTTAACCTATAGAATATTATACAACTTTTGCCTTTGGTTGTAAAATGTCATCATTTAAAACGATTCTTTAGTAATTTAAAATTTGAGTTAAAACATGAAATCTTCAGACTAATTTGTAATACTTAAAAAATCAAATTGTACAATGCAGAGAAAAATAGAGGTAGATTCCTTCTTATAATTCATGTTTAGACTGGGAAAATCTAGAATTATGCCACAGAAATACAAAATGCTAATTCTTGGGAAAAAAGAAAAAAGAAAAGTAATTTGAGGCAGCAGGAAATTTCAAAAGTGTCCAAACTAAATTTTATAATATTTGAATACTTCAGAAGAATTATGCTTTAAGTTACCATTGAGGTGTGGGTAGAGAATAACAACGAAGAGAACCACTTGAAAGGGCTATAGTCATTCTTCACTATAAATAAGGGTCACTGAGAATCTCTTTTCCAGAGATGAAGAGGTTATCTAGTTCTACCTTTATATTTTAAGAGAAGAAATGGAGGTAAAAAAGCACATCCTTTTGCAAATCACTCAACTAATAATTGTCAAAGATCAGGAGTCTTAAATCCTATTCCAGTTATCATGTTCCTCTATTAATCTATGTAGCATGCATAGATAGTTCACAAATATATATCCCAAGAAACCGTCAGACCTGTCTCTACCTTTTTACCTTTGGAGGTACTAATAAGAATGAAAAAAATCACAAAAAATATTTATAACCAATAAGATATCCATAATATGAACTTGTTGGTAGAAAGACAGTTCAGAATTAGTGAAACAATGATTGTAAACTATCAACTAAAGATCAGTTTTGCTTTTTTTTTTTTCAAATTGAAAGCATGAACAAACCTAATTACATAATTTTTAATTTAATTTTATTTAATTATTATTATTTTTTTGGGGGGGATTGAACCCTGGGGCTCTAACTACTGAGCAATATCTCCAACCCTAATTGCATATGTTTGAAGCTATTATCCTTCACCACTAACCAGATTAAAAAGTGCTCTGTAAAAATTATGTAATAATTGGTTATATTAAATATATTTCTTGTATTCTTGTTCATGCTGTGTCTTTTTTTAAGAAAATAATTGATATTTGAAATATCTAATTGGGTCAGATTGTGTAGCATTTTTTAATTAGCAAGATTTTAGTTAAATACATATTCTTTATTTCACTTGGTGTCAATTAAAATTTTAAGTAGTCTTCTGAAATATTTTCACTTTTAAAAATCCATAGCATCTAGACTTAATTAAATAATTTGTACTAGAAGGAAGCAGAAGTCCTTTAAATCCAAATTACTTGGAGAATATTTTTAACATATTTGAATTTAAAAAAATTGAGTGACTCCATTGAATTAATATGGATTTATTTTTTCATAGACTATCCAGTTATATCTATTTTGATATAGTACACAATGTGATATCTCATATTAAGGTATTAATTTTCTATACCTTAGATTAGAAGTAGTAGAAAGTTGCAAGTATTCAAATAGTAACAAGATTCCAAATAGTTGTGATTCACTTCCACACATTTTTTTTATCAATCTTAGTGTCAAAAGCAATGTTAATGAATGGAAATTAGTGGCCAAATTATTAAAATGTATTTTGAATATTTCCAATTATATTATTTTCTTAAATGCTTCCTAATATTTCAAATAAGTTAAATTTTTAGGTAATATAAATTTTAAATTTAATTTTTAAAACTAAGTTTATTAAATTTTTTCTGCTCTACTAATGTCCCAGCATTATTTGCTTTTCCAGTTAAATTTATTCCATAAAATTTGGTGAGTTCAAATGCTTTATGATAAAGTGCTAAGATTTTGGCTTTATGTAAAAGTTTGGATAGTTTTAAAAAATACTTATGTGTATATGCAGGTTTTTCCCTATAGAATATTTAAAATTCTTCTATACTGCTTATATTGCTAGGTGATTATATTACTTTTTTTTTTTTTTTTTTTTTTTTTTTTTTGTATTTTCCTCAGGGTACCCTATAAAGGCTTAAGAAAGCAGTTTCTTTAACTTGCATACGTCCATGCTAACAAAATTTGTTAACTTGAATTTCATTTTTGAATTGTATTTCCTGATACATGTTTTTGTTTGTTTTTTTAACTAGTGAAAAAGGCCATAGATTTTAAATCTAGAGGATTTAAATTGTTTCCAGGGAAAGACAACAGCAACAAGTTTTCTATCTGTGAGTGTACTCCTTTTTTGTTACTTTCTCTAGTGCAAGAGTGAAGTTTGTGCTGTCTGTGTTGTTTGTGTGTGTTTTATCAAAATATTTGTGTATTTACCAAATTAACTGCATTAGTATTTATATAACATGCATGATGATTATTTATATTTTATTGTATTTAAATGTTAATGAATTAATAGATTAATATGGGGATTTTCCAATATCAAATTGTTTTTGCTAAAATTATTCCATATTTAAATATATAAATAAATTATTTTAACCTCATTTGATGATGACAATTTGATATGTAATTCTGGATTGTGAGATAAAAATGAGTAAAATACAGTCATTTTCTATAGGAATTCTTTTTAAAATATATCTGAATTTCTACAAAAAAGATTTTCTAAGGCACTTTGTTTATAATAGCAATTTCATTTAAGAGAAAGTATTCTTAATTTGATATAATTTATTCAAACACTGTCCTTAGTATTTGGTAAATCAATTATTATTCATTCTTTGAAAATCTCATGGTCTGAAATATTCAATTTTTTTCACAAATTCATGTTTTTATAGATAATTTGATGCCCATCTCATAATCCCAGATTAAAAGAATCATTGAATTAAAGCATACATCTATATTAGCATAAACAACATGGAAAATAATTTTGGTAAAGCTATGCATGTTTGTGATACAAGTTAATAGCAATTGGTAAAAATTCCCCACCTCCCTGTTTACCTACATCCATGTTTGGACCTTTGAAACAAATGATTTATGTTATAGTACCTAACATCTAAAAACAGTATGTTAATAGGAAATGAGAGAAATTATTGAAAATTATTTTATAGTACTATTGTTGATTCTTCAACAAGAGTATATTTTCAGTGTATTTTCTGCATTTCCAAATACCAATGAAATATTTTAACTATTTCTTTAAGAAAAACGATTTATTAGAATTATTTTTAAAAAAAGGAATTTCCCTATGTTTATTGAGCTACACATATAAATAGTAAGTGGCACAAGTTGAGTTTTTATGTCAATTATAAAGAAACAAACTTGGGAATTCTGTGTTATTAAGTATTGCATCATTTCATATTTTAATAACTGATTTTTACATTTTTTAGTTAGACTTGAAAATACAAAATCCCAAATAGCAAATATTAATAGATCATTTATCAAATTAAGCACACATAGTTTATTTCAAGGTATTAAGCTGTATAATTACAATTTCTTTATATATTTTAGGGTAAAAAAACTATTTTCACTATTGATACTATCCATTTTGGGGAAAATAATATTACAATATGATTCATACATAAATCAGTTGATACATTTTAGAAAGAAATACATATATCCTATAATAAAAAATAAATGATTAGAAAAAGTTGCCAGTTCAGATGATTCCAACATAGTAAATTTTATTATGTCAACATGAAATGGAAGTAAAATGTTTACAGAACCAAATATTATGTTTACTAGAATTTTTCCAATATTTTATCTCACCTACATATCTGTTTTGGAATTCTAACTAGAATTATAAAACTAGTTTTCCCTTTTCTCATTTATTTATACAAGTGTTACTTTATGTGCTGCATGCTTTCAACTTCAAGATGTTCTGAAAAATTCAGTTTATCTACATTAAGATATCTCGGATTTGTTAAGGTATTATTTGATGTGAATATATTATACTGATTGTTATGTTGCCTCAGTGGAAATATATACTTCATTGTTGCGGACTCTAATGGTGAACAAAAAGGAAAATTTTTATATTATTGTGTTAGCAAACAAACCAACCCTGAATATTTATTTCAAGATTGTCAGACAAAGAGTTCATATGAAGGAAATAACACTTAATTTACCTCATATTGCCTTTCTCCATTGTTCTTCATATTTTTAAAAAAGTTACTTTTCCTTACTTTTTTTCTTTTTGGATATAAGTAATTTTACATCAATGCAAGCCAAGTATTAATGGGAAACTTTTTTGGTCACAAAATTACAAGCCAACAATTTTTTTTTTTTTTTTTTTTTTTTTTTTTTTTTTTTTTTGGTACCAGGGATTGAACGCAGTGGAGCTCAACTACTGAGTCATATATCCAGCCCACTTTGGTTGTTATTTTGTTTTTGCTTATTTAGTCAAGGCCTAGCTGAGTTGCTGTAAGGCTGGCTTTGAATTTGTGATTTTCCTATCTAAGCCTTTCAAGCTGCTAGGATTATAGGGGTTCACACCTGTGCCTGCGTGGCAAGCCAACATTATTTTAAATTTTATTTTACTACAGTTTGTTTTTCAAGTATTGAATAATAGAATTTAAAAATATGAATGCTTATAGCAAATGGCTATATTATTTCAGTTTTTATCATTATATTTTTATTATCAAGTATGCATTCAGGTTTTCATCTTTTGATATTTATTTAATGCAGGACAAAATAAAAGAAATACAACTCTTATCTGACATTTGGCTTTCAAATAAATAAAAAGAAAGAAAGAAAGTCCCTGTACCTTAAAATCCAAATAAGTTCATTGTTTGCATGGGCATCAGTGACTATAAGCATGGAGGACATGACATGCACATTTGCCAAAGCCTATTTTTTCACAATGACATCTTTATAGTTTAATTGAGAAATGAATGAACAAAAGGTTCAGGAACCTTCAGTAATGCTGATGGGGATAATTTAGTTGTTTGAATGGCTAATTCAGTGTTTATTTCAGCTTTAATATTAGAACTCTAAATTGCCCCATCCATCTTTTGTTAATCTAAATAACAGTTTTGCCTAACCTATCCTCAAAATTCTAAGTTTGACAAGAGAGAAAAGATAGTTTTGAAATTATAAATATTTAAGAAACAAAAGTTTTTATGTTTTTAAAATGTCAAACTCATTGGCTAGTATTCTTGCCTGTTTGTATCTGAAGCCCTAGAATATTAGGGTGGATTTTAAAGAAACTGTGAGCTTCCCTATAAATGATTATGTTTTTCTTTCCTATTTCAAGTCCATACTTTCATTCATTCATATTATTCATACATTCCACAGTTCTTCCATGGCAACATCATGTTAGAATAAAAAAAAAATTAAAAGTAAATAAAATATAGTCTTATCCCTGAAGAATATAACAGTATATTGGGATACTAAATGATTTAAGAGGTAATTCTTTGTATAAATAAAAAATGTATTAGTATCAAATAACATTACTGACATCCATGACGTTTGAGTTTAGAACCAATTCCAACAGCACAATTTTTAAAAATTAGGATAAATATTACAATCTAAATAAAAATTTGAGCAAAGTTGCAATGTAGGCAGCTGGAAGAGATAATATAGAGATGAATTTTAGTCAGAGTCACCTTATTTTTATTAGAGTATACAGTGTGTTATATAATACCATGAGCTTTAGAAAATGTGTTTATAATAACAATATTATATTTTGATCTTGACTATTTTATAGTGTGTTTAGGTTAAACATACAATAATAGAAAAATTAAGATTCTTGAAACAATTGTATAAAAACATAATAAAGATACTTGTGTGTTATAATAAATAAATCAATTTTAAAAATCTTATAATTTTCATTCATCTCTTTATTGTTGTATGGAAAAAACAATTCACATTTCATTAATACTAGTAATAATAAAGATATTCTTAAAGACCATAGCAAAAAGGTCTTCCTCAATACTGATATTCTTTTCAAGGGGCAAGACTCTGTATAAATTTTAAAGAGCATTGATGTTTTTACCATGCTGCAAGTTACTAATCAAATTAAAAGAAGTAAAAATGTAAAAATCTATCATTTCAATGCTTTTGTATAGTGAAAGCAGTTGATTCAATGAGTACTAACTTTGTTTGAATGTCTGATACCACTTAATTCTGGGCAATTCTGAAATATTTAAACATCAGAAAAAAAGAAAAGATCATATACTTTGATATTAATTTACATTTTATTTTGAACATTTATAACTAACAGACACTAAGTACATGTACTTTGCAGAAGCTCTCCCATTATCCCTGTGTTTTAATTTGGGAAGTCTATCTTCTATTGCAGATGTCCAAAATCAGTTGTTTAAATGATGTTCCCAAAGAGGCAGAAATAACTTGAAAATTAAACTCATAAGAATTGAAATTAATTATGTAAAGTTTGAAGAAAATCATAAATATTCTCTGTATTTTAATGTAAAAGATTTGTAAAAAGCGTTTTGGATTTTAGAAAATGACTTTATTCTCTGCCTTGCTGAGCTGTCTGGATTGTCTTCAGGGCTGAAAGGTTGGCCTGGATTTAAATATAGATTCTGGCATTAAATGGCAAATGACTTTTGACTCACTTCTTAACCTCCCAATGCCGCAGTTTTCTTACCTTGAAGAGGTGCAAAATTCTAATAGTAGTTTCCCATAAGAGTGTTGTGAGTATCAAATGAATTAAAATATAAAAGGCATATAGAAGACACATAGTTGGATGTACTAACATTCAAATTCACATACAAATATTTAACATGGTCTTATTTTGATTCAATAATGGTAAAATACAAAAAAAAGACTTTTTTAAAATTTTATTTTCTAATGTATAGAAACCAATTGCACATTAATATATAATCTATTTTATATATTGCACTATAATAAAGTAGTTAAACTTAGGCCATGCCACCTGTTTTCCTTATCTACAACCCTTGCTAAAAGAAAGTTACATTTTAATAACTTATTCTACAATATTATCAATAGGTTTTCAAAAATTATAAAGTGAATACTTTACTTAGAAAATGCTTAATTTATTAAAAACTATTTTTTATGTGTTGGTTTTAATCAAACAAATAGGACATATGTGTTTAGTAGTATTAGAAACTTAGTAGAAATTCTAATTGACTCATTGGAGATTTGTGCAGTAATTAAAACAAAAAAAACTATGTTTTAGGAAGTTCAGTTGTCTTCCAATATTCAAGATAGATTGAAGATAGATAATAATGGTGTCGCGAAAGTATCAAAGTGATTAGGTTGAATTTGAGCTGGCACATGAGATGACAATTGGAAATTTGGGGGATGATGTAATGGCTATTGATGGAGCAAGAAAGTTTGGAAAAGATGACAAAGTCCTATATTAGAAGTCATTGACAAAGATATAATTTTTCAAGCATTGAGGGAAATACAAAATATGAAGGGGTCTGGGCCAATTCCTTTGAATTAGTGAAATCAGCTAATATAACAAAGTAGCCAAATCTCTAGAAAGGGCAAAAGGAATTAAGAAAAAAAAATTGAAGGGCCAAGAGAAGTAAAAATATCACATTCTTTGAATCCATGAGCATATAATAAAGGTAGCGAGAAAGATATTTTTGGTAAAAATTAGAAAAAAAATAATTTGTTTAGAATGATAAAAATAGATGCACAATTTTATATCTGATTGAGAACAGCATAACTTTACCACAGCCATGACTATTGGACTATCATTTGATAGCTATCTTCCTATCTGATGAATTAGTGTCAACCCAATGACCAATTTCTACTAAACAATCCACAAGTCCAGTGGTTCTCAATTTTAACTTTACATTAGAATCAATCATCTTGCAAGTTATATTACAAAACAAAAATTGATGCTCAGTTTCCTACTATAAACTAATTTCATTAATATCCAAAGGTAGAAATAGGCATCTTTATTCTTTAAAGAAACATCTATAGATGGTTCTAATCCACAGTGCAGGACAAGAACAATTACAAGGTTTAGGATTTTTACTCTGGAGTTTCACCTTAGATACTATTCTTTTCTTTGAAAGAGCAAACTAATAAAGAGCAAAATAATGGTAATTACTCTCCAGTTTGCTATAAGATTGAATCATAAAACAAAATCACTCAAATATTTCAGAATTATCTCGTTTTATTATCTTCCCATTAAAAATATATATCCTGGTGATTTAAGTATCCAATGTGACCACATTCACTGAAAAAATTTTTTTAAAAAAATTCTTTCGTTACCGTGCTGTAAATAAACTGCTGAAAATTAGTACAGTAGTCGTGTAAAATGTAGTTATAGAAGTTGCTTGAGGGTAAAGCCATTATTTTGGTTTCCAACATTATATCATAATTCAATGACATGCTTAGTACCACATCATTGTTCTACTGTAATATTGGATGACCAAATTACTTTGTTATATACCAAATACAGTTTGGAAATAAAAAGGATCCACCTGCATTGGTGCACAACTAAAATCCCAGCTACTCAGGAGGCCTAGGTAGGGGGGTTTGCAAGTTTGAAACTAACCTGGACAATTTAGTGAGATTCTGTCTAAAAATAAAACATAAGGAGTTCTGGGGATGAAGATCAGTGATAGAGAACCCCTGGTTTCAATCCGCAGTCATGGACAAAAAAACAAAAAACAGCAAAGTTCCAAATGACAGTGTTATAACTGGTAATGGTCTCTGTACTATCAATAATTAATGGAAACTCTGGCACTGCTAACATGGAAATGTGTTTTGCAATGTGATTGAAATTAAAAATAAAGTACTAGATGCTAATGAGTTAATATTCAGAATAGTATGTCATTGAATATAAACATCAAATTTAAGTTCTGATAGGTCCATAAAATGAGGAAGATTTTTACCTTCATTAGTTTCCTAGAAAACCATATTTTAATTTTCTGTAATTCAAATAGTGATTATAGTAACAAAATATAATTTTTGTCAATTTTAAAATTAATATCATTCTTGATTTCTAATTATAAATATTTTCTTTTCTTTTTTTTTTTCTCTTGCTGCTACAGTAAATGAGGGAGGTATTAAAACGGCTTCCAATTTATGTCCAGATCCAGGAGAACCAGAAAATGGGAAGAGACTTGGATCAGATTTTAGGTAATATTTTAAAATATTTTATAATTTATTTTGTCAGAGTTTATTTGAAAAAGTTTTTTAAAATAACTAATAATATGGAAATGGAAACAGAAACCTGGTGACTTCAAATTGTGGCAGCTAGATTCCATTGATCATTCATTGTTTTAGAGTGACTAATTAATATATCGTCTTTATCAGGACAATCTTTTGGAAATTAAATGCTTATTTTCTTGCCATATAGTAAATGAAAAATCATGGGATTTAGGTTATGAAGATATATATTTTCATTCAAATTCTGCTGCTTATTAATTAGTTGTCAGATCTTGAATATATTGCTCAATCCTGTCTGCCCAAATTTTCTCTTCTGTAACATGTAAAAAACTAATGACATACAATGGTGAATTCCAGCTGAGGCAATACACATGAAATCCTTCAGCAAATACTCCATAGACATCTTATTTGGGTGTTTTAAAAATAATCATAACTTGAATATTAATTTTATATGATCCTACAATTAGTATTTATTTTATTAATTTGAAACTACATTTCCCAACAACCTAGAGAATGCATATAATATACAGTGGAATATACTTACCTACCAAATAACACTTTAAAACCTTTATATTTTTATATTTACAATTGTTACTTCTTTATATTGTTTATGTGAAGTCCAAACATACCCTAAAGAATGTTTTTACGAAGCAAAAGATAACTCTTAGAATATAGATCTATGGAAATTTTGTCTTCATGGATCTTTCAAAATGAATTAAAACTATATATTGCTATATTTCAAATAGAAAATTATAATCCTATTTCAAAATGAACATAATTGTAGTTTTCTAAAATACTTATGGAACTTTAACCACCTCTCAAACTTAAAACAGACAATAATGGTTAGAGAAATATACCAAAAAGAAATTTAAAAGGTCTCAGCTCTGATTAAATTTAATCATAATAAACTAAGTCACTCAATTAAAATTGATTAATTCAGATTAAATGATTAACAGTTATACTTTAGAGGCTATAAAATGGTATGCAATTTACTAGTGATTCTTTTTTACATGCCTCCTTTATTTCTTACAAAATCATGTAAATACTTTTTTATTTTAGCTTCCCTTTACAGATGATGAAACTGAGCTCTGTTTGACTTGCTAAAAATTTGATGGTACTCCCATTTGAACTCTTAATGTCAGGACTACATTTTCTCCTTTAGTCAGTGCCTCAAAGTCTATCAAACTTTATCCATATCCCATCTTTGACAAAAATTACACTTCTCTTTCCAAGAGGAGGTTTCTTAAGATCTAAAAATGGAGATCAAATCACTTATCTTATTGGGTTTAGGAGATTAAATGACATTATGTATGCATAGTAAAAATCATAGAACTTGAGATGATGTAAGTTCTCTAATCAAAACAGCTTTTATGATAAAAGATGATAGAAAAATTTTTACTAACACTTACTTGGACCCACTATTTGCCAGTTATATGATGGTTCATTGAAAATAGACTTAACAATGTTGTAATGTAATACTAACACAGTGAGTTAAATTACCTTGAAGTGCAGTGGATTTAAAGTTAGGCAGATGTAATAACAAATCTAGGTAAGTATTCTGAAGTCAAAAAATAAAGTAAAAAACAAGATTCTATAAAAGATAATAAATGCTGTAATGTGAAAAACAATCTAATTTTAGATATTACACATGTTGATATTGGAAAAATTATTTGTGGCTAGCACACAGGAAAGAAAGAGTGTTACATTGAAGAAGAGCTTAATGAGCTATTCCAAGAAAACAAAGATCAGTGAAGCTCAGTTATATAGCTAAGCATAGGATAAAGTTGAGGAGATACAAAGAAGCCAGATCTCTTCTGTAGAGAAAGTAAATTGGCAGTCACTCACCCTTACCTGAACTGGAGATGTGTTTGCTTTAAGCATGTATGCATTTTAGAAATGGAATTGGACATTTAAAACCCAGGAGAGATATCTATCTCTATACGTATCTCTCTCTCTCTCTCTCTCTCTCTCTCTCTCTCTCTCTTTCTCATTTTGCACATGCGCACGCACGCGCGCACACACACACACACACACACACACACACACTCCACAGAGATTTTTTTCCCCTCATTTATCTGGCAACTTATGCCAACATAATTTCATGGCAACATGAACTAATTAACTGCAGCTCCCCACTGGCTGTGTAGTTTCTGTCTGGTTCACCATGGTTACAACAGGACTACTTCATTTAGGCCACCTCTCCATCAATTTGCATTTTAGTAGATCCCGTTTTATAGTAAATTGATTAAAGAAAACATACATTTTAGTTAGAAGGTTATCTCAGTGGTCTAAATAAAGAATGGTAAAGACTTGGACTATGGCATTGACAGTGAACTAGGGAAATTGAAGATATTATATGAATACAATTTTTTTATTATGCAATGATAATTTAATGTGGAAAGTGAGAAAATCCAAATAGTAAAGGATCATTCACAAGTCATGGTTTCAACTTGAACCCAGAAGATGGATGATGGAGTAAATAATAATACTTAATAGTGTGGACTTCAGAAGTTTAAAGAAGAAGACTGAAAACGGCTTTGAAGTTGTAAATTTCAAATGACTTAGATTTCCAACTAGTACATGAACATAACTGAAGTTCAGAGATTTCAGGGAGCCATCTGTATGTAGATACTATTAGGATTATTAAATCAACAAGAATAGATGATATCACATAGAGCCTGTGACATAGGCACAAAGATATATACTATATGTGTAACTGATAGAATACAGGAACTACTAAATCATGCTAATAAGCATCCAGAGGAATAGGAGCATATCCAAGAGAGTGACTGAGTCAAGAGAAGGAAGTCCTTTAAAAGGAAGGTGAGGAATACTGATTGCTGTAATGGTGACAGAACACTCTCTTGAACTTGACAGCATGAAGGTTTTTAAAAGTGATTTCATCGGAATGACAGAGTTTTAAAATATTGAAATAGGCTCAATAAAGATAGTTCAGGTAGATAATATCTGTGGGGCATCAAGTTATATAATTCAGGAAGATAATCATGGGGCAGTTGTATTGTCATTTGGACATCAAGAAAGTCTTTCTAGAGATGCAAGAGAGAAAACCATGCTTATTGGTTAATGTAAATTATTCTATAGAGATGAATACATTGTTTACATGAAAGAGTGAGTACAGTACAGGAACAGAATTTTGTACAAGACAATAAATGGAATTTCAAGGACAGGTGGAGGGGAATTATTCTAATGCAACAAAAAGAATATTAGAGAAGAGAGGCTGCTGGGCTTACAGATTTTGTGATGGGAAGATGAGAGAGCTCATATTTAATACTTTTAGTTTGATAATGCTGCATTAAGCAAGGCTATCATATGAACATGTGTGTTTAGGGAGATGGGCATGGATGAGAAGGAAAATTTAAGACTGAGAGAAAAATGGAAAATAGGTTGTTACCAAGAATGGGAGAGCGAGCTTGGTATTGAAATATTGCCTTGCTAAGAAATTTCAAGTATTCTTTTGATACTGAATCTTCCTGGTTATAGGATTTCTAACTAGCATTACTTCATGTCCCAGGTAAAAACCAAAAGAATTTTGCAAAAGCATAATAAGGTTCGGTACATTTTAGAAATTGCTAATAATTACTTCAGATATGCCAATTAAAAATATGTCTGGTGAAAGAAATCTTCAAGTAGATGTGTAAACAGGAGAATGGATTAGATTGTCTTTAGGATCAAAAATATATCTGGCGAAAGAAATCTTCAAGTAGATTTGTAAACAGGAGAATGGATTAGATTGTCTTTAGGATCAGCCTTAACTAGAAGAATATCACCACTTTAGAAACAGCAGGTGTGGTAGTGCATGCCTATAATCCCAGCGGCCTAGGAAGTTGAGGCAGGATGATCCTGAGTTCCAAGTCAGCCTCAGCAATTTAGCAAGGCCCCAAGCAAGTTAATGAGACCGGTGTCTCAAAATTTAAAACAAAATGAACAAAAAAATGGCTGGGGCAGTGGCTCACTGGTTAAGTGTCCCTGGGTTCAATCACTGGTACAAAACAAAAAACAAAAACAACAACAAAAACCATCAGTTAAAGAATTTGTAGACTCATCTGTTTGAGAGGCAAGAAAAATAACTTTGTATTTAACAAAAACAAAAACCTCTTAAAACTTAATCTCTAAGTAGTAATATATATTCTCAAATATATGTTATTTTACCACTATATTAAAACCTTTCTCTAGAGCGTTGATTACAGTCACAAAGCATTTACTCTTCCATCATTTTTCTTGTGTGCCAGCAATCTTTATGTACCTCAAAGATAAATTTCAAATACTAGAATGTTTATTTTTCACAGATGAGAACACCCCATATCTAATTCCATTTTAGTTCAATCTTTTCATGACTTCATAAAATTGCAATGTTAACTTTCCTAGCTACAGGTTCTTCCTCTTCTTATCCACATGTATGTTGTTGCTATATCAGTCTTCTACCTAACATCTACAATAATGTGTTTTTCCAACTTAAGCTTTCCTTATATACAAACTACTCATTTTTGTCATCCAAAAATGCCTCAAAATAGCTCCAGTCTTTCCACACCATCTATATATGGTGTGCTGATGATTTTTTCCATGTAGTTTGCCTCAAATGCATCTGATTTTCTTTGACTTCTTTACTAGGTTGTATTGTTTTATTTTTTCCCCTCCTGGAATGGCCTATCCCAGTATTTTTTTTTTTATTTGTGTCATCCTGCATACTTTTTAAGTACTCACTCTAAGACCTTCTTCAGAAAGCCTTTCTTATTTTCCTAAACAGTTGCAATTTGGCTCTTCCATAGCATTTTGAGTAACTTCTTTAGAATACTTTGAATATTTTTTCATTGTCCTTGAGAAATTCTTCTACCTGTAAGATAGTGAGAATCAGATATAGACTCACTTATATTACTGTAATGATAGACAAAGGAAGTTAGATATATTTAATGAATTAAATTGATTAAACAGCATAACTGCATCAGCATTTTTCCATTAATTTCTCTGATCACATGACCAGATAGAATGACCTCAAAATCATCATAAAACTTAATGAATTACAGACAGTGAGTGAAAAAACAATCTTTTATTCATAAAATAAATGTTTTTATAATCATTGAGGAAATCTATAAGAAAATCCTTGAAGAACGAAGGTATCTTACTTACTATATTTTGCTTACCATTTTGAGTTCTACTCTCCAAGGTGAGAGTCCCAGCAGCTGTGTTTTGACGTTTTAAAAGCTTTGTTTCTAATTTGAAATGCCTGTGAAACATAACAGGCTTTTAAAGAGGGAAATGCTGCCAAAGAGATATAAAAGCTGGCAGCATTTTCTATGCTGAAAAATAAATTAAAAATTTAAATGTCTCTTAAAATTACAACCAAATGTCTGTGAAAGCCCAGATTGTGGGATTTTTAGCTTTCATAAACTTTTTTTTTTTTTTTTTTCTGCAGAAAGGCTTTACCTGGCCTTTTTATCAGAAGCAGAAGAAATTGAGGAAATGGAAAGATTTGAAGCTGCAAAAAATGTTTCTAGTTAGTGTAGGAATTTGTAGGTATTTATTCTCTCCTTGAGAGCAAAAAGTAATGTTGGCTCTAAATTTTGGATTTTTATTTGGATTATTAAAACATGGATATATTCATATCCTCAGCAGAGAACATGGTACTAACTAGGAAATATTAAAACACTTCTATCTGTCTATCTATCTACCTACCTACCTACCTACCTACCTATCACTAACTAGGCATTATTAAAACTAGGTACTAACTAGGCACATATATATGGTAATAATAAATATATATGTATACATATACATACACACACATATACACTACACACACACACACACACACACACACACACACACACACATGCTGGCCTGGACAATTTAGAAGGACCCTGTCTCAAAATAAAAAGGGTTTGGGATGTAGCTCAGTAATAGAGGGTCCCTGGGGATTTAATCACCAGTACCCTGCCAAAAAATAGCCTAGTAAATACCCAAAGCAATAGTTCAATAATTGCTAGACAGATTACCTGATTTATCTTCTCTTTATTATTTTCCTAATGAGCTTTAATTAAAATCTTTATTCTCTCCCAACATTTTAAAATTCATTAATTCTCTCTTAGTCTCATTAATCAGCAATCTTTAATTATCATTGCCTCTGTCTTACTTCACACTCTTAAATCTTCTCACTTGCACAACAGCCATAGTTTTCTATTGCAAGAGGTTTATATTTTGCTTTCAGAAAAGCATCCCTACTATGTAAGTATTGCTGTGTTATCTCTAAAAATTCTTATATCTCCCATTCTTTATCAAATTAAGAAATGGTATCTTACACCCTCACACATCATGCATGAGCTTCAAATGACCTTCATACCATTATTTTGTTATCCATTAAAACACTTTGAGTATCGCGACTTCTGGTTTGCTAATGTATAGATTTACACTCCAGAAGTTCCCACACTTAGGAAGAATAAAAGCAGCCTGTGGTTTGCAGTTTGGTGCTCTTTCTCCTTACTTAAACATTTGCATTCTAGCATTTAAGATCTTCTGTAAGAGTACAAACCTAGTTTTCTGGCATTATCTTCTCAATTCTACCACATTGTGTTACAGAATGCCAGTCGGCCTCTTACATAAAAAAAAATGTGTATTACATTTTATACACATATACACATATATATGTATGCACACACACATCATTTCAGTTGTGTAGTGTGTATTTTTAAAAGGAAATGTATACAAAATTACTAATTGCTTAAACTTTCCAGTTCTTTCAGGTAAATTGTTCTTCCAAATGCTTTTGCACTTTTATCAGCTCAGTACCACAGCACATGCTGTTCTTTCATTCTAAAATATGATTTTGCCAGTCTTTACCTGTTAAGAATCCTGTCCATTCTTCAAATGGCTTTCCTTCAACTTCCTTTCCCATAACTTATCCATACTCTCTTGGCTCACTTAATTTGCATAATATTTACTTTTGTGTTTCTCTTATTGCCACACTAGGCATTTATTCTATGAATTAAAGGAAGATATTGTTTTTTTCTTCACCAAGTCCAAAACAATTTTAGATGCTTAAGAAAATCACACTGTGTTGAACTTGAATAAACCTGCACTGTAACCTTCCTCTAGTGTTGTTTTCAGACCAACACAATAGAGCCTTACTATGCTATTCTGGTCCATATGGAAAGGTGGTTTGGGTCTCTTTGAGAAGGCTCCTTAAAATACATTAGGGCTGAAAAACGAAGAGTAATAAAAGCACAGCTGCCTTTTGTTGCTTGTAGCCCAATTTTTCAATACAGGATTATCATGTAAAAGCTGGTTCCTATAAAAATAAATCTATGTTAACTTTAATACATATGTAGAAGAAATAGTGGAAACGGATTTTTGAAAGCCACTTCACTGTTTTGTTATCCAAGCTGATAGGACATTTAGGATAAATGACTTAGAGAAATACTCAAATTAAGGAGGTAATCTAATGTAAATTTTAGAATGTATATATTTAGAAATATATTAAAAGATTACATCAAGGGAATAATTTTTGCTGTTATGTATTGAACATAACCTTCCCAGAAATTCTCTGATTACTCAAGGCATTTAGATAGATAATATAAGTATTTTTGCCAAGATAATATGGAAATGTTTGGGGTATACTAACAGCAATTTCAAATATATAAAAAGTTATATGATGTCTGTATTTTCCTTCATGAGAGTTTATATGACAACTATTGAAAAAAATGTTATAATATGAAGAAACACTCTCTTCCAGAGTCACTATTTATGATAAGTGAAGGAGCCCTAATTAGGAAGGGCTGTTGCAGCTAGCTGGAAGCCATAAGTTCCACCTGATATGTATGTGACGCACCTGTAGGCACCCGCAAAACTGAAGGTATATAACCGGGTGAAAGCGGTCCAAGTTAGGAGAACGAAGGAGAATTCATTCAGTCAGTCGTGCAGTCACTGGGTCGGTCAGAAGAAGAGTTCGGGTCGGAGAATCAGAGCGGCCAGAACATAGGCAGAGCGGTTACAGAAGAGAAACCAGATAGAAGAAGTAATGGCTGGTCAGAGTTAGGCCGAGGCTCCCGAAGAAGAAAGAAGAAGCTCTAAAAAATAATTTTTCTCTAAGCTCTCTCTATCTTTCTTTCTCTCTAAGCTAAGAAGACAAGAAGAAAAAGACAAGACAAGAAGAAAAGCTTTCTTTAATCTTTCTCTCTAAAAATCTTTCTTTCCCTCTCTAAGCTCTAAGAAAGTAGAAGTAAAAGTAGTAATAGCTTTACTCTGCCTCCGAGAGTTTTCCTCCTGCGGCGGTTTTGTGGCTGGCCATGACAGGCAGCTTACAGATAAGGAGATTCTAAATGCAAGTTTAAAAGATCAAATAAGTCAGAAATTCACATATTTCATTTGAATATTTTTTCATATTTAATTATCTGTATGTTTCCATGAGGAAATGGATTAAGTAAATGCAATTTTTTATAAGAATATTATTCTTATATTGGAAATGCTATGTGACTTGGACAATATAAAAATTATCTAATCTTCATTATATTATGTAATGAGATAGATTGTAGGTATTATCAGTGTTGAAGTGAAATGAAAATAAGAAAATATTAGCAAATGAGACACAAGAAGAGATGTTTGTGCAATTAAAATATAATGTAAATAAGATGAAAAAAAGAAAGGAGAGAAGAGATTTGTTAAGCCAAATGTAGAAGCAGAAGAAAGTAAGTATATATGCTGTATTCCAAATTAGCATGTTTCTTATAAAAACTCCTTTGGATTTAGTAACTATGCTTAATTGCATTACCTCATATCTAATCCATCAAGAAATTTTATTGTTCTTACTTACAAAGCATATTTAAAATATGATAAATATTCTTCATTTCAATTAAAACTTACTTAATTCAAGCCACTATCATTTCTTACTTATCCCCTTATAAAACAGCCCCAGTGTCCTTTCTACTATTATTATCATCCATGATGCATTTACCACCACAAAATACCACCAGTGATCATTTAAAAATGGACCAAACCATGCTACTTCTCTGTTTCAAACCTCCAAAGACTTGACCCTTGCACTTATAATAAAATCAGTACTTTAAAAAATGTCCTTTATAGAACCTGTTTTTTGTTTGTTTTTTTTGTTTTTGTTTTGTTTACGCAGAACTCATTTTGGGTCATTTTCCACCTACCCACTTTGAATCAGCTGTTCCGGCCTCTTTGGTGCTTTTGAAACATATATAGTTCATTCCCACTTGGGCTCTTTCTGGGAGATTCCTGTACTAATGCCCTCTTCTCATTCACATGTGGGATTGAACATAACCTGCCCAGTAATTCTCTGTCCACTCAAGGCATTTAGAACTATGACACTCCTTTCTACTTTAATTTTGTCATCTGAAACTTCTCTATTTGTTTATTTGTTTACTAACTATGCACTGATCCTTGGCCTGATAGCTATTAAAACCATTCCTAGACTTCTGCTCTGCTGTTTATCATGGGGGAGGTAGGGAATGAACACCTCAGGCTGAATTTCCCAGGCTTCTGACTGAATTTGGACATCCGGTGATCCTTGTGGGAAACTAAAAGAGATAAATAATGGAAAATTCAGGACTAACTCTTTTTCTCACTTCCTTTCTCTCTTTCTCTGTTTTGGGTGACTACAGCTCTTGATCATATCATACTGAACAGGACTGTCATGGTTTTTAACCAAGTGAATCCATCCTCTTGGTTCCAATTATATTGAACTCTGAATACCTTGATCTTTTTAAGTTTATCATCTCTATTGTTGTATAACTAATCTCTTACATTAACTTCCTTCACTTGGGAAAGTCTATTGTGATATTTGCTTTCCATTTGGACCTTGATTGAAAGAGTTTGTCTTTTCACAGAATGTAAACTCTGTGGGAACAAGACTTGGTCTGTCCTGTTCACCACTTATCTTTATTCTCTGAACATGTGGTTTAAAAAAAAAAAAAATATTTTTGGCATAACTCCAGAAAATAAAATGTTCAAAGCTAGCATAACAAATTAAAACTATTCAATAGTATTTAAAATGACCCATATCAATAAATATTTGAAATTTAAAAAGATTTTATATTAGATTTTTTTGGGGGGGCACTAAGGATTGAAGCCAGGGGAATTTTACCACTGAGCTATGTCCCCGACCTCTGTTTATTTTTTAATTTGAGACAGGGTTCACTAAGTTGCTGTGGCTGGCTTCAAACCTGCCATCCTCTTGCCTCAGCCTCCCAATCACTGGGATCACAAGCATGTGCCCAGCCTAGAAAAAAAATTTAGATAATTTTCTCAGTAGCCAGAAGATATATTTTTCATGTTTCTATTTTCAGTGTACATAGTATTAAAAGCCAAATAAGAAGATAAATAATAAAACTTCTCTGGGTCTACAGATTTTACAAATCATTTGACTTAATGAACATTTATTGAATACATACAGTGTGCCAGGCAATACACCAATTGCTATAGTTACAAAGATGAAAAGGGACTTTTTAATTATATAGAAAAACAGAAGTAAAAATCCTAATGCATAGCAATAAGTACAATTATATATATGTATGCATATATATACATATGTGTATATACATATATACATACATGTGTATGCATATGCATATATATATATATATATATATATATATATATAGAGAGAGAGAGAGAGAGAGAGAGAGAGAGAGAGAGAGAGAAAGTGTGTAAAAGATGTTTAACTCTTTAAGAACTAGAGGGATAAAAACCAGAAAGGCCACCAAGGGAAAATGACACCTTTACTTTATTATGAAAATGAACAGAAGTGTTCCAGATACAGGAGAAGAATAGAGGAAAATAATTTCAGGATGAGTGTGGAGCATAAGAATTGACACAGAGCTCTAAATCAATATGGCATATTTAAGGAGAGTTTATTTTTAATGATTGTAAAGTGCTAAGTGGGATGATAGAGAAAGTCCAAATAGGAAATTGTCAAGCAGATAAGAGAATGAGATGCATCCATCCAGTTGATGGAACAGAACCATGATTTGCACCTATCCTATAAATGCTATGTATTTTTAAACAAAACAAAAAGGAAAGACAGAGTGGTTTTTCTAAACACCTTTACAAAAAGTATTGCTGGTAAAGGAATTCCCAAAGGAAGTTTTATAAGTAAAAGTATATTTTTCCCAAATAGAGCTCTAGAAGAACAACTGTCTTTCACCTGTTGCATAATAATACCCTTGGAGCCCAAGCCTATATTTTTTAAAAATATTTTTCTTTGTTATTCTTTGTATGTAAGTTTTGAGTCTAGTGATGATTGTCTCATGGACACAAAAATATCTGCTTTTCCTTCAGATATCAAATCTTCATTTGAAGAATGAGGAGGAACTAAAAGTGCCTTTTTGAAGCTTTATATTTTTTCTTAAAAAATTATTAAAATTAATATTTTAAGACTTAAAATTTAAGGTTTAGTCAAATTCTATTTCATTGGCCAGAAATTTTGACATGTGCACCCTTTGAACAGTTGCTGACCAGGTAGAATGTGGTCTTCTCAGGGACCAGCATGAATATCAAGGATAGGAACTCAGATCTTAAAAAGTGAGGGTTGTATTTAAGGGGTAGGGTTTTGGAAGGGAACAAACTGAGTTACAACTATGCTATATAGATAGCATTAAAGTCTTTTTATGATCTAGCCTCAATTTGCTCTCTAACCTCATAAATCTTTTATCCTCATACACCTCATTCCCACTTCCAACTCCTGTTTATACACACATGTATACACTCCCATTTATACACACAGACTGAATAGATGACCCATATTCAACTATTACAGTTCCCAAAATTTATCATGCTTGTAACCCCTGGAAATTTTATATGCTGTATTCTTTTTTTTTTTTTTTTTTTTGGTACCAGGGATTGAACTCAGGGGCACTCGTCCACTGGGTCACATCCCCAGCCCTTTTTTGTATTTTATTAGAGACAGGGTCTCACTGAGTTGCTAAGTGCCTCGCCATTGCTGAGGCTTGCTTTGAACTCGCGATCCTCCTGCCTCAGCCTCCCAAAGTGCTGGGATTACAGGCGTGCGCCACTGCGCCCGGCTATATGCTGTATTCTTGACTAGAATGCCCCCTTTACTGTTCTTTGTATGTCTGTGTCTGCTCAACCTCTAGTATTAAGCTGTTTTACAATACCAAACAGTCTATATTATTGGTCTACTTTATTTTTCATAGCAACCTCCACATTTAAAATGCGTTAGTGCATTTTATTTTTCTTGTTTTCCCTCTTTTTATATCTAGATGTTCTTTGGGAAGAGTCTCATGTCTCCTTTCAATATTGCATGTCTTTCCATGGGACCTAACACGTGAAAAGGGTTGGAATAATCATGGGCACACAGACTTTCAAAAGATAAGGTAGAAGAGGTAGAAAACAACCAGAAAATGAGTCTAATGTTCTGTCCCAAAGATCTTAAGTTCCATCTAGAAAGAAATATGTAAACTTTTGTAAAGCTTTTTACACGATACACATTTTGGACTATCTAAAACATATACAAACAAGCACTTGATCTATTCTAGACCCACCAGACTTAGACTATCAACTAACAACAAATTTATTAATTTTTAAAAATATATAGTTTAACAAATGTATTAATTATTAAAAATATAGTTTATTGTAATTATTTTAAAAATGTGTGCATAGCTGGGTATGGTGGCGCACACCTGTAATCCGAGCACTTGGGAGGCTGAAGCAGGAGGATTGCGAGTTCAAAGCCAGCCTCAGCAATGGCGAGGCACTTACCAACTCAGTGAGACCCTGTCTCTAACAAAATACAAAAAAGGGCTGGGGATGTGGTCGAGTGCCCCTGAGTTCCATCCCAGGTACCAAAAAAAAAAAAAAAAAAGTCTGCATAAAAATTCAGTGTCTTGAACTTCACCTTCAGACATAAAATTTATGGCCAAGACTTGCAAATACCTAACAAGACCCCTGAAGAATTATACCAGTGGCCACTGGGAAACACTTAGTAAGCATACACCTGTAGTCCCGGGTACTCAGGAGGCTGATGTAGGAGGATTGCTTGAGCTCCAGAGTTCAAAAGCAGCCTGGGCAACATAGCAAGACCTAGTCTCAAACACACACACATATACATACATACACACACACTCTCTCTCTCCCCCCCCCCCATAACAGCAACAAACGAAATGTATTTTCTTTTCATGTTTCCTAGGCCCAAAGAAGTATTTAACAATTTTATTTACATGGTAATTTTGTCTAAAGGACTTAAGAAATTACATTGTAACAACTTAACACTTTTATATACAGTCCAACTTCTCATATTTTGAGATCAGATTAATAATCATCATTTTTTCCTAATCCACAGTGAAATGATATGATACTTGCTTTTTATTATACCAACTACTGGAAAAATCCAGTTTCAGAAATAAATGACATTGAAAGCAATATGGTGTTCTAGTGTTGATATTGTGAACTACTTCAATCTTGCAGTTTTCCTAGTACATGATAGATGTCTGTTTCCATTAAGAATTAAAATACATTGTAGTGCTTTGAATGTGTACCTAAGCAAGAATTTGGGAACTTTAATTTTAGTTTGTAAGAAAAGGAAAGCAAAATCTACAATAAATGAAAGGGAGCTGGTGCTTTTATTTTGCATTTTAGTCAGACTTTGGCATGGACTGTCTACTTCCTCTTTTACTGTCAATCCAGACAAGTGCATGGTATTTGTAATTATACTGTGAAACATCAACAAAGTCTCTTCAGACTTGCAACATGACTGCATCTAAACTTGATTGCTGTGTCTGTGTCCTTTCTTTCAAATATACTCTGTAAATACTCCTGTGTGCTTACATAGCAGACACTGACTAGATCCTGGATGTAGGATAGAAAGGGTTAAGTAAGATATCATCCTTCCTCCCAAGAGTTTACAGTCTTCTGCTTGTGTCCTAGTGACTCATAGAAGTTTCTGCCAATCTGCTCAGCATACTTCTCTATTTTTCTGCCTGCTGTTTGTGGAGTCTGCTTTTCTACACTGGCTGTTAGTGCTGTCTTTTAGATTTTCCTTAGCTCTAAACTTTCTTCTCAAGGGCAAAATCATCTTTAACTACTAACTAGTTCAGGTCTTAGAACTCAGTTAGTATGATACACTGGATTCTAATTTGACTATGAAAAAATTGAATTCTTTAAAATATAAAATAATGTGGGTTTTGTCACTTCTCAAGTATAAAAATGAGTTCAAGGTAATAGTTCACTCACTTATTTTTACTTGCACAGAAATCATAATATAAAATGTTGATACACTCCATTTCTATTTCTGTGCTTTTGTGCATTATAGTCTTCAACTGACCTTGTAGTTTGTAGAGAAATGAAGGGAAAGAGGCAAAATGGCAGATAACAAGATCTTGCCTTCCCTGACAATCATGCTAAGGTATATTGAAATAACTTGAAGAGCTGCAATGAAAAATCTTAACTATTTATCATGAACTATACTCACATAGAATGCTTGGGATTTATTTTTCTTTCAAATTTAAGAGAATCCATTGCCCGATTCTAAATTCCAGAGATATTCTTTGTCATCATAAAAATTGATAAAATTCGATAATATTTAATAGCTGTTTGTATTTTAGTGCATAATCTATTCTTTGAATTGTTCTGTATTGTATAAATGAAAAAAAAAAAAAAAAAAAAAAAAACCCTCAGGGTTTCTCACCATGTCCTGCACAGTGAGGGGAATCAGTAATCATATGGAGGTGAGGGCTGGATGGAAATAAAAGGCTGAAAAAACTAGTATTAAAAAAATAAAAACAAAAAAGACAAGAAATACATTGAAAGCAGGGACTTGACATGGTAGAAAAGACCAGATGGGTCTGATCCTAACAAAGAGAAAAAGCTTGCCAATAGTTACTTTATAAAGGAACACATCAAAGGAATTTGTTGCTAGGATGGGTTCTTTAGGATAAAGAAGAGGCGCGAAGCTGTGGGAAATTGGCCTGGTTGGGGCTTTATCACTTGCTCAGTAAATCTTCTTCCTCTAGGCAGCTGGTGCTGTTTAGGCGCACTGTTATCTCTTTCACCCAAGGTTTGCAGGCATCTAATTCAAATCTATAGAACTCATGTATTCCATGGCACCATCAACTGTGGCCACAAATGGGCATGACTTTCTTTACCTAGCATGGACAGATTCCCAGATGTGGCAGTCAAGATGTCCAAAGCTTTGGAGTTCAAAGGAATAATTTTATTTGCCACTCCTGACAAGGGTTTATCTCTATTTCCAACCCCTATTTGATTTTCAAAAGGTGGTACTGAGATTTGCCCAATATTGATTAAGGCCCTATTTTTTCTTTTTGTTTTTATTTTTATTTTTACTAGAAAGACATTTTAATGGAATGAAAAACATTAATTACAAAGTTAATCAGTATAATTTAATTTTCATGATATACATATTAAAGAAATTGCCTTATTATAAGTCATTATGTTAAATGAGAACTATATAAAAGTTAAACACCTCTGACTTTAAAGTTAGATGCTTTTTATTCATTGACAAGGTACAACAACATAATAACATGATTAAGTATTTGAGCTATATTTGAGCAGATTTTGCTTTAATAAAAAGCAGATCAATTCATAGAACATTACAACTAGAATGCATCTGGAGATAATGTAATCCAATCTACTTAGAATTTTCCTCAGTGAGCTATAATATTGATAAACCAAATATGAAGAACTGAGTTTATTTTACATTTTAGGCTTAATAAGGCAATTGGAATTTAGTATGCCAAATTTACACTTGTGATATAAGCAATAATTTATTATTCATTGTCAGTATATCTGTGTAGGGTTTAAGATATAAATATTAAATATGAGTAGACCATGTTCAATTTAAGTGCTCCTTTCCATCTATAAAACATTGAGCTGTTCAGAAACAATGAGGTGGTTGCTTTGTGCATCAATCTTTGCACTTCAAATACCAATCACAAAAAGACTGTGGATTACTCTTGCATATTTATATTTATTTGGTGAGAACATAAATGGCATTGACAGGAGTAGATCAAATGAGATTTTATACAGGACAGTGCTTTGTAAACTAACATGCCTTATTCAAATATTAATTTTTAATGTTCTTTTAAAGATTTATTCTAAGATTTAAAAAATCGCTGGGAAATTTATAACATTGTACATTAGAATGCTTATTTTATTATTTCTCAGGAATATTTTCGTACACTGAGGCGGAATTTAACTATTTAAACTTCCAATTCAACTGATTTCTTCCTAACAACTGTTCTTATACAAAGATGCATAGTCATTTGGGACTTTTTTAAAAACAATTAATGGGTTACTAATATTAAGTTATTAATGTTTAATGATAACATAAACATTGAAATTAGCAACAAATAATATTATCCTTTTTAAAATAATTTGTTGCTGTCTTATAGGGTTATGAGGTGGGAGGAGGGGAGTAAAATAGTAACAGGTATATTTGAGCCAAGGATGTGACTTTAATCTTGCCTTTTTTGTGAATTGCTTTTGTGAGGCTTATTTTACACATATACCTGTTTTAGTCAGCTTTTTTACTTCTGTGACTAAAAGATTTGACCAGAACATTTTAGAGAAGGATGTTTATTAGTAGGCTCATAGTTTCAGAGTCTTAGTCCATGTACAGCTGGCTCCATTCCTCAGGGATCCAGGTGAGGCTGAACATCATGGAAGAGTTGGAAGAGTGAAGCAACTCAAAAGATGATCAGAAAGCAGAGAGAAAGAGAGACTCCACTTGCCAGATATAAAATATATATCCCTAATGCATGCCCCAAATGATCCACCTCCTTTATTCACACCCTACCTGCCTTCAGTTATTACTCAGTTAATTCCATCAGGTGATTAATTCACTGGTTAGGTTAAGGGTGTCATAATCCAATAAATTCTTCTCTATACCTTCTTGCATTGTCACACATATGAGCAATATCCATAACAATATCATAATTTGAGCCTTAAGACCTCACTTTAGAATGATGAAAAGCACTAAAAATTATGTTAACCTAAACACTAGCTTTAAGTCTTTTCAGGCCTTAGATTGTGTACTAATTTCATTTTACATTTTGATTTGTAGGGGTTATATTTTCAAATTCTAATTTTTAATCCCATTGACTACTCTCTTTTCTATAATATAGCAACAAATATCTAGCCAAAAAAATATTTTATCTTTTCAATTAAAGCTGTTTGACAATTGTATTATTCTCAAATGATTTTAACTCTCTGTTAAAAATATTTCTATCACAGGAAAAAATTGCTTAAACTTTTAAATTATCTATATTTTGTAACTTTAAACTGTGTGCATATTGTGAATTTTCAGAACATTATATTACTTCCTCATCCTTTGTACTAGTAATATTCAATAATACTACCATTTTGTTCCCCCTTTCCATCAAAAATATTATTATCCTACCATGTTCCTTTCTTTATTTTATAACACAGAATAGATCTGTATAGTACTTCACCTGTTATGCAAAAATACTGTTTATCTAAAACTGAATATCTATTAAAAATGATTAATAAAGACACAAAATTTAACCTAGTGAATAAAACCAAACAGAACAGAAAGCAAAACAAAGAAAAAATTAATAATAAGAGGAAAGCACATGGTGAAAACAATTTATTTGATAGGCTCCAGAAAGAGAAATGTAAAGATAACAAGAAAGCCTAACTGTTATGTTTTTTTCATAATTGCAATTATACTAAAGTTAAAATCTTGAAATCTTACCAGGTATAATAGCAAGGATTTTCAAGAATTCTGAGGAATGTGAGAGTGGTAGGAGGGGAAGTAGAATAGCAGTGGGTACTATTAGAGCTACTATGCCTAAGATGTGATGTTGACTTTGACTATTTTCTTTGACTTTCTTATGTGAGTCAAGGATTCTGAGGATAAGTAACCTACCACAGTCAATTTTGGAGACTATAGAAATGTGTTCCATAATAATAACCATTATCCTTCTGTCTGAAGGTATAGCGTTATAACTCCTCTTATATTGCCCTTTTCTTTTAGCTTAATTAGCTATTTAATAAAGAGCTGTTCTTATATTAAAATCTACACTAACTAATGTACTTTCTAGGGTTTTTTGTGCTTCTTTCTGAACAATCCATTCCTTCAGGGACTTTCCCTTTCAAATTGGCCCAATTTTCAACATATTATTTTTCATAGGTACACCCAAATGCAGGAAATAAAACCATATGAAAAGTGATTTTCTCCTAGAGATAGAATTTGGATGGAAAAGAAATGGAGCATTGGAGGATCATGGAAGGTATATTTGAAACTGTACAAAATAGACCACATTTAGAAAGATTAGTAGGGTAGTTGTTGTTTTGAACATTGAAAGAGGTACTGAGCAACCATAAGCATTTCACACCACAAGATGCCCTGGAAAAATATCCATACTGGTCATAACCAACAGCACAAATAAAGAAGTTGATAAGAAGATTTAAATTCAAAGTTGTGTGACTGCTGAATTGGGTTCTCCTTCCATTCGGTATAGTTTTGTTGCTGCTAATAGTACCTATGCAAAAGAATAACAGTAATTTTATAAGGGTAATACAATAAGCAATATACATTAAAAGACTTTGTAAATTCTCTTTTGAACAGAAATTTTGGTAAGAGTTGACAATCCTTTAAAGTATCTAACAATTAGTATCAATTTAGTTACAACATATTATGAAAATAAAATCACTTATTATCCAGTATAGAAAAATTTAATAATATATCATTTCTATAACTTACAAATACTTGAGTTATTACTGTCACCCTAAGGAGGTGTCAGAAAGAAGGGCTACAATTCAGGATGATGGGTTCTTGACATGTCTAGAAAAAAAAATTCAGTAAGTGTCAAATAGAGGCACAGGGATGTATTCAGGAAAGCAAGGAGTACACATTCAGTGGAGACTATGGGCTATCTCAAAAGTGAGGCATGGCTTTTATGGTCTCCAACACTTGTTTTAAAGGAAACATTATAAGGAGTGGGCATGGAAAGTTATGTGGGGATGATATCAGTCTGGTGATCACAGGATGATTATTTGTAGTCTGGCTGTTCTCAGGATCTTTGATGTTGCCTCCATTATTTGATCAATAGATAACATTTAGAATGTTATATTATATTATAGGTTTGTTAAAATATTGTTTCCCTATTTGGTTAGCACATTACATTGGTTAATAAATAGTATACAGTGCAATTTTTGTGAGTGTATTTCCAGTAACTTTTTTTTTTTTTTTTTTTTTTTTGTACCAGGGATTGAACTCAGGGGCACTTGACCACTGGGCCACATCCCCAGCCCTTTTTTGTATTTAATTAGAGACAGGGTCTCACTGAGTTGCTAAGTGCCTCACCATTGCTGAGGTTGGCTTTGAACTCATGATCCTCCTGCCTCAGCCTCCCAAGTGCTGGGATTACACGCATGAGCCACCGCGCCCAGCTATTTCCAGTAACTTTAAGATGGTGAATGAAAATTTGTGGATATCTCAGAAATTGGGCAGTGATAGGCCTCAGAGAAAAACTGACTTGGGGAGTGAAGGTGTGAGAAACTTCAACAAATGCCTTTTATATTAAACTCATAGTTAATTTTTCCTTCCAGATTCCCCCTTTCTACTTATCGTTTTTAATTTTTTCTCCTACCTCAATATAATTACTTTTACTTCTAATATAAAATGAGAGTTGGAATATTCAAAAGAGAAGGAATAATTAATGGCACAAATAATAAGAAAGAAGCAAGGACTCATTCAAAAACCAAATGAAGAAACATGCTTTCTATGAGGAGAGTCAATTGGTCTGTTTTTATAGGAAGAGAGAATTGACTGTAATAAAAAAAGAATTGGAATTCTGGAATTAAATTGGGAAAAAATGTTAACAATATAAAGCTTCAAGTGATTTTTAATTTTCTTTATACTATTCTTTATTTTCAAAATTTCTACAAAAATCATAAATAAATCACTTATATAACTTTAAAGCACAGAAAGCCATATAAAAATTCCCCACTCCAAATTTCTTTTTGGTAAAAATAAGCTCAGATTTTCTTATGTGCAGTTACTAATATTTGAAATTGCTATTTTAAGTACATTTAGTGAATTGTTTGATTTCAAAAATATTAAACTAGCATTATTGAGGACACTCTGATGATAGTTATTTCCTACATGCTTAGCATTTTGATCTTTTTTAGTATAGGAACAGTTTACAAAAGCTTTGACTTTTATGTCATCCTTTTTACCTAGATAATTTCAACTTTCACAGTGATAATATTGATGATTTTCTGGATCTGTCAGGAAATTGACAGGAACTTTAAATCAACCAAAAAACCAAATAACTAAAATAAATAAACAAAATGCTTAAATGCAAATTCACTCTTGTAATGGTCTCAATTTTCTTTGCTGGCTTATTTCTAAGATCTCCTCTAAACCAAGCACCAACATTTGTCTTGCCATATATTTGTATTTTTCCATATTTGATTTATTTGATTGTAAAAAAAATTATAGGTTCACTATCTTGGGTCAAAAATCAGCGAAAATTTATATATTTTGAAAAATCTCTTCTTTTACTGGCAACTTTAGTATCATGGGATTTTTTTTTCAATAATAATTACCATTTTTAAAAAATCATGGCACTTGAACATGGACCAGCATAATCCTGATTAAGATCACCACTTGATTTCCAATGTCATTACCTATCATATACTTAATGATTTGATGTTTTCAAATTCAAAATGTGTTCTATCATTTGTTTTGAAATATTCTATCAGATTGAATAATCTACCAAAGTGTAAGGTTGTATTTAGCTGGATAGGACAGACATCCACCTGGTATCAGAGAAATTACAGTGAATACTACTCAGTTTATTTATTTCACTTAACTGAGTACTTTCATACACACACACACACACACACACACACACACACACACAAAATTTAATGAACCTTACACAGTTGTGTTAGCAAGGAAGGCCATCCACAAGAACTACAGAGGTTCTTGGTCCCCAGTTTTTTGTGATCGCAGTGGAAGGATCTCAAGCAATTTGTTCAGAGTAGCAAGTATGAGTTTATGAGAACAGATAAGAACAGGAGAACAGGGATCACTTTCAAGGGAGAAAAGGAGAGAGTGGGTCCCTTCAGAAAGGATAGGAATGATTGGCCCACCTCTCCTGCCCTCCTGTTTTATTGGAGATTGCAGGGAAGTTTTTGAAGAGTCCTGTCTATATTCACCTCTGGACTTTTGACTGACAGGAAGATTATATTAGACTTTCAAGTGCCCACTGTGCATAGTCTTGCCCCATGGAGGGGAGATTTTACTATTGTGACATGCTAAAGATTCACAACAACTTTGAGTCACTTTGGCCTGCTGACCAGTTCTTATTGGAAGTTGTTCCTTATAGATTTTATATTTAGAGGGCTTTGCTTTTAATTATCCCATTTCCCTGAGTCCTAGAATCTGGTCCATGTAAAGGTCAAAAAAGTTCCCCCTTCAGAAGAACTTATGCTCTTATCAGCAGGGAAGGGCCTTTTGGGACTGCATTTCTCCTGTAGATAACAGGTTGTTTGCTGAGGAATATAGCGTATGCTACTGATTTAAGTCAGTCAACACCAGAGCAGCCTCAGGCAAATTGCCCTTTGAAAGAAAGCATATGGGGTCAGCACACTACTGTTCATAGAACCATCTCTCAAACTCATGTTTCCACCACTCTTGTTTGTAGGTCACCCATTGACTATAGGTTTTCCTTAAGTTTGACTCAAATCCTAAAAATGTTCATAAATTGAAAACAGTGCATTTGTTCAAAATGTCCATACTATGATTGTTGTGCTTTGGCTTTACTGATAAAACGACTTACTTATATTGATTCTGCCCTTTGTGTGTTGTTTTGCATTTTTAGAAACTTTGTCTAAAATGTGTTCAAGTGTAGCAGTAATACTGGATGGAGATGCTTGCAGAGCCCCAAATAAAAGCTTTTGTCCAATAGTGGTGAAGAAATTAATGGTATTCACAATAAAAACAATTAAAATATTTAACATATTAACAGTTTCAATTCTGCTTAAAGCAACTGTTAACACTTTACTAGAAATTTCTTGACTCCAATGCATACATAGATTTTTTAAAGCTTAAAACAGACCTAGAAAAACTTTTAAATCAGAAGACAGCTATGGATCATGTGCCCAAAATGTCATATATGATGGTTTTAAATGTCACTGCTTAAGTTAACCTAATGTAAAATATTGAAGTACAAAATTGCCCTCCCTTCTGTCCTGTTCTCCTACTTTCTTTTGCTGTGCACTGTTTCTCTCTCAGTGTTTCCAGTTTAATCTGAACTCCCAAATCATTGTAGCAAATATTCTACCAGGGTATTATCTTGGTATGGACACAAAGAAGAAAACTTTTGATTCTAAGTGGAGAAATTAGGAAAAGCATAGAACCTAAAATTAGAAATAAATCTTAATGATTAGATACAATAAAGAAAATGGGAATTCCTGGGGCAGTAGACCTGGTAATGGTGTTTGGAATATAAGTTGTATATCAGACAGATACACAGGACAGGAGAGAGAGAGAGAGAGAGAGAGAGAGAGAGAGAGAGAGAGAGAGAGCAAGAGAGAATGCTATAAGAAAAAAAAGTAAATTTCACACATCAGAGATTAAAAATAAATTGTGAAAATGAAATTTAAAAGTCAAGACAAATAGAGCAAATTATAAATACTCCAAATGACTTTAAAAGCAAAGAACTCCCGGACCATCAGGACTTCATTTTGACCTGATTAAGGGAAATAATTGAGTGCCTGATATGTGTTAGGCACTATATACTTTATAAATGATACTTCATTACATTATCACAATAGATGAGTAAGTTGAGGTTCATAAGATTATTATTTTCTCAAAAATTGGTACAGAACAGAATTTGGGATTTGAAAAATCTCTCTGACTTTGTCATTTATATTGTGAAGTAGTATGCTACTTCATTCTACATCTAGACAACTTCCCCTAAGTGCTAACTGGAGGGGGGAAAAAGCTGAAATTGCTCATTTTTAGAAGAAGGGGGCAAAATATAGAAACTTTAAATACCATCCCCTGTCCTTGATGCTAGTCTTTGATATGGTAGCTATTTTAGTCAGCTTTTTCACTGGTGTGACCGAAAGACCTGATAAGAACAGTTTTAGAGGAGGAAATTTTTATTAGGAGCTCATGGTTTCAGAGGTCTCAGTTCATAGATGACTGACTCCATTGCTCTGGGCCTGAGGTGAGGCAGAACATTATGGCAGAAGGTGTGGTGGAGGAAAGCAGCTCAGAACATGGAACCAAAAAGCAGAGAGGGAGAATTTTCTTACCAAGGACAAAATATATACCCCAAAACCATGCCCACAATGACACACCTATTCTAGCTATACCCTACCTGTCTACAATCACAACCCAGTTAATCCCTATCAGGGGATTAAAGTGCCAATTAGGTTAAAACTGTCATAACCTAATCATTTACCTCTAAACTTTCTTGTATTGTCTCACATACGAGTTTTTGGGGGACACCTCATATCTAAATCACTTAGATATTTTTTATTACCAATTGCCTGTGTCCAGAAAATTCCCTGCAATCCAAAGACACAAGTCCATATATTTAAAATGATGACACTTACTCCTTTTAGCATGATGAGCCTGGTTAAAATTACAACATCAGACCCAACCCCTGTTCAGGTCCTATACTATATCATCTTCCCTTACAGCCAGTATTTTATCATCATTTGTTGATAATAACTACCTTTCTACTATAGTTGCCATTGTATCATCTTCATGAGAGCTCAAATTTTTGTAATAGTGTTCTAGCCAAACTCCTTGTTTCTAACGTTGCACTCTTGAATTGTATTCATTACTCAGCAGTCAATTGTATCACTTTAAAACATAAAGTAGTATAATATCATTCACTTGACTCACAGACCTCTAATAACTGCAAAATTCTTTTAGAACAAAGGTTAGAATTCTTACCATAACCTACAAAATTGTAACCAATCTGCCTGAACCCCTACCTGCTTCCTTGACTAAATGTCATACACATACTCCTTCATTTGCTATGTTCTAATCACATTAATTTAGTTGCTGCTTCTTGAACACAGAAAATAAGACAGGTAACAGAAGGTGGGTGCTTATGATTTCCAAGAAACTTAAATAGCCTTGATAATTTCTTAGCCTGAACTAAGAATATTTTGTCAAGTTATAGAATAAATATATAACTGAATGTATTAGACTATACTAAACAGATGTTAGTAAACAATGTATCTGTAAGGAATGACATTTATTCATATATATGAATTGTATTCTACATAATATTTGAAAGTGCCTGGAACTTTTTCAGTGGAATGGGAGAGACAATAAGTACACAATTATACAATTCCTCAGATATTATGTAGGAAAATAATGTGGAAGAAGATTATGTATAAAATGTAATCCATAATTATTATGGATTAACACGTATTAAAACGTTTCTTACAGAGTGGTCAAGGAGGACTTTATGAATAAGATTACATGTGAGAAGAAAGCAGAGCAGATAAGAATATCAGAGATACAGACTCCTGCAGAAAGGGTTTTCCAGATTTATAATAACAGCAAATGTAAAGACTCTAAGGCAGGTGCATGCTAAATATGTTTAAGCCATAGGAAGGAACAGGTTGGTTAAAGAATAGATATGGGAGCTGGAGTGGAACGATGGTGGACAGCACAGAGGTGCTCTCCAGAGACTGTCACTAAAAGAGGCTTAGCGGGAGGTTTGAACGCTTTCCTAGCAATACTCCTGCAACTGGGAGGGAGCTGAGACATCCGTGCACATCTAGATAGTGAAGTACAACGAACTCCAGACCTCCGAAAATGGAGTCCAGTGCGAGAGGCCCACAAACCGAACCAACATTAGCGGCGCAGCTGCTGTGGTAACATTGCAGTAAGGAAAATACAGAACATGGCCTCGAACAGCACAGAATAAAGGGAAAGCTAGTCACAAGCAGCGGCCTCATAGACTTCTTCCATGTAAATTGCCAAATGGGACCTACACACCTCGGAGTGACACACAGGTCTGGGGTACTGCTGTTGAGACTGGGGAAAGCACTGCCATTTTGGAGGAAAGCCATGGTTGACCGGGACAAAGAAACAAGGAAAAAAAACAGCTGCAGGCATCCAAGTATCGGTCCAGGGCCCAGAGAACAGCACACACCTGGGTGAGACACTTGCGGGCAGCCAGCAGGGAAGGGCCTGAGGCCAGTGCAGCAACCCCAAGAGCTATAACTGGGGCAGACATGGGGAATGCATGCCTTTTGGATGAACCCTTTCCTGGTGCCATTCACATACTGACACCCCCTCCCCCGCCCCCAGCCATTCTTCCTCTGAGCCAATCTGCCACTGGCCAAAGGTGCAGACTAATTGGTGCTCTGTGACTGTCTGGGCGTGACCAGGACAACTGGCTTAAACTGGAAGGGAAAAAAAAGAAGGGCTTCCCAGGGTCCTGTTTATTTGAGACTTGTTCCTGGGTTCGACTCTGTTTTTTTTTTTTTTTTTTTTTGTTTGTTTGTTTATTTGTTTGTTTTTTGTTTTTGTACTGTTTGATAGTGTGCTTATTTGTTTGTTTGTGTTCCTCTTTATTTTCTTCCCTTCTCACTTTAGTCTCTTCTGCCCTCATCTTCTCTATTTACACCCTGTTATTGCATACTCATCAGAGGCGAAAACAAGTTATACACAGAAATTGGGACTTCTAGATCTGGGGCAATTGAAATATACAGCAAAGCAGTGTTATATATAGTTTACTGTCTATTTTCTTGATTCACTTTCTCTCTCCTCTCTCTTACACTAATTCTTACTTCTTTGTTATCTCTCCTTGTTCCTTTTTATTTTTTCTTTTCCATCTTTTTTTATTTTTCTTCTCTCAAATGCTAAATAAGTTTGGTTTATATATAAATCAGTCTTCCCTCTAAATTGCTTATTCCATTCTCTATCCTCTCCCGTCTGCTGATATTAAACCACTTCCATAGAATTCTATTTTCATACTTCCTAAGAAAGAACATCTCAATAATCTCACTTCCTTCTTCCTAAACATATCATCTCTGTGTCCATTACTGAAACTCTAAACCCCAGCGGAAGCATACAGAATAAATTGGAAACAATACCTGAGTTAACTAAATCCGTACATTGTGATCAAACTAGGATTTGCTGTAAAGAAAGTGTTAGATCTTAAAGTGCAAGGTATTTATAAAGGGATATGACAGCATTGTACCACAGGAGAAACATAAGGCTATAAGGTGAAATTGAAATAGGCAAGGTCCCACAGTGCTAGAAGTATAGACACACAAGCATTAAGAAGAAGCAAGGGAAGAAAGTGACTGAAACCAATCAACATACCCCTCAGTAGATTCCATTGCAAGCACAGTTGGTCAAATGCCAGAGATGGAATTTAGAAATTAAATATTTCAAATGTTTATGGATCTTAAGAATGAACTAAAAAATGAGATGAGAGAGCAAATACAGGTGGTAAAGGAGCATTTTGACAAAGAACTCCAAAAACAAATACAGGAAGCAAAAGATTACTTCAATAGGCAGATAGAGATTCTAAAAAGAAACCAAACAGAAATTCTGGAAATTAAAGAAGAAATAAACCAAACTAAATGCTCAATTGAAAACATCACCAACAGATTAGATCACCTGGAAGAAAAGACCTCAGATAACAAACACAAAATATATATCCTAGAGAAAAACCTAGATGACATGGCAAAAGTAGTAAGAAAACAAGAACAGAGCATTCAGGAATTATGGGACAGCATAAAAAGACCAAACTTAAGAGTGATTGGTGTTGAAGAAGGTGCAGAGTTTCAAACCAAAGGAATGAGTAATGTGTTCAATGAAATAATAGGAGAAAATATTCCAAACATGAGGAATGAATGACAAAACCAAGTTCAAGAGGCTTATTGAACACCAAACGTACAAAACCACAACAGATCCACACCAAGGCACATTATAATGAAATTGCCTAATATACTAGGCAAGGAGAGAATATTAAAAGCCACAGAGAAAGGAAGCAGATTACATATAGGGGGAAACCAATCAGACTATGTTGGGGACTTTAGAACACATTGGCCAAAAGAATAGAACTCTCTGGTTGCTTCCCTCTTCCTGTTACAGACCTGGCCTAACCCCAGAGGCATTCCCCTGACGTATCATGGGAACTGAAACTACCCTGAGGATAGGGTAGGGGGCTCCACCAATACTATTTGCTTATCCTTCCTATGTGTCACTGTATTCCTTTTGTTTATTGGTCCATGTCCCCTATAAACGCTGTCCACTTTCCTCAATAAACTTGAGTTCCAGTGCTGAAGTTTTACCTGACTGGGCTCTCTGGTATTTTCTGGGTCTTCTGAAGACAGGGGAGGGAATACCAGCGACCTCTTACCATTCCCAATCTCGCCTTATTGCTGAGGTATGCTTTCCCAGCCTTCTTTGCTGGACAGAGAAGGTCCATCCCAGGTCTAGGGATAGCTAAAGACCTGAGCCCCTCCTCTAACTACCCTACAAGTCTATGCTCAGATTTTTCAACCCAGACCTTAAAAGCTAGAAGATCCAGGAATAGCATATTTCAAGCTCTGAAAGAAAAGGGATGTCAACCAAGAATCTTATATCCAGCAAAATTGAGCTTTAGATTCAAAGATGAAATAAAAATCTTCCATGACAAACAAAAGTTAAAAGATTTCACAACTCGAAAGCCAGCACTTCTGAACATCTTGGGCAAAATTTTCCACGAAGAAAAAGAGAAAAATAACAATGACAATCAACAAAGGGAGATAGTAAACTAAAGGAAATACCAACCAGAGGAGAATCCAAATCAAGTTAAAATACCATAATACAATTAAAAATGGATGGAAATAAGAATCATATCTCAATAATAACCCTGAATGTTAATGGCCTAAACTCACCATTCAAAAGACACAGATTGTCAGACTGGATTAAAAGAAATGACCCAACAATCTGCTGTCTCCAAGAAACACACCTCATAGTAAAAGACATCAAGTGATTGAAGGTGAAAGGCTGGGAAAAGTCTTATCACTCATATGGGCATCGGAAGAAAGCAGGGTTTCCATTCTCATATCAAATAAGGTAGACTTCAAGCCAAAGCTAATCAAAAGGGACAAAGATGAATATTTCTTACTACTTGAGAGAACCATTCATCAACAAGATATAACAATTATAAATCTATATGTCCCAAATAATGGAGCACCTACATTCATCAAACAAACCCTTCTCAAGTTCAAGTGTAAAATAGACCACAACACAGTTATTCTAGGGGAATTCAACACATACCTCTCTCACCAATGGACAGATCATTCAAACAAAAGCTAAATAAAGAAACTTTAGGGCTTGTTAAAACAATTAATAACTTAGACCTAATGGACATATATAGAATATTTCATCCCTCAGTAAGTGAATACACTTTCTTCTCAGCAGCACATGGCTCCTTCTCCAAAATAGACCATATATTATGTCACAAGGCAACTCTCAGCAAATATAAAAAAAGTTCAAATACTAACTTGCATTCTATCAGACTATAATGAGATGAAATTGAAAATCAATGATGAAACAAGGAATAAAAAAAAACTACTCCAACATCTGGAAGCTAAACAACATGCTACTGAATGAACAAGGGGTTGAAGAAGACATCAAGGAGGAGATTAAAAAATTCCTAGAGGTAAATGAGAACACATATACATCGTATAGAAATCTCTGGGACACTATGAAGGCAGTAGTAAGAGGCAAATTCATATCGCACTGAATTCCTTTCTTAAAAGAAAAAAGAACATATAAATGACTTAACATCACACCTCAAAGCACTAGAAAAAGAGGAACAGATCAACACTAAGAGCAGTAGAAGACAGGAAATAATTAAAATCAGAGCTGAAATTAATGAAATTGAGACTAAAGAAACAATTCAAGGAATTGAAAAAACCAAAAGTTGGTTCTTTGAAAAATAAATAAAATTGACAGACCCATAGTGATGCTAACAAAAAGAAGAAGAGAAAAAACTCAAATTACTAATATCTGTGATGAAAAAGGAAATATCACAACAAACACCTCAGATATACAGGAGATAATTAGAAATTACTTCGAATACTTGCACTATAATAAAATAGAAAATATTGAAAGCATTGAAAGATTTCTAGAGTCGTATGAATTGCCCACACTGGAACTGGAGGCTATACACAATTTAAATAAATCAATTTCAAGTGAAGAAATAGAAGACCCTATCAAAAAACTACCAACAAGAAAAAGTCCAAGTCCTGATGGGTTTACAGCCGAGTTCTACAAGACCTTCAAAGAAGAACTAATACAAATACTTTTCAGTTTATTTCAGGAAATAGAAAAAGAGGGAGCTCTTCCAGACTTTTTCTATGAGGCCAATATCACATTAATTCCAAAGCCAGGCAAAGACACAACCATAAAAGAAAACTTTAGGCCAATATCTTTAATGAACATAGATGCAAAAATTCTCAACAAAATTCTGGCAAATCGGATTCAAAAACATATCAAAAAGATAGTGCACCATGATCAAGTGGGGTTTATCCCAGGGATGCAAGGTTGGTTCAACATTCGGAAATCAATAAACATAATACATCACATCAATAGACTTAAAGATAAAAACCATATGATCATCTCAATAGATGCAGAAAAAGCATTTGACAAAATATAACACCCCTTTATGTTCAAAGCTCTAGAAAAAATTAGGAATAACAGGAACATATCTCAACATTATAAAAGCTATCTATGCAAAACTTCAAGCTAACATTATCTTAAATGGAGAAAAATTGAAAGCATTCCCTCTAAAAATTGGAACAAGACGGGGATGCCCCCTCTCACCACTGCTATTTAATATAGTACTTGAAACTCTGGCCAGAGCAATTAGACAGAGGAAAGAAATTAAAAGGATCCAGATAGGAAAAGAAGAGCTCAAATTAGCACTATTTGCTGATGACATGATGATATACCTAGGAGACCCAAAAAAACTACCAGAAAACTTTTACAACTAGTAAATGAATTTAGCAAAATAGCAGGATATAAAATCAATACCCATAAGTCAAAGGCATTTTTGTACATCAGTGACAAAGCCTCTGAAAGGGAAATGATGAAAACTACTCCATTTACAATAGCATAAAAAAATAAAATACCTGGGACTCAACTTATCGAAAGAGGTGAAGGACTTCTACAACAAAAACTATAGAAAACTAAAGAAAGAAATCATAGAATACCTCAGAAGATGGAAAGACCTACCTTGTTCTTAGATAGGTAGAATTAATATTGTCAAAAATGTCCATGGAAAGACCTACCTTGTTCTTAGATAGGTAGAATTAATATTGTCAAAATGTCCATACTACCAAAAGCACTATACAAATTTAATGCAATTCCAATCAAAATCCCAACGACATTTCTCAAAGAAATAGAAAAAGCAGTCATGAAATTCATCTGGAAAAATAAGAGACCCAGAATAGCTAAAGCAATCCTGAGCAAGAAAAGTGAAGCAAGTGGCATCACCATACCAGACTTTAAATTATACTATAGAGCAAGAGTAACAAAACAGCATGGTACTGGCACCAAAACAGACTTGTAGACTAATGGTACAGAATTGAGGGCACAGAGACTAATACATATAATTTCAGCTATCTTATATTAGACAAAGGTGCCAAAAATGTACAGTGGAGAAAGGAGAGCCTCTTCAACAAATGGTGCTGGGAAAACTGGAAATTCATATACAAAAAAAGGAAATTAAACCGGTATCTCTCACTATGCACAAAATTCCATTCAAAGTGGATCAAGGACTTAGGAATTATACCGGAGACAATATGCCTAACAAAAGAAAAAGTAAGCTACAATTTTCAACATGTCGGATTAGGCTCCAAGTTCCTTAATAGGAATCTGGTAGTGCAAGAATTAATACCAAGAATTAATTAATGGGATAGATTTAAGCTAAAAAGCTTCTTCTCAGCAAAAGAAACAATCAGTGAGGTGAATAGAGAGCCAACTAAGTGGGAACAAATATTTAATACATGCACATCAGATAGAGCACTAAGTTCTAGAATATATAAAGAATTTAAAAAATTGACACCAAAAAACAAATAACCCAATCAATAAATGGGCTAAGGAATTGAAAAGACACTTCTCAGAAGAATATACACAATTAATCAGCAATACATGAATAAAATACTCAACATCGCTGGCAATTAGAGAAATGCAAATAAAAACTACTCTAAGATTTCATTTTACTCCAGTCAGAATGGCAGCTATTAAGAACACAAACAACAATAAATGTTGGAAAGGATGTGGGGAAAAAGGCACACTCATACATTGCTGGTGGGACTGCAAAATGGTACAACAGTTATGGAAAGCAGTATGGAGATTTCTTGGGAAAATGGTAATGGAACCACCCTATGACCCAGCCATCCTACTCCTGGGTCTATTCCCAAAGGACCTAAAAACAGCATATTACAGTGACACAGCCACTTCAATGTTTATAGCAGCACAATTCACAATAGGTAGATTGTGGAACCAACCTAGATGTCCCTTGGTTGATGAGTGGATAAAGAAAATGTGGTGTGTATACACAATGGAATTTTGCTCAGCAATAAAAGAGAATAAAATAATGGCATTCACTGGTAAATGGATGAAGTTGGAGAATATAATGCTAAGTGAAATCAGTCAATCTAAAAAATCCAAATACCGAATGTTTTCTCTGATATAAGGAGGTGGTTCACAGTATTGTTGGGTCAGGGTACATAGGAGGATTAGAGGAACAGTATAATGGTCTAAGGGAAGGGAGGGGAAGGGAGGGAACAAGGGGGGGAGAGAAAGCAGTTGAATAAGATGGATATCATTATTCTAAATACATGATTGAAGACTTGAATACTACGAATATACTTTGTATACAAACTGTTTTGTGTAAAAAGAGGCTCTATATGTATAGTATGAACTGTATTACATACTACTACTATAAATAAAAATTAAAAAAAAAAGAATAGAAACAGAGGGAGAAAACTTAGAAACCAAGTTCTGAAAATTATCAGGGGCCAGATCACAGGGACAATTGTAAGCGTATACTTTTATTCTGAGTGAAACAAGGAAACACTAAACGATTTGAAGTAGGGAGTGACCTAACTTGAGCTATTTTTTTAAAAAAAAATTGCTCTGGATATGATTTTGGTACAGATAATGAATAGTCCAGAACAGAAACAAGAAAACAACCAATAGTAAAATGAACTATTGGAGTAATACAGATGAACACTATGGTAGGTCAGTTCAGACTTATGATTGTAGGGGAGAGAAGCATTTGGTTCTGGATATAGAAAGTGTTGCCAACAAAAATTGCTTGATGGAATACATGTAAATATAAGAGAAAAAAGATGAGTTCATATAAATAGGTGAGGTAATGCATATATTAATTATCAATATTTAAGCATTCCATAATATATAAATATTTCAAACAGCATGATAAACACACAAAGTTTTTATCTGTCAGTTTAAAAAGCTTTCAAATGTTTCAAGACTTTCCACTTTAGCAACTAGAAAACAAAGTTTCCATTTACTGAGATGGGGGAAGAAAAGAAATGGCAGAGAATTGACCATTACATAGACTTGTTGGATTGTTCAAACTATAAGGTAATGAAAATAAAACTTGAATTCATTAAGAGGTCCAAGAAGACCCTAAAGATTATCTCTTTGGTGGTTATATAGATGTTTAATTCATGATAATTCATTGAGTTGTGCATTTTTGTTCATTTTTCTTAATGTGTCTTATATATAAAATAAAGTCACATTTTAAAAAGATAGAGGAAATATATGGCTCCTGAGGAGACCAGATTCTAGTGCCTATAGATTTTTTTCCCCCTGTGCCTAACCCAGTGTCTTTTGCCATGGCATTTTTTTAGTTTAGGTCTATTGTCTTCTTCAGTCTTTACCAGAGGCATGCAAACTTATTCCAAAAACAGCCACATATTATATATCATATAGTCTGTGGGTTCCAGAATCACCACTACAACTACTCAATTCTGTCATTCCATTATGTCAGCATATAATGAAAGAGTATAGCTGTGGTTACATTAAACTTTATATACGGACATTGAAATTTGGATTTAATACAATTTTTATCTTTTAAAATGTTATTTTTATAATATCTTCCAATCAATTTTAGCTTTGGGAACGTACAAAAACAATGGAACTGATTTGACCTTCAGGAAACTGTTTACAATACTTAGCCATACTATTTGACTTGTTTTCTTACTAGTCTTTCAGTAATTACTTTTCTTAATAAGTGTCCTCCTTCCAGAGACATCTTTTATAAGAAAAATGTGATCATATAATTCCCCTGCATGAGTATCTCAGGAAGCTGAACAGGAGCTGTTCAGACATGAGCTGGGCGAGAAGATAAAATAAAAGTTTTCCAGGAAGAGGTAGCAGAGAATGCAAGACAGATAGAAAAGAGAATGGAATGCACAGAGATGGTTAGGCAGGAGAGATGCTGATCATATGTGGCTTTGAGTGAGAGAGAAGTTGGATAAGTTGTTGGGGACTTATTGTTGAATGGCTTTTATTCCCATATTAAAGATAAGGATCTTGTTTTTTACTGGTGGGTATTTATTTGAGGATATTAGAAAAAAATTATGGTCAGATGATCAGTTTTTCATTAAAAAAATATTCTTTACCCTTAGATATTAGGGTTTTTAAAATGGAATTTTAGCAATTTTGTGTTTACTGGAATGAGAAACAAAATCCAAATTGCAATAGGTTAAATAATAAATGGTGGGACAATTTTAAATCAACAAATATAGCATGAGATATATATGAAAAATAACTCAAGCTTACATCCATAAATACATACATATATGCAAATGCATGTGGATATTTAAAAACATGTATAAATACCTATACATGTAAATATATTCCAGAGAAGCACTGTGATATGAACCCACTAATTGGTATTTCAATCAGAATGTCTACATTTTGTTCACATTTCCCACCTAGTTAGGATGATAAATTTAGTCAATTATTTAACCATAGTTTTCACAACCAATAACAAGACAATTGAACTTGATGGTAGCTTTAAATTCCTAGAATTCCTCCCAATATGTGCATATATTGACTACTTTAGATTCATCTGTTTTTGAGTTTTATTACACATGCCTTGTATCTCTTGTTTTCACATTTAGAAACTTCTTGGGTCTAAATCACAGTTAGACAGTTCTTGTCACCATGGCACATATTTTACCTATTAGATGTTGCCAGTTGACATATATTATGTTATATACTTTCAATCTTATTTTTGAATACTTTGTTCAATTTTAGCCTTGGATCAACTGTTCAGTTCTCTTGTGATGAAGATTATGTCCTCCAGGGGGCAAAGAGCATCACCTGTCAACGGATAGCTGAAGTTTTTGCTGCTTGGAGTGACCACAGGCCTGTTTGTAAAGGTAAAAAAAAAAAAAAAAAAAAAAAAAAAAAAAAAAGTTTAAAATAAATATGCTCATGGAATATATAGTAATAGTTTTAAATTGTTTCATGCATATACCTTGCAATTAAATCTTTGAGTCATAATCTTTAAGGACTCAATTAGATTCGTGTATTCAACAGTTTTTTTATTGAAAATCTGTAAAGGTTTTCTCTGTGTAAGGTTTCCAAGGAATTTCCATTCTAATAATCATACAATAGACTGAGGTGTAAAGTGTGCAATAGAAGACACTAGAAATTTTCTGACCTTTTTAAAAATATTATGATTAGCTTCCCCATGTAAGCATTAATATGGATTTTTTTAAAACCATAAGTCCATCTCCACTTTTATAATATGTCATTTTAATTGCTGGTGTGTTCAGTGGTGGTGATTTTGGTAACAGTGGAAATACAGCTCAAATTATTTCAAATTATTTTCTTCCTTCCTTCCTTTCTCTCTCTCTTTCTTTCTTTTTTTTTTTTTTTTTTTTTTTTTTTGTGGGAATCAAACCCATGGTCTTGAACATGGCAAGTAAGCAATCTACTACTGAGCTATATTCCCACTCTTCCCAGTCCTAGACCTCAGGTTGCATAGTTAGTTAAGTTAAACCAAGACAAAGAAATTAATGCTCTGACTTTATATATTACCACTATATATATTTAATACAAAAAATGGACTTAAGACAAAAGTACTCAGAAAAAAAATTTAAAATTTTTTTAGTTATACATGGACACAATATCTTTATCTTGTTTATTTATTTTTATGTGGTGCTGAGGATCAAACTCAGTACCTCACATGTGTGAGGCAAATGCGCTCCTACTGAGTCACAACCCCAGCCCCAAGTTTTTAAATATAAAGAAAAATATTATGAAAATGTGGTAAAATCTTAATTCTTTGGTTGAAAAGAAGAAGAAGAAGGAAGAGGAGAGGGAGGAGAAGAAGAAGAAGAAAAGGGTTAAAACAATCAGCATAGGGTAACTTCCAATTTTATTTTTGTCAATTTTTAGAATAGGAATTCAAATATATTAAGATATATTCATTTCATATGACTTTGAATTCCAATAAGGAGTTCACAGTGAAAAACAATACATGATTATAAGTCACCATGTTTAGTTGTAGTATTAATATCATCATCTTCAGACATTAAACAAATCAGTATGCCAATATTATTATACATAAGCATAAAGATTTACAGAATCATACGTTTGAGGTCAGACTGATTCCCAGTAGCAAGGACTTGTAGTCCCTGCCAGTAGAATTAAAAGCTGCTTCTCAGATTTAAATACCAGTCACTGACTTGTGACAGAGCATAGAAATAGCTATGATTTCACTGAGACTAGGTATGAATATAATTAAACAATGTTATACCTTTCCTTGGCTTCTATATTATTACAGTCTTTTCCCACATTCTAGCTGCCTCTTTGCCATCTAGTCCACTTGCTCATTTTCCTCTGTTTTAAAATCTGCTGACCATGAAAACCCACTCCACTCCTTTGTCCTACTCCCACTACATTTCTTCAAATAAAATATTGCAATATAAATTAATTGAAATCCCTTCTTTCTAAATATTATGAAGCTGTATTTGTAAATTATATCCTTGGCATTTCCAGCTGCTTGTTCTTTATGGTGGTTTTGTTTATTTTTAATAGTGGCATTTCTGTACTTTTTAATGTCTTAGTACTCAAGATTCTGTTAGCTCTTCTTCTCCCTCAGGGAAAAATTCATGGAGTTACCACACCTTATAAATTCTTCACAGATATGATGAGGATGATGTCAGGGAGATAATGAAGGGGCAGATGTGATCACTATAAAGGGAAAAAGACAAAGTGTTTCAGGACTGGCAGGTTATAAAAGGAGAAAGTGACAAATAATAAAAAAAATATGTTCAAATATAAGTGAATAGAAGAATCTTGTGCTGTTAATAAATATGAAGGAACTGAAAGGTGGAGCTATGTGGGAGTGAGTATTCACATTTATCATAACATTTTTATCATTGGCACCATTTTAAACACTTCCTATGTTTCCAGGCATTATGGTAACTGTGGCATATACTTTATTTCATTTAATCCTCAAAAGAAACTGAAGGAGGCAGAATTATCTCCATTTTGGAAATGAAGAATGCAAGGCACAGAGAAATCCAGTCACTTTCTAAAACTCAAACGGCTAGAAAATTCCAACGTCTTTAAAAAAGACTTTTCATAAAATGGGGAGAAGCCAAACTTCAGAGTGTTAAAGAGGGATGATGAAATGACAAATGGAAGCAAAGGATATATTTTACTCACTTTGTAGTAGAAACCCAGAATGAGAAAGAAGAGAGAATTATCACATTCAAGTACAAGTGTATTGTCATATGTAGATGCTTTCATTACCATTCTCATTTTTAAAGGCTTACAAAATGACATATAGTATAGCAACATTAAAAATAAATTGTTGGTAAAGTGGGGATGATGAAAGGACAAGATAAACTATTTACATGATCTTAAAAGTTACACACAATTGTGTATATAACTTTTAAGAATGGTTTCTGTTATATTTGAATATTAGAGATGTGAAACATATAAAGAAACATGACCAGTTTGTAAAAAAAAAAAAAAAAAAAAAATTGTTCATAAAATACAAGTATAAAATGATAAAAGTAAAGCTAACTTTTTTTCCTGGCTTAGAAGCATAATGTACTTAGGAAATGAACACTGAGTAACATGTTTTGTAAGGGCTACTTTCATCAATGTTCTGCAAAGGAATAGAAAACTACATACGGCTGATTTCTTATACTGTTCTCTACTGAAGATGAAATTGTATGTATCAAGGGAGATGTAGTGAACATCATGACTTCAAAATAATACATTCAAAGTATCCTAGTTTGGTGTTACATAAATTAGATATGTGCATTTTTTGGTAGAGGAAAGAATATGAAAATAGATGATATATTCAAGTAAAGGAGATTAATGTTAATGCAGGAACCGAATCTCATATCAGAAGCTGTAGCCAGATCATGGAATTAAGATCTATATATAGTAAGATTGAGACTATAAACTACTTTTTTTCATTCAAGACTCTTGTTTTGATAAAAAAGAAGGAATCACATTTGTGATTATAAATTGTTCAAAGGCAGAAACAGTGTATTACATTATTTTGTTATTTTTCATAAAACTCTATTACACAAAGGGTAGCTCTATACTGACTTCTGTAATGACTGATATCTCAAGAAATGTTTGTGGAATATTAATGTACAATTGTTTTTCTGATTCCAAGATTGATGGTGGTATAGTATACATCTCTGTATAGTGATTGGTTGGAAGGCATAAAGGTGACATGATCAATATTCACATCTTTATATGAATAATGAATATTGTGATATGATTTCATCTAAATTTACATCATTTCTTCAGATATTAATCAGATATCTGTAGCTTTATTTGCTTATTGCTTGCAAGGCACAAGGCACATATGTGTATGATTTATAAAATACATTTTGCTACTAGAAATCACCATATGTGGTCCTGGAAACAGTAATGGAAGGAACATGCTTAAGAAGTAATTGAAGTTTAAAAATGACTATCCACTTCAAGTCTGAACAAAAAACAGTTCTCATGTATCATGGATGCTTGGACAGAATAAATATGGATTATTTTTCCAGAGAGCAGCATAAATATCAGTATCAGTGTACTGCACATTTTGAGAGATTATTAATATAGATGCTCTCTATGTTTTGTATGCATGAGAAATCAAGAAATGATGATATTTAAAAGGACCAAATGTTCACACAGACCTCAAATTATTAATTAAAATTAAAGAAAAATCTCAGAAATTAGTATCAATTGATTTTGCACAAACTCAAAAATAATTTTCATTCCCTAAGTGGGATACGTATATAAAGTATTTGCCAGTTTCTAGATATGATGGCAATTATTCCTTCATGAGAAATGCAAGATATATCTAAAAGTTTGTGCTTACACAAATGAGCAGTCTTATGCCTTGATTAGTATATAGAATGCTCATTTTATACCTTCTTGATCTTTAATAAAACAGTATTTTGAGAGCAAAATTGATAATTTTTAACTTGGAAACACTTGAGAGAGTTAATAATGACAGAATAAACAAATAAGTTTTGCGAACTTTCAATCAATATTTATGTGTATGGCCCCAAATAACAAAGTTTTTGTCTCTTAAGACTCGAGGGACTGAACCACTCATGGGAATAGTGGAATGTGTAATTAAGAGAGTATCAGAGAAGAAGACAAGGAAAACTGGAAACCTTGGAGTCACCTTTTAATTTCTTTACTCATTCATTAAATTGTTTATTCATTTATTTATATATTGATAAATTTATTTTTATTCATTCAGCATTCATTTATCAACATGAGTATGAAAGAATAAATTCTATATATGATACTCAGTTTGGAATGCTTTTTAAAATTATTTTATATTGGTTTACAAAACATAAACTCCAAACTATGTAATATATAGCAGAAAGCCTTTTGTATACAAGATAGGGGCAATTCTTTGCAAAGTTCAGATGAGGAAGATCATTTCTGTATTTGGAGATGATGGGTCATTAAAATGGAGGGAATTACATGGTAGAACTATGGAATTACTTTGCATATCAGCAGAGGAATTTGAATGCAGAAGTCATTACAAATATAGAGATTATATTTTGAGCAAAATCACAATGTGAAAAACATATCTAGAGAACTCATTGGGGGAGAATGATGTTCCAATTTGGTTGGTCATGTGAAAATGTGTAGAATGAGATTTTAGAAAAGTTATGTATCTCCTCCTATGAAATGTACCTGGAAGCATCCTAATTTCCCATTCCCATCCAACAATTCTAATACTTCAACTATGTTAAGTCTTTCATTTGGTCTACAATATGTCCTACATATGACTGACAGATAAATCCCATCAAAACCTCACATTAAGTCCCAAGAGTGTTCAAAGACCCCATGTTGTTTCCACTTTTGTTCTATGAGCCAATAAAAGGATAAAACAATTCCAGGATCTTAAGTAATTCACCCTTATTATAATGATTGTATTTTATTTGTAAAAAGATTATTATATAAGTACCTAAATCATAGGGGATTAAATTTTTCTATAAGGATGAAATGAGACAATTCATTTCAAGCACTGGTATACAGCATGAAACATAATAGACACTTAACAAAGATGGTATGATGGTTGTGGTGCTTCTGCTGTTGCTACTAATGATTGCTCATTCTTTTTTTTTAAATTTTCTTATTAGTTATTGTTGGACCATTATTTATTTATTTGTTTATATGCGGTGCTGAGAATCAAACCTAGTGTCTCACACATGCTAGGCAAGCGTTCTAGCACTGAGCCACCAACTCAGCCCCTATTGCTCATTCTTTTTTTTTTTTTTTTTTTTTTTTTTTTGGTACCAGGGATTGAACTCAGCGGCACTAGACCACTGGGCCACATCCCCAGCCCTTTCTGGTATTTTATTAGAGACGGGGTCTCACTGAGTTGCTAAGTGCCTCGCCATTGCTGAGGCTGGCTTTGAACTCGCGATCCTCCTGTCTCAGCCTCCCAAAGTGCTGGGATTACAGGCGTGCACCACTGCACCCGGCTTCATTCAGAATCATCCATGATTTCTCTCCATCTAAATTTGTTTCTTTAACTATTAGCAAAAATGTATCCTAATATCTTGACACTGAGCAGAATCACCCCTTCAATTTTCATTTGTCTGATCTGATCTGTGTTTAAACAACTAGTCTAATAACCATATTACACTTGCCTCTCAAGGTCTTGCTTAATTTTCACCTCCTCCAAAAATTTTTTCCTATCTCTATTATCATTTATAACCTCCTTCTTTAAATTACTTTACACTTACTGTCTTTATCACACAACTTAGCATTTCTTTTTTGGCAATGTTCCCTAGTCATTTCATGGGCAGTAAAATTACTTCTTCAACCATAAGCACTCCAGAAGGAACAAATCAATCAACTCTACTAAAGTGCTCACATTTTGAATAGATGTGTGTCAACTATTGCCAGGAAGAGGGCAGTAATCAATGAATTTTATCTGTCCATTGTCTTTGATTCAGTAAAAATAAAACTGAATCAGTTTCAATTAATTTCTTCATAAACAAAGTAAAAAAATATATTTGCACAGGTTATGTGACAGATAATTGCTGTCCAAACCTAAGAGTTATGACCAGTTTAACAATATTTTAAACAAATCTAAGTGTTAAATTTTTCAAAAATTTTTCACATATTTTACAAGTTCCCTCTGTTATTTAATTCTTATTTACAATGTTGAGCTCAGTGACCATTGCATTCAGATATTTGTACACATAATAGTTGATAATACATGGTAAATTGTTGTGGTAAAATTTAATTAATTATATAGCAAACAGTTTAATGGGATCATTGCAAGGAAAGAAAGTTGCCCTGGTACAATGCTTTCTGTGATACAAAAGCAATTAGAAACTTTTGCCCAAGAGCAAACCAGAACCTGCTGGAATTTATCAACCAGAAACGTACATAGCAGGTGTTTTTCAGTAGTTGCTGTTGATGCTTTCTTAGTTTCATGGAATAATATTACAGATGAAATGATGCATAATAAGGTTGATATTAGCAATTAATTGAGTGACATATGGTGAAGAAGATAGGCAGATGGTGTAGATATGGAAATTTATCACACATTCATATTTCTTGGTGGTCATTTTTTTTCTAAAAGCAATAGTTTGAGATTTTATTTTATAATTTTGATTAGCAAATAAATGTTACTATGTTCTACCAATTAACAGATTTTAATAAGGTGTTATCATGGTACTTAATGGAAATTAATGGTGATTTATTTAGAGACAACTTATTAGTATAAAATAGATCATTTAAAATTTAAAACCATCCTAAGTACTTTTGCATTTCAATGGTGTCCTTCTTCCAGTAATTGTTTAGAAATGCATTTCATTTGTCCTGCCTATCTTACAAATTATTAGAAAAATATTCAAGTAATGAGCAGATAAGTATTTCTGTTTTGGTCTGTATGGGGAAAAATCTCAACAGATATTAAAGAGAATTTCTATTCCATTTCAGCTATCTCCTTAGACAATGACCTTGCTCATTTGCTTGATCTTTCTTGTACTTCACTCTGTTTACTGTATCCATGAGGGTATATGCATAAGGTGATGGCCATGGGCTTATTCCAGGCTAAACTTTAGGTATTCTCAAGTATGGTGTTACTGCTCTTTTGTGATGTGAGAACATGTTAAGGTTAATTTTTAGTTCAATAACTTTTTTAAAAAAACTTTTTCAGGCCTAATATCTTTCTCAGTTCCTGGCACACAGGGCCAATCATAATTTTAAAAATGTTTGATCAGCTATTGCTGACAAAATATTATAGTTTTCTATAGTACTTGCTTTATATATCAGTTTTTCTAAAAGACAGATATTGCATTTATTTAGTGCCAAAACTGTGATTATTGATCATCAAGTTGGTTCAAAGTAATTTAGATTCTGTGCATCTTTTATATCTCATTTACATTAAAAATATAATTTCATATCAAGGTAAAAACCATTTATTTTCATGTGTATCCTTACTATTAATGTAACCATATAATATGTTGATATTTTAATATGCATTTTAAATAAGTAAAGTTGACTATACACTGATTCTTGAATTTGCTATACATTAGCAATTACAATTTTGAAAAATTTTCAAAGTAAAAAAATATTTCTTAAAATCAATCAATAATAATACTATTAAATTTTGTGTACAAAAAATAGGAAGATAAAGTTTTTAACTTTTAACAAATATAGTTTGTAAAGCCTCAGAATTTGAAATTTAATAAGGATAAATAACTAATACAATTCTTTTTTTCAGGGGAGTACTGGGGTTTGAACTCAGGGGCACTCAACCACTGAGCCACATCCAAAGCCCTACTTTGTATTTTATTTAGAGACAGGGTCTCAGTGAGTTGCTTAGCACCTAGGTTTTTTTTTTTTTTTTTTTTTTTTTTTTTTTTAAAGTTTAGCAATTTATTTTGCAATAGGCATGATACATTTTTTTTAAATATGATACAAATGCATATATGTAAATATGTATGTGTGTTTGCATAAACAGCTAAGTACATAATATGTCTATTGCATGTATAGGTTAGGCATACTCTATATAAGGTACTTTCTTTTTTTAATATTTATTTATTTATTTATTTTTAGGAATTTTTTCTTTTTTTATTTATAATAGTAGTATGTATTAAAATTCATAATGCACATATATAGCATCTTTTTACATACAACTGTTTGTATACAAAGTATATAAGTACCATTCAGGTCTTCAATCATGCATTTAGGATACTGATATCCATCTCATTCAACCACCATTTTCCCCCTCCCCCCTTGCTCCCTCCCTTCCCCTTCCCCTCCCTTTCTTTTGACCATTCTAGTGTTCCTCTAATCCTCCTATGTACCCCCATCCAACAACACTGTGAACTAGCCTCCTTATATCAGAGAAAGCATTTGGTATTTGGATTTTTGAGATTGACTAATTTCATTTAGCATTATATTCTCCAACTTCATCCATTTACTTGCAAATGCCATTATTTTATTCTCTTTTATTGCTGAGCAAAATTCCATTTTGCTGGTGGGACTGCAAAATGGTGCAACCGCTATGGAAAGCAGTATGGAGATTTCTTGGAAAACTGGGAATGGAACCACCCTATGACCCAGCTATCCCACTCCTGGGTCTATTCCCAAAGGACTTAAAAACAGCATATTACAGTGACACAGCCACCTCAATGTTTATAGCAGCACAATTCACAATAGCTAGGTTGTAGAACCAACCTAGATGTCCCTCAGTAGATGAGTGGATAAAGAAAATGTGGTATATATAGCACCTAGCTTTTGCTGAGGCTGGCTTTGAACTAATGATTCTCCTGCATAAGCCTCCCTAGCCACTGGGATTACAGGCATGAGCCACCAAGCCTGGCTCTAATCCAATTTTTTAAAAATAATAACCTCAATAAACACAATGGATGATTTACCTAAATTAAGCAACCAAGGACTGAAAAAGTTTGAAATGTAAAATGTTAATTCTGAGGAGACATAAAAGGAAAACTAATGAGTCAGCACAGAAACTTCAAAATTTGGAAGAGAAGCTACCTAGTGTGTAGAAGGAAATTTCAAAAATTCTTAAAATGGAATGACTGACTTTTTTTCTGTTTTTAGTAAATCTTTAAGGTTCTTGACAATTCTCTTATGATGTAGAAAACTTTATTACTCGTGTTTGCCTACAGGATATACTCTCAGCTGAAAGCACTCAGATATCTGTGATGACTTAATAAACTTTCCTCTAATTCTGATCACATAAAAAGATGGAAGAACTAACAATGCTGAATATTGACTCTCTTACCTTGCTTTTCAACAGTTAAAACATTTTTATTGTTATAAAAAAGCAGCGAAGCTCGTTCTGTACATGAGGGATAGCAGATAAATCGATCACAGTATGACCTCTGGAATGTCTGAAGCTTTTTGTATAAATATCCAAAATGTAGAGTTACAACATGAGAAGTCATAGAAACAATGTGAACTGGGATAAGATACATGCCTGGAAAAGACGGACAGCAAATAGTAAGCAAAATATAGGGTCATTCATGTGGGAAATTTCAACAATTCAATTTAATTTATTTGAATTTTTTCAAATAATGTTTTTATCCTTGATATAAACTTACAGAATATTTTGAGTCTTTTCCTTGTATTAAGGGATATGTTACATTTTTCTGCTTGGCTAGTCTTATAATAATATTTTTGGATCTGGGTATACAGTGTCACCATTTCCAACAACTAGCAATGTCTGGTACATGGCAGACACACTCACAAATACATGAATGAATGAATGAATGAATGGATCTTTGTTTCACTATGCCAGATCCAATCTAAGAGGCAAAGTATGGAACTGGACTAATTATTCCCTTGTGCAAATTATAATCTAATTGAAAACATAATACATTTAAAATAAAACAACCAGATAACATCTCTAAAGCAACAAAGGCATTATTACACAGACAATATTTAAATCATAAAGACATTTCAAAACAAAGACAGAAGACAAAAATGATAATATTAACTTTAAGAGATAAATGTACTTGACCATGAAACTATCACTTAGTCACTTTATCTCTTAAGTTACAAATTATCATGTATTCCTTTCCTTTGAAAATTGTTGATTTATTTAATAACTTTGATATTTACATAATGTAACATTATATGTGATATTTACATGATGATTATTTTCATATTGAATGTTTGTTTGCATTATTGGGAGTTTGTAGAAATTATGGGCACTAGGGCAGAGTTGGAAGAGGTAGGTCACTGTGGGCATACTCTGAAAGGGTATATCTTTTCTGGCCCTTTTCTCCCTCTCTGCCTCCTGCCACGAGGTGAGCTGCTTTGTTCTGCCATGCCCTTCTGTCATAATATTCTGCCTCATCACAGACCCAGAAAAAATTGGAGCCAGCTGACCATTGGTTGAAACCTATGAAAATGTAAGCCAAAATAAATATTTTCTCTTAGTATTTGTCAGTGTTTAAAAACACATCAACAGAGCATATAAAATCTACCACAACCAATTAATCTGAACATGTATATCATTGTTTCTTAATTTTTCCCACCCTCAACAAATGTATATTTTCTAAATTACTCATCAATCTCCCAACCCCCTGCTACTCTAAAATGGGTCTCTTTCATGATTCTGTGGAGATATATATATCTTTTTATTTTCTGTCTTGAATATCTTTCCATCTCTTAATCACTGTGTCTGTCTCCCTCTCCCTCTTGAATCCCTGTTTATCCTTTTCTTTGTGAAATATTCTGGAAACTTTCTAGACAGAGTGCTTTCTTCATCCTCTCTTAATTGAAAGAACTGCAACTATCTGCAAGAGATCTCATTGTGATATATGCTAATGTATATTATTCTATTGCTATTTTTCTGATCTAAAGTATGCCATTGATTCCCGTAAGGACAAAAACTCTTATTTTTTCTCCATTTATCTAGCTACTAAATAACTAGTATGTAAATAATTAGCATCAATATCCATTGATGATATCAAAGTCCTCACTTTTTGAAATCCTTACCTCTGAATATTGCTGAACTGGGAACCAAACCTTCAGCTCATGAGTATTTGAGGATACTCCACATGCAAACTATTACATATTCGAAAGTAAAAATTGGGTTTTATTTTTGATGTATTAAGGATAAATACTTATTGTTTTTTTTTAAAAAGTAGTATAGTGTGTTAGTTTAATGCACTGAACAAGTATTTATTGATTGAAAATATGTGCCAGACACTTAGCTAGGCACTGGAATAAAAAGGTAACTACAAAACAACAACAAACAAACAAAGGAACTATCTATCTGCAATGAGTATACTCTCAGTGGTGAGGGCCAGAATGAAATTCCAAGGTTAATATACAATTACAATACATTATTTTATTTATTTAATTTAATGTTGTGTATTTACTCCAGGACCTTGTACCTGCTAAGCACATGCTCTACCACTAAACTGTACCCCTAGTCCAATACTTTAAACTCTGTGTTAGAACTGTATAAAATGTGAGTGTCCTGGAGTTTGACAGAGATTTTAAGGAATGCTTCCCACAGGAAGAAATACCAAGCTGAAATCTGAAGATACAGTATACAAGACCTATATGAATAACAGTAATTGAGGTAAAGGGTAGGTACACCAGATTAAGGGAATCACACTTACAAAGACATAAAGTACAAGGGTCTGATATGTTTTTAAAATGGTGTATGAATTTTTTTTTCTATACCTGTTGACCATTTGTATGTCTTCTTTTAATAAATGTCTATTCAAGTACTTTGCCCAATTTTAACAGAATGAATGTTTCCTTCCTATTGAAGTGTTAGTTTTCTTTAAATATTTTAGATATTAAACCCTTATTAGATATATAGTTTACAAATATTTTCTTTCATTATGTACATTGTCTATACTCTTGATTGTTTCCTTTGCTGTGAGGAATATTTTTAGTTTGATTAAATCCCATATATCTGTTTTTGTTGGCTATCATTTTGGTGTTACAATGAAATCATTGCCCAGCTTAATCTTGAGGAGCTTTTTCCTTATATTTTCAGTGATTTTGTAGTTTTAGATCTTAAATTTGTTTTAATTCTATTTTTAGTTGATTTTTATATGTCAAGTGAACATTGGTTTGATTTCCTTCTCATGTATATGGATATCCAGTTTTTCCACTGCTATTGTTGAAGAGATATCACCTCACAATTTGTTAGAATGGTTATTATCAAAAGGATAAAAGATAATTGTTGGCAAGGATGTGGAGAAAAGGGAACACTTGTGTACTCTTACTGGGATTGTAAATTAGTGTATCCATGATGAAAAACAAAGTGAAAATTCCTCAAAATTTTAAAAATTGAACTGCTATATGATCCAGCAATCCCACTACTGGGAATAATATGAAAATCAAATGAAATCATTATTTACAAGAGAGAGCTGCACTTCCATGTTCATTGCCACATTTTTCACAATAACCAGATGTGCAATTAAACTAAATGCCCATCAACAGATGAGTAAATAAAATGTGGTGTATAACACCATGGAATATTATTCAGCCTTAAAAAAAGACTGTTTTAAAAAAATAGAAGAAATCCTGTGATTTGTAACAACATGGCTGAACCTAGAAAACATTGTGCCAAGTGAAATATGACAAGCATCAAAAGCCAATTTTGCATGATCTCACTTATTGGTGCAATCTAATATTGAATTCAGAAGCAGAGAGTGAAATGATTATTGTCAAGGGCTGCATCAGATGGGGGAGAGTGAAACATTTCAGAATTCATAAGAATTAATAAGTTCTGATGATCTATTGTATAGCCTGATGACTAGAGTTAATATATATCGCATACTTAAAAATTGCTGACAGAGTAGATTTTGAATCTTCTCACCACAACAAAAGTATATGAGGTGCTACATATATTCATTAGCTTGTTTAATCTCTTTACAATGTAGACATAGGTCAAAATAACACATGTTCTACATAATTTTTACTTGTCAAATTTTAATAATGCTGGGGAAATTTTTATAAAATAAATAAATTAAATAAAATAAAGTTTAAAAGAAGGAAAAAAGAATATGATTGGAGCAAATCACTGAAGGTAGAGGCTGTTATTATTTGGATTGAGAATATCCCTCCAAAGCTCATGAGTTATAGTCATGGCCCCCAATGCAGAGGTGGGGATTGTAGGCAATGATTACATCAGGGAGGTTCTGACCTCATTAGTGGTTTTCAGCTATCAGACCACTAATAGCTGAATGAACTACTGACTGGGAAGTGGGTCCTTGTTGGAGAAGTAGGGAGCATGTGCTAAAATGGTTTATTTTTTCCTCAGCCCTGCCCTCCTCCTTTCTGGGTGTCATGAGCCAAGCAGCTTTCAACCTCTATTTCCTTCTTCCATGATGTTTCTGCCTTAGAACAAGCCAGCCTTGGACTGAATTCTTTCAAATCATGAATCAAATATTTCTTCTTCCAAGTTGTTTTTGTTAGGTATTTTGGTCACAGGGATGAAGAGCTGATGCAGAGGCTATGACAGTAAGTGAGTAAAACCCATGACTTTACTCTATAAAATTAGATTAAGTAATTGTGAAGAAGGGTTTGGAGGGGTACATTGAGGGGGACATGAGTATGTAAGGAATAGGAGAAGGAAATTGAGCCCGTGAAGGAGACTGAGAAAGGAGCAACTAAAAATAAAGATGAATAGTGTCAGGACACCACAAAAGGGTGATATTTCATAAGTGAGATGTGGACAACAATATGAAATGCTGCAAAGTGGCCAAGAAAATAAGAATGCATTGAATTCAATAACCTAGAGATCCCCAGTGACCTTGGTAAAATCATTTTCATTTGAATTATTGATGTGAAGCCACATGGCTATAGTTGAGGAGTAATGAGGTGAGAAAATTGAGGCTTAAAGTGAGAAGCAGAAGCTGGATTATGAAGCAAAGGCAAAAAAGTTAGCTTAGTAGGCAGACAGGGACATGCAATAGAAGAAAGATTGTTTTTAAGATGTGAGAACTTATTACTGAGGACAAAGATACAGTATTTGCTAGAGGTTGAAGGTACAGGTGAGCTGGGCCAAATGGAAGATTACATTTCCAGGAGGTGAAAGGTTTGGGACTTAGAATAGAAGGGATTGACTTGTCCTTGTATAAGAATTGGCACATCTTCTCCTTTCAAGTGGAAGACCAGAGGAAGGAACTCAGTAAACTACATATAATTTTTAGGTGGGAAGTAAAAGAATGCACCATTCTCAAGTGGTGGAACTCCTCACTTCCATTTGTTTTCCCTGTAAAGTAGATGAGGTGAACTGAGGAGAGGAAGTTTCATAATGAAGGTGGATAGAACTGAAGATAGAATTGATATGAATAGGGAACTGGGGTAGGTCAGCAACCAGTCAGCCTCTGAGAAACACAATCAGTTCCTGAGGGTTTCATTTAGCTCAGTGGTCCTCATCTCTGGCTGCACATTAGAACTACCTGGAGAGCTTTTAAAATAAAAACCCATGCCTGAGGCCTACCCCAGACCAATTAAATAAACTCTCAAGAGGATAATTCGGTTAATACATCCCTCTCTGTGATACATTGATCGATTTAACTGCATCAAGGATTCAGAAAACAACTTGAAAAGATCCTGTTTCTTAGGGAGTCTCTCCCGTATTCCCAAGGAGTAATGTACTCACTGGCAAGCTGTTTGGAACATTTAGTTACACATATCATCTTCCTAATGTACAGACTGGCGAAGTGGAAATTTGATGTATTCAGGTTACTGAGCCAAAGTAGTAACTCACCTCTTCCTCTTCTCACTGGACATATTCAGATCTGAAAGCAATATAAGTTTGCATGTTAAATGTCATAGATGACTCATTTTCATACTTATCATGTATTACCAGCTGGAAAGGCACCAATTTACTTTTGAGATAAATGTTTCTTGGGAAGAAATGAAATGCTGTCAGAACTAAATGAGCTGCACATCATTTACACTCCCACTGTCCCCTTCAGCCACCTTTAACTTATTTATTCCAAGATGACAAGACCAGACAAAGGTAGATTTGCAAACATGGAAATAATTTTTTTTTTTTTTTTTTTTTTTTTTTTTGTGGTACCGGGGATTGAACTCAGAGGTACTTGACCACTGGGCCACATCCCCAGCCCTTTTTTGTATTTTTATTTTAGAGACAGGGTCTCACTGAGTTGCTAAGTGCCTCGCCATTGTGGAGGCTGGCTTTGAACTCGCGATCCTCCTGCCTCAGCCTCCCAAAGTGCTGGGATTACAGGCGTGCGCCACGGCGCCCGGCTAAACATGGAAATAATTTTGAGAAGAAAATTAAATAACCAAACAAGCATTTATATTCTTTTTAAAGTTTGTTAATGTGCCAACTTTTCAACATATGTATTGCTTTTTCACCTTCTTATTGTCTGTTGTCTATGATAATCCAGTTTATTTATCATTTACTTTACTGGTTTGTCACTTAAATTACTTGATAATTTTTTTTAAAAAATTTACATTTCTATTAAACTGCTAAAATCAATATTTGTGATTTTTGCTTGGTTTTTGCTATTATTCAACAGAAATTTTTTTAAGCCTTTATTTTTATTTATGTGGTGCTGAGATGCGAGCTCTACCACTGAGCCATACCCCAGCCCCTCAATAGAAATTTTTTTAAGTTCTGGGGAAAGAAAAAAATAATCATCTTAGATGATCTCATATGTTTACTGTTATTAAAAATGATGCTCTAGCCAGGCATGGTGGCGCACGCCTATAATCCAGCACTTTGGGAGGCTGAGGCAGGAGGATCGCGAGTTCAAAGCCAGCCTCAGCAATGGTGAGACACTTAGCAACTCAGTGAAACCCTGTCTCTAAATAAAATACAAAACTGGACTGCGGATGTGACCCAGTGGTCGAGTACCCCTGAGTTCAATCCCCAGTACCACAAAAAAATAAAAAAAATTAAAAAAAAAAGATGCTCTGATCCCATTTAAATTTATCAAAATTTATGGTCATTTCCTTGATCTTGGTTAGATTTCTATCTCAAAGTCTGAAGGATACATATTTATGTTTTGTAGGATTTACAATTATATATTCTGAAAATAAACATGTTAGATGTAATGATAATGCTACTTTAATCATTAATAAATCTAACATATTCCTGGTATTTCCAATTCTAGTGAAAACAATGACACCACCACCAACAGTAACATCAAATCCTTTCCATATATAAGACATAAAGCAAAAGAGATAAGGAACATTTTGTAGCTTTTTAAGTCTTTTTCCACAAAAATCAAATGGTGGCTTCCTATAGGACCAAAAGAAATATCTTCTGAAAAACCATTCTTTTATCATTGTTTGTATTTATTTTGCTATTTTCTGCATAAAATTCCTTCTAAATTATGCAAGGGTGGCACTTGGTATTTTTTCCTACATGTTCTTATTATTTTTAAAGAAAATTAAAATTTCACAAAAACCATGTTACTGGTAAAATTGTATAATGTCTTCATTAAAAAGATTCCATTTTTTTCATTTTCATGACGATAGACTATTTAATAGTTAAACAGCAGCATTGATTCTGAGCTGTGAACATCAAAGGCCACATTGGGCTTTTAAATGGCAATACTGGCTATGGTTAAACTACGTATATATTATATTTTTTTCCCAGTATGGCAAAACTGGTAAAGCTAAAGCCTTTTAGGGATGTGATTAGTTTATTTTAGAATTGTAGTTTTTAATGTCCAAAAATAATGGACATTGTCAGAAAGTTTATTTTAAAATTTAAAAGAGCAATTTCAATAAATTATTAAAAGATATTGAATTGTAGCTATAAACTTACAAAGATATTTTAGGAACTAAAGAGTAGAATGGTGAAATACCTGTTCAGAGGAAGACATCTAAAAAAACTGATGGCAATATAGGCTTAACTGAGGAACTAAAGGCATATACATATGGACATGTACATAAAAGGCATGTATATATGGACATACAAACAAAATTGAATGGTAAATATGTGTTACACAATTCCAAAAACACTATCAAGTTGTCTAAATCTTAGAAGGGATAGAAATGTGAAATATGCAAAAAGATAATAATTTGAAGCTTTTATTAATGTGAAGCAAGGAAAACAAATCCTTTTAATATACTACTTTAATTTCCCTGTCTCTGTTTTCTCTCTCTCTCTCTCTCTCTCTCTCTCTCTCTCTTTCACACACACACACACACACACACACACACACACACACATCATTACTAACAGAGAAAGGTATTTAGTAGTGTTCAAATAAGAAGATGATTTGTTGTATTGTTTTAAGTACATAATTTGTCAGAATCTCTAATAGCATCATCTTATTTGCTATCAAAACTAGAAATATAGCATAATATAATATTAACACAGCATTTGGACATGTGATCTGGCTGAAACTTTTGAAAGATGCTGGTTTGGGCTATGCTATTTCAATAATCAGCTAAGGATTCTTTCCTGTAGTTTTATTCTTCTCACATTTGCTTTTGTGTATCACTGTTAAGAGTATTCTTATTAAAACACTGTTTTTAATATATTATTCGATTCTGCAGATAGTTCATTGGTTTGCCATTCAAGTAAAACTGTTTAACCTGGCATATTGGAGCTTCCAAAAATTGACCCTTAGTTTCTTTTCAGCTTGACTTCTTAGTGCAAATCACAAATGATGTTTCAAACCAGTAGATATGACCACACCCAATATTTCCTTCTAACATGTCCTTATAGTGAAGAGAAGCCCAGAGTAAGGTTAAGAGGACCTGAGTTTTGTCTCTATTTTTTTAGGCTGATAATATATTAATATTTTCTTTAATTCTTTCTCTGTCATAGGAACTGTTCTAATATATATATATATGTACATATATATACATATACATATATACATATATATACACACATATATATAAATTTTATATATAAATACATGTATATGTACATATCTATATAAATTGTCTATAATTAATGTTATAATTTTACAGATGAGACAATACGCCAAGGAAATTGCTCAAGAGAACACAATTGTTAAGTACTGGAACCACAATTGAAAATAGATGTTTATGATTTGCAAATCCATACATTTTTATTATAGTACACTGAATTAAAAATCTGAAAGTGAAACATGCAGTATATACAAATCATGGACATGATAAATTTCAGTCCAACTTTGTAAAGGTAAACATAAAATTTAGGTTCTTTTGAAATTACTTGCAAATAAGGCTGACTTTCAGCTCCATATACAGTTTTTGCCCTCCTTAGATGGAATTGTTCTTTTCCTTGCCACCTAAACTCTGTCTTGGGAATACTTAGAGATTTTGTCCAAACAGTTTTCCTGAATTAACCTTTCCTTTTTCTGGTTCATTTCCCCTGAGTTATCCCTTTGAAAGTTCCCTCTTTTCTTTTTAAAGCTAATAGCTTCACCTCAAATTCCAAAGCCTCATGAACCTACTTGGTAGATAAATATTCATAGCTTCATCTTTTATTATCCTCATAGTTGAACATTATGACAAACATTGGCTCACCTAATCATACCTCACTAATGTATTCCAGGATGGTTAAGCTTCTATCACTCTATACCTTGGCAAGATTTAAAAGAAACAGGCAATTTTACTATGGATCCTTAGACCTAATGGCCATAAAGTAGAAGTTTAAAAGGAAACAAAAATATTGCAAAGTGAAAGAAAAATATGGAAGTTGTAGATAAGGAGCAAGGAAAAAATCTATAAAGTTAGTGAAATATTCAGCATTTAGAAGAAGGTATTCAGCAAGAAATTCTTAGGTGGGATAAAGAAAGAATGAATGAGAAAGATCTGATTTTAATATTTAATATTAAATTGTTTTTTTTTTTTTTTTTTTTTTTTTTTTTTTTTTTTTTTTAGTTTTCTTAAATTCCCTACTTTTTACTACTGCCCCAAACATTAAGCAATAATTTACCTTGTAGGTGACTGGCTAGGAAAGAATAGGTAAGAAAATTAAAGATTCCTGATCTCTTTTTCAGTTTATTAGATGTTTTGTTTTAAGAAACAGTCCAGAGGTTTCTGTCTTGATTTTATTAAATCATGAGGAGATATGTGGGTTGCTCTTTTGGTAAAGCACTTTCTGGTGCTTGTGATGTCCTTATGCTTCAGATGAACTCTGTATACTTTATAGAATTATCAGAGTTGTGTATCTAGAAGTATGAAGGATGTGTGAAGGATCTGGGACTTACTAAACTTGCAAATTAGCCAATTAGTTTGTATTGTAGTTGGTTTAGGAATATGATAACAAATTACCATAGAGTTGGTATCTTAAACAACAGATATTTATTTGTCATAGGTTTGGAGGCTAAAATTTTGAGACCAGGGTAGTAGCACAATTAGGTTTTGGTGAGGGCCCTCTTCCAAGGTATGGATAGTTACATTCTCATTATATCCTCATCTGACAGAAAGAGGTTAAACTAGAACTCTGGCCTTTTATAAGGGAACAAATCTCAATGGTTTATGCTCCACTCTCATTGCATAATTACTTCTCAAAGGTCCCCCTATCTCATTGAGAATTCAATAGCAATATATGAATTTTAGGGGGATGTAAATATTTAGTCCACAACAGTTTGCTACACTTTTAGGGATGCTAGCAAAATTCAAATGACCCTTAGGTCAGAGATAAAGAATAGTTTGCTGATCATGACAAGAGTAATAGCCAAACTATGAACTTGGTACCACTTTTCTGAGTTCCAGGTCCCACAAGGTCACAGGTCAAGGATCAGGTAACAGCTGTTAGTGCAGTGAATTACATTATAATAATTAAAAAAAAAAAAAACCCTGATCACCTGATCATGAGCTATCTAAATCTTTTATAACTGGTAGTAAATATACCTATGCTTTTTCTAGAAAGATACTTTCTTATAAACTTCGTTTTGCTCTGGATATTCAAACAACCTTAAAAGATATTCCAGAACAAAGGTAGTCAATGCTTTTGCTTGCAAGGTGTGTACAACCACAAGAGACACATGGAAAACTGCCTGGAAATCTACCCTTAATTCCTACAATATCATGGCTTTTTGTGTGTTTTCCCCTGAGAATTTTCATTAGTTAGACACCCTTAGGCTAGAACCAAAACCATTGAATTTTAATCATACAGCATTTAGTTAAGATCATTATAAACAGGATTCCAAACTGTACAATAAGGCCAACCATTAGGGACCTAGATTCAATATGCAGAACAAATCACATCAAATTTCATTATTTACTTTAGAAAGTCAGGTGTCTTTCTCTTTTTGTTTCTTTACTGATCTTTGCTTTTGTTCCAAGGCATTGATACAGGTACTTTAGGATGCATGAATAATTGCCTGGCTACAAAACTGAAAATTTTGGGGAACTCTATAACAACCCTGGCCAGTAAATTGAGGCTGACCTGAATGCCTTCCAGAACAGTAGTTGTATCATTGATAATTTTAACTAGTCAAGGACTAATTTTATATGACTAGTTTTAGTTCATAGTTATCTTCATTAATATAAAATAATTGACCTCAGGATTCTCATAATAATGAGTCCTATGACCATTCCAGTAGCTCCCCCAAATAAAAAAAAAATAACATCATATTGGTAAGATCTCTATATTAAGAATAGCTTTATTACCTATAAATAGTATTTCCTTATGCTATTTTTTTCAAATTTACTTAAATTAACAGATAAAACTTTATGGATTTATCATATATGTTGTGTTTTAAAGTATGCAACATATGTGTAAAGTGCAATGTGTACATACTTTAAAACAACAATGTAGCTAATTAATATTTGCATTACTTCAAAAAGTTATCATATTTTTGTGTTGAACATTTTTAATGTTCATTTAACATCCTTTTTCTTAGTATTTTTCAAGAATACAATATATCACCATTAATTATGGGCACCATGTTTCACAACAAATCTGAAGTATCTCTTATTAACAACCTTAAAGCACATGCCACCATATTCTCAGAGAGGATTCTAGTTAATGCTCATTTTATATATCAGAACAGACCCTGAGGTATATACATCAGCCCTATGGAAAGTTTTGTTTAATGTTAAAATTGTAGTCTACAACTCCTAAGTGGGACCTATATCAACCAGATTCAATTGATAATTCCTTCAAATTTTCTCCCAAATAACTGAAAAGTCTAAGGTTTTCCAGTTGAATTTGAATAATTAAATTTGGTCCTTGATTTCTGAGGAAATTTCTATTCTATTTGTTCATTTATTCAGGAGGTTGGCATTTGTACACCCCATGGACATTGCTATAAGAAAGAGATAGGGAAAATGCCTAAGGGTATGAATAAGTGTTTTGCTTTGAAGGTGTGAAAAGTTCGGTCATATCCTACTATTCCCCATAGACTTCTTGATGAAGTTAAGGAGAATTATGGTAAACTCATTTTCAGAGACATCTTACAGGAAATAACAGGTCTATTAGTAAGTTAAATTTTATGATTGTGCTAGTCAGCTTCTCATGGCTGTGACCAAAATACCTGGCAAGAAAAACATAGAGAAGGAACATTTATTTTGGCCCACAGTTCCAGAGGTTTAAGCTGTTGGTGGCCAAGTCCATTGCTCTGGGCCAAGGTGAGACAGCAACATGGGGGAAGGGAGTGGTGGATGAGTACTTATCCATTCATGGCAGCTAGAAAGCAGAGAGAGGGAAGGGAAGGAGCCTTGTGGCACATTCCCTGTGACCACCTATTACAGCCATGCCCCATCTGTCTAAGTTACTATCTGGTCAGTTCATTCAAACTAGGATAGACTGATCAGTTTATAACTCTCATAATTTAATCATTTCACCTCTGAACATTCTATATTAACACAAGAGTTTGGGGGGACACCTCATATTCAAATGATAAAAATAGTGTTTACAAAAGTTTTAGGAATTCCATATGTGATTTTTTTTTCCTTCTTAAATAATAAAATAACCCCTGGTTTGATTCTGGAAAACAGATTAATAATGTCTCACTCTAATTCCTGACATCTTTTGGTAGTCCCCTTTACCCTATACCTGGGTTGGTACTTTCTTCTAATACCATGAAATCAGTGTGTTTCATTCCAATAGCAATAATTTTGTATTTTCTAGATCTAGTCATACTATACTGTTGTCCAGATAATTCTTCTAAGTATGTCAGGAAAATGAGAAATCTTTGCTAATCTTTGTAAGATTTTCAAAGACTCATTATGTAAAGCATGTAATGGTGAGATGCTCTAGGGGCCAGGTTGGATGCATTTCTTAAAAAGGCATTTCCATTTGTTCAGCAAGACTTATGGGTCTTTCTCAGCATATTGATCAGTACATCCAAGTTACTGACCCCAAAATAGGAATATTAACCTTGAGAGTCATGTATCTAGCATTCATATCTTTGACCAGAGATTCAATTTGAAAAACGTAATTATAGATTCTTAAAGCTCAAAATACTTCTGTATGTGGTTATCATCCCAGTTGAGAGAATCTCCTTTGATATTTTATCATCATTTACAGTAAAAAATATATGTCACATGAATATTTATTATATATTGAATAATAGAATCCTCAACATTAATACATTGAATTTGCTTCAAGAATGCTGCCACCAAGCCCATATTTGCTACTGCTCCATATTGTGAACTCCCCTTAAGCTCCATCGATTTGATTTGGGTGTTCAGTGTCCCACAGGATTGGGCAGAATGATGATTGAGACATCTATATCTAAAAATCATAAAATTTTGGAACTTTCCTGTCTCCTAAATTCTCCAGCATATTTGGAGAGCTGAGTAGAGTCTTTGGTCTCCATTGGGATATTGGAGTCCCACCTCTTATCATTTTTGTCTCTAAAGCAGATGTTATCTGTTTAGTGGAAGAAAGAGGGAATCAGAAAATACATAGGGAGAAAATGGATTCATGCCACCAAAAAGGTGCATGTACTTTCAGTTTTAAGCAATATGGTGGATGAGTTCAAGAATTTTTCTAGATATGCTTGAGTTAGTTTTTCACAATCCTGTAGGCAACTCTGCCAGCCTTGTAAACTCACTATGGGACAGTGTGTTAATGAACTTTGCATTACTGTAGCAAAATATCTGGTACAATCAACTTAAAGAGAGGAAAAGTTTATTTCGATTGGCAATTTTGGAGGTTTCAGTCCGTAGTTGGTTTTCCCCATTGTTTTTGGGCCTGTAGAGAGTTAGTATATTATGGTGGGAGGGTATGGTAGAGGAAGCTGCCCACTTTATGGCAGACAGAAATCAAAAGTGGAAAGATTAAGGGTCTGGGGTCAAAATATTTCCTTCAAGGGCATGCCCACAATGATCTAACTTTCTTTAACTAGGCCCTACAACTTAAAGTTGAAAGATCTAAGATCTTACCATACTTGAAAGTTAACAAGTTAGACTTAAACAGTTTTATGGATGCTAAAAAAAAAATCAAAAGGTTTCTGGGTCATAATTTATTATTTAAAGCACTGTAGGATCCAGAGTATCACCTTGGATGCTACTTTCTTGAACCTCAGTTGCCATAGGACCACATGAAGAGAATAAGGTATAAGTTGCATGTACCATGCATCACAGGGAGGAAACATGGTGCTTAGGCAACCCCATATTTTATAAAGGGCAGTAATTATGCCTGCTCTATTGCTCTGGAAGGAGATATATCCTGTCTTACATAATTGTAAGGAAGTCTGTCATTTGCTGTAGTAGGAAATACTATCTTTCTCTTCTAAGTCCATTTGTTATTACAAACATTCTTGAAAAAAAAAAAATAGTCCAGAACAAATGACGTTGTGTGCAAGGAATGCCTGTACATGAGACCCCTGGTGAATTGTCTCTGAAGAACTTAGAAATAACCTACTTGATCCTGAGGGCACCAAGTGCCTCATCAGCAACCTGCTGTGACTCTATAGGCCATGACTGCCATGATGGCTCTAAAGGGGACTGATCTCTTTTCTATCTGTGAGCACAGAAAATGTGTTGTTAATACAGTGACTGGAAAAAATGTCCACTGGTAGCAAGTGAGAGAAAATAAGAAGAAAAAGAATAACAGACGCAAAATCAGTATACTTTATTTTAGTAAACATTGCAAATTTCCATGTTGAATACATAAATGTTACAATGTTGATATTGAATATGTTTTATTCTGAACAATAAAATGAATATCAGACAATGATTAGTTAAGTGCTGGAACTGATTAAAATTTTTATAAAAAAAACTATCTTCGAACACTGAACGTGATGTGACTGTGTGCGTATGTGTCGATATCTATATCTCATAGACAAGTAAAATATTTGGTTGGATGGGTATGAATGAAGAAAAAATATGCAGTAAGAAATCTTCAGTGAGTCTTTAAAATTTTAAAAAGTGAATCAGAAAAGCTTTTAAAATATCAATGTGAATATTCATTTCTATATACATATTTTTTGACCAATCAGATTCATAATTATCTTAAAGGACATAAAACAATATGGGAAATTTATAGTTTAGTTCTGGTTATCTTACTTATTAATATCATCACTCATTTCTAAGAGAAGTTTCTTATTTTGCTAATATGATTTTAAAAGTTGGTAATCCAAACCTTGTAGATAATATAAATCATTAAAAAATAATAATATAAATCATTTTTTTAAAGTTTCAAGTTGTTTTATATACTATGTTAAAATAAGCACTATTCTAAGGTTAGACATTTTATTATTACTACATTTTAAATTCCGTCATTCAAATTGTACAGAATCAATGGCAAAGCAAGTTCAAATACTTTGTCCCTTTGCTAAAAAGCAGCATAATCAGTAGAGTGCCAATATCCAACAAGTCTTTTTACTCACACATAACGTAAAAATTGGGTTCAAGGACTATGATTACAAATGGAAACTGTAATGCATACTACATGATAAAGTTCATTAATGCAAAATCAAAAAATATATAGTGTCATCAGCAAGTTAAGAGTAGTTTATATTATTGGTAGGAAAATTGAATTCTTCAAGCATAAGAAGGACATTTTCTTTGAAACTGAATTCTTCAAGATTAAGAAGGACATTTTCTTTGAAACTGATCCACCAATATCAGTATCTTCCTGCACTAAAAATGATGAGGCTAGTATCAGTGATATTTTTCTCTTATTGGTTTTTTATTAGGCACTCTAAATTTATGAAGCTATTTAATGTTGGAATATTGTAATATCATTTGGGCATAGAAGTAAGAAAGAAGTGATTTACATTTATATTTGTGGATAACAAATAATTTGACAATTACATGGACAGTTAGGGAATTTTTTTAACTTGAAATGGTGTTCTTAATTGTAGTAAATTACAGGAAAGGAGATCACTTAAAACTTGTCCTTTTAGTTTCATTAAAAAAAAAACCCTGAAGATTAGCTAACAATGGAAATAAAATCACCTATTATACCTACTTTTTCATCATTTTATGTACTAATTTAAAGTTAGAATGTATATCACTTTTACTGTCTCTCTATGCTGGTCTCATTCATTCTGGTATCTCTTCTTGTCTCAACTTTTGCAAAAACTCACACACACACACACACACACACACACACACACACACAGAAAATGTATCTTCAGGAGGTATCAATTATAATGCCCATTTTTTTCTGAAGAGTGACATTTCAATTGATAATACCAATATTCAGATTGATCTGGGAGATTACATATATACTTATATGATATGATATGAATGTCTTTATCGGATGAAACATAAATTGAATGAGTCAGGGAATATGATTGATAGAGCATGAGGAAACAAACATAGAAACAGTTATGTATCCTATTTTACTTTGCCAGTCACTGTTTTTAACCCATAGAATTACAATTTTTTTCTTAATTAAGCTATTCTACAACTATTTATTGAGTGTATTCTATATGTCAGGCATTAAAGCAGATTCTGGGAATAAAGCATAGACCAATAATGGACATGGGTTTTGTCCTTATTGAAATTACTAATTAATAGGTTGAAAAGGCAATTAAATACACATATGCATACACACATAAGTACAGCTTCATGATAAAAATGAAGCCCTGAGGAAAAACAGGTCATATTTTGCCACTGGGGTAAAATACTTGAGAAAAACAACTTAAATGAAGAAAGATGTACTTTGGCTCATGGCTTTAAAGGTTTCAGTCCATGGTTGGCAGGCTTCGCTGCTGTAAGTCTTAAATGAGGCAGAGGGCATGGACAACAGATGCTCTTCACCTCCTGGCAACAAAGCAGAGAGAAGGGAAGAAGCCAGACAAGGGAAAGAATATAGTCCCCATGATTACACCCCCATGTACCCACTCAATTCAATTAGGTCCTACCTCTTACAGTTCCCAACACCTCACAATATTCCATTCAAATTATGAAGCCATCAATGGATTAATCCTCAGATGAGTTTAAATCTCTCAAATATACCCCAAATCCCAACCTCTGAATATTGCTACATTCTGGACCAAGCTTTAACATCTGAGCCTTTGGGGGACATTCCAAATCAAAATCAAGACAAATAATATTTTCTAAAAAAAATATTTTAAAAAGTTATTTGTTTAGAAATGGGAAGATTTATTTGACCAAATAATGACTAAAACATCATCTTAAAGAATTAAAACTTATAAAAAGATGTGAGAGAAAAATTTTCAGGTAGAGGAAGTAGGATGTGCAAAGTTTGTGGCTGGAATGAACATGGGTAAAGAAATTAGAAGACTAAAGTAGCCAGAGGGTCAAGATTAAATGAAGGATTGCTTTGAAGTAGCCTATAGAGGCAAAAAAGGGGCCAGGTTATTCAAATTTTATGTCCATATTAAGGAAGATTTTTTTTTTCTTTCTAAGAGCAACATGAAGATCATTGATTATTTTAGAGCTGGACACACACACACACACACACACACACACACACAGAGTATGCATTTTAAAAATATAACAAACTGGATACAGTATAGAGGGTGGAACCATATATTATTTTAAAGAAGATACACTAACAATTTGAAATGTAGTAGTAGTAGAAATGAAGAGAAGTGAATGCATTTCAGAGATTATGTCAAAGCAAAAATCTATAAGATTTGGTAATGGATTAAATAAGATGATAGTGAGTGAAAGAAAATGTAGTATCAAAAACTCCTCAAATTTCTGTTTATTTTCTATGCAAAGAATAAATTAGTATAGGCAAATAATATGAATAGACTTACACCAGTGATAATTTATTCATACAATGTATCTAAGACCTTTTCAGTTCTAAGGTTGTACATTTGATGACTGATAATAGCAATCAAATATTGAATACTTAATATGAATCGGTTGCCAACCTAATATTTCTTCCTGCATTCTCTTTTATCATTACACTAATATGATATGGGGATTGTTAATTTTATTATTCTTTTATTAATAAGAAAACACATGAGTCTCAGAGATTAGAGTACTTGTCTTTTACACACAGCTATAAGAATGGGTTTTGATTCCAAGTCTTTCTCACATTGGAGCGTGCATTATGTACCACTATAAAATACAGCCTCTCAGTCCTCTCTAGGTACATAAATTGTGGTAAAAGTTATACCTATTCAAATGAATCTCTCAAAATTAAGGCAATGATTCCATTTTCACTCTTGAGATGTTATGATGTCTTAGACCATAATATAATTAATAAATAATTTTGAAATTATCTATTTTAAAAGCAAACCCAAATTTTACATTATGGAGGCATTATCTTATTTTTCCACCCCATTATTCACACTTGGTTTAAATTGTAATTCGTTTGGCAATGAATTTTTCCTTTGCTTGATTTTATCAAGTCACAGCACAATGTCTTTGTAATTCATCTCAGTACTTCCTAAAAAATTATTATAATATTTAATAGAATAATATTTAGGGTTTCACCATTCATCTATATTGAAAAAGTAAATAGCTCTTCTTTCTGTATTTATCTATAAATTCACCTATATGTTGCACAGAAAAATGAAGGAAAAATTACTCTGTAGCTCTTTCATGTAGGGAAATTGAACTAAATGTAAAAAGGGCACAGATTTTAAAATCATACTATTAGATATAAAGCTATATTTTCTCAAAGTCACAGCAATATTTCAGTTGGAATATTATGAAATACCATGTCTTTCAATTGAGTGTGTGTGTAAAATGTCAGGAGAGCATTGAGTAGAAGTTAGAGAAATAGGACAAACCCCCACTCTATCACTTACTAACCAAATAAACTGAATGAGGTTAATAAATTTATCAAAGCCTATTAGTGGTTCTCAATGATGGCTATACTTTAGAAATACATGGTAGCTTTAAAAAAATACTAATATCTTGCTGTTACCCCTAGAGGCTTAAATTTAATTGCTTTAGTGTTAGAGATTGCACTTAAATTATAAGAAGTTTGGACTTCTCCAATATTTTTAAAAGTTTATCATGTAATTCAATATGCAGTCAAGTTTTGAGATTCAATGACAATATAGTCTAGCCTAAGCTTTAATTTCCTCATCTAAGAAAATGTAGATAATCATATTTATTCTTTTTTTTTTTTTTTTTTTTTTTTTTGGTACCGGGGATTGAACTCAGCGGCACTCGACCACTGGGCCACATCCCCAGCCCCTTTTTTGTATTTTATTAGAGACAGGGTCTCACTGAGTTGCTAAGTGCCTCGCCATTGCTGAGGCTGGCTTTGAACTTGCGATCCTCCTGCCTCAGCCTCCTAAAGTGCTGGGATTACAGGCGTGCGCCACCGCGCCCGGCGATAATCATATTTATTCTTACAAGGTGTGGGTTCAATCCCTCCCCCCTCAAGAATCACATTATTCCTACTACATAGTAAGAACCCAGTATATAAACTAATTGTAATCATTGTAATAGGGCTATTATTAATAATCCATGGGCTTACTTTATCTACTTACTTATTCAACAAACAATTGCTCTGAGTCAGCTATATGTCAAACTCCAGATAAGATGGTAACCAAGTGATCTGTATTCCTGTTCTGATGGAACTCACATCCTAGGACATGTAACAAGAAATAAGCAAATAAAGAATTAAGAACATAGAACAACTGCGGGTTAAGTACTATTAAAAAAAAAAAAAAAAAAAAAAAAAAAACAAAAAAAAAACCTAAATGAATAAGACTATTTTGGATACATTAGGAAAGTCTTCTTTCAGATGCCATTTAAGCAGTGACCTGAATTAAAACTGCAAAATATTCACATATCAGAGGTAATTGATGCCCAAGCCATAAGAATAGCAAATACCAAGGTGCTCACATTAGGTTATTAATATTTCCAAAGTCCATTTTCTTTCTTTTTCTTTCTTTTTTTTTTTTTTTTTTGCTTGTGATATTCTGTTTTTATTTTATTTATTTAATTTAAAAAATTATTTTTATTTATAATAGTATTATGTATTACAATTCATAATGCACATATAGAGCATCTTTTTACATACAACTGTTTGTATACAAAGTATATTCATACCATTCATGTCTTCAATCATGCATTTAGGATAATGATATCCATCTTATTTCACTCCAGTCAGAATGGCAGCTATCAAGAACACAAACAACAATAAATGTTGGAGAGGATGTGGGGAAAAAGGCACACTCATACATTGCTGGTGGGACTGCAAAATGGTGCAACCGTTATGGAAAAGCAGTATGGAGATTTCTTGGACAACTGGGAATGGAACCACCCTATGACCCAGCCATCCCACTCCTGGGTCTATTCCCAAAGGACTTAAAAACAGCATATTACAGTGACACAGCTATCTCAATGTTTGTAGCAACACAATTCACAATAGCTAGGTTGTAGAACCAAATTGGATGTCCCTCAGCAGATGAGTGGATAAAGAAAATGTGGTATATATACACAATGGAATTTTACTCAGCAATAAAAGAAAATAAAATAATGGCATTCGCAGGTAAATGGATGAAATTAGAGAATATAATGCTAAGTGAAATTAGTCAATCTCAAAAATCCAAATACCGAATGTTTTCTCTGATATAAGGAGGCTGGTTCACCATGTTGTTGGATCAGGGTACATAGGAGGATTAGAGGAACACTAGAATGGTCAAAGGGAATGGAGGGGAAGGGAGGGAGCAAGTGGGAATGGAGGGAAAAAAACAAAAGGTGGTTATTTATTTAATTTTTAAATAGAAGTACATTCCTTCTCTCTCTTCCCTTCATTCACCTTTATCTATTCCACTGATCTTTCCTCTATTCTTTATTTTTATCCTGCCTTTTACTTTGCAATAGCTTCTTCATATCAAAGAAAACATTTGACTTTGACTTTTTGGGAATAGCTTGTTTCACTTAGCATAATAGTCTCCAGTTCCACTGACAAATGCCATAAAATCATTATTTTTTATGGCTGAGTAATATTCCATTGTGTATATATACCACATTTTCTTTATCCATTCATCTGTTGAAGGTTACCTAGATGGGCTCCATAGCTTGGCTGTTGTGAATTGTGTGGCTGTAAACATTGATATGGCTGTTTGCTGCAACCTGCATAGTCATTATTTCAGGTAAAAGAACCCTGCAGTAAAGGGATGAAGAAAAGAAAAAGAGACACACAAAAAGAGATAAAGCCAGTTCCTGTTGGTTCAGTAATAACCCTGATATTAAGCAGTGTCCACTACCTAGCTCCTCACTTTTATTATATAGGTTTTAACATCAAAGGATTTGTTAGAAAGTTTCTTCAAAATAAACAGAACTGAAGTTTAAGGTATAAACTTCCCAATTAAAACTATCAGCATGCACCCATAATTCTCTACTTGGGGAAGCTGGCATTTGAACACAAAGTTAAGAACTGATAAATCTCACATGCATGTGGCAAAATTTTGCTTCAAAAATGGACATTCTCTCTTCACCCCATTGATGTTTCTTTTGCTTCAAAAAGCTTTTTAGTTTGAATCCATACCATTTATTAATTCTTGATTTTATTTCGTGCACTTTAAGAGTCTTGTTAAGGAAGTCAGGGCCTAATCTGACATGAAGATTTGGGCCTGCTTTTTCTTCTATTAGGCATAGGGTCTCTGGTCCAATTCCTAGGTCCGTGATCCACTTTGAGTTGAGTTTTGTGCATGGAGAGAGATAGGGGTTTAGTTTATTTTGCAGCATATGGATTTCCAGGTTTCCCAGCACCATTTATTGAAGAGGTTAATTTTTCTCCAATGTATGTTTTTGGTACTTTGTCTACTATGAGGTAACTGTATTTACATTGGGTTGCCTCTGTTTCTTCCATTCTGTACCCTGGTCTACAAGTCTATTTTGGTGACAATACCATGCTGTTTTTGTTACCATAGCTTTGTAGTATAGTTTAAGGTCTGGTATTGTGATGACTCCTGCTTCACTCTTTCTTGCTAAGGATTGCTTTAGCAATTATGGGTCTCTTATTTTTCCAAATGAATTTCTTGATTGCTTTTTCTATTTCTGTAAGGGATGTTGGGATTTTAATGGAATTACATTGACTATGTATATTGTTTTGGGCAGTATGGCCATTTTGAAGTAATGATTCTGCCTATCCAAGAACATAGGAGATCTTTCCATCTTCTAAGGTCTTCTTCAATTTCTTTCTTTAGTGAGAGTCTACATTTTGGGAGCACATTTTTGACACATGCATATCAAGATGGAGCACTAATCTCCAGGATATATAAGGAACTCAAAAAACTTGACACCAAAAAAACAAACAACCCAATCAATAAATGGACTACGGAGCAGAACAAATACTTCTCAGAAGAAGAAATACAATCAATCAACAAATATATGAAAAAATATTCAATATCTCTAGTAATCAGAGAAATTCAAATTAAAACTACTCTAAAATTTCATCTCATGCCAGTTGGAATGGCAGTTATTGTAAGCTGCCTGTCAGGGCCAGCCATGGCGCCGCCACGGGAGGAAAATTCTCGGAGGCAGAGTTAAGCTTTTACTACTTTTACTTCTACTTTCTTAGAGCTTAGAGAGGGAAAGAAAGATTTTTCTTAGAGAGGGAAAGAAAGATTTTTAAAGAAAGATAGAGCTTAGCTTCTTCTTAGCTTAGAGAAAGATTAGAGCTTCTTTCTTCTCTCTTCTTTCTTCCTTCTTCTTTCTTCTGTCTTCTGTCTTCCTCAGGAGCCTCGGCCTAACTCTGACCAGTCATTACTTCTTCTATCTGGTTTCTCTTCTGTCTTCTATCTGGTTTCTCTAACCGCTCTGCCTACGTTCTGGCCGCTCTGATTCTTCTGACCGACCGAGTGACTGCCCGGCTGACTGAATTCTCCGTTCTCCTAACTCGGACCGCTTTCATCCGGTTATATACCTTCAGGTTTGCGGGTGCCTACAGGTGCGTCACATACATATCAGGTGGAACTTATGGCTTCCAGCTAGCTACAACAGCCCTTCCTAATTAGGGCTCCTTCAAGTTATCAATAATAAAAGCAACAATATGTGTTGGCAAGGATGTGGAAATAAAGGTACATTGTATGTTGCTGGTGGGACTGCAAATTGGTGCAATGGAGATTCCTTAGAAAACTTGGAATGGAACCACCATTCAATGCAGTTATCCCACTCATCAGTCTATACCCTAAAAACTTAACAACAGAATACTACAGTAACACAGTCACTTCAATGTTTATAGCAGCACAACTCACAATTGCTTCACTGTGGCAGCAACCTAGATGCCCTTCAATAAATGAATGGATAAAGAAACTGTTACATAGACACAATGGAATATTACTCAGCATTAAAAGAGAATAGAATTATGTCATTTGCAGGTAAATGGATGGAGTTGGAGAATATCATGCTAAGTGAAGTAAGGCAATCCCCAAAAAAACCAAAGACAGAATGTTCTCTCTGATAAGTGGATGCTGACCCATAATGGGTGTGTGGGGGGGGGTAGTGCATAGGGAGAATGGAAGAACTTTGATTGGGCAAAGGTGGGGAGGCAAGGTAGGGGAGGGGTCATGGAGGTAGGAAAGATGGTGGAATGAGATGAACATTATTAATCCAAGGTACATATGTGACTGCACATGTGCTGCAACTCTACATCTTGTACAGCCAGAGAAATGAAAAGTTGTGTTCCATTTGTGTACAATGAATTGAAATGCATTCTGCCATCATGTATAACTTATTAGAACAACAACAAAAAATAACTGATGAGTCCATGGCTGGCACAGAATTTCCCTTTGAGCAGGGCATCACCACAGCACCTGGACAGTCTCAAATCACTGCCCTTGTTCAGAGAGTTCCCAGCCAGTAAGGGAACTCTGTCGCCAGACACCTCAAGGACAATACTTCATTTGCTGCTCAAGACAACTGTGTCACTGTAATATTCTGATTTTATTTTTACTGATTAATATGAAATATTGACTATTTTGTAAATTCAAGCTTTTTCATAGCTCTAGAAATATATGTGTGTGTGTTTATGCATAAACACACACAGACACACACACATATATATATATACATACAGTGTTCATAGGATGTGGGAAAAGGGCTATATTGATTTTAAATCCTTTGGAGTATACTGAGGAGTGGGATAGCTGGGTTAAGTGGTTGTTCCATTCTTAGTTTTTCAAGGAATCTCCATAATGCTTTCTAGAGTGGTTGCACCAGTTTTCAGTCACATCAGCAATGTATGCATGTACCCTTTTCCCCACATCCTTATTAGAATTTATTGTTACTTTATTCTTTATAACTGCTATTCTGACTGCAGTGAGATGAAATTTCAATATAGTTTTAATTTGCATTTCTCTAACTGCTGGAGATGTGGAACATTTTTCATATATTTGTTGACCATTTATATTTTTTTGTTTTGAGAAGTGTCTGTTTAGTTTCTTTGCCCATATAGTCATTGGCTTGTTTATTTTTGTGGGTTTTTTAAATTATTTGTATATCCTGGATATTAATACCCTATTGGAGGAGCAGGTGGCAAAGATTTTCTCCCATTCTGTTGGCTCTCTTTTCATGCTTTTAATTGTTTTCTTTGCTGTGAAAAAAAGGGTTTTTTTTTAGTTTGATGATATCACACTTACTGATTTTTTAATTTTTTTTCTTGTGCTATATGAGTCTTTCTAAGGAAGTTATTTCTTGTGCTGACATGTTGGAATGTAGGACCTCCATCTCCTTCTAACATTTATGTTCTAATTCCTAGGACTATGATCCACTTTGAGTTCATGTTTGTTCATGGTATAAGACAGTGGTTAAATTTTATTCAACTCCATGTGAATTTCTAGTTTTCCTAGCACTATTTGTTTAAAATACCATCTTTTCTCTAATGTGTGTTTTGTTACATTTGTCAAATATGAGATAACTGTATTTTTGTGGGTTTGCCTCTGTGTCTTCTGTTCTATTGGTCTTTATGCCTGTTTTGGTGCCAGTGTACCATGTTGTTTTTGTTATTGTATCTCTGTAGTATAATTTTAGGTCCAGTATTTTGATGCCTTCTGCTATGCATTTCTCCTAAGGATTGCTTTGGCTATTCTGGGTCTCTTACTTTTTCAAATGAATTTCATAACTACTTTTTCTGCTTCTGTGAAGAACATCCAAAAAAAAAAAAAAGGATTTTTTAAATGAGAATTTGCATTGAATCTGTACAGTGCTTTTGGTAATATGGCCATTTTGACAATATTAATTTTGCCTATCCAAGAACATGGTAGGTCTTTCCATCTTCTAAGGTCTTCTTTAATTTCTTTCTTTAGTGTTCTATAGTTTTTATTGTAGAGGTCCTTCACCTCTTTTGTTAGATTGATTCCCAAGTATTTTATTTTTTGAGGCTATTGTAAGTGAGACAGTTTTCCTAATTTATTTTTTCAGTAGACTCATCATTGGAGTATAGGAACACAATTAATTTTATGAGTATTGATATTGTATCCTCCTGCTTTGCTGAATTCACTTATGAGCTCTGGAAGTCTTCTGGTGAATTTTTTTTTTTTTTTTTGGTCTTCTATATATGAGATCATGTCAACAGCCAACAAAGATAATTTGAGGTCTTCCTTTCATATTTACAACCCTTTAATTTCCATCTCTTGGCTGATTTCTGTGGCTACAGTTTCAGTAAGGTGGGCATTCTTGCCATGTTCCTATTTTTAAAGAACATGCTTTTAGGTTTTTCTTCTTTCAAAATAATATTGGCCATGGGTTTGTCATACATAGCCTTTCCAATGTTGAGGTAAGTTCCACTATCCCTAGTTTTTCTAGTGTTTTAAACATGAATGGATGCTGTATTTTGTCAAAATCTTTTTCTGCATGTGATTCTTGTCCTTAAGTCTTTTTATGTGGTAAATTACATTTATTGATTTCCATATGTTGAACCAACCTTATGTCCCAGGGAATAGACCTCCTTGATCATGGTGCTCTATTTTTTAATGTGTTTTTGTATGTGGTTTATCAATATTTTATTAAGAATTTTTTCATCTATGTTCATCAAGGTTATTGTGATGTGTCTTTGTCAGGTTATGTTATCAGGGCAATACTGGCTTCATAGAATGAATTTGGCAGTTTTCTCTCCTGTTGTATTTTATGAAATAATTTGAGGAGGATTGGTATTAGTTCTGTTTTAAAGGTCTGGTAAAACTTGGCTGAGAATCCATCTAGTTCTGAGCTTTTCTTTGTTGGAAGTCTTTTGATAGCTGCATCATTTTCATTACTTGAAATTAATATGCTTAAGTTTTCTATATCCTCCTGGTTCAATTTGAGTAGATTATCTGTGTCTAGGAATTTGTCATCAATATCTTCAAGATTTTCTAACTTATTGGAACATACATTTTCAAAATAGTTTCTGATGATCCTCTGTATTTCAGTTTTGTCTGTGATAATTTTCATGTCATATTTTGATAATTTGAATTTTTTTCCTCATCAATATAGTTAATCCTTTCAAAAAATCAACTCTTTTGCCGGGCGTGGTGGCACATGCCTGTAATCCTAGCACTTGGGAGGCTGAGGCAGGAGGATCGGGAGTTCAAAGCCAACCTCAGCAATGGCGAGGCACTTAGCAAGTCAGTGAGACCCTGTCTCTAATAAAATACAAAAATAAAAAGGGCTGGGGATGTGGCCGAGTGGTCAAGTGCCCCTGAGTTCAAGTACCCGGTACAAAAAAAAAAAAAAAAAAAAAAAATCAACTCTTTATTTTTCATTGATATTTTTCCATTTTTTATTCTCAATTTCATTGATTTCAGCTTTGATTTTAATTATTTCATATCTACTGACTTGGGTGTTGGATTATTCTCTTTTTTCTAGGGCCTTAAGATGCAATGGTAGAATATTTATTAAGTATTGTTGTATTTATTGATGACTGAGCTCAATGCTATGAACTTAATCACTTCAATACCTTCATACAGACTATGAGATTTTGATATGTTATATCACTACTTTGATTTACTTCTATGATTTTTTTTTAATTTCATTGATTTCTTCATCTATCCATTCATCATTCAAAATGTATTATTGTCAGGCATGGTGGCACACACCTATAATTCCAGTGGCTGAGGAGGCTAAGACAGGAGGATCAAGAGTTCAAAGCCAACCTCAGCAACCAGCCTCAGTGCCTTAGCGATGTGCTAAGCAACTCAGTGAGACCCTGTCTCTATACAAAATACAAAATAGGGCTTGGGATGTGGCTCAGTGGTCAAGTAGCCCTAGCTCAATTCCAGGTACCCTCCCTTCAAAAAAAAAAAAAAGTGTATTGTCAATCTTGAGATGTTAGAGTATTAGAGTGGTTTCTGTATTTTTAAAATTTTTTTATTATTGATTTCTAAGTTAATTCCAACATTATCCAATAGAATGCAATGTATTTTCTCCATATTTTTTTATTTCTTTGTATTTACTAAGATTTGCTTTGTGATCTAAAGTACAGTATATTTTAGAAAATGTTCCATATTCTCTGAGAAGAAAGTGAATTCAGTCATTGATGGATGAATTATTCTATAGATCGATATCTGTTAGGTTTATATTATTAATTGTATTTTTTAGTTCTGTAGAATCTTTGCTTAGTTTTTGTTTGGATGATATATCTAGTGGTGAGAAAGGCATGTTAAAGTCATCCAGTATTATTGTAGTGTGGTATCTGATTCTTATTTTGAGAAGCATTTGTTTGATATATGTAGATGCTCTGTTGTCTGGGGCATAAATATCTATGATCATTATATATTGTTGATCTATGGTTCCATTACACAATGTTAAGTGACTTCTGATTAATCTTGGCTTAAATCCAATTTATCTAATATGAGAATAGCTACCCATGCTTGTTTATGAGTCCCATGCTAAAGGTTTATTTTTTCCTATTGTTTCACCTTTAGTCTGGGATGTCTTTGCCTGTGAGTTGACTCTTTCAGACAGCATATTATTGGATTGTGCTTTATAATCCAGCCTGCCAACATATGTCTTTTAATTAAAACATTTAGGTCATTTATATTCAATGTTATTCTTGAGAGGTGACTTTTATTTCCTGCTATTTTGATTAATTTTTATTGTTTATTTCTAATATGTAAGTTGGACTTGATTGTCCTTTAAATGTCTATTCTAGTGTATCTCCTCCCTGTACTGATGTTCATTTTTATTTTTCATTTCATCTTCTTGTTTTTTTAGTGCATGCTTACTAGTTTTGAATTCTTTTAGCTAGTGTTCATCTTGGAAAGTTTTTATTTCATCTTCAATTAAGAATCTTATATTTTCAGAGTATAGTATTCTTGGTTGGCTTCCATTTCCTTTCAAAGCTTGGTGTATATTTTTCCAAGTCCTCCTGGCTTTTAGCATCTGCACTGAGAAATCTGTTTTAATCCAGATTGGTTTGCTTCTAAATATGATGAGTTGTTTTTCTCTTGCAGCTTTTAAAATCCTATCCTTAATCTGTACTTTAGGAATTTTCATTATAATGTGTCTTGGAGTGGATCTATTGTGATTTTGTATATTTAGAATCCAATGTGTCTCTTGTATTTGAATTTCCATCTCATTCTTAAAGTTTTGAAAATTTTCTTATATTATTTCACTGAAAAGATTGTGCATTCCTTTTGCTTGTGTTTCAGAACCTTCATCTATCCCAATGAATTGTATATTTGGCCTTTTAATGTTATCCCAGATTTCTTGAATATTCTATTAATTGTCCCCTAATGTCTTTTTTTTCTGATCAGTTTTATTTTAAAGATTATATACTTTGTCTTAGGCCTGAAAATCTATCTTCAAAGAAGTCTAATCTATGGGTGATACTTTCCATTGAGTATTTAATTTGTTTTATTGATTCTTACTTACATTTCTAGGATTTCTGTTTGATTATGTTTCAGAATCTCTCTTTTTATTGAGGTGCTCATTTACTTCCTACATTTTCTCTCTGATTTTACTCCTTAGATTTTCTTTTAGCTCATAGAACATTCTAACTATGAACTTAATAAATTTCTTCTCTAACATTTTCTCCACTGTGGTGTCAATGAAGTCTGTTGTTGAAACATTATGGACTATTTGGGATGGTTTGGAACATTGCTTTTTAATATTGTTTTTCTGTCCTCCCATCTATTGATATAGCACTGACTTCTTCTTTTAAGTAAAGGACTACTTTGAGAGTTTGTTTTTCTTAATAGCTCTGGGTTGGGTGAATATCCAGATAAGGGTATTTTAATTCAATGTGTGACCTATGCTTATCCCAGTATCAGCACCACTTTAAGAGATGCCACTGAGCCCTACTTACTATAATCACTGCAGAGCCAAGCCTCTGATTCAAACTTGTAAGAAACAAAAGCTTGTTTTAATTGTTCTCCACTATTCCTCAAATTCATCTATAAACTTTATAATAAAGTTCTGGAATAGGGAAAAAATAGTTGTTAAATTAGTAAACTTACTGTAACTTTAAATGAGGGCTAAAAGGGGAGAAAAAGAAATATTAGTAGAAGATGAGAGATAAAAAGAAAGAAATAGAGAAAAGAATATAAAAATAATTTATATCAAGATAGAAAGGAGAAATAGATGAATGGTAGGTATTTGAGGCAATATCAGATAATGCAGGAGGATGAGTAGGGGGTAAAAGGAGCCAATATAGGTTTGGGTCTGTAGCTCAGTTGTAGAGTGCCTGCCTGGCATGTGTGAGGAACTAGGTTTGATCCTCTGCACCATGTAAAAACAAACAAACAAATAAATAAATAAAGATGTTCATCTACAACTAAAAAAAATGTTTTAAGAAAAGGCACAAATATAAACTAGAATTAACAAAACATAGACAGGAAGATTGATTCCAGTTAATGTTTTAAACCATTCTATGAAATTTATTCACATAAAATGGATTGAAAGTATATCGTAGACTCTTAGGTTAATAATTATCATTCAAATTAAATAGTTATTCATATAATCAAAATTGACATTAGAGTTGTTTATAGTAACCCATGTCAAGGTGAAGAAAATTCTTCTTGAATCTTGATTTAGATTTCATTGATGTTTGGACATTTAGCCAGTGCTCCTCAGTCTTTGGCTGTGGATCTCTCCTGAGTTTCTTGAGCACAGGAGCTACTTCCCTGGTTGCTATTAACCTCTTAACAGCAGCTTCTGGTTTGTCACCTCAGGGACCTGCAGCTAACTGCCTGGAGGTTGTAGTGTTGTGACTTGGCTGTTTCTATTGTGTTCAGTCATTCTGGATTCAGGCACTGGAGTGTCATGGTAATTGCTGTGGGTTGCTGTGTACTTGCTCCCCTTTACAGAATCCTTTTTGTAGTAGTGAAGTACCTGGTATCTGTGATTGCAAGAATTCTGATTGTGGGTTTTCTGCAGGTGTTCTGTGCTGCACAAGCATTCTGCTGGCCGATGCCACTCTCTGAGGTACTATAGTGAAGTGTCTCTGATAGTTCTCCTGGACTTTAAGTTTCCATTGCACCATAGGTTGTGAGTAGTTGGCATTGATTCCCCCTGTTTACTAAGTCTGATGCAAGGTCTCATAAGTATCCATACAGTGCCCTTTCACTCTCCAGTTGTAATAACATGTCAGGCTGTGCACCAGTTAAGGCAGGGATCAGCCCCTTCTTCCTGCATTACCAGGCTCTGGTAATTTTCCACTTGGTCTCTATGTCATTGAATATTCAGAAAGCTTTCATTTTCTACAGCCCCATGATCCTAGGGTTGTTGCTAGGCTTCCAGTGATGGCTCCCCTCAATGTCAGTGGTCAGAGACTGGTGAATCCATGTTCCTCTGTTCTAGGCCAAAGCTGCTTTATTGCTGTCTCTTTCTGAATTGAGTGAGTGTACTCTGCATGGAGCTTTCTGCCCTTGCCTGGGTTGTACTGTGTTTGTGGTGAGAGGAAGGAAGAGGGGTTTCAAGCAATTTGTGGATAGTAGTATTGGTCCTTCTAGAAGTTTTTTCCAGCTAGGTTGTTAAAAAGTTTCCACTATAGGAGACTTCCCTCTGGTTTAATTTGCAGATGTCTAGGCATGGCATTATGCCATGTTGATTTAAATGGGTAACTGGTTGGGTGAGGATTCCACAAGATGGTTGTGGACCACCATCTCAGTTTTCTTTTTACAAATTGGTTTTAAACTGTTTGCTCTGTTTTAAGGACTCTTTTGTTACTGTCACAATCTAAATTTGATCTTTCCACATGTTGTTGAGTGGGTGTGTTTAAAAGATTTTCCACTACCCTCTCTGTCTCTTTCTCTCTCTGTTGCCCCCCTCCCCCCTTTCCCATACCTAGGTTTGGATTCAGGGAACTCTTGAGTTTATTTTCACTCTAATAAACTATCTCCCAGTCTCTCCAACTCTTGGACTTTGTAATATTGAGTCATGGGGCATTTATTTTGCCATCCACCTCTTGTTTGTTTGTTTGTTTTTTGAGTTTTACTTAATGTTTAATTATATAAAATGGCTACCTGATAGAGTTTTTTTCTTTCTTAGATTAGCATTTTAAAATTGGCTGCAAGGTTTTAATGCTATTTAAACATAATTATGTAGATTTATATTATCAAATGCAATGATATTACAATATCACCAAATCTTCCTTTCTGTGCTGTCATCCTCCTATACTGCTTCAAAAGTGTAAACTTCCAAAAATAAATTGAGATATCAAGCAGTTACACTAAGCATTTAAGTCGTCTTTCAATATCTTTTGAATATCAAACTTGGTATTTATTTAGAGATAATCTTTTTCTTGTTTTTCTGGGTTTGTTTTTTTGGCAGTACTGAGGATTGAATCCAGGGTTCATGCATAGGTACACATACTCTACCTACCACTGAGCTACATCCACAGTTTTTAAAGAGAATTTTAAATTAAAAAAAAAAAAATAGGTAGTTCTCAGTTGAGTATTTTTATTATTATTATTTTCACAACATAAAATTTTTAATTACTTCAAAAAGTCCCCTCATGCCCATTTCCAGTCAATTACCTCCTGTATATATATTTTTTACTTTATTTATTTATTTATTTTTATTTGTTCTTTATAGGTATACATGACAGAAGGGCATATTTTGACATATTTTACACACATGGAATATAACTTATTCTAATTAAGATCCTATTCTTGTGGTTATACATGATGTGGAATTTCACCAGTCATGTATTTATATACTAATATAGGAAAGAATTATGTCCAATTCATTCTACTTCCTTTCCGAATCCCATGCCTGCACCTCTTAATTCTGCTTTCATTTGATACCTCCTTTCTGTGAGGAGATTGGGTCTCACTTCTTAGCTCACTTCCACCATCTTTCTGTCTCATCTATCCAAAGTGCACTTTCTTATAATATGTAAATTGTTTTCAATATCCACATGGTTAAAAAAAAACCTGCTTTTTCCTTAACAAATATTAAATGACAGCAAGATTTCATGTTCTCACCTTTTGATATTATAATAAATAAATTATCAATATGATATAATTATCCCTATTTTTTAGAAATGGATAAGATTCAGTAAAGTTCATTATTATGTTAGTGTCCTATAATGAATAGTAATGTTGGAATTAAAAGTCAAGAGTTTAAATTTGTCTTTCACTAGAGCTAGTGAACATGTCATCTTTGAAATAATGGAGCAGTCTTCTCTTATATGCATTTATTGTAGTAAATGTATTTTTATCTATCAGCAAATGTTTGAAAACATTTCTGGCCTGTGATTAGACTAATTTAACTATCCCAACATAAAATAGTATATTCATAGGAAAAGGAACAATGGAGAGGGATACATAGTAACACTGGAATAAAATCAGTGAGCAAAAATACATGCAGAGAAACAAATTTCAAATAATAAATAATATTTAATTGACAGAAGAGGTAGAAGTTAATGCATATAGTGTCCATTCATATTTTTAAAACACCTGTATTTCTGAATGGATAAAGGTCATAAAATTTTGTGGTATACATGACTTCATCCTCTCACATTTTCTCCTGCCAAGAAATGCTACACGTGTGTGTGTGCGCGCGCGCGCACTCGTTTGCACACACACACACACACACACACACACACACACACACACACACGCATGCTGGCTCAACTTTAATTTAGAAAGTTAGAGTAGCCTTTTGGTTAAGAGGATAGATTTTAGGGTCAGATGTACGTAGGTTTAATTCACAATATACCACCTAACTATCTATATGACTGCAAATAACTTATAAGCCTCAGTTTCTTGATGTATAAAGCAGAAATAATCAAATACATTCCATATAGTTGTTACACTGGTGCTTCAAAATTCTATTTGCTTGGTTTGACTGGCTGTAATTTATCCTTGTTAGTTCCTGTTTCCAAGACAGGGAAGCTGAGCTATGCTAAACAGACTGAAGGAAGCCAAGGTTAAATCTGTAAAACAAGGATCTGCTCCTTTTAAGCTTCCTGGCATTTGAATAACAGCCACACTGCTAGAGATGTCACGAGGAAACATCTCTGTAAAAGCATTTCTTCTCTCAGATAATAAAGTGAGAAGTTTAAGTTATAAAATGTGAATGATAAATGTTTCCCATCAATAATATAAATGAATTAATTAATCTATGGGCAACTCTGTATGAAGAAGTCTCTGGCAGAGGACAGTGCTGCTTAAAACTGAATGTGCAGAAAAATCACTTGGACAATTTGAAAAAAAAAATAGAGGTTCTGACACAGTAGGTCTGGGCTAGGCCCTGGATTCTGCTTTTCTAACAAGCTTTCAAGTGCTGCTACTGTGGCTGCTACAGATCTCAATATTAGTAGCAAGAGTGAAGGAAAGACTACTGAATCAGAAGTAAGAAGTCCTAGAAGGTTTATTTTATGACTTTGTATCAAGTCTCCTGATGTTAAAGAGGGCACGATCATACTTTTCCTTCTTTTTCTTTGTCTTCTACAATGTGACTATTGAACATCTTTATACATAAAATAATATATAATATATAATAATGTATGGTATAATATTATAAAATATATAATATGTGATATAATAGTATGGGGATGTTTAAACATGCAATTGTTCACATAAAAATAAGATGACATAGCATCAGTTACCTCTCAGAAATTCTAAAGAACAATGCAATATTCTGGCTATATTCTGAAGTGAGTGCTCTCTTCATATTATGTCTTTTCCACCTCATTCTTTTTACAACACATCTCCAAAAATAAACAAAAGAAATAAGACTGGGGAAGCAAGTGAGCAACTAAGAAGATCACATATTAGTGAACATGAATTTTTTTTTTTTTTTTGCTTTGGTATATGCTTTTTTTAAAAGGGAAAATGAAAAAAGTTTGAGAGAGAACATGAATTTTAGTTTAATCTGTGGAAATTCCAAGTATTTGAGGAACTAGAGTACCCTCCTGGATATAGGAGCCTCCTGCAATAGCTTGAACTTCTCTTTAGTATCATAGGTTGACAACATTTTGGACCTATACTAGGAAATCTTTTAATGAAAAGAATTTTACTTTACATTTTTTTCCAGCATTATGATGAAACTCAACTATTATAGGTTAAGGTGGGAAAAAGTAATGTTCTCTCATGTTTCTAAAGTGGCTGTCCTTACATCAAAATCTTTTTTTCCTCTTTATTCCTCATACTTATAGCAAAGATATTATCCTCACCTCTTAAAAAAGTGCTGGCAATCATGGAAAGAACTGTTATCTATCATAGATAATGGCAATTTAACCACATGGTAAAATGCTGTTGTCATTTGATGCACTTTGATGGGAAGAATGTCAATGAAGTTTTATTTCTCCCATGAATTTTAAAGGGAAAATAAACCATTAGTGCCAAAACTGACTACAATATACTTCTATGACACTGTAAAAATTGCACATTAAAAAATTGACTGGTGTGCTTCTAAAACTAATCTACTTTCACATCTATTACATAATTAAAATATATTCTGAAGGCTACTTTCTTCTCCCTTTCCTCAACACTTATGATCTGGCTGCTTGTCAGGGCATATCAGAAGACAGGAATCTTACATCTGTTTTATTCAAGGCCAATTATAAGGATTTTTAATGTAAAGTTCTCTCTTTAAATATACCATCTCACAAAGACAGTCTGAAGGTGGAAAAGGGTGATAGAGTCAGTAAGATCTCAGTTCACTTGATGCATTCTAGTTTAAAATTTCTTTCTAAAAAATAGTTGACAGAGAATTTATATCTAATTAATATTCTAGTTATACACTTTTTTTCAGTTTTACAGGATCAACAACCATCACATAAGTTTGGTTCACATTCTTATAGTCAGTTTGAATATTTCTCAGGCAAACATGGGGTAATTGTGTAAGGTTTACAGGGTTCAAGTTAAATGCAAGAAGACAAAAGGCATTCATTTCCATAGGTGCTGCCCGGAAATATTTGGGCAGATTTAAGTCTAGAAATATACCTATGGCAGGCTGGTCTATGTGAGTATAGACATATGATAGGCTAGTCTCTGTGAGTCACCTCATTTGAGAAAATCCAAACTTTCTCATTTTAACTCCCTTGGTGTTTCTCAAGCATACAGCTAGGTCGTTCTGTCTTTAATTATTTGGAAGGATGCCAGCTCATCTCTTCTCCAGCTTTGGCTGCTGAAAGTTGCATGGAGGCTCAGTGACATCTGAGTCCAGAGGAAATGAATGGAACAGCTGAGTGTCATCAGGGTAATGATGGGATCTTATTGCACTCTAAATCTATTATTTGGGACAAAAATAAAGCAGGGGATTTTCCTGGCATTTCAATTATAAGAAAATGTAGGGGCAGTGAGACGAAAGTTTTGGAGAGAAACTCAGAGCACTAACTTCCATTTTTACCATTAGAATGTATGAAATTATGAACCAGAGAATAGTTTTCAGTTTTAACACAATTTCCTAAACCATTTAAGAATATTCAGTGGAATTAATTTTTGTTACTTGTTTGTCTTAATGTTTGGATTTTAATGAGGAAGATAATGTGTCCAAAACATCTTGTGCAATGTATAATTCCTCTTGGCCTTATTTCTTATTCCAGTCACTGCTTTTGGTGACCAGTTAAGTTTTCTGCAAACATATCTCATCATCTTACTTCCTGCCTCATGGCTTTTCTGACACCTGGCACAAGGAGCCTGTGACTTTGGCTGGTCTTTACACCAGTGCTAATAGAAATTACATGTGTTAATGCTTTTAAGTCAATTATTAATCTACAAGGAGAGAACAATAAATAAATGAATGCATCACCCCCAGTTATTAGAAGTTTCTATAGAATCAAAAGCAGTTACCTGGAGTGGTAGTGAATTGGATGATGCTTTCTTAAATGGGTTTTCCTGCATTCCAAGCCTGTTTCACTGGCACCTGTTCCTCATCTGTGCTCCTTGAGATTATATTACTAATTGAAATTCTCATATATGAGCCTTTGTCTCAAACATAGTTTCTGGGTTACAGTCTAAGACAGGTAATTGAACTCCCCTTCTCCTGCCCTCCTTTGGCATTCATGCTACATTAGATAGTTCCCACCAATCCCCACTTAACCATTTGCTTGAGGTCATGTAATTACTTTACCCATGCTTAGGAAATAATGAAGAAATTTATATCCACAGAGAATGATCCTACAGGAAACTCAAGAATATCCACCACCTTGGTTTCATTTTCCCCTGGTTTATATGTTTATATAATCACAATGGGTATTCAAATTATTTCCCTAATGGGGGTTGGGTGGGGCATTGTTTGTGTTAATCTCCAGGGAATGGTAAAATTGCTTCATACATTTCTAGGGAGTATACATTAAAGATATTTTTTCCAAGTCTATAATTGTTGTAGTTTTTCTAACTGTTCTCCCCACCCTACCATGTTTATCTATATGCGTTCAGGGGATAATAGCAGTTGTTGGAACAATTTTCTGTGGTTCACTACAGGAATAAAAACGTTACACAGCTACCCCACAGGAAAGCATTATGTAAAGATTTTTCAATGACTAACAGGATTTCATTACCAGGTAGAATACTAACTGAATTGATTTATAGGCTAAATAAATGTGCTTTTATTAGTATCTTCTTTTTGGTGATGATCTAAATGTTGTGGGATGTTCATGATAATCCTGATTTCTTGGATTATGCAAGCTATTTTCTACCTAAAGATTTTTTTATCAAAACAGCTTATTAGTTAATCAGCTAGTCATCCTTTGCAAAAGCCCTGTGATCTTTAAAATTTTATTAAATACAGTAGCCACACCATAAAAGTAATACACAGAAAATGTGGAAAGATTTATGCATGATTTATTCATAAGGTTTTGGTCTTCAAGTACCAGAGGATTAAAAACATGTCTAAATATTAATGTGGATTGGCATATTTATAAGAAATATTTTTATGTATTCACACATGAAAAATGTTTGATACTATGTGCACATGTTGTAGTTTAATATGAATATGGATTAATATATGCAAATAAAAAGAGCTACAATGACTAATTGTAATATTTTGCATTAATACTCTACTATAAAATGACCTCAAAAATAAACCAGAATTGAAAAAGTCTAGTGAGTATTTATAAGTTGCAAGTTAAGAACTTAGACTTTGGCATATAGCCTTCCTGGTTTCAAAAGAACTTGGGTAAGTTAGCTTTCCTAACCTCTGTTCTATTTTTTTGTATTAAAAAATAATACAAACACATAATTAAAGCAACTAAGATTTATACAGTGCTTACTGTATTGTAGGCAACCTAAGGTATGTCAACTAATTTGATCTTCTCAACAAACCTATGAAGTGTTATCATTCTCTTTTACAAATGAGAAAAGTGAGGCACAGAGAGATTCAGTGGCTCACTGTGTTCAACTTGATAATAGAGCCAGGATTCCAACCATGCATTAAAGTTCCACAGTCTGAGCTGTAGTTCTCAAAATATTTATCTGACATGTACTCTTTTTGTTTTATTCTAAATTGTGAAATATTCCAAAATAGGTAAAGCTACAAATATCCTGTATACAATACACCATCACTATAAGGTTGGTGTTACTTGTGTTTGCTGTAATTTGTAGGAATAGAACTGCTGATTTACACTGTGACATTGAACTCCCAGGTTAAGAATTTCTTGAAAGTAAAATATTCTACAGCAGAAGGAAATGGTAACATATCTAGAGTGAACAGTAGATCCAGCCTTCTTAGACTTTAAAAATTTGCTCCTTTTCCCTTTGGGGAAAAAGCAACAAAAGGAAAGATAAGTAAACAACAACAACAACAAACCCAGAATCATTCCAATGTGGTCACATCCAGGACTAAAACAACTATCAAGTTTAAGACAAAAAATATCTTAATTGAATACTATGTGGGGAATTAAAAGAACACATAAAGTTTACATATACAAAAAAAAAAATAATGACTTCAATCCATAGCACTGTGAAAAAAGTAATGTCAAACTCAATTTTTTATTAAGCAGTTTGGTTTTTGAGTTAAATTTCTATACTAAAGTATATTAAATATTTGTTTGCATTATCCTTAACATTTATTCTGTATCAAATATCAGACAAAACAAGCAATAAACAGAGAATCCAATTTTTTGAAAAATCTGGAAGTTACATCTTTCTGATTGGCACAGAAACTTTAGCATATATAAAGTGTCAAATAATATGAATTCCTCCAAAATATTTAGGAATACTTATTTCAATATGTTTATGTATTGATATAAGAGTGACATATTAGTTGAAAGAGTTCATCACTGTTAACTTCTAGTTAACAGCCTAGACACATGGAAACTTTATCTTCCTAAGATATTGAGTGGTGGGCTTTTCATTATCAGGTGTGCTAAGAAGTTAGAAATTTTTTCTTTCAAATGTGTGACCTTAAAGAAACACTGGGAATGCCAATCTATTCCTGTCAGAAGCCATCCATATACTGCGCATGAACCAAATCAGCATGGAAGCCTTTGGGCAGGAAAGTCTGGTATCTGGGAACTCCCAGCGGCACTCCTGCTGGTACAACTGCCCAAATACATGTGACATTCTACCTACCTCTGCCAGGTTTCACACAGCACCAGAGATGGGGTGACCTGCTGGAGCCACATAGCAACACAGCCTTTCAGATATGGGTGTGGCTTGCCAAGATGCCAATCAACCTGTTGATTGCAAGACACCATGAAGCAAGACTCCTTTGATGTACCCCCTTAAATAAATGGTGGAGCCATTTTCTAGTTGTCCAGCTCCAGCTTCTTTGTGGTCTAGGTCCATCAGGTGCTCCATCCCTTAAAACCTATTTTTCTTCCTCTGCCTCTTATTTCTTCACTAACTATTTCAGACTTATCCACCTCTCAATACCTCATCATGGCTTATACCAATAAATTGATATGGAGATTATAAAAGCTATTAAGAAGAAACTAATACAATAAAAAGCAAACAAAAAATAGCAAAAATATAGTAATTGTTTCTATACAGCAAACTTTATTGCATATTCTTATTAATAAGCCTTAAGATTTGGCTTCAAATGGAGAAGGTTTGAAACTCATATCCACTAGAGAACATGAGGAAAGGAGGAAAGATTCATTTTGGCTTCTGTTTTCAGAGGTTTTAGACTGTAGTCAGTGGGTACCACTACTTTTAGGCCTATGGTGAGGGTAAGGCAGAACATCATGGCAGGGAGCATATTGTGGAGCAAAGCTGTTCACCTCATGGTAGCTGGAAAGCAAAGTGAAAGAGGGGAAAGGGCAGAGTTCCCAATATCACCTTCAAGGCCTTATACCAAGTGACCTAACTTCCTCCAACAAGGCCCCAGCACTTAAAGGTTCCACCACCTTCCAACAGTGCTACTGTCTGTTGACCAAGCCTTTTACCCAAGAGCCTTTGAGAAGCCTTTCAGATTTAAACTAAACAGTTTCATAGAGGGATGCCAAATGAAATCCTAAAATATATGTAGGAATAATATGATGGGAAACAACCTGGGAGGAATGGTAGTTAATTCAGTTTGAGTTAAAAAGATTTTTATTCCTTCCTTGAGTGTCAAAACAATTTTCTTTTTAATTTTACCAGCTTTAATTATTTCCTACTCTAATGGAAGCTGAATTTTCTTTTACCAAGACTTCATGGTCAAGAATGAAAATTAAAGAGATTGAGTAGAAAAAAAATATTCTATTAAGTCAGTGGTTTGTTGGGGAAAGAGTGGAGTTTGTTACCTGGGAGATATTGTCACAATTGGCAGTGGGAAGGGGTGAGGATACTACTGATATCTAGTGATTAAGACAGGGAAGCTGCTAAACATTCTGCAATGCAGGGCAATCCTCAGAACAAAATAAATAAGTATCAAGTCAATGTCAATAGTATTAGAGCTAAAAAGTCCTGCACTAAAATGATGGCAGAGTTCTGCATAAACAACACAGTAACAATATCTAGTATTTCTAGCTTACTGAAAGGCATAGAACTAGCAAAAGCAGGTAGTTCAGTAGTATTTGTCACTCACATAGGTTGATCTAATGGACTAATGACTATTTGTAAAGCTTGGAATTATGCTCCACATTCTGCAACCATTGTATTTTTTTTTTCTCAGAGAATAAGATTTCTGTATTATTGTAAAATATCACCTGGTAAAAAATTGCATGTCATCTTGAATAGCTCAGGGCAATTTCCACTTATTGAGTTCTAAAGCATTGTTGTTTTCTTATATACAAATTGAAACATCTAGTGGCAATTTTTTATTTTTATTTTTTATTTTTAAGTTACCAACTCTAGTCTTTGGAAGAAATTTGCAAGAATTCTGGCTGTAAAGGTGTTTATTTTGTTTTCCAAGCAGGTTTAACCAAGGATTTCTGTGGTAACCTTTGTGACTTTACTTTGTGTGAGGACTGGGTGTAAGTTTTGCCAGCTTAGAACTCATCCACACCTTTTTGTATTGATTATATAAGAGGTAGCCATATACTGTACTAAGCTCACATGCAAAAATAAAGTGACAGTTGGCAAAATATTAATTTTAAAATAGCATTGGGGGAAGAGACTAAACAGACATGACAGCTAGTTACAATATGGTATCAGACTGGATCCTGAACAGAAAAGGGTATTAGTTGTTGTTTTTTTTCTTTTACTTTTTTTTTAAATTATAAAACTGAAATTTTAATAAATACTGGAGTTCAGTTAATGTACAATGATAATTTCTTGATTTTGGAAAATGCACTATATGTATGCAATATGTTAAACTTCTGGGTAACTGGAACTTTCTGTGATACTAAAACTTATCCTCCTGAAAATAAAAATTACATTTCTTAAAAAACAAAAAAACAAAAACAAACAAACAAACAAAAACACTGAGGAGGATACACATAAATTAGTAAGGGATTTTTATTTTGTAAGCCATTTAAAAATATCTATTTGAAAGTTAGAAATACTAAAATAGTTAATTGCAAGCCCTATGACTGAAATATCAGTTTCCAATTATGCTCTCCAACTCTCATTTTATTTCATTGAAATCATAATCTACTTTTAATTTCAAATCAAAATGATGTGCGTGTGGATTAAGCATTACAAACTGTAGGTCTGTAGTCCAAAAGTATCTCATAAATATTATAAGCTATTGTAAGATGGTATATTTTAAATGATTTGTCAACCATTGAAAAAGTAAAGATTTCATGTAAACATGCAGATTTCTAGATTCTCTTAAAAGATTGAAAGATTTGGCAAAATTTGGTCAGATTAGGATATATGTGAAAGTTTTTAGTAAAGGTATCTTTCTTATCCTGGCATATGGCCGCCAGACACAATCTCTCTATTTTATTCCTCACTCCCATTCCTATCACCAGATGGGTCAACTGTGGGCCTTAGAGTGTGCAATAACTGATTTTGACATTTATATTTGACTTCTTATTCTTGAATAAATATTAGCTTTTATAAATTTTGCTAATTTAAAATTTTGAGAGATTTAATTAGGTCAATTTGTCTGTCAACATATCATAATGAAGAAATTATTTCCTGGAGTTATAACTGTGAACTTTTGGAATCTTTTTATGGTGATCAAAATTTTCTAAGTTTCACCCAGTTTGTTTTAATATGGTTGATAAAGGATGGATTAATTTTCTTTTCTATCAGGTGTCGAAATCATTTGGGACAAATTTATTTGTTATGAATTACTTTGAATGGTAGTTTTGTGCTAAAACATCTTTACTTTCCAATTATTTTTTTGATTTTTCAGAAATTTTACTTAGATTGATATAATAATGCCATCCTTCTTGCCAGTCTCCTGGAAAAAAGAATGAGTAAAATGAACTGAAAAAGGAATCTTGACAATTGGTATTCTAAGGATGTTTTAATTTTTTCTTAATTTTTTTTATTCTTAGTTGTTACAAATGTCAGCAGAATGCATTACATTTCATATTATACTTATTGATCACATTTTTACATATCTCTGGTTGTATACAAAGTATATTCACACCATTCATGCCTTCATACATGCACTTAGGGTAATGACATCCATCTCATTCTACCATCTGTTTTTTTTCTTCACCCTTTCCTCCCTCCCTTCCCCTCCATTCCCTTTGACCATTCTAGTGTTCCTCTAATCCTCCTAAGCTCCCTGTCTCAACCCAACTGTGAATCTGCCTTCTTATATCAGAGAAAATATTCGGCATTTGGATTTTTAGAATTGGCTAACTTCACTTAGCATTATATTCCCCAACTTCATCCTTTTACCTGCAATTGCCATGATTTTATTCTCTTTGGTTGCTGAGTAATACTCTATCGTGTATATATGCGACATTTTCTTTATCCATTCATCTACTGAAGGGCATCTAAGTTGGTTCCACAGTTTAGCTATTGTGAATTGTGCTGCTATAAACATTGATGGGGCTGTGTCCCTGTAGTATGCTGTTTTTAAGTTCTGTGGGTATAGACCAAGAAGTGGGATAGCTGGGTCAAGAGGTGGTTCTATTGCCAGTTTTCCAAGGAATCTCCATACTGCTTTCCATATTGGATGCACCATTTTGCAGTCCCACCAGCAATTTATGATTGTGCCTTTTTCCCCACATCCTCTCCAACATTTATTATTGTTTGTGTTCTTAATAGTTGCCATTCTGACTGGTGTGAGATGAAATCTTAGACTGGTTTTGATTTGCATTTCCCTAAGAGCCAGAGATGTTGAACATTTTTTCATGTATTTGTTGATTGATTGTATATCTTCTTCTGAGAAATGTCTTTTCAGTTCCTTGGCCCATTTATTGGTTGGTTTTTTTTTTTTTTTTTTTTTTTAATTGTTCCCAAATAGTAGGCTCTCTATTCACCTCACTGATTGTTTCTTTGCTGATAAGAAGCTTTTTGATTTGAATCTATCTCATTTATTGATTCTTGATAAGAATTCTTGCACTACAGGAGTCTTATTATGGAACTTGGGGCCTAATCCGACATGTTGAAGATTAGAGCTTACTTTTTCTTCTATTAGGCATAGTGTCTCAGGTCTAATTCCTAGGTCCTTGATCCACTTTGAGTTGAGTTTTGTGTGTGGTGAGAGATAGGGGTTTAATTTCATTTTGTTGTATATGGATTTCCAGTTTTCCCAGCACCATTTGTTGAAGAGGCTATCTTTTCTCCAATGTACATTTTTGGTGCCTTTGTCATTATAAGATAACAGAACTTATATGCCTTAGTCTCTGTGTCCTCTATTCTGTACCATTGGTCTACCATTCTATTTTGGTGCCATTATCATGCTGTTTTTGTTACTATTGCTCTGTAGTATAATTTACGTTCTGGTATAGTGATGCCACCTGCTTTGCTCTTCTTGCTAAGGATTGATTTACCTATTCTGGGTCTATTGTTTTTCCAGATGAATTTCATGACAGCTCTTTCTATTTCTATGAGGAATGTCATTGGGATTTTGATTGGAATTGCATTAAATAAGTATAGCACTTTTGGTAGTATGGTCATTTTGACAATATTAATTCTGCCTATCCAAGAACAAGGTAGATCTTTCCATCTTCTAAGGTCTTCTATATTTTCTTTCTTTAATGTTCTGTAATTTTCATCATAGAGGTCTTTCACATCTTTGGTTAAGTTGATTCCATTTTCTTCATTTACCTTTCAGAGGATTTGTCACTGATATATCGAAATGCCTTAGATTTATGGGTGTTGATTTTGTATCCTGCTACTTTGCTGAATTCATTTATGAATTCTAGAAGTTTTCTAGTGGAATTTTTTGTGTCTTCTAGGTATAAAATCATATCATCAATGAATAGTGATAATTTGAGTTCTACTTTACCTATCTGTATCCCTATAATTTCTTTTGTCTGTCTTATTGCTCTGGCCTGTGTTTCAAGAACTATGTTAAATAGAAGTGGTGAAAGAGGGCATCCCTGTCTTGTTCCAGATTTTAGAGAGAATGCTTTCAACTATTCTCCAATTAGAATGATGTTGGCCTGGGGCTTAGCATAGATAACTTTTACAATGTTGAGATATGTTCCTGTTATCCCTAGTTTTTCTAGTGTTTTGAACATGAAGGGGTGCTGTATTTTGTCGAATCCTTTTTCTACATCTATTGAGATAACAATATGGTTCTTATCTTTAAATCTATTGATGTGATGGATTACATTTATTGATTTCCATATGTTGAACTATCCTTGCATCCCTGGAATGTACCCCAATTGATTGTGGTGTACTATATTTTTTATATGTTTTTGTATCCGTTTTTCCAGAATTTTATTGAGAATTTTTGCATCTATGTTCATTAGAGATATTGGTCTGAAGTTTTCTTTCTTTGTTGGGTCTTTGCCTGCTTTTGGGATCAGGGTGATATTGGCCTCATAGAATGGGTTTGGAAGTGCTCCCTTTTCTTCTAGTTCCTGAAATAAATCTAAGAGTATTGGTATTAGTTCTTCTTTAAAGGTCTTGTAGAACTTGGCTGTGTATCCATCCAATCCTGGGCTTTTCTTGGTTCATAGGCTTCTGATGGCATCTTCTATTTCATCACTTGAAATTGGTCTTTTTATATTGTGTATATCATCCTGCTTCAATTTGGGCAAATCATACGACTCTAGATATTTGTTGATGCCTTCAATATTTTGTATTTTATTGGAGTACAAGTTTTCAAAATAATTTCAAATTATCTGTATTTCTGCAGTGTCTGTTGTGATATTTCCTTTTTTCATTGAATATGTTAATAATTCGAGTTTTCTCTCTGCTTCTCTTTGTTAGCCTGGCTAAAGGTCTGTCAATTTTATTTATTTTTTTCAAAGAACAAACTTATTGTTTTGTCAATTTTTTCAGTTGTTTATTTTGTTTCTATTTCATTGATTTCAGCTCTGATTTTAATTACTTCCTGTACTCTACCACTTTTGGTGTTGGATTGTTCTTTTTTTTCTAGAGCTTTGAGATGTAATGTTAACTCATTTATTTGTTGACTTTTTCTTATTTTGAGGAATGAACTCAATTCAATGAACTTTCCTCTTAGAACTGCCTTCATAGTGTCCCAGAGATTTTGATATGTTGTGTCTGTGGTCTCATTTACCTCTAATCTCCTCTTTGATGTCATCTGCAACCCATTGTTCATTCAGTACCATGTTATTTAGTCTCCAGGTGTTGGAGTAGCTTTTATTTCTTATTTTATCATTGCTTTCTAATTTTATTCCATTGTGGTCTAATAGAATGTAGGATAGTATCTCTATTATTTTATATTTGCTAAGAGTTGTTTTGTGGCATAAAAATGGTCTATTTTAGAGAAGAATCCATGTGCTGCTGAGAAGAAAGCATATTTGCTCATTGAAGGATGAAATAGTCTATATAATTCAGTTAAGTCTAAGTTGTTATTGTATTTTTGAGTTCTACAGTTTCTTTGTTCAGCTTTTGTTTGGAAGATATATCCAGTGGTGAAAGGGGTGTGTTAAAGTCTCCAAGAATTGTTGTGTTGTGGTCGATTTGACTCTTCAACTTGAGAAGAGTTTGTTTGGTGAACATGGATTATTTGGGGCATATATATTTATAATTGTTAAGTCTTGTTGGTGTATGGTTCCCTTGAGCAGTATGTAGTGTCCTTCTTTATCCCTTTTGATTGACGTTAGCTTGAAGTCTACTTTATTTGATATAAGAATGGAAATCCCTGCTTGTTTCCTCAGTCCATGTGAGCGGTAGGATTTCTCCCAACCTTTTACCTTCAGCCTGTGGATGTCTTTTCCTATGAGATGTGTCTCTTGAAGGCAGCATATTGTTGGGTCTGCTTTTTTGATCCAATCTTATAGTCTATATCTTTTGATTGGTGAGTTTAGGCCATTAACATTTAGAGTTATTATTGAGACATGATTTGTATTCACAGCCACTTTTGGTATTTAACTTGAAGTGGTTTTTCCTCTGATTGGTTTTTCCTTTAGTGTACAAACCTCCTTCTGCTGATTTTCAACATTGTTTTTTATTACCTCTTTGTGGAATATTTTGCTGAGGAGAATGTCCTGTAGTGCTGGCTTTCTAGTTGTAAATTCTTTTAACTTTTCTTTATCATGGAAGGTTTTTATTTTGTCCTCAACTCTAAAGTTTAATTTTGCTGGATACAAGATTCTTGGTTGACATCCTTTTTCTTTCAGAGTTTGGTATATGTTGTTCCATGATCTCCTGGCTTTGAGTGTCTGAGTTGAAAAATATGCAGTGATAAGAATTGGTCTCCCCCTGTATGTGATTTGATTCTTCTCTCTTGTGGCCATTAAGATTCTGTCCTTATTCTGTATGGTAGGCATTTTCATTATAATGTGTCTTGGTGTATATTTGTTGTAATTTTGTACATTTGGTGTCTTATAAGCATCTTGTATTTGGTTTTCCAATTCCTTCTTCATGCTTGGGAAATTTTCTGATATTATCTCATTGAAGAGATTGTATATTCCTTTGGTTTGAAACTCTATGCCTTCCTCTATCCCACTTACTCTTAGATTTGGTCTTTTGATGCTGTCCCATAATTCTTGGATGTTTTATTCATGGTTTCTTACTATCTTCACTGTGTAGTCAACTTTATTTTCAAGAATATATACTTTGTCTTCATTATCTGAAGTTCTTTCTTCCAGTTGATCTAGTCTGTTGGTGATGCTTTCTATTGTGTTTTTTATTTGGTTAAACGTTTCCTTCATTTCAAGGATTTCTGACTGTTTTTTTTTTTTTTTTTTCCCAGAGTTTCTATCTCTTTTTTGAAGTAATCTTTTACTACCTGTATTTGCTCTCTTATATCTTTGTTGTAGTGATCAATTTTTTCCTGTATTTGCTCATTTAGGTCATTCTTTAATTCACATGTCATTTTAATTTTGAACCTTCTGAACTCCTTCTCTGACATTGCATCAACTTCACTGAGCATGGGTTCTGTTATTGTAGTATTCCGATTTGTTTGGGGTACTTTCCTCCCTTGTTTTTTCACGCTGTCTATTTGCCTTCCTTTCTTGCAGTGTAGATCTGAGATATTACAGTTTCTACCCTATATTCTTGTAATATCCGTGCAGGTTGTCTGTGCCTCACCTTAATGTTGGGCTTTCAGAACCTGCAGGTGTCCTTGGATGTATGCTACTGCAACTAAAAGAGGTGTCCGCAGTAGCGGAGTAACTTGAGATAACAATCAAGGTGCCTCAGATGAATGCAAGGTCTTCCAGTGATGGGGCTGAAAGGGTGGGCCTTACAATTTCTTTGGGATGCCTGCTCTGAAGTGTGGCTGCTTTTAGTCCCTGTCTGTTGTCAAAAGGTAGGGGCTACTGCATGGGGAAGGCTATGGCTATGTCTGCAATGTCCCAAGATGGAAGTGGATTAGGCTTGTGCTCCCAGGTGTGAGTGGGGTAGTGGACTCTGGACCTACCCTGGGGCTGGGTCCTACACAGGTTGGTGTGGACTGAACTGGTTGAATCTGAGCTCCTGCTGTGGTCTGCTGGTCAGAATAGGTAGTCCTCTGAGCGGAGGTCAGCGAAGTTGTCCTAGGCCTGCTTGAGCTCTGCAGGTGTTGGCTGGACTGACTGGGCCCACCTTTGCTTGGGTGGAGGTCAGTGGGCCTGACCTGGGCCTGGCTGCACTCAAGGGGATGTTCTCAGAGCTGTGCTTCAACCGCGTGCACTGGGTCAGAGGTTGGCAGGGCTGACCTGGGCCCACCTGCACTCAAGTGGAGGTCCTCGGGGTGTCCTTGGCCTGCCTGTGCTCAAGTGGAGGTCAGCAGGGCTGTCCTTGTGCTTCCTTCGCTTGGTGGGAGGTCTGTGGCTCTGACCTGGGCCCACCTGTCCTTGGGTGGAGATTGGCAGGACTGACCTGACCTGGGCCTGGCTTTACTCTAGGATGTTTTCATATTTTTCCTTGAATTAATGAATAATAATTTTGAAAATGTTATTTTTTTGCATAAAATAATAAATTCACCCCTATATCAGTGTTTCTCATGATATAGAATTCACTGACCCAATTCCCAGAAGTTTTCTAATCTGTAAGATTTTTCTTTTTCTTTCTCTTTACTTACATGCCTTTTAAAGTATCTCAAATGCGACATTAGAGGAATATTCTACTTGATTTTGAGTAGAAAAAAGTTTCTAATAAAATCCCATTATTTGGGGAAATGGTTGGATATTATGCTGCCTTCATATTACCAACAATTTGTTAAGCCTATTAGTATGAATAAAAAGATTGGCGGGCAGATAATGAAGCTACCTAAAAATAAACTACTTTGAGATACTAATAAAAATGCTTAGCAGTATTGTTTCCATACTAAGAGCTACATCTGTCTATAATAATGTATAACAATTAATAAAAAAAAATGTATGGGATTGTAAGAAAGTATTAACATTTACTTTCATTTGGGATTCATTTGAAAGAAATAAAATTTTTATTTCCTTAAAATGTGCTATTTAAAGGAGATTTTTAACTTGCTTTGCTTCTAATTACCGTGACTTAAATTGTCTTGTATTAATGAGCTTTTAATTTTGTTAAGGAAGAGTGCTTCTATAGTCAGATTCCCAAATACATACTCTCAGGGCATCCCATACTTTTCATTTGTAACATTTTCATGATTATCTAATTAGCTTGTAATTGTCTATTTTGTGTCTCCCTCTTTCCCTGTAATGTAAGGTGCATGAGAGGAGGGGCCTGGTCAACAAATGTGTGATCACAAATTCTCCAAAAGTCAAGTGTATCATAATTCTTTAACGCATAGTATTGGTTGAATGGATGACTAAAGAGATAAATGAATAAATAAATGTGCGATGTTTGTGCATTTAAAACTAAATAAATATTTTTAAATAGCAAGTTATACACAATAAATATATAATTTTTGACAAGTAAATTAGAAATAAAATATAGGTACATTTTTAAACATTTTAAAATTACATGGAGAAAAATTATAACTTGACATTTCATTCTCATATCCAGGCCTACTACATTTACCCTCAAATCTATCCTGTATTTGGCACCTGAACTAGTCAAACTATAAATATAGATATGCTTAACTCAAGTTCCCTCTGATACCCTCTGAGTATTTTGCTTAGCTTGACAGAAAAAAAAAAATCTGATAATTTCCATAGGCTATCATATATGACCCTCATTGAATACACATTTTTTTTTGCCTTGATAGCCCTACCTGAGGAATCTTCCAAACTTCAACAAACTTAGATGTTTTAGAAATTCCAAAGTCTTCCTATAAACAATGTGCTAGTTTGTTTCCCTTTTCTCTTTGCCTACAAAGTCAACCTGAATTTCTTCTCTAAGTGCAGGTGTCCCAACTTTTCACAATTAATTTCAACATCACTTCCATGATGCCTTCCTTATAGTTACAAGTAGCAAAAAACATTCATTGTTTTATCTTTCCCTAATGCCTGCTTACCTTTATCTTAGCATTTAGAATATATTATTCCAGTGATTGAGAACTGCAAGTCCCTTAAATGTAGTATTCTATAATATTCATGTAAGCATTGAAACCTTTTAAATGTGTTGAATTAATATCTCCAAAAATTTAATACAAATCATCATTAGATATTTCTTAGACTTTACTATAGAAAGTCTGTCTAGATTTACAAGTACTAATCAAAGTGTCCCTCTTTCATAAATTGCTTTTTATCCTTACATTTTAGTAGAAACTTTTAAATCACTTAAATTATAAACTTTAGTTTTTTACATTTCTTTTATTTAGGTAAGTTTTACTTTATTAATTTAGGAATCTTAAATCTTTTATGCATTAACTCTGTATTACACAGTAAGTCAACTTACTTGTCACTAAGATTAAAATCTTAGTTTCATAAAAAAGCTCTGGTAAGTGGCTAATTAAAATAGAATATTAATGTTCTAATAGAAGTAAGATTTGGAAGAATGTATTTTAGGTTTAGAGCCAAAAAGAAATATTTCATATGAAGAAAAAAACATGTGAGAAGTTATGGAAGTAACTTTTGGAAGTACTTTTTTAAATTACAAATTGTCAAAGGAGTTTTCTTGTCTTTCCAGATGTAGATTAGTCTAACCCTCAGTTCTAGGAACATTCAGTATTCCTTAAAATTTCAGTGGATTTTTTGGACCTGTAAGTGGAGATTTAGTGTGTGCTGAATAATTCTAGCTCCAAATTTCTGCTTTCTGACTTTTTTGGATTATGGCCATTCTATATAAATTCAAGGAGACATTACCCCCAATTTCACCTAAACAAACAAAAACATTTAAATCTGCTGGTGAAACTATCCCACTCCTCAGTCTATACTCAAAGGACTTAAAAACAGCATACTACAGGGACACAGCCCCATCAATGTTTATAGCAGCACAATTCACAATAGCTAAGCTGTGGAACCAATGTAGATGCCCTTCAGTCGATGAATGGATAAAGAAAATGTAGTATATATACACAATGGAATATTACTCAGCAATAAAAGAGAATAAAATAGTGGTATTTGCAGGTAAAAGGATGAAGTTGGAGAATATAATGCCAAGTAAAGTTAGCCAATCCCAAAAATCCAAATGCTGAATTTTTTCTCTGGTATAAGGAGGCTGATTCACAATGTGATTGGGATGAGGAGGAGCATTGGAGGATTAGAGGAACACTAGAAAGGCTAATGGGAAATGAGTGGAAGGGAGGGGGAAAAAGGTTAAAAAAAAAAAAAAAAAGATGGTAGAATGAGATGGATGTCATTACCCTAAGTGCATTTATGAAGACATGAACGGTGTGAGTATACTTTCTATACAAACAGAGATAAGTATAATATGAATTGCAATGTATTCTGCTGTCATATTTAACAACTTAGAATAAAAGAAAAGGAAAAAAAAGAAAAAAAGAATAACTCTGTTGGTGATAAATTGCATAATGAATATCGGTAATTTAGGAAAGGATGAAGACATTCTGCATCATAACTTGAAACTGAATATAAACACCACTATTTGCTAAATCCTTTTTCTGACCAGTTGTTTGAGCTTTTTGCCCTGTGACTTCACTGCTTGCCTTGACCCTCTCATGAGTTTCCTGAGGGGGGATAAGAGGATAAAGAAAAAACAACCAGACACATATAGGGAGAAAAAGCTGGGGCCTGGTGGATAGCCAAAACCTGGTGAGGCTTGACTGACTGTAGAGCTAGCTCAGCAAGTTTATTGTATAGGTTTATCAAATGACTATTTGTGGGAAAGTTTCACCAAAGCAGGCAATTTGAAGGACACAGGCCTGGTGAGTCATTAGGGTCATCTTGCTTTGCTCAGCATTCTCTATTCCTGGGAGAAGGTGCTGAACTCAAAGCCTTTGCATGTAGCCACCCTGGCCGCCATTACCATAGCAACTGAGACATCTTGACCTATATTTTCACATGGGAAGCTCCCAGCACAAATGGAGCAATGAAAGTCAGACAGGCCATGATTTTGATCAGCACTCTCTACAACTTCCCACCATCTTCTTCCTCGGCCTATCTTCTTACTCCTTTATCTTCTTACTTCCCATCTCTTTTTCACACTTCTTATGTCCTGGACAGTCATAGGAACACTATGCTTCCTATGTGTGTTAGGCATAGCAATTCTTCTCATTCTGTTACCCCTTCTAATTTGTATAATTTTCTTACTGGCAAAAATAAATTAAGTTGGATTTTTATTTATTTATTTATTCATTTGTTTGGTATCAGGGATTGAACGTAGAGAAGTTTAACCACTGGGCCACATCCCCAGACCTTTATTATTTATTTTGAGATAAGAAACTCACTAAGTTCTTAGGGACTTGCTAGATTGCTGAGACTGGCTTTGAACTTGAGATCATCCTACCTTAGCTTTCTGACCCACTGGGATTATAGGCAAGCACCACTGTACCTTGCCTGGATTTTATTTTACTTTTATCAAAACAATTATTTTATCTGTAATTCACAAGTCATTTTTTACTGATGAATGCCACATAAGTTCTCATCAATACAAATGGGATGATTCAGTGACACAAGAAGAAAGGAGAGACAGCATTGTATATAATATATGAGTTTCAGGATTAAGTTAAATTACTAATGAAGAACTCATAAAAGAAAAAAATGCTTACTTTTCCTTTGCCTTTAAAACTCTGAATAGTCTATTTTTCATCTTTAATTGGAATAATATCTGTTCAGTTTTAATCAAATTTAGCTGATCCTGTGCATTCTGCTTCTTATTGGTTTTAATTCTGTTTCTTTCATAATATCTTTTTTTGTTTTCTAGTTATCTGCTTTGGGTTCATTCATTTTAATCAACATTTATATGCTTCCTTTCAGTGAGGACATGTATTAGACTTCCATTCTTATGCAGATAGCATTCAGATATATTTGAAGATTATTTTGTATAGTCCATTTCTGACAGTTTATCAGTTTCTCATGAAGACATAGAGACTAGGATGTTCAAGTAAATATCATAAAACTGAATCATTTGTTGATGATTCTAGACACTTGCTTAAAATAGGCTTAATCATTCACATTCAGGTGTGTGTGTGTGTGTGTATGTGTGCGTGTGTGTGTGTTTGATGATCAATATCAAGAATGGGATAATTTTAACTGATTTAGAGTTTAGGTCTTTGGTATATAAGTAAATAGTTCAGCATTTTTTCAAGTAGATTGTATAGTGTATAGTTTAATTAAACATGTTAACTGATATATATAAATCTAAAAATTATGCATACTTAAGGAGTAACATGTGATGTTCTGATTCATGAAAACATTGTATAATGTTTAAATCAGATTAACAATATACATCTCCTCAAACACTGATTATTTCTTTAGTATAACAACTTTCAAAGTCCTTCTAACTTTTCAAAATTTACAGTACATTATTTTCTCTTGTCACCCTATTGTGCAATAGCACAAGATCAGATCTTATTTCTGACTCTAACTATAAATTAGCACTCTTTGATTAATCTTTCCTATCCCTTTCTGCCCACAACTCTCCCCACCTTGGTTACCACCATTCTACTCTCAAGTTCTGTATTTCTGTGACCAACTTATTTTATTTTACTTTATTTATATAAAGATTTTATTTTATTTTACTTTACTTTATTTATATAAAGATTTTCATTTTTATCCAAGTTGCCAGGAATGACAGGATTTCATTCTTTTTTTATTGTTGATTAGTATTCCATTATATATGTACCACATTTTCTTTATACATTCATCAGTTGATAGACACGTAAGATGTTTTGCATTTCATGGATTTTGTGGCTAATGCTGTTGTGAACATAGGAGAGTGCACATATCTGACAGACGAGTTTAATTTCCTTTGGATAAATACCCATAGTGGAATTGTTGAATAGTAGTTCTATTCTTTATTTATAAAGGAAACTCTGTATGTTTTTTTTTTTATAGTGACTGTACGTTCCCATCAAGAATGTACATGCATTCCCTTTGCTCTACTCCTTCTCCAGCATGTCCTTCAGTTTTTTGATTTTTTTTTTGATAACTGCCTTATGATTTTATTTGCATTTCTCTGATGATCAGTGATTCTGAGCATATGTTCATGTGTTGCCCATTTGTATGGATTATTTGAGAAACATCTATTTAAGTCTATTACCTATTTATATTTGGGTTATTTGAGTTTTGAGATTTGGAGGTGTCTGTTTTATTGTTGCTGCTGTTGTTGTTGTTTTGTTTAAGTGAGATCTTGTTGTGTTGCCCAATCTGGTCACAAAACACAGCTTTAACAAATAAAAATGTATCGTCTAATACCCTGTAGGTGTAACTCATCAGTTATTATTAACTATGAATGTTCATTTTACAAAGAAAATTTTAATTTAATATTTCACAAAACAAATTTTTTAAAATTTGAGATCTAGCTCAAATCTGTTTTTATTATTTTTATTTTTTGTGTGCTGGTTTGTTTCTAGACCAAGAAAATAATATTTGATCAATAAATACTAAAATATATTTTGTTTTGCATTGGGGCACCAGTCATAAATGCTTAATACAACTTTATAATAGAAACAAGGAGTGTTTTAAGTTCTAAGGTATTATTGAATTTTATATAACTATAATGTCTAATTCTTTTTAAAAACATACATTAAATTTTTCTCCTCTATAACAAATGATATGCATATATCACTAGCTTAGATGATAAAATATGTTGATCTTTTTTAATATTAAAATTGAATAGCTGGACACTCTATTAGCATTCTCTCCATTTCATTTTCTTGGGTATACTCAGTCCCAGGAGTCAATGTTTTCCTCCTGGAAATAAAACAAATGATTAAATTAGTTCACCAAATATTCCACTCTCCATTTCTATCATGATAGAACCACTTGACTGATTTTAGTTTTATTTCCTATGCTTTTTTAAAAAAATATTTTATTAGTTGTAGGTGGACACAGTGCCTTTATTTATGTGGTGCTGAGGATCGAACTCAGGGCCTCACACATGCGAGACGAGCACTCTACCGCTGAGCCATAGCCCCAGCCCTTATTTCCTATGCTTTTGATGTCATATCCAAAAATTATTACCAAAATAAACGTCAAGGAGTTTTTTTCTCCCTATGTGTTTTTTTTCTAGGAGCTTTATTGTTTCACTCTTATGTATTTATTTGAATTTTGTTTTCAATTTAATTTTTATATATGTCATAAGACAAAGTCCAGTTTCATTATTCTGCTTGTGGATGTCGAGTTTTCTCAACATCATTTATAGAAGAAATTATTTTTTTCTCCATTGGGTGGTCTTAACCCCTCTTATTTCAGCATATACATGTGGATTTATTTTTGGTCTGGCCATTCTGTACTATTGGTCTCTGTGTCTGTTTTTATGCCTATACAACACTGCTTTCATTACTATTTTTTAATCTAGTTTAAAATCAAGGAATATAATGGTTCCTCCTTAGTTGTTCTTTCTCAAGATTGCTTCTAGCGTGGGATATTGTGAGGGAGATATCATGATAGAAAAACTTTAGCTGTCAGTTTTCTTGCAAGGTATGATTCAGATAGAGTATGGAGTTCAAATATCATGGTAATAGACAGACAAGGAAGAGTGAATAGAAATTTGAAACTTATGAGTACTTGTCCTACCCTGACTTAGTGAGACCAGGGTTAGCTCCTTCCTGACTGGGATGTAACCACATAATGTATCTAAATGTCTAAATACCATTGGCTGTGAAAAGTCATCATCCTTAGGTTCCATAATTTATCTATTTCCAATCATTTCATAGTTTTTTTCCTAAGAATATCTATTTCCCTACCTCACAGGTTTCTGATGTGTTCTAGACCCTTAAATAAGTTTTTATTATTGTGGTGGTAGTTGTTGGCACATTTCCCATAGCTTTGGTATGTTTCACATGCATATTAAACTATACATGCTTAATATGTACAGCTTATTTTTATGTGGCTGTGCCCAATTATAATACACATTTTCCAAAGTCCAAGTTAGAGTTTCCAGAAGCAATAGCAACTATTCAATTAAAATTAATATTGCATGTCTTGTCTGATATATCCTGTACAGCAGAAGAAATATAGTTTATTCCATTTCCAATGCCATGTTACTGTCAGAGAATATAAAGCTACTCTCTGGATATTTATCCTTGTGCTCGGCAAATGGGCAAAGAAGTCACTCTAGATAACAAAAGATAGAAATGGAATTACTTCTACTAGAGGCCAATGTGCTAGTCTACTTCTAGTGGACTACAGTGTTTTCTAACTCATAGGCAAACAACAACAAAAAAGGCAAGTATAACAGATACATTTAAATTCACATTTTATTTTAGTGGATCCATCATTTTCCATATCCACACATGTCAGTAAACAGTTTTAATATTAATAGTGACATTTCTCTAAGAATATACTTTCAGACTCTACTAATCTCTTTGTACCTCTTGGGAGAAGCCACACAGGGCACATTGATAATTGCACGATATAATCATAGAAAACTTTTAGATCTATGAGAGACTACGTGTGATACATTGTAATTGTCTAAGTTTTCAAATAAAGTACTTGAGGTTTGTATTTTGCTCAAGTGCAAACATAAATTTGAAGATTCAGGGATAGTTGAAGATCATGAAGTACAAATGTATTTGTACTTAAACCTAATGGCTCCTTTAAAAATATAGGCCATTACACTCCTCCTAAAACAGAAACATTCCTTGACAGAAATATTTCATCAACCCAGAAATATAGTCATAGAGGAGATAGTAGTTGTTTACACGACATTAGTGAATTCTTGATGGATGAAACCATTCAACCGAGAGTAGAAGCTTGAATCATCACGAAATCCAAAGGAAAGAAAAATACATATTAGAAAAATGAAAACCAGAGACAAAATTAAATATCTGCTGGAATTTCAGTATTCTAATAATTATTTGTCAACATATTCATTCATTGAGTGTCTATGTAGCCAGCACTATTGCAGGCACTGGAAATACCATGATAAACCAAACCAAGTCTTGGCTGTGGTGGACTTGACATTTTAATGAAGAATGAGGACAATAAGCAGGTGTGTGTGTGTGTGTGTGTGTGTGTGTGTGTGTGTGTGTGTGTAAAGGTGATACTTAAGAAATTAGAAAGATTAATCAGAATAGGCCATCTGTGGAGTACTATTCAACAGAAATTTATGTAATGTAAGAAAAACAGCAAGTGCAAAGGCCTTAAAGTGGAAACATTCTCAGGAATTGCAAGTAAGTAAGTGGAATGAGTTTTAGAGAATTTTAAAATCCTGAAAATCTGTTCTGTTGGGACTTGATCACATAAATGCTTTGATATTATGAAAACTTTGTGAATTTTATGAACTGGTAGAAGAGAGTAAAGTGGATGTTCAGGACATGATGGGTTCAGAGCCAACTACAGAGAAGACTCAGTTGGTATATTTGGTGCAAAAAAGAATCTTCAAACTGTGAACCATATCCTTCTTACCCATTCAAAAAATAAAATGTCAGTTTGATATACTTTGTGTAGTTGAATCATTCTAACTAGCACAGATCTAAATGCCTGAAGGTTACAGTTGCAGCAAAACATTTTATTTTACTTAACCTATTCGTAAAGCATTTTCCAAAGAAGGGTTAGCTGTATGTATTTAATTTGAGGGGGAAAAAAGAATATATTGACAAAAAGCTAGGGATAAAGTGTTTTGGCTTTTGTTCTTATATCATTTTCCTTCAAAGGCAGAACACTTTAAAAATATTTGGACATGTTTCTGTATATATGTGTTCATTTTATTCCACAAATGGTTAGCCATTTTTATCTTCCTTTTAAAAAACATAGCTGGTATATAAATAGAACAAGCAGAATATTATAAAAAATAGATACTATGTATAAAGTGCTAAGAATTGGTAATTATAGATAGTATAACAATATAAACCATAATGATTAATTTGTTAATTTATTATAAACAGCTCAAACCAAATGTTGTCATGTTTACAATAAACATTTTCAACCAGAACATGGCCTGCCTTTCCATTTTACAGGTTTTATTTAGTGTCTTTATGTTCTTTTTTCTTTTTTAAATAGTTCTCTTCATAGAGAACTTGGAACTTTCTTACTAAATATACTTTTAAGATTATATTTTCTTTTAGTTGTTTGAATAAATTGTATCATTCCATTTGAATTGCTAATTATTGCTGTCATAAAAGAAAACTATAATTATATATATATGTATATGTATGTATATATGTATATGTATATATGTATATATTTCAAAGCCAACCTACTTAGGACTCAAATATAATGTATATATCATAGATCAATAAATTAAGTTTCTTTAAATAGGCAAAAATTACATTGCATACAAACAATGATGGTTTTGTTGCTTCTTCGTATTTGCTAATCAACCCTTTTTATTTTTTTTCTAATATATTGCCTTGCTGAAAACTAAGACATGTCAAATGGTATCACTAATTTTGGGTAACCATGTTTTGTTTTAAACTTAAATGGCAAATATTTTTAAATTTTATTGATTAAAGCGTTATTTGTTATGGTTTCATAATTCTTTCTTATATTTAGAAACTTTCACCTTTTTTCTTATTTCCATTTTTCTTAGCATTTCAGTAAGGAATTTTTTCTTAATATATCAAAGGTAATGCTTCACTATAGTTGTCTACTTTAATCATGTTTACTTTTCTTCTTTGTATTATTATAGGCTATACCAAGGGAAGAAAATTTGCATAAAAAATAATGCTTAAATTGAATATAATTCAATAAAAATACCAAACTTTTTTTTTTTTAATATCCTGACACATCAGAAAAACTTTCATGGAATAAAAAATGTCTAAGAATAATCAAGAAAATTTTGAAATTGAACAACAAGGTAGAGACATGTACATCTATATTAAAAATGATTAAAAAGAGGAATAATCATAGATCAATCAATACAAAAAATAAAGGCCCATCCATGTATATCTATGTACAGTTTTCTTATATGGAAATATATTCTGTGAATGTGTATGCATAGGATAATATAATATAAATGACATTCTCAACTAGTAGAAAATAGCATTTACTATAAATACTCCCCCTACCTTGTCATATATAAATAGCTTTCAAATAAATAAAAAGTTTAAATATTGCAAAATACCACCTTGGTGTTCTGTTAATTTAAATAAAGGGAGTATTTTGACCATAGGTTTGAAGAAGGCTTTCCAAAGCAAGACATAAAACACAGTTCCTAAATGATAATTCTTCTTTGTTCACAAATATTAAGACAACGTCTGAAGAAAAATTAATTTAAAGGAAAGTAAAAAATTAAAAACCAATAATAGACTGTGGGAAAATATTCTTAGAACACATAAAAATGTTTAATATAGATAATATTCAGGAGCCTCCTATACATCAATAAAGAATAATTGAAACCAGAAAAAAGTACTAAATCAGAAAAATCTAGCAAAGAAATAGAAGCAACAATGAAAACTTGTGTTAAGCCATATTGTTTGATGAGATTGCAATAATTCACCAAGTCGATCTTAAAGCAGGAGACAGAAACTTCATTTACCAGCCGGTGGTCTGGATCCACTGGCTGGTGGGCCAAGGGGCAGGCTGCAAGTCTACACCTTTCAATCCCCTCCTGGGGTTTGAGTACACCTTTTATAGTCCAAAACCATATTAATCACAAGTGGCTATTGCTATGATTTGAAACTATAAATAAATGTTATGAGATCTAAAATCATAAGCAGAAGGGGAAGTGGTTCAAAATGTCCCGAGTTGAGTATAAGGTAAAGAATGGTTACTAACAGCTAGACAATCAATCTCTGACAAAGAACATTGTCCAAGAAAAATGGGAACGAAAAAAACAAAACAAAACAAACAAACAAAAAAACAGTTTTACATTATATAAGAATTGCCATTTTGTGTTGCTAAACATGCTATGCTGAACAACTGTTGTTGGGTACAAAGGTGGGGCTTTCCAGTGGGAGAAGCATTTCTTACATGACATGGAGTCTCAGGGTAAAATGGAGTCTGTTTGGCATTGCCCATATAGCCTGTCCCATAACAATGTAATAGATTAAGAAATGGAAATTAAAACATGTGGACATACTGACCAGAATTACAAAAGCACAAATGTTGTTGATACCTCTGTTTTAGTAAGAGTATACTTCTCTTAGATTGTTTTTGAGGATATATTGAACAAACTTTTTAGAGTAGTTTAGGCATATTTATCAAATTTTAAGATGCTCACATATTGTGACTAAGGATTTCATCTTCTACAAATTTATAATGCAATAATAACTCATGTGTAAAGCACAAATAATAACACAAGTATAAAGATATAGTACTAAGATCTTTATTCAAGCTTTATAAAAAAGGTATTGTGAAGATATTATAGGCAAAAAATTCTAATTTTTAACATTATGTGAAAATTATCAATCAGAAAATATCAGTGGCTTACAACAATAAGTACAATTTCTATTCAATTAGGTTGTATGTTATGCTGATTGCTATGAGATAATGCAGCAGTTCTGCTCAGACAGCAGATAGATTTTACATGTCTCTTCATTTCCACCCAAAGATAAAGGAAATGCCCTAGTTATCATTTACTATTCTCAGAGTGAAAAACTGAAAAATTTGGAATATTTCTACCAACTTTTTGGACTATTAAAATTTATGAAAATCTAACCGTATTGACCTAGAACAGTCTTCATGATGTATAGGAATAACAAAAGCTTTCAGAATAATGTGTATGTACTTAGATTGGTTTCTTAAAATATGCAAACACTCACACACATGTACACACACAAACATAAAACTATATACACTCACAAATGGACATTGTCTGTGAATTACATCCTAACTTCAAGTGGTCATTGTCAGGTTTGGATGGAAGCAGACAAGAAAACAAAAGTATTTAAAGGTGATTTTTTACCTGCCATTTTATGAGTGTGTCTTCCCTATTTTTATATAAAAAGAAAATAATGTTCCATAGGACATTCTCCCAGTCTAATTCTCATTTGAAAGGATTCTTCATCAGCATGAAGAGAGCATTTATCTTTTTTTAAAATTTTTATTTATAGTAGTATGTATTACAGTTCATACTATACATATATAGCATCTTTTTACACAAAACAGTTTGTATACAAAGTATATTCGCAGCATTCAAGTCTTCAATCATGCATTTAGAATAATGATATCCGTCTTATTCAACCACTTTTTCCCCCCTTCCCCCTTGCTCCCTCCCTACCCCTCCTTTCCCTTTGACCATTATAGTGTTCCTCTAATCCTCCTATGTACCTGACCCAACAATACTGTGAACTGGCTTCCTTATATCAGAGGAAACATTCGGTATTTGGATTTTTGAGATTGACTGATTTCACTTAGCATTATATTCTCCAACTTCATCCACTTACCTGTGAATGTCATTATTTTATTCTCTTTTATTGCTGAGTAAAATTCCATTGTGTATATATACCACATTTCTTACAGTTCACTTAAAAGTTGTGACAAAGAGCCTGTATATTTGTTCCTTTAGCAAACATACCTACATAATAATCAAGTGCTAGGAGTTAACAGAAATGATAAATACAGCCTTGTCCTCAAAAGACTGTAATTGTGTGTACATTTTAGAAGATAAATTATTCCAGGGGATTACCAAGTAATAAATACCACTCAAAGTATGTCCTATTAGAAAGTTATATCCTTGGGAGACTGAGGCAGGAGGATTACAAATTTAAGACAAGTATTAGCAACTTAGCAAAACCCTAATCAACTTAATGAGCCCCTGTCTCAAAATTTAAAAAAATAATAATAATATGTGCTGGGGATTTATATCTTAATGGTAAAGCACCTCTGGGTTCAATCCCCAGTACCTGCTGTCCTCCCCATGGGGAAAAAAACAAAAACAACAACAACAACAACAACAACAACAAAAACCAGAAAAGAGAAAAAACAGAGAAGAAAGTTATATCTATTAACATTAAACCAATCATATTTTTATTTCTATAAAATTCTCATTGCTAAAATGTTCTTTTAGTCTTTATAATTTCATTCTCTATCAGATCTAACACATAAACATTTTAATACATGTGCTTTTTGAATAATAGGTTATGGGTTGTGAGCACTAGTCCATTATAGAATCCTGAATGGAGGAATTAGGGATTGAACACGGGGGCTCCTAACTACTGAGTTACATTCCTAGCCCTTTTTATCGTTCTTTTGAGGTACAGTCTTGCTAACTTGTGTAGGGGCTTATTAAGTTGCTGAGGCTGACCTCAAACTTGTGATCCTCCTGCCTCAATCTCTCAAGTTGCTGGGATTACAGGTATATACCACCAAGCACAGCTGAGAACTTGTCTGTCTTGTCTGTCTGTCTGTCGATCTATCTACCTACCTACCATCCATCTATCTCCTATCTATTTATTTTGGTACCAGGAATTGAATCCATGGGTGCTTAAGTACTGAGCAACACACCCACCTCCTTTTATTTTATTTTTATTTTGTGACAGGGTCTCGCTAAGTTGCTTAAAGCCTCACAGATGGGAATCCTTTTGAAAGATAAAAGTTACATCTCAACTTGATTGCATTTAAGTGAATAGAATCTCTGCTGGTAAAAGTAATAAGGAATATTTTAGATTGGGGAAAAGAATAAAAGGAAACAGAAAATTATACAGGTTATTATATATTCAAGAAAGTGCATGAAGTCTATTCTGGCACAAGTAAGTGTATGACTATGTAAAATGGAAGTCTATTCTGGCACAAGTAAGTGTATGACTATGTAAAATGGCAGGACATTTTGCTGGAAAAGGAATTTACGTCCTCATAGACATAATTTTATACTATATATAAGGCAGTTTCTAATTAATCCTGTAGGAAATAAATACCAAGTTTACATTCAATTAAGGAAAGCAATCAAATATGTATTTTAAAAAAGATAAATATAGTAGGACATTTAACACAGAGAAAAATTGGAGTCTAGAAAAGGAATTAAATAGCTATGACCAGAACAGAAAAAGCAAGCGACCCAGAAGTATTGAGTATTGGAAAGAGATGAAAAGGAGAACAGTTAGTTGTTTAAGAAAAGCAATACATAGGTCTTAAGCAGTGTCTGTTTCTGTCAGGGAGGTGGAGGGGCTCATTAAGAAATGTTTAATTAAAAGTTTCATAAAAAGGGTGGGCAGAATATACAATATACAGATAATTAACTTGGAAATCAACAGAGATGCTAAAGATGGTGATGTAGATTGGAGAGTTTTCAACACAGAACTGAACATTCGAGTCATAGAAGTGAATTAGTTATCTTTTCAGAGAACATAGAACAAACAGAAAAGGCTATGGAATCAATTTCAAATTATGCTGCTTATGGGTCAGATGGCAAAAAAAGTAGGACCAGAACAAAGGATATGGTGGAACAGAACTATTTAAAACATAAAGGCAAATAAGAGTGTTTCATACTCTGTAAGGAAAAGCAGAGGATTTCAGAGCTTTTCAATATTTTCTGTTATTGCTGATATGTCAAATATAGAGAAAAATGATGAGATTGTTGGATTTAGCAATTAGTATGTCATTGCTAGCATTGAGAACACAGTTTCAATATTAAAATTAGAGTAGTAATTGGACTGAAGTAATTTCAAGAGTGAATGCAGAGGAAGAAAATGGATTAGTGAGCATGGAAAAAAAAGACTTGTAATAAGTTTGGTAATAAATGAGGATAAACAAAATGGTAAGCAATCTTGAATGAAGAAAAATACTATTTTTTTCTGTAACAAAATAATCTGACTTTGTTATTTAATATGTAGAGATAGTATACATACAAAACAAAATTAAATGTGACTGAAAAGTGTCCACCAAGTTTAATTTTGAAGTTGAAGAAAATTTGTTTGGATTAGATTTGTACTAAGATATAAGCAAAAGGGAAGAAATTAGTGGGAAAAAAAAACTAAATTTAATATACTATGCAAACATACTTTCCCTCATAAGAAGACAAAACTTGTAGTTGGAAGACCGAGGCTCAAATTCTTGGTGTTCTACTTACTAGCAGAGTGACCTTAGCCAAGGCAAGCAAACTTTTAGCACCTCTATACACTCATCTTCAAGTAGGTGATGATAATAACTATGTAAATAATTAAGTGCATGTGAAAACACATGTTTAACTGCACATTGTTTTAAAGTATTATAAATTATTATTTATAAATTAGAAAATAATAGTAGGTAGAATTTTAAAGAGATGGGTAAAATAAATGCAGATCAAAATTAATGGCACCAAGAACTTTGTGGTGGTCAAGAAGGAAACTAATAAACAGCCAGTGTGTTGATTATCTATTTTATTTAGAATAAAGAAGAAGTAGAACATTGAGGAAATATTACAAGTTTTAATTTTGTGGAATTCATTAAAATAAATTTTAATGAAATGTAGATCATGTAGAACTTTTAGAAGTTTAGAAATTTAGATAATATAGTTCTACATTTAGATAATGTAGAACTTTTATTGTTTTAGTGGTCTAATCCACAGTCAAAAGAACAGAATGTGTCAGTTTAATGTTGATGTCTCACAACTGTGCTTTTATGAGTCCTTGGTACTTAATAAATAGAAATAAAACAATTTATATAGATTGCTTAATCAATCCAAGGCTCTGATTCTTTTTCATTGTAGATTTTAATTAGCATATTAGGTAAATATAACTTTCTTTAATTAAATTAAACAATTTGCCATAAGAAGACAATTTATCATGCTTCACACCACAATTCATAACTAGTTTTGATTAATATTGAAAATATCAAGTTTGCAAATCTCAGGATATCAGATTCCAATTCTGATAAGTGATATTAAAATGCCGTAGTATACATTTCAGTATACCTCACAATTTTATTCATAGCCAGTTTTCAGTTAACATAGAACATAATAAGCTTGTGAATCTCAGGATATAAGAAACACTCTAACTTTGATAAGTGACATTAGAACACCATAATATATGTTTCAATTTTTATAGGTTATAATTGTATAATTTCAAATTTCAAGTCTATTGAAAGATATTTTGTTGCTGTGATTTTATACATGATGCATGCCTATCTTTTACATTGTCATTTCTCTTTTAGTGAAGACGTGTGGCTCTAATCTTCAAGGACCAAGTGGCACCTTCACATCTCCCAACTTTCCATTCCAGTATGACAGCAATGCCCAGTGCGTCTGGGTCATCACAGCAGTAAACACAAATAAGGTAAGGGAAAATCATCAGTGTGTCAAAAGCATACTCAAAAGACAAAGGCAAAGTGATGAAATGGCAGTATAGACAATTTGAAACTCAAGTATGGTTTTATCAATATTTCTTACTTATCCATTCTATAAAACAATTTTGTTTCTGAAATTGGTTAAAAAAAAATAAAATAAAAACACTACAAACCTTGTCCTAGTTACCAACATACAAATGAAAACACATCAAAAAGAATGTGTTCCAAGGTATATTTTGAAGATTGTGAGTATATATTTCTTCTTTAAAAAAGGAATGATGAATAATGGTTTCTCACTTGAAATCTTTTCTGTTTGACACATCATTTAGTTATAACATGTTTTTATACATAGATGACTTTCATTTCACTGTTTCTCTATTGCTCTATATTTGATGTTCTCTGTAATGATAGAGGATTCATATTATGGATATTTCAAAAGGTTAAATTGTCTTTCTATTTGATTCTAAAATGAATACATCTAAATATCCATGTGCCACCATACTTCAAACTAAATTATAACACTAAATGAGAGCAGCTGAAAAATTAGTTTTCTTCTCCAGCTCTCACTATTTTTCTTCTCTTTATAAACTATGATTTTATACCAAAAGAAGTGATTTAAATATGAAGAATCTAAATTTCTCTCAGAAACTCAGATTCTGTGATATATTTTCTGGGATAGAAAATTTTAAATTTTTCATTTGTTCTTTTTAGTTGTACATGACAATAGAATGTATTTTGACATATTATATATATATATATATATATATATATATATATATATATATATATAAAATATAACTTCCCATTCTTGTGGTTGTACATGATGTGGAGTTACTCTGGTCATGTATTCATATCTGAATATAGGAAAGTAATGTCCGTTCATTCTACTGTCTTTCCTATCCTCATCCCCCCTCCCTTCCCTTCATTACCCTTTATCTAATCCCATGAAAGATGGATGTCATTATCCCTCCCCCTTTTGTGTGTTAGCATCCACATTCTCAGAGAGAAAGAGAGAACATTTGGCCTTTGGTTTGTTGGAATTGGCTTATTTCACTTAGCATGATAGTCACCCCTTCCATCCATTTAGTGGTAAAGACCATAAAGTTCAGTCAGATTGTGAATCAAATATATATTTGTAATTTACCAAAAACTTTAATTTATTTAACCTCTAATGTTGGGTTTATCTTTGAAATGTGAATAATTATTTCACAGTATTATGAGAAATAAGATAATACATGTAAAACAGTTTATTGAATTATTAAGTACTTGAAATGCATTAATTCATTGCTGTTAGAGAAAATATATGGCTAAGTGCCAGAAATATCTGTGATCTCCATCAATTTCTGGAAATCAAATCCTAAGAGCAATGGTGATTAAACTTCAGAAGATCACTAAATCAAACACCCCAACTGCAAAATGAAAATCATTCTATGCACTCAACATATGTCATCAGTTTCATTCAATGAAACAAATATTTATTGAATATGTTCTATGTGCAAAGTTTTGGTTATTTAGAAAAAATCAAGAAGTACTTGGAAAAAAAATTATTTTCTGAACACTTATCAATGTACTGGGTATTATCCTCAACACTGTTTTTGAGTACATTTTGTGAATTATTTAATCCTCTTAAGGCTTTTATGAGGAAGATACTTTCATTGCCTAAAATAACTTGCCTAAGAATACATAGCTAGTAAAGGTCAGAGTCGTGACTTTATAAGACATATGTTTGTATGATAATATGTTTCACCATAAGACACAATTATCTTTAATTAAAATAAGCATGAAGTAAATCCCTTATGAAGTATGGAACAAACACATTGTATTAATCTTGCATGGCCATAGAAATCTTTTTGTGTCATATTAATTACCTATAATTGTCATCAGATGTAGTATTATATAATGTGCTATAAGATATATGACTTAGTAAGTTTTCATCATTCTCATGGAGATTATCACATTTCCACCTGTTTATATTACCTAATCTGCCAAACTTCTATCTCTTCTTTTACCACCCCCACCAATTCAATTCATTTTCTAAGAAGGACATATTTACTTTTATTTATTTGCTATTTTTATCAAATACCTGAGTGTACACATTAACTTTTTATCTGTTAGTTTATCTCTATTTTAAGGAATTCTGTTGAAATTGTTTTTTGATAATTTTGAACCATGATCTACAATAAGAATTCTATGCAGTAGCCAAGTTCAAACCCATTCTCTCTCTCTCTCTCTCTCTCTCTCTCTCTCACACACACACACACACACACAATTCCATTATCCCTTCCTACATAAATTTATTTCTGTATTGTATATCCTTATTTATTGTAATATATTAATTTTTTAAATATTAATCATATATCACCAAACTGATTTAATGATGCACTAATGCATTATAGCACATTGTTTGAAAAACATTGTTGTAAGTATTTACTTCCATAGAGTACTACCTAAGGACAATTTTCAGAAGGCAATTGCTAGCACAATCTATAAGCACACAGTTATACTAGTTGGTATAAATCTCAATTAACCATATTACTCCTTCAATAACTCCAATTTTTTTTAAATAATCTCAATTAAATATATTAATTTTTAACTATCTCCAATTTCCTTAAATAATCAGTGCCCATTTTTACTTTACTTTTGATCACTATAAAAGCAATCTTGGTGTCATAAATATCTAAAAATAATTATTGGAAAAATTTTGAAATTTGAAAAAGAATGAAACAAGTACACCTGATTTCAAAGCTTGACTGTCACTCTTACTAACTATAAAATTTTAGCCATACTCACTTAGTCCTATTAGCCACAGTTTTTCTTTTTCATGTATTAGAGATCAAAATACCACATGTTGGCACCTGCAGCTGCTGCCACCTGCATCAATGATACCGCGGGAAAGAATTCAGAGGCAGACTAGGAATGAGTAGGTTCTTTATTCTTGCTTCTTCTGCTGACTTCTCTCTCCAACTCCAACAACAACTCCAACTCCAACTCCCCCTGGTTAAATACTCTTCACCTTAACAAGTATACACGTGTCACAAGCTTAACTGACAGGTGCATTACACAGTGTTCATGGGCCCAGAAAGATTCTTAGTTGATTACATTAAGGTCAGAGAAAACAATTAAACGCCTCTACTTTGGCTCTCAGCCAGCCGCCATCTTAGCTACCTCCTCATTAACGCTCTTACATTCCCCCCCCCTTTTGTTTTAAAAGAGGGATAGCTTAAATGGATTGGTGACGACCCTCACCACATCAGGATCAACTGTGCCTGTCTTAGGCGTCCACGTGTGCAACCAACATTCTTACCTGTCATCAGATAATCAAGGCTGTGCCCTTGACTCCTGTCTTAGGTTGATATGTCAGCAACATGAGACTTTCCTGTTATTGACTACCAGCCATCCAATCATGAGGAGATGCTCTGGTTCTAAGGTGGCAAGCTTTTTGCTGACGAGCCAAGTTCCATCAAATAGCATAACAAGTTCTTTAAACAAATCAGGTGCCCTAAGTTCCATTAAGTAATGCACTGAGTTCTCTAGACAAGTCAGCTGCCCTACTAGGGTTAAGAAAAGGGATACCTGCAAGGCATTGTCCCATACAATGTCCCAAACATCAAAATGTCCACTTGCTAACACGTTGATCTAGGAGGCCTCGTGCTTGAAAAGCAGAGGCCACACTGCTGGTGAGGTTGTTTAATGCTTGAGCAACAGGGATGCTTGTAGCGATTGCGATCCCTATAGCTGTAGCAGCAGCAGCCGTCTCTTTTATGTCTAGAGAATGCCGCCAGCAAATCTTCAGGGCCCGCTAAGACTGGCATAGGGATATACCTAGAAATTCAAGCAACAATCATTAGAGGAAAGGCAGTGCCATTCCAGGACTGAGTCAGGAAGTGAGTTGTAGGAGTGCAATGCAAACTAAAAAAGAGAATTATTAGATCTTCAGGTATCTGAAGTTGATCTCTTCTCACACACATTGCTGCTTGAGCTCCCACGAACATTAGCGGGCAAAATATCACATTCAGAACGGATTAAAGAAAGACTGAGGGTATTTAGCTGACAAAATATTACATTTAAAATAGATTGAAGAAAAGCTAAGAGTATTTTAGAAAAATAATTTGTTAGCTAGAACTTTTGAGCCTCTGCATACACAGCAACCTTCCATGAATATACCTGTTGAAACTATTTAAATTAATCATCTGCTTAACAAATAAAGTCAATAACAAATAATACCTGTAGAAATAATTTAAATTAATCAGCTGTTTAACAAATAAAGTTTATTACAAATGAACAATCAAATACCAAAATATCAGGCTATACGGTATTAGTCATATTCCTTGATGAAGAGAAGTCCTAGAGATACTTATAAATTAAGTTTGAAGGTACCTTCATTTTTTAATTGTTTACCCAATTTGAATATATTTAACTTAAATGAATTAAAGTTATTTGGATCCTATTTTTTTTTTTCTTTTGAGAAATTATTTTCATGAGTGCTCAGTTTTTGTTATTTGTGACGTCACCTTTACATGAAATCTGGACAGATGCACAGACATAAAGACATATATTTGTGACGTCACATTTACATGAAATCTAGACAAGTGCACAGACATAAAGACATATATAAAAAAAGAAAAACACAATTGTGTGCACACTAAAGAGAGATCCTCTTGTCCCGGCCAGGAGGAATGAAACTTAAGTTGTGAATTTATTTTTTATTTTTTATTTTTTGACATTTATTTAGTTAAAAAAATAGTTGTACACAATGCCTTTATTTTTACGTGGTGCTGGGGATTGAACCCGGGCTGCGCACGTGCTAGGCAAGTGCTCTACCGCTGAGCTACCACTCCAGCCCCAAGTTGTGAATTTATTGAAGAAAAAAGCGTGCAGCTTAAAAATTCCTTAGCTGAAAAGGCAAAGATGAGGCTCCTTTGTCGGAAAAAGAGACAAACTCGCGCAGGTGCGCGGATTGATACCTCTTTTAAGGGAATCATTCCACAACTACTTCATCTTGGCCCTTTTGATTTGGCACTTGTTTTATTAATCTTGATGTTATCCATACTGGAGAGGATTCATGATGTGAAAAAACACAAACAGGTCCTCTCCCCCAAATTAATACTGGGTCTGGGCCCTTCCATGTGCCTGAAAGAACATCCTTCCAGTAAACCAAAGGTTTATGTTGTTGATGTGGATTCCAGTGTCTGTCTCCAGCCAAATATCCTTTGGAATCCAAAGTTAAAAAATTTAAAGTAAAAAGGGCAATGGCTAATCTATCTTTAGGATTTGTCCAATTTCCTTCTTTTTGTTTCAAAAACATAAGTTTGAGTGTGTGATTAGCTCGTTCAATTATACCTTGGCCTTGAGGATTATACTGAATACCAGTCTCATGAAGTATACTGAATTTTTCACAAAACTGTTTGAAAGATGAGGACATATATGCAGGGCCATTGTCTGTTTTAAGCATTTTGGGAATGCCCAGTGCAGCAAAAGCTTGTAAACTATGAGATGTAACATCTTTAACTTTTTCTCCAGCATGTAAGGATGCAAAAATCATGCCTGAGCATGTATCTATGGTCACATAAATAAATCGTAATTTTCCAAAACTTGGCTCATGAGTGACATCCATCTGCCACAAATGATTGGGCATTAATTTTCTTAGGTTAACCCCATAATGTGGATTGGGCAAATGTGTCACACAAGATTGACAAGCCTTCACAATTGTTCGAGCTTGATCTTTAGTTATTTTGAACCTTTGTTGTAAAGTAGTACTATTAACATGAAATTGAGAATGGAACTAGGTAGTTTGTTGGACTGCTGAAAATATAAAGATTATTTGAGTAAGGGCATCGGCCTTTTGATTACCTTCATGTAGAGGAACAGGCAAATTAGTGTGAGCTATGATATGTCCAATAAACAAAGGTACTTTATCTTCCCATAGAAGGTTTTGAATTTGAAAAAACAATGTAAAGGCTGGAGCATGAGGTGCTATTGGACCTGCTAGCTCCAATTTAGGGACAGCATGTACAATATAGTGGCTGTCTGAAAAAAATATTTATGGGATGTTCTTTAAAACTTTCAAGAGCTATAATAATTGCTTCTAGCTCAACCAATTGAGCTGATTTATGGACAGTAATATGAATCATATTTTCTTTTTGAGCGACTACTGCAGCAGTACCATTACAGGACCCATCTGTAAATGCATTTAATGCCTTAGGAATAGGTTGATTTTTTATTACCTATGGAAATATAATGGGATGATTGATACAAAAAGATAGTATAGGAGACTTAGGAAGATGGTTATCAAAATTTGCAGAAGTAGAGCATCTAGACAATCATTATCATTGAAGCATAAATATTCAACCTGTGATGATGAATAGGGAGTAATAATAGTAGCAGGGTGAATACCAAATATTTTAGTCCATGTCTTGAGTCCTTGAAGAATAAGTTTAGCCACCAAGGAGGTGTAAGACTCAATTGTACTTTTAGGAGAGACGGGCAAATGTATCCATAATAACGGCCCCTGTTGCCAAAATACTCCTGTGGATGTATACTGTGAAGAAATAATGATCAATATCAGCGGTCAAGTAAAATCAATTCTATCACAATGGGATCCTTCAGTGGCCTTTTCTACCAACTTCAATCGCTGTGAAGATGGATCAGGGTTCCCGTGAAGGATATCAAATAAGGGTTTAAATTGGCCAGTAGTGAGGCTTAGTGTAGGGCGAAGCCAATTAATGTCTCCCAGCAATTTTTGAAAATCATTAAGAATAGCTAGATGTTCCTTATTTATTAAAATTTTTTGAGGCCTAATAAAAGTATCCATAATTTGGAATCCTAGATATAATATTGGAGCTCTAATTTGAATCTTTTCTTCAGCAATGTTTAGTCCATATCGTTTCAAGTTTTCTGATATATCACTAAATATGGTGAATAAGACTTCTTGATTAGGATGAGCAAGCAAAACATCATCCATATAATGGAGGCACATAAGCTCTGGGTATTTGTTCTTGATAGGCTGAATAACTTTATCTACATAGATTTGACACATAGTGGGGCTATCAGCCATACCCTGGGGTAAAACTTTCCACTGAAATCTTTGATCAGGTCCATTATTATTAATAGAAGGAACTGAAAAAGCAAATCTGTGGGCATCCAGAGGATGTAAAGGAATAGAAAAATGAACAAAAAAAAAAAAATCCTTTATATCAAGGGTTATAAGATGGAAATTTTTAGGAATAGCTACAGGATTAGGAAGTCCAGGTTGGGTAGGGCCCATAATTTGCATGGTTTTATTGATTTCTCTAAGATCATGTAACAATCGCCATTTTCCTGATTTTTTCCTAATCACGAATATGGGGGAATTCCAGGGAGAGGTGGAAGGTTCTATATGTCCTGCTTCTAGTTGTTCTTGGACTAGTAGGTGGGCCGCTTGTAATTTCTCTCTAGATAATGGCCACTGAGGGACCCAAACTGGCTTATCAGAAAGCCATGGTATTTTCAAAATTGTTTTCTCAGTGGCCCCTAAAAAAAAAATCCTTTACTTTTTCAATGATGATTTCCTTTAAGCTCAATAGGGTGAGGATTACCCTGTAGATTTTTATTTTTAACACCTGCGGGCTTGGTTGTGAGGTGTACTCCCATTTGTTGTAAAATATCTCTTCCCCATAAGGTAACTGGCAAGCTGGACAAAACATAAGGCTGAAATGTTCCTTGATGCCCTTCATCATCCTCCCATTTTAAAACTGTTGCACTTTGTTTTGGGCTATTAGAATATCCCAAGCCTCTCAAACTGGTTGAGGCTTTTTGTAAAGGCCAGTGTTTGGGCCATTGTCGTACCTTAATAATGGAAGAGTCAGCCCCAGTGTCAATCAATCCCTCCATCTCTATTCCTTGAATTTTTATTTTGCACATAGGCCTCTGTGAACAATCCTGAACCCAGCAAGCCATAGGTCCCGAGCCAGTGGAACCAAATCCCCTATTCTTCCTATTTTGAGGCATACTCTTAAAAGAGTCATGTAAACTGGGAAGGAGAAGTAGCTGAGCAATTCTATCACCTTGGTTAACAGAGCTAATGCCTTGAGGTGAACTAAGCATAATCTTAATTTCTCCTTGGTAGTCTGAGTCTATTACACCTGGAGTCACTTGAAAACCTGATAAGCTTTTAGAACTCTCCCTGAGCATAAGTCCTACAGTCCCTAAGGGAAGAGGTCCCCTGACTCCCGTGGGAATCTGTTGAACCCCCATTTAAGGTGTTAGCACTATTCGGGTGGTAGAACAGAGGTCTAATCCTGCACTTCCTCTTGTTCCTCTGACAAGGGAGTCAATAGGTAAGAGGGATTGTGTTGAGGAATCATCTGAATGAATGTTTGAGGATACTCCTCCTCTAATGCCTTGTATATTTGTGAGCCCTGGGGCAGGCCCCGTGCCCCGTTTTTTGAATTGCTAGACAAAATGTTACCATAAATATCAGTTTTAGATCTGCACTTATTAGCCCAGTGGTTTCCTTTTTTACACCTGGGGCAGCGGCTAGGGGCACAAAACGAGCTAGGTCTTATTTCTATTGTCTCTTGCCTTCTTTGGGGATATTGTTTTCTAAAATAACCTGATTGACTATAATAATTTTTAGGTTGAGCCCTTCTTGTAAAAGTTTGAGGAGAAGCACCTCTCATGGCTGCTGTGATTACATTTCCTGTAACAAAGGCATCATTTATATCTTTTCATAGTCTTTTTTTTTTGTGTGTGTGTGGTACCGGGGATTGAACTCAGGGGCACTCGACCACTGGGTCACATCCCCAGCTCTTTTGTGTATTTTATTTGGAGACAGGGTCTCACTGAGTTGCTAAGTGCCTCGCCATTGCTGAGGCTGGCTTTGAACTCGCGATCCTCCTGCCTCAGCCTCCCAAAGTGCTGGGATTACAGGCGTGCACCACCACGCCCGGCTGCATAGTCTTATATATACAGGAAGGTCCCTTTTATATTTCCAAGGTCTGATAGCGTCTTGTCAATATTTGTTGGCATTTTCATATGCCAGCTGAACAACTAATGGCATGGCTTGATCAACGTTTCCAAACACTCTACCTGCAGATCGCAAAAGTCGATCAGCAAAGTCAGCATATGGCTCATTAGGTCCCTGAATCACTTTAGACAAGCTACCCTGTAAGTCACCAGTTCCTTGTAAATTTTTCCATGCCCTAATAGCTGTGGCATTTATTTGAGGGTAAACTCCAGGATCGTACTGAATCTGAAACTGTAAATCAGCATATTGCCCTTCTCTGGTTAACATGTCTACATTATGGTCTGGAAATCCTGCAGTCGCATTTCTTCTAGCTGTTTCATCACAGAACTCTTGGAATTGAGACCTCCAAATCAAGTATTGTCCCCCGCTCAATACTGCCTTACATAAGCCTTTTCAATCTGAAGGAGTTAAATTCAAAGCATTAAGGGCTTCAAGCTTACTTATGGTAAAAGGAGCTTGGGGTCCATATGTCATTGTTGCTTCTTTAAAATTTTTTATAGTTTTGAAATCTAAAGGTTCATGGTACCTTTGCTCATTTTGATTTTCAAGTACTGGCAGATCCCAATGTCCCTGCGGGTTTTGACACTCAAGGGCACGCAAGTGCTCAGAAAGACTGTTAATCTCTGCTTCAAGGGCACGCAAGTGTTTAGAAAGACCCCTCATAGTTTCTGTAATTGATTCAACCCATGGGGGAGCAGAGGGCACATGTGGTTCCTCCACTTGATGGTCCTTTATCTTGGTCCTCCTTAATTTCCTTTTGCTCATTTTCTCAGGTTCACTTTTACTTAATTCCTTCTCACTAATACTATCCTCACTGGTCCTAACTGACTCAGTGGAGTTTATGCTCTCTTGATCACTTTTACTTAATTCCTCCTCACTACTACTACTCTCGCTTGTCCTAACTGACTCAGTACCATCCTGAGTCCCAGGTTCAATTGATAGCACGTATCCTTCAGCTATCTCTAATAAATCTTGAATAGCTTTAGCAGCTTGGATTTTTGTCATTTTTGAGCCCATCTTAATCACTCTGACTAGGGACTCCTCAGTTCTTACCTGCTGATTCCGAATTCCCTGTATGGGCCACCACTTGTTGCTGCCTGCAGCTGCTGCCACCTGCATCAATGATACCGCGGGAAAGAATTCAGAGGCAGACTGGGAATGAGTAGGTTCTTTATTCTTGCTTCTTCTGCTGACTTCTCTCTCCAACTCCAACAACAACTCCAACTCCAACTCCCCCTGGTTAAATACTCTTCACCTTAACAAGTATACACGTGTCACAAGCTTAACTGACAGGTGCATTACACAGTGTTCATGGGCCCAGAAAGATTCTTAGTTGATTACATTAAGGTCAGGAGAAAACAATTAAACGCCTCCTCTTTGGCTCTCAGCCAGCCGCCATCTTAGCTACCTCCTCATTAAGGCTCTTACAGATGAACAACTGATAATGGCTAATGATTAGTATGCCTAATTGAAAACATGTTTGTCTATTTCTACATGTATTTTTTCTTATGTCACATTTTTTATATAATTGAAGGCTTCTTATTTCCAACCAGGGTTCCAAACATTCAGGGCAGAATCATAGTAAATGCCTAAAGCATGCTCACACATTTTTATTTGTAAATATGTACCATTAGTATTTAAAGTTACAAAATTTATTTATAATATTAATGTGTTTATAACAACATTTGATATTCAGTTTTTTGTTTGTTTGTTTGTGCCAGGGATTGAACCCAGTGGTGCTTAACCACTGAACCACCTCTCCAGCCTATTTTATTTTTTATTCTGAGACAGGGTCTCACTAAATTGCTCAGGGCCTTGCTAAGTTGCTGAGGTTAGCCTTGAACTTGCCATCCTCCTTCCTCAACCTCCTGAGCCATTGGAGATCACAGATGTGCACCAGGCATTCAGCTCATTCATTAATGAATTGATAATTAATGAATAACTGTCTCATGTGAGGGTTCCATCAGATTTTCCTGCATATTAAAAAAGCACTCCTTGTATTTGAGGTTGGGAACTACTGATTAAAATAAAGTAATCATATTACTCATGCATATCCTCTTCTAAAAAAATGAAAAAGAACAATCAAATAAGAAAAGTTTATATAATTCTGTCCTGTCCTTCTTATATCATTGATTCCAAATGATATCAAGTAAGTATGAATCTTGAATTTTTCAGGAAAACTGTTAATTCCTAAACTGGTATTCTAGCCTCAGCTTATAGTTACCCAAAAACTAATCCCTGAGTGCACCAGATAAAGATATTAAAACCTGGGATTTTATATTGAATGTCTACATTTAATTTTGGCCCTGGAAATTAGAAATCTGTCTTGTTTCCTGTCACTGTGTCTATTCTATTAGTTTTCTAAGCTGCAGTTTTCTCTTGTTATTATTAGTCCCTTTCTCAGAAACTGAAGTCCTACTGCTGATCTATATTGTCCTACCTGGAACTTTGTAACCCACCAAAACAGCTTTTCTGAACAGATTAGCTGATTTTCTGAACAGATAATCTAACAGATTATCTTCTGGCCCACTCATCATTCTTTTGGCTCTTAAACCAAACTTCTAAAACAGCCTGCTCCACAAAACCTTCTTCTTGCTTTTGTCAACCACTTATTCCTGGAAATGTGCCTTTAGTAATCTTTGACCCATATTGTGATTTTGCTTGTACAACAATCATTTGTTTCTCAGTGTTTATAAAAGTGGAGGAAGTACCTCCCTTCATTCTGCATGGTCTTGGAGACAACTTGAATCAAAGTACCTTCCAACTTTATTAGCCAAGAAGATACCATACACTGGTATTTTGAAACTAACTCTTTCCAGTTCCAGAGAGCTGATGTTATCAGGAATATACCAAATTGGTCTTAAACATATTAAAAACTAGAATTTAAATTATCTAAACACAAAATTTAATAAATTCTATTTAAAGCAAGCATAGGAATTAGTCAAAAATTATCACTCCAATAATTTACTACACTGTTCTATTAGCCATGCTCTTGATGTTACATTTTATTTTATCTATATGATAGAGCCACTATATAATAATGTGCTTTGTGCATCTTTTTCCAACTCTGTATTCTGTCTCCCTGACAGCTTTCAATTGAACATGGTAGAAGAATTAAAACTATAGAATTGGAAAACACTAGAAATCAGAAATTTTGTTCATCATACAGATGTAGAAAATGATGGAATAAAATGCTAATAATGAAGATTAAATTTCAAAGTGATTGTGTATATAGTAATCATATTATAAACCACCGAAAAATGAGAAAATATTCTTAGAGTATTCAAGAACTATTAAATGATCCAGTAATGAAATAATTTATATTATTGACAAAGATGTTCTGATATAAATACTCATTTTTATAATTGTTTTTTTTTTTTTACTCACTAACATAAATGAAATGTCAACCGACATTCTTGTGAGAACTACCATCATTCATTTAATTTTAATCACAAGGTAACTACAGATTAGTAAAAAAGTAGGAAAATATCAACAAAAACATTCTTTTTTTTTTTCTTCACCTATGTCTGCCACAACAGTTTTGTTACTTGTCACCCAAGAACCCTAAGATAGGGAGATGATAGTCATCACTTTTTTTTCTTATCTACTGGTCTTGCATGAAAAGAACCAGTTGCAATGTTTAGCTCCCCAATATGCTCACTCTCAGAGAAATTCTCTGGCATAATTCACCATATCTTGTAAATTGATAATTTTCTATTTCCTTTATCTTTATTTACATATGTTTGAGAGAAATCTATTTCTCTAAAACACATGGTAGTTTTGCCTATCTTTACTTTCTTAGGTTTCTTGCTTTGAAAAGTGAGTCTCCCAGTAAAAACATAAATTAATGGTAAAGTCAAAAATCTAATTAAATAATTCTTTGATGTAATATAAATAACTTGGCTGTAAAAGAATTTTTATGAATCCTTGCTCAGTTCCTGTCATCACTTTAAAATGTACATAATGCATTTTTACCCATATTGAATGATTGTGACAAGCATGATGTTGATGTCTCCAGGATGTCAACAAATCTCAAAACTAAAAAAAATTCAATGCCTTCAGAGATTAGTAATGAAGATTACCTTATCATAGAGACATGTAATTCAGAGAGAAAGAAGACAGGTACATGAACATACCTACTTTATTTCAAATTATAACTTTCACTAGTTGAACAGAAACCTTAACAATCAGAAGAAATTAATAAAAAAAGAAAAGATCCTCACAAGAATGAGGATTGACTATGGCTTTTAAAAAATAATGTTGGATAACACTAGCCAGAAGCACCTTTTTAAAATTTATTTCAAGGTTATTACTATTTATTTTGTTTCTAAATTTGGCTCACATTTGTATCTTATAATACAGGATGTATAATTTAGTATGACTTACGTGATTTAGTGAAGAAAGGCCTGGAACAATTTTATAGATATATATTCAAAACCCATTTTGGAATTTCATTTATAAATAATTTCCTTATATGGAAAAATGCATGGGCAGCTTGGCTATCAGAGTCAAAAACCAAGAATACTGGTGCAGATCACCTCACATATTTGAATGTCATTATTCTCAAGTGTAAAGCAAAATAATTGTCTCTGACCTCCATGTCACAAGAATGTTGAAGGAATGTGTAAATTAACAAACACAATGGCACTCAATACATAGAATGTTATCTTATACATTTAAAATGTGGTATATGACTATTATTTATGCCAGTCTCTCCAAAGGTGGTTTTAGGTGAATGACATCCTCAAATCATCAAATCAAACATTATATATATACATATATATATATATATATATATATATATATATATAATAAGCAATTACTATGAGTAAGGATAAGATCAGCGTGTTGCTTTAGGGGGTTCCTAGTTACCATTTTTGTATAAATAAAGTAATTAATAAATAAGAATCTATCCCAAGCTTCAATTCAGGTAAAGAAGGTCAACCTTTTGTAGTTGCAGAGGAAATTTATATCTGGACATATTATCTCATCTCACTATTTTACTTATTTTAAAAGCAAGAAGTAAAGGCCAATTTTATAATGAAACATAATAACTATATTGTGAAGTATTAAATTTATATATTCACTACAACATTTAAGCCCCTGAGTTTTTCTTTAGAACCATGAAATACTCATTCAATACCCTTCCCCATAACCTCTTCAGGCATTGGAATACACCCCGATATCCACTGAAAATACTGAAATTGGAGCAATTTTTGTGACTATTGTTCCATCATTGGCACTAGGCTTTTGCCACTTCATTTAAGCTGCTCAATTTTAGGCACTAATTCTATGCACTAAATATTTGTAGATTTGGTAACTTCAATACCAGATGTGTGACCTTAGCTAAGCATGGAGAGTTCACTTTTCTGGAGACTGCAGCTGTCTTAGGTTTTAGGATTCCCCCAAAGCACACCCAAAATAAGGAACTGCATGCAAGTGATTCATTAAGAAAGGAGAAACTGTTAAGGGAGTAGGGGAGGAAAGACAGGAAAGAAATGAGCAAAGTGCAATTTTAGGCAAAATCCAAGCCTCAACCTGATCTCATGTTGTATAAATTTTAACAGAGTCTGTCCTAACTCAAAGGAAGATAGCTGCCTTCTCATATTTCTGCTTCTCCTGATCATAGGTGAAGGGTTTCAGGGCTCATGTGTGGTCTAAGTGTCCCCTGAAGCCCAAGAGCAAGTCTCAAGAATACTTCTAGCTATGGATGTATAGAGGCAAATGTATGTGGAATATAGTGGAATAATAATAATATGAAGAGCAAGAGGCATTCAAGGGTATCTGAATGGACATATCCTTTACAGTGGAGTAGGGACTATAAGATCATTCAATCTGAAGCAGAAAAATTCAGAGATAAATTGAAATCAAAGATTTGTAGTCTTACCAGGTCATGATGTAGAAAAAGCTTAGGAATGCCATGAAGATATTGATATAAAATAATAGGATGGAAATAAATGAGGAAAAACAACTAGAAGACTCTCCACTCTGAAAAAGTAGCTGAGGTCACTCTTTTTTAAACACATTGGGCTTGACAGTTGGAGAGCTAACCTTTAATATCCTGTTCTGACTGAATCACACCTGCATAGCGTTTTCTGGACTATGCCCAGCTCCTGATATTGGTACCCATTTTCTCATTCAAATGGTTTATTTAGTTGAAGTATTTTAGTTAAAATAAATTACTCTGCACAGGCACAATGAATTGTTATCTAAAAGTAAACAAATATCCGTAAAGGAAAAAAAAAAAAGGGAATGCACTACAAATGTTAAAGGGACTATTTCTAGATATAGAACGACAAGTATTTTTCCCCTTTTATTTAGTGCTAACAGGAAATTCTGTGTTAAGTTTCAGTGATATATATTTTAGTCAGCTTTTTTTGTCACTGTGACCAAAAAACCTGACCAGAACAATTAGAGGAGGAAAAGTGTATTCAGGGTTCATGGTTCCAGGTGTCTCTTTCCATAGATGACCAACTCCATTGCTCTGGGCCCATGGTGAGACAGAAAATGATAATGGAAGCATGCATGTAGCTGAGGAAGGCAGCTCAGGACATGGCAATCAAGAAGCAGAGAGACTTCTGCTCAGAGACACGATATAAACCACAAAAGCATGCTCCCAGTGACCCATCTACTCTAGCCACACTGTACCTGCCTACAGTTACTACTTAGTAAATCCATATCAGTGGATTAATCCACTGATTAGGTATCTCAGAATCTAATCATTTCATCTCTGAAAATGCTTGCCTTGACTCTTGTATGAGCTTTTGGGTTGTGCCTAAACCATAACAATACATATTATACTTTTAGTTTAAATAGTAATAAACAAATAAAAACACAAATAAGGTATTAGTATAGACTGATTAATTTTATTGACCCATTCCTACTTCTTAAAGATTTTTTTCTCTCCTGTTTTCTTTTAATCTGATTCTTGTATTTTCCCTTACTCTGAAATCTTTTGCTAGTACTCACCTTCCTACCATCTCCTACAAAAACAATGTTCCTCAATATTAGCAATTCAGATATTTTTATTCTACATTTTTCTCCTTTTTTATTCACACATCTAAATGCAAAGTCCAATAAATTCATTATACCTTAATTAATAATATTAATCAACATTATAATTAATATTCATTAACATTGCTTAACTTCTCTCATCTGGGTTTCAGTAATTCTCCTTTGGATTACCAACCAACTTCCTAAGTAGTGAATCTTGATCACATTTTTCTGCCTCTCTCAAAGCCTATTAACCCTCCAAAAATCCAATGTGATGTTTTACTCTTTAAAATGAAGTAATGTCTCATTCTTGGTAAAAGGTTTAAATATATTCACATAACTTCACCTCTTCTTCACTTCAATGCACTTCCAGAGCCCACTATCTTGGGAACATGCTAGGGAATATGTGTCCTCACTTGTTTGCACCTTTTGAAATTCATGATGTTCTTTATTCCTGGCATTGTTCAGGGTTCAACTTATTTTTCCATGTTTTCATGGAAGCTTGTCCTATTCTTCCTACTAGAGTGACTTAGGAAACCCTATTCTGCATATTGGTCCAACTATTGTCATATTATATTTTAATTATCTGTTCATCTATTCTCCTTCCTTTGACCCTTGGGAAAAAACAAGTTTTGAGTCTTTGATTCTTTAACATCTAATGAAGTAGCTTTAATATTGGAGTTTTTAAATGAATATTTATTGACATAATTTTGTATGCTTAGGAAAAAATATGTTTGTGAGTTTATTTCCATGTGTGTTTTGTTTAGGCATTTTCCTGATTCTTACCAAAAAAAAACCAAAGAGTAGTCAAAGTATGTAAACAGCAAAGTATTTTTATTTGCATTTTCTTCTATCCCCCCCCCCTTTCTAACCATGGAATGTCATTAACAGTTGTAATCTCTCAACATTGTAATTGTTTTCAAATTATGTGAATAAGATATTTGTTGTATGATAATTTGGCACAAATGGTAAGGTGTTCCCATAAACAATGGTAATTATTTTACTTTTTATAGCAAAATATACTCCTTTGAATTAGAGGAAAAAGAGAGATTGTAGAGGGAAATCTTTAATATCTTTAATGTAAATTACCAGGCTATACAGACTTATATGTTAGGATTGGATTTGGCTGTCATTGATAGTAAACCCATCACAACAGATTCTTAAACAAGAAATGTATGTTGTCCAAGACTGATGGTAGCTATGCTCCAGAAGTTCCTCAATTCACTGTTTTTTTTTTTTCTTTAGAATTTAACTTTTTTTAAAAATTTGTTTTTTATGTGGAATTGAGGATTGAACTCAGTGCCTCACCCATGCTAGACAAGCACTTTACTACTGAGCTATAACCCCAGCCCCAATTCACTACTCTTAACAACACCAGACTGTGGCCCCTTCTGGCAGGTTCCAGCATGGTATCTCATGTTGGAGAAAGTAAGGATAAAGAGCAAAGGGCAAATGCAAGCCATCTCTTAAGAAAGTTTCCTTGAATCTTCTACAAAACACACACACACATATATATATATATATATATATATATATATATATATATATATATGTGTGTGTGTTTTTTTTTAACCATAACTTAAATATAAAAAGATAATGACAAATAAAGTCTTTATAAACAGGAACTTGGTAATAGCTAGTAATTCTACTACTATGAAAAAAGATGTAAGTGGCTGTTTGAGAAAATAGACAATCTCTCTCACACAGATTTAGTCAACAATTGATAAAGGAACAAGGAGTATTTCCATTTAAGTGCCACCTAGTAATAAGACAGATGTTACAAAAACAATGACCACGATATTGTTACCATTAAAATAGTAATAATTAATAACACTAAATTGCATCTGAATTGAATGTATGTGTTAGAAACTATGTCAAGGTCTTTTATTGAATCATTGCACTTAATCTTCTCATTAATTGCATGCAGTAGTTGCTATTATTGTGTCCACTTTATAAGTATAGAAACAAATTTGGAGAACTTCAGTGACTTGTCCAAACTTTCATGGCATAACAATGACTATACTAAAGAAAATTTTAAAATTATGATTATTGGATGTTATGAAGGGATGGCTCTATGATTTGTATTCAAGGCATAGAAAATGTCAAAGGCAAAGTTTGAAATCTTGACCCTTGTCCTAGTCTGTCTTTTTTCCTTCTCAGAGGGATTATTTTGTTAGTAGACAGAACTAAGTGTCATATAATTATTGTAAAGATTCCATACCACTCCACTCTTCCTCTGTCTATCCCTAGCACTTAAGGATTATAAATCTAATTAGAGAGAGGGGAAGACTTAAGGAGAGCAGTAAGGTCCAGAGTAGCTCCTCAAAATTTTCTGCTAATCACTAGTGTTGGTTAGCAAATTCTTGAGTTTTATGAATGAGTTTGTTTGTAACTATTTAAAAATAATTCTTAGTATAGTGTAGTTTGCAGAATATGTTTTTAAAATAAGCTTTAGCTTCTTTTTAAAAAATATTTATTTATTTTTAATTTAGTTGTACACAATGCCTTTATTTATTTTTACGTGGTGCTGAGGATCGAACCCGGGCCGCGCACGTGCTAGGCGAGCTCTCCACTGCCAAGCCACAATCCCAGCCCAAGTTTTAGCTTCTTAACATTTATTTTTATGATGTCCTAAGTCAATTTTCTACTACAGTGTCAAAATACTTGGACAGGATAATTTATAAAGAAGTGAAATTTATTTTCTCACTGTCTGGAAGCTGGCAAGTCCAAGATCAAAGCATTTGTAGTTTCAGTTGTCTAGTCAGGGCTATTCTTCATTTTCAATATGGCTGCATTCTCCTCAGGGAAGGAACACTGTGTCCTCACATGGCTGAAGAAGAAATGGCAAGTGAACTTAATGTTGTATCCACACTTTCGTGTGTGGAATTAGAGTCCTTAAAAAAAGGACTTTATAAATTATGTACATTGCATATTTGTATAATGAATCACTACCAGAAACTTACCTGGGATTCTATTTTTTTCAGAAATGAAATAAAAATAAAAATACATTCTCATAGTGCTCTTGAATGAACTTAGAACATGATATGGAATACATACATTAAAATATTAGCTATTATAATAATACTTAATTAAAAAAAACTACTAATACTACTAATACCACCACTACTACCACCACCACTACATTCCTGTAGTGTGGTGAGCCACAAAGCCTCCACCAGTGGTTGAGCTTAGTTTCCCACTGTGCAAAAGCTCTCACTGAGCTCAAAACTTGGAATACCTTGTGGAGAATCCCTGCTGATATTAATCATCAGAAGCCATTAGCAGATGCTTATAATAAGTCAGAATAGACTTCTGCCAAGAGAGCTTGAAAAGTGACTTGTGAGCTTTTAATTCCTGTCACCAAGACAGTTTGGTGCAGAATGGAGAAAGTTAATGATAACCTTAGAATTGGAGAAACTATACTCAACCTCCTGAGAAATAATTTCCTGCCCCAGCTGCATAGCCATTCAACAACAGTTACATTTAGGTAGTAAAGAGAGATTTGTATAAAACTGTCTCTGTGTTACCAGCACTTGCCATTCTTAGTATTTGGGCTCCTAGAATCTCTAATCAATGTGAAGGAGAGTCACTGGGATGTCTTGATTGTCCTATATAGCCAGAGTCATACAGGATACATACCATCAAAGTGTACAATTTTGTCTCATCTCTTTAGTTAGCATATATGCATCTTCTTTAACTTTCAGCCCCTCCTGAACTAGCAGTACAACCACCCACATTGCATGACACAGAGGAAACACAGAAATGACCAGTAACAAATTTGAAGAAAATACCCTTTGTGGAATTAAAAGGGAGTCTATCTAGAATTGTCAGTGAAGAACTTTCTGAGTATGTAGTATTTAAGCTAATATTGGAGGATGACAAGAGACTAACAATGCAGAGAAGAGCTTCTGGGACAAAAGAAAATGCACTTGCAAAGGTCCATGATCCCAGTGTCCTTCAAAAACTGAAAAAGATTTTCAGAGTCTTGTGGCAAACTGGGTAAAAAGAATGGATTATGTTATGGCTATATGGCTGAATAAAGCCTTAGTCAAAAAGGCCTTCTGGAATTCAAGTAAGAAATGGAATTGGAAGTCATTGATAGACATTAAACATAAATGGTTACTCCCTAACTTCCCCAGCTTTCTTTCAAATGTCATCTCCTCATCTCCTTTATCACTGATCACCTCCATCACTGTCAGCTTACCTTGGTTTATTTTTTTTTTTTTCATAACACTTAATAGTATGCATGAATTTTGAAAGATTGTACAAAATTACATTATATGTTCTTTTTTGATTTGTTGCATTTTTCCAATGAAGGGAGGAAAGTTTGTCTACATCTCCAACACAAAATCATGTCTAGTAAATAATATACTTAAATAAATATTTATGAAGTGAATTAGTGAATTAAATAAATTCAGAGTTTTGGGCAGGAGAGTATGTTATCTGATCTGTGTTTTGACTTAACATCCAAAACTTAAAGTAGAGGATTGCTAAAGGACATGTGTAACATTCACAAAACAGGAACCAGTAGTATATCTACATTTTCCCATTCTTATCCCAGCCACTGTTCTCAGACATAATTCTTTCATCTTCCAAAATTTTTATCCCTGGAAAGCTGTGGTAGGCAGTGTATTCTATGGCAATTGATTCCTTCTATACTATAACATCCTGGGCTCCTACCTAAATTGATGTTCTAAGAAAATTCTTTTGAACATAAACAAGCCCTTACATAGATATAAAATGACAATGATCCACTACTTAATGGCTATGCTTACAAAAATTACATAAATAAAAGTTAACATAGACAAAGAGGAAAGACAGAAATTAGAACTCACTACATGGTTTATTATATAAAAATATATAGTATATGATTTTCACTACCATGATTACATGTTTAATCATTTTTCATAAATCTTTTACTTTCTTATTAAAGCCTAGAACTAAGGTGTATTTATATATAAAAACAAATGCAGATGAATAAATGTACATATATATCTAGATCCTGATCCAGAATGATCCCATTATTAATGAGATAAGGAAAAAAAAAAACAGAAATAAAAGCTTATCTTATCAAATTTATTTTATTTTTTAAAGAATTTACTTTTCACAATACCTTTATTCTATTTATTTATTTATTTTTTTGTGATGCTGAGGATCAAACCCAGGGCCTCCCATGTGCTAGGCAAATACTCTACCACTGAGCTACAGCCCCAGCCCTCAAATTCACTTTAATGAGAATCTGAGAATCACACATATTTGTTTTTTTTAAAGTTTTTTTTTAAGTTTTTTATTCAAAGTTGTTGTATTTATAATAGTAGTATGCATTATAGTTCATAATAAACATATAGAGCATCTTTTTACAAAACACTGTATACAATGTATATTTGTACCATTCAAATCTTCAATCATGCATTTAGGATAATGACATCCATCTTATTCAACCACCTTTCCTGTTTTCCCCTCCCTCCCCCCTTGCTCCTTTCCTTCCCCTCCCTCCCCTTTGACCTTTCTAGCATTCCTCTAATCCTCCTGTGTACCTGGACCCTACACCATTGTGAGTCAGCCTCCTTATATCAGAGAAAACATTCAGTATTTGGATTTTTGAGATTGACTAACTTCACTTAGCATTATATTCTCCAACTTCATCCATTTACCTGTGAATGCCATTATTTTATTTTCTTTTATTGCTGAGTAAAATTTCATTGTGTATATGTACCACATTTTCTCTATCCATTCATCAACTGAGGGACATCTAGGTTGGTTCCACAATCTAGCTATTGTGAATTGTGCTGCTATAAACATTGAAGTGGCTATGTCACTGTAATATGCTGTTTTTAAGTCCTTTGGGAATAGACCCAGGAGTGGGATGGCTGGGTCATAGGGTGGTTCCATTCCGAGTTTTCCAAGAAATCTCCATAAACATACTTGTTTTTCAACTTGTTTTGTGTATATATATTACCTACCTATAGAAGTTTATGTTGGATGGGGGTACATAAGAGGATTAGAGGAACACTAGAATGGTCAAAGGAAAGGGAGGGGAAGGGAGGGAGCAAAGGGGAAGGGGGGGAAAGGAAAAAAAAATGGTGGTTGAATGAGATGGATATCATTATCCAAAATGCATGATTGAAGATCTGAATGGTATTTATATACTTTGTATACAAACAGTTGTATGTAAAAAGATGCTATATATGTGCATTATGAATTGCAATACATACTACTATTATAAATAAAAACAGAAAAAGAAAAAAAGAAGTTTATGATGAATATCCTACTAAAACAAATAATATTATCTACAGAATTTTTTTTCAAAATATATAAATTCAAGTCGATTTTTATATGTATTGTGAAATTTAACTTATATTCTCTAGTAGATAACCATGAATAACTGATGAAAAAGAACCAGGAGTTTTGTACTATTGTGTTATAGATTTAATATTTGATGCATTTTTCATCTTATGTAGCTTCTTCCCTTTGGTGAAACATTTGTAGTGCCTTATTTAATCCGTCTTGCTACACACTAGTGCTACCCCCTCCAGGGGAAGACAGTGTACAGCTATAAAATGCATAAAAAATTAAGACAAACTAAAAGCTTTTATCATTCCGTCAGTAACTCCCTGTGTCCCCAGATTCTCCTCCTCCCCTGTCTAAAATGTAAGGCCTCAGAAGAATTAAAACTATTAACCTGATGCTGGTAGCAAAATGAATGACCTATAGAATTCTCTGAACTAGCACTTCTCATTTTATAATGGTCTAGCCAAGCGTCTTTGGCTATATCTTTAGCAATAAAATATCTAAGTATAATATTTCAGTGTATAATACTTCTAGAATATGAGATTCTTTCCTCTGAAATGAGAGATTACTTTCAAATGGCTAAATAACGGATTTGAAAGTGTCATATTTTAAGCCTTTTAAATTCCTACATATACCTGTTCATAAATAATGTAAATTTATGTTTGCATTTTAATAAAAATAGATAATTTAGGATCACTATTAATTAAGCTTTTATTATTAACACTAATTCCATATATAAGTCATTATAATACACATCAAAAAAGCACTGAAATTTTAGGATTATACTGAAATATATGATTTTTAATAAATGAACTAATCTCTTTCTAAATTAGACATTGGTAAGCAATAACACTTGAACATTTGATAAATAGTCTTATGAGGCACAGATTTTTGTGGGGCCTTTAGTGTTTTCACATGTATAAAAAAAGGAAAGGGAAAATATTCATTATCATTTTTAAGTAAAAAATTTTTGACAGAATTTCTTAACCATCCCTGTTTTCACATCCCAAGTAAAAGTTCCCAATCTCTGTAACCCTGCCCTTTTCCCCTTCAAATCCAATTGTCCCTGCATAAACATCAAATACAATCCTGTCAACACCGCTAAAAACTCATCATTTCATACTTATCATATGCAAAATAAAAATTTAAAGTCTTTCACATGATCTGTTTTCTACTTCTACCTTTAGCCTTCCTTCTCATCACTTGTTGTCTCACAGTTTGTTTCAGAAAAACAAAAAGATATATTTCTTTCCACTTTGCTATATTTTATGCCCTCTCCTCAAATATTTCTTTCCCAGTTCCAATTTCCACTTTTCTTTGCATTAATTAGGAATTTTTCTCTTCTAGGAAACCTTTCCTCTTTACTTCCTAACTGGATAAAGCAGCTCTCTTTTCTGTTTCTATATAACCCTATGCATCTATAACCCAAAGCACTCAACTCCCATTATTGTATTCATCAGATAATATCATGTGTCTACTCTCTCCCAATGGGTTATGATTGCCAAGGTCTGGAAAGTATATTTATAAAGACACGCTTTAATTAGATGTTAAGTTGATTGTGTAATATGGCATTGCATACCTTAATCTTAATTACATTCTATGTATTTTGTAATTATGCATATATTATATATTTTGGATTTGCTCACCTGGTAACAAAAAGTGGTTAATATTAGAGTGACTTATTGCCATTATGCAAGAGATATAATGGAGAAAGCCCTTTCATGAAAAGATATATTTTTAGAAGCATGGGGTCTTGGGGAGAAATTCTTCTCTTTCAATCACAGTGGGATTGCCAAAAAAAAAAAAAAAAAAAAAGAAACTTCATTGACAAAATTCTTTGTGAACAGATGTTAGCACCTATGCTTCCTGGTGATTAACTTACCTTACCTAATAACAATTGCCATTCATTGGGAGCCTACTGTCTTTCAATCATGGCATTTGTGATTTTACAAACCATGTTTATTTAATATAATACCTACTCTAGCCTCAGAAAGTATGAATTATAAATATTCCTTCCTGTAACTCTGAAAATTATCCAAAGTGATGTAACATTTCTGTAACAGAGATGAAACTTGAACCCTATAATTTTCCTATGTCCTTAAGTATGTTATCCTCTTACACTAATGAGTATAGCTTAGTATTAATGTTCATGTTAATGTTTTTCTTAAACATCATCAAAGGCTAATTTGGATGCTGTATTCATTATATAAGAGCAAAGTGTCTAATACAAGGGTCAATTACTAGAGAAAATTTGGTAAATTTCTTCAGCTTTCAGATTTATTTTGAATGAACCAAAAAAGAGGGAGGGAGGGAGGGAGGTCTCGAGAGAGATAGAGAGAAAGAGAGAGAGAATTTACCATGAATTACAAGTATTTTATACCCAATTCAGGAAATAAGTTTCTGTGTTAGCTAGGTTTTCATTACTGTGACCAAAATACCTGACAAGAACAATTTAGAGCAGGAAAGTTTAAATGGGTTCACAGTTTCAGAGGTCTCAGTCCACAGTGGGGGGACTCCATTGCTCTGCGCCCCCATGTGATGCAGAACATCATTGCTGAAGAGCATGGGAGCTGAAAGCAGCTCAGCTCATGGCAGCCTGATTCCAGGGACAAAATATAAGTCCCAAAGGCATGCTTTCAGTGAACTATTTATTCTAACCAAACTCTACCTGCCTACAGTTACCACTCACTCAATCCATTCAACCAAGGATGGACTGATTAGGTTACAGCGCTCATAATCTAATAATTTCACCTCTGTACATTCCTGCATGGACACAGGCACTTTTGATGGATACCTAATATCCTAACCATAATAGGCTCCCTACTTTTTCCAAAGACTAATTGTTAACATTCTAGAGATTGTCTCCACCCTGCCTATATGACGTATATGCCCAACATAAAGAATATATTTACAAATCATTTATTAGATATTTAAGATACACAGAAAGTATTTCCTAATTGTAGAATTTTACTATTAAAATGCAAAATAGCATGATGTTTAAGCACATGGACTTTGACATCAGGCAAACCTGATATGCAAGTGTAGTCAGGTCACTAGTAGCCAAAAACATGGACAAATTACTTGGAATAAACATTTCTTTAAACTGAAATTTGAGGGCTGGAAATGTAACTGAGTGGCATGCTTGTCTAGCATGTATGAAGCCATGGATTTGATCCCCGACATCACTGAAAACAACAGTAACAACAACAACAACAACAACAACAAAAACCCAGAAATTATTATATTGATTTATTGATTAGAAGGTTTTCAATTTAAGTATGAAAAATATCAAATTGAATATCTTCATTAAAGTAAATGCATTATTCAGCACAACATACTGGCCAGGGACATACAAACTCCAGGCATATACAGGAAATACCTTTTTCTTAACTCTGGACATCTCAATATATTGGCTTTGGCTTTTTCTTCAAACTACATATTATCGTATGGCTTCAATAGCTCCAGTCAATACTTTCAAATATAATCATAAATCAGACTGATTATTTTAATTTCCTTGAGCATCATGTAATCTTTTTACAAAAGCCCCCATAACAGATTGTTCCTCACTTTCCACTGATGAGAACCAGGTCACATACATACAGTCAAATTACTTGTAAATGTAATGGGACCATAGACAATTCGAATCTATATCATGGAACTTGGTTTGGGACCAGCAGTCCCTGAAATATAAGGATGTAAAGAGGAAGATTGTTGAATAAAATCAGTGTCATGCTAAAAAGTAAAGGGCCAAAAGTGAAGAAGGAAGATGGCTATTAAGACACTGGATAATGTCTGCTAGGATCCTTCCCATATGTTATCAAATATCCATCCAGACACATCCTACTTTCTTGCATTTACTTGGAAAAATACCTATATGAAACATACTTTTTATCTACATTCATAGAGAAAATCTAAAATCTTAGCCATATGCTACATACAAGGACAAGTCCAGAACACTTAGTGATGTTCTGGGTTCTCCCTTATATCCAGATGTGGTTCCTGAATATCTAAATATCTAAAAACCAAAGAACAGGTTATCATGAGCAATGAACCATGACAGAAAACAAACAGGATAACTGTCATAAAAGCTCCCATTCAGAAGATGAGAGAATTGAAACTACACTGGATATGACCAATATTATACCCTCATGGACAACACTGGTGAAGACTAGCTTCTATAAAAGTGGAGTAAGTTCCTTGATAAGCCTGGAAAGTTGCAAGTATTTGGTGGGAATTCTATATTCATGAAATACTGTGTTGTAGAATTCAAGGTATTAAACCCTTTGTGAATTATGCATGAAATGAAAATTAAGACACATTGCTTTTATTTCAGTGATAGCAAAATCAATATCTTGAGCCTTATGGGAATTAGATCTATTAAGCATTTAATATTTAATGCTACTTATGGATTTTTTACTCCAAGATAACCAGTGTTAAAATATATGATTTTAATTGCATTTGGTTTTATGAGAAACTTAAATGGTCTGACATGACCCTTTTATGAGTGGCATAATATAAGTCAGTTGAATCACCACACTACAATGGAAATCAAGAAAGTGGCTTATTTGGTTTAAAAAGCAAGATAATTATAAATTATTTTAATACTTTAGAGGTATGTTTTATTATTCAAACTTTTTTTTTGCATCAGTCCTAAGACAAACACATGTTCTCCACTCATCCAAATGATTAGGAAAAGATAGGTAAATTTTGTGGTACTTTCTATAGTAATATGTATGATATTCTTCTTTCCTAACTAAATATTTCAGCTGTACTACCAAATAAACATGTAGAGAAAGAATACATATTACATTGATTACTATTCATTTTTTATTATTTATTCATTTTACTTCCATATTATACAGAAATCATTGAGTATAAAATGGCTATTTGGCCAATTTTCCATAGTATAGAATCTATAAAGGAAACTTCACACTTGGTTCTTTACTTATTACAGTCTCCTTCCTTATGTTGCTTATTATATTATAGGACAAATGTAAGACTTTTGTTGCTTTTTGTTTTTCCAAATTCCCTTTGTGCATTACAACTTTTTTGTTTAGTATTATCTCATTATACTATTTTCTACTTTTACTATAATGCTTTATTTATATTAGTGAGTGTAATTGAGGCAAAGTTAGTTTTTATTTTCTAATGCATAGATTCTACTTCTGTGGAGCTATTCCATAATAACGTAAAAACTAGGCATAAATGAATCTATTAAAATGAATGTGTTAAGTAAATTTAATCATACTGTCCTGGCTTTGCAGTGATTTTCATTGAAAGTATTTGAGATTAATTATAAGTGTCTAAAATTTCAGTGACAGCTCGGTAGTTTAGTGCTTATGTGAAAGTATGTGGACTAGTATTAATCAATTCATCACTTAATTTAAAATAGTATAGTGTTCTTGTTGTTGCACACATGCAGGCATGAGTCTCAGTTATAATTCAGGAAAAATAAAATGTACCACTAAATGGGTGTCCAAATTCTTTAGGACATGATTATATAATAATGGATATCAAAAGTTTGGCATAGCACTAGCAATAAAGCAGTCATTTATTAGACAATTTGTATCTACTAGACTATTAGAATTTTAAGCCACGTGAAATGAGACATTCTCTTAATTTTAATAGCAATTCACTTGTGGACCTAGTGTGAAATGTATTGGAATAAAGTGGATCATGGGATTTAGTCTTTGCATAGGATGACTGATGAGGTACTCTGAGGAGTGCTGTCACTGAAATAATAGAATCACATTTCTCAGTGCATTGCTAGTTCATAAAAAGCAAAAGAAATCAAAGTGTACAGATATGTACCATACAGATACTGATGAATATACACATATATGTGAAAATAACAGTATACTAAAGTAAAATCAGGAGATGAAATGGAAGAAAGCTTGTTTTTTCTTGGGTTAGATAGTGACAAGTGACTGGAATTATGAGGCTAAGACTTGCTCCTGTTCTTTTTGGATGATTGTGTAAATATGCTGAACTTCCAATTTAGGTAAAACCTCCTCGAAGGATATTAATTGGCTCTAGCTTGATAGTAAACCTTAGATGCAGTTAGAAGATAATCAATGAAATTATACTCATTTAGGCCTGTAGGATTTTCAAAGCATAAATTCAACTAAATATAATCTCACTATCTAATATAATTAAACACACTGGAAAGCAAACTACTATGAATGAATGAATCCTAGATAATTATCAAAAAGATTCAGACACATACAAACATCAAATACTGGAATAATTAGATAAGGTGTAAGAAATACCAAGTTATGTTTATCTGCATTATCTCACATGGCAGAATCAATCTTTTATAAAGCTGAATATTATTTGATTGTATATATACACTGCAATTTCTTCAACCATTCATCCATCAATTGACAATTAGGGTGTTTCCGTATCTTGGCTATGTTGAATAACATGTAGTGAACATGGGAGTATGGACATTTTTTTCAGGTGTTAATTTCATTTCTTTTAGGCATGTGTAGCTAGATAAGGAGCTTGGGGATCATATTGGCATTCTATTCAGGGTTTTATTTTAAATTTCTTTAGAAACCTCCATGTTGTTTTCCATGAGACACCAATGTACATTCCTACCAACAGTGTACAAGGTTTACCTTCTCTGCAGTCTAATACCTTGTTTTTTTATAGTAGCCTACCTAATAAGTGTGAAGTGGTGCCTCACTTATTGTGGTTTTGACTTCCATTTCACTGATGATTAGTGACATTGATCACTTTTTCATATACCTGTTGGCCATTGTTATGCCTTCTTTGAAGAAATGTCTATTCAAGTCATTTGCCCATTTTTTGGTTGGTTTATTTATTTGATTATTTTGGCCACTGTGTTGTGCAAGTTCCTCATATTTTGATAAGTGAAAGAAGATAAAAATGAAAAGAAAAATACTACATGATCTCACTTATATGTGGAATCTTAAAAAATCAAGTACATATGAAGAGAGAGTAGAAAGTAGCTACTAGAATGAGAGGGAGGAATAGAGGAAATAGGAGAGGTAAAAGTTTATACTCAGTAATATTAGCTGAAAAGTCTAGAGATCTCATTAAAATAGAGGAATATCATCAGTAATGCCTTATCCTATACTGTAAATTTTCTACAAAATTAGATCATAGGTCCTCTTACCTCAAGGGGAAAAAAAGTAACTTTGAAATGATGGATATGTTAATTTCCTTCACTATTATAATCATTACAGTAATAACTTTTCCCCTATAATCAAGCTATCATGTTGTATATCATAAATTGGTATAATTAAAGATAAATAAATTTTCAAAAGAAAAATAGTACCAACATTTGAAAGGTTTAAAAGTTAAAAATAAAAAATTAAAAACTGATTAAGAGCAAAAGATTATCAAAAATGTATAGTAACAGTTTAAAAAAATAAAACAGAACTTTGTTGAAATAATATATTTGAAATTTAAATAAATCAAGAAGTGTCCTAATAAAAAATTAATGAACCAAAGGTAGATCTCAAGAAATTGTGTAACTACAAAGATAGAAAAAAAGAAAATGGAAACATGAAAGATGAGTTAAATGACATAGAAGATGAGATAAAGAGATCTAATTTATATCAATACAGATTTCTAGAGAGAAAAAAGTGAAATAATGTAGAAGGAAACTAATTTGAAGAGATGACTTTTTATACTTAATTGAGTTTCAGAGGCCTAGAAATGATGATTCATATCAAGCAGGATATACGTGAAACTAAGCATTCCCTAATGAACAATAAACAACAAAGAGAAATCTTTGAAAAGCCAAAGGGAAATTACAAACAAATGTAATTTGTGTAAGAGTGGGAATTACAACAGTAATACTAGTAGTTAAGTGAAAATACAATAGTATCTATAAAATATGTGAGAAAATAATTATAACCAAAAATTATATAATTAACACTAACAAGAAATATGAGTAAAAGAAAGACATTTTCATATTAGACCAAGAAATAAAATATTTATCACTAATAGATTCACACTAAAGAAACTTCCATAGCTGCTTCTCAGATTAAAAAAAGGGGGGTGGAGAAAGAAAGGAGGATATGAAGGAAGGAAGGAAAGGTAAAGGAAAGAAGGAAAGAAGGAAGGAAGGAAGGAAGGAAGGAAGGAAGGAAACATGGGGAGGGAGGGATGGGGGGGTGAAAAACATGAACTCCAATGTAACAATGTCCTTCAAATACTGCAAAATAATCATAAAAATGTTAATAAGCACAGAAATAAGTTTTAAAAGACATTTTCTGTATAAATTTATCACTGGGACAAAAGTGCTAGAAAAGCATATCAAATCATGGACTTTATTTTTTTATTTTTATTTTTTTATTATTTGCCTTATTTCCTTGAAGTATTTTTCCACATTTTTTATTGGTGCATTATGTTTATACATAATGTTTATACATAATGGCTGGGTTTATTCTAACTTATTTATACATGCACACATTAAACAATATAATTTGGTCAATATCATTCCCCAGTGTTTTTCCTTTCTCTTTTCTCCTCACTCCTCATAGTCCCTAGTCCCTTACTTCTGTTCTACTGATCTCCCTTCAATTTTTAAGAGATCTCCCCCACTTTTTCCTTTTTACTATCTAGCTTCCACATATGAGAAAATAAAAATATGACCCTTGACCTTCTGAGTTGGGCTTACTTCCCTCCATTTTTCTGCAAAGGACATAATTTCATTTTTCTTTATCGCAAATAAAACTCCACTATGCATGTATGCCACATTTTCTTTATCCATTCATCCTTTAATTAACACACCTAGGACACCTAGGGTGGTTATGTTGTTTGGTTGTTGAAATCACTGAGTTTATTAATATGCAGGAAAGTTTTCTAAGTAAACAGAAAGACAACAGAAGTAGAGAAAATAATTACCAAAATATATGGAGAAAATGAAAGATGAAAAGAAAAATTCAATTTATACAAAGCTTTAACAAAAAAAAAAAAAAATAGCAATGAGACAAATAGAAATAAAAGTAAAATTAAAATAAATTTAAAAATGAATAAAGAAACATGGCCTAATATATAACAATCACTTTTAAAAATGAAAAAATATTAAAAATTCAAACATAAAAAATGTCAGATAAAAAATTCTAAATTCAATTCTGAAGTATTCACATACTGACAAGAAAATTATAAAAGTAAAATGAGACAAAGTATATGAGACAAATGCAAAAATACAGCAGCTATACATCAATGTAGGCAAACCACACTTGAAAAACAAAATTTATGAAAACTAGCAAGAACTCTTACTTAATATTCTATTTACCAGGATGATATTTATCAAGGTTTATTAGTTGAAAATCCAAATTCATTTTCTAATCTCAAAATAAATAGGATAGTATTGACATAAAGAAATGATTAAATTTACAAATTCACTTTAAAATATGAATAACATTTTAAAAAATGAACTTATTAAACAACATGCAAACAAATGACTTTCAAAGACTTAAAGTTGAGCTATGGATATGAGAAGTTTTATTTGATGGGCTGATTAAAAACCCTATACCTAACTATTAGATATTGCACAGGCTTAAGCATACACGGACATTTTATAAAATATGGTCACATATTGTAGATTAAAGTCTCAAAAGATTTTAATAATTATCATTACTTTAACTTGTTTTCTGACACAGTGAAATTTAATTGGAAGCTAATAAGTAAATGAAGATTATACAATTTTATTTTTAAAACATAATTAGGACATTTTAAATATTACATATTTCAAAGAAATTATAAAGAAAATTTAAGAATGCTTACAAATGTATAAAAATAAGATAATCTATATACCAAAAATTGTGAATGTTCCAAAATGGTATTCAGAGAAATACTGACAATTTTAGTTTTAATGTGAAAAGAATAAAATCAGAAAAATTAATCATTTAAGCATGCAACTTTATATCCATAACAGCAAACCTACCAGCAATACCATACCGAAAATCAATAATACAAAATATTAGAAAAGATTAGATGAATAATTTTTATGGTGATATTTAATATTTAAAAAATAGTGAAGAGCCTATGTCACACAATGACATAATAAGCCCCACCAAGTTCTAGTTCCTGTAATGAAACATTAAAATACTAACAACAACTGTCAGAATCAACTTTCTTAGACTCTAAAAAGTAGTCCAAGGTTTGCAGCAACCAAACAAATTTTGAATAACAAAAAAAGCAACATTAAAAATAGTGAAAAAATGTTTGTGTCATTTGACCTCACTTTGGGCCATTCACTTTGTCACGTATGCAGTCTTGATGATGGCAGCCTACTCTCCTGGCCAAGGGCTCTAGTGTAAATATAGTGGAATATTATTTAGCCATAAAAATAAGTGAACTTTTAATACATGCCACAATATGAATGAACCTTGAAGACCTCATGTTAAGTGAAATAAACTACATATAAAGACAGTGAGATGGATATCATTACCTTAAGGGCATGTATGAAGACAAGAATGGTATGAGTATATTTTGTAAACAACCAGAGATATGTAAAAATTATGCTCTATATGTGTATTATGAATTGTAATGCATTCTACTGTCATATACAACAACTTAGAATTAAAAAAAAAATACAAACATTGCATGATTCCATGTACTTAAAGTATCTAGAATAAGAAAATTCAGAAAGTAGATTAAAAGACAGCACAAAATACAAGCTAAGGAAGCAAGAAATGGGGAGTTACTGTTTAATGGTGAAAGAGTCTGGGTTTGGTCTGCTGAAAATCTTTTGTAAACAGGTATTAGAGATGATATTAAAACATTGTAAATATAATTAATGCCACTGAAGTTTATAGTTCAAACGGTTAAAAATACAAATTTTATTATTTATGTATTTCCCTAAATTTAAAAAATAAAGAAATATATATGAATACTATTAGAACTGAAAAACAGTAAAAAAGTACAGACCAACCTGGAATTAAAAATGAGTATATCATGTATAACTAATAAGAACCAATAGAAAAATAAGTAACTTTCATAACAATGAATTTGAAAATGTGCATGGCCTTGAAATATTTCTAGAAAAATAAAACTAAACTAAATTAACTCAGGGAAAATAAAACAGTCTAATTAGTTCTCTAATTATAAAATATATTAAGTAGTCAACTCTCATTCCCTCAAAACAGGCCTAGTTGTTTTTACTGTACAGTTCTGTTTAGCTTTCAGGAAAATTATGTATTCTCAAATATATAGTAGGTCTTCCAAAACACTTAGTGTGTATACCTGTCAACTTATTTGATTATGCTAGTAAAATTTTGATACTAAACTAGTAAAGAGAAACAGAGAAGAGAAAACTTTCTTAGCTTTAGAAAGTATACCTACTTCAATATTATTTTTATTTGTTAAAGATTAGTTGGTAAATGGTTTAGTGAGTTCATTTATTGCATATTCCAGTAAACAGTGCACCAGATATCCAAGTAGTTAGGATAGACAAAATAAAGCATAAGGTTAGGCATGAAGAGTCTAACTTGTTATTTACTGAAATTATACTTGTTATGTAAGAAAACTAAAAATATTTATGAACACTTTTAAATAATAAGTTTTGTCCAATTCCTTAAATATGAGATAAATATAAAAATAAATTTCATTTCCACTAATAAAATAAGTTGAAAATATTAAAATATATGACACTTACAATAGTAAAACAAGTTTTTCAAAGCATACTATCAAAAAAATATAAAACTTTTTAAAGAGATATTTATAGATCTAAAGAAATACACCAGACTTATATATTGGATGTTTTAATGCTATAAAAAATGTCACTTATCAACAAATCAATCTATAAATTCATTGCAATTTCAATCGAAAGTCTCAATAATTTTGGAAGAATTGTACAAAATGATGTATAAAAGAGAAATGGTCGAAGAGTAGTAAAAATAGTGCCTATGAAAAAAGATAATGGGCAGAGTGAAGGACTTGACTTATATGATTGACAAGGTATTCCTTTATAGTGATAATATTAAGCCAATTTGTGGTATTTCAAGGACATACACATTAAAGAAGAGAACAAAATCTACAGTCTAAAACCACTATGCTCATATACAGAATCTTGATTATGCCAGAGTTCGCCATGCAGATCTCTAGGGAAAGATGGACTACTTATTCAATGAAAAGCACTGAGCATCTCTTTGTTCATATTGGAGGTAAAACATGAAAGGAATACTATGCTAGTTTTCTACTGTTACATAACAAATGCTCAAAAATTTTCAGTCTGTAACCACATAAATTGATTATCTCACAGTTTCCACAGGAAAGAAGGCCAACCATAGGTTAGCTGGATCTTCTTCTGAAGGTCTTACCAAGGTGAAATCATGTTGTCAACCAGAGCTGACAAAACTCCAGGACCTCTTTTCAGTTCACATCTTAAATTCAGAAATCAGTACTGTGGTTCAAGGACTAAAGTCTTCAGATCCCGAAGGCCACTCACTGTCCTTGCTATTTGTGCCTCTTCACAATGTGATGATATGCATTTTCACCACCAACAAGAAGGTGCCTTTTTTGATTTACTTTGCTTCTCACTTTCAGGCCTTCTTTTAAAAGGCTTCCCAGAATTAGTCAGGTCTTCACAGGATAATTTCCTTTTTGATTAACTGAAAGTCAACTAATTGAAGAACTTAATTACATCTGTTACATCTCTTCACCTATTTTATATAATGTTGCCTAATCATAAGATTTAATGTCCCATCATATTCACAGGCCCTGCCCACATTCAAAGGGAGGGACTTATATAAGCCATTACACAGGGGATTGGAATTTTAGCAGACATCTTAGGATTCTGTCTACCATATATTTCCTTTGAAATTTCTTTAAAAGTCAATTACCAAAAGAGTAAAGTTTTAAAGAAAATATCATTACAACTTTGGTCCATAGGCAATGCAAAATTGCTACTCTTAAAATAGTAGGTAAGCAGATTCTACTCTGGTAAAATTAAAATTTATTTTTATCAAATGATCCAATTAAAAAGTGTTGGGGGAGCAATTATAAAAATTGAAGAAGCTTCTATAATACATATAATGTAAAGGTTTAGTTTTCAGAATATACAAAGCTGATCTAAACTAATAAGCCACACTGAATGATGTACTGTGAGTCAAAGGGAGCACAAAGAGACTGATCTTAGCTCAGTGTGGTTAGGACGCTCCTGGGCAAACAAACAAACAAACAAAAACTTTTATTACAAATAGCCTCACCTGTTCACCTCATTGTGTCTTAAAAATATCCTTTTCAATGAGTGCTGTAATAGGAAAAATGTTGGGATATAAGCAGTTCTTGCATTCAATAACCAGCACACAAACATAAAAACTGCCAAAATACAAATGGCCATGTCACAGAAAAGGAAACATAAATAACAAATTACCACAATTAAGAGATAGACAATTCAATTAGTAATGAAAAAATGCAAAGAAAGTGATTTTTGTGCCCACTAGAATGGTAGAAATAAATCAATCTAATGTTGCAATCTTGACTATTTAAATGGGTAAACCAGTTTTGCAAAATCATATGGCTCAGGGTTGTGAAATGATTTTTACCTTTGTTATTACCTTTAGCAAGTATCTCACATAAATACACTTGAAAATTGAACTAGAAAAGGTATAATATTGCTTATACTCATGTTGCTTATGATAGCAAGGGGTGGGGGACTTAAGTATTTATTTACAGAAAATTATTAATTAAAAGTATCTATGTTCAACTCTAAGTAGAATGAAGAAACAATACATAAATCATTGCCACATAAAATGCATAATTTAGATTTTAATATAGCTATTTATTTTAAATAAATTGTTTCTGTCAATGCTAACAAAAATATTTTATAAAAACAAGAAATAAGCATCAACAAAACTTGGTTTATTATACCTGTTGAAAAAGACAGCATATAAGCCGGACGTGGTGGCGCACGTCTGTAATCCCAGCACTTGGGAGGCTGAGGCAGGAGGATCGCGAGTTCAAAGCCAGCCTCAGCAATGGCGAGGCACTTAGCAACTCAGTGAGACCCTATCTCTAATAAAATACAAAAAAAAAGGGCTGGAGATGTGGCCCAGTGGTCAAGTGCCCCTGAGTTCAATCCCCGGTACCAAAAAAAAAAAAAAAAAAAAAAAAAGACAGCATATAAAGTCTTTAAGTAATTCACATAACAAAGAAATAGTTATAAATATTACTAAAGAAATATTTTCTTTATTCATTCTCTAGTAATGTTGTTAACCTCAGACATTTATTTTATCAAATGATGAATAATACTTAAGTATAATTTATTGTTTGCTTAAGGCATGATTGTACATGGAACAGTATTTATGTAATTTCTGTACTGATATTTAATTACCTTATTCTTTATATTATAGTATTTAATAATTGCAATGTAACTAAATTTTTTCCATAGGTATATAAACTTTGTACAAATACATGAATATATTTCAGTAAAAACTAATTTAAAATTATATATTATGGGATAATGTGTCTCTGAAAGTATGTGCTTCCAGTTTTATTATATTTGAGGGATTTTGTTACTAAAGAATACACAAAAATAAACCTGATACTATTAAATGTAGACATCAAGATTCATATTTAGTTCTAACAGATTTTAAGCTTTACTACTTAATGGAAATAGCACACTGTTTTTCCATGTTAACTTTAAAAAAATATATGCAAATGTGTAGAAAACCATTCTCCACCTACATGTACTTTTTATAAAGTCTTCTCAAAATAGATTCGCATTAATCATGCTTCAGATGCTTCAAATAAGAGTATTCTATGAACAGAATCCATGCCATTTCATTGAAAACTTAGTAAAGAAGCTTTAATATAGCAAGGAAAAGCCAAGACAATATGAAGATTGAACTTTAGGGATACTCCAACATGATTTGCTACCATTCTGTGAAATTTGTATATATTCGGATGTATATTTTAAATATTTTTTGTTATTGCTTTCTTTCCTGTTTTCATTACATAATGCATCATATTCAAGGCGTTTCTGTTTATTGCTAGGTTATACAGATAAATTTTGAAGAATTTGATCTGGAGATTGGCTATGATACCTTGACAATTGGTGATGGGGGCGAAGTTGGAGACCCCAGGACAGTACTTCAAGTGTAAGTTCTCAATATTTCATTTTTGCCTTAACCCATGAGGTATTTATCAGATTCTACTCTCATATGATTTTTTTTACGTTGATCCCATCTACTACCACAAACAAGAAGCACAGTATCTAGTTATAATCACCGATGTACACATAATCTGTTAGTTCATCTTCAGTGAAGTTTGAGGAATTTTATCTTATTAGCACGTTTGGGCTGCTATAACAGCAGTCACTAAATTGGTGGCTTATAGCAATAGAAATTTATTTCTAATTTATTTCTCAATACTAGAGGCTGGAATATCCAACATCAACATGCCAGCTGATTTAAGGTTTGATGAGGGCTTGCTCTTATCTAACCTGATGTTTCTCAAACTAGGATCTCTTTGCATCACTAATGATTCACAATAATCTAGGGAACATTTAGAAATGCAGATTTCTGGACCACTGAACTATTTTTACTGAATTATCTCTGGGATGTAGACCCAACTGTACATATTTTGACACACTCTTTAGACGATTCTTATGTAAACCAAAGTTTGAGAACTACTTGTATAGACTTTTTAAGAAAATATTTTCAGCATAGACAACTCCTAGACTTTATACCCTTATTATTTATATATTTATTATATAATGACTGAAGGTAAGCTAATTTTTCTCTCTTCCTAAAGTCTAGGAAGACTTTTTTTCTCTCTTCCCTTTTGTCCCTTTCATTTTCTTCTCTTTTCAATTTTAAAAGAATATGTGAATTACTATTGTTCCAGAATCCTATAACAAACCAAAGGTTTGATGATTGCATATAGATTATTATAGACCCCAATATTATTACCTTTGAATTCTTGTCTCCAGAGAAACAAAACCAAAAAACCATACTCTTCTTGCCTTTGGACCTCAACTTCAACATTTTCCCTCCTTTTTCAACATAGATACCATTGATTTGCACAATTTGGTTGTTGCCTATTCCTGGCCTACTAGAATTCCATTTTGTGCTAAAGTGTGATAAACAAAAGAACCACTATTTGCCTGATCCATATGTGTATCTAATCTGTGACTGATTTTTTTAACTTTACTTTTAACACCTTTCTTCCCAATAATGATTAGATTTTATTTTTATGTTAAACCTGATATGATCATATTGGGATGATACATTCCAGAAATTATCTATAGTTCCTCCTAGATCTCTTTGTGGTTTTATACCTATAGCTTAGATTTCATTGTGCTAAATACAGCTCTATTAGAAATTATCAGCATACAGCTACTTCTGATCAGTATAAATGTTTTTAGTTTTGTTTGTCAAGTATAGTAGTTAAAAAATTGAATATTTTGTATAAAAATTTGAATCTGTAGTTGCTTTTGACAAACTGTTAAGACTAAGACTAGATATTCACATGGAAAAAATTCTGAAATTATGTTCTGCCCTCGTAGAGGGTATAGGTTCTCCATGGAGACTAATCCCTACATCTTTCTGAGCTTCTAGGATACTTTGTATCCCCTTTTTGGGCTTAAAGCCAGCATGTGACACCTGATACAACACAATATTTAGATGGCTTTATGCATACATTTGTTTTCCAAATATAAAACTCTATTTAACTACCCCATTCACAATAGCCTCAAAAAATTTTGGAATCAATCTAACAAAAGAAGTTAAAAACCTCTACAATTAAAACTAAAGAACACTAAAGAAAAAAATAGAAGAAACCATAGTAGATGGAAAGATCTCCCACACTCTTGGATAGGCAGAATTAACTTTGTCAGAATGGCCATACTACCAAAGGTGTTAAATAGATTTAATGCAATTCCTACTAAAATCCCAATGACATTTTTCATTAAAATACAAAAAATAATCAAGAAATTCATTTGGAAAAATAAAGAGACCCAGAATAGCCAAAGTAATCCTTAGCAAGAAGACTGAAGCAGGAGGCATCACAATACTAGAGCTTAAATCATACTACAGAGCCATAGTAACAGAAACAGCATAGTATTGGCACCAGAACAGGTACAAAGACTAATGCTACAGAATAGAAGACACAGACACATACCCACATACATACGTTTATCTCATACTAGACAAAGTCACCAAAAACATACATTGGAGAAAATATAGCCTTTTCAATAAATGGTGCAGGGAAAACTGGAAATCCATATGTAGCAAAATTAAATTAAACCCTATCTCTCACCCTGTACAAAAATCAACTTAAAGTGTATCAAGGACTTAGACACTAGAACAGAGAACCTGTTCCTAATAGAAGAAAAAGTAGGCCCAAATCTCTACCATGTTGGCTTAGGAACTGACTTCCTTAATAAGACTCTTAAAGTGGAAGAAGTAAAATCAATAATCAATAAATAGGATGGAAATCAAGCTAAAAAGCTTCTTCACATCAAAGGAAACAATCAATAATATGAAGAAAGAGCCTATGAAATGGGAGAAAATATTTACCACACACACCTCACATAGAACATTATCTCCAGGATACATAAAGAACTCAAAAAACTTAATAACATCAAAAGAAACAAATAACCCAATAAATAAATAGGCTAAGGAACTGAAGAGACACTTCACAGAAGAAATACAGCCAGTCAACAAATATATGAAAAAATGTTAAACATCTCTAGCAATTAGAGAAACACAAATCAAAACTTCACTAAGATTCCATCTCACTCTAGTCAGAACGGCAATTATCAAGAAGACAAGCAACAATAAATGTTGGCAAGGAAGTAGGGAAAAATGTAAGCTGCCTGGTACCGAAAACCGGGAGGAAAAACTCTCGGAGGCAGAGTTAAGCTTTTACTACTTTTACTTCTACTTTCTTAGAGCTTAGAGAAGGAAAGAAAGATTTTTAGAGAGAAAGATTAAAGCAAGCTTTTCTTCTTGTAAAGAAAGATAGAGCTTAGCTTTTCTTCTTAGCTTAGAGTAGAGTAGCTTAAAGAAAGATAGAGCTTAGCTTAGAGAAAGACTAGAGCTTCTTTCTTCTCTCTTCTTTCTTCCTTCTTCTGTCTTCTGTCTTCTGTCTTCCTCGGGAGCCTCAGCCTTACTCTGACCAGTCCTCTGGAGCCTCGGCCTAACTCTGGCCAGTCATTACTTCTTCTATCTGGTTTCTCTTCTGTAACCGCTCTGCCTACGTTCTGGCCGCTCTGATTCTTCTGACCGACCGAGTGACTGCCCGGCTGACTGAATTCTCCGTTCTCCTAACTCGGACCGCTTTCACCCGGTTATATACCTTTAGGTTTGCGGGTGCCTACAGGTGCGTCACATACATATCAGGTGGAACCCATGGCTTCCAGCTAGCTACAACAGCCCTTCCTAATTAGGGCTCCTTCAGAAAAAGATACGCTCGTACATTGCTAGTGGGACTGCAAATTGATGCAAGTGCTATGGAAAGCAATAGGGAGATTCCTCAGAAAACTTGAAATGAAACCACTATTTGACCCAATTATCCCAATCCTCAGTTATACCCAAAGGACTTAAAATCATCATACTACAGTGATACAGCTACATCAATATTTATAGCAATTCAATTCACAATAGGTAAACTATGGAATCAACCTTGGTGCGCTACAACAGATGAATGGATAAACAAATTGTGGTATATATACACAATGGAATATTACTCAGCCTTAAAAATAATGAAACTATGGTATATAATGGGAAATAGATGGAACTGGAGAATGTTATTCTAAGCAAAATAAGCCAAAGAACCAAAGGCCAAATGTTTTCTCTGATATGCAGATGCTAATTCATAATAAGTGGGTGTGTGTTGGGGGGGGGAGAATAGAGGTACTTTGGATTAGACGGAGGGGAGTGAAGGGAGTGGAGGGGTTATGGTGGTAGGAATTATAGTAGAATGAATCAGACATTATTACCCTATGTGCTTATATGATCACATGGCCTGTGTAACTCTATATCATGTGCAAACAGAAGATTGAAAAGTTATACTCCATTTATGTATTCTGTGTCAAAATGCATGTTATTGTCATGTATAACTAATGAGAACAAATACATTTATTTTTTTTTAAGTTGAAGTTTTTCATAATTAATAATGTGCACCAAATTTGGTGTCTGATCATCAATATTTGACACATGTTTTTCTAGGTGTTTGCGAGAGTCTACCATGTGCACTTTAGAAATGACATTTCAAAATGCATATGTAATGGGGTGTATATATATATATATATATATACATATATATATCCCTTTTTCTACTCAAGATAAAGGTCTGGAATTAAAATTTAGATTCTTTAAAATATGAAAAGGAAGAGGCAGGCTAACTAGCCAATTAAATAAAAAAGTATTTCTTAAGATTCACATATCTGGTATAAAACAAAGTATCTCAGCATTGGATTAAATATTAGATATCTCTTTGTATAATTAACCTCCCACATTATAGATGCTGTGTACTCCTTAGCCATAACCTTTGACAAAAAAAATCTTTGAGCTAAATAATATCATATAATTGGAGGTATAAATATTATAAAGTCATACACATTTACAGGACTCTATTAAGAAGAATGTCAGAATTACCTTAAATACTCAACTACTAGAAATGGCAAAATGTGAAAATGTACATGTATTGGGATTAAGCAGTCATCTTTAACAAACTTTAATCTTAAAAAATAAAACTTTAGCAATAATGTTTTTGAACAATATATTTTATCCTATTCCAATGTAAGGAAAATTATAAAGACAACTGTGAATTCTGATATGTCAGTTGGTATACTTTTTCTAGATCCAATTACTGTATTAATGACATAGAATGACTATTAATTCTTATTTGAATACCAAGTACCAAATGCCTTTGCCTACACCATCACATTCTTCCAATGAGTACTGAATCTCCAGGAGACAGTTAAAAATTAAAGCTTCATTCTGTAACCATTACCTTTTAGACTGTTCATTCAATAGATCTAAATTGGCCCCTTAGGAAAAGTGTGAAAGAGCTAGGAGAGAGAAAGAAGAAATAATCCATCATACTTAAATATTAATGACTATGAAAATAACATATACAGATAAGTATATTTAGATCCAAACCTTATTGTAATTATATATATTAATATTTGTACAAAACTCAAAAGTAGTGCAAAAACCTTTACTATGTAATTTTTACATAGAAGAAGATCCCTATATATTTTAAATATAGCTGTTCATTATCTAAGAACTACATTCTGTCTTAATCAAAAGAACCAATATGCCACAGTCTTTTACTTTCTTCATACCTACTTCTTACAGAGTTTTGAACCTATTCTTTGGTGGCCTCAATTGCCTCAAAAAAATCTACTAAATATTTTATTTGTGATTTTATCATCCTTTTAAAAGTTCTCAATATCAAATACAGAAGATGTCTGTACTCTCTTTCATATTGGAGGACAGGAGTGGGGTGAATTTTAAGAATCTCATATCAAGTGAATGAGATCAAGTAGCAGATGAAGCAAGAAGCATGTGATAACTAAGTAAAAGAAATAGGCTTACAGCTGATTTTTTGAAGAAAAAGAAGGTGAAGTTAAGGTTATTTCGTCAATAAAAGTTCAGAAAAAGAACATATATGATGGAAAGCACTCATATCCCAATTGAGCAGTCAAGTAGAAAAAGCTGCCTTACAAACTAGAACATTTTCTTCTGCTGCTTTTAGGAGAAAGAAATGGTGTTATATTTTTCCTATTCTCATATTACTATTTTAATATTCTCAGTTTGGGCAGCATATGTATTTCATGTATTTCATCACTTGTTATATTTCTTTCATTCTGAGAAATCAAAATAATTGTGATTCCAAATTTTGTCCTGCATTCCTCTGTCTACAACCAAGGAACATGTTTCTCTTGCTTTTTCCCTCAGAAAATTATTTTTTTCCATCAGAAACAAAATTTCACTTCTCTGAAAATATCATTTTTCCTTGAGTAATAATTACTACAGCAAAACTTTGCTAGTGTCTATATTCTAGAGGTGTTCAAATAGAAGCAAGCTGACGGGCCAACAGATTTCACAGACTTTGAATTAGATCAAAAGTTCCTTTGAACTCTAAGACTCTGTGATATGAGAACTTACTGGATTTGTATCCACAAAAGAAGCTGATGTAAACTTTAGTGAACCTGAACCATATTTCTAAATAAGTGTAGCTTTCTCAACGATAGGCCCACCCAGGACCCTTGCAAGGCCTAGAGCAAGAATTCATATGGAAACTTACATTATCAAATGTCTGAATATTCAAAGTTCTAAATCAATCTCAAAGCTATTAAATGCAATAAGTTCCATCCTCCAACCTTGACAAATCGCTTTTATAACAGCCTTCCTTTTGGCAATATAGAGGCATTGGGAAGTCTGGCCCCCAGTCTGCAACTGGCCACCCTCATCCCTCAATCTCAGCTTCATCCTTCATAATAGATGGGGACATCTCGGTCTGCACATTAAAAATGCCCACACCCCCTGCAAACGGCCACCCCTTGGATCTAGGGGCATACACACACACAGGTTGTATGTTCTGGGTGTGGCAACAGGAAACCGGAAAAGAGGCCATGCAAGTCCAAGAAGCAGGAAATTCCAGGATTCCAGATACATATGTATTTTACAACAAAAAGTTTTTCCACAAACAGTAAAATAGATTTCCTTTTATTCCCAGTCCCTCTTGAACTGATTACTAGTTTTCAGAAAGAAAAATAATAAAACCCTAGGAAAAAAATGAAATAAAAACAGATAAATACAGTTCTGTTACTTTTTTATTATGAATTTCCTGAGACAAAAATTACTCTTTCAAATTGCTCTAGAAGTTTTAAAGGTTTACTCCCAATTTCAGTGCATATCTCATTGAGGTCTGTAAACTAGTAGGATCTTGAAAGGGAGTGGTGTGAGAGATGTAGATTCTAATCTTCTAATCGGGAAAGTATATTTCTGATAAGAGCTGGGCTAGAGAAAAGTCAAAGCAAGGCACACTACAGGGAACAAATCCTGGAAATGGCCCACCTTGCTCATGTTTAAGAACTTGATAAATATTCGTGAACTTATTTAAAATTGTAATTGAAGGAAATTAATTCTAAGAAATGCTTTTATAACAGGAAATACTAGTCTCCATCTAAACAAATTTATTTAGCAATCTGTTTACTCATTTGTGGATTCCTTTTGTGTATTCTTAGGTTTGATCCATGTGGTGGAACTAATTTGGGGCACCAAAAACATTTTTAAAATATGGGTTTAAGCCAGGTGTGGTATCATGTGCTGGTTGGTTGTCCCAACTACTTGAGAGGCTGAAGAATAAAGATTGTTTTAGTCTGGGAATTTGAGAACAGCCAGGGAAATATAGCAAGACCCAATCTCTTAAAAATAAACAAAAGCGTGGTGCTAAGCAACTCAGTGAGACCCTGTCTCTAAATAAAATACAAAATATACAAAATAGGGCTGGGGATGTAGCTCACTGGTTGAGTACCCCTGAGTACAACCCCAAAATAAAAAAAGTAAACAAATTTACTTAAAAAGATTAAATAGTTGAAACAAGAAAACAGTCAAAAGTAAAAATACGGGGTTAGGGTTGTGGCTCAGTGGTAGAGCACCTGTCTGGCATGTTCGATCCTCGGCACCATATAAAAATAAACAAATAAAATAAACATCTTGTTTCCATCTACCACTAAAAACCATTTAAAAAGCAAAAGTAGTAATACATTTTTATAGCATCAAATTATATCTTATCAAAATATTTTCAATTATTTCATAAGAGGATGACTTCTGTTTGTAATTAATTGTATAAGTACCAATTAATTTAATAAACATAGGGTGCATCACTTTGATACATATTTAAGCTGATGAAACATAAAGCTTATTCTATTCAGATCACTGATTGAATTAAGCATTGGATATGTATAGTATTCTTCCCCCCCACCCTTCCCTTTCTTTCAATACTTAGGCTTTAAAGAATAAAATAGTGATTTATTCTATTCCATGGAAAAAAGTTCATAAAGTCATAAAATATGTAACAGCTAAAACACTTCCTCTAAAGAAGAAATTATGAAACATTTTCTTAAATACATCTTAAATAATTATTTTTCATTAAGTACAAAGAAATACTTATGACCAAGTTATGAGCAATGAAATTATTTTACAATAGAGAAAATACTGTAATTGTACATCATATCTATTACTAAATTCTTTATATTGTTTTATCAAATTAAAATTCCTAAAATAATGCAAATTTAAACTCTCATTTTGAACATTTGTTGCTTCTGTTATTTGTTGTGAAATATCTATGGCCCATTTGTATACTTTTTCTCTTTTCGCTCTGTTTCATTTTTATTTGATGGAGTTACTTGGAGAAACTTTTCCCCCATTTTTAAATAACATTTTTTATTTCTAGTAATTCTATGACAGTGTGGTGACAACAGTCAGTAGCAATCAGAATATGCATGTGGCCATTTGATAATAATTCTGGCAATGGATTTGAAGAATCACATTATTATTTTTTTTTTTTTTAATTTTTTTTATTATTTATTTACTTATTCATCATGCACAAGTATAGTATCTTTTTACATACAACTGCTTGTATACAAAGTATATAAGTACCATTCAGATCTTCAATCATGCATTTAGGATAATGATATCCATCTCATTCAATCACCAATTTTTTTCCAACCCCCCCCCTTACTCCCTCCCTCCCCTCCCTTTCCGTTGACCATTCTAGTGTTCCTCTGATCCTATGTACCCCCTTCCAACAACTCTGTGAACCAGCCTCCTTATATCAGAGAAAATATTCGGTACTTGGATTTTTGAGATTGACTAATTTCACTTAGCATTATATTCTCCAACTTCATCCATTTACCTGCAAATGCCATTATTTTATTCTCTCTTATTGCTGAGTAAAATTCCATTTTGTATATATACCATATTTTCTTTATCCACTCATCTACTGAGGGGCATCTAGGTTGGTTCCATAACCTAGCTATTGTGAATTGTGCTGCTATAAACATTGAAGTGGCTGTGTCACTGTAATATGCTGTTTTTAAGTCTTTTGGGAATAGACCCAGGAGTGGGATGGCTGGGTCATAGGGTGGTTCCATTCCCATTTTCCCATTATTATCTTTTAAGGCTGCCAAAATACTGCAACATTTTCACAAATTGTTTTTCATGTTCATTTTCATACTTACATATAAATTCATTCAATAGAGGAAATGGATATAATTTATAGATCTAAGAGTGATGATGGTACAATTATTGACATAGAGGTCACTTCCAACCCTTCTTTCATCGACATGGAGGGAGGAGATTTGTTTATTAATGCACCCTTCTCATTTGTATAGCAGCAGACTGGGAAGTTTAGATACATTTTACCATGCACATGAAAATTCTTACTTTTTCTACCTTTTTTTTTGTTTGTTTTTGCATGTTTCACTATCAGGTTCATGGTAATACTGTAAAGATTAATGAAGTGAAAACTAGTGAAATAGAAGATTAAAATTGTCTTCTATTCTTAGGATATCTCTAGAAATATTGTGAGTATGCAGTGATGTTGGATGACATTTGATTTGAATAGATGGTGAAAAATGTTGGTCTGATTACCTGAATGTGTTACTATATACATTCTTTAGGAACAATTGTTACATTATAAAATCTCATTCTCAGAAACATGTTAGAATGAATTATCAATATTCTTCCATGGAACATCTTTCTTTTCTCTTAAATATACATATTTCTGAGTTAACATAAATTTTATAACAAATATTTTCATCTCAATAATGTTTTAATGATTATGAACTATTTTTAAACTGAAAAAAGTTCTATTTTCATTGGATTTCTAATAGATAACTGTTACTATTATTGTTCTTAGATCTTTGACAAGACATTATCTTTTTCTAACTACTCAACAGTTCATTCTTTCAAAATCTCTACTCATTTTGGTGTCTTACTAGCTACATGATATTTGCCTTGAGCAAACTCCCCTACATCCAGGGAATTTCATCTTCCCAGCTTTGCTCTTGACTTTAATGAATGCCATAAAATACCATGAGCTAATGAAAATATATACTAGATTTAGCCACAAAGTGATATTTTTAAAGATTAATATCCACAGTAGAAAAAGGTTTGGATAATTGGCTGGTCATTCAGATCCTTCACCCATTATGCAAGAGTTATTAAAAACAATGAAAGTAAATCTCTTCTACAAATCCCTACTTTATTTTGCTGCACATATATGTGTGCATACACAAATGCATCGTACGGTTCAAAATGTTCAAAAACTGATACAAAAAATTGTTGGAATGTAGTACTGTAGGTTTTAATCTCTAATTGATACACACAGATTCATTATGTGACCCGCTTCTACCCATTTTAGATTGCCCCAAATATGTAACACAGAGACTTGTGTTAATATGAATTATAATCATGGAGGGAAATTTTTTTCACATTTTTTATTGGTGCATTATAGTTTTACATAATGGTGGGATTTGTTGTTACATATTTATACATGTACACAATATAGCAACATTATTTACCCTATCCCTCCCTTCTTTTTTATTTATACTAGTAGTATGTATTACAATTCATATTGCACATATATAGTATCTTCTTACATACAACTGTTTGTATACAAAGTATATAAGTACCATTCAGATCTTCAATCATGCATTTAGGAATAGAGGGAAATTTTTTCTGCACCAAGACAAACATATGTAGACTTGTCAGCAGAAAGGGAATATTTCAGTCTTTAGCATGGACATGCCATAAGCTTTAGAGCTCTGTTGATCTACCATAGTGTTTCATACCACAAAATGGAAAATGATCAACGTGACAGCAGCAATTATTTTATCATGTAGACAAGATTGGACATGTAGTCTTCCAAATTATCTGCTACTGTGCATTAATAAATACATGCTTTTTGAACTTAGAATGACTTTAGGCTGCAACATGAAAAAAGTTTCTATGCCTTTGTGATTGTGATTATTGACCATCAGTTATTAAACATAGAATATAGCTTATTCCTTGTGTGTTTTCATTCTTCATTGTGATTGTTGCTACATCTGTCTATTGGGAAAACAATGATGATCACTGAATAAAAAAAGCAATTTGCTTCTGTTTTGCTTTGGTTTGTTTCACATATGTGTGTATTTGTTGTTACTTGAATTGGATTGACTAAAATAATTTTTTTTAAATTTGATTCTTTTTTAAATTTATTTTTATTTATAATAGTAGTATGTATTACAATTCATAATGCACATATATAGCATCTTTTTACATACAACTGTTTGTATACAAAGTATATTCGTACCATTCAGGTCTTCAATCATGCATTTAGGATAATGATATCCATCTCATTCAACCACCTTTTCTTTTATTTTTTTTTCCTTTTCCCCCCATTCCCCCTTACTCCCTCCCTTCCCCTTCCTTCCCTTTGACCATTCTAGTGTTCCTCTAATCTCAAAAATCCAAATACCGAATTTTTTCTCTGATATAAGGAGGCTAGTTCACAGTGTTGTTAGATGGGGGTACATAGGATGATTAGAGGAACACTAAAATAAAATTTTAAATATCTTATTTTCCCCTTTTTACTCAGTAATATATATACTGTGTTAAGCATTTCAAATTTGGTTATAAAATAATAAATTAGGACAAAATATAGGAATAGTACCCAAATTAGCCAAATTTCCTCCCACAAATACTAAATATTATAATAATCAATTATTTGTTAGAGTGTTAAATATCAACAATGAAATATCCATAGGTGAATACAAAGATATATATGCTGAAATCTTAGTTATAAAATTCAGCCTTCTATAAACAGATCTCTATCTACAAATCCATTTGTAAATGTAATAAAAACTATAAAAAACACATTTATTATGCCTTTGAAGTAACTTATGCCATTGACTTAATTAGTAATTACAACTTCTGAAGCCCATGTTTATAAATGAAGTTAAAGCCATAATTATTGACTAAGTACATAAATTTCTAACATTTATGTAGATTTATGGGCTATTGTTCTTTAAATATTTAGACATTTGAAACTATATACAGTATATTTCTTACAGGATGTTGATCCACCTTCTGAAATGATACTATACAGTGATGTTTCAAGATTGTTGTTTTTGTTACTTTAAAACTATTTTTCAAGCCATCATCATTCATAGTGAATTTTATCTACTCCAAAAATGTATGTGTAATATTTGATAGCATTGTATTAGAGAGAAAATATTAAATGAATTTTCATTTAAAATGAAAGTTATGTATGTATGTTTATGATACAAAAAATTGTTGGAATGTAGTGCTATAGTTTTTATCTCTAATGGATGCAACCATGTTCTTCAGTGTTTATAAGGAATATCAGGCATAGAGCTTAACAGAAATTTAATAGATCCCATCTTTTATTTCAGATTATATTTCAGTGCTTGAGGAAGATTTCTTATTTCATTTATTTAGGTCTTTTACTCTTTTATTCTAGTGTGAAGTGACTAACTAGGAAGATTACGACGCATTTTGAATGCATACTGAGGTTACTAAACCTGTAAATAAACAGGTTTTTCAAGAAGAGTTATTAAAAGCACATTAAAATCATTTGAATAATCATTTGTGAGTCTTATGAAAATGACCTAAGACTCTTTAGAGTGGCTGGAGTTTGAATATAAAGTTGTTCAAAGCAGGTGGATCGTACCATTTGAATCCAAATCAAGGCCTTTGCAAGGATTTTAAGAAGAGTTAGTCATTGAGACTGCATATAAAGAGCAGGGTTTTAAATGATATACCTAGTGTTAAGAAAATATAATTAAAAACAAAATCAGCAACCAAGGCAATGAATCCTTCCCACAAAATATAGAAATAAGTGTAGAAATAGCTTTTCTATTGAACAACCAAACTGTGATGAACTTCATACACAATCTGCTAAGGAGATTGCAAAAAAGACAAATAATTCTTATTCTTTAATAAAGCCAGACAGATATAATATGTTACATACATGTTATTTGTCCTTATCAAAAGAGAAAATAAAATTCCTTCCATTTTTATGACAGCCAGGAAATTAACTCATGGAGCCACATGCCTCAGCTTAAACTCCACAAACACTGGGCAGGGTATCATCCTCCTTGACATTCACCTTTCAAAGAAATGGCCCGAAGGTCTCCAAGGAAGACATTCTTTTGATGAAAAACTGGCAAGAGTCTCATTTAATTTTTCATATATTTACATATATTTGAATGAAACTGAGAACTTTGAAATTTCCAGCTTTCTGAAGTAAATGTTAAAGAGTAAATAAATGTTGAGTTTATATTTACTTTTTGATAGCAGGGGAAATTTTTATTTTGATTGTTTATTTTTAAATTAACATACTTTTACACCAACAATGAACAGGGAACTAGGTTGAATCAGGGTCAGTAGGATAATAAGTTATAAAGGAACTGAGTATGATATGAAAAGTTGTAGTAAGCACAGTAATTAATTTATCTCAGAAAAACAACTTTTACAATTCACTGTGAGATAGATTGTGGCATGTTTACTATAATGAACATTAGGCTTAAGCTCTTATGCCCATTGTATAATGAATGGGTTTAACTTTTCTTTCTGTTATGCCTCTGAGCTTTAGTTCTCATTGTTGCTCATGAAACTGCATCTGTCTCTTTACTGTATCTCTGAAGACTAGTACCTATAACTCACCAAAATTCCAGGGCCACACTAAAAATTCATGTGCCACAAAGTTCAGTTAAACTAGGTTTCAAAGATAGTGTGTATATATAGCAATATAAAATGTGCATATAGATGTGGGTTTTTAATTATAACAATTTTAATTTTCTTTGACAGGCAAAATTAATATAAGGTTTAACAATCTCTTATAGGATCTTGATATCTTATAATGTTCCTCAATATTATATATAATCCCATAATTAAATCATAATTTAATATCTTTATTATATTTTTTTATAAATTGTGTAATAATGGACATTGTGATATAGCCAAACAGCTGATACAGTTTTTTAAATGTTATTTTTACAGTTTTGATGGCTGACTTGTAAGAGGGCATTTTGCTGCTATGGTCATCCATGCTGCCTTCTACTGGTTAACTATAGTGTAGACACTATCCAGGGGAAAGTTTTTTTTTTTTTTAATACTGTCATAGGATGACTTTAAAAAAATATATATTTATTTGCTTTAGTTGTACACAATACATTTGTCTTTACATGGTGCTGAGAATTCAACCCGGGTCGCGCACATGCTAGGCGAGCGCTCTATCACTGAGCCACAACCCCGGCCCGCTTTTTTGTTGTTGTTTTTTATGAAAGGAAATTTTATATCTTCTTTCCTGATGCAATTTTAACCTCTCTTTGTGGCTTTGGAAATTTAGTAGGCAAATGTTTAACAAACTTACCATTTTAGTATGAACTTTAGAATCCTCCATTGGATACGTACAATTACTCTGCCTTGAGACCATTTTTTTTCCCTTTTTATTCTTGACAAACTTTTCCCTCCACTGTCTTATTTACTCATTTGCTTTCATCCTGTGTCTGACCCTTGGCTTGAATTCAAACATGTGACTACAACATTAATGATGACAGGAAACAGGAAGTAATTTCCCTCCTTATGGTACAAAATCATGCATTAGTAAATGAAAATTAGTTAATGCTTGGATTCAGTTATGCTGCATCAAACTAATAGCAAGTACTTTAAATAAAACTATTTAAAAACATATATATGACATGGCTTAACCAAAATGTAGTGATTATCTAGGGTATAATGTAAGTAATATATATAACACATCATTATTGCAAAGGGTTAGATTATACGACTTGTGATTTTCTTTTGCACAGTATTTGAATATTTTTCACAGTATTTAGAATAAAACTCTGTGAAACTTTAACATTTAAAATCAGATATGTGCTTGGTGCTAAAAAGTACTTGAAGATTTTTATAGATAATTTTTTTTCCTTTTCATTCAAAAGCAAGTATAAGATTTTCTGATGGTCTAAAATTTAGTAATCTTGCCTCAGGAACATTAAAGATCTAAACTAGTAAAACACATAAAATGGTATTCTTAATGATAAACCTTGGTCACTTAGTTCTGTAATTTGTCTTTTCTGTCGCATCAACACATAGACCTGTAAATTTATCTGACATTTTTTTCCCTAGCAAAGAAAGTAATGAGATACATATCCATCTCATAATTTGCATGCAGAAAGTGTGTTAATAACCCAACTCTCCCTTCTTTTTTTCTCTCTTGTAGGCTGACTGGAAGCTTTGTACCAGACCTTATAGTGAGCATGAGTAGCCAAATGTGGCTGCACCTTCAAACAGATGAAAGTGTTGGATCTGTTGGATTCAAGGTTAACTACAAAGGTAATGATGAACTGCCTCTGTGGGAAATGTTATCTTAATACCACCTGAGAATACTTTTAAATTCAACTTAATTGCCTCTACAAAGTTAAAAAGTTTTCCAGAACACAAGTAAGAATATAGTCCAACAAAATAATTTCCTCTTTAACTATAGATATTGATGCTGATTACATTTAAATAAAATTAATTCATCTTTAAAGTGTATCTATTTAGCATTCCATCTCTCTCTCCCTATGGATTATACTACTCCTGTGATTCAGCCACTCTGGACTGCTAGCCTTTCCTAGAATAGAACATGCAATTTTATACTCTAAATAATTTGCTTGGCAAAATGTCTGTTACATACTTCACTGTAACAGAAAAGGATTTCAATCCCCAAATATTCCAGGATGTTATTTTCTTTAATCCATTAGTATTTCTGTCATATCAAATACACAGTCATAGTAGTCATAGTATTGAGTTTATTAACTCCTGTGTAAATCCCAGACCACAATTTTTGCTGTTCATCCCATCTCTTGATGGAAATATAGATTAATGATTAATTATGTGTTAATTATAAGATCCTTTGTTCTAGTTTAATTATTAAGAGATAGTTGTAAGCTGTATGAAATCATGAATATTTTTGACGTGTCAAAATTCAAAAAATTGTAGTTTTAAAAGTCAAAATATAACACAATATACATCTTAAAAGTGCAAATTTGCATTTCTGATGGAAAATATGTAAATATTAATAAATTCAATTAAAACCTATGCTCTAAAAAAGGAAAATGTAAAAGATCCATCAGACTATTATGTGGCTTGAATTTATTACTACTATTGTAGCAAAAATTATTCCCTATCAAACAATGGCTATTGAAAAATTATCTTATTGCATAATAATAATTATTAATCAGAGTTTCTTATTTCAACCACTGTCTCATGCCTTTGTGTCTGGATACACTGAACTGAATGCATGATGATGTCAGGGAGACAGGACACATTCATTTTGTATATTTTACTTGTGACTAAATTTGGTACTACATTAATTTGAATAGCTCAGGAAGTCTGTGTAAATGTTGGTTTTAAAAAGTAGTTAGGCTGATTATAGTTTTAAATATATTCCTCTTCCATCTAAAATCCATCTCTACCCTAGTAAATAAAGCAAGGTTACAAAATTAAAAGAATGTTCCATTATTTTATAACTATGTATTTGATTTTTTCCCTCTTCCTTCACCTGTCTAAAAGCCCAAGTGAATCTGGCCGCTTACATTACTTTTATTTTTATTATTTTTCACCCTGAGGGTTACCTGTCAGAAAATCTATAGTTGTTTCAACCCTAGAACCTATATTAATCATTAATGGCAATACTTCAACAAGAAACATAGTTATTAAAACTCTTGATCAAGTTGTAGCAGCAGGGGAGCTCCATTGATGTTTACATGGCTCCTGGGCAGTTCAAGAGCTGGTAGTACATTGCAAAGTGTCGCAATGAGGCATTATTTTATTCTTTCTGCTCAGTTTTTAACAAACATAATATTTTAAAAATTCCAAAGATCAGCGTATGTGTCAGGTATTAACACATTTAAGAAAAAAAAAAAAATCACATTTCCTTTTCTGTGGCACTTTTACTTTCTACCCATCACAGATATATATATAAACTCTGTGTCACATGTACTATATAACCAGACAAGAAATATGTCTTTCTTTTCTTTGTATTTGCATAACAAATATTCCTTTTCTGTCATCATAAAGGTTTGTTTAATTAAACTGCAAAAAATAACTTGTCTATATATATATATATATATATATATATATAAGTTAATGTAAGGTAAAATATATTCTAATAGCTTTAGTTTACCCTTATTTTTTTTTTCTACTGTAAAAATTGTGTTTTTGCTTTCTTCATAATTTAAAAGATGGTGAAAAGTTGAATCAAGGTTCATTTTGAGAAGTTACAAATTTTGATGTGCAGATATCTTAAGCAACTTCACCTACTAAAAATAACTTCTATAATTACCTTGCTCTCTCTTGAGTGGTTGTTGGTTCTAAATGGAAGGCCTGCTAAAATTTTTTCAGATCTGATCTAAAGATATCTTCTTTTTTGTCATCTTTAAATTTCACATAAGATAGTGTTAAATGTATATCTCCTCTAAATTAAACATATATTTTATCGTATAGTTTATTAATTTTTTTAAAATTTCAAATGTAGTTACTAAAATATATAAATTTTGATTTTTACAATATATTTTCATATGTTTTGCTAATTACCTAAAACAAAGTTTTTGAAACTTGACTTTAAAGAAAATAGGAGAGTAAATAAATAAAATCTTCTTTTAGAAAACTAAAATAGAAGAGAGGTTAAAAGTTTTGAAATGGGGATGGGAGGGTTGTTACTGTCGATTTTTCAGACTGGTTCTGATTCCCTATAAATGTAAGAAGACCCATAGATATCCAAATAACATAATTCTTTAAAAGATTCGTCTGACACTACAATAGGCTGAGAGAAAATTTTATCTTAGAATATAAAATAATTCATAACTATCTGGTTATCATTAACTTTTAGAAACTCAGGTTTAATCTGTGCTATTATCTATGTGCTTTCCTAGGTTATTTTATGGTATGTATTTTAAAGTGTAAGAAAAAAACAAATGACACAAATGAAGAAAATAGTTTTTTTATTTTAATGTAATTTTTATTCATTTAGGATTCACTTAATGTTTATCATGTGTATAGTGGAGTGCCGATTTCTGTATCCAAAAGAAAAAGTGAATAAAATAAAACCAGACTCTGGAAAAGTTAACAATATCTTTAGCTTGTTAAAAGCAGTAACATTTATGCTGGGTACAATAAGTCATGACCATCCTGATTCATAGGAGATTCATGTGTTTGCCAAATCTGTGATGGAAGTTGTGACACTAGAGGTTCCCACTGAAAACAAAGAATAACCTGTCTACCTTGTGCCATTTCCCTTACAGATATTTGTTTTATTTGCTTGTCTTTATATTGTCATTATTCAAATCCACATTAACCAGAAAGGGAACTGGTCTTCCCAATAAACACGTTAGCATCCATTAACACTGCACTACTTTTTGGATATATTCTCATCTTCATCTTAGAAAGCATAAGGAACATTAAAGGCATAGACAACAATTGCTGTAGCTTTGTATATCCCAATCATTTTGTCTTCTTTAACTCATTAAATCTCATTAAGATTGCAGGAGGCTAGAAATTTTTACTCATTTTCTCAGAAGGGAAAAGTGACTAGGATGTAAGCATAACAATGATGTAAGCACAAAAATGACTAGGATGTAAGCACAACAAGAAAGTTTAGTCTTGCTTTGTTCACTGTTATATTCCCCAGAACCTACTGCAATGCCAAACATATAGTAAGCAATCAATAAATATTTCTGGAATACTTGGGTTTTTTTTTTTTGTTGTTGTTGTTTGTTTTGTGGGGGGTTGTGAGGATTGAACCCAGAGCCTCATGCATGATAAGCATTTGTTCTACCACTGAGCTACATCCCAGCCCCTATTTGTGCAATATGTGAATGGATGGGTGAAAGTTAGCAATAGATAATTAGTTGCCTACAGAATATAGCTGCAATTAAAATCTTGCTGATTCTGTTTTTTTTTTCAATATGAAATATTATTTTCTAGGTGATTTTGAGGTTTTGAGAAGCAGAAGCTAAAGGTCTTAGTGTGAAGAGCATAAGGGTACCAAAAGATTGAATCAAATTGGGTTTCCATTATCTCACTAGCTACACATAAAAATAATACAAGCACATGCACATGCATGCACACATGCACACACACCATGACAAAAACCACCCAATTTCCAATAGGAGGTGACTATATTGTTACATGGTATTCTTTAATTGAAAATCCATGGAGAGGCTAAAATAGAAAAACCCTTACTGTTTATGGAGTTCTAAAAGTGATACCTTCTCTTTTTATAAATTAGACATTATAATGGTTTAACTTTCTGTAAAACTCATAACCTCACTGTCCACCTTGTGCCATTTCCCTTACAGACATTAGTTTTGTTTGCTTGTCTTTATATTTTATTATTTTTATAGAAAAGAGGTTAAAAGTGTTGAAATGGGGATGGGAGGGTTTTTACTGTCGATTGTTCAGACTGGTTCTCATTCCCTATAAATGTAAGAAGACCCATAGATATCCTGCCATGTGCTTAGCACATGCAAGGTCTCATTTAATCACCAAATTAACCCAATGATAATTAATAATATCATTTCTACTGAAGAGATAAAGAAATCCAGGACATCAGGTTAGGTAATTTGTTTCTATCAAGTGTCTAGTAAGTAGTATAATATGACTCTAAATTTATTCTGTGCTTTAACTGTTGTCTTAAAAACACTTTATATTATTTCCATACATTTTAGCAGAAATTTTAATTTATTTAGACATTAAATTTTGAAATAACTCTCAAAGTAGATATCCAAAGTGTAAAATTTTGATGATGCCATCTGGTTTTATGGAATGAACAACAATTTTAAAATGTAACATTTTCACTAAAGGTGATTATTTTTGTTAAATATTTAGACTTATTAATTTTTATGATTTAAAGTGAACTCGGTTCCTGTGCTTCATTGCAGAGCTAAGAAATTCTGTTATTTTGTCCAAATCCAAGACTTTTAGTGATTGGGACACATGCTGAAATAAGATGGATTTATACCCAAAATTTCAAAATTAAACACTTATTCACAAGTGTTTGACCCAAAGTTAAGTCTCAATATAATTAAAAATATTAGCTTTTTTAAAAATGTATTTTATTAACACAGGCATTATTTTTAAATCTAACAAAAAAGTTTTGGAGGCTTATTGGAACATTTTATAGATATCTTCAATGCTATTTTAATAGGAAAAACAAAAACAACACCAGACATACAGTTTTTACATTGATATGTACATAAATTTCTGGCTTCTTTTTCCTTTTTTCATTTCTTTTCTCTATTCTCTTCTCTGTAATTTTCTTCCTTTTTTTTTTCTTTTTACTTTACTTATTCTTCACATTACAATTCAACTATCATTTTATTTATCAGTATACCGTGGCTGTCTTTCCAGCCAACAAAAATGAATGTGAGGCATTCTTCTAAAAGACATTCTTCTAAAAGATATTCCACAAAATGGACACACCATAATTAATATGAATAAAAAATTATTTAGGTAATTGCCTTTATTGCAATTATGAATATCACAATATTGAAGCAAACATTCTTATAAAAGTACCCATACAATATTTTTCCTTTTACAATTATTGAGAAGATTCTGAAAACAGTATGGTTAGTTAAATAGCTAATGTATTCAGAGTAATTCTTTCTTAAATGTTGTTTCCAACTCTCCCCAGAAGGACAAAATTGGGATCCTTTCCTACAACGTAATACAGAAAGTTACCTATCTGAAATGAGTGCCAATATGATGAATTTTACATTCTATATTATTATATTTAGTAACTACAGGATTGTTCTCTCATATTTTCCTTTACTTTTTAACAACTGATTTTCATCCTCTCAAATTTTTGCTTTATGTTCTGTGGAAGACATTATACATGGTTATAATTTACCTGGTTCCCTACTAATTCAGGGTGGACAGAATTACATTTCCCTTTTCTTCAGAAATCTGGACTTGTGACTACAAAATGTAAATGAAAGTGACTGATGTCACTACTAAACCAATGCATTGAATTACTGGTGTTCTTCTCTTTCAAAATGAACAATGAAGCCATGTGGTCCAGGTGGTATAGTTACAAAATGATGCAACTTCCTGCAGGCCTCTCTCCTTGAGGGACCATGAAGAACATAGCTGCCCAACACATTCATCTTCCCTGACTATATTGTATATGTAACATGAGCAAGAAATAAGCCTGTTTTGTTAAGCCTCTGTGGTTTCTGAATCAATTTGCTACTGGAGCAACATAGTGTATATTGACTGATATGCAACCTAACTTTGTCTATTATTGGTCAATTTTCTTTTTGGTTATCTTTTTATTCTTCCCAAATTGTAGGTACTTTTTATGCATAAATAACATTAACACTAAGTTTATCATATACATTGTAAATATTTTCATGTAGTCTATATTTATCCTATGCAATTTTCCACATCCAATTTTTCCCTTGTTTTTGTTCTAATCAATACTGCTATTTCTAAAAATTGCATCTGAATTTGTGTATGTCATGTGCATTTTAAAAGATTTTTTGTCAAATTTACAATATATTTCCTTATCCCCCCTCCAATTTCACACTTTAATCCAACTGTAGTTTATTTTTGTATTTTGATTGATGTTTTCTTCTAGATGTAAAGATTATTCCACCAACAACATTATTATTAGATCATCATTTTCCAGAACAACTGAATATCACATAGATTTCACTTGTCCTTGAGTATATTTAACTAATTTTTTTCTAAGATCTTGTTGTTCTAAATTTCACTATTTTGAAGGCTTTCTTAGATTTAAAAAAAAAAAAAAAATCTTACAACCAACACTCTTTGCTACTATTTTTACACTTCAAAATTTTCATGACAATTCTTGTAAATTTATCTTCCACTCATATTTGAAAATAATTTTTTGACTTCCATACAAAACTACTTGAAATTTTTGTTAGAAATAGTATCACTACTCTACGTTGTGTACAACCAGGTATGAAAAATTGTGCTTTATATGTGTAATATGAATTGAAATGCATTCTGCTGTCATATATAACAAATTAGAATAAATTTTAAAAATATAAAAAATAACAACAGTGTCACTACCCCATTACTCAGTTTCCCCAAATTTGCAAATTTGGGCTAAAGTTTCTTTTGGACTGGTTCCATATAATTTGGGTTTTAGTAGCTTCAGTAGTGGCATAGAATGAGTCAGGAAATTTGTCAGTGCTGTAGAATAGTTAGAATAGAATAAGAGTTGCATGTCTTTTGTGTCTTTTACTCTAAGTAAGATCTTATCTATAAAACTATCTGGAAATTTTTGCTTAAAGTTAAGTATTTAAGAAATTTTAATTTTTAAAAAATCTGTCTATGTTTCTTAAAAACTTTTTTGGATTAATGATAATTATATTTTGTTATAAAACATTAAGAAAAATTTCCAAATATATTAATATTTTATATCTACATTTAAAAAAAGAAAACTTATTTTTTTAAAATGAGGAGAAAAAATGGTTACTAGAAATGGAGATGCAACTCAGTAGTGGAGTGCTTGCCTCACATTTGCAAGGCCCTGGATTCTACCCATAGCACTGAAAATAATAATAATAATGCTATCCTAATAGTTTATTTATGTTTAATTGTTTATGTTGAAAGGATTTATTTTTCTTACTCTCTTTGCTTACATCAGCTTTTCTGCCTGCCCACTAGCCATCCTTTCTCTTTGTTCTAGTGATTGAGCTACTTGAGACTTCCATGAACCTTATCTCTCTCAATTCTGTATAGCTCTATAGGTTTGGTCTGAACTAATCAAAACTCCCTTTGATAGTTATCAGTCCATGATCTGGGACAATTGATATAGATTTTGGATGAAAGAAAATCTCTTTTCTGAGGTTGTTAACTGGAAGGGTCATTTCACTTGGTGCTACTGGGGGTCATCTTTTGTTATATCAATAACTTGCAATGGAGATAAGGAAGAATCAACACCTAGAAAGAAAAATATAGTGTTGTGGACATAATTGAAACCCCTAAATTTACCATTTCCTAAAGGTAAAACTATTCCTTGGTGTTCCATTTGTGTGAGGCTATAAACTTCTTATTTAAAACATATTGAGTTGGAGGATGGGGAGAAAAAAAATCAATCAATCAATCAATAAAACAGTGAGTTCAGTTTCTGTTTCTAAATGAGACTGTCAACTATGTAGCTCTGATTAACACACTTGTTATCTCTTTGTTTAATTCTTTCAACAAGCAATAAGGGAAGCTCTATAGCATACTTCAATGTTTTGGGATGTATTTATTTATTGTTAAAATGTGTTATCATGGAAATATACTAAAAATGGGACCCCAAAATTATATTCTTAGAGAAAGAAACACTTATATTTGACTAATTAATAATTAATATGTTTTTTGTCTACTTTTGCTTTTTTACTTTCTTTCAAGAAAGAAAACAAATATAAAGATTCTATAATTCTACTCAAAGTATGTATCTATAAGGGGCAAATTTCTTTATTATACTTGCCACCTGTGCCTTAAAAACATTACTTATGAACTAATTTATAGTATTATTTAGTTTTATCCTTGAATCATGAGATGATAGAGATGTTTTGAAAATAACACTAATCCTTCAGTTCTTTTATGAATAATTATGACAGAATTGTATAGATATCACCTATGTCATATTGTGGTAATGACAAAAATTACATGATTATTTTCTCCCTAAAGATTTCTGTTATATTCCAGAAACAGACTGACATTATGTAGCCAATTGATTTTCAACAAAAATGCTACATGTATAGATATACTTTTTATCAGTACTGGACATCAAACTCAGCACCTTGTGCATGCTAGGGAAGTGCTCTATCACTGAGCTACACCAGTACCCCTCACATTTTTTTTAAATGGTATTGAAAACATTGGATAGCCATATACCAAAACAAAGCAAAACATCTAGTCTCTTATCTCACTCAAATCAACATTAAATGAATTGTAGAAGTAAACCTAAGACCTACAATTATGAAACATTTAGAAGAAAATATAAAAGAAACTTCTAACTTTTAGGGAATTTTTTTAGAGAAGAGAACAAAACATGTTATATAGTGAATATTTGTATCCCTCCAAAAATAATGTTGAAGTCCTACCATGCAGTTTGATGAAATTTAGAGACAGGACTTCAGTGGAAGTAATTAGATTTACATGAACTCTTAACAGTAAAGTACTCATGATGAGATTAGGGCCTTTATAAAGAGGAGACATCAGAGAAACTGTGCAGTCTTTCTCTCCTTCAGCCCTCTGCTACAACGAGAAGTCAGCCATCTGCAGGTTAGAAAGAGCCCTCATCAGAACCTGACCAGGCTTGTAAACTATGTGGAATAAATTTCTTTTGTTTAAGCCATATAATCTAAGGCATTTTGTAATAGCATTAGAACATACTAATACATTATAGAAGAAAAAATTGGTAAATTAGACTTGACCAAAATCAAAATTACATGGTTATCCAAAGTCACACTTAAGAAAATGAAAAGGCAGTGCTCACCTTGGTAGCACATACTAAAATTGGAACAATACAGAGAAGATTAGCATGGCTCTGTGCAAGGATGACATACATATTCATGAATCGTTCCATATTTAAAAAGAAGAAGAAGCCGGGCGTGGTGGCGCACGCCTGTAATCCCAGCACTTTGGGAGGCTGAGGCAGGAGGATCGCGAGTTCAAAGCCAGCCTCAGCAATGGCGAGGCACTTAGCAACTCAGTGAGACCCTGTCTCTAAATAAAATACAAAAAAGGGCTGGGGATGTGGCCCAGTGGTCGAGTGCCCCTGAGTTCAATCCCCGGTACCAAAAAAAAAAAAAAAAAAAAAAAAAAAAAAAAAAAAGAAGATGAAGAAAAAGAAAGGAAGAAAGAAAGAAAGAAAGAACGAAAGAAAGAAAGGAAGAAAAAGAAAATGAAAAGTCAAATTACAGATCCTAAAAAAATTGGGGGATATATTATGTATTTATATACATATATATAATCATATTATATATGTATATATATATGTTAGATATGTTATATATATGATATAGGGTGTGTATTCAGAATATATAATGAAATTTCAGAAATCAATAAAATAAATCAAAAAACCCTATTTAAATGTGTAAAATAATTGACTGAATACTTTACATAACAGATACAGACCAGGCATGGTGACACACCTGTAATCCCAGCAGCTAGGGAGCCTGAGGCAGGAGGATCACAAGTTCAATGCCACCCTTAGCAAAAGCAAGGTTCAAAGCAACTCATTTTGATCCTGTCTCTAAGTAAAAATACAAAATAAGGTTAGGGATGAGGCTCAGTGGTCTAGTTCCCTTGAGTTAGTTCAATTCCCAGTACCCGCCCCCCACCAAAACAAAAAAGGGCTCAGGATGTGGCTCAGTGGTTAAGCGCCCCTGGGTTCAATCCCTGGTACTCACCCCCCAAGAAGAAAGAAGATACGGAAGACTAAAATGAATATAAAAATGTTCACCATTATTGTTTAAGGCAATGTAAATTAAACCTACAACAGACACCACTACAATAAATCTTTACACATATCTGTATAGTGGCAAAATGATGATATCTGACAAAAGATTTATTTGTGTACTTGTATTTTTAGTTAGTTCATGGCAACAGAAATCCTGCATTATCTTTCATTGCAGTCCCACAGCACTGTAATTCAAATGGATGGTCCAATAAATACAGCAATCTGTAATTTAAGAAGGATCTCTATTATGTTCGCGTAAAACCAAAGTAGCTTTATATTAAAGAATTGTCATATTCTTAAAAGGTAATTCTTAAACTTTTGCTTTTAAAAATATGCATTAAAGCAGAAATATAATCATAAACAAATAATTAATATTTTTCAAGACCATTTGAAATGTATAATTCCCTTAATCTTCTTATCCATTCTTAATTTTCTAGTTCCATAAAATCAAATTAGTGAAATAAAAGTATCTAAGACATAGCTGTATCATTGTTTTTTATTTAAAAAATATTTCCTATTTCTCCAGATTGTGTCCTTTAACTAAAGTGAAATTCAACATAAGGAGATCAAGTCTTTTATAGAACATGCTTGTATGATGTTTTGATATTCTTTTTATAAAAGCATTCTGTAAACAATAAAATGAAAATGATATTTAATTATATAGCAATTAAACTGGAATTTCTAATTTCTTAGGAACTAAATTGTTTGTCACTTACTAATATAATATTAGCATGTACCAAAGCTATATTTTTGTACAATTAAATTGGAGTCCAAATTCACTTATATAAATAAGTATTTTCCTCTGGGGTGCTCCATGTGCATCATTGATTTAATATTTACTGTAAGAACAGTTTCCAGTGGCTGGGGTTGTGGCTCAGCAGTAGAGCGCTCGCCTAGCACGTGCATGGCACAGGTTCGATCCTCAACACCAAGTAAAAATAAAGGCATTGTATTCAACTAAAAGTGAATAAATAACTATTTTTTTAAAAAAGAACAGTTTCCATATCTTTAAAAACAAGGACTTTAACCTAAATAGTCTCAATTTTCTTTTGGTTAGAACATTCTTTTATTAATTTTTATGAATTAAATATTGATATATCCACTGTACTGTCCATAAATATTCATCACTATTCATACATTGCTGTAAACAGAGATACTTTAGTAAGTTGTTTTTTTTTTTTTTTTTTTTTTTTTTTGGTATGCCTTCTGACATAAATTTTTCAAAATTTTTTTCATATTTAATACCTTGCTCTCTAGTGATGATCTGTTTTCACAGATCCAGGGAGCCCTTTTGGATTTGACCGCTTTTGATATTTCTTTTTTCTGAATATCATTCTATTTTCTTTATCATTCCATTTTCTTTATTGAAATCCCATAGTTTGTAAAATGAGATTTCTCTTGCTCAGAAAAAAAATTTAAAGTCACATGTAATATTTTGTGTGGGATTTTCATGATAACATTTCAATCTGCTTCTCAGAACAGAGAGGGTATTTATGCATGACTCATGAAAACTATTATATTTGAGCAAGATTTATTTATTTTTGTTCTTGTTCTTCATTAGTTTAGAGGTTTATTTTACTTTCTTTTACATTTAATACATCAAATTCTTTCAGAAAACTATTGACCCTAAAACATCCAATTTAACTTTGTTTTGTTTATCCCAATCTGCTACAAGAACTAAAACCTTTGTTACTACATCCACAGAAGTAAAATGAGTGACAGTAGAATATTAAGAGTTGTGTCAACTTTAAAGTATTGATTTAGTTGCAACTATATACCAGACATTATGAAGGGGATACAGTACACAGCAAAAAATGAGACTTAGTCATTGCTTTCAGTTTAGTAGGAGGAAAGCTGACACTTAATAAGTAATTTTAAGTATGATGAATACTAAGAATGAAAAACAGAATGTGCTTTTGAAGACTGTAGGAAGATGCCTAATGTAGGCTTCAAGATATGCTTTCCTATATTGTGCTCTATATGTGTAATATGAGTTGAAATGCATTCTTCTGTCATATATAACAAATTAGAATAAATAAATATTTTTTTTAAAAAGATATGCTTTCCTTAGGAGGTGAACTTGGAAGGAGATCTGAGTCAGAGTAGGAGTTACTGAAGTGAGAACTTGGCAGCATTATCAAGTTGTGCAGATGAGAACAAGTTTCAGTGGAGGAGCTTATAAAATTTTAGGATGTAGCAGGAATGAAAAGGGAGTACACTGAGGAGGAGTTGAACATGTCATGATTTGGGAGAGGGAATAGGTAGGGATAGGTCATGATAAAAGATGTGTATTTCCCCAGTGAAGACCAAGATCACTCTTCTCCCTTTCTAATAAGCTAATTTCCCAACTTCTACCTGAGGACAAGAACCAATATTTATTAAAATAATGCAATGATAGATCAGATAAAGTGGAAGATACTTTTGTGATAGTCCATATTCTCAGATAATAGCATTCAATATTGTCAAGATGTCAGTTCCTTAAAACTTGATCTATAGATTCAACAGAATGAAATAAAAATTTCAGTGGGTAATTTTTTAGATATCAACAAACCAATTTAAAGTTTAGATGCAGAGGCAAAATATACCTAAAAGAACAAATAAAAATAATAAATAAATAAATACATGCTACAAAGAAGAGGCAAAATACCTAGAGAACCCAACATAATATTGAAGAAAAAGAACAAAGTAGGAGGACTGATACCACATGACTGATACTGCCCAATACCAAACCTTAATATAAAGGTATAGTAATCAAGAGAGTGGGAACATGCAGTAGAACAGATAACTGCAACTAGTAAATAGAAAAAAATTCCAGACATAAACCCATGTTAATGGAGTTATCTGATCTTGACAAAGGAGCAAAGTCAATAAGCCTAAAGTAAGTAACAAATTAAATGAAATAAATTAATTAATTAATTTAAAAGATTAGTCCTTTTTAACAAATGATGCTCTGGCAAGTGGACATCTACAAACTAAAACAAAAATTAATCAAGATACAACCTTTACACCTTTCACAAAATTAAGTCCAAGTAGATTATAGGCCTAAGTATAAAACACAAAACTATAAAAATTCTAAAGAAATATAGGATAAATCAGATGACCTTCAATAAGGCAATGACTTTTAAAAATATAGCCCCAAATGCATGATCCTTGGAAGAAAAAACTGACAAGCTGAGTTTTATTAAAAAAATTGCTGCTTTGCAAACTACAATATCAGGAGGATGAGAGTATAAGCTATGACTAAAAGAAAATATTTGCAAATACTTGTGCTCTCATCCAAAATGCTATAAAAATAAGAAAAAGAGTAAACTGACTAAACAATGGGTAATTTGTATAGAAATCTCACCAAAGGATATATATGTATATATATATATATATATATATATATATATATATATATATATATGTCAAGTCAGCATGTAAAAGTATTTTCAACATCATGTGTCATTAGGGAACAGACAATAGAATAGACAAATGGAACAAGGGAATAGAATAGAAATCCCAGAAGTAAGCCCATGTTAAAGAAGTCATCTGAAATTGCTAAAGGATCAAAGCCAATAGAATTGAAGCAAGATATGCTTTTTTAATAATGCTAGAATAAATGACCATCCACAAGGAATGCAAATTAGGATACATTAGGGAATTGCAAATTAAAATAATGAGATACCACTACACACCTATTAGAATGGCCAAAATTCAGAACAAAAACCCTGCACATAATTTTGTAGATGTACTCATAATTGTCAATACCTGGGATGAATTAAGTTGTTCTTTGGTAAGTGAATGAATTAATAAATTGGAACATCAAATACTAAAAATAAGAGCTATCAAGTCATTAGAAGATATGGAGGAAATTAAATGCATTATAATAAATGAAATAAACCAATTTGAGAAGGCCACATACTATTTGATTTCTCCTCTGTGACATTCTGAAAAGGCAAAACTATGACACAGTAAAATGATCAGTGGTTTCCAGAGGTTAGGAGAGAAGAAAGAATAAATAGGCAGAGCAAAGAGGATTTTCAGTGTTGTAAATTTATTGGGTGATACCATATTGGTAGATGCATGTCACTATATACTTGTCAGAACTCATAGGCTAAAACCAAGAGTGAACCCTAATGTACAGTGTGGATTCTGAGTGATAATGATTTGCCACTTTAGGCTCATTGAATATAACAAATGTACCTGTGTAGAATGAGATTTCAAGAGTGAGGAGGTCATAGGCATGCCAGGTCAGGGATTATTTCTACTTTCTTCTCACTCTTGCTATAAAGCCAAAACTCATCAAAAGAGTAAATTTTGGGGCTGGGATTGTGGCTCAGCGGTAGAGCGCTCGCCTAGCACATGCGCAGCCCGGGTTTGATCCTCAGTACCATGTAAAGAATGAAGGCATTGTGTACAACCAAAACAAATAAATAAATATAAAAAAAGAGTAAATTTTATAAATTTAAAACACAACATAAAAATTAAAGGCAATGCTACTACCAAGAATGTCCAGACCGATTTGTAAAATGTTTCCATTTTATATTAATATAACTAAAGCATTTGAAAGTTTTAAGTTACTGTTCTCATTAATAGGCTTAATACCATTTTCTGATTTCCTCTACTACTCAAATTCCATGGCCACCTTCTAGATTTAAAACAACAACGACAACAATTTTATGAGGGCATCAATAAACAGCATATTCTGGCCAGTACCCTCCACTGTCATTCATATTGATTTTAGCTTACATGACATTTCAAACTATATTGTTTATTTCAAAGAAAAATCTTTGCCTCAAACTAACTTGCAAAAAACACTCAAAATAAGAAACTTTACATTTTCTGCTTGATACATACCTGGTAGCAAGTATATTATAGAATACTCTCTATTTTAATTCAGTTGTAAAGCCAAGTACACCAAATTGTGACATTTTTCAAAGCAATTCTTTAAATAGAAAAAAAATCCATTTTTTATTCCTCTGAAGAACAATATAAACTCTAATTTTCATAAATATTTTCTTTAAATATTTTAAACCATTATATTGACTATACATGTCAACAGTTAATTGCATGTATGAAGTCACAAATGGTGTGAATATACTTTGTATACAACCGGAGATATGTAAAAATGTACTCTATATGTGCGTTATGAATTGTAATGCATTCTGCTGTCATATATAATAACTTCAAATAAAAAATGAATGCTTATTAAGCATCCTCTGTATATGAAGCTGTTACATTCATAGAATGGACATTCTAAACATCATGAAGATGCCTCATATAAACAGAAATTCAAACAACACATACTCTGTAAGAGCATAAAAGAGAATTACACTGCAGTCAAGAACTATTTACATTAAGCATAATGGTTTTCTGTTCATGGTTTGTGTGCTATGAAATTATGTGGGAAGGGAAATCTGATCTTATTTCCACTTAAGGAAAGAACCTGACAAAGCCTAGGAAATTTTTCTGAATTTAAAAATCAAATGTACTTAAAAAACATTTTGTGATTATTATCTTTGCATGTCTTTTGGGACACAACAACTCTAAATTTTGGTCAATGGTGATGCATAAAATGAAAATCTGATTCTCTGAGTTAAAGGAAGAAAATGAAAGTTGAAAATTATATACCAAAAATGTGTAAATGCTGTTAACAAACTAAATCATCAAATTAAAAGCCACAGCTATGTTTAGGGTCTTAACGAAATAGATTGGAAGGTCATTAAAAAGTATGATGAAATCTGAAAAAAAATAAATTACATTTTTATGATTGATCGTTTTGCATTAATTTTTAGAAATTCATCCTAAGGATTTAATAATTGTTCAAAGATTTAAGTACATGAAAGAATGTTTGACATAATGCCACTTACATGAAAGTGAAAAAATTATAACCTACTAGTGCTACATTAAGAAAACATATGCTGCCGGGCGCGGTGGCGCACGCCTGTAATCCCAGTACTTGGGAGGCTGAGGCAGGAGGATTGCGAGTTCAAAGCCAGCCTCAGCAATGGCGAGGCACTTAGCAACTCAGTGAAACCCTGTCTCTAATAAAATACAAAAAAGGGCTAGGGATGTGGCCCAGTGGTCGAGTGCCCCTGAGTTCAATCCCCCGTACCAAAAAAAAAAAAAAAAAAAAAAAAAAAAAATAGAAAACATATGCTTAATGCATTTTAATAATAAATAGTAAAAATTACTAATGGATATATTGATTAGCTTGATTTATGGTAATAGTTTCACAATGTAGATGTATATCAAAACATCACATTGTACACCTTGGTTATATACAAGTTTTTTTTGGTTATACATCATAAACTTTAAAAATTCACCTTGAAACTGTTTCTGTGACCATAACTTGGCTTCTCAAATCAGCAAGAGATTTTAATACTAAAATGCAGAATACTTTCAATTGTTTCAGTAGAATAGTCTGTCTATAAAGAAAACATATGCTCAGTCAATATAGTATAAATTAAATATAATAAAAGCAAAATATAAAATAAATATAATATTATAATATGAAAACAAACTTAACCCTCTCTCCAAATGCTAACAACTAGTATAACTAAAATTATGATGAGGTAATATTTTGGCAAACACCTTAACGTGTTGCTCTTTCTATATATGTATATATGTAGAGAGAGTTTCATTATACATGCTATTTTCACTCTGATTTATTTTTCATTTAAAATACCCCAAAGAATATTGCTGTATATTGACCTTCTCTGTGACTACATACAAATATGAATTTTTAAATTTTATTATTGGTCTTTAAACCAGTGAATCAACTAAAATTCCTAACCCAAATATTAATGTTGTAGAATTAATGGATGCATATGAGGGAAATGTAATGAAACAATATATTAATCACTGCCTTAAGGCTAAAGCGCAATTTTAAAAATTAATTTCAATGTTCATTAACATTCAGGATTCTATAACAAGAATTTTGGCAATACTTACACAATCTCAAACTTCCTGCTCATAATGTATCTTAAGGCAATTTTTCCATCATCTTTAGATCTGAAGATAGGAAATCAAGGTCCAATAAAATGGAAACTTGTAAGATACCCCAGAAAATATGCCACTAAAATAAGATTTATGTATCTTTGCATTGCAGATTAGAAGGCTGTGTCACAAGCAGTTATTTGACTCAGTCTGATTCAATGAAATCTATTTTATTGATGTTCATCACATTTCAGACACACATCCTAATTCTAAGTCTTAACTGAGTCTATACCCACCGGTCCCAGATGGTCACTTGTGACATGTCTTAAATCCCAGTCACTGGAACTGTATCTGGGCCAGAGGAGTCTGGTAGAGGGGGGGCAACAGTGATGGAGGCCTAGGTCTCTCTGTCTGGGTCCTGTTAGTCCTGTTGCCCCCCCCCCAAGAAGTCTGGGATTTTAAGTTCTAGTTCATTTGTGCTTGCAGCTGATAACTGGGTGAGTCTGGAGTGTATATTCCGGGTGTAGACTCTTACATCACTAACTTAAGTCTATCTAAGTTTTGCAGTTTACATTACATCACGGGCACATTGTTTATGGTCTTTTACTCAACATACACACTAATTAATATAGTCAATAATCCTATAATATTTCTGGTACTCATATAAGGCAGCATACCAAACATAGATTAAATTTGAAAATGAATTTAAATTATGTCTTTTTGACAGTTCAAATTTTTGTCACCTAAACCTTTTCCAAGTGCACATTTCTATTTATAATATCATAGTTTCATTTCCTAAGAAAAGTAATTTGGGAGTTATTTAGTGGAAAATCTTTACGGAGACAATAAAACCTGATAAATATTAATCAGTAAAGGGGGGACAATAAGCAGCCATGTGGGTAAGAACCCTACTTTGTTGTAGTGCACTTCATTGATTATGTAAATTAGAAGAATATGACCATTGTGCATACACAGTTGGTACTGCTGTTAATTTAATAAGGAAAAAACTGGAAAATGTAAGTAGGAGCCGGGCGCAGTGGCGCACGCCTGTAATCCCAGCACTTTGGGAGGCTGAGGCAGGAGGATCGCGAGTTCAAAGCCAGCCTCAGCAATGGCGAGGCACTTAGCAACTCAGTGAGACCCTGTCTCTAAAAAAAAAATACAAAAAAGGGCTGGGGATGTGGCCCAGAGGTCGAGTGCCCCTGAGTTCAATCCCCGTAAACACACACACACACACACAAAAAAAAATGTAAGTAGGGCACACTGTTCTCTAATAGATAAACTGGTCTCAGAAAAATCTACTTTACCCTATGTGGTTCACCTGGAATTGTCAGGAAAGACAGCAACTGGAATTTTTGCTCACCTATTATATATCAAGCAGCATGTCAGAAGTGTAAATGTGTTATCTTGTTTTTGCACATGTTAAAAAAAATCAAGTAAGTTTCATATGTCCCAAGGATGCTGTATTAATCATTTTAAACTGCAGCTATTAACACAAGTCACTCTGGATAATAAATAAATAATAATAAATAGTATTCTTAGCTTCTAGGGTTCAGATTTACAATGTTACTGTGGAAATCAGAACATTTTCTAAATATGTATATTTTGGACAATAATAGGAGATAGCCATAATATGCTTAGAATATAAAAATGTGTTGCTTTACACAGAAATTAGGTTGGTAAAGTGGGTAAGGATAGATTCATGACAGTAAAAGCTGATTTTTTATTTTAGTTAATCAGTGTCATATTTAACTCATCTTATGACCACTCAATTGTGAAAAAAAATCTATACATTTGTCTTGCTTCTAAATAATTCTATGGTGAAAATCTATGTGGATATTTAAGCATATTAATTTGTTCAACAAAATATTTAATGTTATAAAATTTAAATATGAAACAACACTGATTTCAACTTAGCAAAAAAGGTAACATAAATTATTCCTTAAGAATATAAGCAAAAATAAGGAGTTTACATTAGTAAATATTTAATTCAGTGATACTTTAAATTACAATTCATTTTCATTCAATTCATTCAACGTTTATTAAATAGGTGTATTATGTATGAATTTACACTATGACAGATACTATGGTATGAACCCTTCTTTTAAAGCAGCTCATAATTTGTCATACAATAAGTACAGAAAACAATAAATGAAAATTCATTGTCAAGAATGTAGCAATAGTGGCTGGGGAGGCTGAGGCAGGAGGATGGCAGGTTCAGAGCCAGCTTCAACAACTTGGCGAGGCTGTAAGCAACTTAATGAGACCCTATCTCAAAACATAAATAAATAAATAAAAAGGTCTGGAGATATGGCTCAGTTTTTAAGTGCCCCTGGGTTCAATTCCAAGTAAAAAAATAAATGAATAAATAAATAAATAAAAAGAAAGAAAGACAGAAAATAGCAACAGAAATTTGTACAAATTACACTGGTTGCGAAGAGGAGAGTGCAATTGATTTGATAAAGGGACAAGGTATCAGGGAAACTTCAGATAAAATGTGGTATCAGGTCGAAGTAATTATCATTTCTGAAGCATAATGATAAGAATAAAGGAATACCAGCAGAAACTAGAAATATAGTTTTAGATCACAATGAGTCTATGAAAGGATGTAAGCAGTTAATAGTATCCTATGATTTATATTTGGGTAAGATCATTCTGATAATTGTATAAATGGTGAACCATGGGGAGAGAGTGAATTAAAAAGCAATTTCAATTATACAGAAAAGAGGTAAAGACCCACTGCCCCAAGGTATTGAGAATTGAGGTGGTAAGACAATAGACTTTGAACTTTAAAATACAAAATTGTCTGTCCCTAATGTCCAAATAAATGCTGGGAGAGTAGCATTTAAGTAGAGGATAATCAAACATAACACCCCGCTTTCTTCCTGAGTGGGTGAAATACATGTGGAAAGAAGGAAGATCATATGTGAAAGTAGGGAAATAAAGTACATTTGTATTCATTTCATATTATCTTATTAGACACCAAATTTAAACTGTCAACATGAAACTAGAACTCAGGAAAGATATTTGGAGACTTGAAAAATCTGGGAGTATAGTACTGCAAATTCATTGGTATATTTGAGAAACAAGTAAGAATTATTCATTAAAATGGGGTTGTCAAAATGTATTGTCAATGTGTTTTATGAATAAGCTCTACAATTGTATAAGATGAAATACATATCTTAAATAGAAATTTTGGTAGTTTTGATGACAATTAGGGGAGCTGAAACTCAACAATTCATTCAAGTGTCCCTGAAAAAATTCTAAGGTATATATCAAGAGCATAGATGGAAAGAACAATCATTAGCAGGAACAGGCATCTGTAAGGCATACTTCAGATACAGTGTAGAATCAAGAGTGTTGCTTGTCATACCTGATGATTTCTATTTTCTTCAATTAGTGAACAAACTAGGATTGGAGTATTTACAACAAAAGGAGGAGGAAGTAGAAAATGTATCAAAACGGATATAATTGTGATAGCCTCACAATGCCTCAGGTCCCAATGTAGTAAGAAAGTCTGTGACTCGCTTTCTTGAATAATCAAACAAAATATCCCCTTGCACTTTTGTGTTGCATTGTCTACTTTTGGCAGAGAATGGGATATTTATGTATTATTATTCTACTATAATTTCATTTTAATACTAAAATTAAAATGTCAATTTCTCATTATCAATCCTTTTGCCAAATTTTGCTCAGTCATTTCTTTGACAAAGTTCTAGTAGACTGTTATTACTATTATTAGGGCACATGTGATCAATAGGTCTTCTTGTTTACGCTTTTTTTTTTTTATTTTTTATTTTTTTGGTGCTGGGTATTGAACTCAGGGCACTCGACCACTGGGCCACATCCCCAGCCTTTTTTTTTTTTTTTTTTTTTTTTTTTTTTTGTATTTTATTACAGACAGGCTCTCACTGAGTTGCTAAGTGCCTCGCCATTGCGGAGGCTGGCTTTGAACTCGCAATCCTCCTGCCTCAGCCTCCCAAGTGCTGGGATTACAGGCGTGAGCCACCACGCCCGGCTGCTTTTTTTTTTTTTTTTTTTTTTTTTTTTTAATTGCATTTTTCCTCCAAGAACAGCAGAGTTGGAATTACTAGCTTGAGTGTGCACTCTGTTTCTTTAAGTTTCTTAAAAACACTCCATACTCTTGCCTTGCTTTGTATGCTGTTTTAGAAAAGTCTGATACCAGTCTCATTCTTATGCTTTTCTAAATTATTTCAGATCATAATCTGGAGGCTTTGAAGAATTATTTCCTTTTCTTTATCCAAAAGATTTATTCGAATTTGTCTAATAAGGATTTATTAGAATTGTACTTGATCAGTTTTCTCTAGCACGCACTTGGCCCTTCCAGGATTATACTTGAGGTGTCTTTTATTTTTGGAAATTTCTGTGGATTTCTATTCCTCCAATTAGATAGTCTTCAAAGATAATAAGAAAGCTTGTGTTATTCATAGCTCTTCCATTGCAACTACTTTTTCTCTAATCCTTTAACTTATTCTTCATTCTATTTTCATTCTCTTAGGGTTTTTTCCTGCTTTTATTCAATGCCCTTTACTAAATTTTCACTTGCATCTTTTCCTTTTAGACCCCTTATAATTAATATTCATTTTAACGTTATTTTATTATTTTCTTTTACTACTTTTTGAATTAATTCAGCGTTTGTTTTGTTAAAACCAGTTTCCTATCCACTTACAGTTATAGTATGCGTATTTTTGATTCAATGACATTTTTATATCTTCAGTTGCTTATTTGGGGATATTTAATTTTCTTGTAGTATCATAATTTTATTCATCTTTGTGGTTATTTCAAGGAGAGAAATTTATCCTAAAAACTGTATCAATTCTTACTTCTTATTTGATACATAAGTGTTTTATAGATGTTATTGGATTTTTCCTACTCCTGTTCATTTCATGGACAATGTTCCTAGATTGAGAATGTTTTCTTCTGCACTCTTTTATTTTATGGATGATATTGATGAGGGAAAGAGGCCTATCTTTTTTCTCTCTTTTTGTTTAGCACTCTTCATTTATCCTTTTTTTAATAATTCATTTTAATGAGTGTTTCCCTTTTTCTATATTTGTGTATCTTTCTCATTGCCAATGCCTTCTTAGGCTTCCACTTGCAATCTTACACACTTTATTGTCCTCATTTAATCAATACTGTGAACTGCCGGGTCTCGACCTATGTTTGATATTCTGGCAATTAACATTTGACTTTCTATTTATGAAGATGGTTTTAGTTGTGCTTTGCATATATTCCCTGTGAACTTGATTGCACAATTTTTCACAGACCTTAAACTTACCCTCCTAAACTCTCTGTATTCATTGTCAGGTAAGTGGGCTCTGTGGACATTTTTCTATTTACAGACAAGTACAGGATACAATGTTCTATTGCCTATTAATGATGGAGGCATAGATCTTGCTTAGTTTTATTTTCATCCTTGTTATTTATGTAATATTTTAAGGGGAATGTAGGGAAAATTGAGAATCAGGCAACTACCAATTTTCTCTACATACACTCATACATTCTTGATATTTAGAGTTGACATAGAAGTTGGAACTCATCAGGTTAAAAGCCCTGGTTCATGGATGAAAATATAGGATTTCAGAGAAATTATATGAATAAGTCGAAGTCCAATAGCTATTATGAGCAAGATATAACTGAACTCTGGGTTTCTTTACTCTAATAAGTCCCGTTTTTTTTTTTTTTTTTTTTTTCTCAATACACTATGTTCCTTTTAAAAATTAAATGAAAATCAATAATTTTAGCTTTGTTATGAATGTTAAAATGATGAATTATCAAGATCATAATTGACTAATAAAATAATGAAGGATATTTTGGAACATATTAGATGAATATTTTCAGTACAGTTTATAATGAATGAAAAAAGTAACACTCAGTGTACCTGCAATATAATTGTCTTAGTTTGCTTTATACTGCTACAAAAGAATACCTGAGATTGTGTAACTTATAGAGAAAAGAAATTTTTTCTTACCATTCAGGAGTCTAGGAAGTCTAAGATTAAGAAATGGATAGATTTGGTACCTGCTAAAGAACTGGTATCCATTTAAAGGGACAAAAATATAGATCCTCACATGGCATAAAGTGGAAGAGCCAAGAAAAAGGGCCCACTCTCCCAATTTCTTTTATAAAGGCATTAAACCCACTTATAAGGATAGATCTGTCATGGTGTATTTGTCTCTTTAAGACTCCATCTCCTAATACTGTTACATTAGCAACTAAATTTCAACATGGCTTTCAAAGGGAACAAACATACAAGACAAAGCAATAATTAATGGGAAAAAAAAAACTAAGGGTTTTTTATTTTTATTTTTTAGTGTTTGAAATATGCTGCAAATGGAAAGAAAGATTGCTTTATATTTCAATAATATTTACATATTTGAAAACTACAATTGTGTCTCTGTGCTATATCATTATTAATAAAACTATCTCCTCACTTCACTATTTGTCTTTAATTTAGAACTTGCTTTGGTAGAACACTAATTTAATTTTGATTCATTGCAGTGTTCAGTTGTACCTAAGAATAATCGGTTTACAATAATTCATTGATTCCTAAATTCTCAGAATTACATATTCTCTGTATCTTAGATGACCATCATCTTCAAAAGTTTGACCAATGTCTATTGTATGTAAATTTTGAAACTATATATGTATATAACCATCTTATAATTTCTTATAATTCGTATCATGATTTTTCTGTACATTGTGAGAAAATGTCTTGTTATTTTAATATAAATCTGATTTGAGCCAAAAGAAAAATATTTTATTAGTTTGAAATAGTCAGATGAGTATTCATTGAAAAACAACCAAAATATCTGATTAAATAAAATTTCATCTAAAAGTATAATTTTTGAGGCACAATCTATGAAAAATGTTATTAGCCAATTATGTTTAGTAAAGGTTACAGATATTGAATGCATAAAAGAGCTCACAAATATAATATTCTGTCTTTCCTAATATTTTAAAGCTATTCATCATATTTAAAAATTAACAGTTATTTTTAACTGATGATGAAAATTTGAAAATTTGAAATGTAATTACCTATTAAACATCCCTGAAATGTGGCTAATGTCAAAGTGTTTCCATACACTTGTATAGCCTTACCAGTAGCTAAAAGGGACCCTGGTTGATGAGCTCACAGAGAAAGTAACAAGGGTAAGGGAAGCCCCATATACATAATAGGACATAGAGTGGCTTAAGTTTTACTTAGAATTAAAAAGTCATTGTAAGGGCCAGATCAATCTGGATGATTGTTGTAAATAAACCTTGAGAAGGCAAGCACAGAAGCAGAGAGTAGTTAAGGGCTATTCCAAGACTGTAGGAAATAGATCATTGTGGCTTAGAACAAGGTGGCAACAGTGAGAAGAGGTGAAACTGTAGAAAAAGTAGTTTCAGGGACAAAAAGCTGAAATTCTGTTTAATATATGTTAAATTTGAGACATCTGTTTATATATAAATTGGCCTGTGGAGTAGCAATTATACATATCAATAGCTTGGAGTAGAGGTTACTACTCCCTGAGATGAGCCATGCCAAATGACAATGAAAAAATCAAAAATGACTGAAAATTGACAACTCATGAGGCAGAATAGCTAACCTTTACAAAAACTGATTGAAATGGCTATGTGAGTGTTTCCTGATGGAGGAACTGTAGACAAATCTGTAAAAGGATATTAGGTGGAGGGAAATTTGGAGTGTGAAGGGGTTTGGGTTTGTTTTTATTTTTTGGTAGGAGGATATTTCATAGATTCTCATGATGATCTGGATAATCTAGTACATTATCACTCAAAGTACTGAGTGATAATGTACTAGAGTGCTGAACCACATGATTGATTTAGATTCTGGAAAAATCTTTATTTTTGAAGGATATTAGTAATAAACATACAGTGAACTTACTCTTTTTTTTTATTCAAAGTTGTTGTATTTGTAATAGTAGAATGCATTACAATTCATAATACACATATAGAGCCTCTTTTCACATAACACAGTTTGTATGCAAAGTATATTCATACTACTCAAGTCTTCAATCATGCATTTAGGATAATGATATCCATCTTATTATACTACCCATACCCCTCTTGCTTCCTCCCTTCTCCTCCCTCACCTTTGACCATTCTAGTGTTCCTCTAATCTTCCTATGTGCCCTGACACCCAACACCACTATGAATCTGCCTCCTTATATCAGAGAGAAAACATTTGGTATTTGGATTTTTGAGATTGACTAACTTCACTTAGCATTATATTCTCCAACTTCATCCATTTACCTGCAAATGCCATTATTTTATTTTCTTTTATTGCTGAGTAAAATTCCATTGTGTATATATACCACATTTTCTTAATCCACTCATCTCCTGAGGGACATCTAGGTTGCCTCATACATTGCTGGTGGGACTGCAAAATGGTGCAACCATTATGGAAAACAGTATGGAGATTTCTTGGAAAACTGGGAATGGAACCACCCTATGACCCAGCCATCCCACTCCTGGGTCTATTCCCAAAGGACTTAAAAACAGCATATTACAGTGACACAGCCATCTCAATGTTTGTAGCTGGAAATTTACTCATAGTCTTGCCAAAGTAGTGGAACAGAGAAAATTGTTGAGGCAATGGAGAAAAGAGAGAGACAGAAAATGGTAGCAGCTTCCTGCTGTCCCAGCCCTGAGAAAACATGTATTCTTCATTAATGCTCTCCCTGATGTTTACTGCTGTTTGTTGCCTACCAGGGTCCTGACTGATATGTATTTATCAAAACTTTATTAATATATTATCAGTGTTAAACTCTTGTCAACATGCATGCATTTATAGATATTTATATATACATATGTGTGTATGTATGTACATAAATATATGTTTATGTATGGTAAATGTAAATATATTTATAAATATATATATGCATTTATGTAAACATATATACATGTAGCTCTGTTAATCATTTAAGTTTGGTTAAAAAAAAAAAAAAAAGGACATAAACAAACCGCATGTCAAATTCCTTGCAGAACACTAGGCTCTACACCTTAGAATTACACGGTAAACATTAAAAAAAATTATTCCCTTCTCTAGAGAGTGTGATTTTATTCATTGAAAGTGGATCCAGAGATTAGTTAACCGATGGTTAAAATTTTCCAGGGGATTCTAATGCCCAACCATACTTGAGAACTACCTTGCCAAGAATTCAGAAAAATTTTGATTGCTCAATGAACTCAAGGAATTAACATTCTAGCAGAGGTAGTGGGCCTTGTAAATATCCATTGTCATTCAATGAAGATGATACTTACAAGATATTTATGGTGAATAATTTGAGATTATTATAAAATGAGTATATACATAAGTGGATAATCATATTCAAATGATTCAGACATCTTCAAGGAAACTCTATAGTTGGGTATTAATTAAAATAATAACAATTATAAAACAGGCAATTCGTAGGTATTAAACATAAATACGATGCTTTCTTTATAAAATTCTAAACAATTCTACTGGAATAGGTATTATTACTAGCCAGTTTTGACACACAAGGAAATTGAGAATCAGAGCAGTAATACTTGTACATGCCCATGTAACTAGAAAATAGCCAAGCCAATATTTGGACCAAAGCCATATCATTTCAGTGTCCATGTCCTAACCATTGGTCAATTTCTCTCAAAATAAATGTTGGCTATTTTCTATCCTGATTGATTCTTAGTCTGGGCTTATTCTGCTCCATACTGCCTTCATATATTTTTGCTTCCCAACTAGCTAAATCTCTGCAAGTAGCCCAATGTCAAATTATTATGATACAATTTCTAAGTCATTGCTGTCCTTTTCTGCAGATCCTTTTAAGCTGAATGTTCTTCTTGACTTTTCAGTTCTGTCTTCATGCATAGCTTCATAGTTTTCTGCTTCCTTTCAATGTTTTTTTCCTTCACATTTTTACCTCCTTACTCTATTTTTACTTCATTAAAGCCAAAATTTACTAAAGAAAGAATTATTCCATCATTCATTGTACAGTACAAGATAGACCATCATTAATTATTAATCCTGACCTCCTTTACAAAAGGATTGTAAGCTAAGAAAATATTTACATTTTGCATTTGTTTTATAGAGGTTTGCTACCTTGCCCAAGATTGCAAATCTAGTAAGTGGTTGAACTGGGATTTAAACCCCCCAGTTCGAATTCCAGAGTTCTTAACGACTGCAGTTTGCTGTACCATTAGAAAGACTTATATTCAAAGTTAGAACATAAGTTCTGTCTCTGTGGTGCTTCTTGTCCTTTTGTATTAAATTGTCCCCTGGACATAGCAAAGTGGCCAACTATCAAAGGAAATCAACCTTTCTATCCCTGGGGCCATAAAGAACAGCAGAAATGCTTTCTCAGGGTTTTGCTTTTATCATGTAATGTCCACTGTATGATAGTTACATTACTAGCAAAGATGCTGATTTTCAAGAATTGGCGGCATAGCCCTCATTAGTATATTTTCTCAAGTATAAGTTGCTGAGACATCTCTATAGCCATAATTTATTGGTACTTTATAAACATATATACTTTTCCTTATCATATATATTGCATGACTTAACAAACTCAAGTTCCTACAAGACATAAAGAGAAAGGAATACATAGAGAAGCATAAAAAAGAAATCAATTTCTGATCTTAAATTTGGGACAGCCCTCTGTTCTATATTATTATGTTTCATCTGACTTTACAAATTTTTACCAAAAGCAAAAAAAAACAACAAAACAAAACAAACAAACAAAAAAACTTCAAGACTAGTTCTTCTTTTGGTCAGTTTAATTGCTGTTAACCTACCCGTATGGATTTAAGAAATAAAGAAGGTTAAATTTTTATCATTCATTTTATTTAACATATTATTATTATTTTTCCTCTCAAAGTAAATCTGTGTCTCTGATTCCTTGTCATTTGTGGAGAATAGATAGAGATAGAACTTTTTTCCAATGTGAGCCCTGATTCAGTAGAATAGATTACATTGTAGGAAACTCAGTAAGTGGAAAAACAGAGCAATATGGGGAAGACTAACTCAGAAACATTAAGGAAACAAAACAATTTAGGCCTGAGTTAGTAGCACAAATCAACAAGTCTTATAAGCAATGAAGAACTCTGAAATCTCCAGTAGTTACATCCGAAATAATTAGCTTTAGAAGCCAGGTTAATTTTACAGGAATTCCTGAGCATCATTGAACATTTAAAAAAATATATTCAGTCTACTGCCTTTTACCATTTCCTGATATTGAAAGATAATATTCAAAATTTCCATTTTAAGTGTGCTCTTTAATTCTAATAATCATTCTTTCAGTTCTCCTGAATTTTCATATTCACTATTATATTACCCATATGTATTAATCATTTTGTCTCTGCTTTCCAATGCTTATATTTTAATACATGTTCTTGTTCTTAGTGCACTACAACTCTTCAATATGATTTTAGTAGAAATGGTAGTAGCGAACAATATTCTTACACTAATCCTTAATGTAAAGAAATTGCATCTAACTTCTCTTCATGCCATAATAAAAATTTAAGCCACTTTCTGTTTTGGCAAAACTGAATATTTAAAAATTGTTCTCTTTTTCAAATCAGGGATAAGATCTGGATTTATTAAATATTTTTGTGCATATGTTGAGATTTTTTTTCTGTTGAAATATATAAATGATTTGTATTACATTACATTAATACATTTTTGTCATGGTAAACTATCTTTGTATTTATTTCTGGAATAAATCTAACACAAATCAATATATATCCACACACACATATATATACATATACATATATGTGTGTGTGTATATACATACTCAGGAGGATTATTTAAATAGAAATAAAAGACAGAAAAGTTAAGATTCAGATGCAAAGAAGGAGGTTGGCATGAACTAACAAAGGTTATCCAGTGAGAATTGAAATAGAAAATTGGGAATGAGGACACAGAAAAAGAAAAGACACACACACACACATACACACACAGAGTAAATAAGTACTTAGCCATTGTAAGCCCTTTGAAAATGCTTACTGAGTGAAGAATGAAGAATGAATAGTCAAGAGGCAGATTGGACACATGCAGTAGAATTTAGATTAGGAGACTGCAGTCTGGTGTTCAAATAGAAAGCCACATCTACCACCTATTGCTTACTGGATTACAGTGCTCATTGTTTGACTATCCAAAAAAGTGTCCTAACTTAGGTACTTCATTTAAAAATTTCATCTTTTGCATTCAACTACCTATGATCATATTCATCTCAGCATTATTCTAAAACCCCAAACTTTTCCCTTAAGTCTTTATATCAATTCTCAGGAACTCCTCCTGCCACCAAATCTTATGTATTTTTCAAATACAAATCCATCCTTATTCGTGCTTTTTAGCCAGTGTCTTGGAAGAAGACACTGTTTCTTGGAAGAAGCTCATTGTTTCTTGCATGACAATTAAACATCTTTCCATGGGATTTCTCAGTTTTACTAAAAATCATCAAACTAAAATCCAAGCTATAAACCTGACCCTATGCCTTCTCCTTGCCCTTGTCTTTAGTGGCCCCTTCATCTCTTGGGTAAAATCTAACATCTTCATCAAGATTCTACAACTTCTTCTCTGAGATCTCATGACCCTATCTACCACCCTTCCTAGTTTTCCATCACCTATCCCTGACTGCGTGCACCAGCAATATTCTGTTTCCTGAAAAGAACATACTACTTTCTATCTCCCCTCTTTGCTCATTGTATAATACTTGTCTTCCCTTACATGTTTTTCCTAATCTTACACTGACATCTTCTCAAGCCATTACAACCACTAGATTTCTCAGAATTTACACAATTCTGCATAAAATTAAATTATTTCTTTAATTTTTTCTTTATAGTTAAAATAGGTGGCTCTTCCACAAAATGTTATTTTTGTGTGTGATTTATGGATAGCTATTTTTATGTACAATTACTAAACAGTTCAAATTTTTATCTTTTCTAGAGAAACATCTTTTTATGAAACATACAGTGAAATATCATCTTCTATTCTTTTTGATACCTCACATAACCACCATTTAAATCAATCAAATGTCTATAATACCATAGTGCAACACAGATCCAAAAGTAAAAGCAGTAAGAACTAATGGTAACATTTTTATCATAATTTTCCTGACCAAATACATATGTAAAATGTAAACTATATTTACTGTTTCTCACAATAAAAAGAATACTTTTCATGAATAATTAAACTGCTACTATTTAGTTATTTTTGTAGGAGGAATAACAAAATAGAAAGATTTTGAACTATGTATGCTTAGTTGCTAGATTCACCATTGAGTAGAAATATGATAAATTGGAGTTCTAAGGATATATTTGAAAATACTACTTTTATTTGAAAAATATGGTGATATTTGACTCAATTACTTTTAGTTAAAAAGTAAGCACATCAGTTTCAAGAAATAAGTTAGTTTTGTTGATCCATAAAGTTAGTATTTGGAATACTTTTATTTTTCTTTGCCTTTGTTTAATTTTGGTGAGGAATTGTATGTTAATTTAAGCAAAATCAAGAACCAGAATTTTTTAAAATTTTGCTTTAAATAAAAATATTCTTTCTTCATTTGTTCAACAAAACCCTTAAATCTTTCTCAGTAAACAAATATAGCAATGGAAGGCATAGATTTATTTTGAAAAGATATTTTTCCATTCAGATTCCCATTTCTTAGTTCATTTTCACATACTGAAATATCACTTGTTTTACTCCTGTTTACAGTGTTTCTTTTTTAAAAAGCATATAGAAAACTAAGATACTATGTAGGACTGCTAACAAATTAATTGTGAAGATAGAAAAAGTTTAAAACTTTAGGGGAATTAAATATTTTTAGCTACCTATAAAATTAGAATGATAAGTCTTTTTTTAAAATTTTTTTTATTATTTATTTACTTATTCATCATGCACAAGTATAGTATCTTTTTACATACAACTGCTTGTATACAAAGTATATAAGTACCATAAAAATTGGTGGTTGAATGAGATGGATATCATTATCCTAAATGCATGATTGAAGATCTGAAGATCTGGAATGATAAGTCTTAATTGGAATTTTCTAGATATGGGATTGGCCACTGCCAGAAAAAAGAAAGAAAGAAAGAAAAAATTTTATGTTCTATTGAGAAAATCAGAGAAGCATTTATGCTTCATAATTTTGTCCAGAGCCCAATGTGTATTATGTAACAATTTGAAAATAATTTGGTTGTCATGTGAAACAGTATTATTCTCTACACCAAATGTTACATTTCTATTTATTTAAAAGCAAAGATCAGCAAAGAGTATAAAAAATTATAAAGGTAGCATACATTTCCATTTTATTTTAACACAAAATAACCAATATATGCACTATTTCTTAGGAATAAAAATAGAATTAAAAGTTCTTATCTTTTATTTTTCATCCAGGATGCATTATTTTAGCATCTGGATCTAAAGAGTTGTAATAGATAAATTATTATTTGGATAAAGTGGTGATGCTATTAAATTTTAAATAATATTTGTTGTATCAATAAAATATATTGAGAGAGAAAAAGTGAGAAATGTTTACTGTTACTTTTTCTAGCCATATTTAATAGAAATTTTTCTGTATCTATATCCATTATCTCTTTCTTAATCCCTATACCAAATTGTTAATATTTGCATCAGTTTGTATCAAAAACTTTTAAGTATACCATGTCCAAAGCAAATTCTTTATATTTCACAAAAATTGTACTTTTTGTTCTACTGTTCCCTCTGATTATGACACCATCTACTCTGTCACTTAAATTAAAAACTGAAGAATTACCAACTAATGTATATCTTATTCATTGTTTTTGTCAATTATGTTGAAATGACCACTGTTCTCAGAGAGGATGAATCTTTATTTTTGTCGTTATTGTTTGTTTCATTTTATTATTTTAATTTGCAATTCTTGTTTTTGAGCAGAGCATATTATAAGTGAGATAATGTCTTATTTATCGTCTTTTATTCCTTACTTTGACCACTGTGGTCTTCTACTCAGAGTCTCCATCCCTACTATACCCCTCTTCATTCCAAATTTATCTTATGAAAAAAAATTTGATCATGTAATTTCCTGCTTCTTTAACACAAATGAATAAAATGTCAATAAGCAGTTAACAAGAAACTGGTAGCTTTATGTGGTATCTTTCACATAATCTATAATAAAGTAAAAACTTCATGGTATGTCATTTTAGAAACTTTACAATCTGCATGCCACTTATTTTCAGTGCATTTACAAAAAAAATAAAGAAAGAAGGGAAGGAAAGAAGGAGGGAAGGAAGAAAGGAAGGAAGTAAGGAAGGAAGGAAGGAAAGAGCATTGAATCTGGCAATTTACGAAAATAAAATTCCAATGGATATTTATTTCCTAACTGCATCTAGTTGAAGATATTGATAACTCACTGTTCTAAACCCCAACACATTTAATATAGTACCATGGACATAACAACTGTTTGATTATAAGTGTTTGAATTGAGCCATCTAGTCTTGATATCCTTCATTTATATATGACAATAGAAATAGATTGAGAAATAGTAGAATTTGCCCAAACTGGGAAATGAATCAGAACTAGAACTCTAGTCTCTTTAAGTAAGATAATATATTTTCTGCCCAATTAATAACTCATAATGAGTGCAAATAATTTTTTGGTAACAAGGATTTGTTTAATAAAGTAGTTCTTAATTCAGAAATATAGGTGCAAGATCAAAGACACAAGAATGCCATCTGGTGGTGATTTATGCAAAGCTGCTGTATTAAATGACCTCTACAGCTAATAGAAGGTAAACCAATAGGCTGATAGTATAACTTTTCAAGCATGATGAATTTTATCAAAAGTGAAAATTTATAAATACACTAATTGTTCATATAGCTTATATTATAAACTGGAGCATTTACCTTCAAGATATTTGGCTGCCATTAAGGTAGGAGTCCACTGGCAATACCATAAAGCGAACCCTGTGTATTGTAACTGCCATATATACATACATACATATATAATCACATATACATAAATTAATATAGTAGCACTGTATATGAATGTTAAGTAAATAAATAAACACACATACACAAAATGTTTCACAAATAGAGGTATATATAATAAAACTGTCCATATATTCTGATTTTAAAAATGTGAATTAAGCACAAAATGGTTCACATATTCTTCCTCAATGTATTAATGACAAGTGTGTAAATGGCTTTGATGCAAAATTTTAAGGGCCAAAATTTAGCATAAATAAATGTTTTTATTTATACTTGGCTAAGAGTATAAAAAGAGGTAATATTCATAATGAAAAATATTTCCAGAGTATTTTTATTTCTAGTATAAGTTTCAGTAGTTTGCTTTGAAACCAAAATGCTGTGGGATTCCTAAGTCAGAAAGGAAAAGAAAAGAGGGTTAGAAGAGTAAATAGTTAAGTAATATGAAAATATAGTCTACTTACTTTTATAAACATTTATTTTTATACATGTTTCACAACATTTTAATATAAAAATCAATGACATAGCAATGTATTCCAAGCCAAACTAGAATCAGTTTATGGGAGAATTACATTGATGGTTCTCCTCTATGGGGGAGTGATTGGGGTATTTCTGTTTGGCAGCATAATTAATGAGAAATAAATGAAACTATGGCATAATTTCACCAAGTAAATCTCAAGTTGGCTCTATGTTAGTAAATATATTAGAAAATCAACAAGGATATTTGAAGGTGCCCCATAGTAAATTTGAACACACATTGCATCTGCTTCTTTAAATGAGGTATTGGTGACTTTTTAATCAGTCCTCAATTTTTTTCTAATGAATATTCCTGTATTAGAAAAGACCATTTGCAGAAGGTACAACTCTGGGGAATTTATTTGAATAATCACATCTTCACAGATGAAAATATCATCCCATACTGAGCTTTTAAAATTTTCTTTCTTTCTTTCTTTTTTTTTTTTTTTTTGAGACATGTTTCCAAAAACAAGTATTATTGGCCTCACAAGACTTTTAGCTCAAACCAGAACACTTTAGAATCAAACACTATTAGGGATATGTCAAGTCAACCCCCTAAAAAAGCAGCAATAGCCTGGCTAGTCCTGCTTAAATTGGAGATTTCTGCTGTAGATTTTGGTAAACATAAGTCTGCCATGTTTCAATATACCTTTGATATAACTGTTTTTAAAACTAAGTGAAGTACAGGGTTGGGGTTGTGGATCAGTGGTAGAACACTTGCCTAGCATGTATGAGGCACTGAGTTCGAGTCTCAGCACCACATGTAAATAAATAAAGGTCAACCAACAACTAATAAAATATTAAAGAAAGAAAAACAGTGAAGCTCAAGAGGAAAATCGAGAATAAGAATATTTTAATTTGTATAATATCTTGTTTGCCTCACAAACAATGCACTCTTAATTTGATGGGCCTCAATTTCCATTAGCAAGTTTTTAAAATCCTTTATGTTAGTACATGGACTATATTTACATAAAATAGTTTTTAATAGAGGTGTGGAGATAGCCTTTTACATTATTGATAATTTAACATTTAGGTATGATGCTAAAGATAAACACAGAAAAGAAGCTGAAAGTGATGCATTTCATTTTTCACTGAAGTACTCATGTTTTCTCAACAAATTATTGGAATCAGATGCCTGCCTGCAGTCATTTTGTTCCATTCTTGTCTATGGAAGTGAGAAATAATAACCTTCCCCATGACTTCAGTCTCCACCACTGAGTGCTCTTACAGTCAAAAAGGCAGACATTAATTTGACTACCTTTGATAGATAAAAAAATTTTAGTCCTGAAAGTTTTGCCCCAGAATCTGTATATCATACCAATTTGTTTGCACCAATGCCATATTCTGAGAATTTTTTAACAAAATTCATTATAAAATACTGTCTTGCGGGATGGGGACATTATTTGTAGGAAAGTGGTGAATGCAGTGATTAAGAGTGTAATAATGGAGCTAAATGGCTGGATTTTGTCTTTGATTCTAATACTTTTCCACAATATGACCATGGCAATACTTAGTTTGCCTCAGTTTCCTTATTTAAAATATGTGACTAATAAAAGTATGTCCTAGTATTATTGAGAGTAGCAAATTTAAAGTACTTAGAAAAGTGCCTGACACATACAACACTAAATAAATAATAACCAGTATTCTGAAAATAATAATTATTACTACAAGACACAATCTTGCTCAAAAATAGGATTTCTTTCAATCAAGATTATATTCTGACAAAGAAAATTACAGTGAGTAGCAGAAACGTCACTTAGAAGCTGAGCAAATAACACACTTGGCAGTAATGATTTGAAAATAAAATCAATTTATTGTTTGCAAATTGAATAGCACATGGTACTCTATACATTAATCAAATACAGAATGGGTATTTTATCACAATACTACATTCTATCACCCTATGCAATTGCTATTCAGTAGTTACTTTTTAAAATATTGCCAACAAAGATTGAATCATATAGTAGGAACTAAATAGAATTTGAAAGATCATTTCTATATAATTCAATGCGATGTAAATTTTATGAATTCTCCATTGGGACTTTATCAATCTAAAACCTGAGCTTGGATCCTATTAGAGAACCTGGATGAAATCTTAACTAATTCTGATCATTAACTCTTGTGTAATTCAGTTTTTTCCCAAAATTGGTCATCAAAGACAAATGACATCTGTGTCCTTTAACGCAAAAGGCAAAGCCTTCTTTATCTCATAGCTGTGTATTTCATTGATCCTGTCCTTCTTCCTGAAATTCAGAAACAACAAGGATTTGGGTTCATTTCTTCAGTTGTATATTAGATCTTTTATGATGTGCTTTAATTAAACCATAGTTTGGATAATGCTGAGATACAAAAATATAAATCTAAGTATATTTTTTCCTTATTTTCTGCAATAATTTTGTGTAAGTTTCTATTTCCAGAGTTATAAACTGAATTTTTCTGAATTATTCTTCATGTAAAACTTAACAAACCAATTATATACTCAACATAGAAACAAATAAGAAATAGTAATTATATATCACATTTATTTCTTAATCTTATAAACCATAGCTTAAATTTGTTAACTAATGAAATAAATACACTTTATGACATTATTCATGTTAGGAATACAGTGAAGTAAAATTAATTTAGGGCTAAGAATATTTTAAATTTTGGGATCATATTTTAAAAATCACATACTTTATTGAATGCAAAGGATCAATATTGAAAATCCCTTATCTAGACACCTCAATCTTCTGGTGTGGCACATAAGGAGTTTGGAAATCTCCTCTACTATATACATAACAAGAAAAAAGCTGTAAAACAAAAGTAAACAGTTCTTCTTAGATCCATCAGACAACTGAGGTTATCAGGCAAACTGCTCTTTCAAAAATTAAGAAACAGACCAACACAGAAAATCTCATATAGTTAACTTTATTTCAAAGAATAATCAAGAAGAATTAATTACCCCATCTTAACTATGGGAGCTTCTATTTATATAATATTTGTTCACCAAAAAGAAGAAAATAAGATACCATAAAAGAGTTTTATGTGTAAGCATACAGAAACAGAATTGCTCCTTAGTTATCATTTGTCACTGAAGTAACAATTCCTCTTTCATTATTTCTTAAATTTTGAGGGGAAAAGGTAAGCAAAGAAACACAACACACACACACACACACACACACACACACACACACACACACAGTGTGAACCAGGCACTGTGGTCCAGGACTTTGTTTCCAGCTACTAAGGAAGTTGAGGCAAGAGATTGGTATCAGCAATTTATCAAGACCCTGCATCAAAATAAAATTTTAAAAAGTGCTGGGTATGTGGATCATTGGTAGAGTGCTTGCCTAATATGGTTGAAGGCCTGGGGTTTAATTGTTAGTGCCACCAAACACAAAAAGTCATTGAGCAATTTTAATTAAAAAAACTTGCCGCAGATCTTTGTTTAATTATTATATTATTATTCATTGTGTCAATACAGTAAATATTGCTAAATTTTTAAAGTTGAAATAAGGTGTTACAAATGACATATTTATGGAGGAGATCAAAATACATGCTACTTCTAAAATATTTACTTTAAAAAGAAAAGCTTCAACACTTTTCTCAATTCATAACAAACTGAATTTTGCATTCTAACGTAGCATATGTACAACTCGGAATATAGTGCCAAAGCAATTAGATTATTAACTGATAGTTTTCTAAGAAAAGCAGATGGTAAAATAAATTATATTCATGGGAATTTTTCTTATACTTCCTATTTCTAGAGCCTGTTCTTCCACAAAGGAAAATTAAAGGAGATTTAGTAAAGAGTCATTTGAGAGAGAAAAGAAATTTATTCTTTTAGATAACAAGCGAATCTTTAAAATATACGTGAATATTGTTTTAACTGTTAACTAATGTTTTGGATATCACAAAAAGAGAAAGTTCTACAGCTGGTCTAAGTACTTGTTCGGAGTTTAATGTATATACTTAGAACATGTGGTTTATATATTATAAACTTTTTTTCACATAGTCAGAACACAGAGTCTTGGAAACCAAGTGCACCCCTCACCATTACTCCTAAAGCATACCCTCAAAATATTTCTATAATTATAACTTTAGGCTCTGGTAGTTTAGAAGTCTTAATTCCTAAGGGAGTAAAGATTCCACCATTTTCTTTGAAGTTCAGATGTTCCTTTAAATAAATCTCAATTTTGCGATCAGTTGCACAAAAAAAAGAATAAAATAACTATTAGAGTTTTCTTCCTTGCTTTATTATAGACATATTTGCACATATAGACCAATTTATTTTATGTTCTTTCCTCTGTGCCCCTCACCTCCTTCCCCCAGTAAGGCATGTTCATGTTAATTTGCCTTGTCATATAGTCTTTAAGTCACAGGCAGACAGAAGGCATTGTGACACAACTAGGCAGTAGGAACTAAAAGTAATGACTGAGAATGTGTGTCCATCTTTTGAGGAAGAAGGTAAACATGTCTTCAATTACACAAAGGCAGACTTCTCTGCCAGCAGAGTTCAGTATCAGTTTCTCCAATGAGAAGCACTCTTGCAAGATTCTTTTTATGTTTTTTTTGTTTTGTTTTTGTTGTTCTAATTAGTTATATATGATAGTAGAATGCATTTTGACACATCATACATAAATTGAGTATAAATTCTCATTCTTCTGGTAGCACATGATGTAGAATTATACCAGTTTTGTAATCATATATGCATATAATGGTAATAATGTCCAGTTCATTCCACTGCCCTGTGAGATTTAAAGACAAAAGAGAAATAGAAGTTGCTGTTCCTCTACAGAATGGACCAGTTTAGAGAATTTGTCAATTGTCTGATAATGTGGTTTTGCCAGAGATTTCATGAAATCTTCCTTCAATTGTCTACCTTAATGTTACACACAGCTGAAATTATCGGCAACATTTCCCCTGATTCTTTTACTTCTAGAAGCCACTTTCCTGTCCTGGCCATCACTTACCAACTCTTCCCTAGGTTTCTGAACATCTACTTTCTATATTACCCTTTCTTGCCTTAACAATGGGAAAGTTTCTGTTTTCCTTTTAGAACCTTGTTCGATGCAAGAATAATTGTTTTCCCCTGGCAAATACTTATATTAATGCTCTCAGAAAAATGAAAACTTTGAAGATTTGTTCCAAATTAGGTTTGGTTTCTCTTCTTCACATACTTCAGATTTAGCCTTAGTTTCCCCATATTCTAGATAAATTTGAGATTTGTATAGTTTTCAATGACTATTTTTTCTCCACTAACATAATAGCTTTCATCATAAGGGAGAGATTGGAGTTAATTACATACTGACTTTATTTCCCTCTTTTGAACATATTCCTAAATCTCTTTGTATTGTGCTCTACCTTGAGTGAACAGATTATCCTTAGTTATCATATATTCTGTAAAATACCAGAATGTATAATTGTTTGAGACTGGCCTATTTTCTAACAGCTTTCTATCAATCTCGCTGTTCCTGCATGTGCACCTTGTATTATTCATCAAATTTTTTCTCCTATCCAGCCTTTCCCCAGCACACAGGCTCATTCTTCTTTCCCAAACTCCTTTAATATTTCAAGATAAATATTGGCAGTTTATGCATTGTTCATGTCTTTGATCATGAAAACCTCAAAGACATAATGATTCAGTCAAATAAAAACTAGATAATGTGAAAGCACAAAAAAAGTTGGGATGGAGAATGGAACTCTTGACACTCTGCCCTTAAAACTCCTCAGACATTTGGCAAATGAATTATCTTGATATTTCATGAACTGACAATGTTTGAAACTTGTACAGGCATTACATATAACTTCTAAGGGCAATGTCATAGTTCTACTAACAGTCTAAATAGATCTCTAGTAATTCCATGTGTGCTTACCACTAAAAGGCCACTTATAAAATTGTTTAAGGTATATTAGATATTCTCAAGAAGAATGTTTGGTATATGGAGGCTCTTAAGCTGTCTCTTTTTCCACATGATCACAATGAGGCCTTTTTTTCCCTAATTTAACAATATTACCTATCAACCATAACCATAGCATGCAATGATTTCATATTTTCCAGAAAGAGGAGGGAAAATATATGCCTCCAATTTTTTTTATTCTTCTTAAGTCCTTCTTTGTTAAAAATTATTATTTTAATTATAAATGCAATAAATTCATGATAAAAAATAAAAATTAAAAGAATGTGTCACTTGCTCATCATCTTTGCCCTATATTAGTAAATTTGTTTCACTTTACATTTTTAGTTTTTAATAACACCACCATAATTCATATACTCATGTCTCTGTTTATTGTTGGTTTATCAAAGTTAGACAATATCTTTTGATATTAGCTTTGAAAATTAAGGAATAAGTGTTTTTCGTAACTTCTCATCTCTTCATTTACCAACTAAAGAAAGTTTACCAGTATTTTAAGTTTTTTTTTAATGAAATACAGTACTTAAATTTTTACTTTAAAACTGAATTTTATCAAACAATAATAAATCAAGAAATGAATACACACCTTAACAAGTACTGCTGAGCTAAGGAGAAAAGAAATAATTTCTCCTTCATACCCTGCAGGGAAGATTTGTAAACCGTTTTAATTTTCAGAACTGTTAGGGTGGTTACTTCAACAACTTTAGACACTGAATGTATAAATCTCTCTCTCTTTTTTAAAATCTATTGTTAAGTAACATGTATTGAATCCTTGAAAAAAAAATTTAGAATCACATTGACTTCGTTCTTCTTGTATCCTTTTTCATTTTCTCAATGCTGAGCAACTCATCCCCCCAATGCTAAGCAAGTGCTCTACAACTGAGGCATACTCCCCACAGATCCTTATGTTCTCTTAATGTTTATATTCTTCAGCTCTTTTGCTGTTCTCTTCATTACTTAAATTGCACATTTTAAACCTAAATGTAGAGTCCCCAACTTTGTAATATGACAATATTACTTTCTCTGTTTGTCACTGATTTACATTATTCAATATTTCTGTCAACTACACCTTTATTTTTTAAAATATATATGTATATATATTGTTAGTGTTTTTGTTTGTTTGTTTGTTTTTTAAGTTGTCAATAGAACTTTTATTTTATTTATTTATTTGTGGTGCTGAGTATTGAACCCAGGGCCCCACATGTGCTAGGCAAGTGCTCTACTACTGAGCTACAACCCCAGCCCCACTTTTTATTTTTAATTCATTAACTAAATCAGTTGGATATATGAGTTGAAGTTAGAAAAGACATTTGGGATTAAGATATAAATTTGAGATCTCCTTCAGTATATGGATGGTATTTAAACCATAGGATAATTGAGATCACCTAGGAAGTGAGTATAAATAAGAAATAAAAAGAGGGCCAGGATCTGAGATTGGGCCCTAGGATAGTAAAGTCAGAGAAGTGACTCAGAAGGAAAGACTGGTGAAGTAGGAGAAAAAACAAGAGTACAGTGCTCTGAAAGCAAAGTGAAGAAAGCATACCAATGAAGAGAGGGTAGTCAACAGGGTTAAATAGCAAGTAAAGGTAAGTAAGTAAAGAATGCATTATTGAATTTGCAAGACAAAAGACACTGGTGTTCTCACAAAGGCAGTTTCCATGGAGTTGTGGTTGGAAAGGCTGGTTAGGGTGGTGTTAAGAGAGAATGGGATTGGCTCAGTTCACTTACCATGATAAGCCCAAAGGAATAATGGAGGAACTTTGTATTGGACAGACAGGAGTGAGAGAGGGGGAGGGGGCACAGTGGTAGGAAAGATGTGGAATGAGAAGGTCATCATTACCCTAGGTACATGTAGACTGCAGGAATGGTGTGACTCTACATGGTGTACAACCAGAGAAGTGACAAGTTTTGCTCCATTTGTGTACAGTGAATCAAATTACATTCTGCTGTCATGTATAACTAATTAGAATTTTAAAAAAGAGAGAGAGAATGGGAGAGGAGGACATGAAATATTAGTGATTTATTGAAGAAATTTTGCTGCAAAATGGGATGGAGAAAATGAGCAATAGCTATTTGAAGAAACGAGATCAGCAGTTTTTTTTTTTGTTTTTTTTTTTTCTGTTTGTTTGTTTTTGTTTGTAAAGATGGAAGAAAGAAGAACATATGAACCATGATGTAGGAAGTGGAAAAAACTTGAGATGTAGGAGAGAGAAAGGAGAAGAGCTGGAGTGATATCCTTGATTAGGAGAAAAGAGGAACTGGTGCTTACATAGAGAATAGAATAAGGGAAGTGTGGAACTTTCTTTCTGATTAATTCTGATTTCTCAGTGAAGTAGGACATAAAGTTACCAATTTATGACTTTGTAAGGCAGGTGGGAGAAAATATAAAATTGTCATCTAATTCTGTAAGTCCTCATAATTATCACTCAGATTACAAGTGCTTATAGTTTGAACAAACAAAGAAAAAAAAAAAAACACTGCTCAGTTTTGAAGAATTGAAGCATATATATATATATACTTTTTTTGTGTGTGGGGGGGGGAGGGCAGGTACCAGGGATTGAACTCAGGGGCACTCAGCCACTGAGTCACATCCCCAGTCCAATTTTGTATTTTAAAACAGACAGGATTTCACTGAGTTGCTTAGTGCTGAGTTGCTGAGGCTGGCTTTGAACTCCCAATCCTCCTGTCTCAGCCTCCTGAGCTGCTAGGATTACAGGCATGTACCAACACACGCAGCTTGAAGAATACAGTATTTTAATAGTTATTTTACTACTTAAAAACAAAAGCATGATTATTTGCTAACAGAAAAGAAAATTGAAATTTATATGTAAACATCTTTATACCTTCTTGTACAGATTATGATGTTTAATTATGGTTTGTACAAGAATTGCCAGTCATTAATTTCTATCCAAAATGCTGGATTCTTTTGATAAGATTGAGGAGATAGGTTTTGTGCAATAATTTATGTATACATTCACAAAGGTAAAATATTTTAATATACATCAGTAATGTTATTGGTTTTTGTCTATTGCTTTTATTATCTTTTTATCAATAGAACATTTTACCTCATTTTTCCATAGAAGAAATATAATTACTTTGCATTATACAATCTGAAACTTGCCTCTGTCTCTGAGCACATTCCCTACTACTTAACCCCTGATTCATTCTGATTCAGCCACACTGACCTTTTTGTTTTTCCAAGAATGTCCAGTTACCGGGTACCCTTAGGATTTGTACTTATCTCTTCTCTCAATCTGCATATACAGTTATGTACATTTCATGTACTATACTGTATTTTTGCTGGATATCTTAACAAAGTACCTATGCTCTCACTTTGCGTCATTATTTTACCCTGTTGAACTTATCATCATCAAAATAGTATATGTCTCTTGTGTTTGTACATAATCTCTCTCCTCCCGTATGAATGTATGAAGGCAGAGATTTTAGTCTTTACAATTCAGTGCTCTATCTCTAAAATGAGGGGGTTGTCTATCATTGCTATTCAATAAAATTATATAATTAAGTTTATAGATTTATAGTTATAGAATTTTAAATTCATTAAATCATACACTTTTAAAAAACTTTAGGTACTCAGATGATAATACTTTTATTTTTACTATGATTCATGACAAATATATTGAACAACTACTAATTTCTTTCTTAACCTCACATAAAACTTTTTTTTTTATGCCAGACTAGTCTATGAGTGAATTTTGCTTTAATTTTATAACAGAGAACATACTCTCTATATGTGCTCATATGCTTGTAGAAAATTCATTTTTAGTGTGCTCTTTATGAATTTTATTACCTAGAGGTTTGTTTCACTCAATATACTTCCAAATTGCTTATCAATAATTATCACTGATTATTTTTTCTGTTTTGTTTCCAATACACTGTAGTTTATTGTCCTCTTCTCTGAGTGTACTCTAATCTTTATGGAAAGTTCTGCAATCCTTCTTTCCTGTAACAATCAAATATTTTAATTTTCTTTTTTCTTTTTTTTTTTTTTTTTTTTTTTGTAGAAAGGAAGTAAAATTCCTGACTGGGTCTCTGAATAGACTGATCCACCCCCATATTTGAATCAAACAAAAAGAACATGAAACTTCAAATATAGAACATGTCAATATTCTCCCTAGATTCAGCAGCTGAGGAATAGCACTGCTAAAACATCACCTAGGCTATGGTACTGCACAATAATATTCAGTTATTGAATAAAAGTAGCACTAGAGTGCTCTTTGTTTATGAAGCACTAACCTGAAAGTCAGATTTCTTTGTTACTATTATTAGGTTATTTAATTTGTTTGTTTAGTTTATTGGTATTCTTCCATAAATCTTCAGAACCCCTTTCAAGGAAAAATACCTAGCAGAGGATGAGGTCCTTCAGTTTCTAGTGGTGACTTTGGATTGGCATTAGTCATTTTTTCCTCATCATTTAAATAAATTCTTGCAAAAAAAAAAAAAAAAAACTCAAAGAAAATGTGTATGATATACCACTTGCCTGTAACCATCACTATTATTATTTTGCTGTTTATTTGAGTGGCCAGGTAATATAAATAGCATTTATTCCTCTTTCTATGACTGATATTGGAGATACTCCCTTCACTTCACATGTCATAACTTCCAACAAGTATTTGATTTTTCAATTTACTATTTATTGAAGTACATTTATGTTATTTTCATTTTCAAATTAGGGGAAAAATGTAGTTTTGTTTAAATCATCATTGGTAAATCTGTAACATACAATTTAATAAATACCTTAATAAATAAAAATGTAATAAAATGTTCTGTTCTAGATTTTTGCTAAATAAATAAACATGACAATCAGAAGCCCTTACATAAGTACCATTTGATATTAATGTCAAGTCCCATACATTTTATTAATATTTTAAACATTTAGCTAATTTATGATTTTTGCAAGGACTCACTTTAAAATAATTTTGTCCCCCAAAGGAAGCTATCAATTATTTCAAAAGACAACTTTCATTTCCTTAAATGAAAAGAATGTGAAAATTTTTGCCTGCTTCAGTTCTGCTATTAATTCAGATGTTTTCATTTAGAAATTATAGTCAGTAAGACCTGAAAAATTGTCTTGTTAACATGTCACAATGCTTGATTTATAATAGGGAATAAGTAAATACTCAATGAATAATTATCTGGGTGAACTCAACATTCTGGATTTTAATTTCCTTTCCTGTAAAAAGTTGGAGTTGAATTGAGGTGTCTAGCATTCACTATAATGTCTGATAAAATTATAATAATAGTCTAAGAAACTGTTATTGAGCCTAACAGTGGAGAAAGAAATTTTTAGATCTCTTTTTCTCCATTTAATGATATAAAGATTAATTAAATTAGTTTAATGCCAATGAAAATGAACTTACCTTTGCATTCAGTTTTTATTAATCTGTTCAGTTAGAATTAAAATACATACATATGCAATAGTTTTATATATTTAGTAAGTCATGAAACAAATAATATTAAAATATTATCTGATTGCAAAAGCCAAATCCTTTTTATCTCTATTTTTTTATAGTGACCTTAAGTATAGGTCTGTGCAGGGGTATAAAATTTTTCCAGAAAAAAAAAACTCTGGAAGCCTGAATGTGTATTTCTCTTCATTCTCCATTGTTATGGCCCAGTGATGTTATATCTGGTAAAAATATCACTGATGATATGTCTTTTGTCCCTACTGAATTATAAAAACACAGTAAGATTCCTCAGGCTGGAGATTTTATTCTTTGAACTTTTCACAGTGCCTCTGGCCATGCTTAGAATTTAGATTAAAACTGAATATTCAATCTTTCACTTAATAGAACTCAGACTATTAAATATTTAATTATTTTTCTAAAATAGTAAACAATTTGAAATCCCCCCCCAAAGGAACTACATTCTTTGTTTTATTTTTCTATGGAGCTAATATGTTTTATTTTAATTGGAATTGTTGATATTAAGAAAAAAAGTTTGAGCAGATTTACTTTCTTACTTCCTATTTGTTTATGAAATGCTACTACAGAAGAACAAACATTGAATACCTGTATATAACAAACTCTTCCAAAGAAGCATTGTAGCCAAGGGGCCGCAGGAGTGCTTGAATGCATGGATTACACACTCAGTAGGCTCATATTCAAATTCTTAATTTACCCTATTAGCTGTTATGATCTTATTAAGGATCAATGTAAGAAATTATTTCAGCTTTAAAACTAAGTAAATATAAGATCTATTTATCAGGATTGCAATAAAGAAAGAATAAGCTAATGCATATAAAATGCAGAGCAAGCTTATTGGGGAAAATGAGTAAATAAATATTATTATTCTTTTTATATAATATTGACTGATGGTTACATAATCAATAATATGGCTGTTCTCAGCTCATCATTAGTTTCATTTTGGAAAAATATATTTAAAAGCTGTGTAAAATTCAGTATTTGTTTTCATTCATTTATTATAGACTTCATTGATAAATTGAGAATGGAGACTGAATTGCTAAAACAAGAATTCTAGAAAGTAGTAGAAAAATTATTAAAGTATTAGGTAACTGGCATAAACAATAAATAGTATATGCATACAAATTATGGAATCTTAAGAAAATATTTGATGAATTTAATACAGATTATATTCTACTTATTAGTGAGATAACTGACTAGTCTGGATCCTGGTTAATTAATGAAACAAATTATTATTCTACCTTACAAAAAATTTACTCTGCTGCAGGTGAATTGAAATTTTTTTTAATAAATTATTTATGAAATTCCCCAAATTGGTGATTATTGTCCTAAAATTAAGCCCTTATGATTCTTTAGAAATTGAGAACTGAAGAGAATGATTCATTCATTTGATAGAAGAATGATTAGTAGTATAAGGTCACACAACTCTCAGTCTTGGTATTATTTTGTTTATTCTTCCATTCAAAGTGTAAACTTTGACAAATCTTCAATGTCTCAATTTCTTTAACATTAATCAGTGACTATTGTTCCATCTTTGCAAGGTTTCACATTTTTTCCTATTCTTTTTCATTACCATGGCAACAACTCAAGTGTTTTTCTCTAGAAAACTTAACTTTGCTCTAGAGCTTAACTTTCTGGGCTGGCCAAAAATATATGGGTTTCCTGGACATAGTAATATGATGCTACTCATTCAAATAGATAATTTTAAAACATCTGTCTCAACATTTATTTATTAAGGGCAAAAAGATGACATTTTATTGTGCCTGGTATAAATTTTGTACCAAAAATTTATGTGTAGGAAATGTCATATTACATACTTTATACAAAAATCAGATTACATTTATCTCAGCATCTTCACCTCTGGACACACTGGAAATTTCAATTTCTTATTGTTAGGGATTCTATGTCTACGTTGTCTCATCTCTCTCAGGGTTGTGTCAAGGAACCTCAAAGCTTTCCTATTTTAGAATATTTGCAGAGGACAATTATTCAGCATGTGGAATAAATACAAAAATGTGTTTGCTATGTAAGCCAATCTGGTCACTTTTAGAGAATATGACTTAATGCCATTCTTTGAGCAGTGACAGTTTTGTTCCCTATGAGCCTAAAGACATCTTGACTGTGTCTCTCTCCTCCAGGATCAGTTGCCTTTTTTAGCCTTGGAAGCTAATAATCTATAGTTTTCTAGTTCCCCTTTACAGAAGAACTTCTTGTAGTAGAAGGGAGACACTTATCTTTTTATTTACTTTTTATATTACCGCATCCTCTTACTATATTTAAGATTTGTCTGTCAGAAAGAAGCTTCCTTCAAAGTCACTATTGATCATCATGTTGCTAAATCCAACTGTAATTTGTCAGTCTTTGTCTTGCCTGTCTACTCTGCAGCATTTGACACAGTTGATCATTCCTTCTCCCTTGAAACGTTTCAATTTTTTTTTTTGCTTCTAAATTGCTATATTACATTTTGTTTCTAGAAAATCTCCTAATGTTCTTGCAATTTTACTGACATCCATTTTCAGTTTTCCTCTATGAAAAATTATTTTCAAATTGTAAATGATGGAGGGCCCCAGAATTGATTTCCTTTTTTTCCATATCATGTATCTACTACCATTAAATACTACATATTGGTTATTAAACTCCAAGTATATATCCCCATACCGGATCTTTCCCATAAGCTCCAGACATAACTATCAAATTCTCTACTGAGCTTTTCCACTTTGAAATCTACCTAGTGTTTCCTTATGATCCAAACTAAATGATTGTTTTTTCCATCCCAAATTTGTTTCAGTTCCCTTAATGCTCAGACAAAACTCCCCCAAATTTTTGTTTGATTCCTCTTTTTCTTCCATGTCTAATCTATCATAAAATGTTGAGGGTATACAAAAGAGGAATAAAATTTCTGGAGAGATGTTCTTGAGTAAATGATAGGAAATGTTGGGGTTGAAGTGATTGGTCTCAGATATAAGCAGGTCAGTTCATCCATCTCACCTTCTTCTAGGAGGTAAAGATGCTGAGACAAATGCACAAACACAAATAAGTTGGTAAATTTGATGATAGGAAAACATGGAAATTACTTTCTAGCAGTGGCTTACTCAGGGCAGATTAGTGGGATTGATGTGGCATGGTTATTGTCTGCAAAAAAAAATAAATGTGAAAACAATACATCCAACTAAAAGTTGTTTTGTTTTGATATTTCTAGGCTTTTTCATTTCTAAGCAATGTCAATAAAAAGGGCAAAAAAATATCATTAGTGTGTTCTGGACCAGAGTTTGGCAAATCTTAACAGTATATACTCAAATAATCTGCTAGGCTTTGCAGATCTGAGACAATACGTAACTGAACAAGCATGGATGCATGTCAATAAAATTTTATTTACAAAAACAGACAACAGCTCACATTTGGTTTATGGGCTATAGTTTGCTAGTTCCTGTTTTAAGCAACTTTCTGTAATAGGAACAGATTCCTTCCCACTGTCCTAGCCTTGGTAGTTGTATCTCTATCTTCTGGTTATTGCTGTTTGTTCAGGAAAGAAAGGAAGGGAGGAAGGAAGGAAAGAAAGAAGGAAAAAGAAAGATCTTTGTCTAAGACTAAGGTAAGGGAGATATAGAAAATCTTGAGGAGAGTCGGTTTCTGGTGTCACACAGAAGTAGAATGCTTGTAGAGCATGTGCAAGTCTCTTAGTTTAATCCCCAGCACTGGGGGAAAAAATATGAGGAGAGAGGAACCAGATAGTAAATAATCACTGAGGATAATAAGAATTTAAACAGAACAAAGAAATATGAGATTGCCTGGCAGTGCTCCCTTTGTTTATCTTAGTGTAATTTAAAGTTTGTCTCCAGCTACATTTAACTGAGTAGGTTTAATCTTAAAGTATGTTGAGATTTGAATTCAACCAGGCTGAGATTTTTTTTTTTTTTTAATGGAAAAGAACAATGGAGCAAAACACAGAAAAAGAGGTTAAGGAAGTATATAAAGAAGCATTCATAATGATGCTTATGAAGTGAAGGAAATAAGAGGACATTGTGAAGATTAACTAGAAGAAATAAATAAGTTAGAATGATATGAAATGATCTTCAGAGAAATTTAATAAATTTAAATTTTAGGCATAGTACATTTATTAGTAATGACAGAGTCTTTATTTGATCATGGAAGTAATGATTAGGTGAAGTAGAAGAGAGATTTATAAAAAATAAAGAGTTTACGTGAAATATTCTTGAGTACAATGTCCACATGAATTTTGAAATCACCTAGAAGAATGACTGGAAATGTGTTGGAAGAGGACAGGAAGGAAAGGAATAGTTGGAGACTCATTAGTGACAATGTGGAAATGGGAGTAATGTTGTGTGTTGCAAAAGATTCTCATGCATACCTCCAAGTTTTTTCCTTCCTCCTTTCAGTTCCAGGACAGCATATTATAAGCTTTTCTGTTGATTTGGGACAGAGTGGTCACCATTTGGTAGCAGGAATTATCATAAAAGACCCTGTGGCAGTAGAATACAAAACATACAAATATAATAGATATGATTCAAGGTTGAATGATATATAAACTACTCCTATAAGATTATTAATAAAACTTCCATTAAGAAAAAGATACTAGTTATTGCATACACGCACAGGCTCAGTGTAAGATAGAACTTCACTATGTATTTTAACAAGAAAATAATCTTTTTTCATTAATAGGTGGAGTCTCACTGTTTCCCATGCTGGTCCCCAAATCTTTATCTCAAATGATCCTCCTACCACATCTTTCCCAGTAGCTAGGACGATAGATGCCTATAGAAGCACCAGCTTAAGTTGAGAAAGGATTTTAATATAGTAAATAAGGTATATTCAAAATTTGTAGAAAGGCTAACAGAGTAGACTGGAAGATGTAGCTTTAGGGTTGAGTGCCAGAAAACTGTATGGGGAGCCACTAACTCTACCACAGTCAAGAATGTAGAAAATTAAATGGCCTTCCTAAATCGCTAAATATAAAAATACCCCGCTGTAGTTAGGTCTAAGGACAAGGGAACCAAGGCCAGTAAGCTAAGTTTCATTGCAGCTGCTTTTCCAACAACAATGAAGCAGGAAAGTCTTTGCTGTAATAATCCCAGGGAAGGAAGAGGGGAGATTCACACCTTTACAGCCTTACTTTCCTGTTGAAAGAAAGAAAAAAAAAATCAGACAAAAACATGTGTTTTCTTCCAGATAACTTATGGATACATCTAATTGTTACAATCTAATTATTAGGCAAAACAATAGTTGCAAGGGCACCTTAAAAGCATAGCTTTTAGCTTTCTGATTCTATTGTACTGAAAAAGTGATTTAGAAGTCAGTAGGAATAAATTTATAGTTACTTTGATATGGTCAGTATCACCACAGAATGATTTTTTATCCCTGGGAAAACCAAAATAATTATTAAGAAAAAAATTAAGCAATATTTTCCTCATTTCTTAGTCTGTCCTCATTTTCCTTTTTTTATCTTGGAGATAAACTTATATTTAGGAGTCTTATTAAGTCTTATATTTAGAAGTCTTAAAAAGCATTTTGTATATTATAAACTATATATCCTACATTATCTAGGGGGATTTTGTTCAGTAATAATTATAAACATGTTTCCTAAAGACCATGATCTTTTTCAATGGCATATGAAAAAAAATTTAAGACTGTGAAAAATAAAAACTCTGAAAAAATCAAAAAAGTTCTGAGTTGACATCAGCTTTTGAATATCCAAACTCATTTTAAAAATTTCATTGTCAATTTTAATATTCAAGAAAAGTTTTTACTATGAAATCAATATGTTGGTTATTTTCTTTAACCCTCAAGCATTCCTAAGTATTCATAATTGTGGAGAAATCATAGCTAATTGTAAATAAATTGTATAGTAATTATATAGTATAAAAAAGCAATATTACACAAGCCCTAGCAATTACTGAAAAATAATAAAAATGATAAATTATTTTGTATTAGTGCTAAAACTTGGAACACATGGTAAATAGAAAGAACTGCCTTTTTTTTTCCTTTTAAAGAAGGGGAAAGGTGGGGATGTGGCCAACGCCTCGTTGTGGGGGTTCGTTCCTCTTCCTGGTCAGGTGAGTTTTAGCCCCCTAAGAAATTAAAGTCTAGAATAATTAATGAAGAACAAAGACAAAAATCAGAATTAGGTTTAAAGGATGATAGATCCAGCCCACACAGGGGCTGGAGCTGGACAATTAGAAAATGGCTCCTGTGGTTTATTTAAGGGGGTACATCAAAGGCAGGGATAAGGTTTCAGGAGTGGAGTCTTGCTTCTTGATGTCTTGCAATCAGTAGTTTGATTGGTATCTTGGCAGGTCACACCCATCTCAGAGGGCTCAGCAGCAGCAGATCACCCCATCTTGGGTGCTGTGTGGGACCAGGCAGAGCTGAATAGGGCTCACAATATGTTTGGGCAGTTTTACACAGAGGAAATGTCCACTGGAAGATCCCAGACACCAGATTCTCCTATTCCTTAGTCTGCCATGTGCGATGGTCCACACACAGCCCATGGTTGGCTCTGGACAGAAGACATGATTAATCATAAGGAATGTAAAACTAAGAAAACCTAGGCCTTATACATGATTCATGTGAGTGCCTAGACCATGATTTAGTCTTTGAATTTTAACTTCCTATTAATACCTGGACCCTTGGGAAAATACTCACACTGTCAGAAATCCACACTATCAGAATTTTCTGCACCTTCATATCTAAGCATGATATCAAATTAAGCCAATCTACACTTTTCTGGTAATTGTTCCAGGTATGGTTAGCAACTGATGAGGCTTAGCACTTCTAACAGCTGTGCTCACCTTAGCCCAATCTGCTTCTCCCTCCAAATACCCTAAAACCATCTTCAGAGTTATGTTTCTAAATTAGAGATATGGCAAAGTCATTCACAGTGTACCCAGGATGAAGCCAAAGCTACTCAGTACACCTACTGAATCCTCTCTGGCCAGCCCAGTCTGCACACATTCTTACAATACCTGTTACCTGTTCTTCTATATCTTCCCTTGAAAATCTGGTGGGTTTTTTTGGTTTTGTTTTTTGTTGTTTTAACTGACCTCTCTTTTGCCCTTTAATCCAGTTTTTGTATTTTATCTTGTCACCTATGCCCAAGTTCCTTTCTTTATTTGTAATTTAAAAATAAATAACCAAATAAGCAAAACAGAGTAACAGGAAAAAAAAAAAAAAAAACCTATAATAAAGACACAGTTCTTTATTCCCTTTTAATTACCCATTTGGATTAATGATCTACTGTCAGGAGTTTTAAAAATAGTTATAATTATTTAATCAATTAAAAATAGGTATTTAAAATCAATGAATGTATTATCTGGAAAAAAATCATTGTATTTCAATAACAAGAAACTAACCTCCTATGTACAATAACAATAACAAGAGGGCTGGGATTGTGGCTCAGCGGTAGAGCGCTCGCCTCGCACGTGTGCGGCCCGGGTTCGATCCTCAGCACCACGTACAAATAAACGCATTGTGCACAACTAAAGCAAATAAATAAATATTTTAAAAAAAATAACAATAACAAGAAACTAACCTCCTATGTACAAAAAATGAGAAACAATATTAGCTACTTGGTTCAGATTGTTCTCTTATATCTATGCATTAATGTATTACATGGGAATGACGTGCTGAGTACAAGGCATTATTCTTGAAGCTCTTATATTTATAAACTTCCTTCCCATATAAAAGTTCTTGGATTCAGTTTAACCTGTCAATCATATTACTTCAACAGTGATCATCCTACTGCAGAGACAGAGGTCTCTGTGGTATGAATAAATTGTTGCAATGTTTAATATTCTTGGTATTTTCCAAAGTACCTCAGAAACAAATTTTTAAATGCCCATTTCTTTTCAGTATTCTTCTTTTATAGATATGACAACCTTTTTGTAAAGATTAAGTTTAGAGCACTGCATATAATAGCATTTCCTAACAAACCATTTCATAGATTTAAAATTCTGTACAACAATGATTTTACCTGACAGTTATATCAAATTTGCTTGCTTGTATATCTATTTATCTTATGTAGTTTAATCATTTGTTTCTTAATAAAATATCCTGGTATAAGAAGCAAGCAATTATTTTACTTGGCACAATCCATGAGGTATACAAAGTTGAAACGTGCTTTCTGCAGTGATTTTATTTATATGACACAAATAAAACTGAAGTTTCAAGATGAAACTAGATTTCCCACTTTGTCAATTTCCTTCTGAGTTTTTGTCTTACAAATTTGAATAATGAAATCCAAGGACAATAATGGAGGGGAAGTATAAATGGAGTAGCATTTATTTAAGTGAGAATAGAACAAACCCCAATGTTGAGGTGGGGGGCCTTATGAGGAAAATACATTTTGGTGTGCTAGCTTAGGGGCTAACTTATGGTTTTGGGATATGAGCATTTGATCAAAATCTATGTTAAACAGGCATTGAAAAAGTATCAAGACTATTGGTTGTGACCTTTATCCTGACTTTTAATCCTTTTTGTAATTCCCATTCGGGTTTACTCCTATCTTCCATCTTCCCTGCCTCTCTGGGACAAAGAGTATTTCCACAGGTGAGCCTTATAATCTTACATTTGAAAATCACCATTAGTATGTCTACCCATTAGTCTTGTGCTATGGTCTCTGTCTTTGAATAAGACATTAATTTGGGTTGATTTCCCAACCATTATCTATTCTCATTCATGCCCCATTCTGAAGAAGTTACTCTAAGTGCCAGAGAGGAAGAAGGGGTGATGATGGCTCTGGCTGCTTCAGGCTGAAAAGGAGCACTGAAAGGGGATAGTAGTCAGGGTCCTTCTGCAGAGGACAGTCTATGGGCCCCCAGTCAAAGGGGAGCTTGTTTTTGGATTTCTTGTATAAGGTAATTTGGAGCTTGGGCATCTCACACATCAAGGCAGTACAGGGATCCATGATAGTAGTTGGTGAATAACTGGATGAGGCATATATAGGGCAGGGGACATGTTAAGACAACAATAAACAAGACAACAATTATTACTTTCTGTAAAACAATTAGCATAAAAGTAATCAGCATTATTAACTAGTCCTTGAAAACTATGAAGGTAGTGACTCATGGTACTCATGTTAGTATGGTCCAACATGCCACTGCTTTGTGAGTAGGGGCCATTTAAGACATTGAAAACCTTAGCAAAGTTGTTATTAGGTATTATTTTGAACTATACTGCCATCTGATTCCTTTAAAAATTTTTTAACTAGTGTTACCTGTGTTTGAAGAGAGATTTTCTTTAGCTGTGTAACTTCTCAGTTTCTTACTTTTAAGAGGACTGACACAGTGTACATCTCAAGTTCTACTGAAAGAGCCATTGTGTCTCCTAAATGCAGGACTGTGCTTTGCTCATACTTTCCTGCTAGTTGTTTAAGACCAAGTTGATCAAAATTGATCTTGTTCCCTATCTACTACTTACTAAGAGTCAGCTGAGATTTTTCAGGATTGCTCTTGGGAACTTGTTAGAAGCTGCTGGGTTCCTTAGCTATCCTCTGCCATCACACCATGTGCCAGGATGCTGACTACACGTGGTGGTTTCCTTTGGAAACATCAGGGACATTCCCCTCCATATTGACTCTCCTCTTTGCAGAATGTGTACTGGTTAGCTTCCTGTTCTCTAGGGTCCTTTTGATCCCCCTGATAGGGAGGTCAGGTGACTCACGAGAGTTGCAGATTCTTTAGAGAAGTCTTAGTGTTCCCTGAATTTTGGCTGACCTCACAGGGCAAGGGCCAAAATATTGGCTATTTTTTACTTAGCCCTTTTACTTCCTTGATTTGGTCTCCAGTAGGCCAGTGTCACCAGTCTTAAAGTAATGTGTTTTAACTTTAATGTGTATAATTTTACATTTACCCCTTTTGTTTAATTAGAGTTAATATCAGCACTGGAAGTCAGTGTCGTATCTTATCTATTCTATAGCTGATGGCTTATTGTCTTAACTCAGGTTGTTGTGTTAAAGGCAACAGGCAATAGTAATAACATTTTACAAGGAAAATACAACAAATGAAATTGCCAAGAGAAACAGTATTTAGTATATCTATTTACAAATGTATCTTATTAATTTTATAAAGTCTTTAGGTACTCAAAGTAGACAGATATAAGCCAGGTTTTAAGTGTTATCCTTTTATGTCTGATACAATGTATAAAAGACAGCACTTATTTGTTATTGTGATGGTTAATTTGAATTGTTAACTTGATTGGATTAAGAGATGATGAAGATTAAGAATCTTCTGTGTTTGTCAATGAGGGTGTGTCTAGGAATGATGGGCATGTGGGATAGCCAACTGAAGTGGAGCCCCTCCCTAAGCATGGGCAGCATCATCCAGTATAATGATGGCTTGGGTGGAATAAAAGTTAGAAGACTAAGGAAGAAACAGCAGATGCAAGCTCGATTCTTCTTGAAGGGGTTCTTGATTGCTGCTGCAATCAACTGAGGATATCACACTTTTGCTTCTCTACTCTTCCAAAGCAGACTCTGCCAGTGATTCTTCAGGGAGTTTTCAGAAGCCTTTGGTCTTGGACTAGGGTAGTACTGCTGAACCCTCTTGTTCTGGGGCCTCAGACTCTTAGACTGCACAGCTACTGGTTTTTCCAGCTCCCCAGGTTGCAGATGGCCATCATGGGCTATCCAGCTTCTGGTTGCATAAGCCAACCTAATAATGCCCCTTTTTATAATTATACTTCCCATTAATTCTTTTCCTCTAGAGAATCCTGATTAATATAGTTATCTTACTTGTATTTGACCTACATGAGTTCTCATTTTATAAATTTTTACATAACATGACAAAATTGGACAATTTAATTCTCATATGTATACACATCTCTAGATACACATATCAAGGGTGTCAACTATATTGTAAGAATCTTAAATAACAGTTGCTTACTTAACCACTTATAAAGATATCATTTAAAAAGTCTTTAAAATAGGTACAAGCTCTACTTGTTAAAGACTTTGTTTCCCTAAGTAACAGACACAAGAAGTTGTCTTGGTAAATAAACATGTTAATGTTTTAAGAAACCCTGTGGTTAGACCTAGAGAATTTGCCTTTGCTATGTAGATCAATGCATTAAAAATTGACCTTAGTAAAACTGCTAATTATAGTCAACTAAATCATATATGAACATTTTGAGATTCATCTTCCACAGACCTTCGATAGCTTAGACATTGTACGACTTGTTTACCCTACACAATCAACAGAATATATTCTCAGACCTAACTTTCTTATATCTTTTTAAAAATTTACATTCTGAAACAATACTTACAAAAGTTCTGGTTATGAACAAATTACTCTGTTTTATGATATGCGACACTTTGCTTTTTACAGTACTTAAATCAAAAACAGCTGAAACATTTGTGATCTTTGCTTATAGAATTATACCTGTTGGAATTTTAAGTCATAGTAACTTTGCTTTTAGTAAAGTCCCAGAAACAAAGCAATCTTCAACTTTTTCATTTACCAAAAACTTATATTTAATATGCCATAAGATATATTCTTATAGGATTCAGAATTCAAGAAATGAAGAGTACTTGAATTTATATTTAGCAGTTGATATTTGGGTATTTCAACTTTGCAAATCAATCTGATATCACCTCTACCAAACACATTTATGAAGACTAATCCCATTTATGCTAAAACTAATTTACCCATTTTCAACTCAGTTTACCCATGAAAACAAAGGTATCAGACTAGTCTAGTTAACATTTTACATTAGTTATTCCTGTCAAAGAAAAATCCTCAGAAGCAATGGACATTGCACTTTAAACCTTTTATAGAAATCAACACTTTGATTGAATGGCCACCTAAAAAAATGTGAGTTAATTTCAGACAGCTTTAGTATTCTTGATGTAAATTGACCCTTCTTGTTAAAGCCTTATTTAACTCACATGAAGTGAAATGGCATTTGAATCCATTTATTAAATTTATGAGTTCTCTATCTATAGGACAATTTGATATTACATATGTGATATGTGGACACAAACACATATGTAGACACAACATACTACACACAGGTTTGCACACATATACATAAAAGAGACAGGAAACAAAGATTTTGAAGCTTTTTAGCAGGTACCATATCTCCACAGTAAAAAGACAACAGATACCAATGTTTATTATAGTGTCTCTATTAGATTCAACCCTTCATAAATTAAAACACTGACTATCACAGACTTTTAAATTATAATTCAAAACATAGGGAGGGCCCTGTGCAATTGTGGATATTTGAAGGAGAGTCTGTCAGCCATGGTAGACACTGAAATTAACAAGTTTGCATGGCCGCTCATCCTCCATGGTAGTCAGGTTTACTCTCATCATCACAATTGTTTACTTCCTCCTTAAAACTCTGTAAAAGGATTTTTTCCAATGTATTTGAGAGTTAATCCTTGGAAATTTTGCCTTTGAATAAATGATAGCAGGAAACAAAAAAGCAGAAGACTTAGGGGAAAAAATTCTAGTTAGACAAAACAAGATTGAAAAATATATATGTATTTAGGCACACAGAACCATAGATGAATTCAACAGAAAAACTGAGTTAAAAATAAAATGTCCAGCCAGGCACGGTGGCACATGCCTGTAATCCTGGCACTTGGGAGGCTGAGGCAGGAAGATGGCGAGTTCAAAGCCAGCCTCAGCAATGGCGAGGCACTTAGCAACTCAGTGAGACCCTGTCTCTAAAAAAAATACAAAAAAAGGGCTGGGGATGTGGCCCAGTGGTCCAGTGCCCCTGAGTTCAATACCCAGTACCAAAAATAAATAAATAAATAAAATAAAAAAAAAATAAATTTTTCCCCAAAACATGTAATGGCTGTAATTACTCTAGTAAAGGAGCACACAGAATGTCTTTATCAGACAAGAGTGTACTTTTGGATCAGATTAGAGTTAGCTCAGAAATTGAAAGAATATGGGAGTCTGTGAAATCCTCAGGAAATTTTCTGTTTTTGGAAAAGGAAACTTGTACATATGAAATCTTTTCATTTTTCCTTCCCTGTGCCCATCTGATAAGAAGACAAAACTCCACAGGAATTTTGCGTGTCTCCTGATATTCCTGGGCCTGTCATGTCAACTTCCTGAAGCTGAGTCCCTAATGAATTGTACCCCAAAGTACAAGAATGGAAACCTTAAGGGTCTTCCAAGTCTTGGCACCTGGAGCCGCTGGCATTTTCAGATCTTTTCTCCTTTGTATCCCCATTCTGTAACTTAATGAGAGCGTAGAACCCCAGAATATGGGAAAGTGCCATAGAACTTTCATGAGTGACAAGTTGCCTTTTGGTCATCTATAGAGATGCTGCATTCACACCAGAAAGTATCCCCAACAAGAGACTTGGGGTGCCACTAAGAGAGACCTTAGTTTCTTTTTTTTTTTTTTTTTTTTTTTTTTTTTTTTTTTTTTGGTACTGGGGATTGAACTCAGGGGCACTTGACCACTGGGCCACATCCCCAGCCCTTTTTTGTATTTTATTTAGAGACAGGGTCTCACTGAGTTGCTAAGTGCCTCGCCATTGCTGAGGCTGGCTTTGAACTCACGATCCTCCTGTCTCAGCCTCCCAAAGTGCTGGGATTACAGGCGTGTGCGCCACCGGGCCCGGCGACCTTAGTTTCTTGATCAAATGGAATACCATGAAAGGAGGCTAAAGCAAGATTAGACCAACATTCTCTCTGCCATAAGCAGAGAGGGATTGATGAATCTTAACTCAGCCAAGCCTTTTCCCCTGAGTCTTGAGTTAGGCAGCTTCAGTATCTGCTTTTACCTGGCTAACAGAACCCCAGTGTTTTTGATAGACAGGATGTATAAAAGGGAGCGTAGGACTCTTGGAAGAAAAGCAAAGTAATAGAGCATTGGTCAGTTTCAGTCATCCTTCTGAAGATCCCATTTGGGTCACCAAGATGAAACCAGAGTTTTGAGATGAGACTAGATTCCCCACTTTGCCAATTTCCTTCTGGGTTCTTATCTCACAAATTTGAAGAATAAAATCCATGGGCAGTGATGGCAGGGGAGAATAAATGGAGTAGACATTCTAAGTTAAAAGATAGAACTTCTTTAATGCAGGTGGGTGCTTAATAGCAGTGAAATCCATTTTGGTGTGCTAGCTTAGGGGCTTATATGATTTTGAGATATGAACATTGATCAAAATCTATGTTAAAAAAGTATTGAAAAATTATCAAGGCTATTGTTTGTTTCTTTTAGCCTGAACTTGAATCCTTCTTGTCTCCCATTTGGGTTCACTGGCACCTTCCATTTTTCCACCTCTTTGGGACAAAGGAGTTGCTGGAATGGTCCCACTGATGAGCCACATGGTCTATTACATTTGAAAAAGGCCTTGATGGTGCCCATTAATATTTCCACTGTTGGGGCTGGGATTGTGGCTCAGCGGTAGAGCGCTCGCCTCGCACGTGCGCGGCCCGGGTTCGATCCTCAGCACCACGTAAACATAAATGCATCGCATTGTGTACAACTAAAGCAAATAAATAAATATTAAAAAAAAAATATTTCCACTGTTTAGCCTCTTGGTGTGGTGTCTGCCTTTGAATAAGACCTTCATTGGGGCCCATTGCCTGACCATTATCAATTCTTATTCACAAGCATTTTGAGGAAAAAGTATGTGGTAAAGTCTATTTTTTCCTTTTTAAAGAAACATGTTTTCAAAAGCCTGATTTACATTTTAAATGTCAAATGAAGTTTCATATTACTGAAGAATCTCCACAATTTTATCTTTTCTAAAATTTAAAAAAGAAAAGCACTTATATTAATAATTAAAATGATATATTTTCTGGTATTTCCAAAAGAATGATTTGAAATTTTCATATAAATGTGCATGATCACAAAATGATTAATCAAATGACTGATTTTTTATTTTATTTTTTATGAAAACTGACTTGACACAAAGCTTAATTTAGAAATGACAAGGAAATATTCTTCATTAAGACTAATGTGCTCATACTGTTAACAAGGACAGGTGTGAGTGGTGGAAACAGGAGATTAAAGAGACTAATTCTATAAAATGAGACAACTGTGATGACCCCCATGTGCTATGTATTACAAGAAGTAATTTACCTGCCGCCCTGTGTGGCTTAAGTGGACAGACTATGTCACTACCCTCAGCAAACTACCTGTTATCTGCAGGAGAAATGTGTGTCTGCAATAACATTGAAAAGAGGAACCCATGTTATCCTGAATGGGGAGTCTTTTCTGACCCTTTTCATAGAGGAGATCCTCAAACTCAGGAAGATATGGATAATTCCTCCTAATCATAAAATCTGTAAGAATGTATAGGTAAGAATCCAGTTAGAAGCAGTCAGTGTGGTCCAACATCACCTAGAATTGTCATGGCAGTGGGGACTTGAAAGTTTGATGTCATCATGCTGTCAAAAGTCAAGCAATAGACCTGGGTGGGATTCTCTGGAAACTTCTCTTGGATCACAAATGAAACAAGTGCAGGAGAGGTATACTGTCCCTCTCCTCTCTCAGGGTACCCACTCTCTTCCTTGAGAGTGTCTCGTTTTTCTTTTTCTATCCCTTCAATAAACTCATTGCTGTTACTCTGAGCAACATGTCTGAAATCTTTCAGACTTGATTGCAAGAATCAAGGCTTAAAAGGTGGATCTTTGCACTGCCTCAGTTTCCCAGAAGGCCCCAACTCTGTAACATTTCTATTAATTAAAACTAGAAATTGGCTGAGAAATCCACATCTTTAGGTTTCCCCCTTTAAAATTTTTGTTCGTTCTTACTTGTATATGTAATAACTATATATTACATGTTAAAAAATAGAGAGAGACAGGATGTAAGGCTTAATTCATTTGCCATCTCTTATAATATGAAGAAATAATGTTAAATCATTTTTCTCATATAAGCTTAATATCTTGTATTTAAGATTTGGTTTGCTATTATTTTCAGTACCATTTTTATTCTTTCAACCACATGTAAAAATAAGCACATGCTCACACACATACATGCACACATGCACATGTGCACACATGTGTGCGCGTGCACACATGTGTGCGCGTGCACACACACACATACACACACACACAAATCTAAGAATATGTGCTAATTATGCCTGAAGTCCATTGGCATCAGTTGCGTTCTTTTGGGGACCCATTGAAAAATGAAAATGTCAGATTACATGCACAAAATTATTAACAACTTTTAAGATGGCAACCAAAAACCTGTAAACTAGAAGTAAGATCTTTCAGTGAACAGGGCATCCCATGTGGCTGACTATCCACATACATATATTAAACAGGCCTTGCTGTTCACTTTATCTACAGGAAAACTGTTTCAATCATACTAAGTTGTTAGCCTTCTTCATTTCCATGCAATTAAATAAGTTATGTATAAAAAGGATAAATGACAATAAAATACCAATTAAAGTCCTTTACGATCAGATCCAGCTATAGTATAATCATTTTTTAACCCTTAGTACATGGGTTTCTATTTCATGAACTTGGGCATAGTAAAATCAAACAATTTTGTTTTTATCTGATTCTGAAATAACTTTATTTCACTTATAATATATCTAGTGTCTAACATAACCAAATGGTAGGCAAAAAATTTGGTCTATTTCTTAAGGTATGCCATCTAACCTGAACTTTATACATATTGTATAGTATGCACTTTCAAGGAGAGAAGAGTCTCACATCATCCATGTTCACTGGAAGGAGTAAATACAAATCCAATGATTTAATCATAAATTTCCTAAATAGATCTTTCCTATTTGTATCAAAAATAGACTGTCAAAGAATTTTGGACTCTGATGAAAATGGAAAAAGAGGAACCAATTTGAAGTGTCAGAAGACTATGATATAATAGCTTATGCACAAATCTATGCAGATCCAATTTCAAAATGAAGATGTTATTAACATTGAATTTTATAATTTAAAAAATTATAATTTAAAAAATTACCAGAAATCTGACATTATCTCAATTGGTTCCACATCACACTTTTTTCATTTTGTGTATTTATTATAGAAAGTGAACCCAGAGCTGATGGCGGTGGAAAAGAAAAAAAAAGAACTAAGTGGCATCACCGCCTGTCTTACGTCTTGAACTCCTCAGCAACCAGAATAAATGTCATCTCAGCAACCAGAATATATGTCATCTGAAAGTCCTTTTCTTTCTCTTTCTGAGGAGTCTGTTGACTTCTACTTTCTCAACTGTTGATTGCATAGTTCTTTATTTGTTCTGGGACCACCCCTCATTGGTTTTCTCCTATTTCACATATATCTCTGACACTTTTAACTGGCTTCTTTCATTTTCATTGCAATTCATTCCTTCATCACTACAACTTAGGAAGGACTTTTTGTGCTCTGTCTATATAACCTAAAATGTTCAAATAACCTTTTGTTATTGAAGTAAGAACAGAACGGAATTTTCTATACTTAGAACTTTCTATTTCTTCTATTTTCTTAAACATACAGGCTATAGTCTAAAATTTTATATCCCCTCAAAATTCATGTGTTAAAATCCTAACTCCCAATATGAGGAAATAGGAGGAGAGGGCCTTTGAGAATGATTAGGTCATGAGGATAGAACCCTCTGGAATGAGATCAGTGCCCTTATAAAAGAAACACAGAAGCACAGAAAAAGAACATTCTTTTTTATAGGTAGAAGTGAAAAAGTTGATCTCAAAGAAGTAGAGAATAAAATAGTGGTTACCAGAGCTAGGGAAGAGTGTGGTGGTAGAAGGGTGGAGAGTGGATAGCTAATAAGTAAGCAGTGCAGTGGAGTAAGAAGAATGAGTTCTAATGCTCTGTAGCACAGCAGGTTCACTGTGGTTGACAACAACTAATTAAACATTTTAAATAATTAGTGGAGATGATTTTGAATGTTTCCAAAACAAAGAAATGAAAAATGCTTGAGGTGATAGATATGTCAATAACCTGATGTAGTTAACACATATTGTGTTCATATATTGAAATGTCACACTGTAACTCCATAAATATGTGCAACTACTATGTGTAAATTAACATAAAGGCACATATATAATTAAAAAAATTAATAAAAATGGGACAAAAAGGAACTCAATAGCCCCTTCTACCATGGGAAGGTACAGCAAGAAGGCACTATAAATCAAAAGTAGACCTCTTGCAGACACTGAATTCAGCTTGATTTTGGGCTTCCCAGCTTTGAAAATTGTAAGGATAAGTTTCTGTTGTTTATTAGCTACATGGTTTATGTTTGTTTTTTTTTTTTTTTTTTTTTGAGCAGCCAAAATCTATGAAGACAGTACAGTATAGTAGTATTACAAATAAGAACAATGGTGTACAATGAATCTCTGAGAACTTAGTCATGTTGTATAAAAACTGTTTTATAATCAGTGAACAACAACACCCAATTTCCCTCTGCCTTCAGCCCCTGGAAATCACCATTCTTCTTTCTGTTTCTATGAGTTTGACTATTTTAGATACTTCATATATGTAGAATTATATAGGATTTTTCTTTCTAGGATTGGGTTATTTCACTTACTACAATATTCTCAAGGTTCATCCTTTATTGTCACATATGGCAAGATTTCCTTCTTTTTATACATGAATAATATTCCATTGTATGTATGTATCACATTCTCTCTATCATTCATCTGTGATGGATATTTAGGTTGTTTCTACATCTTGGATCTCATGAATAATACTACAGTTTTCACAAATCTGGGTCCTACTCAATCAATTCTATGTCTGCTTGGTGTAGGAGTGAGTGTGGAGAGGGTAGAGATGGGAAAACAAGTAGTATAATGCAGCCTATCTTGTTCCCTGAAACTCTTCAGCAGCAAAAATCTATCATCTGATTGTTTTTTTCTTCTTAGAATAATAGTTATTTACATTTTAAAGAGTGCATTAGATTCTTAAATTCTTAATTTCAGTCATTTTCGATGAATATTCAAATGTGGGATTGCTAAACAATATGGAGATTTCTTGAGGAAACTCCATGTTGTCTTTCCTAGTGGATGTATCATTGTTATGGTTTGGATGTGAGGTGACTCTCAAAAGCTCACATGTGAGACTATTCAAGAAGGTTCAGAAGATAAATGATTGGGTTGTGAGAATCTTAACTCAATCAGTGAATTAATCCCTGATAGGGATTAACTTACTGGTAACTGGAGGCAGGTGTGTTATGGCTAGAGGGAGGTATGTCATTGGGGGCATGGCTTTGGAGTCTTTCTTTGCTCCCTGATTATCTTGTGAGCTGTTTCCCTCCACTACACTCTTCAATTGTTCAGGTCATATCTTTTAGTCACAGCAGGGGAAAAAGCTCATTAAAACTACCATTTTGCATTTCCGTTTTGCACAAGAGCTATCTTTTTTTGTTTGTTTGTTTGTTTTGGGGTTTTTGTTTTGTTTTGTTTTGGTTGTTGTTGTTTTTATAATGGTCATCCTAACAGGTGTAAGATGATCTCATTCTGATTCAGATTTTACATTATCTGATGATCAGTGATGTTGAATATTTTTTAATATATACTTATTGGCTATTTATGTGTTTTCTTTGGTGCAAAGTCTATTCAAGTCCTTTGCCCATTTGTTTTTTTTTTTTTTTTGTTGTTGTTTTCCTGTTGAGTCATAGGAGTTACTTAGATGTTTTGGATCGTAATCCTTATCAGATACATGATTTGCAAATATTTTCTAATATTCCATAGGTTACCTTTTTCTCTATGTTGATTGTTTCCTTTGCACAAGAGGTTTTTAGTTTGATGTCATTCCCCCATTCTTGCTTTTGTTCCTTATTAAAATAGTGTTTTAGTCAGCTTTGTATTGCTATGATCAAAATACCTGACAAGAAACACTTAAAGGAGAATAATTTATTTGAACTTGAACTGTTCAGTCCATGGTCAGCCAACTACAAGGGAAGACACAACATCATGGCTGAAGAGTGTGGCAGGGGAAAGCACCTCAGGATATGGCAAAAAGGAAGCACAGAGAGCTCTGCTCCCCAGGGACAAAATATAAACACCACAGTCACAACCCCAATAACCTACTTCTTCCAGCCACACCCTACCTGCCTATAGTTACTACCCAGTTAATCCTTATCAGGTGATCAATCCACTAATAGGTTTCACCTCTCATAATCTGATCATTTCACCTCCGAATATTCTTGCATTTTTTCACACCTGAGCTTTTTGGGGAACCTTTCATATCTAAACCATAACAAATAGAATGATATGTACATAAAGAAAGATATGTAGACCAAATGAAACATATTAGAGAGCCCCCAAATAGATCTACGTTTATATGGTGATCTTCTCAAACTATTCCAATCTACTTTTTCAGCCCCATAACCTGATTTTCTTTCCACTGTCATTCTTCTAGTTGAACGTGCAGAAGTACTCAAAATCTGTCTTATTTTTGTTTAGTAAAATTTAACAAACATGTTGTAATAGCTACTTTGTATGAGGTACTTACCATATATCTACTCTGCAGTGATATTTAGTCTAAAACCTTTTGTACATGTGTTTTACATTGCCTACCATGTTTCAACAAGCTTTTTTTCCAAGTTAATCCCTACTTTTCTATCTAGTCTAAATATCACCTGCTCTATAAATCTTGGCATGATTTTTATAGGAAAGTATTTGAACTTCTTCTTTTAGAATTATTTTAACACATTTTCAATAAGTCACTTTTAATGTTTTATTAACTGGGCATTGTGGTATATGCCTGTATTTCCAGCTACTTTGGAAGACTGAGTTGGGAGGATCACTGGAGTCTAGGAATTTGAAACCAGCTGGCAAAGTAGTGAGATATCACCTCAAAAATAAAAATTATTTATTTTGTTTTGTTTATGAGTATTTTGTTTTGTTTATTTCTAATTAGTATATTGTTCTCACTAGAAATCTTGAGAAAATTATATGCTTCACTCATCTTTGAATCTTCAATATTTTAGTGATGAAAACAATTAGCATCTATATGAACAGACAAGTAATTTTCAAGATGTTACATTTAGGTGAAAAGGTAAAGCAGAAAAGATCAAAGTTTTATATAATTAATAAGGTATACTTTTTCATCATTTCCAACTTTTCATCCAAAAATGGTTAAAAGTTAGTAGAAAAACTACTTATTAGAAATTAAACAGGATAGGTACAGACAGGATTGTCAGTACATATTGAAGGAAATAAATATTTTTAAAAGTGTCTTTTAATTTTTGTATCCTAATGACATACCATGAGTGAATGCTACCAAATGTCATGAAATGAAAAGTTTCAAGATTGATATATTTATATACAAATATTTTGAAAATACACAATGTACAGTTTCTGTTACCAGTGAAAATATCTTCCAGAAAAATTAGCTGTGAGGACTGATATCAGCATTAACAAGAATGCTAAATGAGATTCAGATCTATTTCCTCTAATTAAACTCATGTAATATTCCATTTCTTTACAAATACTATTATATGAAAATAGAAATTTTCCTGACCAGATTATAAGAGAGATTATAAATACAGCAGACATTATAAAACAAATTTTAAAATTAGATGGTTTCCATTTATTATTTAAACATTAAAAACAAGTTTGCATTTCTATTGTAAGAGAAGAAACTGTATACAATACTACCTACTTCATATAGTAGTGTTCACACCTGGTATTTCTTAGTATTTTTTCAGTTTATTTATTTATTTTTTGATGGTTATGTTATAATTTTAATGATGTACATAAAATCTTAGGAATAGAAAGCAGTAACCACTTTCAGTCTTCCTACTTTATATGTTATACACTGATATGAGGTTAAAAAGTTTTAAGATTACAGATTTTAGTGGAATTTGTCTTAAAATGCTAAATTCAATTTTTACTCATTCTATCACAAAGTTTCTTACTCAGCAATCATTGAATATTACAAGATAGAAGAACTAAAGAAGTATTAGTTAATAAAATTGTGGAAATAGTAACAAATTTGAGAATGCACAGTGTGATCCAGGTTTATTGAATCAATAATGTGGCTGGCCAGCAGTCATCAATGTAATGGAATATAAGAAAAAATTAGATTTTAAGCCAGATACAGGTTTCATGGAAATCACTATAGAAAGTGAAGCATTATGGAAGACTAGGGAACTAAGCAGAAAATTAAATGTGAAAGTTCAAGGAAACATAAGATATAGAGAGCACATTAGAACAGTTGGCCTATTAAAATAAATGCAAAATTTTAAGAATAGTGGGTCTTCTATCCCAAATTCCATACTTCTTTATCATTGATGGTTAAAATGTTTTTCTTAATCTTCTAAATTTTTCACCCTTACATTGAGTATTTTTATCATATACTCAATTTTATTGTACTTAGATACATGTAACTGAATTTATGTAACCTTTGTACTGAACTATTGCAAATTTGTATAAAAAATCTATTTCTAGGTACATATGCACTTACTATATATTCAGGCACTGAATTATACAATTACAGGACCATACTTGATACTTGAAGATAATTTGCAATGAGAAAAAAAAAATTTAAATTGAATTCACTTGACTACAGAATTTATTTTGAAAATAAATTAAAAAATATTAAAGTAAATGTATTACCATTCATTTTAGAAAAAAAAAATAAAACTTTAAATGGAATGGTGTAATAATTCTCAAAATACACAATAAAATATACATGCATAAAAATGAGTTAATTGCTGGTTTATGCTGGTCATGTTTTAAGCAATATTATATTAAGGGCAATACAGTATCCTTCATCTCACATTTGACTTGCATATGTGATCATATTAAGAGCTATTCTTGGAAAAAGGTTTTCAAGAATGTTCCCACTTTTCCTGAGAACCTCTCAAATCTTTGAAAATTGAACAAAGTGCCTAGCCTGTAATCATTCTTTTGCAAGTCGTGCAAAATTTCATTTACAAACATAGGTTCACCAAAAGAATAATTCATTAAAATTAAATGTACTTGACTAATTGCACAACAATTATATAAGTACTCAGTTTCTTGGTATATAATTTCATGATTTTTATTACTGAACACCTACATATCAAGGTCCTCCCCGAATAACTATATATAAAAAAAAAAAAAAAAAAAAAAAAAAAAAAAAAAAACAGCTGCATGTTCTTATTGTCTGCTACTTTGAAAGGAGTAATCAATTTTGAGATGCAAACTTTATGAAATGGATAGTTATTTGAAATATTAGTTGATTTTAAAAATCCTTCAGAATGCCAGGTAAGCACATTTATGGATTCCTGGGCAAATTCTTCCCTACCTTCATCTGTAGCAATGACAGCACAACCTATAAATCAAGGTCAGGTCATATCACTGTACACTCACCTGTTTATTACTGATCAAGATTATTTTTCACCAAGCTATCAATCAAATATCATTAGAATGTAATCATAGTTCTAAGAATATGAGATGCATTTAGACAATGATTTACATTAATAAATAATCTATTTCAGACATTGTTTTAATTTGCAGTAGGGATCTTCCTGGATGAAGATGGAAGCTATAGTAATGGATTTATAAATTCATTATTTGGAAAGGTCAAGAAAGGCTTATTTTCAATGTTAAACACATTACCAAAATTCATAAATGAGATATAGGTAGTTTCCTTTAGTATTGTAAGCATTAGACCTTAGGAATCAGGGTCAGCTGTTAAGATGATGTTTTTAGCATATCCACAGATTTATTATATCATCACACCCATTTTTCTTTTTTTCTTGTTGATAAGGTGACAATCTGATTTATTGTTCAAACCAGGATACTTCTGAGAATTATATGGGATGCTATTAATAAGTACAGTGTCACATTAAGGATAAACTGGAACTCCAGAGCAAACCAGGACTTAATAATAAACTATTATAGTACTTTTTCATTTAAAATTTCTCTGCCATGAGGCTCTATTCTTTACCTTTCAGGAAAATCTATATTTACCTATGATACTTTAAAATATCAAATACCAATAAGTTATCAAAATATTACCTCTGTGAAAAGTCTTAGAATTTTGGACAAAAGATTAAAGCCTTAAAGAGATGAAAACTCTAATTTGGATCATTCCAAACATGATGTGGAGTGCTAGTATGCTCTGAAATTTTGCTAATTAAAATGCTTGCTACTCTACCTATCACTAAATTTGACATTCTGTCAAATTCTAAAGTTTCCAAAGGTAATATGCTTTGTTGTACACATTTTTTTAAATTTTATCTACATTTACCTACTTCTTTCCTTTAAGCAAATTGTCCTTTTTACAGAAATCAAGATGATGCCTCATCCAACTAATTAGTTCTGTGTTACCTCAAATTTTATCTCTGTCTTAGATTTTTTTTTTCATTGAAGATTGTCTCAACTTTTCTGAAAGTGAGGTAAATTACAGGAGGTAAATTTTAACAATATTAAAGTACTTTCCAAATTTCAAAGAGAAAATAACAATTAAAAAAGCAAAGCAGTAATATTCACAAAGGTAGCTCATGTATGTCTATGAGCCCATTAAATGAAAAATTTCTAATTTCTCCTAGGAGAATAGACACTAGCAAGGGCCCAGGGATATCTTCCCATTCTTCCTGGACAAAAGATATTAATTCATGCATTTACTTATTTCTTAACAGAGCTTATTATAGTTCATCAGTGCAGTGGTGAACTATAAGAACACCAAAGAACACCAGAAAGGACTTGTTCATATGGGAAAACTTAACTGAGTTCATAAGCTAGTGGAAACCTGAAGCGAGAGTGAGCATTTGCAAAGCAGAGAAATGGAGAAATGATATCACAGTCCAGGAGAGTTCACACTAAAGTAAGAAAGGACAGAAAGAATGCAGTTATTTCAGGAGACTGTGAGAAGAAGCTTGTGAACCCATGGTGTGGTTACAGAGTCAATCAAGGCAGATAAGTCAAAGTGTGTGGTATATGGTTAACATGGGAAGGGTTTTTTTAACCAAGAGTTATCACAAACTAACAAAGGTTTTTTGGAAAATCCATAATTAGATTTCATCTTAAAAAGCTAACTCTATTAGCAGTGTTAAAAGCATTTGTAGGATTATGAGAGAAATTCCTGAAAGCAATTCAATAACAAGGAGGTTGTTGCCGCCTGCAGCTATTGCCACCTGCAGCAACAATACCGCGGGAAAGAAATCAAAGCAGACTGGGAATGAGTAGGTTCTTTATTCTTGCTTCTTTTCTGCTTTCTCTTCTGTATTCTCTCTCCAACTAAACCACCCCTCTCGCCAGCCCTACCTGGTTAAATACTCTTCACCTTAACAAGTATACACGTATCACAAGCTCAACTTACAGGTGCGTCACACAGTGCTCACGGGCACAGAAAGATTCTTAGTTGATTACATTAAGGTCAGGAGAAAACAAAAACGCCTCCTCTTTGGCTGTCAGCCAGCTGCCATCTTAGCTACCTCCTCATTAAGGCTCTTGCATTTCCCCCCTTTTGTTTTAAAAGAGGGATAAATAGATGGGTGACGACCCTCACCACATCAGGATCGACTGTGCCTGTCTTAGGCGTCTACATGTGCAACCAACATTCTTACCCGTCATCGGATAATCAAGGCTGTGCCCTTGACTCCTGTCTTAGGTTGATATGTCGGTCACATGAGACTTTCCCGTCATTGACTACCAGCCATCCAATCAAGCCAACCAATCATGAGGAGATGCTCCAGTTCTAAGGCAGTAAGCTTTATGCTGATGAGCCAAGTTCCATTAAATAGCATACTAAGTTCTCTAGACAAATCAGCTGCCCTATTAAAAGGGATACCCGCAAGACAATGTCCTGAGTAATGTCCTAAACATAGAAAGATGTGTCAAAATGTCCACTTGCTCTTGGAGCAACACGTTGATTGACAATTTCAAAATGTGGTGTTGATCTAGGAGGCCCCGTGCATGCAGAGCAGTGGCCATACTGCTGGTGAAGTTGTTTAATGCTTGATTAGAAGGGATGTTTATAACGATTGCGATCCCTGCAGCTGTGGCAGCAGCAGCCGTCTCTTTTATGTCTAGACAATGCCACCGGCATGTCTTCAGGGCCCACTAAGACTGGCATAGGGATGTACCTAGAAACTCAAGCAACAATCATTAGAGGAAAGGCAGTGTCATTCCAGCACTGAGTCAAGAAGTGAGTTGTAGGAGTGCAATTCAAACTAAAAAATAGAATTATTAGATCTTAGGTCAGGTATCTGAAGTTGATTTCTGCTCACATAAATTGCTGCTTGAGCTCCCACGAACATTAGCTGGCAAAATATCACATTCAGAACAGATTAAAGAAAGACAGAGTACTTAGCTGACAAAATATTACATTTAAGATAGATTAAAGAAAGGCTAAGAGCATTTTAGAAAAATATTTTGTTAGCTGGAACTTTTGAGCCTCTGCATATACAGCAACCTTTTGTGAATATACCTTTTGAAACAATTTAAATTAATTAGCTGTTTAACAAATAAGGTTAATCACAAATAAATAATCCCATGTCAAACACCAAAATATCAGAAAATATCAGGCTGAACAGTATTAGTCATATTCCTAGAGATACTTATAAATTAAGTTTGAAGGTACCTTCATTTTTTTATTTGTTTACCCAATTTAATATTTTTGACTTAAATAAATTAAAGGTATTTGGATCAATTTTTTTTTTATATTAATTTTCATGAGCGCTCAAGTTTTTGTTATTTGTGACGTCACATTTACATGAAATCTAGACAGACGCACAGACATAAAGACATATATAAAAAAGAAAAGCACAATTGTGCGCACACTAAAGAGAGATCCTCTCATCCCAGGCAGGAGGAATGAGACTTAAGTTGTGAGTTAATTGAAGGAAAAAGCATGCAGCTTAAGTTTCTTAGCTGAAAAGGCAAAGATGAAGTTCCCTTGTCGGAAAAGAGACAAATTCGCGCAGGTGCGCGGATTGATACCTCTTTTAAGGGACTCATTCCACAACAACTTCATCTTGGCCCTTTTGATTTGGTACCTGTTTTATCAATCTTGATGGTATCCACACCGGTGAGGACTTGTGCTGTGGAAAGACACAAACAGATCCTCTCCCCCAAATTAATACTGGGTCTGGGCCCTTCCATGTGCCTGACAGAACATCTTAAATTCGGCATATGGCTCATTGGGTCCCTAAATTACTTTAGACAAGCTACCCTGTAAGTCGCCAGTTCCTTGCATAATTTTCCAAGCCCTAATTGCTGCGGCATATATTTGAGCGTAACCTCCAGGATCGAACTGAGTTCGAACCTGTAAATCAGCATATTGCCCTTCTCCAGTTAACATGTCTACATTACGGCCTGGAAATCCTGCAGCGGCATTTCTATGAGCAGTTTCAACACAGAGCTCTTGGAACTGAAACCTCCAAACTAAGTATTGTCCCCGCTCAATACTGCCTTACATAAGCCTTTCCAACTTAATTCTTCCTCACTAATATTACTCTCACTAGCCCTAACTGACTCCCTTTCTTGTACCTGTCCCAAAGCTTCGGCACTTTCAGTAACACTTTCCTGAACCTTAGGTCTAGTTGAGAGCGGACATTCCCTAACTAAATGCCACATTATAAACCATGGGCTTACTTTCATTATCATTTGGGCATATTTCTGCGCAGTACTCAATTTTACTGCTGTTCCATTTTCTTCTTTATTTTCTTCTTCTCTAACTATCTTTAATAATCTCTAATCCTTGAAATTTCTGAACCCATTTTGCCTTGCCCTTACTGAGAGGTTCCTCAGTTTACCTGCCGTGCTGATGAGTTCCCTGTACTGGCCACCACTTGTTGGCGCCTGCAGCTGTTGCCGCCTGCAGCAACAATACCGCGGGAAAGAAATCGAGGCAGACTGGGAATGAGAAGATTCTTTATTCTTGCTTCTTCTCTGCTTTCTCTTCTGTATTCTCTCTCCAACTCCAACCACCCCTCTCGCCAGCCCTACCTGGTTAAATACTCTTCACCTTAACAAGTATACACGTGTCACAAGCTCAACTTACAGGTATGTCACACAGTGTTCACAGGCACAGAAAGATTCTTAGTTGATTACATTAAGGTCAGGAGAAAACAATTAAAACGCCTCCTCTTTGGCTCTCAGCCAGCCGCCATCTTAGCTACCTCCTCATTAAGGCTCTTACAGGAGGTTGGCTTTTTCTTCACTCAAAAGCAGTGTAACAAGACCATTTATTCTATGTGTATTGTATGATTTTATTTAAATAGTTACGTGTTAGCTGTTGTACATCCAAACATGAATCAGGATACTAGAGTATGATTTAAACAGAATAGGACTTAAACTCTGCTCTAATGATAAAACTTAAAATTGACATATGTTTTCCATTTTCTACCTAACCTTGTTCTTAAGATATATAACTAAAATTTCTAAATAGTGATGATGCTAATGCAAGGATGAGGATTCACATTAAACTTACACATCTTACCCAACAACTGATTCCTGTCCAAAAGTTGTATGATGAATCAATAGAACAGTAAAAGGTATTATGTTGATCTTCGCATATTTCTCCACAAGATATGATTGTGACAGTGATCAGTGTTAGAGTGGATGTGTCTGAAACACATTTTTCTAAAATGGCATTATCTCAAAAGACCCAGACTTAATTTTCAAGGGGAGAGCTAATCTCAAAGTGTGAGCACTTTTTTAGCAAGTTAAAGGTTCTACTTAATGTTGGTTTACATTTCTTCTTTTATACCTAGATAATAGGTGTCTTGTCAGCAAAAATTGTATGTTTATCTTTGTATTTTTAATTTAGAATACAATGCTGGAATATGAAATTATAAATGTTAATAAAATAAAACTATGATAAATGAGTATCTGCAGAATAATGTCAGTTATCTCTTATGTGGGAAACTCTGAGCCAAAATCTTTTCCACTGTTACAAGATCAGAATCTCTCCTTGGTATTTAGTATGCTCAAATACTTTGTGGGGTTGTTTGGAGGTAAGAAAAAGCAAGCTATATATATATAATTTTTTACCCTACTCATATTTGTACTTTACTAATTTTTCTAATGCTTGTTTAATTTGATTTACAGTAGTCATTAAAAAACCATCATCTGATTAACTTCAGCTCTTATCTGACAATATGTAGGACAAGAAAAAGTGAAAGAGTAATTGGAAGCTTTAGATGGAAATTATTTTTATTCTCATTATTTCATTCAACCACTTCCTCAGAATTAGACACTTTTATCAACCAGGGAACAATCCTTTGACTATTTTTTTTTTTTTTTTTTTTTTTTCTTTTGTCTTCTAAACTCATGTATATTCTTTGCTACTACCAAAGACATTTTGAAAACAAGATACAAATAAGGACAGGATTGCTCAATGAGCTATTCCTCCATTTTTACAATTGCAGAACCTTTCCCACTCCAGTTTTTTGTTTGCAGAACTGCAAATAGTACAGAGAATGATTATGGTAGAAGAAAGTATTTTATTGAAGATATTTTCCTTTAATAAATTTTCATTGCACATACGACTATATCCTCAAATCTCAACTTGGTTGGCCATTTTTCTTGTATGACATTTATCAATTATAACTTATTTACATTTTTATTGCATATCTATATAAATTATATGATTTCTCTCTACTGGGTAAGCTCTGTGAGACCACCTTCTATTATTGTATTTTTAAATTTTTTATTAGTACATTATAGTTATAAATAATAATGGGGTTCATTTTGACATACAACTTGTTATTATTCTTTATTCCTGTTATAGTATCTCAGAAAGTTTTGCTACAAAGTAGTGCAACACATGGTGCAGTGGCACATGCCTGTAATCCCAGAGGCTTGGAAAGCTGAGGCAGGAGGATTGCAGGTTCAAAGCCAGTCTCAGCAATTTAGTGTGACCCTGTTTCAAAGTAAAATATAAAAAGGACTGGGGATGTCGCTCAGTGGTTAGGCACCCCTGGATTCAATGCCTGGTTCTAAAATAAAAGTAGCTCCTCAACAAACATTGGATGAATATTTTCTGCTATCTATATTTTGAAATGGCCGTGCCCTCTAAAATAAACAACATTCAATATAGAACATTGATTCTGTCAGGACATTGTGTTCCAAGTTCCACAGTGATTTAGAAACCTTTAAAATCACTCAAACTATGATTTAGAATTGCTTTTGAGGTGTCAGACATTTATAGTTACTAATTTTAGTATAAAATATTTAATGTGAAATGAAATTGATAGAGGAAGAAACAAGTACAACTTTAGTACATGCATGCATCATTATAATTTGAACAATGGTAATTACTAAAAAAATTTTTGACTACTTTCTATCTGCTCAGTTCCTTTTGTATTCTGTTTGTTTGTTTGTTTGTTTTACAGTATTGGCAACTGAACCTAGGGCCTCACACATGCTAAGCAAGTACTCTACCATTGAGCTACAACCCCAAACCCCCTTCTGATGCTTTATAAAGAAATATTTTCAATATATTTATCCAAAAACTTTATGAATTCAGCCGTGAATGGAAGAACTAATGCTATATCATTTCTTTGCAATAAATAAATCAGGAAATTTTTAGATTTATGATTATTAATTCTGTTTAATCTTTTTTTTTCCTGTTCTTTTTTTTTTTTTAATTTATACATTGTGTTTTGCTTTCTGTTCTGGATGTTTACAAGTAGCCCACTGTGTTTTTATTTTTGTTTGTTAGTTTTTTAAAAGTGCCATGTTATAAAGGTCAACAGAGAATAAAATGATAACAGTTATATCCCACGTGGGCCAATGTTGGAATATGGGATGCTAGAGAATTCTAGAAATATGTTTTACCCTTAGTTTATAATAGACATCATTATTTTTTAATTTTTAAGAGATATCACATCTCTGAACACTTTAAAAAATTATAACCTTCTGAATTAACTTTTTCTGGTTTACTATAATTTAACAATGACCTTAACCCCTACTCAATGCATCCAGCTGTCCTTCCCAGATTTCACACTATTATTTCCTTTTCTTTCCTTCATTAAAAAAAGAAAAGATTTGTTCTTTCTCTTTATCCTCTTTACCTTCCCTCTGCCATCCCCAAAGGGCCAATTTTTTCATTTGTTTAAGGATTCTTCCTAAGGCCTGGCTTTTAATTCATCTGTTTTACTTTTCTATACAGGTATTTCTAGCTTCTTCTCCAGGCATGGTAATGTGGCAGTCTTCCATCCAGTTTCTCCAAGCAAACTCAAAAGAAAACTCCTGGAGGAGAAATAGTGATTAAATGCCCAGACTGCATACATTTTCTCATGTCCATAGCACTCTGGAGAAATTAATTAAGCCTCACAGCAGCCCTTTGAGGTGTTATTATTATCTGCATTTTACATGTACAAATCTCAACACAGACACTAACGTTTTGACCTTAAGTCAAAGAAAAGTGTTAGTTTCAAACTGAGATTAGCATTTAATTATTATTATTTAAAGTCAATACTGGTTTTTGAGTTTGTTTGTTGGTTGTTTTTTTTTTTTGTTTTTGTTTTTAATTATGTTTTACTGTTGTTCTTTTGCTGTTCCTCAATAGAACCAGCATAATCTAATTAATATATGAGAAAGCTCTTTTCAAAATACGATGTTTACAAAAGTAATAAATGAATATATTCTTATAGGGTTTTTTCTTATTACTTACAACTTAAAAATTCCTTACCTTTTTGTCTCTAGTTTTTCTTATAAAATTTGTTCAATACATTTTACAATCAAGCTTTATCCTTATTTTAAATGTGCAGTCTACATTTATTAATACTGTTCCCTCCTTAGTTTTATTGATGTTATGTAAAGGATCTTTCTTCATTAATAACTTCATGTTTATTTTAAAAACAACAAGCACTTATATAAAATGTAGTATACTCAGATTATAATTTATTTAGCCAAAACAGAAAAAATAAACAAATTTTTCAAATAGTAAAATCAACTATCCACCATTTTAATGATTTAATCAACACAGAGTGGTGATTGTATCTTTTTAAAAATTTTACATTGTTGTTGAATAAAGGAGGCAGTAAGGTATTGTTAGAAAAACACCTTGTATTTTATTAGGGCATAATATTGATTTTTACAACTACTTTCCAAGTATATTTCATAACAAAGAGATTGTGTCATATTCCTAGATAGTTAGTTGATAAAATTTAAAAGGTTGAATGTATCCTTAACTAAAAGAGTAAACATAAAATAATTATTGGATATTTAGACATATATTTGAAAATAAATCCTGTCCTATACTTGATCAAGTTTAAGTTGAAATAATTGGTATTTTTAATATGCATTTACTATGTTTTAAGATGACAGTGTGTTAGTTCTTAATAATCAATTACATATTTGTTTGCATTGATGAATACGGGGACAAAGTCTATTCTTAATGTCATCTTAATGAATTTAATTAAATAATTATAGAAATAAAAAGGAAACAAAATCACTAATAGTTTCTCAGCTTGAGCATCTTTTTAGCAAATAGTTTCCCTACTCCCTTCCCATCTTAGGGAAAAAGGAAAACTTAATTGGTTCTCATGAACACCATGAGAAAGTTCATTTGTAAATCTTTGGTACTGTCTCTGTTAAATTAATTTATGGCAGTAAAAAATTACTTCCTTAGCATCTTGATAAAATAATGAGCCCTCTTGTTTCTGTTGCAATGGTGTGATCTCAAGAGTATAGCCTAGATTCTTAACAAAAGAAGTGAAAGACCTCTACAATGAAAACTAAAGCACACTAAAGAAAGAAATTAATGAAGATCTTAGAAGATGGAAAGACCTACCTTGTTCATGGATAGGTAGACTAACATTGTCAAAATGACCATCCTCTCAAAAGCTCTGTACAGATTCAATGCAATACCAATCAAAATCCCAATATCATTCTTCATAGAAATAGAAAAAGCAATCATGAAATTCATCTGGAAAAATAAGAGACCCAGAATAGCCAAAGCGATTCTTGGCAAGAAGAATGAAGCTGGTGGCATTACTATTCCAGACCTTAAATTGTACTACAAAGCAATAGTAACAAAAACAGCATGGTATTGGCACCAAAATAGACCAGTTGACCAATGGTACAGAATAGAAGACACAGAGACGAACCCACACATCTACAGTTATCTTATATTAGACAAAGGTGCCAAAAAAGTTCACTGAAGAAAAGACAGCCTCTTCAACAAATGGTGTTGGGAAAACTGGAAATCCTCATGTAATAAAATGAAATTAAATCTCTTTCTCTCACCATGCACAAAACTTAACTCAAAGTGAATCAAGGACCTAGGAATTAAACCAGAGACCTTGCACCTAATAGAAGAAAAAGTAGGCCCAAATCTCCACCATGTTGGTTTAGGTCCCAACTTCCTCAATAAGACCCCTAAAGTGCAGGAACTAAAACCAAGAATCAATAAATGGGATGGATTCAAACTAAAAATCTTCTTCTCAGCAAAAGAAACAATCAGTGAGGTGAATAGAGAACCTACAGAATGGGAGCAAATCTTTACCACAAGCACATCAGATAGAACACTAACCTCAAGGATTTATAAAGCTCTCAAAAGCCTTAACACCAAAAATAATAATAATAATAATAATAACAACCCAATTGATAAATGGGCCAAGGAACTAAACAGACACTTCTCAGAAGATGATATGCAAACAATCAACAAATATATGAAAAAATATTCAACATCTCTAGCAATTAGAGAAATGCAAATCAAAACTACTCTAAGATTTCATCTTACTCCAGTCAGAATGGCAACTATCAAAAAAAACAAACAACAATAAATACTGGCAAGGATGTGGGGGAAAAGGCACTCTCTTACATTGCTGGTGGAACTGCAAATTGGTGAAGCCAATCTGGAAAGCAGTATGGAGATTCCTAGGAAAACTTGGAATGGAACCACCATTTGACCCAGCTATCCCACTTTTTTAGTCTATTCCCTAAGGACTTAAAAACAGCTTACTATAGGGACACAGCCACATCAAAGTTTATAGCAGCACAATTCACAATAGCTAGATTGTGGAACCAACCCCAATGCCCATCAGCAGATGAATGGACAGGGAAACTTTGGTATCATGGCATTTGCAGGTAAATGGATGGAGTTGGAGAAAATAATGCTAAGTGAAGTTGGAGAAAATAATGCTAAGTGAAGTTAGCCAATCCAAAAAAAACAAAGGTTTTTGATATGAAGATACTAACTTATAAAGGCAAGGGACTGGGGATGAGAGGAATGAATGAACTTTAAATAGAACAAAGAGGGGGGAGGGGGAGGGGGCAAGGGGATAGGAATAATAGCAGACTGAGCTATCCATGATTATTCTAAATTCATGTATGAAGACACAATTGTTGTAAAAATACTTTATATAAAACCAGCAGCTTTAAAAAAAAGGAATCTATCATGTTACCTATACATCTATTTATATTACATATATGACTACAAAGAAAGTGTGAAGCCTATTAGATTGTGCATGTGAACCAGGTGTTTTGGGAACTCTGCTTTGATGATGAGCTAGAAATGTATTGGTTTAGCATTATTTATGTTAGAAATAACCTGACACTTGTCAGCTTTTTTGTTTGTTTGCTTTTATTTTAATATGCCTAGAACAGTGAGTATTGAATGCTGGCCATGCAAAAAAATAAAATAAAATGTCTTAAAAAAAAAAAAAAGAGTATAGCCGAATATCAGTGCCACCTGATGATAACAGATGAGCAACATGTTTTCCATTGTTTTTGCTTTGCCACCACTCTATAAAAATATCTTTATAATTAATTAATGTGACTGGATCTGCCACACACTGGCACTGAATTGGAATACAGTGGCACTAGCATGGACAAGGAGGCATTCCAAATACATTCTTGCCTGTCTCATAAATTTATGCATGTGACTTATGGACAAATATTAAGACATGGTCCTATTACTCCTTTTATAGAACTTACTCCTACTGTTATGTACCTTTCAAGTTTGACAATCTTTTAATAATATATCTTTTAGATTTACTTTATATTATATATCAGCCTTTAATCCTGAAAATTCAATTCAATGAACAAATACTCATTGACCATGTTACTGTAAGGTGTTGCCTAAAGATGTATAACAAGTACATTTTTCTGAAATAAAAATCTCAAGTAAAAATTTCTTAACAAGCTGAGGCATATGCTGTGGCAAATGCAAAGGGAAAGGCATTTGATATTACCTTCCAGTACTTTAAAAAATCAGCCAATTATAGATGTATATTTAGAACTGTGACAGAAGAAGGTTGTAAACAGTGATAGATGTGATTCAGTAAGATCTAAAGTGCATTTATTTAAAATGTCTTTTTGCAAATGTTGTTATTTTAAAATTTTAAAGTCTTTAGGTCTTCAAAGTTATCTAATATGTAAATCCATACTGATGGAAGATGAAGCATTGGTTTTTAGGAAACGAAGATTTGTATCCACATAATACAACAATACAGAAATTCATACTACAAAGATTTTTTTAAACATAAACATCCACTGCATATTGAAAAAAAAAATCCAACTTCAAAACAAAACTGTCATGCCACTGGGGGTATATAACTAATAAAACTTAATATTTTTATCATAAAATTTACTATTCATTATCACCTCTTCAGTTTTGTTTCCAGTTTACATTCTTACTTAGTTCTTTATTATAATCTGCTTCTTGGGGGTGGGGAGAAAGAAAAGAAATACTAAATCTCCTTCTTTTCACTCTGTAGTACCACACTCACTCCAACCAGGTTTGAAAGAAACACAATTTAATATGGTTACAAGCTTTCTGAAAAATGAGTCAATGCTGTTTGATCTCTTAACTTTGTTATGACCTTTCTCAGTGGGTGGTTATTTTTTATTGACTGTCACTTGTGGACATAGTCATGGTATGGGTCAGTCAGCTTTCTTCTTATCACTGTGTTATGTTTTGCTTGTGAGGCATCCCCAGCAAAGCTCATGTGTTAATGTAGGAATGTTCAGAGCTGAAATGATTGGATTATGAGAGATATGACCTAATATTAACTCATTTATAGATTCATAATTGGAGAGAATTACTATACTGGGTGATGACTACAGGCAGGTAGGGCATGGCTAAAGAAAGTAGGTCATTAGGGGAGTATCCTTGGGATATTATATATCTTCTCCCTGGTGCCTGCTCTCTCTCTCTCTCTCTCTCTCTCTCTCTCTCTCTCTATCTTCACCCCCCCCCCCAGTTGACATGAGGCAAACAGCTTTCCTTCACCATGCTCTTCTGTCATGATATTCTGCCTCACCTGAGCTAGAGCAATAGAATCTGCTTTTCAATTGACTGAACCTCTGGAATTGTGATATCAAATTATACTCTCCCTCCTGTAAGTTGTTCTTGTCAGGTATTTTAGTCAGAGTGATGCAAAGCTGAATAAAACACACTGTAATAAAATATCTGAGAAAAATGACTTAAAGGAGGAAAATTTATTTTGGCTCTCTTTCAGAGGTTTCAGTCCATGATCACCTGGCCCCATCATCTTGGGCCTTTGACAAGGCATAACAGCATTGTGAGGAGCACATGGTGGAACAGAACTGGTTACTTCTTGATGCCCAGCAACCAGAGAGCAAGAGAGAGGAAGGGACTGGGAGCAAAATATACCCTTCAAGGACACAACCCCAGTCTTATGAGGAAGACATACTTCCTCAACCAGTCCACATCTCCAAAAATTTCTACCACCTTCCAATAGCTCCACCATTGGGGACTATGCCTTCCACACCTGAACCTTTGAGGGACATTCCAGATCAAAACTATAACATGATAGTAATTCAGAACCTCAGGAAAACTTGAAGCACTTACTTTACTTTTAGAATAAATCCATCTTTTTAAGATGAAATTATCAGTAAAATTGATGTTGTATCCTAAGAGAAAAACATTTTATATCTGAAATGTATGTTTTCTGTCATATATCACAAAAAAAAAAACTAATAGTAATTCTATTCCAACGGAATTAATTCAAATAAATTATTTTATTTTCACTCTCTTAACTACAAAAGTTAAGGAGTCAGAGAAACCTTGATTTGGGATTTAAATTACTAAACAAGAGATACTGTTTCCCTCCAGTTTGGGCATTCATTTCCTTAGTGTAATGATACTCCATTCTTAGGTACTTTCTTTCATGTGGTTTCAAGAGTTTGTGAGCAACTTCCTGTCCAGATTTATTTCTGATTTGAAATAATACAGCTATTTATTTTATAGCTCAAGGGAAAGACCCTAATTGAGCTTATTTGCTTGATTTGTGTCATGTTCCTATCATAGAATCAGTAACAGGACAAGAGGAACAGAAAGCATTAATTGGCTTCACCTCATTAGCAGGTACACACTTGTGGGGTGGGGAACACCTAGTGGAGTCAGCTTCTCCTGAATACCATGAATAAGTTGACAGAAAGTGGCTTCCTCATATCAATATCAGGTTATGATTGCACACACAAAGAGGAAATTCATACTAAAAAGATTTTTTTAACATAAACATCCATTGCATATTTAAAAGAAAAGTCGAACTTTAAAATAAAACTGTCAAATCACTGGGAGTATATAACTAAATAAATGCAATATTTTTATCATAAAATTTACTGTTCATTATTACCTCTTCAGTTTTGTTTCCAGTTTAGATTCTTAGTTCTTTATTATAATCAGCTTCTTGGGGAATGGTGGTAGAAAGAAATACTGAATCTCCTTCTTTTCACTCTGTAGTACCACATTCACTCCAAACAGGTTTGAAAGCAAGTATGTATCCTCTTTCTTTCCATCAGCTAATCCTACTTCTGATTCAGAACTATGAAGCATGAATGCCAATTAGTACTGTAGGAGTTTACACTTTTCTAGGCTGCATTTTTTTAATTATTAAAGATTTGTATTTTAATTTTTAAAAAAATTATATTGTTTGAATTGTATACCGTTCCCATGACTTTTTTTATTTTTCATTTGTTTTAATTATTTATACATGACAGTGTCATGCATTTATGCACTTTGATATATCATACATAGATGGGATATAATTTCTCATTTTTCTGAGTGTACATGTTACAGAATCATATTGGTCATGTAGTCATATATATAAAGTAATATATACATTATATATATATTATTCACATATATAAAGTAATAATGTTTGTTTCATTCTACTATCTTTCCTATCCCCACATCCCCCCCAATCACTTCCCTCTACCTAATCTAAGGTAATGCTATTCTTCTCTAGTGCCCCCCCCACCTTATTGTGAATTAGAATCCATGCATTAGAGAAAACATTCGGTCTTTGGTCTTGTGGGATTGGCTTATTTCTCTTAGCATGATATTCTCCAACTCCATCCATTTACTGGCAAATGCCATACTTTCACTTTTCTTTAAAGCTGAGTAATATTTCATTGAGCATATATACCACATTTTCTTTATCCATTCTTCTATTGAGGAACACCTAGTTCCATAGTTTAGCTATTGTGAATTGAGTTGCTGTAAACATCGACATGGCTGCATTACTGTAGTATGTTGATTTTAAGTCCCTTGGGTATAAACCAAAATTCCCAGTTTTCTGAGGAATCTCCATACTGCTTTTTTTAGTTGTACCAATTTACAGTCCCACCAACAAAGTATGAGTGTACCTTTTCCCCCACATTCTCGCCAACATTTATTGTTTCCTCTATTCTTGATGATTGTCATTCTGATAGGAGTGAAATGAAATTTTAGAGTAGTTTTGATTTGCATTTCTCTAATTGCTAGAGATGTTGAACACTTTTCCATGTATTTTTTTGATCACTGTATTTCTTCTTCTGTGAAGTGTCTCTTCACTTCCTTAGCTCATTTATTGATTGGGTTATTTGTTTTTTTTTTTTTTTGTTGTTTTTTTTTTTTTTTTTTTTTTTTGGTGTTAAGTGTTTTGAGTTCTTTATATATCCTAGAGATTAATGCTTTATCAGAGGTGCATGTGGTAAAGATTTTCTCCCAATCTGTAGGCTCTCTCCTCATGTTACTGATTTTTTCCTTTGCTGAGAAGAAGCTTTTTCATTTGAATCCATCCCATTTATTGATTCTTGATTTTACTTCTTGTACTTTATAGGAGTCTTGTTAAGAAAGTCAGATCCTAGACCCTAGGCCGACATGGTGAAGATGTGGGCCTCTTTTCTTTTGTTAGGCACTGGGTCTCTGTTCTAGTGTCTAAGTCTTTGATCCACCTTGAGTTGTTTTTGTGCAGGGTGAGAGAAGTTTAATTTCATTTTGCTACAAAAGGATTTCCAGTTTTGCCAGCACCATTTGTTGAATAGGCTATCTATTGGCAACTTTGTCTAGTATGACATAACCGTATTTATATGGGGTTGTCTCTGTGTCCTCTATTCTGTACCATTGGTCTACAAGTCTGTTTTGGTGCCAATACCATGCCATTTTAGTTACTATAGCTTGGTAGTATAGTTTTAGGTCTGTGATGCCTCCTGCTTCACTTTTCTTGCTAAGGATTGCTTTAGCTATTCTGGGTCTTCTATTTTTCCAAATAAATTTTATGATTACTTATTCTATTTCTATGAAGAATGTCATTGGGATTTTAATAGGAATTGCATTAAATCTGTATAACATTTTTGGTAATATGGCCATCTTGACAATATTAATTCTGCCTATCCGGGAGCATGGGAGATCTTTTTATTTCTTGAGGATACTAGTTTCCTAGTATAACAAATTACTAAAAACTTGCTGACTTATGTAGCAGAAATTTATTCTTGTAGTTGTGGAGGTAAAAAGTCTGAGATCAGGCAGAACTATGCTCTGTGTGAGAACTCTATAAAATCTCTTTCTTGCCTTTTCCAGTTTCTGGTAGCTGCTCCACATTTCTGTCCTTGTGGCCACATTACTCCATTATCTGCATCTTCATATTGTCCTCCTGTGTTTACCTGTGTTATATCTTGGTCTCTGTCTTAAAAGAATATTACACATTAAGTGCCTGTCCAGATAACTCAAGGTAATCTATATATCTCAAAATCTTCAGCCCAATTTCATTTCTTTGTCCAAAACAGGTAATATTTACAAATTCCAGAGGTTGGGCATGGATATTTCTTAGTGGATAATTTTTTGGTCTGCTGCAACTAAAATCCTTCATTTCTACTCTCTAAACTATTTCACGTTATTACAAACTTTCAGAATTTCTGTTCAATTAAGCTCATGAAGGAGATGAATGAACATTTAAACTCCAAGGACTATTCTGCCTACACTCAAAATCAGCTGAGGGTCTTCCTGCATACTATATTTAGGAAAATAGCAATAATCAGCCAAGAATATCTCAGCTTCCTGCCACCAAATCTATATAAATGTGGCTATCACTATCTTTCTTATTCCTCATCCTTCCTGTTAAATAAAAGAATGACCCTGCTCCTGGTCTGTGCTCTAAGACTGATTCTCATTCTTGTGCTCTGGATCCTATCCCTTCTCACATTCCCATTCCTGCATTCTCATTTCCTATCAGTGGATATATAATTTGACAAAATCATTTAGGAATATATGTTGTCAATACATCAAAACAAACCAAAATATAGCATTAACTTTTAATGCCAAATTTTTACTTCCTTAAACTTGTGTTTTATTTATACTCAGCTTCCCAAAAATAAAAACGTAAGCCAGATTTTAAATATCATTTTGAATATATGAAAAAACAAAGTAAAATTCCTAAATACTCTCCATCTTAGTGATATCTAATATATAGTAAAATTTTTGAAAGTTATTTTATTAAAAGCTAATGTGGAGATTTTTCACATATAAACATGGCAAAGTACCCATAATTGCTGAACAAATCAAACAAGTAGCAGAAACAGAACTTTATTTATAGCAGAACATATATTTTTGTCCAACCCCCTCCCACACACATGAATAAGGCAAAATCTAAAGGAATAAAACACACTGTATTAGCTGTGCTCATTCATAAAAGATGGAAATGTTAAAAACAAAAAGTAGGAAGTGATTTAGTTTTGTATATGTCAGTTTTCTTTTGTTTTTATCAATTAGCTATCATTGACATTTACATAGATACATAATTTATTTAATTTTTTAATTATTTTAGTAAATTTATCATGAGTGCATAAAGTATATATCAAACTCATATGTTTTGTTTCCTTTTTTGGAACTTTATGCTACCTCTGTTTTTATTGCTCAATTTCTAAAGCCATTCATCTAATAAATTTACTTGTACTGTTAGGTTGTCATAATCGGTTTATTGCCTTGAGAGCACTTTATCTAATCTTAATGGAGGGGAATTAGAGCTCCAGCTGACAAAGCTTTATATGCTTCCAAATGATCTGCATTTTCTATCATGTGACTACCCCCAATTAACTATAGTGTTAATGCCTTTTGTTTTTTTATGATAAAGAACACAAAAATGCTTGTCAGAAAAAGAAATTAGCATTACACCAGATAATTTCAAATTGATGCCAATACAATGCAAGAGTTTACAGTCTGGAAAATATGATAAGTTAAGTTTCAATACTGAGATTTAATTATCTGATTTTCTTAAAATTACTCTGTCTTTTTGGTTAATGAAATGACTACACATATAGTGAATCCATGTTTTAAATAATTTAAAAGGACTGTTTAGAATCCAATAATATTTTACTGTTTCATTTTGAATAAGATTTGAATAAAATGTACTTATTTTAGAAAAATAACATAAAATTGACTAATGCCATGTAATCAATCCTACATCTCAATAATCATGTGTTGTAAAATCACAATTATTATACAAAGGCATTAGTATAAAATGGAACAATTAAGTTTTGATCCTATCCTTTTAATTTATATATTGGCTGAGGGTAGGCATTTTTTAAAAAGCCAATTTTCAAAGTAGGAAGGAAAATTATGCCATTTTCACTGAAGTCATTAAGAATCTTGAAGCAGTGTGTAATGCCCTCCAAGAATAGTCCTTGAAGTTTAAATGCTCAATCACTCTCTTTGTTAGTTTATTTCAACAGAAAATATCTGTTCACACACTAAACATAGTTGGAAAGAAGCCACAGAAGATTATGATTACTCAATAAGAGAGCTCTTTTATGTTTATGTTGCTTTGCTCATAATCTTATATCAAGGGCTATAACCAATTAATTATATTCAGTTGGTAGAAAATCAGATGTAGTTCATAATTCATCTCTTTGACAAACCGTTAAGGATTTTATACCTCACCACACTGCCCTAATACTACATTTGAAAATCTTAATGTGCATAGTATGAGATATATCATAAAAATTCTATAATTATTCAAAGTATGCATTTTTATAGTTTCAGCTTCAATTCCAAATATATTTTGAATCAAGAAAATCAGATTTCAACAGCATATGAGATTTCTATTTATGCCTGAAGAATAATGCTAAAAAAAATCAAGTAACGTAACCATATTTATATTCATTTCTTTAATTCTTTACTTGGTCATAACCTAAATTAGGGAATAAAATGTTTTAATAGGTTATTATCCTTTGAATAATATCCCCATTGGTTCTTGTCTTTTTCCTTTGATATAGCACCATTTTGTTGCTCGTGTTATTAAGTATTAATGTAATATCAGATATCACTTCTCTAACCACTTTACTCTGTGTCTTTTATATTTAATGAGTTATGATAATACTATTTGTATTATCTTTAATAGCTTTGTTTTCTTAACTGTGTGAATAAATGTATGCAAAATGGGAGAATTTCAAAATAGGAATGACCAAAATTTTTGGTTGGATATGTAATACTTCCCCTTCCAAAATTCAATCTAAACCCAAGCTACACATTTAATCAGGAAACATTGGTATTATACTATGAACCAGACACTGTTCAATGCTAGGTTATGAAAATATGTAAACATTTCTTTAATGTCTGCATCTTCTCCAACCACCCCGGCCCTCAAGCTTTGCTATTGCTTTCCATGTTATTCATGAAATTATCTTGACTATTGGCCAAATACATAGTCATTGGCTAAATATTTATAATGCATTCTAAGCCTAGGATAATGCAGAGGTGATACACTAATTAGTAACACTAGCTTAGTGTACTACCCAATAAATTATGACATAATTACTATTAACACCTCTCAACAGGAACTAGCAGCTCTCATGCTCAGAGTAATCATTCACAGATTGCAATTTATTTCTTTTCTCATGCCTGTCTTAATTCACTCATAAAAACTTAAGAAATAAATACTTTAAGGATTAAATTCAAATTAACTCCAACTTATAACTTATATTTGAATGGCAGTTAAATGGAAAGAAATGCTTTGGATCTTTTTCTTTGTTCTAAATTAGTTAACATGTTTTGAGGTACTATGTGTTGAGATTATAAAATCAAATAAATACAGTTACTTGTCAATTCTCCTTTTAATACGTACAAAAAAAAAAAAGAGCAAAATGTGTCTCAGTTTGTGTTAGAAATTCAAGTGTATATATAAATTATACAAAAATTATTTAGTTTCATCAATCTGGATTTTATTTACTTACTTCTATTTAAACTACAGTGTGATGAGCTAAAGGAATTACTATGCACCTCTTTCCCTCAGGGTCAATCTCATTTTAGATGACATTAATTATGCCATATCTACCACTGGATCTGCACAGATATCAAGAATTTTCCTATTTATGGCGTTTTCCTAATTGTTTCTTAAATGTGAAATAGGAATCTTAAGTCAGTTCTTACACTAGTACATTAAATTCCACTGCCTCTGGTCTGTTCTAAGACATTACTCTAGCTAGCCTCCCTTCATTTTCTTTCATAATCAACTTTCATGGAATCACTTCCCTAATTACATATGTATGGATTTCTCTCTTCTTATAAAGGAAAAAAGAAAGTTTTTTTTTTGTTGTTGTTGTTGTTGTTGTTGTTTTTTAACTTCACTTCCTTTGCCAGCAATTGTCCCATGTCTTTGTTTCTCTTTGCTATGAAATTGCTCAACAGAGCTGTTCATTCTTGCTCTCTCTCATTTGTTTTTACTGTAGTTCCTTAGATCTACTTTTTCAAACAGGCTTTCATTATCACTGTGGAAGCAAAACTTCTCTTGTTAAGGTGAAAAAAAAAAATTTCCACATTCCTATATTTAATAGTCAATTCTTTCTATACATCCTACTCAATAAAAGGCTGCCCCTATGTCAGCATTGGACACTGTTTTTCTCATTTTTATTATTAACTTGTGTTTCAGGACATATACTCTTTGGGGTTTCTCTTGTATGTATGTATATATGTATGTATTTATTTATTTCAATGATATGCAAAAACATAAAAGATATGCATAGTAAGGGGGTATGATATAATGTCCAATACATGTATACATTGTGTGATACGTGTGATGTTTAAATCCACTCTCTGGAATTTTTTCTTGCCATATTGTTTCTCCTCTGTTGTCCAGTCACTTAGTGTGTTGATGATGGTTTGCCCACTTTTCTTCTCTAACCATTCCATCTGTGATTTCATCTGTGCCCATGATTTTAAATACCATCTATGTGTCAACTTACATTTATATATTACCCAGATGTCCTGCAGGTGCTCTAGACATACAACCACTCTCTTGGCATTTTCACTGGGATTCCTAACAGATTTCCCAAACTCAACTGAATTCCTAGCAAACAGCTTTACCTGCAGTCTTCCTTCTTGGTTGATGAAACTATCATCCTTCCAGTTGCTCAGTTGGAAGTTATTTGACTTCATGTTCCTAACTCATGTACTATGAAATTCTCTGGCTTCACCTTAAAAACATATCCATAGTTCGATTTCTTATCACAACCTCCACTGCTGTCATTCTGATCAACATTCTCATCGATCACCTGGATTACAGCAATCACTTTCTAATTGATTTATTTTCTTCCACTCTTCTCTGTTCCTCCTCAACACAGAAATGAAAATGATTCTTCTAAATTAAGTTATATTGTGGGCTTTTTGTTGTTCTTCAAACACTCAGGCATAATCCTCCCTGAGGTCCTCACCCTTGATAAATGCATGGCTAAGCCTTTCATCTGTTTTCCATCTTGTTCAAATGTTATTTTAAGGGAACCTATCTTAATCACTATTTTAAAAATTGGAATCCATTTATCTCTCCTCTATTTCCCCATATAATTTTATCCCCATGTAATTTTATCATGTCTATATTTTAGTATTGGTTTCCTTTCACTAGAATACAAACTTCACAAGGATAGGTATTTTTTCTTTCTTTTGACAATAAGAGGTAATAGGGTTCATTTTATTTTCTGGTACCAGGAATTGAACTCAGGGGTGTTTTCACCACTGATTCACACTACCAGTCCTTTTTAAATTTTTTTTTTATTTTGAGACGGGATCTCACTGCTAAGTTGCTGAGGCTGGCTTTGAACTTGTGATACTCCTGACTCAGCCTCCAGAGCAATTAGGAGGTAATGGGGTTCTTTATCATTCACTACTATTACCCACATGCCTAAAGCAACACCTGGCTCAAAGTAGGGTCTCAATACATAGTTACTGAATAAATGAATTGGTGTGCTTAGTATGTACCAGACAATGTGCTATATCGATTACCTCATTTTATCTTGTGAGGAATTTTATGAGGTGGTTATTATTATGTTGCTGCAGGTAGGAATGATGAAATGAAACCTTTGCCATTGTAGATAATGTTACCAAAGTTATATGGTCATCAATAGCAAAGATGGAATTTAAACCTAGGTAGCTTCAATTCAAAGCCTGTGCTTCTAATCTCTAGTGCTTCCCATCTTAAAATTAACACATTATTATATCTAAAGCATATATAGAAAAATAGGTCAAACTCTGAAAACAAATTTTCTGGTGATATTTGTGGAAAATAATAGCTCCTCTTCTTGACAACAACAAAAAATCATTGTTGTTGACATTTGACATTTAGAATTTATCTTACACCTTAATGAAATATATCAACTAAGCCATTTCCTGCTTTCATGAGTGTGAGTTGTGACATGTCAAGTCTAATATACTCACCATGAGAACAGGCAAATACAGATTGAAATGCTTGTGAAAAGTGTACTGAACTGTTTTGACCCTTTGGTGGCACAGTGACAGAATAGTCTTTTCCTTAGGAAATAGGAATAGCATGAAACCTGTCACCATTGGCAAGAAAAAGTATGAGAAAATAAGTAGTCATCATTTTCAATTTAGAAATTTATAGTATCAACATGGCTTTTCTTTCTCTCCATGTTAATTTGGCAGTTTGTACATGTGGTTATACATTATTAAGTTAATGATTATTACATTTTTAGACTTTCAGATTCTTAAACTGACAATTTAGCTCCACATTTTATAGATGCATTGAAAAATAGGTTGCTTTTTTTTTTCAGTAAACAGTTAATGTGACCTGCTTGCTACTCACAAAAAATATGTTTTTGTAATATTTCTGAGGTATTAATTTGTGACTCTATTTTAGTCTCTTGTACATTTTATATTGAGGAAAACATAATAAAGAAATCCAACATATTTTGAGATTTTTGAACTTTCGTTACAAATGAATCATTCTAATACTTTCACTTAAATTATGATGCATGATTTTATATTATCATTATCATTGTTTTTGTTATTATTTATACTAATAGCATTTTCTGTAGTTTATGACATTATTATTTATATTATATTATGTACTATATTTTATGAATTATGACTTACCTTAGATGGGTCTTTATTTTTTATTTGCTTTTATTTTGAAAATTTGAAAACCTTTAGAAAAGTAGAAAGAGGAATAATAGGAAATTTGTGTGCTCTTCACCTAGATTAATCAGTTTTTAAGATTTTGCTACAGTGGTAACCTCTACCTCTTTCTTTCTCTCTCTTCCACCATACACTTACAGAGACTTGTTGATTTATTTTACTGAACCATTTCAAAGTAAGGGACAGAAACATTCTAATAATAAGAATCTTTCCTTCTTTCCCTTCTTTTTTTTTTTTTTTTTTTTTTTTTTTTTTTTTTTTTTTTGTGGTACCGGGGATTGAACTCAGGGGCACTCGACCCCTGGGCCACATCCCCAGCCCTTTTTTGTATTTTATTTAGAGACAGGGTCTCACTGAGTTGCTAAGTGCCTCGCCATTGCTGAGGCTGGCTTTGAACTCGCGATCCTCCTGCCTCAGCCTCCCAAAGTGCTGGGATTACAGGCGTGCGCCACCGCGCCCGGCTTCCCTTCTTTATATAATGAAATTGAGTACCTAAGAAGTGAAGTTTCTAAATGTATAAATCTAACAGGTTACTGAGTTGGATTTCAAGCTTAAGAACATCACATTTCAGACTACACTCCTATAAACAATGTGATATCCCTGCATTTGAGTGAACCCTATTCGAGTATGTGTGTACTATTTATTGTTTAATGTTGATAAATTTCTGCATACATCCTCTCTCATATACCAAATGCAGTAATATCATTGCTTCAAAATTACTAACATTGTTTGGAAGGCTTATTATTGGCAAACAAGGGACAGAAATATTAAATAAATAATTTTAGGGTTTCACTAGATTTTTTTTTCTGTTTTATCAAATAGTGTCAAAACCTGACAAAGCAAGAATGCATCAAAGAATAATTCATTTGTAAAAGCCTAGGCAGAGTGATTTTGTTAGATCAAGGACAGAGCTTGAAAAAAGTGTTGTAGCTGATAAATATTTGCAATTTTCATCTTACATATCCCAATCCCACAGAATCTATTCTACCGTATATTTGATATTTTAAATTTTTACTAAGTCAGAGAAGCTTCATGCCAGAAGTGCCAAGTGAGTGATATGTTTGCTATAATTAGGTCAGTAGTAAAGCAAACAAAACTTCCCATTAATGTATCAGTGCCCTTGAAGTCATGACTGGGCAATGGATTTAACTATGGAGAGATTCATAACCATGTTTGCCTTCATGAACAAAACTGCAGAGGTAGTTGGCATGTAGCTCTGTGATAGAGTGCCCGCCTAGCAAGTGCAAGGCCCTGGGTTCAATCCCCAGTAACCAAAACAGGGAAGATGGCAAGGACAGCTTCTATGTCTCTCCCATATTTCAAAACTCAACTGAATTCACCAAATTGACTACATCTAACTCACAGCTAGCATGCTACTTGAAAGGATATTGATGAAAAATTGTGCTATTTCTTAAGTCAAATGAAGTTTGGAATGGCTGAGTACCAAAGTCTCATGCCTCCCTCACCTGTTATAAATAAAACTGAGACTATTGCCTTATCATCAGTTCCTTTTACTCTCTTAGTCTTTTTGCCTGCTGTTATGGACTGAATTGTATACCCATAAATTCATATGTTAAAGCCTACCTACCTTTTAATGTGAAGGTATTTAGAGAGGGGTCCTTTAGGAAGTAATTAGGTAGCGAGGGTGGAGTTCTCATGATGGGATTAGTGTCCTTATGAGAAAAGACATTAAAGACATTCCTCTCCTTCATGATGTGAAGATAAATTGAGAAGACAGACATCTAAAAGCTAGGAAGGAGCTCCTCCCTTACCATGAACCAAATCTGTCAGTACCTTAATCTTAGACTTCCAGTCCCAAACTGTGATAAATAAAGGTCTATAATTTAAGGCCCCCAGTCAATGGTATTTGGGTACAGCAGCACAATCTGAGTATCTATATACTCTCATTCTTTCCTTGACTACTTTGTGGTCTTGCTATATTACTGACCTTTCTACCTCATATTCTAATTTGTCTTCCTGGAAAATATACATAACTTTTTAATGTTTTATTAGTGAAGTATAGTTATATAACAGTGGGGTTCATTTTGACATAATCAGACATGCAAAGAATATGATTTGCTCCATTTCAGTTCCCAGTGCTTCTTTTTCCTTTCCCTCCTCCCTCCCCTTTATCATCCTTCCTCTAATCTACTGGTTTTCCTTCTATTTATTTATAGTTTTTAAGATTGATGCTTTAGAAGTATACATAAAGATGAAATTTACTGTGGCATATTCATAAATGCAAATGGTATAATTTGGTCAAATGGAAGGGAGATCCATGTAACAAATAACTTTTACTGAGACTTCTAGTCAGACTTTCATTCTCTTGCCCTTAACACTCTTTTTATGTTATACATAATAATTTTCCTTCACATGAATTTTGATATATCTAATAATTTGATCATTTGTTCCTTTTATTTTGATGTCTGAATAATATATTCACTAAATTCATAATGAATTTAGGCAGAAAATACTTTCTGCCCCTTTAAAGATGTCCTGTTCTAAAACTTTTAAACTTAAAAAAAAGTACTAATTCTAATCTTATAAATAGATTTAATTTGCCTTTAAAATCTTTTTTTTTTTTTTTTTTTTGTAATTGTCTCCTCAGTCTTGTGTTAGGTAATGGAGCTGAAATGATGAATAGACAAAGTTCCCACATTTATAAACTTGCAGAGAAGTGAGGGAAAGGACATATAAATAGGCCATTTCAAAATGTGCTACTAGCATTTAGAACAAACATAAATGATTTATTAAACTGAGGTATAATAAAAGCTGCCTGAGGATATGACACTTCAGATGAGTCCTAAACAATAAATAGGAATTTTCAAAGTAAACTAATAAAATCTGAATTATAAATGTATAAAATAAGGTTTTCTTATGTAATGATTTTTCTCTCTTGTATTGCTATGTATGGGACTATATTCCTAGTACACAAAATTAATTTGTTAGAGTGAAAAAATAATTTCCTAAGTTCTTCAATTCCTATGAAAATTATCAAGACTGAAGGACTCAGGTCACACAGTTTCCTCTATGGTTTATAGAGGAGGTTCCTTTTCTCTCTGTGCAATTGGGTGTTCAGGTTTACTGCAAGAAAGGGAGAAGAAAGTGAAGTAGAGGAAGTGAAAAGCCAGAACCATCAATAAGTCTGAGGTGCACCATAGTAGTTAATTTTCTTTTGTTATATCTATTATTTATTATACCAGACAGACTAATAACCAGTTTCTCCTAAGTGCTGAGTTGAGTGTGGAAGTGTACAAGCCTTAAGTGAATCCAGTTTTTCTATTCAGTGTGTCATGGGAGAAACTTTAAGCTTTAATCACTTTTATGTCCTGTTAGGATGTGTTGTTTGTTTTTTTTTTTTTTTTTTTTTTTTTTTTTTTTTTTTTGTTCCACACAGTCTTGACATCTCTCTCTTTTATTTTTGGTACTGGGGATTGAACCCAAGTGTGCTTAACCACTGAGCAACATCCCCAGCCCTTTTTATATCTTATTTAGAGTCAGGATCTCATTAAGTTGCTTAAGGCCTCACTAAATTGCTGAGGCTAGCCTTGATCTCACGATCCTCCTGTCTCAGCCTCCTGAGTCACTAGGATTACAGGTGTGCAGCATTATGCCCGGCCTTGACATATAACTCCTACCTGCCCAAATGATTAGGTATAGAGTTTATAATAAACTTATGAATCAGCAGAGATTCAAAAGGCTACAAAACACAAATATCTTGAAAACAAATGGTCATATTTCTTCAATTTCTAAAAAGTCCAGACCAGAATAATTATGCCTGAAGACTCATCACTCCAAAGAAATGTTACTCTAGCTACACATATGTAGTATCTATTAAATCAAAGACATTGGAAAAGTTAATGCCTCCTCATATTCTTCCAGGCTCCTTGATGTTTCATAAATCCACCATTCATACGGTCATTTTTAAGAGTAAAAGTCATGAATTAACCATTTAAACTATAAAAAGATCTGTTTAATAGAAACTAAGTTACCTAAAGAAATTATGCAAATTATTGGATCTGACCACATTTACCTAAATGAAGTAAAATTTTGGTCTTCCTCTTCCTACCAGATTATAAGACATTTTATTTTGTTTGTTTGTTTTTAGCAAGACAGTAGAATATTTTGAAATATTGTACATACATAGAATAAGTATAACTTGTTCCAATTAGGATATCATCATGTATTCATATATGCTGATCAGAAAGATATGTCTCATTCATTCTACTGTCTTTCCAATCCCCACCTCTCTTCCCTTCCCTTCATTCCTTTGTCTAGTTCAATGAACTTCTGCCCTTACCATCCCTTGATTTGGGTTAGCATCCACATATCAGAGAGAACATTCTACCTTTGTATTTTTTCCAGACTGGTTTATTTCACTTAGTATGATATTCTCCAGTTCCATACATTTACCAGCAAATGCCATAATTTCATTCTTTATTGCTGAGTAATATTCCATGTGTATACATACCACATTTTCTTTATCCATTCATCTGTCGTAAGGCACCTAGTTTGGTTTCATATCTCGGCTATTGTAAATTGAGCTGCTATAAATGTTGATTTGGCCCAGTCACTGTATTATGCTGATTTTAAGTCCTTTGGGTATATATGGATGAGTGGGTATCAAGGTCAAATGGTGGTTCCATTCCAAGTTTTCTAAGGAATCTCCATACTGCTTTCCAGAGTGGTTGCACCAATTTGCAGTCCCACCAGCAATGTATAAGTGAATATTTTCCCCTACATCCTCACCAACATTTACCCTGCACAAACTCAACTCAAAGTGGATCAAGGACTTAGGCATTAGACCGGAGACTCTGCACCTACTAGAAGAAACAGTAGGCCCAATTTCCACCATATTGGTTTAGGAACTAACTTCCTCAATAAGACTCCTAAAGCACAAGAAGTAAAACCAAGATTCAGTAAATGGGATTATATCAAACTAAAAAGCTTTCTTCACAGCAAAGGAAATAACAAGAACATGAAGAGAGAGCCTAGAGAATGGGAAAAAATCTTTACCACCCGCACCTCAAGACAGAGCATTAATCTCCAGGATAGACAAAGAACTCAAATAACTTAACTCAAAAATAAATATATAAATAAATAACCCAATCAATAAATGGGGTAAGGAACTGAATAGACACTTTGCAGAGAAAGAAATACAAATGGTCAAAAAATATACGAAAAAATGTTTACCATTTCTAGCAATTAGAGAAATGCAAATCAAAACTACACTGAAGTCGGGCACAGTGGAGCTCTCCTGTTATTCCAGAGACTTGAGAGGCTGAGGCAGGAGAATTGTGAGTTCAAAGCTAACCTCAGCAACAGTGAGGCACTAAACAACTTAGTGCGACCCTGTTTCTAAATAAAATACAAAATAAGATTGGGAATGTGGCTTAGTGTTTGAATGCCCTGAGTTCAATCACTGGTCACCCCCCAAAAAAGAAAAAATAAAATAAAATAAAAACTACACTGATATTCTATCTCACTGTGGTAAGAATGTCAATTATCAAGGTGTTTTCATTATTGTTTGTTTTTTATCAAGATAATATTCCAATGAGCATCTGCTCTTCCAGACAAAGCCATCATTCACTGTTGATCACCTTGAAGTCCTAGTTTAAACCCTGAGAACATCTGTGGTGATGGATAGGGTAGGAAATACTGAAAGAAAGAATAGGCATTTCATTCTTTTTTTTAAAGTATTTATTTGCTTTAGTTGTACACAATACAACGCATTTATGTTTACATGGTGCTGAAGATGGAACCCGGGCCGCACACATGCTAGGTGAGCACTCTACCACTGAGCCACAACCCCAGCCCATCATTCTTTTTTTTAATCCGAGGTCTATGGCATCACTGATTTGCAAACAGAGTCTCACAAATTTTTTCTCTAACCCCAACTTCATTTTCTATCTGAGTTCAAAATCAGTTTTGTAGGCCAGTGAAGTTCAAAGCCAACATTTTTCAGTACTCCTAATCTCGCCTATCTTTTTTCCCTAAGGTCATGAACACTTTTTTTTTTTTTTTTTCCTTTCCTTCACTTTTATCTTCCAATGTATTGAACTCACAAGGGTCCACATAATACCAATAGCTTATGAGTCAAGACCTAATTAAGATTTTTAAGAACACCAAGGTATACAATTAGTAAGTAATTATAAAGAAGAGGGGGATGAGAAGGAGGAGAAGGAGAAGGAAGAAGAAGAAGGAGGAGGAGGAGGAGGAGGAGGAGGGGGAGGAAATTGATGTATTAATTGTAGGGTTGTTTACAAGAGCTTCCAGTAAATCAAATATAGCAGTAATTCACAAATGCAGATCACTCTGGTTGGGATTAGTCCAGTTATAACTAATTAGTGTAGACTAGGCTTTCTAATGAGGCCCAGATTTGACTTTGACTTCCAATTTTCCTACCTCTGACTTCCCTTATGATTCATCAAAATATAAAAAGATAATAACATATTGGATGCTTCCCATTTTGCTGGGTGCCAGGCATACAGAAATGATTTAGAAATGTTTTCTGCCGAAGGACTCAACAACAATCCATTGAATTAGTCCAACTGCTCCTATGTTTCCCTGTCAGATTGCTTCCTCCTGTCTCTTCTGCTCTCTCACAGTGTTGATTTTGTGTAAATCAAGATGCCCTATACTCTCAATACTGTCTTGTTCTTCATTTTGGATCTATGGCCTAATCTATGGCATTTCACAGAAAATGTATTGTTGGGGTATGAAATTACCGCAGTAAGAATCTTTCCTTCTTTTAAAAGTAAGGATTTTAGTATCCTACACCTTTTACCTGGTTAAGATGCATTTACTGTTAGACTCATCTTTAACAATCCCTTATTATTACTGCAATAATGTTGGCAACATATCTGCTTTACAGCAAGATGTCATTATTCATTTGTTGCTTATTTGTTCTTTAGGTCAATAGCAATTAAGCTCATGTAGTGCACTGGATTGTGAGGCTCTGTTTCTGCCTGTTGGTTGACTGGGCTTTGACTCCAGAGTTTCTACTTTAGTTCTGCTTCATGTGTCCTCTCATGATTGGAATACCAAATAGCAAGAGTCCTAGAAGTGGAAGCAAAAACAAGTGAAACTTCTTATAAAGTATAAAGCATTTATCAAAAAAAACTCTCAGCGAACGTCTCATTGCACTTTATTGCCCCTTATTGCCTTAAGCCTGGCCAATCCTAAACCAATCATCTCTAAATGGAATGGCATTACTAGGATTAATTAGATTAATCAAAGTCCAAACCTGGAGCCAGATAGATGCACCAGGATGGAGACCAAACACTAAGCCAACCTTACAAGTGAGCTGTGGTTCAAACTTATATCCAAACATAAAAGGAAACAGGTTTTCCCTGATGAAGGATGAATAACATATGTAAATCCCACACATATGATTCTTTTTGTAAAATTGGGACTCCTCCAGTTTCACTATTGTTTGTCTTCAGTATAAATATTTCCCCTATTTGTTCCTAGGAGTATCTGCATCAGCATCACTGGGAACATTGTTAGAGATGCAGATTCTTGAGAAACTCTTAGAAACTCTGAAGTGAGACCCAGAACTAGGAGTTTTAATAAACTCTCTTCCATATGTTCCAACTATTTGAGAACTGTTTTCTGAGGTTATTGCTTTTTCCACTTACATCTAATTGTATTTACCTAAGTGATGTCTAATGGTTTTAGTTGCCAGGACTAGATAAATAAAATTAATCCCTGGGAAACTGTGAATAGATTTTTGCCACAGCAGAATCAGCAGTGAACATTGCTATTGTTACTAGAAAAAGCTTCTCAATGTGGACCAGAATATTGTCACCACCACTACAATCATAGTCATTAAGTCTATTACCAGTCTTTGCCATAGACCTGACACTGGGGGTCCCAGAAAATCAGGTCCAGCCACTCACCCCAAAAACCAAACAGAAAAAAATAATGGCAAAAAGCCGGAAAGGAACTTTAGTGAATGTAGTCATATTAGGAAGATGTGTGAGATCAAGTATCTCAACCCTGACTTCAGGGACACTGACATGAACTTTAGCTTTAAAAATAGGAGGAATTGAAGCAGAAGGTTAGAGGTATGCAAGATTAAATAGTTTTGGTCAAACTGTGATCTGGTTGATCATATTTCATTTCTGATTCTTCAAGGTGACACCAGAGAAGTCTTTATCGCTTGTGGGGCAATCACTATTTGCTTTGTAAGATGTTTTATTTATCAGACCTGTGATCCTGGAAGGATCTCAGTTCCCCTGAGATGATTGTTCCTCCTTAGGGAAGGCAGTTTTATCAGGGGATGATCTGCCTACAAGTCTTATTGTTCCTAGGGACAATGACTGGAGATCTCTAGTCACCAGTTCATAGGTCTAGAATAGGACCTTGTAAAAATTGGCACCTGAATGTCCCTGGAAATAAAGATACAAAATGAAAGCAGAGATGCCAATCTTTATCCTGCTTTCAGTTATCTGCTGGGCATCTGCAAGCCCAAAACAAATGTCATTGCTTTTTAGCAAAAGCAGTCTCTCAAATTCCCTCTTCTAAATCTGTAACCCAAAGGTTCTGTTCAGCTGCTCACTGGTAGCCTGTGAGTATTCTTTCCCCCACAAAAAAATAAGCTGAGATGTTTGAGCTGAGTAAACTATGAACTTTCCATTTGGAAGTAATGACAATAATATTCAATTATTATCTGAACATTACATTATAGGGAGTGGAAATGTATGTGAAAATTTACTATCCCCTTGATATCTTGAAATTTTCATTTTATTATTATTTTTAAAATGTGTATCTATTTCAGAAAATTAGTCTGGAAATCTGAGGAGAACCTTAAATGATAACCCAAAGATTGAATTAACTGTTAATATATGTTCTGATTGGTGTCAAAAAGAAATTCCTTCAATTTATAACAATCCTCTTTAGATTAAATACAACAAATGACCTAATCACTCTGCATGTGATATTGGGTTCTGTTGATTAGGTAACTCTCATGACATTTTAAAGTAATTATAAGCATTTGCTCATATTGGATTTGAACATTAGAACCATGAAATTAGAGCATGGGTTCTCATATCCTTATATAAGAAGTATGAAATAAATGTTATTAAAAACATTGGATAGCAGAGTTATCTACATTTAACTTAATGTTGACATATGGCTTTGAATTTTCTCATGCACATTAGAATTTATAAAGAAAATAAAGGCCATATAGTATATGCTGTTTTACAAAAAATTTATACCTGGGGTGGGGGATCTAACTCATGTTAGATTTTACAAACACTTAAAACTAGAAGTAAAGTTTGTATCATTCCTTTTGAAATATTCACGTATGCATCACAGATAAATGTATGTAAAATAGCTTTAGTTTATGAAAGAATTGAAGTACTGATTTCAGAAGAGAGAAACTCCAAAGATCAGAACAATTTAAACTTGTATATTTACAATGCCTTTAGTTTTTCACAAACCTATGGGGGTTTTAATTAAATTATGTGGACATTAAAATAACATTTGGAAAAATCAAGAAGACAATTGTGGTAAAATTTCTTTTTACAAGGATTATATACGAAAATGCAGAATCATATAGCTACAAGGGAACTTCTTATTGCTTGTCTAGTTTATAAATCATAACATAAAGTACTACCCACTGCAAGCAAGAGACCAGGATTTTTAAGGTGGTATATAATATAAAATACCCATGAAGTGAAAGATTTTTAGGCTCTACCTCCTTAGCTGTTTAGGTCACCATTTTATTTCTTAGACTTTCCTTATCTTTTCCCTACACCCAAATCCTTTCAACTCCAAATTTTAATGTAAAGATGAGACAAAATTTTAGAAATTGGAAATCTTTTCCACTAGCAAAAAAAAAAAAAAAAAAAAAAAATCTATAATATGGCTGTTGTTGGGGGAAATATAATTAAAAATGTAATCTCTTGTGAAACAGAAAGCCTCTCCACAAAAAGTAATATAAAAAGGAAAATTGTTTTGTTATTGAATAAGCATTAAACAAGAATGAGATGTGCATCTCAGGCAGCTTGCTAAACAAATGGAGAGATAGAAAGATATATGTTCTCAAGGTAAAAAAAAAAAAATATCTAGTCCTCAAGTAAGAGAGATCGTTGCCACAATACACATAGTTCATCATAAATTCAATCTGTAATGGGGGTAACCATCTCTGCTGGCTAATTGGCTTCATCCAAAGAAAAAATTCACCCTTATATCTTTATGAAAGTAGATGGTTTTCACTACAATGGTCAAAGGGAAGGGAGGAGAAGGGAGGGAGCAAGGGGGGGATGGAGGGGGAAAAAAGAAAAGGTGGTTGAATAAGATGGATATCATTATTCTAAATGCATGATTGAAGACTTGAATGGTAGGAATATACTTTGTATACAAATAGTTTTATGTAAAAAGATGCTCTATATGTGCATTATGAATTGTAATACATACTACTATTATAAATACAACAACTTTGAATTAAAAAAAAGAAAGTAGTTGGTTTTGAAACTTAAAGTGATGGTAGGCTCCTATTTTCTCACAGCAACTGGACGGTGAGGATACTGCCTTCCTTGATGATTACATTTCAGAGAGAAGGCTTTCAAGTCTTAGAGGAAACATGACTGATAATTTTTGAGAATGGCAAGGGGCTTAATTAGCATTTGAAGAGAGTTATATACTTTTTAATAAGACAGAAATCATTGAAAATTTCCAGTTCTATAAAGTAAAATCTCTAAGATAAAGGGAGGTGAAGGAAGTTTCCTCTTACTTTCAATAGGGGAAATTAAGTTTTTTAAAATTTGTATTTGCCATTATACTGTCCTTTCACTTTCTAAGAGACAGTCTTTACCTTTTTCTGAATTTGTTCTACTCAATAAATAACCTCATTTTCATAGGAGGTAATGTAGTAGGTTTATAAGACAAGAAAAGTTGCTGCATGAGAGGAAAACCAAACTAATAACCTTAAATAAGTTTCAGAAAATATTAAAAATCTATTAAACTCTTTTCCTTTCAAAATTTAAGTAATTTTTCTTCTTGTTTCTCTAAACTATTATTAATTTACTTAATTTTTACAGTAATTTAGATTGAACCTAGGTGTCATCCATGTCAGACAAGTGCTCTACTGAGCTACATCCCAAATCATTTCTTTGTCTTATTTGAGACAAGTGTTAGTAAATTGCCCAGGGTAGCCTCAAACTTGTGATCCTCCTACCTCAGTCTCCTGGGCAGCTGGGATTACAGGTGTATACCACCATGCCTGGCTAAACATTATTTCTAAAGCAATGTGAAAACTGCATTGAATACCTTTTTAATGCTTTGCATTAAAAAAAAAAAAAGTCAAAATTTCGATTTCTTTGTAATCACATCTTTATTCTTCCAATGATCTCCAGGCAAAACTATACAACCTTCTTTGAGGATGTTCTATGGTAAAGAGTCCCAAGGGAAACTGGATAAAAGACTCTGGGGTCAAATAAGCTTTAGAAAATCTTTGTATAATTGTTTTTTTCAACATAAAAGTCATGCTAATTAGTGGGCCATTGAATAGTTTTAATGTTTTGGGGTCATTTTCTTTTTTAAAAAATGGAATGGAATAGAGAATTTCAGAGGACATTGTTTATAATAATCTTTATAGTGTTATGTGTTCTATAAAACATGTTTTGCAGTTAATTATTTTTATATGTGTATGTCAAAATATATATGAATATTTAAACACAGTTATGTTTAAATGTGTACTAGGATCAATCACTGGAAATAAATGAAGACTATTCAAATGAGAATAAGCTAAGTCTATTTATTTAGAGATTACAAGGGAAGCAGTCCCCATCACTTATGTTTGACAGAGAATCAAATGCATTCCAGGGAGTAGAGAACTTTATAGTTTAAAAAGTAGGGACTCCAGTTATGCTCTCATTGGAGTTGTTGCCATGGGGAAGCTGGAACTAGACCAGGCAGAAGAGAAACTGTTTTTATGATTGGGTATGGTAACATATTTTGGTTTTCTTGATTGATACTGAATTGGAAGTGGGAAGAAAAACAAAATTCACTATTATTGACCAAGTCTGATCTTTCTTGCTCTTGATTGTTTCAGAGACTATAATTTAGCTACTTGGACTTCTTAAATGGGTTAGACATGTATGTATCATTGTGATCTGGTTATTGTCCACTGTGTGTATTTGGTTTTACAGATTAAAAGAAAAATCTCTCTTAATAACCCATGAAATTTATGTGGTTTTAGCAAATTTGTTTTATATTCTTTTTGAATCATTTATCTTTACCTGCCCTTCTTACTGCGAATAAGTTAAAAGTTATAATTTTTTTTTTTCTTTTCTACCAGAGTTTATCATCTCTGTTTTGTTCACAGTTCTAATACCTGTCATTTTTCTTTCCTTGAATATTCCAATAGATACCTCCAGGTTATTTTCTGAGTCTGTTCTTATAGATTTCAGAATAGTTTTCTTTCTGTTGTTTTTTTTACTCCAAAATCATTAGTGTCTACTCCATGCTTGCTCAGTAATTCCACTGACCACATATGAGAAATTCTGCACTTTCTAGTAAAATTTGCCTTTCCACTCAGATCTTGAAAGATATTTCCTTTTCAAACTTTGGTATGTCTCCTTTTCCTTCTGTAGCATATTTACTAATTTCCATCTATAAAGCCTTCTTCAATCACTAGGGACCATAGCAAATTCAACTTCTCTCTTGTGACCATCCTAATACCTGCCTACTTCAAATGTGGAAATGATCTTTTTTTTTTTTTTTTTTTGTACCAGGGATTGAACTCAGGAGCACTTGACCACTGGGCCACATCCCCAGCCCTTTTTTGTATTTTATTTAGAGACAGGGTCTCACTGAGTTGCTAAGTGCCTCGCCATTGCTAAGGCTGGCTTTGAACTTGCAATCCTCCTGCCTCAGCTTCCCAAAGTTCTGGGATTACAGGCGTGCGCCACCACGCCCGGCCCAATGCGGAAATGATCTTACCTTTGAATTTCTGAAACATCTTGAATATATAATATCACACTTGTCACATATTGACTTGTATTTAAATTATATATATACACAGATATATATATATATATATATATATATATATATATATATATATATATATATATATAAATTATTCTGTTCTCATACAGAATCTGTACCTTAGCCAAATTTTTAACCCTTATAGCCCAAAAAACTGTCAGGTACATACTATGTTGTTGAATAAATTAAGCCAAATAATTGATTTTTATCTATTCTTCAGTCTCCAAAGAGTACAACCCAAATATAGCTTACTATGTTTCTAAAATCATAGTAATTGTTTATATAATTTGAGAAGAGCTAAAATGCAGGTAACTTGCTAAGTTATATGACAATTCATACTTAAACAAAAGTATAGATGATTCATTGAGAGTCCTTCCCTGGGAATAGATTTTTTATTGTACATAGGGCCCCAGGATCCTCAAAGTTAGACCAAGACAATGGAGAAGTGGTTATCAAAATAGCCCTCAGAAGCCTGGCACAGTGGCACTTGCCAGTAATCCCAGTGGCTTGTGTGACTGAGGCAGGAAGACTGTGAGTTCAAAGCCAGCCTCAGCAACTCAGTGAGACCTTGTCTCTAAATAAAATACAAATGAGGGCTGGGGATGTAGTTCAGCGGTCCAGTGTCCCTGAGTTCAATCCCTTGAACCAAAAGAAAGGAAAAAAAAAAATCCCCAGAGAAACCAGATCCAAAGACATAGAATTAGAGTAAGTCAATGTTTCCACATTCATTACCACTACAGCAAAATGCCTGATCAAATGTTGTGTTTATCTCCTTGAGTAAACAACTAATCTAGTTCCCCCACCCCACACTGACTAGCCTAGCACATATGCTATCTTAATATCTATTCATTAGAGTAAAAGCATTATGTAGATAGTCTCAGCACTTAAGTCCATAGAGGGCTAACACTGTTTCAACATGATTATTTTTAAAGCAAAAGACATACTCTGCTCATTTGTTGCATTCTGGATTTTCTCAATGTGATCTTTTATAATCACAAATAAAAATGGTGTTTTTTTATACTTGCCTTATAGATATACAAAGCTATACCTCAAAGTAATTATAAGTCCTTTTACCATCTGGTAGATACAGTAAGAGCAATAGTGTTCTGAAGTTTTTCTGATGGCAGCTGTTGAGCTGCTAACATTTGTGGTTCTTTCGAAAGAAAAATCCATTTACTTTGATTGCTATTATAGTTCAGAAAATATTGATCTATCCCTGCTTGCAAACTCTTTTAAAAAGGTAGCTACAGAGATTTAGACAAAAATCTATATTTCACTTTGTTCTTTCATTCAAGGTACTTCAAAGGAAAATGTATAAAAAATAGACAGGTTAAGTGAGATTGCAAGTGAACAATGCTATGTGGAGTCTTCTTATAAAAAAGAATGCTTCCTGATACTTTCATTTTACTGCTCCATTATTAGACTATAAGCTCCTAAGGGAGTAGGTCAAGTCTCTTTAATTGATTCTGTATCTTGTATAGTCTATTTCATATGAGATTAGGTGACTGTTGCTCTGTATGTTTTGTTTGGTGTGTACACCCAGCAGGCTTTTTCAATGGGTACTTCTGCTTAGAATAAAGTCAAAGGCCCTTCACATCATACATGTGTAGCACCACATCTTTTTAAACTCATCTCTTTCCTTATCCTCCTTGTACCCAAACTCCAGCCATACTGAACTCCTTGTATTTTTCCAAATGTGCCAGTTTGTTTTACACTGTCATTCTTTGGGACAGATATTCCCTTCTATCTAATGTACAACAATCAACCACCCCCAATACATGCAAATCTGCCAAATCTCAGTTCATGTTTAAATTCATAAATTATTTTTATCTTTTTACACTTGAGCAGAACTTTTTATTTTCTTCTCCATGTCTTCAATATATCTTATTCTAAAAATGCATTATTTATCTTATTCTTAAATATCTATATGCTTATCTTTTTCTAGTAGACAGTAATAGATTTGTTTTATTCACCTCCATAGTCCCAATATTTAAGACACAGCAAAATTTCAAGACATTTTTCTTGAATGAACATACGAATTAACAGATTAATGAATAAATAAACATTTGAATAAATAAGGACGACATGCCTGAAAAATTGATACTGAAATGTTCTGGAGTAGTTAGCTGACTTACTGAAGGCATCTACGGATTTGAGATTTTTCCCAGTAAACCTTCCCTTGAGTACTGGGTTTCCTAGCCTCAGTCAGCCTGCCACATGTTTCATTTGGCTGAGAAACAGTACTTAGTCCCAGACCAAGGGAAAGTGTTAAACATTTCCTTTGAAGGACCTGAAGTATATAAACAAAAGGGCAAATTTTAAGGATAATACTTTAGAACAAGATATGAAGAAGGATTTAAATTCACTTCATGTGTCGTCTTTAGTAGTCTAAACCATTGCATACTGTCTAAGTCAGAATACATAGGAAATGCAGTTAGCTTCTGAAATCATCTCAGATTTGTAAAACATTTCTATCTTGTACAAAGGTGTTTACCAGAGTGTAGTTCATTCTCTTTTTCTTAAAAAAAGTACTTTAAGAAATTTAGAAAATATATTCTGAATACAATTTTCTGGCAACTCTTATAGACTACGTTTTTAAAGGGCAGAGATTATGACATATTACTTTCTGAGGTGTAAAAGAGTAAACATTTATTTTCTATGAGAAGGTCTCTGGCTGGGTGTAAGAAAGATTAACAGTATAACAGTATACACATTTTATTAAAAGTTTTCATGTACAATTAGAGTATTCACAAGAAATAAAGAGCTGAAGAGGTGACCACAGCAGAAAGCAATACTTTTATGAAGACTAGATGAAGGCATTTGAGCAGTACATATTGAACTGTGTAAGAGCCTTAATGAGAAGGTAGCTAAGATGGTGGCTGACTGAGAGCCAAAGATGAGATGTTTAATTGTTTTCTCCTGACCTTAATGTAATCTACTAAGAATCTTTCTGTGCCCGTGAACACTGTGTGATGCACCTGTAAATTGAGTTTGTGACACGTGTATACTTGTTAAGGTAAAGAGTATTTAACCAGGTAGGGTTGGAGTTGTAGGGGGGTTGTTGTTGGAGTTGGAGAGAGAAGTCAGAAAAGAAAGCAGAATAAAGAACCTACTTGTTTCCAGTCTGCCTCCGAATTTTTTCCCACGGTATCGTTGCTGCAGATGGCAGCAGCTGCAGGCGGCAATAAGTGGTGGCCCGTATAGGGCGTTTGGCACGGTAAGAAAATTGAGGAGCCTCGCAGGAGTCTAGTCAGAACAGTTACAATGGGTTCAAAATAACTAAGACCAGAGTGATAAAGGCTCTTGAAGAATTCTTTGATATAGCTGAGTCAGTTGTTAGTGAGGAGGATTTGGAAAAAAGTGAAAGTGATCATGAAAGCATAGCCTCCGCTGAGTCAGTTGATAGTATTAGTGTGGGCTCAAAAATGACAAAGATCCGAGCTACTAAAGCTATTCAAGATTTATTAGAGATAATTGAAGGATATGTGCTCTCAATTGAACCTGGGACTCAGGATGTTACTAAGTCAGTTAGGACCAGTGAGAGCAGTAGTAGTGAAGAGGAATTATATAAAAGTAATTCAGATAAAATGAATAAAAGGAAATTAAAGAGGACCAAGATAAGGGACCGTCAAGTGGAAAAACCACTTGTGCCCTCTGCTCCCCCATGGGTTGAATCAATTACAGAAACTATGAGGGGTATTTCTGAACACTTGCATGCCCTTGAAGCAGAGATTAACAGTCTTTCTGAGGACTTGTGTACCCTTGAGTGTCAAAACTCACAGAGACATTGGGAACTGCCAATACGTGAAAATCAAAATGAGCAAAGCTACCATGAACCTTTAGATTTCAAAATTATAAAAAATTTTAAAGAAGCAACAATGACATATGGACCCCAATCTCCTTTTACCATAAGTATGCTTGAAGCCCTTAATGCTTTGAACTTAACTCCTTCAGATTGTAAAGGCATATGTAAGGTAGTATTGAGCGGGGGACAATACCTGCTTTGGAGGTCTCAATTCCAAGAGTTCTGTGTTGAAACAGCTAGAAGAAATGCAACTTCAGGATTTCCAGACCTTAATGTAGACATGTTAACCGGAGAAGAGCAATATGCTGATTTACAGGTTCAGATTCAGTACGATCCTGGAGTTTACACTCAAATATACACCACAGCTGTTAGGGCATGGAAAACTTTACAAGGAACTGGTGACTTACAGGGTAGCATGTCTAAAGTAATTCAGGGACCTAATGATCCATATGCTGACTTTACTGATCGACCTTTGTGAACTGCAGGTAGAGTGTTTGGAGACGTTGACCAAGCCATGCCATTAGTTGTTCAGCTGGCATATGAAAATGCCAACAAATATTGTCAAGACGCTATCAGACCTTGGAAATCTAAAAGGGACCTTTCTGTATATATAAGGCTATGCAAAGACATAAATAATGCCTTTGTTACAGGAAATGAATCACAGCAGCCATGAGAGGCTTTTATTTTACAAAATTTTAAAAGAAGGGTTCAACCTAAAAATTATTATAGTCAATCAGGTTATTTTAGAAAACAATATCCCCAAAGAAGGCAAGAGAAAATAGAAATAAGAACAAGCTCATATTGTGACTCAGGCCACTGCCCCAGGTATAAAAAAGGAAACCATTTGGCTAATAAGTGCAGATCTAAAACTGATATTTATGGTAACATTTTGTCTGGCAATTCAAAAAACGGGGCACGGGGCCCAATGCCCCGGGGCCCAAAAATATACGAGATATTAGAGGAGTAGTATCCTCAAAATTCCATCCAGATGATTCCTCAACACAATTCCTCTTACCCATTGAATCCCTTGTCAGAGGAACAAGAGGAAGTGCAGGATTAGACCTCTGTTCCACCACCCGAATAGTGCTAACACCTTAAATGGGGGTTCAACTGATTCCCACGGGAGTCAGGGGACCTCTTCCCTTAGGGACTGTAGGACTTATCCTCGGGGAAAGTTCTAAAAGCTTATCAGGTTTTCAAGTGACTCCAGGTGTAATAGACTCAGACTACCAAGGAGAAATTAAGATTATGCTTAGTTCACCTCAAGGCATTAGCTCTGTTAACCAAGGTGATAGATTGCTCAGCTGCTTCTCCTTCCCAGTTTACATGACTCTTTTAAGAGTATGTCTCAAAATAGGAAGAATAGGGGATTTGGTTCCACTGGCTCGGGACCTATGGCTTGCTGGGTTCAGGATTGTTCACAGAGGCCTATGTGCAAAATAAAAATTCAAGGAATAGAGATGGAGGGATTGATTGACACTGGGGCTGATTCTTCCATTATTAAGGTACGACAATGGCCCAAACACTGGCCTTTACAAAAAGCCTCAACCAGTTTGAGAGGCTTGGGATATTCTAATAGCCCAGAACAAAGTGCAACAGTTTTAAAATGGGAGGATGATGAAGGGCATCAAGGAAAATTTCAGCCTTATGTTTTGTCCAGCTTGCCAGTCACCTTATGGGGAAGAGATATTTTGCAACAGATGGGGGTACACCTCACAACCAAGCCCGCAGGTGATAAAAATAAAAATCTACAGGGTAATCCTAATCCTATTGAGTTTAAAGTAAATCATCATAAAAAAGGTAAAGGATTTTTTTTTTAGGGGCCACTGAGAAAACAATTTTGAAAATACCATGGCTTTCTGATAAGCCCATTTGGATCCCTCAGTGGCCCCTATCTAGAGAGAAATTACAAGCGGCCCACCTACTAGTCCAAGAACAACTAGAAGCAGAACATATAGAACCTTCCACCTCTCCCTGGAATTCCCCCATATTCGTGATTAGGAAAAAATCAGGAAAATGGCGATTGTTACATGATCTTAGAGAAATCAATAAAACCATGCAAATTATGGGCCCTACCCAACCTGGACTTCCTAATCCTGTAGCTATTCCTAAAAATTTCCATCTTATAACCCTTGATATAAAGGATTTTTTTTTTTTTTTGTTGTTCATTTTTCTATTCCTTTACATCCTCTGGATGCCCACAGATTTGCTTTTTCAGTTCCTTCTATTAATAATAATGGACCTGATCAAAGATTTCAGTGGAAAGTTTTTACCCCAGGGTATGGCTGATAGCCCCACTATGTGTCAAATCTATGTAGATAAAGTTATTCAGCCTATCAAGAACAAATACCCAGAGCTTATGTGCCTCCATTATATGGATGATGTTTTGCTTGCTCATCCTAATCAAGAAGTCTTATTCACCATATTTAGTGATATATCAGAAAACTTGAAACGATATGGACTAAACATTGCTGAAGAAAAGGTTCAAATTAGAGCTCCAATATTATATCTAGGATTCCAAATTATGGATACTTTTATTAGGCCTCAAAAAATTTTAATAAATAAGGAACATCTAGCTATTCTTAATGATTTTCAAAAATTGCTGGGAGACATTAATTGGCTTCGCCCTACACTAAGCCTCACTACTGGCCAATTTAAACCCTTATTTGATATCCTTCACGGGAACCCTGATCCATCTTCACAGCGATTGAAGTTGGTAGAAAAGGCCACTGAAGGATCCCATTGTGATAGAATTGATTTTACTTGACCGCTGATATTGATCATTATTTCTTCACAGTATACATCCACAGGAGTATTTTGACAACAGGGGCCGTTATTATGGATACATTTGCCCGTCTCTCCTAAAAGTACAATTAAGTCTTACACCTCCATGGTGGCTAAACTTATTCTTCAAGGACTCAAGACATTGACTAAAATATTTGGTATTCAACCTGCTACTATTATTACTCCCTATTCATTGTCACAGGTTGAATATTTATGCTTCAATGATAATGATTGGGCTATAGCTAGATGCTCTACTTATGCTTTTGAAACAAAAAGAAGGAAATTGGACAAATCCTAAAGATAGATTAGCCATTGCTCTTTTTAATTTAAATTTTTAAACTTTGGATTCCAAAGGATATTTGGCTGGAGACAGACACTGGAATCCACATCAACAACATAAACCTTTGGTTTACCGGAAGGATGTTCTTTTAGGCACATGAAAAGGCCCAGACCCAGTATTAATTTGGGGGAGAGGATCTGTTTCTGTTTTTCCACAGCATGAATCCTCACTGGTATGTATACCATCAAGATTAATAAAACAGGTACCAAATCAAAAGGGCCAAGATGAAGTTGTTGCAGAATCAAGATTAATAAAACAAATGCCATATCAAAAGGACCAAGATGAAGTAGTTGTGGAATGATTCCCATAAAAGAGGTATCAATCCGCGCACCTGCACGAGTTTGTATCTTTTCCGACAAAGGAACCTCATCTTTGCCTTTTCAGATAAGAAATTTTTAAGCTGCGCGCTTTTTTCTTCAATAAATTCACAACTTAAGTCTCATTCCTCCCGGCCGAGACAAGAGGATCTCTCTTTAGTGTGCACACAATTGTGTTTTTCTTTTTTTATATATGTCTTTATGTCTGTGAAAAACCGAGCGCTCATGAAAATCATTTCTAAAAAAAAAAAAAAAAAAAAAGGATCCAAATAACTTTAATTCATTTAAGTTAAATATATTCAAATTGGGTAAACAATTAAAAATGAAGGTACCTTCAAACTTAATTTATAAGTATCTCTAGGACTTCTCTTCAGCAAGGAATATGTCTAATACTGTATAGCCTGATATTTTGGTATTTGACTTGGGATTGTTCATTTGTAATAAACTTTATTTGTTAAACAGCTGATTAATTTAAATTATTTCTACAGGTATTATCTGTTATTGACTTTATTTGTTAAACAGTTGATTAATTTAAATAGTTTCAACAGGTATATTCATGGAAGGTTGCTATGTATGCAGAGGCTCAAAAGTTCCAGCTAACAAATTATTTTTCTAAAATACTCTTAGCTTTTCTTTAATCTATTTTAAATGTAATATTTTGTCAGCTAAATACCCTCAGTCTTTCTTTAATCCATTTTGAATGTGATATTTTGCCAGCTAATGTTCGTGGGAGCTCAAGTAGCAATGTGTGTGAGCAGAGATCAACTTCAGATACCTGAAGATCTAATAATTCTATTTTTTAGTTTGAATTGTACCCCTACAACTCACTTCCTGACTCAGTGCTGGAATGGCACTGCCTTTCCTCTAATGATTGTTGCTTGAGTTTCTAAGTACATCCCTATGCCAGTCTTAGCGGGCCCTGAAGATTTGCCAGTGGCATTGTCTAGACATAAAAGAGACGGCTGCTGCTGCTACAGCTGCAGGGATCGCAATCACTACAAGCCTCCCTGCTGCTTAAGCATTAAACAACCTCAACAGCAGTGTGGCCTCTGCTCTGCATGCACGAGGCCTCCTAGATCAACGTGTTAGCAAGTGAACATTTTGATAAACTATAGGATATTTGGGACATTGTACGGGACAATGACTTGCAGATATCCCTTTTCTTAACCCTAGTAGGGCAGCTGATTTGTCTAGAGAACTCAGTGCATTACTTAATGGAACTTGGGGCACATGATTTGTCTAAAAGAACTTAGTACACTATTTAATGGAACTTGGCTCGTCAGCAAAAACTTGCTGCCTTAGAACCAGAGCATCTCCTCATGATTGGACGGCTTGTAGTCAAAGACGGGATAGTCTCATGTGGCCGACATATCAACCTAAGACAGGAGTCAAGGGCACAGCCTTGATTATCCGATGACGGGTAAGAATGTTGGTTGCACATGTGGATGCCTAAGACAGGCACAGTTGATCCTGATGTGGTGAGGGTTCACCCATCTATTTATCCCTCTTTTAAAACAAAAGGGGGGAAATGTAAGAGCCTTAATGAGGAGGTAGCTAAGATGGTGGCTGACTGAGAGCGAAAGAGGTGACGTTTAATTGTTTTCTCCTGACCTTAATGTAATCTACTAAGAATCTTTCTGTGCCTGTGAACACCGTGTGACGCACCTGTAAGTTGAGCTTGTGACACGTGTATACTTATTAAGGTGAAGAGTATTTAACCAGGTAGGGTTGGAGTTGTAGGGGAGTTGTTGTTGGAGTTGGAGAGAGAAGTCAGAAGAGAAAGCAGAATAAAGAACCTACTCTTTTCTAGTCTGCCTCCAAATTCTTTCCCACGGTATCATTGCTGCCGGCGGCAACAGAACTGAAATTAACTAATTAAACATTTTAGTTGATGAGATTACCCTTTAAATTCCCTGAACTAAAGCACATATTATCATCACAAAGTGTGTGCACATCTATAGTCATATGATCCTTGGCAAAACTGCCAACATGTTGGAGAAAAGACTGTCTTTTTAACAAACAATGCTGGGAGGACTGGTTTTCCTTATGTAGAAGAATGAGAGTATATTCTTATCTTTCACACTGCATAATATCAACTCAAAATTGACCAGAAGCTATGCAATGCCTAGAAGAAAACATAAGGTCAACTGTCTGGCATATGAGTACAGGTAAAGACTTTCTCAACAGTACCTCTAAAGCTCACGAAATAATGTCAAGAATTAATAAATGGAATGGCACCAAATTTAAAAGCTTCTGAATAGCAGTGGAATCAATTAAGATTCATTGTGAAGAGAGAACCTAAAGAATGGGAGAAAATCATTGCTTGCTATCCTTCTGACAGAAAATTAATATCTAGAATATATAAAGAACTCAAAAACTTAACACTAAAAAGAAAAAAAAAACACCCAATTAATAAGTGAGTCATGAAATAAACAAGCACTTCTCAAAAGAAGAAACACAAATGACCAACAAATATTTGAACAAGTGTACAATGTCATTAGCAATTAAGGAAATGCAAATCAAAACTACACTGAAATTTTATCTTATACCAAGGAGTCACCAAGAATATAAACAATAATAAATAGTGGAAAAGATGTAGAGAAAAAGAAAGACTTTTACACTGTTGGTGGGATTGTAAATACTACAGTTAGTATGGAAATCAGTATGGAGGTTCTTAAAAAGACTAGGCATGGAACCACCATATGACCCAGCTATATCTCCTTGGTACTTATCCTAAAAAAATCAAAGCCATCAAACTACAGTTAGACATGAATACCCATGTTTATAACAGCACAGTTCACAATAGTCAAACTATGGAACCAGCTTAGGCGTTTATCAGCAGATTAATGGATAAACAAATGTGGTATATGCAAACAATGGATTTTTATTCAGCCATAAAGAAAAGTGAAATTACATAATTTGCAAGAGAATAAGAAATGGATAGAACTAAAGAACATCATGATAAGAGGAATAAGCCAAACTTAGAAGATCAAGCCTCCTGTTTTTTTGTTTTGTTTTATTTTGTTTTGTTTTTTTCATGTGGAAGCTAAAAAAGAAAAAGAAAAAGATAGGTGTGGGGAAATCTCATGAAAATCAAAGAAAGACCAGTAGAAGAAAGGAAAGGCAATGGGATGTGAGAGGAGGGGAGGGACAGGGGAAATGCTGGAGAGTGATATTGGCCATATTATGTTGTATTGTGTGCATGTACAAATACCTAACAACAAATCTCACTATTATGTAAAACTATAGGTCACCAATAAGAATGCAGGGGGAAAAAAAGATGTGTGATTTTGTTTTTTAAATTGAGTCCACCACATCCCATTAAATTGTTTTGGATATGATATAAATTTATAAGCTACTTAGCTTAGACCACTCATTTTTTATTTTGGAGTGGTCACATTGTGGTAAGCTATAAATTACTGTAAACGTGTATAATGAATCGAAGTGCATTCTGCTATTGTGTATAACTAATTAGAACAAATAAAATATTTTTTAAAATGCTTGTTTTCATTTCCCCTAGTGGATGGTATTTCATTTATTTGTCCGTTCATTAATTATTCAATAAATATTTATTATATACCTACAAAAATAAATGTTATTGATGATATCTATGTTTGTAAACCATTTATTTCCTTTTCAATAATTCAAAGAATACTTAATCATATCTAAAAAAATAACCTCAGTCTCATTTTCTTATATAACAATCTGTTCTCTTGAGAGAGAAAAGGAAGGTGGAGTTATAATTTAGAGCAGAAGCTTGCATAAAACACAAGGGACTCATTGTCAGAAGAAAGTACGTCAATCACTAAGTTGGAGCTAAATGCTACATAACCCACATTCATAGGTACCATAGCGCTGAAGACTAACAAAATCCTTGCTCGTGCTCACAGATATTACTTGCAATCCTTCCACTAATCCTCCCTATTTGCAATCTGGGCATTCACATGATAAAATATAAATGGTTTTTCATAAATACATTAATAGAGCCTTCAGAAAACAACTCTGAATTAATGATGTTTAAAGTAACATTATATTTAGATCCAAAGAAAAGAACATTATTTTAAAATTTACTTATTTTTTTGGAACCATTAATGTTATTTGTATTTATGGAGTACCATGTTATGTTTCAATAGAGGTATGTACTGTACAACATTCAAATCAGGGTAGATATATCTATCTCCTCAAACATTTTATCACCTTGCAGTGAAAGCATTCAAAATCCTCTCTTCCAACTTTTCTTAAATACACAGTATATTATCAGTATCAATAGTCATCCTACTTACTCAACTTGTTTTTATTACATGTACAGAGATCTTAACTCTATTAAACATATTTAAGTATTCACTAATTTTAAGGTGAAATATCATCAAGAATCAAAAGAGTATATGATTTTAACTACTAACTGCAAATGTTCTATACCAGCTCTGTACAAAATGGTAAACCTTGTTTCAGGGTATTTTTTGCCACTATTATGAATTTTGCATATTTTTAATTAATTGTTTCTACTTAATCAGCCACTTTAAGTGTCATCATAATTGTAAAACACTTTACATGTTTACTATTATACATATAGCCTTCATTACTTTTGCCTGGGCGGTTATGATTTCCTTTTTCAAAATCTCTTTAAATGTTGACTATAGTCTCATTTGTCGGAGACACTTGAAGGTGAGACCTAGTTTAACTCCCAAGGTCTTTTCAGCTGCATGATTCTGTATTTCACAACCTTTGTAAGCCTGTTGCTGAGGTAATGAGATTCCCAAGAGACTTCTAATATTAAGAATCAGCAAAACTGCAAGTTTCCCAGATCACTTTCTTTTAACCTACACAGTTACTCTGTGAAGAAGTATTTGAATTACAGTGTCAACTGTTGTCAAGTGAGTGATTGATCAATGAATAGTTCTATGTCACTTTAAGTCCAGATGTTACTCTTTGGCTGGAAATCTGATTGAATTTAAAATTAGACTCTATTACTTTAGGTATCAAAGATCAAAGTTAACTTGGTCACTAAAAAAATAAAAATAAAAATGTTGAAAGAGCACTTCTTCTACAAATTTCAGCCACTGCCATTTAAACGTGTATATTCAGTATTTCTCTCAACACACTGCATAAGAACATTCTGAGTCCTCTGACCTCACACTTTCATTTCTCTGCTTCTTTCTCTGCTTCTCTTTCTTTGTCTGCATAGTAGGGAAGAAAATGAGGAGAACCATGTGCTACTCTATGGGTGTTCACCTCTGACTCTGGGGATGGATGGTTACTCATTTAGTACCTTCCAAATTTAATTTTTGTATTGAATCAAAAATTCAATCGTAAATTTTATTCTGTTGGTCAGACATCCTGCAGGAAAAAACTGGTACATTCACACTGGGGACATGTGGGCAAAGCTTAAAGAAACTAACAAAGGGTTTTATAGTATCATAATTAATGACACTCAGAGGACAGCTTTACAGAAAGGGTTTCTTGACATAATATTAGCTTTTAGTTTAAAGACACTGCCATCCCATCGTGATCGGCAAAGAAGGATTGGGGAGCAGGGAAGAAATACCCTATGATACTCTCTTCCTGACTCTCAACCAAATATCCTTTCAAAATGACAACTTCCCACCACTCTGCCCACAGAAAGCAAACAGAACAGGAGCCTAGCTAATATGAACTCATGTAGATTAGATTAGTTAGTCTTACTCCCAACATGAAACAGAGACCAAAAAACAGTGCTGGGAAGGATGAAAAATGGATGAAAAGGTGATATCAAGTCTTCAGTTGTAATACAGTTACAAATTTAGATTATTCAAGAGACATAACTGGAATAATATCATCATTCTATGATTTTCTATATATGTGACTTCTCTGTTAACTATAAAATTTTGTGATTGTTTATGTTGTTTATTAAGATAATTACATATTTTGGTATACTAACTCTTCTCATTTCTTTCCTTCCTACATACACAACTATTTATTAAATATTGGGCTCTGAATAGATGTGTATTCCTTAAGAACTCATAGTCTGGAACCATGCTAAATAGATTTAAATCCCAGCCTTGTCCATTACAATTTGCATGATACTAGGCAAGTTACTTTAACCTCTTCGGGTATTCACAAAACAATGTCAGGATTATATTTACAAGTTCCTACAACTTTGCCTGACACATAAATAACAAAATTTTTCCATCACCAATTATATAGATATTTAAAATGTAAAGGTGAATAAAGTTCATGAGAGGAGTCAAATGGGCAAGTATATAATTATATTAAAATATCTGGACCAGTATAGATGTATCTCAAGACCAATAGAAGCCCAGAAAAGGGAACAACAAACTGTGCTCTTATGGTTAGGTAGATTTTATGGAGGGGTTATAGTTTTAACTTTAGAGATAATTAGAAATTTCTCTAGGTTTTAACACTTAGTGTTATGGATTAGATGTGGTTGGTCCCCCAATGATTCATGTGTTGGAATTTGATCTACAGCTATTTATGTGGGAGGTTATGGACCTTTTAAGAAGTGGGACCTAGGACTGGGTATATAGCTCATTGGTAGAGTACTTGCCTAGTATTCATGAAGCCTTGGTTTTTGTCTCCAGTACCACACACGTACACACACACACACACACACACACACACACACACAAAGGATTTCATCACAAGAAGATGGAAAAAGAATAGAAAAATAACGCAAAAGAGAGTTGAAGATGGAATCCGAACAAGACAAAAAGAAACATGGTTAAACTAAAATCAAAATAAGAGAATTGCTCAACAAAAGCCAAAGCTGATTCTTTGAAAAGATTAATATATTTGACAAAACTTTGAAAAGTATAAACAAAGAAAATCAGGATGGTAAACACAAATAAAATTAGGGATGAGGCAGATTTATACTTTGTAATGGTAATAAGTAAAAACCCTGTAGCAAATCTATTACTATTAAACTACTAATCTGGATAATGTCACTTTTCTAGGGTATGTAAGTTGCTAATAATGAGCCAAAAAAAAAAAAAAAAAAAAAAAAAGTAAAAGAGAGAGAGAACAAAACTCAGTTCAATAGGAAAATAACCTTATAAGTAACTGAAATGATGTTTACATGGTTACCTCAAAATTATACCAAATTTGGCCAGCTTTTTTGGAAAAGTTCTCATATTCAAGGTTCCAGTTTTGTTGTTGTTACCCAAACAAGTCTAAAGACTTTATAGTATGGAAAATTGCTTGATAGTGAAACTGGATTTCAGTAGCATAAGAAAGTAATATAGGCCAATATAACTTGTGACATAAATAAAAATATGTAAATAAAATCTCAAATACCATCCAATGTTTTAAAGGAATCATTATAGCCTGCTATGGTTTTAAGGACATAAGGTTTTCAAAAATATCTCTAAAACACATTATTTGGCTAAAAAAATCTTAAGTTTTTAATGATATTGACATAACTGAAGTTAAAGTCTGATACTTATATAAAGCAATACATATTTTGTGGGAGTATTTTTATATTATATAAATGCAAATATGTATAATATTACATACTATATGTATCTATATAATTATGAAAACATGGGAAAAGAACTAGAAAAATAGACATCAAAGGGTACAGGTAAGTTACACAGAAACCAGATATGTGTAAATGATGGAGTGTTAGAATAGGCTATTACTTTAGCCGGGTGCGGTGGCGCACGCCTGTAATCCCAACACTTTGGGAGGCTGAGGCAGGAGAATCGCGAGTTCAAAGCCAGCCTCAGCAACGGCGAGGCACTTAGCAACTCAGTGAGACCCTGTCTCTAAATAAAATACAAAAAAGGTCTGGGGATGTGACCCAGTGGTCGAGTGCCCCTGAGTTCAATCCCCGGTACCACAAAAAAAAAAAAAAAAAAAAAAAAAAAGAATAGGCTATTACTTTATCTCAAAGTTTTACTTTTCAAGTTTTTATTTACTTTTATTTTTGCTGTTGTTTGAAGATAGCAATTTTCATGGGCTACTATGTTGTATGTGATATAGAAGCCCAACAGAACCAACACAGTAATTTATTGCTGACATTCATAGCTTCATAACAACCACATCAGATAGTTGCAGTGTCCTTTGATACATCTCAAAAGGCTGTTTTCATGGTGCTCTTGAAAGACATTTTTCACTCTTCAATTCATTCAATGAACATTTTTTGTGGAAGATGACTAGGCAATTTCAAATGCAAAATTGATTCCTGCTCCTACACAGACTACTGTTGTTATCATGTACTTGGGGAGGTAATACAACCAGCAATTGTCAGAACTAAAGATGTTGTTCAGAGCTTTTCACTGATTGCTGTAGAACCAGAGGAGGAAAAAAAAAAAAATTCTGATATCCTGATCATATTCTAAGGATTTACTATACCATACAAAAAGTACAAGAATAATGAAAGGCTTTGTTTATATATGTATGTAGTATGAACAGAATATCTCAGATATTTTCATAATTGATCTGTTAGGTACAAGCTGTCCCGCAACCTAATTTGCTATAATTGCCTCAGGTCCCTGTCTACAAAATAAGAGAATTACACTTATTTCTCCCTAAAGATCATTTATCAAATCATATCGATAGAGTGGCAAAAGAAAAAAAAAAAAATAAGTTTGGAGGATATTTGTCCTTTCTTCTGAACTATCTTTACATAGTGAGTGTGTGTTTACTTAGTATGGGCATCATGTCTGCAAACCTTGGAAGGTGATTTTTATCTTCTATTTTTACAGAAATTGAGAAAGAGAGTTGTGGTGATCCTGGTACACCCTTATATGGAATTAGAGAAGGCGATGGGTTTTCTAATCGTGATATTTTAAGGTTCGAATGCCAGTTTGGGTTTGAATTAATTGGAGAGAAATCCATTGTTTGTCAAGAGAATAACCAATGGTCTGCAAACATACCCATCTGTATCTGTGAGTACCAAATGCTTTGCTTCTAGACAGCATATGTTACCCTGTTCTTGCATATAATTGCTTTTGTAATTAATTGTTAAGAGCTGGAACCATGTAATTATTTTTGGAAGAGGAGCACTTTGTGATACTATCTTTAACAAGTATGCTTATGTTGAATTATAAATTTTAGTACAGATTTAAATAAAGTTAACATAGTTCATTTGGTAATTGCTAAATATATACTACATGTGTTCTTATTACATTTAATTTAGTGACATTTTATACTTTATAGATAGCTACTTCTTATGGAGATTATACATCTGAACTAATTCTCATAGACTCATTTTTCTTAACAAGAGAGTATGTTTATTTGCAATCAAAAACACTTAAAATATTTAAAGTTTATATTCTATGTATAATGCATTAACCTATTTTTGTATTTAGATGCTCACACTAATGCATAAAGTACTATTTATTTATATTGCACAGAAAAAAAATTCATTAAAGTTTATGATATACAATATGCTTGTATTAAAACAATGTATTTTTCCAAATACATTAAGACATTCTAGCTTAACTACAACAAAAACATAACATATATAACTTACTGATGCACTTTGTGGCTCAATGAAATACTATCTTCATTCCATTACAACAAAGTGGTTGTTTTTAGAATCTGGCAGAAATTTCCCTAATTATAATATATTATGCTTGCTCTTCAGGAAATATAGGAGAATAAGAGTGCACAGATACCCTTACTTGAACCATTTTAGTGTGGGGCGTGGTCTCATGAATAGTCAAAAATCACCTTCTAAAGTTCTTGTGAGAGAATGAAATGTATTAGAAAAGTCTGATTTGATTCTGTTCACATCATCTAAAGCTTAGTAAAACTTAAAAAGACTTCAATGATGATCTTTAATTTCAAGTACTCTTCTAAGAAGAAAATGTTGATTTCATATTGGAGAATTTATAAATGCAATATGTCACTGGAAAAAAGAAATTATTTTTGAAAACATTTTAATAGATGCTAAAGTACATTTAATGGAAATATTGCTAAAACAAATTTTAAAAGTTTTTAATATCTAAAGAGAAAGTTTTACCATTTTAAGAATAATTAATCTCTATATTCTGATAAATAATTAAAATATAGCAATTAGCTGGGCTCAGTGGCATACACCTGCAATCTCAGTGGCTCAGGAGGCTAAGGCAGGAGTTCTGAGTTTGAAGCCAGCCTCAGCAACTTAGCAAGGCCCTAAGCAATTCAGTGAGGCCCTAAGCAACTCAGTGAAACCCTGTCTCTTTTAAATAAAATACACAAAAGGGCTGGGGATGTGGCTAGGTGGTTGAGTGCCCCTGGGTTCAATCCCCAGTACCAAAAACAAAACAAAACAAAAATAGTAGCAATTAAGTTTTTTCATATACTTAAATATGAAAAATATAATTTTAAAATATATTTAAAAGAGAATTGAATCAGAAGAATAAATTATGAAATACACAGGAACAATATTTACATGTCTTAATAACTCAAGGAAAAAATTTATAAAACTTAAGAAAAGGAGAATTTTAAGTAAAAATTATAGATGACTAGTTCCAGAGTGAGAAGACATTATATTAAGTATGTGAATTATATACAAATTTCTTGGGAAATTTAATAAAAATTATAACATAATTTCTGTGGAAACTTTCTCTAACATATTGACATAGTTAATTAAAATATTCAGAAATAAATATGAGAAATTTATAAAAACAAAGTGTTTATGTGGAAACTAAAGCATAACATTAAGTTCTGCTAATGAAAATATAGCATTGGATTAAATGGATTTACAGTAAAAAACTGTACATGATATTATCATGGATTTAAAGTACAATATAAAGATCTATTTATCTAATGGATATGGGGGTGTTAGGGTGATGAATTTAGTGTCTTTTGGCCCAGGTAAAGATCATAAAATTAGGAGATGGCAAACTGAAGCTGTAGGGGGAATCCAGCCTGCTGCCTGGATTTTTAATAAAGTTTTATTGAAACATAAACCATGCACTTTCATTTACCAATTTACTGGTTGTGCTAAAATGGCAGAGTTAAGGAGTTGTAGAAGAGATCATGTGACATGCAAAGCCAAAACATTTAATGTCTGTTTCTTTACAAAAAGTTTTTAAATCTCTAATTTAAATCTGCTTTATGGAATCAAATGATTCTACGATGCAGCCAAGAAGAATGAAGAACTATGTGTGTGCTCAGAAAGTGGGAGGAAACTGGAATAAAATAACTTTTCAAGAGAAGCAAGCCCTTCAGATTATTTTCCCCTCAAATATGAAATGAATTTAAAATGTGATTTTTAAATTTTTTGTTTGAAAAGACAACATAATCAAAACAAACATATTTGCAGTATAGATAAAGCCCAATCACTACTAAACTACTAACCCAAACATGATAAATATCAAAATAAATTGCTGCTATTAACCCAGTTATATTTTTGTGCATATTTAAGGATATAGTCTTAAATTCACCTAAAATAGTAATTGCCTTTTCTAATATGTAAAAATGACAACATTTTCTGTTTTGTAAGATAATTTACATTTTTTATCCATCTTTTAATTGATTATCAAAATTGTAGGATATGTCAAAATAAGAGCAAATATTACTTTTGATTATTTACTGCATTCTTTAATCTTCCCATTTTACCAGTTCCTTGTCTCTCTAACTTTACTGCACCTATGGGAACAGTTCTTTCTCCTGATTACCCAGAAGGGTATGGAAATAATTTAAATTGCATCTGGACAATAATCTCTGACCCAGGAAGTCGGATACACCTTTCTTTCAATGACTTTGATCTGGAATCCCAGTTTGACTTTCTTGCTGTTAAAGATGGTGACTCTCCAGATTCCCCAATTCTTGGAACCTTTACTGGGGCTGAGGTGCCTTCCCATCTTACAAGTAATAGTCATATTCTTCGATTGGAATTCCAAGCTGACCATTCAATGTCAGGACGTGGATTCAACATCACTTACAACAGTAAGATTTTGTATTTTTTTCCATATAATATTTCTTCAAATTATAACCGGAAAAGAGTCAATCAAACCAGTTCTCTTGTTTCACAAATAAGGAAACTTGACTAAGCCATAGACCAAGTTTTGCCAATATGGTCATTTAATCCTTCATTTACAACAAATTTTCATTCCAAATATGTTATTTCTCTTTGTTTGTGAGAGACCTACTATTAAGAAAATATGTTTCAAATGTCATTATTTATTAGCCAGTATATTAGCTTATTCTATTAAACTTCATCATAAAGTCAAACTTACTATACATCACACATTTCATTGTTATTTATATAAGAATATTAAAGGAAAACATATTTTCCTTCAAATATTCATAAACCACTAGGAGTCTTTTTTTCTTTTGTTTTTATTCATAATTGTATTTATAACAGTAGCATGTATTACAATTCATAATACACATATAGAGCATCTTTTTACATAACACTGTTTGTATACAAAGTATATTCGTACTATTCAAGTCTTCAATCATGCATTTAGGTAACAGATAATGACAGCAAAAAATTATAAGTCCAAAGAAATATCAAAGGCCACAGAAGCATAATAGGGAAGGAATTCATTAACTTTGGGGCAGTGGATCACTAAACTCACTTAGCAAAGCCACTATGGGGGAAAAATATCTTAGTTATTAAGTGTATCAACTCTAAAGTCAAAGTATAAATCTTCAAATCTTGGATTTACTGTATTTTTAGGTTTCATAATTGAGCCACAGTCCACAGTGTCTACATCAGTAAATGTGGATATTGGATTGTTGGAAGGAGTAAATTTAATCACAGAGTATATAGTATCTAGTATATGCTAAATTAATAATTTTGCTACTAGAAGTGTTTGGTATTGAATAGGAAAAGGGCCTGCAGATTCAGTGATATTAACAGGGCCTATCATATAAAACATATTTTATAATTTAATATTAGTTTATACTATAGGAGTAAATGTAGTTGTTTTGAATTTTCTCACTAATCCACTTGAAGGTGTTCATAAATTGCATAATTTTATTATCTACTACCATATTAAGTTAATATAGAGAAAATAAGATTAAGGTAAATTAAATTTTAATAGTACAAATCTGGTCATCCACATGAATTAAGAGAAAACTTTGGATGGAAAATTTTGTGTAATCTATAACCTGTGAAAAATTCAAAAGAACTCATTGTTATTATATTTTTGTAATTTGTTGTACCATTGGAGAAACAAGGTAAAATAAGGTAGTAACCCTCAGCTCAAGAACTCATATTCTGAGAGACAAGAGACAAACAACCCAAAAGAATATAGGGTGTTTAAAAAAAACTATAGGGTGTTGTCAAAAGCCAGAACAGGATACATTTCAATCCTATCAAGTCTATGACTGGAGGAAAGTTACATGACTTTTTCTGAGTTTGACATTACTTTTTATAGTAATGGTAATACTTTTATCATCAGGCTGATCTCAAACTTAAATGAGATAATAATTTATTATAAAGCCTAAAAGTTGGTAATTACAAAAGAATTAAATCTCTTCCCTTTTCCTGGATGGTAGAAAGTAAATGTCATGAAAAATTAAAAAGAAATGTTAAGACTTCTAGATTGAAACCTTTAACTTTAATTATGACAATGAGACCCTCTTTCTATTCCCTGAAGAGTGACTCACAGAAGTTTCCAGTAAGAGTCAACTTACTCAGAAGTTATATTAATTGGAAATCTAACTAGCTTATATTTGGGGAATGTTTGCATGAAATTAGCCTAGTGATCACCACATATAAACAGAAATAATTATATTTTAAATTTTAATAATCTTAAGGTATAATTTGTATTTTAAAACCATTACACCTGTAACATATCACAGGCAATCTGATATAGTCAGAGGAGAGCCTCCAGATTTCTAAAGGATGAATAAATAAAAGTCTTTTCTAGAAAGAAAACATAACCTCTTTATGAATTATTTTTATCATCAAAAATATACAAAGGTCTCTTTTTCTAATATTTATTTTGTGTTTTTATTTGTTATTCTAAAGCATTTGGACACAATGAGTGCCCTGATCCTGGAATACCAATTAATGCACGGCGGTTTGGGGACAACTTTCAATTAGGAAGTTCAATTTCAGTTATTTGTGAAGAAGGATTTATTAAAACCCAGGGAACAGAAACAATCACATGTATTCTGATGGATGGAAAAGTAATGTGGAGTGGACCAATTCCAAGATGTGGAGGTAAGTGCAGTAGTGGGAAATATAACCCACTAATATATCATCATTATGCTATAGAAATTTTAAAAGGAAATGCATTGTCTACTGAAACTGTTGTAACATTTACTTTAAAATTCCACTTACTTCTACACATCATACATATATAAACAAACTGCACTTCTAATTTTTTTACATTTAAATAATTTTTAAGAAATTTTTGGACACTCCCTTTTAAAAGGAGCTCTTACTAAAAGATGTGACTTAATAAAGGGTAAATATTGGTCACATGTATAAATCCCTTTAGTATACTGCAGAGTTACATTTATAGTAGTAGTTAGAGTTAACAAGAGTTCATAAAGTTATAATTATAACTTCCATTCATATTATATTGATATTTTAACTATTGTGGTATATCCTTATTTAATTTTTAGAAATATATTAGCAGTTATCAGTTATAGTAAATTTATGATAAAACATTCATATATTTAAAATCTATACTTTTTGTACATACAGTTTAATAATTACTTTTTTCAGTTTTTATTTTCTCAATAAAATAAAGTCAAAATCGCTGAGGATGTAGCTCAGTGGTAGAGCACTTGCCTAGTCTGCACAAGGCCCTGGGTTCAATCTCTACTATTGCAAAAAAAGAAAAAAAAAAGAATATATATATATATATGCATATGTGTGTGTGTGTGTGTGTGTACACACACATACATATATATAATAGCTATGTCTTATGTATCTATTACATATATTATGCATAAATATACTTTTATATATATATATATATATCAAATATATAGACATATCTGTAAACATACACACACTTATATATATATACATAGTCCTGAACTTTCCTGACTTTGTGGACTATGTCATATGTGTGTGTGTGTGTGTGTGTGTGTGTGCACATGTATATGTGATATATGCAATGTTTAGAAATATATATCTTTATATATTACACATACACATCAAGTCCCATATTAGGTTAGAAAGAAGGAAGGATTATCACACTAAAAGTATATTAATTATGAGGTGTATCCATTTATGGCATTTGCCAGGTTATCTATCATATTCCAGGCCATACTTTGAGCTACTTTCCACCCAAACAAGCAGACTTCTGTCAATGCCTATAGAATTAATTCAGGTATATTTGATTTTTTGGATTCAAATTAAGATTCATATTGATTTTTTCTGGATTTTGCCTCAATTTTACTTGGGTACTAGCAACAAAAGTCTGAGCCAAGCTGATTTTCTAACTTTTTTTTTTTTTTTTTTTTTTTTGGTACCAGGGATTGAACTCAGGGGCACTTGACCACTGGGCCACATCCCCAGCCCTTTTTTTTTGTATTTTATTAGAGACAGGGTTTCACTGAGCTGCTAAGTGCCTCGCCATTGCTGAGGCTGGCTTTGAACTCGCGATCCTCCTGCCTCAGCCTCCCAAGTACTGGGATTACAGGCGTGCGCCACCGCGCCCGGCTGATTTTCTAACATTTTTAACCTTCTGCCTTACCCCCACCATTTTTCCAGCTGGCACCCAGTTACTCCCCCTAATAGAGAGGAATGTGGTTGGGAACTGCTCTTCCTGTCTCTCTTGTTCTCTAGACCTACCATGTTTTGATAGAGTTTTATTACTTATCACATTCATCTTTTAAAGCACTATCAGAGTCTCTGACATGCTTACATTTTTAGCTAAAACTGTTTTGTTATCTATATATTAAACATTTTATGTAGGAGAAATTTTTAAAAGACATGTTTATATGTTCTGATAATACAACTAACTTTTTACATGTATTTTATTCTCTTTGCATACATGAAATATTCTACCACTGAATACATTAATAAAAGTTATTTACACACATTATTGATGTATGTTGAAATTAGAAAGTAGAAAAATATTTGCTTTAACCAGAACTTATAGCACAAGAGAAAGTCTGTGAATGTTCTTTTTTTAATTAGAAATCTTTGAGCTTCAGCCCAATTAGAGATTGCCATCATCCCTGCTCCCAATTTCATTCTATCAGAATTACCTAGGTGTGTAAACATATCGGCAAGTTAGTGATCAATGAATGTCAATCAGTCCTCAACTCTGAAACTGTGGGAAGTGTTTTTAGAAAGTGAAGGTTTTCATGTTCCATATTCCTTGAATAAAGATTGTTGGACCAAATGAGAGAAATAATATCGTAATGCATTGCAGTTCTATGATCCCACAGCTAGAGCTAGATTCAATTCAGATAGTTTTCAGATAGATACAGTTGTTGAAAAGAATTGGGTTATAAATCTTATTCACTGATCTAAAGTTCAACTAAAATGTATTAACTAAGGATAGATTTGAAATTTATGAGAATTCTAACTTTTTGTTTAAAATGGGTTGATCTACTATCACTGTGGAGACAAAAGACTAGATATTTTTTAAACCCTTGTGATCTTTCAATTCTACTAATGGAAAACAAAATATATATTAGTTATTATAATCAGAATTGGAGTCATTTCACTCTGAATCTGACAAACTATTATCTAAATTCCATTAAATAATAGTCAATGACTCCTTCACCCACACTGAGACTGTACTTGAATATGACTAGCTCTGTCTAGGGCCATTCTGCCTCATACCTCCTTCAAATAAACATCCTAAAGTCATGAAGAATGTTCTAGTTGTAGGTCTCCTTCAATGGGCTGACACAAGGATTTTCATAATGTGTTATATAGAAAGTGTTACCATTAGGATCTACAAATGTCCCCCGAAAAGTTCATGTTGTAAAAGCATTGTCCCCAGTATAGAAAGGTTCAGAGGTGAGGCTTTTAGATAATGATGATAAATGTAACCTCATCAGTGGATTAATCCATTTGATTGATTAATAATATGAATGCATCAGGGCGTGGTGGTGCATGCCTATAATCCCAGTGGCTGGGGAGGCTGAGGTAGGAGGATCACAAGTTCAAAGTCAGCTTCAGCAAAAGTGAAGTGTAAGTAACTCAGTGAGACCCTGTCTCTAAATAAAATACAAAATAAGGGATGTGGCTCAGTGTTCAAGTTCCACTGAGTTCAATCCCTGGTGCCAAAATAGAAAAATAAATATTAATTATAATAATATGAATGGAATACTGTAGGCAAGTGGGACATGACTGGAGGAAGTAGGTCACCAGGTCATGCCTATGGACTGTATCTTGTCCCAGGCTCCTTTCTCTCTATCTCTCTGCCTCCAAGCTATCATGAGCTTTCTTCTGCCATGCCCTTCCACCATGATGTTTTTCCTCACTTCCAGCCTAACACATTGTAATAGACCAACCATGGTCCAAACCTCTGAAACTGTAAGCCCAAAATAAACTTTTCTTCCTCTAAGTTGTTATTGTCCAGTATTTTGGTCACAGGAATGAAAAGCTGTCTAACATAGAAACTTCCTAAAGATCTTCTTCCTCTACCTTCACCAGTTTTTTTACTTATAGTAGCTGAAAACACAGCTTTCCCTCTCTGGCTTTTTAGTTCTCACAACCACGTTGCCCTCACATTCATTGACTTTTCTGTTCTCTACAGTACAAATGTCCTGTTTAGTATCTGTGAGCTTCTTCTAAAAGTTCAGTCCTCTGAATGCAGTTTTCTCATAAGAATCTCCTCCTTGGATTTCTTCTTTTCTTACTGTAATCCTCATTTTGTTTCCCCCTCTCTCTTAGTATAATCAAAAGTCCTTTTGGGGGTTTCAGGGCATTGCCAGGCTTGTATCATATCCCATCTATCAGCCAAAGTGCTGGGAAATTTGCAAAAGGGACAAAAGGTAGGACATAGTTACCTTTAGATTGTACCTTTCTCTTCACATAAGTTTGTGTTTCTGTCTCTTGAAACATGGGTAAAATGTTGCTTTCACTTTATTATTTTTCAATGGAGTAGTGGGTCACTAGAATTCCTTTACAGTGCCAAGCAACGGAAACTGGAGCTACTCCTTACCCCCAATTTTGTAATCTTTTAACCATCCAGTAAAACTGTAGACTTCTAATCACTGGAATTTTCCTTGTGACCAATACTACTAGGTATAAGGCAAATTTTAAGTTACAATATCTGACTCACTAGAGGGATTTTCCTTTTGGACTTTGGAAAACCCATTTGTTTCTCCCACCTATATTCTGCTCATCTGGGGACTAAGTAAAAGTGACTGAGATAGCTTGCCTCATTGTCTGCCAAAAGGTTTTTGCCTCATTTTCCATACCTCAAATGATCTGAGTATCATTACTTGGCTCTTTCTTAAATATAACCATAAGTAATTTTTCTCAACTTTCATTTGCTTTCCCAGATTTGCTTTAAATTACTTTGCAATGAACTTGTTGCAGATGCTCCTGATCCCCTAATTCTTTCCCTGGTAGATGTGAAGCTTTAACATTTTATATCAGTTTAATGCATAGCCAGGATCTTCTTTTCTTCTCTTCTAATCTCTTTTTCTTTTCCTTTCCTTTACTTTCTTTTCTTTTATGGTGCTGGGGATTGATTCCATGCATGCCAGGCAAATACTCTACCACTGAACTACATCCCCAGCCCCAGAATTTTTTTTCAACATTTGCACACAGGTAAACTCTTCTAAATATTCATGTCATCCAGGGTGGTGAAGCCAAATGCCACTGATTTTAATGGATCTGAGTCACAAAGAGCACCTAATACTAAATGTGGGAGTAGGAATCATGACTTTATGACTTCAAATGCCTACAGGTGCAAAAAATAAAAACAAACAAACAAAAACCAATAAGATGAACTGAATAAAACAGGCCAATTACCCTCTAAGGTGCAGATATGTCTTCCCACATTTTATAAGATGTGTTTATAGATAAATACTTTTCTACTTTATGACAAGAATAAGCAATACAAGAATGATATTACTGACAACTGACAACAGCATTTCCAGGAGCCCATACATTTCCTTTCTGAACATTAAAAACAGGCATCCTCCCAGGAAGAAATGACACAAACTAGTGGTTCCCAAGGATACTTTTCTTGGAAGTCCAACAGCAGCAACTAACCTCCCAATGAGCATGGCAAACCAGTAGAGAAGTTAGAAGTCATACATCAGCTATCAATCTGTCTCCTTGAGAAGTTGACTGTCCTTTAAACCTACGAAAGAACCATTTCTCAAGAGATTTACATAGAATTTCCTCCTTTTTTGTGAGGTTGTGTAACACTGCTTAAGTAAGTTCTTTTAGCACCTAGAATCTAACTGGAACATTGTATCTTGCATTGTGCATTCTCCCCAAACCATCATTTCAATCTCAGAGTACCTTTCTACAGTAACCTTTTGTCTTTGCACTGCCACTATAATTTTGCTGATAATTTAGCTGCTAATCTGGTTCAATTGTCTGTATGAATTAGGCAGTCTCAGGTACTATACCATATTCAAGTATCATTGATAAGTAATAGAGATTTTTATTTTGATTTTCTTTCAGTTGGAATGGAAAAAATTTTAAATAGCACACAGAAATTTTCTCAAATATATTCCTAAGCTATTGCCACCCCCCCTTCAGGGTAGTAGTCATTACATGTAAATATCATCATAATCTTCCTCCTCATCATCATTTCTCTACTTTTTCCCCATGCTTACACTCACAGCCCTCTCCTCACTAAGTTTTTTTTTTTTTCTTTCTTTCTTTTCAATCCCTCTTCACTATACATAACCATAAATTTAACATAAGAATTACTCCATTGTACTCTGCCCCAAGGAGAGATTTCTAATCCCATTTTAATGTTTTCAGTTGGGAGTCTTTAAAACTTGAGGAATACATCTCCAACTTATAAGAAATTATACACTTTTTAAAAAGAGAAGAGAAATCAAGTTTTTCAATCTACCCTCACGATCATTGTATGAGACTTAGGATAAAACAATAAAGTTATTTTTCAAGGTGTCAAGCAGTGAATACTAAGTCATCTAGAGTTTTCTGTTTTAAAAAGCAAGACAATTGGACATAAATTAATTTTTCTCTTTTGCAGCCACAGAAAGTAACATTTCCTTGGTATAGGATTTATTATTTATTCATGAATGTCATTAAAAAAAAGAAATATTACTGAACTATATTCATGTAGATTCAAAGATGTGAAGGTTTATTTGTACTATCAAAAAATGAGAGTTAGGTTAACATGTATTTATTATTTCATCATAAAAACTGAAATCCATGCCATTTATTTTTTAAAATCAAATTTCCCCCAATGGTTTAAAGTTATAAAGTTATGTTACTCTTTATGGAAAAATAAGATAAGTCTTAAATACTACCATATACTTTATTAAATTTCATTTAAATATATTACTCAAGTACATTTTAGTCTCTTTCCTGCTTTCTCCTTAACTCTATGATCTCTGTTTGAGTGAATGTCCCAGAGCTACTTCTTGGATATTTTCTTCTGTTTCACTCGCTGTATTGATGATTCTCTAACTTTATCCAGTCTCTAACTTTAATTAATATCTGTGTGCTGATGTCTTTCAAATTTACTTCTTTTGGCCCTTTAGTCCAGACTCATATATTTAACTTCTTACTGAATATATGCACTTAGATATTTAATAGGCATCTGAAATTTAACCTGTCCAAAACTCATCTCTACCCCATCACTCCAAATCTGCTATGGTCACAGATTTTCTCCACCATTATAATAGTAATGACATTATTTCAGTAAAGCATGCCATAAGTCTTTAAGCCATTCCTGACTCCTTTCCTTATATCATAACCATATACAGTGATTCAGAAAAACTTGCTAATTCTGTCTTTGAAATATATTCAGAACCCAACTACTTCTCATTGCCTTCATTCCTGACACTGTTACCAGTAATCAATATCTTTGGCCTCAGCTACTGCAATAGCCATCTTGATGGTCTCAGTGTTTCTTCCCTAGCTTCTACTCAGTTCTTTTTCACAATAGATCAGCTAAAATAATATACCCACACTCTCTAAAAATAATTGTTCCCTAAAGAATTCTCTTAAGAAGTGCCTTCCCTTTTCCTCTCAAATCCCATGAAGAGAGTAGGATTTATAGTTTAAAAATGACTTATTATTTAATCTGTGCCCACCCATTAGTTTCTTCATCATAATTTTTCCTCTGGTTCTCAGAAGGCTCTCATGCATATGTACTATCTGCTTCTTTCTTCTATACTTGACTCTTTGCCCCCTATGAATATTATACTGTAATCATCAATGCCCTCTTGAATCTAAAACAACTTCCTGAACAAAAATGAAAATACAATGTTGGCCTTCTGGATTAAATTGTTATGTTTTTTAATATGAATAGGGCATAATACAGTCAATGAACTTCTTTAACAGATAAGGAGGATTTCAGTAAGTGAAATATATTGCAAGAGTCCGATAGATGCTATTGGCCCAAAGCCGATGATTTAATTAAGATGCTGATTTAAAACTGATTGAAACAAAAATCACCTTTTTCTTGTGGAGACTCATAATAATTTCAAACATTGTTATCTTTGCAACCTTCCTGAAAAGGAAAACAACAGGAGCAATGTGTGATTAATAAATTGGAGAGCTATATTTTCCTGCTGCTTCTGAATTGGCAATTTTCCCCTTTTTAAGGAGGAAAAAAAATTATCAATATTGATCTCCATAGAAAACTGTAGTCTAGACAGCTTGCCTGGAACTTAAGTCAGAGTGAGAGCTAACTGACTCTTCTCTCAGTTATTTGTATGATGGAGATATGGCTCCCAATTTATAAAAGCTGCAATAAGAAAGAAAGGGAAATTGATGCATTTTTACATTTGTCAATCTACCTATCTATCTGTAACTGCTGGAGTCGTAAGTTGTTCAGTTTTCATCCATCTCCCTTTAGGAGAGAGGAAGCTAATCTCTTTATATTCAAGCAGTTGAAGGTAATGACTCCAAGAGATTCACTTGTTAAGAATGAAGATACCTGTGGGAAAGAGGGACTAGAATCTATGGGTAGATATTTGCTCATACAGTTTACTTACTGATCTGCTTTCTTTGAGCATTGAACAAGAGGGGGAAAAAAAAAAAAACTGATGAAAAGCTGGCACTTTAGAGATGGAAAAAGCTGTCTGCTTGAAACAATTCAACTAGTCAAAGACACAAGTTTGCTATGCATCAAATGAATACCAAAGGAGGAAACTGGACTTGGTTACAGAATAAAAGAAATCCAATGAGAAGAATCAGCTGTCAAGGGTGGAAGCAGAGAGATCACTGGAAAAGTTGAACACTCTGTGTGTCAGGGAATCATGCAATCAAAAGCCACCCTCCTCACTATTTTATTCTCCTCACAGGGGAATAAATATTGTCAATACCTGACAAATGGAAGACACTATTGAACAGTAAGGGTTAGTGAGGAAAATGGCAACAACCAAGAGAAGACAATGACAGCAAATCTACTTCATACTAGTGCTGACCTCTCACAGGGAAAAGGAGCTAAAAGGAAAGCTAGGGAATGAGATGTGCAAAAGGATACAAATTCTTCTCTATTCCAAGTGCTGAGTGGAACATCAATTAGTAAGCACCCGTCGTCCCTCACCATGCTCCTTTCTGTCCTCCTTGTCTCTCTGGCCATTACCCCAACAGGCATCTTGGGTGGGTGGGTAAAAGAAATGAGAGAAGTGTTTTAAATCGGACTGACTGGACGAAGTTTTTCAATACTGAAAGTGATTAGAAAGTTTAAGTATCTTGCCAACATGATTTTAACATGTGAAAGTGTATGTTTGAAGGCAGAAGACAGAGACAGAGACCAGAAAGAAAGAGAAAAAGGCTTCTGTTTTTGCTCCACCAACTTTAGAATGTTCCATAAAATGCTTACTGAAGAATGAACTTCCTTGAACTCAGAATAGTGCTCCCTGAATTACTATGGCTTATGGTCCTTCCTACTCCCTAGTGAGATTTCTGAGAAAATTCGTTAAGTGAATAGGATGAAACTAAAGTCCCTGGAGAACTATTTGGAGAAAGGCTGGACTTGCATACTAGATAAACTTTTCCTTTGAGGGTGTGGGGGTTTTCTCCTGAATCTCAATTAGCCTCAGAGGAAAAGATGTTTAGAAACATCACTTTCTCTTTGGAAACAGTTCTTTTGTTAAACAATTGGAGTAATGATCTGATACATATATCAGAATTGATTTGTAGTTCTAAAGGACAAGATATGTGTTTACATATATTACATAGTTATATTTAAGAATCAACCCCTCTTTACAGTACGTATTCATGTAGTATTGAACTTCTGGTCTCCTGGGGAACTACCATAAGGAAAATTAATTAGCCCATCTGCAGGATTTTGCTCCCACTTTCTGCTGAGCTAGGTATGAGGCAGGAGAAGAAGGGAAGGGGGTTATAGAAATGAAAGAAGGTGAACTGGCATCTGCACTATCTCCGCAAGTCTAGCTGTTTAATTCGTGTGTTTCTGTCTCCCTGTTTTTATACTAGGTTCAAACCTGAATTTCCTTTACTTTTTTTTTTTTTTTTTTTTTAAACCATCATCCAATGTGCAGAGGTTAAAAAGATCTGGTGATTACTTACCACACCTACAACCTAGGGCAAAATAAAGAAAGAGAATAAAGGAAAGAAGTGGAACCACCCATTGTGTGATAGTCCCTGAAGTGGCATCTAGATGTCATTAGGCATATCTCCACAGAAAGCCATATCAGACCAAATGATACAATGTTCATCTCTTTAATTCACTTATTACTGAACTTCTTCAATCAAAACCTAGCTCTCAAAGTCCCCAACTCTCTCTGAACACCTGAGTGCCACTTCTCAAATGGACTAGCATCTCCTTCTGTGAAACCCCACAATTCCCTCAGCATTTTTGTTCAAGATAATTTTGTCTGAATACAGTCTGATGTACTTTATACTCTTTCATATTGTTCTTAAAACATACTGGCTATTTAAAATGTGTTCTTTCTACTAAAAGTAACAGGAATGAGCCAGTACTCCAACTCAGATTATTTATAACAAGTTTTCTTTAGGCATTAGAAAAACAAAACTGAATATAAACTATGTCTTTTGTTTCTCATATGCTCTGTTTTCATTGCTAAAAAACATTGTAGGCAAGAGTCTGTATTTCAAGAATATATCCAAATTACCTTCTCATCCTAGAAAACTGTGACATCATTCAGGAGAATTTTAGAGGTACAGGATACTCACGCCCTCTTGGATTTTCTTGTCTTTTGTGGTCCTCCTGTCTTTTCCACAAGCAAGTTGTACCAGAACATTGGGTAGGTTGCAGACAAGACAAAGAAAGTGCCCAGACAGGATGGGGGAGATATGGTTTATTGGGGAAAGTTTACAAGAGATCAGAGACTCATCCCAGTGGAGTTCAGTGACAACATGCTGACACAGATAGCACCTTCATCCCTAGTACTGCTTTGCCAAGCAGTGCCTCCTCTCCCTCATCGAGTTTTGTCCAGTGGCAGCCTACTACATGAGTGACAAGTATTCTTTCCACAGTGCCCTCAGTTTTGCACTCATCCTTACCCATACAGGGGTTTTATGTGTAAGGCTGCAAAAGCAGTGACATCATTGGTACTAGATTTCTCAGTTAGCTTGTCTGGCCCAAGAAGCAACTGTCCTGGTGTACATTCAAGAAAGTAGACTTCTACAGGAAACACTAACTTTCTTAGTTCCCAGTGTGCATAAGAGAAAGTGTTTTTCAAGATAATATGTACCTGTACTTTTTGGCCAGACTTGCACTTACTGTTCCCTTAACTTGGCTAGGTTTTAGGGGACAGAAAGGAGGCATTCAGGGACATGAGTTGTTACTGTCTCCTTTTCTTTAGGGGTGAAACAGGACCTAAGGAATAAAATGATCTGAAGAATCAGAATAAATGATCTTTAACCATGAGGATTTCTGAGTCCCACCTAACAGCTGCTAGAGTTACATTCCCAAAATATGCATTTCAGCAAATCCCTTAGGTACCCACTAAAGTTTTAAAGTCTTTGCAAGCAATAATCACTGCACAAAGCTTAGAGGCTTCCATGAACTGAACCTTCTTAACCCCTCACTAACACTGTATTGCAGCAACAACAATAAAAACAACAACAACAACAACAACAAACACAGTTGAATTAGTATTTCTCACTTACTGCTTCTGCTCATTCCATTTCTCTCTCTCTAAGCCTGTTTTCTCATCTCTTAATCTAAACTGTCTTCTGGTATCTCTTTCAGGAACTCTTTCCTGATATTTGGGTCATTACCTGACCTTCCTGTTTCCAGACTTCCTACCTAGCTCCAATATATCCTTACCATATTCCATGTTAGCTATAGATACTGTGTGTCTCTTGAGGGCAAGCATAATGTCACAAAGACTTTTTGAACAAATTGAGTAGCTAGCATAATATTTTACATATAGCAGAACTAAACACATTTTTATTGAATTAATAAGTAAATGAATAAAAATGATTTACTATTGGAAAATCACTTGGGGGGGTTTAGAATTTCAAATTTATATTAGAAATATTTGGAATGAAAATTCCATCCTCCTAACCTTCCATCCACCTCTGTCTCCACTAAACTTATGATAAAGAGTGTAAGAAATGGGGATGTGGTTGTAGCTCAGTGGTACAGCGCTTGCCTAGTATGGGTGAGGTACTGGGTCCAAAACTCAGGACCACATAAAAATAAATAATTATGCCAATCTACAACTAATTTTTTTTAAAAAGAGTAAGAAATGCTTAAGTAAGGGTTTCTCCTGAGAATCAGTTGAAAAAAAAAAAATCAATCATGGTGGCTCCTAACTTGGAATTTAAAGATTTGAATTTAAGTATCAGCTCTGCCACTATACTAGGCCTATGTTTCTCATCATATGCTTCATGATTTTTATCCATATGAAAAACAAGTGAAAGGACAAATGCATTATTTTTATGCCACAGAAATCATTTTAAGATATAAATTATCCATAAGCACATTCTAAAACAAAAAGTACTGTAACTGTTAGTTGATATGGCAGAAATGACCAGCTGTTGGCCTGCTAGTTGAACTGAAAATGATCTCCAAAGCAATGCAGAGAGACCCATGTAGAAAATGGCAGACATAGTCATCACCTGGGTCTTGTAAGGATAGGGGAAGGAAGGCTTATTTCGTCAATAGATTCACCTCTTTGACTCTTTCAAGAATATGTCAATTCTTTATTTCTTTATTTATTTTTTTTACCACCAGAGTTAAACAGGTAAGAAAGACTTCATTCATGATTATTACAATAGGGAAGACAGACTAAATTTAACTCCTTTGGAAGAGATGTCTTTAAGCACTGGGGTGAGCTAGTAGAAAAGTACTAGAGGATACTAGTCAGTAAAATGGCCAATGTGATTAGGTCAATGTGTTTGCTAATTAGAGTTTATTGCAGTCAGTTTCCTACCCTCTCATAAAACTAGAAGGGCTTGTGATTACTTTTCAGTAGGATGACTCCCAGATCACTGAGAAGGTACTCCTGGGTTATAAAACTAGTAGGAGACTGGGAGAAGATTTATATCTCAAAGGGACAAATAAAGAATATATATGTTTTTGTTTTTTAAAGTAAATGCCTTAAGAAATGGAGGTAGGTGGGGCTATAGGTGTCTAGCATAAGAAAGAAGGCTTTCTCAAGTTTGGTCTAGCTGAAGGCTGTCTTGGTCAGATAAGAACTGAACTGTTCTATTTCACAATTAATATCTAGGAATTTACTTATTTTGGCAGCTACCATTATTGCAGTTTGCAAGGTTAGGAGAGAGGAAGATCCAAACACAAAGTCCATCCTGGTTTTTGCCCCAGTGTAGTATTATCCTGGCTGTTGGCCAATTCATACTTAATTCTGTTAAATGAAAACATTTCTCCTCCCCCAAGGATTGAATATTCAACTATGTTTGATTTCTTCCTCTAAATGTTCATCTTTACCTTTTACCCATATTGAAACTTAAATATCAACCCATGTTGGAAATGATTCCAAAAATAGCCAAGGGTTTCATAGTCTATTTTAAAATTTTTTCTTTTGATATTTTGCAGACCCTTGGATCTCAGCATTGAATCATTGGCTTCCTATGTAAAACTCCTCCCTGTTTTGCATCCTTCATTTTGCTGAATGGAATTAGCAATGGCAGGTGTATGCCTAGGGCCCAAGGACCTGTTTGGGCTCTTTTCTTTTAACTCTTTGCCTCTCATCAGTAAATGCTTGTGACACTACCTCTCAGATATCTCATATTCAGCTTCTCCTTGTAAAAACTTTATTTCAGAAATATGCTTTCCTTAGAAAATTCAAAAACTCTCCTAACTGATATTACAAACTCCCAGTGCACTGCCTCTAATCCATTTTACTTGCAAGTTCCATTTAAATGAAAATCTTATCCTTTGTCTATAAATGTATATGTATCCTTTGTTTTAACAATTGCTATTGTTAATTTTCTATACTATAACATGCCAGATCCTTTTCTAATCATCTTCCATTGTTTCCCATTACTTTTTGATTCTACAAAAACATGTGTCAGTATTACTCAAAAACATTGCACGTTGTGCTGACAACTCTTTGTTTTTTCACATGCTGTTGCTTCCATTTACAATATCCTTATCTTCCTCCTAGTGAACCCTGCCTGTCTCATCCTTGAAGACTCAAACAGAATACCTACTATGAAGCCTTTATTCATGTCCTCTAGCATTGACATAAGTATCTTTATTGTAGAATTAATGACATTTTATTTTGTTTATATTTCTGTGGTAGAATTCATGACATTTTACTTTTGTTTTTTGTTTTGCACCATGGGTATTGGAAGGGAAAAAAAAAATAGTGTTTTATTGGAAACAGGGTTTTAAAATCAGACTGCCTCTTTTCAAATCCTCGATTACTCATATGCAAATCATTTAAATGTTTTGCACTTCATTGTTATACTTATGTATAACAGTAAAACTAAGTGGCTGCATTATTTGGAACATTTTTATAGAGTAATTCAGGGGATATCTTAGTGTAACACCTGACACAGAAGAATTGTTCAACAATTCTTAATTAGTTAATTAGTAGCAGTGCCACATAGGCACATATCTGATTCAAAATAATGTCCATTAACTGAAATACAATTGAATGAATGAATGAATGAATGAAATGGGTTTGGAAAATACCTCAATATTCTCTTGTTGTCCTGCTTTCTATATATTCCGAAGTTGTTGTTGTTGTTGTTGTTTTTCAGCCAAAGATACTTATTTTGTGTGTCTGTCTATCACTAGGGATTGAACCCAGGGCCTCAGTCATGCTAGGTAAATGAGTCTTTTTCTCATCTCCCTGCTATTTTCTTTTCTTTTCTTTTTTTTCTTTTTGGTACCGGGAATTGAACTCAGGGGTACTCAACCACTGAACCACATCCCCAGCACTATTTTGTATTTTATTTTAGAGAAAAGGTCTCACTGAGTTGCTTTGCACCTCTCTGTTGCTGAGGCTGACTTTGGACTCAGAATCCTCCTGCCTCAGCCTCCAGAGCCTCTGGGATTACAGGTGTGCACCACCATGCTCATTCCTGTTATTTTCTTTCAGTTTAATCTTTCCTAAAGTATTGCACCTTTACACCTGGAGAATAGGAGCTTATTTCAGGTGTTTAATGTATAAGCATTTCTTAAATTTTAATAGCTACTATTTATTTTTAATCATTCTGAGAAAAAAAATAATGTTACCACATTAAACCTATGATTTTATGTATGATTTTACTTAGGGAGAATCAAGATATGTCATGTAAGATAAAATGAAAGTGAGTCTACTAAAGAAAAGTATTACATGATATAAGGAACATGTGTATATTTTGTATTGTAAGGTTTGGGCAATAAATTAAAGTCTTTCTGTCTGTATACTATTTATATTGCAGTTGTTTCTCTTTACAAGTAAAATACATAGTATTATTAGTCCTTGTTTCAAACTTCACTTCAATTTTTCTATATAGTATACTGCCTTCCACTTTGGACAGGTTTCTGCAGCTGTTCCATTTTTACCTTTTGAATGTTTTCTCCACACTTGGTCCCTTCTTTTTATCCTACACTTTGTCCCCTCTAGGTTTTCTGCTCTTGCTGCACTGTAGCTTCTCCACGAACACCATTTCCCACCATGTGCCTGATACTCCTTGGATCAGGAGGCTTTTTCTGACTGACCCATATGAGTGTGTCTCCCATAGGCTTCCAACCTTCTGGGGAGTCTGCTTCCATACTTTTGGGATAATAGTTTCAGAGAGTTCCAACCTCATATGTCACAGAAAGAAGCTACTTCAGAAAAAGCCATAAGTTAAGTCGGATCCACTATTAAGCAGGTTCATCATTTAGAAAAGTCCTTTTAGAAAATAGTAACCACAATTTTATTTATTCCTTCTGTCTCCCTCATACTTTGGACTAAGGGGTCAATCAAAATGCCTCTCAATTTTTTACTTTTTAATCCTTTATGATCCATTACTCAATTGTTGATTTTATGACTAATTGCCTCATTTAATGATGATTAGACTCAATGCACAAGTACTTGCCTAGAACAATTTGAATTGATTACATAAAAAAGATTTTTGTCAGAAATGCTCTATTACTTTTGGGTCTCCTCTTACTAAAATGTTTACCTCCGTCTTTTAAAATATAATGTATTTGGCTGTTATTCATATAATTTAATTTTGAAATACATGGAAATCCTACAGAAAATCTGATTATGAGTTACCAAACTAAAAAGAATAAATAATCCTTAAGAAATGGACTCCTAGAGCCAGGCGCGGTGGCGCACGCCTGTAATCCCAGCACTTGGGAGGCTGAGGCAGGAGGATTGTGAGTTCAAGGCCAGCCTCAGCAATGGCGAGGCACTTAGCAACTCAGTGAGACCCTGTCTCTAATAAAATACAAAAAGGGCTGGGGATGTGGCCCAGTGGTCGAGTGCCCCTGAGTTCAATCCCCAGTACCAAATAAAAAAGAAAAAAAAAAAGAAATGGACTCCTCAGGCTGGGGTTGTGGCTCAGTGGTAGACCACTTGCCTAGCATGTGTGAGGCACTGGTTTGACTACATGTGTAGCTCAGCACCACATAAAAAATAAAGAAATAAATAGCATGTGTGAGGCACTGGTTTGACTACATGTGTGCTCAGCACCACATAAAAAATAAAGAAATAAAATAAAATTTTGTGTCCATCTATAATTAATAAAAATGTTTCTAAAACTGCACTCCTTTGAAAGCTTTTTAGGAAACAAAATTAAATTCTACTAAGGAAAACATTTTTTTTATGAACACACTCATACAATTTGGAAATTTGGGTAATTTCACATAGAAAGTATTATGCTTAAAGGGACATTTTCTAGTAAATGCTTAATTCTTAGGACAATTTATAAATATTTACTATTTTAATTGTCTTATTTCAAGTTTTTTTAATCTTTTTTTTTTTTTTTTTTTTTTTTTTTTTTTTTTTTTAGTTGTAGATGAACACAATACTTTTCTTTTATTTATCTTCTTGTGTGGTGCTAAAGATCAAACCCAGGGCCTCACAAGTGCTAGGCAAGTGCTCTACCACTAAGCTTCAACTCCAGCCCCTAGCTCAAATTATTTGAAAAAATGGATATATGTAAAGAAAATAAAAATATAAAGTAGGAAGTGGTAAATCATTGGGAATAGTCGCTAATGTGTTCAAAAGTTGATATAATATACATTTAATACTTTTTTTCTGAATAAGTCTCAACATTTCAAACACTCTTTTCCATATTTCTCTTTATGTACTTTTTGAAAATAGAGCAAGCTAAAGTAGCTGGGGTGCAGAATGAAGGGGAGAAATTCATAGCCTATGCTAAAGAGTAAGCAACAGGTGGATCAGGCAGAGAGAAATTTATTGGCCAACTTGAAAAGAAGTCATCAAAGGGCTTGAGTATTTTGAGGTTAAATAATAAGTCATTCTGGCTATAGCATGGAGGATAGTTAGTAAGGATGCAGGGACCACTTAGGAAGGCATTTCTATATTCCAGGATAAAATTATGATCATTTAAGATGGCAACTAAAGAAATAGAGAAATGAGTGAACTTGGAAATTGGTTGGATTTGAAAATAAATGATAAAGATAATAGAAATATGAAAAATGAATACTTAGCTTTTTGGTTTATGCAATACAGTGGATGGTGGCTTCATTTACTGACAGAGGAAATAATGAAATAGATAGAACTTTGAGATCCTGTTTTGAAAAACTTGACTAGAAAGCACTTTGGAGACTGTTAAGCTTTGTGGACTTTGGCAAGTTGTTGTTTTTGCAAATTGTTCACTCATCTCCACAATGAAGTGTTTATACCAGCACTTATTGGAGCTACAATGCTACCATTGTGGTTTCAATTGTGTTTGAATTTAGGGTAAAGTATTTGAAATGATAAGCAAAGGATTTGAATTTGATGTTAAAAAGACAAAGGGACTGAAATATATGTCTAGAAAAGAAAATCCATGTTTAGGAAACAGTATGGCGAATCAATACTTTGAAGGATATTATCCTGTCAGTTGAACTGAAGGAGGAGATAAATTAATAGATGAGAAATAAGGTAAGGCATTGAATTGATGATGGCCTAAATTTTAGTAGTGGTTATGGAACATAGAAGCTCAATGTTTTAGCAGATAGTTTGAATTAACAGGGTTCGATAACATAAATCAGTTAATGAAAGAGAAAGAAACCAAAGTTAACAATTTATATTTTATGAATCTTTGAAGATAAAGAACACAATGGAGACACAAAAAGATATTGAAGGGACTACATGTGTAGCTTAGAGGCAGAGCACTTGCATAACATGTGTAAGGCCCTGGGTTTGACCTCCAGCAGCAAAAATAAGATAAAGGTCTACTTTGCATGTGATGATGATTACTTTATTACTTCATATGTGAAGAAATATAGCTATGCTACATATTTTAAATAGATTACCTTTTAATAGAAAACAATCATTTAATAACAACCTTTAGTTTCAAAATTGTACTAATTAGCATTTAATAAGTATACGCAAAGATTCATTTAAAAATTAGAGTGGTACTAAAAATTATTTCTACAACTTATTATAAAAGTTCTGTTCCTGGTCTCTGATTTTATTTTTCAGCTCCATGTGGTGGCCATTTTTCAGCTCCAAGTGGAGTGATTCTCTCACCAGGATGGCCAGGATACTATAAAGACTCTTTGAATTGTGAGTGGGTTATTGAAGCTGAACCTGGACACTCTATCAAAATTACATTTGAAAGGTCTCTGAAAATATTTTTTTCTATCTTTTAAAGAAAAGATTATATAAAACAATAGTTGGTATTCTTTTTTTCCTTTAACAAATCAGTGTAAAATTTTATTGTATTAGTCAATTGTTGTGCTACAGACTGTTTGCCCCCTTTTAACCTTTCAGGCTATTTTCAAGTTGATTTTCTATTTGTTTAATGTTGTACTTTACTACTAAAATTTGCAAGATCGACCTTTTTTGTTTTACATATATGCACAGTGCTGAGATAAAAATGTAACCTTTACCTTGATGAATTTAGTTTTCCTCTATTTTGTAATCCCTACAATTTGGGAGGCTGATTCTTTCTGAATTCAAGGCCAGCCTCAGCAATTTAGTAAGACCCTGTCTCAGAATAAAAAATATACCCCTGAGTTCACAGCACTAAAAAGAAAAAATATTTAAAAAATTTTTAAGATATAAATTTTAAGGGATACAATTCATGTTATGACAATGACCTATATGTTTTAAAAGAGTTTTTATTGCGAATAATTCAGCAGGGTTCATTTTGTCTTATCTTAAAAGCATATCCTTTGTTCATTGTTTGACATGGTTTCTATTGCCATAATAATTTCAGAAAGTTTAAGATACATATTATTTATTCATTATCAAATCTTTATCAAATATTGCTGTTCCATGAGTGAGGAACTCAATTAACTAACCTTACTTTATTGTAGAAAATTATATTTGCTTTGAAATATACAATATAGCATGATATTTTTGATTATATCATCAAGTAACCTGAAAAATTTGATTTGATACAATAGTACAGAGATTTTGTCAATATTTTTCACTTGTAAAACTCAGAGCCTTGCATTTGAAGCATAAACATATTTGTCATCCTATCATAATTAATGTCATTTTAAATGAATCTATATATCAAGTACATGATTTGAGTATTTTCTATTTTAGATTTATCATTGTTTTATATCAGAAGTTATGATGTAAATGTAATTGAAAAATTTCACATTTCATTATGTTTGTACAGTTCATAACATATATCACTCAGTTCTCACTGGTTTAGTGGTTTTTGTTGCTTTGTTTTGTTTCATTTTCTACTCTACTTCTGACTTTGATTCCTTCTCATAGAATCATTCCCCTTGTGAGAGCCTGAGAATTACTGCCCTCTCTCAACATTACTGTGCTCCTTATTTGTATCACTTTCTTAATTCTCACAAAAAAATCATTATATAAAGGGCAACCAAGAGGATTACTGCACAATCCAGAATAATTTAAGATTAAGTGCCGGGTGTGGTAGTGCATGCCTGTAATCCCAGCACTTGGGAGGCTGAGGCAGGAGGATCACGAGTTCAAAGCCAGCCTCAGCAATGGCGAGGCACTTACCAACTCAGTGAGACCCTGTCTCTAATAAAATACAAAAAAGGGCTGGGGATGTGGCCCAGTGGTTGAGTGCTCCTGAGTTCAATCCCCGGTACCAAAAAAAAAAAAAAAAAAAAAAAAAACATTAAGCAAGCTTTCTTGTCCTAAATTGTCTTCATAGTCCCCTCTCTTATCCCAGAACCCAGATCCTTTTCTGTCTTTAATCTCTTTTTGCCTTTGGGATCTTCAACCCTGCTTACCCCTTTCTCCTGCCCACCTCCAGTATGTAGCAGGGCGAATCACAGAATACCTTTACTTTCATGCAGAACAATTTAACTATTAGTTTCCTTGACCACCCAATTAGGTTATGTTAGGGAATGGAATGGATCTTGTCTTTCTTTTCAAACATGCCACTATGATTTGTTTAAAACCAAAAAGCAGTGTTGTGCTAAGAAGAATTAATTCATACTTTCTTCACCTTCCAACTGACTGAAGCTATAAAATAGCATAAAAATGATATAACTAAAAATGGTATAACTATAAAATATCATTTTCTTTTCATTTTATTATATTCAATTTTAAAATGCTGCATATGCCTACAACATAAGATTAGAAAATGAGTAAAAGGAAAATAAATGCAAAGTGCACTGTTGTATTCAAAAGCATACCCTATTTGCTTAGGAGACTAATTAATCATTATTAAAGAAATACACTCCTTATATTTTTTAGCACAAAGTAAGTTACTTAGAACTACCCTCTTGAAAAAAAAAAAAAAAAAAAAAAAACAGTTTGATTACAAAGAGAAGCTTGCAGTTCAGCACATATATACTTTAACTTCTGAATTTGGACTTTTGTTTGAAGGCACTGTGTTTTTCTGTCCAAAATTGTTACCAAGTATCTTCTATCCTTGGTGAATATCATGAGCCTCTTGCTGCTTGCCTATCTTGTTTAGATACCTTTAGAACTGTCAAAAGTGAGTACATTTAACATAAACCATCCCAAATTTACCTTCCTAGTGAAATCTTTCCAGCCATTTTTATACGATGTCACACTAGTTAGACAAAACCTGATTTCTTTTGTATTCATATAGTTACTAAGAGCATTTTATTCTGTCACCATTTTATTCTTATATGTTTATTAAGACACAAATCATTTTAATTAGAATAGAAACAGGAAAGCTAAATTGAAAAGTAATTTTTCAATATTTGTGCACAGTAACAACTGTGCCTCATTTCTCAACTCCTAAATTACCAGCTTGAATAAATTACATATCTCTTAGCCCCTTCACATCCTCGATACCAATTCTTTAAGAAACTATTCCTTGTTGATTAGCTGGAAAAATCAGATTAGAATGCCTTAAAAATTAATCAATGCTATTTTCAATATTTTAGAATAAACAGAGCAAGCCATATTAATATATTTTCTTTAAATCATATTTTATATAAATAAAATTAAGATTCCAAATCTTTTTTTTTTTTCCATAGTGCTGTGTATTGAACCCATGGTCTCACATGTGCTAAAGACCAAGCTACTCCCCCAGCCCCTGAATCTTACCTGTCTAAACTGAAATGTTCTTATTGGGGGTTGAGTCTACTATTAGCCACCCCCACACAAGAAAAAAAAAAAAAAAAAAAAAAAAAAACAACCCTATAAGATTATTGATTTGCAGTTATCTGAAAGAAAACTTATGTATTTTCTTCCATTTCTTTGTTCTTAATGACCTTCTAAGGATTTGAGACTTTGATTGAATGCTGTCCATACTTCATGTACTTTGTAGGAAAATTGATTCCTGTAAATTATACTTGTTTACCCAGACATCACATGGTAAGAATAATTCAGTAACAAAGGGATGTGCAAGGAACTTCACTAAGTTAAAAAATAAATGCATTTTAACCCTTAGTTTAGTGAGAGAAAAAAAAAGTCACTTGAAAAGTAGAAACACACACACACATACACACACACCACTTCCTTGTATATTGATCCTATAATAGTTTAGTGCTTCATTTTTGTCTAAAGACTATTTTGAGAAGCAGGATATTATTTAGAAATATTTGACATATACTAGGTTCTTGAAAACCCTGATTCTCCCCTGATTTCTGTCTAAGCTCTTGTAGGAACATATGTTTCTAATTTTTTTTTCTTTCTTTCTTTCTTTTTTTTAGGACTGAGGATTGAACCCAGGGTTGCTTAACCACTTAGCAACATCCCCAGCCCATTTTTGTATTTTATTTAACTACAGGGTATCACTGAGTTGCTATGTGCCTCAATGAGTTGCTGAGGCTGGCTTTGAATTTGCCATCCTCCTGCCTTAGCCTCCATTACTGCTGGGATTGTGGGCCTGTGCCACCACACCTGGCTAAACTTTTTAATATTTCCTTTCATTCTAAGATATTTTCATACAATTTGGTTCCAAGTAATGAACTATATTTATTGTAAAAATTCATGAATGACTTAAATTGACTTGGTTGAAAAATAAATTTTTAAAACTTGAATAATATAATTAAGATGGTGGAATAGCTATTTTATAATTACTGTGCAATTATTCTCAAATACAGAAATTGACTAGAATTAATCTATAGAAAAAAAACTAGAAAATGTTGTTTTCAGATATATTAGTAATTAGTTGTCTCCTTGAGATTCTCTCAAGCAGAATAAATCAAAGAGATCTTAAGAAATGTGATTTCTATCAAATACAAAACAAAATAACAATAATACCAACAAATATATGGTTTTCAAAAGGTTTACCTGTTTTTAATACATCCAAAAGTTCAGTGTCTTGTTCTCAAATCTGTAGAGGAATTTTCATTTTTGCATTCTCTCAGTTCCTAAATTTTTTCACTATCTGGCAGCTCCTAATTCAGTAAGACAAACTCATTTTAGAATCAATCATCCAAAGTATGTCTTTCCTTTCCTTTTCCTATCTTCAGCTCCCTGACTAAAATCTATCAGTATCAGTGTCCCAGAGGGTCTCTTTTTCAATATTTAAGTTAATGAGGATCATTTCAATTTGGCCAGAATGGGTTTGAATTATATCAAGAATGTTTTTTAAAGGACAACAATGCATGAATAAGATTAGGTCCTATGTCATTTTTAAACTCATCTAGTGATTCTATATTATTTGTTCATCATAACCAATATACTCAATATCATATAGAAATGGTAGAATGAGGCCATTCATGAGAAATTTATACAACCATCTTAATATACAAAATGAATAAAATTTAATTTATTGTGTAACCCTATCCCATTTGCATGTTGTTATATTTTTATAGTTCCTTAGAGCAAATCTGTAACAATTTTCTTTTTAAAGATTCACTGCTACTGAACAATATTCTCTATATTACCAGTTAATGTTGCTATTCTATTAAGAATTAAGTCTATTTATGTTTCAATTCCAAGTAATCCCTGACTCTTCTGTGTATTTTAATTTGGTTGTTGTCAGCTCACTGGCAATCAAAGTGAAACTCCAATTTCAATACTCACGATAGATTGACTACAAAGCAACCATATAAGGCATTCACAATGCCTAATTGCATGATCATTTTCTTAAAGCACTTAGTATATTTTGTGTCTTTCTTTTTGTACATTATTATTACAGATGCAGTATATTCAAGGTTACAACATTAAAAGTAAAACAAATGTATAAAATTCAAACATTTTACAAAGTATATTGCTTAACAGGATATAATGGGATAGAAATTGAAAAACATTCCAATTGTTACTTCTTAAATGGCATTAAATTATGTACTTAATTTTGACCACTCTTATGTCATTTCATAATAATATCAGAGGTTGAAATAAGAGTTTGTAAAATTGTATCCACTCAGTTGTAGGCATTTGTTTTTTTCTAGATTTGAGTTTTATTTATTTATTTATTGTTTTATTGGTTTATTTCAAGGAATAATGTGGTTTAATCTTATATGCTGAAAAATTCTGGTAAGTATGATAGTTATTCTCTGAAATGTTCTTGAGAGTGTGCTGGAGATACTAGAAAAATGACACTGAAAATATATTGTAAGATATATTTATTTATTTATTTTGGAAGATACATTTTTATGTGTGAAAATATATAGGTAACACTAAAACATTCAATTATATTGAACATTTATTTTTGTAAATTGGTAACTGTTCTAGAAAAAAAGATATTTTGTTGTTAAAATATATTTGTTCTTTCATTTTTCCAGTAAATATTTATTGAATGTTTACTACATACAAAACATTGACAAGGGCTGGGGTTGTGGCACAGCGGCAGAGCATTCGCCTTGCACGTGCGCAGCATGTAAACATAAATGCATTATTGCATTGTGTACAACTAAAGTAAATAAATATTAAAAAAAATTGACAAAACCTGACATGTCTGACTTTAGCTTATAGAGTTTTAAGAAAGACATTTGTCAAACTAGCAAACACCACTGTGATAAGTATCACAAAGAACATAGAAAATTGTGCAGTATAGTAGAAGACCTAGTCTACATTTGTGAGGTCAAAGAAGGTCTTCCTGTCAACATATTAAAGCTGAAACTGAAGATATTTAGGATAATCTTGGTAGAAGTTGCAAAAGAATTTCCTGGGTTTCTGGGTAAACATGGGAAAAGCAATTAGATGTTCAGCTTTTCATGAGTGCATGAGAATCTAATTATATGATACAAAAAAATATATGTATGTGTGTGTTGTTCTGTATTTATTGGTTCTGTATTTATTGCATTTACAACATAATTGTATCTTTTAAAAAACTGAAAACAGCAGCAGAAATAACAAAAACCTAATGATAAAGCAGCTATCATAGCCCAGTTGTTAAGAGTCAACTGATGAGGCCTCTATCATTTAAGAAAATCTGATGCTATTTTAAGTTCTAAATACCTCAGAGTAGAGTATACATGTAGAGTAGGTATAATAATAAAAGCTACTTTACAGATTTAGTGGGATTATTAAAACAAATATCATCAGTTTCAGGTTCTTAGTATATATCAAATACATTATCATTAGTTATCAATTTATATGTAGAACTGCTATCTATTATTATTTACTTATAGTGAGAAATATCATTTTCAAATACAAACTATATGTGAATTTTACTTTCCAAGAAAATTCTGTCCAAAATATATTAAGCACATTTTAGGATTCAAATTTATATAATATTAAGATGAGAATCTATTAGCTGATTCAAAAATAATATGAATCACATTTTTCCACATAAATGATTACAGCAACTAGAAGTGATGAAAGAAATATATTTAGTTGATGAACAGACTGGTTATTTATTGGTGATAATGAATAACATTTGAAAATCTTTACTTATGAAATAGCATATACATATACCTTTTTAATGATAATTTTCCATACGAATGAGTTTATAACTTTGGTATTTTAAAAGGACAAGTGTGAACTGATGTCTTAAATATTAGAGAAGTTAATTTCAAGTAGTAATTAAATAACAATTTAAAGCATTATTTTCCTATGTAGCATTATTCTAATATATTCCATATGTGTCTTAATCTTAGATTTCAGACTGAACTGAATTATGATGTTCTGGAAGTTCATGATGGTCCAAATCTTCTCTCACCCTTGCTTGGATCTTACAATGGTACACAGGTGCCCCAGTTCCTATTCAGTAGCAGTAATTTCATATACCTACTATTTACAACAGACAACAGTCGTTCTAATAATGGTTTCAAGATTCATTATGAAAGTAAGTAATTACAAAATATTTTTTTAGTTATCTATTCTACTTGCCCTGTATTTTGCATTATCATTGTATTGTTAATAAAATTAGTAGCTTTAATTATTTTTCAAAATCAAAGCTTTTCTTGAGCTATAAGAATGCTATTGTTATTGCTTTATAAGATATATGCTTTAGTAAATTCTGCAGTGGATTTTCCAACAATATATATCTAATATCATTACAAAAGGGAGTACTAAGTAAATGTTAGAAGTATCAAACTATTCTTTGAAAATGAGTTCATGTGGGCTGGGGTTGTGGCTCCACTCTAGAGCACTCGCTCAGCACTTGCGAGGCCCTGGTTTTGATCCTCAGCACCACATAAAAATAAATAAACAAAATAAAGGTATTGTGTCCAACTAAAAATATATTTTTTTTAATTTAAATAAGACGTAGTATAGACTTTTTAAGCAGAAGTATGAGCTTTTAATTTTGATTATTGTGAATTTATTCCAACACTCTGAATACAGCTTGTTTTAAAAAAGTGTTTGACCAGTTATGTAAATCATACTTCTATTTGTATATATTTTACTTTTAAATGTCAGTATAATTTTTAGTCTTTTATACAAATGAAATTTTATATTTTAAATGGAAAATGTGTGAATCATTTGAATAAAATAGAAAAAGGTATGTGGTCTCTGTTGTGTGTCAGGCACAGGCCTATTTCTTTTTTTTGTTTGTTTATTCTTTTAGGATATACATGACAGTAGAGTATATTTTGACAAGTTATACATATGTGGAGTATAACTTATTCTGATTAGGATCCCATTCCTGCAGTTTTACATGGTGTGGAATTTCACTGGTCAAGTATTCTTACATGAACATAGGAAAGTTATGTCCAATTCATTCTACTGTCTTTCCTATTCTAATCCCCCCCTTCATTTCACTTTATTTAATCCAATGAACTTCTATTCTCCACCCCTCCCTTATTGTGTGTTAGCATCTACATATCAGAGAGAACATTCAGCCTTTGTTTTTCGGGCACAGGCTTATTTCACTTAACATGATAGTCTCCAGTTCCTTCCAATTGCCAGCAAATGCCATAATTATATTCTTTGTTATGGCGGGGTAATATTCCATTGTGTATATATACCACATTTTCCTTATCCATTCATCTGTTGAAGAGCACTTAGGTTGGTTCCATAGTTTGGCTATTGTGAATTGAGTTGCTATAAACATTGATGTAGCTGTGTCACTGTACTATCAGGCACAGGCCTGTTTTAAGGATTAAATGAAACCATGAATGTGAGGTTTTGAACAGGATGACTCACACACACAGTAAGTTCTAAGTAAATGATTTTTCCTATAAAAACTAAAAAATCAGAATTCAAGCTCAAATTCATTCCTTTTGTCAGTAAGTTTATCATTTATAGGTTGTTGGTAATATAGTCCTATAATAATAGGACTGAGGTTTATTGGCTTAGAAGGCAAAGTGGAGGCTGAGAGCTAAGGGAAGTTGAACCTAATGACAGACATATTTTATATTGATTTGTTTAATCTGGAAGGAGGCAGTAACTTGTTATTTAAATTTGTTTATAAGAAATCACATTCTTGGGCTGGGGTTGTGGCTCAGCGGTGGAATGCTCGCCTAGCACATGCGTGGCCCGGGTTCGATCCTCAGCACCATGTACAAATAAATGCATTGTGTACAACTAAAGCAAACAAATAAATATTTTTTAAAAAATCACATTCTTTCATTTTAATTGTTTTAGTCTTGAGGTTTACTTGACATTATGAAATAGTTTCCAGAATTATAAATCCTTTGTTATCTAGGAAATATAATTCTTTTCCTCTGACATTGTTTTTTTTTTTTTTTTTTTTTTTCCTGTAGATGAAGGTAACTGGGCTTTGTGTTTTGAATGAATCATTCACAAAGCTCAAAATCAGTTTATTATAAATCAAAAAGTTTAAAAAGTACATGGCATTTAGTTAGTGAATTTTTACTTTTAAAAAGTAAATGTATTAAGTAGAATTTAATTTCTATACTGGTCAAAAACCCTGTGAGAAGGATTTCTTGCAACGCCACTACTGCTTGCACTCCAGGTCTCCACTGTATGTTCTTTCCCAAGGCCTTTTCTCTCCCATTCTATATTTCTTTCAAAACAAGGAGATTGGGAAAACTGTACCAAAAAGATACAATTATTTATGATATTCAACACACATTAAAATAATAACAATTGCATAGTGTAGACTTTAAGAATATAATACATTTTTTTTTTTTTGTTTCAGTCATTTTTCTCTCCAAAGAAAAAGCACTTCTGTGTAGTATGTTGTATTGCTTGAAATAAAAATACTAATTGAACAGGAGTCCTAAAACCAATTCCCTATGGATACCAAGGGGCAATTACATAAAGTGTCCTTTGATATCTAAATATTATAAAATGCATATAAATTATAAATGGATATAGAACAAACCTATATACTCAGACATCCATCTTTAAAGGCTATGTTTATGTCCATGTGTAGATATATATATTTTTTCACTTATGGAAAATGGTGCACTTACCACAAGAATGGGAAGTTATACTCCATATAAAATGATATGTCCAAATATATCCTACTATCATGTATAACTAAAAAGAACAAATTAAAAAAGAAATGGTACACTTATAAAAAATGTACAATTTAAATAACAACTGAACAATAAATATGGGGAAGGGGAAAGAGAAATCACAACTTAAAATGTTCAAATATTTTTATTACATAGAAAAAATAAATATGCAGAAAGTCTGTTTTGACTTTTTTAAACAAAGTTCTACACAATAATGGGAAAAATGAAAAAAATGTTAATTTCTTTTACTGTAATGCCAAAATAACCTTTTAAAAATCATGTACATTGTCAAAATGTAAGAATCTTTTCAAACTACTTTATCAATTACATTGTAATTTTAAGTAATGACTATTAGTAAATTATACTGACGTGCTCATCATGATCTTTCTCGTTTTCTCAATTTTACATTTCCATTGTTGTGAATTATGCCTTGAATTGTTTGCTTGTGAATCAACTATAAAATGTTTACGTATACTATTCCATGTCTTCTAGATTCACATAGCACAGTAAAAAAACACATAAAGAAATGCATACTTTTCCTTTATTCTTTAGTTGGATAATGAAAGAGGACAATTAAGCAGGTACTACTCAGAGTAACAGGAAACCATTAAAATCACTTTTGGATAATTAAATTTTATGATAGTTTAACTATAATTTACATTACATATCACCTCTTCTACCTGCATTTTCATGATTTCATAAGATTTCAGTGACATGTTGGAATTTTAAGATTAAGAAAAGTTGCATGTGATCAGTCTTGGTTTTACTAGAGGAAGACCCCAGAAGGAAAGGGAATCTAAGCAACTGTGATAAAGACTGAGAGAAAGACAGGAGCAGTAGCTCAGGCCTATAATCCCAACTACTTGAGGGGAGCTGAAGCAGGATTATCACAAATTCCAGGCCAGTTTGTGCAACTAAGTGAGAACCTGTTTTAAAATAAAATGGAGAAAAGTTCTGAAGTTGTAGCTCAGTTGTAGAGCACTCCTGGGTTTAAGCCCCAGTTACAACAACAACAGCAAAAGACTGAGAAAATTGTGCACTTATTTAAGGGGGCAAGTGAAAGTATTCCTGGAAGAGAAAGTAAACATAAAACTAATCCAATTTATTTGATTTATGGAGAATAACAATTGAAGCTAGTGCAGTGGTGCATTCCTGTAATCCCAGAGGCTGGGGAGGCTGAGGCAGGAGGATCATGAGTTCAAGGCCAGCCTCAGCAAGGGTAAGGTGCCAAGCAACTTAGGGAGACACTGTCTCTAAATAAAATACAAAATAGTGCTGGGGGTATGGCTCAGTGGTTGAGTGCCTCAGAGTTCAATCCCTGAGGGGGGCGGGGGAGAAAGAGAGAGAAAATAACCATTGGAAAATAATAGAAACTAAGAATATTGGAGTCCAATCTGGGACTCTTGAATTTAAGGATGATAATGTAAAATGTGGTCTCATTTGCAGTAGTGTAACCAAAAGCTTGGTCCTTTTCCCCAATTCCAACTAATGCCAAGTTAATAATGAGGATACAGTTTTGAGAAAAAGGAAAAAGGTTTATTACTTTGCTAGCAAAGGAGAAACACAGGGGACTCCTGTCCCAAGGGCTGTGACTCTCCTCATCAGGAGGGACAGGGGGTGTTTAAAGGAACTCTTCAAGGGATACATTCCAGGTGTGCTCTGGTAGGGGGTCCCAGGGTACCTTGATGGCATGTTAGGATTCACTTGTTAATTTGGGAGATATTCACTTCCCAGATCCTCAGTAGGATTCTCTTTCCTGTAGTGGGTGTGTTCAATGGCAGTTAATTAGGGGAAGAAAGGATAACACTGTCTCCCTAATATTTTTAGGGACGAGAAAAGGGGAGAAGAGAGAAAAAAAAAATTAAAAAAAAAATCCTTAGCGCAATGAGGGCTATATTCAGAAGGTGAAGGAAGGGACCACTGTTACAGTAGTGTATAAGCAAAAACTAAAAAAGTGAAATGTTTTAGGAATATGTGTATATGTGTGTCCATTATTTTATGTAAAATAGACTTAATTTGAAAAACCACTGAAAAGAAGGTCAAACATTATTGTTTGTTTTATATACTTAAGGCTTTGGAGGTCTTGAATAATGTAGGAAAGTAAAAAAATGACATCATGATTTTTCAGTGAAAGACATTATTTGGTGGAGGAAAGAAAAGTGAGAGAGAGTCATAGACAAATGAGGATTTGAAAGCCTTGGGGGCCTAGAAGAATAATGGTCATATTGAAAATAGAAATCTAGCAAATAAAAGTAGTTGTGTTGAAGATAAAATTATCTCTGTTAGTTTTAGTGTCTCATTAAAATAACAACATTTATATGAAATGAATAAGCTTGATGAATTCACCCCTCTAAAATTAAACTTCTATTTTGTTGTAGTTCGTTTAGCTCCATTTTTAAATTGGGTAACTAATACAAATAAATGTTTCTCATGTGAAAATGAGTTAATATAATTATACAATTTTGAAAACACTAATTATGTATTTTTGGAACATAGAAACAATAGTTATTCATTGTTTAAATCTCTCATTTAGGAAGAGTAAGGTAATTGGTTATTATATCTTGCATCAGTGGTCCTCAGCTGGGGGCATTTTTGCATTCCAGGAAATATGTGGCAATATCTGGAGAAATATTTGGTTATCATTATTGAAGAAGTGTTATTGGCATCTAACAGAGGATAAGCAGATTTCTAAAGATATTACCATGCATAGGAACCCCCATAGTAAAGTGAAGGAGCCCTAATTAGGAAGGGCTGTTGTAGCTAGCTGGAAGCCATAAGTTCCACCTGATATGTATGTGACGCACCTGTAGGCACCCGCAAACCTGAAGGTATATAACCGGGTGAAAGCGGTCCGAGTTAGGAGAACGGAGAATTCAGTCAGCCGGGCAGTCACTCGGTCGGTCAGAAGAATCAGCGGTCAGAACGTAGGCAGAGCGGTTACAGAAGAGAAACCAGATAGAAGAAGTAATGACTGGTCAGAGTTAGGCCGAGACTCCTGAGTAAAAGCTTAACTCTGCCTCCGAGATTTTTTTTCCCGGTTTCGGTACCAGGCAGCTTACAGTAAAGAATAATCTGGTCCAAAAAGTCATTAGTGCCAAGATTAGTGCCTTATTAATGGAAAAGCATGGCATGATCTTAGGTTGGCATTGTAAATCAAGAAGAAAATTATCATCAGCAGATGCCATAATAAAATACTACCAACTAGTGTAAGCACATCTACAACTACCCATTAGAGCAGTTTAACTGTTTTGTTTTACGCAGAAAGTCACTGGTAGGAATGTGATGGCTCATGCTGACTATAATCCCAGCTCCTCAGGAGGCTGAGACAGGAGAACCATAAGTTTAAGTCCAGCCTCAAAAATTTAGAGAGAATCTCTCAAAATAAAATAATAGAAATGGGCAGGAATGTAGCTCACTGATAAAATGCTTCTGGGTTCAATCCCCAGGACCACATACACACACACAAGGCACTAGTGTTCATACTTTCATATATCTCAGAATGCCTCTACTCTGGGGAAAAAATTGCACAATATTTAGAACTACAGGTGGACTATAATATGCTCAAGAACTTATAATTACTGCTAAAATTATCATTCTGCATACACACATATACACACATATGTACACATACACAAATTTATAATAATTCAAATTTTATGGAAAATTATGCCTCTTCAAGTTCTTATAATATTAATGACCTAAATTTGATATTTACTGATAAGAACTAACAAAACAAAACAAAAAACCTGTTAATAAATTGTTCATTTTTTAAATGAATCCATGAATACATTAATTTGTGAGAAATTATCACTTACAATTGCTTGAAAAAATAGGAATGATTTTCAGCAAATCTAAATCCCATGACACTTACTCTTTGTTTTATTCCCTTTGTTTCTCAGGTGTTACAGTAAATACATATTCTTGTTTGGACCCTGGCATACCTGTACATGGCCGTCGCTATGGTCATGATTTCTCCATTGGATCTACTGTTTCATTTAGTTGTGATCCAGGATACAGGTTGAGTCATGAAGAACCCCTGCTATGTGAAAAAAACCACTGGTGGAGTCATCCACTCCCAACCTGTGATGGTAAGAACTAATTTGATATACAAAATGTACCTACTTATAAAACAAAATAAATCAATATAATCTTAAAAAAATATGAGGCTTAATAAACTAAAGAAATCTTTCACATTTTTAAAAGATTACCTTGAATTTTGAAATTTTGTTATCAAGCGTATTAATAAAATATGAAAAATGCAATCAGCCAAACTTACCCCATGATTAAATATTATATATGTAGATATAAATATAGATATATAATCTCTATATATGATATATAATCTCTCTATATATAATCTCTCTATATATATTATTGGGAAGTTCTATAATCTCTCTATCTATATAATATATAGATATATTAATAATATTAATATTATTATATAGATGTATTAATAATATTAATATTATTGGGAAGTGCTATAATCTATATGTATATAATATATAGATATATACTCTATATAATTTATAGAGTATATATCTATATATGTGTATATATAATATATAGATATATAATTTATGTAATCTATAGATTATATATCTACATATGTGTATAGATATAGATTAATATTATTGGGAAGTGCTTTCATACTTGCTTTGTTAAAAGTACCCTTAATATAAGTCTGTGTATTATTTAATTTAGAGCTATAATTTCTGTTTACAGCATGCTTTCAAATTTCTATACCTATTCTTTTTCAAGTTGGAAAGTCACATTTATCATCTCATTATTAAATACTTATGGTACATTCAGTGCCATCACTTTTTAGGAATAGCCCTATGCCAATTTGTTTTTATAACAAGGTTTGAGATAATAATCAGCACACTTCCCCTGTATTTGATACAATACCATTTGTATTAGTCAGTATTATTGTGATTGTGACAGAAACTCAACTCTGATTTTTTAAAATATAAGCAAAAACTGTTGTTCAATTATTCAAAGCTTAGAAAAGGCAGGTTAGCATACTTCACATGACTCATTATAAGCATGGAACAAACTTTTTCAAGAATCTATCGATCTTCCACCTAGGCTTTTTCATATAACTCATATCATTCTCCTCAATTGCAGACAAGCTTTTTTTCTATGTGGAGAATATGAAAGTTCATAAACTTACACATGCTGAATTAGAAAAGATTAATAATGCTTTGTTATTCCAACTAGAAAATCCCTATAGGTATCTGATTGGTCTATACCTGAACCAGTTACTGTAGTAATGGGGAAAGATATTGCATTTGTCCAGGTCATGTGCTCATCCTTCCCTGTGGCTGAGACAAAAATAGTGGTATAATGGTACTATTTTTGTCATTGTCTGATAAAACTACATGATTGCCATGAGAAAGGAACATTCACTAAGAGAGAAAATTATGGAAGCAATATTATCAAAAGAAGTATGTTGATTACAAATAAAAATCATGTTCAAATATACTAGCACACTTAAATTTTATTGATAATAAAAGCAGATATATTTGATTTCACAGAAACAACATAGATCCTCATCATCTCTTGCCAGAGTAACTGCAGTCAACTCTCTATTCAGTATCTGACCTTTTTTTTTTTTTTTTTCTTTCTTTCTTTCTTTTTGTATTTTTCTTTTGGTACTGGGGATTGAACACAGGGGCGCTTAACCACTGAGACACATCCCCAGGACTTTTAATATTTTATTTAGAGACAAGGTCTCACTGAGTTGCTTATGGCCTTGCTAAATTGCTAAGGCTTGCTTGAACTCGCTATCCTCCTGCTTTAGCCTCCCAAACCACTGGAATTATAGGCATGCACCACAGCGCCAGGCTTTAATTTCTAACCTTTTCATTCTAACTTATATCTTTCACACTAAGATTGTTTCATGTTATACTTTATGTCAAAAATACTTAATGGCTTTATGTGGCTTGGAAACAAACGTTCACCTTACCAGTCTTTAATTAGTCATTCATTACTAATTATTGATTAGTAAGTAATATTACTAATCTTAAAGTAATCTTAAATTACTTTACCATAATTTATGATACTTAACCATGTGGATCCTTTCCAATTCTGTTTCTGTCCTGAATTCTTACAGTATACTTTTTTTCTGAAAGACCATGTCATGTTATTTTGAATTTCCATCTTGATCTGTCCTTCTCTTTTATGTTCCCATTTCTCCCTGGGTGTAACTGAACCAGGGTGAATTTTATTCATTTTTTAAATGTGTGAGATTTTTACAAAGTAATTGCCTAATGATTTTTAACCGACTTAAACTAAAATCAACTATTTTTGAAGCATAGGGGACATGAGGTAGTCATGAGTTGAGGTTAGAAGCTTGGTATGCAAATATTTGCATAAATTATCAGCAACATATTATGTTTTAATGTTTGAGTTTTATTCTCTATCTGAAAATAAAAGTATTTGTTTCTTACTTTACTATTTAATGGCTCTCATGATTGATTCTAAGAAGCTATCAATTTCCTCTTATACTTTTTATTATTAGGAGAGGCATCTTTTAGAGAAGCAAATATTACCTGTAAGAAAGAACATTTGGTGATGAATTAACCACTTATAAAATAAATCTAACTCAAACAAGCTTATATAACAATATTAGCATCTATTACAGTGCATTTTATCATTGTACATGTTAGTCAATTTCTTGTATTTGATCAAAATGAAAATCTTATAAAGCAAATGCAATTCCAAACATTTGCAATATAAAATAATATCATTTAGAAAGATGAAGAATTTTTTAGGTTGATTAAAAAGATGAGTCTGATAATGATTATGGAAAACTGTTTCAATCACCCACAAAGTGATTGTCAAGTAAGAATTTAGAAGAGACAGATCAATTAAAGAATGCAGACAAGAATACTGACACACTAAGTATTACATGCTTAAGACAAGAGTGATTTGAAGATAAAAGGAATAAATGAACCTGTGAGAAAATTAATGATACTTTTGAATACAGATCACTTTAGAGGAGAGATGCTATAATGTCAAGTTAATGAAAGACATTGTAAGTTGTTATTTTATATATTTTTATTCAAAAACATAACTCATAATGTGGGAAAAATCAATACTGATTCAGGAGTGCTTATAATCATGCAAAATGGAAGAAGACTGTTTGCATTCTTTCTGTACTAGCTTTCTCATCAGTAAGCTCTAAAAATTACAGTACATTTCTTGTAGGGTTGTTGTAAAGGTTAATTGAATTAATATAAATAAAGTCTGCAGCATAAGTTCAATATAAGTGTTTGGCGTTGTTTCTGCTAAGAATTAGTCACTTAGTTGACTATCCTAAATATTATTATATATAAATTTTATCCTGTTTATTAGATGTAAAATGAAGCTTATATATTTTCATATTTTTAGCTTCATCTCTCAGAGACTTAAACCATGCTCTTTCCCCACCACTTACTATGAAATTCTGTCTTTGTCAATTCCTTTCAAGATCTGCATGCAGTACTACTTATTTTTAAATAACAGAAACCTCCACTGTGTCATAAAAAGAAATTCTATATTTTGCCATTGGATTATAATAAAGTAACAGTTTAAATGTTCATTATTAATGTTAGTTTTTGACCCTTACTCCTAAATTTTTAAAGTGCTTACATGTTTATAACATAAACTGTTTATGTTCCTTTGACTTCCCATTTTATATGGACATATGTAGGTGCAGCTTGCAGAAAGAAAATTCCCAAGAATCCCTCCAACTACAGAGAATAAGATCTTTGATGAAATAACAATTCAAAACAATACTGAGTACAGAAGAGTTTTCCTTTAAGTCGGTTTACACACACACACATACACACACAGGAGCACATATGTAACAATGCTTTTACAGTATTTCATTTCTCTTTTGTGTTACTTTTTGCTTTTTTCATCCTAATTGAATTCTTAATTTTTCTCCTATTCACTGAGAAGTTTTATTATAGTGGTATGAGATAATTCTTTCAAATAGAGGTTTTAGATTTTAATCCAGTAAAGCATTCTTACTTATCACAGTTTACTCAACAAATCATTTCATGTTGTATTGCTGATTTTTTGTTGTTGTTGTTGGGGGGTTCTGGTTCTTAGGATGGAAGAATATTTAGCATATTTGGAATAAGTGGACATATGCAAAATAATGTAGTAAAAATAAACAATCCTCTGTCAAGAAATAAAATTAATTACAAGGAAAATAATAATAATTCAGCTTAACACCAGCATTATCAACAAGAAATGTAACATCTAACTCTTAACATTGATCATGAAAGTATAGTATGCTTTCTAAAAAATTGAAAGGAAATTTATAAATTTAATAAGATTAATTATCAATGGAGGACTGTGCTTACTCTGAATAGGGGCCTATTCTATCAAATCATGCAACTTTTATAATGGTTGGATAACAAGTATATTTGTATGCATGAGCTTATCTTTGTCTTAGTAAGATAGACTGTGAGGGGCTGGGTTGTGGCTCAGCAGTAGAGGGCTCGCCTAGCCCTCTTGTGTGCGGTCCAAGTTTGATCCTCAGCACCATGTAAGAATAAAAGCATTGTGTACAACTAAAACAAATAAATAAATATTAAAAAAAAAAAAAGACAGCCTGTAAGAGAACTCTGAAAGAGATACTAGGGAAGACCCCAGTTGAGTTAAAGAGGAAACAAAGGGAGGAGCCATTTTAAATTTTGTGTAAATACATAAAGTCCAAGCCTACATGCATAAACACTTCTAGAAACTGCAGACTTAGCATTTCTAGTCAGGTAAGGCAGGATATATACCAGATTGCCTGAGTTGTCTTATGCTCAGCATTGATAGCTGAAAAAAGTCATGAAGAAGTCATGAAAGGAAACAAGGCCAAAACTCATCATTCTGGTATCCTGGGGAAGTTGGGAAAGTTTCAAAGTAGAAGGGGTCACATGTTGAATTCACAGTTCTTACTCCTATTGTCTATGCCCAAGAGAATTGCCTTTCTAATTAGAACAGAATATAAAGTCGACACTATTCTGCTCCCACTAGACAATAAATTCTTTACTAGGCTGTATCTTTGTCTCTTCTAATTTTGAACATTGATAAAATGGGCATACCATAAACTCTGATGACCATTGGATGCAGTATAAGACATTATAAGCTGTGATTTGTTCTCAAATAAATGAATGTTGAATCAAATGTTCATTTCTTTGATCTCAGTTCATAAACATTAATTTTTAAAATTCTTGGGATATATACTCACAAATATTTACTTACAAAAAAATTCCCTTTTTGTTCATGTTTCTCTCAGAGTAATACAGATGTACAGAAGCAGCCTTCAGAACTTGCACAACTTAAGTGTTTTAAAAGGAATCCTATGAAGAATGACACATATTCCTTTAGGAATCTATAAGAAACAAATTTACATAATTAACAATTCATTTTCTTAGTCTTTAAAAAGAGGGGCTGCTGAACAATTAATTACTCATGTTTAATTTACCACGATATATGCAAATGTTGCTTATAATTAGAAAAGTATAAGTATGTACTTCAAACTCAAATGTGGAATCTTGAGCTATGTTCTCTTGGGGCCAGTACTAATTCTCAGAGACTGTTAAATACAGTTTTCTTCTCTAGTGCCATAGTGGGTGAAATGATTTTCTGGTATTGGAGGAGGTATTTCCATACTCTTATTATTGCCAGGAAGTAGATTAAGCAAAGATAATGGAACTCATCCTGTTTCAAGAGAGGAAATGAGATTTGTTTAACCTATGCCTCTCTAATTAGGACTGATAATATTGTATTTCTTTGTATTTTTAGCATTGTGTGGAGGAGATGTTAGAGGGCCAAGTGGAACAATCTTATCACCTGGTTACCCAGAATTTTATCCAAATTCTCTGAATTGCACATGGACTGTTGATGTAACCCATGGAAAAGGTAATTTGCCTCATGAAATAATAATTGGGTTATTTTCTGAATTTTCAGTGGGTCTATTTTAATTTCATTGTCCTTAACAAAGTCATTTGCATGACCATAAACAGATCAATACTAAAATATGCTAAAATAAAATTCAATTTGAGTAACTGCAGCAGAGGATTTTATTTACTTTTCCATAACATAATGTGCTCATGTTTTAACAGAATGGTGATAAAGATATTTATTTTGTTTTGATATATTCAACTAATGTTAATTGGAATTTTCACATCAATAAAACCTCAAACAGAATGGTTTTGTTTCTGGAATAGTGTTTAGAATTCGATTTCAGAAGTTCAAAGGGGAATATAAAAATGTTCTGAAGTGCTAAGCCAATTATGAAGAAAATAGTATATGTTTATATACACTTGTTTATAAAATATTTGTTTATTTATTATGATTATATTTCCCATATACATTTGAAACCATTCTATAAACACTGAGTCTGAATTTTTCTAGTAGAGGTGCAGATATGTGTCATATCATTGAGTGTGTAAATTGCACTGCACATATGGTAGGTGTTAATAAATACCCTTTAACAAATAAACAAATAAATGAAAAGCCCCCTAGGACTAAATATGGTTCATTCACACAGTACAGCATGAACTAGTAATTAGCAAACTAATTGATTAGGGCAAAAACAGTGGGAAAAAATGATGATTTTCCTATACTAAAACAAAGCTGGTTAAACATTATATACATTGACGTCTCTGTAGACCAGTCTTCTAAAAAGAGTTAGTTTATTTTAAAATCCGATTTTGAGAAACAGTTTTTCTTTTAGCTCTCTCATTGTAGTGTTATTATTGATTTTTACTATTATACATGTTTATTGGTTTTATTAGAGAAAATCTAAAAATAATATCAAAACAAATTAGTAATGAGAAAAATGCTGTCACTACTTTTGAAAAGCTTGTTTTTAATAATTTAAATTTATTGTATTTTCAAAACTGAAATTTGGCTTTGATAAAATTATACATCATTTTACAGAAGTGGGCATGAGATTGTATCAGGTTTATTATACTTAAATTTCCACAGTTAATTAAATTTTATTGAGAAAAAAAAGTTAAAATGGCGTGGAGCAGCAGAAATAAAGTAGAAGACTTTGTAAACTGTGATTTTTTGTTGTTCTCCAGATTATAAGACTCTTTGCAGGAAGTTAACCATAGCATCCTACTATTCCAGTGTGCAGTGGATTAATGGAGTTTAAAATAAGCTCCCTGATATTATACAAGAAAATGGAGGGCTACATGCTGCTTGCTATGTAAATAGAGGTTTAATTAACACTTAAGGTTTTGCATCTTCACAGGTTGCAAGTGTTAATTAAATCTGTATTTACAGGGCAAGAAATGCAGATTTAGATGCCTTTCTTTTAGGAGCTAACAAAGCTTGTTTGAACTACTATTCCAAAGACTACCCAAAGTTATATGAAGGAGAATCTCTTAAAGTTGGAAGAAATAAAAGTCTTGTTGCAGGGCAGAGGCTTGCTTTAAAGCTGGGGCAGCTGCATAGGTCCCTTCTAATTCAGATTCTTGTGATTAACCAGGAAGATTTCAGACCTGTGGCTCACAGCAACAGACATGAGTTTATTAGAAGGGTCAATGGGAAAAAGGGAAAGACTTAAGGTAGAGAGTTGGGCATCTCAGAAGAAGGATATGGCACCCCGCCTGCCCTACAGTTTTATTGGTAATCTTAGGAAAGTTTCCAGAAGACTGTCCAGGCCCACCTTTTAACTTTTGATTGACAACATAAGAACTATAGGGACTGCCTCAAAAAGAGGATGGATTAGTGCTCAGAAAGTTGGAGGTTTCAAGGAAATTGAGATTCCTGACTTGGCCTCAATTTCTTACCCACCCCAACTTAATCAGTTTATTAACCTTTGAATAGCCTTCAGCACGCTTTCTTTGTGAGGGTATTAATATTTTGGTTTCCAAGGTGATTAGAGTTGTGACATAATTTCAGAGATAAGGGAGAGTCCAGGCCACCTAGGAGGGTGTGACTCAATCTTGAAACAAATTTTTCTTAATGGGATGTAATTATGCCTGCGGAGGTTTGAACATACCAAGCCCCCATCTTCAGATGTTCATCTGTCAGATAAGGCTCCCTGTGGTTTTCATTTGCCATTCATTTTCTTTTTCCTGTTTACCCATTACATGGCTGGCTAGCTACCTAACAGTCTAACCTTTCACCCAGCATGTTAATTTCTTTCTGTAATGTTCCAGAAACATGATGAACTATCCTGATAAAGATATTTCTCTTGATGCAAAGACTACTTATTGGGAAAAACCTATTCAACTTTTTACAGATTTAATTGTTTGAGCATTATTCTTGGACTGTTAAACCTAGTCTACTCTCTGGAGTTAGACCACACACACACACACACACACACACACACACACACACACACACACCAAAATAAACAAAAAATCAGCTCATTCTTCTATAATGTACAGCTCCTCAAACCCAGCAACTCACCATTCTGGGACTAGCATATTTCTATCCCTTCTCTCCCCAGACCCTTATCCCAAACCTTTTCTTCCCAGACTGCATACTTCTGATCTTTTGAGGTCTTCATCATAAAATATTATTTTTATTTTCATCACATTTATGATCACCTTTCTCTGAATGTATTCCAACTTAATGATATTATTATTTCTAAAAATTCCATTTTCCACAATTAAATACAACTAATTCTACAAATTATTTCTATTAATGAAACCTATATTACTCTCATGAACTTTTTTGCTACTTTGTTATACTACTAATTCATAATGGATATGTGGTAATCTAAGTCATCTTTACACATTATTGGAACTTTAAATGATAGTTATGTGCAATGCCCAAAATTCTACAATTTTATGCAATTGATTTTTTTTTTTTTTTGTATATTCAATGCAGGCTATTTTATTTACTCTTGTTAAATTTTATCATATCATTGTGAGATCATGTTAAAATGATTCACATTTTATTATATTTATATTATGTAACCAGAGTATTCTTGTATAAGCATTAGCATTAGTACATTAGGGGTTTATAAAAATGTTAATTAGGATAGATTTGCATATCTAAATATTTAGGAAATTCACAATGCGCTATCAGTAATCTCTTTACTATTTAACATTAAGTCTAAGTGTTTGGACATATAAAATTGTTCAACAGTTTCAAATTCACCTAATATAATATCATGTAGCCTACATTGCTTCTTTTTTATGATGGTACAATAAAAGATAGTCCTTGAGTTCATTACAGAAATCAAGATGCTAATAGTATATGGTCTACTGGAGATGGAGAGGGGGGAAAAACTACTTAAAAAAAAAATCTTTAGGCTCTTAGATATGCTAATAGTATATGGTCTACTGGAGATGAAAAGGGGGGAAAAACTACTTAAAAAAAAAAAAAAAAAAAGCACTTTCTAGGCTCTTAGCCTCAGCAATGGCGAGGCACTTAGACTTTGTCTTTAAATAAAATAAAGAATGGGGATGTGACCCAGGGCTGGGGTTGTAGCTCTTAGATATCTTTTGATAAAGAATAGTCCAGGGCTGGGGTTGTAGCTCAGCGCTAGAGCGCTCCTAGCATGTGCGCGGCCCAGGATCAATCGTCAGCACCACATAAGAATAAATGCATTGTGTACAACTAAAGCAAATAAATAAATATTAAAAAAAAAGAATAGTCCAATCCCGTAAGTGTACAAATGGTAAAAAAAAAAAAAAAAAAAAAAAAAAAAAAAAAAAAATAGCTCCTTAAGGTATTGTTTGTGGAATGACTTTAACTGAAATCTAGTTTCCACCACCACTATTTTGACTTTAAGTTCAAGTATTTTCATATATATTTATAACTATAATGTAATTACTTAAATTTCCCTAACAGAGCATTGTGAATTATCACCCCGGCCCCCTTTCTAGGTGTTGCTGTGTGTTGAACCCAGGGACTCTTGCATGTTAGTCCAGTACTTTCTCTTTGAACTAACCCTGCTCTTCTCCCCTTAAAAAAATTTTGTTTTGAGACAGGATCTTGCTAATTACCCAGACTGGCTTGGAATTTGGGATTATCTCCCCTCAGGGTCCCTAGTACCTGGAATTCAAGTCATGTACCATCAAGAATGGTGAATTATCATTTTTATGAGGGTTTTAACTGCCCTGTTAGGACTGAGTGTCTTTGCCTCTCTAGCGCCTTTCTTTCTGAAATGCCTATTCCAGAGATGTTCCTCCACAACCTCTCACTTTTGACGATCACTACATTAGAAGCCTCTACTAACTTATTTTCACAAACTACTCACCTCAATTTCTGTGCTCCTATATTGACTTCCATTAACCAATTTTATAGCACTTAGCAGAATACTTGAAACTGAGGGTTGTGTCTTTTTCCTCAGATGTTATGAATTATTTAAATCATCATTCTATAATGCCTAGAACAAGGTTCTTGGTATCTTTTGTAGATTTTGATTAACTGGCCTTTTGTAGAACTTTCAATGTCTTATGTTTTTCTGCAATAGTGGAAATCAATTTTACTGCTTATTCTATAATTTGAAAAATAACAGCTTCCTTTTATAAAGATGCTAGCCAGGGCTTGATAATATAAAATACATTAGCTCTCTTTTTGGAAGGTAGAACAATAAACAATAACTAACAGTTTTATTCTGTAACAGACATTATTCCAAGTCATTCCTCAGGTATTATTTAAACTGCAAGAAGATATCATTAAAACCCCATTTTATAGATGGAGAAAGTGAGGTGCACAAAACACATAATCCCTGACAGCAGCATTATCAGCACCATTATATAACAGAATTTAAACTTTTCCCATAGATTAATTCAGTGTATGTTAAAACAAACATTTTTTCCTAAAAAAACATGAATTTTACACACAGTGATTTTTTCTCTTTTAAAAGTTTATTCTCCTATTGAGTAACTGCTTTTTCTTTGTTTATGTTAGAAATAAAACTGACTTATCTGAAATTTTTACTCTTACATGTATTTTTTGCAAAGGTGAATAGAAGTTTATTTAGATACCCAAGCATCTCCTTGCCATGCAACACTCCAGTCTAATGTCACCTGGCTAGTGTCACTTCTATACTGAAGAACATTTGAAAGATTGACTCAGTTTTTGGACTTACTCTAAAAGATTGTAATGTTTCTGATCATTGTTAAGAAGGGCAAAAACATACAAAACTATTATATTTTGAAAATAATCTCTTTTATTTCAAATTCTTTCCAAATCTGAAAGCAATGGTTCCATAATGATGATGCTTCATTATACAATATGATAATATTGCATTATACGATAATAACCTTATCTTGTCATTGCTTGTGTTTTCAGTTTCTTTGTCTTGGTCTCATTTTATGTCATTCATTGTGTTTTTAACACAACAAACTCAAAGTATTTCCAGTGTTCAGAGCTAAAATATAAACAAATAAACAATGTTACCATATGCTGATATTTTGTGTTTTCTTAATATTTTTGGTGATTTTTTTTAGGCCAAGTTAAACAATAAATAAATAAACTACCTCAAAGGATGAATACATATGGTGCTTTATATAAAATATTTTGTTTTGTTTTGTTTTGTTTTTGGTAAAAGGAAATATTGTACCTGGAATTGTCTTTTACATGTGTCCTAGATAATTTCATTAAAAGCTAACATAAAAACATCATAGGACCAAAGTAAGATTATTGCATAATCACCAGAATGCAACAAATGAAAATGCCCCAAAGTTTCAAATGTTGATAAAGATGCAGAGCAACTACATTTGGCTATGGAAATGTTAATCAGCATGGCTATTTTGTAAAACAGTATTTGTTAAAGCTGACCACATTGTTATTCTAGTCCTAGATATTTATCCAACATATATTCATCAAAAGGAATACTTGAATGCTCACAGCAGCAGTGTTTACATATGTGATAAAATGCAAACTACCTAAATGACCACAAACAGATAAATGAATGTGGTATAGATACACAATGAAAGATTATACTACCTATCATTTTTTAAAATAACCCACTATTGCATTCAATAATATAGATCAACCTTGTATTTCCAATGTTGAATAGAAGCCATCACACAAAAGAGTACACGTTACATGAATGCATTATATAAACTAAAAAAAAAAAAAAAAAAAAAAAAAAAGTATGTATAAAATAAGAAAACTATTTCCTATTTCTAGTAGGAAATAGTTTGTCCTATTAGAAGTTGAGTGAGTGATTATCTTTGGCAAGGCAAAGTGCCAAAAAAGTTTATGCGAGGAGCTCTTGGTGTTCCTAATGTTTATTGATTCAGTTGATGTTTTAAATGGTGTGTTCAGTTTATGTATTATATGCACAGATTGAAATATGTGAAAAATAAATGAGGTGTCAATACATTCATTTAACAAATAGTACCTCTCTATGCCTGCTTTATATTTCTTTTCTAAACCAAATGTAAGCTACCTTTGGAGGTTGGATGCTAGATTATTAAACCCTGTTTATGTTGTTTGAGGGGGTTGGAGAAGGAAATGAAGGAGGCATTTAAAATAATCACCAGAAGTCCACTACACTTCTATTGTAAATAAAGGATATATATTTTCCTTGAAATTTTTTGAAAACTCAAGTGATTTAGACATTAGTTTTAAATTTTATTTTCAAGAAGCTTCCAAGACATGAATGATTCATTGTATCTTTAATGCTTACCACAATGGAACAAATGAAACTTAAAAAGCTTCCCCACTATGCTCAAGGAAAAACAAAACCAAAAGAAACATAATTATGTTATACCTTTGGAATGTTGTATGGCATTGAATTTCATTTCCAAAACAATCAACTATAATGGGACCACCATATAACCCAGATATCCTACTCCTTGATCCATTCTCAAAGGATCAAAAACAGCTTACTACAGGGACACAGCCACAACAATGTTTATAACAGCACAATTCACAATAGTTAGATTGGGGAACCAACCCTGATGCCCATCAGCAGATGAATGGATATGGAAACTTTGGTATATATACACAATGGAACACTACTCAGCACTAAAAGAGGATAAAATCATGGCATTTGCAGGTAAATGGATGGAGTTGGAGAAAATAATGCTAAGTGAAGTTAGCCAATCCCAAAAAACCAAAGGTCTAATGATCTCTTTGTTATGAAGATACTGACTTACAAAGGCAGGGGACCAGGTGGATGAGAGGAATGAAAGAACTTTAAATAGAACAAAGAGGGGAGGGAGGGGAGGGAACAAGGGGATAGTAATAATGGTAGAATGAGTTAGCCATCATTACCCTAAGTACATGTATGAAGACACAATTGTTGTAAAAATACTTTATATGAAACCAGCAACTTGAAAAATTGTGCTCTTTATATGTAATATGAAATGAATTACATTCTGCAAACATGTGTAACAAATTAGAATAAAAATAAAAAATATATATATATATATATATATATATATATATATATATATATATATAATCAATTATAAGAAAATGCTGGTTTTACTTTGGTAGTACCTCTCTGTGATTTACTGATGTACCCTGTAAATCTAATTTTCCATTTTATTTAATAGGTGTGCAATTCAACTTCCACACTTTTCATTTGGAAGACCATCATGACTACTTACTGATCACAGAGAATGGTAGTTTTACTCAACCCCTGGCACGCCTGACTGGTTCAGAACTTCCTTCAACAATCAATGCTGGTCTCTATGGAAATTTCAGAGCCCAACTGCGCTTCATTTCGGATTTTTCAATATCATATGAAGGATTCAACATTACATTTTCTGGTGAGAAACAAAACAAAACAAAACAAAACAAAACAAAAAGAATTCCTTTAGAACCTTTAAAATTTTGTTTTAAAAGTATTAGCATAACTTATGGCAAAACAGGGGAAATTGAAGAAAAAAAGAAAAAATTTAAAATAGAAAAACAAAGCAATCATTTTTTAGCAAGTTTTAAAGAAAATCTGGAATATCTTGAAGATTGTCTTTTTTTTTTTTTTTTTTTTTTTTTTTTTTGTGGTACTGGGGATTGAACTCAGGGGCACTTGACCACTGAGTCACATCCCCAGCCCTTTTTTTTTGTATTTTATTTAGAGACAGGGTCTTACTGAGTTGCTAAGTGCCTCGCCATTGCTGAGGCTGGCTTTGAACTTGCAATCCTCATGCCTAAGCCTCCCAAAGTGCTGGGATTACAGGCATGCGCCACTGCGCCCGGCGATTGTCTTTAGTAATAAATTAAAGAGAGTTTTTTAAACAAAAGTAAAAGTACAAATTAATTGATTAAAAATTTACTGAAGCACAATAATTATCTTTACTTCACTTAAAACTTCTGTGGAATTCTTACAGATGGAAAAGCCAGGTAAAATTCCTAGTGAAATTAAAATGAGTTTTAATTACACTAAAAATTGTAATGTGAATGAAACCATTGATATTATAGTTTTATTTACTTGGAAAAAGTGTAGTAACAGACCAAAATTAAGATAAACTCATTAATAAATTCTTTTGGAAGGAGATGATCTAGAAACAAATTAACATGGTTACCCTTTCTTGTAGAATAACCTCACTTATAAACAATAGAATGACTTGAAATCCAGGGGTAAAAATTTATAAGATCAAATAGAACAAAAAAATTCATATCACTTAGAATTTTACTTTGTATTTGAATGAAATTATGATATAAGGTAGCTATTCCTTTGTTTTTCTTACCCTTTTGTGGAGGAGGGCACTAGGGATTGAACCCAGAGGTGTTTTATCACTGATCCCCCCTACCCTTTTAATTTTTTTTTTTTAAATAGGGTCTCACTGAGTTGCTTAGTACTTCACTAAGTTGCTGAAACTGTCCTCAAACTTGGGATCCTGTGCATCAGCCTCCCAAGCCACTGGGAGTACAGCAGTGCACCAAAGTAGCTATTTCTTAACACAGAGAAAAATTAAGTAAATCTTATGTTGATTGGCTCATATTAACATAATAACATATAGGCACACACATTGGGCTGAGGATGTGGCTCAGTGGTAAAGCATTTGCTTAGTATGCACAAGGCCCCAATTCCAATCCCCAGCACCACCAGCACCACCATAACAACAACAACAAGTATTCATATATGCATACACATTGATATTACAAATGGTGGTCTTGCTCTACTTTAAAATTGTTATTACATATGAGTGTATGCACATATACACCCAATGATATAAATGCTAATCTTGCTCATAAGCAATTACTTATTTGCATGGAAATACTTAGCTTATAAAATAATTAAGGTATTCTATAATTAATAGTAAATGAGCCTAATATATTTTAACCTAGAATTTAAAAAATATATCTTAATAAATTTCTAAACAAATGAAGTATTAGCTAATCAATGTGAAATAATTCCTGTTCATCTTTATTGAAATTACATAGGGTAAGTGCTCTGAGAATATTTTTAGTTAAACTGCTTCTTAGGATTGCATACAAATTACAATGTTAATCAACTCTATCATACTTTGACACATATTTGGTTGTTCATTTTCATGATGTTCATCCATTGCTTAGGGAAAAGTTCCTGTATGGATCTATAATGTAATACTTATCAGTGTAGGGGAACTTTGGTCTTACATAAAATTTTGCATCTCAAGTCAGATGTTTTTTCAAATATGGGTTAATTAAATTTCTTGTATACTGGAGGCACAAGAGCTGTTGTCATTTAAATTAAAACCTCTAAGTGAAATGTATTTTTATACTGTGAATGACTTCATTCCAAATGTTATTTTGTGTTTGAAAATATGTGCCTCTTATATGATTATTGTAAGTAAAAAATCTATGAAATGTAAAAGTTTCTAATGTAGGGAAAAAAATGATAAATAGCTACATTTTCAACTCATCACTGACACATGCCATTTTCTGATCTATGTTGAATATCATATATAAAGGTATTCATTGTTGTTAGATATTTTTCATTAACATATTTTCATTGTTGTACATATAGTTAATTTTTAAATATATCTCTAGGCTCTGAAACCATTCAACTGAAAGCAAAAAATCTACTCTTAAAAATGAACACTATTTTTTTGTTGTTGTCCTCCCTCCTCTGGGAGGGATTCTGTACCCCTAATTTACAGAATATAACCTTGAGCCTTGTGAAGACCCTGGAATTCCCCAATATGGTAACCGAATTGGGTTCAACTTCGGAGTTGGTGACACTCTGACCTTCTCATGCTCATTGGGTTATCGGCTGGAAGGAACATCAGAGATTATCTGTCTTGGTGGTGGACGACGAGTGTGGAGTGCACCTCTGCCAAGGTGTGTGGGTACGTGGTCAGCTGCTTTCATTTGCTTGTATGTGTAGTCACTGTCCATGGAGTTGCATGGTTACACACCTTCTTTTTATATAATCTGTTGAATTTCTTCATTTGTTTCATATTAGTTATTTCTATTTTTCTCAAGTTGGTGTATCTCAATTAATTTGTCTACTGCTGCAATCCAGCAACCATGCTTCTAAATTTGTTTTCAGATTTTGATGATAAAGAGTGAATAAGATAGATAGATAATAGATAATAGAAAGAAGTATAGAAATTGGAATATAAAATGGAATTACTCTGAATATAATGTTTTTATAAACTAAATTGATGGGCTGAAGAGACACCAGATTATATTCAATATGGTAATAGATAAAATAACATCAATATTCTCATTGTTTCCTATATTCCAGGGATTGTAGCAGGTGTCTGATTTACATGGAATATCTCTTGTCAGACTCATAAGGAACTCATAACAATGGTATAGGTACTACAGTTGTAACTGTTTTTCAGATGAGAAATTATTTCATAAAGCTATTGAAAATTCTCACTAACATTTGAGTTTAAATTTAATTATAGGTCACAGATCTATGTGAGCTATAATATGCTAAAACATCAGACAAACTGGTAGAGTTACAATCTGTATTACAAATCCTTGTCTTATTTTCTAGCTACAAAATGCCCCATGCATTAAAGTATAAATAAGGAAGAAGAGACACTCTGTGATAGTTTTCTGTTGATGTAACAAAATACTGGATATAAAATAGCTTAAAGGAGAAAGGATTTATTTGTCTTATGGTTTTAGAGGTTTTAGTCCATGGTCAGCTGCTTCCATTGCTTTTAGACCTGTGATAAGGCAGAGCATCATGGCAGGGAGCATATAGTGGAACAAAGCTTCTCGCCTCCTGGAGGCCTGGAAGCAAAGAGAGAGGGGACAGAGCTGGGGTCCCAATATAACCTTCAAGGGTACACCCACAATAACCTATTTGAATTCAAGAGGCCCCACCTCCTAAAGGTTGCACCACCTCGCAGTAGCCCCACAGCAGTGCCAAGCCTTCAGCAGTGGTCTTTGGGGGAATCTCCTACCCAAATCATAATACCCTGATTTTCTTCTTTAATGTATTGTCAAGTATGTATCCTTCCAAGTTATTGTGGGTCTGAAGACTTTTATACTAATGAAATTGTTTTCCTAGCTTCCTAGAGTTATGTAAAAGATGAGTTAATATGTAACAGATGACTTTCCATTTAAGATCAGATTTTTATAGAAATTGTACAAGCAACCACAGAGGCTTGAAGTTGGGGGTGGTGGGTGATAAGCAGACACACTCTTTGAACATCTCCTCCAGAATGCTATGTAGAATGTATTCCTTCAGTTTTTGTTTTGTTTGTTGTTTTTATTTGCTTATTTTTGTCCCGATGTTGCCAGATTTGATATTGTCATCTTGTCCTGAATTATGTGTTTCCATACTTTTTCAGTGTGACTCTTTCTAAACTCAGTTAATGACAACCTTGGGTATAATCCAAGCAAAGTATTCCAAGTGCCTGATCATTTGATATTGGGAACATTCACTTTTCTAAACTTTGTTTTTCTCATTTGAAAAATGGTTTATCTCATTGTTATGAGTTACTTATGAAGCTAAAAAGAGATATTCTATATAAATCAGATACCTGGAATAATCCCTGGACTATAGGAAACAATCAGAATGTAGATGTTGTTTTAACTCCTACTGTATTAAGTATAATCTTCTGTAGTTCCAGTTTATCAATCTAGTTTGTAAAAACATTTTAGTAGAGAATAATTCTATTTTTTGAAACACTAACATGATGAGGATCTTCTAGACTCTTTAATAAATCATTATCTTGCTATAATCCTGATATTATTATTCTCCTATTTTTAATTAGAACTTGAGCTTTCCAGATGTTAAATAGTTTATCCATGATCATCAAGTAGTAAGACCATAATTTGTATAGAGATCAATTTCAGCAAAGAATCCAACTTTTTCCTCTAGCATTTAGGGAAAGGACTAGAGTATTCTAAGTCATACAGAATTCATATTTTCTCCTTAAGTACCAAATACACACCTGGCTGGTACACAGGTTCAGAATAAATTGTTTACATGTAGCATTTTTAAGGTTTAATCCACATTTACAATAGACTTTAATAAATAGTCATGAAAACCTGACATAGCAAAAAATGTAACTTAAAGTTACTTTTGTTTCATTAAAGTATTTTTCTAAGAGTGGATTTGTTCATGGCTAAATCTTTAATGGGAAGGATGAAAGAAAATCACCCTGTGGACAAATTTAGAAAGCAAAGTTTTGCCACGGGAATTTTCCTTCCATTTTCAAATTAGCTGTGCTTGCTTTTAAGTTTATTGAAATTTACAGTGTCTTTTGACCTTAATAAATTCCACTGCAGGTGTACATATAAGTTACAAAATGGTCAATAGCACAATTTTCTTTAAAAAAAATATTACTCCTCTGAATTTTCTTTGAACTAATATTCATTAGTATTTTGCCTATGCTTTAAAACAAATGTGTTCCTTTTTTATATATCTGGTTCAGCATATGTATATATATATGTGTGTGTGTCTTACTTTTTAACTTTTCAAAGTTCACAGTCTTTATTCACAAAATGCACTTTATTTATAATTATTCTTATAAGTAGATGCCCAATTTTAGCAATGGTAGTTTATCTGCACAGTTTTAATTTCTTTTTAAATCCTTTGTATTTTTCTGTTTATATGTCTATTGCCAATCCCATATTTCATACTTTCTTTAATAATCATTGATTAATCCTAGGCATTATAAATCTCACAGAAAGCTTATGTTACACATAATGACCAAAATATAAATAAGTAATATTCCCAAAAGGTTGCTTCTGTTTCAGTTATTTCAAGTCTAAATAATCTTTCCCTGGCACAAGGTTGCAAATGGTATATGTGGTATATGTAGTCCCAGAAAAACTATAGATGAAGCTTTAACTTTTATGTCAGTTATAAGGTTAATATTAACATTTACTAAAATATTTTATGTATATGTAGATTTTATAATGTACCCAACTCTTTGTACAGTAAGGTAATTGATAAAACTACTTTTGAAAACTTGCTTTTTATTTATTTTTGTTTTTAAGTTCAATGATGATTTGACATTTAGTCATATTTCATATTTTAGTTGCTTTTGAATAATTTAGTGAACTTTTTCTTAGAAGTCAGAGATGTAGCCCAGTGATAGTGTACTTGACTAGAACATATGAGGCCCTGGGTTAGATATCTAGCACTGCCAAAATAAAGCCAAACAACAACAACAGCTGTTAGATGAGTGATGAGTAACATTTATGTTAAGCTGTTTCTAAATAGCATATACATTTACACTTTAAGATAATATTTTAGCAAAATTTTAAAATGTAATATTGTATCTTACATCTATCTATAAAGGATGTTTTCATATAATATCTCATTCCATAAACTCAGCCGTTTTGTGAAGTGCTCTTAGCACAAACTTAGGAGAAGAGCCATGACTACCAGAATGTTCTGAGTTCAAGTCCTGTGTGTGGTTCACAGCAGCACAAAACTCTCATATTGGAGATTTTTATAAAGTTGGAAGAAAATCTAGCCTTCATTATATTGATATATGATATCAGAGAACTCCTTATGCTTGTCCTCTGTTGTAATTAGAAATAACTTCTTCAACCATGGCCCATTGATCTGGTGTCACTTAGTATAGGAATATGTCTAGAGGCAGGAGAAGGAAGAATCTTGAAGGAAATCTAGAACATAATATCCCCTCAGAGGCAGGGATTCTTCTCCCCAGTGGCCTCCATTAAAGACTGTAGTTCATATTTGCACTCTAGCTTTCATATGTTATATGATTTTTGGCAAACTTTAAACATCTTTCTTGCCAAGTTTTCTCAAATGGAGAAGTGGACATTAACATTCATATGGCAACACAAGTCATGTGAATCACCTCCAGAACTGTTCAACACATGATATTTGATAAAAAATGTTAGTCCACTTTCCTTGTCATTTTCTTTGTGCCAGAAACTCACTCCACCACCATAACATATAGCCAGTTATCATGAAGGCCATTATGACTGACAGCTATAATGAGTGATTTTTACCAATCAGCAAGAGAGAAGAAAGCAGATGAAGAAGATTACTGAATGATTAAAATGAAAGTTTACCTTTTAATAATACATATCTACATATCTGTAATTGTGTTTCACATTTTGGAAAATATGACTATCAAGGAAATAATATTTCAGTTAAGAAATTTTATATTTAAGTGATTTTTTTATAGAGCTGTGTCCTAAGGAAATAGATATCAGATTGCCTATTTATTTTTTTTGGGGGGGGTGCTAGGGATTGAACTCAGGGGCACTTGACCACTGAACCACATCCCCACCCCTATTTTGTATTTTATTTAGAGACGGTCTCACTGAGTTACTTTACGTTTCACTTTTGCTGAGGCTGGCTTTGAACTCGAGATCTTCCTGTCCCAGCCTCCCAAGATTCTGGGATTACAGGTGTGCACAACCACACCTGTCTCCGATTACCTTTTAAAAGAGGAAACCAAATGTACAAAAGAACATATGTACAAGTAGTTTTAAAATAAGAAACACTGTCCTTTTTTGGGTCAAGACATAAGTACTTGATTTCCTTTTCTAAAATTCAAATTACAAAAAATACGAGTGTTTCCATTTTCCATCTTTTTTATATTGGGAAAACCTTTCCTATCTTCACTCAGCATCCAAGTATACCAGGATCCAAGCCAGGCCATGTTGCAAATAAACAAGGAGCTAATGAAAGAACATGTTTTGGAAAGTAGATTAGCAAGTTAAATATTAGTAATGATTTGTCTTTAGGCAGGAGTCCACACATTTTAACAAGCCTACACATTTCAAAGTCATTTTGAAGACATTAATTCATTCATCCTCATAATCTCCATTTAATACATCTACTTCTGTTTCTAATTTCATGTGTCATTGATTTTTTTTTTTTATCTGACCTTGGACAAGTACCAACATCTTTCCTTAAGCATGAGTCAAATGAGAAAAATGGTAACTACATTACACATAAACATATTTTTCTCACTTTTCTGACTTTTTAGATAATGTAGGATTGTTACTGATTTTTTTAAGTTTAAAAGTAAATTTTGACAAAGGGAGAGAATGGGTGTGTAGCATATACAGGACTATCATTGTAACTTCTCTGCAAATCCAAAATTATTCAAAAAAGAAAATATTTAAATATTTTAAAATAAAAGATGTAGTATATTTGAAGAGAAAATTCATCTTTAAACAAATTCTGTTTAATTCTATCTCATCCCCTAGGTTCTCTATACAAAAATTATTGCCATCAGATACATACCCATCAAGATGTTCAATAAATGTATGGTCATGTAGAAAGCAAATTAGTGATTAAGATACTTGATTGCTCTTGCAGTCAATGATTAATTAGCTGGGTGACTTTAATCAAATATCTTAATTATTATGTTTCTCTTTTGTAAAAAGGATGATGCCAATATGTGTTCTACTTAATACAAATAATTTTTGTAAAGATGAAAGAAAATATTAGAAAAGTACTTTGATAAGCTATACACACAGATGTATTCTATATTTTTATAGCATAATTATGACTGTGTATTGATTTCACAAGTTTACAATATAAAAAATCTATAATGTTAGCATTTATTCACATTTCATGGTTTTTGGAGTTCCTTTATTTATTTGTTTGTTTGTTTGTTTGTTTATTGGAACTATGATAGGAATTATTGAAACCTGAGACAAATTTGCCACTGAGATACCTTCTCAGATTGTTTTATTTTGAAACAGGATCTTGCTAAGTTGCTTAAAGCGACACTAAATTGCTAAGGCTGGTCTTTGTTATATTCTCCTTCCTTAGTCTCCTGACTCACTGAGATTACCAGCATTTCTCACAACCTTATGAAGTAAGCAAAGGAGAGGTGATTCCTATGTAAGAGCTGAGAAACATACATGCTCAGAAAGGTCACAAGTAATGGGTGAAAGATTATGTCAGAAACCAACTCTTATAATTCTTAAACCAGTGTGTGTGGCATTCCAGGGAGCCTCCTCTTATATCCTTATTTATTGATGTACCATTCTGAAACTGGAAGACTATCATTTTTTATTAATAAACCAAGGGTGAGCATTTTTTTCTGTAAAGTACAAGGTGGTAAATATTTCAGGTTCTGTAGATCACATGTTTTTAGTTAGAACTACTGAAATCTGATATTATATTATGAAAGCAGTAATAGTACATAAATGATCAGATATGGCTGTGTTTCAGTAAGCTTTATTTAAAAAAGCAAGCAACAGATTGGATGTAGCATAGGGCCATAGTTTGGCTAGCTCCATTCAACCTAAATATCCCCTTTGTGTGTGAGAATTTACTAGTCATTCATCTCTTAAGGACAACAGAAAGAATCCTTTTCCCAGTCAATATTTTTTCATCTTGGACTTTGCTTATAAATCAACACATTATTTATTACTAAGAGAATAGATTCTCATATTTTTTACAAAAAGAATATTATGAATTTTTTTTTTGTGTGTGTATACCTGTGTGTGAATACTGAAGTAGTTTATAGTTAACATAATTCTCAGACATCTCCAACTCTATCCATATATCTGTATCTTTTCTGATACCAAGTCTGCATTTCCAGCTGTACACTAGACTTCTCCATATGGATGTCCTCCCACAGGCACATTGATTTTACAGTGCCAAAATTGAACTCATTATCTTCTCAGCCAAATCAGCTCTTCCTTCTGTACTCTTCATTTCAGTTACAGCATCATTTTCATCCAATCACCCAAGCTAGAAATTGCATCATCTTTTACTCCTTCCTCCTTTCCTTTCTCTCAGTCCACATTGGAGTATTCACTGAGACATTCCACCTAAAACTATTGCTCATATTTATTCCCATTTCCATTCTCATCACTGTTATCCTTTCTCAGCTCTCATTAGTCCTTATGAAGATTTACATAACAGTGTAATAATAGTGTGTGCTAGGCATTGCACTAACCTCTGTGTGTATTTATATACTTATAAATGTCCTCATAGATATTCATTTTTAAAAATCATTTAAGAGGATATTATTTTCCCATTTTATAGATTAACTAGATTAAGTACATAATCGGTAAATAGCTTGAAACCAGCTCTTGCTGACTTGAATGTTCATATTTTAACTATATGTATTATCACACCATATTACCTCTTTCTTTCTATATGGACCTGTTTTCAGGTTTCCCTCATCTAAGTTATATTTAATGTCATTACTAGTTTTATTAGCTTTTTATTATAATAGTACCATGAACGTAAGAGTCTTGAAACAACATATTTTCTTCTCTCATGGTTTCTGTGGGTTGGGAGGCTGTGCATGGTGCACCTGGATCTTCTTCTCAGGCTCTGCAATCAAGGTGTTGACTAGAATTAAAATCTCATCTGAGATTCAGTGTCCTTTTCCAAACTCATATGGTTGTATTGGAAGTAATCAGTTCCTTGTAGTTATGGGACTGAGAGCGTCACTACTTTGATTAGCTCCATCCACAGTTTTTTGTCAGCTTATCCAACACAGTTGTTTTCTTCATAAGCCAGCAAAGTCTGGCTAATAAATCTTCTTTTTAGATGAACTTTTATAGAATGTAACATAATCACAGGGAGTAATGAAGAATAAGTCATAGATCTACCCACACCCAAGGAGAGGGAATTGTGCTGAAACAATGAGTATCATGGGGTTTACCTTAGATTCTGTCCACCATACCATTTATCCTTAGACAACCAAAATATCTGTCCATTCCCTGATTAAACCATGAAGTGACTTTACATTGCTTACTAGATAAGTTCAAAGTTTCTCTAGTCCCTTCAGTTAGTCTTAGATTTTCCTACAGTCTTTCTCATATAGATTAATATGCAATATAGAATATAGCAACAAGATGAAGCATGTCATTCCCAAATATGCCAGGCACTTTTTATACTTCATTAAAGATATGCTAAAATCAAGTACATGCAAATGTTTTACCTAAGGTAATAAAAAAGCTAATATTTACTGTGTGTTTACTATATTCCAGGCGTGTTTTTATTAGGTATAAAGAAGGACACTGAGATGCAGGGCAGTTAAGTAATTTTCCCTAGGAGAATATATTAACATTGTTTTTATTCAAAGTAGGTTAGGTTGTAAGCAAATCTTTGCTATACATAAATATGAGCCATAAAGAATAAAAGCATTATAAAAGTCAATATAGTTCTGATATTCTGCATGTCCCAAAACTGATTCTTGACTACAACAGTGACATCTGTGGCTCTGAGGAAATACTGTCGTTTGGCAGTGTAGATAACTGGAGGAGATAATTAAATGTTATTGCTACTTGTAACTGAATTAGATTTTGATGTCATGTCTCAGGAGAGGGTAGGATTTAATTGAAGTTGCAGTAGACCAACAGTACCTAAAATCTTTTGAAACTGGTAAGGTCACTGTCAAATTTGGTAAATAAATCGAAAAAGTACTTCCAATCTTTTTTTTTTTTTTTTTTTTATAAAGTCAGTGTGTCTTATTTGTTTTGTGTTTGTGTGTACATAATTTTTTTTTAATTTAGTCTCATAGTAATAGCAGAGCGTATGTTTGCTATTAGTAGGGAGATTGATTCCTAATAAGGGGTTTTATTGTTTGTCATCTAGTAATGCACTTAGCTAAGATATGTTCAAATGTACTTAGGGCTTTGAAAACAAAACAAAACAAAAGAACATTGGAACAAACTAGAAACTATCAATTAATAACAGTGCATTGTACCAAAAAACCAGTCAGTCTTAAGTTCAGTGGCACTAATGGGGTAGGTTTAGGGTAAGACCCCAAAAGTAATACTGTGATTATTCTGCCTACTAATGCATTCAGTCAATAAACAAGCATATGAAATAAAATGAATCTCATTTTCATCATCTATGTTGCTTTTTGTTATTTTCTTTTCATCTCATTCTTACCCTTCTCAAATTCAACTCCTTTAATACAAACTAAAGCAACTGAAGCCATTATCCACTATTTATTATAACAAGATAGTTGCTATGGAAATAATATAATATTGTAAAATAAGCATCAAAAATTAAATCCAAAGTCAAGAATGAGAAATATGAGTTCAGGTATGAGATATTATGCTTGTTAAAAGAAACATTAGCTTTTTTTTTATCTATGGTATCTATTTATCCTCTACAAAGACATATTTATCAACTCAATTACATACAAGTTTTACTTTTTAAAAACTCTTTTTACAAACCAAAATACCTTTTATAATTTGTCTAAACCTTCATCTAAGTTTTGTATTATATCTCCTGTTTATTTTAAGATCATAGTAATCTTTGCAACAAACAAATATAGTGGTTTTTTTTTTTTTTTTTTTTTTTTTTGGTACTGGGGATTGAACTCAGGGACACTTGACCACTGGGCCACATCCCCAGCCCTTTCTTGTATTTTATTAGAGACAGGGTCTTACTGAGTTGCTAAGTGCCTCACCATTGCTGAGGCTGGCTTTGAACTTGAGATCCTCCTGCCGCAGCCTCCCAACTGCCAGGATTACAGGCATGTGCCACTGTGCCTGGATCTGCAACAAACAAATCTATCTTTTGAACACAACATTAAATAAGCTAAATTCTAGCCTACTTTGGAGCTATCCTAACATGAAGAAGGACAAGAGGAAAGGCAGAGCCTTAATTCAGGTGAGGCTGGCCTCTTGACAAATCTTAAAGTATTTTATTTCTAAAGCTAATCTTTGCCTTTTAAAGTGTATCATTCTACACAGTTCTCATGTATTATTTCTTGAATCTATCTGAATATTGGTTAATATGATACAACATTACATCTAAAACATGAATCAAACAGAAAGGCTAAGAGAGCTCTTAACAAATCAGACTTTCCTTATTAACTCCCTAAAATACATTTAAATTCCCATCCCAGTGTAAAGAGTAACACAAAATTTTGTATATAATTCATTGATAACAGGTTACCTTTATCCACTTACACAATATTAAATGACATAAATACCAATGACATTGATTATTTCTATATTAATCTGAAGGAAGCTATTGCCTCAGTAATTTTAGTTTGGAGAATACCAAGTTGGTAACATGTTTTTCTAAGATTTACATTTTAAAAGACTTGTATACTTGAAGAATATGAGTACATCTAATATACAGAGAAGCCAGTAATGTTTAGGGTCACAATTGCACAAATGTCCTTCTATTATCTAAGTTTAACTTTTAAAGCAAAATTTAGAATCTGTAGTATATGGTAACAATAATCACAGGTTTTCATGGGTTAGCAGTACTAGCAAAAAGCAAAGGATAACCTTAAACCTGTTTTGCATTTGGGAAACAGTATTAATTATCAGAATTAGAGTAAACAGATATAAGGTCCTTAAATGGCAATGTGGCCCTTCTATGTCAGATACAATGTATAAAAGAGAGAACTTATATCACACTTAGACAAGGCTCAGACACAGTTCTCAGATGTGTACATCTCTGGTCACATATATTTAAGGTGTCAACTATATTGTAGTAACCTAAAAGAACAGATGCTTATTTAACCAGTTATGAACTAAAAATCATTTTAAAGATTTTAAAACAGGTACAAACTCTAATTATTTTAAGACTTAGTTTCCCTAGCAATAAAACCTAAGACACAAGATATTATATTGATAGATAAGAGCAGATCAATGTGTTAAGGAGCCTTTGTTGTTTCTAAACATAGATAATTAGCATATTAAAGGTTATCCTTAGAAGAAATCCCTTGAAAACTGACAGTGCTGATTATAACCAATTTAATTACATCACAAAACTTTTTTTTGAATTTTTTTTCATTCAATGTTGTTGTATATATAATAGTAGCATGCTTTACAATTCACAATACACATAAAGAGCACCGTTTATATATCACTGTTAGTATACAAAGCATATTCATATCTTTCATGTCTTCAAACATGCATTTAGGGTAATGATATCCAAACCTTTTGCAATTCTACAACTTGTTTAATTTTCATACTAAAATATATTTAAATTAATCCAATATCTCTTCTAACAAACACATTTATGAAAATTAACCCCATTTATGTTAAAACTAATAATCATTTTTAATTGTTAACTTTAGGTTACCATGAAAACCAAGATATCAGACAAGTGTAGTAAACAGTAGAAGTCATCATTTACCTGCTAAAGAAAAATCCTAGAAGCAATTGACAGTACACTTTAAACATTTGATAGAAACCCACACTGTTTTGATTGCCTGACCACCTAGAAAAATGTGTGAGTTAATAATTTTAAAGACATCTTTACTCTTATCTGTTTAATCAATTTAAACTTTCTTAGATTTTAAGTCACGTAAACTAAAAGGCATTGTGATCAATTCTTTTTTTAAATGTACAAGCACTCATTTATCTATATGCCAATTTTGATATTATGTCAGCAATATATAGAAAAGACACATATGTAGACAAAGCATATAATACACAGGTATACACAGATAAACATAAAAATTGACAGGAAACTAAAATTTTAGAGGTTTTCCTTGAATAATTGCCTTCTGAGTAAAGACAGAATAAAAAAAAAAAAATAGAGGGTTAAAAGACTCCAGTTAGATAAAATAAGACAAATCAGAACAAAATATATTAATTTAAGCATATAAGACCAAAAGTAGGGATGGACTTGGGCTTTGGGTCTCAGAAAGCTCTTAGAGACTGGAGGTCCTTAGAGATTCTATTTAGGCGATTGAAAGAGAGAGAAGATGAAAGAATTTAGGGTCAGTTATAGTTGGGAGTAGCCTGAGCTCCAGAGAATACATGTGAAAGAGGCATTCTGCAGAGAAGAGCAAAGACTCTTTGTCTCATGCTTTGGGTATTGATGGGACACCTCCTTCTCAAAGACTGTGGATCAGACTAAGACTCATCTGAGGATCCAAGATTTGTCATGTTAGGGTGCCTTCAACCATTGGGTCAAGTCAGTAATAAGCAGAAAGAACAGATGGTGGTTGATATTTGGTACCCCTGAGGGCGTTGGGGTCAGACTCTGGACCAGACCTTCCTGTAGCAATGGGGAAGTCTCCCTAGTCACAGCCTTCATTTGTCCCAAGCCTTCTTCTGTCCCATGCACCAACTTCTCCCACAGAAATGAAACTGAAGCAAGTCAGGACCAACATTTCCAACACCTAGGTGAAGGTGCCTGCCCAGCAAACCTGTCACCTGTGTCTTAATACTGGCAGCCATGCTAGTCACTTTTAATCAGTTGACAGGTGCCTGGTGTTTAAAGAAGTTTGTTCACTTAGAAAGAGCACAGAAAAGAAAAATGAGAGCAACTTTGTCCATATTACTCACCCTTCCTTAGATCCTGGGTGAATCCCTGTAAATGTAACAGGGAGGGTGAATGGGCATGTTCTGTCTTGCCAATTCAAGTAATGATATCCATGGACAGGCATACCAGAGAGAACAAAGTAACAGGATTTAGAGTAATAAAATCAGAGCTCCCAAAGAGGAAGGGAGGGGTCCAAAAAGAGGAATGCCTTGAAGAGTTTTTCATTGAGGAGAAGCATATGAAAAGCTGAACAATGTTGTCAGAGAGAAAGTCTGGTGTGGGAGTACCAGTCCTGTAGCTGAATCCTGAACATAGGGAATCTTGGAGCATTTGCCATTTCAGAGGATAATTTAAGATCTATGAGAATTTGGAAGTCAAATATGTTATTTGCAGGCCAGTGACTGTTATTATCCAGCTTATATTGGGACCAGACAGTGTTACAGAAGAACACCAGTCTTTCAGGTTTGACTGTGTCTTGGAGACCCAGTGTCTAAATGTGTTTGGGAAGGCACCCCAAGTGGATGGGATCATGGAGGGTTTTTATGGTCTGGCCCATGCTGAACAGGATGGATTTGGAGGGCCCCCAATGACTCTGGTAGAGAAAAAATAAAAAAAAAATAAGGGGTGTCTTCACAAGAATTTTGGTTTCTCTGAGATTGTTCCAGAAATGACCAATGGAATGAAGTGCAATTGATGGGCATCCCAAAGAAAGCATGTCAAGTGATATCAAGGGTTTCCTCTCACCCAGTTGTGAGATTTCTCAGAGGAACAGAATCCATAGAGAGAGAAGCCATGTCAGAGATTCTAGGAATCCAGAAGAGGCAGAGGGGGTTACTTACCTAATAGGCAATGATAGATGGTGGTGGATGAAAAGTACAGCAATGTGAGTGGTCCTTACTGGAGTCACCAGAAGGAGAAGTGATAGAAAGAGAGAAGGAAACAGAGAGAGACCAGGTTGAGGTCAAAGGGAATTTCAGAGAGGCTGCCATGGTGGGACCTTGGACACTAGTCCGGGTTTTGGCACCATTATGTAACGAAAGAAGTGAATGAAGGACATAAAGAAAGGGGAGGTGTCTCAACAGTAATATAGTTTTACTTGGGACATACCTGTGGAGAGGGGTTCAGTGGAGACTGACCTCAAATATTATCTTCGATAACCACTAAAGGTAAGGTATTGAGGAAACGGAGAAAATTTGAACTTAGAATGCTAAGAAGGTTAAATATTACACTTCAAGAAAGTGTTCTAAGTGAAAGGAAATAAGGCATTATTAACCTCCCTCAAATTAAATTTCTGGCCACAAGCCAGTTTTTTTTTTTTTTTTTTTTTTTTTTTTTTTTGTTTGTTTGTTTTTTGTTTTTTTGCATATTTCTGCATTGTACCCAAGTACTCTATCTGAACCCCAGTTCAATTTTTGGTATGCTCAATATATGAGTATCTTTTTTATTTTTTCCTTCATGTGCTTTAATCAGTCTACAAAGACTGGGTTTTAAAAGTAATGGATAACTTTTAGTGTCGGAATATTATACGGGGTTGGGGTCTTTAGCCCCCCTGTACCCGGGATGGACCTCTCTTATTCAGCAAAAGAGGCCAGAGAGGCCTACCCCAACAATGAGACTAGATTGGGAAAGTAAAGGCCACTGACATTCCCTCCCCAGCCTTTAGAAGGCCCAGGAACATACCAGGGAGCCTGGTCACCGATCAGTGCAGGAACTCAGTTTATTGAGGAAGTTGGATGGTCTTATAGAGGGCATGGGCCAATCAGCAGAAAGATCATAGGGACACATAAGGAACATGGGCGGATGCCATTGGCGGAGCCATTGGCCTATCCTTGAGGTGGTTTCAGTTCTCACAGCCACGCCCCCTGCCTAGCCTAGGTCCTATAACAGGGTGTGGTAATGTGGCAAGCAGCCAGAAAGCCAGAGCTTTTCCATCCCCTTGGCAGACAGTGTAAGGTCCCGGCATTTTAGTTCATGAATTTTACTATACTTTTATGAATTTGCACAATCAATGCTTTATTACATTTGGGTACAGAATTATACAGGCTTGAGATATTAACCTTTTATTATCATATAAACCTGGAATTTCAATTGAATCTGAATCTGATCACTATTTTCTACATGAAATCCTGGGTATTGTTTCCTTTGAAAAATGTGATATTCTTTCTTTCTCTGCTTACAGAATTTACTAGTCTCATAATATAGAATAATTTCCCACTTGTTATATTATTGCCCTGTGATTATAAATGGTAAACTAGGTTTTACTGTTTTTTCAACTTGGAAAATTAGTAGCCAACTCTACTGATTAGTGTGTATTCTGGGATATGACACTTTACATCCAATTCCTTCATTCATCTAACTTTTTCATTAAATGTCTACTACATGGACAATTTTCCAGGAATTCTAACTTCCTCTTTTTAAGTTAAGGAAAATAATAATTATATATTAAATTATATAAAACCATAACCTTTCTACTCCTCTGGTAAAAGGCTTCCTCTTTCACTCCTGTCCCAGTCCCAGTCACTACTCCCCAGGTATGAGATCATTGTAATAGTCAGGTATGATTGCTAATGATGTTAGTTACTATTCTCAGCTGTGTGGGGGTGAAAATAGGAGGTTAAAATTCACTAGTGAAGGGAGGTACAGTATCATCCCTTGCAGTCCACATTTTCTTGTGACTTTGGAAGATATTTTAGCATGTCATTACAGGTTGATTTCTCAGGTTCAATTTCAAGGATATCATTGACTCTATCATGTTTTGTTTTCTTGTTTTCTCTGATTCCCCCACGCCAAAAATCATCCTCATTTGATTGCATTGTGTTAATTGATTTCACAATACTTTTCTCATAAAACTAAAATCAAATAAATAAATGTACAAAGAAATACCTAAAAAGAATGAAGCAGAAATAAAGCCAGCATGTAAATTGCTGAGTCTTTAAGAATATGAATGGGCTTCTATGTTATTGGTTAAGTCAAAATCAAATGCCCTAATATTCCTACGTACATATATGAATATACCACAGTGAATCTCACTGTGGTGTACTTCCACAAGAAATTAACAACAACAACAAAAAAAAAATAAAATAAAAACTGCAAAAAAACAAAATCTATGGGTAAATGGTAGAAATATCAGTAGAGTAAAGGGAAAGGTGTGGTGTTGTGGGGAAGGGAAGGGGAAGGAGAGATGACTGGGAACTGAATTAGAACAAGATATATTCCATGCTTTTGTAATTATGTCAAAATGGATTCTGCTGTCATGTATAACTAAAAAGAATGAATAAAAGAATGCCCTAGATATAGTAATCATATCTTTAAAGAATTGTCAAGCTGCTAATAGTCTGACAAAACCTATAAAGGAGAAAGAAGTGAAACAACATTGTTGAGTGCTTACCATGTACATAACATGGCAGCTTATCAACAAATGTATTCATTTATGTGAGAGCACTTCACCTGGTAAATTGGATTTTTCTCATTTTTTTCTTGCAATCATCTTATTTGGAAAGCACTAATATCTCCAAGTTTCATATTGAAAAAGTGATACCAGAGGGACAAAATGATTCATTGATTCATGTCATAGCTAAAAAGTAAATAATAGATTTGTGGGTCTTCTCAATCTTGTAGTCCATATGCTTTACTTCATACTTAATTTGAATTGTTTCAGAATTGCAATAATGACACAGAGTCAAGTAACATGACCATTTTGAAAAGCTTACTACTTTTCAGGTAACATTATTTGGTTTTGTTTTCTTCAGAGTGAATAAAAGAGAATGGCTGGGAGTAAGGTAAAATTCTAGAATTTCTCAAGGAAATTTTCCTAGTATTTGTTTCCTTAACTTTTAGAATAACTATTTCCATAATACTTAATTATTTTCAAATTTAGAAGAATTTTAAGAAACTTTTTATACAAGATGCATGAATTGTACATAGAAATATTAATCAAAACAAAATCAAGGCCAGGCACCTTGGTGCACACCTATAATCACAGCAGCTCAGGGGAGCTGAGTCAGGAGTGTTATGGGGCAGACTGCTCAGAAAACACACCAAGTCCCAATTTTGTCTTAATTGTAGAGTCTGTTAGCCTGCTGGTGACCACTCTTTGCAGGACCCCAAATTGTGTCTCTTTGCAAGGAACAGCCATGAGCCAAAGGCAAAAACCACATCAGGATTGAAGTAGCTGCAAGCAAGCAGGGTTACAGAAGCTGAATTAAGCAGTTAGTGAGACAATGCAATGAGCATAATCACATTTTCATTCTGGGTTCATTCTTTGTTTCTCATGTGACTTTCCATAATCATAAGCAGAAGGGAAGTTGGTCAAAATGATCCTAGTTGAGTACAAGTTAAAGAATGGTTAAATATCTAGACAATAATTCTTGACAAGGTAAATTGTCCAAGAAAAATGGGAACCAAAAAGAGAACAATCTTACATTGTATAAGAATTGCCATTTTGTGCTGCCAAACATGTTATGCTAAGCAACTATTGATAGATATAGAGGTGTGGTGTTCCCATGGGAGAAGCATTTTTCATATGACATGGAGTCTCAGGGTAAAATGAAGTCTGTTTGGTCATCGCCCATATAGCCTGGCCCATGACAAAGCTAGCCTCAGCAACAGCGAGGTGCTAAGCAACTCAGTGAGACTCTGACTCTAAATAATATACAAAATAGGGCTGGGGATGTGGCTCAGTGGTCCAGTGCCCCTGAATTCAATCCATGGTATCAAAAAACAAAATAAAACATTCATTTCAAAACAAAATGAGTGTTATTATGTGTTCTAACTAGGGTTAGAATTATCTTTTTTTTATACATAGTTTATAACATTTAAAACCTTTGATACCTTTATATGTATTATTTACTTTTTCTTTTTTTCAAATATGCTTCCTCTGCTCCAAAAAAAAAAATGCTATCCATGTTCGTAAATCAGAGTTCTCTCATTAGGCTCTCTGGACATCTTAGCTTTATGATACACTAAACTCAGTCCTTTAACATTTATTTAGTTTTAGGAATCCTATCATTATGTACAATTATAATGCATCAATAAAAACAATATGGAAAAAATTGTTTACTTATTCATCTGTTCATTAATTTATCAAACATAGTTTGGATGATAACTCTGTTAGTCATGGTGTTAGGTATCGTTGATATAAAAAGATGAATTAGACATTAGCATTAAATTTATTAAGATATATTGATAGCTTTTATGCATTTATTTACTCCACCACACAATAAAAATAAATAAATTCAATTCAACAAATATTTAGTAAGCACTGAGTTGGTGGTAAAAGTAAAAATGAATAAAGAATTATCATGAAGGATGGTCTTCTACGCTATTGTAAGACTAGTATGTGAGATTTACAGTACTAAGACTACAATAGCAGTCCTGAATCTAAGACTCATTATGACCTTATGAAGATTAGAAATAAAACTCAGAATGTAACAAAAAAGGATTTTATTCTTTCTGCTCAGTTAGGGAAAAGCTTTTCAAAAATTACATATTAGTAAGAATTATGTGCATTTTGCAAAAAAATAAAAAATAAAAGGTGATGAAGGCCCACTAACCAATGGGAATAAGAGCAAAACAGTTAAAATTGATGTGTCTACAGATCTGCTTTGGTTTCAAGTGGCTTTTTTTCAGTTCTTTTGTAAATTCCCATTTCTATTATAGATGTAGTCCATGTGGAGCTAACACTGTTTTTTTTTTTCTTTGCTTTTTAATCAATGCACAAAAGCCACATTTTTTGAAATGATACTTCTTATTTAACATATTTTTCTGTGTTGTTCAGAAGCCTGGATACATGTTTTATTAGAATTGACTTAGTAATAAGTAGCAACCCTGTAATATTTCATGTAGTTCAAAGTCTAGATTCTGGGAAAAGACTTACTTGGTACAAATCCTGGATTCACAACTTTGAAGTTGTAGCAAGTTGGACAAGATGCTTTCTCTTATCGCAATGTATAAAATGGAGATAAAATAGAAATTCCTTAAATTTATTGATTTCTTACAGTAGTAAGGCAGTGCTAAGTGATTTAGATATGCCAAACTTTTCTGTCGTCTTAATAATTCTATGATATAGAAAATCATTATTATTATTTCCAACATACAGATGTGATAATGAGATACACAGTTACCTTTCTTAAATAGCTGTGTGCCAAAAATAATACAATATTCATTGCCTGAGTTTTATATTGTAAAAAACGCCTATGAATGAGCTTAAATCCATTCTTTTACATATAAACCAAATTAGAAGTCCTACTCTCTCTTCTGGATACCTAAAGCTGAAAACACAACATTCATCATTGCTTGGTACAACTAAACAAGGACCGGACAAAATGAGAGTCAGGCAGTGTTTGACAGGGATGATGGAGAATCTTGTATGCTGTGTTAAGGAGTAATGGAAATCTATTAAAGTGTTTTAAGTGAAGGAATAATACATTTTAATGTACATCTTACAATATCTTTCAGACACTTACAGGTTGGATAATGAATTGGGGTTTCTAACCCATTAAGAAGAGATTCCAACACCCCATGCATAAGATCATGTGGAAAAGCAATAAAACTGGAGAGGAAAGGAAAGTTTTGAGAAATGAAGAGTATCGGTATTAGATATCCTCAGAATATTTGGTTATAAAGTACTTAATCTGTTCAAGTTACAGCAGAAACAGGTATTTCTAGTAAGCTTTTAGATGCTAGAATCAATTTAGTACACCTTTAATTCAGAGGGAGATAATTGGCTTCCCAATTAGATTTACAGATCTCCCTTTTATATTCTCATCCACTGTTTTTCTGTTGTAGCCAGATCTCTGATCTTTCCAGGAACCAATCTTCTTTTGATTATACCATGGACAGAAAATAAGGAGAAATCCCTACCACTTCAGACAAGTAGAATTCCAGGCCTCAGACAAGGAGAATTCTACTGGAATTACATAGTCTGGATATCTTCAGACAGGTCCAAGTATGAGAAAAAATTTTCAGGTCATCAGTATATAGATGTTCTTGAAAGCTATGGAATTGGAAAAGATAAGCAAGAGAGAGAGTGTAGACTAAAGAGTCAAGATCTTAGACTCATCAATGTTTTGCAATCTGGGGCATAAAAAGAAACTAACAAAGGAGACAGAAAAAAGAGTCCATAATGCAATAAAAAAATAAGTAGAAGCTAATATTCTAGAGGTTAAGTGGAAAGTATTTCAAGGAAATAGGTATAATCCCTTTCACAAAGGCTGCTTAAAGGTTTAGTATGATGAAGGATGCAAATCCCACCTCTCATCATTTGTGCTAAGGAGCAAGCTTTCAATGAACTTGGGCAACACATTCTATTCATACAAGGAAATTTTGCTGAAAATGAGAACACATGTAAAATTAAGTGGGAACTGAAGAGAAAATTGCATCTATTTATTTTTAAATTTGTATTTGTTCTTTTAGATATACATGACAGTAGAGTATATTTTGATATACTATACATACATATAGCATAATTTATTCTAATTAGCATCCCAGTCTTATTGTCATACATGATGTGGAGATTCACTGTGGTTTATTCATATATATGGTTTATTCATATATATAATATCTGATTTATTCTACTGCTTTTGTCAAATATACTTCAAAGTTGAAAGACAAGTGTGCTCATATAGGTACTATCTAGGTTTAACAACTGCTAAAATCTTGCTATAGTGGTTGTTGTACTATAATTTTTGCTGCATTTAAAATTACATGGTAGACGTTTGATATTGCACCCCAAAATATTTTAGTATGCATTTCTAAACATAAAGCCATTCTCCTACATAATTATAAAACCATTATCATTCCTGAAGTCATTTAACATTTAGTTCACATTGAAATTTCCAAAATCCCTAAAATGTCTTTGATAGCTGTTTTCTTTTTCAAATTAAAATGCAAATCAAGATTTAGGTATATATTTGTTTGTTATGATTATTTTAACCTTTTTCCTATGATATGATCTTTTAAAGACATTGGGGCAGTTTCTATGTAGACAGATTCACACTCTGTATTTTCCTGTTTCCTTGTGACATTTAACTTTTCAGTTACATGAACCCTACTATCACCCTACCTCTACCTCTTGTTTCTTTGTAATCAAAAGTCAGTTCTAAGACTTAATTGGATTTGTGTTAAACATTTATTTTTTTTTACTATTTTCCTTCATTTTTATATCATTTTGTACTTCATTAGGTGTTGTTTAATAATCTAGATGAATATAGAGAATGTGAGCATACACACAAATAAGTGGAAATATGTGAAGTAGAAAGTGGGATCATGAGCTGACATACAAGGATAGAAGACACATTGCACCATTGAGAAAAGAAATGAGGTGTTAAATAATTATAAAAAGAGTGGACATCCAATCAATCAGGAAATGTTAAAAGTACCAAGAAATAGGACAGAAGTTGCACTTTGAAAGAGTAACAATGAGCCAGCAGCTTAAATCCTATTAAGGATTGAAGGGTTAGTAGATGACTGCAAAAGGAAAGAAACAGTCTGATAATATGTGTTCTGAGCTAAAATGAAGGAAGGGATATGGTCTAACTAGCAGCAATGATGAGCAGTAAAAAAAAAAAAAAAAAGTCCTATAACATCTTCAGGACCAGTAAGAAGTAGGGCATGAGAGGTACAATGGACAGTATCTGAGATAAGAAAACAATGAAATTAATATCAACTTTTGAGCACTTAATAACATATCATGTATTGATCTAATATTTTACATGTGTGTCATCCCCACAACAATTTTAGGTAAGCACTATTATAATCCCCAAGTTAGAAATTCAGAAAATAAAACATAAGAAGGATAAATAATATGTTGCAATTGATAAGTGGTGGAATCAGAAATCATTTCTCACAGTTTGAGTCTAGGGCTCATGAAACACTTTTTGTATAAATATTATCCATACCAAAATGTAGACATAAATCATGGAATTACTTGAAATGAATTAAGCCCCAGAAGAACTCAATATAAAATTTAACTTAGCCATGAATGTATCTTATTATTTGTTATATGTGCACACATAATTACAAAGTGGTTTTAGTATTAACATTTAGCTGTTAGCATTTAGGATACTGATAAAGCCCTTAGCCAGGAACCACTGAAGTTAGTGTCTGTTTCTGGCCTGGATCATAATCTTTATGATCCTCACTGTTTGTCACCAATCCACATCATCTGGGTGTATACTACATGATGGTCCAGAATAAAACTAATTGCTTTTATTATGTTTTTTATTTTCTTTTTTTATTTACAATAGTAGTATGTATTACAATTCATAATGCACATATATAGCATCTTTTTTACATACAACTGTTTGTATACAAAGTATATAAGTACCATTCAGGTGTTCAATCATGCATTTAGCATAATGATATCCTAGAAGCCAATGTGGGCTTTCTGGTACTTAAAAACTCAAAATAATTTGATGGTGTTCCCTAAGAATAATAAAATAAAATGAATATAAAATTAGGTGCAGATCTCTGAAAGGAACTCATGGATAAGGGTGACTCTGAAACTTCAAGCTTCATAGGTAACTCTGGCTTGGGATGCCTGTTGGTGTTCTGATCCTAGAAAAGTTGTGGTTGCTTTTTTTTTTTTTTTTTTGCAATGGCATAATACCTTAAATTTCTTAAAATGTAAGCCTCCATCTTGAGTAGAGATGATGATGATGATTAGTGCAGGAGATCAAACCCAGGTCCTTCTACATGCTAGGCAAGTCCTCTACCACTGAGGTATATCCCCACCTGCCCTTGACAAAGTCCAACGACCATATTTCTATTCCTCTTTCTATTTCCATATCTGACTCTAGTTGACACTCATCCTCAATTTTAGATAATTTAATGCTATAAGAATTAGAAGTCTTCTGTATAATTCCTTTTCAATATGAAAGTCCTCTTCTCTCAAAAACCATTCTTCAGTAGTTTGAATCTTATTTGTATGCCATGATTTTATGTAGGAAAAAGTAACTTTAAGCTGATTTGTTTTAACCTAGCAGATTGTCTTCCAGCTTAATCCAAAGCCAAAGCATGTTCCTCAGTAGTCTTTCACCTTGTCTGGTTAATGTATGCATTGACCAATTTTCTGAGTTACTGATATTTAATCACTCCTGTTTCTTTATATAAGTATGTGCCATGGTAGAAAGACTGAAATTTTAAGTCCGAGGATCTGAATGTAAGTCCTGACTTACTATTTACTAGCAAAGTTGAACAAGTCACTTAGTACTCTGGCTTCAAAAACTTAGAGTTGAAACAGGAATAAAGTTATTGTGAGAGAAAATTGGGAAATCATGTATTAAAATATGAGCATACTTTGTTTTTCATTATTTTAAAGTAAGTGACCTTGAAGTTTTTACAATAAATAGATTTTTTCATGGAGCTGAAGCTCCATTAAATTGGTTGGCAGAGAGAAATCAAAATCAAAGCTAAAGTCTTCCTTCCAAAACAAAGCTGAATGATATGTTTCTGCTAAACATATCATTTTCTTGAGAGGCAAGACAGCATTTGCTTTTGTGTAAGACTCAAGCAGAAGTCTTTTTCAGATAATTGTAGTGAACCCTAAGTGTGAGAGCTCTTCAGTTATGACTCAAGTATCTACTTTATTCTAGTTTTATCCACTGCTCCATGGTAGCTGAGAACAGATGGGTTCCTGCAGCAGTGGAAGGTACTACAACTCAGCACTCACTAGATGGTCTCTAGCTTGCTGGACTAGTTTCCTCCTAACCTTGTAGTCAATCATTGTTCAGATCATTTTTTGTCCTGAAATCTGGCCTCAGCTAGAACCACCCTAATTTATCAGGCACATTTTTATTTTAATTTATTATTTATTTATTTTTGTCGTACTGGTAATTAAACCCAGAGCCTCATACATGCTAGGCACTCTATCACTGAGCTACATCCCCAGCCATAATTTTTTTATAATTTTAAAAATGTGTTCTAATTAGTTATAAATGACAATAGAATGCAATTTGACACAAGTAACACAACTTCTCACTCTTCTGGCTGTATGTGGTGCAGTCATACCAGTAGTGTAATCATACATTTATATAGGGTAATAATGTCTGTCTCATTCTACTATCCTTCCCATCCTTAGAGTCCCACTCCTCCCCTCACTCCCCTTTGCACAATCCAAAGTTCCTAAATTCTCTCATACCCCCACCCCCATGCCCCATTTATGATCAGCACCCGCTTATCAGAGAAAACATTTGGCCTTTGATTTCTTGGGATTAGCTTATTTCACTTAGCCTGATATTCTCCAGTTCCATCCATTTACCTGAAAATGCCATTATTTCATTCTTATTTCAGGCTGAGTAATATTCCATTGTGTATATGTACTACATTTTCTTATGCATTCATCTGTTGAAGGGCATCTATGTTGGTTGCATAGTTTAGCTATTGTGAATTGAGTTTCTATGAACACTGATGTTGCTGTGTCACTATAGTATGTGAAGAGAGAACCTACAGAATGGGAAAAATTCTTTACCACATGCACCTCAGAGCACAGATTTCCAGGATATATAAAGAACTCAAAAAACTAAACACCAAAAATACAAATAACCCAATCAATAAATGGATTAATGAACTGAACAGACACTTCACAGAAGAAGAAATACAATCAATCAACAAACATATGAAAAAAAGTTATCATCTCTAGCAACTGGAGAAATGCAAATCAAAACTTCTCTAAGATTTCATCTCACTCCAGTCAGAATGGCAATTATCGAGAATACAAGCAATAATAAGTGTTGGTGAGGATGTATGGAAAAAGGTACACTCATACATTGCCTGTGGGAATTCAAATTGATGTAACTATTATGGAAAGCAGTATGGAGATTCCTCAGAAAACTTGGAATGGTACCACCATTTGACCCAGCTATTCTACTCTTTGGTTTATATCCAAAAGAGTTGAAATCAGCCTACTACAGTGATGCAGCCAGCCATCATTTTTTATGTGTCAGTCTTTAAGGCAGAGTAAGAATGGAAAGTTGATAGATGCCAGGTTGTATTATCTTTTCTCCTAGGAGCTTCTTCCACTTCTGTATAAACACATGGATTCAAAGACAGATGTACACAAAATGGTCCTGCTAATCTCATTTGGCAGCTACAAACAGTGTATGTTAAAGAAAAGGAAGGTGAAGGGTTTTTTAATACCTGTATTATCTGAGGTCAAGTCCCTGAAACACATTTCTAAGCTTATATACATAGATATATGCTTGAGGAATTCCTGTCTCATGTATTATTCTGAAAGCATAAAGGTTAGAAAAGAATTTCTGATGTACATTTGGATATACGGTAAAAATCATGATCATTAACATCAGCAGGGCATTGATTTCTAAGGAACCTAGGATTTGACTAAAAAAGAACAAAGTACCTTTATTTCCCCTGGCCATGGACTTTGTTTTTAATGTAAACTGAAAATTTTAGTTTGCAACTTTTAAGGCTCAAATATAGAATATATTCTTTTGCACAACAGAAGAGGGACTCTATTCAGTGAGATAATTGAGATTTGAAACTGCAGTGTGCTTTACTAATAAGTCCAAATATTTTAGGTTGTTTTCTTCTAGGAATATTTACACACAATGTACCACAAATTGCAAGAATTTCACTTGTGCTTTAAACATAAATTCATGCTATTCACTGACTCTGTTTTAATAATGGCCCAGGGCAATAATATGCATGTTTTCTAACATGATAATTTATTTTTTAATATGAAAACTAAGATTACTTGGCTTCCTTAGCATAGGTGCTAATATTTTGTCTAAATAAGAACAAAAATATTTTAAACCAGCATTTTTTTCTCTTTGTGCTAGAATATGGAATATCAAGTTAGTCTACAATAATGTTAATCTACTCCTTCCCCAACTACATATCATCTGTATTATTTCATTGTTAACATTTTGTACATGCTTTACTTTCAAATATTTTAAGGGTGATAGACCCATACATTGATGGCTCCACTATGAAGTGGGTACAGTGATGACCTGGTGAATTTCCATGTGGGTCATGTAAGTGAGGCTTATGTCTAGTCTGGACAATGCTTGGCAAAATGTTTTGGGATCTTCCTGGTATAAGAGAAGATAAGCCAGATGAGGAGTTTCTAGCAGGTCTTTTCTCATTCATCTCCCTAGTTTTAGATGAGCACAGAACTTTCCACCTCTCCCCTCTTAAGGTACATTTGCAGTTATATATGTATACCTTTAATACTGATTTGTTATAATTTATAGTCAGTTCTTCAATGGCTGAGTGACTTTTCCTTTCCTTGGATATACAATCTTTCAGTTGCCAGTGGGGCTGGGCACAGAGTATCCATTTTATACTTTGTATACTGTGTGTGTGTGTGTGTGTGTGTGTGTGTGTGTGTGTGTGTTGCTGGAGAAATTGAATTCAAGACCTTGCACATGCTAGGCAAATGCTTGAACCACATCCCTAGCCTCTTTGTGATGTATTAGTAGGCCACATGTCATCTGTTCTCTTTGATTTGGTGTCATCCTTGGGACAGAGCTTCAGAGAACTGCCATCATGATGATCTTCTGTTTCCTATATATCTGTAAGTAATAAAGTGTATCCATTCATTGTTGTCTTACCAGCCAAATTCAGGAAAGTATAGAAAGCCAAATTATGTGCTACAATTGTGACCTTTGCAGCTTTATTAGCAATTGCATTTTTGGTGAGGGACTACTTGACCATTTGACAACGTCTTAATCTGCTAATGTAATGTTCTAAATTATGTCTGTTATTCATCTTATAGGGTAGGAGGACTGTGTAATGAAAACAATACGGTATGTGTAACAATGGCATTTTCAGCTGTATGTTAATGTCATTAAACATATATTTCCATATCCTTCCAATAAAAACACCAATGAAAACATCTATATTATAGAAGATTAACTGAAACAATAGTAAATATTTTTTAATATTTATTTATTTGCTTTAGTGTACACAATGCATTTTTTAAAAAAAATATTTATTTATTTGCTTTTAGTTGTATACAATGCGTTTATTTGTACGTGGTGCTGAGGATCGAACCCAGGCTGCGCAGGTGCTAGGCGAGTGCTCTACTGCTGAGCCACAATCACAGCCCCAATAGTAAATATTTTTGAGTGTTTACCAGTTATGTGGCTGTGTTTCAAATGCATAATACATGCAAATTAAAATTTAAACTTCAGAATGAATATGAATTTGGTATTATGATTATCCTCATTTTACAAACTTGAGATTACAAAACTTGCTTGAACAAGGTTGCACAGGTAGAGTACAGGTAATAACCCAGGTATTCTGACTTTAGAAATTGTTTTTGATTAGTATATTATATTGTGCCTCCAGTTAATGAATGTAAAGTTTCCAAACATTATTATTTCAATAGTAATACAAAAAATCTTCATAGCACTACTCCTGGAAATTTCTGCTTCTCAAATTAAACAAGCAGAGAATGGGATTCTCTCTTCTCAGTTCCAGAGATAATAAATAGTTTGTATCTTGAGTAAAAACAAGAGTACTATTTAGTTCACATAAATGTGGTTTTTTTGTACAGATGGAATTTATATAACAGAATGACATTATTTTTCACTATTTCTTTGTTGTATTTTGGCTCTAACAGATTTAATATCCCTGGGAGTATAGAAATATGCCCACAGCAATGATCCAGAATATCAGAGTTCCTTTTTATGTAGTTTATAGTATATAGGTTTTAGCTTTGTCTTTCTTTAAAAGCCAAGTTTGTGACAGATTTTTTCAATTAGTAATTATATTATCAATTAAATTTTATGATGTAGGTATGTTTTCTATCTTGTCTAAAGTGACTATAAAAATCTTGTATTTGACCCTTTTTTTGCTTCTGATTAAGATGGTTTTCTGCATGTTCTTAGGTACCAATTACTGTGTTATCTTAACAATGTGGAAAGATCAACAAACTCTCAATTAAAATTTGCAGGATCAGTAATTTCATGACTACTTTTATCAGCATTTAAAATGGCATTTTGAAAAATGATTTTAGGTTTCATCACTAGGTTAACTCATAGAAACAAAAGCCCATATTTGCTCAACTTTTGTCAAATGCTATACTGTCATGGTTCAAAGCCCCTAAATTAATCTCATCCACGATGGATTCTGACAGTTCAAGTTCATGAGTTTTATGATAGAATTTTGTATGCTACATTTTGTATGATTTCAACAGGAAAAAAATGGATGATGCATTTACAATTTTTGCTCAAGACATTTAGAAAATACACATTTTCTTATAGAACTCTAATATTTTTGTAGGTCATTGGTCATCGACAAACAGAATTATTTCAATCCAATAAAATATATAACACATTAAAATGAAAAACATTATGACTATTCCAATTTTCAGTAAGCTGCATTTGCACCTGCTTTATAGAATAACATGCTTTGAGGTTTTATATGATTACTAGGCTCTAGAAAAATTTAATAAGTCCTGGTCAAATAATAACCTTTCAAATCCCAATTGGCAACATAAAATTCTCACAAATATGTTGCAATATTATTTTAATTTAAATCTATTTTTAAAATTTATGATATTTAAAAAATTAAAGATATTAAGTAATTACGCATGTTAGAAAAACACTCAATTGTCAAAAAATTGTATTACAATACATGTAATAGACTATTTTTTCTGTTTGATGATCATCACCTTAATTGAGGTTATATGTATGAGGCAAGTCACCACTAGCTGATTAATTCAATGGATTATTAGAAGCTAGATGGCTATTTTAACTTTTTATTCTATTTCCATATTCCCATTAATCCTTTTAATATAGTTTAATTTTCATTATTTTTTGGTCCTACCAATGACTGCTTATATGCTTGCTTTCTACCACTTTTATTGCAAAAATACATTTTTGGCCAATATTTCAATAAATGCAATATTGAAATTAAAGAAAGGCAATATTACTACTAAATTACTAAATTACTGTTATAACTACTACTACTTCTGCTACTGCTCGTCATTTAAGAAATAATTACTACATATTCATCCTGGTTCTAGACATTTTACATTGATTATTTCTAATTCTCACTAGCAAAAGAGAATATTGTATTTAATTCACTATAAGGGACTGGGGCCCTAGGTTCAGTAAATTAAAAAGTTTTGTGACTTGTTAAGTGGCAAAGCTGAGTTTTAAAGCCAGATCACTCTGATTTCCAAACCCATGTTATTTATATGGAACTGTCATATGGAGAAACAATGTGGTTAGTCATTATGTAGATGCTATGAATAAATCAGTTTCCTTCCACCACACCCTTCTACCACACCATTCTACCATAATGTTCTGCCTCACCTTGGGCCCAGAAAATGAAGTCAGCCCACCATGAACTGAATCTATTAAACCATGATCCAAAACAAACTTTTTTCCACCTCTAAATTGTATTTTGGTCACAGCACACACACAAAAAGACAAACACAAATACAAGAATCATAGATTGATAAATAGAATGAAGTTTCCAGAGAAAAGGTATAAAAAGTTTAAAAAAAAAAAACTATTTTATGTTTAGCATATTAAATACTCAGAAAAAGGCTGAATCTCTCACAGTCCTGACCTTTACGAAGTTTACAATATGAATATTGGATAAAAGATAGACCAGGAAGTGAGTGTTGAAGTGAGGGGTTCTAAAAGAAATCAGATATGAGAGAGATTTATTTGGGGAGAAGCTGTAATGGGAGTCCTCTTTGAAAGAAATAATATATATAATATAAAACATATAATGTTTATACATAAACATATATAAATATATGTAAATATAACACAAATACAAACATTTCTGTGTGTATTTATATATCCCAGCTAGAACATGTAAAAATATCATTTGCCTAGGAAAATGTTCAAATGTCCAAAGTAGGAACATAATAATCTTAACTAAAAGGAAACTTTTTCACCAAATTAACAAATAATATTCTGCAAAGCTCCTAAAACAATTCCTTCTCATTTATAAAAAGTTTTTAAAATGTAACATGTAGAAGTTACATGGAGTTATCACATTTTATATAATTATATATCCCTAAACATAGCAGAATTCAAATTCTTATAAATTATGTCTATATTTCCTATAGTAATTAATGCAAAGCAGAGGAGAAAGTATTCTTGAAGTTTGTAAATATGGAACAATAGTAATTGTTTTTATTATAAAGTTGATTTTATAAAATGTTCAGCATTTTTTTCTAATATTTTGCAGATAATAAAATATTCTTTCCTAATAAGAAATCTAATCATGATTGCTAGCTATCATAATCGTGTTGTGTCATATATACATTATGTTCTACAATGCACTTTTATTTTTCTGGCATTAGCATCACTACCACATTATAAACATATGAGTACTTGGAAGACATTTTTATAAAAAAATATGTAAATTATAACTATGCCACTATTATGATAATAGTAAAATAATGGTGAGTACCCTTCCTCTTCCAGAGTCTATTCTCAATACCCTGAATAGCCTTTTAAAGTTACACATCCTAGGATCTCTAGGAGTTGGTCTCTGACAATCCTTTGCTCAGAACCCCAGAAGAATAGAGCAGAGCACAGCACAGTGCAGCTGAAGTGGGCTGAGTAAGAGGGAGAGTAGCTTAAGACACGGAGATAAGAGGACAGATAGAGTATGTCATGTGGGGTTCTGTGGGCCATTACAAGAACTTTGGTTTTACCCAATAGCAGACAGAAAGCCATTGAAGGGCTCTGAGCAAAAGGCTTGTTGTCAAAGGGACAGATACACAGGGATTTTAGGATGTTTGTCTTGAAAGGATCATTTGGACTCTGAGTTGCGAATGAATCCTAGGGGAGAAAAAGTGGAAGTGGAGTGGTGAGTTCACTACCACAGTAATTAAGGCACTGCAGCTGCACCTGCTTCCCTGTTGTTTCACTACCCTGCCAGGCTCATTCCCACCTCTGCTTGCCATTTTCTGCCTCAAAAACTTTTACCTAAACATCTGTATAAAGCACCCTTCAACTTCTCTCTGCTCAAAGGTGATTTCTTAATTTATATCCCACCAATACTTCTTATTCCCCTTCTTAGATTTGCTTTTGGTCTTTGGCACTTAGGACTTAACAGTAGACTCTGTGGCCTATTGTTTAATTTACTTACCTTTAAATACTTGTTTATTGCCTCTTTCTCCTCAGAAGAATAGGTAAATCATGATAATGGGGATTTCCATTCTCCCCCTGCCCTCCTCACCCCTCTCTCTTGGATCTCCAGAATAAAGAACAGTGTTTAGTACACAGTACAAAATAAATATGTGTGAGATGAATGAATGAAAGTCACTAAAATCACTCCAGAGTGTTTCTCATGCAGAGTAGAGAGTGCCAAAGTATGCCAGATGTTTCCAGTTAAAATGAAGTGGGAAGACCATGTGGAATTCTAATATAAATGTAGTTTATAATAAATTTGATCTACAAATTTGAGATTATGTGATTTGTTATTATTTTTAATTGGGGTATTTACATGAATTAAAATTGTTTATATAAATGAAAATTTAATTATACTTCAATTATTAAGTTACTTCAAATTTGAATAATTCAAATCAATATAAAATGAAACTCCATGTATGCAATTGGCCATGAGATTTAGGGTTATTTTTTTTTGTTGTTGTTGTTGTTGTTTTGTGTTTTTGCTTTATGAAACATTATTTTTATAACAAAGTGTAAGCAAGCAATAAAAAATAAATAAATAGAATCTTCTGTCATAATAATAACAGTAGGGGGAAAATAGGATCAGGACTAGAAAAGCAACACATAGCAAATATTGATATGGAAAAAGAAGAATAAAGCCATCTTTAGGTAACAATATGCTAAAAGAACACTCAATCATGCATATAGTGACCATTTTCTTCTCTTTTCATAATACATTGACGTTCCCTTAAAAATTAACTTTATAAAATGTTTGTAATTGGGACTAAAAATATGAATGCATGGTCACAATATGTTTTTTTTTCTTCGTTTATGATTTTTTTTCCCAGAGAAATGCTGTTCCCTATCTCTAATCATAGCTTATCTCTTTTAGAATCATTAGTGTTGCTATGGAGAAATTAGGAGGAGCTACTTGCTGCTCTCTAGCTGGTCCCATAATTTATAGTCTTCTGGTGTGTTGCCCCATACAGCAATATCTCCCCTAAATTCTTGCGATTTCTTAGTCACACCTCATTAGGATACAAGAGGGAATATGTATACCTAACAATATGAGGTAAAAAACCCTCAACAAATCTTCAGTCTCCTCCACTGTCCCAGAGAAACCACTCTGCTGAAGAAAGACCAGAGACCACAGAAAAGAAATAGTTTCTTACTTACATCCATGTGGTATTTGCACCTCCTAAAAAATAAAAATTTAATGTTTATATGTCTGTTATCCCTGATTGGCATTGCCTCTTAGGAACATAAGAAACATAATGAAATATTTGCCAAGAAAATCAAAGGCATTGTAGCACATTGCATTTTATGTTTTAAAGATCTGATTAAATTTCTTTTTCTCTGTGGACTTTCTTCAATTTCCACAGGCAAAATTGTTTTTTTGTTTTTGTTTTTGTTTTTTCTATTCACAGTGCTCCCTCCAACTTGTTCTTACAGCACTTAGCACATCACATAACAATTTATCATTTAATCAATTTATTTCACTCTTCTCTATTCCTAACAAATGTAACAGAGTGCCTACTATATAACAGAATTTTTGTTCTAGAATAGGTTTACAATTTAACATTTAACTATTGAAGGTGCTATATTTTAGATGCTTACATTTTTGTCACATAAATGAAAATTGAATTTTTTTTTATATTGTCAAATTGTCTAATTGTATGCAGGCTTATTTTCCAATAAACAAAGAAGACACATTCTGAATTTAATTTCATTAGCTAGAATGTGTAATGGTAATAAAATGATCCAACATGTGTTGTTGCCAGCAACAAATGCCATACTAGAAGGAATGATTCATATCTAGTTTAAGTAGCACAGCCATGCCTGAAGTCAATAGTATGTTGGGGATCATGTCTTAGAATAATACATACAGGTGACACTACCTATATTAGCTGCCATACTTCCCATGATTTGTATTATTTTAAATTTCTGGAATTTTTCATTATTGGAATCATAAGTGTTCATTGAAAATTGGATTATTTGAAGACATTTTTGTCTCAGTAATTCATATTAAAAGACAATAGCTAATAAGTAAAATTAAAGTGACAAAAATCAAGATGACTTATTTCTATAGATTAATTTGGCACAGAGAATAGAAATACTGCCCATGATTCCTGCTTTTAAGATGATGCTAAACAACCAGAAAATATATCTTGTGACATACAAATGGCTTAGGATTGGTACTCTAGTTCTAAAGGTTTGTATTCACTATTGTAAAGTCAAGGGTTATCTGCATTACGAGTAACATTTCTCCTCATGAACCTTCATAAAACCTTAGAAAGTAAGCTAAAATCCCACTTTTGAGAGTTATTTAGAAATAATTTGTTTGCATACTATTTTTTTATTCACACAGTTGATTTTTTAAAAGTTCAAGTGCATAGTAAATCGTCTGACATCTTAAAAACATATTTAATGTGTCTCATTTTCCAAGAGTTTATAGTTTTTTTTTTATTTATAGTTTATTTATAGTTTGCTTCACAATATATAGATGTAATTATAGAGTATTTTGCATGATATATTTCACTATAGTTTGAGAACATAGAGGTAAAAGCATGTGACCTCTTCCTGAATTGAAATAGTGACCATTCATACATTGGTCCAAGAGAAGGCCACCATTCCACTCATAATATGTTCGCAGATCATGAAGTCACTCACTTCAGCCTCTAGAAAGTATCTAAGAGTTGGAAATTAGAAGATGGTGCTTAACTGATGAGGTGACAAGGGATCAAGAGACTTTGCTCATTTGTTTTTATGCATTTTGTTTTAAGGAGGTTTGTCAGGTATCTATTTTATGATTTGTATAGAACTCAAAAGTCTCTAGTCAAAACGGTGTTTGGCCGCTTATTTATCAGTTAATCAGATCATATGTAATTGTTTTTCATTATGATTAAGAAATAAAATAAATAACAATTTGGATTTTAAACTGAGAAATTCCCATATTGATAACTGATATTTCAAACTTGATAGTGAAAACTAGGGAAATGTCAGAGAATAGAAATTATATGTAAGGATTGTGATGTTAATACTTCAGAAAATTTTAGCAAATTTCAAGTACACCACTTATTATTTTTAAACTATTCTGTGTATCAAATCTCCAGAAATTATTCACCATAAAACTGTAAATTTGTACACTTTTACCAACATCTCCCCATTTCTACTACCTCACTGACCCTGGTATCCATCCATCTACTTTATTTCTACTGGTTCAATATTTTTAGATACCACTTATGAGTGAGATCATGTAGGTTTTGTTTTGCTGTTTTCTCTCATTTTACTTAACTTCATCCATTTCTTCCGGGTTCACCCATGTTGTTAAAAAAGGGAATATTTCCTTCATCTTGAAGCTGAATTATATCGCATATTGAGTAATAGTCTCTTTGTATTCCAAACATATCATATTTTCTTTATCCATTTATTTTTAAACAGACATTTTTTTTCTCATGTCTTGGTTATAGTGAGATATGCTGCAGTGAACACAAGAGTGTAAATATTGATGATTTTATATTCTTTGAATATACACCCAGTACATTTTCTGGATTATATTCTAGCTGTATTTTTAATTTTTTGATATGCCTCCATACTGTTTTCTATAATGGATGAATCAATTTATATTCCTAACAACACTGTGTAAGGGTGTCTTTTTCTCCACATCCTTGCCAACACTTTTTACTTTTTGATAATAACCATCTTTTTTTATTTTTTTGGGGGGGGTACTGGGGATTGAACTCAGGGGCACTCGACCACTGGGCCACATCCCCAGCCCTTTTTTGTATTTTATTAGAGACAGGGTCTCATTGAGTTGCTAAGTGCCTCGCCATTGCTGAGGCTGGCTTTGAACTCGCGATCCTCCTGCCTCAGCCTCCCAAATGCTGGGATTACAGGCTTGTGCCACCACGCCCGGCTGATAATAACCATGTTTAACAGGTCCATGGTGATAGCCCATTGTAGTTTTGATTTGCATTTCTTAAATGATTAGTGATGCGCAGAGCATTGTTTCATAAATCTGTTGTCTATCCATGTGTCTTTAAGAGAAATGTCTATTCAAATTATTAGTCCATTTCTTAACAGATATTTTTCCCCTATTAAATTTTATGAGTTCCTTGTAGGTTTGGGATATTAAGTTCTTATGAGATATGTGGTTTGCATATATTTTCTTGCATTCCATCAGTTTCTTTTCATTTTGTTTATCATTTATTTTGCTGTGCAGAAAGCTTTTAGTTTGATGTAGTTTCACATGTTTATTTGGCTTTTAGTATCAAAATATATGGCTCATTCTAAAATTAATGTCATTGAGCATTTCCTCTAAGTTTTACATCAGAATTTTTAAATTTCAGGTATCATTATTTGTTCTTTAATACATTTTTAGTTGACTTTTTTGTATGCAGAATACAAGAATATAATTTCTTTTTTTTTCTTCTACAAGTTGATATCCAGGTTTTCTAATATTTATTGAAGAAATTCTCTTTTCCAATTGCATACTCTTAGAGCTTTTGTTGAAAATTGTAATGAACTTACGATAATGGGCCGAGGTCTCTACCCACCCCCACCATGGGCCCCAAACGAATCTTTCTTTGTCCAGCAAAGAACAAACGGTGGGGAGAGCTTACCTCGGTGGAGGCAAGGCTGAGAGGATAGGAGTCGCTCACACCCCCTCCAGTGCCTTCAAAAGGACTCAGAGCCGCATTAGGGAGTTAGGTCAGAAGTGGTGCCGAAAACTCGTTTATTGAAAAGGTGGATAGCGCTTTATAATGGACAGTAGCCAATCAGTGAACAGCAGGGTGGTTTCGGTTCTCACAATATGCCACAGCCAAGCCCCCTGCTTAGCCTAGGTCTGTAACAGGGCGTGGCGAGCAGCCAAAGCTTTCCATCCTCTAGGCCGATAGTGTTAAGGCCAGACAGAAAATCAGTTTACCATATATGTGTGGGTTAATTTTGGGGGGGCATTTTAAAGTTTAAAGGTTTCCCCTGATTACCAAATCTAGATTTGCAATCCTTTCTCCAATGGAACCCTTTCTTACATCTAGGACAAGGTGTTTTAGGAGCGGTTGGGCTCTGGGCTTGGCCAGGGGACATTCTGGAGGCCGACTAAGGCCATTGGGGCAGTCCCTTTTAAAATGGCCCCGTCGTCCACACTTAAAACAGGTCCCTTTTCCCTTTAAGGCTGCTGCTAGGATCTCAGTTTGAGCACTAAGAGCTGCTGTTAAGGATTGGGTTTGTTGTGTGGCCTGATTTTGGAGAGCAGCAGCTAAGGATTGAGACTGATGGGCATGGGTGCCTATATCTTTAGTTGCTACATTCCATCTCCCCGTGGATCTCTCTTTTAACCCTGTGCAGGCCAGTTTATGATTGGTAGTCATTTCCTCCCAAATCAGCATTTTAGCAAATTGATCCCTCAGAGGACCAGGTGGAATTTTCCTTTGAAGGCTTTTTTCCACTCTCTCAATGAATGTGGTCAGGTCCTCATTAGCCTTTTGAGTGATTCCAGCTATAGGAGGCTCTGAAGGTCCTTCCTCTAGCTTCTTCCAGGCTGCCAGCCCTAAGGCTCGCACCTGCTCTCGGTAAGGTGCAGGAATAGCAGCCTGTTGAATGCCCATGGAATATTGGTCGTTAACTCCCGATAGCATTCCACAAGTTGTTGCTATAGGGGGATCTGCAGGTCGGTTTCTTTCTGCTTGCATGTGGCATTCATCAGTGAAAATGGCGCACCACTTTATAAATAGGGGACCTGGAAGAACTGCTTTAGTCAGGTTCTTCCAGTCTTGAGTGGTGCATTGTTGATGTGCTAGACGCTGTAATATGGTCTCGGCCCACGGCGAGTTAGGCCCGTCCTCCGAAACTGCTTTCTTTAATTCTTTTAACTCTGGAGTCTCCCAGGGGTACCAAAGATCTGGCCTGTTCCCTCTGGGGTTTAGATTTACTGGGAATGCCATTACAGGTGGAAAAGTCTCCCAGGGGAGTTCCCGGGGAAGCGGTGGCAGATGCTGAGTGCTGGCTGGCCGCGCAGATGGAAAAATCTGCGACAGCTGCTGTGAACCCTCGCTGGCCGTATAAGGCGGCACAGATGAAAAAAGTTTCCCGGGGGAGTTCCCGGGGGAGCGGTGGTGCAGATCCCCTGGGGGGCAGTGCTTGTAATGGCGCTTCAGCCACGTAAAATGGCGGATCCCACAGGTAGGATGGAGGACCACATGGCGGATGACCTTCACCTTCTGAGAACGTCTGAGGAAACTCGAGGGGAGGGGCTGTAGGCTCCTAAGACTGTGGGTGACTGCCAGCTTTTTCTAATTCTGCGGAGCGGGAGAGTTGAGATTCAGTCTACCCTTGGGCAGTTTTTGTTACCTCTATCCTTATGGGCAGAGGCGCCTGGTCTGTGGCCTCTGGGGATTCTTTTGTGGGCTGCATAAAAGAGCACGCCTTAAGGGCATAAAGAGTGGGGTAGACTCCTGGCGGAGGGATTTCCCTATACTCATTTTCTCTTTCCCTCAGGAGCTGTTCTGTGCGTTGCCATGTCTTCCATTCATTAAAATTAGCTTTAGGAAGCCATGGAGCTACTCTCATTAAAGCACTCCAATTTTTTTCTGCTTGGGAATCAGAAATTTGTAAACCTTGCTTTCTAAGTATGCTCCTCCATGCCTCAAGAGCTGGATCCTGAAATCTAGCAAAGACTAAAGTTTGCCCCATTCTAGAGGATAATCCTATCAGAATAAGCACTTTGGCTCAAGCTATTATCTCAGCCTGCAGATAATTTGCCCTGTGCTCGGCGCCAAATGTAACGAACTTACGGTAATGGGCTGAGGTCTCTAGAACCCCCTCCACACCGTGGGCCCAAAACAAATCTTTCTTTGTCCAGCAAAGAACAAACAAACGGTGAGGAGAGTTTGCCTCGGCGGAGGCAAGGCTGAGAGGATAGGAGTCGCTAACGCCCCCTCCACTGCCTTCAAAAGGACTCAGAGACTCGTTAGGGAGTTAGGTCAGAAGTGGTGCTGAAAAAACTCGTTTATTGAAAAGGTGGACAGCGCTTTATAATGGACAGTAGCCAATCAGTGAACAGCAGGGTGGTTTCGGTTCTCACAATATGTCACAGACACACCCCCTGCTTAGCCTAGGTCTGTAACAGGGCATGGCAAGCAGCCAAAGCTTTCCATCCTCTTGGCTGAGAGTGTTAAGGCCAGACAGAAAATCAGTTTACCATATATGTGTAGGTTAATTTTGGGGGGCCATTTTTCCATGGTCTGTACGTCTGTTTTTATTCCAGTGCCATAAAGTTTTATAATATATTTTTAATGGAGAAATATGATGCTTCTAGCTTTGTTCTTCTTGCTCAGAACTTCTTTAGCTATTTGTGGTCCCATTTCAGTTTTAGGATTATTTTTTCTATTTCTGTGAAAAATGCAATTGGAATTTTGGAAGCAATTCAATATAATTGCTTTGGGAAGTATGGATATTTTAACTGTATTAATTCTTCCAAACCATCCATGGATTTTAAATCTTCTTGATTATATTTATACTTAGATATTTTATTCCTCTGGTGCTATTTAAATTATTGTTTTCTAAATATTTTTTGAATAGTTCACTGTTAACATGTAGAAACACAATTTAAATTATATGCTAATTTCATATCTTGAAACTTTGATTTTCTATATATAAGATCATGACAGGGCTAGGGTTGTGGCTCAGTGGAGCATTCGCTTAGCATGTGTAAGGCACTGGATTTGATTCTTAGCACCACATATAAATAAATAATTAAAAATATATCAACAACTAATAAAAATATTTTTATAAAGATCATGACATATACAAAGAGAGATAATTTAACATCCTCCTTTCTGAATCAGATGCCTTTTATTTCTTCCCTTGCTGAATTGCTCTGACTAGAATTTCCAGTGGTATGTTGTAAAGAAATAGTAAGAGTCAGCATCTTTCTCTTATTCTTGATCTTAGAGCAAAAGCTTTCAACTTTTCACTGTTGAGTTTATGTTAGCTCTTAGTTTCTGATATGTGGCCTTTGTCGTGTTGCAATATATTTCTTGAATAACCTACTTCATTGAGAGTTTCTTGTTTTTTTTTTTTTTTTTTTTGTTTCTAATCAGGAAAGAATGATGGAATTTGTCAATTTTTTTTCTGCATCTAATGAGATGATGATAAGATTTTGTCTTTCATTCTGTTAATATGTCATATCACACTGATTTCCACATGGTGAACTACTTTTGTATCCTAAAGATATATCCAACTTGATCATGGTGAAAGATCTTTAAAAGGTACTGTTAAGTTTGTTTTACTAGAGCTTTACCAAGAATTTTCAAATCCATGTTCATCAGTGATATGGGTATATACTTTTTTTTTTTTTTTTGTAGTATCTTTGTTTGGTTTTGGTATCAGAATGATACTAGCTTCCATTGGATATGTTCCTTTTTCTTTACTTTTGTAAAAGAAAGAGTTTGAGAAGTATTGGTTTTGAATCTTTAAATCATTGATAAAGCTCAATCTTTCCTTTGAGGTGAGATTTTTAATTATTGATTCAACTCCTTACTCCTTGGTCCATTCAGATTTTTTATTTCTTCATAATTCTTTCTTAGCAGGTTGTGTGCTTCTAGGAATTTATTCATTTTTCTAGGTTATTCAATTTGTTGGAATATAATTGTTATAGTACATAACATTTAAATATAGATCATATTTCTCTGTTATTGGTTGTGATGTCTTCTCTTCCATTTTTTACTTTATCTTTTCAGCATTCTCTTTTTATTCTTTCCTAGCTTAGCTAAAGAGTCATCAATTTTTCTGTTATAAAAACCTGACCCTTAGTTTTGTTATTTAGTCTCTATTGCATTTATTTCTGCTTTAATCTTTGATATTTTTCTTTCTGATAACAACAAGCATCATTTTTTCCTTCCTTTTATAGATCCTTGAGGGGTACAATTACGTTGTTTATTTGAGATCTTTCTTTTTCTACTTGCACACATTTGCCACAAAAATCTTACCTCTTAAACAGTGCTGTGTCTTGTAAATTTTGGTTTGTTCTTTTTCATTTTTCATCTGTCTCAAGACATATTCTTTTTTCTTTTTAAGATTATTTTCAATTTACACAATAAGTGGATATATTTGTGGAGTGCAGTGTGATATTATATACAGATATATAATATGTAATGATCTAATCAGGGTAATTGGCATATCTATCATTCCAAACATTTACCATTTTTTGTGTGTGCTGAGAAGATTCAAAATCCTTTCTACAAGATATTTTGAAATATACAACTAATTTTGGTCAAACATAGTTGCCATACTGTGATATAGAACATTAGAAGTTATTCCCCCTCTCTAGCTGCATCCATCCCTGTATGATTTAACCATAATTGCTCCAATATCAATCCCTCAACCTTTCATAGTCTCTAGTAAATATATTCTACTCTTCTATGAGTCAACCTTCCTTAGACAAGTGAAAACATGCAGTATTCATCTCTCCATGTCTGATTTATTTCACTTAACATAATTTCTTCCATGTCATCACAAATGTCAGATTTCATTCATTTTTTATGACTGATTAACACTCGGTTGTGTACATATACTACATTTTCTTATGTATTTGTCTATTGATAGATACTTAGGTTCATTCTATTTCCACTAAAAATTGTTGCAAAGAACATGGAAATGCAGATATTTCTTCAACATACTCTTTCTTTCTTTGGATATATACCAGTAGTGGGATTACTAGATCATATGGTAGTTTCTAGATGTTAGAAGAATGTCCATACAGTTTTCCAAAAGGGCTGTACTAAATACATTCCCACCATCAATAAATAACAGTTCCCATTCCTCTGCATCCTTGCCAGACTTTTATTTACATGTGTTTTTTTAAGATTAGCCATTTTATTTTTTCAGTGAAAACATGGATTAATTATTGGTATAATTAAGTATATTAATTTGAGGAGATATTATTTAGATTTAAAATAAATACATTTGATCAGTGTGTATAAACGTGAAGATCAAGATATAAAATTAAATGAAAAAATGACTTTAGAAAAATATTGACAATACAATATTTAGGTAAATTTTCACTATACATGACTTTATATGTTACTAATGGGAACATGCATATAATACAAATGCACAAAATCTTTAAGTACATAAATCTTTTTTAAAATTTTAATTAATTAATTAATTCTAATTTGGTATATATGACAGTAGAATGCATTTTTATTCATTGTACATAATTGTAGCACAACTTTTTGTTTCTCTGGTTGTACATGATGTAGTGTCGCACCATAGATGCAGTCATAACATGTACCTAGGGTAATGATGCTCATCTCATTCCACCATCTTTCCTGCCCCCATGCCTACTCACCTCTATCCCTTCCCCTTTGCTCAATCACAGTTCCTCCATTTTTCCCATGCTCTCCCCTCTCCCTTATGGATCAGCATCAACTTATCAGAGAGAACATTCGGCCTTTGGTTTTGGGGGATTGGCTTACTTTGTTTAGCATGATATTCTCAAACTTCATCCATTTACCTGTAAGAAAATTAACACACACACACACACACACACACACACACACAAAAAAAAAAAAAAAAAAACCCCAATCAATAAATGGGCTAAGGAGCTGAACACACACTTCTCAGAAGAAGATATACAATCAATCAACAAATATATGAAAAAATGTTCAACATATCTAGTAATTACAGAAATGCAAATTAAAACTACTTTCAGATTTCATTTCATGCCAGTCAGAATGGCAGTTATCAAGAATATAAAAAACAGTAAGTGTTAGTGAGGATTTGGGGGAAAAGATACACTCATACATTGCTGTTGGGACTGCAAATTGGTACAACCAATCTGGCAAGCAGTATGGAGATTCTTTAGAAAACTTGGAATGGAAGCACCATTTGACCCAGCTATCCCACTCCTTTATCAAACCCAAAAGACTTAAAATCAGCATACTAGAGTAACACAGCCACATCAATGTTTATAGCAGCTCAAGTCACAATAGATAAATTGTGGAAGCAACCTAGAATGCCCTTCAATGGATGAATGGATAAAGAAACTGTGGTATATATACACACAATGGAATATTAATTAGCATTAAAAGAGAATAAAATTATTTATATTTCTTTGAGTACCCAGTCCTACTGAGCTGAGGTGATATCTTCTTGTGGTTTTGCATTTCTCTGATACGTGTTTTTGAGTATGTTTAACATACTTATTGGTCATTTCTATAAATTCCTTAGAGAAGTACTAATTCAGATCAGTTTTTTATTTTATTTTTTTCTTTGTTTCAGTGAGTGTGTATGTGGCATTTGAAATCAAGCTCAGTCTCACACTTAATAGGCACACAAACTACCAATGAAACTTTAGTTCATTGCCTATTTTTTAACTAAATGGTAAATGTGTGTGTGTGTCTACTGAGTTACTGGAATTGTGTAGATTATGCAAAACAATCCCTTGTTGGATGAATATTTTATTGCATTATGTGAATTATATCTTAAGTCTGTTTATTGTTTCCTTTGCTATGTAGAAACTTTTCAGTTTGATGAACTCCCATTTGTCAATTTTTTGCTTTTTGTTGTCTCTGCTTTTGGGGTTATATTTTTAAAAATATCTTTGCCCAGATTGATGTCCTGAAGCATGTTCCCTATGTTTTGTTCTAGTAGCTTCATAGTGTTAAGTCATATATTTAAGTGTTTGATCCATTTTGAGTTGATATTTATATGTGGTGAGAGATAAGGTTCTAGTTTCATTCTTTTGCATGTGAACATCAGTTTTCCAGCATCATTTATTGAAAAGATAGTCCTTCATTCAAGGTTTATTTTTGGTGCATTTGTCCAAAATCACATGGCTTTAAATATATAGATTTATTTCTTTGTCCTTTATTTTGTTCTATTGGTCTGTTTTTATGCCAGTTATTATATGGTTACAATAACTTTCTAGTATGTTTTGAGATTAGGTATTGAGATCTTTCTAGCTTTGTTCATTTTGTTGAGAATTCATTTGGTTGTTCAAAGTTTGTTTCATATGAATTTTCAGTGTGTTTTCTATTTCTTTGAAGAATGTTACTACTATTTTCATAAAGATTGTATTGAAACTGTAGATCACCTTGAGGTGTATGGCTATTTCAACAATATTAATTCTTTCAATCCAGGAACATGGGATATATTTCCATTATCGATACGTCCTCTTTGATTTTTTTGTCAATGTTTTTTTCATTTTCATTGTAGTTTTATCACTGACTTAGTTAAATTTATTTCTAGATAATTTATTTTTCATAGCTATTATTGATGACATTGCTTTATTAATTATTTTTCAGGTAGTTCATTACTACTATATAGAAACACTACTAATTTCTGTGTGCTGATCTTGTATCTTTACTGAATAAGTTCTAACTGGTTTTTGGTGGAGTCTTTAAGATTATATCATCAGCAACCAGGGAGAATTTAAGTTTATCCTTTTTAACTGACATAGCCTTTATGTATTTTTCTTCCATAATTGCTCTGGCTAGGACTTCTGTTACTATGTTGAATAAGAATTGCGGTAGTGAACATCCTTGTCTTGTTCCAATCTTATAGAAAATGCTTTCAACTTTTCCCATTCAGCATGATGTTGGCTATGGGTTTGTCATAGATGTATGGCCTTAATTTTTCTTGGCTGTGTTCCTTTCAGATATGTGTTAAGAGTTTTCATAAAGGGAAGTAAATTCTACTGAATGCTTTCTCCATGTCTACTGAAATGATCATATATCTTGTGTCCTTTTTCCTGTTGATGTAATATATCACATTTATGGATTTACATATGTTGAACTATCTATATTTGCATCCTTGGGATAAATCCCACTTGATCATAATGTGTCATCTTTTTTATGTGATGGTGGATTCGGTTTGTTAGTATTTTGTTGAGAATTTTTGCATTTATATTCATCTATTGATCTGTGGCTTTCTCTTTTTGTTGATCCTTCTGGTTTTGGTATCAGTGTAATGCTGGTCTTGTAGGATGATTGTGGAAGAATTTTCTCCCGTTGAAGTTCTTGAAATAGTTTGAGAAAAATTAGGGTTAGTTCTTCTTTAAATGTTTGGTGGAATCCAGAAGTAAAGCCTCCAGTCCTGTGCATTTCTTTGTTGGAAAAATTTATTACTAATTTAATTTTGTTACTATTTGTTCTTTTTTGGGGGGTAGTACTGGGGATTGAACTCAAGGATGCTCAACCACTGAGCCACATCCCTAGCCCTATTTTGTATTTTATTTAGAGACAAGGTCTTAGTGAGTTGCTTAGTGCCTTGCTCTTTCTAAGGCTGGCTTTGAACTCACGATCCTCTCACTACTGCGACTGGCTTCTCTGTTTCTTTTCTTTCTTTCTTTCTTTCTTTCTTTCTTTCTTTTTTTTTTTTTTTTTTGATACTGGGGATTGAACTCAAGAACACTTGACCACTGAGCCACATTCCCAGCCCTATTTTGTATTTTATTTAGAGACAAGAGTCTCACTGAGTTTCTTGGCAACTCGCTTGTGCTGAGGCTGGCTTTGAACTCATGATCCTCCTGCCACAGCTTCCCTAGCTGCTGGGATTACAGGCATGCACCACAGCACCCAGCTCTTTTTTATTTCTTCATGGATTAATCTTAATGGTGATCTATGTCCAACAATTTATCTATTTCTTATTGTTGATGTATAGTTGTTCATAATAATAATCCTTTGTATTTCAGTGGCAAAAGTTGTGCTGTCGCCTTTTTCATCTCTGATTTTATTTACTTGGGTATTCCTCTTTTATTCCTCAGGCTAGCTAAGGTTTGTTGATTTTGTTCAGCTAGATATTTTATAAAACATCTTTTTTGAGATATAATTCAAATATTGTAAAAATTACTCTGTTAAAATGTACAAGGGAATCTTCATTAGTATGATCATGGAATTGTGAAAGCATTTCCATAAATCATTAGAAAGCAACTTACAGTGACATGCTTTTGTAATTTCAGCTACTCAAGAGGCTGAGATGGGAGGATCACTTGAGCACAGGGGTTGAAACTAGCCTGGTCAATATAACAAGACCCCATCTCAGAAAAAAAAGAAAAAAAAAAGCTATTATCAAAAAATCAAAAGAGGGGTTGGGGTTGTGGCTCAATAATAGAGTGCATGGAAGGCACTGGGCTCAATCCTCAGTACCACATAAAAATAAATAAATAAAATGAAGTTATTGTGTTCATCTACAACTAAAAAAAAATTGATAATAGTCAAAAGATAAATATTGGTGAAGATGTGGAGAAAGGGAACACTTACACAGTGCTGGTGGGAATATAAATTAGAGCCATTCTGGAAAACAATATGGAGGTTCCTGAAAATAGAGCCACCATATGATCCAGCAGTCATGTTCCTGTGTATATATCCAAAGGATGTGAAATCAGCAAGTTGAAAAGATTTCTCCATTTCCATATTTTTTAACAATATTCACAATAGTCAAGATATGAAATTATCCCACCATTTTATCTTTGACCCATTGGTTGCTCATGAAATGTTGTTTAATGTCTACATGCCTGTAAATTTTTCAGTTTCCTGTTATGAAATTTCTAGTTTCATATTGTTGTAGCCATAAAAGGTCCTGACATGATTTCAATCTTCCTAAGTTGTTAAGACTTTTTTTTTTTTTTTTTTGAATAACGTTATGTATCCTAGAGAATGTTCCATGCACTTTAAAAGAATGCATATTCTGTCTTTGTTGAATAAGATGTTCTGTATATGTCTGTCAAGTCTATTTGGTCTACAGTGTAATTTGAGCACAATACTTATTGAGTTTCTATTTGGATTATCTTGAGTTCTGCAGACAAGTCAACTCACATAGTTTTTGAGCAGTGTCTGATGCAGTCAAGTAGGAGTTCGTAGGTTCCATAAGCTTTTTCTTGCTCCCAGCTTCTTCAATTCACTCAGATTCTTCCAATCAATGAGATACATCATGATGCTAGGGTTCTAGGTGGAAAAAGAGAGAAGTTAGCCTCTTGGGCACAGTCCTGTGTGGCTGAAGGGGCCACCCATTCACTACACTTTTACTTTTCATGTGAGATCAATCATGGGCTGAGGGGGGCCTATTTTTGCACTCAATTATTTACATCTGGTGGGAGGAGAAAAACAAGTAAAGTGAAACTTTTTACCCTCTTGAATGACTCAATATTTGGATTTTGCTATGCAATGATGTGTTAGACCTTTTCCACTGACTCCTAATTCCCACAAAGGTACTTTTTGGTGTATGCTTACTAAATTGATGTTTATTTGGGTTACAATAATAGAAAGCTCCTGTTCTACCATCTTGCTCACATAATTAAACATTGTGCTTTTTTTTTTTTTTTTTTGGTGAGAAACAGAACCTTTCTTCTGCTTTTAAAACCCTGTACATTCTAGAACTAAGGAAAGGATTGGCATATCATGCAAGAAAATCTGTATGATGAAAGATACGTTTAATTATGTTTATATTTGGGTGAGATAAGCCTTGGAGACAGTACTTAATGATTTCTGGATTTTTTTTAATATTTACTAAGAAAAATGTACTGAAACACTCTTATCCCTCCAACCTTATCTGAAAATACTTCTTTAACTAAAAATTTGTACATTATGGTTTTTAAAACAAAGTTCAATAACGTTTTTAGATTATAATTTGGAATGAGTGACTATGATCTTTGGCTGAAAATAATTTTAATATTATATATATGATGAAATTTTACCAGATTTAATTAGTGTAGATTTTATTCCCCATTAAGTAACTTCTAATCTTTTTGAGGGGAAGTATTATTTGTTTACTTGTTATCAGCACTTCAACTTAGCTAACATTCTTTTTATATATTTATTATAAACTTCTCAAAATATGCTCTTTTGTATGCTTTAAAAGTTTTGGTTACCATAACATTTGGTCTTTTGATTAGGTATTTCAGATCTCCCAATATTTAATAAACTATTTTGTTGATTTCCTTTTTTTATTTTCACTTAAAAAAATGTTAGGGCTAGGAATATAACTTAGGGATAGATTTCTTGCTTGGCATGTGAAAGGGCCTGAGCTTATACCCAAACTCTATTGAAAAAAAGATTAAAGAGCAAGAACTCACTCTAAAGTAACAGAGGAAACTGAGAGGAAAATACACAAAGAGGAAACTCTCTGCTTCCTTCTGTCTCTCTTTCCCCCGCTCCACCTGAGAACTTGTGTGTGTGTGGGGGGGGGGTACTGGGGATTGAACTCAGGGGCACTTGACCAGTGGGTCACATCCCCAGCCCTTTTTTGTATTTTATTTAGAGACAGGGTCTTACTGAGTTGCTAAGTGCCTTGCCATTGCTGAGGCTGGCTTTGAACTCACAATCCTCCTGCCTCAGCCTCCCAAAGTGCTGGGATTACAGGCGTGTGCCACCGCGCCCAGCTCCACCTGAGAACATTTTAAAATTTATGTTTAATCCAAGACTTGTATTTTAATCATATCTCTTGTCTGTTATTTAAGATTAAGTTTAATTTAAATGATTTAATCAAGTCATTGCAGAGAAAATATTTCCATGGTTCCAGTGCTATTATAAAGCTAGAAGGGACACTACATAAAAATACCTACTGGACTAAGTCACTGCTGCCTTTCCCTTCTTCTTCAATACCAATCATGACAATTAATTTTCTTAAATATGCGTGTCTTCTTTCTGCCCCTAAATCTTCCTTCCTCCTTCTCAGGCTGACATAATTCTACCCTTTTTTTTTCAAAGTTCAATCAATCTGCTACCTCTTGATGAAATATTCTCCAACTAAAAGAAGCAATTTCTCCCTTCTTTAAACCTGTAAACTCTGTCTGCTCTTCTCTTACACCTTTTGCTTTATAATATAGTGATTTCGAGAGTTCCCATCTTCCTGGTGAAGGTGAAGTATCATCTGAGTGGACATATGGAGATAGGGACTAAATTTCAGGGTCTTGAGTCATACATGTCTATGTTTGAAGTTCACCTCTTTTGTGACCTTGGGGAGCTTATTTATTCAGTCCCATCTTCATATTCCTCTTTAGAAATGGTTCACCAGTACCATGGTGTTTTTGTTACTATTGCTCTGTAGTATAGTTTAAGGTCCAGTATTGTGATGCCACCTGTTTTACTCTTCTTGCTAAGGATTGCTTTAGCTATTCTGGGTCTCTTATTTTTCCAGATGAATTTCATGACTGCCTTTTCTATTTCTATAAGAAATGTCATTGGTATTTTAATTGTAATTGCATTGAAATTGTATAATGCTTTTGGTAATATAGTCATTTTGACAATATCGATTCTGCCTATCCAAGAACAAGGTAGATCTTTCCATCTTCTAAGGTCTTCCTTAATTTCTTTTTTTAGTGTTCTGTAGTTATCATTATAGAGGTCTTTCACATCTTTCATTACGTTGATTCCCAAGTATTTTATTTTTTGATACTATTGTGAATGGGGTAGTTTTCATCATTTCCCTTTCAAAGGATTTGTCACTGATATACATAAATGCCTTGATTTATGGGTCTTGATTTTGTATCCTGCTACTTTGCCAAATTCATTTACTAGTTCTAAAAGTTTTCTGGTGAAATTTTATGGGTATTCTAGGTATAGAATCATATCCTCAGCAAATAGTGCTAATTTTTGTTCTTCTTTTCCTATCTCAATCCCTTTAATTTCTTTTGTCTGTTTAATAGACATGTAGACCAGTGGTACAGAATAGAGGACACAGAGACTAATGCACACAACTACAGCTATCTTATATTAGATAAAGGTACCAAAAACATACATTGGAGAATAGATAGCCTCTTCAACAAGTGGTGCTAGCTTAACTGGAAATGCGTATGCAACAAAATGAAATTAAACCTCTATCTCTCACCATGCATAAAACTCAACTCCAAGTGGATCAAGGACCTAGGAATTAAACCAGAGACCATGCATCAATTAGAAGAAAAGTAGGCCCAAACCTCCATCATATTGGTTTAGGCTCCTACTTCCTTAATAAGACTCCTATTGCATAAGAATTAAAATGCAGAATTAATTAATTGGATGGATTCAAACTAAAAAGCTTCTTCTCAGCAAAAGAAACAATCACTGACATGAATAGAGAACCTACTAATTGGGAACCAATCTTTACTACACACACATCAGATAGAGCACTGATCTCTAGAATATATATAAAGAACTCAAAAATCTTAACACCAAAAAATCAAATAACCCAATCAATAAATGGGCCAAGGAATTGAACAGACATTCCCAGAAGAAGATATACCCTTATTCAACAAATACATGAAAAAATGTTCAACATCTCTGGCAATTAGATAAATGCAAATCAAAACTACTCTGAGATTTCATTTTACTCCAGTCAGAATGGCAGCTATTAAGAACTTAACAATAATTATTGGAGAGGATGTGGGGAAAAAGGCACACACATACATTGCTGGTGGGATTGCAGAATGCTACAGCCAATATGGAAAGCAGTATGGAGATTCCCTGGAAAACCAGGAATGGAACTACCTTATGAACCAGCCATCCCACTCCTTGGTCTATTTTCAAAGGACTTAAAAACAGCATACTACACGGAAACGGCCGCATCAATGTTTATAGCAGCACAATTCACACTAGCTAGGCTGTGGAACCAGCTTGGATGCCCCTCGGTAGATGAATGGATAAAGAAAATGTGGTATATATACACGATGGAATATTACTCAGCAATAAAAGAGAATAAAATAATGGTGTTCATGGGTAAATAGGTGAAATTGGAGAATATAATGCTAAGTGAAGTTAGCCAATCTTAAAAATCCAAATGCCAAATATTTTCTCTGATATATGTAGGCTGATTCACAGTGGGGTTGGGTCAGGGAGCATAGGAGGATTAGAGGAACACTAGAAAGATCAATGGGGAGGCAGGGGAAGGGAAGGGGCAAGGGGGTAGAATGAGAGGGATATCATTACCCTAAGTGCATGTATGAAGAAAAGAATGGTATGAATATATTTTGTATACAACCAGAGATATGTAAAAATGTGCTCTATATGTGTATTATGAATTGTAATGCATTCTACTGTCATACAACAATTTCGAATAAAAAAAAATTAAATGGTTTGCCAGTTGCTGTGGTGCACTCCTGTAACTTGGGAGGCTGAGGCAGGCATACTACAAGTTTGAGTCCTGCTTTGGCATCTTAGCAAGACTCTATTTCAAAATAAAAAATAAAAAGAGCTGGGATGTACCTTAGTGGTAAAGCATCCCTGATTTCAATACCCAGTATTAAAGGAAAAGATTTATAAGTTTGCTTCACTGAGAAGTGCATGTGAAGTATACATCAAATACATATAGTAAGCACTGAAACATTATTAGTTATTTTTAGTAATTTATCATAAAGTCCTTATTGTATATAGTTATTAAATTGTATTAGATAATAGAAGTATATTTTATTCTTACTTTCTTCAGTCACCATTTCTCATACTTTTATTCCAAGAATAACTAATCTCTCTTAGCATCTCTACATCCTTGAAATTAAGTTAGAATTTATTGGGCTTTCACAGGGTCTAGAAAAGTGTATATGAATTATGGAACAGAAGACATACTATTAAATATTGTCTTATTCTCAGCCTTTTTTATTTTCTTCTCAATCTACATGTGTTCTCTGGATAAACTTTTTAACTGTGGCATGTCAATCTCACAAATACAAATATGTCTAGCTTCCTAGCACACTTCTTTTTCTGATGTAAAACAGACATACTAAATCAATCATGTACAATAACTTCATCAATATTTACTCATACACTTTCTTCCTTATGTCTTCTCTACATTTCCCTTTCTTTCATGCGCCAACATTCAATAGTCATCAAGTTCTACAAATTTTACTTTCAATCTTCTCTTCCTCTATTGCTGTAATTCAAGTTCTTATCATCTCTTCCCTGAAACACAACAGTAATTTCTGTTTTGTCCACCTGTGGTAAACCAAAACCACAATCCATTCTCTGTAGAACTGCCCTAAATGATTTCTCAAAGGTAATCATGTTGTCCTCTTCCTAAACTTTGTCTATGGCTAGGTGTGGTACTGTATGCCTAGAGAAGAAACAAAATCATAACAGCAACAACAAAAACCAAAACCTGAACTCTTCTATGGATTTCCATTGCCTGTATGATTAATAATGTTCAAATGTTTTAGAATGATACCAGAGCTACTAGATCTCCTAACCACGTCAATCTGGTTCCCCAATTTATACTTTCATTCAAGCAGTTCCTCTGCTTAAATGAAATTCTTAACACATTTTGATTGCCTTTGGAACCACATTTTTGAGTCGTATCAAGATAATTTAATCATGAAGTCTACCCTGATATTGTTCTTACTGCTCCTTTAAAATATATTATGTTCTCATTTTGCCATTCCAGACCCCTGAAGAAACTTATATCACATACAGAGTATACATTAGGGTATGTAGCAGTTTACTTGTCCCTCTCTCTTTTAAAGCATATATCACAGGAAAACAGGGCCTTATTCCCAAGATATAATATTGGTTGTGTATATCCATAATTATTATCATTAACAATACTATTTTTAATGAGTAGCTAAACTAGACACAGTAGACCCTTATAACTGTATGTGGAAGGAAAAAAGGATGAAAGGACAATGTTGTCAAGTTACAGAAAATTCTTTATATTTTTGGTAGAAAATTGTACTTGATGATAAAACATGTTTAGAACTTATGCTCTTCAGTAAGACTGCAATTCACAAAATTTGGCCTAATAATAATGATTAAAATTATACATTTAAATGAATCTTCAAGGAGAAAAATAATAAATTAAAAGTAAATTCTTCTAAAGAAAAAAATTTTTGAACTTCTAAAATGTTTATTTTATTCATTTATTTATTTATTTATTTTGGCACTAGTGATTGAACCAGTACCAAAAGGGCTACACCCCCAGCCTTTTAATTTTTTTTTTTTTTTTTTTTTTTTTTGAGACAGGGTCTTACTAAGTTTCTTAGGGCCTCACCAAATTGCTGAGGCTGGCCTCAAACTTGCAATCCCCCTACCTCAGCCTTCTGAGTCCCTGGGATTAGAAGTGTGTACCATTGCACCTGGTCAAAATCTTCATAAAATTTTCAGTAGTTTTAATTAACATTAGTTTTATACCCAGATGCATCTGTGCATTCTATTTAGAGAGGTTGAAAGAAGAAAGTTAGTTAAGTGCCACTGTTGTCTAAGGAAAACCAAAGGAAGGAAAACTAGACTACACAGAGGTAACACTAATGGATTCTCATGTTTTCAGTAGTGTCATAAGAAATCAATACACTTCTCTACATTTTAAATTTCACCTTATTTTGAGAATCCAACTATTATTCAAATGACTATTTAACATCTAAGTAATTGTTATATATCTCACAATGACTATCATAGTTTATTTGCAGTATTTTTGCTTTCTTTTTTTTTTTTTTTTTTTTTTTTTTTGTGGTACTGGGGATTGAACTCAGGGGCACTCGACCACTGGGTCACATCCCCAGCCCTTTTTTGTATTTTATTTAGAGACAGGGTCTCACTGAGTTGCCAAGTGCCTCGCCATTGCTGAGGCTGGCTTTGAACTCGCGATCCTCCTGCCTCAGCCTCCCAAAGTGCTGGGATTACAGGCGTGCGCCACCACGCCCGGCTCAGTATTTTTGCTTTCTTAAAGAAACATAAAATAATGATGCTTATAACCAGTGGTGTCTTTTTTATTTTTTTTATTTTTTTTTTATTATTATTATTTTTTTTTGTCCTGAGGATTGAACTCAGGGGCACTCAACCACTGGGCCACATCCCCAGCCCTTTTTTGTATTTTATTAGAGACAGGGTCTCACTGAGTTGGTAAGTGCCTCTCCATTGCTGAAGCTGGCTTTGAACTCGTGATCCTCCTGCCTCAGCCTCCCAAGTGCTGGGATTACAGGCGTGCACCACCACCGTGCCTGGCTTCAGTGGTGTCTTAATTTATTAAAATACAATAGAAATTATATTTGGATTATAATTATAAAGAGTTTGACACCCCCAAAACAAAACTAAACTTAACTAAAAATATAGGCAAATTTACATGTGAAAGAGAAATTGTTATTTCTGTTTGATCCCTACATGATCCTCTATAATAAAAAATATTTTATAATTATTTTCTTCTGGTAACAATTAAACATATGGAAAATATACTTCTACTTAATTCTATACCTTATTTGACTTTGCATAGCATATATTTATGTTTGAAAGCTTTCTAAGTTTTTTGAAAGATTAATCTAAGTAAAATTTAATTTAACTGCTTTCACAAAATATTTTTAAAATAACCTGTGGTGCTATCAGAATAGCATAAAAGAAGAGCTTCCATACAAATGAAGATTTAAAAGAGTAACTATAACATCAAGGACTTTTGTTTTTCAAATTTTCCATCTAAATTACTGAAAAGCATTTTACCAGGTTATCTGAAAATATATGACAGTTAGTACACAATAGATAATACCAGATTTTCTTATTCCAGTAATGGAGTTTAAGGATTCATGGACTTGCCTGTTTTTTAATGAGAAAAAAAAAAAAAAAAAAAAAGGTTGAAATTATATGGTTGCCCTTGCTCTAGTGCATTTGTTATTGTAGCAGTGACTCTAATCACCAGATTCCAGTACATACATCTCTCTTTTACTTCAAACTAAAGCTGCATTTTCAACATGTAGCTTTTTTTTCAACATGAAGCTTAATGTAGTATACTTAGTCTCCTCTGCTATTCTTCATCTCTGTTTTAAAGAAAATCTTCCCAAGCCACTACGGAAAAAGTATTTCCCCACCACAAAAACAAACAACTCATGCATATTAACCATTTCCATTCATACACATCCAAGGAGAAAAAAAAAATCCTACCACATCTGATAAAAAGAAAAACTTACCCTCATTCTGAGAGAACTACCATTAGCTAAAACTTGCACAAATAAAGCTTCTTCCACAGTAGGACTTTAAGTTCCCAGAACTTGTCACAACCTACCCTCTCCTCCACTCCAAATGTTTTTAGATCTGTTCCCTCTGCTTGGAATGTTCTTTCCCCAAACTCAATTTCTCCCATCACCCTTCATTTACTCATCCATTTTCAAATTTGAGTCCTTTTGAGAGTCTTTTCTGGCTACTCAGAACAGGTCATAATCTTAGTTACATGTTTCTAAATAGTATATTCTTGTTTAATGAGTGTCTGGTAAACATCTCTCTCTTCCACTAGAAAGTTAGTCTTGTGAAGGTTTTCATACACAGTACAGAATAAGGATATGATAATTATTTATTAAATTGTTCAATTCCTTTACCAAATCAGAGAATTTTTTTTCAAAATATTTTTTTAGTTGTTGATGGGCATAATACCTTCATTTTATTTATTTATTTTTATGTGGTGTTGAGGATCAAACCCCATGCCTTACCACTGAGCTACAACCCCAGCCCCAAATCAGAGCATTCTATTATATGTATCTAGCCACTTCAAATATCTTAGGAAAACATCTCAGTCCAGGTAGTCTATTAAGAAAATAAATTGTTTATATTAGAATGATCTCATATCTTTGTTTTTATTACAAAATATTTCTTTACATACATATGCTGTAAAAACTGTTTCACAAAATTTCTGCCTGGAAACCTTGACATTATCAGGATCTAGTGAATCAAACTTTTTAACTATTATGCACTTTCTATGTCACTATGGCTGGGAGGTAACATTTTTTTTTTCTCTTTTATTCCTAAATTTTAAAAAAAATATTTAAGATGTAGTCTTGCTGTTAGCCAGGCTGATATCAAACCCTGGGCTCAAGTGATCCTCTTACCTCAGCCTCCCAAATTATTGCAAATATAGGAACACACCACTGTGCCTAGTTAAAGCAGATAATTTTTTTGACTCACATTTTCCACTTGAATTTCTGGAACTCTTTTTCTTAAACTCTTGTTGTCCATGCTGTTTATGTTCATAGGATCAACTAATCATTCTCCTCTTCTAATGGTGCTAGGTGTTCTGCTATTACGTCCTCTTCTTAATTTTAACATATCTTAAAAATATTCAATCACAATTTGCAAATACTTATTCTTCATTTCTAAGTATGTACTGTGAAAACTTACTGTACTAATCATGTTATAGTCATTAGAAAAGCTGAAGTTTTGATACTCTTGCTAAACATTCATGAACATCCATTTACAACCATTATTTGTAAGAATTATTCCTAATACTTCAGTGTGGCATTGTTTCATTTATTTTATATACCATTACAGCTATCTGATGCTGGAAAGAGCCATGACAGTATAATTCCATTTCAAGCCATTTTTTTCTTTATTGGGGCCTTTATTTTATTCTTTTTTCATAACCCTTGGGATCAGAAGTGGTGTTCACATAGAAAGCAGCATATTCAAATACTCAAAAATGTGAGACTTGGCCAGGGGCCATTAGCTCAAAATTCTAAATTGCAAGGTCCATGGGAGAGAAGGCTGGATAAAAGCTAGAAGGGCTGACAGGGGTCACACTGTGAAAGGTCTTGTATGGTATTCTCTGGATTTTGATTTGCTAATAATGAGTATATTTAAGGCAGAAAAATCAAGATCAGATTGCATGTGGATGTCATTGTCACCTTACTACATAGAAAAGCTAGAAGCCTGCTAAGTTATCTTGAGAATATAGTCAAATGGTGCAAAGTTTGTTCTTTTCAGTGTTAAACCTTGTTCAAATCCAGTTAGCAAGCAAGACTTATGTGGCAAGAGTGCTGAAAGAGCTTGTATCTGGCAAATATTAGTCTACATTGGTCTACATTGAGTAATAGAAGCCAACTTTTGAGTAATAGAAGCCAACTTTTGGTATATCTATCAAATTCTAAGATCAAATCAAAGATGACTTTCCATTAAAATAAACTGTTTATTAAGCAACTAAATCATGGGATCTGATATTTTGATTATAAGTTTCTCCTTAATCTATGATTATTAGAAAATATTATTTTATTAAAGCACTTACTGAAAAATAAATGTGCACACTTTCCAGTAGTTATAAATATAATATTAATGAAAATTTTCAATTGTTGTTTGAATATTTTCCTTTGATATGAGGTAATATCCCTGAACATTAAAAAATTATGTGCAATAAACTACATATTTGGAAATTATATCTAGCATGGATTCATTCTGACCCCCAGGACACAACCCAGCCCACATATATAGTCTTCATTATTTTTAATAAAATGTGGTCTAATAGTGTATGCAGCAGATAAAGTAAAAAGAAAAAAGTGACCTTATGTACTATTTTGCCAGGAATAGACAATAGTTACACCTATTGACTGGAATAATTACTTGTAATACATTCTTTCACACTAAAAAAAGAAAAAAGTATTTTGATCTGAAAAAGAAATTTTATCTTCACCCTTTAACACCATGACAAATGACACGCAAATCCCAGCTCTGATAAACACTTTCTTTGGTGTTAGCAAGAAAACTCACTTTGGTGTCTTTATCTATAAAATTGGAAAAAATAAATTTTAACTTGAAGGGTTGTCATGAGAAATAAATGCAGAGTTAAAACTTCAGGAAAGTGAAACCCACGAAGTTCCACAGGGCTCCATGCTAAGAAGGTCCCCATGCTTGGTTAAATTATCTCTTGAAATTGTTAATAACTTTTCAAAAAGGGACAGTACATTTTATTTTTCAATGTGCCCTGTAATTTAGAGGGTCAGTCACAATTAAATGAGAGATACTTTTAATCCAAATATCTTCTTAATCCTTCCATTTTATTTGAAGACTTGATTTTATATCATCAAGTCCAAAATGATTTTTGGGCCATTTAAACAGTCAGAAATATTAAATAACAAAACATGTTATTTTTAATATAAAAAGGCAAATGTCCATTAAATTACATAGCCTAAGCCCAATGATGTTTCTGGCAGAAGGCACTTACTAATTCACATTTTGACAATTTAACAATAAATAATCAATATATTTTGAAGGGCGGTTAAAGGAACTTAATCATTTGACTTTGTTTTCTTTTCCTTTTTTTAAATCCTTTTTAGGTATACATGACAATAATGAATTTTGACATATTATACATACATGGAGTATAACTTATTCTAATTAGGATCCCATTCTTGTGGTTGTACATGATGAGAAGTTTCACTGGATGTGTATTCATTTATGCACATAGGAAAGTTATGTCTGATTCATTCTATGTTTGTTTCTATGTGAGGGACTATGTTTTGATCAATTTACCCAAGCTTCTAAATCAATTGTAATATCATAGATTATTCTCTAGAAATAGGAAGAGTCCTTTGCTTTTCATAGATAAATGTATTTCTATACCTGGAATGATTTCTTCACATTGGGCACAAGATAAATATCTCAACCTTTTTTTTTCATTTTTAATATTTCTAGCACATGTGACAGGATGCATCCACTGATATTTATACTTGAATATTCATAATGATAACTTTAATTTGTTAAGTTCTTGTATGACAACATGGCATTAAATGTTCAATATGCATTATCTATATATATTACCAACACACACACGCACACACATACACACAATCCCTGTGAAGGGGGTATTACTATTTTTTTTTTAAAGGCAAGGTTATTTTTTTTTTTATTTTTTTTTTTTTTGGTACTGGGGATTGAACTCATGGGCACTTGACCACTGGGCCACATCCCCAGCCCTTTTTTGTATTTTATTAGATAGACAGGGTCTCACTGAGTTACTAAGTGCCTCTCCATTGCTGAGGCTGGCTTTGAACTCGCGATCCTCCTGCCTCAGCCTCCCAAAGTGCTGGGATTACAGGCGTGCGCCACCGCGCCCGGCTAAGGCAAGGTTATTTTTTAAAATATTTATTTATTTGCTTTAGTTGTACACAATGCAATGCATTTATGTTTACGTGGTGCTGAGGATCGAACCCAGGCCACGCACGTGCCAGGCGAGCACTCTGCTGCTGAGCCACAACCCCAGCCCAAGGGAATTACTATTTCTATTGCAATGATCAAAATGTTGAGGCATAGAAGGAATAATTTGCCAAGTCATACAGCTAGGAAGAACTAGAACTTAACTTTGAACCCAAGTCCCTAAACTTTTCAAACCTGAGCTCTCAATGTATCTATATTTTGCATCTAAGAACATATTTTCAGAACTTCATGATTCTATAAAATAATGTAAAATTTTCTAAATATCTAATAAAAATGTGCATTCTGGATCACCTATATGATCTGTATACATTTTCTTCATGTCTCTGTAAGCATATCTAGATTTCAATGAGCTAGTGAAAAAATGAGACAGTTTTAAAATGATTCTTTCCTAAGTGAAGGATTCATGGCATAATGTAGTACTGTAGATAGAAAAGTTTCTCAGCAATTCAGAGAGGCAGAGACAAGGTAGAATTGAGTTGTTATGTAGTGCTGAAATTAAAGAAGTAGCACACTCCAAAAGCATATACTCTGGCAGCTGGTGCCTGAAATATATTTCCAATTAAATATATTTCCAATATATTTAATTCCAGGGAAATAAAATCTTCTGCCACATTAAATTCATGTTGTTTTTAATTTTATTGTTTTTGCCTTTTTGTTCCTGGATATGTAAACATGTTTGGAATTATGACTGCATATAAATGACAGCATAAAGGCATATCTATTTTTATGTTTGAACATGTTTAAGTAATATTGAAATAAAAACAATTGAAATCAATATTGGGAGTCGGTGAGTTCTTTTGTTTTTTCCTTTTAGTTTAAAAAGAATGTGAAGAAACATTGGTGATATTTCCTCATATGACTCATTGGCTATTAGTTTCACACCATTCATTTTTGTTATTATTTCACATAGTGTTGATATACTAACAGTTTCCTCCTGATCATTTTCATTTTCTCACTGGGATTTTTTTCCTTTGGTCTTATTTTGTTAATGTTTAATCATTCAACAGTAATGAAATTCATTATCTTTTACCTTCTTGTCTACATTCTATAACCATTCACCTAATCATTATTTTTACATCTTATTTGGAAAATAATGGCTTGCATCCGTTTCATTTTAGTTAAACTTTTGAAAATATGAATCTTCTTGCACCATGGTTTAGTAATGAAAAAAGTAATTAGATAAGGTAGAAAAGTGAAAAAGCTGAATTTCTGAAACATATTTTGTAATACTGCTACAAGTTAAGTCATAATAAATTAAAATTAAATTTGAACTAAAGTTTTTGAGAAATTCTTATTTATCCCTAAGTAGTTAGATATTTCCTTAAATTTTGCACAAATAGTTCTACAGGTATTTGTCCTAGATTATTAGTAGTGCCATATGATTTATTATGTCTTAATCTAGTCTATCTTTTAAATTGAAAATTGTGACATATTTTTCAAAAATGTCCAATGTTTAAGATAAATATTAGTGTATTTTAGATATTTTTATCAGTTTTCAAAGACAATTTAATATTTTCCTTTTTGACATTGAAGTTTTTGGATCAGGGGAATGCTGAGTATTGGGGGAACATGTGATCAAAAACTTTTAAAGATAAAAATAAAGAGATAAAATTAGAATTGTTTTAAAAAATTACTCTCCCTACTATTTTAAAATTTAGAAGAATTATATTGTAAATTTAAATGTATTCCCTAGAAATCTGCAAACTCAAAAAACATTCTGAAAATCTTTTACTCATATCCTTTGCCATGCTATCCTTTCATCAAGGGAAAATCATATTTTGTTAAAATTGTTTTAGATATCCATTTGTAGACATGTGTTCTCTCCATGGGTAGTGGTGTCTTCTTCCCATATATTATTTGAGGAGGGAATAAATCATCTACAGCACATAACCACACATGCATTATTTTTCTGTTAGGTCCTAGGTAAAATACAATGCATTTGCACTTCTATACATGAAATTATTTGAAAATAATAATGCATTCTATTTAACTGTACTTCAATATTCTGTTTTACCTGCAGCTGAATGTGGTGCATCTGCAACAAATAATGAAGGAATTTTGCTCTCTCCAAATTATCCACTCAACTATGAAAACAACCATGAATGCATTTATAGTATTCAGGTTCAAGCAGGAAAGGGAATCAATATTTCAGCCAGAACATTTCACTTAGCACAAGGAGATGTTCTTAAGGTAGGTGAACTTAGACATATTTATATTTTGATCATTTTTACTCAGTAAGTACACACTGAAAAAATATATATATATAATAATCCTTAAATGGATTTTATCATTCATATATGCATATTATATATTAATCCACATTTTTGTTATCTGAATTTAAATAGAATGTTTTCTTTCCAATGTTTATTTAGAATAAAAAATATAAATTTTATTTATATAAATATATTTTTATGTTTCAATAACACCAAAATTAAAAAGTTAAACACAAAATATCTTATTAAATAAATATTATATATAAACATAATTAACGTGAATGGTCATTTCTTTAAGAAACATGATGATTTGTTTTTATTTTTATGTCTATTAAGTAATATTTTTCTCTGTGGATATGTGAAGAATTATTTGCATTTATGCTTATAAATCAATTTCATGAATATTTTAATTCTAATAAATCAATGTCTATAAATTTAGAAAAGAATATACTTTGTTAATAATTAATACTTAGTGTAAAGTTGGTTATTTAAAATTTTTGAAATAATGAAATTTCATATTTTTTAAAAGGTAATATTTTTTGTAAATCAATATCTCCATATTTGCTGATTCATATTTTGCAATGTAAGTGTTTTGGCAATACATAGTTTATGTTTATTATTTTAAAAATGAAAATAATTATTTTTATAAAATCACTTTTAAATATTTAAAAGTTATGTATATTTTTCCTAAGTGGCAAGATTTTCTTGAGGAAAGTAAGAAATACAATATACTTCTGTTTTCACAAATCTTGGGAAAAAATGTTGCATCTCAGATTGGTTGTGGTAGAGCATTCTCATGTAAGCAATAGCTTTAACATTGTTACTTACTTCTTTTAAAAGTAAAATCATTTGATAATAATTGATGGCTCTTTAAGCCAAATATTACTGTATGTTTATAATAGTTGTATAGGCCTTGGGAAATATTTTCTGCAGTACACTTAAATGTATACAATTTTAATATTAATTAGGATCAATATATCTATTCCTGCTTTGTGCATTTTTTTTTCCTCATAGGCAAGAAACTCACTATTCAATGCCTTTACACCTACACTTCTTTGGTTAGACTTGCCTTTTAAAAATAATTTATATCTGCAAGCTGCAGGTATAGCTCAGTGGTAGAATGTTTGCCTAGCAAGCGTGAGGCCCTGGGTTTGATCCCTAGCACTACAAATAATGAAGATAATAATAATAATAATAATTTATATTTTCTAATTGGAGTCAACGTTGATATTATTGGAATTCTTTTATGTAGAAAAGAGGCAGTGATTTTTTTCTGGTTAAAGGGGAAAAATGTATCAATGCATAAATGAGATGTCTAAGCCAGGCTAATAATCTGTATCCTATAAACAAGAGTGACAAGTATGTGTTTAAGCGTTAAGTCAGGAAGTACTTCCTTACATGTACCACTCCTACCTACCACTATCAGTACTAAAAAAATCTCTCCTTTCCTTTTGTGATGCTTGAAATTTATCCATTACTTTCTTATATTGAATGGTTCTTAATAACTGGAAAATCCATTTGACATAACAGATGATGTCTTTTAAAAATAAACTAGTCCTAATGTGTTTCTCACACTTAGGTGTCACCTATTTGAGCAAGGTCACATGCACTTGTCCATAAGAGGTACCTTGAGAAGGGCAGAATCTCAGTAAGTGACAACCTGAGGGATTGTGATGATGAGAAATAAAACTAGTCTGAATAAAAACTTTAATTTCAGGCTCTTTAATGGAGCGGTTCCTCAGCTATTTCATTTGCTGGTAGGTCTGCAGTCATCAGTATAACTGTGTATCCCATGCTAGGTCCTAGTTTTCCCAACTGCTAGACCTGTTTGTATCTTCCAGCTCCTACTCTCAACCTGATAAGAAACACTTTTTAGCTACTCAGTATAGGACACCAGAATTCCATGTGGCTGGTTTAAGTCTAGTTGCTTAATCAGTCACGGGTAGCTGTTTATTTCTTAACTTTTTTGTGGGAACGTGTAAATTTGTATGAGTTATACCACCGCCCTGGGATCCAGATAGAAAGCCAGTACAGATAGTCCTTCTGTATTCTGATTCTTTGGGTTTGTCATCACTACATCCAATATAGCTAAGAAAAAAACATTCTTAGAGACCTAAATTAGATCCTAGGTCTCACTATCTCACTTATATTTCCCAGGCTACCCTCAAGCTGGCCATCCTTCCACCTCAGTCTCTCAAGTAGATAGGATTATATAGGTGTGTGCCATTGTACCTGGCTATTTATTTTCTTTTTAACTCATCAAGGAAATGTTTTTCTAGGTTGGTTAGAGTCTAACTAGAATATATTATTCTACTCTTTTTTTTTTTCTTTTTTTTTTTTTTTTAAGGTACTGGGAATTGAGTCCAGGGGCACTCTAGTGTTTCGATGAATACCCTACTGTTTTAATATTTTAATTTTTAGACAGGTCTCAATAAATTGTTGAGGCTGGCCTTGAACTTTCAATGTTCCTGCCTCAACATCCTAAATAGCTGGGATTACAGGTGTACACCACTGCACATGGCTTGTATTCTTCTGTTTTCAATGGTCACAGGATATGGAAGGAATACTGAACTTCTTTCCTCTCCCTCACTTTTAATATGTAATTTAATTCTTTCAGTTAAGAGTTGTAGAAAGTATTTGTTTTATCTAGGGTTTAAGCAATCAAAACTGAATAGTTTCCACTATCAGGCTGGTAGGATGAAAGCTGAATACCAGTCAGAAATACTATTTCTGATTAGTTATTGTTATATTTGTTTTTATTTTCAAATAAAGATTAAGCACTATGTTTAGATGAAAGAATATAGCAGGGACAAAATTGGAGTCAATCTTTTAACCATAGCTCGTCTTACATAAAGACTTATTTCTTGGGGCTAGGGATGTAGGTCAGTGGAAGAGCACTTGCTTAGTATTCTAGAGACCCTGGGTTAGATTCCAAGCACTGCAAAATCAAGCACAAACTTATTTCTTAGCTAGATACCATGCCACATGCCTGAAATCCCAGCTACTTTGGAGGCTGAAGCAAGTGGATTGCAAGTTTGAGACCTGCCTGGGCAATGAGATCTGTCTCAAAATAAAATAAAAAGGGTTAGAATATGTCTCAGAGGTAGAATGTTCCTGGGTTTAATCCCAGTACCAAATATAAACAAAGCAAACAAACAAAACAAGTTATTTCTTATATGGTATGTAGAGCATATAAATGTTGAGAAAAGCCAGCATTACAGGAGCCCTGTTTGGGGAGATGGCTACAATTGCGGTTGACTACGGGCCATGGAGATGTTTGGGCATTGCCGCCTTCCATAGTCTCACGGGACTTGGCCCGGCATCTCGAGTGACTTGAGCGAGATTGCTGATCGGGTCTGCGCCATTTGGTGTGTTGGTTGTTTGGTAGTGTGTGTGGTGCGTTGTTAGAGCCAGAGAGAAAAGTTTTTAGAATAAAAAGGCTGTTTGTTTCCAGTTCGCCTCTGAACTTCTTCCCGTGGCTTTGTTGCTCCAAGCGGCCATCGCTTCAGGCGGCAACACAGCATAGTACCTCAAAACTGGTGTTGAGATTCTGGGGAGAAGGGGGCAAGAGTTTTGATGCCATATTTATGAAAAATTAGATAGTTGAGTTACCTGGTTACTAATACTCTTTTAGGGATATGAGAAGGGATAGCTACATCTTATTGCATTCTGTGATACATCATGACAACACAGGCATCTGAAGAAATCTTCAGGCACAAAGTAGACCTCTATTCAGATCTTCTATGTTCTTGACCAGTTTGCAAAAAATAATTTAAGGACACTTTAGGTATGGATAAAAAAGCAAGAGATTTATTACAAAGGGAAAGTATACACTCCAGAATAGGAGGGTGGCACATCTCAAAGAGTGAGTCATCTACTGCCCTGGGATTTTAGCATTTATGAAAGGACAGTAGCTAGGGGCTGAACTAGAGATAGAGTCTGGGCAGAGTCATGCAATTGCGTGTGAGCTGTCCTTGCAATTGCTCATTGCTCTGGCATGTTCTCATTGTGCACTTCCTCTATTGCATGTCTCATTAGTATCTTAAATTTCTACTCAGGGGTGTTCATCTGACTATTATGATGAGGCTAGGGTCATTTCTTGGTCACCAAAGCTTTTAATGTACATACTGCCTAACAGTGTGGTTTTTTTCCAGATGTCTTATGGTTTATCTTGTGGTTTTGTTACTTTTCATCAACCAGTAGGCAAGCTGCAGGCAAGAAAGTAGGCTCAAGGACACAGACTGGATTGCTTATAAGTGGTTTCTTCTACAATGCAAGGGTTTATGGTGTTTCTTTTTTGAGCCTCAGTGTTCTCTCTGTATTCCTGAATTCCTATCTCAACATGATTTCAAGTTTCTTTCCTAGCTGTGTTTGAGAGTTTGAGATTTGTATTTGTAAGACCCTGTGGTTAAATTTCCAATAATTTTGACAGCTTATTGTTAAATGTTGCTCTTTCTAAAACTTCCATTATATAAAAAATCAGATTGTAATAAAATTATAACTGTTTACATAATGAAAAGTAAAAACATAACTTTTTATTTCCTAACTATTTTACTAAGTAAGTGTTTTAGAAATACTGGATAAAAATTTACATTTACATTGTTTTGGACAAAACTTCTGTAGTAGGCTCCAACAAATCAGGTTAAAAATCAAAATGGAGTCATTCATGCTGAAGTTCCAAGTTACCAAGCTGAAACAAAGCTGTTTATATGAATTTGTGGGAAATCAGGATTAGAGATAACAGCCAAATTTCCCAAACAAGCAATGATCATTTGGCATGATAATGTAATTCCTGGTTTTAATCCTTACACAAAAGAAGTTACCTGAGATAATCTGATGTTAACTAATCTTATTTTCCTATTACTCAATCTCCCTGTCCCAATTCAGAAGGAAAGTGACTTTAAAATGACCAATCTTTTTTTTTTTCTTTCATTTCTGTTTTCTTCAGTCTTTCTCTGTCTATAAGACAACCTTCTCTGAGTGTATCAGAATTCTTACTCTGCAGTGAAATGTTGTCTGAATCTGGAATAGAAAATAAAGCCAATAAGATAGTTAAAATTATTGTGATTTTTATTCTTTGATAGAGGTCATCTTAATTTATTGGATCACAGTAATGAAAATACTATGTCATGGTTTATCTCTTTCCAGCCCCACATTAAATGATAATCACATTGATAACTTGATGTTGGCTATGTAGTAGCCAAACAGAAGAAATCAACAAACACTACAAATTATGGTTGTATTTATTGTTTTATTTGTTATCTAGATTTAAACATAAATAGATTATATCTGTAGCTATTCTAGCAAATAGCACAACATATTGAGGATTTTTTTTTTTTTTTTTTTTTTTTTTTAGGATTTCACTACCACATTCAATTTAGTAAAAAAGTTGCTTATATCATTTCCAAGTCAGTAAATTTCTGATATAATCATGTTTTTGACATACTTTCCACTTAAAGCAAAAAAAAAAAAAAAAAAAAAAAAAAAAAAAAAATTAAGCAGTATTCATTTTGGAATTTTTCTTTTTTGTCATTTACATGTGGAAAGTTTGAAAAAATACAGAATGACAGCATTCTGTAATAATTAACTAGTTATATGGATCTTATGATGAATAGTGCACATTTTATTAGTAGGCCAAATTGAAGCTTGACACTTTTTGTTTTTAAATGATGAGGTCTCCCTTTGTTACTCAGGCTAGCCTCAATCTCTTTGGCTCAAGTAATTCTCCTGCCTCAGCCTCCCAAGTAACTTGGCATGCACAGCCATGATTGACTGACACCTGTTTTTTTGTTTGTTTGTTTTTGTTTTTGTTTTTTTTTTGTTTTTTTGTTTTGTTTTGTTTTTTTGGTACTGGGGATTGAATTCAGGGACACTGGACCACTGGGCCACATCCCCAGCCTTTTTTGTATTTTATTTATAGACAGGGTCTCACTGAGTTGCTAAGTGCCTCTCCATTGCTGAGGCTGGCTTTGAACTCATGATCCTCCTGCCTCAGCCTCCCAAGTGCTGGGATTACAGGCGTGTGCCACCAGGCCAGGCTGACACCTGTTTTTGAAAATACAATTTTGTTGGCAGAAAGCCATGTTCATTCATTTATGTATTGTCTATGTCTGCTTTTGTTCTACAATGACAGGGCTGAACAATGGTGAAAGAGATAATATTATCCCACAAAATCTAGAATATTTATTATCTAGCTGTTTTCAGAAAAAGTTCATCAACCTCTCTTTATATCCACAAAAGTTATTTATAAAACAAATGAACAAACTTATAAAGAGATATACACATATACCGGATTTGTGTGAGACATTCTTGTTGAACAATTTCCAGCACAGCAGAGATCTCATGCTCATCACACATACATCTGTGGACTCTGCTTGTCATTCACTGGCAATCCTTTGTTAACTCTTTCCACAGAAATACTCTGTAGATGTCCACTCTGTGGGCCACCATATTAGGCCTCATAAAATCCTTCACTGTCTTTCATACTAAGGGTCAGAACATGAAGTAATCTGTGACAAGCCATGGAATTTAGAGTTGGGATTTCAACTGGTGATCAATGCTCCTGAGAAGTTGACCATTTTTTTGTGCTTCCAACTCCCTTACTAGAATATGCTATCTCATATAATTGAGGATACATCATATAGCTATTTCAAAAACCTAAATAATTAAATAAGAAGAAACGTTTTTCTGCTCTTTTTCATATTATCTTTGAAAAGAACATAATAAGTTTTAGACCTTTTTTGTTTAACCACTACTAAAGTTTTCTTCTTTATTTTAATTGAATCTTTGTCAATTCAACTTTGAAATTTTATTTATATTTACAAATCCTATAAAAACAAATAACCAAAACTGAAAATTCCACTATCCAGGAGGAATAATTTGGAAATTTGAATGATTTTACATATAAAACACACACACACACACACACACACACACACACACACACACACACATATGTAATTTATTTTTTATTTTGATTTTTATGTACTTTCTACTCTTAGATTCAGATAATACCTTACCTGCTAAATCATTAAAAAATGAATGAGAATATGTCTTCTAATCATGCATTTATTAGATCACTCACATTAAGAATTTTGAGGGTTGATATGCAGTTTGTCATAATTAGTTTTACCTACAGGATGTAGGAGAGTCTGTACAGCATAACTAATGCAGACTCTGATCAGTTTTGATAATTAAAACATGGAAGTGTTAAGTTTTTTTGTTTGTTTGTTTGTTTGTTTTTGTTTTTTTTTTTGTTTTTTTGTTTTGTTTTGTTTTTTTGGTACTGGGGATTGAATTCAGGGACACTGGACCACTGGGCCACATCCCCAGCCCTTTTTTGTATTTTATTTATAGACAGGGTCTCACTGAGTTGCTAAGTGCCTCTCCATTGCTGAGGCTGGCTTTGAACTCATGATCCTCCTGCCTCAGCCTCCCAAGTGCTGGGATTACAGGCGTGTGCCACCAGGCCAGGCTGACACCTGTTTTTGAAAATACAATTTTGTTGGCAGAAAGCCATGTTCATTCATTTATGTATTGTCTATGTCTGCTTTTGTTCTACAATGACAGGGCTGAACAATGGTGAAAGAGATAATATTATCCCACAAAATCTAGAATATTTATTATCTAGCTGTTTTCAGAAAAAGTTCATCAACCTCTCTTTATATCCACAAAAGTTATTTATAAAACAAATGAACAAACTTATAAAGAGATATACACATATACCGGATTTGTGTGAGACATTCTTGTTGAACAATTTCCAGCACAGCAGAGATCTCATGCTCATCACACATACATCTGTGGACTCTGCTTGTCATTCACTGGCAATCCTTTGTTAACTCTTTCCACAGAAATACTCTGTAGATGTCCACTCTGTGGGCCACCATATTAGGCCTCATAAAATCCTTCACTGTCTTTCATACTAAGGGTCAGAACATGAAGTAATCTGTGACAAGCCATGGAATTTAGAGTTGGGATTTCAACTGGTGATCAATGCTCCTGAGAAGTTGACCATTTTTTGTGCTTCCAACTCCCTTACTAGAATATGCTATCTCATATAATTGAGGATACATCATATAGCTATTTCAAAAACCTAAATAATTAAATAAGAAGAAACATTTTTCTGCTCTTTTTCATATTATCTTTGAAAAGAACATAATAAGTTTTAGACCTTTTTTGTTTAACCACTACTAAAGTTTTCTTCTTTATTTTAATTGAATCTTTGTCAATTCAACTTTGAAATTTTATTTATATTTACAAATCAACCTATAAAACAAATAACCAAAACTGAAAATTCCACTATCCAGGAGGAATAATTTGGAAATTTGAATGATTTTACATATAAACACACACACACACACACACACACACACACACACACACATATGTAATTTATTTTTTATTTTGATTTTTATGTACTTTCTACTCTTAGATTCAGATAATACCTTACCTGCTAAATCATTAAAAAATGAATGAGAATATGTCTTCTAATCATGCATTTATTAGATCACTCACATTAAGAATTTTGAGGGTTGATATGCAGTTTGTCATAATTAGTTTTACCTACAGGATGTAGGAGAGTCTGTACAGCATAACTAATGCAGACTCTGATCAGTTTTGATAATTAAAACATGGAAGTGTTAAGTTCTAGTAATTTCTGTCACACAACTAAATTAATTACATCCTTTTAACAAATTAGTCTCACCAAAGTATTGCATTAACATTATGGCTATCCTCCGTGCCTTTCATATTAATTTAAGTCAATGTAAAAACAATGATACTTTTAAAAAAAAATTCATTTATTTGGAAGAATAGGCTCAAATAAATGAAAATGTACTTATGGATATTTATTTTAATTAGAATAGAAGTATGAGAAGTAACAACCTCAAATTAAAAAAAAAAGAAGTTTTGTGTAGTTCTAATCAGACCTAGTTATTCACTCTGAAATATAAATGCACTTTTGAAGGAGAGGCGCATTTTGTTTGTTTGGTTTTCTTATTCATATGTTTTCATTCATTACTAGTTTAAAAGCAGTTTGTCCTTGGTCTGTCTTTCCCTGTTGTCTTTATGTGTTCATATAATATATTTGAATATGTTTGAAGGATTTTATTTACACATTAGACAGCATTGACCTGATCATTATTCTGAAGCTCTTTCTTTCTTAAAAGTCTTTCTTATGATGCTTGCTTTTCATTTTGATTTAGTGATTTTATGCATGTTTCCAAAATTTCACATTTGAGTAACCAAGCTTCATTTTATAGTGTAGCTTCTATATTTTGTGTTTTCTACTTTTTGACTCTATATTGTTAAATGAAATGTGGTTAGTAGATTTTGGTGTTGAATTAGATTCTCCCAGCTGAACTTACGATAATTACTTTATTTTTTAATACTAGCTCTTTTATCATAACTTCTCTTACAATGGTTATTTTTCAAAATATGTCTGAAAGTTTCTTTTCAAAGAAAGAAAGATGTTTGAAGGATTTCAGCTAGCTCCTGGCTTAAAAACTAGAAAAATTCAATAAAAACATGTCTCTGTTGTGCCAGACAATATTGGGCTAATTTTTTTTTTTTTTAAATCCCCTTCAGGTTAAGAATGATGTCTTACCATGTTTTTAAAATCTTATCCACAACACCTAACAAAGGAGTGGAACATGGGTTGAATTATTTTGTTACTCTTCTAAATTGTTAAATATAAGAATGATGTTTCTGCCATGTGTTATTAAGGTTTTGCTTTTCATTTCCACTGAAAAATTAAGGAAAAACCTTAGGAGATTTTTTAAAATTAAAAATAATATTCAATAACTATTTTTTAAATTTCCTCAATTACATCAATTAGTTGTTTAATTTATGTTTCTCCTTTATTTAGCTATTTTTTGTAAAACTGGAAATTTTTATAATAAATCCATACAGAATGGAGAACTACTTATGTCCAACAATTACTTATATTTTACTTATGTGAATAGTTTACATAGCAATGAAATTATGTGTTTGTGAGAATTAAGGGGAATGCGAGGAAAATATTCCTTGCAGCTACCTTGACAATACAACCACAAATAATATCCACAGGATCTGCTGATTATATCATTTCATTATGAATGTGTAGCTGTGCCCACAGAATTTATAAACTACATAATATACAGAGAGTTATAAAAGACATGTATTCAGGAACATACTTCTGGGAATATTGAACATTTGAAACTCACTGACAAAAGAGTTATGCTTTACCAAAGCACTATTTCCTTGCCTCTGAATTGTCCCTGATGAGTACATTCTGAAAAAATGAAAGGTTGAATCTTTTGAAATCAAAGAAAAACCATGCATCCTGAGCTAACAAAACTCAACATTTGGTTTAGTCTTGTTTAAGGTGTAAAATTTCTTGTTAATAGCAAAAACAAACTTATTTGCAGGATAAATCAGTTCCTCCAGAGGTTCAAAGTTTTTCCTTATAATTTTAGGAAATTTGTCCATAAACCTTCTATCTAGTACTCAAAAACTCTGAAGAGTCAACCTGCATACTTTTTTTGTTTGTTTGTTTTTGATTTTTGATTTTTATTTTTTTTGACTAGCAGACTCTATACAAATAAGAAAGACTAGTGATGTTTGCTGTTATGGAATTCAGTGAACATGTTGGCTTGAATTTAAGATTCTCACTTCCTCATTTTCTCATTCTTATTTCTGTCTTCACCTTCTGCAGTAACAAAACAAGTAAATAAATGATAGAAGCCTAGAGGATACATGTAAAACTGTACATATACTCAGTCACAAATGCAGAGAGCAGAAAGGGCTCTGTTATTATAGAATTCAGAATCTCTATATAGAAAAGATTTGGGGTAATGTAGTTAGAAGAGAATATACTTTGGGTCCATGGGTGGTACAGCTATATTTGATAGCATATTAAATAAAATCTTTGTTGTCTTTACAGCATTTAAGCTGTAAAAATAAGAAAACTTAAAACCTTTGGTAGCTAGAGATACGTAAGCACATACTTAAGTGAATTCAGTAACCTGGGGGAGAAAGACCAAGCTAAACATCAAATATAAGTGATTTGCCTTAAATTCAAACTATGTAAGTGTTGAAAGAGAAATTTTTTTTTTTTTTTTTTTTTTTTTTTTTTTTTTTTTGGTACCGGGGATTGAACTCAGGGGCACTTGTCCACTGGGTCACATCCCCAGCCCTTTTTTGTATTTTATTTAGAGACAGGGTCTCACTGAGTTGCTAAGTGCCTCGCCACTGCTGAGGCTGGCTTTGAACTCGCGATCCTCCTGCCTCAGCCTCCCAAAGTGCTGGGATTACAGGTGTGAGCCACCGCGCCCGGCTGAGAAATTTTTAACTTGCAAATAATTTTTAAAGTAGTGAAAAAATCTTAACATAACTAGAATATTTCCTTTCCTTGAAAAAGACTCCTGTTCAAACTTGACTCATGATTTTAAAATTTAATATTTTAATAGAACTACAAGTACCTTAGTCACTGCAGAAAACTTGTTACTATTGAAAATCCAGTGGAAGGTTGTTTACAAACACAGAAGAAAAATATGGAGATATATTTTGAAAGAGAAAATTTCAATACAGTTTGGAATATTATTATGCAAATAATAAGCATTCTAGGTTGAGGGGAATCATTAGAAAATGAGTAATTAAATGACCAAAATCTCAAGAGTGTTTCCTGAGTTGAAAATCTTGAGTCCACTTATAGAAAAGATGAACTATTTTATTTGAGTAACACAGATATTAAAAACACAATGAAAATTTCCTGATTCTTTTTATAATTAGCATAACCTTAGTATTAAGATAAACTGAAAAAAGGAAAAAAAAATATAAACAGTTTTTATCAGTTATATAAAATGTATTCTAAATAGATTATTAATTTTACCACAGTAATTTAATATAAGAAAAATATATCATGCAGGTAAATACTACTAATAAAGCAATCCACTGTGTACTACCCAAAAAAAATCATCTGTTAGTTGACATCAATGTAACAGTAGCAGTTTTGAGAGAACACTGTGCTTAAAGCAGGATCACTGGAGTAGAAATTCAGTTACTTATTTTTAAATTCTAATGCCAGGTCACAGGTAAGGCAGTTTGTGGCTAAAGAAGTAGCTTTTGAGCAGTATTTGTCAACTTTTTCTTTCATCATTCACATAAAGAAAGCCAATCCTCACCTCCATGAAACTAAATACTATGGAAGATGATTTGTTGGGTAGGATGCTGATGGTGTACTTCAGTGTTTGAGAGCCTGCCTAACATGAGTGAGGTCCTAGGTTCAATTGTTAATAACATAGAGAAAAAATAAAGATTTGTTGGTACATATGATCTTTGGGAGACCATAAGTCATTGCAATATCTAAGGTGTTATTGCTCCCAAGAAAAAATTTTCATCCACTTGAGGGTAATATTGACCATATTGAAAATGCATGCTTTAGAAGAAAAATAATGGTGAGATCCATAGTTGGTGAACTATATACTTTTTTACTATATACTTTTGGGAAAATAATCTAGAAATACATGAACATGTTAGCTCAGAAATCTCATATTTTGAAAACATCCTTATTGAAACACAAGTACCAAAATTCCATGGAATTGTATGTAAAAGGATGTTTATTTCAGCATTACTAGTAGTAGAAAAAAACTTGAGTTAATTAATATAGAGAAGTTATAGCAGGTTCTGATAAAATCCCTACATAGCTCTAGATAGGAAGAATCTGCATTTACTGACCTGAAGAGATGTCAACTATGCATTGATAAGGGAAAAACAAATTACAGTGCAATGAGAAGTTATAACTTCAAAAGAAGATGAATGATGGAAGCCTAAGGAGGAGCTCATCAATTTTACCTTGAATAGTTCTGCCTTGTTAATTTAGATTCTAAAAGCATTCTAAAAGTAGTCTTTTAACTTAATATTTTTAAAGTATCAAAAGTAATCAACTTAAAAATCATGAGTAAAATTTAAAAATTAAACCAAAGTAAATATATTTTATATTAATTACATACAGGAAAAGCAAGTGTTTGATCCCCTTAAGAAAGTTAAATAAAAACAATCAACATGGGCTGGGGTTTGTGGCTCAGTGGCAGAGCACTTGCCTCGCATGTGTGCGGCCCGGGTTTGATCCTCAGCACCACGTAAACATAAATGCATTGCATTGTGTACAACTAAAGTAAATAAATAAATATAAAAAAAAAAAAAAACAATCAACTTACCTTGGAAAGCAATCTTAATGTAGATATTCTCAATTTTAAGTTGTCTCCTATGAAAACATATTACTCCTACAAGAACAAAATTATATAACATAATCAAATATTTCTTAGAGTCTACTAAGCTTAGAATTTTTAAAGTATACATGTATTCTAAATTTCCTCATGTGATATTTATAGTGCTAATATATTTGATTGTTCTTGGGTAATATGTATTGACCTGATATAGGAACAGCATAATAATATCCTTTTCCTTATAGGATATAAATACATTATTCTATCCTGGATATTTACATTTTACATTTTAATTATAAATATATTTTTCAGATTTATGATGGAAAAGATAAAACAACACATCTACTGGGTGCTTTCACTGGTGCATCTATGCGAGGACTGACACTTAGTAGTACTTCAAATCAGCTCTGGTTAGAATTTAATTCTGATTCTGAAGGTACAGATGAAGGCTTTCAACTTGTCTATACCAGTAAGTATCTTGGAAGCATAAAATGGTCAAATACTAATGTTTAATATTTATTAAATAATTACAATGTATTAGTGAAATAATATCCAATATTAGATTATCAATTTGCAGTTTACATTTTTCTTCTACCTGTGGAATTTTATTTGACCCTCACAACAATCCCATATGTTACAGGTATTCTAGCTTTTGTCATTCTACCATTGAAATGAACAAGGTTTCAAAGAATTAATATTTTGTAGACTTTGGATTTATTTATTATATATATATTATATACCAAGATTCCCCTCTTCTCATATTTACGAAATGTAGGTAAATTTTTTAACTGATGGAAATCCATTGTCTGAGCTCTCATCCCATTGCACAGTGTGCACAATGCTCGTGCAGTGATGATTGTCAATTAATCAGTAATGATAACTGGTTGGTTTTAGATTATTTTAAAAGAAAAAATTAGCTGAAATTTTTGGTTCTTGTTCCTTTGTTGAACTGCCTTATTAAAATAAATTTATGCAGAATTATTTTGTTATAGTATATAGCATCACATATTCTGATGAACAAAAGAAGGTTACAGAATGAGAATTATATTAGGTCAGTTATATCAATTGTTGTATGAATTAAATGAATGTATTTTACTAGTGTCCTAATATAAGAAATGAACTACTTATACCAATAAACATAAATAATATTATAATATATAATGTAAAATTATATATTATATAATATAGCTACTCTATGTAAAACACTATACTAAGAAAGTAATATGCATATGAAAAGAAGTGCTTACCTATTTGTTTAAAGAATTTAAATCTGTTGATCAAATTGATTCTTGGAAGTTCAGAATACTCATTTAATATAGCAAAATAAGTCAAATAGCAATATTCAGAAATCTTTACTTTTAGAGTATTTGAGAAAATATGCCCTCTTTAAATTTTCTCAGGAAGTCAGATGAATGGAAATTTTTTTTAGAAATAAGGTAATTAAAAATGTTACAACATCAAAGATTATCACATGGGACCTTAAAGAAAATTTGAATTAAATTATCATTAGTGAAAATATTGCCTCTTATTGCTATTAGAAATAGGAGCTGGAACAATATACTGACACCTTATAATAAAAAATCCTGTCCACAATACTGAGACATTACCTTTGCTACCTGTTTATTACAATTATTTTTTCAATCTCTATTGGAATTCTTACATCATTAACTTTACATATAAATGAATACAACAAATGGTAAATACATATTTTGAAGTTCTCAGAATTTTGTATACAATGTGATTTCTAATGAGGTCCTTCCAAAGACAATGAGTGTTCAAGAGAATTGTGTTTATAGGTATTACTGTGTGATGAACAAAGAGTAATGTTATTAAGTATTATTGCTCAAATATAATTGCTATTATCTACTCCCAAAAGCAAACTTTAATTTAAAAAAAAATTTAAATATTTTTATTTATAGTAGTAGTATGTATTACAATTCATACTGCACATATAGAGCATCTTTTTACACAAAACAGTTTGTATACAAAGTGTATTCGTAGCATTCAAGTCTTCATTCATGCATTTAAAATAATGATATCCATCTTATTCAACCACTTTTTCTTTTTTTCCCCTCCATCCCCCCTTTCTCCCTCCCTTACTCTCCCTTCCCTTTGACCATTTGTTCCTCTAATCCTCCTATGTACCCCGACCCAACAATACTGTGAACCAACCTCCTTTTATCAGAGGAAACATTCAGTATTTGGATTTTTGAGATTGACTGATTTCACTTAGCATTATATTCTCCAACTTCATTCATTTACCAGTGAATGCCATTATTTTATTCTCTTTTATTACTGAGTAAAATTCCATTGTGTATATATAGCACATTTTCTTTATCCATTCATCTACTGAGGGACATCTAGGTTGGTTCCACAATCTAGCTATTGTGAATTGTGCTGCTTTAAAAAAAAAAAATCTGCTATTCTATTCCTCTTTCCTTGTTTTCGACAGGACTGCTGACAATTCTAAAGTCATATTGCTGTGAGTGGCACAATGTTTACATAATAGTTTTCTTTGTTCTCCATTATTTTGCATTTCTTCATGTGAAAAACTGTTTATGGGGCTAGGAACAGTGGCACATGCCTATAATCCCAGCAACTCAGGAGGCTGAGGCAGGAGGATCACAACTTCAAAAATAGCCTCAGCATCTTAGCAAGACCCTGTCTCAAAATAAAATAAATAAAAGGCTGAGGATGTGGCTCAGTAATTAAATGCCCCTAATTCAATTCTTGGAACAACAACAACAACAAGAAAAACTTTATGTCTTTCATAGAGGAATCCTAGATTTCCTTCCCTGATACATAAAAATCTATGTAATTGAGATTATTGATCCAAAGATACTAGCAGTGTAGGATGTACCTAGATTTAAAATTGTATGAGTAATCAGGTGTCTGAGTAAAAAATCACTGACTTTGCTGTCAATAATGTGGGTTATAGGGTGTTAAAAAAGAGAAGCCTTAAAATGTAAGTATTTGGAGTTACCCTTCCTCTCTTACTTACCCTAATTGTTCATTATAGGATAAGTGTTTTTTCCTTTCCTTTTCTTTTTTTTAATTTTTAAATTTTAAACTCTAGAATTGGGAATAGAGTATAAAAGCAATTATTTTATAATTGCATTTGACTAGGAAAACATGTCTATAAATATTTTTCAGTCTCAGAACTGAAATTAGAGTGTTTCAGGTTAAATTTGTAACTGAAAAGTTTGTAGTCTACATCCAAGGTGTCTTGGATATTACAAATTCAGTAAATGATCTTACAATTTTATGAAATAGGTACTGTATTATGAAGGCTTCTATGGAGGGGACCCATAGAAGTAGTAACCCTTCCTATTGTCTTATTATTTGTGGTTTTAGGTAATAACACATTTGTTATTAATTGTATTTATCCATAAGTATTACTTGTGATGTTTACAATGACAACTTCACAACTCTTCAATAAATCTTCAATTATATAAGTAATTAACCACTGATTTCTTAGCTTTGAGAGGAGTTCGTTCTCATCCTCCTAACATATATTCTCTATTATCAGCTATAACAATTGAACTCAGGCTATAGCTGAGTTTCAGGTCTTAGTGCCCTGTGCACCTTGAGATCAACTTTTAATTTTAAAATCAATCTTTAATGTTTCTCATCTGATTCTGACCCTAATTTCCTCAGCCAGAGTTAGTCAACATCTCAACATTTCTTTTATGGTTGTTTACATATACAACTAATGTAACAGTTGTCACATTGCTTTGTGTTTATATTTCTTTGCAAACATTTCATGTAAGTTTCTTCAGACCATTTCTCTACATGATATCTTTAGTTGGTTTTAGTTCAAGGGCATCTTTTTTTATATTGCTAATATATTAAAATTTAAGTCTGAATACTGACTTTACAAAGTGCTTTTATAACAGAAGTTTCCACTAGGTCACATTTTAAATATTAAAAACATTTTAGAAGTACTACATAGCCAATTTCTGAATTTATGTAAATGTGCTCAAGGAGTTCAAGTACCATGTTTTTGGGTTTAAATCCTTACATCCACTCATTTTCAAAGCAAACTCTACCACCACCCATTCGGTGGAATGTTCCCCTTACAATTATTCCAACATTGTTTCTTAAAACATTTGAGAGAACAGGGTGGGGGTGTCCCAGCATTTGCTTTGAGAGAATCAGAACAGGAGAAATATATTTGGCTAGGGAGAATGAGGTAAGTTTTCATAAAGAAGGCAGTATTGAAGGTAGTTTGTGTTTCACAGAAAGAAATAGTGGGAAGCATCTCAGCCAGAGAGAATAGGATGAGAAAATATGATGAGGAAGAACGTGCTAAGTATATCCAAGGCAAATAGTCCAATTTGGAGTATTCTCACATGCCTGGATTCTTCTTACAGTCCTAGTCTTAGCACAAAGAGGCCTTTTTAAACACTCCATTATTGACAGTCATTCTTTATCCAATTACTAGTTTTGTTGAATAGTAACCCTTGCTATTGTCTGATTATCTGTGATTTTAGGTAGACAGAATTGCATTTGACTGAGATAAAAATGAAGAAATATGCCAGCACAGGTGCATTTAAGGCACATTTTATTTCAGCTGTGTTATTTGTCAATTCATTATACTTATAGAAAATGGACTAGTGGAAGTAGTGGTAGAGATACTGCTTTTGGCTTCAAGTAATAGAAATCCTAATCATGGATTTAACAATGAGGGTTTATTGTGTTCACTAAGAAGTAGAGAAGAAGATGTGTAGGTCTTGATTCAACTGCTTAACAAACACAGCAAGGATCCTCCTCCTTCTGCTGTGGCATCCCTAGATGATTCATTTTTTTGTTCTCATGATTGTTGTGATGTGATCACAAGAAAGCTACTATGACTCTGGATATGTTTAAGACAAGAAGAAAAGAGGAACTGGTTGTACCAACCACATATGCTCTTCTTGTTTTTTTTTTTTTTAATTTATTTATTTATTTATTTATTTATTTATTTATTTATTTTTTGTGGTACTGGAGATTGAACTCAGGAGCACTCATCCACTGGGTCACATCCTCAGCCCTTTTTTGTATTTTATTTAGAGACAGGGTCTCACTGAGTTGCTAAGTGCCTCACCATTGCTGAGGCTGGCTTTGAACTCGCGATCCTCCTGCCTCAGCCTCACAAAGTGCTGGGATTACAGGCGTGCGCCACCGTGCCCGGCTCACATATGCCCTTCTTGTGAGGAATGCAAAATCTATTCCAGGATCCATGTCAGACAACCTTTAATCTCTTTTTGTTCAAAATGGGGCCATGTCATTAAACCTTCATTTTCCATCTTACTTTGCTAGACAAAATAATATGTAAGACTAAATAATTGTATTAGTTTTTGATCCTCATGATATATTGTTTAATCTTAGATTATATCTGGGAATACAATCAGGGTTCTATTACTAAGGAAGAAAAAAAGAGACATTGAGAAAATAACTGACAGTATTTATTACAATTGTATACCTGTCACAGATATTCAAAAAAAATATAAAGTTAAAATAAAATGAATTAATGGTTCCATGATTAATGGTATCATGGAAACCAAGAGACTCTTCCAGTGCTTAGAAAAGAAAGCTATAGATCACTGATTACTAATAGTTTCAGCTCTACTATGCTAGGAAGATAGTGGATTTCTCTAACCTCCATCAGTAAATAAACTATATACATACCTGGCATGAAAATCCTTCACTACACTTCAGAGCAGAAAATGTTTTCTAAAGCAAATTGAATCTATTTAGTCTTCATCTATAGAGCTCTCAAGAAAAATCTTATTCTATCCTTTGATGGTATATCCCTTTTTACCCAAATAACTCCCTCAAGTCAACTTGAGTTTGATTAGATAATTAAAAGTGTGGATGGCTATGCTGCTTGAAAAAAATTATCTGTAGGTCAGAATTAGTCATCCCATGATTACCCTTAGGAAACCCACTGCTCTTCCATTCCTTCAACCTCCCAGAATCCAATTCCCTCAGTGGGTCTGTCCAATCTTCTCATTCTTCTCAAAACAATGGCTGTCAATTACTTTTGCCCTTCAGAAATCTGAAACTCCCACCAAGTAGAGATTGAAAAGAGACATATTTTCAAGTTCTTTACACAACATAATTTAGTTGTTGATATCTCTATAAGGGGAAACCCCATAAAGAGGTAGCTGAATTTCCTGTAGGGTATAAGGAGGCAATATGAGAGAAAATGAGTATTTTTTTCCAAAGTTGGAAGAAAACATCAGAAATTAAAATCATAATATAATATCCTCCCCAAGATATCACTCCGCTCTGGTAATCCTATAATAGGAACCACAAAAACCTAGTAGGACACTCTGACCAGGTTCTCAATGCACATTTCAGGAATGCCTTCCTAAAATTCAGTAGGCAAATTTGTAGAAACATTTCTATTTCTGTCTCATCCTTTCTGTTATTACTGAACTGGAACTTATTATTAACTTATATACTATTGACATTATTTATCTGATCATAGGCTTAAATTGATCTTTTCCCAGTGGAAAGTTATATGTTCTGATAATAAGGATAAAATGAATAAGACAAAGTTCCTGTCTATAAAGAACTAATTTGGGGACTAGGAATGTAGCTCAGTGGTAGTATGCTTGACTAGCATGAGTGAAGGCCTGGTTTCAAGCTCCAGAACTGAAAAAAAAAAAAAAAAAAAAAGAAGAAAATTAACATTATAGTTACTTTTAGAAATAATTTAAATAGGAATGTGAGATAGACATTACAGAAGATGGGACTACTATAGCTAATTTGTTTAGAAATTCCATATCAGAGATGTCACCTGAATTGATACCTGGCTGAAAAGAAAATATGATAACATAGATCTAGGAGCAGAGAGTTCTAGGTGGAAGGATTAGTAAGTGTGTAGGCCTTAAAGCGGCAGGAGTTTGAACTGATTTGTTGAACTGGAACTGAATGAGCAAATAAAAAGGGGACAAATGAGAGATACAAGTTATAAAACAGGAAAGTATAAAGTAGACTATAGGAAGGGGCCTGGATTTTATTTAAAGGGCACACAGAGAACTTCAACATTATTATACGATTAAATATAAGAGTTAAAATCATAATAGCTAACATTTATCTTCCAACTACTAGGTACAAGGCATGAGAGGTATTTTACTATCCTCAATGTAAAGAGATGGAATATAAAGCTCAGAATTTTTTCTTTATTTGTGTGACATTGTAAACGGCCGTAAATGGCTGTGGGCAAGTTACTGTTTAAAGCGGCGAAGCTGTGGAAAGAACTCAAAAGACAAAATAGAAAAGAAAAGATTAATTTAATTCTCCCGGGCAAGATCCCACTACCACGCGGTCCGGCAGGAGAGAGAATGGCCCCTGTTGGTCGTTTCCTCTGGTAAAAGGTTTTTTCTATCTCGCATCTAGTCTCCTGAGATTTTAAGGTGAGCGAGATCCGGAAGGCATTTCCGATGTAAACAAACGGTCTCCGCCGACTCTTTAATCAGGGCTTTTGCATTTCCCCCTTTTTTGTTTTAAAAGAGGGGATGTTGTTAAGATGATAAGCCTTTTGTTGATGAGCTAAATTGTATAGTATATTAAATTTTTTTAAACAAATCAGCTGTCTTGAGTTTATCGAGTAACAACATATTGAGTCTTGTAGGCAAATATCAGCAAGGCATTGTCTGGTAAAATCATAAATAAATGAAAAACGAAAACATCTGTCACAACACATTGATCTAGGAGGTCTCATGGATGTAGAGGAGAGGCCACGTTGTTGTTGAAGTTGTCTTGGTGAAGTTGTCTGATGTTTGAGAAACAGGGATGTTTGGAACGAGTGGATCTTGCAGTTGTAGCAGCTGTGCTTTTCATGTCTAGACAATATCGCCGCCGGCAAATCTTCAGGGCCCGCTACCTAGAAACTTAAGGTTTTATCATTGAAGGGGAAGTAGTGTTATTTTTGTACTGAGTCAAGAGGCGAGTTGTTAAGCTAAAAAACAGAGCTATTAAATTAGAAAATTAAAGTTGATTTGTATTTACACACATCGTTTGAGCTCACACAGGCATAAGCTGGCAAAATATCATATTTAGAACAAAACGAAGAAAGACTGAAGGTATTTATTGTATTAAAGGTAGAGTAAAGAGAAGTTAAAGGCACTTTAGAAAAATAATTTTTTAGCTGGTACCATCGAGTCTTTGTAACCTTGTATGAGATTATCTGTTGAAAAAACTCAAATTAATCAGTTATAAAACAAATAAGGTTAGTTATAAATAAACATCTGTATGTCAAACACCAAAACATCAGGCTGCATAGCATTAGTCTTATTTTTTGGTAAAAAGAAATCTCTGGGACACTTATAAACTAAAATTGAAGGTACCTTTACTTATTAAATTATTTACCTAGATTAAATATTCTTAAACTTAGATAAATTAAAGTTATTTGGATCCATAGATATATATATATTTTATAAGCGCTTAGTTATTTGAGACGTCACATTGGGTAGACACACAAGTTTACAAACATATTTATTTAAACACAAGCAAAAATAAAATCTCAAATCTCTGGGAAATGTTCATTTATCCCAATGAAAAACTTCAAATATATTTGTAACCTTTTAGCCTTACAGCTCTGTTGCTTGAATTGATTCAACAATCTGTAGAGATCATGGCCATTTCAAATTTTATAGTCACATTAAGGCTGGACATTAGTTAATTTGTGGTGCATTTTCTTGGGCACTAGCCTTCTAAATATAAAATAAATTATCTTATTTAAGCTCTTTAATTTAGTTACCAGCATGTTATTGGCATATTAAATTTGAAAAACAATCAGATGACCTACTAACTTAAACTTTATACTCAGTATATAATTAGTTTAATACAAATGTAAGCAGAAAATAATAAATTACAAGAGAACACAAAGTTAATTCACTGGGTTCCATGTTCCGTTAAACATGTACCACATATATTTGCCATTGTGTTTATTTTTTAAATCTTAAAATTAAACAGACAATAAAGGGTGTATAAACTAATGGAACATTACCAAGTAAAGGTATTCTAAGAAAAATACTGAAGAAATATTTCTGAATTATCTGTCAATTACATGGACAGCCTTTAATATAATTTCTTCAAACTATTATAACAGAGTTATCATTATAATTTCCATAAACTCAGACACAAAAAAAACTTTGTAAATTGTAACTAGTAATTTACCCATTGGTGTTATTAATTTCTTGCAGTTTGAAGACCTACCTGTCGATAACAAAACTGTAGTATGTTTAGGGAAAAAATGATATAGAATAGCTATGTCTTTAAGGTAGAGAAAATATTAGAATAAGATACACAAGGAAAAATCTGGGAATAATCAGTAGCACTCCTGCCCTTCTAAGCACATCCTTGAAGTGCAGACATGAAAAATTTTGCAACTGCATTTTCCAAACTCTCTTGCAAACAAAGATCTCTGTTTAAATTCTACCATATTAAAGGCAGTCCTGCAACAACTAAAGGGTGAGGTTGATGAAGTCATTTTATTTCCACCAGCCACTGGAAGCAGAAGTGTGGTGCTGGCAGGTGGTTGGTTGTACATGTCCCTAGCCTCTTTGAACTCTTGGATTTCTTGAAAGCCAGCAGTGGCTTTCCAGCTCATATTCCCTTTGCATTTTCAAAATTATCAAAGTCTCCAATTTGTCATATTTGACCTGTTTTCTTAACCATGTCTTGGTTATTAATCATCAAACAACAAGAAAATTACAGCAAAACACACTATAAATAAAAATGAGAGTATTTAGAAGAAGATATTTTTATACAGCAGAAAATACACACTTGAACAAGTCAATAAGAAAATAATTGAATTGATTGAATTGAACAAATCGATAAGAAAATAATAGCATATATGAAAAATGTAGGAAAAAGAAAATTTCACAAGACACCTCTGTGGCCTTAGCATAAGAAACAGATGCTTAATTTAATCAAAGTTATAAAATGAAAATTAAGAGAAAAATAATACGCTGCTGCACATTCATAAAGCAGATATGATTTTTAAAAGCTGTCAACCACCAGCTGGTGATAACAAATTCCAGATATCAAGATTCATACAAGTTGGGGAACATAAATTAGAAAAGTCATATGGAATATTATAAATACCTAGTAAAATTCATAAATCTATCCATCAATCAATCAATTCTTAGACATAACTAGAACCCACCAACTTTATGTTTAAGCCTAATACCAAGGGGCTGAAAAACTAATAAAAATAGAATACTATAACACAAGAAGATGTTAATGTGACTTAGTTATTTGATACCAGTGAGCTATTATATGCTTTCTAGTTTACATCCAGATTAATTTGGTCATACAGAATATTTTTTAGTCTTCTATTCTTGGAAGTTGATATAATTTCGTCCTAATTACCATTTCTCCATTCATTATAGAATTTTTCTTACACACAAATATATATATATGTGTACATATATTTTTTCTTTATCATACCCAAGAATACTTTTCCACTGAGCTACATAACCAGAACTTTTTATTTATTTTTTTTATTTTTTCCTCCTTTGACCTGGTTCTAACCCTAAGTAGCAACATGATGAAAACCTGATGAAAAAATCTACACAAGTAGCCAGGGACTCTGTAGGCAAGGGATAGCAAAACCAAAAAGGCTTGCTCTGCTTCAGGTATCTTTTTCCTCACTTCTGAAAGGAAATGATACCAGTGATGAGAACTGGGGCCAAGTCCCATTTCCCTGATGTGAAGATTGAACACCTGAGAAACACTGAGGCAAGCATAGAAAACAAGTTTTATTTAAAGGATAGAACAGAGAAAGATTTCTCCAAAGAGAAAGGGCCCCAGAGCTGGGTGTCTGAGGAAGTGGGGGGTGTCCTGACACTATTTTACATTTTAGATTTCCTTTGTTCTCATGCTTTCTCCTCCTCACATCCTGCCTACATGACCCAAAACGTGTAGTGATCCAAGCCGCACAGGGGTACAGGCAGGAAGGGAGTGGCCCAAGGGACATACATTAACAACTACAACACCCTGCCCCTCAGGAAGGAACAATTCTCTGTAGGCAGGTTACCTTGGCAATAGATTGGGGAGAAGGGGGCAGTGATCTGGAGGTATCAGCATTTTATTTCCTCTTGAATCAGCCCCCATCTTTCTGACCTAATCATTTATTACCTACATTGTCCTTTTGCCTGGGCTTCGGAAGGACAAGAACCTTTGCTTCTAGGAAATGGAATGGAGAAGATCAGTGGTTCTAACTCTAACCTTTAGAAATGTAAGTCTGTCTCTCCAAGGGCCCCATTAGCCTCCTCTGTCTCCAGCTTTGATAACCTAGAGATGTCTGTAATTTTACTGACCTCATTCTCCATTAAAATATAATCACAAATTTCCTCTACACTCCGGTTGATCTCTCTGGAGTTTCCTCACTGCTCATGTAGTTGTAAATCAACTTCTTAAAGAAGGAGATTAAGAAATTCTTAGAGTTAAATGAGAACAATGATACAACATATCGAAATCTCTGGGACACTATGAAGGCAGTACTAAGAAGAAAGTTCATTGCATGGAGCTCAACTTCTTAAAGGTTGAATTTAGCTCAGGGTCTCAGATTTTGGTAAATTCATGCAGACTGCCCTAACTTTCCAGAAATACAAATATGTCTCCTCTCTATTTCAGAATGACAACAGGTAGGAATCTTCTATCTCCCTGACCCTTAAGAATTTTTGAGGTCTTTACTTTTTCTGGCTCAGTACTATATAAAAATTGAGTTCATCGAACTGATTATTATTTATATTACTTCTTGATAGATAGAATATACTTTAAATACAGGATTCACTTTCTTCCAAGCTTATAAAATTAAAGGAGTCAAAAATTATATTTTCATTTTATGTATTTGTTACTTGGACAGTTACAATTTCTCACTTTTTGTCTGGATTTTAAATTTTTTAAGATATAGTTCTAGTACCTATGGTGATCACTTAAAAAAAAAAAAAAAAAAGCATTTGTGGGCTGGGGTTGTGGCTCAGTGGTAGAGCACTCGCCTAGCACGCTTGCTGCCCGGGTTCGATCCTCAGCACCACATAAAAATAAACGCATTGTGTACAACTAAAGCAAATAAATAAATATTTTTTTAAAAAAAACATTTGTTTTTCTATTCACTTTTGACACTGAATGTGTTTCTTCTTCACTTCCACCAGTTCTCCAACCTGCTGAAAAACACTAAGATATTTAACAATTTATTTTAATTTTAATACTTGCTAGAGTTGGTATGGACCCGTCTAAAGTTCTGACTCACAAGCTATAAATTGAGGACTCCTTTAACCCCTTTGTATTCAGTAATTTTCTGGAAAATGCTCACAGGATAAAAATGAAAGGCCAGATAAAGATGTAAATAGGTGAGGGCCAGAAGGGCCCCAAGTGCAAGAGCTTCTGTCCCTGTGGAGCTTAGACACACCACCCTTCCAGCATATGGATATGTTCACCAACCTGGAAGCTCTCAGAATCTTCTTTGTATAGGTTATTAAGGAAATTCCATTATGTAGACACAGTGGATTAAATCCTTGGCCATTGGTAATTAATCCTTCAGCCCCTCTCCTCTCCATGAAAGTATGTGTTGGAGGCAGGGTAGTAGGGACTGAAAGTTCCAACCCTCTAGTCAACTGGTTAGTTCCTTTTGCAACATATCACCATTCTTCAAGAGACCAGTAATCCTCTTGTTCATAAGCTTAAGTATGATTGAAAGCAGCTTACTGCAGGTAACAACAGATGCTCCACCCCTTTCACTCAGGAATTCCAAGGGTTTTAGGAACTATGTGCCAGGAACCAAGGACAAAAACTAAATATACATTTCTTCTTATAGTATAGTATAACTGTCAGAATCTAATATTAATTTAAAATCACTTGGGAGTAGGCAGGAGGCTTACTTCTACAAGCCCTTATATAGTCACAGAGACCATATCACTGATGAATTAGAAAAAATTGAAAAGTATAGCAATTTCTAGTTTTTAAGAAAAAAAGAGCTCTCTTTTGTGTACTGTCAGTTAAATATCATAAGAACAATAAAACTAGGAAAAAGTATATAATCATATTTGAAATAATGAAGTAAAGGAACAATTTGGTAGTTTTAAATTCTCTTACTAATTTTTTCCTTTAATGGATTTATGTATTTCTCTCAGGTTTTGAACTTTCACATTGTGAAGATCCTGGCATTCCACAATTTGGGTACAAGATCAGTGACCAAGGCCACTTTGCTGGTAGCACTATCATTTATGGATGCAATCCAGGCTACACCCTGCATGGAAGCAGCCTTCTGAAGTGCATGACTGGGGAAAGAAGGGCATGGGACTATCCTCTGCCTTCCTGTATTGGTAGGATACTCTTTTAGATTTCTCTTAAATATGTTTATGGAAATGTTATCAAAACATACTCTATATATTCAAATCATTCTCTCTGTCCACACACAACTCATACTTAAATCAATATGTTAATGAAATAATAGCTTAAAATTGTCAAAGGAAATTCATGGGAAGTGTAAGGGTTCTTTTCATCATCCTATAAATAAATAAATGTGTACTTTTTATGGGGTAATATGATCTGTATGGAGTCATATTTCTTCTCCTGATATAAAACTTAACTCACTACAAAAATATTAAGACCTTTAATTATACTAATCTATTAAACCCTATTGACAAGATTTGTTTTAATTTACAAAATTAATGCACATCTGAGATAAAGGTGAAATTAAAAAAAACAGGAAGCCATATTCAATAACCTCAAAGACATTATTTTATTTATGAACTTTAAAAAAATTGAAGAAAGTACCAGTGGCTTTTCTTATGTGCATGCAGAATAACAACCAATTTTAATATGAAAAGGCATGTGAAAGTCAGTAACAAGATATATTGCAGACATGAACCTAGAGAATGATCATTATTTTATTATTATTATTATTGCATACCTGGGTTATCTTTTTGTTTCTACCATATTGAATATCAGTTAACATATAACTGGATATGTGAGGGTGGGAGGGTGCATAGAAAGTATTGATAGAGACACCTCTCTCTCTCTCTCTCTCTTTCATTTTTTGTACCAAAGATCAAGTCTTTGGACTTGAAATACTAGGAGAACAAAAGACAACATTTTAACAAAAAACGCTAACCGAGTAAGGAACAAATATGCAGAGATTTTTTTTTTTTAATCCATTCTTAGTTCTTGATGGCTTTTAGAAATACAAATCCATTCTGTGTCAGGCCTATTTGGATAAAATTGACAGGAACGTTTTTCAAAACAGTTTAAATAAAGAAGTGTAATTGATAAACAACAACAAAAATATTATACATGTTTAGTGTTGCCAATTTGATAAATTTAGAGGCCTGAACTTTAGAAGCAAGTGGAAATTTTCTGTCATTTTTTTATGATAAACATAAGAATCACCATAAAACTTGCTATAATTCAAATAGAAAAAAATGAAATTCTAGGCATTACATGCCTTTCAAACAATTACATCATGTTTTTGATGGCATGAAATCTCTGTTGCTCTACTAAAATATTGATTCACATGGAAATAATACATGTTTTTATCTAACTAAAATGTAATCACAGTCCTTTATTTTCAGATGGCATCTGAATTTTGGATGGTTTATGAGAGTAATTCCTAAAATAATAATCAACTTTAATTACCAAAAGCCTGGGATTCTGGAATATGACCAATAAACAGCACATTGGCATTAGTTATGAGAAAAATGTACCAATGATTAATTCACTCTGATGTTGTGTGTGTGTGTGTGTGTGTGTGTGTATTTTTTTTTTTTTTTTCTTTTTGGTGGTGCTGGGGATTGAATCCATGGCCTTGTGCATGCAAGGCAAGCACTCTACCAACTGAGCTATATCCCTAGCCCAGATGCTATATTTTTTAATTGGTTATGAAATATGTTCAGAAAAGCATTGTTATAATATCACATATAAATTTGTAAATATTATTTCACCATGATGTCCTTAAAATTTAAATCACAAACAAAAAAAAAATTAAACAACAAAACAATACATTAAGATCATATTTTCCCCAAGTACATTGAACCAAATGATATTCTGTGCTTTTTGGAAAAAATTTACACAACTAGTAGAACATTTGGTCTGAAACTAGAATATTTCAATTATGTTTGCAAGAAATTGATGCATTTTATATTTATAAATATATCAAGTCAAACTTAGTAATTTGATACTGTACAAGATTTTGTGGGAAGGGTAAACTTTCATATTTTATAATGATAGTCAAGGTTAACTACTGTAAGCAGTTAGCACATGTTGAGTGATGCCAATGATTTCCATGATAACAGAAGATGAAATTCTATTTTAAAATGCATGATTGAAGACCTGAATGGTAGGAATACACTTTGTATACAAACAGTTGTATGTAAAAAGATGCTATATATGTGCATTATGAATTGTAATACATACTACTATTATAAATAAAAAAGAAATAAAATTTAAAAAAAAAAGAAATTCTATTTTAGATAGTATTCTCTACCAGCAAGAATAATAGCTTTACCATCTGACATAAATAAGGTTTTCATTTTTGTTCTGCTCATTAACCTTAAATATCTATTATGGCTATATTTTTGCCTCTGTCAAATGCAAAGTTTTTTCTCAATTGTATGGGTAATTTCCAGGTAATTACATTTCTGAAGCTTATAAATTGAACAAAGAAAAATTAATTTTTGAAGCATCATAGCTGGAGGAATTTAAACTTATTTCTTTTTTAAGTATTGTATTTCATTTTTATTTTGCAAACATAAGTCTCCTGTCAGAATATGAACTGTAGTGTTACAACTATCCCACTGACTCATTTGAGATCAGAGTGCCACGTTATAATTGAGCAAAGAAATATGGTGAAAAAAGACCTATTTAAATTCAAAATGAAATATAATACACAAAAGTCTGACTGAAAATTAATCTTGAAGAATGAAGTATCTGCTGTATTCTCAAAATAATGTATGCCAATAATAGTGATAAACCATAAAGAAAGGATGAAAAATTAATAAATATGTAGTAATTATATAGTTGTAGTTTGTTTTATAGTTGTAGTTTTTGTCAAACATATTAGAAAAAAATGTGATGGCAACATCTTAAAACTATTATCTTCTTATTTTAAAAATTACTTCTTTAACTTAAAATCAATGTCACAATACAAAATAATATTTTCTTAGCCCTCTGTTTATATCAAAGTTCTCCAGAGAAACAGAACCAATAGGATTTCTTTCTCTTAAGAAATTTATTTTAAGGCATCTACTCACAGCTGAGTGCAATAGCACATGCCTGTAATCCCAGGAGTTCAGGATACTGAGGAGGATCACAAGTTCAAAGCCAGCCTTGGCAACTTAATTGAGATCCTGTCTCAAAATAAAAGATAAAAAAAGTGTTGGGGATATGGCTCAGTGGTTAAGAGCCCCTGGGTTCAGTCTCCGGCACCAAAAAAAGGAATGAACTCATGCAGTTCTGGGTGCTGGCAAGTCCAAAATCCACAGGGAAGATCAACAGGTTGGAAATCAAAGCAAGAATTAAGGCTGCAGCTTCAAGGGAGAATTTCTTGTTTTAGAAAACAGATTTTGCTTTTGAGGTCTTCCAACTGATTGGATGAGGCTACCTGCATTAGGTGAGGGTAATCTCCTTTACTTAAACTGCTTTAGATGTTAGCCACATCTACAGAATACTTTCATACCCAGATTAGCATTTGATTAAATAACTGTGTATTATAGCCTGGCTAAGTGGACATGCAAAACTAATCACTACAAAGTGGTACAATATACTATGATCTTTGATACAAATCAGCATAGATGGAGCTTACAAATTTGAGTCATATTCTATTGTACTAGAGTTTCTTCCAAATGATAAAACTTTCTGTCTTTAATCTTTTTTTGGCCTAATAATAATAATAGTAATAATGATAAGCAGAAACAAAAATATTAATCCAGTCACTGAATCTAAATAAAATAGAAACAGTCTGAGAATAAGGAAAATAAATATGAGTATTTTCCTATTTTTAAGCTAAGAGGAAAATGGTTTTGTTGCTGCTTAATTCTTGGAAGGAGGATGATCTGGGGAATATTTAAAAGTATAATGCATTATACAGTGTTTTCCCTGTTTCTAGGGTTTAGAAATATAGATCAGTATATTCACCAAAATTCTTAGGTTCTCTTCTCTCCAATACAGACAGTTTGTTCTAGATTATGTCCTTACCAAAGTAGGATCGCTTCAGAAATACCAAGAGTATCAAAATTAAAATAAAGAGGGAATTTCTCAAAAGATAAAATTTTAATTACATTGTATAAAAATACTTACATTTTTAATTCAATAAATTTTATAAAAATTAGAGGCCATGTTGAATCTAAACTAAATTAAATTTAATTGAAGTAAAAAATCTAATAAAAATGCCAGTTTGACTTTTGAGAGGTTGAAAGGGGACAGGTTTAAAATGATTTAAAAGGGAATAAAAGGACACTAAAATTTAGAATGCCTCAGGGACTGCAGTAAAGATTAGTTTTTTTCAGAGGTGGGGTAGGAAGATGATGAATTATTCAGCCCACAAGTCACTAGCAGTGAACAACTCACCATCTGTTTCCCTTTTAAAATTATCATTATTTAACAACACGTCTTAAAATGTTTCAAAGAGTAACTTGGAGGTTTCGAGCTTCCTTTTCTTTCATTCCCTAATTAGTTTGTTTTATTGTCTTTTATCTGATCTAAGTTGAGATTATGTTATTTTATTGCACAATATATCCTTGCTTCAATTAATATCTTAATCTAAGAATGCTTATACAAATGTTTACTTTCAAGAAGAGGGGAGATCAATATTTTCCTTAATGTGAAAAAAATACATACTCTTGAAAAAAATTATAAATTGTTTTGAAAAGATTCTCATTGAATTATGACTTAAAAATTTTTAGCTGAATGTGGAGGTCGTTTTAAAGGAGAATCATCAGGAAGAATCTTATCTCCTGGTTATCCCTTTCCATATGACAATAATCTCCGTTGCATGTGGATGATTGAGGTAGATCCAGGAAACATTGTCAGGTAAGTAGATTTCATTTTCTCAAAGCTACTAGGGAATCTGATTTTCTTGATCAGTTCCTATATACAATATCAATCAAATATCAATATTTTTAATACTATTGACCTTGGTAAAGGAAAACATGGTTTTCATGATCTTAAAATATGAAAAAAATATTCATTAGAATGATTTATTGATTTTGGATTTGTTGGCTGCAAAGTAACTCATGGAACCCCTTAGAAGAAAACTTTTCCTACTTATAAGAGAGTACAGAGGTTGAAATTCTTCCCTGCTTCTTGTGGACTTTGCTCTTTCAATTCTTGATAACTCATACTGAGTCCATCATTTTGATAAGTATACAAAGTTGTGCAAGTCACTAAGTACAACCTCACTGGCATTTAGAAGAAATAAGGTAGAAAGAATTTAATAGCATTTCCCATCTTCCCTGGCCTCAGGCACATTTCTGAAGCAACAGCTCTCTGCCCATTAAGAGTGTGTGATTTCTTTCTTACTGAGTTTAGGTAGGTGGCTTGCAGTTCTTCCTGTGGTTGCCCCATAGATGAGTACAGAACCATAGCCTTCCAGAGCAACACCAGCCAAGCTTCCAAGGCTATCACAGCTCTCATACCTGTTTTACTTACTATGTGTTTGACCAAGAATGGATTAATAAATAAACAATCGTCCTTGACATATAAACTAATTAGTGAGTCATTGCTCATTAATAACTTTAAACTTAAGAATTGTTGTTCATACAAATGAAATTTCAGACAGGCTTCTAGGTGGTGTGCCTCCATGAATTTCAAGATGCAGTATGAACTGGTACACTGCTTTTGCAAGAAAATGTGTATAATTTAAAACAGGTTTCCCCGGATCTATCCCTAGCTTATCTTCCTTTAGTTTATACCATGCATTGCTTTATTTAAATATCAGACATATTAAACTTGGAAATATTAAATTGAACAGGCTTCTGAAGTTTTGTTAAAGAACAATAACTGATAGTAATATGCAAAACAAATGTAAAGCTGTGACAATTCATATATCAAACAAGAAAGTGTATTTGCAGTTAAGTGTGTTGATATAACAGAAATGCTAATTTTTTATGTGGCACAAAAGAATATTAGATGCTGATTTTGTCTAGATTAGACATAAAACAGAACAGATTTAATGTGAAAGAGTGGTTAAAGTGTATACTGTGGGATCAGACAGTAAACCGAATTAAGTTCGGTTTATGATTCAGCTACCCTTTGTGCAACTATTTCATTTATCTAAACTCCATTTGCCACATTTGTAAATTTGAGATTAAAAATTGTTCCTGCTCCATTAAACCATTATAATGATTCAACAAGGAAAATATTTGTAATACAGTTTGTGCAACCTTGCACATACAAGGACTTCTATAATAATTTCACATTTTGTTACCACAGTTAACATTCATAAACACTGAAAATAATGTATACCTGAAATTTATGTAATTTGCAAAGGTGAAGGTGATGAAGTAGTGTTTTTAATTGTATATTAAAGAAATAAATTTTACTTTTCAAGAAAAAATGATTAAAATTACATATGCTACTTACATAATTCATTTTTCATCCCAGCACAAAGGAATATACAGTAAAATCTACAGTGCATATTCATTTTTTTTCTTTTTTAAATTTTAGACCTTGTTTAAAATAATCAGAGATTATTCTCCCACAGCCTGCAGTTTCTTGCTTTTGATACGGAAGCATCACATGACATACTCCGAGTCTGGGATGGTCCGCCAGAAAATGAGATGCTCTTAAAGGAAATTAGTGGATCTCTCATTCCTGAAGGAATTCACAGTACCCTCAACATAGTAACCATTCAGTTTGACACAGATTTTTATATCAGCAAATCTGGATTTGCAATTCAGTTCTCAAGTAAGTTTTTTTCAATTATTTTAAATGTGAAACATTAATACTACTTAAATAGTCCTCTTTACTGTTCTAAATTGTAATTTTAAAATGGTAATGAAATTAAATATTTGTATTTCAAGTCTTCTTATTTCTCTTTAGCTAAGGTAAAATGTACTTGGAAAAAAATGCAATTAACTTTGAATATTAATTATTAGGATTGCCTTTGTACTTGTCCAACCAACTATCCTTAAAGTAAAGGTCTAGTTGAAATAATTCAGCCAATTATATTGCACCAATATTGTAAAAAGAAAAAAAGAGATGAAATAATTTATTTGATGAAATAACTCTATCACAGATTTGTACATGTTAAGCATCCCTTATCCCAAATACTTCAGACCCGAAGTATTTCTGATTCAGGATTTTTCAAATTTTGAAAAATTAGAATATACTGAATGACATATCTTGGGAATAGGACCCTATTCTAAACACAAAATTTATTTGTGTTTCATACAAACCTTATATATGTAATCTGAACCTATTTTCATACAACATTTTTAACATACCTGCATATATATATATATATATATATATTTTTTTTTTTTTTTTTTTTTTGGTACTAGAGATTGAACCTAGAGTCACTCTACCACTAAGCCACATCCCTAGCCCCCCCCTTTTTTAATTTTTAGTTTTTTAAATTTTGAGGTAGGGTCTTGATATGTTGCTTAGTATCTCCCTCAGTTTCCAAGGCTGTCCTGGAACTAGTAATCTTCCTGCCTACACTTCCCTTGTTGCAGGTATTACGGGTATGTGCCACCACACTTGCAGTACCTGAATTTTGATGGTGACCACGCACATGAATTCAGGCACTTAATTTTACACATTGGGAATATTCATAATTTCAGATTAGGTATGCTCAAACTATAATCTTAACATACCATACATTGTTATATTTTAAAATGTGATATTTTTGTAGTAAGGATGAAAATGAGTATTTGCCATTATAAAAATGCACTCTATATTTTTACTAATTTAATTTTTATTCTGTTAAATATCTTAATTACACATTCACAGATATCTTTTACAGAATATTTTAGACTATTTTTAAATTAACATTTTCCTATAACAATGAAATACCATTCACTCGAAGTAATTATCAGTGTTCCCTTGTTTTGTTTTTCTCTCTGTGGCTAAATATATGTTGCTTTATATAATGAATTTTAGTGTAGTGATTGGAGAAAATAAATGAAATTTTCAAAAATTCAAATACTAATTTTACTTTTATTGCTAACATGTTATCTCTTTCAGAAAATTATCTAATGAATCCTCTATTTGTATAGTCTAAAGACGTCCTACTAACAGAAACCTATCAAGATTTCCAAGATCATATATTGAAATAATGAAAATTAGTTGTCCAACTAGTATGTCAAAATAGTTGTTTGACATCATTGACAAAAAGGATGAATTGTTTTGTATTACATAAATTAAGCTTATGTGAGAGACAAGTCCAAAAATCAATATTTGTGAATTTGCTCTTAAGCATATCTTTGACAAAAAAGATATGAAAATGATCATATAATCAATGAATATAAGTGACTTCTAATTGTGAAACATTTGCCAACTAAATATTATTTATGTTTGTATCCTCTACTTCCTACTTTTTCTCTTTTTTTGAAGTAGGGGCAATATGCCAGAGAATTGTTCAACTTCTGTTGTTTTTAGAGGTAGTTTGGCAACTAACAATTTTCTTTTATCTTAAATTAATATTAAATAATATTTTCCATCTAAATGGCTATTGTAATTAAAAATTTTTAAAAAAATGAATCTGTATCCAGTAATGTGGAAAGTTACTTCTGGCTTAGTGTTAATGATTATAAAGTGCACCTGGTTAATGCAAACAGGCTGTTTTATATGCACTTCTGAGAATTTTCAATTGGATAGCTATCTTTAACATTAATAGTGCATTTTTATATCTATTATGTGTGTAGGGCCTATTAAAGTTAAAGTTATAATTAAGTGTTAATACACCATGAAAGACATCAATCAATGCAAATTATTCTGTTAGAAATCTTCAGTAATGTACATGCTTACACATATTTCCAAGTGCAAAATATCATTTTAAGATTTTCAAATGGCAAATAATCATTTTCATGGATCGGGTGTTGATTTAGTGCCGTAAATGCTTAATGTTTGGCATAGTATTACTACTATATTCTATCATTATTCTGAATACAAATACAAATATGCTAGAAGAAAGAGAAAGGTTTCAGTTTTACATTATCAGTTGCAGTGAAGTTCTATATCATAACTAACTTAGTTTCCTGATTATGATCCCAAGCAACCCATCAAAAGTCACACTCTCAAAAATCACGTGATTTTTGGGCTGGGATTGTGGCTCAGTGGTAGAGCACTTGCCTAGCATGTGTGAAGCACTGGGTTTGATCCTCAGCACTGCATATGAATAAATTAAAAAAATGAAGATCCATCAACAACTAATAAAAGTATTTCTTTTTAAATCAGGCAACTTAAAAAGTTAGAGAGTTATACAAATGAAGCAGTGAGAAGAAATAATGGAAAGCTAGAGTGTGTGGGTCTGTTTGAAAGGAATAGTTGTCCCCTTTGACTGCAGCAATTTTGCTCTATAAGCAGACAGGATAATTGTAAACTGGAAGTTGAAATGAGGAATTTTATACAATCTCATCTAATTTTCAAAGTAAATCAGTAGTATTAACGGGAAGGTAAATGGACTAGAGGCCAATTATCTACTGTGGTGGGTCAAATTTGGCTTGCAGGTCACAGTTGGCCACTTGAGTGCCTACCCAGATTCCTCTTCACTGAATAAATCTATTTCACCCTATTCATTCATTCATTTTAGAAGAGTCTGTTAAGGACTAGCTGTTAAACAAATTTATCTTCAATTAATTATCAAATGCATCTTCCATTCATTCAAGCATTTTTTTTCTGGGGGGAGGGAGAGTACTAGGGATTGAACTCAGGGGCACTCAACCACTGAGCCCCAGCCCCAGACCCTTTTGTGTACTTTATTTAAAGACAGGGTCTCATTGAGTTGCTTAGCACCTAGCTTTTGCTGAGGCTGGCTTTGAACTCCTGATCCTCCTGCCTCAGCCTCCCAAGTCACTGGGATTACAGGAGTGCACACTACACCTAGCCATGCAAATCTTAATTCTCTCTCTCTCTCTCTCTCTCTCTCTCTCTCTCTCTCACACACACACACACACACACACACACAGTGTGCTTTCTGTCACCAAAGTTTCTTTCACCTATAATGTTATTTCTTCTCCTTTGTACTTAAATTTTGCTCATTCTTCTAAACTCAGTGTAAAGTATCCTTCTATAGTAAAAACTTTCCTATTTTAGCCCATGTACCTTTCACTAAGTGTATTTTGTTCCAGATAAAAATAAGAATAAATTATTTATTCTGGAGGTGTTTTAATCATGTGATCTTTGCTTTCCCAAATATATTGTGGATTCCTTTGTCTCCTGCAATATCCATATAGAATTATGATTTCATTTGGGCAATCATATAATCTAATGACCAAATCAAAGATAAGTTTGAAAGTAAAAGGAAGCATTATTTAAAATATATTCAGAAAATTATATTCAAACATAGGCATAAAACAGGACAATCCTAGATCAGGATATATTGTCATTTTAATTGTCAGATATTCATTTGGTCTTCTTTCATCTTCCCACCTCTACCATTACTATTCTTCTTTTGAGCAAATAGCTGTTGTTTATTGGAAGTTAAGAGTCAGACAATGGTAGCAGAACAGCTTTCACCAAAAAGATGCAACCAATGAAATGTATTTCACTAAGTTGGTGAAAAGCGAATTTAACTGGAATGTAGGTCACATACCAACTTTATAATCTTCATCAAGCCACTATCAGCAGCCTCTTGACTTCTATTTCATGATCTATTCATTCTTTGTAGAATTTGCAGCTTGGCTTCTTGGTGATACATTCTGCAAGGCACTTTTGCTTAATCAGAGCTACTTAAGTCTGACATCGCCACCTCATGCTGTCCTATGTGCTGTCCTTGCTTCTCAGCAGTCAGCCTCTATATCCCTTGCTTAAATTTGTAATCTGCCTGTCTTGTTCCACTTTAGTTCCTTGGGGTGGTGGGAGGACATCACTGGGTATCATGCTGTCATTTGCCCACAGAATAGTTGGTTGTGACAGAGCATTTTCTATGCTCTTCACTCTTTGACCTCTCTGTTAAGAATCTGTCCCTGCTGGGTAATACAAAATACTAAGGCTCATAGCTTATACTGTTCAAAATTCTCAAGGAAACAGATCCCTTATGAGAGGTTGCAGTCCCCCAGCATTAAAGGACCGCATGGTGCCCCTGCCTTTGTTCCCAATCTCATTATTGTTCCCTGCATTGCTGTAATAGTCAACAAGTCACTCACTTCATTATCCTTCCAGCCAAACTTTTCTCCACATTTCTGCCTGACTGATCATTCGGAAATACAAATTGCACATCTATCCGAAGTTTAAAATCATTTAATGGCCACCTGGTTCTAAACTTAGAACTCTGACATTACATTTAAAACCTCCACAATTTGTACACACTTTACCTGCCAGCTTTGTCCCCTAACTATTCATACATTCAGTCAACTGCTCTGTTATGAAAGGACAATATTCTTTCGCATTACTGCTTCTTTTGCAAACTCTTTTCTATATTCCTGAAACACTTATGTCCACATTCAAAATGTATAATCATTTTCTAAGGCCCAGGTCAAATGATACTTATAGTGTTAATGAACTCCTAGGCAGAATCTGTCACTTCTACATTTGCACTGCACTGGCCATTTATGCATAGTATGTTAGAGCTCTTAAATGCCCTGTTTTGATCAGGACATTCCTGTTTTTATGCCTATTATCCTGGCATCATGACTGGTTTGGCACCTGGCCTGTATTTTCCATTTTTGACAAAGTATCATTATTAATATTTCATTTAAATAAGCCATAGTGGATGTGTTTGATCTCTACTTTGTATTTCATCTTATCTGTTAATGTGTGACATGTTTACAGTACTCAGAGTAATTATAATACATGGTTAAATCTGAAAGACAAATACTGATACCTGGCATCTCTTTTCTAACCTCTTCTAGATGCCAAGTAATTCAAAACTCCCTTTCAAGGACAGTGTGTAGGACACATACATACAAAAATAAAAATTTTTGTTATAAATTCCTAACCCATTTGGATCATGGATGGTAAGGAGAGAACCATTTGAAACTGTTGCCCTCACAGCTATTTTCTTATAACAGCTAGATATGCCACTTTCTTTGTTGTAGTTTGAAAGTAACACAAAGTTGCCAGACCACAAATTGTAAGGATTCGTGAGAAATATATGTGTTCTTGAAATATGTATAGAAATAGAGGCTTTACAGTCAATCAGGTTGTAGACTTGTAAAATATCATCTGAAAGTTCTTTCTATATTTGCTGTTTTAGTGTGAATTCAAAACCTATTATTTATCACAAAGGTGCCATTTTTTAATATTGTAGTAGGCCTTTATGTCAGCAGTGGAATTTTAAAAAGTGTTTGCTTAATTAGAAAGTATGTGTGGATATTCATTTGCTTAGAAAGCTGATGTCCACCAATGTCTAAGAGGAAAGTCAATTTAGCTGAAGGGGTAATGGAAAAGAGCCCAAGCAGAGATCAACAAGGATATCGCACAAACCCATTCTTGAAAAAGTTGAAACTAAGTTCCAAAAGACAGCAGGAAAGAATCCAGAGTAAACTTTTTATTACTATTTACAAATCCAAGTATTTTAGTAGATCTGGAAATACATGTTTTATAAATCAGGTATTTCCATCTGATCACGTCATTAAATTATACTTAAATAAGTCACAAATATTTTTATAAGGGCAAATATATTTTGATGTGTTATTTTTTCTCTATGACCAAAAATTACAGGAATACTGGATTAAATGAGAAGTTATTGTCCTATGTATCATTTTAGTGTTTTATAAGCTATTGAAGAAGCAATTGAATTATACTAAAACAGAAAGTAAAATTAACCAGTGATTTGAAGCCATGTTAATGTGTTAAATATATCTTCACTTTAAAGTATCTGATATAGTAAATATATCCTGATCATTTTAAAGTACCTGACTTCATGGTACAACTTAAAAGCGGTGCAAGAGCTTTTAAGCTGAATTTAGTCTAATTTGTTTATTTTTGCTTTTATTACCTATGTTTTTTTCATTTTTATTTTAATTCATTCTGGGAAGAACAATTAACATGAAATCCAACTTCTTAGCAGCTTGTTATGTGTAGAATATCTTATTCTTAACTATAGGTCCAACGTTGTAAAGCAGCTACCTAAAGCTTATTCATTTTGCTTAACTGAAAATTATGCACATTGGTTGGTAACTGCCATTTCCTCTTCTCTCCAGCTCCTGGGAAAAAGTAGTCCAGTCTTTGATTCTATGAAGTGACTGTTTTATATCCATCACAGAAGTTGAATCATACAATACTTTCCTTTCATGACTCACTTATTTCACATAGCATAATATTCTCCAGGATGATTCATATTTTCACATTTTGAAGAATCATTTTATTGTATTTTTAATTTATTTCATTGTAGTACAGGGATTTAACCTGGGGCACTTCAGAACTAAGCTACATCCCCAGATCTTCTTTAAATAAATATTTTTAGACAGGTACTCTCTAAGTTTCCTAGACTGTACTGGAATTTGTGATCCTCCTGCCTCAGCCTACCAAGTCTGTGGGATTATAGGCATGTGCCACTATAGCAGAATACTTCCTTTTTAAGGCAGAAATATTCTTTCGTAAGTATTCTATTGTGTGTATACCACATTTTCTTTTCTGTCTGTAGAAACTCAGGTTATTTCTATACCTTCACTATTGCTAATAGTCCTGCAATGAATATGGGAGTACTAATATCTCTTCTAGATCCTGATTTTAGTCCTTTCAGATAAATATCTAAAGTATATTGTTGGATAATGTGGTAGTAGGTCTATTTCTAATTTTTTGAGAAATAGCCATGCTGTTTTCCATAGTGGTTGCACCATTGTGCCCTTTCATAGTGCACCTGTGTCCTATCTTCTATTCTTGGCAAAACTGATTGACTTTTTCATAAATATCATCCTGATAATTTTGAGGTGAGATATCATTGTAATTTGGATTTACATACCCTTCATGATTAGTGACATTTTTTTTTTCACATACCTGTTAATCAATTGTATGAATTCTTTAGAGAAATGTCTATTCAAGTCCTTAGCCCATTTTTTAAATCAGGTCATTTATACACTTGCTGTTGAGCTGTAGATGTTACTTATCTACTGAAGACATTGCCCTGTTATGAAATCCTAGATGAAAAATATTTTTTATTCCATAGATTGTTATTTTATTCTGCTATTTCTTGCTGTGCAAAAGCTTTTAAGTTGAATTTAGTCTCATTTGTTTATTTTTGCTTTGTTGCCTATGCTTTATGGATCATATCTATGAAGTCATTGCCAAGACCAAGGTCATGAAGCTTTTTCCCCTATGTTTTTTCCAGGAGTTTTTATAGTTTTAGGTCTATATACTCCCAGGAGTTTTATAGTTTCAGGTCTATATACTCCATTTGAATTGGATATAATTCATTTGAATTGATTTTTGTGTATGATATAATTTTCCAATTTCATTCTTTTGCAAGTGAATACCTAGTTTTCCAAATACCATTTCTTAAAGAGACTTGCTTTTGTCACTGTGTATTACTGGTACTCTTGTGAATAGATAAGTGGGTTGTATGTGCATGCATTTATAACTTGTCTCTCTACTTTGTTCCTTTGTTCTTTATATTGATTTTTATGATTACCATATCTTTGTAATGTATGTTTGAAATCAGGCAGTCTGATGCCTCTAGCTCTGTTCTTTCACTGTTTAGATTTGGTCATTGGGATTATTTGTTTCATATGAATTGTACAGTTGTTTTTTTTGTTTTGTTTTGTTTTGTTTTGTTTTGTTTTGTTTTTCTATTTTTGTAAAAAAACAAAAGCCACTGGTATTTTGAAAGAGATTGTACTAAACTGTAGATAACTTCAGGTCGAATGGGCATTTCAATAATCCATGAACACAGACCCTTTTTCATTTGTTTCTTTTTAAATTTCTTTCATCAGTGAAACTTAAAGAGTTTTTAGAATACAAGTCCTTCACTGTCATAGCTGTTATTCCTATTTTATTCTTTTTGATGCTATTGTAAATGGAACTGTTTTCCTAATATTTTTCAGATAATTGTTATTATAAAAAAAAAACACAACTGATATTTGTATGTTGATTTCATATCCTGCAACCTTCTGAATTAGTTTTTTTGGTGCAAGTTTTAAATGTATTATTTAGCATTCCCTACATATAAGATTATGTCACCAGCAAATGGGGACAATTTTACTTATTCCTTTCCCATTTAGATGACTTTCACTTCTTTCTCTTGCTAATTGCTCTGGCTTGGGCTTCCAGTACTATATTTAATACAAGTGGCAAGAGAGGAAATTTTTGTGTTACTTCTGATCCTAGGGAAAGCTTGTTTTTTTGTTATGGAGTATTATGTTAAGAATAGACTTTTCATATGTGGTATTTATTGAATTACTTTTCGTATATTTCTAGTTTATTGAGTTTTCGGGGTTTTTTAAATCGTGAAAGGATGTTTGTCAAGTGCTTTCAAATAAATTTTAGGTTATTTTTACCACAATTTTAAAATAAATGAAAATAAATAAACACAGGGTGGTGTGCTATAGCTCAGTGGTAGAGCACTTTCCTAGCTTTCATAAGAAAGATGGGTTAGATTCCTAGAAGTTACAAAAAAAGTATTATGGACTTTTAAGATATCAATTGAACATACCAACAATTTAAATGTCTTAAAATACTTTTAGTAATAGAAATAAAAATAAGAATATATAAAATACACTTCTCAGAAACAATAATAAATTGAGTATGGCTGAGAAACCAATTAAAGAATGAGCATATGTCCCACAGATGGTTATTTTACATATTATAATATTCTGATAATTCACTTGAACAAGATATTTATTTGTGGCATATGTGTCATTTTAACTTTTTATAAATCATTTTATGTGGAAAACAGTTTTTGTTTAGAAAACTTTTGAGAAGTTTATCGACAGTATCAATTTTGTTACTCAATACATATTTCAAATTACATAATTTTTTAGCCTCTTGTTTCCTGCTTAATATTTTTTTCAGTTTGAATTACAATCACTAGAGTTGAATATCCATTTTATAGTTTTAATACTACCCTCTTAGACTGTGTTTCTTTGAAGAAGTTTAATGCTAACTATTCATATTTGCATCTCCAGAACTTGACACAGTACCTGGTACTTGGTACTTAATAAATGTTAAATGAAACTAATTAAATAGGCAAATCTTCTACTAATGTAAAAAAAAAAAAAAAAACAACACTGTTACTAAATATTGTAACAAATAATGTGAAACTACTTTTTCTTTTTCTTTTTTGCTGCTTAATTCGTCATCCCAATATATTAGATTCTATTTCAAATTCAATTTTTATATTGCATAATTTTCTATAATATTTGTATTGTAATTCAGCTTACTTTATAGTTAATTTTAACAGTCTTCAACTTTTTGTTTCTACAAAAATTATATAATTGATTATATTCTCACTGTATCTACATATTAGATAATTAGAATCAAGGAAGAAATGGAATGTCTCTAATTTAAGCACATCTTCAAAATCAAGCATATTACATGGTTTGACAATTGTTTGGCAAAAAAATAAATACATATGCATGTTAAAAGATATTTACAATCATATTTAACTCTGAGAGTTAATAATTACTATTTTCTCAAAAAAAAAAAAAAAGAGAGAGAGAGAGACTTATATATCATGGGAAGTACATTCTTTTCTATACAATGCATTAAGCAGCTTTGTTTCCCTCCAAGGTTGAGGTGAATGTCTCTGTCATGCTGCGATCTACTTTAACCTGACTTGCCATATCAATACATGTATACTTAGTAACATAATGAAATTCTAAAGATAGCCACACATCTTAGTAACTGGAAAAGTGTAAGCCTAATAATGATGTTTAACATTTTTTTATAAAATTGATGGATCATGTACAAAGCAAGGGCTCAATCAAGTGCAAAATTCTCCAGTGTGATGTCCACTTCTAGGTTACCATCTGCATTTCAAATATTTTCTGATTGATTTGACATAGGATGGGGTTTTTCTTCCAGGTTACTTAGTCCCATTACCCAACTTGATTTCCTTATAAATAGCAAAGTGGAGAATAGAGTGTCATTTTTTTAGTCAATACAAAAATATGAGGCAATAAGACTGGAAAAGAGGACTGTAAGTTCTTATGAATACCAAATTTGGGCTATGACCTTGCTGAAGACTCCTGATCAATTGCAAAAGTATGTAAAACTGCTTCTTATACAAACTATACAGTGAATATTAAAATCTAATAATCTTTAAAGATTCATTTTAGAAATGATATTTCACAGAATTTTTCATATAATTGTTGGAAAGGAACTTAAGATCCTATCTGATCCTAAATCAATCATATAAAATATTATTATGCCAGCTTTAGAGATGAGGCAGCTAAAATTCAAAGAAGTAATACGAGATAATTAATAGCCCCTTCTTAAATACAGTAAAATCAGAATCTAAGTCTTCTGCTTCTACTACCATTACTTATTCAAGTGCATGAAATATAAAGTGTTACTTTTTTTGGAAGGACTTAAAATAAATAAACTTATGCTCAAACAGTCAACTTACTAAACAGAAAGTGCACATGAGAATTTATGAATGATGTCAGTGTATTTACTATTTGTTATACCAAACAATACTATTAAAAAAAAAAAAAAAAAAACCTGCAGTGTTACCTTGCCCAAGGCCACCACCCTAGACATTTTAGATTTTATCTCAAACTTAGTAATTTAAGTAATCATTCCTATTTTAGTTGAAATATATACATGTACTATTTAGGATTATGAAATATTTATTAAGTGAAATGTATATTTCCATTTCATTTGCATTCTCAACTATTATTATATAAAAACTAACATAAAATAAGAAGTCAGAATTACATTTATAAAACAGAAGAGGTATAACAATGAGAACTCAGTTATATACAATAATAATACTGTATATTATCTTCTGAAAACATCCCAGGTATTTGGAATAGATTAAAGCAAATAAAAATATAATATAAGTTTTGTTCAATAATTTGAATTAGAATGTTTCCCAGTTTTAAAACATGCCATATTATAAATAAAGCTTCAGCATCCTCCAAAATGACTAATTGCAGTTTTTCATTCATTGAGTCCTCAATAGTCTGATCAACTATTATTTCCATTGTTAAAGGTTCTATTTAAATTTTTACTTAGAAGGACAATTTACTTCTTATGGTATAACAAAACTTGATTTGATAAGGTAATATGTATTTCACAACAAATTCAATTAAATCACTCAGTGGATTTACCACATTGATAAAAAATGGGGTATTGTAGAAACAATTTCTCAATGATATGGGAACTTTTTCAAATGTAACATATTATTTTTTAAAATTAATGCAAAAGAGATGCGCTTATAAATAATTACAATGAAATAATATCTTGAAAAAGTATTTCTGTGTATGATGAGTAGTTACTAAACTGTATAACTTTTACATGTCTTTTCTTCACATTGGTAATGAGAAATACAAATTAAAAACTACAATGGATCCAGTTTGTTTTTAGTGAAATAAAAACAAATTTGCTTTTTAAAAGTGAAAACTCTGTATTAGCAAATTTATTTCTAAATTATTATAATAACCAGAGATTAAAAAAACTCATTTTGTTAGGAATATACATTATCAGAGAAGGTAAAATCACTGATATAAAATTAGAGTGAAAATCAATCTTATATCTTTGTCAAAATTTACTCTTTTTTTGTCAGTGATTTTAACTAGGACTGTGAACTTATTTCTAACAAAAATAATTTTATCTAGTTAGGTTAATTTAGGAGGATATTTTCAATGACATCAATGAATGGGAAACATTTACCAAGGTGAAATTTTAAATTTCCTCTATATTTTTTATTTTTCAAATATGAAAATTAAAATATTTATAATTTTCTAAGTATTTTAGACACAATAAGTTGGAAAGTCTATTAGATATCTATGTGAAAAAGTTAAATAGTTGAATAGAATAGAACTCAGGGGGAAAAATTAAAATAGGACATAAAAATTGTACTCAAAATCATGGGATTGAATGAAGTTTCTAGAAATTGTGAAAATAATTTTTTTAACATGGTGAAATGATGAGAAATGGAAGAAGAGTATTTAGTACTAAATCCTGAGGTGTGCCAGCTCTCAGTCATCAGGTTAACAAGGTAGCAACAGCAAAACATAGGAACAAAAAGCAGCCAGAGCCGGGCTCAGTGGCGCACGCCTGTAATCCCAGCACTTGGGAGGCTGAGGCAGGAGGATCACGAGTTCAAAGCCAGCCTCAGCAATAGCGAAGCACTTAGCAACTCAGTGAGACCCTGTTTCTAATAAAATACAAAAAGGGGCTGGGGATGTGGCCCAGTGGTCGAGTGTCCCTGAGTTCAATCCCTGGTACCAAAAAAAAAAAAAAAAAAAAAAAAAAAAAAAAAGCAGCCAGAAAGAAAAATCAGTATTATGGTTTACATATGGTGTCCCTCAGAAGCTCATATGGGAGACAATGCAAGAAGGTTTGGAGTAAAAAAATGATTGAGTTATAGCCTTAACCTAATCATTGAATTAATCCCTGATGGATTAACTAAATGGTAACTGGTTTCAGGTGGATGTGGCTGGAGGAAGTGGTTCATTGGGTTCATGGCTATAGGGTATATATTTTGTATCTGGAGTCTCTCTGCTTACTGATCATCATGTAAACTGCTTCCCTCTGCCACATTCTTCCACCATGATGTTCAGCCTCACCTCCAGCCCTGAGTAATGGAACTGACCTTCTGTGGACTAAGACCTATAAAACTGTGTGCCACCAAATAAACTTTTCCTTCACTATAATTCCTCTGATTGGATCCTGTTAGTTACAACAGCGAAAAAGCTGACTAAAACAATCAGAATAGGCTGGTGATCTGGAGGTCCAGAAAAGAAAGCATGTGAAAAAGGAATAATCAGCTGTGATAAATATTGCTGAAAAGTTTCTGAAAGAAGGCATAAAAGTTACCATTGCACTTGGTACGCTTGTACTTTATTAAGCAGTTTAGTGAAATAGATGAAAGACTTCTGATGAATATAGAGAAGGCTCTAGAGGGATCCCTCCCAGAAGAGTTGTTTAATAGGTTTATTACTAAAAAAAAGAAAGAATGGGGCTGCATTGAGTATTTTGTTGACTTTGAGTTCTATTAAAATAGAAGGTAAAAGTCACATTTCCAGGTTATTGAGAATGATCCAGTACAGAACTAGAAACTGGTAATTCAGAAGAGATGAGAAATATTTAGGAACTTAAGAAGAATATTATTCACCTTAGTGTAATTAAATTTTCCAATTTAAAAAAAAAAAAAAAAAAAAAAAAAAAAAAAAAAAAAAAGAAGAATATTAAGTCCTTAAGAAGTAGAGAAGCTGCCGGGCATGGTGGAGCAAGCCTGTAATCCCAGCACTTTGGGAGGCTGAAGCAGGAGGATCGCAAGTTCAAAGCCAGCCTCAGCAATGGCGAGGCACTTAGCAACTCAGTGAGACCCTGTCTCTAAATAAAATACAAAAAAAAAAAAAAAAGGGCTGGGTATGTCACCCAGTGGTTGAGTGCCCCTGAGTTCAATCCCCAGGTACTACAAAAAAAAAAAAAAAAAAAAAAAAAAAAAGAAAAAAGAAGTAGAAAAGCTTTTCTGGGTGCTGTAGTTAATTCCACTGATTTAGGAGGCTGAGGTAGAAGGATCACAAGTTCAAGGCCAACCTCAGCATATAAGCAAAACTGTCTCAAGAAAAAAAAAAAAAAAAGTCAAGGATGTAACATGGGATGTAACTCAGTAGGGTACAGTACCCTGGGTTCAATCTCAAGTAACACACACACACACACAAAATAAAACAAACAAATAAATAAGTAGGGATGGTTACAAACAACACAAGTACTATGGTTAACTTTACATAGAGAAGAGTGCCTTCTCTATTGCAATAGTAAGGAAAGCAGATAATATGGGTACTGATACCAGTGGATGATAGATCTGGTGATGGTAAGGAGGGAAGTGCTTCTATCTTATTGCTTCTACTCTCTCAATGAATTAAAAGGAAATCAAACAAAAGGGAGAATGGAAGGAATGAATGTAAAAACAATTGGAATTAAAATAGCCTTTGTATTATAATTACTTAAATATATTCAATTGGAAAAACGTAGATAAATTTAATTTCTGTTATTTCTAATAATAACCATAAAAGTAACCTCGACTCTTTCTTTTTTGCTCTGTTTTATGGTAAAAATACCAGTGGAACTGTTGTAGGGACAGAGCAGGCAAGGCACTGAAGATAGCAAGAAACTGTTTTATTTGGCTGTAGCCAGGCCCAGAGGGTACAGCTTTTGCTGTAATCAATTAATCCCCTGAACCCCAAGTTCAGGCAGTTTCAGAATTTTATACCCAGCATGTAAGGAAGGGACTCAGAAGTTCACATAAAAACAGTTTTTTTCTTTTACTGTTCTGGGCAAGTTAACCCTTCAAGGACAATACCTGAGAAGGGGAGAGCTTCTTCTCCCCTTTTGTTCCTTCCCCTGTCAGCTGTTACCATGGAGCCCAGTTGGTAACTTCTCTTATCTTAGAAATGTAGACATCTCTGTGAAGCTCCAGCTCAAGGCCAGAGGCCTTGTTTAAAGAATTTGTCTTTTTATTATCACATTTTGCATTTGCAAACATGCTTCTACAAACTAGTATACTGGATACATGTTTGTGAAAAACAAGTAAAGGGGCATCCAGCACCTGGAGTGCTGATTTCTTTCAGGCCAGTGGCCAAGTAATAGAGTAATAGGAAAATAGGAAGTTTATCTTCATTGAACTCTTCTGTAGAGACTCTTTTGCTGACAGTCCTAAAATCAGCCATAATGAAGATTTCTGGAGAAGCCCAGTTAAAATTTTCTGTAAAGAAAGGGGGTGCCACTACAGAACATTTTTGTCTACGTGTTTAATAAAGTAATCCAAACGGCTTAGTATTACTTGGCTTTTTTCATTTCAAACAATGTTTGTTTGTTTATTTATTTATTGGCTAATTTTTTCATCAGTAAACAGTTGTCAAAATCCCACTGGTAGAATATAGCTTTATGTTGTTATTTCTGGTCACGGGGTAGGTTTGTGCTGAGACAATACACTATAGTGGTTAAGAGCCCTGCTGTTCAAGTTCAAATCCCAGCTCTGATAAGAACAAGAAGTTAACATTTCTGGGGCTTATTTTACCTTTTTAAAAACGAAGATGATTATATTACTTTGGTAAGTTTTTTGTATTTTAGCTTAAAAGTATAACTTTAGCCTGTAGCCAGGTGTCATAGCGCACTGTAATAACCATTGTAATAGTAATTTTATTGATCTACAAATTAATTAGTGTTAATATTGAACAACAGTTTATTTCTCTTAAAAACAGGATTTATTATTTTTATATAGTGCATACCAATAGAACCTTATCAATGAGACTGTGAGGTTGAGACCTGTGTGAATGTTATTGTTTTAAATAAGATATTAGTACTTTGTACTTAAAGTGTGATAAATGTTGAGGGTTTAGGACTACTCTAATCAGAATAATAGGTAAGTAGATAGATGCTTTTCTGATTTTAAATGTAAATGCTTTAGAAATTTCCATTTACATAATCTTATCATTGAGTTTTATACCTTAGTGAATACCTTAAGTGCATTTTATTACAAAGACCCTATCACTTTTATTTAAGAAGAAAGAAAGATGTAGTCTCATATATGTATGGGGAGGCAACTAGTGCCTTATTCCCTTATTCGGGGTTTCTTTTTCCTGCCAAGGAGGGTATAAGCCACCTAAGAAATTAAAGTCTAGAATAATTAGTGAAGAACACAAGACAAAATCGGAAAGATAGTTTTAAAAAGGTGAATCCCATGATAGGATGGTCTGGTCCATATAGGAGCTGGAGGTACACAATTGGAAAATGGCTTCTGTGGTTTATTTAAGGGGGTACATCAAAGGCAGGGATAAGGTTTCAGGAGTGGAGTCTTGCTTCGTGGTGATGGTGATGTCTTGCAGTGAATAGATTCATTGACATCTTGGCAGGTCACACCCATTTCAGAGGGGCTGTGAGGCTGCAGAAGGTCACCCCATCTCCAGTGCTTGCTGTGCAGGAACAGGCAGAGCTGAATAGGGCTCACAATGTGTCTGGGAAGTCCTACACAGAGGAAATGTCCACTGGAAGTTCCCAGACACCAGACTCTCCTATTCATTAGGCTGCAATGCGCGATAGTCCACACACAGCCCATGGATGGCTCTCGACATATATGCTTTCCCACTTTGCCTCAAGCACCTGTATGATATTGAGAAAATTTCTCAGCTTTTTTTTTTTTTTTTTTTTTTGTGGTACCGGGGATTGAACTCAGAGGCACTCGACCACTGGGCCACCTCCCCAGCCCTTTTTTGTATTTTATTAGAGACAGGGTCTCACTGAGTTGCTAAGTGCCTTGCCATTGCTGAGGCTGGCTTTGAACTCGTGATCCTCTTGCCACAGCCTCCCAAAGTGCTGGGATTACAGGCGTGCGCCACCGCGCCCGGCTTTTTCTCAGCTTTTTTATGCCTCAGTTTATTCATTGGAAAATGTGTATAATAATAGTATTCTTGTTGAGTAAATGAGATGCAGCTCAAAGCATGCAAATGCAAGAAGTGCCCAATACATATTACTTATTAACAATATAAACTATCTACATATGCTTCTTTTATACGTCCTTGCCCCATGAGTGTCATCTTTATTAAATAATCAGCTGGCATAAGAAGCAGAATTCACAATTGTAGAACAGACTAGCTACTTGATAATTCCCATTCTAGACTAAAATCTTTGTCCTTGTGAGGTGAAGAAAGCAAGAAAGGAATTATTTTTTATTTTCAGTTTCATAGAATTTAGAGTCAAGTCCAAATTACACTTGGTTGTTAGAGCATATAAGCCAGTTCACTTCCAGAATGTCCCTTTCATGACATCATTATAGATTAGAAAACAAGATTACTAAGAACTTTTATCTTTGTTGGAATTTGTGCTTACTCACACATTTATGTCAGGAAAAGGGAAGCATGAACAAAACAATTAAACATAATAGAACAAAGACACTGACATTCCATTAATTTAATCTGATATAATTTGAACTAAAGAAATTTAGAACAAAATAGCAATTATTGATGTTAATACATTGGTGGCCAGTATATGTAAAGTATATATTTTCTGTTACATACATTTTATTGTTATGTTTATAGTAATTGATAAAATACTTAATTACCAAAAAGAAAGTCTATAGAAACATCCTATATATTATGCCAGAATCAGATAGGATGAAGCGAAAGTATCAAACTCCTACTTAGAATTATAAATAACAACAAAAAGAAAACTCAAATAAGGATTATATATTTTGAGAATTATATGCTCCAAATAAGTGAAAACTAAGTAAAAAATGCCAATCTATTTTAAATTCCATGGCCAATACTTCAAGTTATTGACATTCTTTTTATTCATGCTAATTATGTAAAATTATCTGACTCCTATTTCCCAAGGAAATGCGATATAGCTCCTTAAATGGTTATTTGTTTTTTTCATTGACTATAATTTCTATTTAGTACAGCAAAGAAGAATGATTGATACTGAAAGTAGTATATTTTTTTCTGTCAACAAACACAGAATATAATCAGTATGAAGTTCAAACTTTGAATAAGAAAATAAGACAAAAACTTTCACACCAACTAATTTTTTATGTATTTTACTCGTTGTTTTTAGAACTCAAGAAATTCCAGGAAGTAAAAAAAAAAAAAACTTATTTGGTCTTTCATTAAACACCATCATTTTCTGTTGCACTTTGAAATCTTACTCTTTATTTGCTTACTAATTCAGATAAAAAAAGGAACAATAGAGGTTTGCCATGTCTTTTCTTTTAAGTCAACTAGGACCAAAGGTAAATGTATACTTTCACATATTATGTATTAGATGCTATATGAAAGCCTTCTTATTTTAACTATTTGTTCTTGCTTTAAATCATTAAGCCCAGAAAGTCTAACAGTAAAGCACAAACACATTTTGCCCTCATAGTTAAAACATTATGATACCAGCTTCTTTCATTTTAATGTTTTTCTAATATTTCCATACATACATTTTTAGTTGTGGAAAATGTTCATCATAAACTTTGCAAATTTTTTGGACATATCAGTTCAGCACACAAGGACATGGTACATAGTTCCTTAAAAAATGAAGTTTTCTTGTGATCTTTTATGTTACTTCTATCTTTAAAAAAAAATCTATATACCATTCACATTACTTCTTTCCAATGAAAACATCCTAAATGTAAATCTTGCATGCAAAACATCATTCTTTAGTTGCATATTATTGTAAATGAAATCAAAGGTCAGTTTTAGTTTGGGTAGAAAAAAATCAAGAGGAAATCAAGAAATCATAATGGTTGAGTTAATGAAAACAAACACTTCATTAAAAATCCTTACCTGCTCAGACCCTGTGATACCTGATGTTTTGCTTAGTTCTCTTCTAAGGAACACCAATAGGTATGAATGAACATGATGCCCCAGAATTTTAAAACCAAGTCCCCATACTTCTCTTGATATTCTCTAGTAAGGGCTCAATTGCTATTCTAATCATAGAGAAACCAACTTTCTCAAAAATAACTAAAATGGAGGATCAAATTAATATTTTTAAAAGTAGATTTGCACTTATGTCAGCTGTAGTTTTTCTACTAATGGATATAATTTCTCCTTCCAAAGTGTCTTAATAGGGATTATGATTTTATGTTATTATTTAAAAGGGGAGAATTTGATTTTCTGGAATACTTATAGGTAGAAGAGGATGGTTTTGTGTAAAATTCAGTGGTTTTCGTTCGGTTCTGAAATCAGAAATACTTTAAATCCTGATTCTTAGTTTTTGTAAAAGTTAAGGCAGGTTACTTAACCTAATAAACTTAACTTTTAAAGTAAGAATATGATGGTATTTGGCTCATAGTTTTCTTATGAGAATTAAAGAAATTATACTTTTGAAGTCCTAGGCCATTACTCAGGAATTCTACAATTTTAATAAAAGAAGCAAAACCTATAAGACTCCTAATTATTAAAAGATCATTCTGATAGAATAGGAGTTAGAAGACTAACTAGGTTTTGCTTCATTAAATGATTGGTAAAATGGCAACTGAAGCTACATTTTACAACTCTTCAAAAAAAAGCAATACTAAAATTCTTTAAAAGGTAACATTTTTCCCTTTAAAAATGACTTTTCAAAGTAAATTATTTTTAAAAATGTAGACACAAATATTTGTATGTATATCTATGTAATATTCACTTTTTTGTTACTGCTTTGAGGCAGAGTCAGCTTTAATATTTTGCCAATAGTTTTTTCAGTTTTTTTTTTTAGGCATTAACTCTATTAACTGTATTAAGAATGCATAAAATTATATATTCTGCACTAAAATTGGCAAAGTATTCTCCTTGTTCAGCTATATGTTGTTAAGGTCCTCTTGATTCCCATACAAATAAAGCATACAAATAAAGTTAGAACACTACAAAACTGTAGACATTCTCTGGTTTCTTTGCTGTATGTATGTATTCAATAAATGAGTGGCAACAAGCTCGTTGGATAGATTTTCAGATTATTGCTATATTGATCAAACCATAAAAATTGAAGACTATTCAATTATATTTGTTTCTTCTCATTTCTTTGTATTCTCTGCTCTACTACAATGCCTGGCATATATTGAGTTAGTAAATAAATGAATGAATGTATATTACTTATGTGTCCTTAATCCAGCAATTAAAGACATTACTTTAATGATTATTAAAAATAGTTTAATAAACTTTAAAAATAATTTGCATAAGCACTGAATCCTTCTTTTGTAAATATAGCTTAGTAGTAGCTTAAATGTAAATTTCAATGCCTTCCTTGACTTGGAACCACATGCATCCTGCATTCTGGTATTTTAAAATAATTTGTTCTGTTAATTGGAATAATTGATATTAAGTCTATTAGATAATGTGTCATATATGTGCATAGAAAAAGAGTGTTTTTTTAAATATGGTCTCATAGTATTCTATCCTCTTCTAATGATTTTTATTTTTTTTTTATTTTTAGAGAACTGTAGTTTTCTACACTCTTTTTACAAAACAATAAAGAAAGATCCTGTACCCTTTTTACGCAGTTTACCCCAACAATAACATCTTGCATAGATACAATACAATATCACAACCAGAAAGCTCATATTGATGCAATTCTCTAACCTTATTTAGATTCATCAATTTTGCATACACACACATGTGCATGTGAGTGTGTTTATTTAGTCATAGGTATATTTCTGTGACTACCCTTACTGTCAAAATTCGGAGTAGTTCCATCACCAGGTCCCCTCATATTACTCAATTATAGCTAGTTACTTTCCTCAGTCTACCTATGTGCTCAATGGTGGGCAATCACTAATCCATTTTACACATTTATAATTTTGTCACTTCAAGAATGTTACATAAAGGAATCAAACAACATATTCCTTTTGATATTTTATTTTTACACAGCACAATTTCCCTGACATCCATTCAAAGTGTGGATAGGGAATCATTCATTTTTTTATTGCTGAATATAGATTCACCCCAGTTTAATCATTTTCTCTGGGATAAATTTCCAAGGGTGCAGTTTCTGGGTTGTATAGCAAACACAAACTTAGTTTTGCAAGAAACTGTCACAGTCATTTACCAAGTGGCTGTACCATTTTAGATTCCCAACAACAATTTATCAGTGATGAGGTTTTATCTATAATCTTGGCAGAATCTAGTATTGTCATATAAACATATTTATTTAAAAAATAATTCAGCAAATCTGATATAAATGTAATATCTCATTGTGGTTTTGATTGTCAACGATATTGAACAGTTTTTCTTGTGCTGTTTGATATGATTTCTTTGGAATGTCTTTTGTCTATTTGTAATGGGTCCCATTATTGATTTCCTTCTTCCTTTTTATTTATATTTTTGGGGGACTACTGGGCATTGAACTCAGGAGCACTCAACCACTGAGCCATATTCCCAGCCCTCTTTTGTATTTTATTTAGAGACAGGGTCTCATTGAGTTGCTTAGTGACTCACTTTTGCTGATGCCTGGCTTTGAACTCTTGATCCTCCTGCCTCAGCCTCCTGGGCAGCTGGGATTACAGGCGTGCCACACACTGTGCCCAGCTCGTCTTGCTTGTCTTTCTTTTTTAAATTGGTTTTACAGAGATTTTTTCATATACTCTAGTAGAAGTCTTTCATGAGGTATCTCCCAGACAAATATTTTCTCACAGCACATAGTTTTCAATCCTTCACTGCATCTTTCACAGAACATGTAACGATTTTGAGAAAATATAATATTTAATCACTAAAATGCTATATGACTCGAAACAAATTAACACACAAATCATTAACAAATAAAAGGTATTTATTGTAGCCAGCTTCAATTGTGTACACCTATAAAGAGGCTGAGGCAGGAGGATTGCAAGTTCAAAGTTAGCCTGGGCTTATTAACAAGACCTTGTCTCAAAATATAAAAAGGATGTGGCTCAGTGATAGGGTGCCCCAGGATTCAATTACCAGTATCAATTAATTAATTTAACTTATTTATTAATTAAATTAATTAATTGTGCAGACATTTTAAAATTTATCCAAACATGTTTTAAGTTATTCTAAAAGCACACAGATATGTGAAAGGTTCTTAACTTTATACTTTGGAGTTTGGAACAACAAAATTGATTTTGTTAGTATCCAAACTCAAGTTTGTTTTGGTCCCTTTATAGGTTCAGTTGCCACAGCGTGTCGTGACCCAGGCATTCCCATGAATGGGACTCGAAATGGAGATGGGAGAGAACCTGGTGACACTGTTGTTTTTCAGTGTGACCCTGGATATGAACTTCAAGGACAGGAAAGAATAACCTGCATTCAGGTAGAAAATCGATACTTCTGGCAGCCCAGCCCACCAGTCTGTATAGGTATGGTTAAAGAATAATTAAAATTTTCTATAAATGTGAAACAATGGTTAAAAGCTGGTATTGATATTATTAAGAAACATATATTATCATAGATGCTATATGGGACTCTTAAGATTTCAGAGGACCATGAACCTTCTCAAAATGTACAAAATTGCAAAGGATCATAATTTTTTTCCATGAGCTAAGATCTCATAATTTCATTAGATCTTCAATAGTTCCAAGGCCCTCAAAAAGTTATAAATCAAAGCTCTTGAAAAATCCCAATCATCCTTTATTTACTGCATTAGTGTAGTTATCCATTGATTTCAAAATTTGGAATGGTTTCAGATTGTATGTTTCATATGGGCCATGGTTCCAAAATGTGATTTCTCCTAAAAAAGAAAATTTTATCTGAACATATATGAGAGTTCCAAAACTTTAACTTTCTATTCAATTCATGTATTTCAAAAGATTTTCAATTTTTATTTTGATGGTCTAAGGAGTTGTGGCAGCATGGCTAATACTTCCAACTGTCTAAATTTTGTCTACATGCTCTGTCCTTGAACCCATAAGTCAGACTCTAGAAAAATAATACAAATTATTTCAGCACTAGATCTGAGAAAGAGTTAAATAAAAATCATGAGAAAGTCTTCTATATAATTAATTAGTTTAATCTTAAATCATTTTATTTAGCTGTTTTAGTACTGATGTCCTCGTGAATTTACTAGACATTTTGATTGAAATATTTTTTCTACTCAAAATTTTATTTATTTACATAGTCTGTCTTTCACTACACTATAATCAGCTTGAGAGAAGATTCCATATCTTGTTCATCATTGTATTTCTAATGACATTTACTGCATAAAAGTTTAGCATGTTTTAAAGAGAAACTTTTTTTTCACTTACAAATATTTTCAGTATAATTTCATAGTGATTCATTTTGAAAGTCTTGTGGAAAAGAATGTTCAGAACCTCAGTCAGATGTGAACAACTCATGCATGCACTCAATTATTCAGAAATTTTTACTACACATTGTAATTTCTCATGCAAAATTTGCAAAATCAAATTCATTAATCATTTAATGTGCCTCAGCTACTGTAGTAAACACTGAGAATTTAGCAATAAAACAAAACAGTAAAGTTCCCTGTTATCAATCTACTTTCCACTGATATAAAATTATATTTATTTTATAAGGTGTACTTTAAAAAACACAATTTTCTTATATTCCATGCTTTTATAATTATTTCAAAATGAATTCTAATGTTTCACTAAAAAGCATCAATAATAATTAGGAGAAAAACCTACTATTTGTACAAAAGGAACACAACCAAATAACCAAAGCCCTAACCCAGTTGAGCAGTAAACAGATAGTTCTAGAACTCTTCTGTAAAAAAATTGAGGCAGATTAAAAGAAGTAATCTTACTAAAGATTTTTTTTTTTTTAAAGCACAGAATAAGGTCAGAGCTGGAGTCAGTTAACCTTTCACTATATCTCCCTTTACAAGTTATTTCCTGTTTATACTTAAGTTGTTCTTTATGCATGATTGCAAGATTCTAAATAATTAAACATCAATGGATTTACATTTGCTATAATTTCACTCAAAAAGTTTGAAAAAATTGTTTAAGAAACTTCTCCAAAGAAAAAGAGACTGCAAATATGGTTCATACATTTGTTTTCACATATTTATTTATGACTGAGTTAACCTAAAATGTTCTAATTAAATTAAAACTTCATTTTCTAATTATTTATAATTTGACTACATATTACATCAAGAAAATCCTTACATATAGAGGAAATAATAGAAGACCACAGAATTTCTGTGGAATTTCTTGCTTTGACTCTTAGATATGTACACTTAATAGGATTACCAGAAGGGCTATATTATGCAAAATGTTTTTATGCAGAATCCTAAAATACTGAACAGCTTTATACTGAATTATAGAAAATATTAAAATCCAAACTGCAAAAGATTAATGAGTTCTGATATATGCAATCATAAAATTCCATTGTAGCACCAATATGCTCTAGCTAACAAGGAAGAAAAAAAAATTGAGCTCCAAATCTTACTTAAATGCAGCCAGTTGTGGAAAGTGTTTGTGTGGATTATGGTACAGTATATTATTTCTTTGTAGGGAAAGATAGCTCGAGGAGAAGATATGCATTAGAGCTTCTCTGAGAAAGAAAATAACCTAAAAAAAGGTCTGAAAAATCGCTAAGGCTGCAAAAAGCCTGACCTCTGAAACTGATAAGAAAGAACTCCATGATTGGAAATACTATGCCAAAGATTAAACCCTGAACAGTTTAGAAACTCCATAAGTCTATGTCTCAGACCCTGGAGCATAAAGCATTTTGCTTGCATGTAGAAGTAGTCAGCCTCATAGCAAATAGCAAACAGAAGAGACGTCATCTTTAGAAAGTTAATAGAATTCATTCCAATGAAATTGACAGTGTGAAGATTACTTTGACATTGCCAGAGGGAAAGTAGCAGCACTCAATATGAAGGTAAATAACAAAGACATTAGTGTGGGTAGGCTGCTCAAAAAAGCAGTAGATACAAATAAAATTGAATTGGAATAAAAAATTAAGAAGATTGCAAAATAGTTATCAATAGATGATGTCCATGTAACTGCTTCACAAGAAACTACATTCAGAATAAATCATTCATATCAGAATTCCATGGAAACTAAAAATTTAAATCATAGATTTGTGATTTTATTTTGGATATTTTCTGATTAAATAAGTAAAAATAAAAATGCATTTCTACATGTTATTTAAGGTGAGCATATTTAACATATAGGTTTTTTTTTTCTCAGTGATTGTTCAGGTTTTACAAATGTCAGATAACATTTCTGCTTGTCTTCCTAGCTTTTGTAGTTTTTTCAAAATCAACACCAGCATTGAAATGTATTGAGAATCCCTTGATAAATAATCTTAATACTAAAATAAAAGGGAATTTTAGGGGAACTTGTAATGAATTAAGAGTATTTTCATGGACATTATCCAATAAGATACTTAAAATATATATGTAATGATTTTTTTCTATATCTTTAGTGATCAAGTATTCACACATATAGTATGTGTCTGTATAAAATTTCTCAACAATAAAGAATACCAGTGTTTTCAGTAGAAAATAAGGAAAAGTAAAACAAACAAAATTAATGCTCCACTGTCCACCAAATTGCACATAATCCCACCAGTTAAGCATCTGCAAAAAAATCACAAGGAATGTTTTACTATCATTACAATTCTCTTATGTACAATACATGCATATTTACACTTGCTATTACACATATTTTCATGTATTTTTTTCATATTCAAATATGATTTTAAATACCCCAAATGCAAATTAAGCTGTTATTTTTGTCAGAACACCTAGCTGCAAATTAGATTGTACATGTATCTTTCCTATTTTCATATTCTATAAAGAACCACTAGTTATTTAGTAAACATTTATGGAATATTTGGCATGTGCTGAATTCCAGGCATAAAGTAACATGTAAGGAGCTAAATTTAGCTTACATATTAGTGGTCAATAATGACACCTGAATGAATATTGAAATGAAATTTTAGAAGGGAAATGAAAATAAGCAGAGGTTACTATGGATACCAAAGAAGATTGAGTAGCTGAAACAAAGTTCAGGCTGGGGTTTTCCAGGAAAATTTTCTGGGGGCAGTGATAAATCTTAAAATGTAAGCAAAGTTATATAAATGTAGAAGGGAAAATGGCATTTCAGGGGGAGGATTTGGATAAGCAAAGTCCTGGAAATACAAAGAACTATAGTTATTTAGTTGATAAGATAAAAAAGTTGCAGAGATCTGGTCATGAAATCTGTACTGGAGTTGGGCATTATTTTTAGGCAATGTGAAACAAATACAGAATTTTATGTGTGAACACATTATGATTAGGTGTTTTCACTGGGAAGACAAATTGGTAGACTCTAAACTATCATTAGAAGAAGCTACTGTAATTCTAAAGAGAGATGAATCAGGTCAAGAAATATGGTAGTAGGCAAGAAGAGAAGGGCAAATTGAAAATATTGTAAGATAGAGTCTTGGCTGGGCTTTTTGATGGATTGGGTTTAAGGAGGCAATTTTTAAAAAAGGAAGAATTTTAAGGTCCTATCTTGGAAATATAGGTGGATAAGAGTGTAAATCCAGCCTTTCAGGAACATGTGAATAGATGCAAATTCAAGTGATATTTGAGTATTTTGGATAATCTATGTCTGATATATAGATGACCAGGTAGAGAAACAGTAAACATTCAAGCCTATGGTTTAGAATTCAGCAGAGATCTGCAGGAACAGATAGAAAAAGAAATAAATAGTATAAACAGATGAAATAAAGAATGTAATAGAATAATATTAGGAAAACTAGCTTAGGAACTCAGAACACCAAAATTATAAGATGAAGTGAAAGAAGGGCTTCACAATAAAAGAGTCTATACAAAACATTAAGAAAACAATAGAAGTTGAATTCCAAAAAACTAAGAGAATGAATTTATGGTGAATTCAAATTCATTTCTAGGTAAGAATGACTATGGATATGAAGAGAAAGAAAAAGGCAGAAAATGATTATATTATATTTGTAAATATAAAAGTCATGTAAGGTTGAGGAAGAATTGTTTGTTTGGAGTCAAGGAGGCTGAAGTAGAAAGCATGGTTAAGGAGAGAACTGCAGGAGGAAAGGACCAGATAAAGACATTTGCATTCCCAAGCAATAAAAAGGTTATTGTGTCTTCTGGAATATAATTTTAAATAAATAAAATTCTAAACATAAGATATTTTTTCTCACGATGAATACTTTGGCACTTTTCTTTGAGATACAACCTGAGAATAAATTTCTCCCCCTTGGTGAACTGCTTTGCTATCATTTTAGGCTTCCTATAGGTAAATAATGAACAGAGGCACTATTAATTTCTCTTTCAAAAAAATAGTTGCATCAAATTAAAAATAATTTGCATTTAGTAAGAATCTCTTATTAAAAAAACATTATTGTATGGGTATGGATGTGGGAAGGAAGGACTATTGCAATTGATAGAAGGGGATTATTGTAACAGGGAGTAACCTACAGCCAGAGATCTCCGGGTGGGCTCAGGAGTTAAGCAAAACAGGGTTTTTCTTTTGTAGAGAGGAGTAAGCAAAGCAAGAAAGAACTAAGAGTGGGATCAAAAAATAGCTCCTGATTGGTAGATCAGAGTGTTGTACTGTTCTCAGAAAAGGATCACATGCTGAATCAAAGCTAGGTGTGGGACAAAGTTCAGAAGCCTAGGAAAAGGAGAGGAATTTAACCAAAGTTTGGTTGACAAGAATTTTATTGAGATTGATCAGTAGGGATAAGAAGGAACTAGGCACTTGAGGCAAAGAATCGGAATTTGCCTGGTCTATGTCTGGTTTTGTCACTGGCAAATGAAGGGAGTCTTATCTAAATCTTATGGGGAACTACATTTTCTTACAGTAAGCTCTGTTCCTGAACCACAAAAAATGTATATGGGGAGGAATGTGAGGATTTCTTAAACATCAGATAAAAATTCAAATCCTCTGTTAAGTAAGGAAGGAGAAAGGAAATAGTTTTTAGGGAATTTTGTTTTATATTTAGTATGTGAGACTTTAAGAAAGATAATTAATTAGGAAAGGTTCTAGAGAAGGCAAAGGGATTTTGTAACCAGGTTGATGGTTTTATCTTGATTATTAGGAGGAACTCTTTACCCTCTCATTTAGGCTTCACTTAGATTGGGAGAAGGAGGACTGCCAAAAGTTGATATACTTTTTGCATAATCATTGATAAATACCATAAAATAGTGGTGAATAATTAAGTCTAAGCAACTTAATCCCCATATATTAGGAGCCAAGGTCATCTTCTACACAGTAACTTAGGCACAGAGACATGGGTAGCCATGGGGCATGGGGGAACACAAAAAAATGTATAAAAAAATATCAATCACACAGTAATGATGCTTTGGCTTATGTCACACAAATGTTGAAATGTTGACATAACCAAACCAGTTTTTGCTGTCAAAAGAATCTGTATGTCTTTTGGCTTAAGGGTAACATTTACCAGACAGAACTATAATTTTAAAATTCACATAATAGTGCTGATATGCTGATTATGTGTAGAAGGCATCATGAGAACATGAGATTTCAGTCTTCCATCCACCCCATAGGAACACAAAGTATGTGTCTCTGTGCGTGTTTATTTATATTCCACTCTCCTACCCTACCACCAGGGAATCCATGTCTTCATTTCCCTGCTTTTTTTTTTTTTAATTGACATTACCAACTCTGTAATGCATTATTTTCTGAACATATCTGTGTTTAAGACTAAAGAAAAAAAAATCCCCTGAAGTATCTATTTTCTGAATTTCACTGACAATTTTTTGAGCATCTCTAAAGAAGAAATATAGAAACCTTCATTTGGGGCCACTATCATGACTATAGGAAGTGCCCATTTTCATCTAGTCAGGCAACTAGATTTAAGGAATATACTAAGGTTCAATAGAAGAAAGTTGTAAAGTACTGTAGATTCTCAGAAAATTATACATTCTTGCTCATTAACAATATCAAAACATTTTGCTCCATAAATATACAAAAGGAACTAGGGAAGAGATGAAAAACAGCCACAGATACTATATCTATTATTCCACTTATTATTATTATTATTTTAGAATTTTTAGTTGTAGATGGACACATCACCTTCATTTTATTTATTTTTAGGAAGTGCCAGGGATTGAACCCAGTGCCTCACACATGCTAGGGAAGCGCTCTACAACTGAGCCACAAACCTGGCCTTCCGTTTATTATTAAAGATTTTGTTTTGCTTTATTTTTTTCCCTAATTTTTTCTTGTAACCTTCATATCTCCATGAGAAAACCATCAAACCCTTTACCAATGGTTTCCTTTTACACTAAACAATGTAGTAATGGAAAGAGAAAGAATTTTATATGTAATTTTTATTAATTTTGGAAGCCAGTAAAGCAGCTTTATTCAATAGATCCATGTACATAGCATGTATTCAATATTTTAATGATTTTTCTTGAAAGACAATGCAGTGTTCAAGCATCCAGTACCATAAAAGTCAGGTCTGTGCAAATTCTCATAAGCCCTCTTAGAGAAATGTTTTCACAAATATTGATAGCTAATGAATTTTATTAATCTCTTAAGGGATTTTGTTTGCTTGTTTAAATTAAAGCACCCTGTGGAGGCAATTTAACAGGATCTTCAGGCTTTATTCTTTCGCCAAACTTCCCTCATCCATATCCGCATAGCAGGGACTGTGACTGGACTATCACCGTCAATACTGACTATGTTATCTCCTTGGCATTTATCAGGTGAGTTCTTACACAGTTCTACATTTAAAAATGTTTTTCTGTTATTTTGCTTTAGCGTTTGTAGTAGGCATTTTTTTTTTTTGTTTCTGTGTATGACATTTATTATTATTTTTCTCCAAACCCAATACTAATACTTTGCAATTAATAATTTGCAAAGCCTTGAATAATAGTGTAGCAGTTTTGAAGGCAGTGGGTGAGAATCTTCACCAGATTTCTAGTTTGTAGAAATATGTTGAAGGTCAAGAGGTTTATTGAGTCAAAGTTTGATTTCTTTATAAACTTTCCTCTCTTTCTGTACTTACTTAACATCACTGTTTCAAAAAGTTCAGTTTTTCCTAAACTTCAAGATTAAAAGGTCAGTACTTCAGTATTTTTCTTCTTCCATATTTGCACCACTCAAAACCTTTCAAAATATTTAAAAACCCACACGTGCAGCACTACTGCTGGGCTTGGAAAGACACATAGTCCCAACAACTTTTCTTTCTTGTGGTCTCATTAAGTCCAGCTGATAATGAAATTCTTTTTAAAAAAAATATACATATATATTTTAGTTGTAGGTGGACACAAGACCTTTTTTAATTATTTTTATGTGGTACTGAGAATTGAACCCAGTGCCTCATGTGTGCCAGGCATGTGCTCTACCACTGAGCCACAGCCCCTGATAAAGAAATTTTGATGGGTTATTTCTGTATGACTTCTTAGCAGAACTTGTCTCTAAGTAGATCTTTACATAGGAGTGTTCCAAACTTTGATTTGTCATTTAGTAGTGAAAATCACAAGGTAACCTTAGTATTGAAGTAATAAGGGATGCAACCTCTCTAGGAAAAATGGACAGTTGAGTTTGAGTTATAACCCTGCCACTGTCATCTCTGTTACCTTGGGTAAGTTACTTATTTAAATAAATATCTGCTTCTTTACATGGAGACAGCAGCTGTGTCATGAAATGTGGCCTCTTTCCTAAACATTTCAATGAAAAGGATTGGGATTTTGCTCAATGGTAGATTGTCTGCTTGCCCAGCATGCACAGGCCCTGTATTTGATCCCCAGAGCCACATAAAGGTTTCCATGAAAGTGTTAGGTAATAGTAACAAAAATATTACTTAAAGTAGAAATTTTCCTTATATAATCAGTTTGTTAACCCTACAGAGAGTTAAAATCAACCACTCTTTCTGTTTCCAGTGTGTTACAGCGGAGTAATATTTATGTAAAATGTTAAGCTTAAATTTATAATATTTCCTAACATATCAAAGCCAGGGTAAAGAAGAAGAAAAAAAAGAAGAAGAAGAAGAAGAAGAAGAAGAAGAAGAAGAAGAAGAAGAAGAAAATAAAAGATAATTAGAACTCATGAAAAATTAGCAAAAGTATAAATATATGAAATTTTTAATTTCTAAAATTTAAACTGATACATTGCTAATTAATAATACCAAAGCAACAAAAATGATATTGTTCGTTATATGCAAAGACCCTGTTATAAGAACATTTCCTGAGGTAAATACTATTATTTTCCCCATTTTTTAAGAGGAGAAAATGACAACATAGATATTAGAAGTACCAAGATGTTTGATATAGGGCTTAGTTTACTTATGAAATTATTTTACTTAATAAATTGAGGGTATAAGACTATATTAAATGAAACACATGACATAAATTTGATTTCCAGTTGTCATTTATTATGCAACTTTAGGGAAACAACTGACTTAGCAGGGCCTTAGTGTACTCATTGATAAAATGAAAATCATAATCCTTTCCTTATACCATAGGATTATTGGAAAGACCAAGTTAATATTTATGAAAGCACCTTATTAAATATAATTTACTATTAGAGTTTACTGTTCTTCCACTTGTTGTGGGAAAATATTATGGCTAGCATGTTAAAATTTCCTAGAAAAAAAGTTTTTTTTTTTTTGTTCTATTTTCATTTTCAAGGAAGCTATAAATCAATATTTTAAGCATTTAACACAAAAGTAAAAATTTTAAAATGTCCTACACTTCATTGTTAAATAGGCTTTTAGCCTTCAGAACATAATAAATACTTCTGTATTAATTATAAAGTACTTGTTTCCATTGATCCCTCCCAACATTGAGATAGGCAAGGAAGTTGTAATTACCATCAAATCTTAATGTGAAAGGAGATGAAGTTCAGAAGGTTGTGTTTTGTCTCAGAACAAGGGTAATTGAATTAGGCCCAATCTTCTGAATTTTGCCATTTTGTACCAGCAGTTACCAAAATTCAGGGCCCAGCTCTACTGAAAAATTTGAAGATAAATTCACCAGACTTGGGAAGCAACTGAATAAATTAAAACAAAATATGATAGTGTGATGTTTCTCTAATTTCTTCATATTACAGGACTATTTATATATGAAAAGGTTGATAACTTGTGCTCCATCCCAGTCTTTCTTTCCCACCATTTATGCACAAGTGAACTGAGTGGCTGGACTTAGCTTTCCTGTGGAGACACGCATGTTAAGGATGAAAATTGTACAAACTTAACCTCTATACATTCCATGCATTTGGAAATATGTTTCACCTAACAAATCTCTTTTAGATGCAAAGATGATAAAATAATGAATTAGTGTTGCTGCTGATTGATGTTTAACATTGTCAAGCTTTACTGTTTTCGTTTTATAACATGAACTAGTTGACTTAATGACTCAGATGAGCCCATTTCTTCTCACTGTGTTTCTCTGACACGATATAAAGTTGTGTGATAAATCAGTTTATTGTTTTGGCTCCTACTTTCTATGAATATGAGAAATATGATCACTATAAGAAAGTTCTTATGCTTTTGAAAGTTAAAACCAGTTTATCATGGAAACTACAAAATTCAAATATTGATTTGAATCATTCACATGCTAAAATGTCATTTTTCAACATTGTCTAATTTTAAAACAGTGTGATTTCTCCTACATTGTTTTAAAAGAAGAAAATATTTACTTTCAGAAAAATAAAAGGCTAATACAATGTATAGTGCTTGAAATAGGAGCCTTGAAATAGTATTTTCATGATGTAAAGTACATGAAGAAAGCTATTAAAAATAGCTAACACCATTCACTTTATTGATATAAAGTAACAGATGTAAGGGTATATAGCTAAGAAGGGCAGAAGAAAGGATTGAACTCACGTCTTCTGACTCTAAATCCTACAACTTTCATTAGTTAAACTCTCTCTGCCTTACAGTATCTTGTATCTCCTCCAGATAAATTGACAATGTAGAAACATTTGAAAATATCAAGATTTTACTTTCCTTTTTCCCTGTTGATTTGACATTCATATTCAATGTGTTTATTGTCAAGCAAATTTTTATATTAGATTACTTTGACATGGTCTATTGTTCTTTTTAAGCACTGAATATATGATTATATGATTATTATGGTTAATACTGTAGCAATAATAATTATTCTACTTCCTCCCTCCCTATCTCTATCTCTATCTCTATCTCTTTTTAGTTTTAGCATAGAACCAAATTATGACTTTCTCTATATATATGATGGACCCGACAGTAATAGTCCACTGATTGGAAGTTTTCAAGACAGCAAGTTACCAGAGAGAATAGAAAGCAGCTCAAATACTATGCATTTGGCTTTTCGGAGTGATGGATCTGTTAGTTACACTGGATTTCATCTAGAATACAAAGGTAAATATGAACATTCAATTTTAGTATGAATGATTTAAACTATGGTTATTTTATACAGAATACATTTGCATCGATCATTGCTAGTGTTAGTTATATGTGCATTTTCAATGCAGACTATGTACAATTCACCTCATAAAATGGTTCTCACCATAGACTTTTCCAATCAGTGAGAAGGAAATTAGCATTTGCCTAATTACTACCAAAGGAAATGTGTCAAGCAAACAAATTAGCAATTAGTATTCTACAGTAGTTGGTAAGGCCACAATATATTATAAAACAACAAAAAAATAATTGGGGGGAGCTAAAGCTCTACTCAAATACTTTTATTCAGAGTACTTTCAGTGATAAGAACAAAGTATAGGACAATTATGTTTCAGAAAATGTTTACAAATATTTTAATGTGTCAATAGTCAGAATGGGGGGATAAAATATAATGATAATTAAAATGTTTTATAATGTTTCTGCTAGTATTTAAGTAAATTATTTTAGAATGCCTGTGAATCTTTTCCTTAAATATACTAAATTGAGTTCAGACTCAATTTACTTATATATTACTTTTGAATTTACTTTTTAAATTTTTTAAATTAATAAGTAAAATCATAAAATTTGTGCGTATTTATGGATTCTTATGTAATGTTACAATACATGTATGTCCTGTGTAATATTTAAATAGGTTAAACATATTTACCATCTCAAATATTTATCATTTTTATGGTGAAAACATTTGAAATCATTCCTTATGGCTTTTTAAAATATATGATACATTATCATTATCTGTAGTTACCCCACTGTCTAATAGCTCACCAGAACTTCTTACTCCTATCTAACTGTAGCTCAGTACCCATTAATTCTTCTTTCCCTATCCCTGTAATTTAACCTAAACTCTACCAAGTCTCTGATAACCAACACTCTACTCTCAATTTCAACGAGATAAACTATTCTAAATTCCACAAATGAGTGAGATCATGAAATCTTATATTCAATGCCTATAGGAACATATTTATATCTTTTTTTTAAGTTTTGTTTGTTTGTTTATTTGTTTGTTTTTGCTTTAAGGTTTGAACCCAGGGGCACTTAATCACTGAGCCATATCCCCAACCCTTTTTTGTATTTTATTAGGGACAGGGTCTCACTGAATTGCTTAGGGCCTCCTTAAATTGCTGAGACTGGTTTTGAACTCATGATCCTCCTGCATCAGCTTTCCAAGATGCTTGGATTACAGGTGTGCTCTACCATACTGGCTTAATTTAAATTTTTAATGATTGAGTCCATGTATATATTGAAGACATACTGATAAGTTTTCACAAGTTATCAACTGAATTATAAAATTATATATTTCAGAATTTTTGATACTTTTTATTTTTAATAACTGAAAATTATGTAGAATAAAAAAGTATTTACCACACAATTAGAAAAACTTTAACATTGTTCCATATTTTCTTCAGATACTTTATTTTTTTTAAAGAAATCAAATATTGCATATACAATTGAAACTGCTTTTACATTTTCAGTGGCAACTGGGGTTCTTTTCTTTACGGCTATCATGAGGATTCAGCATAAATTCCTAAGAACACATAGTCTTAGATAAGGAAGACTTTTGAGGGAAAGGGAAAACTCACAAGACAGCAAGCTACAAATGCATGGAGTCCTCCAATATCTCTATCATCACTTGGAAATACATGCAAGGACCAGGGTATCTGCTGGATGTGGACATGGTGTAGATTCTTTTTGAGTGGAAAACCTGAGCTCTCTGTGAGTCTCATATCTCACAGGACAAAGTAATTTGGCTTGGACTGCATTAATTTCCTAAATTATTTGGGAATAAATTGATGGATAATATGTAATCTTTTCATCTATTTATATGCCAAATCTCTCAAATTAGCATGTTTTCTTCAATAATTTGTAATATATAAAAGCTCTTCATTTTAATCCTAAGTGTCTTATACTTTTCATTGTTGTCAAGTGAAATCTGTATTGTTATATTTTCTCATTGCTGCTAATAATAGGACATAGTGAATTTTCATAATTTCTTTTAGTATCTTACAAAGTTACTTAACTTTTTAATTAACATCATGATTTTTCTGCAGCATTTTTGGATTATTCATACAGTGATAATTCTGTTTCTTTATAATCTGTAGGTACTCCATTTCTTTTTCTTGACTTATTTAACTCTCTGGATAAGAACTTCAGTACCCTATTAAATAGAAGCAATGATAATCATTAATCTTGTGTTATTGATGATTTTTAAAAGAACACATAGAATGTTTAATTTTTAAGTATGATTGTTGCTCGTGGTAAAGGCAGTGTTAATAGAGGCTATTTTTTTTTTTTTTTTAGCTCTAATTGGGTTCAGGCTCACTTTGAAGTAATTAACATAAAGATCATTTACTTCCACAAGTGAAGGGGTTTGGGCACAATAAGGTTAAGTAATTTGCCCAAAGTCATATGGAGGAGCTAAAATTTGATTGAGAGTGGGTTCCAGAGTCCACATTCTTATCTAATATGTTATACTAACTTGAGATATTATTTACCAGCTATAGAAGATTCATTTGCTACACTTCACTAACCTCCTACACACATACTAAACAACAAGGATCTTAAGAACAAGGGATTCATCTGTTTACTCACTACTACATATAGAGTGTCTAGAATAGTGCCTACACCTAGTAAACATGCAACAATTACTTAATTGACTGATTTTGAGCAGATTAAAGAAGTTTTTAAAAACCAAGTCATAATTAAAATCATAGAATAACAACGTTCTTGAAATGTGAAAAACTTGATAGCTATATTCCTATCCTGCATTTTATAAATGAGAAGTTTGCCTAGGGATAGATACTTATAATGCAAGATGAAAAGTTTATGAATATTATGAATATAATAGAGATAAAGAGGAAGGGAGGGAGGGAGGGAGGAAGGAAGGAAGGAAGGAAGGAAGGAAGGAGAGATACAGGAAAAAAGGAAGGAAGGACCAAACACACAAAGGAACAAAGAAAAGAAACAGTAGGTCTGTGGAGATATATAGATGTAAGTTCTACTGCTATTCAGTATTTTGGAAAACATTTTTAGAGATCTCTGGGACAAAAGATATGGGGAAAGTACTTTCCTGTGATGTTCATGGCAGATGGCACTAAAGATTGTAGCATGATTTCTCTTGGAAATTAAACTTGACTTCACCATCCTCTCTTTATATAACATTCCAGATATCCATTTCTGTGTCAATGTAATTAAGATCTTGAGATAAAACTTATTTGCCATACCTTGCCCAAATAAATATTCATTCTTATTTCCTACCTTGGTCAGTTACCATGGTTCATTATTTCCAAAAACCTATGACTTATTTCATCATAGGAAAAGAGCCACAAACATGACTTTTTAAAAATGGTAATTATGTGTACTTTCTCTGTTCTGGGTACAGTAAATAGCCCATTTTAATGCATTGTCTCTGTCCTCCCTCAAGCAGGCCCACTTTGAAATCCAATAAAAAAGCCCATGATAACAATATTGTAAGTATTTTTGGAATGATGGAATTGAGGAACAGATTGTTCAAATGAGTTGCACAAGTGCATATAAACTAGTATTACCACTAATAGTAAAGACAAAGAAAAATATAAGAGAATGGACAGAAAGAAATGTATACTCATCCTATCAAATACTTCTGCCTCCTTCCTCTTCCATCATAACTACTATTCATCATCCTCAGTCACTAAACCAATGGCAACTGATAATTCCATATAAAGTCTTATTTTTACTTTAAAAAATACTTTTCAGTAGTACTTATGAAATTCAACATAATTAACTCTCTGAGCTGGTCTACAAATTCTCTTGTCTGTAGAAAAATTTTATGGCTCCATTTATATTTACTGAGGTCTGTTTTTGTTCTTATCAGTCTCCCTATTTCCTATCTTTTGTTAGTCCCTTTTGCTCCTATAATTCAGTACGTGAAGCTGGGTAATTTACATAGGAAGAAAATTTATTTCTTACAATTATGGAGACTGTGGAGTCCAATACCAAGATGCTGGCATCTGGCAAAATGCTCTTGCTGCATCAGTCTAGGGCAGAAGGCAACAGGGTCAGAAAGGATGAGCAAGAGCAACAGCAAGGGAGGATCAAAGTTGCTCCTATAATATTGCACTATCCAGATAACAAACCAACTCCAGTGACAACCACATAAATACAGTCATGAAGGTAGAGGCAACATGACATAATCACCTTTTCTTAGGTCCCACCTCACAACACTGTCCCATTGGGGATTAAGTTTCCAACACATGAACTTTGGGACACGTATTTAACCTATGGCATATCCTTATTTTGGATGGAGTTGGAGAAAGTAATGCTAAGTGAAGTTAGCCAATTCCCAAAATCCAAAGGTCGAATGATCTCTTTGATATGAAGATACTAAGTTATAAAGGCAAGAGAGAGGGAATGAGAGGAATGAAAGAGTTTTAAATAGAACAAAGAGGGGGAAGGGAGAGGAGGGGGGAAGGTGATAGGAATAATGGCAGACTGAGTTATCCATGATTACCCTAAATACATGTATGAAGACACAATTGTTGTAAAAATACTTTATATTAAACCAGCAACTCGAAAAATTGTGCTCTTTATATGTAATATGAAATGAAATGTACTCTGCAAACGTGTATAACAAATTAGAATAATAAAAATATTTTTAAAAAAGAAATATTTCCTCTTTATATATCTAGTTTCTTAAAGCTAATAAACTGGTAGTGATGCTTAACAACTATCACAGAGAAACAAACATCCAAACATCGCTTATTTTCAAGATAAAATGTGTACCTCCAAAATGAACTAAGGAGGCCCTAGCCAGTAAAAACATTTCCCTTTTGTCTTTGTTGTTTGTAATATACAGTATATACCTTGACTTAAAGCATGTTCATTTTTATTCAACCACTGAGCCACATCCCCAGCCCTATTTTGCATTTTATTTAGGGACAGGAACTTACTGAGTTGCTTAGTACCTAGCTTTTGCTGAGGCTGGCTTTGAACTCGGGATCCTCCTGCCTTAGTCTCCAGAGCCACTGGAATCACAGGGATGCGCCACCACTCCCTGCTAGCATATTCATTTTTTAAAAAAATATTTATTTATTTGTTTTAGTTGTACACAATTTATTTATTCTTACGTGGTGCTGAGGATCAAACCTGGGCCGCGTGCTAGGTGAGTGCTCTACCGCTGAGCCACAATCCCAGCCCTCATATTCATTTTTATTAGCACTAAAAAATTGAATTTTTAGTAGGCCTTTAATTAATGTTTAATAGTTTTATTGTTTATGTTCATTTCTATCTTTAATAAAAGCTATATGTATATATGCATATCTATCTATCTATCTATGGCTATATGTGTATATGTGTGTACAGATATATATATTCAACAGAAATAATTTAAGGGAAATCTAAAATATTTTAGAACCAGTTAATATAAAATATATATCCTGATGTATTTTATTTGGTGACCATAATGAGGCAAGGGATTCTTTTATTTAGGGTCTGATCTGTAGGCAAACTACTATAACAGTAAACAAAATTCAAAATTATACATCAAAATAATTCTAACACTTTGCCTGCTTTATAATTTTTGTGTGTGTGCTAGATACTGAAACCAAGAGCATTTTACCACTGAGCTAGATCCCCAGTCCTTTTTTACTTTTCATTGGGAAACAGGGTCTCACTAGGTTGCTAAGGGTCTTGCTAAATTGCTGAGGCCAGCCTGGAACATGAGTTCCTACTGTCCCAGCCTCCTGACTTGCTAGGGTTACAGGCATGTGCCATTACATCTGGCTGTTTTATGATTTTTATTCAAAAACTGAAATCATTTTTCCATATACTACCTAAACGTTTATGTAGGCATTCCACAGGTGTTTTCAAACTTTCCATGTGTAACTACTGTGGAGGATGTGGAAACAGACAAGGGCAGTATTATTCCAAGAAAAGTATTCACCAAGGATTTAAAGCAGTATATAAAAATAATAATGAGATAAGTGAATCCTCTCAAATTAAAGTTAGCAATAGAAAATTGTTGCCAAGGCAGTATTTTTTAATATGTCAACCATATTTTACTTTTTTCAAAGAATGGAATGTTTGTGTTACTCTGTCAATGACATGTTATTGAAACACTGTGGCAAACTCTAAGGAAAGGAAAGCAAACTTTGCAAAAGATAAATATTAGGGAAATGGACTTGTCAGATTAAATTTTTAAACAGTAATTTCAATCCTTCCTTTTCCTCTAGGGACTTACTTTAATTTCAGGAAGGCTAGGCTGTTGCTTTACCTAAAACTCACATTGTATTTTTCTGCTTATTTAAGAAAAGACTCAATGTAAGATTTTATTCTTAAAAATAAACAAATCAACCTGTTTATCACAAAAACCCCATTCTTAATGACCAAATTTAGCATTTGCCCTGCTGATTCTTCCTGAAAAAAAAATTGTTTTCTGAATATTGTATCCAGAAAGATATAGTTGTCCCAGAATGTCCATGAGGGATTGGTCCCAGGACTTCCTGTGTATACCAATGTCTATGGATGCTCCAGTCCCTTGTATAAAATGACATAGTTTTGCCTATAATCCATTCACATCTTCTCATGTGCTTTTTCATCTCTAGATTATTTATGTTACTTAGTACAATGTGAATGGTATGTAAATAGTTGTTATATGATATTATTGAGGGAATAATGGCAAGGAAAAAAAAGTCTGCAAACATTCAGTACAGATGAAAGCATCTTACATCTGACTATATAGTACACCAATTAGCTTCAAGGGGAACAATGCTCAAAAAGTTGTGGAGAGAGACAGGACCTGTGAAAGGGTAGGAGACCACAGCAAGGTGTAACTAGGCTCACTTTATTTGTGTGGATGCAGTGTAACGCTTGGTAAATTTAAGTTTTGCTTTTCAGATCTTCCTGGATTTTTTTTTTTATTTCAGTATTTTTGGTCTGTGGTGGATTGATCCAGTGGATATGGAACTAATGGAAAGAGGGCTGACTCCTTGGTTTAAGAAGCAATTTTTAGAGTGTAATATATGGGATGCAAATTTTGTGAATGTGTGTGTATACTTGCACTTAAGAAAGGTTTAAGTCATTGAGCTTAGATTTGTAAGTTGGGAATTTGAGCATCTAACTTCCACACTGTAGCACACTGCCTCCCCTTGTGCCGATCATCTCCCCATCACTTAATCAGTTCCTCATTCTCTCTCCATGCTCGCTTTAATTGCTGTTCTTCAGAAAGTTTCCTGAATGCTTCCTTTATGTAACACTCATCAGTTGCAATTATTTATTTAATAACATTCTTTTCTTAATAGGCTATGAACTCCACAAGGGTCAGGATATTTTCTGATTGACTATTTGCTATATTTCCAGAATGAATTAGATTAGCTAGTAAGTTCCTAAGTATTTGTAGGAAGGAAGGAATGAAAGAAGAAAAGGAAGGAAGTAAACATTTGTCATTCCCCTGATATTCTATAAAAATAATTTAAATGTCTGATTCCATCATTTTCTTTTTTGGTTAAATTGGGAGAAATTTGTTTTTCCTAAAGTTCAGCTTCCTCATGTAAACCAGGTTTTTCATGGAATGTAAAAGTACCTTAAACTCTTGTAAACTTTTATGAATGGAAGAAATACATTATTTCTGTTGTAAGTCATCAAATTTTGGTATATTATAATAATGCCTTTATACTAGCCAAACACCAAGAAATTGTTAACTTAAATTCTGATTGTTCCACGACTCATATCCAGAGTTGCACTCATGTCCTGATTTCTCATTAACACAGGATAAATCCTGATGTAGAAAATCACATTTGGTACTATGAATTTATTTTGATGTCCCTTTCATTATACACTGATTATTTTTTAAGCAACCTATATTAAAAAATAATAATAATAACAAATGGAAATAATCTCAAGCATCATCTGTATCCATTAACAAGTATTTTAGTGTCTATTCCACAAAATGGATGCACTAATATTCCTATTTCTCTATATATTTCAAAATGTTCTTAAGCCCCTAGTTTATTTTTAGGTACACAGTTCCATTTTTGTGAATGGACTTTGTATTTCTATTTGTTTGTTACTGTTAGCTTTGAAAATACCTGATATTGGCATAGACTATGTGTCCAAAAAAGACCATGCTTTGAATTTTGTAAAAGTTGTAAAGGTTATAATGGGGCTACCTCTGACAGAAATATGGGGAATGACAAGAAAAAACAAAAAGACAGTTGCAGAGTAGAGAAACAGAATCCTTTACATTCCTCCTAATGTGAAATTAACCAAGTGCAATGCAAGCAGCAGAATCACTTTTAGGTTCAGTAATGTGGCATGGATATATGTTATTAAGGGGGAAGATCCTCTGAATAAACAAATGTTAAGGGAAGTCCTGCTTTTTCCCCTAAAGTAACTCATTTAAATATTGATGTATGGATTACAGCATGTAATTATGTATATTTAACTACTTTAGATACTAATTTTAATGGAAAAAATCTGTGAACAATTTTACTCTCTTACTAATCAATGTGAATTATCAAAATTTCAAATATGGTTAAGGGGTACATAGTACATTGAGTCCTCAGAGATAGAAAAGGTGTTGGTGCTTTCTCTTGCAGTTTAGGGAAAGGAATGAACATATACTAACTAAAGGTTTCATAGAAAATATTATTTTAAACAATTAATTTCTTATCAACACTGTTCACAGCAAAACTCCGGGAGTCCTGCTTTGATCCAGGCAACATAATGAATGGCACCAGACTTGGGATGGATTATAAGTTAGGATCAACAGTCACCTATTACTGTGATGCTGGCTATGTTCTTCAAGGTTATTCGACACTTACCTGTATTATGGGAGATGACGGAAGACCTGGATGGAATAGAGCTCTACCCAGTTGTCATGGTAAGAAACATACTTTTTTTCCTGCAGAGTTTTTTTTTTTTTCTTTGTTCTTTCTTTTTTTTTTTTAATTAGAAAAAAAAGTCAAGAAATGTTTAAAGCAATATCTGTACCTATAACCATTGTACAGGTAATGAAGAGATTTTATTGAGGATTTGAAAATTAAAATCAATAAAAAAATAGTTTTGGAAAAGTTCTTATTTTACCAAGTGTCTCTAAAATCATGTGCCTATTAATAGTAGGCAAGCTCTTTCAGAACATAGGTGTTATTTCCTATTGTGTTCATTTGTGTGCCTTCAGGACTTAAAAGCTGTGCCTAAAATATTAGGTGTCCAGAAAATACTGGTCAAGCAAATGAAGATTAAGCACAATGAAATTGGCATTGCAATAGATTTAGATAAATTCAATAACTTAGAATGAGATGGGTATCAGTATTTTAAACGCACGATTGAAGACAAGAATAGTATGAATATTCTTTGTATCCAAACAGTGTTATGTTAAAAGGTGTTCTATATATGTAATATTAAATGTAATGAATGCTATTATTATATATACAACATTGAATAAGAAAAAAGAATTGGTGATGAATCTTTATCTGAAATAAGGATATAAAAGAATATACAATTCTCCTAAGAGCTGAGTGTCTAAAGGAGAATTAATTAATACTGCAATATTTAAAATCGCACACTTGCATATAACTTTATATAAGGATACAGTGGAAAAGAACATTGTAGGAAGGAGAAAAACAGTGATATCACTGTAAAAGGTTACTACAGATACCCTCACTGGTTGAATGATCCTAATACGTTATTTGGGGGAAATGTCTGTTTTAGAAATAAGTATATTTAATCCCAAACAGTAGTTGGGAAAAAAAAAAAAAAAGGCCAGGGTCAGCTCTGTGCTTTTATTCAATTATTTATTGAGTATATCTAATCGTGAGTTAAACTTACATAATTTGTAAGGTTATTAGGAAATTGTATTAAATAACTTAACTATAGCACTTGCTTCTTTGGTAATTATTGTACATTTAGTTTCCTAATCAGCATTATACATATCTAATTGTTTTTGCTCACAGTAATTACATACAGGACTGGCTGACTTTTGGATATAAAAACTTATTACTTTAAGAGACAACATTAGTGTTTAATGCATGTGTAAGAGAGTTAGAAGGATTTATTGCTCATAAAGACAAATTATTTTAAGATAAATTTTATAGTTTATCTACATAAAATATTCATATGATTATAAGAAAATATACAAAACGCTTTAGTTTTAATGCAGTGGTCATCTGCCTTACTCCTATCCTGTGTTTCACTAGAAGCTGATTCTTCTGATAATTTCTATTTGCCATTTATGGTCCCATCATGAGTACACATAACATGAAACTGAATAATAGCTACTGATTTCATGATGTAAAAGACAATTATATAATATCCATAGCTCCTCTCTTCAGTATTCTGGAGTTACATTCTTTTTGGTTATTCTAGTGATTGCTTTTGTCATTTGTTAATATGTTTATTTCTCTATTTTTAATTTTATCAATGTTTGAGACTTTGGTGGCTGGTCCTCTACATATTTTTGTGATAGATTTTATCCTACAATAGGAATCCCAACTAACGTCTCTGAGAACATAGCCAGGAAATTTTGTCAGATCAGTAGGCTTTGCTTTAAAATGCTTAAGTAAGGAGGTGGCTATTAGACTGTGATTCCTGAATGCCAAAATAAGGAAAGATCTTTGTTTGTTTATTTTTTTTTTATTTTTGTATTGCTGGGGATTGAACCAAGGACCTTGAACTATTTATGTTTAATGTAAAAGTCAACACCAACATGATCAGTACCTGCAAATTCTATGAACACAACTACAGTTTGCTTTTTCTTTGATCATTTGTAGTTTTACTCTAGAAAAGCTTAAGTTATGTGAGATCATGGGCTACATTTTCCTGTCTGGCTTGTGACACTTTAATTGTATACTAACTTCTTTGTAAAGATTTGTTAACTTGAACTGATGATAAGAATGTACAAAGTTTGACTATTTTTGAAGTTATGTTTTTTATCATTGTTTAGGATTAAGTTTACATTTTAAATCTGGAAAAAGAAATATTTAAAAAGCTTAAGTTGGACACTGGACGGTTACATTTGTCAAAAGCAGATCCAAAATGAATGCATCCTGTCATAAGTCTTGCTCAGTGATGAGAAACCCTGCAGTGTTTCCACATATCAGGAGAATGTCACATTTCTTAAAAGATAGCAGAACATCATATCTGTACCAACATTTACGTTACAATTTTAAAATTTTATTAGAAAACAATGATTCTTTTTATTTTTGTTCTTAGAAATGTATCTGCTGAAAATCTGTTTGTTAATAGATATACAGGATTAAAGTAGAACTCATGTCATTTTTATCCATAACTTAGCTGAATATTAGGAAAAGGCAATAAAACACAAATGGTGACAGATTTCATATATACTTTCACTTCATGAAAGTCCTTCCTCTCAACACTGTTGATTAAATGACATACATTTGGAATGATGTATTCAAACCATATCAGTTTGTTAAATATTTTACAAACAGAAGCATGGCATCTAGAATAAGATGAAATTGAAGATTTCCACTTATTTTTGACATCCTACTTCATCTTTATCCTTAATATTCTTTACTTGATTTATTTCATCTAATGGTGCAGCTAAGCCCTCACTCAAAGACCCAGCTATCTTTTATCTCTTAACCTTTCTCCTATTTATTTTTCCTTCTTTTGATCCTGATAAAGTAGATACAGTACCTTGTGAACACAACAGAGTGATCTTTAACATATATACATCAGATTATATCAGTATTTACTCAAAATCCACCAATGGCTTCTCAAATCATAATAAATCCCAAAGCTCTATTTTGTCCTCCTGTATACAACCCCAACTTCTTACTGTCCTCTCCCTTTACCACACTCCTTGAATAACACTGGCCTCCTTGATGTTTCTTCAAGCACTTATTATACTTCTGATTCAGAGCTTCTACACTTGCTGCTCTTTAACATGGAATATTTTTACCTCAGCTCTCTGGCTGGCTAGTTCTTTCACGTCCAGGCTTTTGCACACTTGCCTTCTTATTAGAAAAACCAAAATTTCTATTTACCTTCCCCAAGTTCCCCAAAGTTCCCAGGATGGAATCAATACCCATATATAAAATTGTAACCACATATCCTTGAAAAGAGAGAGAGAGAGAGAGAGAGAGAGAGAGAGAGAGAGAGTTCTCTGATGTATGTAAAGCTTGATGTATGTAAAGCTCATGTACTTTTACGGCCTCAGAACTTTGAAAGGTAAATCACAAAATTTAAGAGTATGATCCATAATACCAATATATTGTTCTTTTTAAAATAATTATTTAAAAATTATACATAATAGTGGGATTCTCTGTGACATATTTGTTCATACACGTTGCATAAATTGATTTCTTTCATTCCCCCATACCTACCCTTTCCTTCCCCTCCTCTCTCATGTACCAGCTTTCTCTAATCTACTTGTCTCACTTCTGTTTTCATTAGGTGTCTTTTAATTCCTTTATTCTCTCTAACTTATGTATATGAGTGAAAACATACAGCCCTTGACTTTCTTAGCCAGCTTATTTCACTTTGCATGATGTTTTCTAGTTTCACCCATTTTTCTGTAAATCTATAATTTCATTTTTCTTTATAATTTAGTAAATTCCATTGCATATGTGTGATATGTATATATATAATCATATTTTATTTATCCATTTATTTTTTGACAGAAACTTAGCAGTACAATTCATAATAGCCAAATTATAGAAACAATATGATATTATCAATCCTTTCCATTGCGGTAGTATACAGTATAAGACCTTAAGAATGAACATACTTGGCCTGTTAAAGAACCACTAGCTTGCAAAATTTCCAAAGAAGTGATCATATACCATTTGTTCATTGCTTTTTTTTTACAGGCACTTTTAAAAGTACCATTTGTATTCCTGTAAATATTAGGCATTAAAACATGAATTCTACATAGTCCTTGTCCTGAGAGAGCTTACAATCTAATGAGATACAGACAGGAAAGTCTATTGCTAACAATAAAACGGAATTCTGTGAGTGTAGTGGAGGGGCATCTAACAAGTAGCAAAGAGCCTTTATATCTCAGTGTAACTCCCTAAAGTGGGAACTATTATTATTATCATTTCTAAAATGAGGAAAACAAGATAGAGAGACATTCAGTTACTTGCTCAAAGTCACACATGCTTAGCATTCTTATTGTGAATACATTATTTTAGTCACTACCCTACATGTAGGCTGGTTAATTCTGTAAAGGACAGTGTACTGACCTTTTCTGTTTATAGACCCTAAGAGTACAGATATATTTTAATTGGTTTCTTACTCCATTTTGTACTAATATAACAGAATACTTGAGGTTGATATATATATATATACCAGAATCAATTTTTGTAGTTCTAGAGTCAAGGAGCCAATATCTGACAGGGGCCATTTTACTGTATGATTCCCTGCAGAAGGGCAAGAGGGCATGAGAGACAGAGACAGAGGAGAATGTAAAGGGTCTAAACACATCCTTTTATCAGGAACTCACTTCTGAAATAAATAACCCGCCACTATGATAAGAGCACTAATCTGTTGATGAAGGCAATATCTCATGACCCAATTATTTCATGAAAGTTCCTCCTCTCGACACTGTTGATTAAATTTCTAAGAAATACATTTGGGGTGATGTATTCAAACAATAGCAGTTTGTTAATATTTTACAAACTGAGGCATGGCATCAATGATAAGAGATGAAACTGAGGGTTTTCCACTTATTTTTGACATCCTACTTCGGACTAAGTATGGAAATTAACACAAATTACTATAAAAAAACTGATACAATTCTTCACCTGAAATGCATTTTTACATTTCATCTCAAAGGCAATTTTGGGCAGAATACTAAGGCCTTAATAAATATGCTCTGCCTGTGCTAGCACTGTTCTTTTGAAAAAAAAAATTTCAATACCTTCATTTCATTTGTGCTGATATAAGTCATGGATGATGGGAAAAAAAATAACTCAGCCACTGATGACCTTTAAATTTGTTCAGCTTACATAAACACAAATATGCTGTGATTAGACATCTACTAGTCATCTGGCACTGTTCTCTATTTACCCTCCAACCACACGTAGAATGATAAAAGCATTTAAGAGGAGAGCACTCTTACTCTATCAACAGAACAGAAAGCTTTGAAACAAAAAACCCCAAAAAATGGACTTTGCATTTCCCACTTCAGAATACTCTGTAATTAACAAACTCATATGACCTCTGACTTTAATAAAACCATATTATTTGTTCCTAAATGCATGATTGAAGACTTGAATAGTACTAATATACTTTGTATTCAAACAGGGTTATGTAAAAAGAGGCTCTATACGTGTATTATGAATTGTAATGCATTCTATTATTACAAATACAACAACTTTGAATAAAAAGTAAATAACTGAGCTTTTATTATCAGATCTTCTGTTTAAAAGGATGACTTGCCTTGGACTAGAATACTTATTTCAAATGTCCTTGAGGTACACAAAAATCTTTTGAGATATGAAAAAAGTTTGGAGACCCCCTCCATTATGAATACATATGGAGATTAGTCTAAAATATTGAGCCATTTAGCATTTGATGTCATTTAAATGTGTGATATAATGAAACCACATAGATGAAAGATTCATAAAACAGAGGGCCAGTGGTAAGTTATTTCTGAGTGTCATCAAATATTTCACCAGCAGCACATAGTAAAGTAATTCACAGATATAATACACAGTTATGTATCAGAACCATGTTCTGTAGTAAAGAATATGTGTTTTGTATTGAAAAAAAGTTAAGGAAGCATCAGGATAAAACCTTAGTACATTTCATTTTCATGTAATAGAGGTAAAACTATTATTTAAAAAGAAACAAGAAGGAAAGCTAATGTTATTGAGCACCTGCTATTTTCCAGGCACTCTTAACATGCATTATGTCTCCAGTTTGTGTCAAGCATACTAGTCTAGAGAATCATTAACATTGTTATAAATAAATTCCTGCTGCTATGGATTTTGGAGCATACTATGTAGAAGTATGCAATCTGATTGCAAATCAGCGTTTATAATTCAAAGCACATTATCATGTTACCACTGACTCAAGCCTCCTATTTAAATCATGACACAAGATCCCTTATTGTACTAAGATGTCCCCAACTCTCCAGGACCATGTAGTCTGTATGTAAGGCAGACCTGAAATGTACCTTCCTAATATATCACCAGTTTTTACAGACAAATTGAAAAAAAAAATGTATTCATACAGAAAGCTGAATTATCCCAGTGATTCTCTTCTTTTTTTTTTCCTCTTCATTCAATCTTTATTTGTTAAATAAACAAAAAAGTAAACTACAATTTTTAAAGGTTTTCTATGTGCCAAGCATTGTGCAAAGTCATAGTCTTCTCTTCTTGTATTTTTCACAGCAACACAATTAAGTATCTATTATTCTTGATTTGTAACCCAAAGCCTGAGTCTTCCAAAGACTACTCTGCTGGGCCCAACATCACCCGACTTAGGAAAGACTAGGCTCTACCCTGGCTCTGTCAGACTCTGTATTGACAGGGTATTTAAAGGGACATAGAGAAAAGCCATCTGACCATTAGTGAGGTCAGAAAACCCTTCCCAGAGAAATTAACACTTAAGGTAAAGTTTCAAAAGGAAGAGCTGGAATAGGCAAAGGATGGAGGCAAGGCCTGCTGGCCTGAAGGAGCAGCATGTGTGAATTATTGGGATACTAACATTTCCATAAAGACAGAAACTCAGGCCTTTTGTGCTTTTGTTGTTGTTGTTGTTTTCAAGTTGCTAGTTTTATATAAAGTATTTTCACAACAATTGTGTCTTCATACATGCACTTAGGGCAATGTTGGCCAACTCATTCTACCATTATTCCTATCCTCTTGCCCCCTTCCCTCCCTCTCCCCTCTTTGTTCTATTTAAAGTTCTTTCATTCCTCTCATCAGCCATCCCTTGCCTTTATAAGTCAGTATCTTCATAACAAAGAGATCATTGACCTTTGTTTTTGGGGGATTGGCTAACTAGTGATTCTCTTCTTTTGGATCAAAAAAAGTAAAGTATGTAACAGTGACTGTGTCATGGCAAGATTCAATTATATTGAGGTAATAAGACAAGAGATCTAAGGGTAGCCAAATCTTTACTTATGCTGTGAAACAAAAACCCTTACAAACAGAACTCATTCTAAAAAACCTAGAAACAATTTTAGTATTGAATACACATATCTAGAATACAATAACACATATTCCAGGCAGTCTGCAAAAGATACTTCAAATACTGTTCAGAATCTCACACTGTACAGTATAGTAACAGAAAGAAAAATTAAAATTGACCATGTTTACTTGAGAGACAAATTGATGTATCTTGTCTCCTGCATACCTCATGTGACACCTTCAGTTAATTTCAGAAATATGTGTTTACAGTTTCAGTGGCCAAAAGATTGGTGACCTTGCACTATAAAATCAGAAGGTCCTGCCTATTGTGTTTTCAAGGAGACATCCTTAAGGAGGGAAGTAGGTTGTTTTTTTTTCCCTTGGTTAAATAAAGAAAATATCCCCAGTTCACATTTGTGCTCCAATCAGCAAACCATTCACTCTGAGATTCCTTAGGGGGAGATATGCCTGAAAGAAGACAAAATAGAGCTCTCTGTGCAACAAGAGAATTTGATCCCTAATCTCAAAACACAAATCTTGTGAATTAGAAGGAAGTAGAGTTAGTGAATAAAGTCAAACCATATTTAGGCTGTGTTTCTAAATGCCTCAAACCGAAGTTCCAAAGTGCATTTTAGAACTTTCTTATTCAGATAAGAACTGATATATTCTGTTAGGAAGACAAAAGAACAAGAAAGAAGGGGTCCTCTAACATAACTATTATCTTTTAGGTCTTCTTGGGCCAAAACAACAATCTCTGAACAAAATTATTTTGGCAAGAATAAAGAAAGAATGATAAAAAGAAATAAAGGTGGTCTGGGACTGGGAGTACTATAAATAGTAGGGGATTCTAAAATCTTTCTACACACTGAAATGGATTCCTTATTACAATTAACTTTTTAAGTGAATAAGATCAAATAAAAGCACATAGGCTTGAAGAGGATATCAGTTATATTTAGAGATACTTAAAGATCTAGTTAGATAAAGTACATAAAAAGTATATAATTTAAAAAACACATGTTTGATGTATGTGCTTCTTAATTAGTGCATTAAATTGGAAGTTCTAGCAGCAGGCCTAATAACTACAGCAATTTTCAGTAGTGATGAGCATGAAATATTTCAAGGCATCTGCAACTATTATAATGTTAATATAAAAATATCTGTGATTTATATTAGTGACAAACTCCCCATTACTTGTAATACCACTGTCCTTTGTGGCTTCTATTCATAAGTAAAGGGAATGTCAAAATTCATTCTGGAAAAACATTGAATTAGGATTTAGAGAACATATAGACATTTTTTTCCCCCACCAATTTCACAGAACAAGGAAAAGAGCCCTTGAATTATAAGAATATGAAGACTATGGTCGGATTATGCTTCCTTTTTCTGGTAGTGTTGACTCTTGTTTTCTCCTGGACTTCTAAGGACTGCAAAGAAGTAGAAGCCACATCCAAAATGACTTTCAGCAGCTAAGCAGTGACCTCTGTGCCTTGAGAAAAAAGCTGAATGGAAGTTGTGGCTTCCCCTTCCTCTGGGATGGAGTATAGTACTCTGTTCTTGATCCTTACAGAAAATTAAGAGGGGAAAATAAAAACCATGAACTACTCCTACTATGGTGTGGTGGTGCCCTGTGTAGGGTCACAGAAACATTTCTCTCTCCCTCTCTCATCCACTCCCCATCCCCAACGTGGCAGATTTTGAACATTCTCCCTACCACTTCTTGTAAGCTTTGTACCTTCCTGGGATTGATGAGGTTAGTTCATCTTCTTAAGTACCTAGGAAAGCCTCTTTATTAAGCCAAAGAAAATTCTGGAATAGGTCAGGACAGTTCTTTAATTCATTTTACCTAAGCTTATACTGTACACCTGATCTGACAGACACTTTCTGTTCCAGTTCCAGTTTATATTTTCCCCTCTTCCACAGGTAGTCAACCAGTAAATAAGGAAGCTGAAATTTAAATCAAAACCTTTCTATTTTGAAGTATTGAGTTTTAAACTGTATTTTGTTATGTTATCCCAAGCAAAGGGTTTTTAAATTTTATGAGTTTTACATTCCAAGTATTTAGTAAATAGCAAGATTATAATATAGCATATTGTATTATTTTTCCTAACATGACATATATTTTTTGGAAATCTATATTGATACACTATTGTGCTAGAGTCAGAGGTTCAAATAGTGTGCAAAAAGACATGGAAACTTTGACTTAATAGATTCCATAGAGTAGAGTTAGACACAGGCATTGATCAAAGAGCCATACAAATAAAAACGTAATTACAAACTATAATCCTTTTCCTGAAAATATTTGATGAAATGTTGTATAGTAGGTACTTTTGAACAACTCTGGAATTCAAGGAAGACTTTCCTGAGGAAAAGATGTTTGAGATTTAGTAGGAGTTAAATTACTACAGAGGTTGTTTTTTTTTTTTTTTTTTCCTCATCTAACATCTTTTTTATGCTAACGTATCAACTGTTTTAAATAGTTTTCTTTTTAAATAAAAACAGACTGTTATCATTAAGGAGCAAGACTCAGAGAAAAATAGCTAAGTGATTAAGGGAATTTTATTTTCAAAAACACCAATAATTCGATTTAAACCATTTTAAATAATTGCCTTCCCATGGATGGTTTATTGCACAATCACAGATTAGTGACTAACATGGTATTGGGAGTAAAGAAGTGAACTGAAACCTCATGGGCACTGGAATTCTCTGAGGGATGATGAAAACAGTATGAAATTAGTGTGTTGTTTATATAAGTACTTAGTATGCTAAATACCACTTGACTTTATACTTTTAAAAGGTGAGTTTTATGGAATGAGAATGATGTATTAATTTTTAAGCATAAAGTAAAATATGAATGACATATGTATCATAGGTCACATACTCTAAACTTACTATTTAATAACAGACTTTGTATATGTCACAATTAAAGATCTATCTAGCTAATGGAAGTATTTACAGCCCTTCACTATAGACTCTTCTTTCTCTGACATCATGTTCTCTGATGGAAGATTTGGCTCAGAAAATACTGAGGGATGAAGGTTATGCCTGCCTAGACAGCAAAATCAATGAATGAGTCCAGGCAAGCAGTGAGGTGACAGATGTAGAAGCTCATATACAACTAAGTTGACTTCTTGAGTCATTGAAATGTTTTATGAGCCATTTATTGCCACATTATGATGACATTTTTTAGTATTAAAATGCGTGGAATTAACTCATTAGAAATGGAGAATGATTTTGCTTTGTAAAAAAATTTTTGGGGGAGGAATGAGGCAATAGAAAACTCATGGCAATATTATTCTTACTTTTTTTCTAAATAAGTAAATATGAATGTATCAAAAATAATGCAGAGTAAAATGAAAATTAAATAAGACACTTAGTGTAATGATTTATAAATTAAAGCAGTATTTGCTACCATTATGATAAAATAAGATTGGAGGATTATCATCTAAGGCAGATAACAAAATGAAGTACTTATGCTTATATAGAAGACATAATCAGGAGCATAAAGGAATGGCTGGATACTTAGAGTAATTTTCACTAAACTCAAGGTTTTGAACACAAGAGAAAAAAGAATAGTAATTTTGATCTCAAGATCAATACTGGTAATAATAGCTGTCTACATTCAAATAAATATCAGACGGTTTAAGGATCAGAAAAGGCTTTGTCTTTAAAAAATGCTCCATGTGAGATATAATTTCCAAACACATTCTCTACAAGGATTTATGATTTGTGACATTAAATCAGGTTATATCAGGGCATAAGTAATTTGCTAGATGCATACCAGCAGTTTTGTAAGGTACAGCAGTTCATTCGAACTAAAGGAGCCACAGGTCATATCTAGTAAATTATTGATTTAATATACCACATTGCTCTTTTGTGACCTACAAGAAGTCATCACTTTTAGAAGTACCTCAGTTGCTTTCTGAGAATAATTTATACATTATATAAAAATCTTCAATGTAGTGTATATTTGAAAGTAAATTATATATTACACAAGTGAAGAGATAGATATATAATTGTAAGTAGCTTAAGGCTATGTGGCATATATTATAAAGTTTCTAAGACATTCAAGTAGTATCTCTTCCATATAAATGATTTGATAGTCTTCTCTTTCACTCAATGCTAATGTACCTCTTGTTCTTACTTGCCTTCAGTCCTCCTTCTCCATCCCACAGCCATACCTCTGCTCAAACTACAGGTAGAATGTCATTTTCCTCAGATGACTAGAAACCATAAATCCTCGTTCCATCTCATGCTCTGATTTCTCTGGAACTAACACATCTATCAACTGTTTCAGTGCATGCATAATTCAGGAGTAAAGCAAGCATAGATACAGTTTAATTGGATCATGGATGCATTTTACTTATACAAATCAAATCATACAAATTCATTCAAAACAGGATTTTTAAAAAGTAAACAGAGAACAAGAAAAATAATAAAAAATTAAACTGTGTGGGTAATTTCAGTCACTCAGTGGTGATATACCTCAGACTGGCAAAAATGTTAGCATGGATTTGCTACTGTGAATTAGAGTAGCAAATCAAGAGAGGATGTAGAGGATGTATTGGATACTGGGTGAAATTTAAGTGATTTATCTGGGGTAACTTCAACACAATGAAACATTTGTATTATATACTAACTGGAGCATCATTTTATATTAGTCTGGTCTTACAATCACAGTTCATTTAACCATCGAAGAGACATTTATAGAGAGCCTACTTTGTCCTAAGAAGGAGGGAGAAACAATGTAAGATTTGTATGTTGGAAAAATCTCTAACAGTGGTATGAACTTTTGGTGATGAGTAATGCTAGGAGCCTACTAGAAGAGCCCACAAGGACACTATTTGGGAGAAGATAGAGAAAGGCTGATACTCTACCTGAGAGCATAAACAACAAAACAGAGTGGACCCTGAGTCAGGGAGAGAGAATAAAGAATAACAAAGAATGACAGTATTTTATAAGAAAGCTGGGTTTGATATTTTAAATATCTAAAATAATTTGGCTCTATATGCATTCATTAAATACAATTCTTTGCCACAAAATCACAATCAATTATTATCAATTACACAAACATTAGAATTATTTCCAAAATGGTAGCACAATTTGGAATCATCAGTTTGGCATCTTGCAAAATGACTTCTATGAAATGTTGCATGGAAAAAGAATGTTCCATGGTCAACCATATTAAGAGAAAGCATGACCTTCCCCAAACCTTACTAATGTATCTGGTCATATAAAAAAAGAACAGTATTTTTTTAACCTTTGTATTTCTTACACTTACATAATCAAAGCATTATGTCTTCTCATAATTTATATACTCCACAAATATGCTACTAAAATATAGATTTGTGTGCCATGTGTTATATCAAGAACATGTGAGTTCTCATGTTTAACATATTATAAAGCATATTATCTGTTTAGAGAAAATTGCTGCCAGTTTGACAAAGGAACCAAAGACGTATGTGGCATATATCAAAAACTATCATTAGTTATAAATTTGTCCATGCTGTAGGCACTGATCAGAACAGAAAATTAAGGCTACCAGTCAAAAATCAAGCTTTACCTTCAATGAATTCTGAACTCCAACTACATGTAGGTAGAAGAAGGAGGATCACAGGGGTAGAGTTCAAAGTTCGGGATTTTCTATTTTTGTTAAGACCAAAAAAGATAAAGGCTGCCCTTTTCTAGCCACTAAGATGGAATTAAAATAGAAAATGAAAGTATGAAAGGCTATTGGAGACCCACATTAGGAGAATCAGTAAAGTTATCCAGGATTAATCATTATTCCATTTTTATTTAATAAACATAAAAGAGATTATGAATGATCTCTGAGCATAATTTACCTTTATTTATGTTAATCACATACTGTATAGTTATCATCAATCACTAAATAATATTCTGTATCATTAACTATAAGTTTGTCCATGCTGTAGGCACTGATCAGAACAGAAAATTAAGGCTACCAGTTGAATAACAGAATCTGACATGATATTACCGTACAGAAATGAGATTAAGCTGCAATCTTACATATATTCATGGTTAAAAAAACCTTCATATTTATAAATTAGATTTTCAATAACAGCTGTCCTAAATGTCCATTATGCAAAATATAATATGTGAAACAAATCAAGTGTGACAGACACATACTAGTGTGTGATAGCTGAATGTTCATGACTAAGTCACAGAGCTGCACTTGAATTAAACACTCTCATTTCTATTCATACTTTCTAAATATATAAATAAGAGTTTTTTCCATGTACATTCAAAATATTATAATTTTCATTTTGGAGCACCTTAAAATCAGAAAGAAAGTTGGCATTAAACACATTACTCATTCTTGAATGATTCTCTCATCAGTAGCATTATCAGTTGAATAAAGTTATCAGTGATGAAATAAGAATACACTTGACTACTCTAATCTCAAACAATAAAAAGTGATGAGAGTGAAACATCTTTAGTTATTATCATCATTGTCAATTTGTTGTTTCTGGAAAGTTCTAAGTTTAGAATGTTTAATTCTAAGTAGTTAATACCCTTTTATTTAACATTAACAATAAAACAAGGGCAGAATATTCATTAGCCACCCTACTGAATACAATATGTTTGTGTGTTTTAAATATATTGCTATATTTTAAAACTTTCATGAGGACTCCATTAAAAGTATTGATTTTTTCAAACTGTTGCAACTCTTCCTGAGGCACCTAATAAACTACACATTGAAAACTCATTAAAGAAAAATGGATAAGATTGTAGCTCGGAGGTATACTTGTCTAGTATGTACAAGGCCCTTGGAGGAAAAAGAAAAAATCAAGCTTTACCTTCAGTGAATTCTGAACTCCAGCTACATACAGGTAGAAGAAGGAGGATCACAAGTTTGAAGTCAGCCTGCAAAAGCAAAAACGTGTCTCAAATATTTTGACAAAATGTTGGGAATGTACTTCAGTGCTAAAGTAGTTGCCTAGAATGTGCAAAGCCTTGGGTCCAATCTCCAGTACCAAAAAATAAAATAATAAAATTAAAACAAAGCCAATAATTCTATTTTTTGCTCCTGATCTTATCTCTAGACCAATGCTCTAGATTTTGCCTTTGCAAATCACCCCCTCCAATCCCTTCAGTCTCTTTCCATATTTCTTTATATACCACTTTTTTATGATAGTCTAATCTAGTTTTTACTCCTCTAATCTAGTTCAGAAGGTCTAGTTCAAAAGTTTACAAGCTTTTTCTGTAATGGGTCAAACAGTTTTGAGATTTTCTTACCAGTCCCTGTTGCATACCCTACGGTAGTTTTGTTTTGTCTTTAACTCTAAAAATAAATAATAATAATAATAATAATAATAATAATAAAGACTTTTATCAAGCCCATGAGCATCATTTGGCTTGCTGGCAGTAATTTGCAGAAAGCTGTTCAAGTTGATACTACCCTTGACACCAAAAACTCCTTTTGGTATTTGAGTGAAATAATAAATGATACTGTGTTCTTCCTGCACAAGTTCAAAGCCCAAAAGATATCACACCATTAGCTTTAATATTGATGAAAGGTAAGGGACTAACAGCGAACTTCCTACAACCTGCTCTCGGCAACTTCCCTCCAAAGACATACTCCCAAAACCTACAATGTGGGTGAACAGGCTGGTAGATACACACTACAGGCAGGATGACTCTGAACTGAAGAAAAATAGAAGTTCCTTTCCAGGGCCCACCATTCATTCTAACAACGAGCCAGAGGCAGGGCCAGCCAAAACACATATTTAGGAAAATTCCTCTACACGGAAACCATAGGCCTGGGGAAGAAGCATCCAGCTCCCTTATGTTCCAGATGCCAAGTCAACAAAGACTTCTTTTGCATTTATTAACTGTTTTACAATATCTAACCATTTGAACTCTTTTTTTTTTTTTTTTTTCTTCAGTGAAACTTTCTTGTACTTTGGCTCCCAAGAGACTTTCTCTCTAGCTACTCTTTCTTTACCTGATTCTAGATCTTTGGTGCTCTGCAGAACCTCTTTGTTAACAATATTTTTTCATCCTCCATAAAATTTTGAACAACCTCATTCATTTAAAGAATATCATAAATATGTCAATCTCCATTAGTAGCTCAGGTCTTTTTCTAAGTTTCAGATGCATGAATCCTAATGCATCTCCTGTCTTATGAATAACAGGACCACTTTGTAACAATTGTCTGGAAACAGCAGTTTCACCTTCATTTTTTTTTTATGAATACAACACATTTGGGCCTGAGGTAGCAAATAAGTCTTTCCCAAGGAACCATCAGCAACTCCTTTGATTTCTAAGTAAATTATATAAATAGATAGAGCAAAAATGGGTGAAAGTATTTATAAAACCAACATGTCCCATGTATAGAAATACTTAATTTGATAGCAGCATAATCATGCTTGAATTTGAGTAGGGGTTCAAGGTCTGGCAGCAAGTATATAATTTATGAAATGATGATTAATTTCACATTCTTACATATGAAAGGAAGCCTATTCTTACCTTTAGAGAAAAAAATTATAACATTTGTTATTACTTTGCTGTGGAGAACAGTAAATTTGAATGCTTACAAAGTTTTGTATGTGCAGAATTTTATTACTTTTAAAATATTTGACACTGGAAGAACCTGTTAAAAGATGAAAATAATTTTTACACCTTAAAATCAGTAGCCATATTTTTATATCGAGAAGATATTCATAGTACATTTTTTTTATCTTTCTAAAAATAGTATTTTTTTTCTTATTTTTATTTCCTAGCACCTTGCGGAAGTCGTTCAACAGGTTCTGAAGGCACTGTTCTATCCCCAAACTATCCAAAAAATTACAGTGTGGGACACAATTGTGTTTATTCTATAGCAGTTCCCAAGGAGTTTGGTAAGTAAGACCCATATCACCATGTGGTATTTCATTCCAGACAGGCTTTATTTTTCACTATGTTATTTAAAAAAAAAAAATTAATGAAACTATCAACTACTCATAAAGTATTTTACAATTTTTATGGATTGTAGGTATGTAATCATAAAATTGAAGTTATTTTATTAAAATTGAATTAATGGTCAAGTATACAGGTGAACAACAATACAAAAAATGAAAACAGGATTGTTTTTAATTTTTAAAAATAAGCACATCCGGTAACCTTGCAAGTGCCTTCATATTGGAATTATATAAAATGGGAAATTACCAGAGCACAAAGCAAAGTCAGATTTACAAAATATGGATAAAGTCAAACATACAAAGTACTACAGCAGTAACAAAAATGTTTATAAGACAATCACATACCAGTCCTATAGTTTATTAGCACATTTCCAGAAAGAAGAGATTTTGTTTTTAAGTGTCTAGTTTCTTGGACAGCAATGAATAAAAAAGACAACAAAGGACATTTCAGCTCATCTTGTCAACCTGACAATCTGTTCTCCATTGGCACTAGGAAGACAATGTGTCCTTTGCTGCCTTCACATCTCCATGATCACAAGTCTTAGAAGTCACCTCTCTGGCTTCTAAAGGTTTTGGATCTGAGATCCAGCTGGATCTATCCCAGATTAAGCTCTGTTCATGGATGAATAGGCAAGGGAAATTTAGTGAGCAGTAAAGTATGGGGAAGAGACTGAAAGTTCATAAACTTCTAGAATTTTGATTTACAGAATGTATTAGATGGTAAAGGATTTGTTATAGCTGTCATGAATGTCTGGGTCTGGATGACTCAGTGTTTTCGCAGAAGGACATGGATTTTATCATTAAAGATTGGGGGATAACATCTTGACTTAACATTTCTGCTGCCAAAATATAAAATAAGCTGATGTTCCCAGTCCATTTTCTTAAAACCAGATACTACCTATATATCCTCTTTTTCTCCCCTTTGAATCAAGTTCAAAATCCTCAATATAATTGAGAGTGCCGTCTTCAAAGTGAATTATCAATCTTTTCATTTTAGCATTAAAATAGCGCACTGACGCTTATGTTATCCAGGCATCTATTTGTGCACTGTACGCAGTATTTCCTTCCCCTGGAATATTGATCAGTGGAATCAGACTTTAGCTGTATGATAATGAAGGGAATGACAGTTTAGAAAGAAAAATATCATCCTCTTAATCGTGTTTATTTTTTGCCTTTTGTGCTCAAGACAGTTGTTAGAGCAGCTCCTGGTTGCCATATGCCAAAAATGTTATATGGCTGCTGACAGAATCATAGCAGGGTTGTCCAGAAAACTTCCTTTTTGGAAGCCATTATTTGTTCCTTTATACTCTCTTTGGGATGCTATGTGGCTAAAAGAATGAGAAAGAGGAATATTATTTTATTTCTCGACACATAGACATGCTGGTCATCCTGAAAATATTTGACAATTGCCTGTGTATGCTGGAAAAGAGAAGGGAAAATTTCTAATTAAAATAAAAGTAAACGAATAAATTCCTAAATAATGGAATCTTTATTTTGAAGAGTTGATTTAAATTAGATTTAATGCTATTAATATAAAATATAATACTATGTTGAAACAGAAATGAGTGCTTTTTAAACTTCTTTTTTAACAAGTTTGATCATGGATAAAATATAGTGTACTTTGCTTTATTACTAAGGAAAATGATTTTGTTTTTCAAGTATTGCATTATTTTTTCCTCCAAACTGTATCTGAAAATATATACTATATCCTAATTTCACCCCTGTTACATCTTTGCTCTCTGTCTTTAGACAAGTTATAAAAGGTTCCTGAAACTGAGTGTTGGTGAAATGGGAATCATTTGTTAACAGAGAAGAGTTGTTGTGAAGAATAAATGAGATTGTCTATCAGAAATATGTCTCATCTATTCCATATTCAGTTTCATTGTGTTTAAGAATGTTAGGTTTGGAGTCAGATATCTGGGCTCAGGCTCAACTCAACATCTTACTCTTTTTTGTCGGACAAATTACATCATCAGCCAAAGTCTTACTTTCCTATCCCTAAAATAATGATGACAAATGCCACCTCATGGGATTATTTCATAATGAAATAATATGTGTGTGAATGATTGGCATTATAAAACATAGTATACACAGATGCACATACAAACACATTTTTCTTTAGGTTCATATTCACATTGAATGTCTTTAATTCACACTCCTATTGTGCAAAACATGAAATAAAATGACCTAGATTATCCTGGAATAGGATTTTAAAAGTAGTATAGCTAAAAATAAGACATTGATTCATATTATTTTGTTAAATCATAAAAGTTAAACCTCTTTGATGTGAGATAATCAAGCAATACTGAGTGGGTTTCAAATCAAATTCCTGTTTTGCTTCTGCTTCCTCTCATTTTCTATTTGCAATAATTTCTTGCTAAGGCCAAATTGAGCTATTTATTCTAACTTTTGGGTATCATTTTATCACGTATAATTCTCATCTTTTCTTTTTTTCCTATTTTTAATCTCAAATTGTGATCGGTCCTTCTTTTAGACCTGTTATATGTAGATCATCTTAGAATTGAGTAATTTTTATTCATTTAGTACAATATATGTCAAATACACTCAGTTCACTCATTGGTATTATATTTTGAACAGGGGTTAAGGTTCTAACATAATTATGCAAGGAGAAAATCATATATAATCAGCATTACTAATGAAAATATTTGTATTACTCATGAGAGATCATCTGTATGATTTTGCATAAGCCATATTGTCTTTTACAAAGTCTAACAGGATGTTTTTTTCTCCAATGAAATAACAGATGATGGTTTCCTCAGATAATGTCTTATAAGCTGGTTGTGATTCTTATAGGTGATGTGGCTTCAGATTAGGTTCATTTATGTATTTTTCCTGGTGTTGAATTGAATTCATATAATTTAAATGTGTATACAATGTGACTGTACTAATTGATGGAGTGTGAATGGTGTTGTTAATTCCTTTTTTTATGGATAAGAGACTTTTCAATTTATAATATTTTTATGAGTATCATTGGATTTCATTTAGATTTCAGATATTAGAGTTGGTTTAACAATATTTATCCTGTAAGATTCTGGTTGTTTTATATCCTTAAAAATAACAGTTCTGGATCAATTGGAGAGCATTTATCAATAATGTACTCTTGTCCTTCTATAATATCAAACTATTTCATTTGATTATTAGGATTTAAAAAGTCCGAGTTTACCTAGCAATAAAATAGGTTTAATTATCCTTCATCTTTTAATTTTTAGTCATGAATTATTTCTCATGGGATTTTGTTGCTTAAATACTTATGCATTTTTTTAAATGCCAAAAGAATTAAAACCAGATTTTATTTCAAATTTGTTATAGATAAGGTGTTTTATAGTGTAAGAGAATTGTTGACATTGTCAGGGAGAAAATTTTTTACTAATATGCCTAGAGCATAGGGGCCTAAATCAGATTTCAAAGAGGTGGGAATTATTAAAATGGGGGGGGGGATGTCATGGATTTTTACTAATATTTACTTAAAAAAAACAGAATAGCCAAAGTTGAGATTATTTTTACTTTGATGATTTTCTCTTGGAATAGAAGATACTGAGATATTTATTTATTTAGTTATTTATTTATTTATTTACTGGAGATTGAACCTAGGGGCATTTAACCACTGAGCCACATCCCCAGTCCTTTTTAAAATTTTATTGAGAGACAGGGTCTCACTTAGTTGCTCAGGTTCTTGCTAAGTTGCTGAGGCTGGCTTTGAACTCATGATCCTCCTGTCTCAGCTCCCCTCCAGCCACTAGGATTACAGGCATGAGCCTCTGCACCCAGATGAAGTATTTATTTTTGAAGCCAAATGAGAAAGACATTAAAAGGGCAAAGTTACAGATTTGAGACAGACCAAGTGGCAATGCACAATACTTTAGGCAATTGGAGAAGAAGAAATTTAGAAACATGAGTCTTTTTATAATTCAGAGGAATAATTAATTACACATGGAATTAATTTCACATGGAATGTTGCCTGTTGGAATTATCATCCCTCTCAGATTTTCTCAACTTCTTCACTCCTTACTAAGAGTTCACTATATATTTAAAAAATAAAAAGCTGTGTTAATGTCAAAAGTTTCCCATAACAAATGCCACAAAACTAGTGGCTTAGAAAAAAAAAAAAATTGTTATCTTACAATTCTGGAGGTTAGATGCCTGAAAACAAGAAGTGGTGATGCCATGCATCCTCTTCTAGGGGAGTACCCTACCTTGCCTCTTCCCAGCTTTTGGTGGCTCCAAGGAATCCCTTCAGGTTCTGGGGCTTATAGCTGCATTATTCTGATCTTCACAAGATAACTCCATCTCCACAAGACCTTTCCCCTGCCTATCTGTTTGTGTTTTTATGTGGCTCTCTTATTTTCTCCTCTTCTTATAGAGATAGCAGTTATTGGATTTAGAGCCAACCTGAATCAGTTTAATCTCATCTTGATCCTTAACTGATGCATCTGCAAAGACCCCATTTCCAAATATGATGATATTATGAGCTTCTGGGTTGACATGAGTTTGGGCAGACACAATTCAGCCCACATTATACTATATTGTCACAATTTTAAGTAGAAAATCTTAATATTGATAACTGATTAAGGCATTGATATATTGATAATTATATCATACAATAGATTTCTTGGAGAATTCTAACTTGTAGAAAATCTTGGGCATATTCAGTTAAGACTATGGAAACTTAATTTTGTGCTCAGCCTCCCAAATAGTTCCATATACTAGAAGCCCACCCAAAAAGCATATTTGTTAGGGCGTATAGCCTAGTCTTTCCATAGAAGAGTTTTTACATGAGGAATCTTGGAAATGGTGCAAAAGCCTTCTTATATTTCCCCAATTAATTTTCCCATTCTCCCATCTTTTTATTGTCACTAATTGTCACCACATTTTAGAGACAAATTATTTTAAATTTTCTTCTATGTGCTCATTAGGTCAGTAAATATTTTATTGGCATTTATTTTTTCCTGAAGTGAAGTTTTCAGTAATAAATGAGCCCTTAAGAAGATCAGTAGGATTTTTTATATTTAAAGAGTAAGAAGATCAGTAGGATTTTTTTTTTATATTTAAAGAGCATGATACTACTTCATTTTTTTAATAATACAGTGGTTACTCTTTCCTAAGTAATGAATTTATGTTTCTAACAATGACAAATAATGTCACAACATGTATGTTTATTCAAAATTTGCATTTACTGTTTATAATTACTTGTTAGATTTGAAGCAATAAAAAAGGGATGGTTTTAATGCTAGTAGGCAGAAATGAGTGTGTTAATTTTTTGCCTATAAGTAAAGAAACCTTTATTTTTTTAATATATTATTTTAGTTTATTTTTTGGCATAAAAATATGTCAATTTACTGTATTAGTCATCTTTCCATGACTGTTACAAAACATTTGAGAAAATCAATTTAAAGAAGGAAAGATTTATTTTGGTTTATGGTGTCAGAGGTTTCAGTCCCGTGTCAGGTGGTGCCATTGCTTTGGGCCTGAGGTTAGGCAGAATATCATGACAGTAGAAGTGTATGGTGAAGGAGGCCTTTCACCTCATGACAGTCAGGAAAAAGAGTGAAAGAAAGGGTCCAGGAGCAAGATATGTATCCTTCAAGAACATTCCATCAAATAGGCTCTACCTTCTAAAGTTTCTTACCCAACAGCACCACCAGTTAGAGACCATGTCTTTAATCCAGAGGCTTTGAGGCTCATTCCTGATCCAAACTATAACATTTACTAATTTCTGCCCATATTACAATTGTTAAGATGAAAATGCCAAGAAAACATATTAAACACAAACTTCATCAGAGATATCTGCAAAATGACTGAACACAAGACGTTTATGCAAAAAATGAATAACTTTTATATTCAGAAAACAAAGAGAAAATATAGTATAAAATACATCAATTACTTCAACAACAAAAGGGAGATATTGTAATACTTGACATTAAACATAGAACCTTGCGAAGAAAACTACAAAAACTGATTCAGATATGTGACAGAATAGAATCAATTAAGAAATTCAATATTTTTGGATGAAGCCTATTATTATAAAGTAAGGGGATATGATCACCATATGTATTTATAGTTATATTAAATCTGGGATATGCCATTTTTATTATTAGACTTTTGGCCACGTTTTGATGATTTGCTTAAAGAGGATCTACCATCTCCCCACCAAATTTAGTTGAAAGTCTAGACACCTGATGCTCCACATACTGACTATCCTCTGAATATTCCTGTGACACTGTAATTCGTATATTTAAATCTTAACCCCCATGGTGATGGTATAAGGACTTGGGCCCTTGGTAGATGATTAAGTCATCATGAATGGGATTAGTGTCCTTTAAAAAGAGACCCCACAAAGCTAGCTAACCATTTCTATCACATGAAGACACAAAGAGAAGGGGGTATGCATGAACAAGGAAATGGGCTCTCAGTAGACACTGAATTTGCTAGTGACATGATCTCAGATATCCAACCTCCCAAAACTGCGAAAGAGGTTTCTGTTCCTTTTAAGCTACCCAGTTTATGGTATTTTTGTGATAGCAACCAGGTCAGACTAAAACATGAACCAAAAGTAGGAAAAAGTTTATTATTAACATAATAGTATTTTGTGGGAAGAGTGGGGAGGGATCCGAAATAGTTTCAAAATAGCTTGAGAGATCAGAAAAAGAAGAATGGTTTGGGGGTTGAATAGTGGTCCTGGGGTGAGAATTCCTGTGTACAGGGCCTTAAAGCTCTAGAGTCAAACATCAAAAATGGATTCAGATTCTATTACAGTTCATTCATGATGTTTGACAAATAATTAAAATGTGCCATCTTCCATTTAATTGAATTTGAGCTTGTTTAAGTAAGGCACAGTGGCACTTTATGAGGCCTTTAACCAGATATTGATAAAGGAAGTGAAAATTTCTTTTGATGTCTTATTCAAGAAGTTAGCATTGTGTATGGTGAGCATTGAAACGAATGTCAAGAACTTCAGTGACTCTATGGAGTGCCTTCTTTTATGGCTTTAGTATATGTATGACTTTGATTCATATTTTGGTATCTACGAAGCAAGAAATTCCTTGATATTTTTACCTCTTACCAGGCAACATTGGCCAAGGAAATGTAGCTGTCATTGGCTGAGCTACATGGCAAGACTATTGGCAAAGCCCCAATGGCCTGTGACAGTATACAGCTGGGGCTGATTGTTGAATGGGGCATAAGTCTAAAGACAATCGCCTGAAGTTTGGCACCTTGTACTTACCCTAGGATCCTTTATCAAGGATGTCTTGGTTAAAGTGTTAAAAATAGCAACTCTTGTGCATGAGGTGCCATTCATTTTTTGTTGTTGTTGTCGTGGGGTTTTGTTGTTGTTGTTTTTGGTTACAAACAGCCAAATCAGCAATTAAATGGAGAAATAGTGAGGATAATCGCCTCTTCTCAGTATAAGTCTTGTATAAAGGGTTTCAATATCTGTAGGTTCTGTATTATTTTACTTTCAGCTGTATTATCCATTTTTTTTTTTGAGGGTAAAGTCTGTGGGGCCAAATCTGTCAAGCCTATTAAAAGTACCAAAGATTCAATTTAATTTTAACTTATTACATTTTTTGTCAGAGCTTCCCTGACCATTATGAGATATTTAAATAATGCAATAATTCTGATGATTAAGATAAGGCATACTTCTTTCTTTGCTACCTTGTATTTCATAACTTCCAGATTATACAGCATGTTTAAATTTAGGGTGATTCCCCGGAAATATCTTTAACTTGAACCTCTTCATTGATTAAGGCCAATGGGTACATTTCAGTATATGTTAAAATTAATTTAGAACTTGTGTAAAGGCAATCAGAAACCTATTATATTTTTACTTTTAAATTCCTTTGACAATTTTTGGATTTCTAATTGGGTCAAATTGTGGTTATGTCTCTTAATTTTCCATTTCCTCACCTTGTATCTAGTTATTGCATATTTTTTTGGTGGATATTATATATACTTCAGAGCAGAAGAAATTTTTTTACCCTGTTCGTGTTTATGAATTTCTTCCTACAAAATTGCTCAAATCAGTAATATTATGGTTAGGGACTTGGGGACTTTCCTCATGACAATAGTTTCTTTATAGGGTTTAAGGACCTTGTATTTAAATTGAATTTGAATTAACTCTTTAGTTGTACTGTGTGGGTGCCAAAAGTGTTTTTCTCCAGAATTCTTAAGATTGGGATCTTTGCTACTATAGAGATTTGGGCAGCAGTATTAACAGAGGCATTTAGAGTTTAGCACATCATATGGTAATTGCTTTTCTACACAATTGGCCACCCAATGGCTCATACAGTGTACAGGGTATCATCATTTTCCCTGAGCTTATAACAGAGTAGGGTCAGTGCCTAATTCATACACACAGGCAACAATTACAAACTAAGAGTCATTTCTCTGAACCTAGTATTAGTCACAGATTAGGCTAGAGTCAAGATATATGATTCAACAGGAGACTAGCAGAAAGGTCCAGGTTATTGCAAATAACACAGGTTAGAGAGTTTAGATGGGCTCAACTCTTGTTTCTAAATTTTTCTAGAATTTTATAACTTCTGACTCTAGGTTGATTAAATCTATGATAAATGTTCAGTAGAACTCAACAATTGCAGCACAAGCAGCACAGTTTAATGTGAAAGTTGGCTAGCAGGTAGTAGAGCCAGTTACAAACTAGGCCAAGAGAAGAAACACCTTTGGTGGGTATCTTCATTGTCTAGACACCCTCCTCCTGCATCAGTTGTTTTAGTCATGCTACAGTTGTTTTTTATTTCAAGACTAACAGCACACAAGCACCAAGGGAGTATGAAAAGTTTTGTTACATAATGAGGCTACCTGGGGAGATCAGGGAAAATTCACAAACAGATCCAAAAAAGAATGAGAGTACAAGGAAGGGAGAGTGGATTTAGAGTTTTATTTGCTTATGTATAGGCTGATAGTGGGGTGAATGATCCTGTGTGCGTGATTTAAACTTTCCTCTAGTAGGAAGAGGAGAACAATCAGGCTTCTTAATAAGCTTGACCATACATGAGGCAGAAGGGGAAGGGAGAGTGATGGGGCTTGAAAGCTGCAGGCAGTCAAACATTGAAAATGATTCCAGACTCTTTAATATAAGCTGTAATTTATAAAATGGCAATTTATGTGTGTCATATCATTAATATATGTCATTTATAGCCTATCTTGCTATCATATTTTGTCTTCTCTTTCCACTTAAAATTACTTCCTTTCAGTATACAATAAAATGACTATAATATGCTCTAAAATATGATTAGATGAATTTTCAAAATAGCTGCCAAATGATCCTTTAGTTTCATATGATGAATGTCTACTTGCATTCATTGTATAATAATGTCAGTGTTGATGTTACATGTTTCTTTCATTTTTAAAGTAGTTATGGGAATAAATTATGCTTAATAATTCAATAGAAAACTGTGGAAAATATGGTGCAGGAACATGAGGCTAGATATTTTACTGTCATTTGTTTCAACGGTGCTTATGTTTCACCATATCAGTGTTTTCCCATGTTTGCTTTTATATTTGCATCATTTTATCAAGATGATAAGCTCAGTAGTTGTCCCATCAGACTATTTAATACCAGTTGATAGCAGGTTGCTGAGAATTATTTTGCAATAAACTTCAAAGTCTTACAGTTGATGATGATAAGAATAATAAGCCTATTGAAGAGAGATTTGGACAGTTATTGTGGAGTAGTGGAAAGTAAGGTGTTCTGGGAGTCCAGTTGTCATTCTTTGTTTGCCTGCAATTGAGCATGTGACCTTGAGCAAGTTTTTTAAGCTTTCTGAGTCTTATTTTCTTGAGGTCTACAATGAAAACCTGGTCTCTAGGAACTTGCCCAATTCAAAAAATATGTGAAATTTACTTTTAATCCAGGGTATGCTACTGGCAACTAGAGAAGTAAAATATAGGGAAGCACCATCAACTCTTTTGAAATTCAGTTCTGCTAATAGAAGCACATGGATTCGTGGAATTTCACTTAATTTCAAAAATAACTAGAAGTTAAACATTCTAAATTTTTTATAGTCCTACAAAAGTAAGATATTACAATGTTATGCTATATATTTCTTTTTAATCTTCTTTCTTTTTTATTTTATTTTTTTAATACCTCAGCATATGTTTGATGGTCATTTTCATTTTCTACAAATGTGAGAAAATTAATTTTCTATTTTTTTTCCCTCCTGGTATTTATGCAGAAAATAATTGCTTTAGTAGACCTGAATATACAGTGAGTAAATATTACCTGTAAGGTTTCCCTATAAAATTGTTAATCTTTCCTTTCATAAGTTCACTGTGAAAATGTTTGGAATAATGAAAACAGAAAACAACACAGTTCCTTATATACATGCATTACTGTTTCTGGGAGATTTTTTGTGGAGAAGTCATTACGTACAGCTTTTTTAGTATTTCATTATTCTGTCATGCAAATCACATTTATAATATTTCACACCATGACAGATTAAAGCTAGAAGATAAATGACTCACAAAACACACAGCTTGTCACAGGCAGAGCTTTTTGTAAACATAGCATACTAATCATTTTGGGCATTCACCCACTGATGTTTTCAAGATGGCAGAGTGATCTCTAATTGTTTAACACTGTAATACAGTGCTGATTACAATTAAAATACAGATGTTTATTTATTTGGTTTTGATGGCTCATCTGATTTATCTGATATGCCTTACAGAATGGTTAACATTTGCATTTTGAAATGATTTACTTGTTTGAAAACTTAAATTATATTTCAAATGGTTAAATGATTGGTAGAACCTATTTTGTGGTTGGTATACAAATGCTTGGTGCACTTTACACACTTTAGAAGCTCTGTTCTAGTCTCTGTGTTAAGAGAGATTTAAATTGTATTGTCCTACAGTTTATATAAATTATTAATATTTAAACCTAGCTGCTTTGCTGAGGGAAAAAAAAGCTCAAAAATAGATGTGTAACTAGAATACTTTCAAATTCACTGAGGCTATGTAATCTACTAGAATACCAACATGAATATAAGAGTTTCCTCTATCTTACTGTTTTTCCTTAACATTTACATAAGGAATATGTTTTTTTTTAAATGTTGGGTGATTTTTAATTTATCTGCCTTTTCGATTCCAAGGCAGATAGCATAAATGAGACCAGTATCTAGGAATAGATAATAAGAAATATGGGGCTGGGCCTGGTGGCGCACACTTGTAATCCCAGCAAGTCTGGAAGCTGAGGCAGGAGTATTGCAAGTTCCAGCTGGCCTCAGCAACTTAGTGAGGCCTTAAATAATTTACCAAGACCCTGTCTCAAAAATAAAAAGGAATCTCCATACAACTTTTCATACTTTGTAAGGAAAATAAAAAGAAACACAGAGACAAGATGCAGAGGCAGGAAAGATGGCAGAATGACCAAGCTGCCAGCTTTATTTATATCAATAGGTTACATTAGGTCATTGGCATCATTAGTACATTATTGTTCAATGTGGCATTAGACAGGTTACAGAGTTAGCAACATTATGAGGCTTATTCTTCAGTTACATTCTATAGGTGCAATGTACAATGTTAGGAGCTTTGTGTAGCTCTCCAGAAAGTCCATTGTTTAAAGTTACTGTTATGTGGACAGGTTCAGTCACAGCAGATCTTGGTGAAACATTGTGGTTGTTTCACCAAGAATAAAGAAACAAGATCTTTTCTTTATTCCCAGGAGCTGTGTGCCTGAGATCAAGGTCTAGACTGATAAGACTCTAATACAAAGCCTCCTCATGCAGGACATTGCTACAACAGCCAGGCATTTCCTAGCAGCCAGGCATTCTGTGCTTTTGCACAGAAACTTCCTTAGCCACCAAGTATTCCATAGTCATGAAGCTATCACAGACCCCAATCCCAAACACAGAACCCTTACAATAATGGTTGCACCAATTTGCAGTCCCACCAGCAATGTTTGTGTGTACCTTTTCCCCCACATTCTTGCCAACATTTATTGTTGCTTGTATTCTTGATAATTGCCATTCTGAGTGGAGTGAGTTTTGACTTTCATTTCTCTAATTTTTAGATATGTTGAACGTTTTTTCATATATTTGTTGGTTGATTGTATCTCCTCTTCTGTGAAGTGTCTGTTCAGTTCCTTAGCCCATTTATTGATTGGGTTATTTGATTTTTTGGTGTAAAGTTTTTTGAGTTCTTTAATGCTCTATCTGAAGTGCCTGTGGTAATGAAGCAGGCCAGAGACTCCCACCCAAAAGAACCTTGCCATAATTAAGCTTCTCTTCTTGTCAGATCAGCAGCATGTCTGCAGAGGTTATTGTGGTTGGCAGCTTTCTCTTTCTTGTAAATGTCAGGCTTGCACACAAAAGGTGTGACAGAGTTAGTCTGCAAGCTGTACAAAAAGATGTTATCTCCGCTTTCATGGTAAAAATTTGTGAAATGTGTCTGGTCTAGAGGATGGAACAGAAAGCATTTATCATGTAAAATCTCTTAACTCCTCATCCCATTGGATATAAAGTTGAAAGAGTTTCCAAAATCTTTGTTCAGAGAATGAATACTTAGGCAAAAGCCACCTCTGAATTCTGAAATCAATAAACCTGCTTCCTGAAAATTCCTTGGGTGTCCATCCAGCCTCTTCTGTCCTACCTCAGTAAAGTTTTTCTCCCATTCTGTAGTCTCTCTCTTCATGTTATTGATTCTTTTCTTTTTAGTTTGAATCCATCCCATTTATTGATTCTTGATTGTATTTCTTGTACTTTAAAAGTCTTGTTAAGGAAGTCAGATCCTAAGCTGACATGGTGAAGATTTGGGCCTACTCTTTCTTCTGTTAGGTGTAATCTCTGTTCTAGTGCCTAAATATTTGACCTACTTTGAGCTGAGTTTTGTGCAGGGTGATAGATAGGGGTTTATGAAGATTCCTTAGAAGTCTTGAAATGGAACCACCATTCAACTCAGATATCCCACTCTTCAGTTTATACCCAAAGGACTTAAAATCAGCATATAACAGTGACACAACCAGATTAATGTTTATAGCAGCTCAACTCACAATAACTAAACTATGGAACCAACCTAGGCACCCTTCAACAGATGAATGGATAAAGAAAATGTGATATATATATATATATATATATATATATATATATATATATATATACATACACACACACACACACACACACACACACACACACACAAATGGAGTATTACTCAGCCTTAAGGAGGAATGAAATTATGGCATTTGTTGGTAAGTGGGTGGAACTGGAGAATATCATGCTAAGTGAAATAAGCCAGTCACATAAAACCAAAAGCCAGAATATTTTCTCTGATATACAGATGCTAATTCATCTGCATATCATTTTCATTGTGAATAAGGGAGGTGTAGGGAAGAGTAGAATTACTTTGGACTAGGCAGAGGGGAGTGAAGGGAGGGGAGAGGATAGGGGGGTTATGAAGGACAATAGAATGATTCAGACATTATTACTCTATGTGTATATATGACCACACAACTAGTATGTTCTGTGTCATGTAAAACCGAAAGGATGAGAAGTTATACTCCATTTATGTATGATGTGTCAAAGCGCATTCTACTGTCATGTATAACTAATTAGAACAAATTTTAAAAATGTTCAAAAACTAAATAAAAAGGACTGGGGATATGGCTCATTGCTAAAGCACTCCTGAATTAAATCCCTGGTGTTAAAAGAAGAAAGAAATGTAGGTATTACTAAAGGTTCTTGTCTCCTTGAAGGTAGTTTAATGTTGAAAGGATTATAACGCATTCACTTATCTGTGAAATGAATTTGATTCTCTACCTAATACTTTTGCTATGTTTAGAGATGTGGCAACTTAATGACTTGCTTTCCTTTTACTCAATCCCTTTGCTTTTCTTCACTACTTCTAAATTTGTGGAAATATGCAATTGATAATTCTAACCTTATTTTGGGTAGAGAGCTACATTATAATGCTCTAAAGTATCTATTATTCATTAATTGCATTAATTAATTATTTAAATGGCACACACACATCCAGCTTTGAGCTAGAATCTCAGTATAAAGCTTATGTAAATAATAGTCTGCCCTTCCTGAGATCACAGGAAAGGATTTAGATAACTGTGAACAGTTTATTTAATAAGGTGGAGACAGACATTCCCATCAGAGTGAACAACACAGGGAAAAGCATAGACACATGGTATATGATTTTGAAAGAAACTATGTGTTTTTCATTGTGAATAAGAAACAAAGAATTAAGTCAGAAGTTAGTATGCTAGAATCTGGAAAGGCAGAGAGAGAGAGAGAGAGAGAGAGAGAGAGAGAGAGAAAGAGAGAGAGAGAGAGAGACACCAGATGAAGCAGGACTTTGTATGCCATGTTTAAATCCGTTCAACAAATGCTTACTGGGTTACCACTCTGCTTCAGAGAATCATTTTCTAAGCTGAGGCAACCTGATGCCCAATAAAACAGAAATCCTTAATTGGTCTCATTAGCACATACTCTAATTGAGTAGTTGTAAAGTCCAGGGATAATATTCAAATGGTACATAGTGGCACAATTCTCTGGCCACCCAGCTTTTCTCCCAGGCCCTTGCACTCAGCAGGTAAAGGGGCCGCACTTAACCTAGCATCAGTTTTGATTGGTCTGTGCCCATGTCCTATCGATTAAATATTTTTTTAGAGCCACCTGTGAACATAATTGAATAAACTCACGCACACACACACACACACACAATTATGAGCACAATTCTGCTAAAAATGGTTAGTAGGAGGGTCAGATTTAAATTAGGAAAATCAGTAAAGATTTTAGTATGCTAAAAACTGAAGGATGAGTCAGGTTGAAATGGATCCTATGTAGTGTAGGAACCAATGCAGTTATTTAAGCAGAGGTTGACAAAACCTGTTGGACACTTTGCTTATATCCTTAATGGCATGGGGAGAACAGTTATTTTAAAGGCACAGGTGAGAGACAATATGGGGACTAACTTAAGCAGTAAAAAATTGGAGAAAAAACTAATTGTAGGGGACTTTAGAAATGAATGAGGTGTGTGAGCATGTCTACATGACAATCAGTATTCTAGTATAATTAATGGTCTCAAGAGAGACAATGGTAGAAGCAAGCACCTGAGTAGTAAGAGGCAGTTTATCTCACAAAGGCTATGAGATCTACTGCCATAGTCCTTCCTGGTGTCTGGACTTGCGATACTAGTCCAGAGTCCAGTCATCAGCTTTTTAGGTTCAGAAATTCAATGTCAGCTAGCTCAGGGAGTATTCACACTTCAGAAGACTGGTTCACATTGATCCCCACTCATCAAACCCTGGAGGGAACTGATTTATGAATCATAATGCCAATTTACCAATTTATTGTGAGAGAAATTCCAGAAAGCTTGTCAGTCCTGGTCCTTTGCCTAGAACTCTTCATGTTGGTAGATGTATCTACTCCTTGGACAAATGAATATGATTAATTATCATTTTATAGATCGGAAGTTTTTCAAAGTTTAGGGATATATTGAAAAGGAGCTTGTTGTACTTATGGGGAACTTATACCAAACTACTATAGCTGAAAGAAATATTCTTATCTAGAGATATTTCTGTCTTTAAAATTCATAAAACCAACCCTTCTTGAAGTTTCAGGAAAGGATACTAATATCTGGATGAGGAGACAAGAATAGAAAATCCAGAAAAAAAATTTAAAAACCGAGTTTTAAGATTGAAAGTCTTTCTGATTTATTTTCTTAGGCCTTCTCAGAGCCTTTAATATGCAAATATGCTTTTATCTGTGTGTATGTGTGTGTGCATGCACATGCGGGTTTGACTATAACTCTATTTTTTTTTTTTAAAGTTGTAGCTCAATGAGAATAATGTACTAATGTGTTATCCCTTCATGGTCAGAGTTTGTATTATTTAAGTTATTGAAACCCAAGAACTTGACACTTTTTGGCACGTTAAAAAACTCAATGTATCTTTACAGAATGTGCAAATGATTAAATTAATAAACAAATCATATAACCCCTTACTCTGGGTATTATTTTTTTCCTAGACACTTATCTACCATAGTTAGTAACCAAAGCTTCAGCTTAATCCTGTTCAAATAGCCAAATGTTTGCTTAGGCCATAACTCAATTCTAAAAATTTCTAAAATTAGTTTACACCCTAATTTCTTAAGAAAACATTTGCAACTTATTATTTCTGCACATAATAACTTGTATGGTTTTTCTGTTGTTCATTCTAATTTGATTTATTAATCTGCCTTTGGCTACCAATTAACATTTGTGTAATCCAGGTATTAAAAATAAGCCTAATATGCAAAAAGTTATAATTTTTAAAGTTGTTTAGGACTATCATTTAAGATGAAGGTGAATGTTTAAAGTTACAAAAAATCTTGCTTTTATTGGAATGTCATTTTATGTCTTTGGATTGCTTAGAAAGAGCAAGCCTGTACCTCTGTGTATGTGTGAGCATGTGCGTGCATGTGCACGCACACATATGCATGTTAGTGCTGGTGGGGCTGGTGGGGCTGGATGTTGAATGCAGGTTTCATATATGCTAAGCAAGGCTAAACTGAAATTCTTAAAGGGGGTATTGCTACTGAAATTCTACAACATGTTTTGTCATTCATATTTCCTGATGAACTATTGTAATGAAATTTACCGAGAAATGTCCTTTGGTGCTCATGAAATATATAAAATGATACAATTCTGTCATGAATTGAAATGTTCAAGACCTATAGCTTCCCATCTTATCTAGAGTTTTATCTTAAAGTATAAAATTTAGAGATCATCAGGCCAGAGTAAGGGTTGGGAGTTTGGGAACAGGTCATCATTGGGAAAGAGAACTGAGGAGAGTCTGAGCTTCAGCACTGAGTCCTGTAGTATCCTCTATGGCCCCCTCATTCCTTTCTGATTTCGAAGTGTCAGTCCAGGATTTGTGCCTCCATCATCCTTAACTTGGCTTAAAGGTGTCTCCTTGTCTGGGCTTCTCCCAGCTGCATCTGAATGCCTAGGAGTGTAGGACCAGTAGTGGTTGACAAGTAAATTCTCCCCAAAATCAACGCACAAACACCTTCATATTCCACTCCAACATTCACCCTGGAGTTTGGCCTGAAAAGACTACATGTAGACACTCAGAAACACAGTAAGCAGTTCTCATAGGTGCCTATAAATTCTCCTCAGTCCCTTCTCATGTAGGAGCAATAAGGCTAAGGAAAAACTCTATTAAACTACTCAAAAATATTTCAAAATATTTTGTTTTGATACTCAGATCTCACTTTGAAACTCAAAAACAGGAATTTGACTATTACTTCTCTACCTTTTTGCATCTATTCTCTGATATAAGGCAGGGGCACTAGAATTAGAATTCTATCCTGGGGGGAACTAGAATTAGAATTCTAGAATTAGAATTCTATCCGTGGTTGGAGGTGGAAAACCTTAATGAATATCATAAAATATTATTTTACGTCACATAAATCAATTTTAATAGAGTCTCATGTATGATTGTTTTGTTTGAGCTTTCAATTTATCAGAAACACATTTATTTTAAATTTTATATTTAACTAATATTTGTTTTTGCATCATGTTTTGAACTTATATTCATATTTAATGAGGGTGGTGTGTAGGCATGTTCATTTAAACCGAAAACATATCCCCAGTTTAAAAAGACAATATTTATATTTATGTGACCTGGGTGCCAGTATCGGGTACTTTACCTTACCTATGATATCAGTCACTTAATTTATCCTCTTTGAAGCTATCTCATCTATAAAATAGTGATATTTCTATGTTTCCCATCCAAAATCATAATTTTTTTTGTGGCACCAAAAAAAAAAATATGTATGCATATATGGTGTGTGTGTGTGTGTGTGTGTGTGTGTGTGTGTGTGTGTGTTTTGCTCATCTTGTGAATTGTAGGGCTTCGTGTGATGGTTAGTTATAATCCTTACAATATTTATTCTCATTGATCAATCTTAGAAATATGGCATTTTAAGAATTTTTTAAAATAATTTTTGAGTACTGAACAAGTATTTGGTTTCATTTATTTTCTTCAAAGAATAGATGCCACCCCCTCCTTCCCCAGGGAGCACAAACATGTTGTCTCTGTTGTATTTCAAAGAACCATTTAATCTCTACACCATACTCACAGCCCTTGAGCAGCAGCTCTAACTATTCCATCAGCTCTAACTATAACAGCATTCCTTATTTAATGAAATCTAAACTCCACAAACTACTGCTAAATTTCATCTATTTGGTGATTGCCTTTCACACCCATTTGCTAAATTCTAAGACTCACCAAGTGTTCTCTCTTCTGCTATAAATTTTTTATGGCTTTCCTATCCAAAAATAAAGTCCCCATTTACAGTTTTATTTTTTTCTTACTTATAAAGCATACCATTAAATACTTTCTTCCAACTCTCTATGGCTTATCATCACGTTGGAACAAAATTCTCCTCCACATGTTTTCTGCTTTAAAATTTGTTTTATATTTATAGTATTTAGGATATTATAAACTATCTGAATGTGCTTCCCAATAATCCCAGGGATGGTGCTAGGGTGATTTTAATGGATGAAACTAGAGTATTGACAAGTAATCAAAATATTTCCATATTAATTTTAAAAAATCAGTTGGTCTTTCATCAGCATTCTTCATAAAAAGGAACAAAAATATACAACTTAAAAAAATTTCATCCCAAATTTGCATCTTCTAGAACTGATGAACTGCATCAGTTTTTTTTTTTTTTTTTTTTTTTTTTTTGTTGTTGTTGTTTTTTTACTGAGGCAGCATGCTTTGCCATTTTATATAAACTTTTTATTCTCTCACAACTTAAATTTCCTTAGATTTAAATAGTTATATTTTTTCAAGAGATAGAAAGACTAAGTCCTAGTGTTTAAATCAGCTCATGAACTATGTGATGTTAAATGAATTACTAAATATCTTTGGGTCTCAGCTTCATCTCTAAACTGAGAATATAGAAAAAACAAAGTCTAGGAAAATCTGTCACTGTAAATTTCAATATTTAGAGTCTGATTATATCTTGACTGATTTATTATGTTCTATTCTCCTGACCACCCTGGAAGCTAATAGAAGTTGATTCTTATCCTATTCTTATTCAAAGTTTTGTTGTTGTTGTTGTTTATTGTTTGTTTTTAATCCAAGGAAATAGTCGTTCCAGCTTCTTGACTTTCTATCAAGAATCAGGAATCTGGTGAAAAATAATTTATTTAGAGCATTTGGCCCAGAACATGGCATGTACAAAATGTCCTGTGAATATTAAATAGCATTTGCAATAGTATCACCTCTCATAGACCATTTTGCTTTTATTAACTGCATTTAATTTTCTTTGCTGCATTTCATAGTTTATGATTCAGAAGACAAGACAGAACTCTACAAAATATTTCAGGAAAATTAGTTTTGTAATTTACAGCTATGGTAATAAAAGTAAACAAATAGTAATTATTGAATGTGAACTTTTGAAATATAAAAAAGCATTGCCTTTGATTGATCTATGGTGTTATAAGTAGTGTGTTATTTTGTTTACACTGGTGTCATGGAAAGTAAAGGCATATGTCTGGTTTTAATTGGTCAACTATCCCTTGTTTATTCAAGTGTACTGACTCATTAAATTATACTGTGTGATGACCAGTACAGCCATGCTCTGTCATTACATAAACAATGTTAGCATAGGAGAGTTGTTTCAGTTCTCCAGCCAGAAATTAAAGAAGAAAATGCATTATCCAAACAAGCAACAGACATACAATATAATTATCAGAAAATACATTGCTGTCCGAAACAGTCATTTAAAGTGTTAAAGCTGCCAGTGAAAATGACTTAAAAACTAATTAGATTTTGCCTTAGCATTCAGTATTTTGCATCTTTGAAAGTAGAGAGTTACATCTATTAGATTAAGGAGTCATGTCCTTGTATTCTTAAGAAATTTTAAAGAAAAATCAATCACAAAAATTTACTTGCCTAGAATATCTGGTTTTATGCTTGTTTACTTCTTTTTTAAAAATTTATTTATTTTTTATTCTAAGTTGTTAAAAATGACAGCAGAATGTATTACATTTCATATGATACTTTTAGAGCACATTTTTACATATCTCTGGTTGTATACAAAGTATATTCACACCATTTGTGACTTCATGCATATCCATTTCATTCTACCATCTTTTTTCTTTTCTTTTTTACTCTTAATTTTTAATGCAAATGCATAAATTTTCAAAAATATGTAAAATATATATTTACATAAATATAAATATATATTTTTATAAATTATATATGTATATATATGTGCATATACATATATATATAAAACCTTTTTTACATCATCTCTTTATCTTCAATTAAGGATTATCATGTTTTCAGGTAGCTATGTGTTGGTGAGATGTACACATTTTAAATGTGCCTAACCCAACAATATATTACAAATGTGAATCAAGAGCTAAAAAGTAAAATGTTTCAGAAATCCCATCTATGGGCTTATTTCTGGTTCTTTCTATGCAAGTTATTTTTGTAGTCTAAGATCTAAATGGTATGACATAGGGAAGTCTGAGATAACTAGGTATTCTCACTTTCCTCTTACCTGGGAATCTTGCAGGCTTTATGGCAGTGTAGTCTGTCAGATTGTATAAAAACAGATCATAAATCACAGGTGGGAAGAACTTTAGTCACTGGTTCAGTGGCAGAAATGTAAGCCAAATGAGCAGATGTTGTGGGGAAAATTACTATCTCACCAAGATAATAAATTGTCCTAATCTTTGTTAAAAAAATAGTCTAAATAGTGAATATTTTTAGATAAAATAAAAAATAAAAACACTATTAAAATCTGCATTTAAAAATCCATCTGTTACCCATTCATCTACTGAGGGGCATCTAGTAATGTATTCTACTGTCATATACAACAACTTTGAATAAAAAATAAATAAATAAATAAATAAATAAAGTCCATTGACAACTAAAAATATATTTTAAAAAAAGAAAATAATGATTTTAATTTTGAAGTAAAATATTAAGATGCCAAATTTTAAAAAATCCATTTTTAAAAGATTGTCATACTTTTAAATAACTATTAATTTCTCTGCAATATAAAGACTGTTTAATTAAACAAACTAAAAAAAAGACAGTACACATTTTACAAAATAATTTAAATCATATCAACTGATTTTTAAAACTTTTAAGAAAAATGTATTTATAAACAATTAAAAAGCATATGTCTTAAATGTTTTAATACTAATTCTAGATAAAAGCAGAAAACAAAGTAATAGTCTATTTTAAATTATCTATAATTCCACTATCCAGAAATAATTACCATGAACTTTTACCTTTTTCTCTTTAGTAGTTGCATTAGTTTTAATGAATGAGTAAACATGTAATATGAATAATTTTCTATCCAAATTTCTTAGCCAACTATATATTATTTTTCTATGCCATTAAATGTTTTCGACATCATGATCTTTAATAGTTGCCTCTATTTATTGCATTATATACTTATTCTGAAGTTTATGAACTGATTTCCGTACTGCTGGACATTTGGATTTTTTTCCTGTCTCTCTTTAAAAATTTTTTACACTGTGGTCATTTTCTTTTAAATCTATTTTTATTATTGCATTTTGATGTTTACAAAGGGTTTCACTGGTGACATATTGGTACATGCAAATAACATACTTTAATCATAATTCTCCCATCCCCTTTGACCTGCTGATCTCTTTTCTCTAATAGTCTCCCTGCTACTTTCTATCTTTAACAAATATCATTGTGATTAACATGTTTGTGCATGTCTTTGATAGCATCTCTGATTAGTTTCTAGACTATATTTCTAAACTAGTTCAGAGGGCATCTTGACACAATTTCTAAATTTCTTTCAGAAAGATTCAGCTAATTTACTATCCCACCAAATGTGTAATAAATCTTCCAGAACATTGAGCCCAATTGCTCTTTTGAAAGAAAGCTTATACCATTTAGATAGAAACTTCAGGCCAGTCAGCAAATTCAAAAGCACTTCTTACAATTAAATTATCCAAGAAAAAGGCATTCAAATGAGTCTCATGGGATTCTCCTACCAGAATGATCTAAGTTCAGTCCTTAGCTTTGAATTTGCCAAACCAGAGTCTTTCCAGAATCAAACTCTCCACCACACTTATGAGACACTGATTCATAAACCTGATGACATTTTGTAAATTTCGCCAAAAAAAACTATGTGTGCCAAATAGACCAGATTACTAATTATAGAAAGTCAGTGCATTCTTTTTCTGACAGGGAGCCTTCTTAGGAAACTATCTGGAGATCCTTTTTGTAGAGAATCATTATTGAAAATAATTTAATGATAATAATAAATTACACTTTCAAAGAATGGATCCTGAAACATACTTCTCTGCAATAGATTATAGCCACACATTACCTGACCAAAGTTAATTGCACTTTCACTTTTATTTTCTATGCTGCAAACTGGGCATAACTTTCACTTATGGCACCTTAGTTTGAGTGTTGACCAATTTTTAAGACTACAGTTTATATCACATCAATTTTTGTGGATCAGTATTTTAAAATTTGTATTCTCCATAAACAGAATTACAAAAACAATTTACAACTTGGAGTTTGTGACTACCTCAAATTCTTTCATTTGTCTTTTGTTATCAATATTCCATTTCAGAAGTAAAATTTTTGAAGCATCCATATTTAAAGTATTTGTGATCTGTATCATTCTGTATACTAATTACAATGTTAAAAAATGCCACTAGTCTGATGGTTCAGTTTTCAAAGATCATATTAACCTTAATAGCATTTACACATACCCTAATTTTTAAATCTGGCTTCTAATATTAATAGAAGTATGACATTGGATAAGTTTCTTAAAGTTTGTTGACTTCATATTCTTCATCTCTTAAGATGAAGATAGTAATCTTGAACAGTTATTTGTAGGATTGTTCATATAAATTGTTACACAAGTATCTAGAATGTAGTAAATGCTCAATACACCTTAATGGTGATTCTTTTTATTACCATGCAATAGAATTGATCATATTTATCTTTACTCACATGTTTGACAAAAACATCCCCAGAAACTTAAGAGGGTTTCATGTACTTTTAGAAGCGAATTATATGCAATATAAGCCTCAGAAACATACATCCTTATTTCAGAATTTCTTTGGTGTTGGGATTTCCAGTGGAAATACCTGACCACTCTTTAGTTTCCTGAAGATTTTTTTTCTTTTAAATATAGAAATAACCTAGAATTTATAGTAACTATATCTTTTTTAGTCTCAATTGATCAAATATAATCTTAGTCATGTCTGAATATAATACTAATTGGTAAATCTGTAGAATGTTCCTGTTAGAACTTTAGAACAAAATGAAGATACTGCAAATACTGCAAATACTATTTACTTTAGAAATATAAGATAGGAGACTTGCCTGTGAAAATTGAAAGGAAAAAAGAAGCAAAATATCATTGCTTGGAAATGACACAGTTATACATTAGAAATTTTTGAAAACAGGTAAAAGTGTTAAAAGATAATAAAACTGAGTGAATCTGAGATGCATTGGTTTTCCATTACAATAGTAATAACTGGGAAGAAATATGGTTAAAAGAAGACATTGCTCTCATGAGTTTATAAGAGGTTTTCAGTAAAAGATTTCCAAAATCCTTGTGAAGGCAGTTTTCAAAGCTAAGTTTCAGACTTAGATGTTTATGAATTAATTACGACTATGACATATAAAGTGATTAGCTTATTTTCCCATTTAACAATTCTGATTAAACATCTTTCCAGAGGACGAACAAAATGTATCACATATACAAGTGATAGAAAGTAGCAACTATCATTGAATGATAGGTAGGATATGATATTATGTATAGTGGAAGCTAAAAACATGAGAGACATTGATCTCTGAATGGTATATAATATTTACAGGTATTAAAATGAGACTAGGAAGACAGTCCAAGGTAAAAGCAAGTTAAATAAAGTGTGTTTCAGGTCAGGAACTTTAATAAAAGTCACTCAAAAGTAAGATTTGTTTTCCCCAGAGAAAGTTGACAAAGATGGTGCCCTTTCTAGAAGCCATATTATGTAAGGAATAATTAAATGGTGGGGAATATTTCAAGGAAGGCTCACTGAGGAGGAGAACATCCTAGAATGATGTGGATGAATGGGAAGAAAATGTGGAGAGATATATGTTGGCACACTACTAGAAAGGAGGGTCAAGGTATGTTTTTTGAGAAGAAATGAGTTTCTTTACCACATTGTGAGTTCTTCATCACTGTGAAAGTCAGCTTTCTCACCACTGTGACCAAAATATCTAACAAGAACAATTTTAGGGGAGAAAGGTTTATTTGGTGGTTTCAGATGTCTGAGTCCATAAATGGCCTAACTCTATTGTTCTGGGCCCAAAGTGAGACAGAACACCATGGTGTTAAGGGTGTGGCAGGGGAAAGCAGCTTAGGACATGACCACCAGGAAGAAAAGAGCAAGCACTCCATTTACAAGGTACAGAACATAAATCCCAAAGACATGCCCCCAGTGACCCACCTCTTCCAATCACCTCATACCTATCTGAAGTTATCACCCTGTTAATTTCCATCAGGGGATTAATGCACCTGCTGGAGGCCAGCCCCAGCCAGGGGGTACAACGCGAGCACTCAATGAAGTACGAAGGCAGAGAAGCAGCGATGGGGAAAATAACACACCGACACAAGAGTCAGGCTGTGGAATCTTCTCACTTTACTTTCACTTTGTTGTAGGTTTTAAGCACAATTTTTGGCAGTACAGATTGTTTATACTTTCTTTGGTGATTTCATTACAGACATGACTTAATATATAGATTATATATTAGACATATTAAATTTCTTATTTTATACATATTTCAAAGTTTTGAGGTCACCTGCACCTTTTCAAGGCCCTGTACGTGACTGTCTGGGCATATTATAATTTTGTCATTATTAATTTAGTTAGTTTGGGTGAAAATTTATCTCACAGATTCCCTGAAACTGTTTTCTCTGCATACTATTTAGTCTGTCTGATAAAAGTCATCTTTCTCTGTCTGGGATTCCAAAGCACTATTGTTTTTCTTTTATAGCAGTTGTTTATAAAACCTAGAAGCAGGAAAAAGAGGGAGGCAAGGCTGAATGTTAGCTCATGAAGGACTTTTTGCTTTAAGGGATTTATATCTACTTTAAGAGAAATTTATTTTTAATCACAAAAAGACTCTTAAAGCTTATTAACTAGAAATTAAGTACTTATAGAAAAAGATTTCTGTTACTCTTTTTAAGAAAAGATAAATGTACAGAGTTAGTCTGGATCTAAATAATTGAAATAGCAATACCTGATGGCCATATATGTGAATAAAGAACTAAACAGCAAGTAGAAGTCAAAGTTAACTCTTTCAACACCATGATATCTTTCATGAAAAAGGAGAGGGCTTTATAGAAAATGCCACAACATGCACCCATTAGGTTAAGGTTCTCACAGCCCAATTATTTCACCTCTAATCCTTTTTGGATTGTCTTACACAAGACCTTTTGACAGACAACAAATGTTTAAAGCATAACAATCATTCAAACCATTTAAATAGACTGTAAATGGGTAAGAACGTGAATGAGATGTTTTCCTGATACTTTCCATGGTTCGTTACAATGCCACAGGTCAGTATCTCTAGTTTTAAGTGGAACAGGATACTATGAAGCAATATTGATTATTTTATTTTAAATTTGTAATCTTTAAACATGATTTTCAAGGACTTTTCTGTTTAAGTATCTTTGTATCTGCTAGCAATATATTTATTGGCTCTAAGATAAAATTGCTATCTTATGAATTAGTATCCAAAAATACAATTCTTTTTTCAAAATTGTTTTAGTCATAGATGGACACAACACCTTTATTTCATTTATTTATTCTTATGTGGTGCTGAGGATTGAAACTAGTGCTTCACACGTGCTATAGACAAGCACTTTACCATTGACCTACAACCCCAGCTCCCCAAAATACAAATCTTATTAGTTTATATTTTGTTGAAATAGTTCACCTCAGCAAATGTTAAAATGATATTCTTGATATGAAATAGCTGAAGCAAAAAGAGATATAAATTCATAGTTAAGTATTCCTAGAGACATGTTTTGCTTATGTATTTTGAAACTTCTGTTATCTGCCTTTAGTAATATAAAATTACCAAGTAGCAGCCCACATTCATACTAAACTAATTATGCCATATTTTATTTCATAGTATGCTTTTTTAATCATTTCTGATTTGTAAGAAAAATAATTATTTTCAGATTCCAAAACAAATTGAACAGTTTAATTCTTTCAGTTGCAGTGTTTTTAAAATTGAAATATTAATCTTTTTTTTTTTTTTTTTTTGGTACCAGGGATTGAACTCAGAGGTGCTGGACCACTGGGTCACATCCCCAGCCCTTTTTTGTATTTTATTAGAGACAGGGTCTCACTGAGTTGCGAAGTGCCTCGCCATTGCTGAGGCTGGCTTTGAACTCATGATCCTCCTGCCTCAGCCTCCCAAGTGCTGGAATTACAGGCGTGCGCCACTCTGCCCAGATTATTAATCATTCTTTATTTCCTTTCAAGAACTTCTAAAGTTTCAAGACTGATAGAGAAATCATTCAAACTGAGTTCCAGATGATTGATCCTAGGAAATATTATATATTGTATACATATTATATATTTATACAAAATATGTATTTTGTGTGTTACTTGTGGTTGAACCGAGTTCCTAATGCATGCTAACAAAACACTCAATGTGTGAGCTACACACCCAGCCATTTTGAGACAGAGTCTCAGTAACCATTCTTATACATTACAACTCAAAATCTCCTTTCTTGAAAGTAAATTGGCTTTGGCAGCTCTAAACTTCACAAATTTATGCCACACTATTAGAAAAATGAAGAGTCTTCCAGTTTTTTTTTTTTTTTTTTTCATGTGTATAAGGGTACATGTGTGTTTTAACACAAAAAGGAAAGGAAGCTTTTTATTTTTTTTATGAATCTCCCCAAATTGAGTAACTCAAGACTCAAATATGATTAAATTTAATTTCAAAGGTAAACTGTCCAATAAAGAGAGTGAATGAGGAATATTTGTTCACTTAAACCAATTAAGGTTATCACTGAGTTGGGTATAATGAGTCCCACCCAAATCATATGAATGAAGTATGAACTCAGTAATACAAAAGAAGGAAGAAGAGGAGGAGAAGAAGGGAGAGCAATAGAAGGAGAATAAGGGGGAAGAGGAAGAAAAGGAAGAAGAAGGGGGAAAAGGAGAAGAGGAAGAGGGAGAAAGAGATAGGAGGAAAAGTTAGAGAAGGAGGAGGAGGAGAAGGAGGAGAAAAATCAGGATATACTTTAAGCTAAAGAAATGTGAATGGATCTTTGGTAACAAAAGAAACAACATCTAACCATACCACACATAGATCCCTCATCCTGGAGATCTTTTTTGTTTCCTAACAAAGATGACTTTGAGTGTCCATCCTTTAAAACTCCTAGTATCCTTTCCAGTGTTTTGCCATTGGAAGCCAATTGATCCTATTTCTACACTGCAGTTCATACCTTTTTAATGAGATACCATCCCAAAGTATTTACCCATACACAGTTTTTCTTTGAGCCATAACAAGTTGCCAGAACAAATCACCACAAACTGGGCAACTTAACAAGACAGAAATATATTTTCTTACAATTCTGGAGACTAAAAGTTCAAACACAAAGTATTTCCAGGCCCATGACCCTCTAAAACCTCCAGAGAAAATCCTGTTCCTTGCTTCTTTGTTTCTGGTAGGTATTGGCAGTCTTTGACACTCCTTAGCACCATTACAATCTCTCCTCTGTTATATGTCCACATCTTTCTCTCCCTAAAAGGATGTCCTTCATTAGATTTAGAACCCACTATGCTGTGGACTGAATTGTGTCCCCCTCCCACAAATTCATATGTAGAGGCCCTAATCCCCCATGTGACTATGTTGGAATAGGTCTTCTAAAGAGTTATTGAGATTAAATGAGGTCATATGTGTGAAGTCCTGATATAACAGAACTGCTGCCCCTATTAAATCAGGAAGTAACATTAGAGTTACTTTCATACCATGTGAGGATGCAGCAAGAAGGCCATAGTCTGTAAGCCATGAAGAGTCCTCCCCCACAGCATGACCATACTGGCACTCTGATCTTAGACTTTCAGCTTCTAGAATTATGAAAAGATAAATTTCTGTTTAAGCCACCCCACCTAACTAATACAAGCATTAATCTAATATGACTCTACTTTGGTTATGTTTTCATCTGCAAAAGCCCTATTTTCAAATAAGGTTGCATTCATAGATATGTTTGTTAGGACTGCAGCTTATATTTTGGAAAGAAACACAATTCAAGCCATAACACTATATTATATCTTTCCTTGGTCTTTCTAAGGATTTTGTGTTATACAGATACAGTTCTCTTTTTAAACAAAGGCCAATTTATTATAATCTTGATAAGTAATAGTAAGAAAAGGTGGGTCCTAAGTAATTAATTAAACCTCTAATGTTAGCAGTTATTTTTGCCCAAAAATAGAATTTTTTTTTCTTTTTAAAAAGTGTTTTTTCTGATAAAGGTTACCTTTGTAAGATCATGTCAGATAATAACCTATGTGCAGATAGCTAAAAAGCCTAAAATAAATTTCCGAAAGGAACACTTACAGAGACTACCAAAAAAGTCCACATATTTGAATTATACTGTCATAATAAATCCAAGAGCTAAGTTTATTATATAAAGAGTGATTTAATGAGGCACTGAGTTTCATGAGCTACAATTGCAACTTGTAGGATGTAACTTATTAAAAGTATCTATTAAATATTTTAGATTTGATATTTGTAACATCTGATAGATGTGTTCATATATTAGAAAAGATAGGACATGAATAAAAAAAAAGAAGCATAGTGATGACTACATGCATTTCATTCCATCATTTTTTAATTTTTTCCCTTATATGTTTAAAATTTTCCACAATGAAAATTTTAAGAGATTTCAGAGAATGATAAGGCAGAAAGACCGTGGCATATTGTGTAGTCTGGCCATTCACCCCAAGGCTCAAAGGGAATTTTTGCAAATTTCACTACATTTATTGATTTTAAAAATTGCTACTAAAATAAAATTTGATAAATTTATCTTTGATTTCATTTAAAAACAATTGAGAAATGCAATGAGTATTTCACTATCAAAAACAATTTCTTCACCACCCTTTCTTATTGATTTATAATAAACATGAACAGAAACCTCAATACATTTGAAAACAAAAATATCTAAAAAAAAGTCAAAACATATTTACATTATTATGGAACAAGTAGAAATCAAATGGTAAGAGCTAGCACTAGAGCATATCAAAGAGACACATGACAGGATACTATCAAAAATCAAACCAGGCCAATCTCCTGGTAACCTAATCTCCAAGGGGAAAACTTTGAAATTTATTCATAATCTGGTTATTGAAAGTAAAGCATCCCTACTTATCCCTAAAAGAAATGTATATTGAAATAATTTCATGCAAGTTTAAAAATATATAGTTATGAATTTATGCTATATAAACATATTTAAAAGATCCAGATGTTACAGAAATTATGAAATAATGTAAAACAAGCCAAAAAAATTGATTTAAAATGATGTTTCTGGTATTGTCATTCAGTTGTATTATTTGTACAATAAAGAGAAATATCAGATTTTCTTTATTGAGAGTGCTATTCAGTTGAGTTTTTAATTATGCAAGATCTTCAAGAACACATCTCATGCACAAGAGTTGATTCTCTTGTACTGTAAGTATAATGTAACTGGTTCTGGTGTGTTTTTGTCAGAGGAGTTGACTTTTTTTTTGGTACCAGGGATTGAACTCAGGGGCACTAGACCATTGGGCCACATCCCCAGCCCTATTTTGTATTTTTTTTTTTTAACTTTTATTTTTTGGTACCAGGGATTGAACTCAGGGGCACTCGACCACTGGGCCACATCCCCAGCCCTTTTTTGCATTTTACTTAGAGACAGGGTCTCACTGAGTTGCTAAGTGCCTCACCATTGCTGAGGCTGGCTTTGAACTCGCGATCCTCCTGCCTCAGCCTCCCAAGTGCTAGGATTACAGGCATGCGGCAGGAGTTGACTCTTAACTAGATTATTTTACTTATTTAGTGGCTTTCAATGAATGTTTTCCAAATGCTTCCTTGGGAGCCTGATGGTAACGTTACCTTCAAAAATTCCCATGCAGTGATATTGATAATACAATAATACCATACATCCATACTATGAAAAAGTAGAATTCAGACATTTATAAACTTTATTTTTAACATAAAACGATGTGCTTCATAGCAATCAATTAAAATAGTGCAAATATTCTAAAAACCTACTCCTTGTCTTTTTTAACCCATTCTTTATTTAATTTTAAGTTTTTTCAAATACATTGAAAAAATTAATACCTAACAAAGGGGAAATACTGGCCAAATCATTCTCATATTGTGTGCATATGTAAATGTTTAAAAAAAATTCCACCATTATATACAACTATAGTGCACCAATAAAAATATGGAAAAAATAAATTCTTGAAAATTTCAATTTTCATACTATGTGTTTACTTGTGTAATCAGGTTGTTAAAATTACATAAAACATTTCTATTTTTCATAGATTCTCAAAAATAATTTCCGTTTTTTAAGAAGTTAAAAATGTTTTTCCTATTTAATGGATGTGCAATGTAAGAGGAAAAAATTTCACATGTATAACAGATATTAATAACTTTTTGTACTGAAAAATAATTTGTAAAAATCAGCAAAATAAAAGGGTCTAAATATCTATAAACTACAAGATCAACAAAACTACAAAGACTTATTTTGAAACACTTAAACTTTAGGTAGGAATCAGATAAGTAACAGTATGTTGTAAATAGGATTCAACTGTCATTGTTTGTACATGTAAATTTTAAAAGACCTTTAGCAGTATATCTCAAAGTGTGAACTATCTGCATAAGAACTACTTGGGGGTCTTATATAAAATGAATATTCTGAGGCTGGGAGTATAGCTCAATGGTAGTATGAGTGATTAGCATGCATAAAACTCTGGGTTCAATTCTTATATCAACAAATTAATTAATTAAATAAAATGAACATTTTATATACATTCTTATTCACAGTTAAGTTTGAGAGTTCCCTGATTATAATATTATACTGTCTGCATAATTATAGGCACTGTCAAATATTCATAATACCATCAGGTCATTATTCTAGAATTCTTGTCATATTTACTTATATTTTTATGCTTTGGGAGAAGACTTATACTTGTTTAAATAAGAAAGTTTATTACTGAACATGTGATAAAGGGACACAGGATAGTCAGGTGACATAAGATAGCCAAATGGGTTAAAAGTAAAAATTGTGTGTTTACAATGCACTTTTTCTTTCTGATTCTTACACTTAGCTATATGTTTTGGGAGAAGTTCATTGATCTCTCTAAGTTTCAATTAACTCAGGAGTAAAATATAGAACACATTAAATTCTAAGTTCTGTGAAGTCTCCTTGGGAAAATATACGGATGTATTTCTTTCTAGAACCATTTAACAAAGTTTTAATATTATCCTTTGTTACCAAAGATCTAACCAATATTGAATTTGGTTATTTCCCCATGACCTAAAATTCTAACAAATGCAGTTTTGTAGTCTATACTCCATGAAAGAACAAATTGAAATAACTGATACTAGCTTATGAAATCTACACGTGGCTTTGGAGATTATTATATATATATACCTATTTAGTTGTAGTTGGATACAATACCTTTATTTATTTATTTTCATGTGGTGTTGAGGATTGAACCCAGTACCTCACATGTGCTAGGTGAGTGCTCTACCGCTGAGCCACAACTACAGCCTGTGGAAATTATTTCTTAAAAAGTCACAGCATGGTACAGTCATCTGTCTTTATACTGTACTACATGTGTCTCATCAGAGAAAAATGACTATATGAATTCCTACTGAAAGGATTTTCTGTTTTTCCCCTTTCTTAACAATGCCTAGTGTTGAACAGTTTTTGTTTTTTATAGCTATTCTTAATATTTTATGCTTCCTTTTTGTTTTAGTCATATACTGTTAGGTATATTTTACAGATCATAAAATACATTGACCATTGACTTTAAGTGTGTGTGTGTATATATATATATATATATATATATGTATATATATATATATATATATGATTTTTGACAAGCATTACTTGTAACTATCACTGGAATCAATATAAAGAACATTTCCATTACCTAAAAAGTTTCCTTGTCACCTCTTGTTAAAAATACTCAATTCTCCTCCCTTCCCCAGAATTCACTGTTGTGGTTGTCATCTTTATAGTTTTAACTTTTCCTTTATTTTTTAAATCGGATGCAGTCTGTATTCCTGTTATAGGAAGGGTAAAATGAATGAAATGGAGGCAAGTCATTTCCTTTCAAGGATGAGGCATAGAAATTTTACCTGTCACTTTTGTTCACATACTATTGGTGAGAGCTAGCTGAGTCACAGAAACACATTAGACTGTAGGGGAGGGATTCCCTAAGACTCCATATGCCTACTCAACACTTAAAAGATGAAGAGGAGTATGGAAAATGGACAGTTGTCTCAGCTACGAAGGAAAAGAGGTAAAATAGATGGGGAAAACATATTTTTGTAACATAGGCATCAAATCATGCAATTTTTAAATGGAGTCAAATGGATAAGAAATTTGCCTATGAATTTACAGCTGCTAAATGTCAGAGCAGCATATAAATTCCAAGTGTTACAGTGTTGATGTGGATGGTGATTATATTCTTGGGTCCTGTGCTTTTGTCAGTACATCTAATGCCTCCATAAGTTATATTCAAATGTGTGAATAAATTCTATCTAAAATATTCCTTACAGATTATGTACCTTTATACTATGCTTATTATGATAATTGTTTCAGTTCTCCAAAATGGGATTATTATTTTAAATATATTAGCATAGTATTTTTCAAAATGCTTATAGATACAGAATCTCATTTTATCATTAAAATACCTGTGTAACATATACAGAGAATGTATAGTTATTACAATTTATATATAAGAAATTTAGCTAGGGAGTTCAACAATTGATATATTTAGTAAGAGTACAAGGCAGCAACTAACAATCAGAATGGAATATATTCTTATTCTTTCTCCCTCAAAATTTTAGAAAACTTTGGAAAAATATTTTTAAAATTTATTTAAAAACTCATTAGAAATGTAGCATAGATGTGGCAGAAATGTGGCATAAATGGCTATAAAGAAAATATGCTGATTTAGAATTAGTGTACTAAGTTATAATTGTTTTAAAATTGATTTAACCAAATTTTAATTTGCCCTTTTGTGCTGCTGGGCAATAGCTATACTAAGATGAAATAAAGTATGATCCATGATTCCATTGGCAATTTTAACATTGTCTAGAGAAAAAAAAAAGGATTCCCTTTGATTTATTTGGTAGATTTTTCATAAAAGAATTTTTTAAAAATTTAATTGTCATTGTCCTTTGCTTTTTAGAAAAAATAGCACTATTCTACTATACCCAATTATTTCACATTTCTAATAGAAAATCCAAAAACAGAGTAAAAAAAAAAAAGTTTAAATGTTATACTGGGGACAGTGTTCTGAAAGTTCATGGAATTATGAGACCTCAATGAGACTAATTTATGTACTTTAATAGAGAAGGTGACAATGAACTCAACAAAATACCACCTGGACACTAGAGCAGAAATTTGAATAGTCAGCATACTGTCACATGTTAGAGTCTATATTCAGAAGCCAAAATTTTTCTCTCAGAAATTCCACTACCTAATCAGTGGTTTTCAATAAGAGGTCACCTTTTGTTCTAGCCTCTTTAATTGAAATGGGTAAGTTTTCACTTACATTTTTGTCCCTGTAATTGCTATAATAATTTTTAGTGTCTATGGAATGAAAAGAATAAAAAGAAGAAGAAGAAGAAGAAGAAGAAGAAGAAGAAGAAGAAGAAGAAGAAGAAGAAGAAGAAGAAGCAGCAGCAGCAGCAGCAGCAGCGGCGGCAGCCGTGTGAGGTGGCACATGCCTATAATTCCAGTGGCTCAGCAGGCTGAGGAACGCAGATCATGAGTTCAAAGCCAGCCTCAGCAAGAGTGAGGTGCTAAGCAACTCAGTGAGACCCTGTCTTTAAATAAAATACAAAATAGGGCTGTGGCTGGGGCTCAGTGTTCCAGTGCCCCTGAGTTCAATCCACTGTACCCCCCGCCAAAAAAAAAAAAAAAAAAAAAAAAAAGAGAGAGAGGAATATCATAGATAACTCTCCTGAACCTCATGATTCTTTGAGCATGGTAGGAAATGTATGATGGGATGCTATTTTTTTTTTAGAGAAATTCAAGTCTTTTGTCTCAAGAATTAATAGTATATATGGGGAGTGAGGGGAGATGAAACACAGAAAATAGAAACCATGAAAGGAAGATATATTCTCATATACTAAAAGGTCTATAGAATGAGCCATGAATAAAATAGAGGGCAAAAAAACAGAGATATCACCCAATTTTGAGTAATGAAGACAGGGGGAACACCTTATGGGTTATGTAAACTAAAAAAAAAAAAAACTCACTTTTTAAAAATCTGAACATTGCTATGTGAACATTTTTGTAAGAATCAAAATTAACAAAAATGCTTGAAATCCATTGATTAGAAAATTATAAAAAGATTAACACTAAAATGTAACAAATAAAAAAGAGTGTTCTGTCATGAAAGAAAAGTTTTCAATATCCAAATTGTACTGTCATATAGTTTATATTGGTAAATTAGCAGATAATAAAAATGACTTAAAGAGGAAAATTTGGTCATATCAGATGTCGTTATTTTGTTGACATATTTATTCCAGAATCCAGGGATTCCCTTATTCAATTTTTCAGTGTATAGATTATTCTGAGCTCTATCATGTCAAAGGCTGAGTGCAAAGATGACTCCTAATCTAAGCTATCTGTGATCTTTTCTTCTGAAAGAACATATTCAATTTATAGATAAACTTTCTCTAATATTTAATATCTTCTTCTAACATATTCAGTTTATAGATAAACTCTTCCTTTAGTATGCACTAAAGTACTATTTTACTTTCAATGGGACATTTAAAATCAATGAAATATAGCAGAATGTGTTAGCTTGTTGGAAATGATAATAAATTGACATAAAAACATGAAACATGTTGGAAAATAATTAAATCTAGTGATGCTCCAACTGCTTTCAACTGTTGATTTTACTCCAGAAGCTATTCCTTTCCACTTTGTAATGTTAATATAACTCTTAATATTCCTTTTGGTTAAGGTACTAAATCTTATATAAGTCCAGTGAATTTCATTAGGATGTAGTAAGACTGTAACTTAATCGGTCTCTAACTGCGTTTGAATAAGAGCTTGTCATTCAGCCAAGTGTAAAATCCACATCAGATAAAAAGTAGACAATAAACCATGAGGATGTCCTGCTGAGCATCCACAGTTGACTTCTCAGAATGGCATTCACATTCATTCAAATGCCATATGCCTTTCTACATTGTGTGTATTTGCAACATGTTTTATTTTATTGATATACTAATTTTATTTCCAATAATATATTCAAAATGCCAATTTTAGTAGACTCCTATTACACAAGTGTAAAACATTCAGATAGAACCTCGGAAGAAACAATTATTACTGAATAAAAATGCAGGCAGGGGAGAAATGTGCCTATTAATGTTCAATGCAAACTTATTATGAACTGAGGATGAAGCTCAGTGCATAGTGTGTGTAAAACCATGGGTTCAGTCCCCAGCCTACAAAAAGGAAAAATCTACAACAACAGAAAATTCTAACAAGCCCTCAGAAATTTTTTAAAGCAGAAGAAAAATACTATTTTTATAGTTTTGTAGAAAACTAATTTTATATCTGGGGAAAGTTTGTTCTAGTTAGCCACATGAAAATAATATATACAACTATAAAAAATTTTATGCATTTCATAATTTAAAAATGACTCTTATCCATGTCATAGATGTACTCATGTTTTTGTTCTATTAATTCTTCTTTTGAATGAGGATTGAATGTAAATGATTTTTCATTAAAAATGGCACTGAAGAACATATTCTCTGTTATGATTTTTGTCCTTATGCTTATTTGACTATATACTTAAGTTACAATTAATTATATGTGTATCTGTCTATTTCATTTGATTAGTTTCTCAAGATGAAGATCAGCCACTTAATGACTGGAAGCCAGGCACAGCAGGCCTGTAATCCCAGAGACTGAGGCTGAGGCAGGAGAATTGCAAATTTGAGACCAGTCTGAGCAATTTAGCAAGATCCTATCTCAAACATTAGATAATAATAATAATAATAATAATAATAATAATAATAATAATGGCTGGGAATATAGTTCGATGTTAAAGAATGCTTAGGTTCAATCCCCAGTACCAATAAGCAAATGAATAAACAGATAAATAAATAATAAATAACAAAGTCAGTAGAGTACTTTTTAAAAATGTAGATTTCTTGGATTTTATTTTAACTTTATAACTAAGATGCTCTTGGAGGCAGCTCTCCTATACACATTTCAAAAGCATCCAAAATGATTTTCATATGCACTCTATTTTACAACACTTTTAGTACACTGGCAATCCCTTGAGGATATATGTGGACTCATTCATCTTTATCCTGTGGTATTCAGGGCATCACCACAATTTAAATTTAATCAGATTAAAATGTTTTTTTTTTCATGTTATATCTATAGTAAATGCATTATGTTCATAAATAACAAAAACAAAACAAAAATCCTTGCAGGGTGTTTGAGAGATGGCTACAACAGTACATACAACAATTAACAGTGACAACACATGAAAAAAAATATAGAAAGGAAAAACTGCCTTGTCTCAGTGCATAGTGTATCAGGCACAGTTTTGAAATATAAGTCATAAATCATTTTTAAAGCTATTTTGAAGGTATCTAAGTTAAAAAATGTGCTTCATCTATTGTTTTGTCTTAGTAAGCACTCTGCCAACTTCTGTGAAAAATGATTACTTAACAAATATATTTTAAGTTGTTGCATCATATAGCCAAGGTTTATTAATCTCCAGAGCCCAGATATGACTTCAATGAAATGCCCCTGAGAAACTTGACCTTAGCTAATGTGGACTAAACAGATTCTCCAACAACTTTTATATTTTAAAAGCCAATATTTTCAATTTGGGCATGTACCATACATAGTGTGGTACAATGACTTATCTTTTACTAATTGTATGATTATGTTCAAATTACTTAATTTTACATATCAATTATCAGTATATAAAATGAAATACCTGCCTCACTTGTTTAGATGAAGTGTTTATAAAGCACTTAGCACTGTTTCTGTGGTTTATTTTTCAACAATTATAATTGTTGTTATTGTTGTTGACATGTATGAGGATTCAATGTTATCGTCTCTTCCCCTCAAAAAGAGTGCTGTCTTAATGAAAATAGAAAAGTTATTTTTCAATACTTTTCCATACGTTATTTTCTTGAATCAAATCTATGTTTATTTCAAAAGCATTTTCTCAAATCAGACTGTCCCAATGTCTCTGGTTTCACTTGTCCCTTCAAAATCAATGTGCTGTTTTGATTGCCAACTCTGCATTCTTAAGACTAGATAAAATGGAACTGGCCTAGTGGCACATGCCTGTAATCCCAGATATTAGGGAGGCTGAGGCAGGAAGATTGCAAATTTGAGGCCAGCCTCTACAACATAAGGAAGTCCTAAGTAACTCAGTGAGACCCTGCTCAAAATAAAAAGGACTTAGACTAGGAATGTAGGTCAGTGGTAAAGTGCCTCTGGATTCAATTCCTAATACCAAAAGTAAAGAAAAAGAAAAAAGAAAAGATAAAACCATAACCATGTCTGTTTGCTGAAAGCATGCTAGTACTGTAAACAGAAGACCAACTGTGCTGAACTAGTTACTACTAGTCATTTAATTTGTTTCAAAACAATTAGAGTTTCAAAATTTGGGGAAGTTAGAGGAAACTTTATGAATAAATAAACCTTCTCATTGAGTTCATGACCAGTGGTAGGAATAGATACAGATTTTTTAGGGGTGTTTGAGAGATGGTTACAATAGTATATACACCAATTAAATTATTTTTAATTTATTAAAATTATTATTTTGGGGAGCCTCTGTTAAGAAAAAGAATACAAAACTTGTATTGCTTTTGCATATTTTATAAAAACATATATTCCTGTAAACATTGATGATTTACTTCCAGGGTTTTGGAAAGAGCCTGTGCAAAGGAGGAACTTGTTTCTCTCTTCAGTAAAATTTCTTCTTCTACAATATACTGAATGATTTTTTTTCTCTCCCTCTTTTGGGGAGTTTGTGATCTTTCTGGAGAAAAGCAAACTACCTAGCAAAATAATGATAGAACATTTTAGACAGTTTTATGTGATATGGATTATAAGGACTGAAGAGATGGTAAAAAACCAAGAATGCTGGCAATCATTTGGAGAAGATTTAAAAAGATGCTTAGAAATATTCTAGAACAATGATGATGATGATGATGATGATAAATTGGCATAATGTACCAAAAGTTTCATTTATAAATCAAACAACCAAGTTGGGATGTTGTTTACATCCCAACTCTGATACAGAAATTGTATAAAAATAAATACTGTCATGATCTTATGCCAAGCATAATTCTGGAGGTTTGCTTTATAGTGTTATTTAATCTTTTATTTATTTATTTATTCTAAGTAGTGTTATTTAATCTTTAAATCAATGAAATGAGGTAGGATTATTATTAACTTATCCAAAGTTCTTTAGTTAGTGAATCTTAGTGTTGGGTTTGCATCTCAAATCTATCAGACTTTACTCCTAAGTACTATTTCATTTTGCCTTGAACAGCTTCTCAAGAACGCTGGACCATGGGCAAAGGTCTCTAAGTGGTGTATTCTAGCAGCAAATGGAAATAGTCTGGAGTTAGTATATTTGAAAACCTTTCCAATTCCTGACAAATTTATCCTATATATCCAACTGAAGAAGCTCTTAGACCATATCTATTAACAGAACTTTGCAAGTAAATTCAGTATAATAATAATACAATAAATACATACAATAAATTAAAAATATTTCGTTCTAGCAAATAGAAATCACCTCCAAAATTGATAGTTTGCAATCTCCTTTTTAACTCACTATATCCAAAAGTTAATAATTATTTCAGGTAATTTTTAAAGCGACAATTAGACATAAATATGTCTTTAGACATCTCTGTCTGCAAGAATATATATCCTATTTCATGCCGCTGCTAAAATACATAAAAGAGACATTCATTTCTTCCCTGCTGTAGATCATTTCTGCCCTTGAGAGGTAGCTGTCTACAATGCTGAGTTATTTTGTCTTTTTGGGATTTGAGCTTACTTTCTAAGTTTATGTTCAAATAAACAATGGCATCCTTGCTTTCATGCAAATTTTTGTTTGAACTGATCAGTCTATACTGTAGAGTAAGAATTTCATTGGAGTCAGTTTTTTTTTTTTTTTTTTTAATCCCTACAACTCAGGTTGAACTGTGATCAGATCTCAATTAATAGTTCAAATGAGTTAAACATTCATCAAGTCAATTTTTTTTTTCTTGTTGCAGGAATTAGTAGTTTAACTAGCAACTGATACCATTATACATTTTCAAAAACTTTAACAAAGATCCACATTAAGATATCCACATTAAGAGGCAGGTCCAAATCCAGCCTCAGCAATTTAAATTTAGCAAGGTCCTTAGCAACTTAGTAAGACCATGTATCAAATTAAAACTTAAAGGCCTGGGGATATTTCTTAGTGACTAAGTGCCCTTGGGTTCAATTTCTGGTGAGAGAGAGAGAGAGAGAGAGAGAGAGAGAGAGAGCGAGCGCGCTGGGTGCAGAGGCACAGGCCTGTAATCCTGTAATCCCAGCATCTTGGGAGGTGGAGAAAGGAGGAATACAAGTTCAAAGCCAGCCTCAGCAACAGTGAAGCAGTAAGTAATTCAGTGAGACCCTGTCTCTAAATCAAATACAAAATAGGGCTGGGGAAGTAGTTCAGTGGTCAAGTGCCATTGAGTTCAATCTCTGGTACCCCCGAAAAAAATGAAAAAAGAAAGATGTTTTCGAGACTGGGGATATGGATTCCTGGAAAGGCATTTGCTACTTGCCTAGCATTCTTGAGGCCCTAAGTTTGATTCCCAGCACTGCAAAGGGGTGGGGGGGAGTCATGGGGGGGGGGGGGAAAGGGTGAGCAAATGTTACACCTCTCAACTCAGTTCATTCTTAATTTTTCTAATTTTTTAAAGAGATGTCCTCTCTTCTATCCTAGTATATTCTATCCTGTTCCCTAATATTATTACTCATTAAAAATATTATGTTTGTCTAAAACCCACATAAATACAGTTATCTCATACTAGACAAAGGTGCCAAAAACATATAGAAAAGATAGCCTCTTCAACAAATGGTGCTGGCAAAACTGGAAATTCATATGCAGCAAAATGAAATTAAGCCCCTATCTCTCACCATGCTCAAAACTCAACTCAAAGTGCATCAGGGACCTAGGAATTAGACCAGAGACCCTGTATCTAACAGAAGAAAAAGTAGGCCCAAATCTTCATCACATTGGATTAGGCCCCAACTTCTTTAATAAGAATCCTATAGTGCAAGAATTAAAATCAAGAATCCATGATTGAAGACTTGAATAGTACAAATATACTTTGTATACAAACAGCGTTATGTAAAAAGATGCCCTATATGTGTACTACAAATTGTAATGCATGCTACTGTTATAAATACAACTTTGAAATAAATAAATAAATAAATAAATAAATAAATAAATACCAAAATAAATATATAAATAAGAAGCAGCTTAAATAAAAAGAATTAATAAATGGGATGGATTCAAACTAAAAAGATTCTTCTCAGCAAAAGAAACAAACAGTGAGGTGAAGAGAGAGCCTACAGAATGGGAGCAAATTTTTACCACATGCACATCAGATAGAGCAATAATCTTTAGGATGTATAAAGAACTGAAAAAATTTAACACCAAAAACAAAAACAAACAAAAAAAAAATAACCAAATCAATAAATGGGCCATGGAACTGGACAGACACTTCTCAGAAGATGATATACAATCGATCAACAAATGTATGAAAAAATGTTCAACATCTCTAGCTATTAGAGAAATGCAAATCAAAACTACTCTAAGATTTTATCTCATACCAGTCAGAATGGCAGCTATTAAGAATATAAACAACAACAAGTGTTGGCAAGGATGTGCAGAAATTGCACACTCAACATTGCTGGTGGGATTGCAAATTGGTACAACCAATCTGGAAAGAAGTATGGAAGTTCCTTGGAAAACTTGGAATGGAACCACCATTTGACCCAGCTATCCCACTCCTAGGTTTATACCCAAAGGACTTAAAAACAGCTTACTACAGTGATTCAGACACATCAATGTTTATAGCAGCTCAGTTCACAGTAGCTAAATTGTGGAACCAACCTAGATGCCCTTCAGTAGATAAATGGATAAAGAAAATGTGGTATATATACACAATCGAATATTACTCAGCATGAAAAGAGAATAAAATGGTGGCATTTGCAGGTAAATGGATGGAAATGAAGAATATCATGCTAAGTGAAGTAAGCCAATCCCAAAAATCCAAAAGCCAAATGTTTTTTCTGATATGTGGATGTTGATTCATAATAGGGGTGGTGGGGAACATGGGAGGAATGGAGGAACTTTGGATAGGGCAAAGGGGAGAGAGTTGAAGGGAGTGGATATGGGGGTAGGAAAGATGGCGGAATGAGATGGATATCATTATCCTAAGTACATGCATGAAGACACAAAAGGTGTGACTCTACTTTGTGTACAGAGAAATGAAATGCGTTCTGTTGTCACGTATAACAATTTATAATAAATAAATAAATTTACAAAAAATATTATGTTTGTCTAAATAGTAAATAAATTTTACAATCTATCAAAGGGTCTTGACCTCCCATTCAAACAACACATGTCCATGACCTTGAGAACATACTAAAAAACTATTGAAATAAAATAGGCATGTTGCTCCAACTACAGTAGGAGAATAATTATTTAGTAATATAGGAGTGTTTTTAGCTTCACTCTCTGCTTCGGATTGTTTCTTTTACCACTCATTTTCCCCTTTGGCATTTGTCAGTTTTCAAATGATTCAGTGGGTTGTGTGATGAAGTGTCCAGATATGGGATAGAAACAAAGCTAGAGAAGTGAAAGGAAAGTGAAGCTTTTAGAGTTCGAAAATTAAGATTGGGCTTGGAAGACAGACTGTCTTAAGAAAGAGGATTTTTTTTTTCCCAAAGTAGGCATAGAAGAAGAGAAATTAGGATAGAAAAAATAATTGCAAAGTATTCTTTCCTATCTACCCCCATTCTTGGTATGTTAATCATTGTGAATTTGACTCAGTGTCCAGCACTTCTTGTATACTTGCCACACAACCAGTCAGTCCGAAAAGGAATATGTAGCTATAAAACAGCAAGTTTCACATTTGGGGTGACAAGCATGGGTTGGCTTAAAAAAAAATAAGTTCACTTGTAGAGAGAGCAGATTTGTACAGCTCAAGGTGGCCTTCATGTATTTATGGAGTAGTACATTTTGCAGGGCTCATCCATCATTTCTCTGTTGTTCAAGCTCTGCCTCTCTAAAGAAATTAAACAGGAGACACATGCCATACCTCATCACCATTCATTTTTCTTATTGCCCTTTTCTCTAAGTCATTACTAGCGATCTGCAACTTTTAGTGTGCTACATGTTTTATGTATGAAAAAAATACAGTGAGAAACTTTTCCTTTCATAAAATTATTCTAGAAGAATATATATATATATATGTATATATATATAGAGAGAGAGAATTATAGAATTATAACTGGAAAAAGTTATCACTTCTGCTTTGCATTGCCAGTTAGCTTAAACAAAAAAATAAAACTTAAAAATTATTGATTTTTTTCAATAATAAAGTTGATAATTAACATTTCTGTTTAGCAATAGAATGTACCTTTTGAGTTAATCTTTTAAACATCAAAACAGAAACCTCAGGTGTCTAAAATCTGGAGATGTGCATGCTTCTTTCAGTTTTATTTCTTTCAACAGTTATTCAGTGGCCTATAGTTTAAAGATGGGTATTAACTTAAAATCTGTGAGAATTGGGAATACCTGAGGACAATAATACTTAAGTTATCTTCAAAGCCTGACTTCTTGTTTGGTGTAACTTAGGCAACTTCTTGGAGCATCAGGCTACAGAAATAAAAAATTGATCCCAACCCCTTTTAGAGTTCCTCTCTAATTACCTTGAGTGGAAGCAAATGCACACACTCATGGACCCTACATCCATATACACAACTAAATTAAATCTCTTTTTCTTTCCATTGACTAATCTCTCTTGAGTACCTTTGTGAAAGGTTAATGTGAGCTACGTATTACATCTGATATTCTGTACTATTAATCTAGACCAGTAAACTATTACCCAAAATCAGCAGTGGCCAACAACTGAAATTCTGAAACTCATCAAATGCTTGTTGTAGGGTTGTTTACCAAGTGATTTATGTGACCAGTTCACTATGTCTTCTAAAATATTTATCATCTGATTCATAAAGACTTTTATAAATTCATATTCATATAATAAATTTCATGTTTGAACATAAAAATAATACAATTTTTGTAACTTAAAGACTGCTTTCTGTGGCTGGAGGGTTAGTGATAGAGCTTTTGCCTGGTTTGCATGAAGCCTTGGCTTCAATCCCTGGCACTGCAAAAACCAGAACAAAAGAAAAACTATTTCTTTTTGATATTAGCAAGTAAAGAATATCAGCTTGAAGGGGCAACAAATTATTAGCAAGCTGAGAATGCCCACACGCTTCAGTCTAGCACTCAGTACCTGGCAGAGATCATGCTTCATATGCTTGATTACATAAATAAGTGAAATTAATCATGTAATATTTTCCCACACAAAATTATGGATCCACCTTGGGGAGACTATTTGGAAAGGCTATTGGGGCTGGTGATAGTTTTTTTTTTTTTTTTTTTTTTTTTTTTTTTTTCCTATTTCATCAGCCCTTTATCATGTTCAATGAATTATTTTATGGAAAACTCTGGGATTTGTTTGGGAAAAATAATTTGGAATTTAGGAAAAATAAGAGGAAATTGAGAATTGTTATTGGAAAAATGGTTTTAAATGCTCCCCAAATTTATGCATATAGTACAAGTATTTGTATTCAATAAACATATGTTTGCTTTCCTACCTCAGACATAGGATTAAATCAGATAACATTCTAAAATGTATTTATAAGAAAAGTATATGCAATTATTATTATGGATAAAGACACTGGCCTCAGTTTTGAAAAACGATTATTTCATTGGTGTTGCCGCCTGAAGCGATGGCTGCTTGGAGCAACGAAGCCGCGGGAAGAAGTTCAGAGACGAACTGGAAACAAACAGCCTTTTTATTCTGATAACTTTTCTCTCTGGCTCTAACAACGACTTTAACATGCACCACACACACCACCAAACAACCAACACACCAAATGGCACAGACCCTATCAGCAATCTCACTCAAGTCTCTCGAGATCCGGGCCAAGTCCCATGAGACTACGGAAGGCGGCAATGCCCAAACATCTCCATGGCCTGTAGTCAACCGCAACCTTAGACATCTCCCCAAACAGGGCTCCTGCATTTCCCCACTTTTGTTTTAAAAGAGGGAATGCTCTAGGACATCTATGTGCAACCAACATTCTTACCCATCATCGGATAATCAAGGCTATGCCCTTGACTCCTGTCTTAGGTTGATATGTCGGCCACATGAGACTGTCCCGTGTGACTGTGCCTGTCTTAGCTTGTCCCCCTCTGGGGATCTTACCCAGCATTGGCTAACCAGCCATCCAATGGAGCCCTTCAAGATCGACTGTGTGTGATGACTAACAGCTGTCCAATTGTGAGGAGATGGTGCGGCTTTAAGGCGACAAGCCTTTTGGTGACGAGCCAGATTGCATAGCATATCAAATTGTTTAAACAAATTAGCTGCCCTAAGTTCCATCAAGTAACACACTGAATTCTCTAGACAAATACCCGCAAGGCATTGTCCCGTAAAGTCCCAAACAATGAAAGATCAAAATGTCCATTTGTTATAAACGTTGATGTAGGAGGCCCCATGCATGTAGAGCAGAGGCCACACTGTTGGTGAGGTTGTTTGATGCTTGAGCAGCAGGGATGCTTGCGGCAACCGCAATCCCTGTAGCTGTAGCAGCAGACAACTTTTTTATGTCTAGACAATGCCACCAGCAAATCTTCAGGGCCCACTACCTAGAAACTCAAGCATCAATTATTAAAGGAGAGGCAGTGTTATTCCAGCACTGAGTCAAGAGTCGAGTTGTCAAAGTAAAAAAATAGAATTATTAGATTAGAAAATTAATGTTGATTTCTGCTCACACACATTGCTGCTTTGAGCTCCCACAAACATAAGCTGGCAAAATATCATATTCAGAACAAAACAAAGAAAGACTGAGGGTATTTACTGCATTAAAGATAGATTAAAGAAAAGCTAAAGGCACTTTGGAGAAATAATTTGTTAGCTGGAACCCTCGAGTCTCTGTATACACAGCAATCTTTTACCTGTTGAGATAATTGAAATCAATCAGCTATTAAACATATAAAGTTAATAACAAATAAACAATCTTATGTCAAAACACCAAAATATCAGGTTATATAGCACTAGTCATATTGTTTGCTAAAGAGAAGTCCCAGGGACACCTATAAATCAAAATTGAAAGTACCTTCATTTATAACATTATTTACATAAATTGAACACTCTTAACCTAAAATGAATTAAAGTTATTTGGATCCATATATATATTTTTTTTTCATAAGCACTTTGTTATTTGTGACGTCACACTGGACAGATGCACAAACATACAAACGTATATTTGTGATGTCACATTAACATGAAATGTAGACAAATGTACAGACATAAAGACATGTATAAAAAGAAAAAAAATATACAATTGTGTTCACACTAAAGAGAGATCTCCTCATCCCGGCCAGGAGAAATGACACTTAAGTTGTGAAATATTTTGAAGGACCTTTTTTGAGGGAATCATTCCCTATCTTCATCTTGGTCCTCTTGATTTTGTACTTTTTTTATTAATCTTGATTCTTCAACACCTTCATCTTGATCTTTTTGATGTGGTACCTGTTTTATTAATCTAGATGGTATCCACATTGGAGAGGATTTGTGCTTTGGAAAAACACAAACAGATCCTCTCCCCCAAATTAATACTGGATCTGGACCCGTCCATGTACCTGAAAGAACATCCTTCCAGTAAACGAAAGGTTTATGTTGTTGGTGTGAGTTCCAATGTCTGTCTCCAGCAGAATAACCATTAGAGTCAAAGTTAAAAAATTTAAGGTAAACAGGGCAACTGCCAATCTGTCCCTAGGACTTTGCCAATTTCCTTCTTTTTATTTTAATAACATAATTTTCAGTGTGCGGTTTGCTCTTTCAATAATGCCCTGACCCTGAGGATTGTATGGAATGCCTGTTTTATGGGATATGTTGAATTTTGTACAAAACTGTTTGAAAGATGAGGACGTATATGCAGGGCCATTATCTGTTTTAAGCATTTTGGGGATGCCCAATGCAGCAAAAGCTTGCAAACAATGAGATATAACATCTTTAACTTTTTCTCCAGAATGTAAGGAAGCAAAAATCATGCCTGAGCATGTATCTATGGTCACATGAATAAATCGCAATTTTCCAAAACTTGGCTCATGAGTAACATCCATCTGCCACAAATGATTGGGCATTAATCCTCTAGGGTTAAGACCATAATGAGGATTGGGCAAATGTGTCATACAAGATTTACAATCTTTTACAATTGTTCTGGCTTGCTCCTTTGTGCTTTTAAACCTATGCTGCAAAGTGGTGCTATTGACGTGAAACTGGGAGTGAAATAAAGTAGCTTGCTGGAGCGCTGAAAGTATAAAAATTGTTTGGGTAAGAGCATCAGCCTTTTGATTACCTTCATGGAGGGGACCAGGCAAGTTGGTATGTGCTCTAATATGCCCTACGAATAGAGGTTCTTTTCTTGCCCACAAAAGTTTTTGTATTTGATAAAACAATTTAAAGGCTGGAGTATGAGGTGCTATTGGTCCTGCTAGCTCTAACTTTGGGATGGCATGTACAATATAGTGGCTATCTGAAAAAATGTTCATGGGCAGTTCTCTAAAATTTTCCAGAGCTCTTACCACAGCTTCCAGTTCCACTAATTGAGCTGATTTGTGTGTAGTTATGTAAGTCATATTTTCTTTTTTAGTGACTACTGCAGCAGTACCATTTGAGGACCCATCTGTAAATACATTTAATGCCTTAGCAATAGGTTGATTTTTTATTACCTGTGGAAATATAATAGAATGATTAATACAAAAAGATAATATAGGAGACTTAGGAAGATGATTATCAAAATTTGCAGAAGTAGAGCATTTAGCTATAGCCCAATCAATATCATTGAAGCATGAATATTCAATCTGTGATGATGAATAGGGAGTAATAATAGTAGCAGGGTGAATGCCAAATATTTTAGTAGAAGTCTTAAGTCCTTGAAGAATAAGTTTAGCCACCATGGAGGTATAAGACTCAATTATACTTTTAGGAGAGACGGGCAAATGTATCCATAATAAAGCCCTTGTTGCCAAAATACTCCTGTGGGTGTATACTGTGAAGAAATAATAATCAACATCAGCGGTTGAGTTAAATCAAATCTATCACAGTGAGCTCCTTCGATGGCTTTTTCTACTAACTTTAAAGCTTTCCTAGCATCAAGAGTCAATGTTCACCGTGAAGATGGATCAGGGTCCCCGTGAAGGATGTCAAATAAAGATTTTAGTTGGCCAGTAGTGAGGTTTAGTGTAGGGCGAAGGCAATTAATGTCTCCCAGTAGTTTTTGGAAATCATTGAGGGTGGTCAAATGTTCTTTATTTATTAAACTTTTGGGGGGTCTAACAAAGGTATCCATGATTTTAAATCCTAAATATAATATGGGTGATCTAGTTAGAACTTTTTCTTCTGCTATATATAATCCATATTTTTTTAAATTTTCTGCCACATCACTGAATATATTAAATAAGATTTTTTGATTAGGGTGGGCCAGTAAAACATCATCCATGTAATGTAAACACATGGGGTTTGGATATTTATTTTTAATGGGTTGGATTGCTTTGTTCACATATATTTGGCATATGGTGGGGCCATTAGCCATTCCCTGCGGTAGCACTTTCCATTGATATCTTTTATCAGGGACATTATTATTGATAGAAGGAACTGAATAAGCAAACTTGGGGGCATCCAGAGGATGTAGGGGAATGGAAAAGAAACAATCCTTTATATCAAGAGTAATATGATGGAAACTTTTTGGAATAGCTACAGGATTAGGTTGAGTAGGGCCCATGATTTGCATGGTTTTATTAATTTCTCTAAGATCATGTAACAATCGCCATTTTCCTGATTTTTTCTTGATCACAAATATGGGGGAATTCCAGGGAGAGGTGGAAGGTTCTATATGTCCTGCTTCTAGTTGTTCCTGAACTAGTAGGTGGGCCACTTGTAATTTCTCTTCAGATAGGGGCCACTGAGGGACCCACACTTTCTTATCAGAAAGCCATGGTATTTTCAAAATTATTTTCTCAGTGGCCCCGAAAAAAAAAAAAAAATCTTTCTTCTTTATGATAATGATTACTTTTAGGGTTAAGATTACTCTATACTTTTTGATAATGATTTCTTTTAGGGTTAAGATTACCCTGTAGATTTTCACATTTAACACCTGCAGGATTGGTTGCAAGGTGTACTCCCATTTGTTGCAAAATATCTCTTCCCTGTAAAGTAACTGGTAGGTTAGGTAAAACATAAGGCTGAAATGTTCCTTTATGCCCTTCATCATCCTCCCATTTTAAAATTACCACACTTTTCTGTGGGAGTTTGTTATATCCCAAGCCTCTTAAACTGGTTGAAGCTTTTTGCAGAGGCCAGTGCTTGGGCCATTGCTGTAGATTAATGAGGGAAGAGTCATCTCCAGTATCTATCAGTCCTTATATCTCTATTCCTTGGATTTTTATTTTACACATAGGCCTCCCTGAACAATCCCGAACCCAGCAAGCCATAGGTCCTGAGTCAGTGGAACAAAATCCTCTATTGTTCTCTTTTTGAGGCATCTTCATTTTAAATGAATTATGTAAATTGGGAAGGAGAAGCAACTGAGCAATTCTATCTCCTTGATTAACAGAACTTATACTTTGGGGTGAGCTAAGCATTATTTTTATTTCCCCTCTGTAGTCTGAGTTTATTACACCTGGGGTCACTTGCAAACCTAATAAGCTTTTAGGAGTTCACCCGAGAATAAGTCCTACAGTCCCTGAGGGAAGAGGTCCCCTGACTCCTGTGGGAATCAGTTGAACCCCCATTTCAGGTGTTAACACTATTCGGGTGGTGGAACAGAGGTCTAATCCTGCATTTCCTCTTGTTCCTCTGGCGAGGGAGTGGATGGGTAGTAGGGATTGTGTTGGGGAAGCATCTGAGTGGATGCTTGACTATACTCCTCCTCCAATGCCCCATACATTTGTGGGCCCGGGGCATTGGGCCCCGTGCCCCATTTTTTGAATTCCTGAACAAAGGATTTCCATGGATGTCAAATTTTGAATAGCATTTTTTGGCCCAATGATTTTCCTTTTTACACCTGGGGCAGTGGCCTGGGGCACGGTATGAGCTTGGTCTTATTTCTCTTTTGGGATTTTGCCTAGAATAGCCTGATTGATTATGATAATTTTGCCTGGAATATCCTGATTGATTATAATGTCTAGGTTTAGCCTTTGTGAAATTTTGAGGGGAAGCACCTCTCATTGAGGCTGCAATCACATTTCCTGTGACAAAGGCGTCATTTATATCTTTACATAGTTGTATATATACGGAAAGATCCATGGCCTGATGACTTCCTGGCAGGATTTATTAGCATTTTCGTATGCTAATTGAACAACTAATGGCATAGCTTGATCAACATCTGCAAACACTCTACCTGCAGTTCTCAAAAGTCGATCAGCAAAGTCAGCATATGGCTCATTAGGTCCTTGAATCACTTTTGTGACAAGCTACCTTGTAGATCCCCAGGTCCTTGTACAGTTTTCCATGCCTCTAAGGCAGCTGCATTTATCTGAGCATATACACCTAGGTCATAATCTTTTTGAGACTGTAAAAGTCTGCGAATTGCCCTTCTCCTGTGAGCATTTCTATATTATAGTCTCCAAATCCTGCAGCTGTGTTTCTTTTAGCCATTTCTATACAAAGTTCTTGGAATTGCAATTGCCAAACCAAGTATTGCCCCCCCGCTTAATGCTGCTTTACATAGACTTTTCCAGTCTGAGGGGGTTAAGCTATAAGTGTTAAGGGACTCCAGCATACTCAACATCAAAGTAGCTTGGGGCCCATAAGTCATTACTGCCTCTTTGAGATTTTTTATTGTTTTGAAATCTACTAATGGACCCTCTGTCCATTTTTCTTTTCAAATGCTGCCGGTTCCCAATGTATCTGTGAGTTACCCTCGAGAGCTCATAAGCGCTCAGAAAGACTTTTTATTTCTGTTTCTAGGGTATGCAAATGCCTAGTAATACCCTTCATATTTCTGTAATGGATTCCACCCATGGGGGAGTAGAGGACACAAGTGGTTCCTCTACTTGATGGTCCTTTTTCTTGGTCTTTTTTAGTTTCTTTTTCCTCATTTTCTCAGGATCACTTTTACTAGATTCCTCACCACTGCTAATTTCACTGAGAGGAATATCCTGAGGCCCAGTTTCCATTAAGAGCAAGTATCCTTCAGCTATCACCAATAACTTCCTGAATAGCTCTAATAGCTTGGATTTTTGTCATTTTGGGGACTCTTCTAATACTCTCTTTACTGGTCTTAGTTGGCCCAGTGGAAGCTACGCTTTTTTTATCACTTTCACTTTTTTCTAAATCCTCCTTACTGAGAACGGAGTCAGGTATATCAAGGAGTCTTTCCATAGCCTCTATCACTTGGGATTCAGTTATATTTGAACCCATCGTTAGAGACCTTTCAGTTCTTACCTGTCCGCTCCGAAGTCCCCGTACGGGCCGCCACCTGTTGCTGCCTGAAGCGATGGCCGCTTGGAGCAATGAAGCCGCAGGAAGAAGTTCAGAGGCAAACTGGAAACAAACAGCCTTTTAATTCTGATAACTTTTTCTCTCTGGCTCTAACAACAACTTTAACACGCACCACACACACCACCAAACAACCAACACACCAAATGGCGCAGACCCGATCAGCAATCTCGCTCAAGTCTCTCGAGATCCCGGGCCAAGTCCCATGAGACTACGGAAGGCGGCAATGCCCAAACATCTCCATGGCCCGTAGTCAACCGCAATCTTAGCCATCTCCCCAAACAGGGCTCCTGCACATTGGTATTAAAATATTTCATTGTCATTAAAAATATGGCTATTACTTAGAATTAAATTGCACATTTGTGTTGTCCTAACATATCCAGGGCGTCTGACACATTTTTTTAATTCCACTAATAGCTGAAGTACAGATTCTTTGATCTCTAATTAATTTTATCATCATAAATTTAAGTGGTTTCTTAGGGAATATTGCTTATTGATAAATTCAGTGATAATTTCTATATTTAAGATCTTTATAAAAAGAAAAAGGGAGAAAAATCCCTGATAATTCCAGTTGAGATTGCATACTTTTATATTTGTAAATGAGTTTGATGCTTTGGAGACTTTGGTTATAAATTTTTAATTTAATTATAAATTTTGTGTATGTTAGTAAAGATTTTAGATTAAATTTTGCCCAGTTTTTTATAACTGACCTTAACTTCTTTTGAAACTCTTTAGCTTATGATGAAATCCACATAGAATAAGCCATATGAATCCAGACTTATACCTTTTCATAGTAATGACAAAGTATTGTTAATTGTACCTTCATGTTGTACTGTCAGCTTCATGTGTCTGTTTTTTAAAACTTGTGACCCAGTACCAAGTGCAACATAGGAGACAAATTGCCTGCCAACAGTTATTCCCTTTACAAAAGGACTGAAGACAACATATTAGAGAGGATGATGCTGAAATTTGTGCGTAGGAGCTCAAGTAAGGTAAAAATGTGTAAAGTTGAATGTTTGGAATTAAGAGGGGATTCATGGAGGAGACAAGGTTGTTCTCTGCTGGTAAAGTATTAAATCTCATACACACAGAGAAGAACAGGGAAGGCATTCTGAACAAGGGGTAGCATAAACAGAACACCAAGGAAACACCCTTCCCACTGAATCTATTATACAAGATGGTCAGTCTCCACCATTCCTGAGGTCAATGAGAGCAGAACCATCTATCTGCAATTCAAAAAATATGTATACATTACCAGCATTAAGTAAATATTAGTTACACTATTGGGTATAAACCTAGCCTCTAATCTGGCTATAAACTTGAGGCCAACTTTCCAGAATCTTGCTTTCTACCCATTTTTTTTTTTCCTAAGGTCAAATTGCCAGTTGGTTGCTTAGTATGTCCAAGTTTTCCCTTTCTGTGATAAAATTGTTTTATATCAATAATTTGAAAGTAATAGGTATATATACTTAGCTTTCTATTCTGCTTTAGGTTGGCTTTTAGTAACTCTCAGTCTCTTTTCCAAAAACTGAATTACAGATCAAGACTTTAAAAATCACCAGTCAGGCATGGTGCACATGCCTGTAATCCCAGCAACTTGGGATGCTAAGGCAGGAAGATTATGAGTTTGAGGCCAGCCTCAGCAAATTAGCAAAGCACTAAGCAATTCAGCAAGACTCTGTCTGAAAATAAAAAAGGCTAAGGGTATGGCTTAGTGGTTCAATTCCCCAGTACAAAAATAATAGACTTTGATAAACACCAAGCAGTTACTTTTATTTAGTGAGGACTAATAAAACACTAATAAAGTTTAATGACCTACAGTTCATGTCAGAAAGAAAGAAATACAAGACTCTTTTTCTTAATGGTGGGTAAGATCATGGTATCAGGGATCTAGATAAGTTAAGAAATTAAATGCCAGGGAAATATTTGTGGAGAAAAAATATTTTGAAAATATGAAACTATTAATTAATTTCATCTGTTCAATTCCACACAAAACTGTCTTGCCTGGGGTAGTGACTTGATCAGATCTGTGTTTTAGATAGATCACTTCCACATAAACGTGTGGAGAATGAATTGGAGTTGCTCCATTTGTACAAAGGCATATCAGTTTGAAGACCAGAATTGATATGCTTATAAACTCTAGAATATTAATGGAAAAAAAAAGGAGGTAGTCTATTTGAATCAAGACACATTGGAAAGATGAAAAGTAATGACTTGTGTCCTTCTATGTATAGGTTAACACAAGGTAGTACTCCAGGAAGACAATCCATGAGGTAGACCCTCTACCTCAAGACTAGTAAAATCCCATAGTAGCCGTCATAAATATTGTTAAGTGGATTGAGTTACTAGATGGGTATCCTTCCTCAAGTTAGGAAGGATTTGGGAAAGGAAGATTACTTTGGTTGCGGGTAAGGAACTTCTTTTTTTGTGTCTTGTAGCATTCTGCATTTTCTGCATAAGGATGGAAGTCATCAATCTGAAGTGAACCGAACTAAATATTTTCATTTTCACTATCCTTTTAAAGCAACTTGTGGCAACTCAATTTATATTTAAGGAAGTTCTGTCAGATATGATTGATAATTGCTTAAATAATATTGATTGTGAGGCAAAACAAAGAAAACAAAAAAGAAGGGCTATGCTGACACAATATTTTTTAACACCTGGTATTTGAAATGATTGCAAGGTATCTTGATTACCTGGAAAGAATGAAAACATTGTTTCAGCATTTCTAATTCTTTTTTTTTTTTTTTTTTTTTTTTTTTTTTTGCATATAATTGTAGTGTCTGTGTTCATTGCACAAACATGTAGTGAATGCCAGTGAAGTAGGTAGTGGGATACAAAAATAAACAGTCTGAAGCAGTGGATTTGAAATTAAATCAATTTCAAAGTTGTGCAGTAGCTTGTAGGACCAGGATAAGTAGTGGATATAATAGAAACATTCGATAAATTCTGAGACCAATAATGAATACATAGTGACAGCTTTCCAGAACTGAATTTTCAAAGATGATTAGAAATTAGCTAAGAAGATAAGACAGAGTCTAGCATGAGCAAAGTAAGAGAAGTGTGTGGGGGGTTAATTTTAGGAGATGCTGGTGGGGGCACTGATCTATCTAGTCTGGCTTCAGTAGGGTATTAGAGAAGGATCAGGAAGTGGGCCAGGCAGTTGTTACTGAATGAAATAATTCAGTTTCAGATGTTTTACTTAAGAAAAAATTGTAAAAAGTTAAACATGGCCTGCGATTCTATTTAGTTGTTTTAATGCAAAAATATTGTTTCAAAAATGATGATTGTTTGGTGTGAATATACTTTGTATACAACCAGAGATATGTAAAAATGTGTTCTATATGTAAAATATGAAAAGTAATGCATTCTGGTGTCATTTATAACAACTTAGAATAAAAATTTTTTTAAATAATGATGGTTCACAATCAATACAAAGTATCTATTAATTTCTGAAAACATTTTTACCACTGCAATCACCCCCACAACACCCACATCAATTCATCAATAATAATATTTATGCTTTTTTATATCAACATACTATAATCTAATGTATTTTTTTTTCATTTATTCTAATTAGTTATACATGACAGTAGAATACACTTTGACAGGTCATACATAAATGGAGTATAACATCTCATTCTTCTGGTCACACACAATGTAGAATCACACTGGTAGTATAGCCATATATACACACAATAATGTCCGATTCATTCTACTGTTCTTCCTGTCCCCAAAACCCCTGTCCTCCCTTCAGTCCCTTCAGTCATTTTTTAGAGAAGGTTTATAATGATTTGAAATTATCCCATCTTTTAAAATTTTTTTTTAGTTATAGATGGACACAATATCTTTATTTTATTTTTATTTATTTTTATGTGGTGCTAAGGATCCAACCCAGTGCCCCACATGTGCAAGGCAAGCGCTTTGCCACTGAGCCACAACCCCAGCACAAATTATCCCATCTTGCTTTGGTTAATGCTTCTAACTACATTTTATTGTATACTCATGCATTTAAACAGTATCAGAATGTCAGAACAAGGCAAAGAAATAGAACTTGACTTATTTCAATTATGTACCTAGATAGCCATTTGGGATTTTCATTTCTGCTTAAAATTTAAAAGATTAGAATTCGGTTTTCAGTAAGTATCTCTCCCATTTCACATTCATGTAATAAGAGTATTAAGCAATTCCATTTTTGGTACCATAATATTTGTTATAAATTTTAATTTTTGCTATTATTTTCAGTTTAATATAATAAACTTATCATTGCCTATATTTATTTTGTAGTCATTATTATTTATTTGCTTTGTTATTGTTAGTGAAAATAGTTTTGAGTATCTGATATACTCAATGTGCTATCATTTACTGCAATGGGTGATATTAGGTTAATAGCCCCTGGGTGTGAATCTCAGCTGCACTGTTCTTCTCTGGAGTGGCTTAGGTCTCAATGTTCACATCCTCAAAATGGGGATATTAATACATACTACACAAATCATATAAAAAATCCAAGACGATACACATCAAACTCTTGCAGCAATGTAACAATAAAAGAGTGGTTATAAAAGAGTTGACTATTTCTGGATTTGTTTGTTCTCCTGACCCCTTCTTACTTTATACTGAACTTAAGCCCGATTTTCTAATCCAAATTATGTCAAAAGAAAATTTGGAGTTCACAATTTAAAGTCAGAATATTATTTAACATGCTGAATACTATCATCTCTAAATATGTTTTTTAAAATAGTTATAAAAGTGGAACTTAGTGTAAAATTTCTAGTAAGTGTGACTTTCAAAACTTGTAAGCTATCTGTGACCATTTCATAACATATTGCCCAAGTGTTTTCAAGGACTCATATTTATCTTGGAATATCATATTATGTCAAATAAAAAAAATCCCATTGATATGTGGTTTCTTTGAATAATGGGTCTTGCCAATGATGTTGGAGTCCCAAAATCACTTAATTGTGAAGAATTTCTAATAATTCATTGCTCAGAAATGAAATTTAGTTACCTGTTGCTTAAGAAATGTTTAAACAACAAAATCCTTATCAAATGAAAAGGAAAAAATGTATAGGAATATGAAAGAAAGTAAAATTTTCAGATGGTAATTTGAATAAAGCCTAGACATACTTGGGAAAATTTAATAGTTTTAAGGAACTACATATTTTAATCTCTTTGATTTCTAGGGGAAGTCAATAAAAATTCCATTAAAACTATTTTTCATTCCTTCAAAAAAGCTATTCCATTTTTGAACTGAGTTATATGGCTTTGTAAACCATTTAACCAATGCATAGTACACAGTGATTCACAGGCTCAAGTATTTTTTTTTTTCCTTTCATAGTCTTTAATTTATAATGATAATGTGAGTCTGCTTATAAATTATTTTTTGTATATTTACTTAAAACATTATTAATTATTCTTGCTTTTCTGTGGTAAGTAGAAACTAATTGGTTAATGGATAAATTTGTTGATTCATGCAATCACATTTTTAAGTTATCTTTCTCTGCAATAGACCTTGGCTTTAAACAGTTAATGTAAGTTGAAAGGAATGGAGGTGATGCTATTTTCAGCGTCTTTTACATTCAGATACAGAATGATTAATTTCTAACTACTTTCCCTTTGAAGACAATCTAAAACATATTTTTCACAGTTTATTTTAAAAGTTAAATGCTTCCTATGGTTCTATGAATAAACTTTGTATGTCTAAGTAAGTAAAATCTTTTTTAAATACAATGAGATATTCCATTGGAATTATAACTTATTAAGTAGCAGAATATTTGGAATGCTTCTACATTTGACGCTTCTGGCATGTCTAGACAACACAGAGAGCTTGAATACTTCACACAGTAGTACAAGAGCATTCATCTCCTCGACAGTAGAAAAATAAATGCAAACCTGATGAGAAGAAGGAATAAAAATATATTAGTGGGAATACAAAGATAAATCATTAAATTAAAAATAAGGGTACAATCATTCACAGGCCGTATATATGTATATTCTAACGTGCAAGTATGCAATTGAATACAAACACTTCACTTTCTCCCACTTCTCCACGTTAAGGATTGATGTGGACTTACCTCTGAATATGAGGATGTAAGAATAATGATATTAAGCTGTATTTTCCATGCAAGTATAGTAATGAAATTATCCATGTCTAGAGATTTTAACCTGTTTTCTCTCAGGGAAGTCCCAAATCCTGCTGTGATATGTGTTTCTTACTGTTCTAGTTAGAGTTTAAAACATATTTTCATATAGATTTGGTGTTGCAAATCTCTCAACATTTATGTACTTCTGATACCTCATTTGGAAAACAAGGAGCTTAATTAAATAATTGTGAAGTTTCTTATATAGATAAAATATTTATTTTCATCAATTGCAATGGTAACAAGTCAAATTGATATTTGAGTTAATCTGGGCACCTATCATTTCTACATTGTTTCCATGTGAACACACATTTTAAAATCCTAACAACCTCCTAGTAAATGTCTTTCAAAGACTCCACCTATTCTTATTCTGTGGGTAGTTTCAATATGAAAGTAGAGATAGGCTAATCACCATTGACCTCTATATCACTAACTTATTATGGTGATAAATTTATGAGATCTAATTCTTTGTTAATAAGACAACACTGTTTAAAATTTGCATTATATTAGTTCAATGCAAGCTTGATCTAGTATAAAGTACCTTTCAATTTCCTTAAATAGAATAAAAATAATGCATATATGCAGAAGTTATTGATTGAGAGGCAAAGACAAACATGAGTTGGTTCACAACTTATCAACTGAGGACACTCATCCTTGGAAGTTTTTCATCTGCACTAAGTGAAGAAAAAGACCACTTTAAATTTCTTTCAGCCATTTCTGTATACCTAAATGATTTTCTAGTCAAAAGCTTCCTTATATGAAAACTGAAATATATTCATGTTTATGAGGTCTAGAACTTTCATTTGTAGGTTTTCTCAATAATTCATGGTGTTTTACACATAGTAAGTGGTAACTAATATAATAAAGATGTAAATATTTGGAATTGTGGATATTAGGTATGTGATAAGCCACGATAAGGGTGACAAATTGATAGTAAAGATATTTAAAGCAGGGTTGAGATGTTTTACTTTAGTTGTATTTAGAAGAATAGCTCTTTACAGACTAAACACACACACACACACACATACACATGCACTTTCTCTCTCATACAAAATACAATTTGAAGCACTTTCTGCAAAGACAAATTCACCATCAAAGAAAAATCTTTGGGGAACAGAAACCATGTATAATACCATTTGGCCACTAGTGCAATTCAAAATGTCCCTTGAACAACATATAATCTGGAGATTTATTTCAATAATTCCACTGTGTGTATGTAGTCTCTGGGTAAGTTTAAGGAATAAAAAGAATATGGATAACCTTTGATCTTTGGACCAAATGAATGATGAGGATTCTTACAACATTGTTATTATATCATTCTTATTTCTTTTTTTAAGATTAACAGAGTTAAAAACAAATAGTTAATTTTACTTATGTATAAGATGATATATTAACAATGAAATTTTTGTTATATTTGTAAGGTAACAGGATATGGTATATTTATTGTGTGTACATAAAAGTGATATTATGTATATTAGGTACAAGCTGTGCAAAATGTTTTACAGATTAATCATTACTAGCTTCCTAAAGAGTGGATAATATTTTGAAGATTAAGACAAAGATTCAGGAAGGTTTGCTATCTTGTTCTTGTTATAGGATCAGTAAGTAGCAAACTAGACAAACCCAGGTTTGTAGGACTGCAAATTTTATAATAACTATAACAACTAAAGTTATTTAATAGATCCTTCTACTCTTCTAAATTCTAAAAGTTCTTAGTCTACAGAACACTTAACACTATTTATTGATACTACATTTTTATATAAATGTGCACATTTTTAAGATAACAAATGCATTACTATATTATTAATCATGACTAATGATTTAGCCATTTAGGATGCATGCATTTATTAACATCTCACAAAATGTTTCCCTATCTTCCTCAACAAATATTTTTTAAAAAATCATTTTTTAAAATTTCAGCTTCTTCATCTTGTATCTTATTGTTGAGGCTGAATGTGCTAAGATTTCATCAATGATTTTCATAGTCTATTTTTTCACTAGTAGACCCCAGGCAACTATGCTCTATAAGGTAGTTAAAAGATAAATCCATACTTCATGAATACAAATATTAGCTCTTCCTCTTGCTAACTTAGTAATTTTTGTAAGTGTTCTAAATTTATTTAAATTTCAGCTTTTTCATCTCTAAAATGGAGATAATAATGACTACCTCAATGGTTGTTTTGAAGATTAATCGACATGATATGTATAAAGAGCTCAGCACAGTCCTTTACAAATAGTAAGATTTAATGAAATAGTTAATATTCTCTTTCTAAATATATATATATACACATATATATGTATTTAGTAAATAAAATTTTAATATTTGATTTTAAAAAAATTTTGCAGTAGTGAATTATTTCACTTTAATTGAGCATTTCTAATGGACAGCGATCCAAGAAAATAAATGTCAGATCATGACAGAATTATATTTAAAATTCATTTCTATTATGCTTGGAGTTTCTTTGTTATGAAAATTATCAAGTATGTTACAGCTAGAACCCAAGTTAAAGAAATGACTAGTGATGATTTTTTTTTTTTAAAAGCTGAGAACCATTTCAAAAACTTTGTCCCATGATATACCACTCCATCTATTTCCCTAAAAGAGTTGCAATTCTGTCAAATACAGAGTCTTAGGCACTGGAACTTGGAGAGTTGAGGGTTTCAGAGTGCTGCCCCTGAGGGAAAGATGTGGCATATGTAGGAACTAATATGTGGAGTAAAGTTACAGAATTCAGTGAAAGCAAGTTTGGGTTTAGGTTCAGTGTAGCAACCCCCTTGGCCTCTAGAGGTATCTTCCAAACAGGAGTTCATCATTTTTAGTTTAACTCTCAACAAAAACTAAATTAAAGTAAAATTTTCATCAGTTGAATATATTTTTTCTATTTTAGTTTCTTTGCTTTAAAAAAAAACATACTATTCCATAAATATATGATACTAAAAATATGGGGGCCAAGGATTTAACACAATAAAAGTGACTTTAGTGATACATCAGCCAAATGAAATGTCTGGGCTTTCTTTGTTTTAGATCCTGATGAGATCAAATTAACTGTAAAAAGACTTTTCCTTTTCTTTTTTCTTCTTATTGTAGAAAATAAGGGAAATAGAAAGAAGAAATAATTATTAGATAAAATAAAAAATTATTCTTTATTTTGTTAGATCTGATAATTATATTATTTTTAAAGTATTTATCAGGGAAAAAATACTGAAGCATTTATAGAAAAAAAATATGATGTTGTGATTGCTTTAAATTACAGTCATGTTGAGGATACAGTGAGGCTAGGAAGGGAAAAATGAAACAAAATTTGCAAAATGTTGGTGTTAAAGTTTAGTGATGAATTCGTGGATATTTACTTTACTATTCTCTCTACTTGGTATATATTCAGAAATTAGCATAATAAAAATTCTACTAGTTTAAATTATAATCCATGTGAAAATATTTTCCTGACCTAAATTTGTCTTGTATAGTTGTGATTTAACAGACATATTGTGACAAATGTTCAGAAAACAAAAAAAATTAGGAGTGATTACAGGAAAATATTCAACTACATGGAAAATGAGGAAAAAATAAAAATGTTAATAAAATAAACTAACACTGTAAACTTTTTTTCTTTCCTGTTTAATTCTTTTAAACATCCAGTAACACTGTTTATTTATTTATTTTTTTCATGATTTCATTGCTAACAGCAGATTAACTCTCAGCTGTTGGGAAATTTTATAACTGCCCAATTGCAAATAAACTACTAGCTTAGAGTTAAATAGATATTGGTTTCTGGAACAACTGAAGAAAATTGAACTATATTTTCTTTAATATGGGTTTTGCAATGTATATATGTCCAAAATATGTCAAGTAGGCAGTTTTGAAATTTGATGCTAGGCAATTGGTCACAGTAGATACTGAAAGCCAGCTTTGGAGAAGCCTGAGAGTAGACTGTATCATTTATTCAGAAAACCTAGCTTGTGGATTGAAAGGGGTACCCCACATGAAATTGCTAACAGGATGATAGCCAGGTACTATCACAGTCAAATTCATGGATTTTTAAAAAAAATAACATCTTTTGTTTTCTGATTATTGTAAAGTGTTAATGCATATTTAAATTTTGATGTGTTTATATTCAGAACCAGAATCTTATTATACTCTAGAAGTTGCTGACCTAGCACTTACAGACTTTTTGCTCTAGGGAAAAATTGGCCCCAGAATCTAGAGCAAAGCGTCTGCAGGGAATTGAATCTAGGGCTATGTCCATGCTAAGCAAGCACTCCACTAGTGGATTACAACCCAAAGCCCCTTTGATAAATTTTGTTCTGAAACAGGGTCTCACTAAGTTCCCCAGACTGACCTGAAACTTACTGTCTTCTTGCCTCAGTCTCCTGAGTAGCTGGGATTGTGGGCATCAGCCACTGCACCAGGCTTACAGGGAGATTTTAGTAGCCACCAGATAATTACTATATTATACACATGACTCACCTTCAGTACAGTGATGCATACAGCATCTCTCACAAGTTAATGGTTTACTACCATGGTACAATAATAATAGTCGTAAGTGTTTGGAATATAACTGATAGGTAGAAAACATAAAAGTTTACAAAATATTATTGAAACTGTCACTTATTTTATCAATGAATGCAACTTCTACCCAAACTTTTCCATATTTTAAAAGCAGTTCAGTGCTTGGATAAAGGATTGATATTTTAAGTTCTGCCTTTCTGGTATTTTTGAGAATAACTTTTTATCATACTAAACTTCTATTTATATACTTTTACATAAAAATGAAGTGTTCATTGAATATCTTGTAATCATTTTTAAAAGAAAATGCCTTTAAATCCCTGATGGCCAAGTGATTCAAAGATGTAACCTTGTATCTATTTATACAATAAGTACTTTACTGTCCAGAGCATATAGAGAGCAAAGAGCTTTGTATATGTTATTGATTTAAAAGGTAAAACTTTTTTCATGCATAAGGCAAATGAAACAAGATTGGAAAGATCTTCTTAAAATAATATTTTGAAATATTCAAATGAGATGAAAACATGAGACAAATTTCATATAAATCTAGTGAAACTTTTTGATAGCTTATGTTACCAACAGTAATTTTTTATGCTTTCACACATAATCAAGTGCAGTTCTAAACTCATCTTTGATTTGAATCTTATTTCCATTCAGTTAGTGTGAGTGCAACACAACACATCTGTGTTGTGTTGGTGAATAAAATTCATGCTGAGCAAACAGGGTGGCTTCTTACAAAATTTTTAACAGAGCTACAAACCAGCTGAGTGCATAACATAGACATTAAAATAAACCTTATCATACAAAAGAATGTGTGGATTTTGCAAAAGAAGTAACAGACATGTTGATAATCAAGTTATGAACTAATGGGAATTTATCATATTATTTTTGTTTTTTTTTTCCCTGCCTGAACTCTTTTTTGTGTAAAACTATATATTTTGTAATTGTTTTAATGCCTTTGCCACAGGAGGACTTAAGATAGAGGAAGCAAACAGAAACAAATTAGAATGTCCTTACCTTGTTCCCCCTTTCTTAGTATAAATAGGAAGTTGATAATTACATTTTCTTCTACCCAAAAAGAGAGAATGTAAAATCAATGAGACAGATTTTAGCCATTATAAAGTTGTAAAAAATGTTAACCTTGATTAAAATAGATGGAATACTAGTCTAACCCAGTCAATTCTAACATCTATTATAAATATGCATATATAACAGGGTGTGGTGCCACACAGCTGTAATTCCAACTACTTAGAAGTGTAAGAATGGTGGGCTCTAAGCCAGCCTGGGCAACATAACTGGACTCTGTCTCAAAATATAAATAAATAAAGCATGTATAGAAAGCAGAAAGTGAGAGATAATATGCAAACATCAAAGGTCAATTAAAATTTGCCTATCAGTAAAATTTAAAATTGAACTATTAGCATATACATTTACAAAGCCTAGTTATTATTTATAGTGACTATTATTTATTCCCCTGTATTAGGCACTGTTCAAAGTATTTTGCATGTATCCTTTTATGAATATTCACACGAGTCCTAGGAGGTTATGTACTTTTATAATCCCTGTTTTACAGTTGAGGAACTAAAACATAGAAAGGTGAAGTAACTTTCCCATGAGGGTCATCCTGGATTCAGTTCTAGAAAGTTGGATTCCAGAACTCTTCATTAGAGAGTTTTATATGGCATTATAGACCCATAAGTTGGTCATTTGAAAGCATTAGTTCTAAATCTACTCAGCTAGAGATGCTGAGTCTTTAAGCTGATTCATATATTTTTTCGTGGAGCAAAGAAGCCTTGTACTTTGGTAACTTGGTACAGTAATTACTATGGTACCATCCATTTGACTACTAGAACTTCCTGGAGGACCTGCTACCCTACCATTCCCTGCCAAATCTGAATTCTACTACATCAAAACAAGTTCTTGTCAAATTGGAATTTACCATAAACCATACATATTTTAATTTTACTATTCACCACTTTCCACAGAGGTGGATAGATTAGTTCCCTTAAACATGCCCTAGTTGGATTATGAGTTTTTCCCTTCTTACATAAGCATGCCCTTGAAATGCTCTGAGATTATTTCTTTCTGAGAGAAAAGAACAAAAACTGAGTTGAAAACTTTCTTTATTTGTATAAGTTCAATTTTCATTTTTAATTCAATAACTCCAGTTCTCATCAGTGAATAACTGTAATCATGTCCATTTTTGTTTTATTATCCTCATTTAAAGTTAATACATTTCAAAGTCAGTGAGCCTCTGGTACTAGCTAGTTATTTCAATGACACAAAAGTTAAACGTGACTTCTTAAAGTTTCTGGTTTTCTTAGACAATATTTAAAAACATTACTCACAGAACAGAAGAGCATAATTTATTCAAGATTATCAGTATAGGTATAGAAACCATTGTAATGGAGTTTTGCAATAGGGGAGAGAGATTGAACTCAACTCTAAATACAACAAGGAAAAGTGGGAATTTATAGCCAAGGTAAAGAATGGGCCTTAGTAAGAGAAAAACTACTAAAAGGAAATTTAAATGGAAGATTGTGCTGAAGGTAAGTTAGGATCATCAGATATCACCTGGGGAACAGTGGGAGATAAGATGTGATCATTTGAAGATGAAGGATTGTGGCTAAACAGATTCTTTATAAGAATGGACAATACAAGGAGAGGCGCAGAAATAAAAGAATCAAGACCTAGTCAGACAATATGCACTATGAGTTGTACATATTAAAAATTATAAAAATAAAATTAAAAAAAAAAAGACCTAGTCAGACAATTCAGAGAAGCATGATTGATGTTTGATCAAGGAGATCCTCTTTGCCAGTGGTGGTTAAACACTTTGGCACAATAGGGTTTAGTGGGAAAGGAAGTTTTAGCTTATTGTTGCAATCTGGTTGTGTAGCTCAGTGGTAGAGCATTTGTCTAGCATGTGAGAGCTCCTGATTTGCTTCCCAGTACAGGATAACAAAAAAGCAAAACTCTCTGATGTTACGAATACTCATGTTCAAAGCAAATGTCCACCCCATGGGCTCTAATCAACTTTACTGCATTATGTTATACTGTAGGTGTTACCAATTCTGTGCGTTCTTTAGCTTTTATCGGAAGAATCAGGCAGAGGCATAGCAATACAGAAACAATGTTCTTTATTCTTACGATCTGAAACAAGGGAGACAGAAACCCCAAGCTAACTTAAACAAGAAGCAAGCAGTGAAAAAGCATTTTTTTTTTTTTTTTTTTTTTTTTGTGGTACCGGAGATTGAACTCAGGGGCACTCGACCACTGGGCCACATCCCCAGCCCTTTTTTGTATTTTATTTAGAGACAGGGTCTCACTGAGTTGCTAAGTGCCTCGCCATTGCTGAGGCTGGCTTTGAACTCGCGATTCTCCTGTCTCAGCCTCCCAAAGTGCTGGGATTACAGGCGTGCGCCACCGCGCCCGGCATTTTTTGTGTTTTTAAGGTAGGCAGGGACCTGATCTCTCAACATCACTGCATATAGAAGGAGAGCTTCATCTACTTCTGTGATCCTCCTCATCATGGGTCCCCACTTGGGGCTGTCTCATTTTCATCTTAGGTCTCCTCCTCAGGGTGTGTTTTGTACTATGCTAATGAAGTAAAGATAAAAATAAGTTATTTTAGCATCTAATATGTGCACGTACTTGCCCCTTATAACTCAGAAATAGCCAGATGCAGTTGCACACATCTGTAATCCCATCAGCTCAGGAGGCTGAGACAGGAGATCACTAATTCAAGGCCAGCCCTAAGCAGCTTAGCAAGACCCTGTCTCAAGATAAAAATGAAAAGGACTGGGAATGTAGTATAGTAGTAAATTGCCCCTGGGTTTAATACCCAGTACCCCCAAAAAATAGGGACTGGGGAAGTGACTCAATGGTTAAGCCCCCTGGGCTCATTCCCAGGTGCCGAAAAATGAAAAGAAAACAAAAAAACACCTCAGAAATAATCTCATCCCAACATCAATCTTAAGGACACAAGATGAATACCTTGGGAAGTCAAAGGAGTGTGGGTCTTTGCTTCTTAGGCTAACTGACAACTTGTTTGACTTTGTTTTTTTAGGCCCTTATTTCCTGGTGTATTTGCTGACACTGCTAACCCTGTAAGAATCTTTCTCACAGGCAGCCACCATACTGTTTGACAACAGAAATGCTCTCAGGGTGACTGTCGTGCTGTAGTGAGCATTCCAACAGTTTAGCTATGCTAGTGCTCAGGAGTTTCTTCATTCCTTCCCATACACTGTGTCAGCATTTATTGATTTATACTTAGGATGCCTTAATTAAACTGAATGGACAAATAATCAGGATTTAAAGGAAAAAGGATTAGATATAATTTGGTATAGGAAACAACTGCTTATTCTAAATTAAATAAAATAAAAATTATGCCATCTAAACCTTCCCAGTAAATGATACCCTGCCCCTCTATCTTCATTGGCTATGATATCATTAAAAATTATATGTCAAATAAATATTATTTTTTTATAAAAAGAAGAAGAGCTAGACATAATGCCTTTCTCATTCTGTGTTTGTCTTTTTGGGGGGAAACAAATGCACGAGGACAAAATTTTAGAGTTGGGATGAGCATTTTATCAATCTGAACTAAATTAGAGATTTCCTTTATGTGATTTAAGCAGAATTAAAAGTAATTTTTAAAAATCTAAACAATGTTTCTCCCCTAATCTGTTTCTTAGAAGTAAGTAGAGAAGAATGTATTGAAGAATGGATTTAAATATATGATGAGTATAGCAATAAACTGCATGGGAAGATGTACCCCAAATGCCTGTTGTTGTTTTATAATTCGTTTGATTGGCTAATCTGACATCTTTTCATGGGTAGAATAAAATCTGACATCTTTCCATAGGTAAAATAAAGCCAACATCTCTTCTTTTTTCAAAAAAATAATTTGTTTATACTAATTAGGTGTATATGACAGCAGAATGCATTTTGATTCATTGTACACAAATGGAGCACAACTTTTTACTTCTCTGGTTGTACACAATGTAGCGTTGCACTGTATGTGCATTCATACACATACCTAGGGTAATGATGTCCCTCTCATTCCATCATCTTTCCTGCCCCATGCCTCCTCCGCACCCCCCCCCTTTGACCAATCTAAGTTCCTCCATTCTTCCCATGCTCCCCTCCCCATTATGGATCAGCATTCACTTATTAGAGAAAATATTGGGCCTTTGGGTATTTGGGATTGGCTTACTTTGCTTAGCATGATATTCTCCAACTCCATCCATTTCCCTGCAAATACAATCGTTTTATTCTCTTTTAATGCTGAGTAACATTCAGTTTCTTTATCTATTCATCTATTGAAGGGTATCTAGGGTGGTTTAGCTATTGTGAATTGAGCTGCTATAAACATTGATGTGGCAGCATCACTGTAGTATGCTGATTTTTAGTCCTTTGGGTATAGACCGAGGAGTGAGATAGCTGGGTTAAATGTTGGTTCTATTCCAGGTTTTCTAAGGAATTTCCATACTGGATAAGCCACCATTTCAACAAACGCCAATATAATGAATGGAGTCTAAAAGCAGGGATCCTATTAGTATTGGTCACCTTTTGAACACCAGTATTTAATTTGGATCCTTGTTGTTTTGCTGCTGTGATTTAAAGACCTGACCAGAATTATTGTAGCAGAGGAAAAGTTTATTTAGGAGCTCATGGTTTCAGAGATCTTTTTTTTTTTTTTAATTAAGAAATTTTAATTTGTTATATATGACAGCAGAATGCATTACAATTCATATTGCACATGTAGAGCATAATTTTTCATATCTCTGGTTGTACACAAAGTAGAGTAACATCATTCATGTTTTCATACATGTACTTAGGGTAATGACGACCATTGCACGCCACATCTTTCCTACCCTCATGCCTCTTCCCTTTCCCTCCCTCCCTTTTCCCTTATGCCCTATCTAGAGTTCATCTAATCCTCCCATGCACACCCCCACAATGCATTATGAATGAGCATTCTTAGATGAAAAATCGATATGTTTAGGAATCCATTGCATATACCACAGTCCCCATAAATACAGGTGACCCAGGTGTGCTAGACAACAACTTGCTTAACAAAAATTTTCCAATAGAGCAGGATGTGGTTGCACATACCTGTAGTCACAGCCATTGGGAGACTGAGGCAGGAGTATCACTTGAGCCCAGGATTTTAACACCAGCCTGGGCAAAATAGGGAGACTCCATCTCACAAACAAAAAACAAAAGCAAAGAAAAAAAAAAGTCTTTAAACAAAACAGCAGTAATTCTTTGGTCCTCTTTAAAGTCTCTTCTAGTTTTCTAGCACTTTCAACGAGGTAAAGGACATTCAGAACATTTTAGAAACAAAAGACCTGCTGTCTATACATGAGAAAATTGAGGGGCTGGGGCTATTGCTCAGTGGTTGAGCTCTTGCCTCACACATGGGAGGCACTGGGTTTGATCCTCAGCACCACGTAAAAATAAATAAAGATATCATGTCCATCTACAACTAAAAAATAAAATTAAAAAAAAAAAAAGAAAATGGAATAAATTAGCAAACAGAATGGGGAAGCGAAGCTGTAGGATACCATTTAATTTTTAAAATTTCTGACTAAGAAGGGAGGATTTGATTCAGAAGTATAATGCAGTGTTAAATGAGATGATAATCTGATGATGTATAGGAAATAAGATCACTATGAAAGTATTGTTGATTTCCATGCTATAACGTAACTTATTAAATGTGTTCCTTATAATTATATTTCATATAATAATTTATTGTTCTCCCAGAGTAATTTCTTCTAACAAATACTAACTTTTTTTTTAGGACTTTTAATTTAAAATTTCCATTGCACATGTTAATGCAAAGTCAGATCACAGTTAAAGAAAAGTGGTTGGCTCAGTGCTTAATATGGCAAGATTCAAAATTTCACTCCTCCTTCTCAACTTTCTCTACCCTCATCTCAGAGTAATTGCAATAAATTACAAACATGACTTACCAACAATGCTCAAAAGACTATGCCCTACATTTTTCATTACTTAACATGATGCAAAAATACAGCAGGAATGGTTGAATCATTAACAGTTATGGTTTCCATACATTTAATTTACATTTGAAAATTGCTCTATCTGTAGAGAAGCAATAACTGATAAGTAGGGGCCTAAATACAAGAAGAAAATAGGGGGAGGTTTTTTTTTTTTTTTTTCCTTAGAAAAAGCTCTTAGATAATTGTAATATGGTTGTTATGGATGTTTGTAAATGTAGTGGTTTGCTTGGAAATTAAACATTTTTCCTAGTTAAATACTTGAGATATTTAGGGATAATAAGTTAAAGGATGTTGAATTTTCATTTCTTTAATGACTTCCCAAAAATATTAGAGAATTAATAAGTTATCTGTCAAGACCCTTATTGTACAATGTACTTGATAAAATAAATTTCTTGTGATTAAAGTAGCATGGTTTTGTTTTTGTTTTATGCCAACATGTGCATTACAACAGAATTTTGTTTTTAAAGATGCGTTTGAAAACAGATCATCCAAACACCAATAATACAAAAACTGAAAACAAAACCTTTCTTAATTTCTTCTTTGGGATATTTTTAATAGTTTGAGATTTAGGGGACTAAATTTAGGATTTTTTCAAGGTGTGAGCTCAAAATATCTCATATGATCATTAAAGCAATTTACTGTATGTATCTGGTTTAGTGGAAATATGACTTCGAGGAAATATTTTAAGGAGGTGTATTTACAAATTAAGAACTTCAGTGTTCTGAAATTGTTTCAAAGCAATGACCGTACATCTGCTACTATGTTCATTTTTGTTTTTTTACTCCACAAAGAACTGGACTGAGATCACCAGCTTATTTTTACAGGCAAAAAGAAAGAAATTAAAAGATTAAAAAAAATCCTGCTTTGTTTGCAGTATTATGTATAATCAGTGTTTATATGCAAAATTCAGCAGGTTTCAAGTGAACTAGATTGTTTTTGAAGGAGCCAGGAGAATATGTCCATAACCTTGACTTGACATGTAAAATATAAATGTTAAATTTATTTAAAATAATGTGATTTTTCTTTATCAAAGTTATCTTGTTTTATATTATTAAACTTTTTTTTTTTTAAATATCCTTACTCTTTTAAACTCCCCACAATTTTTCCATCCAGTGAAGTTTTAAAAATAATGATTGCAACACATTGAAAAACATTTTGGGCACCAAACACAAATTGATTTTGACTCTGGAATAGGTTATTTATTTGAAGATATAGTTAGGGTAGATTTTGCATATAAATTTAATTTGTAATTAAAGACAAGTACAATGTGAAGTAAAAGAGTCTCTCATAAAGCTTTTTTGTTACATACTTCAGCACTGTGCTTACCATGCAAAAGTAATCATTTTATGAACTTTCTATAATTTCAATTGCCAAGGAATAATAAATAATATTTCTTTATTTTGGCAAAGATTAATAATACAAGCTTAGGAATCATTTTTAGTGTAGAATGCAAATTAAACACTATGTCTGACAAGTATCATGTTGATATATTTTCAGCAAAACTATTTGGAATGACATTTTAAGAGCTATCAAAAAAAAAAAAAAAAACCTAAATTACGGCTATCTCATCTAAAGGAGGAGAAAAAAAATTAGAAAAAGAGAAGAGAGTCACAAAGTGAAAAGAATCAAACTACCATTGGGAAAAAAAATCAAAAATAGTTATTTTAAGTATTAATCACCAACCTTATGATTTTTTTATCTAAATTAAATGCTGTGTCTAATTTATATTTAAAAAATAGTCTTAAAATTTTACTGATTTTAGGCCATGGTCATTATCTTTTGACCTGAAATACTTGTGTCAGGAATATCAACCAATTGGCACCTATCCCCTTTTAATGGTTAAAAAAAAAAAAAAAAGAAAGAAAAAAGAAAAAGAAAGATGACTATTATATTGTAATACTTTGTTCTCTCTCTCCTCCTCTTTCTATTTTTTTTGTTTGTTTTTTGTTTTCATTTTTGGATGGTTGGTGATTTGTTTGCTTCTCCTGGTTCCTGTTGATCAGTGGTGTTTGGCCAGTTTGTATTTTTCCAGACATCACTCCACGATGTTGTTGAGGTGTTTGATGGGCCAACTCAGCAATCTTCTCTGTTATCTTCCCTCTCAGGATCCCATTCAGGTATCCTTTAATAGAACTGCCATGCATCAGCTATTGATTAAAGACTGACTTTGATTAGTATTATAGAGAAAGCTGAGACTTATATCATCCATATTATAAATGAAGTAAAATGAAAATAGAATCATATATATATATATATATATATATATGTATATTTAAGAATAGAAACACAACTTGACAGTAATACAGAAGCTTGGGAAAAATATAATCAACTATTTTCTGGGATTGTAATCAAGTAAAAATATATTTAATCACAATATGTGATGCTTAATGTAATATAAAATATTTAAGCATACTTTGAAGAATGAGTTAGTCTGTATCAAAATGTAATTAAAGCCTTCTGGTAAAAAGATAGCAACTAAAGCTAAACCCAAAGAAAATATATTGTTAGTGGTAGGATAGTTTAAAGCAATTTGATAGGACTTAGATTGAAATTTTCAAATGACAGTGTAAAATAATATAATTTGTTAGGTTTACTGAATGAAAATTATTTATGATATCTTAGTGTTTGTTTTGTTGAGTAGGAGAATCACTTCCACTGAGTTCAGGTAATCAGATCACAATTCGATTTACTTCAGTTGGACCAATAACAGCTAAGGGATTTCACTTTGTTTATCAAGGTAAGTGACCCTGTAGTCTAGAAACACACTAAGGAATGATATCAATTTCCATGCTGTGTTCCAAGTTATTAAACAATGTGATACTCATAACCATATAGGAGAGACAGAAGCCGTTTTTGTTTTGGGTTTTTTTTTTTTTTTTTTTTTTTAAGTAGTTTTACCCTGTTTCCCATACTCCCCACTCCACTAGTAGAACACTGTCACTTTTACCAAAGTAAAAAAGAAATATTGCTTCCATCATCATTCTCCATTTAAATGTCTGATTTTCCTTCCTTCCCAGATACTGTTTTCAAAACATCTCTGTTTTTCTGTTAATTGTTCACTCTCTATATTTTCTATTTACCTTGTAGTCTAGCACATTAAATTAAAAATGTACAAATTTTTGTCCCGATATATTTAGACATGCTAAGAAAATCATGACTGTATTCTAAAACTATACTTTCTCATTATCTCAGGAGAATTGAAACTTTCCTTATGATTTGTAAGGATTTTACACAATTAGAATTTCATTTAGACAGCTTTTTCTTGCCTTATATAAATAATCTTCCATGTTATCATTAAAGTAAAGGCAATCATTTGAAATAATTTTATTGAATTATGTGTGATAATGTAGGAGTTCTTCTCAACTGTAACTTGAACTTTATTTCTGATAAATTTATAAACATTCATTATTTGTGATACTTATTAAATGTTTATCCAGTTTATCAGTTGGCTATATTTATTATAATGTTTTATTTTTAATCATAGTTCCCCATGTAAACAATTTGTAGTATTATGAATTTAACAAGGCACTATAAAAATTTAGTTATAATTACTCAAGTTACATAATATAAATTGATCTATTTGAAATTCATTGTATCATTTTTTGGACTGTTGTCAATCTCTTTAATCACATTTGTATGTGTTTTAAAAAGAAAAAACATCCTGTTATCATTCTCTTTTACTAATTTTTTAAAAAGGCACGAATGAAGGATATATAAAATTTAAAACCAATTTCAAATTTGATATTGTGTGATTATTGATGTAAAAATTTCTATTGTTGTTAATCTGTTTGACTTATATATTGAATGTAATTATTGTTTTCATCAATAACAAACAAGTTTTGAAACCTAAGTTTGTAAACATGCTATAACAAATAAAATGTGCTTGCTTCTAGAAATTTATGTTCTTACTGAAAAAAATTGTACTAAAAAACTATCTCATGTAAACTGACACATAATTTTTTTAAATTTGATATCCCAAGTTAAAAAACACTCAATATGAATGCCATAAATTTCAATCCTTAAAATTACTTTTTTGTATTAATAAGAGTTTGGTAAAAAACAAAAAAAATAGGAAAAAAAAATAATTGCTGTTGTTTAAAGGAGCAAAAGAAAATCTTTCGTAACAAAAAATATGATGACAATAGCAATATTCATTTTAAATTGTATTTTGTGTGGAATTTAAAACTTAGAAATGTGTTCAAGTTGTTAATTTGAGTTCTGACAAAAATGAATTTCTTTTGAATTGTTTAAATAGTAACATTTTGAAATTTGTCTAATACATGTAAAATTAAAACCAACAATTATTTCTACACAGCTGTTCCTAGAACAAGTTCTACACAATGTAGTTCTGTTCCTGAACCAAGATTTGGAAGAAGAATTGGCAATGAATTTGCAGTGGGTTCCTTGGTTCTTTTTGAATGTAATCCAGGATATATTCTCCATGGATCCATAGCAATCAGGTGTGATACAGTGCCCAATTCTTTGGCCCAGTGGAATGATTCTTTACCTACCTGTATTGGTGAGTGTATTAATTGTCCTGTGATTGTATATAATGTTTTACCAAATTTTTCAATTTATTTCTTACATTGGCAGATAAAATTGCATGCATTTATTATGTACAACATGATATTTTGAAGTATACAAAAGTTTCATATTTTTCTGATAATTAGTAACACTGAACTTTTTTTATATACTTCTTGGCCATTTGTTTGTCCTCCTTTAAGAAACGTCTATTTAGATATAGTGTTCACTTTTATTTATTATTTTATTTTTTTATTCTTGTTATTTAGTTTTGTGAGTTCTTTGCATATTTTGGATACTAACCCTTTGTTCTATGTAAAATTTGCAAATATTTTATTTTATATTCCATGCTGTCTCTTCGTTGTGGTGATTGTTTCCTTTGCTGAGCAGACACTTTTTAGTTCGATGTAATCCCATATGTTTTTGTTCTTTTTGCTCAAGATGCTTAGGTTATTTGTATATTTTTGTTTTCACACAAATTTTAGGAAATAATCCTAAAAGAAGATTGAAATCAGTCTATGTATTGCTTTGTGTAGTATGAACATTTTAATAGAATTCATTCTTCTAATCTCCTAACATGGAAATTTTTTTTCATTTTCCTGTGTGTCATTGATATAGGATAGATGAGGCTGGATACCTGAGATATTTTCAGGAAGCAAGATTATTTAAACTGCAGTGGTCCATAGGTGCTAATGCATAAAAATCTCAGAATCCCTAGGTGTGGAATTTTTTTTAGATTTATACTCAGTGGGGTGGTTATATGATGGTTACTTTTTGTCCCATATTTTCAGTCAGACAGAAATTTCACAAGTTTTTAACAAGAAAACAGAAATAGTAACTTTTTCATAGCAACAAGCTTGATTGCAGACCCAACTTTTACAAGAAAGAGAAACCAAGCCTTTACAACAAAGAGGAAGTTTCAAACCACTATGAACTCTCTGCAGAAATCTTGCTGACATTCTTTGTAAAGATCTTGTTGACTAGGAGAGAAGAGTATACTTAAAATTATGGTAGGGGTCTCTTTGGTGGTGGGGAGGGTAACCTGGTGGGTGCATCATCATCTTCAATTTCTTTTATCAGTGTTCTATAGTATTCCTTGTAAAATCTTCCCCTTTGGTTAAGTTTGCTCCCAGGTTCTTTTTTATGGATATTGTAAACGGGATTGCTTTATTACTTTATATTTTGCTATTAGAATAGAGCCACACCATTGATCTTTGTGTGTTGATTTTGTATCTTACTGCTTTACTGAATTTGTTTATTAGTTCAAACAGGTTTTTGATAGAGTCTTTGGGATTTCCAAATATAAGATCGTGCCATATGCAGTGACAAATTGACTACCTCTTTTCCAATTTGGAAGCCCTTTTTTTTTCTTTCTCTTGTCTGATGTTTGGCTAGAACTTCAGTACTATCTTGAATAAAAGTGGTGAATGTGGGCACGTTTGTTTTCTTCCATACTTTATAGAAAGCTTTTAACTTTTCCCATTTAGTATGACTTTATTACAAATGGCCTTTATTATGTTGAGGAATGTTATTTATATGTATAATTTATTCAGTACTTTTATCATGAAAGGATGTTGGTTTTTTCAGCCTTTTCTACATCTATTGAGAGGGAGGAGCTTGTAATTTTTATTCTTCATTCTATTAAAATGGTGTATTAATTTATTGCCTTGTATAACTTGAACCATTCTTGTATCCCTGGGATGAATCTTGTGTTAGTCAACTTTTTGTTGCTGTCACCAAAAATACCTGACAAGAACAAATTAGATTATAAAAAGTTTATTTTGGCCCATGGTTTCAGAGATCTCACTTCACAGTTCGTCATTTTCATTGGTTTGGGCCCAAGATGAAGCAGAACATCCTGGCAAAGGAAAGTCACTCTTCATGGTAGCCAGGAAGGAGAGAGGGGTGGAGGGGTGGGGGTGGGGACAAACAAGACATCAGGGAAATATATACCTCAAATTTACACTCCCAGGGACTTACTTTCTCTAGCCACACCCTACATGCCTACAGTTGCCACACAGTTAGTCCATTTAAATTATTAATCCATCAAATGTATTAATCCACTGACTTAGTTAAAGATATCATAATATGATCATTTCACCTCCGAACATTCCTGCATTAACACAGAGGGTTTGGGGAGATACCTGCTATCCAAACCATAACAAATCCCATTTGATTACAGTGAATCATCTTTTAAATTGCTGTTGCATTTTGCTAGTATTTTGTTGTGGACACTTTTTATCTACATTCAGAACCATCAGGAAGAAAGTTCTGTTAGTAATGCATTTCCTAATCTAATGTATTTAGTTACAGAAAGTCTGAGTGGTCTAAGATAGTCCTGTTACTAAGTAACTTAAATATATCTTAAATACCCATTTAATTTAATCTTTAAATAAACCTATAGAGAAGCTACTCTTGGAATTTGTAGATGAATAAACTAAGTCTTAGAGAAATAAAACAGTTTTTTTTTTTTAATATAGCAGCATAACAAAAAGGATGGAGAATAGTCAGGATTTAAAAAGAAGGTTTTTGAACTTCAAACTAAGAGATAAAGAGTACTGCTTCTCTTTATGTTCTGATTTACTAGCTATTTTTTTTCAATTATACTTATACATCTTAGTTATCATGTACATTTTCTGAATTTTACATAATCAACAAACACAGGATATCATTTAATTGGATTTGTGCCTCTTGTTTTGTGCCCATCATAGAGCTAGGGGTTAATGGGACAAACAGATCTTTCTCTTAAGTACTGATATACTTGTAAAGAAAAGCACATAATGTTCTTTCTTCTGAATCACAATATATTTTTGATTTCTTACTCTAATAAAATCGGTATAAATGAATTATACAAACTAATGGGATTATATGTTTCTATATGTCTATGTTAGAATTAGTCATTCAACATGCATAAATTAGAAATTAAATTGTTTTAAATAATAATTGAAGACAGACATGTGATAACAATCTTTTCAGACTCACAATAGATTTTTAAGTATTTCTTTATAAATATCAAGACTCAATCACTACTTTTGTCTTTTCCTAATAATTGTTTATGTAAATTCTGTGTCATTTTTAGTTTATTTATAGGTATCAACACATCAACACCATATAACAGAAGATAAATAAATCAGTAGTCATCTTCATTTAGTTTCACATGCATGTTGAGAATTTCTTCAAAATAATCATTACTATTAAATCAGTGATATGATGACATGGAAATTCAAAAACTAGGTAATTAATTTTTAAATATAATTGGAAAAATTTTATAGATTCTTCTAGTTAGTGTTCAAAGAACCTGCAAAGGCAAAGATTTCTAAACTTTTACCATACAAGCTTTGAGCCACAGGTATCTAAGCAAAAACCAAGGGATTGGCGTTGGGGGGGTGGGCGGTGGGAATTATCATTACAATGATATGATGTTATGCTAACAACCTAAAGTCAACTCTTGGTCATCCTGGCCTGGCTGACAGGTTCTAATTAGAACTTGTTTTACAGGATTTATAGTTGATGGTCTCTGATCTGATTAATCCTCTTTCTTTCCCAGGACTCTGTCTAGTGACAATTGTGTTTTATAGTTGCACTGTTTTTTTCTTAGGTCATGGTCTGGTCAGCATTGTTTGTGCAGGGTTTTGCTTAATAGGGTTAACCCTTTTTGCTTAAAAGGGTTAGGCCCTTTTGAGAAAACACACCCTTGCCCCTTGGTTTTGAATCCCTTAGTTTATCTATCTTCCCCTTATTGTAAAATGAATAGTTCATACAGCTGAGATTAGGCAGATTAGGTTTTGATGTAGCTATGTTGTCAGACCTTATGCCACTGGCATGGCTGGCTGTTGATCAACTGATTAGTTCAGACTAAGTATTTCCTTAAACCCCTAACCCACTTCTCATGTATAATTGCTACCTAACAACTTTAAAGTTGTTATATGTAAATGTTACTCTTCACAGAATATTTTTTGTGTGCATTGGCTTCTGTCATTCTTTCCAACTCTAGTAACTTTGGATTCCTTGACTTCAAGACTTTTATTTGAACTTTAAATTTTTAAGAAAGATTTTTGAGAAATACGATGATTTTCTTTACAAACAGAAATTATTGAAGACTACACTATTTAGAAGGAATGGGAATTTTTTTGCCATCATTTCATACATGAAATAATAAATACTTTGGAGTAATAATTAAAATAATTAGCATATATTTATAATGTTGTTTATTTCTAGTGTTTGCAAGTTTGTCTAACATAAAATAAAAATAAAGTTAAAATCAAAATAAGCTTAATTGGCCTTTAAAAGATATATTAATCAACCTTTATTTCTTCTTTTTTTCTGATACTGAAAAACTCAAACATCATATTATCTAAGGTAATATGTCTATGAAAGTGTGAAGATGAAACAGAAAAATGAAAAATAGACAAAGGAAAAATAGCTGACAAGTGAAAAGGGGAAAGAGAAAAAATTAAGAAAATTTGAGCTAGAGGAAAGGGAAATGAAGAAAGAAAAAGAGAGTATTTGTGAAATGGGAAACTACAAATTCTAAATTGTAAACTATTCTTGACAAAAGGTGAAAAATGCCCCTATTCTATATGATTAATGCAAACCCTTTTCATTTGGAAAATGTTTTAATTAGCTAATTCCAATGTTTTTGTCATCAGAAATAAAATTTATGTAACTAAAAGAAAGATCATGTAAATTCAACTAGAAATGTACCTCATCAACTACAGTAGAGCTTAATGGAAAATAAGTCTGTGAAAGACTTGAAATATTACCTACTCTGTGGCTGACACTTAGCTTCAAAAGTGAATGCTAGTTACTTTCCAAAGTCTAAATGTAGGCTGAACTCAAGGTGCTTAGGAACCCATAAAATCTGTCAGCAGTCTAGCTGTTTGTAATTCCCTGGACTTTCTGAAAAACCTGTCATTTCATCCCTGGATGGTCTTTAAATGTAGAATTGACTACATTTTATTTTACTTGGCTGATGTTATGTTTTGAATATTTCTGTTCCTCCAAAATTCATATATTGAAATGTTAAATGTCAAGGTGATGGCATTAGGCATTTTGGGACATGACTGGATCGTGAACCCTCATGAATGGGACAAGGACCTTATAAAGGGACCTTAGAGAGGTATCTTTTCCCTTTCACCTTGTGAGGACACAGAAAGAAAATGGCCATCTACAAACCAGGAGACAGGCCCTCAGTAGATGTCAAATCTGCCAGTGCCTTGATCTTAGGCTTCCCAGCCTCTAGAACTATGAGAAATAAATTTCTGTTTTGTTATGAGTCACTCAGTTTCATAGCAGCTGAATGAACTAAGGCAAAGAAACTGATGCTAGTAGTGGCTTGATGCCATGACAAATACCTAAAAAGGTAAAAGTGGCTTTGGAACTGGGTAAAAAGTATAGGCCTGAAGAGTTTTCAGTTGTGTGCTAGAATAAGCCTGCATTGCCCTGAAAGCACAATAAAGGGTGATTCTGGCAAAGCTTTCTTAAAGCTTTAATTAGAGAATAATAAAATGCTCACAAAAAAGAATGTTGGTGGAAATACAGACAGTAAAACCTATTTTTGTATCTCAGATGAAAATAAGGGACACAAGTTTGGACAATGGAGGAAAGCCTATCCTTGTTATAAAGTGCAAAAGAATATGAGTGGATTGTACTCATATTCTAGTGCGTTGTAAAAGGGGGAACTCATGAGCAATGAAATTGGATATTTGCTTGTGGAAATATCTAAACAATGTTGAAGGCAGAGCTTGGCTGCTTTCAATTACCAGCATTCAAATTTGAGAAGATAGAAATGATTTAAATATGGAATTGTTAATCATGAACGAAAATAAAACTTAGAAACAAGCCGGGCGCGGTGGCGCATGCCTGTAATCCCAGCACTTTGGGAGGCTGAGTCAGGAGGATCGCGAGTTCAAAGCCAGCCTCAGCAATGGCGAGGCACTTAGCAACTCAGTGAGACCCTGTCTCTAATAAAATACAAAAAAGGGCTGGGGATGTGGTCCAGTGGTCTAGTGCCACTGAGTTCAATCCCCGGTACCAAAAAAAAAAAAAAAAAAAAAAAAAACTTAGAAACAGAGTGTTCAAGAGACCACTTCAAGGGTAAGGCCAATCAGTGTAGATAAGGAGTGTCCATCTCAATATAAACTAGTAGATATTCATGGCTAGTAGCTATTCATTCTGCACATTCAGTGGGCAGATTATACTTCTCTTTGAATATAAGCCAGAAGCTATTGTCCAAGACAATAGAAGCATGAAGTTAAATACATATCAGAAATCATCACCCTTTCAGAGTGCAAGGTCCTGGAGAGAAGCTTTCAAAGGAGGGGCCTCTGCTGCCTCACATAGGCTCACAATCCCATACTCCGCTCTCTGTACTCAGTCACAGATCTCTTTGGCCACTGAGGTCTGATACAGTTTGCGCTATTACCATCATAGCTATAAGGGCATGGTTACCACCATAAATACATGAAAGGTTCCCTGGACAACATCTCTACAGAGATGTCATAAGGTGAAGCCACTGCAGAGAATCTCAACTAAGGCCCAATGGAGCTATGTGTGGAGACCATGACCCCAGGTCAGCAGATCCCACTGGTATACAATTCCAGCCAAGAAGAACCTTAGGTGTGGGACTTCAACATGTGAGATCTGAGACATTGTTATGCCTAGCAAAGCCATGGAAACCAGTCCACACTGCCCAGCACCTGCCCAGCAAAGCTGTGGTAGGTGTTCAAAGTAAGACTTCCTCCTATCTGTGTCCAGAAGGCAGATCTCTATTCCTGGGTTCCAGAAGCCACTACCACAGTCCTAGTGGGACGGACTGGAGGATACGGCACCAAACTTTGAGGTTTTGACCTTGTTCAAGTTCTGTGACTCTTTCTTCTCTTCTGTTTCTCTCTTAGATTGTTTTACATATATGACGTGGCATGGTTGTGTATTAGAAATATATTACTTGTTTGGTTTTACAGGCTTAAAACTGAAGGAAAATTTATTTCAGGATAAAATGCACTTTGATAGTCATCCATCTGATTTATATATTTAGATGAGACTATGAACTTTAGACTTTTGGGTTCTTGTTGTAACAAATTAACACTTTTAAGGCTTTTGAGATAGGACAAATACATTTTGCTTACTGGAAGGACATGCATTTGGGGGGATAGAGGCAGAATGGTATGATCTGAATATTTGCATCTGCTACCCTCCAAGGGGATTGTATTAGGAGGGAGGGCCTTTTGCAGGTGATCAAGTTATAAGGGCTGAGCCCTTGTAAATGGAACTAGTGCCTCTATAAAACTGATCCCAGAGAGCTCTACAAAACAATATGTGGGTCCTCAGTAGACATAGAATCTGTCAGTGGACATCCTAGTCTTCAGCATTGTGAAAAATTAATGTCTATTGTTTATAAGGCACCCAATCCACAGTATTCAGTATTTTATTATAGCAGATAGAATGAACAAAAACAATTTGAATACATATCCAGAGATAGAAAATTGCATAAGATGACATATTTGCTACCAAGATCACATGAAAAAGACATTACCTTATGCCATAGTTAAAATATCCTTCTTTGCGAAAAAGGTGTAAATGTAAAACATTGACTAAATATGAGAAGAGTGAGACAATGTAGGGAAAATACAGGAGGGGCTGAGGTTTGTAGCTCTCCTTTGACCCGGGAATCAAACCTTCTCTGTCCAGCAGAGAGGCTGGGAGAGCCCGCCTCAGTGATAAGGCGAGAATGGGAATGGTAAAAGGTCACTGGCAGCACTCCTGTCTTTAGAAGACCCCGGAAGTACCAGGGAGCCCAGTCAGCGCTGGAACTCCAGTTTATTGAGGAAGGTGGACAGCGTTTATAGGGGACACGGGCCAATAAACAAAAGGAATACAGGGACACATAGGAAGCATGAGCAAATAGTATTGGTGGAGCCCCCTACCCTATCCTTACGGTACTTTAGGAACGCCTCCTGCTTAGGTCAGGTCCATAACAGGTTGTGGAAAGCAGCCAAAGAGTTCCTTTTCGGCCACGTGTTCTTAAGTCCCCAACAAGACAAGAAATGAAAAAAAGATGATGTTGAATGACACTCAGAAAACAGTTCAGTTTAGGTCTTACTGGTTGATCCAACTACTAATCTGTATTTTAAATTTATTAACTATAAATATTTAGCTTCAAAATATACTGAATAACATGATATGTCTTAAAATATTTTTAATGTACAAGGCCCTGGGTTCAATCCCTAATACCACCAAAAAAAAAAAAAAAAAAAAAAAAAAAAATTAAAACGAAAAATCTTAGTATCTTAAAGTTTCACATGAAGGTCAAATACAGAGCTGCTTTAGGTTGATATCAAAGCATTCTCTCTAATTTGAGTTCTGTTTGAACATCTATTATCTCCATAAAATATTATTTGATTCAAGGCCTTTTAATTTTGTAACTATATATGTGTGTGTATAAATATATATAAATATATATGTATATAAATATATAAAAATATATGTATTATTTGATTCAAGACCTTTGAATTTTGTAACTATACATATGTATATATATACATGTATGTATATGTATATATATAATTAGAACATGCATCCCTTAGATATCTTTTTCTGTCTCACAGCATCTCTTCATTCAAGTATATCCCTTAATATCTTTCTTTGCCATCCTATAAAATAATTTTCTTTCACGCAACCCCAGGTGGGCTGCCTAGTATCACCTTTTTTCCTTTATAGTAATCATTCACTACATTATTTGGGTTTTTCCTTAATCCCTGTTAATTTTACCACCATTCTCCTGCCACATATTTTGTTTTTATGCTCAGCCTAAAAGTGTATCTGGTATGTAAGAGATGTTCACTAAACATTTATTCAAAGAGTGGAGTTTAGCAAATAGCTGTGATGATTTCCTGACTACTTGTAGTAGTAGTCTCACAACTTTAGATAAGACTCCCCAAGTCGAGGGTCCTTCTATTTTAATTTCAGTGTTCTACCACATGGTGATGCCCTTGCTCACTTTGCTTACTTAGATTTTTACAAATCTGAAGTTTCAAACTCTTCTGATATCATTAAAAAAGTTATGTAGGTAAAACACAAGAAATAGATTACTTCTGTAGTGGAATTTTATTCTGAAAGAACAAATGTTCTATTTACATGTAACAGTTTAGATATAATCTGACAATCTATTTACAGGATTTATAATGATGATTGTTTACTCTGCCTTCACAGTTCAGTGAATGCTCAGTTAACAGCTTAAGTCAAGTGAGCATCTAATTAAAACCAGAAGAATACAGCTTTCTACATTCCTAATGATTTCCATCTCAGTTCTATTGTTCCAATTTCACAGTTCTTATGACTACTATGAAGACTTTCATTTTTTTTCTATCATAGTAAAATGCTCAGTAATTTTGTACACACTGGCATACTGAAAATAACCTGACTGGAAATCAGCTACATTGGATAAGGTCATTAAATAGTTAAAATGGTCAAATACTAAATTAGGATATCCAAAAATTTAAACATCTAGTATATAAACAATACTTAATAATCATGTACAAAGCTGAGGTACCAAGGTATTTTTAGGCAAATTATTAAAAAAACAACAATATTTTGATTAAAAAATTGGACTTGGAACAAATATACAACTGAAAAACAAAATGTGCTGAAGACCAAACTTTATTTTCAAATTTGACCTTTTTCACTTCAGATTTCTTAAATTTTCAGTCCCATGGCTGCCCCCCCCCCCCCCACCACCACCACCAAGGCTGTCCTGCCTTTGAGACTCTGAGAGTCAAATAACCCCCTGCAGCCACTAATAGCTTTGACAATACAAGACCTCAGGCATAAGTGCTTCTGTTGGTGGGAGGTCTCCTTTGAAAAACCCTGAAGCCTCCACCTACAGCCCTTAGGCAAAAAGTCTTTAATTAGCTGTTTATCTCCTCACCCTTACCTGGTTCTGTTCTTTCAAATCCTTCTGAGATTCAGAAAGTATTACTTTACTGGAGTGTCTCCATAGCAACATCTGTCTATTTCCTCTCAGAGAGGGAAGGAAATTGATGAAGAAATATATACAGGATCTTTCCTTGACTCATTTGTCCATCCATCTATTCATCCAAGAAAAAGCTATAAAATATAGTAATAAAAAACAACTATTAACATTTATACAAAACACTGTTAAGAATTGTATGTTGTATACTTCAATACGTAATTGAGATCTCCACTCCAGCATGTGGATAAATTAGAGGCAAAGTGGAATTAGGATTTGAACCCAGGCTACTTGATTCTAAACTCGTTCTCCTGATCCATATTGTTAGAATTTGTTAGGACAAAAAGTTACCCCGGAACGCCGTGCTGAAAAGGGATGGTTTATTGGGGTGCCACATGGCGTGGTAGGGGACAAAATGGCATGGAGGGCAGGGAAGGTAAGGGGAAAGGGGAGGACAGGGACAGGAACAGGGGCAGGCGCAAACAGAGAGCGGTTTCAGTCTGGGGGGAGGCTTAAATAGCAGGGTGGTGGTCACAAAGCCCCCTGGAGTGGGTCCTTTCCCTATAGGTTGCTGGAGGTCAGGAGGTAGTGGCCAGGGCACCTGCTGGCCAGGTTTGCTGGCCAGGCTGAGGATCCTGGGAAATGTAGTCTTTCACAAAGCACCTGGGGAGGTGTGGCCTTCTGCCTGGGAGGCGCAGCCTCCTGCCTGGAACCCAACACATATATTATATTCTATAATACTAATCAGAAGGGGTAATTTATCCATGTATCTTTTAAAAACAGCATGTGAATGTTAGATTAAGTAATATATGTGAAAATTGAAACTCATAAAAGATTCTGTATGTTTTAATGTGTACCTGGAAATGTTTTTACAGTTTTTTGTTGTTTTAGGTTAAAAATAAAAATTATTAAAGTAGAATTTGACAAATGTGGCTCGTTTAGAAAATATTGGGAGAAGGAAATGTTGCAGGAACATCAGTGAGGCAATCTTTAATCACAAGATAAACACAAATACATGCTTAGTTCTACCAAGAATTTATTGAGTGCTTACTAAGTGGCAGACACTCTTCTAGGAACTGATGACACTGTTTTGAATAGGAATGTAAGATCCTTGTCCTTGTGAAGTCCATGTTTTAGAAGGAAACTGAACACATCAACAAACATACTTTCTTTTTTCAAGTCGTGGTAAGTGCTATAGAGCTCTTTAGTAAGGGACTAAGGGTTAGAAGACAATCAGGGCATGGTGCTGTTTTATACCAGAATTAAATTAATAAATGAAATTGGGTATAAAAGTCTGGATGGTGAGCAAATGTGTGGTCTCTGAGGGGAAGAGATAACTTGACATGTTCACATCACAGCGGTAATCCCAGGTGTCTGGGACACAGGGAATAAAGATAAAAGTGTTGTAGGAGATAAGTTCAATAGGCAGAGCAGAGACAAAGTCATATGGAGCCTTGAAGGCATTGTTGTGTTGGCACAAACATAACTGTGTTGGCAGAGTCCCCTACCCTATCCTTAGGGTGGTTTTGGTTCTCACGATATGTCAGAAGAATGCCCCCTGCTTAGGTCAGGTCCATAACAGGGCGTGGAAAGCAGCCAAAGAGTTAGAGTTCCTTTACCCTTTTGGCTGATGTGTTCTAAAGACCCCGACAGTTTCTGTCCAGGGTCAACTGTCTGTATTGCTTTTGGCCCAAGTTGAGGCAAATCATCATAGCATGGGGAGTGGGGGATAAAAGTTGTTCAGCTCATGGAAGCCAGCTAGCAGAGAGAGACCAGGGAAGGGAGGGGCTGGGGTCATGATACAGTCCCTAAGGACACAACCCAGTAACCATTTTTCTCTGATGTGCCCCACCTGCATACAAATTCCACCTTCCCCCAGAAGTCTATTTATAACAGTGATCCCTTCATCTTCTGAATATAGCCCTCATTGCTCTAAGGCTTATTATTATTTTTTTAATGTATTTTTCTCTCTTCTACTCCTCTCCCCCTCTAAAACAAGACTAGGGAGACAGTGCTATCTTTTCTTCCCTTAGTGAATTGTTCTTGAACACACCCGCTACAGGAAGGAGAAGCCTGCTGAGGATTTGGGAAGTGAATATCTCCCAAGTGAATACTAATACACCACCAGGATTCCCTGGGACCCCCTACCAGAGCACACCTGGAATGTAACCCTTGAAGAGTTCCTTTAAACCTCCCCTGTCCCTCCTGATGGGAGAGTCACAGCCTTTGGGACCAGAGTCCCCTGTGTTTCTCCTTTGCTAGCAAAGCAATAAACTTTCTTTTTCCTTTTTCTCAAAAACAGTGTCCTAATTTTTAAATTGGCATTAATTTGCATTGGAGACAAGGACAGATCTTTCAGTTACATATTCAATTTATTAATCCATCAAATGGATTAATCCATTGAAGAGATTAGAGCCCTCATAATCCAATCACTTCCCAAAAGCTCCAAGATATTGCTGCATTAAATATCAATCTTCAACACACAAGTTTTTGAGGGAAATTTCAAATCCAAACCACTACAACAAAATTACTTTCTCTAAAAAAACATTGCAATACTATTAAAAACATTTTCAGTACCTTATTTGAGTAATAAATAGCCTTGGTCTTTTGCATTTGGCTATGTAAGTGGCACAAAACTGTAATTCACTTTTGAAAAAATATTATAAAATTATATGCCATTTTATCTATCATTATAGGCAGACTAGGAAAAATGCAAAGGAATATAGTGTCATTGGCACCTGAAATAATAATAGTTGTAGTCAAAGGAAATACAATTTATTGATTCCTCACTGTGTTTTAAGTAGTATGTTAGCTTCCTTATGTAAATTGTACTCCATATTTTCACAAAAATGTATTGGAAGCAACAGCTCTACCATTTCATACATAAGGAAATAGTGTGGCATTTCAGAGAGTTTGAGGAACATTTCCAAATTCACACAGCATTTAAGAGTTGTAAATTTGGTCATATCCAGAAACAAGCTTTGGGTACCTCACAGGGAAGTCAGCGAAGGTTTAAAGAGGTAACATCAACACTGACTGTCATAGATGTGTAGGTATGAGGTAGATGAGAGTATGATATGCTGATAATACTAGTGATATGAAAATATTTTTTCAGATTAGTACCTTCTAAAAATTGACAGAAGCCTTTATCAACTTGTGTAGGTTTACATACTTACTATTTATTGTAGTAGTTTTTCTGGCAATACCCAGACTGCCACCTCCCACTGAAGAACATAGACTGGGTCTAGATTACCCGTATTCAAATACCAGGTCCATTCTTTTCTGTGTGATATTAGACAAGACACTGAACCTCTTCTTTTTCCCCTGAAGCACCTTTCTTTTTTTTTTTTTTAAATTATAATTATAAACACATAGCATATGAATTGTACAAATGTGTGAGTTTCACTGTGACATTCAATATACACATGATGCTGTGATAATGTGCACTTTTCAACCTACTCTTTCTTTTTCTCTCCCCTACTTCCTGTGGTCCTGTGGTGCCTTCCCCTGCCTTCCTCTTGCCTATTAGTCCCTCTTCTACTTTAAGGTCTTTTCTTTCTTTCTTTCTTTTTCTTTCTTTCTTTCTTTATTTCTTTTAAGGTCCCATATATGAGAGAAAATATGATACTTGTATACATGTGATACTTGTCATTCTTTCTGTGTTAGCTCTTTTCCTTAATATGATGTCCTCTGGTTCTTTTCAATTTTTCTGCAAATTATACAATTTCATTCCTCTTTATGAAATACTTATCTGTTGATAGGTACTTGGATTCACTCAATATCTAAGGTCTTGTGAGTACTTCTGCAATAAATATGGCTGCAGATATCATTCCTGTTTGCTGACTTCATTTTGTTCATATAATTACCCAGGAATGATATGGTTAATTGTTGGGATATTATAAGGGGTTGGGGTCTTTAGCCCCCCTGTACCCGGGATGGACCTCTTTTGTCCAGCAAAAGAGGCTAGAGAGGCCTACCCCAACGAAGAGACTAGATTGGGAAAGCAAAGGATGCCAGAATTCCCTCCCCCGCCCTCAAAGGACACAGGAACATACCGGGGAGGGCAGTCAGTGGTCAGTGCAGGAACTTGTTTATTGAAAAGGTGCACAATGCTTTATAGTGGACATCAGCCAATCAGTAGTGCGGTTTCGGTTCTCACAGCCACGCCCCCTGCTTAGCCTAGGTCCGGTAACAGGGTGTGGTAATGTGGCAAGCAGCCAGAAAGCCAGAGCTTTTCCATCCCCTTGGCAGACAGTGTAAAGTCCCGACATTTCCCCGTTTTTTTTTTTTTTTTTTTTTTCAAAATGGGGCTCCCCCATTTTGTTTTCAAAAATGTGGTGTCCACCTTACTCGAGAGTATGCCTATCTTAGGTTGTTTTTCCTCTCTGGAAAAATCTTACCCATCTTTGGCTACCACCCTAGCACTTCAGGTGGACACACCCAGGGCCAGCAGGTGGCCAGGGGAAGGACATGGGACAGAACAGTTGTCTTTGGGAAAGCTTTTCAAGGATGGCTGGTTTAGACCTCCGCATCCTGTTAAGGACCATGGCAAAGTTTGCAGGGCTTCTGCTCAGCATTGCTGAAGGGAGCATAGTATTGGCAGACCACCAAGCTGTACCAATTTGGTCCAGTCATAAAGGAGTTGAACAAGTTTGTTGATTACACAGGGCCCAAAAGTGAACACAAAGACAATGACATGGATTTCACAAAAAAGGGAGAAGGTAGGGATTAGACATATACAAAGTCCAGCATGAGGAAGTAACCGCTTGAGCTAAAGCCGACCCATTTAGTTCAGTCCAAAGGAAGCCGTCAAGAACAAAGTCCGGACAGTTGGCACAGAAATAGCACTTTTCTCCCAGGAATAGGCATAGTCCCTCTTCTCTCGTCACAGAGAGTTGAAATACTGACAAAGGGAGAATCCAAGGCAACAGTGCTCCTGATGAACATCAGGATAGAGAGGATGAGAAGTCCAATCACAGCAAGACAGAGGATCCATCATGGTTTTTCATTCCTGAGGAAAAAGGGAAAAAAATCACCCCTCAAGAGCATGTGCTCTTGGGTAGTCTTTTTGTTCTACTTGGCAGTATTTGAGGTCCCTAGCAGGTACCCAAATACGGCTTGGTTCTCCAATTGGAAAGACACATAGGTAGGGCATCTGGTTGGACCAATGTCTCTGAAAGACAGTCAAAAGCTGATGCTTGGAAAAATTTAATCATCACTGTTTTTAACTGATCATGGGGGCTGCTTTCCCCTTTTTGTTTTATTAATTGGTCCTTTAGGGTTTTATTGTGCCTCTCTATGATGGCTTGTCCTTTTGAGTTATATGGGTATGTTTAATATGCCATCTTTTGAAAAATTTATGTAATGATTTACTCACAAAACAGGGTCCGTTATTTGTTTTAACCTGGGTTAAAACATCTTTAAGCCCTCAGGTGGAGAGGGTTTAATGGGCCATTGAGTGAAGACAGATACCAACTATATGAGATTTTGGCTTCCTTACTCTTCTAATTTTAGGAACTCTTTACTACTGTAAGGACACGGGACAATGACCAAATCTGGCTTCTTCGAGCTGGACAGGGGCGGTGAGATGGGGGCAAGTAGTTTGGAGTTCCCTTATTAGAAGTCAGGTCAGATTAAAGCTTGGGCAAAACAGGTTATAAAGTTATCAGGGACCAGTGCTTTTATGAAAGAAACAGAAACCCTGAGTATTGAATAAATGTTGTAGCATCTGGAACGTGTAACAGTCAATAATTTTTCACCAGGAGGTGTGAGGGCTGAGAAGTTATCTCCAATAATAAGGCAGGAGTGAACATGGCCTTTGTTTGGGAATATAAATCTTTAACATGCACAATTATCAGGAATGTAAACACAACATTTAACTTTTAATTTTACAGATTAGATGTCTATCTTGATAATATGGTAGTCAAGCTACTTAGTCTTAAATTAAGAGCAATGGGCGTTACTTTAATGTCTATATCCTCATTGTCATTTACCCTTTCTATTAATTGGGGTTTGTACCATCTTAGGTGATTGCTTATTATCTTAAATTAATCTAGATTGTGTCATTAAAGCTATATCTTTGCAAAACATTAATAGGTAACCTTTAGACAGTTTACAAGGAAGGTACAAAATAAAATTTATAAGAGTAAAAAAACTCACTTTAAATCTCCAATGTATTATCTTTATAAGCCTAAGATTACCATATAATTCTAGTTTGGAGAGCACCAACTTCATATAATGTTCTTTTAGAGCTTTCACCTCAAGGCTTATATACCTGAAAGATATGAACACATTTAGTATACAAAAAGAATATTATTTTAGGCAAACCCCCTATCATAACAAAGCAACCTTAAAATCTCTTTTCTAATTTATCACTTTATGAAAGCAACCAATAATGCCATCCAATGGAATTTAAGAAGCTGAGAGTATTATTCCCCCATAATTACATTGATGTTTTTATATTAATCAAGTATAGCTCTTAAAGAAATAACCTTATAATATTTTAAAATAATAGTTGTTTAACTATAGCTGTATAATTTTTAATTTCTTTTAGATTACTTGCTCAAAAAAAAAAAAAAAAAAAAACCCAAAGCTTAACAAATATAATGTTATAGGTAAATTAATGTTAAGAAATTTTTGTCTTCTTATCATAGATTAAGCTTTGGTTTATATCAGTACATTAACATTTGACCTTAGGAAAAAACCTTAAATAGCTTTTCCTGATTGTTCTATATACTTATTTAATCAACTTTTACAGAGGTTTTATATAATCCCTTGTTGTTCATAATTTTAAATAATTTTTGTAATAATTTGAATTTAGGTAAACCGTTTATCTCAGTAAAAGTATTGTTACGTGCAGTACTCCCAACAGAAACAGCTGAATCCTTTGAGCCTCTGCATATACAGAAATCTTTTATAAACCTTTATATAGAATCATACACATCTGTTAACCACTTCATGAGAACATAACATTCATGCATATAGAATTAGACCTGTTGAAATTTTAATCTGTTTCATTGATGACAAAGACCAATTTATGAAAACAATCAATAATGTTACTTGATGTTTTAGAATTTGTTAGGACAAGAAGTTACCCTGGAACACCGTGTTAAAAAAGGATGGTTTATTGGGGTGCCAAGTGGTGTGGTAGGGGACAAAAATGGCATGGAGGGCAGGGAAGGTGATGGCCAGGGCACCTGTTAGCCAGGTTCGCTGGCCAGGCTGAGCCACCTGGGAAATGTAGTCTTTTCACAAAGTACCTGGGAGGTGTGGCCTTCCACCTAGGAGGTGCAGCCTCCTGCCCGGAACCCAACACTATGGAATTTATAAGTTATCTGATGGCATATTTAACAGTATTTTAACCTTGAAAATTAATGTCTAACAAACAAAGTTACTTATAAATTTACTTTTCTTACATTTACCCCAGAGAAGACACATAATAAAAAGGCAGAAAAACCATGGAATACAAGACAAGACTTATAAGACGGCAAGAACTAGGATTTTTTTTTTTTTTTTTTTTTTTTTTTTTTTTGATGTGGCAGTTCACTCTAGTAATCCAAAGGACAGAAGGCACATCCTGGGGCCTTGGATCTTTCCAAGGTGCGCATCCCCTTGGATGGCATTTTATCCTGGAGTTCCAGAGCGAAGGTCCAGCTTTAGAATTTGTGATGGTAAAGAACTTTTAAATCACGTGAGTTAAAGGTATTTGGATCCAATTTTAAATTTTCATGAGTGCTCAGTCTACACACACATAAACATACAAACAGAACACAAGTGTACTCACAACATAACCAAAACATCAATATGGGTGCACAGAATCAGAACCATGAGCTCAAAAAATCTTAGAAAAATGACAGGCTGGTAAAAAGACATTTTAACCTTCACCCCCCCCCCCCAGCTTAAGCTTACTTCTCCATTTGCATTTCAATGTAAGTCCTGGGTAAGTTCTGGCTGAGGTAACCCTTTTTTTTTTCCCCCCCTCTGGAGCTTAAGCTTACTTCTCCATTTGCATTTCAATGTAAGTCCTGGCTCAGGTCTGGAAGGGTGGGGGACTGCAATTTTGAGCAGATGCCTTCGCCTAAGGCACTTTTTTTCAAGGCCTTAACCAGTTGAGTTCCCCTAAGAGCTTTTGCAGCTCTACCAAAGAGTAAGGGGACAGACAGAATCCAATTTAAGTTCAGCTCCTAAGATTTTAAAAGGAGGTATAGTTTGAACCTTGTTGACAGAAGGCTGGGCTATCGGCATGTGTCCCCGGGGCATGGTCACATGTGTGCCTCCTCGCTCTGTGTGAGCCCCACCCCAGAGGCGGCTCACTGGAGGCACAGTGGGGGATGGCCATGGCTGGAGGAGATGGACTCAAGTAGTGCCCCTCACTGAGCGTGCCTTCCCCGGACATCCTCCCTTTTCCCCCCTCAAGGTGCATAGGAAAACTGCAGGTTTCCCTGCACAGAGTTTTCAGACCTAAGTCTAAAGGCTGAAGTTCCCAGAAAAGGGAGAGGAAGAAAGAGAGAAAAAGTAGATGAGAAAGAGAGAGAGAGATGTATGGTTGCCTCATTTTCTAGAGGATGCCTTCACTCGTAAGGCCCTGTCTGGCTTAAACGATTACCCAATCTGCCGAGAAGTTCTGCCCCATGCTTGGCGCCACTTTGTCGGGATATTATAAGGGATTGGGGTCTTTAGCCCCCCTGTACCCGGGATGGACCTCTTTTGTCCAGCAAAAGAGGCCAGAGAGGCCTACCCCAACGAAGAGACTAGATTGGGAAAGTGAAGGCTGCTGGAATTCCCTCCCCTCCCCTCAAAGGACACAGGAACATAACGGGGTGTCCAGTCAGTGGTCAGTGCAGGAACTTGTTTATTGAAAAGGTGCACAATGCTTTATAGTGGACATCAGCCAATCAGTAGGGCAGTTTCGGTTCTCACAGCCACACCCCCTGCTTAGCCTAGGTCCGGTAACAGGGCGTGGTAATGTGGCAAGCAGCCAGAAAGCCAGAGCTTTTCCATCCCCTTGGCAGACAGTGTAAGGTCCTGATAGTTAATCATATGGTAGTTCAATTTTTAGTTTTTTGAGGAACTTTCATACCATTTTTCATAGTGGCTGTACTGATTTATATTTTTACCAATAGTTTACTAGTGTTCCTTTTTCTTCACATATTTGCAAACTTTTTGTATTAATAACCATTTTGATTGGGGTTAGATGAAATCTCAACATAATATTGATTTTCTTTTATGCTCTGTCCATATCGGGTTTTGGTACCATGGTAATATTGGCTTTGTAGAATGAGTTTTTTCAAGTGTTCTTTCATTTCTGTTTTTATGGAATAATGTTAGGAATACTGATGATAGTTCTTCTTTAAAGAGCTGGTAAAATTCAGCACTGAAACCATCTGGTCCTGGACTTTTCCTTGTTGGGAAATATTTTATCGTATTTATTTCACAGCTTGTTGTTGATCTACTTAGATCTTGGTTCAATTTTGGTAGGCATATTATGTCCAGACATTTGCACATTCTTTCCTGGATTTTTCAATTTACTGACATATGCTTTTTCAAAATATTCCTGAGTGATCCCATGAATTTCAGTGGTATCTCTTGCAAATACCTCTTTTCATGTCTAACTTCATATATTTGGTTCTTATTTCTCCTCCTCACCCCTCCTCATTAGTTTGGTGAAGGGTTTGTCAATTTTGTTTATCTTTTGAAAGAACTAACTTTTTTATTTCAATGATCCTTTGTATTGTTATTTTAGTCTGTTATTTTTTATTATTGCATCCCTGATCTTTACTGAGTTTTTTTCAACAACTAATTTTAGGCTTAGTTTTTTTTTTTCTTTTTCACACTTTGAGATGCATCATTCAGTTATTTAATTGAGAGGTCTCTCTGTCTCTCTTTTTAAAAGTGTAGTCACATATAGATATAAACTTTCCTCTTAGTACTACTTTCATTTTATTCCATAGTTTCTGGTATGTTATGTCTCAATTTTAATTTGACTGCATTTTTTAACTCCCCCCTAATTTATTCAATAATTCACTGACTATTCAGAATTAAACTATACTATTCATGTTACTTTGTTTATTATTTGATTGGATGATCCCAGGTAAGAGTGGAGAATTAAAGGGCCTATCTCTCCCCTTATGTCCAGTAATGTTTATGGGTTTAAAATAATTATAACTTTTATAAAAAAATTCTGTTGTAGATAGACACAATACCTTTATTTATTTTTATGAGATGCTAAGGATTGAACCCAGTGCCTCACACATGCTAGTCAAACACTCTGCCACTGAGCCATAACCCCAACCCACATAACTTTTTGATTAAGTCTCTCTTTGATTAATATGCAGTGACCTTCTTTGTCTCTTCTAACCAGTTTGGCCTAAAGTCTTATCAAATATGAATATAGCTTATCTGTCTTGGTTTTGGATTCCATTTGCTTTGAATATAAATTTATATCCTTTCATTTTAGTCTGTATATGTCTGTCAGCATGGTGAGTTTACATGCAGAAAATTGTTAAGTCATGTTTTTAAATCAAATCAGCTGATGTGTGTGTTTTAATTGAAGAATTAAGACTATTTACATTCAGGGTAATTATTGAAAATATGTACTTGTGCCTGTCATTTAATTGTTTTCCTTCTGGTTTTGAATTGCATTTCAGTTTTCCACTCCTATTCTTCTTAGAGGTTTGATTGGTATTTATATTAATGTTTTGTATTCTTTCCTAATTATCATATTCTTATCTATTCTTTTAGTGATATTTATTGTTCCCTGAGCTCTCATGTTTGTGTTTACTGTTCTTTCTCTTCAAAGTAAAGGATTCCCTTAAGTATCATTTGTAATGGTGTTGAGTTGTCATAATTTTCTGTAGTTTATGTTTATCATAAAAGGTCTTTATTTCTACTTCAATTTGGAAGGATATCTTTTTTGGGAATAGTAATCTAGGTTGGCAGTTTTCTTTCAAAACTTGGAATACATCATTCCATGCCCTCCTGATCTTTAGTGTTTCTACTGATAAACCACTGTTTCTCTAGTGGATTTGCCTTGGATTTGCCTTTAAATGTCTACTGGGCACTTCTCTCTTGCAACTTTGAATATTCCCTTTTTTTTTTTTTTTTTTTTTTTTGTATAATGTACTTTAGTCAATTTACCTATAATAGGTTGTGGAAAGGTTCTTTTCTGATCATGTCTACTTTGAATTTTGAATCTTTCCTACACCCAGATGTTTGTGTCTTTCCTAAGATCTGGAAATTTCTCTGCTATTTTCCACTGAATAGGTTTTCTTTGGCAAGAGACTGTAACTCCTTTTCCTTATACATTTTTAACATTCATATGCTTGATCTTTGAATGATGCCCAAAGATGTATTTTTCATTTATTTTTCCCTGGTTTTCTTTATTGTTGTTGAATGTTATAATTCATCTGACTTATCTTCATGTCCTGATATTCTTTCTTCTAATCTAGTCCATTTATGAAGCTTTCTTTGGAGTTTTCTGACTTATTAAGTTTTTTTATTTTCAAGATTTCTGTTGGTTCTTTTTCATACTCTTTATTGAATATCTCATTAATTCTCTTCATTATTATTTGTTTTTCTTTATTCTTTTGGAATTCATTGATCTTTAATACTTTATATGGCATTTTATCTATTCTATTATCCTGGGAATCTGTTACTATAAAATAGTGAACTTGTTTTTTTACATTTCTTGTGTTCTGCTGAGATTTTCACATCTATGAGGGTGATTATCTTTTCCACTTTTGTTTGAAGGGCTTCTTATTAAACGGTATTCTCTTAATGATTGATAGCTTGGAGTAGCAGTTTGTTGTATAGTATTGAGTTTGATTACAATTGTATTTCATGGTGTAATTTCCCTGTGGCTTCTCTGGCTGTAATTAGTGGGGTTTGACACATGTACTGAATTGGGTCTGAGGGAACCAGTTTCTCTTTAGGCCTCACAAGATTTGGGTTCCTCTAGTAATTCCGGTGTGGCTTAGAGCCCAGATATGTAGGGTGCACCCTCTGTGGTTACTCTTAAAAAGGGAGTTGAAGTCTGTTTTAGAGGTTGGGGTTTCCATGGGCACTATAGAAATTGACTCTGTTACTTGAAAACAGTTCTGATATTTACTGTTCCAATAATAATGAGTGGCCTAAAAGAGCTGGTAACTTAGATTCCACACTTTGCTTTAAGTAGAAGTTTATGCCAGGGTTTTATAGTGAATGAGTTAGAGCCAGAGCTGCTCTTAATTCCTCTCAGCTGGGCTGGAAGTATAACTCAGAGGCATAGCATCTACCCAATGTGCACAATATCCTGAGTTCTATCTTTAGCACCAGAAAGAGAGAGATAAAGGATAATAATAATAATAATCTAGATAGATAAAAAATTTGAAATGAGACAGAAAGAGGAAAAGTAATAGAAATAGAAATAGAAATAAAAAGGGAGTGAAAAGAGAAAAATAAGAAAGAAGAAGAAAAGAGAGAAAAACCCAACTAAAGAATAACAGTAGCCAGTGGCTCAAGAAGCTGAGGCAGGAGACTGCAAGTTCAAAGCCAGCCTCAGAAATTTAGTGAGGCTCTAAGCAATTTAGTGAGACCCTGTCTCAAAATTTAAAAAAAATGAAAAAGTGGGACTGGGAATGTAGCCCAGTGGTTAAGTGTCCTGGAGTTCAATCCGCAGTACATCTCCCCACAAAAATAGAATAAAAGTAAAATATAGTAAAAGCAAGAAAAGTAATGATATCCAAAAATAAATAGTAATAAAGTAATCAACAAAGAAACAAAAATAGGTGAACATTTCTCCTAGCTAAAGTGCTGGAAACACTTTTTTTGTTGGGTGGAGTAGGAGGTGTGATTTTCTAAGGTTGGAATCTGCCAGGTATGTAGGGGTGGGGATGAGGGCAGTGCATTGTAGTTGCTTTTCATTGTAATTCCTCTCTGGTCTTACCATAGGAGTTGGGTGAAAGCAAGCTGTACCTCACCTTTTTTGCTGAATAGCTTAAGGGAATGTTGACCATGCCAACGAATATTCTCTCTGGAGGCTTTTAGGACTGTGCACACAGGGGTGTGGCAAGTATTCTAGCCATGGCAGATCCTCACAATGTCCCTGAAAAGAGCAATTGAATCATTGATTTCTGTGTTTGAGAGGGTCTTGGGGAACTGAGTGATTTACTGGCTTTGATCCAGGTGTCTTCAGAACTGGCCCCTAACAAAACAGTAACTGACTGATGTCCCTTCATATCATAGAGAGCAGGATCACTCAACTAAGGCCCTTCCACTCCCCTCCTGGTGGTAGCCAGTGCTTGCAGCATATATTCAATCAGCTTTTTTTTTTCCTTTCTTTTTTTATTTATAATAGTAGTATGTATTACAATTCATAATGCACATATATAGCATCTTTTTACATACAACTGTTTGTATACAAAGTATATAAGTACAATCAGCTTTTGATAGTGACACTTGCCCAAGGCATGGCTGTCTCTTCTGGCTGCTGTATTGCCCAGTTGGTGCTGTGGGGTGTCCATGGAACCCTTGAGACGTGATTTTCTCTGGTTTCCTGATCCTTGTTGTGATTTAGTCCCTAACCACAGGTCTCTTTTGAGATGATTTCTGGATATGGCTGTCTGATGCTTCCTCTAAAGCTAGCGTGTTATATAGACTCCAGGTCAGCTATTGATTTAACTACTTTGTTTTGTTGTTGTTGTTGTTGTTTCTGCAAGTGCAGCTTTCTGAGTTGTACTGTGACTATTTCTCTTTCACCTTTGCCAACATGGAGGGGAGAGTCCCATAACCCTCACTAAAGTGCCATATTCCAGTTAGGGTATTCCACTTTTCTTGCTTTGTTTTACTCCTTAGTCTCTGGAATCCACCAAGGTTTCATTTTCTATGAGGTTAGTTTCCAGTGCTCACCCACAGCCTCTCAGCTTTGCAAGCAGTTACACAACTGTTGCTTTATTTTCATCCGATGGGAGAGCAAATTAGTGCTGGTTGTCTCTATTCTGCCACCCTGAAGAAGAGGACATTTAATCTCTTAATGACTATTGTTCCTGTTTTAGAATAAAAGCTTTTTCAAATCTCATTGGATATTGGGAGGTTTAAATGAATAAAATATGTAAAGTATTTAGAAGAATGCCTAGCATGTGGTAAGCTTTATATAAATGCTGTGATCATACCATAATTATTACCATCATCATCATTACTCTTCAGAGGATACTGTTACTCCTGAGAGGATACATGTAGGAGTAAGTGCCAAAAAACTTCAAATAATACTGCAAAACCCCCTACATTTATAGATAAGCTATGGTGGCAAATGTAGTCAATGAAGCTTTTATAAATATAAAAAAAGTTATGATATTATTAATTATGGCATAATTTTAACTATGCCATTGTAAGTTCATCCATTAATTCTAGATTTCAGTTTTTTTTTTTTTTGTAGTACAGAAAGGATTAATTTTTATTGTTCTTATGTGTTTTAAAAAAATAGTACAATTTGATTTCTGTTTATAAGTCTATTATCTATTTGAGATGTTATCTATGACCTTTTTTCTCATTTTAGTTCTTTCTATTAGCATTAACTCCCTGTCTTACACTGCTTTACTTTTAGTGCCTTGTGGGGGAATTTTAACTAAGCGCAAAGGGACTATTTTGTCTCCTGGATATCCTGAGCCTTATGACAACAATCTAAATTGTGTATGGAAGATCACAGTACCAGAGGGAGCTGGCATTCAAGTAAGGATGTTTAAATGTTTTTTTTTTTTTTTTTTTCCTTTCATTGTATATTGCAATTCATATCTTCAGAGATGATAGAATGGGCATTATTTTTTTTTTTAAAGTTCAGCAAGTGATTTTGACTGACATGGCTGAATTTAATAAAAAGATATTTATTATTAATACTTTTCACTGCAAGAAACAGCCAATTCAAGGTGGGACAAGCTATCAGTGATATTACTACACATGATGTGAAATCTTGAGGTAAGATAATTCAAGGGTTGTTTATTTCAAAGATGTGTCATTCCTGACCCAGTTATTTCCCCTCTCTGCTCTGTTGTCCCTAGACGGTTGATTTCTGTGTTTAATCTTTTTTTCACGTGATCTTGAGATGAATTCAAAAGCTCTAGGCATAACCGCCTTATGTAGAAATGGCCAATAGTCAAAAGAGAATCTCTCATATATATATTTTCACTGTTTAAGAAAAACTTTTAAGAAACCCACCAACAGACTTTCCCTCTGCTCTTACTGAGAAAAATTGCAATCATACTCATTTCTGAAGCATCTGGGCAATAATCAAAGATTTACTATGATTTGGTTCAACAAATAAATATTAAGTACCTAGAGTAGGGAAGGATCTCAGCCTCCTCTGACATACACAACTCTCAATTAGTTGAATTCCTCTGAGTCTCTGTGACCAATGAAGAGGGATTCTCTTCTATAAGCAAATTACAGTGTCTACCATGTGATTTTAATTGTTGATCATTATTTGGAGCAATTTAAGCAATTATTGTTTACAAAGACACTGCTAAAATAAAACACCTTAATTAGAAGTATGATTTTTAGTTAAAAATTAGTTATTTAAATTTATCTTTATAATTATTCAGAACATTACAAAATCACTTGTTAGATGTTAATAGTAAAACAGACCAGTAAATGATCTTGAAAATATGAAATACTATATTTTCATCATTTTAAGGGCATCAAAAGACTATAATAAATATATGTTTATATTCTGGCTAACTGTAATTTTATATTCACTTTGCAAAATTTGGAGTTAACTAGTAAATTCTATCTTATTATACTGAACTTGCAAGAATTTTTAATATTGTATATGTTCCGTGTTGTAGAGGAGGTCTGAAATGAGATAGTATCTTTAGAAATTTATAGAACTTTTGCCACCTCATTTGGTTGTAACAAGCTCATGAGAGATATTCTAGAGCATTTACATATTGATACCAGCTTCTTTATTTCTATCTTATTTTAAAACAGCCAAAAATTCTATCATTTTTTTCTCTCCCGTGCTCTATTTTTGGCACAGTGCAATGTGGCTTCAGCACCCAGTGCTTTCATGGAGCCATTCTCAGAGTGAACACCTGTATGTGACTAAATCCATTGCATTGCTCATCTTGATGGCTCTGTCAGCAGCTCACTCTCCTGCTGATTCTCTCCTCACACCTAAAATGCTTTTTCCTCCTCAGCTCCTATGATACCAAAATTTTCTTGGCTTTGGTTCCATTCTTTTTTCTGTATCTGAAGCTCTTGTTTCTACATCTTTTACATGGTCTCCTTTACCAAATGAACCTAAAATTCAAATAGTGTTTGTAAAATTCTGTGGCTTTTGTTCATCTCAGTTTATAGGATGCTATCAGCTGTTTTCTGTAATTCCATAGTTTCAGCTAATGATATTACAATGCTAAAGATGCCCAGAACCTGAATCACAATAGATTATCAGAAAACATTTTTTCAAAAAGATATGAATAAATGATGATTTTCAGATTAATATTTCTGACCTTTATCTCTCACCTAAGTTGCACAAAATATATCTAACTGCCCACTGGGTGTTTTAAGCTAGACTTCTAGCTGACATCTCAAATTCAACCTATCCAAAAATGATGTCATGACTTTTTCTCAAATTGTAGATTTTATAAATTGTTCTGTCTCAAAATGACCCCCCTCAGTCATTCAGCTGTAGAAATAAGAAATCTTGATGTGTGTGTGTGTGTGTGTGTGTGTGTGTGTGTGTGTGTGTGTCTGTCTTCTACACTGCATAACAAAACGTGTCTGTGTGTGGGTATGTGTGTCTGTCTTATACACTGTATAACAAAACATGTCAGGTCTGTCTTTTACAAGTCTGTTTCTCTCCATCCATAATTTAACTACCTAAGTTCACATGACTATCATCCCTACACAGGTACCTGTTCTTCCCTAGTCTATTCCTTATGGAGCAAACAGAACAAACTTAGGAAAACTAAAATCTAATGCTATCATTTTCCTTAATTGTCCATCATGTTCTTAACTCTTTGACATAGTGATTGCAGCTTTGTGCTCTGTTCTCATTCTTGCCTATTCTATTCATATTCTCTCAGTTCTTTATAAAATCTTGGCTTTCTGTTGCTTGTGGATCCTGAGCATATTGTTTTCTTTGCCTATTGCATTCTCCAATATCTCACTCTCTTTGACTTAATCTTATTCCTTATTTCTGTCTCAAATATTTCCTGTGATAGACCTTTTGTGAACTTAACAAAAGGTGATGTTCCCTTTATGTTCTCATAGCTCCCTCTAATTCCTTTATCATAACACCTATTACATTTAAAAGTTGTTACCTTATTATCTGTAAACTCATGAGGGTAGTAATCAAGTCTGTTCTGTTAGCTAGCAGAGGCCTAATCGTATAACTTATGTAAATATTTTTAGAATAATCAATGAATTCCTCCATGAGTGGTGTAGTTTGGGTTATTTTAGAGAGTCAGCATGGCAGAAAAACTGTTGTACATCACTTTCCCTAGGCAAACACTATTCAAAACTGGAGGCATATTAATGATACTATAAGATCTTTCACCCAGGAAGTATTTTGCTTAATGATTTCACTTCGAAAAATAAAATTTGAGTTTAGCACTGTGTTTAGCAATCTTATATCATGTGAAGTATATTTTACACACTCACACATACATGTATCATATGCCTTATATTTGAAATTTCACTAACTTCACATAAAATTTATCTGGGTAATACATAAGGTTTAAATCAATATTTAATTTTTTTGGTGGGGGAGAGACTGAATATGTGTATGAACAAAGAACTATATGAATATTCAGTAAATTATAAATGACATGAAGCAAGATAGACATGGTAGAAAAAAATTAAAAAGTATTTGAAATGTTGACAAAATTATAATATTTAAGAATGATTGTGCATTCTATGGAAATAACCTTAACAAGTAGACCAATTTGTTAGACCATTACATGTTTGGGAGGAGCAATGGAATTTAATGGATTCATCTGTTTGCCTATTTATTTTGGCACAGTATATTAGAGAAACGATTTCTAAGGGAACAAACAATATTATTATCAAGAAAATAATGATCTTTATGTGATGAACCATGGGAAAATGTTGCTTGTATAATTGCATGAATTCATAACATAACCATCCTGAGTTCATATGATTTTCTTAACAAACTCCAAGGGTCTAGTTTCAATGACTGGAAATTTACTACCTCATAAAACTATCCAATTATCATGATGGACAATTTGATCTAATGCAACATTTTTTTTGAATGCTGAGTCAGTCACTAACTTTTTAAAATTCTTTCATGACTGTTATCAGACTTTCTATCACAGTAGATTTTCAATCATTACTTAGGTCTCGTAAAAGATCTAACAGCTACACAGGACAGTTCTTCTGGCTGTTTCATGCTTCTACACCCTCTGTGATTTTATTAAGCCAGACTATATTCAAAATTTGCCCAGAATCCCAGTAGTAAATTATATTAAGTTCCTCTGGCTGTGTAACAAATTACCATGAATGTGATAACTACAACAACAGAAAATTTTTTTTCTTATAGTACTGGAAGCCAGAAGTCCAAAACCAGCTTTAGTATGCTGAAATCAAGATGCTATCAGATTCTCTCCCGCTCTAGGCTCTGGAGAATCCTTTCTCCTTTTCCAGCATCTAGTGGTTGCCTGCATTCCTTGGCTTTTGGCAACATTTCTCAATATCTACTTCTTTGGTTACATCGCATTCTCCTCTTCAGTCGTTCTTCAATTTCCTACTGCATCTTTCTATCTCAAGATCTTCAAATTAATCACATCCGAAGTACCCTTTTTTTTTCAATATGATATTGATAATCTCCAGGAATTAGGATCTGATATTTCTGAGAGCTATTATTGAAACTTTACATATGTGTATAAAGAATTAAACAAATTTTCTTCCTCCTATTCATAGAATAGGGTTTCCTGGAGATGTCTGCATTTTTTTTGTTCTCACCACCCTCTACTCTCAATGACATAAGAGAAAAAGATAAATTGTTCTTACACATTACCTTTCATTTACATCTCTAGTCTCACTGCAACACATGCAACTTCTGGGTCTTCTTTTCTTCTATTCCTATTTCCAATTTGTTTCTTTTTTTTTTTCCTACTGCAAGAAACATTGAAATATTACTGCAATAAAGATTGAAATTTTCTTTTCACATTTATTTTCTTCACACAGTGCTGTGTAGTGCTGTACTTAAAGCATAATTCTGATTATAGTCCTCTTTCTACTTCTAAAACCTTTCATGGAATAGTGAAAGTATAATTGTACCTTCAAGTGCATAATTATTTTGCTGGTATTTAGTCTTTAATGAGTGTCTCTCTCAGTCTCTCATAGCTAAGAGTCACTGAGTCCTTAATATACATTATGCATTATTCTAAGGCCTTTTTACATATTAACTAATTTATTTTTACAATGAATCTATGAATTAGATATCTTAATTATAATGATTTATGTAAATAATCTGAGGTACAGGGAAATTAACAGCTATCCCAGGGTTTCATATGCCAGTAAATAGAAGAAGCCAGAAAATTGCAAACCAGGCACACTGACTCTGAACTCTCTTGATTTATCACTAAACTCCATTCTTCCTAATTTTTCTAGGCTTTTTCTAACTTTACATGCATATTTCCTTTTATGTAAATTGCCTCCACTTTGGCTAATTGGATTACTGATGGTTCACTAAATCCAGTTCATGATTTGCCTCATCTACATTTTTACACACTCAATAATTTCCTTCAGTGGAAAAACCTCTTATTACTTTAAACTCAGTCCAAATTTCAACTCCTGCACAAATCATTACTTTTTTTTTTTTTTTTAGCTCAATGCAATATTTTCTTGAATTTAAGAAAAGGAAAATTCAGATATGAAGACAGAGTTGGTTATTGTTTCATGAAGTGGTGGTTATCTTAACAATCATAGCTTGAATTCTCCTGGTCTTCTTGTTCTGGAACATTGCCATTAGGTCTATTGCCAACCACACAGGCAGGATAGCTATTGCCATGTGGCATTCACCCCTGGAAAAGAAGTACAGCATTCATTTGAATGGAAGAATGATGATGAACTATTTTGCAGACAAGAAATATTTAATGAATAAAATTGTTGTATTTAGTGAACAAGTATAGTGCCTACATCTGTAACAGTCTTTAGCTAAACAAACATGTTAATAAAATTATTCCATTTCCTCCTTTAACACGTCAAAATAATAAACAAAGAGCAAAATAGTCTTCACAGTTGTGAGGGTCCTGTGGGTTCTTGCAAAGGCTCAAGCTGGGCCAAGTGATGTGCAACAAAGTAACACATGTCTCTTTCTTTAAATAAAAGTTAATAGGGAGGACAGAATTAAATTCCAGCAATATTCCTTTTCTACTTTAGGGGGACCATCACAGTGATTTAGTGATTCACTCCATTCATTAAAAAATAAATAAGTAAAAATCTTGTTTAAAATTGCATTTAAATATGTTACCAAGTATTTTTTTTATTAAAATTTGTATGGGTGATAATGTTATTGCCTAGCATGTGTGAGGCACTGGGTTTGATCCTTAGCACCATAAAATATAAACAAACAAAATAAAGGCATGCTGTTCATCTACAACTACAAAACTGAAAAAAAAAAAATTAAATGATACAATGAGGAAGCATTGAACAAAGTTTACATGAGGAAAGGAATCCAGGGATAAAAACCAAAACAAAACCAGTTAAAATATATGTAAAAAAAGTTTCTTTGTGTTTGTGGACCACACAAATCTTTTTTTTTTTTTTTTTTTTTTTTTTTTTTTGGTGGTGCTGGGGATTTTTGTTTTTTCTTTTTCTTTTTTTTTTCCTAATAGCTAAGTAAATGAGAAAACTTGATTACTGACGAGAATCTAACACTTTAAGATATAAGTGCTAATCAATTGTTTGGAACATCATGGGAATTCCTGAGTCATTAGATGAACCCCAAGCTTTTAATAAAGAGAATACTGTAAGACAGTGATGGATATTCTCAGTGTTATACCCATAATAAACACTGCTGGGTGCTCCATAAGGCTTTTCTTATAAAAATCATTTCAACTAGGCCAGTGCCATAATGAAAAAAGATCAGTTTTGTTAAAACCCTTCTATGAGGGGGCACAATGATGTTGTCCAGGCTTTGAGATATGTTTCATGAAGAACTTGCAGACTGTAGTATATGTATCTGGTTAGATATTTGTATTCTTATCAGTAATTATTTTTTCACAGGTGCAAGTTGTTAGCTTTGCTACAGAACATAACTGGGATTCTCTGGACTTCTATGATGGTGGAGACAATAATGCTCCAAGACTTGGAAGTTATTCAGGTAATGAAGAGATCTAACTTAATTATAATAAAGATAAAATTAGGAATATAAAAATATTTATTAAAGAGCTCCCTAAAACTCTTGATTTTAATCTAATTTTTTTATATAAACTATACACTGTGAACTAAATTAAGAGTTTAGAAACTTCAAACTCTTAAAATTTAAAAATGTCAAAATTGCCATTTAAAACCTATAGTATTCTTATTTGTGTGATTTTTAATTTATGCTTTTATGTTAATGGTAATATTTTCACTGAGTTATCATTCAGAATTAGTGTGTGTGACATTTTCCTTAAAAAAGTAGGATGAGCAATAATAGATAAAAATTTGTGCATATTTACTCAATAGCATGCTATGCAGGCATTAAAATAATTAGAAGATTATGTAGTATGATAAATGCTATATAAGGTACTTAGGAGAAAATGAAGAAAATATGAAGTTATTTTTGTGAATAAAATGATATAAAATTTATCTACTCATGTAACAATACCAGATGGAAATTGTTGTGCATGTGTTATCTAACTTTTAAAATATTCTGTTGGATTTGTTAAGGTTTTAGAGGAAATTTATGCAATGATTTGAAAGTTTCTTCACCCTATAGAAGGAGAAATCAAGTTTTACTTTTTACATTTTTACAATTTTGCTTTTATACATCAGTAATATAAATAGAAACACAGCCAAAGGACCAACTTATGCATTTCATATACCATAACAAAATAAGTTGGAATGATTTCAAGCTTTTAAGAGAATTTATAATGGAGTATAACCAATTATTCATTGTAACCAATGAGGAAGGGAAAAAATATCTGGAGCAGGAGTTGTTTGGCATAGTCATATACATTATTTTAGAAAGAGATCCAGATAGGAAAACATCTCATTAATGTTTCAGCATACTTTTATCATAATAGGTTAAGTGTAATACTCCCTTAATAATAAACATAATAGTGACAAAAGTGATAAAGAAAAAAAAAAAACAACTGTTGATTATATGATGTTAGTTCTGTGCAAGGCTTATCACACATTTCCTCATTGGATCTTTCTAGTAGTCCTGGAAGTGATTGAAATCAGCAAGATTAGGTTGCCTGAGGTTGCACAACCAATGTTAGAATGAGATTTGGATTCAGATGGTGTGACTCCAGTCAGAGCTCCTAATCACTAAAATCCTCTAAAAAGGCTTAAGGCAGGTCCAATGACCTTTTCATATTTACCCTTGTTTTCAGTGATTCAGTTAGGACACTAAGGAACATGAAGGAAGGTCAGGGAAAAAAAAAAAAAAAAATGTGTGTTCTGTAAAGAATTCTTCTTGTTCTCTCCTAAAAGTTGTTGGGGGTGAGGTCCACAAATTGTAAAAAACCAAATATAAAGTAGCCATTGACTTTTAAGGAAATGTTCACAACAATATGAATTCATATGTTTATTGCAATTTGTCTTGAAACAGAATCAGAATTGACAGTTATTTTCATTTGAAATTGCTTATCATTAGTTGTAGTCCTAAATCTTGTATCAAACGGTGAAGAAATAATTTGTTCAAGAAAATATTTTACCCTTTCAAACTCTATAATTGGATGAAATAAATTTGATTTTCTTCAGAAGTTCACAAGAACCCCATTATAATACATTGCTTGAGAGACAAGTTTAAGAGTTCAATGTGGGATTTTTTTTTTTTTTTAAACTAACTGCCAGTGTAAGAAACATCAAGATATTTAACCTGGTGATGAATTATATGTGTTTCATTAATAAAGAGAAATAAATTACTATATGCTCTGAACCCATACAAAGTCCTTAGTTTTGCCTTAAAAATCACAAGCAAATTTTAAAATAAAGTTTATTATTACTCATGCCTGGAATGTTGAAATCTAAGTGAAATTAAAACCACTAATTTTAAGTGACCTATAAAATTTACTACTTTGACTTTCACCAGTTCTTTTACTCCTATCTATTTTGGGAGAACTATCTAAAGATATCTGTCAAAGGTCAATCACTGGGAGATAGTAAGGAACAGTAAAATGTAAAAGGATTATGGGAGAAATACTTTTGTTAAAATATTCTCACAAAACATTTTGTCTAATTTGTAATTTTAGTGGTAATATATTGGCTAATTAAGAGTTTTTGAGTTATGTGATCACTGATGTACTTTCTTCATTATCATTTCAGGAACAACAATACCACATCTTTTGAATAGTACATCTAATAATTTGTATCTAAATTTTCAATCAGACATCAGTGTGTCTGCTGCAGGATTTCATCTTGAATACACAGGTAAAAATGAAATTATGTGCTTTTCAGGATAGTTAAGGGCATGTCTATATTGATTAAAAAATAATTTGTGAATATAGAAACTTTAGCAGCATTGTCAAAAAGAAACATTTAGTCTTAAAACTATTTTTGAAGTATACTGTTAATTTGTGAAATTATATGGATAAAATTTTATTAATTTCACTAAAATTTATAAGTATTACTTTTTTATTAGTATGGTATTTACCCTATTAACATAATTTTAAGTGTGTACTTAATATTAACTGTAATCTCACAGATATGCACCAGACCTCTATAAAAATTATTTATCTTGCTTATACACTTTGTACTTGTTGAACAGTGACTCCCATTTCCACCTCTCCCCATTCCCTTTCTCCACACAACCACCAATCTACTCTGTTTTTATGGAGTTGAAGGTTTTACATATGTCATGTAAGTGGAATGATGCAGTATTTGATCTTCTGTGATTAGTTTATTTTACTACATAATGTCCTCCAGGTTTATCTGTGGTGTTGCATATAGGAGAGTTTTCTTTTCTTTTTTAAGGTTGGAAAAGCTCCATTTTATGCATAAACCACATTTTCTTTATCAATTTTTGATGGTATTTCGGTTATTTTAAGGCCTTGGATATTGGGAATAATGCCAAAATAAATATGGGAGTGCAAATCTCTCTTTCAGATCCTAGGGTTGCTGGATCATGTGGTATATTTATTTTTAATTTTTTTGAAAAAATCTCTGACTTGTTTGCCATTTTGGCTATATGATGTTAGATTCTTGCTATCAGTATGTCATGATTCTAGTTTCTCCATGTCTCACCAATTTCAAGGTTTAGATTTACATTTCCCTTGTGATTGGTGAAATGGGTATTTTTCATATAGCCATCAACCATTTGTAGGTTTACTTTGGAGAAATACATGTATTTAAGCCCTTTGTCCATTTTCCACCAGATGATGTTTTCTTGCTACTGAGTTGTTTATGTTCCTTAATTATCTTGTCCATTAATACTTTTTTGTATATTGGTTATAAATATTTTCTCTAATTTTTCAGGCTGTCTTTTCACTATTATTTTATTATGTGAATTTTTTTTTTTTTTTTTTTTTTTTTTTTTTTTTTTTTTTTTTTTTTTTAGTTTAATGTAGTCCCACTGGCCTAGTTTTATTTTTGTTGACTGTGCTTTTGGTATTATATCGAAGAAATTATTGCCAAGACTAGCAACCTTAATCTTTTCTCCTGTATCTTCTGAGGGTTTTACAGTTACATTTAAGCCCTTAATCCATTTGATAGAGATTGTGTCGAATCTGAAGGTATAGTATAGACATTTCAACAATACTGTCTTCCAGTTCATGAACATGGATCTCTTTTAATTTATTTGTGTCTTGTTTAATTTCTTTTGTCAGTTTTTTGATGTCTTAGCATATTAGTCTTTCAACTCCTTGGTAATGTTTGCTTTGAAGTAATTCTATTTTATGCTATTGTAAATAGGATTATTTCCTTAACTTCCTTTTGGGATTATTTATTTTTTTAGCCTGCAAAACACAATATTCTAAATATTTTCTTAGAAGTTATTTCCTTGAAGAAATAATTGACTAATATAAAAGGTGGAAAGAGAACACATAGTGCTATTCATGTAGTAATAGAGATAATTGTGGAAGAATTCAAAAAAGCAATAAATAATCAGTTTCATTTAGAAGGTTCACGGAATAATTCAAACAGGAGGTAACACTTGTGCCAAGTCTTAAAAAAACAAAGAGAAATTTTACAGTCAGATCAAAAAGAGGTGGGCATTTTCAGTAGAGGAAATTTCATGTTCAGACCAAGCTATGAAATCCACCACATTTGGAGAACTGCAACTATTTCAGTAGGATTGGCACATAAAATTTGAAGGAGCAGCAGGAACTAATGCAACTTACATAGATGTAACTACTCCTGAAAGGTATAGAGTGACATATCAGAAATTTTATTCTTCATAATTTTTCATACAAAAAGGAAATTTGAGCCCATACTAATCAATAAATAATAGGTATTGATAAAACAGAATTGCTTGACTTAGAACAGAGAATCATGAGTTTGACTATTCTTAAGGAAAAACAATGACTAGGGATTTTAAATCTCATAATTTCAGATATTGGGAACCAATATCTTTGACAGAAAAGGCACATTGGATGTAACTTAAGCATTTTTGGGGGGGGGGGTGGAGTACAGGGGATTGAACTCAGGGGCATTTGACTACTGAGTCACTGTTTTGTATTTTATTTAGAGACAGGGTCTCGCTGAGTTGCTTAGCACCTCACTTTTGCTGAGGCTGGCTTTGAACTTGCAATGATCCTCCTGCCTCAGCCTCCTGAGCCAGTGGGATTACAGGCATGCACCACCATGCCTGGCATAACTTTAGCACTTTTAATCATGATCTTTAATTTAGATAGTAATGTTTAGTGACTATGTGGATGACACTTATTAAAATTACAGAGGAACTGGAAGATGAATGAGATAAATCTCTTTCCTAGTTGAATGAAAATTTTATTACATGAGATATTTTTCCCCTATACTTATGACTCTTTATCCAATTATGTTACTACTAGTTATAATTAAACAATGAACAATCAAGGAATGCCAGTAATTCTAAATTACTTTTCTGAATCAAACTAGAAAATGTGAGGAAAAAAAAACTTGTCATTGGTATTGAGTGAGCATGAAAACAAATGATGCATCCATGTATTTTTTGTGTAGTTGCTGTAAATGACAAGATTACCAGTTCTTCTAGTGGTCGAGAAGCTATGCAAAGAGAATGACATTTGTCAGCTTTGAATTCATAATAGCTAATGAAAGTGTTCTCAAAGAGATGTTTGAGTTCATCTGGTCCCTACATACTTTAGAATCATTAGATGTTTCTTTTTACCCAAGAGACAAAAAGGAAACAAAAACTAGGCATCATATAAAGCACAGAGTTCATTAAATTTTTCACATATAAGATGAAGATGATCAGCAAATATTTTAAACATTTTATTGATAGGCTTTACCTATAACATCAAAACATTCACTGAATGTTCCCTTTTAATTGGAACAAAAGTAGTTTTAAAAACTTCTTGGTTTAAAGTAAATATAAGTAAAATTTACAGTATTACAAAAAGCCTGTAAAGATAATTTTAAGAAGTCATAACTTATCAGAAATTAAAATATTATCCAGTAGACAATGGCCTTTCTTTTTGGATATATTAAATATGATTCAATAAATGGTATATTTGGCAACATTGTCACATAAAAATATTTCAGCTGTATGTGCTGTTTTTCATCAGAGTAAGTGACTCTAAATTAAAATCAGAATTATAAATACAAAAATGAAGGGCTATTGAGAAATATATGAGAAAAAGAAAGTAGTAGGTCATGGGACAAAAGGAGGGAAGTAGGATAGAAGGTTAGATAAAAAGAGAAAATGAAGCCGGGCGCGGTGGCGCACGCCTGTAATCCCAGCACTTTGGGAGGCTGAGGCAGGAGGATCGCAAGTTCAAAGCCAGCCTCAGCAATGGCGAGGCACTTAGTAACTCAGTGAGACCCTGTCTCTAATAAAATACAAAAAAGGGCTGGGGATGTGGCCCAGTGGTCAAGTGCCCCTGAGTTCAATCCCTGGTACCAAAAAAAAAAAAAAAAAAAAAAAAAAAAAAAAAAGAGAAAATGATTTAATTATTTGACAGTAGTGAAATCAGTGTCAGAGTATATCCTAATAGTTGTTTTAAATAATTTAAAATATTTGGGAGTATTTTTCATTTTTCAAATGTATTTTGTAATTAATAAGTTTATTAACAACATTTGTAAAATATTGAATTTAAATGCAAGAGGATGGTGGGAGGTTGAACAAGTGTTGAAGACTAAATATGGCTTTATAGAATGACAATGGCTAATAAATTCTGCTCTGATTGTTAAGGACAAACTGATAAAAGAAGCCATGACAGCATTTTTGGCTGCTTTGTTAATAACAGATTGACTAGCAGTTAAAATGTGTTTGGTGGATCAAGTGCTGCATGGAGCAGCTGTGGTTTAGAGCAGTATCCAGCAGGGCATCAGAAAAGCTGACTGCTCACTCAGTGCATACTCCAGATATTTTGGAGAATTCAGTACCCTCTACCAAAACACAGTGAACACACACACACACACACACACACACACACACACACACACACAGAGGTAGGTAGCAAATAATTCATTTGTTTCAGAAATCTTAGCTTTCCTTCATGGAGATACATTAATTTTGTGGTAATTCAAGAATCTATAGATTTGTTGAAGTATATTATACTACTGGACAAAGAAATTCTAAGGAACCTACTCATATATTTAGAAGAACTTCAAAATCTTGCTTGAGCTGCAAAATTTCTGTAAAAGAAAAGTGTTTAAAAATATATTATTGACATATAATAATTGTACATATTTATGTGGTACAGTGTGATATTTCAACACATGTATACAAAATGTAATAATGAAATCAAGGTAATTGGAATATCCATAACCTTAAGCATTTATTATTCATTTTTGCTAGAAACATTCAAAAGGCTCTCTACTAGATATTTTGAAATATACAATTAAATGTTGTCTGTCATAGTTCCCCGACTAGAGGATGTTAGAAGTTGTTTGTCTTACTCAGCTGCCCCTCTGAAACCATTGATCATCCTTTTTCCATCCACCCCCAACTCTTCCCATACCCTGGTGATCAGCACTGTTTCATTCTCTACTTCTGGATGATCAATTCTTTTAGCTTTCACATGTTGCCAAAATGACAACATTTGAATTTTTTATTGGCTAAATAATGTTCCATTGTGTATATATTCCACACTTTATCTGATATTTGGTGATTATATATCTTGGCTATTGTTAGCAGTGTTGTAATAAACATGGGAGTAAGAAATCAGTGACATACTGATTTCCTTTTGTTCTGGTTTGGATGTAAGATGTTGCCCAAAAGCTCATGTGTAAGACAATGCAAGAAGGTTTAGAGGAGAAATGATTGGGTTATGAACACCTTAACCCAATCAGTGAATTAATCCCCTGGTGGGATTAATTTAGTAGTAACTGCAGGCAGGTAGGTTATAGGTGGAGGAATTGAGTCAATGGGGACATCACTTTGGGGGCTGTATCTGGCTAGTGGAGTCTCTTCGCTTTCTGATCATCATGGGAGAAGCTTACCTCCACCATACTCTTCCACCATGGTGTTCAGACTCACTTTGAGTCCTGAGGAATGGAGCCAGCTGTCTATGGACTGAGACCTTTGAAACTGTGAGCCCCTATATGAACTTTTTCTCTTCTAAAATTGTTCTTGTCAGGTGTTTTTAGTCATAGCAATGAAAAAGCTGACTGAAACACCTTTCCTTTAGGTATATACCCAGAAGTGAAATTGCTGGATCATATGGTATTGTATTTCAAGTTTTTTGAGGAATATCTATGCAGTTTTTCTTAATGGCTGTGCTAATTCACATTTGTACTCAAGGACTATAAGAAATTTTGAAAATATATATTTAATTTTGGATACTTACATAAAGCAAAGTGCTTCAACAATTGGGGAAAATAATATTGTGTGTGAGTGGTGTGTGCATTAACTCAATATATTAACTTTTTTCTATGGAGGAGATCATATTTCATTGCACAACTTTGGTATTTCATTTGTGACATTCTCTTAGATAAAAGTTTTGCCCACAGAGTAACATAAGGGAGGAATCATAATAGGGAAATAAGAATCTCATAATCACACTATGAATACCAGTAACAGATGCAGAAGATTTCAGGGTTTCCTACAAAAAAGGACAGAATTACTGTATTCCTAAAGGAGTATTTTAAGTAGTAAAGGTTTCAGGAAACATGGCAGGTGTTTTTCTGTCTTGGGAAATAGAATGTTGGCTGAGATTCTTCCCAGCAAGTATTTTATTCATCTGATTTTCCTACTTATTAATCTAGATTGCATGATGGCACAGTTGCTAGACAGACAAACCCTCATTTTTAGTTCCTTAGAAGGCAAATGTTGGTAAATAAGCCAGCTTTGATCACTGAAGTGGTATTTTCCTCTTAAAATTGATATTTTAACTTTGTAGTGTCTCACCCTTATTATTATTATCATTTATGTCAGCAAAATCTCATGCTCCTTCTGCTCAATATATCTTCTCCATGCCTTGGTCTCATGAATATTTCTTGATATGTGAGTATTTCATATCATTGTCTTTCTATTGTCCACTAAATAAAAGCAGTGTTCTTTGGCTTACTATACAAATGAAAATTGCTTGTGCAATTTTTCACACAAGTGTTTTACAATATTCTTTCATTTAAATGAAGCAATTTATTTGTTTTTTAGATATAGCTGTCCTTTCTTCTCTCTTTTTTTCACCATCATTCTCTCTATTTGATGTGCTCTACCTCTCTTCTTTCCTTTTGCTGGCTATAGGACTCTTAAATCTTGAGGCTGGGGTTGTGGCTCAGCGGTAGAGTGCTCTCCTAGCACATGTGCAGCCCTGGGTTTGATCCTCAGCACCACGTAAAAATAAATAAATAAAATAAAGGTGTTGTGTCCAACTACAACTAAAAAATAAAAATATTTTAAAAAACTCTTAAATATTATATCCCACCCCAAATGTTATCCTGACTGACCCAGTCACCTCCGCCCAGAAATTGTTTCTTCTTTCCCTGAATTCTGACATTATTTCCTTTTTACCTTTCTCAGTGCCCCTGTATTTGTTCATTCAACAAACAATTAACACTTGTGGGTTAGTCATTCATTGTTCACATTAGCAGACAAAAGAGACAATATACTATTGTCCTTATGGAGCTTGTAGTCTATCAGATAAAGATATATAAATATAAATTTACATAGAATGTGTTTTGTAATATTATATGATAAAAAAACCCTGTGTAATATTTTAAAAAATACCGTGTCGTAGAAAAAGCATAGATGGACAATTAAAGGATCAGAAATGCTACAAACAGAGAGAGGTCTGTTATGATGGTCAGGGGAGATCCCATAGAGATGGTGATTTGAGCAAGAATGGAAGTTGATGCAGGCTTATTGATGAGTGAAGAGAATGCATAAGGGAAGTCAGAGCACATACTGTAAAACAGACATATGAAGCACAAGGAGGCAAAGGTAGTAGCCAATGAGCTAATAGATGGAAGGATAAATGGGGTCTTGAGAATCATGGTTAAGGATTTCTGTTTTGCTCTGATTGAAATAGGGAATTGATTAGGTAGATTTCAGCCAAGTGATGACATTCTCCAATTTATAAGGTACTGTCATGTTTTCAATTATTAATGTTTAGGTAATGATTTTAATTAGCACCCTTAAATTATCTCTCTTAATGAATATTAATCTGCTTGTGGACAGTGTTTTGAACATCATTTATTTCCAATAGGGCACAATAAATTGTGTTGCTATTTTTACATCCTCCATGAATATTTGCTGAAAAACTGAAAAAAAAAAAAAAAAAAAAAAAAAGAGGCTATGTTCATCTAAAGGAGATTATCACCTTTCTGTAGCTGTGGACTGTGCCTTAGCTCTTAACATCCAATACCAAAATATCTGACTGTCAGAAAGCTAATTGTACCACTAGTGGTATGTCATTAGCTAAACAGAGAAAAACATGGCTAGAAAAAGGAAGAAGAGAAGCAGAGCATGTCTACTAGAGAGAATTCTAATAGGTTCTTTTGTTAATTGCCTTTTGAGGAAGACTGGACTTAGGAAATTGTGTATTTTTTGCATATGAAAAAAGTTTTATAAAGCTTTGTTTTATTTTTTCATAGGCACTCAATTAAATCAATATAAATGATTGTATTTTTAAAGAATATATATATATATATATATATATATATATATATATATCTGTATCAAATGCTTTCGTAAGTTGTTTTCCTTTAAAATAATTGAAACAAGGATAACTATTTTACTAATATGACAATTATACATATCTGGGGCTCATGTAGGCTTGCCTCTTCATGATATCTCTGAAAGTGTGATACTTCCACATTTCTAGCACCCATTTGTATCAGAACATTATCAAATGTAAGCAATTGAATCACTGCTTAAGTTCTTCAATACTGGCTAAAAGTACCTCCATCATCATTGTTATAATCATCATAATGAAGATTACATAACCATGATACAATCACCATTTTATCATCAAAAAATTAAAAAATTTAAATTAGTATATATCAAATACAGTGCCAAATGCAGTATTAGAAATATTTTACTTAATTTTCCCTGTGACAATGAAGCAGATACACTATTTTTAACACTATTTTTCCAGATAGGAAAACTTAAATTTAGGGAAAATACACAGAAATGATAATTTTTCAAAGTTATTAAGTAGAAAAGTGTATTTCATATTTACTTTATTCCAGAGCAAATGGTCCTAATCAGTATATTGTAGTGCTCCTTTCAACTTCCTCCCGTAATTTTCTATTTTCATCATGTTAGTTTTTCATTGCTGTGACCAAAATACCTGACAAGAAGAACTTAGAGAAGGAAAAGTTTGTTTGGGGCTCACAATTGCAGAGATTCAGTCCATGCTTGACTGACTCTATTATTCTGGGCCCAACGTGAGTCAGAACATTATGGCAGAAGGGCATGGCAGGGGAGTGCTTCTCTGTTCATGCAGTCAGGAAGCAAAGAGAGAAAGGGAGTAGAAGGAGTCATAGGAAAAATGAATCCTTTCAGGGTATGTATCTTGTTACCCACCTCCTCTAACCATACCCTACTTGCCTAGAGTTACCATCCAGTTAATCCATTCAAATTAGGATGGACTGATTAGGTTATAACCCTCATAATCTGATTATTTCATTTCACTTCTGAATATTTCTGCATTAACAAGAGTTTGGGAAGGACACCTCATATCCAAACCATAAGATCCATTTTGCTTCCCAAATATAAGAACTACTCATAAAATATTTGTTGAACACCTGCTTAGTGCCAGGTCCACAGTTGCAAAATGGTGTAAGGATTATTCATGCAAGTTGACTTTTCTTAGACGGTTATATGTTAAAATCATTTTGAAATCTTGTAGCAACTACAGATGACAAGATCTCATCCCAGAATATCAAGTTAGATTTCTGGGATTTCAGATAAGTACTTGAATTTTCACCAAGCTTCTGAGGTTACTTTTACAATGATGAAATTATGAAGATATCCTGTATAATGTAGCTGATGCACAAGGAAAGATGGCTATCATATCCATAGCGATTCCTGGTGGTGGAGTTAGGAAAGACTTCACGGAAAGACTGAAGACATCTTTATGGCAGATAAGAATTAAATGATAGATATGGATACAGTTTGTCATTTGAATAGACCTCCTAGAATGTATATGAGATGGATATAGGAGCATTTATTATGGAGTCAGATTCAGGTTTCTGTCTTGGCACTGCCATGTGACAGTCAAATATTCCAGAGATTCCCTAAAAACTTAAATGTCTTCATCATAAAATGGTATTCTAATGTGAAAGATTATTTTTGAATTAAATGATATTACCCATGTAAAGTGTTTATTGCAGTCAGCTATGTAGTTAAACCCTCAGTAGATATTCTTTATTGCTCAGAAGAAACCTACATAGCTGGACTAGTTCCATATATTTTAAGTGATGGAAAATTAGTTTATTTCCTCATATACAAAGAGTAGACCCACTGATGTTTTTCAATTTGGAGAGTGCTGAAGGCCAGCTTCAGCAAATATGTCAAGGTCAGCCCGACCAATGCTGGAGGGGAACATCGATGAAATGGAAATAATCCACACACGACACAGGTTGTAGAAATCCTTCTACTCTACTCTTTACTTTTTTCAGCATGGATTTTATACATCCCAGCAAACATAGCAATTTACATTTCAACTATAGATTTCAATAAAGAATTCCAGTAAAGGAGGTTACATTAAAGATTTCCAGTAAGGAAGGTTACATTAAAGATTTCCAGCAAGGGAGATTACAATAAAAAATTCCAGTAATTAACTATAGAAGGTTACTTTAAAGAATTTCAGGACACTCCAGGGTCAATCAGGGAAAAACAAAATAGTTATCCTAAGTACCTACTGTTGATCAATCTTATCTATCCTAGATTTGCTGAAGGATAAAGGAGAGTCTTTTACAGACACAAAAAGATCATTAGCTTATAAATGGGTAATGCTACGCCCTGTAGGGAAGGGGCTATTTGCAAAAGCTAATCTTAGCTAAAAACAAAACAAAACAAAACAAACAAAAAAAAAAAAACTTATCTTGCTAGTTTAGCCAGCTTCTGGCTAGATTCCACAGGGCCATAGAACTGGTTTTACTTTTGATAATTAAATGTATTAGAACCTGGTGGTCATACAGTAGAAATACATAAAGAGCAGTAGAAATACATCAAAATCATATACAAAGTTAATTCCTAATATAGTCGCATAAAAGTGGCATCTCATCAGCAAAGAGGAGCCTAGTTCAAACTTCCAGGCATTTAACCGGAAGGAGCTTGGGTTCAAACTCATTTGCGTGACCAAGGGAGAACTCAGATTATCGGGCTCAATCCCTGGTTAGGGAGAACTCAGATTCACAGCCCTATTTAACAGGTTGGAGATCCAGCTCAATCCCAGGTTGGGGAGAACTCAGATTCACAGCCCTGAGCTAATGGGTTGGAGATCGAGCTCAATCCCCGGATGAGAAATACCACAGGAGAGCAACATAGTTCTTAAATTTTTGAAAGACTCTTTTATTTTAGAAAATGGAGAATACATTTTTAGTTCTTAAGTATTGATTTAAACAAATCAAGCCCAACATAAGTACTTAATTATTTAATTGTAATAATTAGATTTCACACCTTGTAGTCCAAAAACATTTCCTAATTTAACTAATGATAATGCCAGTGTATATGTATTCTATAAAGAGGGAAACCTGTGTGAAAGATGAATATGGTGCTAATTGGAAAGTAAGAAAAAAAGTATAAGCAAGTAACATATTTATTATGTTCATGTGTATTTTTTAACATTTATAGTCAGCCTCCTCAAATTATGTTCTTTTAGAGCTTATGTCTCTTCCACAAATAAATTGAATCAGAAAATATTCCTATATTACAGACTCTAAAATGAGACAATAGATACACATTTCTCAATCTAGAACTTTATTCCAATTACTTTTTTCTGAAACTTTGATTTGTTTTTTCAGATTTTACAAATTCAGGTAGCTAACATACAAATAGATAGCTAATATTAATGGAAAGATTGAGAATAAAAGCCAATTTTGCTTTTTGTAAATAATAAAGGGAATATTGAAAAGAAAGCAGGCAGGTAAGATGTAAAATCCTAAGGCTTGATAACCTTGTGAGGAATAGGAAAAATTAAAGTGCATATACCTGAGTTTGAGGGATATATTTCTCTCTGCTCAATAGAAATAAGCTGAAACATTAGGAGGGCATGATTAGTATTTTGTTTCTTTTCTGACATGGGTTATCCTGAGTTGACATAAAGCTATATTTTTTTTTGTTTGTATTGAGAATGTGTGATGGTTATACATTCCTATGAACAGATGTAGCTGGACTGAGATTATAAATTTATCCAAGATTTCTCTTGTGTAAAGTATTGAATTTTTCTGTTTCCTGATCCACAGTAACACTGGCAGATGGGAATCAATTGTTAGAATGATAATCTGTGTTTTCGGTCTTTGTTTTTGTTATTTTTTTTTTCTTTTAGCAAATGTGCTCCTGGTTGTAATGTTGTATCTTACATAATCATATTTATTTCAACGGAAAATATTCTTAGTTCATGGTTGCCATTAATATATAAATTGTTAGGAGGTTTCCACACTCAGATTTGAGTAGAGCATCTATAGTCTGAGATTGGACTTTTGGCTGATTATAACATACATATATTATAGTAATCTTGTTCCTTTAAATTTGTTGAGAAATATATTTAAATAAAACTAATGTAAAATCCCAAAGGGACTTGCAGCATCTATAAGTCATTGAACAGAGTTCTATTTTGAACTTGAAAAGTGTACTTATTTTGAAGGGGGAAACTACATGCGGTAATGACATGAACTTGCAAAGCCCTTTGAGGAAATTTAGAGGTCCTTCATCATCTCAGGACATAGTCTCTGAGGAAGACAAACATACATGTTACATAATAAATACATTTTTCTCTTCCATACACACCTACACATACTAATGATATGTGCCACAAATAATTTTGCTTTACATATTAGAAAATCTCAGATGGTGTGAAAGCATGTTTCCATCCAATGCAGTACTCATAGGACTGCTTACAAAAAATTAAAAAAAAAAAAAAAAAACATCAAAATGGTCACAAAATAATAAAAGTCCAGGGATTTATCTATTTGACTCTCTTATAAAGAATTGAGCTTTTGATTCAGGAGAACCATGTTTTTACTGCTTTCCATCCTCAAGCAATATGATTAAGAGATAATGCACTAGGTCTTAATGAGTTTGCTTTTATAATTGCTAAAAATGTTCTCCATCCATGGTCTAATGACATAATTGATTATTTGAGGAAAAATAGGGATTTTAAGATTAATTATATTTTTCCTTACACTAATTGTCTTGTTTTAACTAGATTATGCACATCATCTCATAAAATATTAAATGTAGAACACCTCCTGCCCAAATTAATTTATTAGTGTTTTTCAATTCTAATTTCAATTGCTATTAATTCATAATACATTGCATACAAATAAATATAATTAATCTCTATTGCACTCCCTAACCCTAAAAGGACCCTGCAAATGATCAATTTATTTTATCTTTTCTTTTGATTAATTTCCTATTCTTCTCATTGACTATTCACCTCTTTTTGTTGATTACACAAAGATAGTTTTAGACTATGTAAATTTATTAATTCTGTAAGCATTATGTTTTTGTCTTCATATACCTTTCTAGCTTTATCTTGAGATAATAACACTGTGTTAGGTCCCCTTGGTTTTCTTGTGGCAAAGTCAATAATGTTTTAGCTGCATGTAGAAGTAGCTTCACCTTTTGAGTCAGTCAAAAGATCAAAGTTACTTGAATTATTGGTACATTTTATAAATTGTTCCATATTTTCTTTATATGAATATTTATAGGGTATTTGTATGAAACCTTTTGATGTTAAACAGAAATAGTCCCTTCATGATAGTAAGAAAAATATTCTTTAAGAGTTATTTATCTACAATTTAAAATTATAACCTTACTTCCATGTCTAAAACCTTTAATAATAATATTAGTTTACATTCATTGAGTTTTTTGAATATCCTTGGGACAATTTAGGTACTGTGCATGTATTGTTTATGTATCACAATATGACTGTGAAGTCTGTATTTTCTCATCCCATTTTATAGATAAAGGAACTGAAGCATAGAAAATATGTCAGAAATTGCAAACAAGCAAACATAAAACCCCATACATGCAAATAGTGGAGCCAGGATGCAGATAAGAAGTTACTCTCAACACTGAATCCCCCCTAAATTAGATTCAGAAGGAATGTGCAATTCTGTGCTTTGGTTAAGATTATAGGAGAATTTACAATCTATTTTTTGCTTACTTTTTCAGCTGCATTTCTTATTACCTCCCCCAGAACATTACAATGTATTTAGGGGAAAAACATTTCTCTTCTTTTCCAAACAAGGAAAAGATAAAAAAACCTCTTAGAGATCCATTCATTTAACACACTACTTCTCTGCCAGAACATCACACACAGTTTCGCTTTTAGTGTAATGAATTAATAAAAAGTAACAATTTTTTAGTACTCAGTATGGGTTATTCCTTATGAAACAATTATCTGAACAAAGGCCAATCTTCATTTGTGGTTGTTCTACTACATTCTAACCATTAGTTAAACCAATCAACTCTCCTGGTCCACGAAGAGTTTCTTTAGAGCATGGCTGCATATGGAGATCATTTCATTTCCAGCAAATCACATGAAGCAGACTACACAACAGGTGCTAATTACTTGTTTAATGAACAAATGAATTATGCCTACAGGTCACGAGTGTATTTAACATTTTTCTTTAAGATTATTCTATAGATTAGAATTTTTTTCTTTTTTCTTTTCTTTTTGGTACTGGGGATTGAACCCAAGGGTGCTTTACCACTGAGATACATCCCCAGCAATACCCCTTTCCCCTTGCCTTTTTTTTTTTTTTTTTTTTTTAAGACAGGGTCTCATTAAGTTGCTTAGGCTTGTGAAATTGCCGAAGCTGGTCTTGAACTTGCAATCCTCTTGACTCAGCCTCCAAAGTCACTGTGATTACAGGTGTACATCACCACACTGGGCAATATAGGGTAAAATTTGATAAACAGTATTACTGAATATTCAATCATTCTGAGTAATGTTATATTAAATATTAGTTAAGGTAAACATGAGTAAATAAGCAAAACATTAAGGATTAAGGCAAATCCAAGCAAAGCCTGCCCACAACATGTTCCCAAACCACTGCTGTCCATCAGTGACTATTAAAGGTCAGAACTGTTCCTTCCAAAAAAACTTACTCACAAATGTTCATCTTATTACAGGTTACATGAAAAATAACATTTGTATTTGAAAAATATTTGCTTAGTAGATTAATTAATCCTGAGACACATTATGCCAGAAAAAAATATCTGCACAGTTAATAATACTATTTAAATCTTCATACCAATAGTCAAATTTATATTGAATTCAACCTTTGATTATCATGAATGTTTACATTAGTTGCAAACATTATAATTCCAACATATATTTAAAAATTCTTCAAAAACAACATAAAGATGAAAGAATTTTTTTGTATCCATTATTAGAATAAATGTTTAAAATTGAATACATGAAATATATTTAGAATAATATCTTTTAAATACCACTAAAACACTGTCATGTGCATAGACTCATAGTTCACTTCTTGTGCCTTTCCCACCTAGATGCAAAACCAATAATTTATTTTCATGTTTTATATATGCATACATAGTTTGTCAAGTAAAAATATAAATGAGTTTTTTCTTTAATAAAACAATCTTACTGGTGATCTCAGAAGTAATTAATTTATGTTACCCTCCCAGTCTTTCTATCTCAATGTATTAAAGACTCATACAAAATCATTATGCAATTACTACGAAACACACATAATCAGACAGGATCTACTAAGAATACATAGACACACGTGCATAGAGTTATCAGCTCTCAGTGGTATAATTGACACTTTATGCTCAAGATTGATTTTCTTGTGGATAGAATTAGAAAAAACATTTCAGTTACAAATAAATATTGGTAATGTGAAAACAGGAGAACTTAATATTTTCAGTGAGGTTAACTGACTACAGTAATTTGACAGCAGACATAACTGCAATTTTTGATATCAGTTTGTCCCTGGATCCATTTCTGTTTGTTTTTGGCTACAACAACAGATTAGTTGATCCAATCACATTAAAAAAGATTCACTCATAGACCATCTTTGAATGCCAAAGACATAATTTTACAATATTTACACTCATGAAGCTTAAAATGGCTCAGTATTTTGATCACCATGATTAAGCAAACTAGCCTTGGTTAAACAGAAGAGAATCATTTACAATGTTTTTTTTCAAAGTATTTTTCTTGTTGATCCTACAAATAAATATCCTGTTGATTTTATCACTTAAATGAAAAATAATTCTTAAAAAAGGATATTATTAGTTAATATCTAACCATTCAGAGTTTTATTCATGTAAATAAAAGATGGATATATAATTTGAGCTACAAGATTTTCAGATATTTCAATTTTACTTTCTTTAGTGCTCATAAACAATTGCTGTGATAAAACAAAAAAAAATGAGGAAGGTCATCAACATATCACTGCTATGACTTATCTGATAATCTGATTAATTTACTTTCTTCCTCGAAATAATCATGTTCAATGGAAATTAGATAGTTCAACTCAGTGTCTACTAGAAAAATAGGATAGTCCAACTCAGTGTCTACTGAAAAAATAGAAGGGAACATATACTTGTAGTCCCAAATTCTTTTCTAGTAGTTAATTCCTCTAATTTATATCATTTTATTATGTAAAAAAGTCATTCATGTTATAGAAAATCTGGAAATGCAAGAAAATATGAGAGCATACAAACCATCAGTAATCTTACTATCAAGAATCATCATCATCAGTACTTGGAACATTTGCTTTTGGTTATTTTTCTTTATGAATATATGAATGTTAAGATTTTTTTTTGAACTTACAAAATTTCTGTTACATAATTTATAGAGCTTTGTATCATTTTTAATGTTAAAACTTGCACAAACATTTTACCATGTTTCTATGTGTGATCTAAAAGATTTGTATTAAAATGGGGTTCTCAATTTTCTATTGTATATCACTGTCATGTAGTTTTATTGATTCTACTCCCTAAGAAGGAAATCACTACTGCTGGAATAGGGATAGTTTTCTGTATATGTGACCTTGAATAGAGTACTTTGTAGAAAAAGAACAGATATTAGTATGTACAAAATTTGATTTTCTCAGTAAGAACTACCGAAATGACCTTAATGTTGAAGATATATTTATTGTTTAAGACTCACAAGGAACTAAGAATGTAACAAAGGAAGTACAAATTGTATCAGTAATCAGAGGAATTTAATGTGTGAGGTCTTTTGATGAGTTCAAATGAGATTAAAACAAATTGAAGACAATTTCTGTCTCTTATTGGATTAAAAAAATCTGGGGAAGCAAGAGTTAAATCCATGATACTAAAAGTAAATAATGATTTAATGGTAACTATTTCTAGGTTGATACACTCAAAATTGCAAAAAAAAATAATAACAGGAAATACAGAACTTGATGTATACTTAGAAATTTATCTAAATTAAGGTACTGGGCATCTGAATTCCAGTTTTCAGTTTCCCCTTATCTCATTCTGAACTGCCCAAATGTATTTCCAAATGATAGTGTTACTCCTGCTCTTTATTGCTTTGCTTTATAATAGTATAACTATCAAGTCACTGCTTTTATGTCATTTTCTGTTCTTAGGTGTAACACAATTTAAGGTATTGGAATTAGATATTTATATTATAATCAATATACAAATTCACTTTATTTATTATACTATTCTTTCATGCAAGGAGCATTTGTTGAATACTTCCTTAAGATGTTGTGCTCTAAAATGTCCTTCTGGAGCTTCCACCCATATACAATAGAGATAAGCATCGAACAACCAAATGTATGATTATTTATTCATTATCAGGAAATGTAGAAGGTAACACTACGAGACCAGAAATATATTTTGGTCAAGGAGTTATAGAATATATAAGGAATTGTCATACTCTAGGATTTATCTTAGCATTGAGTTTTTAATATATTTTAATGAAATGCATAAGTATAAAATAATTTTTGAATGGTGACAATTTCTTCTAACTCATATAACTAACTGCACATTAGATTAGCTTCAAAATGTAACTCTTTTTCACTTCCTTATGGAACTCAGAATTTCACATATGCTGGGAAAATTATACTCCCAACTCTCTTTTAAAAATAATTGTCTTATTTTTCTTCTTAATCTTATTTTTTTTTATATTGTGGATTACTTGAATTTGAGAAGGGGGGTCTTGAAATCCTGTATTGAATGATCCATCTGTTTCTTCCTCCCAAGTAACTGGGGCCACATGGATGTGCTGTAGTCCTTGGCTTTATTTCATTTTATTCTCACTATAAATTGTTATTTTCCTTTCTCATTTGGTGATTTTCCTTTAGAAATTTTTATTTCAGGAATTTTTATTTTTTAAGTAACAGACAATTAGGCCTGGAGTTAGAAACAAATGTAAATACAATCACAGGGCTATTTAATGGTTGGTGTTATAAAAATTCAAAAGGTATAGTTTTATAATGGATTTCAAATGTACATTTCAGTTGAACCTTGCTAGCACAGAAAGTTATCTATGTAAAATGTGCTTTGATATAACACCAATATCCAATTTGGCAACCTTTGCATAATGTCTTCTGCTTTTGAAAGTTATTTAGATTATTATCATTATATGTTCTTAGCAATTGGTTTGGATTCTTGTCCTGAGCCACAAACTCCTAGCAGTGGAATTAAAATTGGAGACAGATATATGGTTGGTGATGTGGTATCCTTCCAGTGTGATCAAGGCTATTCGCTTCAGGTAAATCTATTTTTAAATTGTAGTTCCAGAATAGTTGAACAGATGATCAATGATAGGCTTGATAACAATCTTGAGCCTGTGTTGCTTAATTTAGCCTTAAGTTAGAGTGTTCAATTTATTAGTAAAATACATGCATGAGAAAAATTGCTGGAATAAACTAAATTTGTTTTGTTTTGTGTTTGCTTTTTTGGAAGTGATCCAGAAGTGAGTTATGAATCAAAATTAATCTTTACTTCTCTCTCTATTTAGATAGGCTAATGAGAATTAAACTCTGATACCTAGAATTTGAAAATAAAATGAAGTGCTGCTTAAAGTATTAAATGAAACTACCATGATAATAAATTCTTCAAGTTAGCAAAAATCTACTCCAAATACATTTTGTTAATCTTCTTTTGTATACATGTACTGATCTTCTTTGGAACGAGTTTTGCAGGGTCTCAAATTTATTGTCTCATAAAAATCTCTGTAAAGATTAGACCTGTTAAGAAATTATTCTTAAAAATGGAAATGGAGAAACTGTTTCATAATTTAAGTAAACAAATTTCTTAGGCAATGCAAAATTACAAATTAATAATTTTTAGTCTTTAAGATTCTATCACAAATGATTATTCTCAGAAGTGTAGTCTGATTTAGAAGTGTAATCAGATTATTTTAGACTTTACATTTTAATATAAAATTTAGTATACTTTGAACTGTTTAATAATTTTAGAGAAGATTTTTACAGTAATTCTTTAGCCTATCTCACCTTGAATGTATAGTAGTTTATTGTAAATCATTATATATAGGGCCCTTTCAATTATGTAATTATTGCTATGACAGTAGAACATCTTTTGTTAGAAAAATATTAAAACCACATTCTAGTGTGATATGAAGTCTTAATTTTTTCTACCAAGATCATGCAGTTATTTTTTGCATCTTATCACTAATTCATATATTTACCTTTCTTACTTTAGTCATAATGAGGTTTCCAATAAAAGTTGAAATATATGTAAAAAATGATAATATTTATCTACACATTTATTTTCATAATACTCAATCACTATAATGCATTTAATTTGGACTTTTTATAAATGTATTCTGAGTTGCATTTTCTTGTTTATATAGGGTCATTCTCACATTACATGTATGCCTGGACCAGTAAAGAAGATGGAATTATCCAATCCCAATTTGTTTGGGTAAGTTAAAAGAATATATATTATTTATAAGCTTCATATAATTTTAAATACATACTCTGCATATCATGTTCAAACACATAATTTGTCCCTTCCTACCTTTATGAAAATGATATTTTAAAATAAGTGTTTCATTATTTTAAACGTTTTAAACTCTTACAATTTTGACCCTATATTTCTATATCAACAGATGAGTTAAAATGGTAGAAACTGAGAGAATTTGTATTTTTTAATTACTCTTACAATGTTTACTCAGAGTGACATGATAGAAATACCTATAATATGTCAAAAAATAAGTAAATACCTGATTTCTTACAATTGAGCCAGAAAGATAAGGAATCTGAAGAATCTTCTAATGGGCACATGATACCTCCTGAGATGTATTCAGTGGTGACAGGCAATATAATGAGTATGTCAAAAGGGAACTTGGGTACTTTGAAAGGATAGCCTCCATTTGGTGGGGGTGGGGGGCTCCATAGAATTTGAAAAAAAATAATGTGATATATGGATTCCTACCTTTAAAATATTCATTTACCATTTGGTGTGGTAGAAATAAATGAAATTAATTTTAAACAGAATAGTGTTAAATGATGCCATTTACTACAGTATAGAATTTCAGAAAAGGGGGGAAAGTGACTGAAATAATTGAAAAACATATTCTGCCTATGGTTTTTCATAGAATTTTGTAATTAATCATAATTAAGATATATGGAAAAAGAAGATATCCCTTTCTGGGTAGGAAAAAGGTACAAGCAAAAGAATTTGCACTACTTATGGGTACCTCCTCCTGAATCTTCTCATGGTCTTCTTTCTGTGCACTTAAACTGTTGCTGTCTCTTCCTGTTAATTTAAGCCATTACTATAGGATTGACCTCATTCAATGTTAATTACTTCCCTAAAGGCCCTATTTTCAAATAAAGTCACACAGGGGTTAGTTAGGACTTTACCATATAAATTTAGTCTATAACATTTATGACACTGTGTGTAATTCTATGTGGAAAGTATTGGAGAATTATATTTAGGAGTAAATATTTTTAAATGGTAAAAGATATGGAAAGCCCTCAGGCTTAGGATGGATGATATTTTTAAAGGTAATATTTTTAGGTGTTAGGTGTAATTTATAAATGTATACTGAGCCAATTTGAAAACTACACATACAATATAGTTCCTTATTATGATCATTTATATGCAAAGTTGATGTTGATTGCAAATGTTAAAATAATGTATAAATGAGTGTTGTGTATGTGTACTGAGTATAAAAATTAGTATTATAGAAGTGCAAAGAACAAAATAAACTATGTTTATTTTTCTGATATCATAAATGAGAGTTCAGTTTTTGTTCATTACTATACCCCATCATCTCTTCTATGGTTCTTGAATAGGCATCTGATAAATATTGTAAAATGTACAATGTAAAGACTTGGGATGCTACACCATATGAATATTTATGTTTTCTTTCTTAATATTAACTTATAACAATTTATAATTCCATAACATATTTTCAAAATTTGATTTTTAAAATGACTTCCTATATCTGAGCCTAGAATTGTCCAACTTGTATTAGAGTTTCATTTTTTTCTTCTTTCACACATAATACATTAATAAGTGTTTTTCAGATGCCTTTATGTATACCTATTTGTATGCTTAGTATTTTGCCTAAAAAGATTAATTATAACATTTGATATAATTGTTTAAAAACTTTGATAATTATAGGCAAATTGCTTTTAGAAGTTTGTAGCAATTTAAATATCATTCTATTATTCTGTGATGGTTTCCATCCTAGAATCAATTATTTTTCTTAAAATTTTGTGATTTTTTTATATAAAATATTACTGCATTTTTATGAAATCTGCATTGTCATTGTGTATGATTAACAAGACAAATAATAAATAGAAGTGATATTTTAATAAAATCAAACTAGAAATGTTTATTATTTGGATTAAATTATATGAAACCAAATGGGATACTCAACAGACTTTGATGTCCAACATTTCTCTTTTCTGATTGCAGCACTAGGTAAAAGAGCTCTGTAGTATTTTTTAAGTATTTGTTTTTTCACCGGTTAAATGAGGTAACATTTGCCTCATAAGCTTACTATGAAGGCTATAGGAGAGAATGTGTTTAAAGTGTTTAACACTGAACCTGGAATATACAAAACACTCAGAGTGGTAGCTATTATAGTGAAAAATGCCTATTATTTAGGGTCCAGATGTTTCTAAAAGGGAAATATTCATTATAATAGAATATTTAATGACAAGGACAATACCTTCAGTATATAGTTAAATATAAAAAGGCTTAAAACAATTCACGATATGATCCTATTCTCATATACTAACTTGGACACACATTTATTTAAGCAGAGAAAAAAGGATGTAAAGATAAAAATGATTATCTGTGGGTGGTGAAATTAGAGGGCATTTTTCTTTCCTTTCCATTGTTTTTATTTTCACTTATGTATTTATGTGCTACTGGGGATTGGATGTGGGAGTTCTTTACCACTGAAAGACATCCCCAGCCTTCCCTATTTTTTATTTTGAGGCTGGGACTCACTAAATTGTTCAGACTGATCTTGAGTCTGTGATTCTCCATCCTCATGGGGATTCCAAGCATGTACCACCACACTGTTTCTATTATTTATATATTTATGTATTTATGTTTTCTGAATGCTGAACAATAACCTCATATTACATTTAGCAGAAAATTTAAAGTATTTGCAGTAAAACCATGGCCACATTGCAAGGAGACACTGAAGACAGGAGGCTGATTCAGACAATGTTAAAACTCTAGTCATTAGATAAGAAGGTTACAGATTTGTGAACTGGAAAATAAGCAATCTGCCAGATATTTTGGAGGAAGGAAGGAAAATTTATAAGATATTTTAGATATTAGAGACAAAGGAGAGAGAAGAATCAAAATGATTTTATCTTAGAGAACTAAGGTATGGTCATGTCCCTAGCAAAAAGAATATAATGGGCACAGAGGAGCCTACATGGAATCCACTGATATATAACATGGAATTGTCATTCATGGAAAAGAAGTCACAGGTAACTTACATGGAAATGTCTATCGTGGAATGGGAGCCTGTGAGATTGCTCACACTGATGAAATAGAAATGATCCAAGAAATGATCTAGACACAAAAATGGTTCTGTTTTGTTTTGGTATCCTTTATGTGTTTTTCATGGATTATCATTTGGTTTCTTACTTTATCATTATTTGTTTACTCTTAATTCTTCCTTCTTCCCTCCTCTGATTTTGAAATTTCATTTGCAGGTGGGTGGGCAATGCAAAGGACAGGATTTTACATCATATCTGAAGAGAAGGAAATAAAAGAATTAGAAGGACAATGATTTGGAATTGTTAGAGTGAGAAAGTGAAAAATTGTCCTTGTCTTTTATTAAAAATTCAGAAAAAAAAGCAAAGCAAACTTGCAAATTAAATTTTGTCACAATATTTTTGTTTTGCACATAAATGTTTTAAGGTAGGATAGAGTTATATCATAAAAATTACAGTATTAACAGGTTTTTATTGTGTATACTTCTAAATGAAGAAAACAGGGAACTGTCTACACATTGTATAGAATAAAATAAAAAAATGAATTCAAGCTCAAATGATGATGTCATTTACTGAGTTTTAAAATATGAACGTGAAGACCTCTGAACTATACACATTAATTCAAACTACACTGATGATGGGAAATACAAAGAGTACAGCATTTTCAAGGAACTATATTCATTTCAATCATAATTAGTCATAATAATTGTTCATTATTTGTCTTTGGAGAACTTTCATTTTTTAAGATAATCAGCTTAAGACTGTTTTCAGGCACTACAATTTGTGACAATCAGGACAGTCTTCAAATGGGTCTACAGTGTTCAGAGATTCAAGCCCAATACACTTCGGGGTTTGGTACATAAAACAAGAATAGAAATGAAATCTGCTGTAGAAGTAACTGTGATTTTTTTAATATTTTATTTTTTTAGTTGTAGGTGGACACAATACCTTCATTTTATTTTTATGTGGCACTGAGCATCAAACCGAGGAGTGGGATAGTTGGGTCATAAGGTGGTTCCATTCCAAGTTTTCCAAGGAATCTCTGTACTGCTTTCCAGATTGGCTGCACCATTTTACAGTCCTACCAGCAATGTATAGGTGTGCCTTTTCTCCCACATCCTCTCCAACATTTATTGTTGTTTGTGTTCTTAATACCTGCCATTCTGACTGGAGTGAAATGAAACCCTAGAGTAGTTTTGATTTGCATTTCTCTAATTGCCAGAGATGTTGAACATTTTTTCATGTATTTGTTGATTGATTGTATATCACCTTCTGAGAAGTGTCTGTTCAGTTCTTTGGCCCATTTATTGATTGGGTCATTTGTTTTTTTGGTATTAAGATTTTTGAGTTCTTTATATATTCTAGAGATTAGTGCTCTATCTGATGTGCGTGTGGTAAAAACTTGTTCCCAATTAGTAGGCTCTGTATTCACCTCACTGATTGTTTCTTTTGCTGTCACCATACACAAAACTCAACTGAAAGTGGATCAAGGACCTAGGAATTAGACCAGAGACACTGTGCCTATTAGAAGAAAAAGTATGCCCTTATCTCCATCATGTCAAATTAGGCCCCAACTTCCTTAATAAGACTCCTATAGTGCAAGAATTAATATCAAAAATTAATAAATGGGATAGATTCTAATTGTGATTTTTTTTAAAGAATGCACAGTCCCTTCAAACGCTGCATGACATATACAACTGGAAAATCTCCTTCTGGGTAAAATATTTTTGATTGACAAAATTATTTTCTTAATTATCAGGATTTGTGATGAAATTATTTTCTTAATTATCATGTTTTGTGATTAATATATGTGGACAGTTGAATTTTAGAATAATGAACTGGTAAGCATTAATAGTATATATAATTGAAAATTCCTTTTGTTTAAGGATGAATGAACTGAGATTTTAATGGATGGAGAATTATGCAGATGTATTTTTAGATTTTCATGATAATCCAAAATTTGGAAGAAAGGTCATGCATGTTACACTAAGATTTTATATATCTCCCTAGTAAAATCTGCTTGAGGCATTGTTTCTTCAGTTCACACAGTAATTGACAGCTGCCAAACTGGTTATTGAATATTGTATAGAACATTGATAAAATTCCTACTGAATTTGTCTTTATGATATATAACTTGAAGTTTCAGTGACTGTTACTGTTCTTAACAAGAAACAAATGAAATCATAAATAACTGTTCTCTACAAGTAACTTTTGGACTTGATATATAGTTATAACATTTGATACTTTTAACAGATGTATGTTTATAGACCTTCTTGATGAAATGATTAAAATTGCCTTTAGAGGAAAGATTGATCATTTCAAATGTAATTGGCCTTTAATATGTGTTAAATATCTAACATAACAAAAAAAACTCTTAAAGTTCTGTACTTGTAATTTTTGCTTAGCTTATCAACAGCCCATATATAAGGATTCTGAAATAAGCATGTTTATAAATTCTACTACTTTTTAACATACATCCATCCTTTTGGGTTTTTTGTTTGTTTTTTTTGTTTTTGTTTTTGTTTTTTTTGTGGTACCAGGGATTGAACTCAGGGGCACTCAACCACTGGGTCACATCCCCAGACCTTTTTTATATTTTATTTAGAGACAGGGTCTCATTGAGTTGCTAAGTGCCTCGCCATTGCTGAGGCTGGCTTTGAACTCGTGATCCTCCTGCCTCAGCCTCCCAAAGTGCTGGGATTACAGGCGTGAGCCACCGCGCCCGGCCCTTTTGGGTTCTTAATACTTCCCCATTCTTTCTCATCATTCTTTTAGGATAAAATAAAAACATGTATCATGTTTGATATGTAAAAATCTCACATATTCGAAAACAATATTTCACTTAAAATTCTTCATTGACCTTTCTTATAAAAAGAGGAAAAGGAAGGAAATTTGTAAAATTTATTCAGTGAGTATGGCACTGAAAGCTGAAGTAGTTGGCTTGATTTTACTCTAAATTATATCATCTTTGGAATGATTCAAAACGTTACTAGAAGCACTTAAAAAAAGAAATGAACTGCTGGCTGCGGAAAAGGGCATGTGCTCTTTGTTTGATTGTATTTAATGCACATGAGCAGTTACTTGCCATGCAAAAATTATTTTAACTTGTTCTTATTTATGAGGAGAGAAATATGATGACTTTTATGCTATTTTAAAAAATGAATTGACAATTGATTATATTTGGGTACTGGTAAATGGCAAATGACTGTTGACAATATTCAAATTTATATCAGTTTTAACTCAGAGACTTGATGACAACCTAAAATGATCCAATATGCTTTTAATACAGCAGATTATTCCACAAATCTGACTTACATGGAACCTTTATTATTTTGCAGCTCAATGTGGTGGTGCTATGTCAGATTTCAGTGGTGTTATCCTCAGTCCTGGATTTCCTGGAAACTACCCTAGCAGTTTGGATTGCACATGGACAATCAAGTTGCCCATAGGTTTTGGTATGCATATTATTAAATTATAAAGGATGTTTCAATAGTCACTAATTCATTCTTTTAAAAAGTAATAATGTTTGAAAAGAATTCACAAAGTATTCACAAAATACAATTTACCTTGGGAGTACCTATAATTATATAAAGTAAGGAATGAAATTTGATTTATTGTTGCTTAAGCCAAAAGTATTTCACCTTTATATGTGGATAATTGAAAGTATATGGGTATTTTCTCTTTTTTCTTATTTGTTATTTAAAAAAAAATAGTTGTAGATAGATGCAACATCTCTATTTTATTTATTTATTTACTTTTATATGATGCTGAAGATTGAACCCAGAGCCTAACACATGCTAGGCAAGTGCTCTACCACTGAGCCACAACCCCAGTCCATCTTATTTGTTATTTTAACCAAAGAATTGTACATATTTATGTACAACATGATATTTTGAAATATGTGTAGACTATAGAAGACCTAAATTTATTAACATGAATTACCTCACATACTTATCATTTTTATGGTACAAACGTTTAAAATCTATTCTTAGCAATTTGCAACAATACATCTTTATTAATTATAGTCACCACTTTGCATAATAGATCTCTTGAGCTTGTTTTTTTCTTATCCAATTGAAATTTTATACATTTTGACTTAGTGTATCCCAACACCTACTTTTCCTCATCCTTTGTTAACAACAACAACATAATATCTGCTTCTATAAGTTCACCTCTTTTAGATTCCATGTAATAGTGAGGTCATGTGGCATTTGTTTTTCTATTACTGGCTTATTTCACTTAACAAATGTCCTCCAGATTCATTCATGTTGTCATAGTGACAATAATTTCTTCAGTTTTGAAGGCTGAATCCATTATACATATAATATTTATCCATTATTATATATATATATCATATAAAATATATATGAACTTTATCCATTCATCTATTGATAGACATGTAGATTTCCTGTCTTGGCTATTATGAAAAATGCTGCAGTCAACAAACATGTTGTACAGATATCTCTTTGACATACTGATTTCAATTTCTTTGGATATATCCCAGTGTGGAATTTGGGGAATATATGGTAGATCTAAATGGATAACCTGGGTTAGATCTGTATAGCAATGATAAATTCAACATATATTTCATGTATAATTGTTTGTGTAACTCTTCTTATTACCATGAGCAAATAGTACATACCTAAATTATTTTCTGGTAATCTATTGCGTTCATACATTTTCACCGTAAATAAATCAGATTTTGAAATTTCACAGTAGCAAATATGTCCTAATGTTAGATATAAATACATGATACCTTCTAATTCTAATGATATAATTTCCAATATTGAATATATTACATTTGAATGGTACATTTAAGAAATTTTTCTTAACTTTGCATCATAAATATATTACCATACAGCATTTTCAGATCCCATGAGCCTGTTAATGAATATGATGAAGGGATTGATTGAGGATAGATATATTTATTAAATCCCAGAAGACTAGAATGAGTGGGTATTCATTGAAGAAACATAGCAAAGCTAATTGTCCTGGTTAGACAGCAAACGTAAGGCTCAGACCTTAAAAGTGTGCCTCTACACTAGATGGAAACATATCCAAGTATATGGATATAAGAGTCTCTTTCTGTGTGTGTGTGTGTGTGTGTGTGTGTGTGTGTGTGTATGTGTGTGTGTGTGCGTGTTTATGTCAAATGTGGTTAAAAATAAAGTAATATTTGTTTTTTTCTTTTCTAGGTGTACACCTCCAGTTTGTAAATTTTTCCACAGAAACTATACATGATTACTTGGAAGTAAGAAGTGGATCCTCAGAAACCAGTACTGTTATTGGCAGGCTTAGTGGTCCTCAAATACCATCTTCCCTATTTAGCACAACCCATGAAACCAGTTTGTATTTTCACAGTGACTATTCACAAAACAAACAAGGGTTTCACATTATATATCAAGGTGAGAGGAATGAAATAAAGTGAAAGCCTATTTAAGCTCTATCTGCTATTTGAAATCTTTAACATAATATAAGTATTTTTCTGTATTCTGTCTTAGAAGGGAAAGGGACTAAAACCAAGGCAAACTTCAATAAGGAAGATTTTTTAAGTAATGAAGCTCTCAGGGAACTGTACGGGGAGAATGATATCTTTCTGAGACCTTAGAAAATCCTAGCCAGGGAAAGAAGTTTGAGTTCATCTTAAGTTAATGCACAATTACACATTAAGCAAGGCAAGACAATTAAGCAAGGCAAGCTGGATATCAAAGATTTATCTTTGCTTTTATATCAAATTGAACATATTGAAAATATACAGTATTATTGTTGTACATTAAAATTATTTTCTTTACTTTGTGAAAGAATAAAGTTACATTCTTTGATTTGCTCTGTTGCCACAAAAATAAAAAATAAATACCTTGATAGTAATATTACAATAGAGCTGCCTCATATAAAGCTGCTGCATGATCTTTAGCAAGATTTTTTTTGTCCCTTTTGAATGCAGGCTTGCACTGAGGCAGAGCTAGGCTAAAATGTTGATGGTCTCCAGTCAATCTAGTGTAGCATCAGTCTTGACCCCCATTTCATAATGTGATTAGTTATCACACCTTCCAAATACGTCATGTTGAATTTTATATTATAGGATACATGTAAAGCATATACCATGATGCATATTATTAATAATTATGCAGTACATTTTAGCAATTTTATTATGATATACACCTAATCTTAAAAGTAAATTTTGTTCAAATTAAATATTTAAAGTTACGAGATTCTATGCAGTGTAGCTTAAGTGACCTAATTATCATTTTTTTCTTACCCTCATTTTGCTTCTGCCACTCAAAATAATGTTATTCATATGACATGAAACTAGAATAAACTCTTTGTCAGTTAATTTATCCTTGAAAAAATTCATTATTAACATTATAAAAGTATAAAAGAGAAAAGTACTGTTACTGCCATTAGCATTATTGCCATAAACCATTGTTTTTGAGAATGACTAGATACAATTTGTGAATCACATCAAATTTAAAACTATTTTCTTCAATGGCAGTTTTAAAAAATTGAGGTTATATATATAGTTATATATGAGTCTATATAACTTAAAATTTATTTTTTGATTGATATTATGTTTAGACTTTTAAGAGCATTCTAAATTGTGGCAAAATGCATAGTATACAATCAAATATTCTCTTCTAATGAAAAACCTGATTGCAAAATTAGTGATACTACTGGAAATATCAGGTTTATTAAATCCTATATTGTATATAACATTAGGATGAGAACTTTTGTTTTGAATATTTGTTTCCTACAATTTCTTTATTAAACTGAATAAAATACAAACTAGAACATTGTGTAAATTTTTGCAGGATCACACATTTGTCTGAGTCCCTTTCTATTAAAATGCTTATTTAAATATCATTGAACATTGAAAGGGCTTATTTAATAGAATAATATATCCCAACCCCCAGTGATAAAATGATATATATTGGCCTTACTTTGGATTGAGAACTCCATGGGTTTGACGTATTTTAGTGTATGGAACATTACTTAAAGTGAAAGACAGATTAAGAAAAAAAGCACCTAATATTTTTAAAGATTTTATTCATTCTAAAATCTCTAGTTGTAAATATTGGAGTTATATTTTAATAAACAATGGAATAACTTATTCATGTTCGAGTGTAATTTTTTATTTGAAGAATATATAATTTTAATGTTTTCCAGCAAAACAATATCTGGTTGTAAGCCACTTAAATTCTATTAATTAGTATATAAATTTCAACTTCTAAATAATAAAGTCATAAATACTTATATGATTGTATAGCATGTTCATAAGTTTAAATTCATTCAGCAGTGTTTATCAAGTACCTACTGTGTGAAAGGCAATGAGCAAGGCTTTGGGATACAGTGATAAACAACAACAAAAATAGCAACTCATCTCATACAGAATGTAAAACAAGCGGAGTATGAACAAATAAACAGTTATGCCTCAGTACCAAAAAAACTCAACAATAGAAATACAAAATTTAGTTTCTACTAGAGGAAAAATTCTCTTTATACTTTATTTTACTAAATGATGCCTCTGAAGGAATCCAACAGAGGGATATTAAGGTCTTTTTTTTAGAAAAAAAAAAGTCCTAAAAATTTTAAGAAGGTTCAGAATTAGACTTGTATCTACATTTATTTTATTCTCTGTTCATGCACAATAATCAAGAAGCAACTGCATTCTATTTAAGGGAATAGAATATGTTTGATTAAAATTGTGACTCTAGGAGGAGTTTCCAGTTTCATTCAGGTTTACAATTTAGATAGATAGCACAAATGGGTGAAGAAATTGATTCATTTTTATGAATTGTATTAACATTTAAATATGAAAATTATAGCTATTAGAAGAAATTCTTATCACTATCTTTAACAGCATTTATCATAAATAATAATTACTATTTATAACTAACCACAAGTGACATCCCATATATTCATAAGTTGCAAATACAACCCACCTATGGTCTCTGAAATTCAGAAAAGAAAATGTCTTCATTCTTTTTTCTAGCCTATCAATTGCAAAGCTGTCCTGATCCACGCCCGTTTCGAAATGGTTTCGTGATTGGCAATGATTTTACTGTGGGTCAAACCATTTCATTTGAATGCTTCCCAGGATATACACTAATTGGAAATTCAGCTCTCACATGCCTTCATGGAGTCAGTCGTAACTGGAATCATCCACTTCCAAGGTGTGAAGGTATGTTTCTAAATTAAAACTATCTTTTAGGTGATAAACATTTGTGTTTAGTAATTCTTGAGTTGACATTCTTCATTTTCTTCTTCCAATAGTATGCTACAAATGTAGTCTCCCTTTCAGTTGAATAATTAATCAGAGAAAAACCAAACCTAAAGCTTCTTAATAACTGGTTTTATCAGTATTGGAAGGGGTCTTAACCTTCCCCAGTGGGAATGAAAATAAAGTTAATTAACACTTCAGAACTTCTCTTTTGTGTGTATGGAGTTGTGCATGTGTATGTATTTAATAGTCATTATTATAAGCCAATAATCAAGATACCACTACTAAATTTGAGTTCCTACCCATAAAACATGTTTTAAATGTAAAGGCCTTGAACCTCTTGTAGGGCCTTATATGTATACATGATATGATATAAAAATATTAAAGAGTTTGCATTGATATAAAGTATTTTAAAAAGAGAAGATAATATAATTTACCAATTTTGTGATCATAAATGATAACAAATATATAGCATACCTCATATGGGGAAACAAAGTTGGAATATATTTTTTTCCCTTTTCCTTACTTCATTTTATATACTTTAAGGTAAAAACACAAAACAGACATATCGATATTTATGCTGCATAAGAAATACTATATATTTGCTGTTTTTTCCATTTTCTGTCTATTATTTTTTTAACATTTTGTTTTATGTCTTTTTTCATAGCTCTTTGTGGTGGGAATATAACTGCAATGAATGGCACTATTTATTCTCCTGGGTATCCGGATGAATATCCAAACTTTCAAGATTGCTTCTGGCTCGTAAGAGTACCCCCTGGGAATGGAATCTACATCAATTTTACTGTCCTTCAAACAGAACCAATCTATGATTTCATTACTGTATGGTAAGCTAGGACCATTGTTATTGATTGATTCAACTACATTAAGAACGAAACAAGGTAGGATAAAAATATATCACAATCCTCTGTTACAAATTGCCATCTGATATTTAAGTTGGTGTGAGTAACTAAAGGTGACAGTATGTGTTATGCAAAATGAGAAAAACAATAGAAATAGATTTGGGCTTATTTGCCCAAATGAGTTAGCTAAACATTGTAGAACAAAAAGCTTCATAGATTAAAGAGATTTAAAGTTATCATTATTAATATACTAAAACAGGCAATTAACAGAGTAAGTTTAAAAAGGTTCTCTGTTTACAAAAACTGGTAAAGTTAAAGAAACTATATTCAAATTACAATTAAATAATTGCCATTAAATTAGTTGCCATGATAAAAATTTATTATAAGATAGTGTAATTGTATTACTATTATCCTATCAATTAAAATTTCACTGAAAAATGAGGAAAATTTCTGAATCATTGACAATCAACCAAAACTACTATCTGAATTCTAAAACACTCTTGTGACTCTTGAGATTGTTGCTGAAGAAAATAAAAGCGAGTCAATTCTAAAGCATTTAAGAAAATCTTTTTGTCAAAAACCAAACACCATGTATTGATCATAATGAATATAGGTGTATTTCACTGCCAAAGTTTTGTTGCTTATTGATTATTTTTTCAGTTGCATCTTTACTATTAAAATGGTAATATAAATATACAAAATACTTTCATTAAGCTTGGTTCAAAACTCTGCAAAAAATTAACCTCAATCTCATCTCCTTCCCTATTCTCCTATTAGGGATGGACCTGACCAAAACTCACCTCAAATTGGACAGTTCAGTGGAAACACTGCCTTAGAATCAGTCTACAGCACTTCAAATCAGATCCTTATAAAATTCCACAGTGATTTCACAACAAGTGGCTTTTTTGTGCTCAGTTATCATGGTTGGTATTATCTTATTGTTTCTATTTTATTTGGTGCTATTTAAATATTCCTGGGCAAAAATTAATGTAATATATATTTAACCAGTGATTGAAAAGGTATTAAAATTTGACATATTGATCATCATTGTCACTCAGTATTCCAAATATATTAACTTGCAAAGGATGACCTCTTCTATGTACACAGGGACATTAAAATATGAGCACATGGATATAGGAAATAAATCAGTCAGTAATTACCCAGTGGAAAATAATAATTTTTTGCATGGAAACCAATAAAATAGAACCAGCTGTTCATATTTTATTGCATGTAATTTGGAGACATCAATAGACTTTTTCTGTGAAAAATGTTTTATCTATTCAACCTGCTGTGAGTTTTTCTAAAATTAACATCCGATGTCTTTATGTTTTGGATCACATAACTCATTCATTTGTAATCTTGTTTCAAAATGTATCTATTCTGGAATCTTAGAATTTTAACCACTATTCCAGATCATTAAGTTCATAGCTTCTACTCCTGTGGAATAATTTATGGAGTCTCAATTTCAGTTCTTTATATAGAATTGTTCTTGGTTCTACCTTCATAACATTAACTTTTTGAAAGGACATTGAGAGGGTTTTGCAAAGATGTTTCTTTATTTTCTTTTATCCTCAAATTGATTATATTCCATTTTAAATAAGAAAATGTTCATTTACCTGGTTTCAATCCCTTCATTGAGTGTAACTGTAGTTTCATAAAAAAACACATTCTGCCTCAGATTACTCTCATATAAATGCTGTATTTCACTGAACCAATAATCTACTAAACTGAACTTGCAAAAGTTATATGAAAATTAGAAGATGAGTATATGCTATGTCCATTAAGCTACTATACAGCTTGATCTTTTTAAAATGAAGTAATGGATTTCTAAACTCAAAGCTGGTATTCCAAGAACAATGATATGTCAAATGTTATTGTGTTCAAAATCATTCAAAACACATTGGGTATAGAAATAGAGAATTTACTATAAAATATTTGAGTTTTTTGTCTCAGTATTCATCAGCCAGTTAGATGTTATCTAATTATTGTCTCCATAGACAGAGCTGAATGTGAACTACAACACATCCAATTAGAAAGTGGGGTATACAATTCAACTTTTTGTGGGGCTATTTATTTCTTTAATAACTCATTTTTTTTTCTGATGAATTGATCATTGATGCTGGTAGTACATAGATATAGCGTAAGACTGCAACAATAACATTTTTACTTGATTGATGATTATAATTCTGGAACCAGTAAATAATCATTAAGATCAAAAAATGAATGAATGAATTATATTCTGTTTTCATGAATCTCTGAGTATTTTTTTATTATTATTTTGTATATGGACTAAGTAAGTCATAAAGAAGAGACTATTCATTGATGAACTATAAATATCCATAAGATAAATTTATATGGAGTGCTAAATTCTTACAAAATTTAGGAGGCATTTTGAAGTGAAAATATTATCAGAGGAAAAGATATCAGGATACGTGTGTGTATTCATTTAGAAAATATGTGGGTGACAGACTTATGCATAACTACACACAAATATGAATGTGGATTTATGACAACATATGTGACTATACAAACATATATTACCTACTATTCTTTTCATTTGGCTTTTGCAACTGCTTTTGCGTCATGTTCAACAGAAATAGAGTAGCTTAGGGATAAAGCAGATCAAATGTATGTTTAGCCCTTTATTTTCCAGCTGATCTTGAACATGTTATCCTTTGATCTTCACTTTCCTCAGATGATAAACAGCATTAATGGAGTTCTGTGGGGCTAAAATGAGATATAGTATGTACAGAATTTACTCCAGTTACTGGCATACATTATGTTAATTCACATGAAATTGTTGCTAAAAATGTTAAGTATTACCGATTTTGTATAGCTCAATCCAAAAATTGCTATCATTGTTACTATTATATATGCTGAAGAATTGGAGACAATAAATTACAATACAGATAACATAATGCCTGGAAAAGTAGATGTTTAGTAAATGTTTGCTTCTGTATCACATCTTGTTTCACATTTTAGATTTTTATAATAGTGGATTTATTTTTATTTATGTTTATACTTTAGATTTTATAGTAAGACACAATGCCAGAGCTTACTGAAGCCTAATGCTGAAACCAACATCTCTGAGATTTTACCCAAACCTTAAAATAAACTGGAAATTTGGAGACATAGGGTTCATTTTAAAAATTGATCAATACCTTAAACTCCACTGACTGTAATAAAATAATTTTCCTAAATTGCTGGTTTCATCCTGACTCACCTTTTCTAGAATGCATAATGTTTACATTAAGTCAGACTTAAGTTACCTTATTATGATATTCACTCAATCTTACTTACCAATTCCTATTCCAGAGTGAACTCTCATGAGTAAAATACAAGTCATTTGGTATTTTTTGATAGGTAAGCCAGGTAGATAATTCATTATATAACATTTATTTTAAGTGATGGTGTATACCCAAACTTAGAATAGATTACTTACTCACCCAGTTTTGTTAAAATTCTCTTAATTCATTTGTTACTTTTGTTATGCTCTGTCCAGTAAGTCAAAAGTGAGTTTATCAACAAATTGTTTATTTATTTTATAAATTTGACAGTTCAAGCTTTTCACGTATTTTTATAAAGTCACATTTATCATTTAAGCTTTACTTACTTTATTTTTAGTATTCTTGAAAAAAGAAAAAGAGGTGGTTTCCCGTCTCTTTAATCTGACTTCCAATATGAGAACCAGCCAGTTGTCTTTTATAAAACGCTACCTTCATAAAGCCTTTCATGATCAAAAATAAGATTCATAAAAAGCTTTGTCTCTAGTACTGCAAAGGAAAAAAAAACTTTGCAAAACAAAAGTTCTGTATACTGAAAAACAAAAGAAAAAAGAAAAAAAAAGGAAAGGTGTGAATGCTCAAATATCATATTTATTTTCATTTGAAGAAATGATTTTGTCTTCCTCTTTATTGCCATATTGTTATTTCTTAACATAAGAACTTTTCTTGATATCTGCTTTAGAATCAAGATGAGGCTGACATAATGAATAATAGCACTCAATTCTAACCAATGACCCCCTGAAAGCAAATTACACAAAATGCATTTTAGTGGAATTGTTTCAGACAGTGACTTCATATAATATTCATTATAATAGTGAGAGCCACCATGTACTAAAAATTTAATATGCTGGGCCTTCTGCTAGGTGCTTTCCATATATTATTGCTAATTTTCATAAGAAGTCCATAAGGTAAGTATTATTATGCCATTTTACTAATGAAAAATCTGAATGAAAAATTAAGTAACCTGCATAAAGTCAGAGAACAAATAAAAGAAAGCTGCCTAGAATAGAAATAGCACAGAGATAGAAATAGGTCTACTCATTTCCAAAGCTTTTCTTTTTGAAAAATGAAAACAACAAGAATACAATAATTGTCTAAATTTATTGGGTTCTTACCAAGCAATAGCCTATGTCCTAAGTTGGCATTATATCATGAATTGAGTGTATTTGATGCTATATAAACAATTTTTCACAAAAATTTTAGCCAAAGTGAGTTTTGTTTTTAACAAGATGCTGTGTCACCATATTTCCTAGAAACTACTATTCCTAATTATGACTTGCACCTTCAAATTTCTTGATGCTTCTCTTCTGCAAGACCTACAAGCTAATGATAGTATATCATCAGGTTTACCACAACTCAGTGTGGTCTTTATAGTTTTCAAAATATGATTTGGTCTCTGTGCCAAGAAAAAATGAGTTTTATTGGAGCCAACTTATACCAACCAACATAGTCTTAAGACTGCAGTATAGTTGGAATATATTGTTATTAATTTAAAAGAATGTATCATTTTAAGATGTATAAGTCCCTTTCTCAGAGCTCCTCTTTTTTTTTATTATTGGAGAATTAGGGAAACTCAATTTTTCTACCAAATGATATTCTTAGACTATTGTCTAAGTAATTAGACAATTTCTTCAGTGTTTCCCTCTTATCTGAATTTTGCTTTCTGAAGTTTTAGTTACCCATAGTCAACTGTGATCAGAAGATATTAAATGCAAAATTTCAAAAATAAGTAACTCACAATTTTTAAAAATTTTCATTTATTTTTCTCTTTTCACATTTTTTATTGGTACATGTAACCTGCATAAAATGGTGGTATTTGTTGTTACGTATTCATATATGAACACAATATAACAATATAATTTGGTCAATATCACTTTACAGCATTTCCCCCTCCTTTCCCACCTCCCACCCCCTGTTTACTTTCCTCTACTGATCTCCCTGTCCTTTTCCCTCTTCAGTTTTTACATATGAAAAAAAAACATAAGATCCTTGACCTGAGTTTCCTTATTTTGCTTAATGTAATGGTCTCAAGTTTCATCCATTTTCCTGCAAATGTCATAATTTTATATTTCTTTAATACTACATTGTGTATATATACCACATTTTCTTTATCCATTCATCCACTGATGGACACCTATGCTGGGTCAGTAGTTTCACTATTGTGAATTGTGCTGCTATGAATATGGGTATGGATGTCTCACTATAGAATGAGGACTTTAATTCTTTAGTATAAATACTGAGGAGCAGTAGAGCTGGGTCATATGGTGGTTCCATGACTAGTCATTTGAGGAACCTTCATGCTGATTTCCATATTAGTTATATAATTTACAATTTCACCAACAGTGCAAAGTGCTCCTTTTTATTTGCATCCTTCTCGGTATTTTTTTATTACATGTATTCTTGATGACTGCCATTCTTACTGGTATCTGAAGGATAAAGTGATAAAGTATCAGTGTAATTTTTTAATTAGTTATTTTTAGTTATACATAATATCAAGATTCATTTTGACATAATTATAGAAGCATGGAATGTAATTTGTTCTAATTCAGTCCCCAGAACTTCTTCTTTCACTTCCCTTTTTTTTTTCTTTCTTTTTTTTATTTATAATGGTAGTATGTATTACAATTCATAATGCACATATATAGCATCTTTTTACATACAACTGTTTCACTTCCCTTCTTCCACCCCCATTTCCTTTCTTTTGCTCTATAGATCTTTCTACTATTTATTTGCATTTCCTTAATTACTAATGATGTTGAACCTTTTTTCATATATTTGTTGGCCATTTGTATTTCTTCTTTTGAGAAATGTCTGTTTATTTCATTGACCCAATTATTAATTGGGTTAGTTTTTTGGTGTTAAGTTTTTTTTATTTCTTTATGTATTCTAAATATTAATTCTCTGTCAGAAAAGTAAGTAGCAAATATTATTTCCCATTCTGTAGGTTTTCTCTTCACATTCTTGATTGTTTCCTTTGCTGTGTAGAAGCTTTTTAATTTGATGTCATTCTCCGTTCATTAACTCTTAGAATTATTTCCTGAGCTTTAGAGGTCCTATTGAGAAAGTCATTGCCTGGGATGATTTGCTGGAGTGTTGACCTTACATTTTCTTAGGAGTTTCATAGTTTCTAGTCTAATTCCTAGGTCTTTTTGATCCCTCTCAAGTTGAGTTTTGTGCAGAATGAGAGATAACGGCTCTAGTTTCATTCTTTTACATATGGAATACCAGCTTTCCCAGCCTTTTTATTAAAAAGTTGTATTTTCTCCAATGTATGTTTTTGGCATCTTTGGCAAGGATCAAATGACTGTGAATGTATGGGTTTGTCTTTGTGTGTTCTATTCTGTACCATTGGTGTATGTGTGTTTATGTCAGTACCATGTCATTTTCATTACTATAGCTCTGTAGTATAATTTAAAGTCAGGTATTATGATGCCTCCATCATTCAGTTTTTGGCTTAGAATTGCTTTGGCTATTCTGGATCTTCTATTCTTCCAAATGAATTTTAGGACTTTTTCTTTCTAGTTTGGCAAAGATTGTCATTTTGGTGGAGATTGCATTGAATCTGTATATTGCTCTTGATAGTATGGTCATTTTAAGCAATATTAATTCTGTCTATCCATGAACATGGGAGATCTTTCCATTCTCTGAGGTCTTCTTCAATTTCTTTCTTCAGTGTTCTATAGTTTTCTTCATTGTGTAGGTCTTTCCCCTCTTGGTTAGATTTATTCCCAGTATTTTATTGTTTTATTTTGTTGAAGTTATTGTGAATGGAATTGTTTTCCTGCTTTATTTTTAAGCAAATTTATTTTTGGTTTATAGAAAAACTAATGATTTTTTAATGCTGATATTGTAACCTGCTACTTTGTTGAATTTGTTTACTAGCTATAACAAACTTTTGGTGGAATTTTGTGGATCTCATGAGTGTAGGAAAATTTAACAATAATATAAATTCATAATTGTTGTATTTTATTTTTAGTTAATCTTGGTAATGTCTTATTACTGTTACTAGTTTATAAAACAAATTTTATTATAGGTATATGCTTATAGGAAAAACATCATATTTATAGGACTCAGTATTATACATGGTTTCAGGCATCTACTAAGGGGATGCTAGGTTGTAGCTCCCATTGATAACTGGGTGCCACTGTAATATGATTTAGAAATTTGTATTATTCATTGTTCTGTCTTATTAGCATATCTCATGTTAAAAATGAATCATATAATGACTCATTATTTTCAAGAACTGTATTTAAAAGGTCTGTTATGTCTTTCAGGTCATCTTTTAAGCTTATGTTATTTTTACAATAAATGTTATATTTGGGAACGGTAGTATATTTAACTCTGAAAAATCTTAACCCTAAGGAGACTGCTTCAAATGTGGACAGATTTTGTATAAAATATAAATCACAATTATTTTTTAAGATGTAAACCCTTTTCTCACACAACCTAAAGGACGACTTCCTTTCAAATTTCAATATAGAATGCTGACCTCAAAGGGTTTCATTGTTTGATGTCCAGAGAGCAGAAGAGATATGGACACAAACAAAAATGATGTGTGTGTAAATGCATGTGTCTGTGTGTGTGTAAAATGAATTAATGGTGTTATAAAACCAAACTAGTGAAGCTGTTTGAGGAAAAGAGTTCATGAGGAAAGGATAATGCCATCTATTATTATTATTTAAATAATTTTGTAACTAAAAAAGTGACTGAAAGTCATGTCAAAATTGCTCACATTTTGCTTATTTGCATATCCATTGATAAGGTATCCTGTTTTATTTTCTTCAATACCTTACCTCCATCTCTTTCAGTCATAGAATCAAGAGCAGAGCTTTTGTTAAAGTTGCCATTGTAAGGAGTAAATGAACACATCATGAGATACCCTGAGGCATCCTAGCAAAAAGGTTTAGTAGTTGATGTAGCAGGATTTGACCTATGTGAGGTGGTTTTGGGCAAACGTTCAAAAAATATACCTTTTCTTCTGTCAGAATATTTGAGCATTTTTATGATTAGACATCTTAACATTTTTTTCCTATAAGGTAGAAGGAATGGAATAAATTATCTTAAGGATATGGAAGCAATATTCACTAATATTAGCTGAGATGGAAGTATCCTGGTCATTTTGTGGTCTGAACAGTGTTCCAGTTTTACTTTATGATTAGAGAAATGTCTTGATTTTTACTTCTTCCAACAGTCAAAGAGTTATCTTGTCTGGTTTTAGTGTTTAGTGTAATTATCAGTAAGAGCAAAGTCAACTCTAAGCTGACAAGAAATACAGGAAGCTTTTTTCTCTTTATTTCTGAAAATACTCACTGAAGTTATAATTAAAAATAATTCTAACATATTACTTTATAGCAAAATTCAACCAAGCTATGGTAATGAATAGAGAAAGGAAAATAGAGATAGACTAATAACAAATAGTGACTGTTAATTGTCTTCTGTTATCGACTAATGTGCAAGGTAACTCAACCATGTAGAGAAGAGTCCTGTCCCTATTACTTTTCAGATTTTCCAAGGTTCTGTACTAAGAGAGGATCTCTTTAATTAGGTACCTATATATATGGTAAAAACCAATTCATGTAATACATATTGGAATTTTCTTATGACAATTCTGAAGTTTACCAATAGCTTTGTTTCCCAATAACTTCCATAATTCCTTCTCTAGGGAAATACCAAAAGTGAATTCTTACTGGTCCATATCTCATAGTAGAGATTTTCTCCATCTATTTTTAAATCCAAGGATCATCATTGCTCTTGATTTGTAATATTCTCTCTTATATATGCAGAAAACAACTGATTATAAATATTAATGATGCAAAAATGATGTTTGTAAATAATTTAAGCACTACTAAAACATACCTCTGGTCATTTCAACACACTAGTGAATTTTCTCCAAAATTGAAAAAAAAATTATTTATAATTTTTTCCCTTTTCCTTAGAAATTGGTAGAATTTATTCAGTCTAAACTCTGCTTTCAATTGAAACTGTTTAAATATATTTTAGATAACTTTTGAAATAATGCTGACAAAATCACATAATTGAACATCTAATTATGAATGTTTTTCTTCCCAAAATCATGATATTATCATATTTGAATCAATCTGGGTCACTCCAGAAGTACTCTGGGTCTTACATAGGACTCAAAGTTTATAAGGGAATGTAAAATATTATTTCTGTCTTCTGTGAGAGATATTATGTTCTTACTTGGCAGAAAGGTTATGTGGTTGTCCCTTTTCAGTTTGGAGAAAGAATGGCAATTTGCCAGTGTTCTGTTTTGTCTTTTTTAAAGCAGCTTTTAATAGCTCAGTTGAATAGAAATAGATAAATGCAGCATTTTTTTGTGGAATTGGGTTGGATGTTTCATTGCAAAGAAAATAGGAAATTAAAAATAACCAAAAAATATTGCCAGAATAAAATTCTAAAGCAATTTCAGGAAATTTGTTGTACTGGGAACCAGATATCTATGCACATTTGAGCAAACCAGGCACTTATTCAAATAATAACCATCCTCAAAAGATATCGACACATAGAATACAATGTCCTCACATTGTTGTTAAAGAGTAAATAGTGTCTTAAAACTGAATAACATGTCAAGTAAAATGATTCATTTATAAAGAACACAGATTTAGATTTAAATATATATTTTAAAACTATCAACATATTTTATGTAGCTTTTCTACTACTGGTCATAACTGTGTAACTTTCTAAACAGGACAAGGCATGAATAGCATGGACTGAGATATGTGCTCATAAAATTTAGATGACATAGTTTATACTATTTAATAATTTCAGTTGTGCCAGTAATAAGATCTGTGACCTTTTCTACTGTTACTTCTCCAGGTCACCTTATCCCTCCAACCTATCCCTAAACAAAAATATTAGAATACACAATTTTAAGGAAACTTCCAGTTCAAGCAGCCTATTGGTTGTAACCCATACAACACTGGGTATATTTGTACCAGATCAGTTTATATTCTTCCAAAGTAACAAAGGCATTTATTTTATACAGGATGAGACATTATCCTAATAAATTATTAATTTGTATTTTTTAAGCATGGTATCTACAGCACTCTCCTCATAGTTTTAATATCACAGAACATACATTTGTTACATGTAACTATAAAAATATGTTGCTAAGCTTATGGATGTTATATTACAGTATAGGTTGCATCAATGGAAAACAATGATATTGGTAATTTTAAAGCTTATTTAATTTATACAAGGAACCAAAACAAATAGTGTGATGTAATCTGGAAAGTCACATGGGTGGTTTGAATAGCATTATGTTTGTGAGCAAAGTCACATCAGAGTCAAATTATATGTGCAGAGACGCAGCATCCTCACAGCAGTCATATTGCTCTCAATATTTGCCAAACGGGCAAGGTACTATCCTTTTGAAATGATGTGTGTCTGCCCTATTCTAAGCACCATTGTGAAATTTAGTATTGCTTCTTGCAGTGCGGGTATATTTACACATAGCTCGACATGGCCAATTTTAGTAATTAATGAGACAATCATGTAAAGTACCTTGGAGTGTTCTTTGTTCACAGCGGATTCCACATAAATATTGTCTTGATTTTTTTTCACCAGTTTATTGGTATGTAGGAAGGTTATATCAGAAAGACACAGAACATAGCAATACACAGTAGACAAATTTAATAATATAGGCGTATTAGTTTCCTAGTGCTGCTAGAACAAAGAACCACAAACTGGGTGACCTACACCAACAGAAATGTTTACACAATTCTGAAGGTTAGATGTGTGAAATCACTGTGTGGTAGTTCCACCCTCCCTGAAAGGACTAGGTGTAGATGCTTCTTCGTGTCCTCCCAGTTTTCTGATGTTAGGCAGCAAATTTTTGGCATTCCTTAGCTTATAGAAGAGTCACTACAATCTCTGTACTATCATCACATTGCCAGTTTCCCTGCGTATCTGTCTCTGTGTTTCTTTTTAAAATAAGGATACGAGCCATATTGGATCAAAAATCCACCCTAATTCCATATGAATTCAAGTTACCTAATTACATCTGCAATAAAACCCTATTTCTCCAGTGGCAACCTTTCTGTGTAGAGTGTTTATCTGTAAATTAACATCCCTGCACAGAGAGTTCTTTCATAAACAGGTTGAAGTATTGGAAGGTGTTTTGAGTGACAGATAACAATTTACAGAAGGAAACTGAAGCAGATTTTCCTTGATTCATCACTCATTGTCTATATTTTGAAAAAAAAAAAAAAAAATTCTGTTCTCATTACCCTGGAAATTTATTAGCCAATTAACCTCTTATAAATGGTCTTTTGTTAAGTAATGATGAATCAATTACTTATTCTTTTGCTCAGGTTTTTGTTCCAGTTTCTTCCATTATCTGAAATACTCTTATGCCCATGATTACACTTTAGAACTTGAAAAATCTAATTCTTCAAAGTTTGTCTCATTTTCTTTTTCTAAGTTCATTTATTTATTTATTCTAATTAGGTATATATGACAGCAGAATGCATTTTGATTCATTGTACACAATTGCAACATAACTTTTCATTTCTCTGGTTTTTATATGATTTAATGTCTCACCATACGTGCAGTCATACATATACCTAGGATAATGATGTGCATCTCATTCCACCATCTTTCTTGCCCTATTCCCCCTCCCCTTCCATGCCTCTCCTTTGACCCATAAAAATTTCTTCATTTTTCCCATGCACCACCACCCTTGCCCATTATGGATCAGCAGCATCCACTTAGCAGAGAAAATATACAGCCTTTGATTTTGGGGGGATTGGCTTACTTTACTTTGCATCATATTCTACAATTTCATCCACTTACCAGCAAATGCCATGCTTTTATTCTCTTTTAATATTCCATTGTGCATATATACCACAGTTTCTTTAACCATTCATCTATTAAAGGGCATCTATGTTGGTCCCACAGTTTGGCTATTGTGAATTGTACTGCTATAAATACTGATGTAGCTGTGTTACTATATTATGCTGTTTTTAAGTCCTTTGGGTATAGACGGAGGAGTGGGATAGCTGAGATAGCTGGGTCAAATGGTGGTTCCATCCTAAGTGTTCTAAGGTATCTCCGTACTGCTTTCAAGATTCGTTGCACTAATTTTCAGTCCCACCAGCAATGTATGAGTGTGCCTTTCCCCCCACATCCTCACCAACACTTACTGTTTCTTGTATTCTTGATAACTGCCATTCTGACTGGAGTAAGACGAAATCTTAGAATAGTTTTGATTTGCATTTCTGTAATTGCTAGAGATGTTGAACATTTTTTTCATATATTTGTTGATTGAATGTTTGTCTTCTTCTGAAAAGTGTCTGTTCAGACCCATTAGCCCATTTATTGATTGCATTATTTGCTTTTTTGGTGTTAAGATTTTTCAATTCTTTATATATCCTGGACATTAGTGCTCTATCTGATGTGCATGTGGCAAAAATTTGCTCCCAAAATGTAGACTCTCTTCATTGATTGTTTCTTTTGCTGAGAAGAAGCTTTTTAGTTTGACACCATCCCATTTATTGATTCTTGATTTTATTTCTTGTGCTTTAGGAGTCATGTTAAGAAAATCAGGACCTAATCCAATGTGATGAAAATTTGGGCCACCTTTTTCCTCTATTAGGCGTAGTGTGTCTGGTCTTATTCCTAGGTCCTTGATCCACTTTAATTTGAGTCTTGTGCATGGTGAGAGATAGGGGTGTAGTTTCATTTTGCTGCATATGGATTTCCAGTTTTGCCAGCACCATTTGTTGTAGAGGCTATCTTTTCTCCAATGTATGTTTTTGGCAGCTTTGTCTAGTATGAGATAACTGTATTTATGTGGGTTTATTTCTGCGTCTTCTATTCTATACCATTGGTCTATATGCCTATTTTGGTGCCAATACCATACTGTTTTTGTTACTATAGCTTTATAATATATTTTAAGATCAGGTATTATGATGCCTCCTGCTTAACTCTTCTTGCTAAGGATTGCTTTGGATATTCTGGCCTCTCATTTTTCCAAATGAATTTCATGATTGCTTTTTTCTATTTGTGTAAGGAATAGAATTTGGATTTTAATTGGAATTGCATTGAATCTGTATAGCACTTTGGGTCATATGGACATTTTGACAATACAGCACGCTTTCATGTTCAAAATGTTAGGAAAATTAGGGATAGTAGGAACATACCTCAACATTATAAAAGCTATCTATGCTACACCCAAGCCAACATCATCCTAAATGGAGAAAAATTGGAATCATTCCCTCTAAAACCTGGAACAAGACAGGAATGCCTTCTTTCATCACTTCTATTCAACATTGTCCTTGAAAATCTAACCAGAGCAATTAGACGAAAGAAATTAAAGGGATATAAATAGGTAAAGATTTACCTATCCAGGCACAGTGGTACATGCCTGTAATCCCAGCACTTGGGAAGCTGAGGCAGGAGGATCATGAGTTCAAAGCCAGCCTCAGCCATGGCAAGGCACTTAGAAATTCATTGAGACCCTGTCTCTAATAAAATACAAAAAAAAAAAAAAAAAAAAAAAAAAGCTGGGGATGTGGCCCAGTGGTTGAGTGTGCCCCTGAGTTCAATCTCTGGTACAAAAAAAAAAGAAGAAGAACTCAAACTATCATTGTTTGCTGACAACATGATTCTATGGTTAGAGGATCCAAAAAATTCCACCATAAAATTTCTAGAATTAATAAATGGATTTAGCAAAGTAGCAGGATATAAAATCAATACCCATAAAACAAGTGCATTTCTATACATTAGTGATGAATCCTCTATGAGAGAAATTAGGAAAACTACCCCATTCCTATTAGCCTCAAAAAAAAAAAAAATACTTGGGAATAAATTTTACAAAAGAGGCGAAAGTCCTCTACAAGGAAAACTACAGAACACTAAAGAAAGATATTGAAGGAGACTTAGAAGATGGAAAGATTTCCCATGCTCTCAAATAGACAAAATGAATATTGTCAAATGGTCATTTTCTTTTGTAGAGGTTTTCCTTAACAGTTCTAGTTGATGCACCTCAATACTCCTAACAATACTTTTGCAATAGGAGTAATAGCAAAGATATGGATTTTGAAGTTAGAGGAGATAGACTTGAGTCTGAGTAGTCCCTGTACTAATTGTGTGATCTTGTATGTGTTACTGTGTCCTGTAGTTATCATTCTCTTTATCTGCACATTGAGGTACAAAAAAAAAAAAAAAAAAAGGAGGATTAGAGGAACACTAGAATGGCCAATGGGAAGGGAGGAGAAGGGAGGGGGCAAAAGGGTGAAGAAAAAAAAAAAAGATGGTAGAATGAGATGGATATCATTACCCTAAGTGCATGTATGAAGTCACAAATGTTGTGAATATACTTTGTATACAACCAGAGATATGTAAAAATGTGCTCTACAAGTATAATATGAAATGTAATACATTCTGCTGTCATTTCTAACAATGTAGAATAAAAATAAATTTGAAAAAAAGAAATTCTAAATTTCAGCATTGAAATTTAACATATAAAACATTTTCATTTACCTTAGATGTTGTAATAGAGCAAAAAATGTTTCTTAAATGAATAGAGGCTTAGTACATTTTTAATAAAGTCCTAGAAAAGCCAGGTTTTAATCAAGCAAAAAAAAATATGTCATTGATTTTAGTTTTCATTTGGGGCTGATAACCATGATGTTTATATCCATAGAGACACTTTCTTGGTGACCTTTAAATTATGCCAAACACCAATCTAATTGAATTGGATGACCAGTTCAAGTGATAAAGATAATTAGAAACAAGATATTCAACAAACAGGTATTCCATAAATATTCTAATACAGCATAATGAATAAGGCTCTAGAATCAGGCTATCAAGGTTCAAACCCTATCTCTGCCACATTGTAGCTGTATGATTTGGAGCAAATTCTTACTTTCTTTATTAGTTTTTTTTTTTTTAATAAAGTAGGTATAATTATAGAATTAGTTATATAAATTAAATAATGAAATTATTTTTATGAGGATAACTTGAGTTAATAAATATATATTTTTGGGGGGGATGTACTGGGGTTTGAACTCAGGGCACTCACACTGAGTCACATCCTCAGCCCTATTTTATATTTTATTTAGAGACAGGGTCTCACTGAGTTGCTTAGCACCTCACTTTCGCTGAGGCTGGCTTTGAACTCGTGATCCTCCTGTCTCAGCCTCCTGGGCTGTTAGAATTAGAGGTGTGCGCCAAAGCACCCAGCCAATTAGGTTAATATAAATAAGGTGTTTACAACATCCTTTGGCATAAAGTGAACGCTGAGTGCTTGTTTCCAATTATTACTGAATGCCAGTGCAGAGCATTCTGTGAGGAACCTTAGGGAAGATAGGCATTGATCACGGAAAGAAACATGAGTACATATTTCCAAATTGTGATGCCAAGAAGGAATAACACAAAATGTTATGAACCACATAACTAAAAGGACTGACTGAGGGCAAGAAATAAGAAGTAAAAAGCAAGCTTTACTTGAGGAAAATATTTGGACATCTCAGGAATGGGTTGTTTTCTCTCAGTGTTGTAGTATATTTTTTTAAAAAAAAAGAAATAATGAAAACTTGATAAATTCTACCACATTTTATTCTTATATGAAAGCTTACAAATTTTTACATATGTGAGTGTATGTAGCTACTTAGAAGAAGAATAAACATATTGTCTATTTTTATAGCCTATCAACTAAGAGTGTGCCAACCTCCACCACCTGTACCCAATGCTGAAATTTTGACAGAAGATGATGAATTTGAAATAGGTAAAGTTTGTTAAGTTACTTTCAGAGACAATGTCTTGTTAACAGAGATATTTACTTTAACACAAATTATAGTAGTGGGTTGGATTTAGACCCTCTTTTCTCGGGTGGAGAGGAACAGTTCATAATTCTTAAGAAGAGAGAATGGTAACAAGAGAAAATACTGGATAAGATGTAAAAATTCTGCTTTTACAGCAAGTACATTAGTACAGTGTTGGAATTCTGGCCATATAATCAATTTTATTTGGTGCTTCTATGCAAGTTGTTATAGTGCTGCCTTCTGACACTGCAATCATAACTTCTGTGAGTTCAGGCCTAAGCCTAACTCCATAGAATGAATATCTATTAGCTAGTAGAAATTTTGATATTGATTGAAAATGACTAAGAGAATATTATACTCTGCTTTTAAAATGAAAATATCTATTCTTCTTTCTTTTTTTTCTATTGCCTTCTTGCTTATTTGAACTTCTTGTCCTCTCTCCTTTATTCAATAGGTGATATTATTAGGTACCAGTGTCTTCCAGGATTTACATTGGTTGGAAATGCAATTCTGACGTGTAGATTAGGAGAGCGACTGCAGATGGATGGGGCACCTCCAGTTTGTCAAGGTAATGATTTTTACCATTAATTATTTCTTAAATATTGTTCTTTCTTCAATAAGGGTAAAATTATATTTCATGTTAATATTGCATGTTTAATACTATTATTATGAAGTATATGACTCATATTTTTATTCCATTATTTCTCAGATTTAGCTTCAAAACACTTTTATTCTTTCTATTATTTTAAAGATATAATTTTTCAAGTTTAGCCTAACAACCAAAATCATTTCAACTTATTTAAATTAGTTTTGCTGTAAGGGATGGAAATGAAGGTAAAGTCCAAGGTTGATTGTTTTTGTTTGGAAAAATATTTATTTTAACCACTAGATTCATTAAACTTTATTGACCATCTATTAAGTAGGAAGAACTGAGGGAAAAAAAAAAAAAAAAAAAAAAACAAACACAAGTTTTAAGTAGCCCTTGCTGTGAAGCCATCACAGCATAAAGGATATGGCAGTCCAATACCGTGTTTAGGAATTAACCAGGAGGATATAGAATCATAATCTTTAACTATTTGTGATTCAGGGAAAGCTTGACAGAGGCATTGTATACCAAGTTCTAAATCACCAATGAAATTTATTCTGGTGGAACAAACCTAAAGAAAGGATGATCTAAATGGCTGAGTTACACACAATAATACAGGTGAGAGAGGGAGCGTGGATTTCAGGGAATTCACTTTGTTACAAGGCCAAGTGGATGATGGACCTTGAATGATATATAGAATCATGATATTTGGGAATCATTTATTGATGATTTATATAGCCCAGGGAGTGCCTGACATACAGAAACTAATAATAAATGTTGGCTAATCTTAATAAAACCACATTTTATTAATTTAGTATTTTCCAGATTTTCTTGAATTATTTCCTTCATTGGAGTTTATTTCTGAGTGTATGGAGATATTTACTGTGCAGTATCTTAACTTTTGCATAAGCCTAAAACAAATATTCTGTTTATTGCTATAAACATACTATGAATAGAATATATAATTTGATTTTCTCCCTAATAGGAATCCTTGCATGAAGATGAAGGATTTTATTTATTTATTTATTTATTTTTTAGAGTAGGGAAACTTTAAATTTGACTCATGGTTTCAGAGATTCAGTCCATAGTGGGCCCAGTCCACTCCTCTGAGTCCATAGTGAGGCAGGCATCATGACGGAAGAGCATGGCAGAGGAGTGCTGTGCCTTTTATGACTGGCCAGGAAACAGAAAGAGGAGATGAAGCACTTTCACAGGAGGTTTTTAAAGTAGCAAAAAGAAAGATGGGTTTGAGGGGTATAAACTAGATTCAATGTTAGAATTTATCATGATCTTAGTGATAATAGAACATCTCAAAGTTGGTTTGATATTCTGAAGTCTATCACTTATCGTCATTTATATGTAGTGAATGAGTGAATGTAGATATCATTCACTCAACTTTCTTCTTCATGCAGGACTGCTCTCTAGCCATTTATGATTATAATTCATATTGATATACTTAGGTATGCAAATGCAGATAGTAGAGTTTCTGCATTTTAGGTGAAAATATGTGGAAAGATAAGTTGGGCAGACACAGGGGCATGAACCAAGTACATAATAGGACTTCTTTCCTGACCCCATTACATAAACTACTTTGTGAATTTTTATTTTTTTTTTATTTTTATTTTTTTTAATTTTTTTTATTATTTATTTACTTATTCATCATGCACAAGTATAGTATCTTTTTACATACAACTGCTTGTGTGAATTTTTAAAAGAAAAAGCTTTCTGTTTTTATTTCTGGATGTCAGTTGGATAAACTTTTAAATTTTTAAATAAAAAAAATAGATAACCTAGCTATTTCACAAAGCTCCTCATCTCTCTGATCTTTTAAAGTCTTATTTCCAAAAAAGAACTTCCTGTAGATTAGTGGTTACTCCTCTTATTATTTTGTCTGCTGTGGATAATAATAAAAAAGGGCAATTAAATTTATGTGTCATAATAACACTTCAGATACTAACTGAAAATTATTAAGTCATCCCTCAGGATGAGTCTATGCAATTTCTCTCTTAATTAATTGACCAGGCATTTAATAAAAAAAAAATGTACTTAACATTTTTTGTTTTATTGAGTTAAGTGACAAGATTGTTAAAAGTCATTTGTTTGGAATCTGCTAGAAAATTCTACATTGTTTGTTGTTTTTAAACTATTTTAAATTATTTTACTTTTTTCACTGTTCCTAAAAGAGGCAATATTATTTTTGTTTCTCCACTCGATCCTCTTTAGTTTCTTCTATTCCACTTAACATATGGAAAATAAGGTTAAACATGATACCTTTCAAAGAGTTTGGAATAAATGAAATGTAATCATTATATTTGGTGGGCAAAAATACTGTTTCCAGCTGGATCTGTGCAACTGTATGCACTTTAAACTTTCTAAACTTTAGTTTTACTCTTTGTACCGTGGGGAAAAAATGGAAATAACTTTTAAAAGTTATGACAGGTGATGTAATACATAAACAGTGCTTAACATATAGTTACAAGCAATAAATATTTACTCTTTTACTTGGTAGCCATCAGGCTACTTACAATTTGTTAGATAGTGGGCAAATGGTAATTTGTGTACTTATAGCAAAACATATTGGACCATACTACCTATGTCAATATGTCACAACCACATATTCACTAAAGGTTGTGGTTTTCACTTAAATATTCCATTCTATTTCCAACCTTTACATCTATTTTTTTTTTTTTTTACATATTTTTCATTTTGTGAAAATCAGTGTTTGGGTACATTTTGGGCTGACAATGATCAGATGCCATTATTCACTTATTTTTTTTTGTAAATCTCAAAATCATATTCAAGTAATAGAATTTTAGATTGAAGAAAAAGAAACTGAAGTAAAAGCAAAAGCAAATAAACAGCTGGGTGTTGTGGTGGCACACACCTATAATTCCAGTGGCTTGGGAGACTTAGGCAGGAGGATTGAGAGTTCAAAACCTGCCTCAGCAACAACAAGGCACTAAGAAACTCAGTGAGACCCTGTCTCTAAATAAAATACAAAATAGGGCTGGGAATGTGGTGCAGTGGTTTCAATCCCTGATACCCCCCCCCCCCACACACACACCAGAAGAAAAAAAAAAAAGGCAAATAAACAACAACAACTGTACTTCTTCTATAGAAAGTTTTCAACAATCTGCAAATTAGATCTGGTCAGTTTTCTCTTCAAGATTTCCAAGTTATTTTTCTCTTCAAGTTATTAACATGATTAAAGAGTAATTGCATATTTCTATAATTCACTATTTGCTAATATTTTTCATCCTTGTACTTCTTGGAAACTTTAGAACTTGAAATATTAAATTGTCCTTTCACCCTTAAAACTCTTAATATATAAATTTATTTTTTCCTTCACCTTATCTACATTTCAACAACTACATTAGGTTTTTCCAAGTCTAACTCATTTGAACAAACATTGAAAAACAGAGTCTTCTTAAGATCATATTCTAGTGACTTGAAGATGCAATGAAATCTAACATCAGGAAATGGAAGTTTATGTACAGTAATTGAATGAAGAATTGGCATGGGATATATTTTCAATTTGTTGAATCCTCTACAGTTATCTAGTTCATCCATTTTTTTTTAGTTGCTTCTGTGTTATTAGTAAGAACACTCAAAATACAACCCAGGCTAAGTTTAGAAACCCTTTAGCATTTTTATTCCTAGGACATTATGCTACAGTCACTTTCTCTGTTCTTAGAAATAGGAAGTTCTTCCTTAAAATCCTGTTTAGTGTTATAGGTTTATTTCCACAAAAAAAAAAATGCAGAATAATATAGGCTATACTAAATAGTTACTCAGTATACAACCTGAAATAATTTTTTAAAAGGATAAAATGACATTTTTTATTATTAAAGCCTTGATCATCTTTATTATACTCTTACTATACTCTGGAAACTGTTAGAACATAATTATGTTATTTCATCAAAATGTAACAAAATTTCTGTATTTCTTTTTATTTATTTGTTCATTATTGGGAGTTCTGATATTAAAACAGAAAAGATATGAAATAAGAAGATCTTATGTTTTCGCACATGTTCAAGGCCTGGAGATAGCAAAAAGAACTGAAAGGAAACTGGTGACCCAAATTTGTTTTAAAACCTCATGGTGTAAGCCCTTCCCTGAGATCAGAAATGGCTTTGCCTGAAATGAACACTCAGAAAGGGCAGTTTCCTGTTTGGCTCTACACAATAAATAAGGTGAAAGTTTAAGAAGAAGAGGGAAATATACAGTAACGAAGAGTAAAAAATGAGAGAGTAAAAGTGTAAGGAAAATGATGGATGGGACAAAATATACATAAGAGAGGCATAGGTGGGAGAACATAAGTACATGAGGAAAAATTGAGAAACAATGTGAAGAAATAGAAGGAAATAAATATATCTTTTATCTATTAATATGTTGCCTATGAAAGTAGTGCATTTTCTATGTAATAAAAAATAAATTAATAGTATAATTTTAGGTCATTCTTCCATAATTTAGATTATAAGTTTAATATGTTTTCTTACACATAATTCAAGGTATCATCTTCTTATAATTACTGCACATAAAAACAGAGTACTCAGTAGTCGATGCAGTTTTCACCTAGGTTCTAAAAGATTTGCATTATTTAATGACATTTTCTTTTGACAGTGCTTTGCCCTGCCAATGAATTACGACTAGATTCCACGGGAGTCATATTAAGCCCTGGATACCCTGACAGTTACCCAAATCTTCAAATGTGTGCATGGAGCATTTCAGTGGAAAAGGGATATAATATCAGCATGTTTGTTGAATTCTTCCAGACAGAAAAGGAATTTGATGTTCTTCAGGTGTATGATGGTAACCATGGGTTATATTTACTGTGCATTCATAAATTTAGTCAATTTAGTCTAATTTTACATTCAGATCTTTAGGATGGACAACTGCCTATGTGACTTTTATCTAAAAGATATTTTTTGAAATATCAACATTAAAATAACTATGTAGCATATAAAATTGTAGTTAGGTCAAATATTGTTTTATATATTCTAGTTGTTTTAACTATAGAATTAAAATATTTAAAATAAATATTTTGTGTTGTTTTTACTTATGTTGATGAGGTAGATTGACTGTGGAACAATTTAATACTATATTAAAATATAAACTACTGAAGATAAATGAGAATATAGTTATTCAGTTATATCTAAATTATATTGTTTTCTTTCTGAAGGACCAAATATTCAAAGTCCAGTTCTTATTTCTCTCAGTGGGGATTATTCATCTGCTTTTAATGTAACAAGCAATGGTCATGAAGTATTTCTCCAATGGTCAGCAGATCATGGCAATAACAAAAAAGGCTTCAGGATACGATATATAGGTATGTGATAGGTATAGGTATCTCATTTGCATCCTCACTGTGATTATAGTTAAATAGCTTAGACACAATTCAATAAGAAGTATTAAAATCACAGCTCCTATATTGGTGTTTCCTGAAGAATTTGGGTAATCGGTCTGTGCTTCAACTTTTGTTATAGTAATCATAATAATTCTATATCCTTCATGATTTTCTAAAAAATGAAATGCATATGGATATTTATGACATAAGTTAATTTGTTATAAATTTAACTGAAATCTTTAAGTCTTGCTAAAATTCCTTAAATATTGTAAGAATGAGTGGTGAAGACATCATTGAAAAGCATTTAAGTTTTTAAAAAAATCACTACTGCTTTCCATTGAGTAATATTTAGACAGCTTTGGGCTGAAAATTCCTTCTAGTATCAGAGTACCAAGACTTTTTCTGTATGCTTTCCTGTTTATAAGGTTCATTTGCTGTAAGCCAGTAATTATATTGTTGTGTGAGTATGTGTAAATAGTCCTTTGTACACAAAGGTTGTTTGTCTTTATTGCCATCCTAAATCATGTCAGAGGCTATGGTGTGGGCTCAATAGCAGAATACCTGAGAACCAACCAGCCATCTTTTTCTTTATTGTCCAATGTCTTCCAAGCCATGAGTCATTGCTAATCAGTTCAACAAAAAATTGCAATTATAAATGTTTGCAAACAACTCTGACACAATTCTGAAGCATAGATAAATTTTAAATTTTAGTTCTATAAAATATAGTACCAGATTTCACTAATTTGTATAAATTTGCAAATATACATATAGTATATAAATAAAACAATCTCATCTAATTGCTTTGATTTTAAAATTATGATGTAATGATTTGTCTTACAAATATTAGCAATACCATCACTAATATGTTTACACATTTTATCCTGCGATTAATTTCTATTAAAGTCAATGGAAAACTGATTAAAAATTGAAATATATGCTTGAGTCATCCTTAAGATTATTCATATTTGAATCAATGTTTCTATTCTAAGAAAAATACATCGATGTCATTTTATTAAGTTTGTACCCGGACAGAGCATTTAAAAATTAGAACATTTAACTATATTTTAACAATTTAAAGGGAAGCTACTCAAACAATTATAAGCATTAGATTGACTATTTTATAGACTAATCCTTATGTTAATTTCATGACAAAGTTTAATATAAATATAAAGAAAATACTACTTTTAGCTACTATGAACAGCTTGACATATTAAATTATGTAATTTTTTCCTTTATAAATGACAGGTCATGACATATATATTCTAAGTCCAATCTGCTCCTCACTATTTACTCCCAAAGTTTCATTTTTTTGAGATGAATATATTGAAGTTTCAAAGGGTAAATGGAACCTGTCAGGCTGAATAGTCTCAAAAGTATATTTATGAAAAAGCTACTTGACATTATCTTTTGACATTTCAGACTTCAGAAAAGGAAAAAAGTTTTATTTTATTAGCAATTTTTATCACCATGTGTAAGGACTCTTGACAGAATGGAAACTGTTTAATAGACTAGGAAAAAGTATTATGGAATGTGGGGGCCTCTTTTAGCCATCAACCAAAATGAAATGTAGGACCTACTGTGATATAAGTGTCTTGAGATAAATTCAAAGTGACATGTAAAAAACATGCTCTAAAATATTGCTCTCAAAGCTGCAGCATTTAGGACTTCAAATGATAGAAATAGTTTTCAAAATTCAATGAAATATTTGTAGGGCTCTTGAACCTATATGGTATTAAGAAAATATATTTCAATACAAAACACAGCTAGGTGACAATACAAATTAAAAGAAAACCCAGAGATTATTAGATGTCCTAAAAGCTATATAGGTAGACAATTTTCAAAAGACGCTAGAAAATAATATGATGTTCACAAAATACAATCCACATAGATGACAATTGATCTACACTTAAGTACTAGTGTTCATTGTGTAGTTGTTTATAACTTTGGATAATAAATGATTTCTGATGCATTAATTAAGCAGTGACTTTTGTTTTCTTTCAAAAAGCTTTCTACTGCAGTACTCCAGAATCCCCGCCTCATGGATACATTATCAGTCAGACAGGTGGGCAGCTTAACAGTGTGGTCCGTTGGGCCTGTGATCGAGGATTCCGACTTGTTGGGAAAAGCAGTGCTGTGTGCAGAAAGTCTTCCTATGGGTATCATGCATGGGATGCACCGGTTCCTGCCTGTCAAGGTGAAGTATAATATCTCCAAGTAGATAAAATGTCAACAAAAGATTAACCTCATTTAACTTTTTCATTTGAATCACTAAAACTTCTCCAAATATACATATTCAGAAGCACATTGTGGACTCCTCTCCTGAAAATGAAGCAGAATATGAGAGGAAAAAAACACATCAATATTTCTTTGTCATAAAATTTATGTCTGTACTTTTTCTCCTTATATACTTCCTCTACTCATACATCTACCATTCAAGTTACTTTATTGTCAGAACATTATGGATACAGAGAAGGTGGCTGGGTTAGTGAAGAGTCCCTAGAAAGATAATAGAGAATAAGAAAAGGGAAGTACACTGCAGACTGAGTTTGACTCAGAGTGTACACAGTTATGCTCTTAGAGAAAGAAATTTAAAGGAGAAACATGTAACCAATTTCTTGGTTATTTTTTCTTCACTGCTTTAACTAACTAACTCAACAGGGATGTTTTTATTCTCGTTCGTGTTTTGTTAAAAACTGAGGAGCTGTCTGAGCATTGTATCTTACTGTAGAAAAAAAACATGAAAACATGTTAACAAATGATACATTTGAGAGCTTTTGATGAGCACTTATTTTTAAAGCCATTTTTATTATGATTATTTGCACACATTAATTGTACAAAATGATGGATTTTTGTAGCATTTTAATACATTGCATAAAACATGCACCCTCCCAATTATTCTCTTTTTCCTCTCTCCCAGTGGTAGGATTTAGTTTTTAAAAGTATTTGAGACTTGAGTCTCTAGCTAGGTATAGCCAAGCTCAACTCCAGTTACTCAAGAAAAACTAATGTCATTAGACTGAGATTTTTACAGTATTTAATGTATCATATTATTTTATATTTCATTTGTTTTACCCATAATGTAGTGGCATAAAGCAACTTTCAATTCTTATATTACAAAATGCAGAACAATTTCAGTTAATTATTAATGGTCTTAAATATCATCTACTTTTGGGGGGGGAATTTATATAAGATAAATAAAATGTAACATAGGCTAATAAAATTTTTAAATTAAAAAAGTTGAAAATATCTGTGGACTAGATATTCCCAGGCAACTAAAATTATTTTTACTTATTAGACTAAAATTTTTAACTTGTGAAAAAATTGCTCTCATAGTCATATATGAATAAATGTTAAATGAAAAAACTATAGCTTTCTTCTTCTGTTGAGACGTAAAATGTCAATCATTTGTTAGGCTTCTGAGAAACATCATTTTTTAGTAGGTTTTCAACATGGAAGGTGCTGACTTCATGAAGAATGGATACATTTTAATAAGTTGTCAAAATATAATAAATCATTAATATTTTAGATAAACGTTAAAACACTCTGTACTTTAAATTTTATATTTCATTGAGTATTGTGTAGTATTATGAAAACAGTCATTTTGTATTCCCTGACTCACTTTTAATTTTTGCTTTCTTGACAATTGTATAGGAAGCCACTTTGATAGCCTCTCAGTGATGATACTCTGAACAGAATTTATTTATTTTTTTTCTTCTTCCACCTTTCCTTCCTTACTTCTGCAATACCTACCTGCCTTCTTCCTTTTTGTCTTCTTCTTTTCTTCCTCTCTTTCTTACTCATTTCCTTCCTTTAAAGCTGAGATGTTAAATTTTAAATCATCCATAGGTGTAGTAGTTGTCCTATTATTTTATTATGATGATTTTTTTCTCAGTTCTAAAACACAGTGTTTTTTTAAGATCTAAAATGTGATCATTTTATTCTAAACACATGTGTAGAATTTACTCTACTTAATTATACTTATTTTACATTTATCTAGATTCAACTTATATTACTCTAACAATGTAGAATTATTATTTTTTAAAGTCAGTAGTACATGGATCTTTGGTGGGGGCTGCAGTGGAGATAAGATTTATTACTAATTGATATTTCCAAAAATCCTGAGTGAAAATATAAACATTACTTTAACAGACCTCAGGGAATTATGTACTTCAGCAGCACTATTTTAGAGACATGTGATTAAGAAACAATAATAACATCATTATTTGAGATGGCTTATATAACTTATTAAGTCAATTTTACTGTTTTTCTTTTCATATTTTCAGAATACTAAATTACAAAAGATCAAACTATTTAGCATTAGAGAGCTTGTCATTCAACGCTGACAATTTTATATCTATTTCACTAAGGTTTTTATATTCAATTCACATAGATTAGTGAAAATTAAACACCTGAATAACTGATTTTATAAGACAAGTAGATACAATTTTTAAGTTGAAATGGGAGAAGGGCAAAAAGAAAACAGCATTTATAATATTAAAACTACATATTATTTTCTTTCATTATGAGAAAATATTAGATTGTAAGTCTAGAATGCCATGAGACAGATATGTTTTAGAAATGAGAAACTTTGTGATTTTATAAACATAATACAGGGCAGTACATACACCATTATTATGTGATAACTTAGAGGTGATACTCATGCATTAATCTGTCTTTAGAGATACGTCTAAATGTTTACACTGATGATGATATGTAAAAATATAAATAATTTTACTTCAATTGGGGTTTTATTGGCAATTGTGTTCTTTGGAAGGTGATAGGATTTTTCTTTTTGGAAATGTAAATGAGGTACTTGAAGGGCAAAAAGGAAAAAAAGATCTGTCTCAAGGAACTTCTGTATAGTCTTTTGAATTTATAAGAAACAAAATATAAATATATGTAAAAAATAAACTATGAAAATATAAATTTTACATCATTATAAGGTCACGGTTAAAGCAATTTTCATTTAAGTCAAATGTGTTATAGATAAAAATGAGGACAACTAAAACACACTAATGAAATTCAGGAGGATCTTAGATAGGTTTTGAGATAAGTCCTGGCCTTATATTTTCTTAACATGTTGAATATACATGATACTCCATGAATGGTCCTCAAGCATATGTGATATTCTGTAGGTGGTGCCTAAGCACATACATCTTGATTGTACCTGAGATAGTCAGTCTGCAGGAGAAATAAATTTATTTGTTTTGTTCCTGGTCAAAATACTGATGATTATTGGTTGTCATTCCTTTCCAAATCTTTCAATATTATTTATTAAGTTAAATTGATCAAAGTGAATTGTGGTAGTCCAGCAATGAGGTAGTACTATATACACTCTGTATTTACTTAATTTGCATTCTCATATAATCATACTTATGATTAGGAATTAAGTAAGAAACCAAGAAACAAGTCATTAATGATATATAGATTTACCAATTTAAACACATTAAATAGGAATTTGAAATAAATTATGTAAAATTTATGAGCCATAAAATTCAGAGGAATTGAAAAATTCTGTTTCACATGTTTTATAGTTTAACAGATTTAACTAATACCTTAAGCATGTTTTTATTTCTATAATGTTTTATGTATGTATTTATTCTAGCAATTTCCTGTGGAATTCCTAAAGCTCCAACAAATGGAGGGATACTCACAACAGACTACTTAGTAGGAACCCGAGTTACCTACTTTTGTAATGATGGATATAGATTGTCATCCAAGGAACTTACCACTGCTGTATGCCAATCAGACGGAACATGGAGCAATCATAATAAGACTCCCCGCTGTGTTGGTATGTGTATTAAGAAAATTTTATAATTTGTGTTTCCATTGGCATCTTATATGATATAAAATTTTATGTACCATTGAAAATATTAGTAAGACTAATTCCTTGAATGAAGTGCCATGTCTAAGAAGGAAATAAAAGTTGACAAGTAAAAGTACTATCAGGTACAATGAAATACTGGAAGACAATATAAAGACTTTTCACTCATTTTTGGGAACTCCAGAACATTTAGGTCAAGGAATTAATGTAAGTTTTCATTTTATTTAATGAAGTTTCGTTTGTTTTATAAACAGTCATGCAATAATCAACATTTTTTTTCAATACAAACATATTTGGAAGACCTTTTTCCAGTTTGCAATAATAAAATTATATTTTAAT